>CM031238.1:235950972-238850972 GCA_018340775.1 Taxus wallichiana var. yunnanensis | reverse complement strand
TTTTGCATTCTCAAGGAAGCTTCTCTCCGCACATTTTGAGTTCGAATCTCTGAACACCTTCATCACAATTTATCACCGTTGGTTAAAACACCTATGCAAACAAAACCATAATTGGTAGCTTTGATTAAATTATTGTGGTTGTAGTCTCTAGTTGCTCTTTTTGCTTCTTCCATCGAGATCTTCATATACTGTGTTTTTTTATAGAAGTCGATTGAGATAAGGGGTGCAATATTTTTAGCGAAATGTAGGTGTCTTTTATCCAAAACCCTATCCCGGTAAAACAAAATGTTGCAAATACACCAACGAGTGCAATAATTAAAATTGTCTTTCTCTTCTTCTTTGACAAACCAGGCACCAATTTCATGAGGCACTAGATCTGTTAATGTGTTTCAAGGTAAATATGAAAATGAATTTAGATTGTAGAGGTTGGCAACTTCTAAAGGTAGGGGTATCCTTCCATAAACAATTCATATATTATGTTAATAATATTTAAATTTATTGAATTTATTATGACCACAACATCCATGGATATGTCCGAGGCCCTCTAGTTGTCTTATGAGATGTCATCTCGCTTCAATTTTACATTTTTATTAGTATTATGGAAGAAG
This sequence comes from Taxus wallichiana var. yunnanensis, assembly GCA_018340775.1. Lineage (NCBI taxonomy): Eukaryota > Viridiplantae > Streptophyta > Pinopsida > Cupressales > Taxaceae > Taxus > Taxus wallichiana. The sequence continues at coordinate 238,850,364 of CM031238.1, read as the reverse complement.
ATATATATCTCTTTCATGATTTTAGGGTAGTGAATATGTACACATGTTTTTCCTTCTAAATCTTTGAGCAATTATGAAGATCCAATTTTGTAAATAATTCTTTGGCATTTTTGCTTTTGCAATGGCTAGAGTAAATTTTGTGATTAGTTGTATGTTAGGAGTTGATGTCACCAACAATCTGATGTATCCCACATATATTTTGTTAATAATATTTAAAGTTATTGAATTTGTTATGACCCTTGTAATTTGTGTCGAAATTCATTCTTGATATACCATGTTTTCATGTTCGAATCTGTTTACATATTTTAATTATTGTCCAATGCTTTTATTATTAAAATACACGATAATTTAATTACAATGATCCCAAAAGTTATAAAACCATTGCAAAGTTAGGGGTTTTAAGGTCACAACTATTAACTAAATTAACTTATACCGAATTGAAGCTTTCCAACTCTCACACATGAGTTAGAGATTGTATAAATGACATATTCTTCTTTTGGTTTTGTTCATTATCATAGGGAATAAAGCCCACTATTCCTTTAAATGTGGACATTGTGTCTCAGGGCATCCATATCAATGACATAATATGTTTTATGATTGTTTCCCTGTTTACTACATGTATTTTCTTGTTCAGGATTTTCTTGCCTCTCACTTCATTGTCATACTTTTCCCTTCCATCGTTCATCTCTGTCACCTCTTTATTAGGACGTGTTTAGATCCAACAAACTTGAAGTTCATCTACTTGTCACTCATATGAGAAAAATTAGAGGGGCTCAATTATCCATCATTGTTTATGAATCCCTATTTTCTTCCGCTTACTCAAGCTTGAAATTGAAAAGTGGGATCACAAATTGCTACAATAAACCAAGATTTCATTGGTTACATTTTGGATAGGGTGTCATGGTTGAACTAAAGAGCCACGTAATTTTGAAATCAACCATGTGGCCCCTAAATGGCCCATCCAACAAAACATTTTGTAGTTTTAAATCATAATTCACTATTTGCAGGGAATAATCATTATGCAAACAAGACATTCCATGGACCATGTTGTAAAAAATGCCCACCACCATTGTAATCTCAACCTCTTTTCCACTTCTACTTCCATTTCGACATCCAAATGATGCAAAGCTTTTGTTTACCATGAACAACAACACTAGGGATTTCAAATATGTTATCAAGCACATTTATTATCTTTACTAGATTTGATTCCTAAGTTTCCCGATGTTTTGCATTCTTTGAGGAAGTTCACTCCGCGTGTCCCGAGTTCAACTCCATGAACACTTCAAGTTTAAAATTGAAAAGTGGGGCTACAAAGTGCTACAATAAACATGCATTTCATTGGTTACTTATGGCAAGGGTGTCATATTTTGAAATGAAGAACTACACAATTCTAAAATCAATTGTGTGACCCCCGAATTCCTCATTCAACAAAACATTATGTGGTTTTGATGTCATGTAAAATGAAACCCAAAAATTCAAAATTTAAAACATGAAAACTAAGCCACAATGTATAATTATGCCTTATGATCTTCCTAAATCCCTCCCCGGACACTTGCCTCCTATGGCATCATTACCCTAGTCCTAATACATTTGGTAAACATGTCTCAGTGTGTAAAGAAGTGTCACAAGGTTCATGAGTTCATTCGGTGAAGTGCGGTGAAAAAAGGGGCCTATTTTTTGAGTCATAAGCAAAATCAAGTTATGAAACCTATTCCATTGATCTTATAATGTGTTTTGGTTGGAGTTAAAATAATATAATATTTGACTCAAAACATCATCCTAAGCCTTCGGATGAAAGAAGTTTTCATGTTATTTTTGGTCATCGAATGCAAAACAAGATTTCATTTTATAGCTCAGTGCACTTTTGACATCCATGTGTCCCTATTGTCCCCTTAGGGATAAGGGGAACACGAGGGACACAAAAGCTCACCTCGTCCTCTCCCCATAAGAGCACTTTAGAGCACTTGGTGTCCCAAGTGTCTTGTTTACACCCAAGGTGCAAGGGGACATGAGGGACGCACAAGTGTGCCCTATTCCCTCACTATTAGTGCACTTTCATATCCCTATTTTCCACTCTACCTAGGGGGACAAAATGGATAAGAAAATGTGTCCATGTGCAAACCTAAAGCTATGGACCTCTATGTGACCTCTTTGTGCTTCATAGAGGTGTTTCTCATATCATTCATCTTATCCACACTTGCTCTCGTGTTGCCACTTGTCTTGATCCTTCTCTAATGCACACTTTGGAGCCCCCATTATAATTTGTTTCCCACCGCACCACCCGCACTAGATCTTAACCACATACAAACTCAGTATTAACCCGAATTCAAACCAAAGCTAGTAGGGTAATACAAAAGTGCAATAAAACATTATTTTGGTTAATTTCTTCTACACAATAGTCATTTTGGTGAAATTACTATTGTCACACCTTCCAACATCCACTAATGGTTGTTATTCCATAACAACAAGATCCTTCTTTGTTTCTTGAAGATCCGGTAGGTGAAATCACTTGAAAATTGGAACAAATGATCCTAAAAATCTACTTTCACGCGAACTATATTTTTTCATTATGAAGTAGATTATTTTTAGGGATATTGAGGACTGAATTTCCTCTTAGCATTCTTCCCTCCATGAATAATTTTTCACTTTCCCAAATATCCAGACGAAATCATCTGAAACTCAGAGCGAAGGATCCTAAAAAAATGTAGCTTTATCAGAACCATTTATTGCACAGTGGGGTTGCTGATTTTTAAAGATATGGACGACTAATTTTTCTCAGTATTCTTCCCCTCTCGATGAAAAAATCATTTTCCCACTCATCTGGATGAAGGAATCATCGAAAATTGGAGTAGAGAATCTTGTAATAAAACCTAGAATTTCAAGAATGTTTTCATTGCAATACGACACCGTAGTACAATTATTGAAAATAGCATGTGTTCATGGCAAGACAAGTATAAAAAAGTAATTTGTCAAAAGAGGTGAATTCTCAAGCATCCATAATTCCTCGAATAGGAAAGAAACATCAAGAAGTGAAAATAATTAAAAATGCTAAAAATAACAATCTGGTGTAGACACAAAATCTATGCACTTGGGTACATTTCTATGTCTTAAAGCATACTAATGTATACATGATTCCTTAGAAAAAAACTAGTGGTTGACAATTTCTTTTGGGCCTTTTTCTTTGTCTCATGCACTTTTATTGGCCTTATATATCCTACATCCCTGTCGACATTTAAATGATTTATCTTTTATGCCCTCGTGACACTAACGCCTAGTTAGGACAAAAGTGCTTAGGCGCTCCCTGTCTCCTCTCGGGTGCTCCTGAACTTCTTTATCTTCTTCTTATTCTTTTGGGTATCTTTTACTTCTTGGTCACCTTTTAAAACTTTGGGTAGGCCTTTCAGTTGTCAATTACGAAGTTCAAACAAGGGAATCATATATATATATATATATATATATATATATATATATATATATGTATGTATATATATATGTATATATATACATATATATATATATATATATATATATAGATATATATATATATACATACATATATATATATGTATATATATATATATGTATATATATATATATGTATGTATATATATATGTATATATATATATGTATGTATATATATGTATGTATAGATATATATGTATGTATATATATATATGTATGTATATATATATATGTATATATATATGTATGTGTATATATATATATTGCTCTCAAATAAAGAGTCCAAGCACTAAGCATTATCTACTATCACCTAGGCTTGCATCTAAAGGTATGCAAAACATTAAAAGCATCCATCTGAAGCATGTCCATACAAGGGACAAAGGCTACATCACTCTGCATACACATCATAGGAGGGAAAGTTCATTTTATTCCATCTCACACATTTGCATACTTGGAGCAATCTAGATCTAGCCCGCTATCATAGTGAAAATTACACAAGGGAAACTTAGGGCATCATTACACACACATACACACATAACTACATGGAGTTTGAGATGTAGTGTAGTGCTCAATCGTAAGATCACTCTTCGGGTGACCATCGGGGTCAATTTGACTCCCCATTTTGCATCTTATTTATTAGGTTTGATGTCTTTTGTCGGAAAGTGTAGCTAGTTATCTATCTTGTAGGTTACATGTACGATCAATGGCATTGAGCAAACCAAGCGATAAAAGAGGATAAACAACGAAGCTCTTATAACCTATAAAGGATCATAACCTAAGCATCTTAGTGGAAACTAGCGCCCAGATCAGTCACTGCACCTAGCGCCCTTGTCCTCCCCGTAGAGCTGCTATCCTATATAGTCTTGAGTCCCAAAACCCTCAGTGAGCCTTGATGACACTCTTCCCAGTTTGTTCTAGCAGTTTCTCAGCTAGAATCACTTTCAAATTACTCAAAAATCAACTAAGTCACCTCTCTCTCTCTCTCTCTCTATTGTTTAGGGTTTTATATCTTTACATGCTTGTTACTTGTCCATTATTATATATTATCACTTATATATCATTAGTTACAATAGTTACTCTGAAATTAAGGTCTAATTCTATTTAAATTAAATCATTTGGTGAAACCCATCTCGGAATTGAACACTCAAATCCTTATTCGCACACTAGATCTTAGTCTTGCATATTGCCTCCATATTTATTGTTACCCTAGATACCCTTGGATATTTCCATTTTCACCAACATAAGTCTCTCTCCCCGCTTTCTTAAAGAAAAATCTCAAATGTGTGGGAAAAATACAATCCTTTTGTCTAACACTTGCCTTCATCCTAACACTTTTCTTAAGTATATGTATCATAGATTCACTACATCATTATCTTTTACCAAAGATCATATTACCTTTATATCTACTAAAATTTCTTCTCAATCTATTTTAGATAATGATCCACCCATTTGCATTCAAGTTTGTATCAATGAAATAAGGGGTTAAGCGAGCTTTAGGTTATAATGGATCCGGTCTTAACATTTTCGATCTAGCATTCCTTTAGCCACTTGGCCTTCCGAAGCCTCCCGACTCCCTCGTATATTTCTATCTGTGGCTTTGATAATATTCCTAAAAGGGTATTAGGTATAATAACACTTCCCATTATTTTTAGGCCACTCACTTTTCTCGTCCTATTCCATGTAATGCCTAATAATCTTAATTATAATATTCTTCTCGGACGGCCTTGGATCCATGTCATGCATGCGGTCCCTTCAACCCTTCATGCATGTATTAAATTCCTATACCATGGTGTGGTCTATGAGGCCTTAGCAGATCCCTCCCCATTTTCCTTTTGCAACACTATTGATCATTCACCTAAAACCCCTACTTTTGCTACATCTCCTCCTAATTTCACAAAGTATGGTCCTGGGTATCAATATATGCTTCATTACGGTTTCACTAGCACCAGATTAGGAAAAAATGGAAAGGGAGTCATAGAGCCTCTTTCCATTCCCACACAATCCACAAAACTCGGCATCGCTTTTCTCCCTTCGTTTGCTTCTTTTATTCGTGTGTCGCATATTCTCATGAGGTTTACACTACTTTACTCTACCCTGAGCTTATTGGTGATCCCGCTTCTCCCACTTGGCATACATTAGATAATTTCATTACTTATAATGTTTTACTAAAATACTTGGGTACTTACATCCATTCTAACCCTTGCCATCACATAAAACATTTTCCATTTGTTCTCAATGCTACAACTTACTTTAGAGAATTTGATCCTCCTAATACCAATATGAATACTCCCGACCCACTTTAACATCTCGCCACCATGGCATGGTCTCTCCCACATTATCACATAAATTTCCATCACTCGTACACTTTGGGGCATCAAATTTCCCCCACGGTCACATGTTCTAATCCTCAATTGTTTATACATATTACTCGCATACAACCTATACCTTACTTTTGCTTTACACTTCGAGTCAATCTTTCTAAGTAGCACTCTTTCTTCTCTACATGGACATGCCTTACTACATTTATCGATGTTTATGAATTCACTTTCCACTCCTATAACATTCCATACACACTTTTTACTTATGGATCCTTTTATTCATGGACAGATACTACTTTCTATATACGGTATACATCCTTTCATGTATTATACACATTCTAGCTATTCTTGCTCATAACAATGACATTTATTTTCCAGTAGCTCTCGATAGACACACTTAGGGGGTATATTACATCCCCCCACCACTATTTTTTGTCTTTATCGCTTACTCATAGCTTATCTCCCACACTTCATGCTTTGTGCTTCATGATACATCTTTCCCTAAGATTACCACATCGTTGGTTCACATACTTTACATTCATTTCGTGATGATGCACTCTAGTTCCATGGTTCATACTTGATTGTTGAGGGTCCATTTCTTAAATGAACTACACATCATCTACTTTCACTACCCTTCATGCTCTATGCTTCACAAAAAACCTTTTCAAGCATTCTCACATCTCTGGTACACACATTGTCAGATCGTTTGCTCGATGACGCACTCTCGATCCACATTCTATACTTGACTATTAAGGAGCATTCCTAAATGATCCTTATCTCATGCACATCCACTCTGGGAGAACACTTCTCCTATCATCTTCACATCTTGCATATCATAACACACCATCACTTTCATATAACATTTGCATATCTTGGTTGCATTTGCTCTTGTCATCTTATACTACTTACATGTCACACTTTGTTTCTTATGTTAGTTGGATACTTAATATGTCATTATCTTTCTATACATACACATGCGTGTTCATTTGGTATCTTGAGGTGAATGGAGGAGCTTTATAGATTCTCACACAATGCATAATGCTCAACACTGCTCTTTACTAGTCCTGTGCCGAGGATCCCGGGGCAATCTACCTCGCTACTCTCACACTCCACATATTCAGTTTTATTGTTGCATTATTCATTACTTATTGCTACTACCAATTATTTTTAATTGATTTATACATGCTTTGACATACTAATTATCTTACTAACATTCTAATGGGTGCTTCGTGTGTAGCATTTTCTCTTGTAAGATCTATATAACCATGGTTATATGTAGCTTTTTACATTTTATTGTTTTGCGTGTTATGCCCTATGTCATGCTTGCTCATTGTTTACTTGACCACTTCGGCCCTAATTGTCTCGTGACATCGTAAGCAATGTACCATGTATGCAACCCAATTTTCACAATCCATATTGTCTTCATACTTGATTACAACATTGCTTTATATTGCATGCTAGCTTTGTTTACACTAACACTTGGTACTAGTCTATCTTGTTTGCACGTACCTTCATTTCTACCATGCACATCCCCTACCCCCGCAGTATCCAATCTCATATATGCATATCAACTTCAAGTCCTCTCCTTTGGGCCACATTCTCCTACCGGTCACCACATGCACCCCAAACAAGGGGGACATCTATTGGGTGAACAAAACACCCTTACAATTGCTCAAAGATCCGAACAACACATCAAAGTACAAAATTGGCACATGAACACGGTTATAGAGAGAGGTCCAAAATTAAACTTAGATCATAAACACAAAGGGGACACTAGCTCCCAAGAAAGCATATAGTAGTAGTGGGCACTTGTGTCCTGAGGTCAAAAATAGTCAATTTCTCAATTCAACGCAATCTCCAACAGCTTTACAAGATAGTTCTCCGAAGAGCAGGCTCTTGCCTCTAGTTATAAAATGTAAATCAATCAACTAAGACAGGATAACAGAACAACATGAACAAGCGGGTTACAAATCGGGACGTATTATTTGCAGTGGTGCTTATTTAGAAGCACCGTGGAAGGAGAAAAAATAAACCTCTCCCCCAACACTCTTATCTTAGTGTGAGATTGCCCAAAAAACTTCGCTCTCGGCATGAGATTGCCCAAAAAACTCACTCTTGGCGTGAGATTGCCCAAAAAAATCACTCTTGGCATGAGATCACACAAAAACCTCACCATCAACAACATCTCCAAAGAAAACAGACAACCTTATATCATTTACTCCCTTATACATCGGTGCACCTTTCCTTTTCCTTTTCACACTACTTATACATACATTACTTTAGTTTTTCATATACAAGACTTTGACTACTTACTTTCTCTTCTTTTGCAGTTCTTCCTTATACACAACAAGAAACAAGCCACATCAAAAATCCCAAGATCCAAAATCACGCTATTATACATGCACTTCACCCAGTGGTCTACTTCCTTCTCTCGGCCAAGACTTCATATTGTGATTACGTCACGCTTTACTTATCTAGTTGACACGCTATCGGTTACACTCTTCTCTACATGATTAAAAGGTACATATATTCTATCTACTTTATGTTATCGAGTATTAACTTAATCGCATAAAGAGGGGGCAAATGTAGACACAAAATCTATGCACTTGGGTACATTTCTAGGTCCTAAAGCATATTGATGTATACATGATTCCTAAGCAAGAAAAATATAACTTCTTTTGGGCCTTTTGCTTTATCTCTTGCACTTTTATTGGCCTTACATATCCTACAACCCCTGTCGACATTCGACCGATTTATCTTTTATGGCACGGACACTGGCGCCCAATTAAGATAGAAGTGCCTAGGTGCTCTTGACCTTCTTTATCTTATTTTTGTTATTTTGGGTTTCTTTTACTTCTTGGTCACCTTTTAAAACTTTGGGTTGGCATTTCAACTTTCAATTATGAAATTAAAACAAGGGTATCACACACACAAACATTACACACACACACACACACACACACACACACACACACACACACACACACACACACACACACACACACACACACACACACACACACACACACACACACACACACAGAGTTATTACTCTCAAATAAAGAGGTTAAACACTAAGCATTATCTACTACCACCAAAGCTTGCATCTAAAGGCATAAAGAGCATTACAAAAGGATCCATCTAGCAGATCCATACAAGGGACAAGGGTTGTATAACTTTACATACATAACATAGGAGGGAAGTTCATTTTATTCCATCTCACACATTTGCATACTTAGACAATCTAGATCTAGCTATCATAGTGTAACGCACAAGGGTAACCTAGGCATCATTACACACACATACACATGTTGATTTGCGTTTTACTTCTTGTCCAAGTGAGTGTATGAGTAATCAAGAAACACGAGACCATGTCGAGTATAAAAGGGCTTAGTACCTTAGAGATGGAGATGGATGATACGGGCGCAAAGAAATTATATGCATGATATCAAGAAGCTAGATCTGAAAAATTGAAACAAATAAGATTAGATCATAATATGTGGGGTTTCCAGACGGTGTCGGTTCCAAGAGGATTTCAACTCCCTTGGAGGATGTCAACCCCCGTGTCAGACAAGATAATTAGATCGTGAACAACAGTAAAAATGACAAGCAAATGGAATAACAAGAGTACTTAGCTCATGTCCTGCTATGGAAATGAACCGGGCATCAAGATGGCAAGATAAGAGACACTGTCAAAGCTTTCTCCTTCTTTTTCTTCCTTTTAAAAATATATCCTCCTTTTCTAAGGTCTTCATCTCGAGTCTCAGTCTTTTTTGGTCCGAGTCCAGGGTCTTGAAAATGTCTCCTCAAATGGGGGAAAACCCCATATTTATAGCTTAGACATGAGACTAAACTGTAGGTTAGATGATACCAAGGTGTAGTAAAGTAACTTGAGTTAGGGATATGATGTGATCACGTGGGTCCCATATTTTGACTTATTAGGCAAAGTGGGGGACATGATTTGAATGGGAGGGTGAGATAAAGATTTCATTTTAAAAAGAAGGTGTCGGATGGGTGCATTATGAATTAAATAATTTGTGAGAGATGGGGGTGATTCCAAAAATTGAATTATCAAATGGGTCCATACGGAGCCCATTGATAATCAATCAAATAATATGAACAAATAGATAAGATTTTATTTAATTTAAGATAAAGAGAAGCGGGGATGGAAATTGCGTGAATATAAGATGTCGAAGGGCGCTATACCAAAAATAGGTGTCTACATTTGCCCCTTTTTGTTGAGTGGTTTGTGATAGCAAGCCATGAGACAAAAACAAAAAGGGTTAGATGAAAGATGTGTCCGAGGATGGATGAAGACATGACCAAAGGCAAGATGCCTTAGGCAAAAAAAAAAGAATCACAATAAATAAAAAGGTATGGCGGTGACTTCAATATCACATCGGTAGAGGACAATTGTGGTCTCAACGGAGACAGATGACAATGTTATATAGAAAGTGAGTGGGTGAAGACCACTAAAGATGGATGTAAACCAAGATGACCAATGGGTCATAGGAAAACATCAAAATATGTGCAACTAAATGCGAAAGATGTGCACAATCCTTTGTTTGTGAGGAATTGTGCAAAAATCATGCGTCCACAAAAGGGACGAAGATGAAGATAAAGATTCCCTAACACAAGGCACGAGAAAGACAAAAAGTGAGTTATATGTGTTGATAAGTACAAGGATGAAAAGGGTGCACCATGATAGGGCACGAAGATGACATAATGGGAGATATGTGTAAATAAAATTCCTCATGGGGAAAAATCATAAATGTGCACATGATGAGAAGATAGGATAGAAAGCTGGGATAAAATGACCTAAAGGTGTGATAAATATGATGATAATCATGTTTTATAGGAACGATGCATAAGTGTTAGCAAATTAGAAGGTGAAGAAGACAAAAAAGTCTCATTTCTTTGGTAAGTGTGATAGAGATACTTTTGTGACAAAACAAAAGAAGAACAAATATTCATGGAAGAGAACAAGATTAGATAGGTGATGGTTGTTATGGTATCTTCCAAGACAAAAATGTCAAAAGAAGATGGGAAGAGATTCTTAGAAATGGATATGATGATGTCCTTATGAGAGGAATGATGAAGATAAAAGATATGACAGGGTTCTTAAAAAGAGAAGAGGTCAATGTGGCAAAGAGAAGAACAAGAATGAAGTAATGAAAGGGATAGATGGTGATACATAAATGGAGAAACATCGACATTGACTGTGAATGCCAAATGTAAGGGATGTTGAGAAAGAGAAAAGGGAATAGACAGGAGGATTGGTTGATTATGAGAAGAGCAAGAAAGATTGAATATGAAGGTGACAAGGATATGGAATAGAGGGATGGAGACGGAAGAGGAGAAAATAAAGAGTGAAAGGGGAGGAAGAAGATAACAAAGAAGGATTATAGAGAAAGGGGGAAATGAAGAAGGAAAAACAAAGAGAAGACAAGAAAAGAACAGAGCAGAGGATGAAATCATGAAAAAGGGAGAGAGTTATTTAAAATGAAAGATGTGATGAAGAGATGGAGCAGAGGAAAACAGAGAGGTAATGGAAAACGAAAGAGATGATAGAGCAAAGAAAATTGAAGGAAACAAATCATAGTGAGGAAATCCAAGGCAAAGAATATGGAACTGACCGCATGGAAATGCATGTGGATGATGGGATGATAAAGGAAATGGGATAATGCTGAAGAGTCAAGTTTTCAATGGGGAAGTAAGGAGGAAGTGTGAGGTAAAACAAGAAGGAGGACGATAAAGAGGAAGTAAAATAAGACGAAGATCAGAAAGGAGGAGAAGACAACGAAGAAAATTATGCTGAAGGAAGTGAACCAAGAATGAAGATATTTGGTAAAGAGTGGGAAGCATAAGGAACATAAAGAGAAACTTGAGGGAAGGAGTGACATCGATTGGAAAAGAAACAGAGATGCATGAGATGAGGATATGCTGATGACGAGAAAATAGAGAGAAGGTGTATGATGAAGACAAGTGAAGAAATTGGCAAGGAAGAATGGAAGATAGAGAGGTGGCGAGGAAAAAGAAAGGATGGGATAGGAGAGGCAATGCCAGTGAATGGATGTTAGGAGAAATCCACCGATAATGATCAGTAGGAAAAGATGGGACAAAAGATAAGACAAGGGAGAAAGTAAATGAAGAACGGGAGGAGGAATGCCAATGAAGGGACGTTAGGAGAAGTCCTCCGATAATGATCAGAGGACACAGAGGAAGGAAGGAATGAAGATAGAATGGAGGAGGTCAAAGAAAAGGATTCAGTCATGTAGAATGGGGATGAGTGATTTTTAGGAGAAGTCCACCGATAATTACTAGCACGAAACAGAAGGATATGATGAAAGAATGTTAGGAGAAGATCAATGACAATGATGTGTAAGTATGGGGGTAGATATGTGGGAGAACTCTAGAAGATGGAGTGAAAAGAGTAAAGAAAGGAGGGATAACGATGTGTAGGAAGATGAAGACGAGGAGAGGATGTAGTGGATGAGAATGGATGAGAGAGAAATGAATAAACAAGACATGAAATGAACGGAGAAGCAATGGTTAAGTAAGATTACCCAACGATGGATGATGGAGATGAACAAGGGACCAATAGGAAGTGGTGTTTCATGAGAACAAAAGAGGAGGTGAGAGGATGTGATGATGGGGAATGACGAGAAAATGTAGATGGAGAGAATGTGGGGTAGTGGGGGAGTGCAGATGACAAATCATGCTTAAGAGGGACTCTTAAGTAAGATCGCCATGCCACAGAGGATTTAAGTAAGATCACCAAACCGGCAGTGATGATATGGAAGGAGAAAGACAACATTGTATCGATGTAGGTGTGGAAGGGTTGATTGGAATGGATGAGTATGATGAGAGGCAAAAAAAAGATGAGGAAGAGATGATGGGAGATGGAAGGATCAGATGACCAACCATTCTTAAGAGAAAATCTTAAGTAAGATTGCCCTATGATGGAGATGGTTAAGTAGGATCGCCAAACCGAAGAAGAAGAAGAATGATGAAAAGACTAAGTGTGTATACCAAAATGGAACAAGAGATGAAAGGAGGTGATAACAATGTGATAACAAGGAAACAGAGGAGTGTGACATGAATGGATGGAGGAACATATGCAGTGTAGATGGAGAGTGTAAGGGCAATCCTTAACTGGGATGCCCACGTGGTGGTAGTGATGATGCAAGAGTGTTAAGGAAAAAAGGAGTGGAAAGACGTTTGTGGTGGTGATTGTTGTCTTGTTGAAAGAGGAAATGGTGGAGAAGCTTCTACAAATGGGAGGATCCAAGGAAGAAGATATACCTTAACTAAGGTTCTCTGGCTATATGGATGGTTAAGTAAGATTGTCAAACTAAAAACGGAAGAGTAAAAGAGAAACTCAAGAGGAAAGACAAGTAAGATATCTGGCGTCGTGCAAGGGGACATAAAGGTGAGAAGGATGATGTGGAGACAAATGGTGATGAGTGGACATGGAGAGCGAGGATCAATGGATCAAAGATGGTGTTGAACATGTTGAGAGATAAGGAGCTACAGGATAACGAACTTACCTTGAGAAGGATCCTCAAGTAGGATTCGCAAACTGCAATGGTGATCAAGTAGAATTCACAAACCGAAGAGTGTATTTGCAAATGCATTCATGGATATTATAGATAGACAGTGTGAAATTTGATATGATGTTGATAAAAGATGACCTGGATGAGATGAATGGAACATAGTCTGTAGCAAGGGCATACAGGGAAACTATGTTTCAGACTAGATTGGAGATAAATAAGAAAGGGGACCACTCAAAGCATTGCAACTTGCAGCCAATAGCGGGTGTTAACACATAACCAACGATAGTTAGTTATACCAAAAGATCATGAGGGAAATATGGATGAAAGACACTCATAATCCTAATGTTGACATGACAAAGGGATCGAAGATGTGACTTGTACATAGGAAGAGGGATCTCCAAAGGTGGTGTTCCTTAAGTCTATGCCCCAGCTCTGGGAAAGGGAAAGAACAATAGTAGAAAGCTGATCAATGCGGGAAGCTTTTGGAAAATGTTGATAAAAGAAGGTTGATCAATGTGGAAAACCCTCCAAGATGCCATAATAACAGAGTAGCCATCCTTCAAGGGTATGGTCTACTTTATACATAATATAGATGACAAGAATAATATGATAGCCATCCTTCAAGGGATCGGTCTATTTCTTTTGATTTTGCTTGGATTTTGATTTGTATACTTTTCTTTTCTTTTTTTTTGTATGAATAGTTGTCCTTCGAGGGATCAGTCTATTTTTTTATAACTTTGATTTTGCCTTTTACATACTTGAATTTGAGCTTCACATGGGGGAGAGCTAGGAATAGCTAAGTAAACCACTTAAGAGGGGATAAGGAATGTACAAGAGACACCCGGACCCTTCGCATGGTCTGTAATAGGAGAATGAGAAGATAATGGATGTAATGGTTATGGGATCACATCAAAGTAGTGAAGGTGGACCACATAATTCAAATCATTATAATGACAAATGGAAGGGGCTAAAGATGGTAGAACAATCTAAGGATGTAACTAAGTTTTCATTGGTAGATATGCTAACAAAGAGATCGGTCACAAGCAATGCATTAAGAGAAGCCCCATCTCTGGTTTACCACCACGAGAGGGAAGATAGTGAAGTTGCAATAAGATGAAATGATAGCCAAGCAAGAAATAAAACTAACATATGACCACAATGGTGGGTGAAAATAAATGATGATGCCCCAAGAGAGACATAAACATAAAAGGACAATCATGGCCTCAAAGGAGGGCTTGATGAAATAAAAGGTGTCCCAAAAGAGACGCACATATAACCACAATGGCAGACTTCAAAATAGATGGTGGCCCTATAAGAGACACAAATATAACCACAAAGGTGGACTTAGAGAAAAAGGTCCCTCAATGGAGAGACAAACATGGCCTCAAAGGAGGGCTTTAATGAAAAAGATGATACTCCCAAAAGGAGCATAAACATAAAAGAAAAATATGGCCTCAAAGGAGGGCTTAGAATGAGATGAGGATATGGATATAACTAATTTAGATTGGATGGATGTGAAGAAAGGTATATAAAACAATGTCAAAGAGCGAAGTCCCCTAGTAATAAGGGATTTGTATGATGATGATGATGTTCAAGGGTGAGGGAAGATTATTCTCCCAACAAGTTAAATGTGAAGGAGGTAAAGGATGTCGAAAGAGCTTAGATGAGATTGTTTTAGATTTGGATGGGGTAAACGATCAGAGACCACAAGTGTGCTTTAGTAAGATAAGTGACATTGATGAACAATGGAGGGCATTCCTTAGGAGGAATGACATGGGATGGATGGATATTAAGGGATGATGTGGATGGAGGGATCATGGGAGATCCGAAAAATGGGATATGGATTGGATTCAAGGTAGATGGAGAAGGAACTTTCCCTAAATGAGGAAATCATCTTTCTCAATAAGGTTGTAGATGATTGACCGAAAGGCCTTACAATGTTCGATGTCATGACCCGGGGTATGATGATAAGTGCAACTGCAATTAGGATTGAACCATGATGGCTTGGGACCATAGGGATTAAAGGATTTAATGGGAGGAAGTTTGATGGCAGATGTTCGAGTTAAATGTTGAAAGATATTGCATATGACCCTATCAAGTGTCATGGGGAAGGTAACTTTTTGGGTTTTGATAGATGTCTTAGCTTTGGAGTTAGAGAAAACTAGATGTAGATCGATGTGTGAATTTCATGTTTTGGAGGACAAATCAAATTTGGTTGAAGGATGATATTGTTTGGATGTGGATTGATTATTGCAAGATGTCGTAGATGGAAAAATGATCCTGACATGGATGTTGTGGCATTAGATTGTTGAGAAGAGGGAAAACTTGAATGTTTCGTGGATGTGCAAGGGACTATCGGGGATGTTTTCCCCGAGCCTTAGACTTTGACCGAGAAGATTTACCTTTAGCAGGGATGACAATAATTTCAACTGGAGGATCTGATAGTGGTGGTGTGGTTATCAATGGAGAAACTATTCTAAAACAAGATGAAGATGTTAATGAAGATATAGGTGTTTGTATGATGCGATTAATGATATCTATGTGAGACATAGATTGTTTCAATTTTGGCATGGGAAGAGTTGATTTTTTAGAGGGAGAAGGTAAAACATCTTTATTTGATCGAGGTGGATGTGTTGGTACAGTAGGTGATTCAAAAGGTATCTTGGGTAAGGTTGCAGATCGAGAGGATTTGGTTGGTGTGATAGGAGGATTGGGTAAAGAGTATTGGGTAGATAGGTGATGTGGCCATGGGCAAGGTGTCAAGGTAGAGTGGCCATGGAAAGGTTGTATAAGGTAGAGATAGTAGACTTTTTGAATATGGAGATGAGTGATGTGGTATAGGAGTAGACCTTGGATAGATAAAGATGTAGAGCATTTTTGGAATAGTAAGAGACTGGTTGTTTACAAATGTTTGATGTAAGAATGATATTTTTGATAGCATACCTTATGGGTAAGGGTAATGTAGTAGAATTGAGTTTTGTTGGGATGGTTGTGAGTAATGTAGTGTAGTAACAGTGTATTTGATGAAAATCGAATGAATGAATAGGTGTGAGAGATGTAGGGATATGTGTGGATACGAGTGGAGCTGAAATAAGTTTTGAAGATGAATCTAATGTGTAGATTCGGGGGTATATTCAAGTGGCGGAAATGGATGATATAGTTGAATTTGATGTGGATGTGGCAAGGATAGGAGGAGGTATAGGTTTAGGACAGTAGTGAAAGTTGATGTAGGTGTGACAGGTTTTGAATAAGGGATGGGAATAATGTCCACTGTGGGAACATGTGGAGTTGGTGATAAGATGGGATCTTGATTGACAGTGTCAACCATACAAGCGTTTGATAGTTCGAGATGTAAAGGGGATGACGTGATTTGTTGGTGGTTGATTAGTTTGTGCAATGGAGGTGTCAATTTGGATATCGCCTTGATTTACAAGTTGTTGGACACGATCTTTGAAGGAACGACATCTCTCAATGTCGTGACCTTTGATGCAATGATATTTACAAAAATGGGCCTCGTGATACCAAATAGGCTTGGCTTGTGAGTTGTCTATGGGTCGTATGGGAGGTATTTGGATAGAGTTTACACTCATCAACTTATCAAATACAAAACTGTATGATTCTCCTAAAGGAGTGTAGTTGGATGTTGATTGAGAAGATTTGTTGAGACCATGTGCTTGGTGTAGATGGGGATGAGGGTTCAATGACCACAGTGTTGGCCGCACTCTTGAACTCGCCATTATGTGTGAATGGTTTCAGTGGATTCAATTTTTGATTTAGTTGAACTTAATTTAAGATGTTCCTGCTCAATGGCACGAGTTTCGAGCTTGCATGAGCCATTGTGAAAGCTTCATCAAAGGTTTGGAATGATTGGATCTGCAAAGTGGATGATATATGTTTGGCACACGAACGCGAGAATAATTCAATGAGTTGGTTTGTGGGATAGTGAAGGATAGTTGGTTTATAACAACATGCCATCGTGTGACGAAGTCGTGATGGGCTCATTTTCATACTGTCGAATGGTATATAGATCAATGATAGTGGTCTTGCATGTGATATTGATAGAAAAGTGTTCTAAGAACAACTGTGCAAGTTGAGTGAAAGAGAATAAGGAATGTCGTGGGATATTGTGATACCAGTCTAGCCCGGGACCAGACAAAGACATGGGGAAAGTGCGAAGAAGTAAATCATGATCATGCACAATAAGACAACATGTGTGTTTAAATGCGAGGAGATGTTGTTGGGGATCTTCTTTATTATTGAACTTATTAAATGCAAGAAGTTTCCAATGAGGGGGATAGGTTTAATTGGAACCGATGGATGAATGGGTTCATTACAGATTTGTTCATAGGATAAGGTATTCTTGGGTGGTATGGTAAGGGTTTCTAAACTAGCTAACCGATTCATTAAGGCATGAATTGAATCACTTGAGGTGTTGTAAGGTTGAGATTGGATCGGCTATGTGGTTTGAAAAGTAGTTTGATAAGGCGAATGATAAGTTTGTGGGTGTGTGGGTGTTGGGTGAAGTGTCTGATAAGATGGTTGATAAGTTTGTGGATAAGGATGTTCATGGAATGGTTTGATAAGACAACTTGATTAATTTGTGGATATGTGGGTGTTTGGGGAGTTGTTTGGTAAGAATGAACATGTGTCATGGGTTGAGATTTTGCATAGGTTGACTTTGAATAATAGGAATATGGTGTGTTCATTGAAGCTGGGTAGGTTGTTGTGGTAGATGATAAGTGGGGATATGAGTGTTAAGGGGTTGAGATTGTTGGAGCATAGGATGGGTAGGGATGTAGGTATTCAAAGGTGAGATTTTTGATGGGCATACTAGTGGCAGATGAAATAGAATTGACAAAAAGGGATGTGGGTGGAATGCGATCCACCAATTGAGGAGATTGGGAGGATTTAGAGATCGTAGGAGATTTTTGGAGTAAGAAGTCATATATGGGGTTAGGAGGAGATTCAAATGTATCTAGAGGAGCAAGAGATGGTGGTATGATTGATTTAGGAAGACTGAATTGATGGGGGATAGGAGGGTTGGTGTCAAGGTGGGGAGAATTTTGTATGACATGGTTCTCATGAGGTGAGACCATGGAGACTAGAGATGGGTGACCGAAGGCGTGGTTTTGAGTTTAGAATCTCATTGGGCGAGATCATCAGAGGAAGTAACATCATTGGATAGAGTAGATTGTTTGTTTGTCTTGATTTGGGAGAGAGCGAAAATAGGTGTGAAATAAAGAAACATTTGTTTATGTATGTTGACAAACAAATCAAGCAAAAATTTTTTTAGCATCATGATTAATTTAGAGGATGTGAATAGAAAAGAAAAATAAGTAATGAAGGTGCCTAAAGGAGTCTAAAGCTGGTTTCAGGAAGTTATGGATTGGGAGATGTCTGAGACGGTTTCTGTTGGGTGTTTAGGTCCCAATCAATTAACCAGTGAGAGGAATGTTTTGATGTGTTAATTATGTTTGTGTAGTTTCAGGAAGTGTGTGATAAGTGAAATGCAAAGAGTTAAATCCTTTTACTTAAGCTATGTGATCAGGAAGGATGAATAAGGTTCATTTTAGACTAAAATGAAATGTGATATTCGATGTATACAAACACTCTAGAAAGGGAAAGTTCAATGCAGAAAAGAGAAAATAGAGAAAAATGAGAAATACCTGGAGAATCACTTTTCCTAGTTATTTAAGTGTGTTTGATAGTGATGTATTTAGAAGCATTGGTTAATGACCTAAAATGCCCGGGTACCCTAAATGGCATGCTTTGATCGAATCAGGAGGAGTTGGTGAAAATGATTTGTGGTGTGTTTTATGTTTTGCAAAGTGAGTGATATCCGATGGGGTTGTTGGATGATTGTGAATTTGTTGATTTCACCTAGAAAATAAGACAAATATAATCAGTTGATATGGTTAAGAAAGAAGATATAGATGTTATCAAAAGTTACTTCATCAAAAAGAAGCAAGATAATAATAATGCAATTAATTAAAAAGTTATAGAAAGCTATTAATAAATTATAAACGATTAAATGCTATAAACTATAAACTATAGTTTATTAATAGACTATAAACTAAAGACCATTTTTTTTTATTAAAATAAATGATTAATGAAACGATGAATTAAATAAACATATAAAAAAACGACGATAAATGATTAAATGCTAAGATGTACTATAAACTATTCATAATAATAATAATAATAATAATAATAATAATAATAATAATCTATGCAAGGAACTATGAAATGGATCTGACGAAAAGAATTTGGAATACATTAAGCGATTCGCAATCGACTCGAGATGAGGAATGCTCAATCATGCAAAAAAAAGTGTTTCAACTTTACCCACCCACATATGTGGGACCAACAAATTGACTTCCCACCACTACGGGGTCATTCTATGTGGGGAAGAGTGTTTCCAAAAGACAGATCAATTTATAAAGGTGATGGATCGTTTTGATGGAAAAGAAAATCAAATTCAATGTGTGCTTTTAGGAACAACAAAGTCAAGAGTTGGATCTAGGACTGGTAGATTGAAACCAATTAGTCATATCACACATGGACGTGGCTCTTCACATGGTTGATTACATAATGAGAATCACAAAAAATTTAAACTAGGAATATAAAATTGGCTATAAAGTTGTTTGTAAAAATGTGTTCAAAAGATTTGAGACCACTGTTGTAAAGGGAAAGGGGGATTCAAGGGCAAGCAATTTATAGTGTGCTACCTACAAAGTTGTATGAAATTGATGCCAAATGAGCTATAAACAATTGAAAGTCAAAACAAAAAGATGAAATTGCTTGAGTGAATTTGAAACAGAGTTGGAAACTCTTGAACACATCAAGCATTGGAATCATGTGAATCAGCGTGGACAAATTATTGGATGATTTTGGCCATGATGAGGACGTGGTCTGTATTCACGAGTATCATCTAATACTTCTTCCACATCTCTGGTTTGAGGTCGCTTCTACTCGATTGACATGCATTTTTATACCTCTGGTTACCCTTGGATGGTATGAAATTGTAATGTCACAATTTTGTTTTATTTTTGCAATGAAATCAGAATCAGAATCAAAGCTCCTTCACCTAAGTTTGATCACTGACAACAATAGAATTACACTGCTATCACAAGAAATGACTCTTTACCCATGAATCATGGGTAACTAGGATTTTGCAATTTTTTTCTAATTCTAGTATACATCATTGTTTAGTATACAAAAAACAAAAGCTTGATGATGATCGTTGTCAGGTTGGTAGCTATAAGCATGGGGGGGTCGGGGGGAGGAGAGGGAGGAGGATGGTGGTGAAGTGGAGAGGGACGGCGATGGAATGGAGAGAAGAAGGGACAACGATGAAGATGGGGAGTGGAGAGGAGCTCTGGATGGAGAAGGAAGGAGAGAGATGGAGTGAGAGGAGCGATGGATGGGGGAGAGGTTGTGGAGTTACGGTGAGGCAGGGATAAGTGGATAGGAGAGGGGAGAGGGAGTGTGGGAGGCAAAGGTTAGAAGGTGTAATGTGGGACTCGGTGGGGGTGGATGGTAGGGAAAAATAATGGAAGGAGGAGAGAGAGGAAGATGGATGGGGACATGTGGAGATGGAGCTGGGGAGGAGAGAAAGGAGATGGGGCAGAGGAGAAGGGAGATGTTGGAGATGGGGAGTGGAAGAGGAGGTGAGGACGCGGAGAATGAGGGATGGAGAGAGATGAGAGGAAGAAAAGGAGATAGAGGTCGGTGGAGAATTGAAGCCGAGGGGAGTGGTAGGGAGGAATGGTGGTCGGGGGGAGGATGGGAGTGAGGGGGGGAGATGGGATGGGAGGAGAGAGGAGAGGGAGGCAATGTGGTCTCTCATGGGAGGAGAGAGGGAGGTGAGGTGGAGTGGAGAGGGACGGTGGTGAAGTTATGGAGCGAGAGTAGAGGAGGTGTGGTGGAGATGGGAAGAAAGGACGCGGTAGTGGAGTGGAGCAGGTGTGGTCTGTGGTGAAGGAAAGGAGAGGGTGGCCGAGTGGGAGATGGGAGCTTGGTTAGGGCGATGGGTAGTTTAGGATAGTTAGGAATTTTTTTAATTTTTTTATTTTATTTTATTTTAATTTTTTAATCATTTATTTAATTAAATATAAAAAATGAATTCTATAGTATATGTAAAACAAGAACAAAACTATGATGATTTTTTTTAATCAAATGAATATGGATTATTACAAAGATTATAGATTCTTATAATTGTGAAAAAATGAGATCTATATCTATGGTACAACTAAGACCGCAAATGAAAAGTCAGAGAATACGATCATTTTCTGGATTTATTTCCCATGCGAATAAAAATGAACTTGAAACTAAATACCAAGCCAGTTGAACACCAGAAGAGTACTTACCTCCAAGATGACCTAAACGAACCAAACTGGAATCAACAAATACTAAGGTATTGCAAACAAGCAAGTTAGAAAAGATAAGCAAAATAACAAACAAAACGACCAAATCTAGGATCAGGGTCCACCCCAAGCGTGCCAAATGTTGATCTGCGTTTCTTGCTTCTTGTCCAGATGAGTGTACGAGTAATCAAGAAACATGAGACCACATCGAGTATACAAGGGCTTAGTACTGAGATGGAGATGGATGATACGGGCGCAAAGAAATCATATGCATGATATCAAGAAGCTAGATCTGCAAAACTAAACCAAATAAGATTAGATCATAATATGCGGGGGTTGCCCGGATGGTGCCGGTTCCAAGAGGATTTCAACTCCCTTGGAGGATGTCAACCCCGTGTCAGACAAGATAATTAGATCGTGAACAATAGTAAAAATAACAAGCAAATGAAATAACAAGAGTACTTAGCTCATGTCCTGTTATGGAAATGAACCGACATCAAGATGGCAGGATGAGAGACATCGTCGAGCTTTCTCGCTCTTCCTTCGGTCTTCCTTTTAAAAATATATCCTCCTTTTCTAAGTCTTCCATCCCGGGTCCTTTTTGGTCCGAGTCCAGGGTCTTGAAAATGTCTCCCCAAATATGGGGAAAAACCCCATATTTATAGCTTAGACATGAGACTAAACTAGGTTAGATGATACCAGTGGTGTAGTAAAGTAACTTTGAGTTAGGGATGATGATGATCAACGTGGGTCCCCTATTTTGACTTATTAGGCAAAGTGGGGGACATGATTTGAATGGGAGGGTGAGATAAATATTTCATTTTAAAAAGAAGGTGTCGGATGGGTGCATTATGAATTAAATAATTTGTGAGAGATGGGGAGTGATTCCAAAAATTGAATTATCAAATGGGTCCATACGGATCCCATTGATAATCAATCAAATACTATGAACAAATAGATAAGGCTTTATTTAATTTAATATAAAGAGAAGGGGATGGAAATTGCATGAATATAAGATGTCGGAGGGGCGTTATACCGAAAATAGGTGTCTACAACACACATAACTACATGGAGTTTGAGATATAGTGTAGTGGTCGGTCGTAAGACCACTCTTCAGTGATCACAAGGTCACCAAACTCCTAGATCTCGCATCTTATTTATTACTGGGCATGTGCAACTAGTTATCTATCTTATTTATTAGGTTTGCAGTTACTAGTTATCCGTATGATTGATGACATTGGAGCGAAACCATAGTGATAAAAGAGGATCAACAACAAAGCTCTTCAAGTTTAGAAAGGATCGAACTTGAGCATCTTAGTGGACATTAGCGCCCGAGACACTCATATCCTCAGGCACTTCTTTCTTGTACGAGTTCTAAGTCCCATAACCTCGGCAAGCCTTTGATCTATAAATTCTACTTTAGAACTCTACGAAATCACACAATTATTTTGTTCTACTTTCAAATTTGGAAAATGATAGAGTGATTGAAGATTAGAGCTTTAGTGACTGATTATCTAGTGCTATAGAAAGGAATTTGCAGAGAATATGAAAGAATTCAAACTCAAACACCAACAATTTTATCCTGGAAACCTCCAATGGAGGAAAACCAAAGGGAAGGACAAGACGTTATTTCTTCCCACTTTTATTGGTCAATTATAGACAATTACATATTATAAGAAGTAGAAAATAGAGACAACAACATAAACCTCTTCCTTCATATGTTTGCTTGCTCTATTTTTACACCTCGCTCCTACAATTCCACTTCAACAATGAAGATATTGCTCACTAGCTCTCATTAAGCTTAAAACTTTCTCTTTGATTTATTTGGATCTCTCGAATGCCTTAATTCTCTTACTCCTCCTTATATTTAAAGCCTTCTCCCACATCCTCCTGTGCACTAGAGAATGGGAAAGGTCGGGGAAGGGAAGAGAGACACGGTTAGGCGATTCAAATTCACATCCATTCACACTCCATTTCTCTTTTCTATTCATAAGTGTTAGGACCGCCACCCTATGTAGACCGGAGCAGTTTCAAGACCGCCGCCCTAGCTATGTAGCGATTACAAGACCACCGCCCAAGTTGGGTGGCATTTCGCAACCGCCTCTCTACGCAAAGTAGCGGTTCATTAAAATGCTAACATAACCTCCTTTTCCTCATTTTTCTTCACTTTTCCTTCTTGGTGCTAATGGAACTGATGAAGTGGTGTGTTTTTTTAGATCCCTATGGATCATACCTCCCCGCTTAGGAGGCTTTTGGTCCCACAAAATCTTAGTGGGGGAGTGGTAGAGGAATCAACTCCCTCTCTTGCTCCTTCGAGTACCACTAGGTTTGCCTTGGTGTCTTCTCTCGTCCAACCTGCCAAGACTCCTGTGGATCTCTGGTTTGCTGCTCCAGTGCTACATCCTCCTCCGAGTTGCCTCGAGTACAATCCTCTTTGGAAGGCAGCTTCTATATGTTTCCTTCTTTGTCATGCATAGATGGCTTTAGTAGGTGTGAGCTCTTGCAACTTGTTATCGCGTGCATCTGCATGAAGTATGGCCTGAAGGTTTCTTTTCCAACTTGCTCAAGTATGGCGAAGGTCCCATACATGTAGTGGTTTATTCCTTCTTACTTGTCTTTGTCTCTTGAGATGGATTGGTGAATCCTCTCCATGTACGATGTTGTTATAGTCACCATTGTTCCTTGTATCTCCTCTTCTCCTTGCTGCCCCATGATCAGTCCAGTGAATCCATAGGTAGATACGGTGATTGCATAACGGAAGTTTGTTTTGCTCCTTGAATGAGTAGTTCTGTGGTGGCTTCTTCTACAAAAACTGACAAGTGTTATCCAAAATATTTGTGCTCTCAAGTCCATTTTGCTTTTCTTCCAATGAAAGTAAACAAAACTGATGATTTTCCTGAATAAGTCTTTGTGCTTGGTTGGCACTTACCATAGCCTTCTTTGATTTGCTTTGGTGTGCTCGGATGTTGAAATTGACTTTGTCCTTGACCCATCTGTACCGGTTCTCCCTCCTTGTGAACACAACATCCCTGGCATATAAGTAAGGACTTTCAAAGACAACATCAAATGCATCAAGTGGAATGATATCAACCTCTAATACATCAATATATTGGGTATTTATCCCAAACTGAAACTTACACTTTCTTGTAACCTGTATTTCTACACCCTTCTTCACCCATCCCAATGGGTATGGATGTGGATGCACGTAAGTTTCTAGACCAAGTTGTTCTACAACCGCATCATAAATCAAATTTGATTGAGAACCAGTAATCTACTAAAGCGTTTACCTTAGTCTTCTTGATTTGGATTTTGATTTGAAAAATCTTACTCATCTCTTCTTCTTCTTGCTCCCCCATACATATTAGTGGCCGTGCATCCCAACCTTTCATCTACATCCGAATCATCCTCAATCTCCACCCTTCCTTTATTTTCATAGTGGCCATGGATTTCTTGGAATCCTTGGTTTAGTGCTTTGGGTGTAATTCCGGATGTAACTTCCAACATGTGGTGTCAATATGTCCATTTATATCACAATTCTTACATAAATTTTTTTAGGATCTTTACAAGTATGCAAAGCAATAACGACATGTTTACCTTTCCATTTACTTACTACTTGTCTTCTCTTATTATTTTTCTTGTTGATCTATTGACTGGTCTCCCTTTGGCTTTGTTTCTCCTTTCTTCTTCTCATCATCAATGTAGTATGCTTGTATACAAGCTTCATTGAGATCCTTGGGCTTTATGGAGATTACCTTCCTCCGAAGGTGAGTGTGAAGTCCTCCCAAATACTTGGTTAGAATGTCCTCATCCTCCAAGTCCATATTAAGCAACATGGCTTGTCTCTAAAATTCCGTAGTGTAGTCTTGCACACTTTGTGAGTTGCCTTGCCTAAAGTATTGCCACTTAATCATCATGTCAGTCTTATGGCTAATAGGATAGAAGTTAGCTCTAAGTAATTCTTTAAAACCTTTCCAAGTACTGACAATAGGACGTTTCTTCTTCTCACAAGTGGCTAGATGGGTTTCCCACCAAACCAAAGCATGACCTTCCATTTTGAGACATGCAAAGGTGATCCTTTGTGCCTCAGTGACATTATGCACACTAAAATAAACTTCTAACTATTTTAGCCACTTATCAAGCAATTTTGCATCTACTTGTCCTTCAAAGTTCTTTATTTCCACTTTTGTTTCAACTTTAAAAGGTGTATGAGTAGATTTTACCTTCTCGCTTACAATTGACGTCTCTTCTTCATGCTCTTCCCATTCTTCCTCTTTGTGGCTCTTTTCGATACCAAATTTTTTGGCCAGTGCTTGAACCATTGAGTCCATGGAATCTTTCTTAACCGAAGCCATCTTTTGCATATTTGAAATCTCTTCTTGTTTTCTATGCAACCTATCCATCATGGTCTCTAGCATTTCGACTCTACGGACCAAGTTATCTTCCTCCATTTGAGCTTGAATTCTTTGTTTCCACTTCTTCATAGAAATATCTGGCTTGCAAGGTAAAACTTCTTCACCTTTGGACCTTTCACTATCATACAAATCACAAGAAAGAATCGAATTCCACAGTCCTAGATATATAATCAACTCTGATACCAAAATGATTCATAAACTTCTACTTTGGAACTCTACAAAATCACACAATTATGTTGTTCTACTTTCAACTTTGGAAAATGATAGATTGATTGAAGATTAGATCTTTAGTGACTAATTATCTAGTGTTATAGAAAGGAAATTGCAGAGAATAGAAAGAATTCAAACTCCAAACACCAACAATTTTATCCTGGAAACCTCCAATGGAGGAAAACCAGTCAGAAGGGCAAAACACTCTTTCTTCCCACTTTTATTGGTCAATTATAGACAATTACATATTACAAGAAGTAGAAAATGGAGACAACAATGTAAACCTCTCCCTTCCTATGCTTGTTTGCTATGTTTCTACACCTTGCTCCCATAATTCCACTCCAACAATGAAGATCTTGCTCACCAGCTCGCATTAAGATTAAACCTTTGCTCTTTGATCTCTTTCGATCTCTGAATGCCTCAATTCTCTCGCTCCTCCTTGTATTTAAAGCCTTCTCCCATGTCCTCCCATGCATTGGAGAATGGGAAAGGTTAGGGAGGGAAGAGACACAATCAGTGCTTCAAATTCACATCCATTCACACTCCATTTCTCTTTTTTGTTCAAAAGTGTCAGGACCGCCGTCCCTGTGTGTAGACAAGCTAAGTTTCAGGACCGCCACTGGTGCCGGGCGGTGGTTACAAGACCGCCGCCTGTGTCAAGGCAAAGCAGCATCTCAGAACCGCCGCTCTTCCCAAAGTGCCGATTCTATTAAAATGCTAACGAAACCTTCTTTTCCTCATTTTTCTTCACTTTTCACTTTTGGTGTTGATGGAGCTGATGAAGTGGTGTGTTTTTCTGGATCCCTATGGATCAGCCTCGACAACACTCTTCCCAGTCTATTCCAACAGTTTCTCAACTCATATCACTTCCACATCACTTGGAAATCAACTAAGTCACCTTCTCTCTCTTGCTTAGGGTTTTATATATGTGCATGCTTATTGTTTCTCCATTATCGTATATTATCACTAGCATATCATCTATAGTAGTTACTCGAAAATTAAGGTTTAATTCTATTTAAATTAAATCACATGGATCGGATATGCTAAAAATAGTAAGCCTTATAATTGAGCTCAGAAAGTTGTGGCAACTCCCATTTTTCTTATCTTGTTGATTTTTTCCATCATTGCAAGTTTGGGAAGGTGTCTTGTGGTCGGATGAGGTCAAAAACACTCTGCAGCTCCCTAAGCACCAGTGCCATAGGTGATTTTGAAAGGCACGAGTTCGACGAGAAGAGGTTGAATGGTCCATATCATCCTAATTATGACAGAAGAGAGTAATCCTATGTAGGTTTCCATCATGAAGGAGATATCATCATCACTAACGCTCTCCCCAAATGTGAAGATCATCATATAAATCAAATTATGATGAGAAATGAATCAAAATGAGTCAATGTGTGTAAAAGACAGTCTCTCGGGTAATGAGAGAAATCGGGGACATCATGGGTCTATTAATGATCGAAACATCAAGAGATTCATTCAAGTTCAAGTCACCAAGAGGATGATCATCATGAGCATGATGTGAGAAGCTCACTGTGAGTGAGGATGAAGGTCATCTCAAGTAATGCATACCTCGAGAAGTGTTTCTAAACACTTGATCCATGCTCGATAATGAGCTTGCATCTTGCAAGTCAAAGGAGGTGGAATTTATAATGTTTTAGTGTAGTGTGGAGGACAAGAACATGGAACTCATTCTCATTCATTCCTTCAAGTTCTTTCGTGAGGTTGTTCTTGCTATCAGGAAGAGGGAAATCATCTCCATGAGGCACAATTGAGAAAGAGGGTGTTCAAACACCATAAGGATGTTTCCACTCATGGTCAGGAAAGTGAGTAGTGGAGAGGTCATCATGCTCATAGGTGAAATGTGTGACTCAAGGAATGAGTTGATGATCCTCATATCCCGACTATATCATTTCAAACCTTCTCCAAGGAACACGTCGAGAAAGAGCTAGTCCAAGAAATCTAGGACCACCGAGTTGTGAAGGATCAAGAAGTTACCTATTTCTATGAGAAACCCATGAACATGAAGTGTATGAGTTGATTCCATTCAATGAGGATTATGGAGCTAGGAAAGGTAATAAGGTAAAGATCCTCATTTGGAGCATCGTATTTACAAGAATGGGAAATAATCTCTATTTCATTTGTTGTCATCCACTTGGTAGTGTTCTTAAACACTCAACTAAAACATTGTGGTGTGATCGTGCTTGAAGAAGGAAGGACATTGCATTACCTTATTTCATTCCAATGGGAGGCGACATGAGAAGAATTTGATTCAGGATAATTCTTTCACCTGCGCATGATGAAGGCCTATTTCAGTAAGAGAAGAATAAACATCAAAAGGTTTGAGCATCATAGTGAGCCTCACTCCCATAGTAAGATCAGGAAAGAATCATCATGAGTGATGCCCACAATCATCCTAGGATCGCATTGTAATGTCTCACAACAGTGTTCCTAAACACTCATTCAATAGTTTGGAGTGTTTGTGCATCTTGTAAAAGGAGGAGATTGTGATCAACATGCTTCAAAGTAATAAATTCTTCACCAACAAAGTCTTTATCCTCATCAAATTAGTCAACCCTTCTCTCTCTCTATCTCTCCCTTTCTTCCCTCTCCATATTCTAATTTTCCATTAAGAATGTGTTTTTCTATTTTGTCTTATTCACTTAAGTGACCCTCAATTCAACATTGTAAGACTCCTTTTTCACTAATAAGAAAAAGAATCACCTCCTAGGAATGTGAAAGGTCACAAGTGATGAAGATAGGTGAAAAGTCAAGGGGGGAGATGAAAGGACAATTTGTAATGTTATAAATTGGAATGGCTTCTCCATTCCAAAGGGTTGGTAATTGTTGATTGATTGTATGTTGTTGATATTTACCACTACTACATCAAGCAATAA
Source organism: Taxus wallichiana var. yunnanensis (assembly GCA_018340775.1). Taxonomy (NCBI): domain Eukaryota; kingdom Viridiplantae; phylum Streptophyta; class Pinopsida; order Cupressales; family Taxaceae; genus Taxus; species Taxus wallichiana. The sequence goes on along the minus strand of CM031238.1, from coordinate 238,821,145 downwards.
AAGTTACAATTCTTCTATTACTTTGCTTATGTTCATGTACTCTCTATACTTTCCAACTTTGTATATGTTCTAATCATGTAAAACCAAGAAAGGTGTATGCGCCTTTGATCAATGAAGCAATGTAATTTTGTGTCTATGATTTATTAGTCTTATCATTATTAGAATCGTTGTGTTATTCTAATTGAATGCGGACCTACTCTGGTTATTGTATGTGAACTATGTAAGCCTACTCACAACAAATATTTCAGCCCCAACCTTGTGCTCACTCCCCTTTCATGAAAACATATACCTTCTCGATGAAAGGTGGATAGATAAGACGAGGCTTGATTCTCCCAAGGATGATTCCGTTCAAGATGAAAACCTTCTCGGCAAGGGATTTTTGAACAAGAACACGTGTTCACCTTTCAAGGTCAACTCCACTCAAGGAAAAGGTGCTTTCACCATGAAGCCAAATTGGAGCTCAAAATTCCAGAGATAGGGAAGATAATTCTTTTCATCCTGCATATATGAGCTTGCACCCATTTTCATTTCAAGAAGATAAATATCTTTACAAGTCACATCATAACAAGCAATATGTCAAGAAAAAGCCGGAGTGGGTGAAAAATATTGTTTGGAGTAATTGAGAAACCGATGCAGAACATCACTCCTAGGTTGGAATTTTGATTTGTCAAGGAAAATATGGATTGGAAAGTTGTGTAGAAGGACTAGGAATCATTAGAGAGTCACTAGGTATCATTTCAAGGGGTTAAGTTGAGTCTAGATAGTCAAATTTTCAAATTTGGAGTTTTCCCACCATTTTGGTAAATTTGAATTTTTAAACTTGTTTAAGCCATTTTGGCTTGTGTAGTAGGAATGTGAGGAGTCTAGTTGGTTTAAGAGTTGGTGTCAATTGTCTAGTTATGTTTTAAATGACTAATAGGGTATAAAGGAGCAAAATGATGTACTAAAAGGCAAAAAAATCCTTTCCTATGCTTTGGAGTCATGACATGTAAGCATAAAAATAGTTAGGTTTTCGAGGTAAAGTGACAAAAGGGAAGGGAAAATCGAATGAGTTAGTTATTCATTCAATCATTCGATAACTTCGGGAGGAAATTACATGACAATGAGCTTTTGTAAGGATTATAAGGGGATAATAGTGTGTGCATTTTGGATCGATATACGCAAGCTTTTAATAAGCTTTTGGATTGATAAGTTAATTCATTTTGCATGGATAATTATTGGAAGGTGAAACAACTTTGTTGAAGGATTTATAACATGTAAAATGAAATTTATTACTCTGTTTGGATCTTTGAAGGTCTTTGTTTACTTGGAGCTTTGTTTTGTTGTGTTTAGTCCGGAGAGGAACATGCCATTTTCAAAGTTTGCTTGTCATTTTGTCTTCATTGTCAATTTATTCATGCAGAGGAGGTGGAAATAGTCCTAGAAACTAAATTTCATAACTTACATTGAAGATAATTTGTTTTAAACATGGTACTTTCCCTTACCAGACAATCTAGAAACCCTTACTAGGGTTTATGGGAAACATAGTTTTTGAATGGGTTAAAGAGCAAATTGAAACTTAAAAAATTCACACAAAGTATCTTAGGAATGTGAAGAAATATATTTTTGGGGTTAGAAGGTTTGAGATTGCTCAGAAAGCTGGAAAATTTGATAGTCTCCTCTTTAATGTAATCAGTATAGTATGGAGACCCGATTTCAAGAGGTCAATATTACTTTAAAATATGTTTATATTGAGTACTTGATTTTAAAACTTTATATACAAGTATACAAGGATAAAGGCGCCCAAAAAAGTGAAAAAATCAGTCTTGAAACCCTCTGAGGAAAAATATAAGCTTGAAAAACTAACATTGCAGGCTACTAGAAAGTTGACTTAGTGAAGAAGAGTAGGTTGAGAAGAGTGGGCCTACCCTTAGAGTTGGAAAATAAAATTTGGAATGCACCATAAGAAGCATAAAGGTGCTCATAATAGTTTTTACTTTTCTTGGAAACCTTGTAGTTTATTCCAAACATCAACCCTGAATGAATTTGATCTTGAGAACTTAGTAGGACAGTTTGGTGGAGATAAGGAAGTTTGAAGTTCCTCTTAGTTTCTCATCAATGCGAATGGTGTTTTTACATGGATGAGAACATAAAGACATGGTGCCTTGATAGAATAAGGTCACATAAACAAACAAGACCAATTTTTTTCTTATTTTGGAAAGATTTAGGGTTAAGAAAGTGTTTCCTTTTTTAAGGTATAGGACAATTTGACAAAGTTGTGATTATTACTAACCTCGTTGATTGGTTGAGTGTATATGTGCTCTGCATTAGAAACATGGAGCATCAAGAGGCTTGTGATAATGTTAAATCTCCTAAAACATCTACCAAAAATCAACTCATGAAAATGGTGGTCATGAAGCGGATGACAAATGAAAAACATATGCCTATCAAATATCATAGGTCTCAGTGTGAAAATAATGGGCCTAATGTGATCAAGACTCGTCATTGTAGCATTGAAGGAAAATCCGTGAATGGAAATATTTTTGAAATGGATGAATAGCAGGAAGAAAGATGTCATATCAATAAAGATAATGAAATGAATCAGCGGGTCGTAAATTGTAATAACAATCATGTGAGATTTCTCAAGAAATCGAGGTCAAGAAATTGAGAAAGGGATCATATTCCGGTGAGCTCATCCATGGGTTTGCGGAAGAAAGGCATCTAATTTGAATTGGTACTATAATGAAAGCGATTTGTCCCCCACAAGTAACATAAGTGATTTAGGATATTTCATCATGTTTCCCTTTTTGTTGTGTGTTTCCCTTCATGTTTTGTGCTTCATTTACCTATTGTGTGTTGTTCGTGTTCGTCATGTTTATAGCTTTTTGTGTTGCTCGGTGTAATGAATCTATTGCCCAATCGGATAAGGGTTTGATATTTTCCGCCATGAGAAATATGTGGTCCTCTATTTCCCCATACAGTCCAATGTCCTCGAGTTAGATCCAACCGTTGTCATGTAAAATGACTGCCCCGAAAATTAAAAAATTAAAAAATGACAACTAAGCCACATTGTATAATTTGGCCTTTTGATCTTCATGAATCCCTCCCCTGGCCAACTTGCCTCATGTGGCATCATCAACCTAGTCCTAAAAATGGTCCTAATGCATTTAGTAAACATTTCTCAGTGTGCAAAGAATTGTCACAAGGTTCATGAGTTCATTCAGTGAAATCTGGTGAAAGACTAGTCTTGCTGAATGCCTAGAAAGGCTAATTTTGGCCATTTTAGAGCATGCATACATCCTCTGGGAGAGTTTAGAAAATTTATTAAGCATCTAGAGGTGGTTTCAGGGAGTCTTGAAAATGTTAGGATAAATTTAGGAAGATTTAGGAAAGGTTTGATCATTCAGGGATATTCAACTCAATGACGAGTTTTCAGTGCAGGAACAAACAATCTAATGACAAACCTTATCTTCTCGAGACGATTTAGGAGATCCACAAAGATTTAGGATGAAAAAATCAAGAATTGGAAAGGAATGATAATTATCTAAAAGTTGGTAACATCGATTTTTATCCAAGGCTTGAAGGTTTCATGAAGCATTTTAGATAATGCGATTGTTTCTCGTTGTCTTGAACAAAAAGGGGCATATTGTTTTAATTTTAAGGTAGAATAAAGTTAGGAAACATTTTCCATTGATCTTAGAATGTTTTTGGAGTCAAAATAATATAAAATTTGACCCCAAAACATCATCCTAAGCCTCTGGGGTGAAAGAAGTAAGTTTTCAGGCTATTTTTGGTCATCAGATGCAAAACATGCTTTCCTTTTACAGTTTAGGTGCAATTTTGACCTCATTGTGTCCCTATTATCCCCTTGGGGAGAAGGGGAACATTAGGGATAGAAGAGTGCACCCTCATCCTCCCCCCTTAGGTGCACTTTGGAGCACTTGGTGTCCTAAGTGTCCCGTTTGCACCCAAGGTGCAAGGGGGACATGAGGGACACAAAAGTGTGCCCTCATTCCCTCACCATGGGCACACTTTTGTGTCCCCATTGTCCCCCTCTTCATACAGGGACAACAGTGATAAGAAAATATGCCCATGTGCAAACCTAAAGCTCTATACCTCCATGCGACCTCTCCATGCTCAACAGAGGTGTTTCTTAGCTCCTTTATCTCTTCTACAATTGCTCATAAACTACCACTTGTCTCAATCCCGCTCCAAGGTGCACTCTGGATCCACCACTAGCCCTTTTTCCCCATTATACCACGTGCACCAGATCTTAATCACACACAAACTCAGTCTTAACTCAGATTCAAACCAAAGTTAGCAGGGTGATACACAAGTGCAATAAAACACTATTTTGGTTAATTTTTCTTACGCACATTTAGTCATTTAGGTGAAATTTGTGTTGTCACACCTTCTAAAATCATTTAATAGCTACCATGCCACAATAACAATATGACAACAAGATCCTTCTTTGTTTCCTCGAAGATCCAATGTGTGAAATCACTTGAAAATTGGAGCAAATGATCCCGAAGTTTTTTTCACTTTCCCAAAGATACAACAAGTGAAATCATCGATACTCTGGAGCGAAGGATCCTCAAAATATCTATTTTTATCGTAACCATTTCTTGTACAACGGGGTTGCTGATTTTTCAAGATATGGAGGACTGATTTTTTCTCAATATTCTTCCCCCTTCGATGAAAAACTCATTTTCCCACTCATCCAGGATGAAGGAATCAATGAAAATCGAGCAGCTTAATCTTGTAATAAAACCTATAATTTCAATATTGTTTTCATTGCAATCTGACACCTGTAGTGCACTTAATAAAAATAACACGTGTTCATGATGGGGCATGTATAAAAATAGTAATTTTTCAAAAGAGGTGAAATCTTAATATCCACTATCCCCTTAACATGAAAGAAACATCAAGAAGTGAAAACAATGAAAATTTGCTAAAAATAACAATCTTGGATAGGACTGCTAAAAATAGTAAGTCCTGGAATTAATCTTAGAAAGCTATGAAAACTCCCATTTTGCTTATCTCGTTGATTTTTTCCATCATCGCAAGATTGGGAAGGTGTCTCGTGGTCAGACAAGGTTAGAAAACACATCAATGGCTCCCAAGCATAAGTCCATAGGTGATTTCTGCAAGGCACGGTTTGATGCGAAGAGGTTGAATGGTCTAGATCATCCTAATTGTGATAAAAGAGAGTCATCCTAAGTATGTTTCCATCATGAAGGAGACATCATCATCACTAACCCTCTCCCCAAAGGTGAATATCATCATATGAATCAGATTATGATGAGAAACAAATCATAATGAGTCACTGTGTGTGTGAAAGACAATCTCTTGGGCAATGGGAGAAATCAGGAATATCACAAGGTCTATTAATGATATGAAACATCAAGAGCTTCATTCAATTTCAAGTCACCAAGAGGATGATCATCGTGAGCATGATGTGAGAAGCTCACTTTGAGTGAGGATAGAGGTCATCTCAAGCAACACATACCTCGAAAAGTTTTTTTGAACACTTGATCCATGCTCAATAATGAGATCGCATCTTGCAAGTTAGAGAAGGTGGAATTTCTAGTGTTTCAGTGCAGTGTGGAGGAAAAAACATGAAACTCATTCTCATTCATTCCATCAAGTTCCATTCAGAGGTCGGTCCATCTATTAGGAAGAGGAAAACCATCTTCATGAGGAGTAATTGAGAAAGAGGGTGTTCAAACACCATAAGGACATTTCCACACTCATGGTCGGGAAAGTGAGTAGTGGAGAGGACAACATGCGCATAGGAGAAATGTGTGACTCAAGGAACGTGTTGATGATCATCATATCCTAACTCCATCATTTCAAACCTTCTCCAAAGAAGAAGCCAAAAAGAGCTAGTCCAAGACATCCAGGACCACCAAGTGTGAAGGATCAAGAAGTCACCTATTTCCATGAGAAACCTATGGACATAAAGTGTATGAGCTGATTTCATTCAAGGAGGATTCGGAGCTAGGAAAGGTAAGAAGGTGATGATCTTCATTTGGAGCATCATATTTACAAGAATGGGAAATCATCTCTGTTTCATTTGTTGTCATCCACTTGGTAGTGTTCTTAAACACTCACCTAAAACCTTGTGGTGTGATCATGCCTCAAGAAGGAAGGACATTGTCATCACCTCATTTCATTCTAACGGGTGGCCACATGACAAGAATTTCATTAAGGGATAATCATTTCACCCACATGATGAAGGCCTATTTTAGTAAGAGAAGAATAAGCATCAAAAGGTTCGAGCATCATACCGAGCCTCATTCCCATTGTGAGATCAAGAAAGAATCATCATGAGTGATGCCCACAGTCATCCTAGGCTCGCATTGTAATGTCTCACAACAATGTTCCTAAACACTCATTCAATAGTCTAGAGTGTTCGCGTATCTTGTAGAAGGAGGAGACTGTGATCAACATGCGTCAAATCAACAAATTCTTCATCAACAAAGTCTTTGTCCTCATAAGATCACCAACCCTTCTCTCTCTCCTTTTCTTCCCTCTTCATATTTTAATTTTCCATTAAGAATGTGTTTTTTTCTATTTTGTCATATTCACTCAAGTGACCCTCAATTCAACATCAGTAAGAGTTATTTTTTACTAAGAAGAAAAATACTCACTTCCTATGAGTGTTTAAGGTCACAAGTGATGAAAATAGGTGAAAAGTCATGTGGGGGAGATGAAATGACAAGTTTGTAAAACTATAAATTGGAATGGCTTCTCCATTCCAAAGGGTTGGAAATTGTTGATTGATTGTATGTTGTTGAGATTTACCACTACTACATCAAGCAATAAAAGCTATAATTCTTCTATTCCTTTGTTTATGTTCTACTCTCTCTCTATACTTTCCAACTTTGTATACATGATAATCTTGTAAAACCAAGAAAGGTGTCTACGCCTTTGATAAATGAATCAATGGAATTATGTGTTTATGATTTGTTAGTCTTATCATTGTTAGCATTGTTGTGTTCTTATAATTGAATGTGGACCTACTTTGGTTATTGTATGTGAACTCTGTAAGCATACTCACAACAGTAACCCTCTCTCCTTATTTCCCAAATCCCCTTTACCTCTCTTCTTTGTGAATTCATCCTCTTGTACTCTCTGTACAAGCACTTTGCCACATGTTTAGTGGAGCATTCCTGTGTGATCTTAGGCCTAACGACCACCCCACAAATTTAGTTAGTTTACATTCAATAATGGGAGCCTCCCCATACACAAGAAGGAAGGGCTTAACCCCATGACCGTTGGTGGAAACCAATAATTTGCAACACGTCAAATTATTTCACTAACAAGTTTCAAATTGTGAGGCACAATTTGTTAGGTGTATTTGTGATGCAAGTAAGACATTCCATATACCATGTCATACGAAATTTCTAACCATCGTTGCAATCTTATCCGCCTTTCCACTTCCACTTCGACATGCAAATGTTGATGTATGCTTCCGTTTGTCATGAATGACAACACCATACTTTCAAATCCATTGTCGAGATCTAAAAAGGAATTTAGATGGCAAAGGGTAATAACTTCTAAAGGGCTACTTCCAAAAAGATTGTTACAACATAGATGAAGTCCTTATGAAGTGTGCAACATCCAATTTCTAGAGGCATCCTTCTTTAGATTGTCAAGTTTGTAGATTATGAAGTGTTCATGCTCAAATTTAATGTTCTTAGATTGTCAAGTTCGTATGCATTGTTTGGTTCAAGGTTTTCTTGCTTCTACTTTCACTACCATACTTTGCCCTTTCATTGTTCATCTCTGTCACCTCTTCGTGGGGCCGTGTTTAGATCCAAAAACTTGAAGTTCATCTACTTGTCTCTCATATGAAAACCATTGGAGGGGCTCAATTATCCATCATTATTTGTGAATCACCTATTTCCTCCAATTACTCAAGATTTCAAAAGAGGAACTTATTGTATTTTCCACAATTTTTATTTTGGTCAATTTAAACACAAACTACATTCACGTGAATAATACATATGATATTGAGACAAGACAATGAAACACAAATAACAAATACTATTTAGGTAGAAACGCATTTGCTTTCCCCTATCAACATACTCATTACCCCTTTTGTGCGATTACTAGTATAATGACATTTCATCCTCATGTATTTATGATGTTATAAAAAATACATGAAAATGAAATATCATTATGTTGAACACTCATGGAACTCATCTTAAAGATGATCGGAAAAAAATCCTAAAAAAATTAATAATCTATTTCATATTGTTAAGTAAAACCTAATTTATCTTCGCCTACATACCCAACAACAACGTTTGCCCTAACTCAATAGATTTGACTCGAACCCTCGTCCCTTAACCGAAAAAACCAAAATAATTTTAATTTTTTTTAATATGATTAATCGTTTTTCAGAAGTGATGGTATAGAAGAACCCATCTGTCATGAGCATGAAGCACCTGCATATTGGACAAAATTTTACGTTCCATCGTATAAGCAATTAATCGAGACGCTATATGAATTTCGTTATCCACAAAAATGTCTGTTCAATTGGATGTCTTTTCCTGTGAACTTTCGATTATGTTCCAGCTCTTTCTAGAAAATGCCAACTCCGTTCCATAATTGTAATGTGCATTCTAACATCTTCGCCAACCCATCCAGATTACACCCACTTGATGAAATCTCCATTGAAAGATTTTCATCACCCTTTACAGATTACATCCGCTTGAAGATTCTTGTATGGCAGCAGTTCTGCTAAACGCTCTGTTGCTTCCAGGCTCGGGTAATTTCTGCCCAAGGCTGAATTCCAACAGATTCAAATTCAATAAGAAAAGTAGTATCTGTAGCGAATTCAGTAAGAACAATGTTATTCGTATGAAGAGAGATAGACGAAGATTGGGTCCCGTAGCATTTTCTGTCAAGTCCAGTGAAGAGGAATCCTCAGTTGGCCTAAACACGGATAATCCAAGAGAAGATGGGCATGTTGGCATTAAAGAAAAAAATTTAGAGAACGAGAAGATAAGTATGGAGGAGAAGAAGAACATACAGCAAGAGACTGACTGGAAGGTGGATGAGGACTTCAAGAGCTTTATGGGGAACCCCTCCATTGAAGCAGCAGTTAAGCTGGAGAAGAAGAGAGCTGAAAGGAGGCTCAAGGAATTGGACAAGGAAGCCTCTGGAAATGTATTTCAGAAAATTTTGTCGGTTTTCTTAGAAGCACTGTGGCTACTGAGAAGGAGAGATTGGAGAAAGCAGAGCAAACGTTTAAGGCTCTTGATCTCAATAAAGTAAGTTTTGCTCTGATTCCCTAATCCTTACTTCGAAAGTAGCTCTGATTCCATAATCTTTACTCCTTGATATGCTTGTTACTGTAATACCCAACTGGTAGACGGAACTTTTACCATGATCTATTATTGATGGTGATGTTTGGAGCAGTTTGCACCGTGCTCATTTTGGTCTTTTTTCATTCCTGGCATGAGGGTTTGCCCGTACTGTTTGGTATGTTTAATGCTGTAATACCCACCTGGTTGGCATAACTTATAGCACATTCTCTTGAAAACTGTAATGTTTTCAGGCATCTTTCTTGCTCCCTTCTTTGTCATCTTCTTTTTTTTTTTTTGTTGATGAAATGGCACCATATTACGTTAGGAAAGAGTTACAGACTGTTACAAAAAAAGGTGGGCAGAATGGAATCATGCCCCCAAAGTCCAACAGGCTGGATCACATGATCCAGGAAAACCAAAAAGCGGATAGCGTGAAGTCATGGACCACCCTGCAGAACACTACTGTATTGGTTGGGAAAAGACCAGCAGGCCTAAAAACCATTAACATCCTTCAGAACACCCTTTTCTGGTAGGGAAGTGCCAAGCAAGTGAAAATACATGAAAACCTCACATAGGGAAACAAATCTGCAAACAACAAAAGAAGAAAATGCTCATATAAGTCATCAAACTCTTGGAAGAAGGAGAAACTAGGACCCAGCCTTAAAGAGAGCCAGAAATCTTCCACTCACACAACCATGCCGCCAAGACAGAAACATCCCCTCAGCCTCTGCATACAAAGCAGCATAGATCTGAAGAACCATGGCAAAAGCAATATCCTTGCAACTGCCACATACAAAGCAGCACAAATCTGAAGAGACATAAAGTAGTGTAGCTGAACAGCAAGGCCGGCCACAACACCAGGCAGAATGTGAGTCAAGAAAGGAGCTGCCGCAAGAAACCCTGAACAGCACTGTCACCAAAGCCCAAAAGCACAAGAGACTAAAAAAATGGAGAAAAATAGCCAAGCTATATGCCAGAGGCGCCACAAAATACTAGCCTTCCTCCCTGGCCAATGGCCCTCTCCTGTGGGGTGAAAACCTAACCGTAGCTTTTCAGGTGGAGGAAGGAGGTTGCCAAGGAGTGCCTCTCCATCCAGGCTCCGGCTGTTACCTGCGAATCAAAACACATTCTATCTTTGTCTTCTTTGACTTTGTATACCCGACGTGAATGTTTAATGCTGTAAAACAAACCTGGTTGGCATAATTTATAGAATTTTCTCTCATCAATTGTGATATTTTCAGGCATCTTTCTTGGTGTGGCAATTTTATCGTCATCTCTGTCTTCTTTGACTCATTCAGGGCTTGATCTGCTTCATTGCTTTGCTCTGATTCTTTTTGTATCTCTTGTGTTTTTCATGTTCCACTTTGATGGGGAGATGCACCAGGCTCTACCATTTATGGCCAGAGTTTGGGAGTCACTTTGGCCATACCTGATTAAGGGAAACAACTGTTAGGTTCATGCCAAATTCCCTAACTCAGGCCTTTAAACATTGGTTTCATGCCTAATTCAGGTCTATAACCTAGTAGATCTAGGATAATCTGTATATAGTAAGGCCCAGATGCATGCCTATTGAGGCCATTTTCCATTCTTAGCATTTATTCGGCTCCTTGAATGGCCTTTTTATAAGCAATTGCACCCCAATAACAACTGCAAAAATAACAATGTGAGATGTTCTCAAAACACCCACATCATAAGGGAATCTAATCTATAACAAGCTCATACCTTTGGACTCGACTTTGGACTAGTGCACAAGTCCTTAACCAAAATACCAAAATGTAGTCTTCAGCAAAGTACCCATTTTCCTTGATATAATGTAACATTGATATTTAATTAAATTAAATCATATATGATTTCCTATATCTGTTCCTGAACAACCAAAAGGTATAGCTTACTCTAAACTTACATTACATTATCTAAAACGGCTGTGATTAAGATCAATGCTCAGTAGAATTTCTGCAAATCCTGTCCATTGAGATACATCTTGTTGTAGATTTTCTGATAGTGTTCTATAGGTACATTGGAAAGAATTTTTCTAGCCTCTTTTGGACAGGAGAGAATTAACCACCACCTTGTTGTTTCTACTTATTTTCTTAATCAGAAGGAAGTCAAACTTAAATTTATCAGGTCCTGTATAAAGAATAGCATTCATTTGATATCTATTCTACGAATAGCAGTTAAACAGCTGTTTTGGTTTTGACACCTTGTACAAAGAATAACATCCATTTGATATCCATTCTATGAATTGCAGTTAAAGAACTGTTTTGGTTTTGACACCTTCTTCACTGTTGATGTTCGTCGTTTTGGAGATGGTGGCATTTTTATTGGCAATCTTAGGAAACCTATAGAAGAAGTCATACCCAAACTGGAGAAGAAGCTAGCTGATGCTGCAGGTCGAGAAGTTATCCTTTGGTTCATGGAAGAACAGGCAAATGACATAAAAAAGCAGGTAATCTAGAGTTAATGTTTTCTACCAAATAATCAGTCTTCTGGTTTTCCAAGTTTTGAGCATAATCTCTAAATACTATGGCACTGATTGACCGAGCACACTTCATAAGGGAGATGGTGTTAACTAGAAGAAACCTTAGAGCTTGAGTTTAGTTTGGGTTTTTTCATATATAGATAATAGAAGTTAGAACAGGTAGTAGCACGACTATTGTGCCTAGCTGACTAATAATTCCTGAATGCTGATATTTTAAACCACAATGATCATTGTTTACTTTTTCAGGTTTGCATGGTACAACCAAAATTAGAAATAGATCTCCAATTTGAGTCTACCAAACTCAGTACTCCTTGGGGCTACATAAGTGCAATACTTCTTGCCGTTACAACTGTTGGGACAACTGCTATTATGAGTGGATTCTTCGTAAAGCCAGATGCTACCTTTGATGACTACATTGCTAACGTTTTGCCTCTTTTTGGTGGCTTTGTCACGATACTCGTAATTTCTGAGGTGTGTTCCATCCCACTATGGACTAAAATAGTCATGCATGATTTTTCTTTGCGTTATTTGAAAATCCATTAGCATGTTTCATAAAGTACTGTTGTAATGTAATAAGAATTGATTTGATCAATGTAAAAATCTCTCATTTTAGTCCTCTGATTTTTTATTTGATTGATTAGTAGATAATAATAAAATGTTACATAAAACTGGGTGGAATGGAAATCCCAGAATACGATCAAATCAAACTACACAAGCCTTGAGAAATCGAAATCAGCTCATATCAATGTCTGTAATTATTACATACAATTAATAAAATATTTTCAATCAAAAAAGTTATAAAATCAAATCCCAACAACACAATCACCAATGAACAAAGCATTAAGCAGCAGCAGTGCACATGGCGCTGGTGGTGGTGGACTGTCACGCTTGCCATCTCAGCCGCTGCCGCCAAGTAAATCTACTGTGTCAGGTATGGGTTCGAACCGTCAGTAGCTTTTTTTTCTTCTTCTTCTTCCTTGGCCTATTTGGTTGGTGAGATGGAAACCGCAGGCAGGGAAACTTGTTATGAGACAGTGGCACCCAGGTGCCAAAGCTACCACTGCCACTGTCAATTTGTCAAATACTCCACTGCCACTACCTCTGTTAGGGGAAGGCTGACACGAGCGAGGTGTAAATCTTCACCAGATTTGCGAGCATCAATGCCCTCAATAACCCGGGAGGCATTGTAAGGTGCGGCAGTGGAGGGAATCAGGTGGACATGGTACCAAAGTTAAGCAAAAGCCTCGTTAGAGAAAATAAATGTACTAATCAGATTCAAATAATTGTATCTCAAAGCTATTCTTGAAACTTTGGAAGAATCTAACATGACATGAGGTTAGGTAATAAGTGACACATGTCATTTGTCCCCCATCATCACTAGATATTGTCAAATTTATTGATTAAATCAGATAACTCAAATTTATACAAAACTATACTAAAATTTCATAAATGATCTCACAACCATACATGATCTCACAACTTAGGTTACGAGTGATGCTTCTGTGTGAACTCTGAAAGGCTTGGGTGGCCCAATGGTAAAGCTCTAAGCATTTTAGAAAAGACTCAACAGGCCAACAGTGATGGTCTATTATTGAACGATTCAACTTATCATGCAATTAGGCAGAAATTGAAGGAATGAAGAAGCTGGAATGAAAAGACTGAGGGATGAAGAGTAGTCAATGCATTTGCAATTATTTCCATAACTGCATGACAAAGTTGTATCATTTTTGCCCCAGATTTCTTTTTGCATGGCTTGAATTTTACAACCATAACCGAATATCTGGATATCTTTTTCTTTCAAGTCAAAGTTACCATGTTTGGTACATCTGAGTAAAGGGTGAGCTTTGTAGGTTATATTGTCCAAGAATTGAAGTCTTTTTAAAGCATACACTACTTTCAATGCTTGTTCTTTTCTTTAACTTTTCTAGTTTTTCTGCATCTCATCCTTGTAAGTTTGAAAACAAGTTGGTTTACAAATTTAGTAACCGAATATCTGGATATCTTTTTCTTTCAAGCCAAAGTTACCGTGTTTGGTACATCGGAGTAAAGGGTGAGCTTTGTAGGTTGAATTGTCCAAGAATTGAAGTCTTTTTAAAGCATACACTACTTTCAGTTTCAATGCTTGTTCGTTTTCTTTAACTTTTCTAGTTTTTCTGCATCTCATCCTTGTAAGTTTGAAAACAAGTTGGTTTACAAATTGAGTAAAGCTGATAGGGCTTTTGATTCATCTTCTTTGCATACCGCAGGTTCATGCATCATACCATATGCACCATTCTGAGTATCATTTTTGCTATTTCTGAATTTAGAGGAACCTAATGTATGCATCAAACTTCTGGTAGTTCCTTTACAACTTGTTTCCTCAACATATATCATATCTTATGCAGCTAAGAATGAGGTGCCTATTATTTTACAATTTCTTCCAAATGTGTTATGATTCCCATTCTGGGTCTGACCGATTTCTCTTTTGGATGTGAAAATAAATTTCAAATAGCAGAGTTTTTCATGAAATGGAAAAATTGAGCAGGATATAAACCTGAATATTGAGAGGCCTTCGTGTCGGGATTCCTAATTCAATTTTGCAGTCTTATGAGAGACCTCAAGACATAACTACATGGAAACATATAAACTGAACTCCATTGACCATTGATGTTGATACATGATCTGATTTTTTCTCCCAGACTGCCGATTCTGGGTCATAGTCCCTTGGAGCAGCCATTGAACTCCCATGAGCATGACCATTAAACAGATATTCATGCATTGAACTCCCATGACCATGGTGTTGTTTTTCTGTCTCTCTGTGCACTCTGATTTAATATTGTTTACAGGTGCTGCATACTCTAGTTTCTGCCCTCATAACATGGGGAAATTTTCGTTTCATCCTGGGTCCCTCAACCCTGCCCTCCTCCATATCCTGGAATCCTCCTCCCTGCCTCTATAAAATAACTTATACAAGGACTTGGCATCTTCTTTCAGCTGTTATGAATTGGAATCCATAGATGGCAATAGAATTACATTAGATCTAATCCACAACATGCTTGTTACTGTTTGGGTTCACCTCAATCGCTGACCTCCTTGTTATGTTCATTCATTGACAAGAAAATGTCAGTGCAATCCATTATCCAACAAAATTTGAGCTGTGTCCCATAGATTTTCTCATTTGGTAACAGACAAAAGAATTGCTTACTCTGGAATGGTATAATACCTACCCTTTCTTTTTAGTTCTTCGGCATCCCTTATTACCATTCCAGCATTCCCTCTTACTGGAAATTCTGGACAAATTCATGTGATCACAATAACGTGACATTTATCATCCTCAGGCCAAAATAATTTGTTTATTCCATGATGCTTTCAAAACACAATGTGATAAGTTTCCATGGTTTACCTTCATCTTACTGTTCATATCTGTTGTATCATCACCTTAAAGTTTGAATTTGTTAAAAAACTTGACTGAAAAATTATAATTAAGTTTAAATGCAAACGGTTATGAGGGTTAAAACCATAAGTCACCTATAAAATTTAGTTTTGTATATATGATATGGGGATGCATATAATTTGTTTCTTAGTGTTTGTTTGCAGTGAATCAATGTGTAAGAGCTTCCTGAGTACAAGTGCGTGGGATTTGAATTTACCCATGTTTCTGGTCTCACTGCTGCATATATTTGCTTGTTTCTTCTTTGGCCTTGCAAGCACTTACTTAATCCTTTCCCAAAATATTTACTTGATCCCATGAAAGCTCTCAGAGCTGATTGTTGTGAAGTTAAAGTTACTGTTGACAGATTGCAACACGATGGACAGCAGCCCGCTATGGGGTTAAGTTAAGCCCATCATTCTTAGTCCCTTCCAACTGGACTGGCTGTCTTGGAGTGGTCAATAATTATGAGTCACTCCTGCCAAACAAAAAGGCACTCTTCGATATTCCTGCTGCTCGGATAACCTCTGCCTATGTCACTTCATTTCTCCTGGCAGCCACAGCGTTTTTCCTTGATGATAGCTTTAATGGAGGGGATAATGCCTTGTAAGTCTTGTACCCTTTTTCTAAACCAATTTGCAGAAAAATGCAAACTCTTCTGTTTGTTTGGAGTTAGACTTATAGCCTTGATTTTTCTTCTGTGACAGGTATATAAGGCCACAATTTTTCTACAACAATCCACTGCTCTCATTTATCCAATATGTTATTGGACCATACGCTGATGAGCTTGGAAATGTTCTACCCCGCGCAGTGGAAGGGGTTGGAGTTCCTGTAGATCCCCTTGCTTTTGCTGGACTTCTAGGTAGGTGGGAATTTGCAAGTACTGGTAAATCTGAAGGATAGATAAGAATTAAATTCCTACCTCTGTACATATAACTCAACTTTAAGAGGACCAAGGCTATGATAGGTGTGAGAGACCTTGAGAAAAGGTGTGAAACTAATAACAAAGGATCTAAGGTGATGTTATGTGTGTTTGCAGGAATTGTTATAACTTCATTGAACCTTTTGCCATGTGGGAGGCTTGAAGGTGGGAGGATAGCTCAAGCATTGTTTGGAAGAAAAACTGCAACTTTGCTATCGCTTGCAACATCCCTCATACTTGGAATTGAGGTCTAAGTGGTAGTGTTCTATGCTTAACATGGGGTTGTTTGCAACTTTCTTCCGAGGTGGCGAAGAACTTCCAGCAAAGGATGAGATCACACCATTAGGTGATGAGCGTTATGTATGGGGCTATATTCTTGCTGTTGTTTGTTTCCTTACCCTTTTCCCAAATGGTGCAGGCACTTTTCCAAGTGCATTCTACACTCCTCCATACTTCAGAGGAGACTAAATAGCTTATTGTATCTAATTGATATGCATTTTTGGTTTCTAATATGTATGCTTGTGCATACCTTCCAATATGAAATTTGAGGGTATTTTGGAGGGTTGAAGCAAATCATCAACAAACTTCCCCTCTCTGTAACCTATAAATAACATTATATAAATTTTCTTTATTAAATGATGTTGTTTCAATTCATTATCTTGAGTACAGTGATGTTCTTGGAAATGTATGCACTCCTCACATCACAAGCAGCGAAACCCATCAAGTTGACAGGCAATGTGTACAATGCAAATCTCGCTAGCAATAATTTTAAGGAAGCACACAATTTCAGAAATTTATGAAGAGTAGCAAATCTTTTTCAATAATGAATTCTTCTCAGGTTTGTTTAAAAATATATTTCGAGGATTGAAAGAGCTCTTCTAGATATTGAGGCAAGTTTTCATTTTAAATGGTCATTTTTAAGGGTAAATTTTGACAAAGGAAAAAATGAGATACTTGAATAACGTCCACTTGAACAAGCAGTTTATGGCACCATAGGGCAGTAACAAAACTGCTCCGTGCACAAACAATCCTTTGAGACAGGGCTGCCAGGCTACACTTGTGAAATATTCATATTCTTTTTGATATTGGCTTTTCTATTATGAATCTTGATTAAAAAAACAATGTTCTATGGGATGCGCACCTCCGCCCCCAACCCAAAAAAAAAAAAAACACTTTGAAGTCTCCAAGACTCGGGACCTCTATGAGACTTGGGGATGGTTGGGAAACATCTCCCGTCATCCCGTTGCCCCGCCGCCACCTCGAGTTGTGGCGGAACGTCCCTGAAACGTTCCTCTCAAAGAGGGGACATTTTTGAGACGTCCCCCAATTTTGGGGACTCGGGATGTCCTAAAACTCCCAAATGTCCATTAAGACATAAGTCCGCCAAAAATATTTGTTTTATAATTTTTGGCCGCCAACCCTAACCCTAATACTCAATGGGCCACACCTACCCCCTAAGTACTCCAAAAAAATCTATAAACTAGCAATCACATGTTAGAATATGCAAAGAGAAGAAAGAATTCAGAGAAGGCAAACTGCACTAATCAAATGACATAGATAGAGGTTTATTTATATGTGAAGATGTGGTTGAACAGTGACCAATCGAACAACTACATAATTGTTTTACATGCTATATAAAGTGTTATATTTTAACACCCCCTCTTAATGACTAAACGGAAACAAGACAAAGTTTGTCCCGAAATTTTACAAATTTCCTGAAGCCCATATGTTTAGTCATTACATCTACAAACTTTGCCATAAGTTGTACTTTAAAATCAGCAGTCCATGATTGTGTTGTGGTTGTCGAATGAAGAAGAACCACAAAACAAAAATCTGGTCCCATGAACAAAAGATATGGCAAGTGGTCCACTGGTTCTCTATTACGTGATTCATTGACCAGTGATGAATCACCAATGGTTGAGAGTGTCAGCCCCATCTCCAGAGTGCTGAAATCAGAACCTTGAAGATGTGGATTGAAAAATTTATTCCAGGCTTGTGTAGCTTGCTAGAGTTTGTACAAAGACTCAATTATCCTACAATCAAAGTCACCTCGATCATGTCCTTGCACCACCATGTAGTGCTCATCCAACTTTTTCAAGAAGAGAAATGTGACCATCTGTGCAGTAGGAGTTAGAACCAACTCCGCAATAGTAGGAGAAATAACCATCTTCGTCTTAGCAAAGTGGTCTCGTCTCAACAGTGGTAGGAGTGAGAACCAACTCCTCATCTATTTGCTCATCTATCCCCCTCTGTTGGGAAAGATCCTTCACAACACAATGAGCAAATTGTTCATGCTCTATTGTCCTTCGAGCAAGTACCTCTGAGTGAGTGGTTGGGCATGCCATCTCACCATGCACCGTCACTGCATTTGGAATAGTGGAGTCTCTCGTCCACAACAAATTGTTCTTTAGAATGAGGAAATCCATCCTCCTAAGGCATGTCCGCCTCCCGTACACCTGGTATAGTGGATATTCCCTCCACAATAGGTGCATATAGGTTGACTGTATCCAAGTCAACAAATTTGTGAGGAATGGCTTCCTCCCAAGGCATTGCAGCCTCCTGCACATCCTGAATGGTGGAGTTGTCCTCCACACGTGCATTCATGTTGATCATAGCTAGATCAACAAGCCGATACTGACCACCTTCCCCAATACCAAGGGCAATTATCCGTCTTTGTTTCACATCGAGACAACACACTTCTTTCCACGTAAATCCATAGAAATATTGGGATTTTCAAACCAATCGATTGTGAATAGATAGAAGATTCTTTTGTAAAGAAGGTACATATCTAACATTCTGTACCAACAATTTATGAGCATTATTCAATACAATGCATATATCTCCTATCCCTTCTACTGCAAGTGATTCTCCATCAGCTAGTACTACTGATTCAAAACAAATATTTGCAGTAAATGAAACATACCAGTCCCTACAACATGAAAAGTGTGTAGATGCACCAGAGTCAATGATCCAACAATTGGTACCACTGTCATTCGAGCATGATGTCGTAAGACAATAAAGAGCATGCCCGTCATCCGAATCCGTTCTTCTGCAATTGCTGCCACATGTTCCTCATTACATGTCTTTTTTTTTTTTCATGAAATATCATACTTCCGCTTTTCGACAATCCTTCCGGAGGTGCCCAACCTGTGTGACAAGTAATAGCATGTGACGATACCGAGTGGAAGACTCACCAGATTGACGTTTCCACTTTCCCTTTGATTGAGTGACAAGAGCACTCTCTGAATGGTCACAATTAGATTCTCCCGAAGTTGTCTCTGCTCCTTTTCGCAACAATGTAAGAACTCACCTTGTCAAACGTGAGTGTTTGACTTTCGACCATTAAATGGAGTGCCTTCACAAATGACTCATACGAAGAAGGTAAGCTATTCAAAACCAGAGCCACCATATCATTGTCGTCCACCTTTTTGTTGATGGAAGATAACTGGTCTGAGAGGTCTTTCATCTGAAGTAGGTGCTCAGACAACGATCCACCTTCTTGTAATTTTACGAAAAAGAGCATATTCTTTAGGTATAAAACCCGACTCTTTTCTAACATCTGATATTTACCCTTCGATCGACCCACAACGTGCTTGCCACAGTGGCATTCCGCACTTTCGGTATCAAATCATTCAACACCGATAACTTGAGAAGCAATAACGCTTCCTTATGATATTTGTCATAATCCTCGAGGTTCTTGGTCGACTTTCATCACCCTTGATTATTTTATCACAATCACGAAACTCCACGACCGTTAAAATCTTATGACTCCAAACATTGAAATTAGTGCTCGTTAATTTTTGTGTCTCCGACAAAGTTAAGTGTGAAATATTTGCCATTTTATTATTCCAAAATAACAAAAATAATAAAATAATAGTTTTGCCCACACTCAATAAAATAATACTTATTCCACCAAGTATTACTTATTCCAACAAGTAATATTAAATTATGCAAATCACCCAACTATAGTTGCTTGTATTAAAATATTATTACTTATTCCTCCAAATTTGATTATTCAAAAGCAATGTAAATACCTTTGTTGGAAAAAAATTCATCGACTTTTCAAAAAGCATAGAAAACAATTTACGCCTTTGCTGCAACCACGATGATTTTCAAGGTATAGCCACGACTTTGCCTCAAATGGATTTGGATTGGGTGTAGTGCCCCTATGCAGTTCCTTGTTACTTTTGTGGGTTTGGACTCTTTGGAGTCTTCCATATTTATACGCATTTATTGGACCAACCGTATGACCATTCCCCATATTTCAAATCAAGTGATGTGAAAGGATAATAAAATGGACTAAAAAAAAAAAGAATATATATATATAAGCTAAAATTTAATAAATGGAGATAAATCAAAACATTAAAAGAAAAATAGAGAAAAGCCCGTGATTTCTTTGTTGGGGCGGTTTAGGGCAAAGGGGGTTCCTTTGTGATTTTTGGTTTCTGTCTTTTTGGCTGAGTGAGAGAGTGTCGCCGCCATGAGGAGAGAGGAAGCAGCTGAACCAGTCCTTGGCGCACCCCACCAATGCCAAGGAAAACGTGGCGTCATGGAATGTCTGGTCGCAGTTTTTCGTCACCGATCCATTTGCTTGGGTCGCAGTTTTTGCACAGATCCATGTGCTTAGGGTTGTTGTTTTTTTAAAGAAATGCTTCGCCATATGTCATCTCATGAAGTGCCATGGTTGTGGGCCTCCTCCTAGCCTCCCAGCCCGCGCCAGCATCCTCCTAGCCTGCGCCAAACATGAGTTTGTTTTAATCTGCGTAGGTTTGTCTTCAACGCATAAAAAGAGAGAAATTTTGTCAGATGTGGTAGTTTCAAATGCATGCATTGGTGGGCGCTATTTTTAGTGTCTGAACAAATGAAAGAACTAGACAGTTGCTCACGGAATAGGATTACATGGGTTCAAAAACGTGGGGGTTTTCCTCAGGGGGTAGTCACACTGTTTCACCATGCAACAAACAGGTCTCCAACCTGTTCAGTTTTCATTTGCTAGCATACTCCCAGCCTGTGGCAAAATAAGAGCTTTGAAACTGGGTGCAGACATCCGCCAAAGCATTATGGAGAAGGGATCCTTGTATGTTTCAGTTGCAAGTGCCCTGGCATATACATATGCAAAATGTGGAAGCATGCGAACTGTTTGACAATGCCTGAAAGAAATGTTATTTATGGACTGCAATGATTGTAGGATGTGTAAAAAAATGAGTTTGTTGAAAAGGCCTTGGAAACTTTCAAGCAAATGCAATTGTACGTGTTTCTCCACAACCTTGTCCCATCCTTGCAACCTCTCACAAAATGGGAGCTCAGAGCAAGCCTCGGAGACCGTCAAGGCATAATGTTAGAGGATTTTTAGTTGCAAATGTGCTAGTAGACAAGTATGCAAATGGCAAAAGCTTACACAAGGCAAGTCAACTATTTGACAAAACACCTCAAAGAAATGTTGTCTCATGGAATGCCAGGATTGCAAGATATGCACTTAATGGATCTGTTCAAAAGGTTTTAAAAATGCACAAGCAACTACTTACTCTGTTGGAAAACTTCAAGTGATCGGGAAGTTGGTGTGACATGGTGGAGCTGAGGATGCTCGTGAACTAGTTGACGAAGTGCCCAAGCAAGATGTTGAACCGAAGCTCACCGGGTTTTGACGACTTCGTTATCTAGGCATGGTTTTTCTTCCTTACCTCTAATAATTCTTGTGTTTTAGTTCTCTTTTGCAACTAAATAGAATTTTAAATTATTAGGAATTTTAATACAGTTAAATGTTCCTTCAACTCGTTGCAAAACAATAAATTGTCATGTCGTAACTCACGAAGTCATTATAACTCTTCTACTTTAAACCATGAACTATCACACTCACTTCGAGATGATTTAGAGAACTCTTCATCTTGATCGCTTCAATTAGGCGAATTTGACTCTCCATTGATAAAGTTGACCTCCTTGTTTTAAATAGTTAAATTTTATAATTTTCGGAGACTCACTAAGTACCCTTCGCAACTCTGGAAACGAGATGTGAAGCTTCATTCGTGTACCTTGGTATATGAGGAGTCACCTTAACCTTTGGTTTGACTCAAACGAACATATGACATCCTTTTGATGCTCTTATAGGATCCCCTGTTACCTTTGGTCTATAACAATAAAATTTGTCAAATCTAGAAAGTTGGCTGCGTTTTGGACCACCATTTGAAACCCGGAAAGAGAAGTCACGTTCGTCTTCACAAACCTCTAGCGTTTTTACTGACAAATGAATGGAACATTCAAGATAGGAAAGAGCACTTTTCGGGAATAGTTTGGCGAATGGCCATTTTCAGGCCTCGTCTTCGCAGTTTGACGAGGTCAAACTAGACCAATTTCTTCTTGTCGCTCCGTGGAAAACTTGTCGCCATCTCGAAAATAGTTTACTAGTTTCTCTCCGTCGACTCTAATGAATTCTCCTTATATAGGGGAACTAGTGGGAGATGTCTCATTGCGTGCTTCTCCATCGAACATTCGATTATGGACGCGGTTTTCTAAGCTAACTTTTGTCATTTTACAACCGGGTGAATTACAACCGGTGGCTTTGAGAACTAGCCACCAAGCGCAAATTGTTCGCTCTTTTTCAATTCCGAATCGATTCTTTATGAACTCTTGGTTTATCCGGGAAAAGTAGAAAGTTGATCGTGGAGGGTGTTCTCATCGGAAGATAACTTTTGGAAGTGGTTTCTTAGCCTCGAGCACGTTTTGTACGTTTTTGTAGTTAGTAAGAAAATATAAAAAATAGAAAGTTGCGGACCCTCGTAGGGTTGCCAAACCACCCTGGAAACTTTTAACACATGCTAATAACTGTTTAAAACCCTTTTGTGTATCTGTTGTGTGAAATAGAACTTTTGACAAAATGGTGTTTTCTCTCTCTTCCCTTCTCTTTCTCTCTCCTGGGTTACAAAATGAAAAAAATGAAATGCAATGAATACATGTTTCTAGACCTTTTTGTTTCGATTGCAAATTGTAATTTTTATCTTATGTAAATGGGAAACTGAAAAATGATAATTATGATTGTTTAGGTGGATGCCATGCGCCGATTTATCGCCGATATCATGCTCACGTTGGTTTTGCGGGATGGAAGAATAATTTAAAAAAAGGTGATGTGTAATTTAATTATTATTTGTAAAATGAATAACTGTCTAATGTAGTCTCTTGTTACAGAAAAGTTATAATTGAAATTGGTTAATATGTAGGAGATGCTAGTTTTAGGGATACCTTAGGAAATGTGCATCTAATCACCGGTTCAATTTGTTTCTTAGTTGTGTATGGCAAAAAGGGTTTGATTTATACATAGTAAATTGAAATTGAAGTTAATATCTTGTAGTACTTTCTCAGTATTCAATAAACGGTTAAATTAATTACTGGGTTATCTTCTTACCTTGCAAACATAATAAAGAGTTTTAATGGGAACACTCAACCTTAATAAAATATTCGTGCATAACACTTGCATGTGACCCTTTTACCACATAAGAAATTTAAGACCGTAGAACGAACTTAAGCTTTGCACTCGATGGAGCATCTTGGTTTAGGCAAATAAGATCCCAAGAGAAGGGGTTTAACGTCTTAGTAGGTATGTTTTGTGGCATCGACATAAACCTGACATATAGGAGCAACACAGTCAAATAAAGCTTCTACATCGAATGCATTTCTTGTGAGATCCAGATGACATCATGGAGCTAGTGGAATAGCGGTTCTATCACGTTAAATTTTGTTAAGGAATAGATCCTCTTAGCTGTATGTACTATCTTTGGCTAGTGACATTATAGAGCGTTGATCTTTTACGGAGGGTTTATAGGGTTAATACATTTCAACCTAAATCAAATCTATAATAGGGATTAAAGCCCTGAGTGAAAAACAAATTGGATTTAAACTAAACCCTAGTGGATTAGGGTGTTAACTTGTGGGTAGAAAACTATCATTTAACTCCTTGCGTACGAAGTTGAGTTGAAAGATGTTGATTTTAGAGAACCTTAGAAAACTGTAATCTTGTCCCTTAATCCCTTGCTATGTCATTTTATGGCATTAAGGAATAAAGAAAATTTCTTATGCGGAATCGTGAAATGCAAAGTTATGGGATCCTCGTGAACATAGATCACTTGTGTTCATGTGTAGCTTATAATGCTCCTAGCCATGTACTTCCTTAAGATGTCAGACAAGTGCTTTCGTATCTCTTTTGTTTTAAGACGATGCTAAGAACGAGACCATAGTGCGATGTAAGAGCATCTTATATTATGCTGCACACGGGATTGGAGATTAGGATTAAGGTCAATCTGGAGTCCTTATAACTCATTTAAGCATTTTCATGTGTTGCAAAGAATATGAATTGTTCGGTGTGATCAAACTTTGAGAAGATATAAGCAAGTTATTGTACTACAATGATAATGGTAGCGAAATAACTATTCCGTGTTCGAAGGATGTTCTTGGAAAAAAACTATTTCGAATCTATGTCTTCCTTAATCCCAAGATTTCATCTTGACATCACGTTAGTTGCACTTGTGTAGCAAGGGTAAATTTTAAACATTAAATAAACATTTGAGAAGCATATTCTTAATATAAGAACAAGATAATCAAGTAATGTATATGTGATTTGAATTGTGCCAAATAAGCAATTAAATTATGGAAAGTTCCACGATGCATAAAGGAAGCCAACCTAAATTGATCGAACTGTAAATTAAAGGTGGAATGAGCTTAAGATCTTGTAGATAGAAAAAAAAAAAGGAGAAAACTATCCTTGCACAATAATGTTCTTAGAATGTTAATCATAACTAAGATGCAATTAAAGAAATGATGTGTTGTGGGTTCACCAATCCTTGAGTCTTTTGTCTTGTGGTTGGGTTTTTGCTAGTACTCTTTCATTTGGAAAAGTGTGGTATAAACAGGTATATGGCGTAGTCATGTGTCTATGTGATTTGGTGACTGATGTAGGTGTCGTATATGTTGTTGAGTTGTTCTACTTGGAGTCCTTGTGGCATTTTGCATTGAGCAATGTAAGTCAAAAAATTATCCTGGTATTTTACTGTTGTATTTGGGTGTGTAAAATGTGGGCACTACACTGGGTATAGCCACGACTTTGCCTCACGACTCGGCTTATGGTGAATGGTCATGTTTTTCTTCCCTCCCTCACAGACACGAACCATGATTTGCAACAATGAACACTGTATTCGCGACTTTTCCTCTGCCCTCGCTTTTTCTTGGGGTTTCGTCCACGATTCTGCCCTCCTTCACGACTTTACAAAAACAAGCGTATTTTCTTGAATTGAGTCATGTTTTTGCAAAAATGACCTGATTTTTCCCCTTCTCACCCTCAAATCACAACTTTTGGCACTCACGTTTGCCCTAGCGCCTTACATGCACGAAAACCTTCACGAGCGAGATGCTTCAGTCCATCGACCTTCACAAACTTCTCCTTTTTCTGTACTCTTCCACCAAGAGTTTCCTCAATCGAATGGCTTCTTTCTTCCTCGAACTACAAACCTTGATGCTCTAATACCAATGTTAGAATATGCAAAGAGAAGAAAGAACTCGAGAAGGCAAACCGCACCGATCAAATGACACAGAAGAGGTTTATTTATATGTGAAGAGGTGGTTGAACAATTACCAACCGAACAATTACATAACTGTTTTACATGCTATATAAAGTGTTATATTTTAAGATCGCATGTGTACAATGCAATGTGAATGCTGAACGATATAAGTTTTTGATTTTGACTATTGGGATTCCTCCATTTATTGGGCTAGAGAGTATTACTCCTAGAATTAATTGTATTAGTCCCCTGATCTAGGTGTTCCAAATGTGGATCGTATACCCTAAGCCTCGTCACTCAAAATTTTGAAAAATCATTCACTAAAATTATTGAACAGTTAATTGTCACGTGGTTGCTTAACCTATTAAGCAACTGTCATTTTTTGAGCAATTAATCCTTTTTAATATTTCACAAGGTCTAAAATGCAAATACATGTCATAACCTCATAAACTCCTTTTTCTTGTCTATCAATCCCCAACTAATGCAATTTATGTTTGGCAAGACTGCACAAATACTAACATTTTACAAGAATACATTCATACATAGGTAATAAGACAAATAGGCCATCACACAACATCAGACATGTCAATTGACCATAAATGACAATTATGTATAAGATATGATGACCATGTGAAATCAACTAAAGGCATATTATTAACCTTTCCCACTATAAGGTAAGAACAAACTTCATGTTTCATGAGTAGGCATCCAGAAAGTATGATAGAGGTGAGAAATGGTAATGAATTTATTGTGTATCAGATTAAATATACAAATAAAATTTGAGCTTATTCAGGATGCCCTTCTCACCTGGAATAAAGTTAATTCAAATGAATATTACTTGGCAACTGTGTGAATAAAATGTTAAACTTGGGTATACAAATATTAATAACATACATACTAACCGAGAATAAAAATGTTCAACTTGGGTATACAAATCTTAATAACATACATACTAACCAAACTATTCACAAGGAACAAGTCGATATTGATGCCGTTTTAACTATATGGCCATGGATTTGACTGCCCTCTTCAAAAGCTATCATATTGGCACATCCCTGTAAGAGGCAACCATATATGAAGGAGCTCATGGCATTGTTTTGTTGAAAAAAACATTGAAAACATCAAACGCCTCCTTTAGCCTTCCCTCTTTGCATAAAATATTTATTTCGTGTTTTCCTACCACGTTTCCTAATGATTTTTTAATGGATTCTTCTTTGCCCACATTTCCAATATTAGAAATATTGATACCATTCTTCCTACTAATACAGAACAAGGCTGATAAGTTCTTTATGGGTTTTGAGCTTGTGGCTATTAAAACTGATATGATATGCTTTTGTTTTCTCTCTTTGGAAATAAAGTGATTTACCACTGAAAATGTTACAGTGGATACTTACCTTGTGAAATGGGTGTTGATCAATACGGCTCGTCTAGGATAATTTGATGTCACAGAGAGTTGTGCATGTTCAGAGCACGGAGGAAACCATCTCATCGAATTTAATCCCTGCAATCTACCTTCACCGTCATATCCATATATCTGAAGCACAGACTAAAAAGCAAGCAGAAAGAAAAATAAAAACTCAACAAGAAAAATTAACTTTCAAAGGGAAAATGCCATTTCGATGAATGAAATTAGATTCTTGAGTACGGGTCTTAAATGGAAGTAATATAACAGTAAAAATCTTGCATGTTGACCTGTTTAAAAAAAGACTTCAGTTTATGTGTTAACTGCTAACATATTATCTCAAAATCTATTTTTTTCACTTATGTATCAAATCAAGGTAGCAACTTCGTATATAGAGTATTAAGGGATGATCTTCAAATAATGATGAAAAAGACCTGTCAATCAAAAAGAGATGGTCCATTAAAAAAACAACCCATCAAAAAAGACGTATAAATAGTCTTATTAATTTTCGAGGGTTTTGAAAACCTTCTAAACAATACTAACAAATGAAAATGGTTTTAATATTACTATAAAATCATGAACGTGTTCATAATTTTAATATTTATGATATAAAATAATAATAAATAACATAATTTTTTAGATACTGTATTTTAATATTTACCACTGAAAATACAAGATCTTAAACGATTGAATGATTATCGTAACTGTGATTAAAATTCAAAATAAATCATTGTCATTCATCTGAGGATGATATCGTGTCAGAACACAAATTTAGTAGAATAGAAACCCTCAATCCTTATCAGTTAAGTGCAACTAATCTCTGGAATTTTGAATTCAATAAAAAGACAACGTTGTATATAGAACTTGATCTAAAAAATTCATCCCCACAGACTATATCTTTTAAGGTGAGCATTTGAACTTCCTTGTTCTGTATTGCACCGATGCCATGGCTAGACGTGAAAGAACAAATCAGAAATTCGTCATGTCAGTGATTTGTAATCTACTAAAAAAATCTTGTAAAACTGAAAGAAACGAATTTGAGAAGACTGACCCTGCTAAATCTGAATCTTCGGAAGGGCGAGGATAATGCAATGTCTTAGGTATCGACCGCATGACGAGGATTAGGACACTGGAACACCTTCATAACTGCGAATGTTAAAGGTTGAGGCCTCTTCCCCATGTGATATACCACCACTTTCCATTGACGGACAGAAACAGAAACTTCATTTCTGGTTTGTGACTTGATCGGTATTGCGCTTAGTAATGTTTAGGTAAGCCCAAGATGAGGAAATTTGAGGATATGCGTTGAAAGTAGCAGGTGTTTCTTGGCTGGTAGTGGTAGGAGGAGGATCAACTCTTAGAACAGTAGTGGGCTTTGGAGGCTTTGTCGATCCAGTGGAATGTCGATATGAAATGAAACGAACTGGAGAAGGAGGACACCTGCATGACCTGTCATAATTGGTAAGCCAACGATCAAGACCATCCCAAAGTTTGTATTCTGACGCAGCCTGGGCAGGAGCAGAAAAATTAAGTTGCAGACCAGCAGAGGATATTTCCTGTGATAAATTGGCATCTTGAAGTAAAGAAGCATCTACGGTGTCCTGAGAAGAAGAAAGAGGATCAGGTATAGTAGGTGTAGAAGGAGTAGAAAAATCTCGAGCTTCTTTCCTAGTCTTCGAGTAATTGCGGCCATGACAAGTGTATAAACTTTCCATTCCTCACATCATTGCTAAGATAAAGGTTACAACTATATATATCCGTTGCATGTCGGCCTTCATCCTGCCATATGCAAAACCCTAATATTTCGGTTTATGCTCTTCTGAACAATAACTTTGTTTTCTTGAAATGCATGGCATGAAGGCGGGTGACCATGCAAGTTTTTTGTAGTTTAATTATAATATATTATTATTTTAAAATTAGTTGTGTACCTGAAAAAACAACAAACCCGCAACATGCAAAAATGGAAAAGCAAAATTGTTAAAAATAACAAATCTGCAAAAATAATGAGAAAAGCTAAACTGGCTCATTTAGGTTTGCCAAATTTAATGATCTCGTGAATGTCTGCAAAGCCCTTTCCCATAGGGGGAACGCCTTTGACGTAATAATAGTTAACACGTTCACTCCAAATCATAATAAAAAATTCAAAGTAAGAGTGAAAACATTAGCAAACAAGTGTGTGAGGGTGAGAGCACTAACAAGCGAAGTGAGAACAATAGCATTAACAAGCAAGAGTGAGAGCATTAACAAGGAAGAGGGACAACATTAGCAACAAGTAACAACAAGAGTTAAAACAAGTGCCAAGTCTTTATGTGCATTAAGTCATTGGTCAATTGCATTTGATTTTTGAATGTAATCATCATTTTAAATGTAAATATAAATATATTGATATTTGGCATTTTCACTGATTAATGCAATGTGTTTAGTATTTCAAAGTTTCATTTGTTGTTCCTTATACATTTTTTATAACTAAAATTTCAAGTACTATATATATTTACACCATCATCCGCCGCAGAATCGCCATCCCGCTTATCATCCCCCGCCACACCCAAAACCTGACCCTTGGTCCTTTGTCTCGAGACTTGTCCCACCGTCCCCTCGTCCCCACGTTCTAAGACTCGTGGAACATGAATTTTAATAAAGGCCTTCCTTGAAATAAGAATTTTATTTATTTATTTTCCTCTACAAAGAAAATATCACGACCTTGATTTTATTGATTTTCACTTGCATCCCAACGTTTTGACAAAAAATCTCTAGAACCCTCAAGTGCTCTCTCAAATTGTGATGTTTTTGTAATTAAGATAGGGTCCTCCACGTATAGGAGTAACTTTAACACATAATTGGGTAAGTGAACACCTCCACCTTCATTGTTGTTTATCCTCTCGTCTAACTCAAATCCGTGGATAACCCAAACAAAGTGGAGCGCGGGGAGGGGTGTAACGGACAACGTTTCTCGACATTGATCTCACTTTGAAGCATTCTAACAATACAATACTTGTTTTGATTTTGGTTGGACTTGGTCATAAAGCCTATTCACTACCATTCTATACGCATCCATAATTCTTAACTTTTCCATCTTGCTCTAAAGTTTTCTTCTAGCATCGGGTCAAATGTTTACTTGAAGTCGATAAAGAAACAAAAACCGCTTGCCTTTCTTTATCCCATATGTTTTTGATCATGCACCTAAAAGTGATTTAGTGGGAGATTGTAGTGTTTTGGCCTAAACCATGTTTGTCCTTTTGCCCTCTCAAAAAGAGTCAAATGGGGAGTATTATCCACAAATCATCTATAGACCTCGCCTTATGCAAGATTAATAAGAAAATATTCTGCACCACTATCATACATCAAAACTTAAGAAGCCAAAAACGTTATACAATTCTGAATGCGCCACAAAGGAGCAAGGATACACCAAAGTTGAGTTTGAAAGTGTCTACTTATGTTGCGGTGTAATCACGTGGAAGGAAAACAATGAAGCTTGAAAGTAATTAAATTTAAAAATCCTACACCCAAATTCGAAATGTGAAATATGAAACCTATAGACCAAAAATCCAAAAATTGACTTGACTAAAAATCCCAAACCGTAAAAGCGTAGAAACATGAAAATTACATTG
This sequence comes from Taxus wallichiana var. yunnanensis, assembly GCA_018340775.1. Lineage (NCBI taxonomy): Eukaryota > Viridiplantae > Streptophyta > Pinopsida > Cupressales > Taxaceae > Taxus > Taxus wallichiana. The sequence goes on along the minus strand of CM031238.1, from coordinate 238,790,487 downwards.
TTATAAAATGTGCATATATTATTGGAAACCTAAAGACAAACTTAAGAATCTTCAAACCCAAAAGCAAAAATGTTGATTTAAAAATAAGGAGAACACAAAATAATTTGACATAAAATGTGTCTAACATGTTTGAAACCCGATAATTGAAAAGCTTTTATTGGAGCTATAGGCGAAAGTGAAATATACATTGTTAGTTCCATATTGCAATCCTCAAAACCGAAAGCCACGATAATACAAAAAGTAAATTAATAAAAAACACAACTATATTCAAAATCTAAAAAATAAAAACCAAAACCTAAAAAATGTTGAAACATGAAACTTGAAAGCCTAAACCCAATGACCCTATAAACTAAAACACAAAACATACTGACCCGAAATTGAAACCAAAAACCAAAATTATGAAAATATTGAAATTTGAATCCTAAAATATCCAAACTTAAAAACCCCGAAAGCTTTGAAACTCAAAACCTATAACTTAGAAAACCCAAAACTTGAAACTTGAAAACTAAATACCAAAAAACAAACTTTGAATCTTGAAATACTTGCACTTAAAAGCCCCCAAAACTTTGAAACCTTCCTCCCTCAATGAAGAAATCCCAAAAACACATTGATATATTAAACACTTATGAATTTGAAAGCTGAAAACCAAAACTTGAAGCCCAAAACATGATAACTAAAAGCCCTAAACATGAAAACCCTAAAAATACAAAACCTGAAACTTGGAAGCCCCAACCTTGAAAACCTTGAAACATGAATATGAAAGCTAGGAAACCCCAAACCATGATACCAAAAATCCCTCACTCAAAAATCCCCAACAAGGGCAACTTTAGTGGCTAATATTGCCATTTGGCTAAAGGTAGTTTTGGTTCTCTTGAAAATGGCTAATTCTACGAAAAAATTGATTGGTTGATTTGTCATATTTTATATAATTTCCTATATTCCGCTTATAATCACCTTATAAAATCTATGACAACCTATTTTATGACATAGTTTCACCATACTATACATGTGTGAGTCTTATTTGCTAGAAAATTATATGATATATGTAAAGTTGTGAATCACCAATTATACACATATATGTAGATATAAGTATATGTCCTTGATATACTATAAACCAAATATACAAAATAATAATATATCAAAATAATAAAGCGAAAAAAATAAAGCACTTTTAAAAATTTATTTCAACCCTACTTATATTTGCCCAAATGATCTCTTATTTAATGATGGAGGAGTATCCAAGGTCTAATGCAATCCGCTCAAAATTTGGCTAAGAGCACGCAAGAATGAAGGTACACGGAGTGAAGAGGAGTAACGTGAAAGAATAGAAGGGAGAGTGCGTAGCAGGTGCAATAATTTAGTCTTTATGGCTTGGGAGGAAGGGCGTGTAGGTATAAGCCGAAGGAAAGGAAGAGAAAATAGAAAAGGCACGTGGGGAGAATATCGAAGGATTGATGGAAGAAAAATAAGGCACGAGGGATGCACATAAGATTTTGATAGAGCGGTAGAGTTATGACTCATCCTTGAGGACTAAAAGGTACATGGATATTTTGAAAAGGGCGAAGAAGCCCATGAACGATGCACAAAAGAATGATCAAGGTCGAACTTAGGAAAAGGATAAAGGGCGTGCCAAAAAATAGGACAAGGCGTGGCAAGTGAGTGAAAGGAAAGAAGTGCGTGGTAAGATGGATTTGGCATAAATGACAAAGCATGTCGAGAGAAGTTGTCTAAAAGGGATGGACGATCAGAAGAACCAACAATTGAATCAATATGGCACAAGCAGAGGCGTGGTAGATCAGAGCATTAAAGGAACTCAATTCAAATTTGAATATGAGTGGGAAGTCTAGAAGCGTCCAGAAGGAAGAAGCTCGCTTAAGGCAAATTCAAACATGAGAGAAAAGATGGAAAATAGTTGGGCGCCTGCACAACTATAAATAGGAGGTGGGTTCATCATTTTGGGGTTAGTTGGGTGGAGTTGGTCAAGAGAGATGAGTGTGGCCATTTGAGCAAGGTTGTTGAATGTGCTTGTAAACACATAGTCCATTCTTAGGTTAGGTCGTAGGAAACACCATAGAAGCTTGTAGAAGCTCCACATATATGATTGTAAGCTCTATTTGAGAGCAGTTGCATGTAGATGTTGTTAAGGCCTTTCAAGGAAATATCAAGAAAACATAAATAGTTTTCCACATGCGGTGTAACTCGAAGGGATATGAACTCAAGGAGTCTTGGATAGAGGTTTTCACCACTTCGTAAGTGGTATTAGAGTTGGTTCTTTCATGCGAGAAAGTGAGAGAGAGGAATAACTATGAGACCATTGAATATGAGTCGAGTTAGTAGAAGTTGTGTTCTCCATTGTGAAGAAAAGGTGGGTAGAGAACGCAAGGAGAGATCCCAAAATGTAGTGGACAAAAGAGTTAATGATCTTGCGTGAGAGGGAAAGATGCCGCCAAGAAATAAGGACCATCCAGATGCAACAATTGCGGAGATGTTGGAGAGAGTGATGGAGGAGCTAAATGGTGTTAAGACCAGAATGGAGGACGCAGAGAAAGACCACGAAGGAGACAAGGTCTTATGACGTAAAGTTTCCGAGGAAGGAGATGAAAGACTCAACGAGGAGTATGGAGCACAATGAAGATTGCACAAAGAGAGCGCTAGTGTAGCGCCGAAGAGAAGAAAAGAAAAGGCGTGTGTAGAGGCATAACCAAATATTGTGCGAGTAGAACACCAAACTAGAGAGGAAGCATGCACGGGAGCACATCCAGAGGATGCACGAGACAAATTACATGGAGAAAGCTCATTAGATGAGCAAAGGGTGAAGAGAGAAGTCACACAGGAGAAAGTGGCAATGCACAAGAGTATTGCGCAAGGAGGGAAGATGTCATAGAAAAGAAGATGGTCGCTACGGACCATGGGTGTGTGAAAGATTACGCGGAGCCACGAGATGGAGTGGTGGAAAGAAGAGAAAAGAGTGTGTAACCAAGTGAGAGAGGTGCACGAGAGAATGATGTCCTAATCAAGGGTAAGAGAAATAAATGGTCATGGGAGACCATGAGTACATGAAAGGTGACACGATGTCATAGTTGAAGGCCATCGAGAGAGAATGGTAAAAGGTGTGCGAGTGAAGGAGTGGACCAGAGGAATGCGTAACTAAAGAATGAAGAGTGCATAGAAGAGAGAGTCCCGATAGAAGGACCGAGAGTGCACATGAGATTACATAGATGAAGAAAGAACTCCGAGTAAAGGAGTTAAGGAACACAAAGATAAGGACATGCGTGACCATGAGAGCACCATTATAGAAGAAGCGAGAGGAGAAGATACAAGTTACCTCGAAGGAAATTAAAGTAGAAAATCCTAGGAGATTATTAAAGTGTGCATGAAAATGAGCACAAAGGAGGAGAGACTGTGAAGGTCTCGAGGAAGCTGAGATGGTGTAAAAGAGTGCATAAAGGAAGAGAAGCACAAAGGTGAATTGTGAAAGGAAGGAGTTTCTTCGAAGACAAGCTTGTAGAGGCAATCGAAGGAAGAGGTGCAGGAGTGGATGGTGCAAAGGGAGGGAAGGATGGAAAACAAGTAATGAAGAGAAGCCCCTGTCGGGGAAGGGTGAAGGCGAAGAGAAGACCGAGAGAAGGATGGTTTATGATGGGTTTAAACTATAACACATAAGGAAGTAGATGTATAAAGAAGAGGAGAGAAATAAAAGACAATGTCGAAGGATGCACATGAAGGAGAGGTCCCAAATGTAAAGGTGACGAAGGGAAGAAAATAGAGAAAGTGCATGAGGATCAAGTGCACAATCGAGAATCCCGGAGAAAGGAAAAAGACACATAAGGAGAAGGTCGCGAGAAAGGGAGTGACGAGGATAAGGAAAGCGAGAGCAGGAGATGTGCACCAAGAGAAACAACGCAAAGAAGAAGAGTTGTGATGGGAAGGCAACATGATAACAAGATAAGAAGAGAGGAAGGAAAAGAGAGAAGTGCACATCAAAGGGACACATAAAAGGAGGATCCCAAATATAAAATGGGTAAGGAAGTAAACAAAAAGCCCTAAAGACTTTAGGTGGAGATGGATGGTTCAAGGAAAGCAGGATTCGCATGGAAGAAGAATGGTGAGTAGAGACTCATGCAAAGGATCAAGCAGAGAGATTAATTAGGAGGAGGATGTTGTCTTTATGGTGGGCAGAAGCTCACAAGTATGTGTAAGGTAGCGTGAAGAAGTCACGTGAAGGTGACGAAGGACTTGAAGAGAGCGTAAGAAGAAGCGCTAAGGTTAGGAACAAGTTCAAAGGACAAAGGAACTAGAACTATTTGCCTGGATAGTTCAAAGGGTGGTTCTACCACTCACTCAATCTATTTGAGGGGGCCTCAAGTTTAAATTACCTCAGGTGTTTGATGCGCAGAGCATCTAAGGTCCAATATAATCCTGCACAAATTTTGGCTAAGTATGGGTGCGTGCAAGAATGAAGGTGCATGAAGTGAAGAGGAGTAGCAGAGAAGAATAGAAGGGAGAGTGCGTAGAAGGGCACAATAGTATAGCGCCATGGCTTGGGAGGAAGGTGCATAGATGTATAAGTTTGGAGTAGAGTCCAAGAGAAAATAGAAAAGGCACCCAAGGAGAATAGCGAAAGATCGATGAAATAAAAATAAGGCACAGGGATGTGCATAGGATTTTGATAGAGCGATAGAGTTTTGACTCAACCTCGAGGACTAGAACTCGCCCAAATATTTTGAAGCGGACCGTAATCCCATGAATGATGTCCAAAAGAATGATGAAGGTGGAACTCAGGAAAAGGATAAAGGCCGCACGATAAAGATGGACAAGGTGTGGCAAGGAGTGAAAGGAAATAAGTGTGTGACAAGATGGAGTTGGCGAAATTATAAAGCATGTCGAAGTTGTTTGACATGGATGGATAGTTAGAAGAGACAAGAACTAGATCATCGTGGCATGAGCAGAGGTGTTGTAGGTTAGAGAATTAAAGGAGCTCAATTCAAATTTGAATCTGAGAGGGAAGTCCACACGTGTCTAGAAGGAAGAAGCCCGCCTGAGGAAAATTCAAACAAGAGAGAGATGCGGGAAAATAAGCTGGGGTCTTGTATTTATAAATAGGAGGCGAGTTGACCATCTTGGGGTTATTTGGGTGGAGTTGGCCCCAAGAGTTGAGTGTGGTCATTTGAGTCAATGTTGTTGAATGTGCTTGTAAGCACATAGTCACGTCTTAGGTTAGGTCTTACAAAACACCATAGAAGCTTGTAGAAGCTCCATGTAAATGACTGTAAGCTCCATTTGAGAGCATCTCGCATGTAGATGTTAAGGCATTTCAAGGAAATATAAGGAAAACATAAACAATTTTCCACTATGTTGTGTAACTCGAAGGAGGCGACCTCGGGTTGTACCCAAGAGAGGCTTACGCCACTCCGTCATTTAAGTCTATTAAAATTTTTAAATATGAACTTTTATGAATATATTATTATGTTGGAGGCATTCCTTATTGTGGGAGAGATTTTTGGAAAGTGTCAAGCTTTTACGGAAAGACTTTTCCGGCATCTTTCCCATAGCTTTGTAGGTCGCCGAAGTTTAGATATTTTCTTCGACAACATCTATTAAATGATATTAGCTAGAAGTGGTCATTCTCTCGTGCCCTTATTCTTTGGGAGTGGCATGAAAGTAGGCAAGGGAGGTGGGAGTTCAGGCGACAAGAAAGAGGGTATATCGTGGTCGTAGACCCAAATGATCTAGGTGGTGTCATCCACAATGGAGGTGCGAGAAAATGAACATGGAGTTGGAATTGAAGCAAAAGTGGAGAGGGTGACGATGATCTTGTTTTGGTAGAACCTCATGTCTTTGACCTACATCCCAAAGGAGAGCTTGTCGATGTAATGAACCTGATGGTCCCAAATCATCACTTGGGTAGTGGGGATTCAAACGCTTGCCGATGACAACAAAGATGTTGCAGTAGAAGAGCATCTTTATGCTTCCTTATGTCACTTCCATTGTTACACTTGGCTGCGACATGTCTCCTTAGAGGATCACGATTGTAGATTATAAAACCCATATATGTATTGCATTTTGTTGAGTTGTGGTCCTTATTGAACCCTACTTTTGACTACTGACTTTCCATCATGGATTCTAAATTAGTTTTATTTGGATTTTTCTAGCATTTTTACGCTAGGTTTCTTGGTTGTGTTTTAATGATAAAAAGAATAGATTATTTATGTTGTTATTAACCTAGTGGGGAAGGGAAATGCTTTGCAATATAATGTTGGATTAAACACTATGCAAATCACTTTGTGTAAATTCTAAATTTAGGGAAAATACCAAAAGAAGAGAAGACAATGACAAAAACAAAAGCTCATTACACGATCACCAAGTACAAAGAAAATCTTTTATCACGCAAGGAGCTTGCCCCTAAAGTCCGTAGAGGTATGTGATGCAAAAAAATTAACTCTAAAAATATTTAGGATTTGTACTAATGTTTCATTTCTCATGTCATTCAATATTTCCCTGAATAAAGAGACATACCGTGGAAACAATAAAATGAAATGTGTCATCCTCAATTCAAAGAAAGCGGATAGCAGTGTATCTCCTCCGTAACCTTTTTTACACATAAAATTTTATAAAGCGCCCATCCCTTCAAAATTTACACCCTCCCCCATCCCTTTCTATACTTTGTATTATCTACACTATGTTAGTTATTTCATATCTTTTTGCCTTCAACCTCTTCCACGATTGTCCATTAGCACTTGTGAAATGTTTCACTCTTTTTTCCTACTTCTAAAGTAAACTGTTGTATTTCCTTTTACACTGACATCCTATTGCCTCCTACTACTATGTGGATTGAAAGTACTATTAAGAATATAAATGAATATTACTTTCTCTTTTGTTATGTACATATTTGCATCCTTGTAGACTATGTGCACGTACTATATTTTTCCATATAACTAATATTATTTTCCTTCTGCAACATGTAGTTTTTGTTTCTCACCATTTTAGTTGTTACGCGTAATTTCCATTAAAAATCCACATGCATTTCAATTGCATATAAATATTTCCCCTTACAAAAACAAGATTACAAAGATTTTTTAAACATTAATGTCTAGAAAATGTATATAGTTTATTGATTTTGAATATTTCTGCATTTGTATGTCATCAAACAATGCATCGTTCCTTGCTCACTTGCATGGATTTTTTTTAACATGTGGTACTCCATAAGTATGTGACTTCTCAATCATGTCAACTCCTGCAAAACGAGCCCGATGGAGAGAGAACTACGCAAAAAATAAAGTTCACATAATTGTTGAGGAACATTGTCATCACCTAGACTTGCGTAAAACAAAGGCAATATCTAATATCCGTCAAATTAAATCAACCAAAAACCTACCATTTCCTGACTTTCCATTCTTGCCATCAAATTCAACTAGTGAAGGATTGCCAACCAACATTCCAGTAAGTAACTTGCATGGAAACTATTTTGCACAACCATACCCATTCCTTCCACCCATCCTCTTCCGCTCCACCCCTTAGAATAGGAAACCTTCCCCCAATATCCACCAAACCACATACAAACTCACATTTTCTTACTACTACCACCTCTTCCCATTTATTTGGGTTACCACATGAAACTGTCTCACATACCAACCTTGCTTCGGTTCCTCGTACATGTACAACCACTTCCACCTCTCCTTATAATCGCTTTCCACCTTGCAATCCACCATCACCTCAAACAGAACACCCCACCCCTTCCCATACACCGAGCTTTCCCATGTTCCCACCCTTGTCGCAAACTATTGAAGCCTTACGCCGGTTTCACAAAAGAATAGATTTATTAGCGAACATCCAAACTTGCTCAATCTGTGTAGTCACAAAATCGTGCACTCGCTACTATAATTATACCGCCAAGTGTGTTGTTTTATATATATTGTGTAAGAAAAGTATTCAGTAATGATCTATCCCCTAGTCCGCCATTAGTCTAGTTAGTCGTTGTCATTATGTCTCTTGCACAATCGTCACTTACTTGCACAATTTTGGTTGTCTCTTAGAGAGTCTTAACTATCATTATTCACTCAGTTGTCATCTCTAGTCTTTGACTAGGGCGCTAGGAAGGGATTAGGGCACCCGGTGCCCTAGTCCTCATTTCTAGGTGCCCTAGTCTCGGTCACACTGGTTCTCATTTAGATGTTCGAGGTTGGTCTTTATGATTTTTCCCTCCCATTCCCCTAGGTACTAGTCGACATGTTAGGTCATTAGTGTCAAAATTTGAGCAAGAGATCCCTATATAAACACAACATACATACTATCTTATGGGTGGACTATTTCTACTAAGGGATAGCTATCTACATAAGGCAAGGGACTGCATTTGGGAACTATTCTGCATCACACACTACATAGGAAGGGGAGTCTATTCTATTCCATCCACCATTCTGCATTTTTATCTAGCTATTGCTTGTTACTTTGGCGTCATTGGTGCTTAGGGCACCCTAGGCACACCATTGCACACACAAAGCACATAGAACTACATCGAGTTTGAGATGTAGTGCAACACTCAGTCATAAGTCCATCCATTTGGCAACTGAGGATAGTCTGACCCATTCATTTGCATCTTTTTTTTAGGGTTTGATGATTTTGTGTGGGGTTTTGTAGGAGATTATTCATTGGAGACTTGCATCGACACCAACGAATCAAGTGCGACACCAACTTGATCAAAGGCAAAGTATTGCGAAGGTTTAACGACCATATCAAATTCAAAGTGTCTAAGTCACTCCATGAGACTATGACGCCCATATCTCATACTAGAGCATCCACAGCATTCTTGTCCTTCCCTGTGCACCCGATCGGCGGATTTTCCATTCTTGCAATTTTATGAGGTTTATCACAACATTTAGTTCCGCCAAAGACATCACCTGTATAGTTCCAGATTCTGCGAGGTAATTCTAACTCGATTAGTACCCTTTTGCCTCCTATTTCAATTAAAATATTAAATAAATTATCTAGCATTTATATTTCAGTATATTTTTAGTTGTTACATTGTTGTACTTCTTAGATTATTACTAAAATATAGATTTTAGATAATCAATCTGTTTGGAAAATTACTCTAGAATTAAAACAAGTTTTTTGAAGGCTTGCCTTCTTGTAACAGATGCAGATATGAAAAACAAGACCATCGCTTCTCTTCATAGAACAACATGGACCCTGAAAAGAAGCCTATTGTTCTTGTGTCTTTAACCCAAATCGAGGAGATGTTAATCACACGAGTTAATCCATTCTTGCAAGTCACCCAAGTACGTGGCGGACAATACAAATACTCAGGACACACCATAAGTTTCTCGCAAAACATTTCTTCAATATAAAAATACCTACCACACCGCCTTGGAGATTTGGACATAGTACTCATACAAAGGGAAGGAGCTAATTTAACAAAGTATGATTTCTACATCAGTAGATATCGTGTTTGGGTGACCTTGCAATATAAAATATCCCACGATCCATATTACAAAGATGTCTTAATCAACAATGATGCCCTTTCCTCTCTACCATCTGAGTCGTCAAATGTTTCCTCCTCTCTTAACAAAGCCACAATGGAATTGCCCCAAATGCAAACCGCTTTTACTGACTCATGGTATTGATGTTTCTATTGACTTTGATGAAACGTATGCACACTCATCGTCTTTTGTACCAACACTTCACAATACAGAAACAAAAGAAGAGGAAATTAAATAGTTCTTGCTTACCCATGGTGGTAACACTCCATTTACCATGCCATGGCCAAAGCTTGGGATTTCACCAATAAATGAATACAATACAAAGGGCCTTTTCTTAATGGCTTTCCCAACTTTGTTTCCGTGGAGGAAAATCAATGTGGAAACAACCCCGCTTAAAAGAAGTTCCAATGCATGAATACACTCTACATTTGATGCGCTACCATGATGGGAATTTTGGTTCCCACCCATGATTTCACTACTTCCTTCTAAACCTCATAATGCACCATGAAGTCGGACCTACAACAACAATTTTTATGAAACAAAACATTAAATCTGGAATCCCTCTAACAATTGGAGATATGAGAAAATAACTACTGGAATACCCCAAAGACAACCTCCTAAACAATTTAATGTGGTTTGGTTCAAGCTTTGAGGGACATGATCATTTTGGGCTAAAAAGAAATGAGGTTTCAAATATGGTAGAACAATTGGGGACACCAACTTTATTCTTCACTCTAAGTGCTGCAGACACCAAATGGCCAGATCTCCACAAGTATTATGTTTGGTGCATGCCCTACTGATCCTCGATCCGCACAGTGATTGGAGAACCCTTAACATTATCTCTAACCCTCATCGAGTATCAACATACCTGCATCATAGATTCACAATATTTTGTGAAGAAATATTGCAGAAGGAACTTGGAGCAGTAGAATTTTGGTACATGTATTACAATCTACTTATTTTTAAGTTTGTTCCAAACTACATAACTTGTATTTATGTTCCCTCGTCTCACAGGTATGAATGGAAACATAGAGGCTCCACACATGTCCACGGTTTATTGTGGCTTGAAAACGCCCCTAAAGTTGATGCGATAGATTGGGTGGATACATCACTATTGAGGTAACTAAACAATACTTTGATAAGTTCGTGTCCGCTGGAAATCTCGCCCAACTTGCAACCGGTTGGATTTTGTTCACAGGTCACTACTAGATGACCCTTGTTTTCTAGATATAACACAAATTCTATCTTCCTCCGCACTTGTAAATCTTGAAGAATTGCTTAATCGTGTTCAATGCCACACTAAATTTTTAGAGCAAACAAGTTTGCGTAGAAAGCAATCACAACTGCAGTGTAGGTACAACGCCCCCTGGGCCACATACCTACTTCATCTTTGGTCATTAAAAGTGATAGGAAAATTAAGTACCTCCCTTCTAGAAATGATGATAGATTGAACATCCACAACCAAACTATGATATCCATATGGAGAGAAAATGTTGATTGCCAACCAATTCTTTCCCGCCATGCAGTTCTTAAGTATATTGCAAAATATGCTTCAAAAACAAAGCAATGTTTAGAAACCCATCACCAAATGCTATCTATATTTTCAAGAGATGCTGACGTTACTTCTCTAGCATATATTGCAATCCACAAAATGATTATAGAAAGCGTTGTTGAACATGACATAAGCGCACAAGAAACATGCCACATGCTCCAAAAATTTCCACTTATTATGTGTAGTCGTTCATTTGTTTCATTAAATGTTGGCATTTTTTAGGCGGGTCGTTGAAAATGACACCCATGTACAAGAAACAACCATTTTCTTGGATGCATATAGAGTTTGCCCTGCAAACATGGAACTCCTACCTCTTATTCAGGTTGCTCGAGATTAGAGCTATAACAAGAACCACAAAGGTGATAAATGGAAACTGTGATCAAGCCCAACAATTGTTCGGGTCCACCCAAGATTTGTAGATGTTCTAGCTCAAGATTCAACTTCCTATGACCTTTTCTATTGGTCAGAACTCCTTTTATACAAGCCTTTCAGAAATATTGTCTTTGAAATTGGCTCAACCCCTCATGCAATCAATTGTACTTGGGACTTGTTCAAACACAACTACAAACCATGGCATGTTTTATGCACTACCACAGACACATGACATGCTATAGATGTTAGTTCTGACTCTAAAGTTGAATGTAGTATTCAACATGAAACATTGCATGACTGACAGGTTTTGGCACAACTTCATTTGGGAAACAACGCAGTCTTGATAGTCTTGAAATGTTGGGCAACCAAGAATTTGAAATACACAATAATTGGAACATTCATGATGTTCCACCTCATTTGCAAATAATTGGTCCATCATTCACCGAGAGAAAAAAGGCAGAACACAATTAACACCAACATGTAGGCCACACCACCATTTTTTTCTTTTCCTTTGTCTTCAGAATAACTAGCTCTTGATACCATACTACACCATTCAACAAACAAATCCCATCTACCTGCACTAAAATTAATAATTCAAGGAACAATTGACACATGAAAATCATATCTAATAAATAAAATCAGGACTTCATTAACAACAACATCAACCACATCTCCTCACCTCTACTTCTACTCGCCCCTACCGGTATTTCAACATTCAACATCTCCGCATCCACAATCCATGTAGGCCTCCGTATTCCAATAAAAGAACTAAAACCCCTTGAAGGCCATGCATTATCATCTTTTCAAGAGTCACTAAAACATATAGAATATATTCTTATTGATGAAATGAGTTTCATCGGCCCAAAGTTGCTAAGCAAAATTGACTACAAGCTTCGCGAGGCTTTCCCACATTCTAAAACAACTAAATTTGGGAACAGATCTGTCATCCTCCTCGATGACCTCGGCCAATTACCACCGGTTATGGACACTCCTCTTTATGCAAGCAATTCATATGGAGCTAGCCTTTGGAAGGGATTCCATTCTTCCATTACCTTGCAAATAATATTTTGGCAACAAGGAACCACCACTGCACAAGTTTCATTTCGCAATTACTGCTCCACATGCGAGATTCAAACTCCTCTTATTGAGGACTGGGAACTCCTAATGTCTCGCACCGACTCACACCTAACTTAGTAGGAGCTCAACATTTTTAAGGATGCACCACATTTGTTTGCAAAAATGAATTGGTGGACTCCCACAACCTTCAAATGTTGAAAGCATTGAATGTTCCAATCACCCAATCCATTGCTCAAGGTAACAGACGATATGCTACAAGAGAACCTGATGATGATCAGTTGCAACACAAAGTTCTTCTATGCAAACAACAAAAATCATGCTTATTGCTAATTTATGGGTTAATGCAGGCCTTATAAATGGTGCTACAAGAATAATCACCGACATTGTTTATGACACATCAATGCCACCACCAACAATACCTTTATTTGTTGTCAAATTTGATAGATACAACAACCCATGTTGGGATCCCTCCAACTCGTTACATATTCTAATACCCCCTATTTCAAGAGGGAATCAAAGACAATTGCCAATTAAAATGGCTTGGGGATTAACTATCCATGATTCCAAGGATGAACTTTGCATAAAACAACTGTCAACATTGGAAACACTGAAAGACAAGGTCTGACATTCACAGCTTTCTCCAGAGTTCCCTCGCTTGACAATCTGCACATTTCCCCTCCTTTTTCATTTGAAAGGTACTCAAAAATGGCGCACACATCTACACTTGGAGCAAGAAGAAAGGAGGAGTCAAGACTAATTTCACTTAACCAAAACAACCCATCGTAAATACTAGTCTCTACTTTGATAGCTCCTCCACTACTACTTTACTCAACACTACTTGTATCCAAAGCGCGGTGTTGTTCAAGGGACAACAAATGTATTCATGTTTAGTGCAAATAAAATTGTCTACCACTCATAGATTTGCAAATGTATATGTATGAATTTGTAACAAATTTGAAATGAACAGATATAACCTTTCAATGTTATGTTTCATCTATATTCCTATTCTTCCACTATCAATTACAAACAATACATTTAAGGATTTTTCAACAAAAAAACAAATATGTAACTAATACAACTTTTATCTCAAACACATTGCATCAACAACACAATTTCTCTCCAAATAATTAAAAATCACATCAACTACAAAAATAATTAATGTATCTCTCTAAATCAAACAAGGCCATGATATGGCAAATCCTGCCGAACATGAAGTTTTGTGGTGTGCAGGAGAGCTTTGTTATTTATTTATTGCATGGAATTTGTTGTTCCATTAGTAGTGTTGTTGTTTAATTGATTAGACAAACATGTTAAAAACATCCAGTTGAAATTTGAATGAGTGAAGTGCCTCTGGGGCACGCTTTTGTAATTAATTTAATTTATGATGTGGAAGTCATTTCAGTGTTTAAGTGTATGTGTATAGGGCCGAAAAAATAGTGTGTGAGTTGTCTCTTGCAGTGGTTTGAGTCTGTGTACTTGATTTTATATTTGGTCGTTGTGAGGTTGGAATTTTTGTAATGGAGAAAACAAATGCGAGTAACAAAACATTTATTGTTTTTGTATTTCTTGGATTGTGTATTGCAACATAAAATAATGTGCAGTGTTTTTGTGTTGATCATCATCGAGCACAAAGCATACTATGGATATAATGGCAGGGTTATACCGAAGCATGTATTTTGTTGAAAGTAAATCAAGTATTAAATTCTTAGCATGGAAATCAAATTTGTAATCCTTCAATGTCAAGAAAAAACCCACAAAAAATTGTGTGCCTTTGAAGTGCACGGGTAGGTGGGATACAAAGTGGAACAATGTCAGTCGCGTCAGAGAACAATTGACACAAATTGGGTAGAATCATGGAAACCATATGTTGTATGGGGTCAATTGATTTTTCATGTTGTGCAGCTTACGTCGTTTGTATTGAACACGCTTTGTTTGTGGTGTGTATTAATGAATCCGCCGAACCATAAGCCACGAGAAAAGTTATGAAGTTGGGAGCGGATTTTCCGCTCTTGTTAGAGTATATGGCAATAATCAGTAAGTGAAGAGAGGAACAACTGTTAGCAACAAAGGTTAGAGGTAGAAAAAGTAGAACAGTGTTTGAATTTTGTGGTGGTGGAAGAGGATTTTTGTCAAGTAACAAACCAATAAGCTAAAAGAAGTGGAAAACAAATGCAAGGGAAAATCTTCAATTCTAGCAGTAAAAGCTTATGCAAGGTATGTGAAGAAACAATACTAGATGCAACGTATTTACTATTTTGGAGCACCATAAATCTCAGAACAAGCAGATATTATGTAGAGAGTCTTCATGTTAGTGTCATGAGGAGGGGAAGTTACATCAAAGTTACGATGATTGCATTGATGACACAAAGGTCTGATGAAAGCAGGAATCAATCAAAGAAAACATGCCAGAGTCATGGATAAAGCCTCACCTTAAAAGCACATTAGAATTCCTGTAAGAATTCTTTAGCAAGGATAGCTAAAGACACAAAGAACTTGAACATCATAGAAGATTTGATTTAACTGGAAAGAGATTCCACAAGGTGGAGGAATTAAACTCTTCTGTAGGCAATCAGTGTGGCATTAATCTTGAACATAAAGTTAAAGAGGTAGAAAGGAATTATAAGAACTATGTTTCAAATTATTTTGGAGAATGGGGGAAACCTAGGATGGAAGGGTTGGTGTTGGAGGACCGATTTTTTTGAAGTTAATGAATCAACTTTTGGAATTCTTGTAATGTAGAAAGGTTTTCTTCCATTTATATCAATATTTTAGTGATGGAGAGGTTGACCGGATGTATATGTTCTGGATAATTATATCTTTGATTTTGATAATTACAAAAGCAAACAAGTGTTTGCTATCACAGAGAAAGTCATTCCTAAAACAGGAAATAATGAGCCAATGAAGCTGATCAAGGCGAGAATGACGAAACACATGAAACAATGAACCAATAAAGAAGATATTTAGTAATGTTGCTTGTATTATATCGGTGGCATTGTCAGTTTACATTGCTGCATATAGAAATGGTGAAAGAAACATAGGTTGTTTGTAAATAGCTAGATAAAATGTTCTTCTTCCATACATAGGGCAGTTGAAAGGAAGAACTAGTCTAGTTGTTGTGAAAGTTGAAGCAAAATGAGAACCTTACACAATTTCCATAAGCATGATTGTTAAAATTTGAAACATCTAAAATATAGTAGTATGGCAAGAAAAATGTGCTTAAGACAACTGTTGAATATGAAGTGCAGAAAAGCATAGATAAATAATCGCCAAATTGTTTTAAGCATTACAAGTTGTGTAAAAGAGTACCATCCAAAAAGGAATAACATTACAAAAAATTGTTTCGAAAGCAAGGAAAAATCTATTTAACATATAGCATATAGTTAAAATGTAGCCGCTTTTTCGGGAAGCCAACTGCAGATACTGAAGGATTTAGATACCTGACATGCAAAATCGAGCGAGCAACCTGAAACAACAAGTTGGCTACGTTAAACAAAAAACGAAGATAAAATGTAAATTATATTGACTACAGTTAGTGGAGTGAAATGGTCACTGGAAAAGGAACACAACTAGGTGTGTTTGATTGTGGCAATGGAGTTGTCAATTGTTAAAGTGAATGTACCCTTCATTTCAAGTAGATGAAGAAAAAAACAATTTTGGAAATGGCATTTCGATATTCTTCATATGGTATCTCAGATAACTGAGGGAATATTGTTCCCAGTAGTGGCTGGCACAGGGTGCAATGAATGGAGGCATCTTTTCTTTGCAAAGTGCATTGGAGCATGTGTTTATACTGGTACGGTTTTTCTGAATAGCATTTTGAACAAAGGGAAACATTTTTGTTTCAGTAGAACAACAAAGGAATCGAATAGGCAATTGCCTACACCGTATTTGAAAGCATTGTCATGGAAATGGTGGAACCGTCCCAACACATCGTCAATGCAATGAACAACATGGGTAAATACTATATATTGTTCTATGTCCACATGCATGGGTGACATAAAATAGTTTTTGGTTTTCGTTGTTTTTTCATGCTGGGAAAGAAACATAGCTGAGCATAACACAAAAGAGAAGGCCGATATATATACCTTGGTAATAGGAAAGAAACCAACGAAGTCAAGGAACAACAAAATCTCCTTATGTTCTCTCCTTTCTTTCTTGACACACCTGCAAAGCGAAACAAAACCAATATGCATTCAACAAAGCGCACAAAGAGAATATGTTACGAGAAGAAGCTTTCTTCATATCCTAAAACAAATGACATAAGGAAATTTCAATTGCATAGAGTTGTGAAAGAAATACCATTCTAGCTCACAAACTTTTTGAAGAGATTTGCATCTTAAAAAATCATGTGTTGAGATGATTATGATTCTAATCACTTTTTGGTTTGCTAATTGCAATCGGAATTTTCTGTAAAGTCAAGGCCTAGGTTAGAAGTTTAGAGCTTTCTTTTTTGCAAACTTCCTCTAAATTGTTGCTTTCTATTCACCATCTGTCTATGCAAATGAAAGTCGCGTATTAGCCGCTTTATCACAAAGGTGCGGGGAAGTTCTTTATCAAATTCTAACATGCGAACAATATTTATTTATTTGCTCGTGCGAGGCGAGATGCAAAAGAAATTGTGCGTTGAGTATGGAAAACAAATTTATATTCCTTTAGAAACAAGGAAGAAGTCAATTAATTCTTTTCGCACCAAGTGTCAATGTGTCTTGACGGAACGATTTGTGGAAACAACACATAACAAATGAGACTATTAAACAAACGCGCTATTTTTTTTTACTGTAAACATCCTTCTCACAGTAACATGAATACATATTGTGCAGTGGATGTGCATGTCATGGATACGGATATATTGATTTTGAAATTTAGAAAATGAAGCCAATCATAATCTACCGAAGCAGTTAGGTTTGGCAGAAAGGCATGCAACAAAACATTACAAAACCGAACTCACAAGGAGCAAAGCCTTGTTTTATGTACATATAGTTTTCGAAAGTCTTTTCCAATTTTTCTCGAGTTCACCTTAGTTTAGTTTTCTATTTTAATTGAATTTATTCTCATTTGCATACGAGTTTCCAAAATTTTTACTAGTTTTGTCATTTAGCGACTATTTTTTCTTTTCACTGGTAGATGCCAGCCTCCCGCTTGACAATGGATAGGCCAACGGATGACTGCGATGGTTATGTTGACGATGCACTAGTGTTGAATGGTCCCTACACGTGTCCGCAAAAGGCAGGATTGTCACAGAGAATGACATGTAGATAGTTTCGTGGAAGATAAAGAGGGAGTCAGAAATGCAGGATAAATTTCTCTGTAATGTACCAGTAAAATGGAACCGTGCACCATACGCGAAGGAGGGAGAGACATTGCACGATCGAAATCGAGGACAAGATGGGCATACCAAGTTTGCATCTGACTTATGTGGTGCTTTTGTGTTTAGTCTGTCTTGGCCGGGTGCGGAGGTGATGAGGTGTCCCTCTCCAGCCATTTTAATGAGGTAATGTGTATACGACAGATGTGGAAGATCAGCAATGCTGAAGAAATCCCCAGCCAGGAACTTGCTCTTTGAAAGCCTCTCCTCGTATACATCCAACACCTTGCTCAGCTTTTCCACGCTGCTCTGCACTATGCCTTCGTCTGTCTTCCCTCCCATCATTGGAGCGAACACTTTCTGAACAATAATGGCGATCCTTTGTTGGATTGTGCGTCTGCGCTTCCACCGAGACCACTTTGCTCCACCAATGTTTGCTTGGTCAATGTACCCCCCTTTCCCTCGTTCTTCTTCGCCAAATACTTTATAATGGCTCTCGACTCTGTCCATTGAAAACCCCATTAAATTACATCCAGAGAAACAGAAAATTATATTCATTCAAACCAGTAAAGGGAGGGTTAGTTTTTGTACCAAATAAGGTGAGATCGCCATCCTGAATGACTGGCAATTGACCCAATGGCTGCATCCGTACAACATCAAATGGTTAAAAAGAAACCAACAAAATCAATCAGTAGGAGTGTAAGAAATTTTGTGGGTTAAATACTTACATTGAGAGCGAGGAAAGAGGGTTGTTTGTGGGCACCAGTAAGCATATCCACTGTCACAAACTCGTAATCAATTTCCTTCTCATGAATACAGGCCAACACATTTGTAGTGCACGTCGACTCGGGATAACCGATACAAGCCAACATCTGGCAGTGTCTCAATATTTAGATGGAAGCAATAAATAGTTTATCAATATTTAGTATGGTCTGAAGAAATATGCGAATGCAAACCAAAGTAATAGAAGCTTACAGGACTCTCAGAGATCGCGACCCATGTCTGGCGGATCAAGTCGTCAGGGATTTACTCCAGAGTCCCTGTTTATACTACACAGGAAAAACAAGAATCAGAACTGTGACAGGGAAAGCAAAAATAAAGAAAAACCATCGCACCTGCTATTCTTGAGATTCTTGTATCTCCCTCCAATTTGACGAAGAAGCAAGCGGGAACACATTCTAAAACCAATAATCATGCCAGCCCTCGAGCCGCGCGAAACGTCCTAACCTGCATCACACACAGTAACAACATTAAATGATGAAGAGGACATCCCCTTTTTTCTTCAATAGTGTCAAATAAAGGCAATGACCAATACAATCTTGCCAAAAACAAAAAATTGAACCATAAAACTATAGTTGAACCCACTTAAATACAAGTGGCAAAATTTGATTGAACAAAATCAAAATAACTAATTGTTAATGTGAAAACAATATCCTTGCAGGATAATAACTTGTATCCTCTGGGGTTCACATTGCACTTCACACATGCCATTGCTAGTCAATAGAAACATTTTCATTTTTTTTTCGGGTCCGGGGTGGAACAAAGGTGGGAGATTTCCACCGCGAGATACCTAGGTATATTGAGATTCTGATCACAAGTTTCACATTGAAGATTTCGTTTTTACATTAATTGCGTACATAGAAGAAGTGAAGTTTTTGCCTGACGGTCCGAGGGAGTTACTTGATTCATTGGTCACAGTATGAAGCTCAGGTTTAGATCTGTTCATGGCGGCGATACCCACAAAATAAATCTTTCTGAAAATGGTGCAAATTTACAGGCGCTGAAGGAGGCGATTGCTTACAAACTGAATTCCCTGGTTCAGAAATCGATCTGTCTCTTAACAAAAGAGATGCTCTCCAAGGTCCTCCAGACGAACCCCTTCAATCCTTCGGCATTACAGCCGGCGATTTGGTCTTTTATTCCCTTACTCGACATGCCTTTCAGAACAACACCAGCCCAGTTGCAGCAGAAAACCCAGAAACCAGAAAGACAACGACAGCAAAAAAATTGAATGACCATAAGGACGAGAACCCTAGAATCCCCGAAAACCCTAAGAACGCTAATGGAAAATCTGTAACAATGAGAGAATTGTGCGCTTCTACGACCATGAAGAGGACTTCTAGCAAGACAGGTTCGAACTCCCAGCGGCCCGCAGAAGTTACCGTGGATACTGAAAAGGAACATGGCAGTGCTGAATCCATGGAGGATGACAATGAAATTGTGGAAAAATCGAGGTCTATTCCGTATTTCCTGGAAAGGGTTTTGTTGGAAGAGCGGGTAAATGCGAAGAGCGAACATGCTTTTTTGATAATTACTGTGCATGCGGTGATGCTGGAATTAGGGTTTCTAGTGTTTAATGCACAGACTTCAGAAGCCTCTTTAGGGTTTCGACTGTCTCACGGGTGGGCGACAAAAGCACTGGTGAGTCTTCGTTACACTCTTCCTGAGCTTGTTCTTGATAATGGGGATGCGAAACAAATGGAAAATGCCGAGCTTAAGTTTTCTGTAATGGGTAAATTCTTAGTCGTTTACGGGGGCTTAGCTAATGCCAAGGGTTCACAACATTGTAGACTTAGTCTCGAGGTTGGTAAATATTTTCCTTCAATTATACTTGCCACTCGATTAATAGGATTGCCGAATGTTGGAAAATCCCTAGAAAGGAACAATGTAATTGGTGAGGGCCAAGAGTTTTTGGGCTATGAGAAGGTGTTGTTTGAGCTGTGGAAGGTTTTGAAGAATGGGCTTTGTATGCGTGTGTATACTGCACTCTGTGAGAAGGCTGGCTTGCCATTGCCCCCGTCGCTTATAATGTTTCCTACAGAGCTGAAGATGTTGATTTTGCAAGGGCTGCCTGCTGTGGATATTGCTAAGATGGGTTGTGTGTGCACGGAGTTTCGGTATCTGGCTTCAAATGATGAATTATGGAAGCAAAAGTATCTAGATGAATTTGGGTTCAGTAGGACACAAGGTGTGCAAAGATGGAAGGATGTTTTTGCAAGGATTTGGATGGAGATGAAGAGGGCGGGTCGGAGGAGGAGGAGGACTGGAGATGGGCCTGTTTGGCAGCCTCCTCGACCACTGCTAAGGAGATTTCCTTTTCCTTATGGAGGTCCAGGGTATGGAATCCGTGGGATTGGGGGAGATTATGATCGGTTTCCTGCAATTGGTGATGGAACTTTGTTTGGAGGTGGTGGTGGCATGGGAGGCAGGCTTGGGCTTGGTGGTGGAAGTTTGCCTGGAGGGTCTCTATTCAAAAGGCCATTGATTATAGGCCGTGAGCTAAATGGATTTGATGGTCATATTGATGTGGATGATGATCCAGATTTGCAGCTTGGGAGCATATAGCCTTTGAATTATAATAAAGGTTAGGAGTATAATAAACACTGGAATATGTGATTTTAGTTTTTGTTGAATAACTACTACTATTGTGAATTCTGATGATATATATGTATCAAACTCTTATGACATCTTTTGTATATATTGTAAAAGGAAAGTGCCAGGATTTCTGTATTTTACTATCTTTGGATCAGAGTGTTGTATGTACAGAGCTCTGTTACGTTCTTTGTGGGTTAATATGATGTGCGTCATTTAATTTTGTTTATGTTTAATAACCGAGGGTTCTGAATGTTATTTGTATCATGTACTTGCAAAATCAATATGTAAATGATTCCTTTTATTCGTTAATAATTTTAAAGTAGAGTTTTCTTGGCTATTTCCAGAATTGTTTTTGGGTTCAGAGTGCCTCATGCAGAGCTTTGTCAATTATTTTATGGGTGAAATTCTACTCATGGTGTACATGATGTGAAAAGTCCAAGTTTGAATTCCATCAAATGTGAGGAGCATGATAACCTCTCTAAGATGTGACCATAATAACATCAAATTCTGTGAGTTTCCCACAGGATTTCGAATTTTATGTGTATCAAGGTTTTGTGGCATCTTGATGTGTAAAGTAGTTCTATTTTGTATCTAGTATAAAAAAGTTTTCTTTCTCTCTGCATAATTTCTTTATAGTTTTAAAAGTGTTCTGGTTCAGAATGCTGTATCTATAGGGCCCTGTCATCTTCTTCAGGAGGTGAAATTGGCACTTGTTTCAAGGGCTACAATTTTATACTAATAACATATTAAAAAAATAACCATGAGGTTGATGCTTCTGGGAATTTTTAGTTGTGATAATTGTTTTCTGGCCAATGTTTTCACCTGAATTGTATGGCATAAGAAAAAACTTAATTATTCCAAGCTGGAAAATTTTACTGTTCTTTAACGAAGGAACTGTTGAGGCTGTGTGACAAGGGCATTAGAATATAATTTCTCTGTTTACATGAAATTTTAAAATTGTACAATGAATGGAAATTCTGGCTAAATATGCTCTAACAAAAACCTTTGATGCATGCATTTTGGTTAGTATTTAGTTTTGATTAGATTGATTGATTGTGTGGATGCCAAAATGGTCGAGCTGGTTCTGTATGTACGATGAATTCTGTAGATTTGTATAGTCCTTCCTAGATATTATTTGCTGTTAACTTGTGCATGACAAGGTGGAAGTTAATGTCCCTACCCTAAAGTTATTTGTTATTAATTATTTTGTGTTTTGTCTTTGTAAAAAGTAAACTTTGTATTTTTAAGATAAGGGTAAAATCCTTTATAAATTTGTTAAAAGTGTGATGTAAAGACAAGAAAAACAGCAGATCATTTACAATTTTACAGCTCCAATTGCTGCCTAGTTGACAGATTCTCGAACACGTCCTGCCACATCTATTATGCCCAGCTTAATCCTTCAGCAGACCAGTTAAGGAATAGCTTATTTAATACCCTTCAATGCTTCCTGTCATATTGCCATTTATGTTGGTTGTGTTGTTAATGCTGCAAAGATTGTTCAACGTCCCTGCATACATTTCCTCCATTCTCTGTTCAGACTCCAGTAGAGCTTTCTTTTCTGTGTCAAAATCAGGGCTTGTAGAATCATGGCTGTCTCTGTATTTGAGTCTGCTTTTGGTACGCCATGGCTGCCTACCTTCCTGTTTTATGAATTATCTGACCACTATGATTGGCTCAATTCCAATGGGTTTCATCCCTATAATAAAGAACTTTTGATTGGAATGGAGGGTGAAGCCCTTTTACCTTTCATCCCACAATGGAGCACGCAAGCTATTCCACTCCTCCTGAATCAGCCTTGACATGATTGCCAGAAAATCTGAAGCTGGCAAGTCTCTATGTTCCCTCGGTCAACCCTCACTCCCATGGACAATGCTTCTCTATATTCCCCATGTCAACCCTCCCTCCCATCTACAATGCTTCTCTAGTTTTTGTCATTAATATTGTTAATGTCATTTGCTGTGAGGATCTGAATCCTTCTAAATAATTATTGCCGACATCGTGGCTCAAGGAAAATGATCTCTTAGCTTTTTTCACAAAGTTTACCTCAAGATTTGCTGTTCCATCTGCCACTTTGTTTCTCTAAAAACATGTTGATCTTGACATCAATATTTGTTTCTAAAATCTGGCAGAACTTTATCATGAATAACTTGCGATCGCCAATCCTTTATATTTCTCTTTAGACAGCTTCTACTATGATTTTGGAGTCTCCATGAAACCATAAACAACTAATGCATTTCTTTTGCCTACTTCAAGCCGTACAACAATTCAATCATCGCGGTCATGTTAGAAGCAATGCATCCATCAATAAGTATACGAGTAAATGATCTTGCCGATTCTATCCCTGCATACTCCCCCGTTGCCTGCTGAGCATGGGTTTCCCTTAACCGCACCATAAAAGCTCATATTAATCCTTCTAGACAAGGGGGTTCCATTTCCTCTTTGCGCTTGCCTCCTTAAACCTGTTTCTCTTGTTCCACAGGTCCACCTTTACTGTTTTGAGATATTCTAATATTTTTTTCCTTTCAGATTAACCATGGGCGCATAAATTTCCCAAATCTAACTTTCTTCCGACTGTACATTTGTAGCTCACTTTCTATTTTTGAGGGTCCACTTTTTCTGTTGTGAGATATTCTAATATTTCTTTCCTTCCAGATTATGCATGGGAGCATAAATTTCCCAAATCTTTCTTCCAACTGTACATTTGTAGCATTTTCCGTCTTTCTTCAAACTGTACATTTGTAGCTCATTTTCTGTTTTGAGATATTCTAATATTTCTTTCCTTCCAGATTAACCATGGGAGCATAAGTTTCCTCATTTCCAACTGTACATTTGTAGCTCAATATGAAGACAACTGCCAAATCTAACTTTCTTTCAGTTAGCATATGGATTTGCACGCATGTAAATGACATGCAACAATAAAGAAACGAAGTCCCTCTTCAATGAAGGTGAGGCCGCCTTTATTGAAAACTAAAACAATATTTACATCTGTACATTCAAAATTGTATGTGGGGGGTGTTTTGGACCATCAAATGGAAAGAAATGTGAATGAAGGAGATAGAATGGAATGAATGAAAGAAATGGAAAGGAATGGATGAAAGGGACTTGTACTAGTTAGGTAAAAACAGAGCCTAATATCATAGAGGAGAACAATGAATAAATAACTCAAATAAAACGGAGTTTGAATCAGCGAAACAAGAATAAATAAAAGGGAACACACATGAACAAGTAAATATCAGAGTTTGATCACTGTGAACAAGAACAACAAATTAATAGCATTGACAATAAGATTGAAAAGATAATATTCACATGAAAGATTTAAACATTAATATCTAATGAACATAAGAACATCAAATGCTACAAGAGATAATGAATGAGACATAAAGTTTATATTTCATTAACTCCAAAATGTCTTCACAAAATAACACAATTTATTTCTTGAAACAAAACTTGCACACAAAAGTATTTTCATCTCCTATCTTAAAGTCACCCTTATGCATGAGCCTCTAACTTCCTTTTATAACCCAAAATTGCTTACAAAGTAGTTAGGGTTTACATGAACATTAAATGAGGGTTAAGTGACTTTGACTTTTTCAACCAACTTTAAAAAGTAACTTGAAAATAGAAATCACTTAAGTTATCAAAAATTTGCCAAAAGTGAGTTTAACAATAACATCACTTTATAACAATTTTAAAGTCATTTTAGGAAAAGTACATAAATAAAAGAAATGGGTACATGTGGACCCCACTTAGATGACTTGGACACCCACATAGACATCCTAGTTAGCAACGTGCCACTTACGCGCCACCTATGATCAATGCTTTATCCATTGGGCCAAAAGTCCGCATATCCCGATTGTATGAGAATGCACTCATTAAGTGTGCTTCACAATCCTCCAGATGACAAGAGAGATGAACTTGAAACTTGAGCAACGCATCCACCTATTCGTTTGAGCAACATAGTGGCGTGAACAATTTTGTCTTCATTCGTATTCGCATTCACAATTACACACAATTCTCCACATGCTCTGAATACCTTTCCATGGTGAATTCTTCATTTGTCGTGAGACCGTAGTCGTTACGCCACCTTGGCTTGTCAATCAACAACATTGTCTTCAAGATACCTGATCTATCTGATATGTTGTACTTGATTTGAAAATCCTTCTCGTCCTCATTTTTGGGGATGAAAGCTTCAACAAGACATCATCTCCACATGTTGAGGGCATGTACTTGGCCGCATCAATCTTGAATAACTTCCCGTAGATGTCTGGAGATCATCGGGAAACATACCTTCCTCGCATCGCACAATTTGACTTCTGGAATTCCTATGAGTTGGCGTAGCTTGAGCACCTTGTCCTCACATGAGTTGGGGCAGAATCACGAGCTAGCATTGGGCTTGGATGAGATACTCAATGTCACTGGAGTGCTCCTCGTTGTGATGACCAATTCGGGACTCTGTATGGACATTGGGAAGGCGCGTGCGTGAGAGACAACTTTGGAACAAGTGCGGGGAAAATTCGACTCGCCTTTGGTTGATACGCCATCACATAACTGACTTATGTCGGCGTGTCCCAAGTTGGTATCGGTGATGTTCTCATACTCTGAATGGAGCGTCGAGATGGATAGAATGCCTGGAACTCATACCGTAACACCACTTCGTTTGAAGGTGACATGATTGTGACAAAAGTGTAATTTTTAGCTATTACTTCCACTAGACTTCAAAACTGAACAAATCACCTCACGAAATTATGCGAGAAAAATAACAAATCTTGTTCTAAGAAACTCTCACTGGATGAGGGAGTCTATTAAGGTACCACAAGTTTGTGTATCAGAGAGTTTTTCTCAAATCAAAATTTTCAGTGAAATATTAAAAGTCAAAGTTGACTCTTTTGAAACTGTTAGGAAAATGTAGGTGTAAAACTGTGAAAATATTGTTTGGTTTTAGCCTGGGAAAAATACCAAACGTCACCTTGGGAATCTACAACTTAGTAAGAGATCACATGAAGGTGGGGAGAATCCAAAGAACTAATCATTTTCTCTTGACAATCATCCGAGTTCAAAATATCAACTCTCAAAGTGAGTCCCCTTGACGGGTTGAAAACTGTTTGCGCAATGAAATCAAACAAATCTGCGTTTTATTTTGCTTCGTGAAAAATATCAAATGAGGTGCTACGTTTTATTTTGCTCCGTGAAAAATAGAAATGAAGATATTTTGGAGGGATGCATAAGATTTTTTATTGGCCATTTTAGGAGGGAGTTGGGTTGGGGTGTCCCACCTTGTGATAAGTAAAATTTGTGCTTATCTTGTTGTCTTATTGTGGGAGGCATAAGAGTGAGGGAGGCATAAGAGTTATTTTTCTTGGAGGGAGGCATAAGAGTTGTTTTTCTTGGAGGGATGCATAAGAGTTTTATGGGTTGTGATTGAGTTCTTGGAGGTTTTAAGGTGGGCACCCAAACCCTTGGGAGGCATAAGTAGATCCCCATGTTCCTTTCTCTTTCTTGGCTTTAGTATGGAGCCTTTGTGCTTGGGAACTTACTTGTTTTGTTGTTATTTTGGTATTGTGTTATTGTGTGAATGTCTTGATTGAGTGTGATTGTGGAAGCCATGTAAAGTTGCCAATGGTTGTCTTATACCCCTCATTGCTTCATTGTTGGGGCTCGGGGCCAATGAAGAAAGAAAACTTCTCTTCCTCATTAGATTATTGGTTGGGTGGAGAGTGTTGCCTACTCCCTATTTTGGTTGTTGTGTTTGAACTTTGGGAAGAAGGTGGAGCTCAAGTGAAGAATGATCTTAATAGCACTTGGAGAAAAGAAACAAGATCCCTCTTTGTAGAAATTTTACCATGTTGTCTCCATTTGAATGGAGGGCTTGTAACTTGCATTTTAAAGAATTTCAATCTCTTGTAAATGTGTTGTAAAATGGTTGATTTGTATCAAGTTTTCAAATGTATGTATATGGGAAAATAGGCAAAGGAAGGTTGCATTTGTTACTTGAAAATCCCTTCAACTTGTAAACCCTACTAAGATTGTTTTGAATGAAAAAATTGCATTTTAAATGTATTAGTTCTTGTAAAAGAAAACCACCAAATCTTGCATTGTTAAATGAAGTAGAAACTTTGAAATGGGATTGAAATGGAAATAAAGTTCTTTCAACCTAAGTTTATTTTATTGTTTCCTTTCATTTTTAAAAGATTGATGATCATGTTGAAAATATACTTGTTGCTTAAAATGGATTGCCATTTAGTTATTGTGAATGAAAGTAAATGGTTGTTTGTTTCTATTGAAAAGAAAACATAGTGAAAATAGTGAAATTATGGTTACATTTCTTATTAGGTTGTAGGAAAGAAAGTAGTTTGCTAAAATTCTTGGAAAGAGGAAAAATCTCCTATTTGAAAAGTATATTTGGAAATATGGAAGTTTTGTTACATTTCTTGTTATATGGACCTATTTGGAGTAACCAACTTGTGGCTTACCAAATCATTTTATTATATCATTTATACTTTCTCATGCTTAATAGGTCGAGGCCTTGGTGATAGCCATAACATATGAATAGTATATATAGGGGATTGTAGCTAGTAGTTCATTATCATTGGAGCATTTGAGTCTTATTATATGGTTTGGAGGTTGCCCCCTCGAAGTGGCAAAACTATTATAATTGCATATTGAGATCATTATTATGAAATATTGTGTTATTTGGTGTTTTATTTCTACTCATAATCTTAATTATACTAGTAATTTCATTACAAATGGTATCGAGTTGCGATCTCAGGCCAAAATTAGGGCAAAAACCTTTTTTTTTGTTTCCGCAATATATTTCAAACCAGAGCGAATTGGTGGGAGATATTTTTACCAGAGTTGTGAAACATTTCAAGTAAGGTTCCCTGAAAATTTCAAACTTTTTTGATTTATTTTGCACAAGTTATTACAAATTTAGGGTTTTTCATAAAATTGCTCCCTAGGGTGCAAATTGTGGAATTTTTCAAGTTCTTTACATTTTTAGAAAGCTCTGAAAAAATAGTATTAGTATATTCTTTGTGTTTTTTCCTGTTCGGCCGAATTTGTATCGAAACCCTAAACCCTAAGGTTTGATATCATGGCAGGGCCTTCCACAAGAGCAAAAAAGAATCCAGTTACTACGGGTAAAACCCTAGATAAAGATGGGATAGTGATTGGAGAGATGGAGTCAGAAGGGTAAATACAGATTCCTCAGCACTAGGGTTTACCTCAATTGATCATAAGGTGAGCCAACTTGAGTATGAGCTGCGAAATGTACAATATGAGATGGCCTCTAAAGGAGACATAGCCCAAATCAATCATCGGTTGGATGATATCATGCAACATGTAAAGGGTAAACAGTATGGCCCAAATCCATCCCATATCAACCAAGGAGGATCTTTAGTTCAAAATCATGGACAAAATAACCATGTTGGATCACTTTTCTAGCCTAAGCAGAATCTAACTTATTCGCATGACCACGGAACATGATGCCGAAAGTGGATATGCGCAAATTTGATGGTAAAGATCCCCTGAATTGGATAAATCAAATGGAGAACTTCTTTGAGCTACATCAAACACCATCAGGAAAAAAGGTGACATTGACATCCCTGTATCTTAAACCAGACCAATTCATTTGGTATCGATGGTTATGTGCTCAGAGGCAAAAGAATGGTCTCGGTGTCACTTGGACAATTTTTATCGAGGAGTTGCGGTGCACTATAGTTCCAAAGTGTTTGAGAGAACTACTTTAGTCAAATAGCAAAGTTATGACAAACATGATCATTAAGATTATGTGCATCAATTCCAGAAGCTATCCTTAAGGGTGGAGAATATACCAGAAGAGAATATGAATGACCTATTTCTAGGGGGTCTTAAGGACCACATCAAGCATGAGGTACGTATGTTTAATCCACTCAAGCTTTCTGATTCTATTATCATGGCACGTCGAGCAGAGGAAAAATTTATTTGTAGTAGGAGGCCGTCTTTCATTAACACTAGAGATCGTAGTATCTCTTCCCCTTCATTTTCTAGGCCAATTAGTGACTCCTCAACAAATGGAAGAAAAAGAGCAAAAGGATTATGTTTTAAGCTGTGATAGCAAATATGGACCGGGACACAAATGTCTTTGAGAAAAAGTTGTTCTATATGAGGACGCTGAAATTATAGGAGAGGTTGAGGAGGCGGTAGAAGATGAAGTAGAGGATCACCAACCTAAAATTTCTTGCCATGCATTAGTACTCCTCAAACACTCAAGGTTATTGGCTATCTCAAAAAAATGAGAAGTGTGACAATGTTGATTGACTCGGGGAGTACTCATAACTTCATAAATAGTAAGTTAGCTGCCCACCTCAATTGTTTTATTTACCCAACTCTAGAAATGTAAGTTATGATTGGTGATGGTGGGACAATCAAGTGCACATGAAAGTGCCATAGTATCAAGCTTTCCATGGGAGACTACATGTTAGACTCACCTATGTTTGCTATTTCTATGGGAGGGGCAGATATTGTTTTGGGTGTCAATGGCTCACAATCTTAGGTACTATAGAGATGAATTTCCAAGAATTGTTCATGCGATTTCATTGAGGGAAGGAC
Organism: Taxus wallichiana var. yunnanensis; assembly: GCA_018340775.1. Taxonomy (NCBI): domain Eukaryota; kingdom Viridiplantae; phylum Streptophyta; class Pinopsida; order Cupressales; family Taxaceae; genus Taxus; species Taxus wallichiana. Next base: position 238,760,747 of record CM031238.1, on the reverse strand, counting down.
AATACAATTGAATGGGATGGTAGCTAAGTCTCCAAAGATTATTAGCTCTCATCAGATGCAGAAGGTTCTCAAAAAAGAAGTAGATGGATTTATAACAAAGTTATTTTCCATAGAAGTACAAAATACAGAGTCTTGATGCCACCCGATCTTGAGAAAATTGTTGATGCTCACTCATCTTTTTGATGCAATTCCAAAGGGACTACCAGTTAGGGATCATGATCATGCCATTCGGTTGATTCCAGGGAGCCAAATGCCTAAAATTAGACCATACAGATACCCGTATTCCGAGAAAAGTGAGATCGAGAAAATGGTTTAGGAAATGTTGAAGGCATGTATCATCAGGCCTAGCCAGAGTGCATATTCTTCAGAAGTGGTCATGGTACGTAAGAAGGATTAAACATGGAGGATGTGTCCAGACATCGAGAACTCAACACGTACACCATCAAAGATAAGTTTCCTATTCTAGTAATTAATGATTTACTCGATGAATTGCATGGTGCTATTTATTTCACAAAATTAGATCTTCGTTCAGGTACCATAAAATTAGAATAAAAGAGGAAGATGTTCATAAAATGGTTTTCAGGACTCATGAGGGCCATTATGAGTTTTTGGTAATGCCTTTTGGTCTTACAAATGCGCCTTCAACCTTTCAAAGCTTGATGAACACTATTTTTGAGGTCATTTTAAGGAAATTTGTATTAGTTTTCTTTGATGACATATTGATTTATAAGTAAGACATGGGAAGAACACTTACTGATATGTAAATAAAGTGTTGGAAGTTTTGGAGAAACATACTCTTAATGGAAAGCCATCCAAATTTTCTTTTGGTGTCAAGAGGTAGAGTACTTGGGTCACATTGTATCCCATGAAGGCGTCAAAGTTGATCCTCGAAGATCAAAGCTATGGTGGAATGGCCAAGGCCCAAAAATCTCAAAAATCTTCGTGGGTTCTAGGAATAAGAGGGTATTACAAAATATTTGTGTGGGGATATGGTAGAATAACAACCCCCCACTCGGTGCATTGCTAAAGAAGGATGCCTTCCATTGGATAGACGCAACCACTAAATCCTTTGAGCAATGAAGGAAGCCATGTGCGGACCCCGAGTTTGGCTTCTCCCAACTTCTCAAAAACCTTCATTGTCGAATGTGACGCTTGAGATCGTGGATTGGGAGCGGTTATAATGTAAGAAGGAAGACCAATTGCATTTGAGAGTCACCAATTCAAAGGAAAAGATCTGCTCAAACCTATACATGAGAAATAAATGATGGCTATTCTTCATGCGATCAAGCAATGGAGGCCCTATCTCATGGGTAGAAATTTCAAGGTAAAAATTGATCACGATAGTCTTAAATACTTTTTAGAGAAAAGGTTATCATCGAGGAATAACAAAAGTGGGTAATGAAAATGTTGGGTTGTGATTTTGAAATCATATACAAAAAGGGTAAAGAAAATGTAGTACTTTGATGCATTGTTATGGATACATCCGCAAATGCCTTACTATGTGGAATGTCCATGTTGATTGACTCGATTGGGTGGATGAAACAAGATTGGAATGGGATCAAGACAAGGATACACAATCTCTAATAAAAAATATCAAGCAAGGATCTATGACATCTAACAAATTTGAGTGGAAAGGTAATGCCCTATGGTACGAGGACAAGTTATACTTGAGTAAAGATTCGAGTTGAAGCATAAGACTCTTGCGAGCTAGATGCCTCACCTTTTGGAGGACACTCGGGTTTTTGAAGACATATCATAGAATAAAAAGAGAATTCTTTTGGGAAGGACTTAAGGGGATGTACAAAATTTTGTATCAAAGTGTTTAGTGTGCCAATGAACAAAGGGGAAACAATTAAGACACGGAGTTTGCATTTCTGAACCCTTAACGATTCCTATTTAGAGATGGGAGGAGGTCTCTATAGATTTCATCATCGGATTTCCTTGTTTAGAGGGTAAGAATGTTATTTTCGTGGTTGTGGATAGGCTCACAAAATATGCCCATTTTTGTGCCCTATCACATCCATTTGAAGCTAGTATAGTCGCAACTATTTTTTTTGGAGACAATTCAAAGGCTACATGGAACCCCAAAGATAATTGTAAGTGATCGTGATCCTATTTTCACAAGTAATTTTTGGACGGAATTATTTTCATGTTTGGGTACTTAACTAGCTCACAGTTCATCTTTTCATCCTCACACCGATGGGCAAATAGAAGTGGCAAAAAAATTCTTAGAGGGGTGCTACGTTGTTTTGTATAGATAAGCGGGGAAAGGTGGATTAAATGGCTACCACTTGTAAAATGGTGGTATAACACATCTTTTCATACCTCTTCTCAAATGAACCCATTTTAACATTATATGGTTACCATCCACCTTTTATCACTTCCTCCTTGAGGGTGCAAACTAAGGTTAGAGATGTTGAAGAACACATTCAACATCAAAACAAGTTTTGGCTAGTTTGAAGAAGAATTTAGCATCAACACAAAACATGATGAAACAACAAGCGAGTCAACACCATAGTGAAAGACATTTTGAAATTGGTACTGGGTTTTGTACGTCTCTATCCTTACAAACAGATGTCTCTAAAGCAATAAAAAAGGACAAAAACTTGCTTCTAAATATTATGGCCCTTATAAGGTTCTATAGAAAATTGGCGGTGTTGCTTATAAACTAGAGTTACCTCCATCTTCACACATACACCCAAGTATTCCATGTTTCATGCCGAAGAAGGTTATTGGACATAAATTTGAAGCTTAGACAGAGTTACCGAACTTACGAGGAAGGAAGAATCATTTTAGAGCCCGAGTAGATTCTGTAAACATGTACTAAGAGCATGAGAACTAGAGACATTAAGGAATATGTGATCAAGTGGAAGAATCGAGCATAGAAGATGCACTGACTTAGGAGGATGAAGGTTTTTGTAGAAACATCCAGATTATTGATGTTGAGGACAACGTTGGTTTGAAGGGGAAGGGCATGCTACGTCCTTAACCTATTACTTGTATTAGGATATGAGCGGCTAACTTGAGGCTTACCATACATTTTATTATATCATTTATACTTTCTCATGCTTAATAGGTCGGCCTTGGTGATGGCCATAACATATGAATAATATATATAGGGATTGTAGCTAGTAGTTCATTATCATTAGAGAATTTGAGTCTTATTATATAGTTTGGAAGTTGCCCCTCAAGTGGCGAAGCTATTATAATTGCATATTGAGATCATTATTCGAAATATTGTGTTATTTGGTGTTCCATTTTTGCTCATACTCCGAATTATACTAATAATCACTATGTTAAGAGTAAGCACTTTGACTATGATGAATAAGTCCCGCTTCTAACATCTCTTGAACTATTTCAATCTCAGCTTTTTGTACCAAAATTTAGTACTTACCACCGAACGATGTTACACATGCCCCAATGATGATACACGTCGCGCAGGTGTTCGAGAATCCGGAAAGCTGCAAGTGTATGTTAGCATCCCAAGCACCTTGTCTAAGCTTTGTGTACTTTGCTTTATCCCGCCTTTCTTTTTCTAGCTTTTTGACCTTTAGTGACGAAACCACCGCCTCGCCAGTGGCGGTAGTCCCGTGTCCCTCAAGGCGGTGGTCCACGTTTCTCTACACGTTCTTTTGATCGCGACTTGCATAATTTTTCAACATTTACCAGCTTTTCTCAACCGCCTTAGCTCGTATTAATGTTTTATGTTCCCTGGAATAGTGTTTCTTCATTGTTTAATGGTAAAAGAGTTCTAATAGGAATTACCTTTGGGTGAATGTGAAATCTATAAATAGCCAACTTGTTTTCAAGCAAATGGCCCCTCAACTTCTCATTTCCATTGTTTAGTCTTTCAATTTCTTGCTTAGAATTCATTTTGTTTTCATGTTTTGCATCCATGCTAGTTTTCCTTTCATTGTTAGAAGCCATTCGATCTTCTTGCTTTAGTCTTGTTCATTGTTGTTCATACAAATTAGTTTAGAGCGAGTAGTGTCATTTGTAGATTGAATCCATTAGAGTTGCAGGTTGTGTTCTTCACAGAAGGTAGATTCTAGAATCTCTCGGTACACTTGTGTTGTATTCCCGTAATAAATCCCGCTAGGAATTGCATATGCCAAGCTCTGTCACTTGCGTTGTCCCTCTCCTACTCGCATTATATTCGGTCTATATCCAAAGCTGCCATTGTTCAAATACCTTCTTCTGTTGATGCTAGCATATACACACTCTTCTGGATTCATGTGAACATGAAGGAACGAGGAGATCATTATGAGGGGACAAAGTCATACACTACTGGATTCGCCACTATTCTACAAATTCCAGGTTTTATCTATCAAAGTTCTAGTTAAAACATATCAAATAGAGTAGTGAATTATTTCATTTCAATTAAATTTCATTTTCGATATTGCGGGAAGTTGTGGGGATTGATAGTTTCTCAGAAACTATGATTCATTCCTCACTTCTGAGGTAGGATCGAGAGTCTTTCAATTAAGTTAATCAGTTATTTAGTTATTTAGGATAAACTCACAACTGCTGCACATGCAAATAGCTACTAGGCTACCTTGCTTGTTTTAATTTTGTTATTAGATTAGTTGTCATTTTCTGAATATATTAGATTAGTTGCTCTTTCAATTCTATTAAAAATTCTATCAAAAATACAAAAAATAGAGGAATATATATATGTTGTAGATATATCTTGCATAATTAGTTTATTTTGTTTCAGTTAAGTTTATATTGATCTTGTATGACAATCACGGGACCTAGGGAGCCCAGGGAATATGTTTTTGAGCCAATCGTGCCTCAACCAAATCTTGTTGTAGCATTAACTGACATAGACCAAAATCTCAGAATTCAGGTCTTTCGAACAACAACAGACCTACAAGAAGTCAACACACAACTAAGAGGATTAAACATAGAAGACGAAAAAGCACACACGTTCTGGTCAAATCAGCCAAATTATAGATTGCCTTGATAGATATCCGTATATTTGTAAAAGGACTGAAAGAGAAAACATTCGGTTGTGATCCACTAGTCCCATAACCAGACGCAAGAGACCTCCTCGTTGATATAGACACTAGCTTACGTATCCAAGTTGCCAGAACACCTGTTAGGTACTCTGAGAAAATCATGCAACTTCTAGTTCTAAACGTAGAGGCCAAAAAGGCATACGATTATTGGATACTCGGAATCAGGGATTGACTCTTCATATGACCATAGGAGGTCCACGACAACCACGAACTTACGGTTGTGATCCACATGTCCCCTGACCCAACGGGCCTACAAATCAATCAAATATTGACACCCGGACTTGCAACGCATTTGGTGTTTAGGTCCTCTCCACTTCCACCAGACATTATCACACAACTATCATTATTAAACGTAGCAGTTAATCAAGCTAAAGATTTCTGGACTAGACCAGAGAATCATCCATAAAACACCAAAAGATCCACTACATATTTAGCCATTCCATTTTCATGACCTTTTCGGGAGATATATATGAAGCACCCATGTGAGGTCATCTTCCACGTATCCCCCTGACCCATAGATCGGATCACGACGTGAGCTCGATATTGATTGGAGCCTTGAGAAATTGCTATCCTCGCCGAACGATCTATCACACCGGTTCAGGTTAGGAGGGCCTTCTTTGCCTTAGATTCGCAGATTCCATTATTGCGTGTTGAAGACATAAGATTACCTAACTAGTTTATCTGCACCCCACGTATATTCCATCCCCACCGGATGTCTCGGCACGACCTCAGGAGGTCAGTTACGAGGAAGAGTTACTTGTAGATTCCCATGCTCGCTGGTCACTTTTCCATCGTACAAAATTGGTGAACCCGACGTGAAAGAAACAATTGCTTCACTTTCACACTCTTCTTTTTAGTTTTATCCACCTTCGCTTCTTCCCATTATTCTGCAGGTATTTATATACCCCCGAATATGTCGGGATACGATGCATATGGTAGACCTCTCCTAGGTCTTGAAGCATACTACGATCAATTAAATAGACAACCATCACCCTCGCTCTCAGCATGGGGTGACAACTATTCAACTAACCAATTTTCAACACAAACTCCGCCTCAAAGGACTAGATATAGTTCTTCTTTCCAAATAGAGGAGTTGGATCAGCTCACTCAAACGCAACAACCAGAGCCTTCAGGCTCAAACAACATGATGCTCACTGGAGAATCTGGTTCATCTCCTCGGGTGTTGCTTAGACCACAAATTAGTAGACAGTCAGATCCATATCTATTTTTAGATGATGAATACTTAGCACGTTATGCTAGGAGTGAACAACGCTCTCAAAATATGTACCCACCTATAGGAGGTTTACAAACACAACCCGAGGTCTCGTTCCAAGAAAACACCCCCATTCCTCCACCTATAGGAAATGCCCTCGGTGAAACTTGGCAGGGCAACGATCAATTCATAGCAAGGTACCATATGCCTATACAACCTCAAGGTATACAACAACCGCCACTAAGGCAAAATACCATGTCTTCACCAAACGAGGTCATCTCAGCCTTAGTTGAGAAGGTTAGAGGGTTGGAACTTGCTCAAGCAAATCAAAATTCATAGTTCATGCAAGCAGGAACTTCCAATCCTCCACATCATCCTAGCCAAGTAGACCTCCTCACAGGAACATGCACGTTGGGCATGCCTCCTCAGTATTTACAACAAATGCCAACTAGAACCATGTTTTCAAATGCCGCTCCAGTTGAGAATATGATACCTCCGGCTTAGCACAAAACAACCCATTCCTAAGCAATGCTCCTCCATACTTAAACATGTATTCCAAATCACCACAAGGAGATATGTTCTCTTCTCCCGACATGTTCACTCAACCACAGGGATTTCCTTATGCCCCTGCAAATACATATGCTACGCCATATCAACAACCCATTCCACCTCCACCCCCTCAGCAAGCACCATCAATGGTCGAAACCTATGCGATAGGGACTTATTTAGAATATTTGAAAGAACCTTTAGACTTCACTATATGAAGCGTCATGCTTCCAAGACCTCTCCCTGATCTACCCAAGTACAAAGGGGAGGGAGACCGAATGCACATATTAAGGCCTATGCCATGAGCCATTCGAGAAGCTTGCTCCTTGGGATGGAGTTGTTCTTAAAATATTCCCCAAAACTTTAGAGGTATATCCCTCGATTGGTATTCTGAGAATACACGAAGCCTCAATACATTCATTTAAACAACTCATTTCAGAGTTCATCAAGGCGTTCGACATGAACAAATTGTTGAGAACAGGAATCAGGGAATTCTTGCATATTAAACAAGAACACAATGAATCTGTTGCTCATTTCATCCAAAGATGGCGTACAGTCCTCTATTCTTCAACAAGCGCTCCAAACATGGATCAGATGGAACTATGTGATTTATTCCTTCATTCTCTCAGCAGAGAGATAAAGGAAGAAGTCCAGAAGTTCCCACTAAGAACTTATGATGAAGTGCTCGAGAGCGCTCTCCGAATAGATCAAGCTGTAATAGATAGTGGTCGTAAGACATATGGAACAAATGGGAGGTTAATCATCCCCAACCAAAACACTACGACTTATCCTACTACCACAAACGCCAATCAAGGACCTAAAATCCTTAACAAAAACCACGGAGTGACAATAGATGGAGTGACTGACCAAACTAAAAAGCAAACGTTGTAAATGTTCCACCACCAGTTAACAATCAACGAAACAACAATTTTACCCCAACAATCAACGCGGTGGATTTTAATCATCCCCCAACAACAACAAACAACAACAACAACAATGGCAGATCCAGACACAGGGTCCAAGTCAAAACTCAACTGGATATCAAAACCAAAACCAAAGGCAACAAACGCAAAACTTTAATCCTAATAGTCAATAGTTTAATCAGAGTTTTGGACCACAACACGTGCCAAACCAACAACCTAGGAGTTATAATCCCAACTCGTATTGTGGTTTCCACAAAATTTGAGGCCATGACACTAGGACTTGCCGCGATTACAATAAGTTCATGCAACGTTTTCTAGAAGAACAAAGACAACTCTTCATAGATATGTTCTTAACAGATTCTGTGACACCTATGCCAAATACTTTCACAGGGGCAGTTTCCCCTCAAAACGCACCTCTTAAGATCTTCAATGATCCACTTCCAAATCACAATAACAATAATAAATTAAATCCAAATGGGACGAACAAAGGTGTAATGACAGGAAATAACGATCATGAAGCCTCAACTTCACTAAATCCACCTGTTGCACCATAATTAGGAAATCAGCCACAAACCAAGATAGTTGGTCTAGTGGAGTTAGATACTGAGCTGCACGTAGAAGCCATAACAAGAACATGAGAATATTCTTCTCAACCAAATCCAATCTATCCACTAGAACAGATAACATTCAACAAACGTTGGTAAAACCCATGGGTGCTTATGATTTAATTAATGACTTAACAAAGACCTTCTCTCACATCTCCTTTTTGGACTTGTTGAAAAACTCTCCTGCCCATAGGGCTGCTCTTTTAGAAGCACTAGGTCTAGGTCATTTAATTAACATCACTCCACCTCCCGAAACACAAGTAAACCATATAGACTTTGATATCCACCCTCCAGGGCAGCCAGATAGGGATACCGAGTTTATATTCGACATAAACAAAATGCCAACAGATGCTGAAATTACACGTAGAGGCAATCGGCCTTGCATTTACAAGTGTGGGTTTACAATAATTACGTTAAACGTGCAATGGTTGATGATGGGGCAGTAGTTAACATTGTCCCCTTCTCTTTCCTTCAAAAGCTAGGATATGGAGAAACAAATTGTTCCACAACAAGAAATACGCTAAGAGGTTATGATAGCCTTAAGGCTACTTCAATTGGGACTATAATATTACCAGTCACCTTAGGACCCAAGACAATCCTCACCGAGTTTTATATCATAGATCGGGAAACCAACTATAATATGATCCTCGGTCGACCATGGATACATCGCATGAAAGCAATCCCTTCTACGTTATTCCAGGAAATAAGATTCTTACACCTAGGAAAGATATTCGTAGAAAAAGGTGACCCAAAACCATTCGACATACACCTAGCAGACTTGAAGAAAAGACCAGGCATTCACTCTGAGTTTGAACTCCCAACAAACCAACTTAACAAACCAATCGACTCAAAACCGGAAGAAAAATTAATACCTACAACAGAACTAGAAATTACGAACCTAGTCAAGGGCATCCCAGCCCTCAAGGATGAAGCTAATGTTGTAGAAACAGTGTCATTAGGAACTACTACAAAAATTTTCGAATTATTGGAACAAGATCTACCAATTTTCCTACCATTTGATTCCACAGGTATGGGATGTACCCTAGGAGTTGGTTCTCTTCCAGTCAGAGGAACTTTGCATGGTAGAAGTAACCAAAATAGAAGAAACAAATGCAAAGAATGTCCCAACATCCATTTTCCTAGTAAATATTGGACTCTCCACTTTGATGGAGCTAGATGTCGTTATGGAGCGAGGCAGGTGTGATATTTACTTCTCTGAGGGAAAGATCCTACCTTTTTGCTTTTAAGTTAAACTTTGAATGTACAAACAATGATGCTGAGTATGAAGCCCTCCTCCTTGGCCTCATCATAGCCAAAAGGATCGGTGTTAATAACATCAGAGTGTTAGGAGACTCGCAATTAGTTACAAACCAAGTCTCTGAAGTATATGAGACTAGAGCTGAGCACTTACAGACTCTATAAAACAATGGTATTAGATCTAAGCAAAGGATTGACTTCATATCCATTGAGGCAATCCCACGAGAACAGAACCTTCTCGCAGATTCAATAGCAACCTCAGCTTCGCGTTTTACCCCAAGTAATGAGTTGGAAGATACAAGTTTCAAGGTATCACTTCATACTGAACCATTGGTGAAGAAAATATCAATGAACCCTCTTCTAACACATACAGCTGAGAATGAGTCTTCTATCTTACATCATGTTGACAGTGATAAAGTCACTCTCGAATATCTAAATGCCTATGCAGAGCTACACCTTGCTCACCGTATAGTTGATCTTTCCCTAATACCACACTCCTCTTCCTACTTTGGAAATCCCATGGTAGAGTCTCCTCCATAGAAGGATCTCGATATCTACGAGATAGAAAACGGAGAAAGCTTGGAACTACCTCCAGCCCCACCTGAATTTGAAGAAGGTAACGCTTCTTTGATAGAAGAAACCATTGACATAAACATTGGAACGGAGGAAGAACCAAGAATTTTGAAGTTGGGATCCTCGTTAACTCCGGAAGAAATAGAAATACACACCCAAATCCTCAAAAAACATCAAAAGGCTTTTGCATTTAATTATAAAGAAATGATGGGTATCGCACCACAAGTTGCGGTACATAATCTCATCACTAAACCAGATGTGAAAGCCAATTAAATAGAAAGTCAAGACCAATGAAGCCAAAAGTGGCTCTCATGGTAAAAGAGGAAGTAATAAAACTTCTCCAAGTAGGATTCATCAAGCCCATTGACTATTCACAATGGGTATCTAATATCGTTCCATCTAAAAAAGAATGGGAAGATACACATTTGTATAGACTTTTGGGATATTAACAAAGCTTGTCCCAAGGATGATTTCCCATTACCATCCATTGACGTTATCGTTGATGCAACAACTGGATTTGAACTGTTGTCCCTCATGGATGGGTTCTCAGGGTATAATTAGATTAAAATATCTGAACAAGATCAAGCCAAAACCACATTTATAACTCCTTGGGAACTTATTGTTATGTTGTCATGCCATTTGGTCTTAAGAACGCCGGCGCTACGTATCAGTGGGCAATGACTTATATATTCCATGATCTTATCCATAAAATTGTGGAATCATATGTGGATGACTTGTTAGCCAAGGCCAAGAAACGTTGTGATCATCGGAAGTGCTCTGTATCATCCTCTCATGACTAATTGAGTATGGTGTCACATTAAACCCAGAGAAGTGCGTGTTTGGTGTAACAGGAGGCAAAATTCTAGGATACATTATATCTTCACGAGGGATTGATGTTGATCCGGCCAAAATACGGGTTGTTCTCGAAATGATCCCACCTTCGGATGAGTCTGGAATCAGGTCATTTCTTGGGAAACTTCGGTGCAATCGAAGTTCATCCCATATTTAAGCTTTTCCATTCATCCAATCAACAATCTACTCAAGAAAGATTATAGCGTCGATTGGACTGAAGATTGCAATGAGGCCTTGAAGCTAGTTAAGCGCTTCTTGTTGTCACCACCCACGCTAATGCCTCCCAAGCTAGACCGCCCTTTGATCCTATACTCATGAGCCACTCATGTCTCATTTGGCTGCATCTTTGGCTAAGAAACGATGAAAAATGAGAATGTGCGATCTATTTCATTAGCCGAACGTTGCTCGATTATGAAACACGTTACACACAGGCAGAGAGAGAATGCCTTGCCATAATTTTTGCAACAAAATGTTTGAGACATTACATGTTAAACCAAGAAACAAGGGTCATTGTAAAGACAAACCATTTATGAACATTTCTCACACAAGGATCTTTATCTAAAAAAAGGTTGGCCGTTTCATAACCCTAATGGGAGAATTTGAGTTAACATTTGTAAACCAAAAATCCGTTAAAGGAAAAATCATTGTAGATTGGTTAGCTGACAATCCACTAGATGGAGGTGAGCTGGTAGATCTAGACTTTCCCGATGAGTGTGTATACTTTGTCGAAACCGGACCCCCATTTCTACATGTCCCTGGTATACTGATATCATCAATTTTATCATGGACCATACATACCGGAAAGTGCCACGTCACAACAAAGAAGGTGGTTACGCATTATTACCACTAAATATGTTGTTTTAGACCAAGTACTCTATCGTAGAGCCTTCGACGACATGCTTCTAAGATGCGTCGACATAGAAGAATCAAGAGGATTCTTCATGAATCCCATAGTGGGATATGTGGGGGCCACTTCGGTGGTCATGCCACCACTCAGCAAAATACATCGGATGGGCTATTTTTGGCCCACTCTCGAACATGATGCAGTGGAATTTGTACGTAAGTGCCACAAATGCCAAGAATTCTCTCACGAGATTCACATGCCAGCACAATCCTGCTGACCAATAGCGACTCGTGGCCCTTCTCCACGTGGGGTCTAGACTTGATAGGGAAATTCTCTCCCTCATCAACCGATGGCCATAATTTTATAATCATAGCCACATAATATTTTACCAAATGGGTGGAGGCCATGCCTCTCACCCATTGTACCAGTTCGGTGATTGCCAAATTCATTTTGAACCAAATTATCTGTAGGTATGGTGTCCCACAAGTCATTATCTCAAATAATGGCACGTCCTTTAAGAACGACGAGGTTCGTGAGCTATGTAGCAAGTTCAAGATAAACCATCACATGGCCTCTCTTTACTACCCTCAAGCCAATGGGCAGGTTGAAGCGACAAACAAAACGTTGAAAGCTATTCTCCTCAAAATAGTCAAGGAGAACAAATGAGATTGGCATTTAAAACTATATCCGGCCTTGTGGGCCCACCGAACCTCAATAAGAACACCAACAGGAGCAACTCCTTTCTTGTTGGTATTCGGAGCAGAAGCAGTTCTCCCACTTGAGGTTGAAATACCCAATCTCGCATCTCATTACAAGGGATTTTGGATGAAGAAGCTTACAGGGAGGCACACCTCTCTCAACTAGAAAGCCTTGATGAGGCCAGGTTAAACGCCGAACAACGACATAGAGCCTATCTTTGACGGATGTGCCGGTAGTATAACAAAAAGTCTATGAGTGAGAAATATATGAAGGAGATCTAGTTCTAAGACTAGACAAGCCGGATCGATAAGAAAACCGGCGAAGGAAGAAAGTTCCGGCCCAAATGGTTGGGCCCATACCGAGTCATGAAGGACTACGGAAATGGTGCGTATCTCTTGTGCACACTAGAAGGTGAGGAATTTGGTGAAACTGTCAATTCCTTGCACCTTAAGCAGTTTTACGCATAAAACATCAAAGTCATTGCTAGTACATTATAGCTACCTACATTACATTAGTCTTTTAGCTGCTTCATTCTGTCCATTTCGTAAAAATGATAGTCCAGGAGCTTACTCTTAAAACAATCTGTTACAAATTTATGAAGATATTGGAAAAAATATTCATATCACATCTCTTCAAACATCATCAAATATTTTCAAATCTTCTCATCAATTTGACAGACAAACATTGATGGAAACCATACCAAGACCTGCATACTTGGCTTTGCTCTTTCTTTCTACTAGGTGAAGTTGTCCTTGCCCATGTCATTTGCAGAAGCTTCTTGGTGTCACATCTATCCCTCTTAAAATCTCTTGGAACGAAAGGATATCCCAAAGTCATAGATCAGAAATGTCAAAATCAAATGAAATCAAAAGCACCAAGCAAACAAAATATTTTATTTTACACACTTCTTTGCCCCATCAACCTTCGGTGATAAGCCCACATCTCTTACTGGTGATGTGAGGTTGGGAAAGGAAAGAAGTGCCCTTACTCACTTGTATCTTGCCTTTGGTGACAAACCCATGCTTCTTACTAGTGGCGTGAGGTAGGGTGTGGGGGTCCATCACACAAACTAACAAATCTTGGTATGCTAAAAACACAAGTCAAATTCTGTTAAGAGAAAGAAAATATCCAAATATCCAAATTCCAAAGAGATCAAATCCTCAAAACCAGATTTTGTCAACCAGGTTGCCATTTATGAATCTAAGTCTAGATAAACTGAAAAGTAAGTGGCCTTCTAAGCTTGGTAGTAGTTTTGAGTAGGGTGGGTGTGTAGGTCCAAATTTGGTTCTTGTTCTTGGTTTGTCTGTCTCTCATCATTCCATTCAATCAAACTCATACAACTTGTGCCCTTCCTAATTCTTGGTGTTGAGCCCTCGCGTCTTACTAGTTGCGTGGATTTGGGATTGGGGCAAGTTCATCTCTTTATCACTATGCATTCATCACATTTTGCCAATATAAGAAGGAATTACAAACATTTCCCAAAGAGTTCAAAAGTTCAGTACTACCATATGTTAGTATCATCTCATATCAACATACTGCAAAAACATATAGAGTAAAACATTCTATTTATCATTTGTTGTCCATTGCATACATTCTAGAAACATGAAAAGCAAATATTCTAAAAACATCTAAAAACACATTTAGAAAATGAGTCACAAAATTCAAGATACCAAGAGTCTAGATCCAAGATATATATATATATATATATATATATATATATACAAATCAGGTTTTAGTATACAATGCCATCATGCACTAGGCATGGTCAAAATGCTCAATGAGCCGGAAAGTACAAAAATACTCGTATAAACAACCTAACAAGGTCACTACAAAAAAGAGCCAAGTGGCCTCTCAATCCCTATGGGATCCCTCAGAAGGCGCACGATCACGTCTAGGACTCTGGCTACGCCGGCGCTCTGAGTGCACTGAGGGCTCGCGGTCCCGAACATTAGTTGTAGTCTCGCTATGAGAGCGGCTCCTCCTCATCAGGCGCTCTGTCAGTCCTATACCCAGCTACCTCGGCACGGAGGAAGTCATGATCTTGGCCGCATGCCAGACTAGGGGAAAAAACATCGGTATGCCTACCAGCTGCTGAAGGCTCCCCTGCATCCACGGATAGCTCAGCACGAGTCTTCTCATGGGGAGCAACAGGGTGTCAGTACATACCCGTGAATCAAGTCTCGCCACTCATCAGATAGTCTCTGCAAGAAAAGGAGAAAACAAATTAGAAAATAATCAAAAGGTGAAACCAAGGATGAACAAAAAGAGAGATAGCAACTAAGGCAATTCTAGCTAAAACAAATATCAAAAGAAGAGTGATAACTCACTCGGATCTCTGGGCCTCCAAGAAGGATCTCTGGGATCGTGCCACCACCATGACCTGCCTTGGATTGGGTGTCCCCCTCCTACGTCTGGGGCAACATGGCATCCTACCACGGACTCATCCTCTCCACCTAGGTCCTGAGAAAGCAACTCCTCTGAGACTAGAGTCACCCTCTCCGCTCTGCTCTGCCCTCTCGGCTGTAGGATCTCTTGAGTGTCATGCCACTCGGGATCGCTATCCTCTCCCCACCCGACTCATTGATCTCCATGTCCTCGGTCTCCTCCTCCATCTCTCCCCTATGAACTCCTCAGACTCAGAGTCTATATCAATGGGATCATCACTGCTATGGGCAGGACCGGCGGCAATCCGAAGTAAAGGTGCTTGAGGAGCATTGGCTCTCTCTCGAGCGTACCACCCTCCTAGCTACAATAGGGATGCCAGGAGTAACAACAGTCCAACCCGGCCTCTAGGACCTCCCCTAGCCTCCCGAACTGATCGAACACTTTGGCGCTTTGGGGAAGCATATCAATATAAGCAAGGCCAGAGCTGCTTTGAGGCACTCGATCGAAGGGTGTGTCTCTACCTTCCCCGTCCTATCCACAAGCTGCCTGTAGTAGAGTAGGAAATCAAAGGTGGTCTCCTCTCCCCATACCCCTGCCATGGCACGATAAGGTGTGGCCTCCATATCCTTAGTAGTCAAGGAAGCAACTGGCTGGTGGGGTGCTCTAAGCACCATCATCCTGTCCACCTCGCTGCCCTCATGGCCCCGGGATCCTCCACCTCTATGCCTCTCCCATAAGGGATAATGCGCTCATAGACCCAGCTCATAACTAAGGTCGGATGGCTCAGTGACTGTCCCTGTAATTGAACCACCATGTATAAGTCGTGATAGGTGGTCCCAAGTATATCGGCTCCCCAGGCATAAATCGACCATGTGCCTCAATCTGTGCGATGATGGGGGCCCAACAGTAGAGCAAAGTATCCCCTCCCTTGTCCCCGATCAATCTCGAAGCAAGGATGCCCATAATGGCCTGGCGGATCAGAGGGATGGGCAAGCCGGGAATAGAATGGACCTTCACCCCTTCTTGAACCAGTGGAGACAACTGCGTCTCCCATATAGGTGGCCCCTTTGAGTCACTGAGCTCTGCAGATCTTTTTGTATCAAATGAAAGTCTCCTCCCAATAATCGGGACTCCCAAAATGTGGTAGACATCCTCTAGGGTGATGGTCCACTCACCCCTAACACCTGGAAATCGGAAGGTGTTCGATCTGCATCCTAGTAAGAAAATAAGTCACATAGTATGTGACTGGCAGGTGCAACGTGGGGGACCCGTGCGATCCTCAATATACCTACCCTCTGGAGAGTATCCTGCTCAGCCTGAGAGAGTGCATCTAACACTGCTGGAAGCTAATCACACTCCCTCTCTTGGCTCCATCTAATGTACTCTTCCTTCTTCTGCAAAACACCCAAAAACACGTAAAAAGAAGCAAGTTAGTGTCGAGATTGCATTGGAAAAATCATTAAAGCAAGTAGGAACACTAAAAATGCAAAAATAAGTTCAAAATAGTGTTGTTTTAACACTCTATAGAGGACCGCCACCTGAGCGAGGGGTGGTGGTTCCATAACCTTTGCCTTGAAAGGCGGCGGTCCCATAATGCCACCGCCCACCTGCTCGGGCGGCGGTCTCTCTGCGACTACAAATGGGTCGCATGCCCTAAAAATGCTCAAAAAAACACAAAAATTTGACCATTTTAGCTAAAACAAAAGCCTACCCATTAGGTGCCCCCCTAAGAGACACATTTAAAACTAACATTTCTAAAAATGACCCCCCAAGACAAAGATTTCATCATTTTAACATTTTGGGTGCAAAAATGTTAAATCGAGAAGAACTAACTTGAGATCTCGCGGGTCGAGGTTTTGCTCATGGAGGCATGATCACTATCTCGCTATGAACGTTTCGACTATACTCTCATCGAAAACCGTCACCGTGGGTCCCAGAGCTCAAAAACTATCAAATCAACACACGTAAATGAATAGGAAAAAATAAGTTTTATATATATATATATATATATATATATATATATATATATATATATTGTTTTGACTCATTTTGAATGCCCCTTTCGCAGGTTTAGAGCACCGATGGAGGTAAGTTCTTATCCCGCGCAAATGGTAAGTCCTCATTTCATACTAATTTAGTATTTATTTTTATTTATTTTATCTATCTGCACTTGAGTCCTCTTTCCATTTTGTAGGTAGCGGGAACTTGGATGGTGACATTTCGACACACTGGGCGTGTCAGGTATAATTTCTAGCTTCCCATTTTGGGACCGCCATACTCGGACCCACCGTTTTACGCCTCTTCATGGTTAAAACGCTTCTCGAGGGGGCAATATGTACGTACCCAAAATTGTAGGGTATTGTACCATCGAAACGATGTTACACATGCCCCAATGATGATATAGGTCACCTCGCAAGGTGTTCGGAATCTAGGAAAGCTCGCCAAGTGTATGTTAGCATCCCAAGCACCTTGTCTAAGCTTTGTGTACTTCACTTTATCCTCTGCCTTTCTTTTTCTAGCTTTTTGACCTTTGTGAAAAACCGCCTTGCCAGGTGGCGGCTGCTGTAGGTGGCCACCTGCTCGGGTGGCGGTCCTTTACGCGTTCTCCAGCACACGTTCTTTTGATCGCGACTTACGTAATTTTTCAACATTTACCAGCTTTTCTCAACCGCCTTAGCTCGTATTAATGTTTTATGTTCCCTAGAATAGTGTTTCTTCATTGTTTAATGGTAAAAGAGTTCTAATAGGAATTACCTTTGGGTGAATGTGAAATCTATAAATAGCCAACTTGTTTTCAAGCAAATGGCCCCTCAACTTCTCATTTCCATTGTTTAGTCTTTCAATTTCTTGCTTAGAATTCATTTTGTTTTCATGTTTTGCATCCATGCTAGTTTTCCTTTGTTGTTAGAAGCCATTCGATCTTCTTGCTTCAGTCTTGTTCATTGTTGTTCATACAAATTAGTTTAGAGCAGAGTAGTGTCATTTGTAGATTGAATCCATTAGAGTTGTAGGTTGTGTTCTTCACAGAAGGTAGATTCTAGAATCTCTCGGTACACTTGTGTTGTATTCCCATAATAAATCCCACTAGGAATTGCATACGCCAAGCTCTGTCACTTGCGTTGTCCCTCTCCTACTCGCATTATATTCGGTCTATATATCCAAAGCTGCCATTGTTCAAATACCTTCTTCTATTGATGCTAGCATATACACGCTCTTCTGGATTCACGTGAACACGAAGGAACGAGGAGATCATTATGAGGGGACAAAGTCATACACTACTGGATTCGCCACTATTATGCAAATTCCAGGTTTTATCTATCAAAGTTCTAGTTAAAACATATCAAATAGAGTAGTGAATTATTTCATTTTAGTTAAATTTCATTTTTGATATTTGGGGAAGCTGTGGGGATTGATAGTTTCTTAGAAACTATGATTCATTCCTCACTTATGAGGTAGGATCGAGAGTCTTTCAATTAAGTTAATCAGCTATTTAGTTATTTAGGATAAACTCACAACTGCACAGGAAAATAGCTATACTGGGCTACCTTGCTTGTTTTAATTTTGTTATTAGATTAGTTGTCATTTTTTGAATATATTAGATTAGTTGCTCTTTCAATTCTATTAAAAATTCTATCAAAAATACAAAAATATAGATATATATATATATATGTTGTAGATATATCTTGCATAATTAGTTTATTTTTTTTTAGTTAGGTTTATATTGATCTTGTATGACAATCACGGGACCTAGGGAGCCCAGGGAATATGTTTTTGAGCCAATCGTGCCTCAACCAAATCTTGTTGTAGCATTAACTGACATAGACCAAAATCTCAGAATTCAGGTCTTCCGAACAACAATAGACCTACAAGAAGTCAACACACAGCTAAGAGGATTAAACATAGAAGACGACAAAGCACACACGTTCTAGTCAAATCAGCCAAATTATAGACTGCCTTGATAGATATCCGTATGACTGTAGAAGGACTTGAAAGAGAGAAAACATTCGGTTGTGATCCACTAGTCCCATAGCCAAGACACAGGAGACCTCCTCGTTGATATAGACACTAGCTTACGTATCCAAGTTTCCAGAACACCTGTTAGGTACTCTGAGAAAATCGTGTACTTCTAGTTCTAAACGTAGAGGCCGAAAAGGCATATGATTACTAGATACTCGGAATTAGGGATTGACTCTTCATATGACCATAGGAGGTCCACAACAACCATGAACTTATGGTTGTGATCCACATGTCCCCTGACCCAACAACCCTACAAATCAATCAAATATTGACACCAACTTGCGAACGCTGGTGTTTAGGTCCTCTCCACTTCCACCAGACATTATCACACAACTATCATTATTAAATGTAGTAGCTAATCAAGCTAAAGATTTCTGGACTAGACCAGAGAATCGTCCATAAAACACCAAAAGATCCACTACACATTTAGCCATTCCATTTTCATGACCTTTGTCGAGATATATATGAAGCACCCACATGTCATCTTCCACGTATCCCCTGACCCATAGATCGGATCACGGCAGAGCTTGATATTGATTGGAGCCTTGAGCAGACTATCCTCGCCGAACGATCTATCACACCGGTTCAGGTTAGGAGGGCCTTCTTTGCCTTAGATTCACAGATCCCATTATTGCGTGTTGAAGACATAAGATTACCTAACTAGTTTATCTACACCCCACGTATATTCCATCCCCATTTGACATGACTTCGAGAGGTCGGGTGCGAGGAAGAGTTACTTGTAGATTCCCATGCTCGCTGGTCACTATTCCATCGTGCAGTGTACTATAAGGTCTAATGTTGGGTAGTTGACTCCTTAGTACTAGCTGGATGGCATGGTCATGGTCTTTTCGGAGGCGGACCCTTGGGCATTTCTCCAAACACCATTGAGTGCTCATCTATAGCTCGCTTGCATATCTGCGGGTATAAATGTATTGAAATGATGTGCTTCCAATGAAAATAGATGTGCCATAAACCCTTATACACCCTTTTCTAAGAAAATTTTGCATCGATGAGAACTTACCATGTGGGGACTTTGCTCTTAGTCCTTTTAGTTTAAAAGTCCTCCTCTCGATTGAAATTGCATGAACAACTCTTGGAAATTTATTTCAATGGTTCCCAAGGTGGTAAGCCATTGAACTCCTAACACAATGTCTGCTCCTCCCATGTGCAATGACATACATATTGTTAGTTAGCAAGTAATATCCATGGCGAGATTAATTTTATGACATTTTCTTGAACAACTAACAATTTTCCCATCAACGATCATGACTTGACATTCTGGAGTGGATAAACAAATAGGTTCAAGCTTAGCGCCAACTTATGATTGATGAAATTGTGAGTACTTCCTGAATCAATCAACACTGTTACCCTTTGTTTTTTTAAGAATCCAACTACTTTGAGAGTTTGGGGAGTGCTAATACCAAAAATTGCATGGCATGATATTGTTGGCTGGGGATCTCCTAATTCCTCCTTTGGCTCGACCTCTTTGTCTTCTTCATTTTCTTCTTCTTCAGTAGGTCCCTCAATGTAGAACAACTTCTTTTTAGCACACTTATGTCCTATCCCAATTTGTTGTCACAATTAAAACATAA
Source organism: Taxus wallichiana var. yunnanensis (assembly GCA_018340775.1). Taxonomy (NCBI): domain Eukaryota; kingdom Viridiplantae; phylum Streptophyta; class Pinopsida; order Cupressales; family Taxaceae; genus Taxus; species Taxus wallichiana. The sequence continues at coordinate 238,740,220 of CM031238.1, read as the reverse complement.
CCCTTTGGATCTATTTTCTTCAATTTGTTGAGGTGTCGGTCTCCTTTGGTGAGGAATGATGGTGGAAGGGTGATATGATCTCCGATATTGCGACAGTTTGTTTCCTACTTTGGAAAGAAATTTTTCCTCCGCCTACGTGCCATGATCATAGAGTCGAAACCTTATGAGGATTAAACATACGCACCTCGGTCTTAATTTTTTCTTTAAGACCCCAAGAAATAAGTCATTCAAATTATCTTCGGGAATATTTCCACTGCAAGGAAAGGTTTGGAATTGATGCATGTAATCTTTGGATGCTCTGCTGTTTTCGAGCTTTGATAATTGGTGAAATAATTCTCGACACACTAGAACTATAGTGCAATTGTAACTTTTCGGTGAATATTGTCCATGTAACATTGAGGCCACTCTTTTCCTTTGAGCACATAACCATCGATACCAAATGAATTGGTCGAGTTCAAGATCAACGATGCCATGGTAACATTTTGTCGATGGAATCGATGAAGATCAAAGAAATTCTCCATCTGGTTAATCCAATTGAGTGGATCCTTTCCATCAAAATTTCACATTTCCACTTTTGGAATCATGTTACGGGCTTGCAGAGTGTTTGTATTTGGATTGGTCATGTTTGCAGATCCACCCTGGCTAGTTTGTCTATTACTTTGACCTAAAGATCCACCTTGGTTAATATGAGTATGATTGAGTTGTGGCTGATTAGGAAGGATATGATTACCCATGATATTGTAACTAAATTGGTGAATGAAATCCTTCAATCGTTGTCCAATCTTTTCTACATCTTCTTTCCTGGCCACTCTACCCTCGAGGTTTCGCAACTCTAACTCAAGATAGTTGACCTTATGGTTAGTTGAAGTAAATCCTAACCTTGAGGACTCTGTAGATACCCCTTTTGACTCTAACTCCTCAACTATTATCTCATCCTTATAAGGGTTTTACCCGGAGTGATGGGATTCTTTTTGCCTCTTGTTGAAAGCCCAGCCATGATGCCCCAAAATGGTAAGAGTTAAGGATCAAGGTCGAAATTTAGGGTTTTGGATTTTAATAGGAATTCGGCCAAATTTTATAAAACTCAAAGAACGAACTCAAAATAATTTTTAATCTTATTTCTGGAAATGTAAATAACTTTGAAAAATTCCACAAATTGCACCCTAGGTAGCTGAATTATGAAAAATCATAAAACTGCTATAACTTTTGCAAAACAAGTCCAAAATTCTTAAAATTTGGAGGGAAACTTACTTGGTGATTTTGCCACACCACGAGAAAAATTTGTAGAAAAATTCGCTATTGATTTTGAGATATGGATGAACCTTCACAATTAGGGTTTGACGCAGGTGTTGGCTAGTTCAAGCTCGATACCACTTGTAATGTAATTACTTGTATAAATATGATTATTAGCAACAATATAGCACCGATGAACATAATATTTTAGATAAATGATCTCAATGTGCAATAAGAATAGCTTAGCCACTTCGAGGGGCAACCTTCAAACTAGACAATAAGACTCAAATGTTGAATATGATGCTCAACTACTACCTACTAACACATATATATACTATTTTTATGCTATGGCCAACACCAAGGCCAACCCATTAATGAAAATATAACAATTAATGAATAATTGTTATGTAATTTATGCTCGTAATGCATTGATGTTATGTAATTTGAGTATGAAACTAGAAATGTTATCAATCTAACAACCAATGAATGGAAGACACCTTAGTTCAATTTATTATTGCTTTAAAAACCAACTTAAGTAGAAGAATTGTTGAAAAAATCCTGTTTGGAAGGTTATGTTTTTAGAGAGCAGAATCGCCGCCCTCTCGTAGAGCGGCGGTTTGAAGTCGCCGCCCAACACAAAGTAGCGGTCGATGAACCGCCCCTTAGGCGGGGTGGCGGTCACATGATCGTTGACTTGCGTAGGGTGGCAATTTCATCACTTTCGACGGAAAAATAAAATCCATCTGTTAAAAAAACTCGATTTAAAATTAAATGAAATCTAAGCCTAAAACCATTAAAAGGTAACTTCAACAACTAGAAATGAATTGAAATTAAGTGTTTAAGCTCTCTAATCTTTCTTTTTATGACACCCAAATGTGCAAAATTCTTAGATTAAAGGAAATTAGTTTTTCCCCAATTGTTGAACTCAAAACAAGAAAATATTTTCATTAAATAACAAAACAAATCCATTGTAGGATCTCTACATTAAACAAATGGGCAATATTACAATAGTAAAATCTTTACAACTAAAACCATGAAAATTTTGCCATGGTTGCTCTTCTTGCTCTCATGGCTCCTCCTCCTCCTTCTCTTCCAAAACCTGCAAATAAAAAATGAGCAAATAAGCCAAAGGAAAAGAATAAGAACACTCCATAGAGTTGATTAGGGTTAGTGTGAAATCCCTAAGATCCAAGGGCCCTTATTGAATCCATCTAAGGGTTGTGATTTAACCCTACAAAAGTTAGGTGAGGATTAGGTGGGATTATATTTAAAATAAAAAGTATGTGTAACTTGTGAATGAGGCCACTAAAGGAGTGTTAGAAGGTAAACTTAAATAGTAACCTTAATATTAGTTGGTGACTTTTAAAATTAAAAGGCCTTTGACTCTTGTATTTAATTAAATCAAATTTACTCTATGGTAATTAGACAACATTTAATTTAGGGATTAAATTTATTTGTATTTAACTTAATGGGATGGAAGTTTAGACTTAGCCCTATAACAATAAATTAATAAACGACATTAGAACTATATTACTAAAGTGGACTTAAATAATATTAATTAAATGTTAATTAAAATGAATAAAATATTAACCGTGAATTAAATTAAATCTAGTTTAAGGTATTCTGTTATACCCTGGTTTAAACCAAAAATAAATAAATTATCCCGTAATTTTCTAATGTATTCTTTGGGTTAAATGCGGAGTTTTGTGCGGAAAATTTGTGGGCGTTACATATGGGAAAATATGTGGGCCCGAACAACTATAGATTAGTTGTCATCACCATAGTTCAAATATAGAGAATGCTAATCCAACTATGTTGCTGCCCTGGATATAAATATTCTATCACCTCCACCTCATATAGAGATTTTACACTTGTTACAACAAATTCAAATTTTTTTGGTAATTGAAAGACATAAACTAACAATTATGAATACTTGGGGAATCCATTAATACTTACAGTTATGGCATTAAATTGAGGGGGTGACAAGATATTGAGAGTACCTTATATCCGTGATTTTTTTATCGAATGAAAAAAATCAAGCCCAAATTTGTAAATACATAATTTCTTAGATCTTAGAAAAAAAAGTTCATTTACTGCCTTCCAAGAAAGCTATAGATTTTATGTTCCCAGACGCTACCGACACCTAATTCAATGCAAAGCACAAGAAGCCTTTACAAACATGTTTCTTGAGTTAATGAATGGATTTATGCCGTGTAGAGGATTATCAAATTATGGTAAGAGGCCAAAACATCCAACTACAAACTTGACTATTGGTAGGGAGGAGGAAAATCTCCAATAGCATCAACTGCAAATGCCATGACTACTATACAATGTTTCTCTCCTGTATAAAGATCTAGAAATGATAGATTCAACTTAAAATATAAAGATAATACTATTTTCAACATGATAAAGGTACAAAATTGCCTTAAATTTTAAATTTTTCTTTCTAGAAATAGTAAGCTTGAACTTCTGGCCAGATTCTAGAGAGAGTTTCCTCGCCTTTTGTGAATTCTATGAAGAAATCAAAGGTTTTGCTTTCAAAAGGAATGTAAATGTTAAATTTTGTGCACAAACCTTTTCATGGAGTCATAGCTATTTAGTGAATGTTGGTAGGTTTTATGACAGTTTTATGCTTCACAACATGCATTTAGAATATATAATGAAATCGAGATTAATTGCAAGAAGTTAAATCATGTAAATTTTTATTGTTAATAAATATTTGAAAAAACAAATTTTAAGTTAAACTTTTCAAAATAAAATAATTTTTTTGTTGTAAATTGTCATTCACCACATGTATTCAAAATATATGATAAAATTGAGAAGTTGACACACATAGTGGGAAACTAATTTTTTTCCTAAAATAAAATATTGTTTTTGCTGTAAATTGTCATGTACCACATGCATTCATAATATTTAATGAAATTAAAATTAGATTGGAGAAGTTACATCATATGATTTTTATTGCAATTTAGATAAGAAAGTAATAAATATAGGAAAATTGATTTAGTTAGTAGGAAACTAATTAATATCTAGGAAGTAGGAAAAACAAAATTTAAAGGAAACCCCAATATAAAATAATATTTTTGTTGTAAATTTGGGTTCACCACTTACTTCAAAGTTAAGTCACATGATTTTTATTGAAATTTACCCAAATGCAAAATTTAAGGAAAGCTTCCCAAAAGAAAATATTCTTTTGTTGTAAATTGTTTTCACCACATGCATTCACAATATATAATGAAATCGAGATTAGACACGAGAAGTTAAATCACATTACTTTTTATTGCAATTTAGAAGGATTTAGTTAGTGGGAAACTAATACGCATCTGAAAATCAAAATTTAAGGTAAACTTCCCATTCTTTTTATTGTAAAAATTCTGCTCATCACATGCATTCAAGATATATAATAAATTTGAGCTTAGACTTGAGAAGTTAACTCCCATGCTTTTTTAATTGCAATTTTAGATATAATTAGCCAAGGGAAAACTAAAAATATCCAGAAATTTAAAATTTAAGGAAACTTCTCAAAGTAAAATATTCTTTTAGCTGTAAATTTCTGTTCACCAAATAGAAAAACAAAATTTAAAGGAAACCCCAATAGAAAAGTACTTCCCAAAATAAAATGTTTGGCTTTAACTTTTAATTCATATGGACACATTTCTACAAAATGATACAGCTTAGCAAATATTTAATGTAGACTAGCACCGGCTTATCATCTTTTTAAAACAAATTGACAGATATATGGCAAGCATTCAATATTTTTTTCCATATTAAACACAAAAATGGAATATTATAGTTTTTAAGTTTTTGATTTTACAAAACAATAATATAAGTTGTGTATGTGAAGATTATATACTTGTCTTCCACATAATAATAAACCATAACATATTATGGAATTGTTCTTTTGAATGACACGGATAACGTAACCATAAGTTAAAAACAAACAAAATTCATAACATTGACGAAATGGAAAATTTAGAAATAAAAATATTCCACAAATATGTACATTTTACAATTTCAAAAACTGTTCTAAAACTGAAGATTGAGAACATTTCAGTAAATAAACCCATATAATTAATCTCTAAATCAGTTTGGCAAAAAGACATTATAAGTTATCTCAAGTAAGTACATGTAATTGAGACCAAAAAAATCCAAAATAAAGGATAATTTACATGAGAATTAACAAAACAAGTTCCACGAGAATATGGAAGATAAGGAAAAGAATATATGGGAGAGTTAATGAGGATATTCAGGTGAAGTAGGAGAATAAGGAGATGAAGTGGAAGAATGTGGAAAATCAGTAGGAGAATATGTGGGAGAGTTCAGAAGATTTCTGATTGAAGGAGGAGAATGAGAAGATGAAAAATCACTAGGAGGAGAACACATGGGAGAGTCACAAGAACATGTTTCCTAATTGTGAATTAGGAGAATGATTAGGAAAATCATTGGGAGAATATATGGAAGAATTATGAGGATATGGAAGTGAAGTAGGAGAGTATATATGATAGTTTGGAGGATAACAAGGTGTAACAGGAGAATAAATATAAGGAAAACGATAAGGACAAGAATGGAAAGAATGGTAACTGTAATCTCTCCACATCATTCCAAAAGCATCTTTCCAACTTTGAGCGCCTAGAGCTCTGTAATCGTCAAAAGCATATGATGCAAATTTGATACACTTGTGCTTCCAAAACTCATCATTTGAACACAGATACCTGAACTCTGAGCACGCACAACACAACATAGCAGCATCAATTCCATGAAGACTTTCCAAGATTTTGATTCTTATTTCCTTAGGAATCGTCATGATAGATGGGGGCAATGGCAAGCCAGCCTTCTCCGACATATCACCAAGCAGTGGCAAACAAAGTCCATCTTTCACGTCCCTACACAGCTTTAAAAAATCCCTATCATGATCCATAAATTCCAGATCTTTGCCGAATTCAGTGAAAGTTTCTCTAATTTTAGGAATGGTTTCCCCTGTTCTGTGGTAGGAGATTTCTGCAACGGAAAGAATGGCATGCTCAATAGAAGGCATAAATTTTTCAACTTCTAGCCAAAGCCGTGAACACTGTGAGTCCTTTGCATCCACAACCAGAAAGATGCCCGCCATTTTAAATTTAAGCTCAAGTTTTTCACATGGTTACTCTCTCTATTATCTGCATTACCAGAAAGAAGTTGAGGAAGAGTGTAACGAATACTACTAACCAAATCTTTCGCAGACCAGCGTTGAGGAAGACCAAACCCTAAACAAGCTTCTGAAGTGTGTACATCAAATCGTACAAACCCTAATTCCAGCATCACGGCATGCACAAAGATAATCAACAGGTCATGATCACATTTTACATTTTTTTTCTCTTCTGAGAAAACCCTATGCAGAAAATATGAAATAGGTTTTTTTTGTTTTTCCATGGGCTCATTATCTCTACACTCTACAGTTTTAAAAATCTTTCTAGGGTTACAACCAGAGTCACTACAGACAACTCTTTTCCTGGTCTGAGAGCTTTCTGGCTTCATGTTGAGGAAATAACTCTGTAATTCGCACCCATATATTCTGCACTTATAACAGAGTAAATCCCCTTCTTATATAGGAAAACCATGAAGTTGTTTAAACGAAAGTGTGCATGCAGAACACACTGTAACGTTCAAACCAAAGCACGCATGCAGAACACACTTCAGTTCCAGAAATAGATTTATTATTTTTAAAATTGGGAATGCTTCTATTAATAATAAACAAATACAAAAGTCAAAATACCAAACAGTTAGATTTTTATTGAGAAATAGATTTTATCAACTTATAATGATGTAATGATAAATGTTGTTAGCACTAAAATTTATTTTCTTAATTACGCCGGCGTTCCCCTATGGTAGAGGACCTCCGGACGTTTCTACGACTGTCCTAAATTTGACAGCCTTTTAGACGTTTTTCAAACGGGATTAAATTTGACAGTTGTTTGCATGTCGTTTTTACTGTGCATGCAATTTTTGATTCGTTTCTATTTTTAAGATCATATTTTTAACTGCTATTTTTTCGAATCGTATGTGCAAATGCAATGTAAACCACTTCATTTAAAGGTTGTTTGACGGCCGTTTTCGCGATGAAAAAAAGAAAAGAAATTTAGAATCCATTAAATTGCACAAGACGATCACGAAGACGAAGACGAACACATTGCAGCCGATTAATGCACGCAATTCATTCGCGAGAGGTATGAAATGGAAAGTGCAAAGAAGTTGAAGGAAAGCTTGCGGAATAGCCGGTCGTCTTACCGACTCCATGCTCACCATTTTGGGTTCCTTTGATACGCGCATATCCTCCTTAAATTCTGCAGTGCTTCCCAGAGGTATGTAATCATACCAACTAATTATTAGGGTCGCCACCTCTTGCATCTCGCATGCATACCATCTCACCAAAATTGTTATTTTTATTTCGAATAGTCATATCACGAGAGCAACGATGAATTGGGTAATCTTGTTTCCTAGATGCTTTGCAAGCCATTTGTGTATTCTAAGTTAAGCAAACACGGCCAAAAAAATTGTTATGAAAACTTTGCAATGCAGAGAAGATTGAGGATGAGACCTAAATAAGGGTGTGTGTTAGAAGCACACCCAAATGATTCATTTTGCAAACCATGGACCATAAACAAACAAGATTGAAGATGACCCAACGATGTGTTCGGCTTTAAACTGGAAGACATCCTTAAGGAGACTATACAACAAAAAGAAAGAAGATTGAAGATGACCTTGTCGAAGTGAAAGCGTTACTGTATTTAAAAATGTACAAACATCCAAGAACCGATGAGTGATGTTCTTGAGGTATTTCCATATTAATTCACTACATACATGTTGCACTCGGGCTGGATTGTGGCTAGGTTTTGGCTGCATTCTCCATTATGTGAACTTGGTAAGACCAAAAATTCTCCATCTTGCAAAATATTCCAAACCAAGACCTAAAAATTCATAAACATACCTGAAATGACATCAATGACCTATGACATAAACCACGAGACATCAAAAATTCATACCATCAAGCTTTGACATCAATGAAAAAATTCAACATCCATATGCCATCAGACCCTGTGCAAAAATTGATAGTAGGCTCTGCGAAGCTTTCCCACACTTAAGAACATCTGAATTTGGAAATAGATCAGTCATCCTCCTTGGTGACCTCGGGCAATTACCGCCGGTTTTGGACAGTCCTCTTTACGCAAGTAATTCCTACTGAAGCAACCCTTTGGAAGGGATTTCAGTCTTCCATTACATTGCGAACAATATTTCGGCAACAAGGAACAACCAATGCACGAGTTTCATTCCGAATTTCTTGCTCCACATGCGAGATTCAACCCCTCTAATTAAGGATTGGGAACTCCCGATGTTTCGCCTGAGATACACACCTAACTCAAAGCAGGGCTCAACATTTTAAGGATGCACCACATTTGTTTGCAAAAAATGATCAAGTGGCATGCCACAACCTACGAATGTTGAAGGCATTGACGTTACGATCACCTAATCCATTCTTTGAAAGTAAGTACTTGGTGATTGGACCAAGAAATCCGATGATGATCGGTTGACACACAACGTTCTATTATGCAAACAACAAAAAATCATGCTTATTGCAAATCTATGGGTTGATGCAGGACTCGTGAATGGTGCCATGGAACAATCACAGACATTGTCTATGACGCATCAATGCAACCACCAACATTACCTTTATTTGTTGTAAAATTTGATAGATACAACGGCCCATGTTGGGATCCCTCCAACCCCTTACATATTCCCATACCCCTATTTCAGAGAGAATCGAAGACAATTTGCGATTAAAATGGCACGGGGATTAACTATCCACAAGTCGCGAGGACTTATTTTGCAGAGCGACCATCGACATTGGAACCACTTTGAAAGGCAGGGTCTGACATTCACAGCTTTCTCCAGAGTACCCTCGCTTGCAAATCTGCGCATTTCACCCGCTTTTTCATTCGAGAGATACTCAAATATGGCGCACGTACCAGCACTCGAAGCAAGAAGAAAGGAGGAAGCAAGACTACTATCACTCAACCCATCGTAAATACTAGCTTCTGCTTTCATAGCACCTCAAATACTACTATACTCAACATTTCTTCTATCGAAAGTGGTAAGGTCATTTAAGGGATATCAAATGTAATCAAGTTTATTGAAACTAAAATTGCCCACTAAATGCTACCACTCATGATATAAATACTTTATAAACGTATACATGTCTCATTACGTAAACGTATACCTACATTTATTTTTGTTTGCAAATATGGTATGCAACTTTAAAAGTACAAAACTGTAACATAATTAAATGTACACATACAACATTACAATGTAATGTTTCAACTAAAGTCCTACACTCAACTATCGATCACACACATTATCAATTGTATAATAAATGTTTCTCCAACAAAACACCAATGAGCGAACAACCAATGCACAACTAACAACATCAACTATAAAATTGATTAACTATCGAAAACGATATCACAAGTAATCATGTACGAATTTATAACAAGTTTGAAATGTAGAAACAACCTTCAGATTAAGTGGATCAATAATAATTGTACCTCTAAATCAAATAACATATACCGTTCGGCGTTCACATCTCATGAAACACATGCGATTGCTAGTTTATAAGTACATGAAGTAGTTTTTAAAAATACAAATAGTATTTTCTTAATTTATTTTTCTAATGTTGTTAGCAATTGGTGTAATGGAGATGTCGAAGGAGATGTGTAGAAAAATTTAAAATTGAAGGAATGAAACACTATAAGAAGAAATTTGGAGAAGAAGGGGATTGAGGGAGAAGTGCGGGAGCAAAAAAATAATCGGGGTTAAGGGTGTATTCATACGACGACATAACAAATTTAATTGATCGATAATATAGTTCGATTGATAATAATCTTAAAGTAGTTGCGGTTGTAATGTACATCAAATGTAAATGTGGAGGCATTGAATATACCGTGAAGTAGCATAGAAGGACATCTTTAGCCCCTAGTTGGTGGGCACGTGGATGACATTGTTGCGGTTGTATGTGAGGCACTTTTTGTCCCTGCTCATGTTTGTGGGTGTAATGTGGATGGATGTGAAACACAAGTACATCGACGATCAAATCTATCCATGTTATTCTGAACTGTAAGTGTTTACTTGTCTTGTTTTAATTTAGAATGTGCATATCGGCTTAATGGTTATGTTTTTTATTAGCATCGGAAAAGTGTAAAGTCCCACTCATTTCTCAAGAACCGGACTTCCACGTATTCTTGGGTTGCATGCAAGGTCCACACATTGATGTAAATCCACTCACTTTATCACCTATGTGTCTGAAATCACACTTCAAAAGCTTCCAACTCCAAAAATTATGATCCTTAAAAAGTGTAAAAGACTCAAGGGTTGTGGAGGTTCTTGATGATTATTACCATGTAGGCGGAGAGTTGGAGTTTGAAGTGTGATTTGCACATCATACCTACCTTAAAACAAAGGGAACTGACATTTATTGAGTGGTTAACACATACCCTAACATTATCACATTGAATCTCATTAAGTTGTTGGATAATATGATTCTCTTGAAACATAATGAGAGGATAAGAAGTGATTCATGTGTACAAAGTTGCAATGGGAACCAAATTAAACAATCCATACATGTTGATAATGACAGGAGAAGGATTTATAAGAGGACATGGATTTCATAGAGCTAAAGAATATCACACTACTCGAGATGAAAAGATGACAGAAAAATAGGAATGTTTATGGCATTCGATGTTATAACCAACTTCAATTATTTCAAACAAGAACAAGTTTTGAAGTTTCTTGGAGCGACGATAATGAGATGGTAGTAGAGGAGTCTTCTCAAGCTACTGTGGATGAGGAGATTTTGATCGCAGCTAGCAAAAGCTCAAAAGAAAAGTATGTAACACATAGGAATTCACGCCACATGACTATACATGGTGTGGAAAGCTTTTTGATCAAATTTGGGTTGATAACACCAAACCATTAACACATTGTAAAACATATCAATTTACATTGAGAGAAGCGAAAATCGTGAATGGTAAAAGTGACGATTTGAGTTGCCTAAGATGGATGAGGTCATGCAAAGTGAATGAAAGAAATGAGATCGAGGACAAACAATCTTAAGGGGCTTAACCTAAGATGCGCGAAAAGAAAGCACAATTGAGGACGGGATGTTGTGGATGATGTGACCAACACATTTCGACCATGGTGATGGTGCCAAAAAAACATTTAATTAGCCACACTAGTTTCGTGGGTGTGAATGTTAGCCTATGATAAAAGTATGATAGTGAGTACTTTGGCGATAAATATGTGACAATAGTAGGAGAAGGATTTGCTTGAGAGGACATGGGTTTCATAGAGCTAATGAATATCACATTTCTCGAGGTGAAGAGATGACACCAAACCAAGATTGTTTATGGCGTTCAATGGTATATCCAAATTTAATTATTTCAAACAAGAAAAGTTTCAAAGGGATGTCTTGGAGGGTGATAATGAAATGGTAGTAGAGGATTCTTCTCATGCTACCAAACCATTGTCAACACATCATTGTAAACAAATCAAGTTGCATTGGATAGAAATTGAGCTTGTGAATGAAAAAGTGAAAGGCGAGTTTCCTAGGATGGATGAGGTCATGGGAAACGAATGAAAGAAATGAGATCGGGCTAGACAATTTTAAGGGGCTCAACTTTGAGATGAACAAGGAAATCAAAATTGAGGACGAGATGTTGTGGATGATGCAACCAACACATTTCAACCATGGTGATGGTTAATGGTGAAAACATTTAATCAACCAAGTTAGTGTCGCGGTTGTAGATGTGAGCCTATGATAAAGGTGTGATAGTGGGGACTGCGGAGTTAAAGATTTGACAATAGTGATAACAATAAAATGTTTCATCTGGTTTCCATCACTTATTTTAACGTGTTATCTGCTTTACATAGTGTTAAAGTTGGTAAGTTGATTTGTTTGATGCAAATGAATCTCACCCAAATTACTTTGTCTCATTTGATTCAAGAATCAATCCATAACTAAATAGAGACATGTGTAGTGATTGATGATAGAGAATTTGACAAGATCTAGAGCTGTGAAAGAGCTACCTAAGAAGAGGGAATAAACTTGAAGAGTTTGCATCGAGAGGCCAAGTTAAAGAAATATTAAGCCAAACCTTTACACAAGAAGGAAAAAAAACTCAAACCGAATGATGGCTCTAGAAAAACCTCAAGCTTGTTGGGTGAGTTAATGTGATAGTGAAATGTAGATGAGATGGATCCAAACATATAAACAAAAAGTCGGAGGAAGTGGATCTTTGATGGATTTGAGATGGACACAAGTTCAAGAACCGTGTACTAGTGAGATGTCATCCACGAGGTAGATCATAAATATAAAGAGCACTAAGCGTTGCAAAAAATTATTGTGATGGGAAAACAAAGTCACGAATCCAACAACAGGTTTGAGTTGCATGTAAAGTAGATAGATGACATGCACTAAAATTTTTATAAAACATTTTTATAGGATTTCCTAAGTAGGCACTCGTAAACACATTTAAAATTAGGAAGGACATGCTTGCTCTTTATGGACATGCACATTGTTAACACAATTATAGTTGTATGTGGGTGCCTTCTTGTGTCTTCTCATGTTTTGGGTGACATGTGGATGGATGTGAAACACCAATACATTGACAATCTAATCTATCTATGTTGTTGCATCTGGTAAGTTTTCACTGCCTCATTTCAATTTGGAACATGCATATTGGTGCAATGGTTAGTTTTTCTATTAGCACCATAAATGTGAAAAGTCTCACTCATTTCTTAATAACCCAAATTCAACTTGTATTCTTGGGTCGCATGTAAGGTCCACATGTGGATGTAAATCCGCTCTCTTTGTCACCTATGCATAGAAATCACACTTCAAAAGCTCATGACTTCATAAAATATGATCCCTAAAAGTCCTACAGACTCAAGGATTTTTGAGGTTCTTGTTGATTATTACCATGTAGGTGGACAATAGGAGTTTGAAGAGTGATTTACACATCATATTTTCCCGACAAAAAGGTAACTTGCATTTATTGAGAATTTAACGACCAACCTAACATTAACACGTTGAATCTCATTAAGTTGTGGGATAATAAAGCTGTTTTGAAACATGATGGTGGGATAAGAAGTGATACATGTATGTAAAGACGCAATGGAAAGCCAAATGGAACAATCAATACATGTTGATGATGGTAGGAGAAGGATTTGTAAGAGGATGTGGGTTTCATAGAGCTAAATAATATCACACTTTGAGATGAAGGGATGGTGGTAAACTAGGATTGTTTATGGTGCTAAAAAATATATACAACTTCAATTATTTTAAAAGATTAGTCTCGAAGAGACATCTTGGAGTGCGATAATGAGATGGAAGTGAAGGATTGTTCTCATGTTTCCACGGATGAGAAGATTTTTATCGGAGTATTTATAAGGATCTCTAGTAGAAAAACAAATGCACATATAGTTGTAGAAAATGAATCCCCTTGGGATATTATCCAATTTGTGATTTAATCACTTACTCTAAATTTAATTCATCACATCACATCTTACCCATGAGTAATTAAATAATTAAATATTTAATTACGCTTCTTCCCATGCATCTTAATCACTTATCTACCCCAAATTTATTCTACCCATGTATCACATCCATTTTTAAATCTTCCCTAAGCGGGATATTTCCCGTGGTCGGGATAAGTCTTGTCTTTCTCGAATCGATCAATTTGGCCATCTCGGGAGTCTTCTCCGCGATCGGCGCCGACCCATTTGGTGGCGCCGATTTTATAGAGCGGCGCCGATTATAAAAGCGAGTCCATAGCTTTCGGTTCGAAGGACCGAAAAGAGGCGAGCGAGCGAAAAAAGCTCTTACGCACGAGCGAGAGCGAAAGATTTAGGTTGCGAAAGGGAGATCTTTTTAGCATCAATTGTCTCGGTTAGGGCGAGATCTGTCCTAATCAATCCACGAGAGAGCACCGTTACTCTGCCGTATCATATCAACATCATCGCACACCATCATCATCATCTAGTGACTCTGTTCAGCGTCTCTCCATCTTCGGCACATCTTGCGGACTACATTCACCTTCGATCCCGAATCTCATCGCGCGGTCCACTGATTGGTCGATCTGCCTTGATTGACGATCTTATCGATCGGCGCCCGATCGGTCGGTCGGCGCCCGATCACATCGATCGCGCCGATTCTACCCGATCGCGCCGATTTCACTGCGAGCGAGGTAAAAGGTCACGAGGTAACACAAATCCGGCATTATTTGCATAGTTCCTGTTTTTGTACTTTCTCATCTGCAACATTGGTTTTGTTTTATTACTGCAATCAGAAAATCTAGTCTTTATTTACATCTTTTATCATGTATGCTTCTTTTCTTTATGAAAAGCGTGGGTGACATCCGCAAGGAAGTTTATCACTTCCCGGACCCGCTTCTCGGGCAGTCCACCCAAATATCTTCTAACGCCATCTTTTTCTGTCAAGCACCGGTGTTTTGCAGGTTACTCGGATCTATTGTGTAAATTGCTCGTGTACGCCCGTCTTGTCTACATCGGCTTCCTCATCCGTCTACATCTTCATCAGGTATCGATTTCATTGAGGTTTTTCAGGGTTTTTGTGCTTAGTTTGGTGCATTAACTTGGACAGGTAACAAGCGCGAAATTCTTGATCTACATTCTGGCACGCCCGGTGGGACCCAACCAAAGTCCCTTATTGGTAAGTTCATTTCTTTTCTAGTTTTGAACTTTGTTCCTTTTCTTCACTGATTTCTATCAGTCCTATTTGAGCATTTCTGTTCATCATTTCAATCTTGCTTTTTAGGCGAAATCATTATCTGGAAATTTTTCTATTTTTAGAAATTTTTTCGTTTCACCATTATCTGGATGTATCTTTCCGGATCTTGTTTGTTGTTTGCTTGATCTTTTCTTGCGGAGCACTTTGCTTGCTCGTGGGATTGTTCGAGGGGAAGAGCTCAACAACGCGCTTTTTGAAGTCCACACACCTTGGAGAGCTAAACCTACAGGTATTCCTCTTTTTCGGTGTTTTCTCCTTTTTAGGATTTCTTTGTTGGTTATCTATCACATCCAAATACTTCAGTTTTTTTTGGTGCTTAAAAAGAACTTAATCGCATTTGGGAAAGAACTTGTTTGACTTGTCTTCATCGAAATCAAACATTTCGTTTTAAGTGCTTAAAAAGAACCTTTTCTTTGTCATTGCTGCATGCTTTTTCATCTAGTTTTAATTAGGTTGGAGAATTGATCAAAATCGGTAGTGACACTATTTGATTTTTATTTTTCACCCTTGCACACAAAGCCAAAATCACTAGGTATAAAGCATTTAAACAAAACTCCTTCCCTGGCCTGCTTTACTACTTGGAAGTGATATCCAAGAGGAAGAGCCTACGCGGTACTCGGGCCGCGCTATAAATTCACGGAAGATTTTGGTATATATTGGCAAAGCACCCGACTCCCTTATCGCAGCGGTGTGTGAAGTGCGGGGGTAGGCCCCTATATCAAGCCACGTACCGGTCTTTTACTGAAGTGCCTTCGGGACTCCTCACCAAACATTACCCAAACCATCCTTAGTTTGGCTATATGAGTAGTTCCTGTTCTAAAAAAGCCTTCCCTAACATTTTCTTTTCTTAAAAGCATCAAAATTTAAAGGAGATAATCACTTGCTATTTGCTTGAATTGTTTGTGCATTAGTTAGGACAATCTTCTTTCTTGCTTGTTTATGGCGGTTATCACCGGTCACAATCTAGGAAAATGGCCCAACGAGGTTCCTTCTTCCTCAGAAATCACCACCGGCGTGGATGTTTGGCACCCCTCCATCTTCCTCGGGACAGCTTTGTTAGTTGGTTCCCCCTCATGGTCGTATAATCCTTTCCATCAAGCCAAAACAATCCCATCACGTCCGACTTCTCCTAGTCCATCGAAATATCTTCGACTGGAGTCTATTCCTCATGGGGATCACTGAATTTCGAGGCTCTCCTTGATCGTAATCCGGTAGCCCTCATGGACTACCTAGTACACAAGTCGATCGAATATCGACCAAGACCCACCAATCCAAGCAGAGTGTACGATTATCCTCGTGGTTCATCCCGGGCCTCTTGTAGAGCAGTTTTCATCCTCTCTCTGTCTCGAGCCACGGAAAGGGGAGGTTCTTGTGCCTCCTTTTTCTCTTCCACCTGACCATGTTGACTAGTTCTCAATTAGCCTTACCTATTCCCTAATCTGCGAGTTACCTCGAACTATTCCTCAACCTACCTTTGAGAGGTCTTACGCCTTGGCGATGGTAAGTGCGTGCGTGCACCGCGCATATGCTTTGTTAATTCATCTATGCCCTCATTGTGTCTCAAGGTCGGTACCTCTTCATGAGCCAACCCCCCCCTCGAATAGTCGGTTGGCTCCTACTTCTCGTCCTCACAGGGGTCTTTCTTCGATATTCAGGTTTGTGACCTTCGCCCATCCCCCTAGTATCGGCACCCTTGGTACCAAATTCGGCGGTAGAAGGCCCCTTTCAGGTCTTGTTCCCCAACATGTCCAATCTAACCAACACCCATATTCCTCAATCTGTCCTATTGATCAACAAACATAGGAGTCCACCGATCACGGGCTCCATCAAGTCACCCTGACCTATATTTTCTCAACCACTTATTATCTCATGACTGCTATCGCATGAGCTACCTCACAACAAATACCTCACCAGGCGTCACCCAAAACACCTGGTTATTCCTCTTATCATCCTATCCAACAACAGATGAATCCCCCATTGACACCTCAACAACACCCACTACTTGCTTCTTATGTAGGACATACCAATGTACCTCCTCCCCAATCGGATGTAGTTCAAATTCTCTTCAAGAAAATTGCAGACTTGGAAGCCTCCACAAAAGGAGCCCGTCCTTCATACTCCTTTGAAGAAGTGTGCAATGAACCCATTCATCCTTCGGTGGCTTTTAAGCCTTATCCTCCCCAATGGGAACTTCCCAAATTCTCAAAATTTCATAGTCGGGAAGACCCTCAACAACATCTGCGAGCATTCAAACATGCTTGCTACCTTATCGTCCAGGACCAGGAACTCATGCTCCGTACCTTTCCTATGTCTCTAGCGGGTCCGCTTTGGGTGATCTGATAACATCCCTCAACATTCTTTGTTTTCTTTCTCTCAATTGGCCCGGATGTTTGTTGAAAACTTCTCAATAAATATCGCCCATAAGATCTCAATCTGAGATCTTTATAACATTCGCTTGATTCGGCGATGAGTCTATAGCAGACTTTGTCGCTCGTTGGAGAGGGATAATCAACCAATTGTCTTTCTCCCTTCCTCAATCCCAACAAATCGAGTTGTTCACCCGATCTTGTGCTAATCACATTTCTTCCACTCTAAGGATCCAAACTTTTCATACCTTTGAAGAGGCCTTTACGATGGCACGCAAACTTGAATCTCGCGCCATTGAACAAGGGAAGCTAAAACTTCGCTCCAAATCTAAACCAGATTTCTCTCGCTTTACCAAACCAAATTCTTCCCCCTCTAAAGATAAGAATCAAGGGTCCACAAATGCTATCGTATTAAAAACACCAAGAACCGATAGTACTCCTAATCAACCATCACGAAGAGACCCTTCATCTACTCGAAAAGGGCCTTCATCTTCTCGATCCTTCGCTCCATTGGGGGAATCATATGCCTCTATCTTAGAAAAAATGTTGGAAGTTCGCATGATCGAACTTCCACCCATTAGGGATATTGATGAAAGTCGAGAACGTCCTTTCTGGTATAGGGAAAACGATTTCTGCCATTATCACAGAACCAAAGGTCATGACATCGAACGATGTCAGACTTTCAAAAATCTTGTCCAAAAATTCATTGATAAAGGCGAGCTTATTCTGGATAACCCAAATGCTCCCCCAAATCAAGCACTGGACGTTTTTAAACAACCCTTCCCCAATCATGCCCCAAATCATAATTCTTCGGAATCTCAAAAACCAAACACCCACACTATCAATTTCATCTCTACCGAGGAATCTTCTTCTGAAACCAATCTATCCGCAAACACATCAATCGAATCAGATCCTCCTTCCTCTTCATCAATCACGGGAGTTCCAATATCTTTAGATAGTCCACCTTTGAATATCCCTACATTGCTAAACACGGAGTCATCTCTCTCCGCTCCTTTGTCCGATCTCCCATCCATACCCGAGACAGTGTCATCCTCATCTGTCTCATCATCAGACATTCTTTCAATGCTCGAGGCAATCACATCCCTCCGAGTTTCCACTACGGACACATCTACTTCCGTTGCTCCCATTCCCGTCGCAACTATGCCTTTGGTGAATGTACCCATAATTGTGCCGACTTCGACGGAAGTGTCTTCGATCTTGACCCTTCCTATCTCTTTTCCTACTACATCAGAAGTTCTCCCTCCGCAAGGCACTCCTTCTTCATCACTCCCTTCTCCCATCAATAGTGTTACTTCACCTATTAAGGAAAAATCAAAAGAAGTAACACCAACACCTGCACACTCGATTCCTCAACCTAAACCGCGACAACCAAAATCTAACACTACACCATCAGTACCATCCCACTTGCTTCCTCCGAAAAAGGTTACAGTCACCTTATGCCGTGGAAGTTGTCACCATCCCTGAAAAAGGAAAACCCATATTTCGAACCATCAAGACCCTTGGTGCTCTTCCACAAAAATCTCTCTCTACGCCTCATAAACGATTGGATTTGCCCACTGAGAAGGCGTCTTCTTCTACACATCCATCAAAGTCATCATCTTCTTCTTCATCAACACCCCTAAAAGTAGACTTACCTACCCAAAAGATGCCACCTCTTCTATCAAGATCCTCATCTTCATTACCAAAAACCAAAGCACCCTATATTCCTCCTATTACACCTACCTTGAGGACTTCTTCCTCATCCGAATCAATATTATCTAAATCATCCGTAAATCCGACTAAGCAACCCCCTTTGTCTCCAAAGACCGCAAAATCTGTCACATCTCCATCCTCCTCAAAATCTATCTTAGGGGCTCCCCCTCCACCAAAGTCAATCATGTCTCATTTACTCCCATCCCAAGCACCCAAGACTGCTCTTCCGAATGTCCAAACAAATAAGAGGATCCCTAATAAAAATGTTAAACCTAACATGCAAGTTCTTTTACCTCGGCAGTCGGTTAATGTAAAAGAACCATCTTCATCATCTCCATCCTCATCTTCGTCTACCAGATTTTACACCGAAATCCTTCATCAACTTATCCAATCTTCATCTATAACCCTTCCTCCGATTAAACCATATAACCCGAAAGGAGTGAAACCTGCTTGGTTTAACTCTGATTTGATTTGTGCCTACCACCGTACTCCGGGTCATGATACTGAGGGATGTAAAGCTCTCCAAGCCGTTATCAAAGAACCTTCTAGAAGAAAGTGACCTTTTGCTGGAGGAGGAGGAACAAGTACCTCCTGTCACCCTAGCCTCATCCGAACCTCAACCATCCATTCAGACCTCTAGTGGTTCCACGTCGCCTGATCTTCCACCCTCCCAAATTGACATGATCCATATCGCCACTAGAACCCAACGTTATCATAACCCATCTTCATCTTCAACATCTAGACCACGGGTTGTCATTTCTGCAGCCCCTGAAGGCGTGTCTCCTTCCTCATCAGCCCCACGACCCAAGGTCTCCATTCGTGCTGCACCTCGGACTCAAGTTCCCGTATCCGTTGAGGAGAGTGTCATGAAGCAACTCACCCAAGCTCCGGTCAAAATGTCTCTTTTTGACCTCATCCAATCCTCCCCACAACATCGCCAGGCTCTAATCGATAATCTGCGTCGCATCGCAGTAAATTCCGATGAGCCCCAACCCTTCGAGTTGGTTGTTGGATTGAATGGTCCATCGACCGCCATTTCTTTTGAGGATTCAGAAATTCCTCATCTTTCTTCAGAAGATTTGGAGGCTCCCCTCTTCATCACAGTCCAAATCAATAACACTGCCTTAAAACGTGTTATGATCGATAGTGGAGCTGCTCTCAACGTCATCTCCTCCCACACATTCGAACAACTTAAGTTACCTAAGAATGTGGTGTCCCCTCCACCTTTCGCCCTTCGATCATTTAACGATCAGCTAGCAGTCACTCTAGGAACTGTGGTCTTACCCATCCGAGTAGGTAAGAAGCTGCTCCATGAACTCTTCTATATTGTCGAAGGAAAATTCCACTATAACATGATCCTCGGACGCTCCTGGATTCGCGCAATGCATTGTGTCCCATCCACCCTCCATCGATGCCTAAAATATCAATATGAGGGCAAAATATACACCCATCCAGGAGATCCTTTTCCTTCTGCACAATGCGACATGACCATTAGGTCCGCCCCTTTAAAAGAAAATACATCTTCTCCAAATGGGGCCTCATCTTCTTCCATGCCTGCAACCAAATTACCGGATTTACAAAATCTGGAAGAGACATTGCAGCGTTTCTCACTAGGGGAGCTTCCTCTCTTATCTTTCGATGCCCATCTCAAACCTAATGAGTATGGTAGACCAGACAAGCAACCTGAATATCAACCAGGTCTCGGTCGCATCGTCACCATTGGTTTGCCCAATCAACAGACCAATTTCATCTACGGTGGTCTTGATACACCTCATTATCGCCCGGATTCTCCTCCTAGAGCCAAACCTTACCTAACAGGGTTTGATTATCTACAGAATCCCACGTTTGCAAAAACTTATCTATATCGATGCGCGTGGAAAGGCTTTGGCCTTGGAAAATATGAACAAGGTATACATGATCTCAAATCCATTCCTACTCTCATGCCACATCAAAAATTTGGGTTAGGATTTAAACCCCTTTCAGAGGCCACCGTCACTATTCTTGATGAACCTCTTCCTACTAAGGAACCATCTTCTCCCACTAAATCAGAAGCATCACTTGATGTGGATGACGACATTTCCATCCCACCTAACTTTTTTTTTTGATCAATACCATTTCCTTAGGGCCGTTAGTCTATGAGACTAACAATCGGTCCGCTTCCATACCATTAATCTTCCCTGAAATAGTTGGAGACGACTCTCCTACTATCAACACTATCCACTGTGCGGATGACGATTCTGTCCTCACCTATCAGGGCGGAGGATTCTTATCTCCCAAGACTATTCCTTCGACACGTCTGCCCTTCTCAGCGAAGCCCTTTATCGACCTTAATATAGGGACTTACGAAGACCCTCGCATCATTAAGGTTGGCCGATCCCTTAATCCACGGGAGTTAGGGGACTTTACCGCTTTTCTCTCCAAACATCGTCAAGCCTTTGCTTGGTCATATGAGGATATGCGAGGGCTCGATCCGATATTGTGGTCCTGATATCGTTACCCTTCCCAACATCAAACCGGTCAAGCAAAAATTGCGTAAAATGCACCCTAGAGTAGCCCTTCTTGTCAAAGAAGAATTACGGCGCTTGCTCTCGGCTAACTTCATCGACCCATCGATTATCCATGATGGGTGTCGATGTAGTACCGGTAACTAAGGCTCTTTGGGAAGATTCGAATTTGTACCGACTTAGGGATCTTAATCTTGCTGTCGAAGGATGATTTTCCTCTTCCTAATATCGACCAACTCGTAGATTTAGCTGCGGGTCATGAGATGCTTTCTCTTATGGATGGTTTCTCTGGATATAATCAAATCCTCATCGCACCCGAGAAGACCAACATAAGACTTCCTTCATAACTCCTTGGGGACCTTTTGCTATCGTGTCATGCCTTTTGGCCTTAAGAAGCGCGGGGCAACCTATCAAGCGAGCGATGACATACATCTTCCATGACCTCTTACACAAAGCGCAGAGGATTATGTTGGCGATCTCCTCGGCAAATCAAGCGCCGTCAGGATCATCTTTTCATCCTTGCCTCTCTTTGAGAGGCTTATCAACTTTCTGTCTTCGTCTAAATCCAGCTAAGTGCGTATTTGGCGTTCTCACTGGTAAACTTTTAGGTTTTATCATTTCCATCAGGGGCATTGAAGTCGACCCCGCGAAAATAAAAGCTATCCTTGAGATGCCTCCCCCTTCTAACCTAAAGCAACTCCATGAGTCTCGAGGGCGTCTTGATCGGTCGTCGCTTTATCTCCCAATTGTCGGACCGTTGTCAACCTTTTCACCATCTTCTCCGTAAGAATGTTCATTTTGAATGGGATGAGCATTGCCAAAAGGCCTTTGATGATCTCAAAGCTTATCTTCTTTCTCCACCTGTGCTTACACCTCCACGCGAGGGGGAGCCTTTCTATCTTTATATCTCTGTGAGTGACCATGCTCTGGGAGCCATGATCTCGCATCGGGACACTTGTGGTAAAGAACAAGGCATGTCTATTACATCGATCGCACCCTCCATGAGTATGAGACACGTTACTCCGAAGCTGAAAAACTATGTTGCGCTCTCTTCTTTGCAACTTCTAAGCTTCGTCACTATCTCCTTAATCATAAAACTTACATTGTCACAAGTGTCAATCCACTTAAGACAATCCATGCAAAGCCTTATCACAATGATCGTATCACCGTTGGCTTATGCTCATGACGAGTTTGACCTCGAGTTTATCATGAAAAAAGGCTATCGAGGGTCGGGTTATTGCGAGATCAATTAGGTGATGCTCCTCTTAGGACACTCGTGACCCCCTTGCTCAATTCCCGATGAATTTATCCAACAAATTGATTTTGGTCTATCTCCATTTAAAGTAAAACTCTTCTTTGATGGATCGAATGCGTGCCGAGGGGAGGTGCGGGTTTCGTGATGATTCCTCCTTGGGGTATGCCTATCCCGATCGCGCACAAATTAAACTTTGAGTGCACCGATAATAATTTGAGTCTGAAGCTCTTGTCTTAGGTCTTGAAATGCCATTAATCTCGGCGCTCGTCATATTGACATCTTTGGTGATTACGAACTCATCGTTAACCAAGTCACGGGTGTCTATCGATGCAAGAATGATATCCTTCAAAAATATCGCGACATCGTTCTTGCCCGACTCGATCTTTCGACAAGTTCACTATCGAAGCCATTCGCGTCTTTGCCAAATCGATTCGCGGATACCATGGCCTCTTTAGCCTCCCTTATCCGCCTTTTACCGAAGACTCGCGTCTTTATGTGGGTGTCTGCGATTGGATCAACCATCTTATCTTGGGCAACTAACGTCGATCAATCTTTGTCACTGACCCATACTCGGGATGAGTGGTATCAGCAGAGATAGTTGATTATCTATCTCATTCGGTCCTTCCTCAGTTGTCTCCCGATGGTAGAAGGTCTTTTGTCACGCGCTTGATCGCTACACTATCTAGGCGGGATTCTTTACAAGCAGCGGCTTTGATGGTATTTTGCCCGATGCCTCAAAACCCATGAATCATCTAAAGCTATTCAGGAGGTCCATGACGGTATCTGTGGTGGACATTTTAGTGGCTTAGCTGTAGCCAAGCGTATTTTACGTTTGGGATATTATTGGCCTTCTCTTAATCAAGATTGTTGTGAATACACTAAGAAGTGCATCAAGTGTCAGCAACATTCCAATCTCACGCACATCCCTAGTCAGGCTTTGCAACCTGCGGCGGATTTGTGGCCTTTTTCGCAGTGGGGTCTTGATCTTATTGGTCTCATCAATCCTCGTTCTTCACAGCGTCATCATTCTATCATTACCGCCACTGAGTACTTTACTAAGTGGGTAGAAGCTATCCCCCTTTCTTCAACAAAGGCTAAACCCATAGTTGATTTTGTCTATCAACACATCATTTGTCGCTTTGGCGTTCCACACAAGCTAATCACAGATAATGGTAAGTCTTTCAAAAACGCTGATTTGCAGAATCTCTGCAATGCTTTCAATATCAAGCTCAGTTTTTCTTCTCCATACTACCCTCAAGCTAATGGTCAGGCCGAAGCTTCCAATAAAACTTTGCGTAATATCCTCATGAGTAAGTAACTAGTCATTTGGTAGGGATTGGCATCTACATATCCCTTTTGCTCTCTGGGCTTATCGGACTAGCATTCGTACTCCTCTTTGGTGCTACTCCCTTCTCTCTCGTCTATGGAGTGCAGAAATTTGTCCTTCCTTTGGAAGTCCAAATCCCATCTCTCCGTGTTTCTCTCAGAGAATTTGTCTCCGATGAGGATTATCGTCAAAATCGTCTAGCACAACTTGAACTATTAGATGAGCGGCGTCTTAACGCTCTTGATCATCATCAGGTTTATCTCGAGCGTGTCAAACGTGCTTATAACAAGCACTTGCAACATCGTGACTTCAAAATTGGTGATCTTGTTCTTAAGGAAAATCAAAATGTCACTACACTCGAAAGAAGTCAACGTGGTAAGTTTGCTCCCAACTGGATGGGCCCCTACATTATCACTCATAAGTATGGGTCTGGGGCTTATCGTTTATCTTCCATGGATGGTATCCCTGAAGCGGAACCTCTTAATGCCTTGCATTTGCGGCCCTTCTACTGTTAAAATCTATCTTACACAAATCTAGTCGCAACTCAGATCTTCCATCCGTCCTAATAACCAGTCATCTACTTTCGTGGTGATTTGAAATTGTGTGGTTCTCCGCCTATTGCCTCGTCTACCTTAAGTATGAGTATCGCGGCTCTACTCATTGCACGTTTCTTTTGGATATGTTCCTCCTCATGGTAGGAATACCTTAATCACCACTTCATCTGTCCCAAGTACTTATCTTCATCAGATCTACTCGGGTCGTGAGTGCATGTTCTTCTATGTTCTCTTCCCCTCCATTTGATCTATCTAGGTCTAAACTCAGCTTCTTCCAAAAAGTTTCCAAAAAAAAAAAAAAAAAAAAAAAAAAAAAAAAAAAAAAGATGCTATCCAAAAAGATAGACTGATCCCTCGAAGGACAGCTATCCATACATTATCAAGTGAATCAAAAAGAAAATAGACCATACCCTCGAAGGATGGCTATCATTAAAATTCAATCTGAGACCGCTCCCTTGAAGGGAAATTTGTTTCGAAAAGAAAAATTCAAGGCTTCTTGTAATTAATCAGCCTTCCAGTCAGTTTATAGCATCACTGAAAGACTTCCCGCATCGATCAGTCTTTCCATATCAAGCAAACTTCCCGCATTGATCAGTTTGCTTTTCTGTCAAAATCATGAAGCTGAGATTTAGGACCTTTTGTCGATCATATGGAGAATCCTATTGCCCCACTATGGACATGTATTTGTCCCTTGTAAGTTCGACAAGATACTTACTTTTCTTTCCGTTTTATCCTAGATCGGTTTTGCGACTAGTTAGTGTCGGATTTATTTTAATCTTATATAGGGCCTTATATGCTTGGTCTTTTGGTTTCCTTTCTGGATTTTATCTATGGTCGGTTGGAAGTCAACTTATCATTTTCTTCTTCTCAGAGTATCTTCTCTTCTAAGTCACGGTTGTTTCGCTTTCATCTTTGGCTCTTGTAAGGAGTATTCTCCATTTCTTTGTCTCATTAAATTGACATTTCACATGTTAATTCAATCACAATTTATCTTCTATCTAAATTCATCTTATCTATCCAAACATTCTATCTGTATTCATTTCTCATTGCATCTACCTATATCTCATCCATATATCAAACACATCCATCTATCTATCCATCAAAATGTACATCCAAGGTACATTGCATCTATCTATATCTAAATCTATCCATCACAATGTACATCCAAGGTACATTATATCTATCCATATCTAATCCAAACATCCAACACATGTGCATCCAAGTTGCATCACATCCATCTATCAAAGTTATATCCACATATCGATCTATCTAATCACATCTATTTCTATCATCTATCAGTCTATATCTATCCAATCACATCTATTTTATCCTCTATCAGTCTATATCTTTATCCATCACAATTACGCTACATCTATCTATCTATCCATCTACATCAGGTACATTGCATCTATCTATATCTAAATCTATCATCACAATGTACATCAAGGTACATTATATCTATCATATCTAATCAAACATCGACACATGTGCATCAAGTTGCATCATCATCCATCTTATCAAAGTTATATCCACATATCGATCTATCTAATCACATCTATTTCTATCATCTATCAGTCTATATCTATCCAATCACATCTATTTTATCCTCTATCAGTCTATATCTTTATCCATCACAATTACGCTACATCTATCCATCTATCCATCAAAACATCTAAAAACTTGTGCATCCAAGTTACATTACATCTATCTATCTCTCTTTTTCATCAAAATTTTATCCACATATCAATCAAAATTCTATCCACATCACATCTATCATCTATCAGTTTATATCTATCCAATCACATCTATTTTATCCACATTTCAATCTATCTAATCACATCTATTTCTATCCTCTATCAGTCTATATCTATCCAATCACGTCTATTCATCATCTATCAGTCTATGTCTATATCATCATCTATCAGTCTATCGATTTATACTCATTTTTGCCCGTGGATTGCGGTATCGCTTCTCCACGTCGTTTGCTTCCATCTGCTAATCTCTTTGCCATAGTGTTGATGCTTGGCTTATCTATCTGATCATTGTTGTGTGCTGAATCTTGCCTTTTGGCACATCTTTTAGATATCACCATCTATTTGGGTTTGTTCCCTTTGCGTGGGACACTCGTTTTTTTTAGCGAGCTTAGAGTTACGTGGAGTGCAGCAGGCACTAACGTCGTCGACTTATAGACCGTCTAGTTGTCCCTACCGATGTGTCTCTCTTTAGATGTTGGCTATTTTGCGAGTTCTCCTTACACTCATGGAGTGCATGTAGGAACTAACGTCGTCTCATGAGGAGACCGGCTAGTTTTCCCTACCAATGTGAGTTCCTTAGGTTCTTTGCCCTTGTGTTTATTTTTATCGTCCTCGATGATCGGTTCTACTCGGCTATCCAGTGGGGCATCCTGCATTTTTATCTACCTCTTTCAAACTCGGGATCGTCATTCATCTATCATCCATCCCATCCCTAGTTTGAGGGGGATCACATCACCACAAGTTCTTCTCTTCTTCCATCTCCTTGTTTTTGTCTCATAACCTTGCTTATCGCAAGTTACTTGACAAAAAGGGGCAAAATGTAGACACCTAAAATTGGTTTCTCAATTTAGTGTCCCTCACATTCGTTTTAGGTAACCTGGGGCACGTTCACGTCACCAACTATCCCCTTGGGATATTATCCAATTTGTGATTTAATCACTTACTCTAAATTTAATTCATCACATCACATCTTACCCATGAGTAATTAAATAATTAAATATTTAATTACGCTTCTTCCCATGCATCTTAATCACTTATCTACCCCAAATTTATTCTACCCATGTATCACATCCATTTTTAAATCTTCCCTAAGCGGGATATTTCCCGTGGTCGGGATAAGTCTTGTCTTTCTCGAATCGATCAATTTGGCCATCTCGGGAGTCTTCTCCGCGATCGGCGCCGACCCATTTGGTCGGCGCCGATTTTATAGGAGCGGCGCCGATTATAAAAGCAGGTCCATAGCTCAGTTCGAAGGACCGAAAAAGAGACGAACGAGCGAAAGAAAGCACTTACGCGCGAGCGAGAGGCGAAAGATTCGGGTTGCGAAAAGAGATCTTTTTAGCATCAATTGTCTCGGTTAGGGCGAGATCTGTCCTAATCAATCACGAGAGGAGCACCGTTACTCTGCCGTATCATATCAACATCATACACCACCATCATCATCTAGTGACTCTGTTCAGCGTCTCTCCATCTTCGGCACATCTTGCGGACTACATTCACCTTCGATCCCGAATCTCATCGCGAGTCCACGATTGGTCGATGCGCCGCCTTGATTGACACGATCTTATCCGATCGGCGCCCGATCGGTCCCGGTCGCGCCCGATCACATCGATCGCCGCCGATTCTACCCGATCGGCGCCGATTTCGCTGCGAGGCGGGTAAAAGGTCACGAGGTAACACAAATCGGCATTATTTCGCGGTTCCTGTTTTTACGTACTTTCTCTCTCTTTGTTCGGTTTACATTTTATTATTACTGATCAGAAAATCTAGTCTTTATTTACATCTTTTATCATGTATGCTTCTTTTCTTTATTGAAAAGCGTGGTGACATCCGCGAGGAAGTTTATCACTTCCGGACCGCTTCTCGGGCGAGTCCACCCAAATATCTTCTAACGCCATCTTTTACGTCAAGCAGCACCGGTGTTTTGCGGGTTACTCGGATCTATTGTGTAAATTGCTCGTATGCGCCCGTCTTGTCTACATCGGCTTCCTCATCCGTCTACATCTTCATCAGTGTATCGATTTCATTGAGGTTTCAGACAACACCAGAGCATTGAAGACGCATAAAAAATTAAGTTTTATTGTAGCTTGTATGTCCTTTGCAAATGGGCAGATTTCGAACATAAGTATATCGCGCAGAGTAAAGCTATGCTCGATAAAGGAGAGGAAGAGGAGGAGGAAGAGATATCACCAATATGGATTGATTTCCATTTTAGTTCTTCTATTGTTACTACTTTTTACCAAGTAGAAAGAGAGATTGAACAAGCTTTACGCTAACGTGAAAATGCTTGTCTCGAATGATGTATATGAGATGTGAAGGTGTTAGGTTTCTTATATTTTTTTCCATTTTGGAAGAAGCTTGCAACCTAGTGAATGTGGGATAAACAAAATATAGAATTAGAAAGGGATAAACATGATTAGAAGAGATTTCTTAGGGATTAACAACTCATGAGAGTTTGGGATGATTTAATTAATCAACTAAGATTAATTAATAGGCCAAATTAAACTTATAGAAGCCATTTGGAGGGAAAATAATAGAATTTCAAGGGTTTGAAAGGGAGATTTAACCAATAAATATGAGATTGAATATGAGATTGAAAAGCTTAATTAATTAATAATGGTTAATTAATTAATTAAAAGGAGGATTGTAACTAACGAAGCGATCTTAATTGGCATCTAGGATTGGGGAAAAACTAGTTAATTAATGAAGTTTCCTTAATTAATTGAGACCAAGGGAATGTTATCTAATTAGCGGGAAAATGCTAGTTATAACAAATGACAAGAAAAGGACAAATAGCGAAATTTTAGTATTAAAATTACACTGTTAGAATTAGGTATCTATAATATATGAGAAGATGGGAATTAATATTATGGCATAAATATGGATTTTCACTTAGTTGATCTTTGGTTTAATACATTACGAATTAATTAAATCTATATTATAGAGTAAATATTGTGATAAATGATGCATAAATGCTATCATACAATATGAGACAAGAAAACTAAGATGTAAAGTATGAAACCCTAAGCAAGGAAGAGAGATAGAGGACTTAGCTGATTTATGAGTGCATGAGAAGTGATGCAGGCAAGTGGGATTGATAAAAAGATTGTAAAGTGAGGGTTATCACTAGTCAATGTGAAATCTCGAACCTAAAAATAATATCGGACATAGAAGCCCACAACAGGACAAAGGTACTTGGGAGTTGGCGACTACTCCTTGGCATTGGTGTATTGCATAGAGGCTAGAAATCTACTTTCTATTATATCCTAAGCTATTCATTGTTGTTCCCTGTTGATCACATGATATTTTCACTATGATCGCGAAGGTACCTATCACACTGTAAAAGAGAAGTTCACTTGCACAAGCCCACAAACCACATCAAACCTAAAGAGGAAAATTCATAATGGGGAGTTAGACTGACCCCGATGGTCACCTCGAGAGTAAACTTACATTGAGCACTACACTACATCTCAGACTACATGTAGCTCTTGTGTGTGTAAGAATGATGCCCTATGATTCCCTTTATGCAAGTTGCACTTAATAATGAGCTATATTTTCTCTAAGATGTAAATGTGTGGATGGAATAAAATAAAATTCCCCTTCCTATGCAATGTATGTAGTCCCTTATCCCTTGAATGGATGTTAGATGAATGTCTTGGAGTGTTTTAGGTGCCTTTTGAATGCAAGCTTAGGTTATAATAGTAATGCTTAGTGCTTGGTCCTTCATTTTGAAAACATAACTATGTATTTATATGATTCCCTTAGTCAATTTTTTTAATTAAAAACTAGAAGGCCAACCCATAAGTTAAAAAGATGCCCAAAAGATAAAAGAGCCCCCAAAAAGCGAGTAAGGTGAGAAAGGGTCGGGAGGCGCCCGGAAGGGACAAGGGAGCTCCTGGGTGCTGGTGTCTAAAGCCATAAAAGATAAACAAGTAAAGTTCGACTAAGTTGTAGGGTGTGTAAGGTCAAATAGAAAGCAAGAGACAAAGAAAAGAGGCCAAAAATAGTTGTCAATCACTAGTTTTCTTTCTTAGGAATCATGTAAATGCTAATATGCTTTTAAGACCTAGAAATGTACCCAAGTGCATGATTTTGTGTCTACAAATACCTTGGTCACTATTTTTGGTAGAAAATAATGCAAGATGGAAGGAGCAAGCTAATATGGTATCATTTTCTAATGAAGAAGAGGAAGTGGATGTTTTTTCTATAAATTAGTTTTTCTTATGTTTCTTGCTTTGGTATACTCAATGAAATAGTTTTTATAATATTTGTTTAATGTTTTTTATTTTATTTTTGTTACTTGGCACTTAGCATATTTATTGATACTTTTCCAAGTAATCGTGGTGATTTCTCGTTAAGTTTTTTAATTCTCCATTGTCAAACATGGTAATTTGTTGATAACCTAGTTTTGACTTGGGTAGAGAAACTTCTTACCTCATTTAATATATAAGAAATAATAATAATAAGTTATTTTAGTTCTTGTTTTTATTTTTAATAGTATAAAATAGTTT
The DNA here is from genome assembly GCA_018340775.1 of Taxus wallichiana var. yunnanensis. Lineage (NCBI taxonomy): Eukaryota > Viridiplantae > Streptophyta > Pinopsida > Cupressales > Taxaceae > Taxus > Taxus wallichiana. The sequence continues at coordinate 238,709,169 of CM031238.1, read as the reverse complement.
TAAAGGTGCACTAGAGCATTGGCTTCTGTATTCTTTTGTGTTGGATCACGAAGTGATTGTATGTTATATTGTGACTTTAAGACTATGTATTAGAGCATTGGGGCCTATCTTGTTTTATGTTGGACATGAAGTGATTGTATGTTGCATCATGATCTTATGACTATGTATATTGATTATAAAATAATTTAGACTTTTGTTTATGTATATGATTTGTTATAAACACAAAAAAATGGTCGTGGGTATTTATTAGTTGTAAAATTACATTATTCTAGGGTACTAATGTGATTTGCACTGACCATGGGGTCCAAATTAGACTCTATTTGCACATTGTTATTCAAGTCTTTACTTTTTCTTATCATGTTCTCCCTTTGTTTCTATCTCATCCCTCCTTTTTTATGTGTGTTTGTGGGGTTTATTAGAAATGTACATTTTACATTTTTTGAGGTGGACCCTTGTGTTATAATTTTGGATCACTCGAGGTTTTGGATCTTAATTGGCTATCATTTTCCAATTGTTATGTATCATATTTCTATTTAAAATATATTAAATAAAATTCAAGAAATCAGCAAATACACCAAGTACAATGCTACATTTAGGACATGAATAAAGCCATTTAGTGAATGTGCATAAAGTAATAAAATCAAGCACATTGAGAAGGCATTTAAGAATCTTGAGAATTTTGAAAACGATAGTATTTTAGACACTATATAACATTGGATTTATTAGTTTTTTTAATTATGCTTGACATGTTTTCGATATCATGAACTTTTGAGAGGCCTCGTAACTAAGCTCGATTCTTAAAAACCTATTGATCCTAAGAAAAACACAAAAATTCTTTTTGTATGGATTCTCAAGTCCATTTCCTATTAGGGTTTTGAAGAAAGATCAATTCTATAAAAATGCAAGTAAAGTTTAAAGTTCCTTTGAACTAATGAAAAGAGTTTTCCAATATAGTTGTTATTTCTCTTATGTATTAGAAATATTTAAAGTTCTAGTTACTACAAACATTTATTCTACATTTTTGGCAAGGTATTAGTTAATTATGAGTTTTATGTGCTCTCATTATATTTCCTTAAGAGTTTTTTTTTTGTTTTCAAACTGTGCAAATGGTTTCTTGATTCACACCAAAAATAGGGATCATTTAAGTTCTTCTTTTCTATATTTCAAAAATTATTGATTTATCGACCACTTATCCATGAGTAAATGCCCTATATGTTTTCATATGTACATTGAAGTTGTTGCATGAGCTTTAGGACCATTTTTTTGCATCCACTTGCTTTGTGATTTTTAAAAATACATATGCCTAAAATAGTTGTTAAATTGAATGATTTTAAGTTGTTTGTGTACTTGTCAATTATTGGTTCAAATTAGGCATTATTGGTAAATTTGATCTTGTGATCTAGTAGCACAAAATATTATATATCTATACCTTGCATATTTTTCTACTTGGATATCTATGCACATCAACACATCAAAGTGAGGCAAAATATATATACACAAAAATGACTTCTTGGAATTTGTTTGTTAAATTGCATGGTTTTAGGATGTTCGTGTACTTTTCAATTATTGGTTTAAATTAATTATTATTGGTGAGTTTTATACTTTTTCATCATTTGAATTCTTTCTCTCTATTTTTAAGAGGATTGGGTAGTGTGCCTATAACATAGAGGATGCTCTTAGAGGTGCTTTATGGACCCTTTTGGTTAAGTTGGAAACCATATTTATGCTATTGTAATTTTTAATGGAACATCAACATCCTAAATTGAATTCAATTGTATATAGGTATTGTTGTCCCGTGTTTTTGCAAGGGAAAAATTCAACTTGAAAACAAGACAACTATACCTTAGTGTCAAAAATTTTCATTGTAAACCTTCCTAGACACCCCTCCAGGTCAATTCACCCCATGTGCCAGCCCACCCCATTTATGTAATGTTTATGTTTGTGGTTCCAACCTTTTCCATGTGTTGAAAATAAGAAAACAAGTTCACATGATTCTTTGGAGACAATGTCTTTCAGGGAAGATCTTTCGACATGAGCTTAGGAATGGTTATTTTTAGCCTTTCTAGGGTTGGTGCATATTCTTCAAGTTGAGTTCAAGTCCTAAATTCACCAAGAAATTGTATTCATGAGCCAAGATAATTTTTCAAGTGATTTAGGAATATTTAGGGAATATTTGGAGATTCAAGAGCAAGTTCAGAAAAAGTAGGTTTTTAAGGCCAAAAGAGCTTATCTTTGCGAAATGAAACATGAGCTTCAAGAGATGATTCGGGAGCTCCAAAATTATTTGGAGGTAAAAAAATATCAATGGAAATATGATTCAATTCCCTACATGGTGGTAATCTCATATTTTTCACAACACCCATGCATTTATTTCCACAACTCATTCTTCGTAGGCACAATCGGAAATCCTAATGGAAAAAGACATTTTTGAGAAGTTTTAAAGATTAATCAGACCTTGATAACCATCCCATTCTTCTTAAAATTCATTTTTCAGTCAAAATAATATAAGGAAGTTCCCAAAATGTCCTCCAGAGCTCCGGAAATGTCATTTTCAAGCTCCTCTCCATGGTACAATATCTGTCCTTAGCCAAATTTTTAGTGCCATGTGATAGCATGAGCCTAAACCGCACTTTTGTGTCCCCTTTTTCCCTTTCAAAGGGGACAAGGGGGATAGAAAAGTGAACCCCCCCACCTTCGACCTCGTGGGCACACCACATGACCCGGTTAAGCTCCGTAAAGCAAGTTAATCTCTTTTTCACCTCATTCTAGCTCCCTCTACCACGCAATCACAAAGTGCTACTTGTCATCATGAGATTGAGGTGTAATTTTATGTCCCCTTCTTATTTTTTAAAGGGCACAAGTGGGGACAAGAAAATGTTTCTCTTACCTCTTGCTTCTACATTGTTTTTCATATGACCAGTCTCAACCCCGGGAGGAGAAGGTAGTCAAAACATGTACTTTATCTTCAACAAATGATTGCAGAGCTTATTAAGGATCCTATACAAGTTATAACATTCAATTTTTCATAAGTCCTTGGCGTTTCTTAGGGGATCTCATTTTTGTTGGCACATTATGCGATTCCAAGGAATAAGGTCATTTTAAGGGGTTTCAGGAAGAATAACCATACCTTTAGACCCATCTCATTCTTCTCCAAATGATGTTTTTAGTCAAAATCATATAAATAAGTGCCCAAAAATACCTCTGGGAGCTCTGAAAACTTCCTTTTCAAGCTTTCTCTCAAGGACTCTCTCATGATTAGAAATATTTTTGAGTGCCACATGTCAAAGATGAGGTGAAGTACACTTTGGGGACCCTTTGTATCTTTCCCAAGGGACAAGGGGGACAAGAAAATGTGCCCCCTTCCTCAAGGAAAAATCTTATAAATACCAGGAGTTAGTGTATTTTTCCATCTCCCCCCATTTTGCTCCAAATCCTCCCAAAACTTTGGCAAAAATTTTCCAATTTCTTGCATCCTTTTTCTCCTCAATTTCATTCTCCATGTTTCCATAATTGCAAAAAAATAAATATCTCACAAAAATGCATTTTTTCCAAGCTCCATGCTCATTTTTTCACCTGATTGACTTCGTGCCCTGGATCGAAAAATCTTCATATCTAATAAACCGGTGCACGGATTGAGGTGGGATTTTTTGCAATCTTCCTCATTTTAAAAATCCATCAAGGATAAAGTGACAATTTCAAATGAATCCCCAAATTTTTACACGGTGAAGAAACCCTAGTTTTCATGCCCTCTTTTCATAAAATTTTATTTTCCACCATTCTAGTGATCGGTTTGAGCTAAAAATTGTATGTGAGATAAAGAGAAAAAACCCATCTCAAAAAGTTTGTTTCATCAAAATCCAAGGTGTGGAAAGGCACTTTCCAAAAATAGTAAGTCTCTATACAAGCACTTACTATAAATAGTAAACTCACGAAAAGGGAAGATTTCTTCAAAGGAATTGTTCTCAAGGAATAACGAGGGAAACAAACGAGGTGATCGTAGGTGAAAAAATTGAAAATAGAAATTTACTAAAAGTAATAAATTCTCATTCTAAGTGTAGGAAGTGGTAGTGGGCTCAGTTTTCATCCATCTCTTTTCTTTTTGACATCTTTAAAAATGTGTGTATTAATTTAAAAATTATATTATGGCGAGTTCTGTGCTTTTGTATATTATTGTGCTAGATTAGGTGTTGATAATGAAACCTCATTCTTACGTGGGTGAAATCCGATACTTAGAAGCCACTTAAAGAACTTTGAATGATGGAGGGCTTAGGACCTTAGATGCGAGATATGGATCTACATGTGCAAAGAAGATAGATACATGATAAAATAAGATAGATATGCAAAACTAAAATAGATGTGATTATATAACAATATGCGGGGGTTGCCCGGACAATCACTGGTTCCAAGAGGATGTTAACTCCCTTGGAGGATGTCAACCCCTATGTCTAGAAATATAGCAATAAATGATGAACAATAGATATCATATAGAAATAATGAAATACAAAATGAAAAGTAACTAAAATGATGAGGGGAATTAGCTTGTGCTCATGATATGGAGATGAATTGGGCATCAGGATGGCAAGATGATGAATAAATGCGAAAGATTTTCCCCTCAAAATTTCGAACTTAATTAAGCTCTTTCTTCTCTTCTCCTAAAAACTTCAGTAGGAAGATATTTTATATAGATTTATCCTCCTCCTTTATGGGTCTAGGTCCAGGTCTTTTCTCTCCTTCCAGGTCCTTTTGAAAGAGGGGGGAAAACCCATATTTATAACTTGGAGGTGAGGTTAGATTGGGGTTAACGAGTAACCAGGGGTTTGATAAATTGACCCGGGTTAAGAGACATGATGTGATCATGTGGGGCCCATGGTTTGACTTATTAGATGGAGTGGGGAGCATGATTGACATGGTAGGTGAGATAATAGATTCCATCTTTTTAATTTAAGAAAGGGGTGTTAGATGGGTATATTAATACCCATGAATTGAATAAAATTGATATGGGAGATAATGCCAAAATTTTAATTATCAAATGGGTCCACATGGAGTCCATTTGATAATTAATTAAATAAAGGTGAGTAAATAGATGGAATTTACTCAAATTTAGGAAAAAGAAAAGCGAGAGGAAAGGTTGAATGAATGAGAGATGACAAAGGGGCGTTACACCGAAAATTGGTGTCTACATTTGCCCCTTTTTGTTGAGTGGTTTGCGATAGCAAGCCACGAGAAAAAAAGGGTATTGGATGAAGTTATGTGTCCGAGGATGGATGAAGACATGACCAAAGGCAAGATGCCCCAGAAAAAAAGGATTGCAATAACAATGAAAAATATGGTGGTGACTCCAATATCACATCGGTAGAGGACAATTGCAGTCTCAACGGAGATAGATGACAACATTCTACGGACCAGTGCGTGGGTGAAGACCACTAAAGTATGGATGTAAATCGTGATGACCAATGGGTCATAGGAAAATATCAAAATATACACAACTAAATGCAAAAGGTATGCGAAATCCTTTATCTGCAAGGAATCGGGTGGAAAATCACGATCCCAAAAAGAGACGAGGATGAAATGATGATGCTGACACATGGCATGAGAAGGACAAAATTGAGTTATATGCATTGACAACTACACAAATGAAAAAGTGTTTGAACATAGGATATGAAAATGATATAATGGAAGATGAATGCATAATTAAAAATACCCTAGGGGGAATAATCATAAATGTGGACATGATGAGCAGATAGGATAGAATGCCCCAAGAAGGTGTTAAATAGGATGTTGAATATATGTTTCTTAAGAAAGGTTTGTAGTTGAAGGCAGATGAATAATGGGGCGAAGAAGAAGGAAACCAACCCGCTTTCTTTGAAAAATAGGAAAAGGAGTCAAACTACTTTTGCAAAAATTTGAAAAAACATTTGTGGAAGAGAACAAGATTAGATAGGTGATGGCTGTTATGCTATCTTCCAAGACAAAAATGTCAAAGGAAAATGGGAAGAGATTCTAAGAAATGGATATTGTGATGCCCTGCAGAAGAGGAATGATGAAGATAAAAGATGTGACAGGGTTCTCAAAAAGAGAAGAGGTCAATGCTTCGGAGAAAAGAAACGAGACGAGATGTAATGGATCGATGGTGGTACATAAATGAAGAAACACGACATTGACTATGAATGCTAGGGTGAAGGATGTGGTGAAGGATGCAATGAGAAAGAGAAAAGGGAATGGATGGGAGTAATAGTTGATTATGAGCGAGTAAGAAATATTAAATGTGAAGGCGACATGGGTATGGAATAGAGGGACGAAGACGGAGGAGGAGAAAAGAAGGAATGAAAGGGGAGGAAGAAGATAACAAAGAAGGATTATAGAGGAAGGGGGAAATGATGAAGGAAAAACAAGGAGAAGACAAGAAAATGATAGAGCAGAGGGTGAAATTATGAAAAAGGGAGAGAGTTATTTAAAATGAAAGGTGTGAAGGAGGGTGAAGCAAAGGAAGGTAGAGAAGTAATGGAAAATGAAAGAGATGATAGAGAAAAGAAAATTGAAGGAACTAAATCATAGTGAAGAAATCCAAGGTAAAGAATATGGAACTAACCGTATGAAAATGCATGTGGATGGTGGGATGATAAAAAAGATGGGACAATGCTGAAGAGTCAGGTTATCGACGGGGAAGTAAGGAGGAAGTGCGAGGTAAAATAGGGAAGAAGACGATATAGAGGAAGTGAAATAAGATGAGGATCAGAAAGGAGGAGAAGACAATAGAGAAAATTATGTAGAAGGAAGGGAACCAAGAACAGAGATATTTGATAAAGAGTGAGAAGCATAAGGAACGTAAAGAGAATCTTGAGGGGAGGAATGACATGGATTGGAAAAGATGCGGAGATGCATGATATGAGGATAAGTTGATGAAGAGAAAATAGAGAGAGGGTGTATGATGAAGACAATGAATAAATTGGCAAGGAAGAATGAAATATGGAGAGGTGGCAAGGAAAAGAGAGGAAGGGATAGGAGAGGAAATGCCAACGAATGGATGTTAGGAGAAATCCATCGATAATGATCAATAGGAAAGGATGGGACAAAATATAAGACGAGGCGGAAAGTAAAAGAGGAATGGAAGGGGGAACACCAATGAAGGGACGTTAGGAGAAGTCCCCGATAATGATCAGAGGGCATAGAGGAAGGAAGGAATGAAGATAGAATGGGGAAGATCAAAGAGAAGGATCTAGGATGTGCAGAATGGGGATGAGTGATTTTTAGGAGAAGTCCACCGATAATTACTAGCGTGGAAACAAAAGATGATGATGAAATAATGTTAGGGGATGATCAATGACAATGACGGGTAAGTATGGGGGTAGATATGTGGGATAACTCTAGAAGATGGAGTGTAAAGAGTAAAGAAAGAAGGCATAACTCATAGCAATCAACCATAGAATATACAAACGTACTTCATCAATTATGATTAGAAGAGTTACAATAATATAGGAGAGGTAGCTCCTATATCTAAGGAAAACCTCCTCCACAAATATCTCACCTAACTCCTATATACGAGTGTGGTTACAACCACCACAATTCACGTATAATCACTTTATAATAACATTATTGTTATAAAACAATAATATAACAACCTAGCCATAATATTCATCACATCATAAATATCATCTAGTAAATACTCATGTAAATATTAATTTCCTAACATTCCCCCCCTTAATGTTTACATGGTAACAAAAGAACTTTCACACTTCCTTTGCAGCCTGCCGCCTCTGCGCGCTCATGATCTTGGCACACACTCGAACTGAAGGTAGAAGAAGGAACACATCAACTTCTTATCGACCAAGCACTGTCGGGAACACATCTGACCGACGAGGATGGGAACACGCCTCAGGAATCATCTGCTTATCAACCAATCACTCTAGGGAACACATCCGACTCCAGAAGCAAAGGTGGGAACTCAAGCAGGAACACATCTGAACAACCTTCAATGGTTTTCAAGAGGCTAACCACAAACCTAGGTACGAACAAGAACACATCTGACTGTTCTACCTCATCAAGCCTCATGATGCTGTGTTTCACTGTGTTATTTGTTCAGCATTTATGTTTTTTTCATTTGGGGAAATAGGAAAAGCCACATACTCAACTCGAAAACTGAAAAATCGAAAATGGAACATTGGATCATGCTTGATCATGTTCCCCCCTTAATGTGAACATTTCACTTATTCAACACACAACAGGAAATCTGAAAAAGAATCACACCAAGCTGAAATTCACACCACACAACCGAACTCGGAACACCTCAAAACTCAAAAACAAGTACTCACACTGCACACCTGTGCCACCAAATCATTCTGTGCGGCCCCGTCGTTGGTGACTGACGAGAGGTCGCTGTCTAACCTCCAGCCTCCGATGCCTCCATCCTCCATTCAAAAATTATCTAGAAGAGAAAATCTTCATCACTTTGATGTGCGGTATTTTCTTCCTCTTCATTTTCTCCTTCGTCATCAGCAGCCATGGCATTATCTTGCAGTTTGCCATCAAGTAAGTCTTGTGCTCTTTTCTTGCAATTTGAGGACAAGTGGCCAGATTGTCTGCAGTAATAACAAGTGAGACGCTTCTTTGAATCTTTAGAAGATGATCCAGGTCTGAAAGAATATTTAGATCTTCTTTTATCTTGTTTCTTACCATATAGGGCTTTTTCCTCTGGTTCCGCAAACATGATTCTCTTTTCTTCATCTAACAAAGAAGAAATAAGTTCTTCTAAACTTGGATTTATTTTACTCAATGTAAAGACCATGTTAGAATAGCATGGAGGCATGCTATTGAGTAACACTGCTTTAGCATCGTCATCAGGGACATCTACACTTATTCCCGCTAGTTGATTGCAAATAGAACGAAACTTACTAATATGTTCCACCATGTTATCGCCTTCTTCCATCTTGAGGCCGAACAATCTCTGCTTTAAAGATATTGCTGCACTTCCAGCTTGTGATCCAAACAATTTGTTCAATGTCTCCCAAATTGTGTGAGAGGACTTTTTAAAGTCTATATGATGCAAATAGGAATTTGATAGACCCAATCCAATAATCGCCAGTAGCCTTTCGATCTCTGCTTGCCCATTTTGTTGCTTCATCTGCATTTGTCGGTTTCTTCTCTTTTCCATCAACAATATCCCACAAGTCTTTGTTAATTAGGAACAACTGAGTTCGTACTTGCCAGGTATGAAAATCTTTACCTTCAAATTTTTCAATGTGACTCAACTTATCCATTATGACGCTTAAAAAATAGGTGTCGGATACAACCGAAAATGCACCCCTTTTTTTTAAATTTTTTTAATATAGCTGAAAGCTATTGACATATACAACTATAAGACACATATCAAACTGGTTTTTAAACTAGAAAATTTGACTAATAATAAAAAACAGACCGACCTTTGCAAATATTCCCCACCGATTGCATGCAGCCTATCATATCATGGGCGCAGATTTCGCAAAATATTAGGAGTGTGGCGGTTTGGAACTGGTTGTTTAATCAGCCGAATCAAGTGCGGAGCTTCATTACAGATACGCATCGATAAGAGAATGACTGGCCTACGCCACCACTTCTTTTTAGATCCAAACGCCTTCTGTAACTAATCTTGGATCAGATATATGTCAGTATGGAAGTGAATAAAGGCACGCGTGGTATTTTGATGTCGAGGTTGAACTTGGACGTGATTGGAGACTACAGAACTCTCCCTTCTCTACTCCACTGGCTTCACCTCTACATACGCAGATGTTAATCACGTACGAGCATATTCTCTCCAACCTAATATTCACGTGCAAATTGTGAACGCCAGATCCAAGCACTTGAATTGACGCCTTTTAGATTTACACAGGTGTTGACAAATAACAGTCAAAACGTCATCCTAGACTTTGATGAAGTTGATCCTCCAATCGACCCCTGCTTGAAAGATAAAGGCGATGTGCACAGACCCGAAACTACTCTCTATAATTCACGAGAACCAATCATGAATGATACAACAATGTCCAAGAGCATTATACAGATATCAAAGTTTGCATAGAGATGGACATTCATTGAATTCAATGTTGCAGTGAATGGAAGATCTAAATGGAAGCATAGAACAATGGAAGAATGGAAAACGATTATCTAGCAAAAATCATATTTGGGGCTAGAATATACGAAATAAAATTCCTCTATTTTATTATTATTTCTCTATCACAGGCATGATCAGATTTGCTCTGATACCAAATCATAGCAATCAACCATAGAATATACAAACGTACTTCATCAATTATGATTAGAAGAGTTACAATAATATAGGAGAGGTAGCTCCTATATCTAAGGAAAACCTCCTCCACAAATATCTCACCTAACTCCTATATACGAGTGTGGTTACAACCACCACAATTCACGTATAATCACTTTATAATAACATTATTGTTATAAAACAATAATATAACAACCTAGCCATAATATTCATCACATCATAAATATCATCTAGTAAATACTCATGTAAATATTAATTTCTAACAATAACTATGTGTAGGAAGATGAAGGTGAGGAGAGGATGTAGTGGATGAGAATGAATGAGAGAAAATGAAGAAACAAGACACAAAATGAATGGGGAAGCAATGGTTAAGTAAGATTACCAAGCAAGGGATGATGGAGATGAACATGGGGCAAGTAGGAAGTGGTGTTTGTAAGAATGGAAGAGGAGGTGAGAGGATGTGATGATGGGGAATGACAAGAAAATGTAGATGGAGAGAATGTGGAGTGGTGGGTGAGTGCAGGATGACAAATCATGCTTAAGAGGGACTCTTAAGTAAGATCACCATGCCGCAGGAGGAGTTAAGTAAGATCACCAAACCGATAGTGATGATATGGAAGGAGAAAGACAACATTGTATTGGATACATGTGTGGAATGGTTGGTTGGAGTGGACGAGTATGATGAGAGGTGGGAGATAGAAGATGAGGAAGATATGATGGGAGGTGGAAGGGTCAGATGGAAAACCATTCTTAAGAGGGACTCTTAAGTAAGATTTCCATGCGATGGGGATGGTTAAGTAGGATCACCAAGCCGAAGAAGAAGAAGAATGATGAAAAGATTGAGCAATGTATACCAAAATGGAACAAGAGATGAAAGGAGGTGATATTAAGGTGATAATAAGGAAACAAAGGAGTGTGACATGAGTGGATGGAGGAACATATGCAGTACAGATGGAAAGTGTAAGGAAATCCTTGATTGGGATGCCCACATGGTGGGAGTGATGATGCAACAAAGTTGTCAAGTGGAAAAGGAGGAGTCGAAAGACATTTGTGGTGGTTCTTTTTGTTCCCCGAAAGAGGAAATGGTGGAGAAGTTTCTACAACGGAGGATCAAAGGAAGCAGATATACCTTAACTAATATTCTCTGGTTGTATGGATGGTTAAGTAAGATTTTCAAACCGAAATCAAAAGAATGAAAAGGAAACTCAAGACTAAAGGCAAGTAAGATATATGACGTGGTGTTAGGAAATAAGAGATAAAATATGCAAAATAATCCCTCATAGAATCGCAATCAAAAGAGAAACTAATATGCAAAAATTATTACAGATCTCATATAAAATTGCGAATAAAATAACACAACACAAAAGACAATGATTTAACGTGGTTCACCCAATTTGGGCTACGTCCACGAAGAATCACTTGCTCGATTTTATTACAAGCCACCGATCTCGAATACAATACCAGATCCATTTAGAGCTATGCTCAACAAACTCTACAACCACGCCGAATTCAAAACACATCTCGCAATACATTTGCTTGCCAATCTATCATATGCATAAGACCATATAAATAGACAACCGCTTAAGAAATTTTACAAAACCGTGGGTATCAAAACCATGGGCAAAACCAGTCCCATAAACCTATGGGTCAAAAATCGCCCATATGAGAAAAGCACGTTTCCGATATGTCGGGTGTGCATTTTTCGAGGCCAAAAATTTTACACCTAATTTTTTTTTTTTTTCTGGGCCGCGCCCAAACTCCCCGCTATGGGGGTTACACCGGATTTCGCTCGGGGCTGGGCTCACCGCCCCGAACCCCAACGAGGATACATGAAAAGTGTACAATACTCTTAGTGTAGGAGTCTTCAACACTTTCACACATGAAAATAGGCTCCACAACCTAACAACGTGGTGAAAGGGGACAAAAAGGTGAGAACGATGATGTGGAGACAAATGGTGATGAGTGGAAATGGGGAGTGAAGAGCAATGGATCAAAGACATTGTTGAACATGTTGGGAGATAAGGAGTTGCAGGATAAAAACTTTCTCTTGAGAAAGATCCTTAAGTAGGATTCAGTAAAATACAACGGCGTATCAAGTAGAATTCGCAAAACCAAAAGAGTATTCATGCGAGTTTATTCTGGGATATTATGTATAGATAGTGTGAAATTTTATGTGATTTTGATAAAAGATGACCTTGATGAGATGAATGAGACATAGTTGTAGCAAAAGTCAGTATGTTATCCATATTTCGCCCCGTGCCAAATATTGGATCGACTACCACCCCATAAGAGGAATCAGAGTCAAAAGGAAGACATAAAGGCTTCAAAATTAGCTAAGTATAAAGGTATAAGCAGAGAATGCCAAGTGTCAGTATGGCACTGATTCAAGGGGTGAATAGAGAAAAGGTTTCTAAACGAGTGCCAGACTGCCACGTATCCCATATCAAAAGGGGACCCATTTTTCAAGTTGTTTTCCCGCCCTCCTGTACGGACCCGATAAAAACTTTGAAGGGGCATATATTTGACTTAGGGCTCAAAATATTGCAAATCTGATGCCGTTGGAAAGATCTCAGCCTCACCCATGCCATGGAGGTCTGAAACTTTAATTTTGAGGAGGTTAGGTGAAGAAAAATAGAGGAAACATCTTCAGGATTTCAATGCAGGATCTTCTTGCCTCAATAACCAGATCAGATTTGATCTGTTTCACCATTTCCTCTTCCTTCAAGGCACCAACCAAGGATTGATGCAATAAAGATGGATTTGGGGAGAGATTTCATCAGAGGCATTAACAACGGTGGTTGAGCTTCAACCTACTTTTCCCACTTCTCTCTCTTTTCTTCTTTCAGGTTGAATCTATAAATATGGGGCAGGATTCATTGTAAAGGGTTGGACATTATTTGTTTTGCAGGCTCCCTTCTCCTCTTAGCAAAGGGATTTGTGGGGTTTAGGCCTTCCATCAAAAATTGCATTACGTTTCTGCCTCTTGGCTACTTTGTAATGGACTATATCAATCTACAGAGCAATAAAACACATCTGTGATCGATTTTAGATCCTTTCTTGTCTCTTTTGCTTTCATCTAGTCTCCCATTATATATCTGGCTATATGTGCTTGTTTATTGTATGCATTTTGTTGGTTTGTGTCTATTAGCAAAATAAGTGTTCATCATTCCTTTGGTGCATCACCTCGTAGTTTAGCTTTGTTTTAATTTATGTATTCCTTCTATCCCTGTCTCCTTGGTAAAGTTTAGATTAGGATTAAGAATAGATCCTCTGCAAGTTTCTACGTATGCACCTAAATAAAGGAATAAGGAACCAACCTTCAATTTGGAGAGCTTTCCCATTTTGCAAGGTCCCACACCTTGGGGAAAGTTCAATGTTATGCAATCACACCAAATGACTCTGCCTTAGAAAAGTAGATTTTTAGAACTCATTTGGGGGTGCTATGATTTCACGTTAATAGTTTTGGCATGCTGCCGGTGGGACTAAGAAGTCTCCATCTTATTACAGTAGGGATTGATGTACACTTGTTGTGATTCTAGATTTTAAGAAGCCTTAAAATTGTACATCTGTGACTCCAAAAGAAACAAATCTATTGGTTTCAACAGCCCAAGCTTGGGAGATTCATGAGAAAAACCCGGTCTAGAGAAAGGAAAGAAGGTATATTTGAATACTTGTGTCTATCCCCAAGAAGAGAAAGGAGAGGAAGAAGAGTTCAGAGGTCTCCATCTCCACCAAGTAGAACCTTGTCAACACCTCCACCTGCAAGGCCTTTCTTTCAGTCTGCAAGGATTCTTAGGCCAATCAGAATGGCACAACCAAATCCATATGTCAACTTCACTAGTAGTAGTCCACTCGCCTTGAATGCACAAAACCCAGTTCCGATTGCAGCATTAAAGAGCATCCCATATTTCACTGGGGAAAATCAAACTTCTCCTAGTGACCATGTCCAAGATATTACAAATGTCTGTACAATCCATGAGATCCATGAGATGGACATGCATTCAAGTTGGGACCCTCTTCATTTAAAGGGAAAGCTTCACAATGGTTCAGAGTCTTGAAGAACAGAATTGGAACCACTGTGCATGGCTCTTCACAATAGTTTGGGGAAAAAGGTGATAACTTGTCTTTGTTGGAGAAACTAACAACAATCAAGAGAGCCCCAAATGAGCAGCTAAAAGACTTCAACCTTATTCCAAAGTGGACTGGGATAGGATTCCAATAGTAGTAAAGCCCACTAATGAAGGTGCCTTCTTATACTTTCTTAGGGCTTTAAATTCTGATATTTCTTTGATGATTCAGTCAATGGGGGCACTACATTACCTGCAGCCTATAACCTCTCCATAGGGGCTGAGAACCATTTGATTCAAGCTAGAAAAATCACTCCTAGGCCATCCATGCCTCTGTACCCTGAGTTAGGAAGCCCATATACTAGCCAAGCACCTACATTAGCTCCTATACCCACCCCCAGGAGTCAAAGCTCAGCTGAAGCTTCCACTTCATCATCTAATACCTCTAAAGAGCTTCAAGAAGTGATGAAGCAACTTCAAAACTTTGGGAATGAGCTAGTGACCATCAAAAGATAACAAGCTCAGAGTTCCAGGCCATACCAGCCCTAGGCTCAATATCAAGCTAGACCCCAGTATCAGCAGAATAGGCCACCACCTCAGACTGTAAACTAGAGCCAAAACCAAGGACAACCCCAAGCTGCTAGACCTTTCAGGCCGTATGATCCTAACACAACTTCAACATCAAGAGCATTGGTCCCAGACACAGAACAATATGACACAGAGAATATGATTGGTGTTTTCCATGCGATCACCACATAACCAATCAACGTGCTTTAATGGTGCTCTAAATCAAGCCTTGATGGTGCAAACCAATATGGTGCCATAAGAACCATGACCAAGAGGAAGATCAACAACAAAGAGCTCAACAAGTGGCCCCAAATGAGACTATGCTTGTCAACTGGTAGGCCGAAGACTTCTATGGGATGAATCAGTCCCCTCCTCAAGGTGTGGCTGCCAACACATGGTCCAAAAGGAGAAATATTGGAGAAGGCCAACCACTGAACTCAAGTGACCCTCAACCTTCCATCACTCCACAAGGTCATGCACTCCAAGTATGACTCCCAACATGATGAACCAATCCAGACCACCTTCCAAACCTAGTCAGGCACCGGTTATAACAACCCATGTAAAAGAAAAAATGTGTCTAGGAAGGGGCAACAAAAAGATAGCTCATTCAATATTATTGAGTAGATGAAAAGGACAAGTGTGAACATTTCACTATGGGAGTCACTGGCCATTCCAAGGCAGAGGGATCTGTTGCAGACCACCATGCAAAATTGGTCAAGTTCAAATCAACCCCTAACCAACAAGAAAGAGTGCTTGCCAATGCGTAGTTCAGCCTGGGAGGAACCATGGAGAACAACAAGGTAAAAACCTGAGACCTCCTCCCTTTTATGTCTCATTGATTATTGGAGACAAATTAGTGCATAATTGTATGATTGATTCTGGGGCCAGTAGTTTTGTGATGCCCAAACAAATAGTTGATCAGTTGGGTCTCCAATATGAGGTCATCTCTAGAGGAGTAGTCCAATTAGATGGGACAACAGTGACCACTGTGGGAATTATCAAGGATCTGAGTCTCACTCTACATGCTTGCCCTAATGTGACTATTTTGCAAAATGTGTCAATCATAGATTTGCCACCACATTTTGCTTTGTGTCTGTCCAGAGACTTCACTGCCAAAATTGGAGGCTACCTGTCTATTGATTGGTCACATATGCTCTTTAGGACAAGGTATGGGGTAAGGACACAATCAGATCTAAACCTATTGCTGATTATCATATTGAATCCTATGTGCCTAGCCCAATCAATGCCAACTGCTCAGCTTTTGATCAAGAAGACCTCCTAAACACTAATGAAACAGATACCAAGGTGGGATGTATCCTAGACTTGACCCTAGATGAGTGGGCCAACAAAAACATGCTTTTGACCCCTATAAGGAGATGGAGGAATCTGAACTAGGTGTCTACTATCTACATGAAGAGAATCATCCTCTTCCCGACCTAATCAAGCCAGAATACAAGGATGACAATGAGGTATGGACAATTGTTCTTTGATGGCTCAAGGAGTAGACAAGGAGCTGGAGGAGGAGCCATGATTGTGTCCCCCAAAGGTATGAGATATTATTCAGCCTTCAGATTCCAGTTTTCTTGCTCAAATAACACTGCTAAATATGAGGCTTTAGTCCAAGGTCTTCATTGGGCAAGGAAGCTGGGAATCAAGAACTTGTAGGTATTCGGTGACAATGAACTAGTTACCAATCAAGTCAGAGGACTAAATGCTGTCAAAAATGACCTGCTCAAGAACTACAAGAGTAGGATATGGGATCTCATGGAAATTTTGAGGCCTTGAGTATTGTGTCCATACCCAAGAAGGAGAATGAAGCTGCTAATAGACTTAGAAAGTAGGTTGGAGCAACATTTGATGTGGTTGGCAACATCAAGAGGGACAAAGAACAACTGGATATCCATGTGGTTGTGAGGCCAAAAGTGCCAGATAATAATACACGCTTTGGCAGTGTGTTTGAGAATGATCAAAAAAATTATTAACTTCCTACAAGAAGAAGCTGAATTCTCAGCCTATAAACCAAAAGGCACTAGAGCAGCAAAGAAGACGGGAATAAGATAAGTACAAACTAGCATACAAACAAGCTTCCCAAAGGCTTAGTGAAATGGAATTATCTTCAATCCTAATGATCAGTTCAGAAAGGAGAAGGATAACATGCAGATCAAAGGAGAAGATTCAGAGTCAATCCCAATTGGAGAAGACAAAACACTTCAAATTGGCAAAGTGGCCACCGAGAAAGAAAGGTATGAATTCATACAACTTTTCCAAGATTTTCCTGATGTGTTTGCTTGGAGTTATGAAGACCTAAGAGGGTTCAATCCAAAGCTAGCACAACACACAATCAAATTGGATCCAACTGCTCAACCCATCAGGTAGAAGTAGAGACTAGTCAACCCTCATATTGAGCCTCTGATGAAGAAGGAGCTAAACAAGATGATAGAGGCAAACATCATATTTCCAATTAAACACTCAAGTGGGTTGCAAATCTGGTCCTAGTCAGGAAGAAAAATGGAGAAATCAGGCTATGTGTTGACTTTAAGGATTTGAATAGAGCCTCCCTCAAAGACCACTACCCACTCCCTTCAATGGAGCAGATCTTGCAAGTAGTATTTGGGTCAGAAAGGTTCTCCCTCCTAGATGGCTACTCAGGGTACAACTAGATCATGGTGAAAGAATATGATCAATTCAAAAACAACTTTCACTACCAAATGGGGCACCTATGCATACAAGAAAATGCCATTTGGATTATCCAATGCCGGAGCCACTTTTCAAAGGGCAATGGATATGGAATTCAAGGGCTGATCAACAAAATAGTGTTGATCTATCTGGATGACATTACAATGTTTTCCAAGAATGCAACAGACCACCTTTTCCATCTAAGGCAGGTGTTCCAACGATGCAGGAGTTTTGGGGTGTCACTGAACCCCAAAAATGCATATTCTTGGCCCATGAAGGCAAGCTTCTAGGCCATATTATATCAAAGGAAGGATTGGAAATTGACCAAAAGAGTTCAAGTAATAAGAGCATTGCCATTGCCAAGTCACAAGAAGGCTCTTCAAAGCTTCTTGGGAAAATCAATTTTTATCCGCAGGTTTGTTCCAAAATTTGATGCCCTTGTTAAGCCAATAACATTAAGATGTTGAAGAAGAGCTTAACATTCGTGTGGAAAGTGAAGGAAAAGCAAGTTTTGAGGCTATCAAAAAGCCATATCAAAGCCCTAACTCTTATGAACCCGAATTTTTCCAAAGACTACATATTGTATGCCTTTGGTGGCAGTGACACAATTTCTACAATCTTGGTGCAGTAGAACAAAGAAAGTACATAACAGGAAATTACTTTCTTCACCTAGATTCTAGAAGATTATGAGGTGAGGTACTCCTTCATTGAGAAGTAGGTCTGGCGGTAATCAGAGGATTGAAGAAGTTTAAGCATTTGGTTTCAAACAACAAAATCCAACTATTGGTCTCCCATGCGGGAGTTAAAGAATTCCTTCTCAGCAAGGACTGAATGAAAAGCATGCAGGATGGATCACCCATGTCATGGAATATGACATTGAGATCAAGGTCACCAAGCTGGTCCGTGGGAAGGGGTTGTGTGAACAACTAGCCTCAAGTCAACAAGATGAAATAAATAGTGAAAAGGAGGTTGTTCTTATTCTACAAGAAGATCAAGAAGAAGGGAGAGATGATGTACCTGCTCCTTGTTGGACCCAAGATATGGTGCACTTCCTTTGAACAGGCCTATGTCCTCATGGGATGAGTAAAGCAAAAAGGAGACATTTCAAGCTACAGGCCATCCCATATGTTCTTATTGATGGTGTCTTGTTCAAGAGGGACATCAATGGCATTCTGCTGAGATGCATTGGGACAAATCAGGTGGAGAGGGTGCTACAAGAATTCCATGTTGAAGCAGTTGGAGGACATTTTTCTCCAAGAGTGACAACACTCAAAATCATGAAAGCAGGATATTATTGGCCCAGAGTGTTTAGTGACTGCTACACATGGATCAAAAGGTGCAAGAATTGTGCATTCTTCAAAGGCAAGGAAAGGCTAACAACACTTCCATTGCACCCAATCTTAAGTCGACCAACCTTTCATGCAATGGGGATTGGACTTCATTGGAGTCATCAATCCAAACTCAAGCCAAGGTCACAAATGGATCTGACAGTGATATATTATTTCACCAAATGGACCGAGGCAGTGGTACTCAAGGAAGCAAATGAGTCTAGTATCCTAGATTTCTATGAAGGGATAGTGACCAAATTTGGAGTGCCACCACCATCATATCAGATAATGCATTAGCATTCATAGGTTCCAAGATCACATGATGGGATGTTAAGAATGGGACTTATTTGAGTACTTCATCAAACTATTACCCTCAAGGTAATGGCCAGGATGAGTCCACAAACAAAAACCTACTAAAGATCATCAGAAGAACTCTTGATGAGAATCAGAGGACCTGGCACACAAAGCTCAAAATGACCTTATGGGATGATAGAATAATGCCCAAGAGATCTACGAGCGAAGCTCTCCATTCAAGCTTGTCTATGGGAAAGAGGCAAGTGTTGCCTATATCACTTGAGTTGTCAGCATTAGAGCTCGTGAAGCAACTAGAGATGTCTAAATTTGGACCAATGGAGGATAGGTATGTAGAGTTGATAGAATTAGAAGAAACCTAGAGAGCATGCTCTCCAAGCAATAGAGAAGAATTAGGCTTCAATTAAGAAATGCTTTGACAAGAAGACAAAAGCAAGGACCTTCCAGGAAGGAGACCTAGTTTTGAAATGGGATGCAGATCAAGCAAAACCAGGAAAGCATTCCAAATTTGACGCCATCTAGAGTGCCCCTATATGATCACAAGATGTAAAGTAGCAATGCTTTCCAATTGTCTACATTGGAGGGTGAAGAGTTATAGATTCTAATAAATGGGATCTATCTTAAGCACTACCGCTACTAAAAAGGGAGTTCTCACCTAGAAATATTAGTTTAGTTTTCTCTTTCCTCTAAGTTTTTATGCACATTGTCTTGTTGTAGTGTAGATTGATTTTCTCCTAAGTGCTTTGCACACTCTACATGTTCCATTTGGAGCATGTATGATTTCAAATTTTTTATATAGTGTGGTGTTGTTTTGTGGCTCTTATGCAGTCCATTCAGAGAGACAGATGAAGCCACAGGTTAAAAAATTTCCTACTCTCAGAAACCTTCATTTCAAGATTTCTTATGAAAATTGGGAGTGCAAGCAAATTGGGACTCGTGAATCAGAGGCAAAATTAATACCATACCATCTTTCTTGAACTCCATGCCCAATGGATACGACAAGGCAATTGGTCTTTTCATCTAGTAGGTAGATACCCCTGTGAGTCACCAAATTGTTATCCATATTTCGCCCCTGTGCCAAATATTAGATCGACCACGATCCCGCATAAGAGGAAACAGAGTCAAAAGGTGGATAGAAAAGGCTTCAAAATTGGCTAAGTATAAAGGTATAAGTGGAGAATGCCAAGTGTCAGTATGGCGCTGATTCAAGGGGTGAATAGAGAAAATGTTTCTAAACAAGTGCCATACTACCACGTATCCCATATCAAAAGGGGACCCATTTTTCAAGTTGTTTTCCCGCCTCCATACTGACCGATCCAAAATTGAAGGGGCATATCTTTTGACTCAGGGCTCGAAATATTGCAAATCTGATGCCATTGGAAAGATCTCGGCCTCACCCATGCCATGGAGGTTGAAACTTTAATTTTGAGGAGGTTAGGTGAAGAAAATGGAGGAAACGTCTTCAGGCTTTTAATGCAGGATCTTCTTACCTCAACAACCAGATCAAATTTGATTTGTTTCACCGTTTCCTCTTCCTTCAAGGTGCCGAACCAAGGATTGATGCAATAAAGACAAATTTGGGGAGAGATTTCATCAGAGGCATTAACAACGGTGGTTGAGCTTCAACCTACTTTTCCCACTTCTCTCTCTTTTCTTCTTTTAGGTTGAATCTATAAATACGGGGCATGATTCATTGTAAAGGGTTGGACATTCTTTATTTTGTAGGCTCCCTTCTCCTCTTAAAGCAAAGGGATTTGTGGGGTTTAGGCCTTCCATCAAAATTGCATTATGTTTCTTCCTCTTGGCTACTTTATAATGGACTATATCAATCTACGGAGCAATAAAACACGTATGTGATCGATTTTAGATCCTTTCTTGTCTCTTTTGCTTTCATCTAGTCTCTCATTATATATCTAGCTATATGTGCTTGTTTATTGTATGCATTTTGTTGGTTTGTGTCTATTAGCAAAATAAGTGTTCATCATTCCTTTGGTGCATCACCTCGTAGTTTAGCTTTGTTTTAATTTCTGTATTCCTTCTATCCCTATCTCCTTGGTAAAGTTTAGATTATGATTAAGAACAGATCCTCTACAAGTTTCTACGTATGCATCTAAATAGAAGAATAAGGAACCGACCTTCAATCTGGAGAGCTTTCCCATTTTGCAAGGTCCCACACCTTGGGAAAAGTTCAATGTTATGCAATCACACCAAATGACTCTTCATTAGAAAAGTAGATTTTTAGAACTCATTTGGGGAGTCTATGTGATTTCACGTTAACAAAGTGTATAGGAAACTATGATTCGAACTAGATCAAATATAAACAAGAAAAGTTACCACTCAAGGCATTGACTCAGCTAGCAATAACGGTGTTAATACATAGCCAATGAGAGTTAGTTATACCGAAAGACCATGAGGGAAATATGGATGAAAGATGCTCATAATCCTAATGTTGACATGACAAAGGGATTGGAGATGTGACTTGTACTTGGGAAGAAGGTTCTCCAAAGGTGGTGTTCCTTAAGTCTATGCCCCATAGCTCTAAAAGGGAAAGAACAATAGAAGAGAGTTGTCAGTATGCTAGTAGCTTTATGAAAATGTTGATAAAAGGAAGGTTGATCAATGCGGGAAACCTTCCAAATGCCATAATAATAGAGTAGCCATCCTTCAAGGGTATGGTCTACTTTATACATAATATGGATGACAAGAATAATATATATGATAGCCATCCTTCGAGGGATTGGTCTATTTCTTTTGATTTTGCTTTGATTTTGATTTGTATGATTTTCTTTTCCGCTTTTTTGCATGAAAAATTGTCCTTTGAGGGATCATCTATTTTGATAACTTTGATTTTTCCTTTTACATACATGAATTTTATCTTTACATGGGGGAGAGCTAGGAATAGCTAAGTAAACCACTTAGGAGGGGATACTAAATGTACAAGATACACCCCTAGACCCTTTGCATGGCTGCAATAGGAGAATGAGAAGGTGATGGATGTAATGGTTATGGGGTCACATCAAAGTAGTGAAGGCAGACCACATAATTTAGATCATTACAATGACAAATGGAAGGGGCTAAGGATGGAGGAATGATCTAAGGATATAACTAAGTGCTCATTGATAGATATGCTAACAGTGGACTGGTTGCAAGTGCAATGCATTAAGAGGTTATGTCTCTGGTTTACCACCAAGAGAGGGAAAACATTAAGTTACAACAGGATGAGATGATATTTTGCAAAGGATTAGATGTGATAGACAAGTGAAAAATAAAATTATGTCCTTAAGGAAGCAAACATATGACCACGATGACAAATTTGGATGAAAATAAATTATGCCCTCGAGAGAGACACAAATATGGCCACAATGGTGGACTTTGGTAAAAAGGTCCCTCAATGGAAGGACAAACATGGCCTCAAATGAGGATTTCAATGAAAATAATAATAATGGTCCCTCACGTAAGGGAAAAAATGGCCACAAATGGTGGACTTAGAATGAGATGAAGATTTGGACAAAAATAGTTTAGATTGGATGAATTTGAAGGAGGTAGACAAAAAAACGTCAAGGAGTGAAGTCTCCTAGGACAAGGGATTTCTACGAATGATATAATCAAAGGCGAGGGAAGGCTTCTCCCCCAATGAATTAAATGTGAATGAGTTAAAGGATGTCGAAAGAGTTTATATGAGATTGTTTTAGATTTGGGTGGGATAAACGGTTAGAGACCACAAGTGTGCTTGGCAAGATAATTGGTGTTGATGGACAATGGAGGACATTACTTAGGAGGAGTGTCATGTGTAGGAGGGATGTTAAGGGATGATGTGGATGGAGGAATTGTGGGAAACCCAATGAATGGGATACAATTGGATTAAATATATATGGAGAAGGATATTTCCCGAATGAAGAAATCTTCTTTCTCAATAAGGTTGTGGACGATCATCCAAAATTCCTTACAATGTTTGATGTCATGGCCAAGGGTATGATGATAAACAAAAATACAATGAGGATTGAACCATGATGGCTTTGGACCATAGGGATTGAAGGATTTAATGTGAGGAAGTGTGATGACCGATATTTGAGTTAAATGTCGAAGGATATTCGCTTAATACCCCATCAAGTGTCATGGGGAAGGTAACTTTTGTGGGTTTTGATAGGATATCTCAGCTTTGAGTTAGAAGAAAAAGTGGATGTAGATGGGATGGGTAAATTATGTGTTTTGGGAGACAAATAAAATTTGGTGATTTGATTGTATTGTTTGGATTCCGATTTAGGTGAGGATTCACATTGGATAGGTAGATTATACGCCTTAGATGAAAAAATGAATCGATTGGAGGATGGATTGTTTCGATATAAACTTATCATCATGAGATGTTGTAGTGGAGCGACGATCATAAAATAGATGTTGTGGCATTATATTGTTGAAAAGAGGAAAAGTCCAATGTTTTCGAGGATGCGCAGGGACTCTGGGGATGTTTTCCACAAGTCTTAAACCTCACCCGAGAAGATTTACTCTGAAAGAGGGATGATAATAATTTCAACCGGAGGACCCGAGCAAAGTGGTGGTGTGGTTATTAATGGAGAAAATGTCCTAAAACAAGATGAGGATGTTAATGGAGAAATAGGTGTTTGTATGATGCGATTAATGAGATCTATGTGAGATATGGGTTGTTTAGGTTTTGGATTGTCCAATGTGGAAGTGGCTAATTTTACAATGGAAGGATACAAATCATCTTTATTTGATTTACGTGGAGGTATTTTATTAATATATTTTTCAAAGGGTATCTTTGGAAGGGTTACGATCGAGAGGATTTGGTTGTTGGGATAGACAAATTAGGTAAAAGTATGGGATAGACCAACCGATGTGGGCATGGGCAAGGATATATGTAAATATTTCAAGGTAGAGATAAGTGGATTTGTTGATATGATAGATATATGGGTAGGTGAGATAGATAAATATGTAGGAATATTTGGGATATTTAGAGATGTGGGTGATGTGATAACCGATGGAGTAGACCTTATGGGTAATGCATCAAATGTAGGATAATTTTCAGGTGTAGAAGTAGATGGGACTAGTTGTTTCATAAATGTTTCGAGGGGTAAGAATTATATGTTTGCTAATGGGGTTGATGTCGAAGGTGGGGTTGTAAAGGTGCATGTAGTAGAACTAAGTTTAGTTGGGATGGTTGTAGAGATAAGTGATGTAGGTGTCGTAATTGTAGATTTGGGTGAAGGAATAGATGTAAGAGATGTAGAGATATGTGTGGATATGAATGGGGCTGAAATAGGTGCTAAGGATGAATCTAATGTGGTAGATTTGGGTGTGCTTGAAGTGGAGGAAGTGGATGGTATAGTCAAATTTGATGTGGATGTGATAAGGATAGGAGAAGGTGCAGGTTCAACACAAGTAGTAAAATTTGACATAGTAAATGATAGTCAAGTAACAGTTCCGCATAAGGACCGGGCATAATGTCTAAGGTAGGAACATGTGGAGTCGGTGATAATACGAGATCTTGACAAGGTGTCAATCATATAAGAATTTCATATTTTGAGATGTAAAGGGCGTGGGTTGATTTTTGGTGGTTAATTAGTTTTGCAGTGGAGCTATTGATTTGGATATCCCCTTGATTTAAGAGTTGGACATGATCTTTGAAGGAATGACATTTCTCAATGTCATGTGACCTTTGACTCAATGATATTTACAATAGTGGGCCGTGATACCAAATAGACTTGGTCATGAAGTTTTCCACAGTCGTATGAGAGGAATTTGGATGGATTTTATGGTCATCAACTTATCAAATACAAAATTGTATGATTCTCTTAAGGGAGTGTAGTTGGTTGTTAATGAGGGCTTCTTGTTGAGGCCATGTTCCAGATATAGACGTGGACGAGGGATTACTAACCACGATGTTGGCCGCACCTTTAAATTTGTGGTTATGTGTGAATGGTTTAGTAGACTCAACTCTAGGTTTACCCGATCCGAGTTTAAGATGACCCCGCTCAATAACACAAGTTTTGAGTTTCATGAGCCATTGTGAAAGCTTCGTCAAAGGTTTGGAATGATTGGATTTACAAAGTGGATGATATATGTTTTGCACATGAACGTGAGAATATTTTGATGAGTTTGGTTTGTAGGAGAGTGGAGGACAATTGTTTTATAACACCATGCCATTGTGGACCGAATTCGATGATGGGCTCGCCTTCAAACCTGCCGGATGGTGTATACGCCAACGATAGTAGTTTTACATGCGATATTAATTGAAAAGTGTTCTAAGAAAAACTATGCAAGTTAAGTGAAGGAGAATATGGAATGTCATGGATCTTTGTTGTACTAGTCCAATGCGGGATCATACAAAGACATGGGGAAAGTGCGAAGAAGTAGATCATGATCATGCACAATAAAACAACATGCATGTTTAAATGCAAGGAGATGCTGTTGGGGATCTTCCTTGTTGTTGAACTTAGTAAACGCAGGAAGTTTCCAATGAGGAGGGTAGGGTTTAATTGGAACCAACGGATGAATCGGTTTGTTACAGATTTGTTCATAGGATAAAGTATCCTTAGGTGCCAAGGTAACGGTTTCTAAATTGGCAATTGGCCAATTGATTCATTAAAGCATGAATTAGATTACTTGACACGATGTTAGGTTGAGATTAGATTGGTGTGTGGTTTGAAAAGTAGTTGGATGAGCAATAATTTGTGGATAAGGTTGTGAATATGTGAGTGTTGGGTGAATCGTTTGATAAGGTGGTCGATAAAGTGCATGGCGCATGTTTGTGGGGAACCGCTTGTAAATATTAACATGTGTCATGGGTTGAGATTCATTGCAGAGAGGATGAATTTGAATAATAGGGACATGATGTGTTTGTTGAAGTTGGGTAGGTTGTTGTGGTAAATGATAAGCGGGGATATGTGTGTTAATAGGTTGAGATGGTTGGAGCATACGATGCGAAGGAATGTAAGTGTGAAGAGGTTGAGATGGCTAAAAGCCAAGTATATTAGTAATAGATGAAATAGAAGTGTCAAAACGAGATGTGGGTGGAATGCAATCCACCAATTTAGGAGATGGGAGGATTGAGAGATTGAGAAGTTTTTGGAGTAAGAAGTCATATATGGGGTTAGGAGGAGGCCCGAGTATCTCTAGAGGAGTGGGAGATGGTGACGTAGTTAATTTAGGAAGATTGGTTTGGTAAGGGATATGAAGAGTAGTTTTAAGATAGGGACACTCTTGGATGACATAGTTCTCATGAGGCGAGACCATAGAGACAGTGGGGTTGGATAATCAAGGTGTGATTTTGAATTAAGAATCTTATTGGGTGAGGTCGTTAGAGGAAGTAAATTTATTGGGTGGAGGACATTGTTGTTTTGTTTCCATTTGAGAGAGGGTGACAATAGACGTGAAATAGAGAAACATATTTTTATGTATTTTGTTGACAAACAAATCAAGCAACATATTTTTTATCATCATGATTAATTACGAGATGTACAAAAAGTAAAATGGATAATGAAGGTGCCTAAAGAATGGAAGTCTAAGGCTAGTTTTAGGTAGTTTTGGTTAGGGAAATGTCTGAGATGGTTACCTATTGGGTGTTCAAGTCCCAATTAGTTAACCAGGTGAGAGGAGTATTTCGATGTGTTGATTTTGTTTGTGAAGTTTTAGGTAGTGTGTGGTAAAATGTGTGATGCAAAGATTTAAACCCCTATTTAAGCTATGTGATTAGGTAGGATGTAGAAAAGAAAGGTTATTTTTAAGCCAAAATGAAATGTGATATTCGATGTAGAAAGTCACTCAGAAAAGGGAAAGTTCAATGCAAAAAAGAGAAAATAGAGAAAAACGAGAAAACACGGAGAACGCTTTCTCGTTATTTGATTGCATGTGATAATGATGTATTTGAAAGTAATTGTCAATGGGCAAGAAACGTTTGGGTACCCTAGAATGACACCGCACAATTGTGAAAGGGGTCGGTGAAAAGGATTCATCAAGATGTGTTTATGGTTTCGAATTGATCTTTGAAGGCGCTTATTATTTTTTTCTATCGTAACTTTTTGGAGTTTGTAGATTTCACCTACAAAAAGAATAAATGTATTTAGTTGATGTTTTTTTAATAAAAATGATATAAATTTCATAAATATTTTGTTTACAACAAGTGTCGTCGTTAAAATAAAATAAAATTTTATATATATATATATATATATATATATATATATATAATCTAATTAATTAACAAAACCCGAATAATTAAAATACGGAAACTAATAAGCTATAAACTAGGAAATAAACTAGGGAACGATAACTTCATGAAATAAATGATCAAAGAAATCATGAAATACTTGAAGTGATTGGAAATGAAAAAATGATACAATAAACAATGGAATGATAGATTGATATGAAATTAAAAATTATAAACGATAGTTTTGTTTTATTTTTTTAATTACTTAAACGATAAAGAAGACAAACTATAAACAATGAAAGTCAAACAAGTTGTTAAATGGGTTGGTGGGTTAAGTTGGATTGGTCGGTTGGTCGAGGTATAATAGAAATGGAGTGGTTGGTTGATGAGAAGGGGAGTGGGTCAGTGGGCCATACTGCACATTGCCATGGCTTTTCACATGTACAATGGCGTAATGTGAATTAAAAGAACTCTAAACGATAAATAGATGATTGGCTACATTGTTACAAGCACTGTGGATAAATGTATTATAAAGCAATTACTATGAAAAACTTTACAATAACTACCCACGAAGCTTGCGTGAATTGAAACTTGAGCTGGAAATATGAGTAAGTAGTAAGCGTTGAAATCTGTATATATATATATATATAATTATAATTATAAACCACTCACTAATGAAAAAAAAATCTATAGTCCCCTTCCACAAAGCCTACGTGAATCTGATACTAAGCTTCAAGCAGTAGAATCTTCTGAGTGTGAACTGAAAGGTGAAGAGAGGTGAAAATGGGAATTGTGGGTGGGAATATAAAATTGGTAGGGAGTAATTGAGGCGTGATGGGTAGTAGTGGTGGTCGGTGAGGAGGAGCTTGTGGAGAGGGAGGGTCAAGCTATGTGTGGGAGCACGAGCAATTGAGTGGGAGTGGGGTTGTTGAAATCCTGGGTTGAGGGAGAGCCCATGAAAGAGGTGGCAGGGAGAGATGGGTAGGGAGAAGACTGTGACGAGTGGCTGGAGTGAGAATGGGTGTAGCATGAATTGGTGTGGGGATGATGTGCGTCAGATGGGAGCTCAGGTAGAGGAGTGAAGTTGGAGCTCGGGGATCAGGGAATCGTGTGGAATTTGTGGGAAGGGTGAACTATTTGAAGGATCTATGTTAAGCGGTGAGGACACGATGGAGACGAGCTGGGTAATGGCTAAGCTGGCCTAGAGAAGTAGGGAGTTAGGACGTGGGTAGTGGTTGAGTCGTGAGGTAGGAGCTCAGGTAGGGAGTTGGGGTAAGGGAATCGGTTAGGCAGTGAAGAGGGGCATGTGAGGTGAGGTGGAGATGGGAAGTCGGGATAGTGGTGAGTTGGGTGGTGGATTTTAGGAAGAGAGTTCGGGTTTTGAGGAAAGTAGCTCGGTGGAGAGGGAATAGTGAAAACCGTGGGAGATGAGGATATAGGTGGGAACTCGAGGGTCGACCAAATTGGGAACATGGAGGACTCGGTGAGAAGTGGGATGAATTTGGCAGTGAGGGAAGTAGTGGATAGGTGGGGGATAATTTAGGATACTATTTTTCTATTTAAATAAATAAATATAGATGTAAACTTAAGATCTTAGATATATAAGATCAAAATAGAATAACAATAAAAGATTATATATAGTGTTTACTATAAACATAGGTTGAAAAGCGTGATTTTAAAAAAAAAATATATATTAATTGTAAGGTTAAGATTGAGAACAAAAGCCAAACAATAAAATCAATTTCCGAGTTGCTTCCCATGTGATTAGAAGCTAACGTATGATTTTTTTATTTTTTATTTGGGTATGATTATTTATGTAATAATAAAAATAAACTTGAAACTAAATACCCAACCCGATTAAACACAAGAAGAGTAATTACCTTGAAGATGACACAAAACTCGATATAGATGAACCTAACACAAAATTAAGTCCCAAAGCTGAAATATTTGTCACGATATATGAAAACTACGACACATGAGAACTGGTATATTTATACTACTACCGCATGAGATGAATAAAGGGACAAAAAAATGAAACGACTAGATCCGGATGTGGTCCCACCGGGCATGCCAAAATGTTGATCATGAAACCTCATTCTCATGTGGGTGAAATACAATACTGGAAGCCACCAACAACTTCGAATGATGGAGGGCTTAGGACCTCAGATGCAGATATGGATCTATGGGTGCAGAGAAGATAGATACGTGATAAAATAAGATAGATCTACAAAACTAAAATAGATGGGATTAGATAACAATATGCGGGGTTGCTCAAAAATCCGGTCCAAGAGGATGTTAACTCCCTTGGAGGATGTCAACCCTTGTGTCTAGAAAGATAGCAATAAATGATGAACAATAGATATCATGCAAAAATAATGAAATACAAAATGACAAGTAACTGAAATGACGAGGGGACTTAGCTTGTGCTCTGATATGGAGATGAACTGGGCATCAAGATGGCAAGATGATGAACAATGGAAAATATTTCTCCCTCAAACTTGCAGAACTTAATTAAGCTCTTTCTTCTCTTCTCCTAAAAACTTCAGTAGGCAAAGATTTCATATAGATTCTTCCTCCTCCTTTCTGGGTCTAGGTCCAAGTCCTGGTCTTTTCTCTCCTTCCCGGTCCTTTTGAAGAGGGGGGGAAACCCATATTTATAACTTGGAGGTGAGGTTAGATTGGGGTTAACGAGTAACCGAGGTTTGATAAATTAACCCAGTTAAGAGACATGATGTGATCACGTGGGGCCCACGGTTTGACTTATTAGATGGAGTGGGGAGCATGATTGACATGGTAGGTGAGATAATAGATTCCATCTTTTGAATTTAAGAAAGGGGTGTCGGATGGGTATATTAATACCCATGAATTGAATAAAATTGATATGGGAGATAATGCCAAAATTTTAATTATCAAATGGGTCCACATGGAGCCCATTTGATAATTAATTAAATAAAAGTGAGTAAATAGATGTAATTTACTCAAATTTAGGAAAAATAAAAGCGACAGGAAAGGTTGAGTGAATGAGAGAGGACGGAGGGGCGTTACACCAAAATTGGTGTCTACATTAGGCTATATTAAAATGTTGTTTCCCATATTTCTTGTAATATTATCCCTCATATATTCTATATTTTCCTCTTTTCCATTTTTTATGTGGAATTTCCCAAAAATTTACTCTATATGTGTTGGGATGGGCATGTTTGACCAAGATATGGGTGCCATCGATTTTCGGTCTTGATTTTTCATCTTTTCTCGATCATTGTGTGTCATTTTGTGTACATGCATTCAGTCATGAAGAGAATCTTATGATAATGAACATAAAGAATAAATTCAAAAACTTTATATCGCATTGAATAATCAAAGAAACTATAAAAAAACATCTAGTATTGAGTATTGTATTGTCGAAATAATCAAACATTCATTATAACATTGAATACCATAATATATAATAAAGACATTACATCACACTAGACTATCTATTTGAATTCCTTTACAACATTACATCACTATCTATGATACCAATGATGATCACAAACATTTACATTTCTTAGACGTGTGGGTATCTCGACATATTTAATTCATTTGTAAGAGTTATACAAGTAATACAACTTACAAAACAAGTGTATGAATTTTTTTATGTCTTCTAATGTCCTATAACTTATCCAAATATTATATTAATATTTATAAGTAAATTTTTTTATCTTTAAACAAAAATGGAATGAACATCGTTTACCACAACTCATAATATACCTTGAAATGGGAGATCCTAAAAGCATGTTGCATTACAAAAGTTATATGTGATTATAAGAGAAAAATTGTGATGTTAAATTTGATTTTAAAGATCTTAATACAACCATGTACACCTCAAGATGCTATGTGGTGATTGGGTTTTACTCTACAAGCCATTATCCATCCCCTGATGTTTCTAAGAACAATAGGTTCTACTTTTTAAGAAATTAGTAAGTACTTGGGAGAAAAAAATCTCAATCATTAGCTTATAAAGCTTCAGATTGTTTGGAGGAAAAGTTTACTATATGGAGAAAAAAAAACTCACACCTTTATAGGTATATGTATGAGATGTCATATAACCTTCTTCTAAGTCCATGTAATATGAAAAAAATGTATCAAATGTCGGTGTAGACATTTTAGTAGAAAATACTTTTTTATGATTTTTATAGGCAAGTTATTTATCATAATCGTGAATTCAAATAGATCTTCACTTCGGTGTAAGTATTGTGTAAACACGACTACAATTTAATTTACATCTCAACTCCTCGTATAACCCCGCCCCCTCCTTCTCTATATATCTTATATGGGAGAATATGTGGACTCTAGTAACTATGGATCGATGTCTGTCACCATAATCAAATATTGAGAGTGCCACCCCAACTATGTTATCGTCCCAAATAGAAATATTTTATCCCCGCCACCTCATATAGAGTTCTACTTCTAATTATAGATAGGGGTTGGGGCGTCCCATAACTAGAGATATGCAATTGTTATAATGACATAATTTTTTTGCTATGCAAGACATAAATTAACAATTATGAATGCTTCGGGAATCAATAATACTTACATTTATGGCAGTAGATTGAGGGTGACAAAGATAAATTGAGAGTACCATATATCCATAATATTTTTATCAAATACAAAAAATCAAGCCCTGATTTGTATATACATAATTTCTTGAATTCTAGAAAGAAAAAGTTCATTGTTAGGAAATAAGGGATAAAATATGCGGAATAATCCCTCACGAATCGTAATAAAAGAGAAACTAATATGCAAAAATTATTACAGATCTCAAATAAAAGTGTAGAATAAAATAACACAACACAAAGAGACAATATTTAACGTGGTTCACCCAATTTGGGCTACGTCCACAAAGAATCACTTGCTTAGATTTTATTACAAGCCACCACTCTCTCAATACAATACCCAGATCCGTTTGGAGCTATGCTCAACAAACTCTATAAAATTCACACCCGAATTCAAAGCACATCTGCAATGTTTTTCATACTTCTATCATATGCATAAAACCATATAAATAGACAACTGCTTAAGCAATTTTACAAAATCGTGGGTATCAAAACCATGGGAAAAAACCATCCCATAAACCTATGGGTCAAAATCCTACCCATATGAGAAAATCACGTTTCTCGATATATCGGGCACGTTTTAAGGCCCAAATTGTTTTTGGAGGTCTTGTGCCCCGGACTGACTTGGGGCCCGGCCCGCCCGAACCCGGCAAGGATACATGAAAAGTGTATAGTACTCTTAGTGTATAGTCTTCAACACTTTCACACATGAAAATAGGCTCCACAACCTAACATTCATTTATTATCTTCCAAGAAAGACTAAAAATTAGGTTTTATGTTTCAAAAATCCATCTACCGACACCTAATTCAATGCAAAGCACAAGTAAGCATTTTTAAAACTAGTTTGTTAAGTTAAATGAATGGATTTATGCATAGTACATGATTATCAAATTATGTTAAGAGGCCAAAATATCCAACTACAAACTAAAATCTCCATTGACATCAACTGTAAATGACATAACTACAATACAATGCTTCTCTTCCCGTATAAAGATCTAGAAATGATAGAGTCAACTTAAAATATAAAGATAATACAAATATTTTCACCAAGATTAAAATAAAAATTGCTTTAAATTTTAAAATTTTATTTGTAGAATTTAAAACATTAAAAACTCCTAAATTTTATCAAGCCATAAACCATCAACTTGAGGATATTGATGGCGAATAAATGCGAAGTCACATTTAGGTGCACAAGCGAAAGAGGTGAAGTAGATTTTGGTGAGGAAGAGGGTCTTTAGTATAGAAAGGATGATGGAAAATCTTAGGGAAGTTAGAGGAGTCAAGGAAGAGGCCGGGAAGTTGGGAAAGGGAGCAAAGGAGCTATGGAGGTTGGGAGAATGGGCACGTGAATGGGGCATTAGCTGAATTCTTCAAGGGCAAAGGAAAGGACACTATTTGGAGCAAATTATATTCCTTTGGGTGGAGGTAGATATTATTGGAAGATTTGTAAGCTTTCAAGTGAGGCTCGGGAGTTGGAATAAGCGGAGGTTGAATAATGCGCCGAGGAGAGTATGTAGTTTTTCCCAAAATTTGGTATCTTTGGCAAGTAATCCCAATAGAATGTGATTCTAGAGGATAAGGATATGGAAAAGACAAGCGAGATGCCGGAGGATTCCCTTGCGTCATTGATTTTGGGTGAATTGGAGTTAAAAGTGTCTAAGAAAGTTAAGCTGGTAAATGTTGGTTCTTCAAATTTAGAAAAAAATGAGAACGAATAGGGAAAAGATATTTTATTTGTAAATGCATAGGGTTTTGGCCTTTAAAATAATAGATATGGAACTAGATTGAAAAAAATTGGTTTTTGCGAAGGAGCAACCAAGCCTTAGGATTTTAACCAAAGGCTTCTTCTAGGTCTGCTTTGGAAGTGATGAAGACAAGGATAGGGATTTTTGGGGGCGTGACTTTTTAAAAATGTTAGTATTTACCTTGACCTTAGTCCTTGCTCTTTAACCCTAAAGAAAACGGTAAAAATGTTCATCTGTGGCCGAGGCTTTACAAATTACCTCCAAAATTTTGGGGGAAGGAAACTCTAAAGACCATAGCGGAATCTTTAGTTGATCCGGTTGGAATTGGGAAGGAGAAAAAGCCACTACTTTCTCTTCATATGTTAGGATTTATGTAAAAGTAGATTTGACAAAACCTCTGATCCAAGCCATAAGGCTCAACACTCCTATTGGGCCATGGTTTGAGACCATTGAGTATGAATGCATTCTATTCAGATGCTTCAAATGTTGGGAGGTTGGGAAAAAAATTAATAGGTTCCCATTGAATGATAAAAGAAAAGTTAAGATGTCAATGGAAAAGGAGGTTCCAAAAAAATGGAAAGCTAGATTAGAGGTAAAGACTTCAAACCTAATCAAAGGGGATGAAAACTTGAAAGAAGATAAAGTAGGATGTAGATTTATCCATGGAGAAAGAATCAAAATAAGAGTTAACCACATCAAATGAAGCCATAGATCCTCCGTCTATGAAGATTCCGGAGAAAGGAGAGGAAATTTCGGTATTGAATGAAGTCTTTGATCAAGAAAAGGAGATGTCCCATCAAAAAATTACCTTAGATCAGGGAGATTTATAAATTCTTCTGGAAGCCTTCAATGGTTTGGGAAGCAAAAATAGGGAGGATTATCTCGAATAGAAAATTTGGGGGCTAGGTGGGAATCATCGAAATAGATCCCAATATGGTGAATAAGGAAAATATAGAAGCTCAACATAAATCTTGGAGGTGGTGTTGAAGGAAGAAGATATAAACAAGAAGGTGGCTCTAACCCCTTTGAGGAAATTAGAAAGGTTGAAATCATCTCATTCAAAACCCTAATCAAATATGGGCATCTCAACATTAATGGGAAGATGGTCTAATAATTTTAAAAATCAACTGGAGGTTAAGTTGAACATTGATATAGTCGTGAGTACCTTAGAGGATTTTGTGTCTAGTGGAAGGGATTCTCCTTCCATATGGGAGCCATGAAAATATTAAGCTGGAATGTTAGAGGACTAAACTCCTCTAAAAAGGTCGAGTATGTTAAACGACTTAGAGAAATTGAATGCTTAGGTTTATTTATATCATGCAGGAGACTAATATGGTAAAGGAGGAGTTTGATGATGCTGGCGTAGATTCTGGTTCAAGGGGGAAGTTTTTCAATGGATTTTGGTGGGAATTCGGGAGGCCTTGCAATAGTCCTGGAACCCATGTAGAATTAGTGGGCATGTGACAGAAAAATGTGTATTTTATTGCTTTGGATTGTTTAGATTTGCTTTCGAATGATAGGTTCTTGTTAGTGAATGTGTATGGGCCCATCAAGTGTAGAATAGAAAAAGGAATGCTAGATAGGTTTGAGTAATCTTATGGAGAATGAAGTTAATGATTTTTTTATTAAAGGTGATTTTAATGTAATTTTAAATTTAAAAGAAAAGAAAGGAGGGAAAATTTTCCTTCCACAGAGCTCTCAATATTTCAAGGAATTTCTGTAACAATTTAGCCTTAATTAATGTTGAAACCAAGTATGGATGCTTCACTTGGAATAATAGAAGATTTGGCTCAGAGGCTATTTTAGAAAGATTAGATATATTTTTTATTGGCTTAGAATGGGGATCGGAAAATCTTCAATTCTCCTCGAGACATTCGAAGGGGGATGGGTATGATCACCCTCATTAGTTTGAATTTGTTCTTCGAAGGCCGCCCTATTAGAATCCCTTTTAAAATGGAATTTATGTGGTTTATAGACTCTTTTGAATAAATCTTACAAGCCTGTGTGAGGGATAAATGTGGAAGGAAGTAAGAGGTATTGTTTGATGAGAAAATTAAAGCATGTGAAAGTAGAAGCGCAAAAAGTGGAATAATTAGACCTTTGTTAATATGTTCTATAAGAATGATGAATATGCTTCTGATTTGGAGTTAGTTCAAGATGAAATTATGAAAGAAAGATCTTTTGATCTTTTGATTTCAAAAGAAAAAGAAGGGTTAGATCATTTGGATCAGATTCTACGTATGGAGGAAGTATTTTGGAAGCAAAAATCTAGAGTTAAGTGGTTGAAAGAAGGTGATAGGAAATACCAAATTATTTCATCTTTCAACTACAATAAGGAGGAATATCAACAGAATTGAGAAATTAACCCTCCCTTCAAGGGAAGTGATTTTAGATTTGGAGGAAATCGGAGAAGAGGTGTCCTTTTTAAAAATTACTCTACTGAGGATGGGTCGTGGAAATAAGAGGAAGAATCCTTACTTTCTTGTATCCATAAGATTATTAAGGATGGTGAAGTAAATAGGTTAATGTTCCCCATCTCCCAAAAGGAGGGTACATGGGGCGTTTTCTAGCCTTAGGGCTTAAAAATGCCCTAGGATGGATGAATTTCAGATTGGCTTCTTCCAAATATTTTGGCATGTTGTTGGAGAAGAAGTTTGGGTGGATGTGGAAGAGTGTAGGAAGAAAAAGGCAATTTAAAAAAATGGAACTCGGTTGTTATGGATTTAATTCCCAAAAAGAAGATGCTTAGTATTTCGATGCCTTATGCCGATTGCTTTGTGTAATGGTATTTATAAAATTTTATCCAAAGTTTTTTCTTCAAGGTTAAAATGTTTTCTAAAATCCATCATCTCAAATGGTCAAAGTGGTTTGTGGAAGGTAAACAAATTTTGGATGGGATAGTGGTAGCTCATTAAGCCATTCATTCTTGAGTCATAGAAAGAATCATGGGATGATAATCAAGTTATATATGATGTAGGCATATGATAGGGTGATCTAGAAGTTTTGGAAGTTTTTCTTGTCAATTTTCACTTCCCTATGGATTGGATTCAATTGATCAAAAACTTCTTCTCTACCCCATATTTTTCTATCTTAATAAAATGGTATGTCATTTGGTCATTTTTCATCCTTTGGGGAATAACGCAAGTTGATCCAATTTACCAATTCATATTTATAATAATGGCTAAAGGATGGTCTAGAGTGATTCAAAAGGTTGTGGAAAGGAAGGAATTGAAGGGGCTCACCATTTCTTCCAGGATAGACCCAGTGAAGAATTCACAATTTTTTGATGATAATGCTCTGTTTGAGGATCCACCGGTTGCAGAGGTGAGGAAATTTCATGATATTTTGGACAAATATGAAAAGGATGCTAGCCATTAAGGTAAGTGCTCCAAAATCTGTAATCTATTTCTTAAATGTGGACCCTAGGCTGCAATGTAGGATTGCGAATATTTTTGTCTTTGCAATTAGCGCTCTACCTAGTTCTATATGCGGGTATGGCCATGATTGGCGGTGATGTTGGGAAAGATCTTTAGAAACCAATGGTGGATCAGATTCAAAATAAATTGGCCTCTTGGAAAGGTAAGTGGTTAACCTTGGCTAGAAGAGAAGAGTTGATTGGTCTTCTCTTCAAGTGATTATGTCATATTTCATGTTTTTATTTAAAATTTTGGAGAAGGTTACCGGATGTATTATCGAAATGCAAAGGAATTTATTGTGGAGTGGATTTGAAGAAAAATAAATTCATTTTGGTGGCTTGGGAATATGTTTGTTTCAAAAAAAGAGGGAGGATTAGGGTTTAGAAATTATGCCACGATGAATAAAGATTTGGGTTGCAAACTCCTTTGTGCATGTATATGTGGATAGAGAACATTTGCATAGAAGAATCATAAGGGAAAAATATTTGGAAGTTCAAGATCTGGAGAATAGCCTATTTTGCCCTTGATTTGATCAATATGCCTTAGTATTAACTCAAAAAACCCTCTTTACCCATTCCACCACTCAAAATCACTCCATTCGCATCAAAAATCATGTCCCACAACATCTCAAAATAGACAAAGCTATCACAAGCCTATCTTAGCCTCCTAGTTGACCCTAAGCGGTTGTTAAAGGCTCCACACCTCTTAATCACTTGGTAATTCACTAATTGTGATTACTAAATCACAAGGCCTAATCATGATTAGAAATTCTAATCTAATTTGGGGATTTTTAGTCCCACATGCACCAAAATACAAGTTTCTCCCAAAAGGAAAACTATAAAAAAGTGCACCTCATTCCTTTATATTTTACACACACCATCCTTTGATTTGCATCTCATATAATACACATGATTTCTAAGCCAAGTCTAATCCTTGCTTAAAACCTTCAACAAAGTTAGTAGATGAATAAAATAAAGAGACTTAAGAATTCATTTGGAGAGGTCATTTCATCATTGTTTGAGTAGCAAACATAACCATTTGATTGCCCCTTAGGTCTATTTAGGCCCATGTTAGGTAATTGATCATATTAGTAGGCATGTTTAGTTAGTTTTTGCATTGTTTCCATACTAATTAGGCATTATTTTAAGCTTTTATCTTAATGTTACATTCCTAGACTTAGATCCCTAGATAATTAGGTGGAAATGGTGTTAGCCTTCCTTGTTTAGCTTTGTTATTTGCTTTGTAAAATTTTGTGTGCTTTCATTTGAAACACCGGTGGGACCATACCCATCATTCAATTCATTTTTAAGCTTTTTAAACTTAGTTTCAAAGTTTTAGATTAGTTTCAAGTTTCCTAGATTAATCTCATTTTTATAGTTTACTTTCAAGCTTTCTAGTATACTTTTAAGTTTTTGATTCAGTTTTTCAAAGTTTTAGAGTAATTTTCAAAGTTTTAGATCAATTTCTTTTTTTTAGAGGTTGTTTCAAATAGATTAGTGGTAGAAGTTGTGATTTATTTATTTTTGTAGGATATAAGGAGGCAAAGCCCTATCAAAATTGCCAAGAAATCCCAAAGATTGGACCTTTTTAAAAAAAAAAATGCTTCAAAACCAGATTTTTGACCATATATAGGAAAAAGGTGCATGTGCATGACTGTGAGTGCATGTGCCTCATTGGAAGCGCTTGTACATCATTGATTGTGTGAAAAATGATAGAGGGGTGCCTGTACATGACTGTGAGCACATGTGTGTATGACTTTGAGTGATTGTGCTGTGCCTAATGGGAGAACTTGTGCATCATTGACTTGTGAAAAATGACAGAGGGGCATTCATGACTATGAGTGTTGTGAGTGCTGCATGCACTACTATGAGTGCCTCGTACCTCTGCATCAAGGTAAAATTTTCTCAAAATTCAAAAACTTCAATTTTATGATTTCTATAAGTTTTTAAGGGTTTTTAGATGATGTTTTTGTCAAATTATTGATTTTAGAGCAATATTTTTAACAAAATTGTCCTAGGTTTTGATAAATGGTTTTTGAGCAAATTGGGTTATAGTTTAAGGAGTGATTGTGTTTTCATACTTTGATTGAGTTTGGAATAGAATTGTGTATGCTCTTCTCTTGCACCTAGTGTGATATTGAGACCAAAATCACCTCTAAAACCATTCTTTTTCTTCTTAGGAGTAAGTAGGAACAATTATCATTCATTTTGTGCTTAAGAGAATACATCTTCATTTTTGCTTGTGATTGATCTTTTAGTTTAAGAGATTTTTCACTTAACAAAGAAATCAAGGCTAAAATTTACATGTGCTCTTCCTTGCACCTAGTGTAATCTTGGGAATCAAAAGTAATTTTAGTCTATTCATTAAGAATTAGTTGGATTAATTGGGAATAAACCTTGTTTTTTTAAAGTTTGATGATAGTTAGTTGATTTAGAAGCATTTTTCATTTCTATTTTCCTATAATATTGTGAATCATTTTGAAACTACTAACCATTTTGTGAAGGACCTAATGCTAGTCAAAGGAAGGAGGACCTAAACAATTTTTCTAACTACACGTGTGCTTGTAGGTTTCAAAGGTGGACAAAACCACATTACTTAATCCAAAAGATAAAAAATATACCACAATCATCACATTATATTTGTAGGTTTCGGTTAAGAGATAGAGCTTGTTCGCTTAACTAGGGACATAAGCCTTAAGCTACAACAATGGGGGTGGTCATAGGAACCCTAAAGTAGTCAATGTAAGAGGAACATTGTGAACAAAACAAGAAAGTGCTCCACACTACCGAATTGTCTAGTACGCCTTGGTAAGATTAGAGTCAAAGATATCCATATTACGACCCTAGTGAAAGTATAACTGAATGCACTTCAGTGCTCATTATATTGAAGGGGGTAAAGTAAATCCTGAGATACTCCCAAACTAGTTAGTGTGAATTTTTGGGTAAATTGAGCTCACCATAGATATCTTGTGACACCTAGAGAGAGAACCACCTAGGAAGCTTGTCGGCTTGGAGCCATTTTTTTGTCTTAGATAGTATACTTGAGTGCTCTCACAAAGTGACAACTTTGTTAGATTCAAACTCTTATTTTTCGAATAAGGGAAGGAATCTCTTAAAGTTGAAACCACGTGACATTTCATCATGAAATCTACTTAGTGTCATTTTGTCCTAGTTTTTCACTTGTCCTAAGACAAGGCGAAACTTTGCCAAAATAACACCAAGTTTATTTCAACACCATTTGGTCTACGCACCTTTGTTTGCTTTATTTCCCATTTTGAACAAAAGGAAACAACATATATACTGATACCACTAGATATCACTGTGTCCACCACTTTTGTATTCTACTTGCGTGAGTAGGTTACAATTTGGAGTGTAAGTGTTGAAAATGTGCATGGTACATACTTACGATCTAGTAGGCCTCCTTGTCTCAAAGATCCATATTCGAGACTTATTATCATTGTAGTTAGGTGATTTCATCCTTTTCTTCTTTTAGTTTTACGCTTCCCACATTGTATTCATACAATGAGATATTTATGTCTTGTTGCCATGAAATTAGGCTTAAATATATATATATATATATATATATATATATATATATATATATATATATATATATATATATATATATTGTAGAGTTATGATGTTCACACGCTTAACAAATTCTTGTTATACTTGGATGTAGTTTTTACATCCTAGCTTTGTCTTGAATTTTGTGAGTGTGGAGGATACATTGCTAGCATCACGATAACACCATTTTGACACTAAAAATATTACTTTCCCAAAATCTTGGTTCATGTGTCTAAATAGTGTCATTACATTTCTCACATTGTTATCATCCATTTTACAAGACTTAGAATTTGTTAGTGTTTAGAAACTGGTTTTGTTTTTAGTAGACCTTGTTAGAAGATCACATCAACATTTGTTTATCATTTAGGCCTTGTTTGTTGCAAACTTGACCTAACTGGTAATATTTTGTTTTCATTATTTGGTTGCAAACCTACCTAGATAAATTTTAGGGAATAGACTATTTGTTGTGACTAAATTTTCACCAAGTATTTGCATCCAACTTGTCCATAAGCAACTTGCTTATATCATTTTGCCTCTAGGTCTACATCATTGACCTTTATTGAAATGAACAAAAATGTATGATGAAAAAATTAAAATTCAATGCGTAAATACGAGAAAGGAGAATGATGCTTAACTCAATGCAACATACATAATGCAACGGAATACAAGTAAGTAAAACGATGCTAACCTAACAAAGAAACTAGCACAATCATATATAATCAAACAAACAACATTCAAGACAATTGTACCAATGCTTTTGTTATCAAGATGAATTTCTTGAATGTTCGTGTTGAACGAAAGGGTTAAAAATGATGCCCCAAGAAATAGCACATACGAGGGAAAACGGAGGACACAAGTAGTCCCATGGAAAGCATTCAGTGCATTATGACACAATACTTGACAATTCACTTTTGGATGGGAGTATTGACATAATAAGTAACCCAAGTATGTTAATGGAGGAATATTATGGTGATCGACATTTTTTTGAGACAAGAATAAGAATGAACGTCGAGAAAGATAGTTTTGTAGGACCAACTTTGATGTTGAGGATAATGTAGGTGATATAGGCTTCAGCTGTATGCAAGTCCTTTAGAAAATGAAAAACCATAAATTTTGGTATATCTAAAGCTAAAATGAATGTTACCATTTTGTAGCTTGCTTTAATACCTTTCCAACACAAAACAACAGATTCATTTCGAGGTCGGGAGCAAAATTATGGCATGCAAAAAGTTTTTGTATTTTGTTTGTCAAAGCATGGGTGCAGGCGCCTATGGCCGAGCCCCTTTTGCATTTTTTTGACTTTGGTTGGCTAGAATGGGTGTATGGGAACTTAAGCTAAGACACTTTGATGTTTTTTAGATTTTGGTTGGCTAGCATGGGTGCCTGGGTGCCTGTGCTAAGCCAATTTAGCATTTTTGCATGTTAGTTGGCCAACATGGGCACTGTGTTGAGCCACTTTGTGAATTTTTGCACTTTAGTTGGCCAACATGGGCACTGGGCACCTTTCCTAAGCTCTTTTTCTAAATTTTACATGTTAGTTGACTAACATGGGCACCTTTGCTGAGCCATTTTGGTGATTTTTGCATTATAGTTGGTCAAAAGCATGGGCACTGGGCATCTGCGGCAACATCAATGCACTACCTATCTTCCGAAGGCCATAAATTTTTCTCTTGACCTCGAAACAAATCCATGTTTTTTTGTGTTAGAAAGGTATTGAAGTGAACTACACAATTTCAACATAAATTTTATTTTTGAATTTATATTTTGTGAAATTAGGACCAATCAATATCAATTTGTGTGATAAGGATCTCACGTGGGAATAAAGGCAATTACATAGGAGAAAAGGAGAAACACAAGAGTGCTTGGGCGCTTGTGCATGATGTAAGGGTTCTTGGGTGTATTTGTTAGTAGTACTTAGCTCATTTTTGTAGTATTTGAATGTAGTATGGGCACCTAAGTTTTTGATTATGATGGGCTGCCTAAGCAACACGAATGCACTACTCATTTGGAGGCCATAACTTTTGCTCCCGACCTTGAAACGACTCCATTTGTTTTGCGTTGGAAAGGTATTGAAGTGAAATATGCAATGCCAACATAAATTTGGGGTTTTGAATTTTTTTTACCAATTTTTTTGGGATTTTTAATTTGTCTCACCAATTTTTTTATTTGGATGTTTTGAATTTTCCGACTAACATATTTGAATGTTTTGGGAGTTTTCTATGAAACATATTTTAATGTTTTTGATTTTCTAGAAGTTTTCTAAAGCTATATATAGGAAATGAAGAAATATGGATGCCCCCAATGATAGATGGGATGTACAAGGGTAGAATGCCACGCGTATGCACAAGAAAGTGAAGATGTGAAACCCCCCAACATTAGATGGGAATATTCAAAGGAAAAATATTCATGTGCAGAAGTCGGATCAAGGCCAATATAGATATGTTCAACATAATGATGAACTTAACCCAATGACATGCTAGGAAGGAGAAATGATTCCCCAACGTAAGATGGCCAAGAGTCACATGATAAAAAAGTAGAATATTATTTTTGTGAAGGGGACAAAGGTGCCCGTAAACATGGAAAAAAGGAAATATTATACACATGGATGTTCTAAATGAAGTAGAAGAACAACATGAATGTGAATGAATGTATCTTAGAAGCCTCACAATGAAGAAGTGATTAGCCCAAGGCACAAATCATGAGACAAGATACAAACTAGAGTAAGAGTCTGAACAAGGTCCAAAAAAAGACACTTGGTAACATACTAATCATGTTTTCTCATAGAGATCCAATGTGTGCATGCGGAAATTTATTACCTCTTGGAGGAAGATTCGATAGACAACAAGTGAAGACACCTAGCCAATGTGTATGAATGATTTATTTTTCAAAGTTGATTTTTATGAATGGATTACGGAAGGAGAGTCGTATATTGCTTCATTTCCATCCATATGTCCATAACCCCAACGGAGATGCATTTGATTCTAATCGCAACATTGCTCTACTGCTACCATGCATCCATAGCCCCGATAGAGATTATTAGAATTAACCCAATAGAGAGTTATATATCAATTTTCTTTTGCTTTTAACATTTGCTTTCAACTTTGTGTTTTTGATTTGATTGATTCTTTTGCTTTCGAAAACTTATTTCAGCTCTCTTTCTTGACAAGGTGTTAAGAACCACTAATGGCTTGATGGAAGGAGGCAGAAGTGATTGCGATGATGAAATTGGATAGTGTCAACAAATATATCCAAAATTTCTTCACAACAAGTTTTTTAGATGTTGATTGTGATAGGATCTCTAAGCGGTCAACCATTATTTAATTTACCAAGGTGATAAAATACCAAGGCTGAATAGATACCATAGAGATAACGTTACAAAATGCTTGCAAATAGGCTAACCAAAATATCACCAAAAGGATGAAAATGGTAGGAAGACTTGCATAAGAATAAGGAAGGGAAGAAAGAACATCCATGTGTATGCAATACCTAATTGTAATGTGTGTTCATTTACCTTTTATTTTTTGAAACGTTTTCTCAATTATTTTTTGTATTTTTTGTCTTTTTTGAAAGGTGGGATCGATAAGGTCACTTGGCGTGATAAAAT
Organism: Taxus wallichiana var. yunnanensis; assembly: GCA_018340775.1. Classification (NCBI taxonomy): domain Eukaryota; kingdom Viridiplantae; phylum Streptophyta; class Pinopsida; order Cupressales; family Taxaceae; genus Taxus; species Taxus wallichiana. Next base: position 238,664,880 of record CM031238.1, on the reverse strand, counting down.
CCAACACCAATTTAACAATTTCCTTGATAAGGAAGATTAGGCGTGTTTTCTTATTAAGAGTCATATTATCCCCAATCTCAATGATCATGGTGAGCTAATACTCAATAGATGAATGCGTTTTATCATGAAACATGAATTTTTGTGTGGGCGCTTCGAGGTCCCTATCCAGAGGTTTCTTCACTTTAATCCATACTTGATGGGTGCATTGATGTGTATTTTTGAATTGCGTTTGGATTATGAACTTTATCTCAGATTCGAGCCTCGATGAAGGAACCATTTTGGTTTCCTATAAACTACTATGTGACTTGTCCGATCTCGAGAAGTGGGAGAAGAAAGTGGATGAATAGAATTGATGTGAGAAATGATGGTGGGTTTTCCAAATTCATTGATAGAGGAACAATATGATGAATGTAAAGGATATGGTATGAGAATTGAAGAGGATGGGCTACCAAGAGGTGTCCAATAAATCGAAGATAAAGGAATAGTAGGATGTGGCCCTAAGATTGATGATGAAGTACTACCCGGTGGTGTCCCATAGATAGAAGATGATAGACTACATGGAGGTGTCCCATATATAGAAGAAGATGGACTATTAGGACGTGGCCCAAAAATTGAATATGAGGGCGTTTTAGGATGTTCCCCTAATATAGATGAGGAGGGGCTACTGGGAGGTGAGCTGCATATAAATGATATGAGGTTACTTGGAGGTGGTCCACATATAGAAGAATACAATGGGATACCATGTGGTGACCTAAGGTGAGAAGAAAATGGAATACCAAAAGGTGAGCCACAAATAGATGATGAAGGGCAACTTGGAGGTTCCCCACATATAGAAGAAGATGAGGGGATACTAGGTGGTAACCCAAGGTGAGACTGTAATGGATGAATCCTGATAGATAAAGAATGATTAGGTAATGAGAAGATATGATCTTCCTCAATGGTCTTAGGATCTTCCTTAGTATTCTGATAAAAGGAATCAATTTCTTCTTCCCAATACACAAAGCATATCAAAGTCAAGATTAAATCCTTGATTGTAATCCTCTAGGGGAATGCCATCATGTGAACCTAAGAATTCGTGATCATCTTGTCATCTTGAGATGAATCAATCAATAGGGGTATTTGTTCTTTGACCATAGGAGGTTGATTTGATGAATGCAACATGGGATTCGACTTGGATGATTGATTAGAAGGACTTTGAGTCGAAGATATCTTCAATGGAAGAAGAGGTCGTTGAGGTGGTGAATGAGGGAGGTCTTGCAAAGTAAGGGAGGATTGTAGCTCAAGAACAAAATTAGAATTTTGAGTAACGAGACTTGGGGAAACATGGATCTTCAAAGGAGGAAGATGCAATTTAGGTGACTGATAAGGGGAGTCCTGCAAAGAAAGGGAGGATTGTGACTTAAGATTTGAATGAAGTGAATAGCTTTGATGAGAATTTTTAGAAGATCGAGGTGAATCTAAAGAATCATAATAATAGTTTGGATCAAAGTCAGAAGAAGAGTGGGAGGAACCTAAATAATAATTTGGATCAGAAGTGTCTAAACCATACCACCGACTATGAGATGAAGGTGGGGAATAAGGTACCGAATGGGCTATCTAGCACAAAGAACCAAATGAGGTCTAGTCGTAATAAGTATCCTTTGATGAGAATGTATAAGCCTAGGTTCCATACTTGTCATAAGCATACAAAATTGCATGATAATCATTCTTTTGTCGGCACATGCCTAGACATAGCTAGTAGTCTAAGGGATATCACATGGGGTTATCATGTTGACATGTTCAACAAGGTGTATCTACACAACCAATGAGAGCATCAAAATGATTCTCCTTATTAGACACATAATTTGCATTCTTGTCTGATTATGTTTAGGAAAATCCTTTGTATTGGGGTATTTATGGGAGTGGATGAATCCATCTCCACATCACCACTTTCGATTAAGTCTTGGATGTAGTGCTGCAAATTCAAACACTTAGATCTGTTTTGTGACCTTTAAAGTAGTGGAATTGGAAATATACGTTATCTCAAAATCATGATAGTTTAGGTGCATCATCCTCATAAGGTGTAGTTTAAGGATATCTAACCATATTAACCGCCTCAAGTTATTTTATTATTGACAATATTGAGTCGAAAGAGGAGTGAAAACACGATGTTAATATTCTATAGGTGGAGCTCCTTTGTGAGCTTCAACGGTGTGTGATTTTGAATGACTTGTAATCACTTGGAGTCTACTATCCCATCCATAATGACGTGATTTTTTTATTCTGATTTTATTATTATTTATCATTAGATTTAGAATCATTGTGTTTTGCGGGAGAAAGGCTTTAACATTCCCCTAGCTAACAATGTCTTTTCAATTTGACTCCCTTTTTCTATTACCTCTTCAAATGTGATGCCACAATGAATTTTCAAGTGGAACATAATGCCTGGATGGAGGTTGGGAACAAATATGCCTATCATCTATCTTTTTGGGTATGGAGCAAGGAAAGCGGCTAGCTAATCCTCTCCATTGTTGTAAAAATGAAACAAAGTTTTCATTATTTCGTTGTTTAGCATTAGAGATCTAACATGGTGACATAATTGTAAATATTGAATGAGAAGTGGCATACAAAGCTTTCTGCTAGTTCTAGCCATGTTGATACGGATCCCTTAGGGATGTGTACAAACCATTCTAGTGTCGTTGCTCCTAAACTTCACGGAAAGAGGTGCATAAGATAATTATTGCTAAATGCCACCTCTTGACATGCCATATAAAAATATTTAATATGGTCATGTGGGTCACCTTTTCCTTTATACTTGTCAAATTTTGGAAAATAAAAGTGTCTTGGGAAAGGTACCGCAACATGGCTTTGTTAAAAGGGTAGTGAAACAACTCATCGAACCAATATTTCTTGTTATTGTTATCGGTTTGGCCCTCTTGTAACACTTGAAGGGTGTTCTTTATTATTGAACACTCTTGATTGAAACTTGGATCTTGCATGGGTGGTGTATGCCTATATGAAGGATTAAATCTAGGTGTATTCCCACCCTTATTTGTTGTGATAATATCTTCATAAGGTTATTTTGTGCCTCCCTTCGAAGAGTGTTTATTGGGAACTCGTAAAACAAAGCTTTAGGTTTCACTTTTGGTATAACTTGTTTCAAAACTTTTGGTTGTTACTTATGTATATGCGATGCCAAAATTTCCAGTTAGTGAGTGAGGGCTAAGACTGTCGCTCTAACGTCACCTCTTGAATAGGTATGTCATGACGAAATTTGTTAAGGGAAGGTTGCACATGATGAACATGGTCTTCACGATCTTCACAATGAACCCTAATTTTAGGTATGTGATAGTCCCCATTGTTTTCAAAAGGCACCTCCTCATTATTTTGTCGTCCAAAAGTAGAAGCATGACCTAGGTTTAATATCTTGTTAAGAGTGTGACGAGGGTGATCTACTTCTTCTTATCCCCAAACCATGCCAACGATAAGAGAAGGGTCTACTGTGGAAGGTAACTTGGCCCTAGTTCCACAACATGCATAATAACTTCATGTTTGTTGTGAAAAATGTAATCATCAAAATGGGCGAATGAAGCTCTGCATACGCACGAGGAGAATCCTCTTCTCCACCACTATGGTGAACCATGAGATTATCCTCTAAAAGAGGGTTTTCACCTCCAAATATATTGGATTCTAAATTTTAGGACCCCATTCTCGTAGTAGGTATTACTTAAAATAGAAGGTACAATGCAAAATATTTTGACTAATGTTTATTAACAAGGGACACCGGTCAAATTTGTGCAACGTAACGACCCTAAGTCATTAAAAACAATGGTGACTATAAAATAGCCACAAATTCAATAGGTCAATGTGAACCTAAGAACTAAAGAATAAGCTACCCTAGCTAGGTAATGTATGACACCATTTCTTTCTAGAATAAAACAATGATGTACAATGCTCAAAATGTAGTCACACCAAATAGTTTATTCCTCAAGATTTGTCTAGATAGGTTTGCAACCAAATAGTGACAACACAATATTACCAGTTAGGTCAAGTTTGCAACAAACAAGGCCTAAATAATAAGGAAATGTTGATGTGATATTCTAACAAGTTATACTAAAAACCATTTTCTAAACACTAACAAATTCTAAGTCTTGTAAAATGGATGATAACAATGTGAGCAATGTAACGACACTATTTGGACACATGAACCAAGATTTTGGGAAAGCAATATTTTTAGTGTCAAAATGATGTTATCAAGGTGTTAGGAATATATCCTCAATACTAACAAAACTCAAGAAGAAGCTAGGATGTAAAAACTACATCTAAGTATAACAAGAATTTGCTAAGCGTACAAACACCGTAACTCTACAATATAAATATTTAAGCCTAATTTCACAATGGAAACAAGACGCAAATATATCAATTGTATGGCTACAAATGTGGGATGCGTAGAAAATCAAGAGAAGAAAAAGATGACATCACCTAACTATGATGATACTAATTCTCAAATATGGGTCTTTGAGACAAGGGGACCTACTAGATTGTAAGTACGTACCATGCACACTTTCAACACTTGTGCTCCAACATTGTAACCTAGTCACACAAGTAGAATACAAAAGTGGTGGACATGTGATATCTAGTGGTATCCGGTATATGTTGTTTCCTTTTTTCCATAAAAATGGGCAACAAGAAGACAAAGGTGTAGACCAAATGGTGTTGAAATAAACTTGGTGTTATTTGGCAGAGTTTCACCTTGTCTTAGGACAAGTGAAAAACTAGGTCAAAATGACACTAAGTAGATTTCGTGATGAAATGTCACGCGGTTTCAACTTTAAGAGATTATTTCCCTTGTTCGAAAAACAAGAGTTTGAATTTAAAAAAATCACTTTGTATGAGCACTCAAGTATACTATCTAAGACAAAAATAATGGCTCCAAGTCGACAAACTTCTTAGGTGGTTCTCTCTAGGTGTCACAAAATATCTATGGTGAACTCGATTTACCCAAAAAGTTGCACTGACCGACTTATTTGGGAGTATATTGGATTTAATTTACCCCCTTCAAGATAATGAGCTCAAATGCATTCGATTACACTTTCATTGGGGTCGCAATACGATATCTTTGACTCTAATCTCACCAAGGTGTACTAGACAAGTCGGTATTGTGGAGAACTTTCCTTTTTCATTCACGGGGTTCCTCTTGCGTCAAATACTTTAGGGTTCTTAGGGCCACCCCATTATCTATAGCTTAAGGCTTATGCCAGAAGGGGTTATGTCCTAGTTAAGCGGATGAGCTATAGCTCTTAGTCGAAACTTGTAAATACAATGTGATGATTGTGGTGTATTTTTTATCTTTTGGATTAAGTAATGTGGTTTTTTTCACACTCCTTTTGGAAACCTACAATCACACGTGTAGTTAGAAAAATTGTTTAGGTCCTCCTTTCTTTTACTAGTGTTAGGTCCTTCACAAAATGGTTAGTAGTTTCAAATAGATTCACAATATCATAGGAAAATAACAATGAAAAAATGCTTGTAAATCAACTAACTACCATCTAACTTTGCAAAAACAAGGTTTATTCCCAATTAATCCAAGTGCTTCTTAATGAAAGACTAAAATTGATTTTGTTTCCCAAGATCACAGAAGAGCATACACAAGTTTTAGTCTTGATTTTTTTATCAAATAGAAAAGCACTTAAAATAAAAGATCAAGCACATGCAAAAATGAAGTTTTATTCTCTTAAGCACAATACAAATGATAATTTTTCTACTTACTCCCAAGAAGCAAAAAGAATTGTTTAGAGGTATTTTTGGTTCTCAATATCACACTAGGTGTAAGAGAAGAGCATACACAACTCTATTCCAAACTCAATCAAAGTATGAAAACACAATCACTCTTCAAACCCTAACTCAATTTACTTAAAAGACCCTTTATCAAACCTTAGGACAAATTTGTTAAGAATATTGCTCTAAAATCAATAATTTGACAAAAACAACATCTAAGAACCCTTAAAAACTGATAAGAATCACAAAATTGAAGTTCTAGAATTTTGAAAAAAAATTACCTTGATGCACAGGCACCCCTACTAGTGCACATGCGCTCACAGTCATGCACATGCACTCACAGTCATGCATAGGAGCCCCTCTATTATTTTTCACAAGTTAATGATGCACAAGCGCTTCTAGTGAGGCAATGGTGCTCACAATTATGCACAAGTGCCTTTTTCCTATAGATGATAAAAATATGAGTTTTGAAGCAATTTTTTTGAAAAAAGGTCCAATCTTTGGGATTTCTTGGCAATTTTGATAGGGCTTTGCCTCCTTATATCCTGAAAAAGAAAGAAAACACAACTTCTACCACTAATCTAGTTGAAACAACTTTTAAAAATGGAAATTGATCTAAAACTTTGAAAATTACTCTAAAACTTTGAAATTAATCTAAAAATCTTGAGAAAGTAATCTAAAAATCTTGAAAGTACTGAAAGCTTAAACGTAAACTAGAAAACTTGAAATTAATCTAGGAAACTTGAAACTAATCTAAAACTTGAAAAGGAGAACTTTGAAACTAACTTAAAAGCTTTAAAAAAATTAAATGCAATGGGTATGCTCCCACCGGGCATGCCAAATGAATGCACCCCAAACTTTACAAAGCAAACTACAAAGCTAAACAAGGAAGGCTAACACCATTTCCACCTAATTAGCTAGGGCTCTAAGTCTAGGAATGTAACATTAAGATAGAAGCTTAAAATAATTCCTAATTAGTATGAAAATAATGCAAAAACTAACTAAACATGCCTACTAATATGATCAATTACCTAAAATGGGCCTAAATAGACCTAAGGGGCAATCGAATGGTTATGGTTGCTACTCAAAAAATGGTGAAATTACCCCTCCAAATCACTTGTTGAGTCACTTTAGATTATTCATCTACTAACCTTGTTGAAGGTTTTAAGCAAGGATTGGACTTGGCATAGAAATCATGTATTATATGATATGCAAATCAAAGTATTGTGTGCATGTGTGTAGAATATAAAGGAATGAGGTGCACCCTTTTATAGTTTTCCTTTTGGGAGAAACTTGTATTTTGGTGTATGTGGGACTAAATTCCCCAAATTAGATTAGAATTGCTAATCATGATTAGGCCTTGTTAATCACAATTAGTGATTTACCAAGTGATTTAAGAGGTGTGGAGCCTTAATCAACCACTTAGGGTCAATTAGGAGGCTAAGATAAGCTTTTGAAGCTTTTGAAATGTTATGGAGGTGAATGGGGTGTTTTGAGTGGTTGGAAGAGGGTTTGAGTCAATACTAGGGATATTGACCAAAAGGGCAAAATAGGCTTAATTAGCCTATAAATGCTAATTATATGTTTTGAACTCGAATTTTGGCTTACGATTCATCGTAAAGAGGAATCACGAATGTGAAAGGGGTTACATAATCAACAATGTGGTATTAATTGGCTAAATTTGTAAGGAATGTTAGCTAATTAGTGAAAACCAATAATTATAATGGATTTGTCAAGAATGAGAGTGATTTACGTCCGTTTGGCAATAAGATTGCAAAAGTGGAATTTAGGTGTCTACGGTTGTGACTAAATTTTGAGTATTATACATCATTGTAGTGTTCTAGAAAAATGTGTGTCATACATTACCTTGTTAGGGTAGCTTATTCTTTAAGTTCTTAGGTTCACATTGACCTATTGAATTTGTGGCTATTTTACGATCACAATTATTTTTGAGGACTTAGGTCGTTCACATGATGCATAAATTTGACTAGGGTCCCTTGTTAATAAACCTTAGTGGAAATATTTCACGTTGTACCTTCTATTTTAAGTAATGCCTACTACGAGAATGGGGTCCCGAAAGTTAGAAGCCAATATATTTGGAGGTGAAAACCCTCTTTTAGAGGATAATCTCATGGTTCACCATAGTGGTGGAGAGGAGGATTCTCCTCGTGTATATGCAAAGCTTCATTTTGACCATTTTTATGATTACATTTTTCACAACAAACATGAAGTTCTTATGCGTGTTGTGGAACTAGGGGCCAAGTTACCTTCCAGAGTAGACTCATCTCTTATCATCGGCATGGTTGGGGAGAAGAAGAAGTAGACCACCCTCGTCACACTCTTAACGAGATATTAAACCTAGGTCATGCTTCTACTTATGGACAACATAATAATGAGGATGTGCCTTTTGAAAACAACAGGACTATCACATACCTACAGTTAGGGTTCATTGTGAAGATCATGAAGACCATGTTCATCATGCGCAACCTTCTCCTAACAAATATCATCACGAAATACCTATTAAAGAGGTGACATTAGAACAACAATTCCAAGCCCTCACTCGCCAATTGGCAAGTTTGGCATCACATATACATAAGGAACAACCAAAAGTTTTGAAACAAGCTATACCAAAATAAAAACCAAAAGATTTGTTTTACGAGTTCCCAATAAATACTCCTCAACGAGAGACACGTAAAGAACCCTACGAAGAATTTCTCGCAGAGAATAGAGGTGTGAATACATTTATATTTAACCCTTCGTATAGATCTACACCATCCACATAAGATCCACTTTTCAATAAAGAGTGGTTACCAATGAAGAACGCCATTTAAGCTTTACAAGAGGGCCAAATCAAGAATAATAACAAGAAATACCGGTTCGATGAGTTATGTCCTTACCCATTTGATAAAGCCATGCTACAAGTACATTTCCCAAGACATTTTTGATTTTGAAAATTTTGATAAATATAAGGAAAAGGTGACCCTCGTGACCATATTAATTTTTTTATATGGCATGTCAAGAGGTCAGCATTCAAATGACAATTATCTTATCTTCCTCTTTCCATGAAGATTGGGAGCAATGACGCTAGAATGGTTTGTACACATCCCTAAGGGATCCAAATCAACATGGCTAGAACTAGTAGAAAATTTTGTACAACACTTCTCTTTCAATATAGAAAATGACATTACCATATTGGATCTCTCGCAATGTAAAATAATGAAATAACAACAACTTCGTTGCATTTTTACAACGATGGAGAGGATTAGCTAGTTGATTCCCTTGCTCAATACACAAAAAAAAGTTAATCAGTATATTTTTTCCCAACCTCCATCCTGACATTACATTCCACTTGCAAATGCATCGAGGCAAAACACATTTGAAGAGGTAATTGAAAAAGGGACTCAAATTGAAAAAGCATTGTTAGCTTGGGGACTCTAAAACTTTTCTCTCATGATCAAAATAATTCCAAATCTAACGAAAAACCAAAGTTTATTCCTAATAAGAACAAAAACATTGTTAATGATGGAATAGTTGACAATAAAAGAGTACAAGCCATTCAAAACCATGCACCTTTGAAGCTTGCAAAGGGAGCTCCACCTACGGAGTATAAACGTCGTGCTTTCACTCCTCTTTCAGACTCAATGTTGTCAATACTAAAAGAACTAGAGGTGGTTAATATGGTTAGATATCCTGAAACTACGCCTTATGAGGATGACACACCTAAACCATCATGGTTTAGAGATAATGAATATTTCCAATTCCACCACGTTAAAGGTCACAAAACATATAAGTGTTTGAAGTTGCAGCACTACATCCAAGACTTAATCGAAAGTGGCGATGTGGAGATGGATTCATCGACTCCCAAAAATACATGTTATCCATATTTTGACCCCTGGGAAAATATTGGATCAGCCACGACCCCGCATAGAAAGAACCTAAGAAAATCGTTCAAATCTTGTAAATAGGTCGCAGTAGACTCAACAATGGAATAACAAGGTTAGAAAAGAAGGGGCAGTGCCGCAGAGGAACCAGGAGCAAGAAGGGGAAAAATGGTGAAGTTTTGAAGTTTTTCGGGCTCGAAACCGTTCAGGAAAGAGTCCAAAATTGGCTAAGTATAAAGTGCAAGTAGAGGTTGCCAAGTGTCAGCTTGGCACATCTCCAAGAGTTAGTCCAAAGGCGGAGACCCAAATGAGCACGAGCTCTCCATGTGGCCCAGAGTCCAAAAGGATAAAAGGGACCATTGAAGTTCCATAGACCTACGGGGGCTGCCAAGTGTCAACTCGACACTCCTTCAAAGGAAAATTTTGAATTAGGATTTCAAGCGAGCGTGGTGCCTCCACGTGTCCAGTCTCAAAAAGGGGCAGAGTCGGTTGAATAGTCAATGCATGGGGTAGACCGGTGGAGAGTGCCAAGTTTCGAACGACACTAATTCAAGGATCGAATTGAGAGAGGGTTTCCAAATGAGCACCCGATTGTCTGCGTGTCCCTGTGTTAAGAAAATATGACCCCACCGAGAAAATGACTTAACCAAAATATAGAAATTAGGAAGGCAAATGAGAAGAAGCACCATGTGGCAAGCATAAACTAGCAGCGCTAAAGTGGGCCATTGGGGGGAAAGTGGACTTTTGCCCTGTTATTCCAAAGATGTAAAAGTTGTAAAATGGGCCGTAACTCCGCCCAAAGGAAAAAGTCAACGTTTGAGCCTGAGTCAAGGTCAAAGTGGGGAGTCGGAGGAAAAGGTGAAATTTTTCCTTTTGTCAAAAGACACAAAGATAAAAATTAAAGTGCATCTCCCAACCAACCAAAGGGTGTCATGTGTCCAAGTGGAGCGTCGGGGCCGTGGGAGTTTTCTGAGTTTTGTGTTTTTTTGTGGAAAAGGGGGAAAAGATAAATCACAAACCCACAAACCCAATTTTTCCCTAATCTAGCTGCCACATGCCCCGTATTAAAAAGGAGATCCATTTTTCAAACTGTTTTCCCGCCCATTTGTATGGACCCAGATACAAACTTCGAAGGGGCATATCTTTCGACTTAGGATCGAAATATTGTAAATCTTACACCGTTGGAAGTGTCTCGACGTCCTCTATGCCATGGAAAGATAAAAAATCATTTTTTCAGGCCCTGGTAGGTGAAAAATGGAGAAACATCTTGGGCCTTTAATGCAAGATCTTCTTGCCTCAACAACTAGATTGGATTTGATATTCTCCACATTTGCTTCTTCCTCCTTCGAGGCGCCGAATAAGGATTTGATGCGCTTAAGATGATTTGGAACATATTTTATGGGAGACATTAAATAGTGGTGGTTGAGCTTGGAGTTTTTTTTCCCACTTCTTTCTTTTTCTACCGTCTCAGTATCAAATCTATAAATGCAAAGTAGATTCATTGTAAAGGGTTGGACATTCTTTTGTTTTTCAAGCTCCCTTTTCCTTCTAAGAAAGTAATTCATGGAGTTCAGTGCCTTCCATTAAAATTGTAGTATGTTCTTATCTCTCGGGTGTTTTGTAATGCATTGTATTAATCGCAGAGTAATAAAACACGTTTGTGATCGATTCTAGATCCTTTATGTCTCTCTTCTTCGCATCTGCTTCTTTCATTATAAATCTAGTTATCTATGTTTGATTATTGTATGTATTTTGTTGGTTTGTGTCTATTAGCAAAACTAATGTTCATCATTCCTTCGGTGCATCACCTTGTAGTTTAGTCATTTCTTATTTCTTATATCCCTTTTATCCCTATCTCCTTGGAAAATTTTAGATTAGGTATAGAGATAGATCCTCTACAAGTTCTCATGTATGCACCTAAACAGAGGAATAGGAACCAACCTTTAATCTGGAGAGCTTTTCCATTTGCAAGGTCCCACACCTTGGGGAAAGTTCAATGTTATGCGGATCACACCAAATGACTCCCTTAGAAAAGCATATCTATAGAACTCATTTGGGGGTGCTGTGATTTTTCACTAACAGTTTTGGCACGCCTGGTGGGACAGAGAAGTCTCCATCTTATTACTAGTAAGATTGATGTGCACTTGTTGTGATTCTAACTTTTAAGAAGTTTTAAAATTGTACATCTAGTGACTCCAAAAGAAACAAATCCACTGGTTTCAGCAGTCCAAGCAAGTTCATGAGAAGGATATAAACAAGGTCTAGAACAAGAGAGGAAGGAAAATTTGTACACATACACTTGTATCCGCAGATGAAGGAAAATAAGAAGAGCCAGAGGTCTCCATATCCCCTAAACAGAGAGTTATCAACACCTTCTCCTACTAGGCCGTTCTTTTAAACAAGAAGGTTACTCAAAGCCGACGATCGAATGGCTCACCAAATCCTTATGTCAACTTCACTAGAAAGAGCCCACTCACCCCGAAGGCACAAAATCTGGTCCCGATTGCAAAATTAAAGAGCATCCCATATTTCACCTGGGAAAACCAGACTTCTCCTAGTGACCATGTCCAAGATATTGCAAATGTTCAGACAATCCATGAGATCCATGAGATGGATATCACAAAGTCAAGTGCTAGCCTCTTCACTCAAAGGTAAAGCTTCACAATGGTTCAGAGCCTTGAAGCAAGTGCTCTATTCAAAACTAGAACCAGGCTATGCACAACTCTTCACAACCGGTTTGGAGAAAAAGGTGATAATTTGTCTTTGTTGGAGCAAATGAAAACAATCAAGAGAGCCTGAATGAGCAATCGATGCATTTCAACCTCAAATTTCAACGGATCTAGGACAGATTCCAACAAAAAGAAAGCCCACTAATGAAGGTGCCTTCTTATACTTTCTTAGGGCTTTAAATTATGATATTTCTTTGATGATTCGATTAATGGGGGCACAACCTTACCGCAGCCTATAGCCTTTCCATAGAACCGAGAACCGTTTGATTCAGATGGAAAACTTACCCTAGGCCATCCATGCCCCTTTACCCCGAGTTAGGAAACCCGGGTACTAGCCAAACACCCACATTAGCTCTTATACCACACCCTGTGAGTCAAAGTTCATTAAGCCTCCACTTCATCATCTAACACCTCAAAGGAGCTTCAAGGAACGATGAAACAATTGCAAAACTTGGGAAATGAGCTAGTAACCATCAAAAGATAAGAGGCTCGAGTTCTAGGCCATATCAGCCCGTGCTCAGACGTGCCGACCCCCATATCAAGAAAATTAGACCGCCAACCTGTGTTGTAAATCGAGTCAACACCAAGGGCAACCTCAAGCTACTATACCTTTCGAGATCATATGACCCAAACATAGTATAACATGGCATAAGAGTATGAATGGTGTTTCCCATGTAATCAGCCACATAATCAATCGATGTGCTTCAATGGTGCATTAAATCAGCTTTGATGGTGCAAACCGCCTGTGTGTCACAAGAACCTACCGATGAAGAAATTCGGCAAGAAGGAGCTCAAATAAGAGCGACCCCCAAATGAAACTATACTTGTCAATTGGCGGTGTGAAGACTTCTATGAAATGAATTAGACTCCTTCTCAAAGTATATCTCGCAATACGCGGTCTAAGAGGAGAAATATCGAGAAGGACATTCACCAAGCTCAAGTGATCCTCAACCTCTCGTCGCTCAAAGCAAGCTATTGGCATTCAAAATACAACTCCCGGTGTAAAGTCAATCCAAGCCACCTTCCAGACCTACTTAGGCACCGATTGCAATAACCCTGTGTAAGAGAAAAATGTGCCTGGGAAGGGGCAACAAAAGGATAGCTCATTCAACATCATTGAGAAAATGAAGAGGACAAGTGTGAACATTTCACTATGGGAGTCACTGACCATTCCAGTAAGGAGGGATCTATTGCAAACTGCTATACAAAATTGGTCAAGCTCAAATCACACCCCTAACCAACAAGAGAAAGTGCTTACCAATACAGCTCAACCTAGGGAAAACCATCGAGAAAAACAAGGTAAGAACCTGAGACCTCCTCCATTCTATGTTTCATTGATTATTGGAGACAAATTGGTGCACAATTGTATGATTGATTCTGGGGCAAGTAGTTCTGTAATGCCCAAGCAAATAGCTAATCAACTGGGTCTCCAATATGAAGTCATCTCTAGAGGGGTAGTGCAATTAGATGGGAAAATAATGAAAACTATTGGAATCATCAAGGATCTGAGCCTCACTCTGCATGCCTGCCCCAATGTGACTATTTTGTAGAACATATCAATCATAGATTTGCCACCACATTTTGCTTTGTGTTTGTCCAGGGACTTCACTACCAAAATTGGAGGCTATTTGTCTGTTGATTGGTCACATATGCTCTTTAGAACAAGGTATGGGGAAAAGGCCACAATCATATCTGAGCCCATTGTTGATTATCATATTGAATCTTATGTGCCTAGCCCAATCAATGCCGATTGCTCAACTTTTGATCAAGAAGACATCCTAAGCACTTATGAAGCAGATACCAAGGTGGGATGTATCTCGGACTTGACTCTCGATGAGTGGGCCAATAAAAGACATGCTTTTGACCCCTATAAGGAGATGGAAGAATCTGAACTAGGTGTTTACTATCTATATGAAGAGAATCATCCTTTTCCTGACCTAATTAAGCTAGAATATAAAGATGACAATGAGGTATGGCAATTGTTCTTTGATGGCTCAAGGAGTAGACAAGGAGTTGGAGGAGGAGCTATGATTGTGTCCCCAAAGGTATGAAATATTATTCAGCCTTCAGATTTCAATTTTCCGCTCAAATAACACTTCGAATATGAGGCTTTGGTCCATGGTCTTCATTGGGCAAGGAAGCTAGGAATCAAGAACTTGCAAGTGTTTGGTGATAGTGAACTAGTTACCAATCAAGTTAGAGGACTTAATGCTATCAAGAATGACCTACTCAAGAACTACAAGAGTAGGGTATGTGATCTCATGGAGGATTTCGAGGCCTTCAACATTGTGTCCATACCTAGGAAGGAGAAAAAAGCTGCCAATAGGCTTCTTCTGGGGCAATGTCAGAGAAATGTTTGATGTGGTCGACAACATCAAAAGAGACAAGGAACAACCACATATCCATATATTTGTGAGGCCAGCAATGCCAGATAACAACACATGCTGGCAGGTGTTCGAGAATGATCAGCAGATCATTAATTTTTTACAAGAAGAAGTTGAATTCTCAACTAGAAATCAAAGCAGATTAGAGCAACAATATGGGAATCAAATAGTATAGTTACATACAAACAAGCTCCCAAAGGCTTAGTGACATTGGATTCTATTTTCAATCCTAATGATCAATTTAGAAAAGAGAAGGCTAATATACAGATCAAGGAGAAGATTAAGAGTGAATACCATTGAGAAGGAAAAACACTTCAAATTGGCAAAGTGGCCACTGAGCAAGAAAGGTATGAATTCATACAACTTTTCCAAGAATTTATAGATGTATTTTCTTGGATCTATGAAGACCTAAGAGGGTTCAACCCAAAGCTAGCACAACACACAATCAAACTAGATCCAGGTTGCTCACCCCATCAGAAAAAGAAGAGACTAGTCAATCCACACATTGAGCCTCGAAGAAGAAGGAGCTGAACAAGTTGATAGAGGCAAGTATCATATTTCCAATCAAACACTCAAGCCGGGTTTCAAACTTGGTCGATAACAGAAAAAAATGGAGAGATTAGGTTGTGTGTAGATTTTCGAGACTTGAACAAAGCTTCCTCAAATATCATTACCCAATCCCTTCAATGGATCAAATCTTGCAAGTGGTGTCGGATCGAGAGATTTTCCTCTTAGATGGCTACTCAGGTACAATTGGATCATGGTGAAAGAAGATGATCGCCCAAAACAATTTTCACCACCAAATGGGGCATCCATGCCTACGAGAAAAATGCCATTTGGAATGTATAATGCCAAAGCCACTTTCCAAAGGGCAATGGATATGGCATTCAAAGGGTGATCAACAAAATATTACCTGATCTATCTGGATGACATTACGGTGTTTTCCAAAAATACAAAGATACCAACTTTTCCACCTAAGGCGTGTGTTTTGAAGATGCAGGAGTTTTGGGGTATCATGAACCCTAAAAATATGTATTCTTGTCCCATGAGGGCAAGCTTCTAGGCCATATTGTATCAAATGTAGGATTGAGGAAAATTGACTCAGAGAGAGTCAAGAAATAAGAGCATTGCCATTGCTAAGCCACAAGAAAGATCTTCAAATCTTCCTATGAAAAATCAATTTTGTTTCGCAGGTTTTTACCAAACTTTGCTACCCTTGTTAAGCCAATAACGTTGATGTTGAAGAAGAGCCTAACATTTAGGTGGAGAGTGAAGGAAAGGCAAGCTTTGAGGCCATCAAAGAAGCTATATCACAAGCCCCAACTCGTGAATCCATATTTCTCTAAAGACTTCATGATGTATGCCTTTGGTGGCGGTGACACAATTTTGCAATCTTAGTTCAAAGAAAATAGAAGGTACAAAACAACCAATTAATTTTTTTCAAATCAAGGTCTAGAAGACTATGAAGTGAGGTAATCCTTCATCGAAAATCAAGTCCTAGCAGTAATAAGAGAATTAAAGAAGTTTAAGCATCTCGTTTCAAATAATAAATTTCAATTGTTGGTCTCTCATGCAGAGTTAAAGAATTCCTTCTCAGCAAGGACTTGAATGAAAAACATGTAGGATGGATCACTCATGTCATGGAATATGACATTGAGATCAAGGTCACTAAGTTGGTATGTGGGAAGGGGTTGTGTGAACAACTAGCCTTAGGTCAACAAGATGAAGCAAACAAAGTGAAGAGGAGGTTGCTTTTTTGTACAAGATAATCAAGCAGAAGGAAATGATGATGTACCTACTCCTTTTTGGACTCAAGACATGGTGCACTTCCTTCAAACATGCTTGTGTCCTCATGGGATGAGTAAAGAAAAAAGGAGACATTTCAGACTACATGTCATCCCATATGTTCTTGTTGATGGTGTCTTGTTCAAAAGAGACATCAATGGCATTCTTGAGATGCATTGAGACATATCAAAGTTGAGAGGGTGTTACGAGAATTCCATGTTCAAGTAGGCTGGAGGTCATTTTGCTCAAAGGGTTACCGACGTACCAAAATTGTAGGGTATCGTACTCATCAAACGATGTTACACATACCCCAATGATGATACAGGTCACCTTGCAAGGTGTTCGGGATCCAGAGAAGCTCATGAAGTATATGTTAGCATCCTAAATGCTTTATCCAAGTTCCTTGTGCTTTGTTTTATCCCTCGCCCCCTTTTTAAACACTTTTTGACCTTCAATGATGAAATCGCCGCCGACAAGGCGGTGGTCTCCGTAACCACCGCCCCTACTTAGGTGGCGGTCCTTCACACATTTTCTAAAGATGCTCCTTTGATCACGACTTGCGTAATTTTTCAACATTTACCAACTTTTCTCAACCACCTTAGCTCGTATTAATGTTTTATGTTCCTGGAATAGTGTTTCTTCATTGTTTAATGGTAAAAGAGTTCTAATAGAAATCACCTTTGGGTGAATGTGAAATCTATAAATAGCCAGCTTGTTTTCAAGCAAATGGCCCCTCAATTTCTCATTTCCATTGTTTAGTCTTTCAATTTCTTGTTTATAATTCATTTTGTTTTCATGTTTTACATCCATGCTATTTTCCTATTTTTCTTTGTTGAAGCCATTCGATCTTCTTGCTTCATCTTGTTCATACAAATTAGTTTAGAGTAGAGTAGTGTCATTTATAGATTGAATTCATTAGATTTGCAGGTTGTGTTCTTCAAAGAAGGTAGATTCTAGAATCTCTTGGTACACTTGAGTTGTATTCCCATAATAAATCCCGCTAGGAATCAGACACGCCAAGCTCGTCACTTGCGTGCCCCTCTCCTACTCGCATTATATTCGGTCTATATCCAAAGTGTCATTGTTCAAAATACCTTTTTCTCGCTGATGCTAAGATATACACGCTCTTCTCGGATTCACGTGAACACGACGGAACGAGAAGATCATTCCGAGGGACAAAGTCATACACTACCGGATTCGCCATCGTTCTACAAATTCCATGTTTTATCTCACAAAGTTCTAGTTAAAACATATCAAATATAGTAGTGAAATATTTCATTTTAGTTAAATTTCATTTTTGATATCACGGAAGTCATGGGATTGATAGTTTCTGAAACTATGATTCATTCCTCACTTCGAGGTAGGATCGAGAATCTTTCAATTAAGTTAATCAGCTATTTAGTTATTTAATAAACTCACAACCGCATAGGCAAGTAACTACACCGGCTACCTTGCTTGTTTTAAAATTTGTTATTAGACTAGTTTTCATTTTCTCGAATATATTAGATTAGTTGCTCTTTCAATTCTATTCAAAATTCTATCAAAAATACAAAAATAGAGAAATATATATATATATCTTGCATAATTAGTTTATTTTGTTTCAATTAAGCTTATATTGATCTTGTATGACAATCACGGGACCTAGGGAGCCCAGGGAATACGTTTTTGAGCCAATCGTGCCTCAACCAAATCTTGTTGTAGCATTAACTGACATAGACCAAAATCTCAGAATTCAGGTCTTCCGAACAACAACAGACCTACAAGAAATTAGCACACAACTAAGAGGATTAAACATAGAAGACGACAAAGCACACACATTCTAGTCAAATCAGCCAAATTATAGGCTTCTTTGATAAATATCCGTATGACTGTAGAAGGAACTGAAAGAGAGAAAGAATTCGGTTGTGATCCATTAGTCCCATAGCCAGATGCAAGAGACCTCCTCGTTGATATAGACACTAGCTTACGTATCCAAGTTGCTAGAACACCTGTTAGGTACTCCGAGAAAATCGTGCAACTTCTAGTTCTAAACGTAGAGGTCGAAAAGGAATACAATTACTGGATACTCGGAATCAGGGGTTGACTCTTCATATGACCATAGGAGGTCCACAACAACCACGAACTTACGGTTGTGATCCACAGGTCCCAAAACCCAACGGGCCTACAAATCAATCAAATATTGACACCAGCTTGTGAACACTGGTGTTTAGGTCTTCTCCACTTCCACCAGACATCATCACACAACTATCATTATTAAACGTAGTAGCTAACCAAGCTAAATATTTTTGGACTAGACCAGAGAATCGTCCATAAAACACCAAAAGATCCACTACACATTTAGCCATTCCATTTTCATGACCTTGTCGGGAGATATATACGAAGCACCCATAGGTCATCTTCCATGTATCCCATAACCCATAGATCGGATCACGACAAAGCTCAATATTGATTGGAGCCTTTGAGCAGCTATCCTCGCCGAACGATCTATCACACCGATTCAGGTTAGGAGGGCCTTCTTTGTCTTAGATTCATGGACCCCGCTATTACGTGTTGAAGACATAAGATTACCTAACTAATTTATCCGCACCCCACGTGTATTCCATCCCCACCAGCTATCTCGGCATGACCTCAGGAGGTTGGGTGCGAGGAAGAGTCACTTGTAGATTCCCATGCTCGCATGTCACTTTTCCGTCGTATAGTGATAACACTCAAGATCATGAAGCTTATTATTGGCCCAGAGTGTTTAGTGATCTGCTATGCATGGATCAAAAGTGAAAGAATTGTGCATTCTTCAAAGGCAAGAAAAGGCTAACAACACTTCCATTACACCCAATTTAAGTCAACCAACCTTTCATGCAATGGGGATTGGACTTTATCGAGTCATCAATCTAAATTAAAGCCAAGGCCACAAATGGATTATGACAAAGAACATATTATTTCACCAAGTGGACCGTGGCAGTGGCACTCAAGGAAGCTCATGAGTCTAGTATACTAGATTTTTATTGAGGGATAGTGACCAACTTTGGAGTGCCACCACCATTATATCGCATAATGCATTCGGGCATTCATAGTTCCAAGATCACACGATGGGTTGTTAAGAACGGGACTTACTTGAGCACTTCCTTAAACTATTACCTCAATGTAATGGCCAAGTTGAGTCCACAAACAAGAACTTGCTAAAAATCATCAAAAGAACTCTTGATGAGAATCAGAGAACCTCGGCACACAAAGCTCAAATCGTCCTTATGGGCTGATAGGATAGCGCCAAGAATCAGATCAACCGAAAGTTCTCCATTTAAACTTGTCTATGTGAAAGAGGCAAAGCATGTTGCCTATATCACTTGAGTTCACAAAGATTGAAGCTCGTGAAATAACTAGAGATGTCCGAATTTGAACCGATGGAGGCCATGTATGCAGAAAGTGATAGAATAGGAAGAAGCCGAGAGCATGCACTCCGGTGCAATAGAGAAGAATCATGCCTCAATCAAGCGATGCTTTGAAAAGGAGGCAAAAACAAGGACCTTCCAGAAGGAAACCTGGTTTTGAAATGGAATGCAGATCGTGCAAAACCAGAAGGCATTCCAAGTTTGATGCCATTTGGAGTGGCCCCTACATGGTCACAAGATGTAAAAGTAGCAATGCTTTCCAATTGTCTACGCTGGATGGTGAGGAATTGCATATTCCAATAAATGGAATCTATCTTAAACATTGCTACTAGAAGGAAGGTTATCACCTTATACATATTAGTTACTTTCTTTTCCTCTAAGTGCTTGTGCACATTGTCTTGCTTGTAGTTTAGGTTGCTTTTCTCTTAAGTGCTTTGCACACCCCGCATGTTCTATTTGAGTATGTATGGTTTCAAATTTTGTATATAGTTGTGGTGTTGTTTTGTTTCTCTTATATAGCCCATTCAGAGAGACAGATGAAGCCCCAAGTCAAAACAATTTTCTACTCTCAAAAACCTTCGTTTTGAGATTTATTATGAAAATCGAGAGTGCAAACAACCAAGATCGTGAATCGAGGCGAATTAGTATCGACATCGTTGTTTTCGACTCCATGCCCAACGATTATGACAAGGCAATTAGTATTTTCATCTAGCAGAAGATACCCTTATGAGTCACCAAATTGTTATCCATATTTCATCCCCGGAAAATATTAGATCAGCCATGACCCCGCATAGAAAGAACGTAAGAAAAATCATTCAGATCTTGTAAATAGGTCACATGTGGACTCAACAATGGAATAACAGGGTCGAAAAGAATGGGCAAGGTGTCATGCAGAGGAACCAGGAGAAAGAAGGGGAAAAAATGGTGAAGTTTCAAAGTTTTTCTCGAAACCATTCAGGAAAGAGTCCAAAATTGGCTAAGTATAAAGTGCAAGCAGAGGTCGTCAAGTGTCAGCTTGGCGCATCTCCAAGAGTTAGTCCAAAGGCAGAGACCCAAATGAGCGCGAGCTCTCCATGTGGCCCAGAGTCCAAAAGGATAAAAGGGACCGTTGAAAAGTCCACAGACTTATGGGGGCTGCCAAGTGTCAACTTGACGCTCCTTCAAAGGAAAATTTTGAATCAAGCTTTTAAGCGAGCACGGTGCCTCCACATGTCCGGGGCCTAAAAAGGGGCGATTGTGTTGTGCCAAGTTTCCGAATGACGCTAATTCAAGGATCAAATTGAGAGAGGGTTTCCAAATGAGCGCCAAACTACCGCGTGTCCCAGGTCAAGAAAATATGACCCCGTTGAGTAAAGGACTTAACCAAAATATAGAAATTAGGAAGGCAACAGAGGAAGCGCCATGTGGCAAGCCTAAACTAGCAGCATAAAGCAAGCCATCGGGGAAAAGTTGGTTTTTTTCCCCTTATTATTCCAAAGGTGTAAAAGTTGCAAAATGGGCCACAACTCCACCCAAAGGAAAAGTTAGCATTTGAGCTCGAGTCAAGCTCAAAGTGGGGAGTTGGAGGAAAAGGTGAAAATTTTCCATTTCACAAAAGACACAGAGATAAAATTGAAGTGCATCTCCCAACCAACCAAAGGGTGCCACATGTCCAAGCGGAGCATCGAGGACGCGAGAGTTTTCTCGAGTTTTGTGTTTTTTGTAGAAAAGGGGGAAAAAGATAAATCACAAACCCACAAACCCAATTTTTTTCTTCATCCGGCCGCCACGTGCCCCATATTAAAAAGGAGATCCATTTTTCAAATCTGTTTTCCCGCCTATTTGTATGGACTCGATACAAACTTTTAAGAGGCATATATTTCGACTCAGAGCTAAAAATATTACAAATCTTACACCATTGGAAGCGTCTCAACGTACTCTACGCCATGGAAAGATAAAAAATATTTTTTTCAAGCCCTAGTAGGTGAAAAATGGAGAAATGTCTTCGGGCCTTTAATGCAGACCTTCTTGCCTCAACAAGCAGATCGGATTCGATCTGCTCCACCGCTTCTTCCTCCTTCGAGGCACCAAATAAGGATTTGATGCAGTCAAGATAGATTTGGAATAGATTTTATGGGAGACATTAAATAGTGGTGGTTGAGCTTGGAGTTGTTTTTCCCGCTTCTTTCTTTTTCTCCGTCTGTATCGAATCTATAAATGTAGGGGTGGGGTTCATTCAAAGGGTTGGACATTCTTTTGTTTTGCAGCTCGCTTTTCCTTCTAAAGAAAGTAATTCATGGAGTTCAGGCCTTCCATTAAAATTACAGTATGTTCTTGCCTCCTGGCTGTTTTGTAATGCATTGTATCAATCTGCAGAGTAATAAAACACGTTTGTGATCGATTCTAGATCCTTTCTATCTCTTCTCGCCGCATCCGGTATTTCATTATAAATCAACGGTTATCCGTGTTTGATTATTGTATGTATTTTATTGGTTTTTGTCTATCAAAGCAAAACTAATGTTCATCATTCCTTCGGTGCATCACCTTATAGTTTAGTCATTTCTTATTTCTTATATCCCTTTTTATCCCTATCTCCTTGGAAAAATTTAGATTAGGTATAGAGATAGATCCTCTGCAAGTTCTCACGTATGCACCTAAACAGAGGAATAGAACCAACCTTTAACGGGAGAGATTTTCATTGCAAGGTCCCACACCTTGGGGAAAGTTCAATGTTATGCGGATCACACCAAATGACTCTATCTTAGAAAATCATATCTATAGAACTCATTTGGGGGTGCTGTGATTTTGCACTAACAATACCCCAATACAAAGATTTTTCCTAAACATAATCGGGACAAGAATGCAAATTATGTGTCTAATAAGGAGAATCATTTTAATGCTTTCATTGGTTGTATAGATACACCTTTTGAACATGTCAACACAATAACCCATGTAATATCCCTTAGACTATATATGTCTAGGCATGTGCCGACAAAGACTGGTTATCATGCAGCCCACATACTTATGACGGTAAGGAACTTATGCTTCAACATTCTTATCAAAGGATGCCTATCACAACTATACCTTGTTTGTTTCTTCATGCTAGAGATCCCATTCAAGTACCCTATTCCCCACCTTCATCTCATAGTCGATGGTATGGTTTACACACTTCGAACCAAATTATTATTTGGGTTCCTCCCAATCTTCTTCTGACTCCGATCCAAACTATTATTCCAATTCTTCATATTCACCTTGATCTTCTAAAAATTTTTCATCAAATATATTCACCTCATTTGAATCTTGAGTCACAGTCCTCCCTCTCTTCGCAGGACTCCCCTTATCAGTCACCTAAACAACATCTTCCTCCTTTGAAGATCCATGCGGCCCCAAGTCTCGCTACTCAAACATCTAATTTGGTTCTTGAGCCACAGTCCTCCCTTGCTTTGTAGGACCTCCCTTATTCACCACCTCAATGACCCCTTCTTCCGTCGAAGAGCTCTCTGATTCAAAGTCCTTCTAATCAATCATCCAAGTCGACTCCCATGTCGCATTCATCCAATCAACCTCCTATGGTAAAATAACAAACACCCCTACCGATTGATTCATCTCAAGATGAGGATACGATCACGGAATTATTGGGCTTACATGATGGAATTCCTTAAAGGATTACAATCAAGGATTTAATCTTGAATTCGATACACTTGCGTATTGGGAAGAAGAAATTGATTCCTTTCATCGAAACGCTAAGGAAGATCCTAAGACCATTGAGGAGGATCTTATATTTTCTTCACATCATTATTTATCTATTAGGATTCCTCCATCGCAATCCCATCTGGGTCACCACTTGGTAGCCCATCGTCTGCTTCTATATGTGGGGCACCTCCAAGTAGCCCTTCATCATCTATGTTTGGCTCACCCCCGGTGGCCCATTTTCTTCTATATGTGGCTCACCTCGTGTAGCCCCTCTTTGTCTAAACTGGGGGAAAATCTTAAAACCCCCTCATCTTCGATTCTTAGGCCATGTCCTAATAGCTCATCATCTTCTATCTACTGACGCCACCAGGAAGTCCTTCATCTTCAATCTTAGGGCCAAATCCTTGTATTCCTTTATCTTCAGTCTATGGGACACCTCTCGGTATCCCATCCTCTTCAATTCTTGGACCGTATACTTCACATCCATCATATTTTGATTCTATTAATTATGTGGCAAACCCACCGTCATTTCTCACAACAATTCTATTCATCCACTTTCTTCTCCCACTTCTTGGGATCAAACAAGTCACGTAGTAGCTTATAGGAAACCAAAATGGCTCCTTCATAGGATTAGATCAATAATTCTAAGATTTCCAAATCTCACAACAATTTAAACAATCTTAAAGTTAAAAATCAAACTTGGTTCAAAAATACACATCAACGCACCTATCAAGTATAGCGTAAAGTGCATAAAATTTTGGATAGTGACCTCAATATCCCACATACAAAATCCACATTTCACAATAAAACATAGTCATCTATTGAGTATGATCTCACCACGATCATTGAGATCGGGGATAATATGAATCTTGATAAGCAAACATGCCTAGTCTTCCTTATCAAGGAAATTACTAACATTTTTGTTGGATCTTATCACATCGAATGACCTTGTTGGTCCCACTTTTCAAAAAAGACAAAATACAAAAAAAAAAAAGAAAACATTTCAAAAAATCAAAGGTAAATGAACACACATTGCAATCAGGTATTACATACACATGGATGTTATTTCTTCCCTTCCTTACTATTCTTCTGCAAATCTTCCTACCATTTTCATCCCTTCGATGATATTTTGGTTAGCCAATTCAAACCTATTTTTTGACATTTATCTCTATGGTATCCGTTTGGCCTTGGTCTTTTATCACCTTGGTAAATTAAAGGGCAACCAACCTCTTAGAGATTGTAAAAAACATCTAAAAAACTTGTTGCGAAGAAATTTTGGATATATTTGTTGACACTAGCCAATTTCATCATCATAATCACTTCCACCTCCTTCCATCAAGCCATCAATGGTTCTTAACCCCTTGTCAAACAAGAGAGCTGAAATAAGTTTTCAGAAAGAAAAAGAATCAATCAAATCAAAAAGCACAAAGCTGAAAGCAAACGCTAAAAACAAAAGCAAATTGATATATAACTCTCTCTTGGGGTATTTCCAATAATCTCTACTATGGAGATGGACACACTGATTGGCAGTAGAACAATGTTGCGATTAGAATCAATGCATCTTCATCGGGCTATGGACTTGGATGGCGGTGAGAGCAATGTATGACTCTCCTTCCACAATCCATTCATAAAAATGAACTTTGAAAAATAAATCATTCTTACACATTGACTAGGGTGTCTTCACTTATTTCCTATAAAATATTCCCTATAAGAGTTAATAATTTTTCACGTACACACACTGTATCTCTATGAGAAAATAGGATTAGTATGTTACCAAGTGTCTATTTTTTGGACCTTGTTCAGACTCTTACTCTAGTTTGTATCTTGTCTCATGATTCGTGCCTTTGGCTAATTACTTCTTCATTATGAAGCTTCTAAAATACATTCATTCACATTCACGTTGTTCTTCTACTTTGTTTAGAACATCCATGTATGTAATATTTCCTTTTTCCATGTGTGTGGGCACCTTTTTCCCTTCACAAAAATAATCTTCCACTTCTTTCTATCATGTGCTTCTTGGCTAGCTTATGTTGGGGGCATCCTTGCTCCTTCCTAGCACATCATTATGTTACATTCATCATCATGTTGAACTTATCCATGTTGGCCTTGATCCATATTCTACACATTAAGATTTTGCTTTGAATATTCCCATCTAACACAAGGGGAAATTTTCACATCTTCATTTTCTTGCACATATGTGTGGCGTTATGCCCTTGTACATCCCGCCTATGTTCTAGGGCATCCACGTTTCCTATACATAGCTTTAGAAAACTTCTAGAAAATCCAAAACATTCAAATATGTTAGTCGGAAAAGTCAAAACATCCAAATAAACAAATTGGTGAGACAAATTCAAAAGCCCAAAAAAATTAGTCAAAAAACAATTAAAAACTCCAAATTCATGTTGGCATTCGTAGCTCACTTAATACCTTTCCAACACAAAAAAATGGAGTCGTTTCGAGGTTGGGAGAAAAAGTTATGGCCTCCAGAAGATAGGTAGTGCATGCAATGTTGTTGCACATGCGCTCATGTTCAAGTCAAAAACTTCAAAATGAACTAAAAATGCCAACACATGAACCCAAGTGCCCTTGCATCATGCACACAAAGGTGCCCGAGGCACCCAAGTGCATCATCACATGTGCATCTAAATGCCCATTGCGTTTCTCATTTTCTCCTGTGTAAGTGCCTTTTCTCCCATGTGAGATCCTTATCACATAGATTGATATTGATTAGTCCCAATTTCACAAAATATAAATTCAAAATCTAAATTTATCTTACCATTGCATATTTTTCTTTGATACCTTTCCAACACAAAAAAACAGAGTCATTTCGAGGTCGGGAGAAAACGTTATGGCCTCCAGGAAGATAGGTAGTGCATTCAATGTTACACGTGCACCTGTGCACCCATGATGAACACTACCAACATAGGTGCCCATGCGCCCATGCAGTGAAAATCAAAATAAAAAAATCTAAAAAAATGGTTTAGCATAGGTGCCAAGCAGTACCCATGCTTGGCAAGAAAATGCCAAAAACTCAAAACCTGGCCAAAGACATGTGCCCAAGTGCCCATGATGGAAAAAAATTGCCAAAATAATGCAAAAAGGGCTCAACAGGCGCCCAAGCACTAATGCTGGCCAAAAAAATAAAAAAAATAAAAAAGGACTTAGTGCCTGTGCACCCATGTTGGCTAGTAAAATCCAAAAATTCAAAAAGAGGGCTTCAGCATAGGCAGCACCTAAGCGCCCATGCCTTGCAAGTACAACTAAAAATAATAAAAATTTTGTGGAAGCCATAACATTTGCTTCCGAGCTCAAACGAATCCGTTTTTTTTATGTTGGAAAGGTATTGAAGTAAGCTACAAAATGGTAACATTAATTTTAACTTTAGATATACCAAAAAATTATGATTTTTCATTTTTATATGGTTTACATACTAGGATCAAATCTGTATCTGCATTATCCTCAACATCGAAATTGGTCCTACAAAACCATCTTTCTAATGTTCTTGCTTGTTCTTGTCTCAAATGACATGCGGATCATCATGATCTACCTCCATTAACAAAGTTGGGTCTTCTTATTATGTCGGTACTCTCTGCAAACGGTTGAGTTGTCAGCTGCGTGTCATAATGCACGAATGCTTTCCATGGGACTACTTGTGTCCTCCATTTTCCCTCGCATGTGTTATTTCTTAGGGCATCATTTTTAACCCTTGTCATTACAACACGAACATTTGAGAACTGCAACTTGATAACAAAAACATTGGTGTAACTATCTTGAACGTTGTTTGTTTGAGTATGTGTGATTGTACTAGTTTTAGTTTCTAGTTGTTTATGTTAGTTGGTTTTATATTGTTGCATGGAGTTAAATATCATTTTACTTTCTCATAATGCATTGCATAATGTATGTTGCATGGAGTTACATATTTTTAGCAATAAAAAATTGTTAGTAATTTAGCTTTTCATGTTATTTTACACTTTTATTTATTTTCAATAAAAGCCGATGATGTAGACCTAGGGGTAAAATGATACAAACAAGTTGCTTATTGAAAGGTGGATGCAAAGGTTGGGCTTGTCTTATATTTCTCCATTTATCATTTCTTCTCCATTATCATTTATTACCATTACTAATTTTTCTCCTAAAAATTCACCTAGGGCAATAAACAACCACATTTATCCCTATCCTTATTCATTCTCAATACCTAAGGGTTTCACGCCCATTTTGACCCATTTTCTTCTATCCATTTCAAATCATATTTTCGATCATCGATTGACTTCTTCTATCACCCCATTGACATTTCGAGGGGCATCCTTCATTCCACTAATTTTTCTTCAAAAAAATTACTTGTTTATGCTAGTATACTATATTTGAAGTGAAGTCACTAACTTCACCTCAAACATGGGCAAATGTAGACACCTAAATTTCACTTTTGCCATCTTATTTCCAAAATGCACTCAAATCACTCTTATTCTTACCAATTTTTCTATAATTAGTGCTCTTTACTAATTAACTAACATTTCTTGCCACTATGGTCGGTTGATAAGCACTTCGTTGATCACCAAATCCCGTCTGTATTCAAGATGCCATTTTACTGTGAATCGTAAGCCAAACCCTCTTAAAAATACAATTAGCGATTATAGGCTAATTAAGCCTATTTTGCCCTTGATTTGGTAAATATGCCTTACTATTTACTTAAAATCCTCTTCCAACCACTCAAAATCACCCCATTCACCTCCACAATGTCTCAAAGAACTTCACAAGTCTATCCTAGCCTCCTAGTTGACCCTAAGCGGTTGATTAAGGCTCAACACCTCTTAATCACTTGGTAATTCACTAATTGTGATTAACAATGCGTAATCATGATTAGAAATTCTAATCTAATTTGTGGATTTTTAGTCCCACATGCACCAAAATACAAGTGTCTCCCAAAATGAAAACTATAAAAAGAGTGCACCTCATTCCTTTATATTTTACACACGCCATCCTTTGATTTGCATCTCATATAATACACATGATTTCTAAGCCAAGTCTAATCCTTGCTTAAAACCTTCAACAAGGTTAGTAGATGAATAATCTAAAGTGACTTAACAAGTCATTTGGAGAGGTCATTTCATGATTGTTTGAGTAGAAAACATAGTCATTTGAGTGACCCTTAGGTCTATTTAGGCCCATGTTAGGTAATTGATCATATTAGTAGGCATGTTTAGTTAGTTTTTGCATTGTTTCCATACTAATTAGGCATTCTTTTAAGCTTTTATCTTAATGTTACATTCTTAGACTTAGAGCCCTAGCTAATTAGGTGGAAATGGCGTTAGCCTTCCTTGTTTAGCTTTTTTTTTGCTTTGTAAAATTTTGGGGTGCTTTCAGAAATATTGTGCTTCTTGTCCTAAAATGAAAATCTTAGAAAAAAAACCAGGAAATTTTTGGGACAATAACTGGCATCCGATTGGTCCCTAAGTTGGGGATGAAATTTTGAGTTCCTTTAAGGAGGAGGCTATCAACAAGTGGGGCTCCATGGTTGAAAACTATACTTGTATGATAGATGGGGTTAGAGGTTGGATCAACTTCTCCTATGAAGATTTTGAGAATCGGGAGGGGGTTGAGTATCTTTTTAGGTTATTGGGTTCCTCCCCTATCATGTTGATGGTTTGGATGATAGAATTATTTGGGAAGAGTCGAGCTTCGGGAAGGTGACAATAAAGGCAATATATAATAGGCTCTACAACATGAATAGGGGAATGGATGAGACCATCTTCCTTCCTAAAAAAATGGTCTCGGCATAAGGAGGGATTTCCCAAAGCAAATATTTTCCTTTGGCTTGCAGCTTGCTTGCAGAAAGCACCTTACTTATGAAAATTTGATGAAAATAGGTTTTCATGGCCCTGCCTTTTGTTTCCTCTGTGAATAATGGGAAGAAACTGGTAATCATCTTTTCATACATTGCCCATCTACCCATCAAATCTGACTTATGGTGTGATAAAGAAGTGGAATATAAATTGGGTCATTCCTTGCTTGGTTTTTTATTTGATTTCTTAGTGGAATTGGAGGGTGGCTCATAAGGGTTTGCAAACTTCTATGGAACCTAACTCCAATGGTTGTTATTTAGATTTTATGGCTTGAGTGGAACATGATAATTTTCCAAGGTGTTAAACTTTCATTTCTCCAAGTATGGAATATGATAGAAGGCATTTTATCTTAATCGGTTAAGTCATGGAGCAAAGAGTTGAGGTGAAGAAGCAAGTGAGGAGAGAGTCTTATGTAGTAAATGGCCTTTAATTCCCTGGAAGTATACTTGTGGGCCTCTTGATAATGGGAGTAGAGAAAACATAAAAGTTTTTTGGTCTCCATTTTGAGGAAGTTTTGATCAAATTAAATTTTGATGGCACTTCAAGAGGAAAATGGGCAAAGCAGGATGTGTATGCATATTCAAAGATTATATATGTCAACCTTCACGCCATGGCAATAGATTGTGGCATCTCCTCCAATAATGTGGCGGAAGGCATGGCCCTCCTTTTCGGTTTATTGGAGGCTAAAAATCAGAATTGGCAGCGTCTGTGGATAGAGGGAGATTCTAAAATCATAATCGGTGTACTTAGGTAGGTTTCCTAATTCCCTGAGTGTTGAAACTAATTTGTCTAAAGATTAAGGCTACTCTTTCCTTTTTCTTTGAGATTTGAATTTCCCACATTAAAAGAGTTGGGAATGAAGTTTTCATTTTCTAGCTAATCAGAGGTATTGATATTTGGGATAAATTTCATTCAAGGCGTCAAGTGTGGGAGGTGATCTTCCCTAGTGACATCATCTCTTTAACTTCGAGGGATGCAAGGTTGGCTGAAGGCCATGTGGGAGAGTAAGAATGTAGGTCATCGAGCATTTATTGCTATAATTGGATTGATGATTGTAATGCATAGGTCATCTTCTCTATGATCTTACGTATTGGCACATGCTCCTTCGTGTGAGGCATATCGAGGGTCTTTTTAATCTCATTTCCCATGTGGGAATTCAATTGTGTCTCCATTGGTGGTGTAAGGGTCTGTTGGATTGGAATTTTGTGTGTTCACAAGTGAGTTTACTATCCGATAGTTATCAAGAATTTGAGAGGCTCGGAGGTCAAGCGAGCAGGAAAAGGCGGGAGCCCTATTAGAGAAGAGGCAGTGAATCCTTCACCTCCTGGATGGACAACAAAAAAAAAATGTTGCAATGAGAGGGTGGTTGGAGAAGGTGTGGTTAGTGGCTGAGAAATTTGAGGAGGATGAGGATGTGGATATCTGCAAGAGCATGAGAAAATTGATGTTAGACCCTAATCAATCGATTAGAAGGCGTAATATATTTGATATGGCTTAGGGTCTGAGTGCCGCCAACATTCTGTCAAATTCCTTTGGGAAATTTATCCTCCACAGGAGCATGCTTGTTTGGAGGAGCGTTTAATGAGCATCCAATATCATATCCACGCTCTGACCAAGGGCTTGCAGGCAGTGGCGCGAGGACAGGAGGCTTTGGCTGCGAATCTGGGGGTTGGCTCTTTCGACGGATGCAAAGGTTGAAATGCCGAATGTTGTGTGGCACCTTCCTCTTCATTGACTCAAAGTATGGATGACTTGAGGTGGAGATCGTCGTCGAGGTCTCTCCGGGGTCAAAAAAAAAAGGTGTAGTTTGTCCTACTTGCCTAGTTCTTAGGCAAAGTGTGCAAAAAATAGTTTTTGGTTTCATTTAGCTTGTCTCTAGATGTAATGGAGTATTTTGAATATGGCCTTAATAGGCTGATTAGTATAAAATATTGTACATAGAATATAGTAGATGGTATGGGTGGTTATGGGTGAATACATCTCTTCCCCTTTATTTTGTATATATGATGAGCGATAATGTGCCTACACATTTTTGAGAGTCCATCAATAAATGTTAATATCATGGACTAGTACATATTTTTTTTTTTTGTAGACTAGGCCTTCTCCTAGGTATCAATAGCAAAATAAAAAAAATCTATATAGAAATAGTAAGCTTGAACTTCCGACCATATTCAAGAAAGAGTTTCCTACATTTTGTGAATTCTATGAAGAAATCAAAGGTTTTGCTTTCAAAAGTAATGTAAATGTTACATTTTGTGCACACACCTTTTCATGGTGTCATAGCCATTTAGTGAATGGTGGTAGCTTTTATGACAACTTTATGCTTCACCACATGTAGGTAGAATATATAACTAAATCGAGATTAGTCGTAAGAAGTTAAATCACATGAATTTATTTCAATTTACACAAATTTAGCCAAGAGGAAATTAATAAGTATTTGGAAAAGTAAAATTTAAGTTACACTTCCCAAAATAAAATATTCTCTTTGTTGTAAGTTATTATTCACCACCTATATTCAAAACATATAATGAATTTGAGATTAGCATGAGAAGTTAACTCACATGATTAATCTAGTGGGAAACTAAAAGTATCTACAAAAGTAAAATTTAAGGAAAACTTCCTAAAATAAAATATTCTCTTTGCTGTAAATTACCATTTAACACATGCATTCATAATATATAATGAAATCAAAATTAGATTAGAGAAGTTACATCATATGATTTTTTATTGTAATTTAGATAGGTTTAGCTTTTCGTGAAACTAATAAATATATGGAAAAACAAAATTTAAAGGAAACAACCAATATAAAATAATATTTTTGTTGTAAATTTTTGTTCACCACATACTTCTTGTCTAAATTCAAAAGAATATCGAGAAGTGAAGTCACGTGATTTTTATTGCAATTTAGACAAATTTAGCCAACAGAAACTAATAAGTATCCTGAAAAGCAAAGCTTAAGGAAAGCTTCCCAAAATAAAATATTCTTTTATTGTAAATTGTCCTTCACCACATGCATTCAAAATATATAATAAAATTGAGATTAGACCTGAGAAGTTAAATCGCCTTATTTTTTATTGCAATTTAGTCAGATTGAGCTAGTGGGAAACTAATAAATATCTGGAAAATCAAAATTTAAGGGAAACTTCCTATTCTTGTTATTGTAAAATTCCATTCACCACATGCATTCAAGATATATAATGAATTCGAGATTAGACTTGAGAAGTTAAATCAAATGATTTTTTATTGCAATTTAAACATAATTAACTAACAAAATTAATAGGTATCCAGAAAATCAAAATTTAAGAAAAACTTTCCAAAATAAAATATTATTTTTGCTGTACATTTCTGTTCACCACATACATTCGAGGTATATAATAAAATCGAAATTAGACAGAGAAGTTAAATCACATAATTTCCAGAAAATCAAAATTTAATTCAAGATATATAATGAAATCTTAAATAGAGTAGTTAAATCACATGATTTTTGTTGCAATTTAGACAGACTTAACTGACGGAAAACTATTAAGTGTTTCAAAAATCAAAATTTAAGAGAAACTTCCCACAATAAAACATTTTTACTGTAAATTGTTGATCACCACTTGCATTCAGAGCATATAATGAAATCAAGATTAAATGTGAGAAGCTAAATCACATAATTTTTATTGCAATTTGAACTAATTTAATCCGAGGAAAACTAATAAATATCCATAAAAGTAAGATTTAAGGAAACTTCCCAAAATAAAATATTCTCTTTGTTGCAAATTGCGGATTTCTATGTTTGTCCTTCAAGGCACAGAGATGTTTCTTGGGCATTTGGCTTAAGTTTTAATTCATATGGACACATTTCCACAGACATTACACAACTTAGCAACAGGAAGCATTCAATGCAAAATTTTTTTTCTCAATATATTAAACACAAAAATGAAATACTATAGCTTTTGAGATAATTTTTTTGTGTTTAATTTTAATTAACAATAATATAAGATAAATATAATTTATGATAATAAAAATCGTGTATGTGAAAATTATATATCGTCTTCCATATAATAATAAATCATAACATTTTATTGAATTATTCTTTTTTAAATTTGAATGGCACGGATAATGTAATCAAAAGTTAAAAACTAACAAAATTCATGACATCTACGAAATGGAAAATTTAGAAAGGCCAAAAAAAAATGTACCACAAATGTGTACATTTTAAAATTTCAAAAACTCTTCTAAAACTAAAGATTGAGAACATTTCAATAAATAAACCCATATAATTAATCTCCAAATCAGTTTGGCAAAAGAACATTATAAATTATTTCAACTAAGTACTATGTAATTAATGTTTACATTAAATTATCTGATCAAATCCTAAGGGTGAGAGAGTTATTAGGAGAATCTGTATGAGGGGAATTGGGAGAATAGATACTATGAGAAGGGGGAGGGTTGGGAGAATTTGCAGGAGAATCACTAGGAGAATACAGGGATAATTTTGTGAATATTCTGACTTTGAAATCTGTGCAAGCTACGCCCTTTCTAACGAATGTCAACACTTTATGCATGAAATCGTCAAATTTAACTCAGTCTCCACGTCCCATGAGGCTGAAGTGAAGTAGGAGAATAAGGAGATAAAATAGGAGAAGGAGAATAAATGGGAGAGTTATGAGGATGGCCAGGTGAAGTAGGAAAATAAGGAGACGAAGTGGAAGAATATGGAAAATCAGGGGAATAAGGACATAAAATAGGAGGAGAATATATGGGAGAGCTATGAGGATATCCAGGTGAAGAAGGAGAATATATGGGAGAGCTATGAGGATATCGAGGTGAAGAAGGAGAATAAAGAGATGAAGTGGAAGAATACGGAAAATCAGCAGGAGAGCATATGGGAGAGTTATGAGGATATCCACGTGAAGTAGGAGAATAGGAGACGAAGTGGGAAGATGTGGAAGATCAGTAGGAGAATATATGGGATAGTTATGAAGATATCCAATTGAAGGAGGAGAATAAGGAAATGAAATAGGAGAATATGGAAAATCACTAGGCCAAGAATGGTAACTGTAATCTCTCCACATCAATCGAAAAACATCTTTCCAACTTTAAGCGCCTAGAGCTCTGTAATCTTCATCTTGAAAAGCATATGATGCAAATTTGATACACTTGTGCTTCCAAAACTCATCATTTGAACACAGATACCTGAACTCTGTGCACACACAACACAACATAGCAGCATCGATTCCATGAAGACTTTCCATGATTTTGATTCTTATGTCCATCGGGATCGTCATAAGAGATGGGGGCAATGGCAAGCTAGCCTTCTCCGACATATCACCAAGCAGTGGCAGACAAAGTCCATCCTTCACGTCCCTACACAGCTTTAAAAATCCCTATCACGATCCATAAATTCCAGATCTTTGCCGAATTCAGTGAAAGTTTCTCTAATTTTAGGAAGGGTTCCCCTGTTCTGTAGGAAGATATTTCTGCAACGGAAAGAATTGCATGCTCAATACAAGGCATAAATTTTTCAACTTCTAGCCAAAGCCGTGAACACTGCGACTCCTTTGCATCCACAACCAGAAAAATCCCCGCCAGTTGAAATTTAAGCTCAAGATTTTCCACACGTTTACTCTCTCTATCATCTGCATTACAAGACAGAAGTTGAGGAAGAGTGTAACGAATACTACTGACCAAATCTTTCGCAGACCAGCTTTGAGGAAGACCAAACCCTAAACAAGCTTCTGAAGTGTGTACATCAAATCGTACAAACCCTAATTCCAGCATCACGGCATGCACAAAGATAATCAACAGGTCATGATCACATTTTACATTTTCTTTCTCTTCTGAGAAAACCCTCTGCAGAAAATATGAAATAGGTTTATATTTTTGTTCCATGGGCTCATTATTATCTCTACACTCCACAGTTTTAAAAATCTTTGTTGGATTACGACCAGAGTCACTACACACAACCCTTTTCCTGGTCTGAGAGCTTTCTGGCTTCCTGTTGAGGAAATAACGCTGTAATTCGCACCAATATATTCTCCGCTTATAACAGAGTAATCCCCTTCATATAGGAAACCATGAAGAAGTTCAAAGGAAAGTCCGCACGCAGAGTGAGGGCATGGTCCCATGGAAGGGGGCTCCTTAAATATCTCAGCGGGTGCTGCTGAGAAAATTTAGGAGCATTTTAGCAGTTTTAAGGTCCCATGATTTTTTATTAGTTTCCTCAATAACATCCGCTGAGGTATTATAGGATCTCATTGGATATTTATGGTTATTTGTAGGAAAATAAAATCATATTTCTCTTTAAAATCACCAAAAAATAATGGCGGGAATGCATATTAGATTCTCTCAGCCCTAAACTGTAGGGGGAAACTCCCAGCCCCCCTCTCCAGCCACCTCTTAAGTTTAGGGGGCTAAAAAAGTGGAGCTCCTATTTTTTAGGCCTAGATTCTATTATTTCCTATAGTTGGCTTTAAAAATAAGCATGGGACCTTCTGCTGCACGAAAATAGGAGCCCAAGCCCCTCCATGGGACCATGCCCTAAATATAGATTATAGTTCCAGCAATAGATTTTTATTTTATTTTTAAAAAAATTGAGGATGCTTTTATTAACAAGGCCATGATATGGCAAATCCTGCCGAAGATGAAGTTTTGTGGTGTAGGGGAGAAACAAATAGATGTTTGTTGAAGTGTAGTGTTATTTAAGATTTTATAAAAAACACAGTAGCATGGGAACAAAAAGTTGTTTGTAATCAAAGAAGCCCTTCATCATGTTTGTGATTGAATCTTTGAATAAAGTTTCGTAGAATTTTTAATCTTTTGTAATAGCCAAATGAAGTTCATGTTTAGAGTTAGAGACACATGTCAAGTAGCTTGATGTTGGAAGACTATACAACAAAAGCGTTGAGATATTCCTGTAAATTCAATCATGCATAAGTGAAGTAAACTAAACTAAATCAGACATGAATACTAAATGCGAAAAAATGAAAATAAAAAATAATTAGGAAGTCAGTTGTAAATAAAAATATACTCGATTCAAAATGCACAATTTTATTTGTGAGAACCATCTGATTTCTCAAATTTTCAAAATTGTGGTTCTTAAAATGGCAGATACACAAATTGAATTTGAAGTTGGAGTTGTGTGTTTGTGAACTTATGAGTGGATGATGACATTTAAAGTCACATACAAGCAAAGGAGGTAACTCAATGAATTTTCTTGCCAAGTAAACCTTATATCGAAAAATTGTTAATGGAAAATTAAATTTCTTTGTCTTCAATCTTTGTAAAATGTCAAGTCGCGAGTCATAATAGACCTTGTACATGCACATGCCAACAACAGGAGCCCAAATAATTACAAAATTGTTAACATCTTAAATTTTAAGAGACACTAACTTTCCCTCAATATGATGAAGAGATAAAAATTTAGCCAACATCAACCAATAAGTATTACATGCAAAAGTTTCTTTGGATACCAAATGAATGTCTATTTTATCGTTGTATTAGGAGAGTACATCAAAATAAAATATCCACCATAGTTACATTAGTGAATCTCCCTCTTGCCCTGAAAATTGTACAATAACATATCTAAGTTTCTAGGGTTCCAACTAAAGCAATAACAAAATTTAAAATGTCCATTAAAATGAATTGGGTTTTCAATGTGGGTTAAAAAAACTATTTGAAAATAACATATAATTAGGAGTAAACTGTAAAAATGCTCTAAAGCATTCTCTTCCACAAGGTTGAATTGTTGGCTATCTTTCAACACGTTGCATTTATGAAGCAATTTTTTTGTCTGACAATAAATGTTAGCATTTAATGACTTTCCTACCAGTTGCAATTGGATGATGAAGACTGGAAAGCGGTGCAAATCTAGCAAAAGTGACGAGAAATTCATCCAATCTAGTTTAAGAAAATGGCAAAATCTGTACATGTGAAAAAAATTACGGTTGAGAAAAAGTATACCTACACTCTAACCTCCTGCCAGGCTGGCATCTGACCTTGTGTGAGTAATTGAATTTATGTGATCAGACCTTCTGCGAACAATTCATTTTGATATAAAGAGGGATCGAAGTTGGTGACTTCCTCCCTTCCATTGCATTTTATTGCAGCCTTATCGTAGGCCCTAAAACACCATCGCCTTTTTTTCATTTATTACTCTCTTAAACAATTTACATTTCAAATAAAACTAACATTTCAAGATAGAAAATTTCTCCTTGCAGCTTTACTTCACCGTCAAATAAACCCAAGTAAATATACCTGCATCTTACAATAAAATAAGGTCATTTGTTTAAGTCAGGCAACCATTAAATTGCATCTCTGGAATGAAAACCAGAACCCATTACTGTATAGAAATGGAGAGACCTAAATCTATAAAGCAATTTCTGAAAGGAACTTCAAACATTGAAATATCTAAAAAAATAATTTACAAACTGAAAGGAGCCTTTCTTTTTCCAAGTTACTGTCCCATCCTGGCTTCCCACTCACCACATTTGTGCAAAGCAACACCTCTAAATTTTCAACTTCATCCGCAGAAACTAGTGCTTTGGCGCCTCAAAATGTGTACAATTTCTTCCTTTCAAAGATGGCCCATCTGCAAAAAAACACAGCTGGCTGCGAGTGAGATATACATTGAACCACAATTGGAATAACAAATATCACATGGTTTTCAAAATAAAATGAAGATTGCCTGTTTCGTATGGTCTTTATAATTGTCTTTCAGTCACTAAATGACACATTAAATGTCACAAGCAGAATAGTCACATCTATCTTTTTGGCAGATCATAATTTATTTTGAGCCCCGTGCTCAATAGTTTTCAAATGAATTTTAATTTTTTTGAAACTATAGTTTGAGGAGAATTTTTTGTTTCCTCGAACTTAGCAAACAATAAAGGGACCAAGTCAACAGCCCAATAAAATCCTAGATAAATATCAGTTTTCAATAACATAATACATATATATTTTAAAAGTATGGAGAAAATACTAGAACATAAAAATATTGCCATGTGATTGGTCTTAGCAAAGAAAAATTAATAAGAGGGGTGAAGACAATATCCTTGCCTTCGGCAGGATAATAATAAATTATTAATAAAAATTTATTATCATAATTGAAATGGAGTTCATAATGAAGGATTTAGATCACATTTGGTAGGTAAAGTTTGCGTGGCAGTCTCTATTACATACAAATTTATGCGTGGCCATCTCTATTCAATGTGAATTTATTTGTAATTAATATGTAAGTATTTTATATTAATTTTTTATGTCATTTCATTTTTTTAAAAGATATGGGAGTAGAGTTACCATAAATATTGATGACACATGATATTTTATTTTTGGATTGACATTATAGTATACTAATGATTTTTTCTATGTGATATATTTTGATTGATTATAGAAAAATATCAAATTTTAACTAATTGAAAATTGAGAGAAGGCTAAGAAATTGTCATAACAAATAAGAAAAACAAAAAGACCTTTTTAAACAAGGCCATGATATGGCAAATCCTGCCGAAGATGATGATTTGTGTTATGTGAGAAGAGTAAATAAAATAGTGTTGAAGTGTAGTGTTATTTATCCATTTATGCAATGCACAGTGGGAGGCAAATGAAAATTTGTTTGTAATTTGAATGCCCCTTCCTCATGGTTGTAACTTAGTAGTTGTGTTAACTGTACTTAAAATGTTGTTTTCACTGCAAAGTCAAAGCGGAAAGAGATGTTGAGATATTGACAAAATAACGTAGAAAAGATGCATAGAATTTAATTTTCTCTATGCTCTCTGCTCAATATTTTTATCCTTTTGGTGTTTTGTATCTGAAAGGAGGACAAAACAATAATGCATAAAGAAATAAACATGTAACTATTATTGTAATTGTACATGCTTAATATATAGAAAAAGTATACTATGAGACATGTAGCAATCCTTCAATAGGAATGAAGAAAAGTTTCTAGAAAATGTTCACAATTGTTGTTAATGTGATGGATTCCTGTCACTATTACAGAAAAGGATCCAATTGAGAATGT
Organism: Taxus wallichiana var. yunnanensis; assembly: GCA_018340775.1. Classification (NCBI taxonomy): domain Eukaryota; kingdom Viridiplantae; phylum Streptophyta; class Pinopsida; order Cupressales; family Taxaceae; genus Taxus; species Taxus wallichiana. The sequence goes on along the minus strand of CM031238.1, from coordinate 238,625,443 downwards.
ATCAAGTGAGTCTAAAAGATCTTGTATTGTCATGTCGGTTGTAAATTTTCAAGAATCACAAATAGTATGAATGTTCTCCATTGTAGTATTTGAAATCACGGAGGGGGAACATCTTACATCACCTTTTTCATATTTTGATTTTTATTTGACAGCAAAGCCTATAATATGCAATCTCGAGGCCACAACCAATTTTGTTACAAATTTATAACAAGTTCTCTAGTAAATATGTATGCAAAATGTGGAAGCATACACAAGGTGCGTGAACTGTTTGACAATAAACCTCTATAAAATATGTTCTCATGGAATGTAATTATTACAAGATATGCACAAAATGGATTTTACAAGAATGCTCTCAATCTCTTTGATGCGATGAAGCACTTTGGAATTTACCTTCACTACTCTGCAGTGTTAGCCATCGGAATTTCCACCGTTCGATCTAATTAAAATATACATATGTCGACGATGTGAGGTTGTTAATCTTGGCTGTCCACATCTTGTCCGTTGTCAAAGGGCGATGGCTCGACCCAACTTGGAAATGTGTTCGGCACAGTTAAAAAATAACTAGGGGTTGCTTCTCGAGGAGAAAGTCTATGACCATTTTCTGCAAAACAGAGCACCGAAAGAACGAATCAACCATGTAAGAATACAAACCAAAAAATGTAGGAAAATCATACCCTATACATGTGCATCAAAAACTCACTATACAAAAAAAAAAACAAAGGAAAATCATACCCTGTACATGTGCATCAAAACTCATATACCCCAGTTAGGTGAACAAAACTTATGGAATTAAATACATTATATTATCTGACAAAAAAATAAGACAACTAATAGCTACACCTCAAACTTATGGAATTATAACGAGTATATTCTATTACAAAAAAATTAATCTTACTGCAACAGAGGTCCAGGTATAATCAAAATCTAAACACAAACAATTGTCTTAACCATTACAACAAACTGTAAAAAACGAAGACAGTTCGGATTTCCGCATTATTCTTAGAAGTAAATGAAATGATGCATGGATTTAGAACTTCAATAGCACATTTGAAATGTTCATCAGATTTTGAGTATGCCCATAAATAACAAAAACGGTCGCTGCACACTTATAAAAAAATAGTTACAATCTTTTTTAGTACTAATGATTTCAACGGTCGTTGTTGTACTATAACTGCTCACTGGCTTAATAATAAAGGGCTTTCTATGATTTCAAAGTAGATGCCCATATAATAATCGTTCTTCAGCATAGAGCAACCATAAGAAACTATCTCAAACACAAGAACTAACTCCAGCATATCCACCTATAAAAATGGAATCAAAAGCTATAAATATAAGAAAGGACACAAGAATACTTGAACCTTGCTAAATAGAAACTCTAAAGTATTCAATAAAAAACAAACATGAACGCATTTGACTAAAAACTCCAAATCTTAAAAAACAATCTGCACATCCCACAAAATGTCCACTGGTCAAAATGTACTAATTTGAAGAGAATTAATCAGTACATACCATACTTAAAATGCTATGGAGATCATTAAAGGGAACCCGACTTACACACCTTAACAAGTCAATAAAACTAAAGGTAAGAGATAATTTTCAGGGCACCCTTTAACAAAATACCAAAATAATTTTGGTGTATAAGGGCAACATGTATATAAATCAAATTGTGCTCCAAGATCAAGGATGGGGTAGTTGTTAGGCCAGGTGTATCCTTTTCTTATAGAGGGTTGGCTCCAAAGTTTCTAAGATTCATTCTTAGGATTAGTTTGGACAGATATTATTTCTCTTAGAGACAGATTTATTGAGTCGTCTGCAAATTTCTAAGTTTGAAACTCTGTAACAAGTCTGATACCAGAATCTTCAGGTCAAAACCTTCATTTAAAACATACTTTAACAAAAAAAATTAATCAGGGAAGAGGCGTAGAACTCACATCCACATCATCACAAGTCCCATACACGGCATCATCAAGCATTATTAAGGATTTGTATGATGTAGCACAGTAAACGTGACATTTATTTAGAATCTTAACAAACACAAACCGCTATTTTGAGTAGAAATCTATGTAAATAACAGTGAAGTGAAGTGTAGGCTTTAATATTTATTATTATTAAATTGCAGGTGTTAAAAGCCCCTTCGAACACACAGAATATATCATCTACCACATTAAAATAAGTAAAAACATTGATCTAGCCTGGTACACATCCACGGATTTTCCCTTCCATGGAATCGAGTTCGATTCTGAAGTTTTTTTGCGTGTGACAGTGCACACTGAAATCGAGCCAAGCCTCTAAGGAAGAGGCATGAGGATTGGTGTGGAGTTCTAGACTCTAAGAAAATTCTTATTCTTCATTCAATCACAGTGAAGCAAAAATCCTTGGTACTCTATGAGCAGTTGAACAATATATTGTTCTTAGGTAAAGAAGACTAGTTACAGATCTCTTGTCTTCATTTGTTAACGCAATTTTAGCCTAAAAGACAACTACTACTGCATTTTTCAGTCAAACATGATTGTCTTCGCAACAACTTTACAACATCCTCTGTTCCACTAGTGCAATAGCGATGCACCAGGCATGCCTTCTCCATCTATGTAGAAAATATATTTTATGAAAGCAAAAAAAAAAAAAATTCTCAACATTGTGTTCGTGGATATATTAAAAGGGTATAGAGCAGATCATGTCTTATACCTACACTAGTATAAAAAAAAAAGTAAGAAAATCATTCGAGCTACATTCTTATGAAAAACTCATAAAAGCCCAGCCCAGTGAACAGAACAAGGAAAGCCACCTAGTAGCCACACCCCTTACTTTTTGACTTATTCGCTTACAAAATAAATAAATCAAAATCTAAACACAAACTACATTTAGCCGACCGCAAGGAAAATTAACCATATCCAAATCCAAGATTGCAAAATTTAACCATCTAAATAATCTTTACATCTATATTAATCATTTTAAAATAATGGACAGTAAATAATAAGCACTTTAACAAGTTAAAAGATGATTTTAAAATTGGCCTGCCAAATAATTTTACCTGAAAAATTAACGCTGCAGTGTTATTCTTGTCTAGATTAGTTCGGCTTCATCCTCGCCAAACAACACAAACCAAATCAACAGCAGAAATAAATCCAACTGCTAATTAACGGTAAATAATAAGCATTTTAAACAAGCTATACAAAGACTTTAAAATTGATATTCAAAAAGACTACAGAAAATCAGAGAAAAACTGAGAATGACTAATCCTAGGGTAAATAATAAGCATTTAAATGAGTTGTATTCTCTTTTTCATCGCATGTCCGTGTGGAGTCCGTTAGGACACAGGAGTCACAAATCCGCATAAGTATCCCTTTTCCCCAACGAGTTTCGCATTCCCTCCTCTTTTCTTAAGAAACCCCACACCATTTTACATTTGCAGCTGCTTCATTTAGCCGTTTGGAGGCCTCCCCAGCTGAAGATCTTCCTTCTGAACATTTCATTTGAGGAGATGGCAGGAGCAAGAACTCAATTCCACCTACGCGGCGGTTTTGGCTGTAATCATGTTGTTATTGGCGATGAGTTGCAGCCGAGGAGGCGAGGGGCAAAGGCACGTCCATCCCTCGGGCTCTTCAATGTTGATCATTCAACTAGGGAGAAGGGCCAGTAGTGGTACACCCTAAGTTAAGGGGTCCACAAAATCAATTATTTATGATATGGGATTGTGATTTTTTCACTAATATGTAGTTTAGATTTGTGTTAACTTATATTTTTTGTTTGGAATGTTCAATTGGAGGGAAAACCATATTTTGAATTGATTTAAAATAATATATGTGAAAATGCTACAACCATGGTGGAAACCAATACTTGAATATAAGTGAAATTGCTTGAACATTGACTTTTTTGTACTTGTACATGGGTGAAAACTCTTACATGTCATGATGTGATTGGCTACTTGTACAAATTTTTGAACTTCAATAATCAAAATTTTGGTTTTTATTCCATCAAGTATTGGATATTTTAAATGCAAAATACTGTTCAAGTATTGGGACGTGTTCACATACTGGCCCTTCTCCCCTAAAGGGTAAATGAAAATGACAGGGTAAATTTCATTCTCAAAGTAATAAACACAGTCAGTCTCGAGCCACACAAAACTGACAGGATGCAGTACCTGCATTAAATGAATATGAGTCCATCCCCTCAACAGTGCCAAATAAAGGGGATCACCAATACAATCCTGCCACAACACAAAAATTAAAGCATCAAACTTTAGTTCAGCCCATTTAAATACATATGGCAAAATCTGATTCAACAAAATGCAAACAACTAATTGCTAAGGTGAAAACAATATCCTAGCCTTGGCGAGATAAAAATTTATTAAACTAGCAATCGCATGTGTACAATGTAATGTGAACGCCAAACAAAATATGTTATTTGATTTAGAGGGATAGTTATTTCTTTTGTAGTTGATGTTAAATAATAGTTAGTTGTGTAATAATAAAATACAAATGCAAGTGAGACATGTAAGTTTGTTAACACTCACTCTTGAGAATGTAGTGAATGTGAAGTGTTGACGTCAAAGTAGATTGAAAGAACCACTCAGTGCTTTAACATATTAGCTCTCCAAGAAACATAAGTGAGACAAAATATGCAAGCACATATAAATGAAGCTTAAATGGTTAGGGTACATTGTAGAGTGCTTTATTACCTCAAAGAGTTTGAGAGCATCATTGTCAGAGCTATTTTGTGCATATCCTACAATTATGGCATTCCATGAGACCACATCTCTTTGAGGCATTTTACAAACAAAAATCCACTTTCCATTATACTTTGATGGATGTTCATACCTTGTGCTAAGGCTCCCATATTGGTATAGAAAGGGTGTATGTTGACAAAGGTTGTGGAGGCTGGGTTTGCACTTGTCAAATGCATTCGCCTAAAAGTTTTGAAGGCATTTTCAACAAACCCATTTTATGCATATCCTGCAATCATTTAAGTCCATGAGATCACATCTCATTGAGGCATTTTATCATACAGTTCACATGCCTTGTGTATGTTTCCACATTTTTCATACATGTCTACCACGACACTTGCAACTACATCTAACAAAAATCAACTTTCTATTATACTTTGATGGATGTCCATGTCCTGCTTTAAAGCTCCCATTTCGACACATGTTGGGATGATGATGGAAAAGGTTGTGGAGACCGGAAAAAGTCCCATATCTATTATTCTTTGGTGAATGTCCATCCCTTGTTTCGACATAGGCTGACAATATGCTAGCAAAGGGGAATTGATATTCAAGTTGGCTACTTGTTGGTTGTATTTGGTGAAAGCAGAGTCAATGCTTCATGAGGATGTTCATGTCTTCTCGTAAATTTGGAATTATAATACTCCATGAGAAGGGGTTACAAATAATGAACCAATATATATATATATATATATATATATATATATATATATATATATATATATATATATATATATATATATATATACATACATACATACATACAAACATATATAATTTTATTTAGAAAAACCACTTCTATAATCTTCCAAATGTAACATTGTATCTTCCATAACAAAATAGTACCATATTTTAGAATATCTCTATAAATACAAGGGTATGAGCATAAACCGTGCAATGATCTGAAAGTAAGTTTTAAATAAGTGCCCACCTTCCATTAGAAACACCTTCTTTGGGCACAAAGAGCTCTACTTATCATAAGCACAAAGATGAAGTTCATTTTGAATCACTTGTATCATATTGTGAATGTTGTTTTAATCTGTTGAAGAAATCAACTAATTGTTTGACAAAATGCCGAATTCGGTCTCGATATTGTCTAACTTTGTATGGGAGTCTAACAATGTTTTAATGTTGTTTTATTCATTAATAGGCTCGGGAAAACCTAAAAGGACATGTATTTCTCATGAATATTTGATCTTGGTTGAATTTGTGTCGTAATTAGTTTAAATGGTCCTATGTAAGAGTGTTTTCATGCTTATGGTAGGATTGTCTTTAGTGTTCTCTAATCTTGACTGCACCAAAAAATGTGTTACATTAACCCCAAATGCATTTATAATTAATCTCAGTCCACACAGGTGAAATAAAATGGCATGCATGTTTTAAGTAACAAATTTGAGAAGCTCTTAATTATCGGTGTTACATAATCGAATAACAACCACAAAATGCATTGTAGCTCTTTTTAACAAACAAATGTAAGCATCTAAGTTACTTATCGAAATACTTCCACAGTGACAAAATTTCTGATTTAACGATATGAATAATTATAATTATGGCCTTAAATCCCTGCTTTATAGAAACATGTTCCTCTGATATAATGGTAGGAACAACTTATATCATGACATTTAATCCCTATTGTAGAAAACATTCTCCTCTGTCACCCAAAATAGATAGAGGTGTAATCACAAATCTTAGTGTGATTAATTAGAACTATTCCACGAGGCTTTAGGCCCCCTTGCTAGAGTTGAGAAATCCTTGATAACTTTTCTCGAGCTTCAGTAAATGCTCACAAAGATTATGAAAAGGGAGAGAATGCTCAACAGATGACAAAATTAGATGTACTTACAAGTCATCCATATCCTATACATTACAGATTTCCAGCTCTTTCACTCACCTATTGTCATTGCCAATAAGTTTCTGCAACATCCTCACCAACACAACTTGTATTCACAATGTTTTTCAAATCAAGCTCAATGAATTGTAATCTAGAGGTCTCACAAACATTGTATTCTCAACAATCAAATGTCTCATTCAATTCAGAATATAATGAAAACATGCAGAACAAAACCTTCTTCATTGCTAATACTAATGATCAGAAAAGGAAAGAGAATGAAAAAGCACAAGAATGATATGCCAACGAGAATTCCCAACTTTTTGTTGTAGATGCTATGATATTAAATGAGCAAGTATATATAAAAAAACACAGAGTAATATATTGTTTATTCAAATCATCCGGGATACAATTACAATGGAAGCACTCCATATATATAGGAGTCTTCTCATAACAAACTCTCCAACAACATTTGTATGCATATACAACCATACACCTGTATGGTTTTAACCACTCACCAATATAATAATAAAACAAACTATTTGTTTTATTATTTAACTTACTAACTTATCACATACTAACCACCACTAACAATTACATTTTACATTTACCCATTTACCAACAATAAATATGAATACCTATGTTATGCACTAAACTAAGGTATTCCTAACATTCCCCCCCTTAGTGCTAACATGGGGAAAACGTCCATACTACACTACACCTGATTTCGCGATCATGTGATTTTCCTTTGGATGATCACAAACCAAAAATGGTTTTCCATCGGTTAACCAAAACCAAGAGTGAGGTGGTTTTCCATTGGCTGACCACAAACCACAAAGGGGTGAAGGTTTTCAAATGGTTTACCTACAACCATATCGTGATGTGCCAGTGCATTCTTCGGCCCTCATCATAGTTGCTCTTCTGGAGATAACATTTCAGAATCCATCATAGTGCAAACAAATCATAACACACATACAAACTGAAGCATTGTGTCATTTCTCACAATGTGAAGTTTCCATAACACATTTATTCTGAAAACACCACATTGAAATAAACACACACTCACACATGTCACCATAGTAGAAGCGGCCCCGCCATTGGCGACTAACGAAAGGACACTAATTGTCCTCTATCCTCTTGTATCCTCTAGCCTGCAGTAAAATAATTCTTAATACAAAAATTCTTCAGACGCGTATCCACATTTGTCTGCTTCAAGTTCCTCTTCTCCCGATGATTCTTCATCTACTATTATATTGGCTTCATTTCCAATTTTTCCACTTAGCACATCTCAAGCACGAGCTTTGTAGAATGAAGAAGTATGCCCTTCTTCTTGCAGTAGTAGCATTCAACTTCTCCTTCATTTTTGGAAAATTTCTTATGCTTCTTTCTATTGTATAGATATTTTTCTTCATCTGTGTCTTCTTTGGTTCTCTTTTCTTTAGCTAGGAGAGCTGAAATCATGTCCTCTAGAGTTTTAGAAGACATTTGACCAAGTGTAAACACTACATTACTGTACTTGGGAGGCAAACTATTCAGTAATATGGCTTTTGCATCTTCATCATCAACAAGAGCACTAACTTCTGCTAATTGTCTAGTGAGAGATCTGAAATCATTAATATGACTAGACATGGTGACTCCATCATCCATTTTGAATCTAAACAACTGAAGTTTTAAAGAAAACTTTGCATTGACCGCTTTTGCACCAAACAATTTATTTAGATTATCCCACATTTCCTTTGATGATTTCTCAAGATCAACATAGTGCAATTCAGTATCTGAAAGAGCTAAGCCTATAATGGCTTTGGCTTTATCATCTCTTGTTTTCCATTCTAATGTTTTTGTTGCATCTAATGGTAATTTTTCTTGCCCATTTACAATCCTCCACAAATTCTTATTCATAAGTTGCATTTGAATTTTCACTTTCCATGTATGAAAGTTAATTCCATTGAATTTATCTACCGACACTCTTTTGGTGTCTCTATTGATCGAAAAAATAACAAAGAACTTACCAATATTCAAATCGCGTAGATCAATAACTTCAAGGATATAATACACCTAAAAACAAATCAGTAAGTTATCGTTAATGATTTCTATTTTTCTTCGTAACCAAAAATTAGGGTTTTCCAAATTTTTAAGAGAACGTGTTCAAAATATAAATAAAAAATCCAAAAATTTACTAGGATTTGGAATCGATTTTTACGAAATATGCAATTTAACAGTCATATTTTTAAAACAAGAAAAATAGAAACCTTTTATTGCAATTTGAACGTTGCTTTTAACATCCATGCTTCCACTGAGCTACACGCTGGGCATACACACATTTTCCAAAGAAATATAATTTGTAATGATCATAAATAATCACTGCACCTCACAAATTCTTATTGAGCCATACCTGCTCTGATGCCACTGATATTAAATGAGCAAGATTAAACAAAAAACACCGGAGTAATATATTGTTTATTCAAATCATTTGGGATACAATTACAATGGAAGCACTCCATATATATAGGAGTCTTCTCATAAAAAAATCTCCAACAACATTTGTATGCATATACAACCATACACCCATATGGTTTTAACCACTCACCAATATAATAATAAAACAAACTATTTGTTTTATTATTTAACTTACTAACTTACCACATACTAACCACCACTAACAATTACATTTTACATTTACCCATTTACCAATAGTAAATATGAATACATATGTTATGCACTAAACTAAGGTATTCCTAACATGCTAGACTTTATTTGGTACTTTAGGCTTCCCACTAAACCCATGGGCTACACCGAAAAATGGTTAATTCTTCGTTCCACTTTTTCCAAACTCTTTATAATTTTTCACTCATTGTTTTTTGTGCGCAGTTTTTTTACATCTACTGCTTTCACAACCACTATCATTCTTGACTTCACAAAATTAATACAATCCCAAAATCCCCGCAGTTGCTGCAACTTCCGTATCAACAATTTCCATGACTGTGTTGTTGTCTTCTTTTGATAGAAATTTGTGTTCACATACTAATGTCAAAGACAACTCTATCCAAATTTGATTGCTCCATGTTCATAGAAAACAAACCTTAAAAATACTTAAAAAGCAGGTATACGTTGTAAGCTCCGAAATAAAATTAACAAATAGAAATCTTACCAACTGAAGAAAATTTGAGTCATTATTCACAGATTTCCTTCCCATCAACAACTCCAAAAGAATAATTTTGTAATTGTATGCATCAGATTTCTCATTAAGCCTTGATGTTCTTGCATATTCAGGGTCAATGTAACCAATGGTACCCATAACATAGGTAGAGTGTAGATTTTGGTTAAGGAAATGCACTTGGCAATGCCAAAGTATGACAAATGTGCTTCAAAATTATCATCCAAAAGAATGTGCTTGCACCTACATGTTGAATATGAACTCGCAGACAAAACAACAAAGAAAAAGAAGAAATTCACCGCCAATATTGATGCTCTACTCTCTCCATTAACATAATAGATTAAATGGATTTACAAGAATGAGGGATAACATTTCTGGATTAAGGCCAAGAAAATGCAAACTGCACCAAAACTAGAGATGCATAGATAGTCTATCTTATAAAATCCAATCGGTTGCAAGTCGGGTGGGGGTTCTAGGCAAACACGAACTTATCAAAGTATTGTTTTATTTCCTCAATAGGTGTTGTATCCGCCCAATCCAATTCAACAAATTTAGGGGCATTATCAAGCCATAATAAACTATGGACATGTGCGGAGCCTCTGGTGTTTCCATTCATACCGTGAGACGAGGGAACATAAATATTAGTTATGTAGTTTGAAACAATCTTATTAAAAATTAGATTGTATTACTTGTACCAAAAGTCTACTACTCCATGGCCTTTTCATCAAGCATGTTTAACGCATATCCTGCAATCATGTCATTCCATGAGATGACATTTGGTCAAGGCATTTCTTTGTAAAACCTAAAAGCCTCACCGAGAAAACGATTTTACATATATCTTGTAATTATAACATTCCATGACACCACATTTCCTTGAGTCATTTCTTTAAAAATCTTTAAAGCCTCATCTGTATCAACAATTTCCATGACTTTGTTATTGTATGCTTTTGATAAAATCCGTGTTCACATGCCAATGTCAAAGCCAACTCCATCCACATTTGATTGCTCCATGCTTCAGATAACAAACCTTAAAAATACTATAATAGTGTGTGCAGTGTAAGCTCCAAAAGAAAATTAACAAACACAAATCTTACTAATCAAGAAAATTTGAGTCATTATCCACAACTTTCCTTCCATCAACAACTCCATAAGAACAATTTTATAACTATAGCAAAATTCTACCGCTCTATGGATTTTTCATCAATCTCGTTTAACGCATATCCTTCAATCATGTCATTCCATGAGATGACATCCGAGCAAGGCATTTCTTTGAAAAACAAAATAGCCTCACCGAGAACACCATTTGCATGTATCCCGCAATTATAGCATTCCACGACACCACATTTCTTTGAGTCATTTCTTTAAAAATCTTTAAAGCCTCATATGTATCAACAATTTCCATGAATGTGTTATTGTATGCTTTTGATAAAATCTGTGTTCACATGCCAATGTCAAAGCCAACTCCATCCACATTTGATTGCTCCATGCTCCAGACAACAAACCTAAAAATACTTAAATAGTGTACAAGTGTAAGCTCCAAAAGAAAATTAACAAACAAAAATCTTACCAACTGAAGAAAATTTGAGTCATTATCCACAACTTTCCTTCATGTCAGCAACTCCGGAAGAACAATTTTATAAGCGTAGAAAAAGTCTCGCTCCGTGGCCTTTTCATTAAGCTCGTTTAATGCATTTCCTTCAATCATGTCATTCCATGAGATGAAATTTGGTCAAGGTATTTCTTTGAAAAACCTAGTAGCCTCACCGAGAACACCATTTTGCATGTATCCCGCAATTATAGCATTCCACGACACCACTTTTCTTTGAGTCATTTCTTTTAAAATCTTTAAAGCCTCATATGTATCAACAATTTCCATGACTGTGTTGTTTTCTACTTTTGATAAAATCCGTGTTCACATACCAATGTCAAAGCCAACTCCATCCACATTTGATTATTCCATGCTCGAGACAACAAACCTTAAAAATAGTTAAACAATGTATAGTGTAAGCTCCAAAAGAAAATTAACAAACAAAAATCTTACCAACTGAAGCAAATTTGAGTCATTATCCACAACTTTCCTTCCCGTCAAGAACTCCGTAAGAACAATTTTATAATTGTAGCAAAAGTCTCATCTTTGCTCTATGGCCTTTTCATCAAGCCCATTTAACGCATATCCTACAATCATGTCATTCCATGAGATGACATCTGGTCAAGGCATTTCTTTGAAAAACCTAAAAGCCTCACCAAGAACACCATTTTGCATGTATCCCACAATTATAACATTCCATGACACCACATTTCTTTGAGTCATTTCTTTAAAAAGCTTTAAAGCCTCATCTCAGTATCAACAATTTCCATGGTGTGTTGTTGTCTACTTTTGATAGAATATGTGTTCACATTCCAATGTCAAAGACAACTCCATCCACATTTGATTGCTCCATGCTCCATGTTCCGGACAACAAACCTTAAAAATACTTAAATAGTGTATAATGTAAGCTCCAAAATGAAATTAACAAACAGAAATATTACCAAATAAAGCAAATTTGAGTCATGATCCACAAATTTCCTTTCTATTAAGCAACTCCAGAAGAACAATTTTATAACTGTATACATCATATTTTTCATTAAGCTTTGATGTTCTTGCATATTCAAGGTCAATATAACCAACGGTACTGTACATACCTAAAATTGTAGGGTACTGCACCGCCGAAACAACGTAACACGTGCCCTAATGATGATACAGGTCTCCTCGCAAGGTGTTCGGGATCCGGAAAAGCTCTCCAAGTATGCGTTAACATCCCGCATGCCCCGCTTAGCCCCTACGTGCTTTACTTTTCTCTTCTCCCTCTTTTCTTTGTGTTTTGGTCTTGATTTGAAATCACGCCCGCTCGGGCGGCGGTCTCATGACTTCGCCGCCCGGGTGCAGTGGTATGATCCTTCACGTGTTTTCCAAAATGCTCTTTTAACGCAACTCACGTAAAAATTCAATGTTTACCAGCCTTTTTTCACCGCCTTTGCTTGTATTTATGATTCTGGTTCCCTAGAATAGTGTTTTTGCATTGTTTATGGTTTAAGAGATCAAATTGGTTTTCACCTTTGGGTAAATGGGAATTCTATAAATAGCTGGCTTGTGCTCAAGCAAATGGCCCCTCAAATTTGCCTCTCAATTTCTCATTTCAATAGCTTAGTCTTTCAATTTTGTTTAGGATTCATAGTTTTCTTTGTTGCATGCCTAGTTAGTGTTGTTTTGCTGTTAGGAAGCCACATAATCATCTTGTGCTAGTGTTGTTACTGTTTCATGCAATCCATTGGAGTAGGACAGTTTAATTTTTAGTAGGAAGCCATTAAAGTTGTAGGTCTTGTTCGTCAAACAGATAGTTTCAGGTTTTGGACGTTTTATGTTGCATGACTCGCAATAAATCCCGCTAGGAATTACATAAGCCAAGCTCTGTTCTCTTGCGCTATCCCTCTCCTAATAGCATTATATTCCATCTCGCATCCTAAACCGCCTTTGTCCCAATATCTACTTCTATTGATGCTAGCATTACACGCTTTTCTAGATTCACGTGAACATGAAGGAACAAGGAGATCACACTGAGGGGACAAAGCCACACACAACCAGATTCGCCACTGTTCTGCAAAGTCCAGGTTCAAGCTTTCAAAGTTCTAGTTAAAATATATCAAATAGAGTAGTTAATCATTTCATTTCAGTTGATTTCACTTTCGATATTGCCAGGGAAGCTGTGGGGATTGATAGTTTCTAAGAAACTATGATTCATTCCTCACTTCTAAGGTAGGATCGAGGGTCTTTCGAATAGATTAGATTAGTTATCTGGTTATTTAGAATAGATTTACAGCTGCACATGCAAGTAGCTATACTCGGCTGCTTTGTTTGTTTTGATTTCGTTATTAGCTTAGTTGTCAATTTCTAGATATATTAAATAATTGCTCTTTAAATTCTGCTCAATAGTTTATCAATAAATATCAGATTTAGGAATATACATAGATGTATCTTACGTAGTTAATTTATTTTGTCATCAGTTAGCTTTATATCATTTCCTTTTGCATGACAATCACGGGACCTAGGGATCCCAGAGAATACGTATTCAAGCCAATCGTACCTCAACCCAATCTGGTTACAACAATAACTGATATAGATCAGAATCTTAGAATCCAAGTCTTCCAAACAACAAAGCAGACTTACAACAGATCAGCTCACAGTTAAGAGGGTTAAACATAGAAGACGACCAAGCACACACGTTTTGGTCAAACCAACCAAACTACAAATTACCCTAGAAAAATATCCACATGACTGTAGAAGGGCTTGAAAGAGAGAAAATGTTCGGTTGTGACCCTTTGGTCCCACAGCCAGATGCAGGAGACGTTCTCACTGACATAGACACCGGCTTAAGAATTCAGGTTGCCAGAACGCCTGTAAGGTACTCTGAGAAGATTACACAACTTGTAGTTCTAAACATAGAGGCCGAAAAGGCATATGACTACTGGATATTAGGGATTAGAAATTGATTCCTCGTATGACCATAGGAGGTCCACAAAACCACGAATCTACGGTTGTGATCCACAAATCCCACAACCCAACGAGCCCACGGGGCAATCTGACATTGATGCTAGTTTACGCATATCAGTATTCAGATCCACTCCACTTCCACCAACCATTATCACACAGTTATCCTTCTTAGATATAACAGCTAACCAAGCTAAAGATTTCGGACTAGACCAGAGAATCACCCATAGAATCCGTTGTATATCTATCATCCATCATATGACCCTGTCTGGAGACATACATGAAACAATCCCGGAACCCATAGATCGAATCATGCCAAAGCTCGATATTGATTGGAGCCTTCGAGCGGTCATCCTCGCCGATCGATCTATCACGCCAACTCGGGTTAGGAGGGCCTTCTTTGCCTTAGATTCGCAGATTTCACTAGTGCGTGTCGAAGACATAAGATTGCCTAACTAACTTGTATGCATCCCACACATAGTCCATCCCCGCCGGCTGTCTCGACACGACCTCGGGAGGTCAGGTGTGAGGGAGAGTTACTTGTAGATTCCCATGCTCGCTTGTCACTTTTCCATCGTGCAGTACCCATAACATAGGTAGAGGTGTATTTGCATTCACTGGTTGAAATATTGAACACCTTTTTCAACCTAGAATTGACAGATTTTTTACCAAATCATATTCGTTTCCAATATTGGTTTCGAGTTTTGGTAACAATCGTTCAAGTGAAAGCATTTAACAAGAGCATTCTACAATATTTCAAGACCGATACCGGAGGAAATTTTTTTTATCTTAACCCAGGATAAAATGTTGTTCATATCATCTAACAATGTGGTGTTTAGGGTGATCGTCTAACAATGTTTTCAAACAAAGTATGCAACATTGTTCGTTACACGAGATATGAGCTTGAAGGCTCATCGAGTTGTCTAGAAAACATGTTGAGTCGTAGAAGGTTGAGAAATGCATTTAGCTCCCACGTTGAACCATCGAGTTGAATGAGGCCTGGGAGACCGAGCTATTGCAATTTACACAAAGCTACCGAAGAGTATCAGATCAGCTCTTGATTTTTCCCATCAACGAGCCATCAGGAGGAGGGATTAAGCCACTCGGTCAAATCCATTGGTGTTGGGTTGAAGAAGAAGACCGGGGTTGGTGCAAGAAATAAATGTAGGAATCAATTCAAGCCATTTTATTCAAGTCAAAGGTCGAGTTGAAGGTTTCACAAGAAGCCCTGGTCCATTTTGAGTAGGTTCGAGTAAAAGCCAGAGTCAGTTGAGCCTAACAGCAGTGAGCTCGTGCGAAGTGGAGAATTCATCGTGGCAACGTGACCTGTTTTAGGAAACACAATAATCAATAGGTCCTAAGTCGAACTCATTCCTGATCAAAGATGAAATGCGATCCCAAACTCGTGTTGGGAATAGAACCGAGATATTCAGATTGGTCGAGCCGAACTTGGAAAGCTCTGCGAATAACAATCAATTCGTTTGCAGACGAGTGGCCGAACTTCAATGAGAAAGTCGAGATGCATTTAAGAACCAAGCTATCTCTTCATGGGGTCGAGCCACGAGTTTAAATGGAAAGCTCCGCAAACACTTGGAAAGTTTGAATATGGGAATATAACGGTCAGCTCGG
This sequence comes from Taxus wallichiana var. yunnanensis, assembly GCA_018340775.1. Taxonomy (NCBI): domain Eukaryota; kingdom Viridiplantae; phylum Streptophyta; class Pinopsida; order Cupressales; family Taxaceae; genus Taxus; species Taxus wallichiana. The sequence goes on along the minus strand of CM031238.1, from coordinate 238,609,587 downwards.
CGAGCCATATGAGTTTGCAAGAAGTGTAGAATGAAAGGGCCCCAATGTCCCAGTCGACTTTGGTCACTCGTGTGGGAAAAATCCACATTTACCGACTAACTCAGCGGCATGAACCTTTGAGTTCATGGTGGAAGAAATGAGCCCGGGTGGCCCTAGGACATACACGCCAAAAATCCCGACTTCACCGACGCCTTAGGCTTATGCGAGAAATTGGACAAAAGTGGCCCTTAGGGCCCACAAGGAGTTGGGATGTCTGGGCCCGATTTGCGCGCATTAGCTGCACAATAAAGAGCTCGGCGGCTATGCGGATGATGTGGGAGTTGGGGACCCAATTCACCTAGGACACAAGAAGAATTTTTTTTTCAAGGAACTCGGGCTTGCAAAACATTGGTGTCGGCGGTGGATGGCTCGGGGAGTCAAGGCGTATTGGGCGTCGAGCTGGAGCAAGAGATTGGGGTCAGCACACAATAAAATTGGCTCAGTGCATCCAGGTGGTCTAACATGCCAATAAGAATGGATAAATGTGAATGGATAACTTGCCAAATAAACATGCATGAAGAGATGGATGAATATGGTGTGAGGCCCGACGTGTAATGAACGTGGCGCCAACTCTAAGCTAAAGTAGTCGGTTAAATGAAAAGTCGGATAGCATTTGAGGGTGACTCGACGCTCGTAGAAGGGGTTTTCGGTAGAGCCAATGTATAAGATGGAAGATCTCGGTGAAGGAAGATAAATGAGTCAACAATGCAAGTATAGAGCCATCTTGTCCGAGCTAGCCAAGTGGCTCATAAACATTAACAACAAACATTACCTACCCCCTTCCATTCAAAAACAAGAATGAAAATGAAACCAAGGGCCCACCAAATTTTAATGACTCGAGACATAAAAAAATATTTGAAGAAACATTGAGAAGAGAAAAGGTATTTAAAATTCATTTCGGGAGGAAAAATTAATTATCCAATCCCGTGAACAAGCAAGTGGAAATTTTCCAAATTAGCTGCGCAGTGTTCAAATGGTCAAAACTTGAGTATTCCTTAATGGAATCATGCAAAATTGGTCTTTTTGGAATCGTGGTTCCAAACCCAACGCACAAAAACCAAGAAATATAGAAATTGATGAATATTTTATGGTGATTTTTAAGGAAAACAAACCCAGTTCAGTTTGGTTTTTGGATAGTGGTTGGAGAGGCATTTAATGAGCATGGGCAATCATTCTTTCATTGTTATAGGTTATGGGACACCTTGAGATTGCTTTTTCAGGTCAATATTCACCAACTAAACTCATTTATCATGACTTGCAATTGGTTGAAAAGTGAATTTCAGGAATTGCATCCTCTCTCTCTCTCCTTCATTTTCTATAAATTGAAGTGTTGGGCTCATTGTAAGAGAGGATGATTTGAGTAGAAAAACTCTTCCCATTTTGTTTTGTGAAGCCAATGTGTTGTAGGCCTTTGTAGTGGACTCCTTGCATGGTGATCTAGGCCTTTACTTTGTAAAATTTTGAGTTTTGCAATGAAGCAATAGATGCAAGTTTGTGGATGTATCTTCCCTTCTTTGTGTTTGTTTGCATTCTTATTTCCTCTTCAATCTTATTGCAGGTGTATTGTGTCTATTTTATGCTCTTGCAAGGTTTCACTATTATTGTTTATGTATGGAAATGTTGTAGTCAGTTATTGTATTAGACTGTGGAGAACTACTATCACCATCTCTAATCTACACTTTGGCTTTCATTTTCACGCATTGGGCAATTGTTCTCATACCCTTATTTTGGTGCATCACCTATGTAGTATAGATTTCTGTTATTTTCATGCTCTTTCTCTTTCCCTGGTCCTTGGAAGTGGTAGATTAGGAGTAGTCAATAATTTTCTTTCATTAGAGTTAGTTTGCACTAGGATTAGGAAGAGGAACCAACCTTCTCTGGAGGTCTATCTCAAGTAGCAAGTCCCACAACTTGGAGATAGTACCCATGTTACCCAATCACACCGTGAGCTCAAGCACACACACTTGTGCAAATCAGAGGGTGTTGTGATTTGGTGATAACACGGTGACTTAACCAAAGCAAGCTAATCTAAAATCGGGAAGAATCCTTCAGAAACCCCCAAAAGGTGAGTAAGAGAAGAATTAAGGGCTAAAATGGTATTAGGAAATCACATAATTGGTTCATGATGAACATGAGTTTGTAATTATTTTTCTCCAAATTCCTTGCGTAGCAGGGATATAAGTTGAATGTGACAAACTAGAGGGTGAAAGAAATATTCTTTGTTAGTTTTTAGTGTTTCTCTTTTTAAGAAGGTATAAGACCACTCAAAAAGCTTAATAAGGATTAATTGAAATGTATTGATGTACTTAGGGGATATTGATAAGTATATGCTTGAATCATGATTGAATATCAAAACCTAAGGAAATATGGGGACTTTAGACACAAAATCACGCACTTACCACTATATACTATATCACCAAGTATGTTATTTTGTATATGGATCTTACGTAAGAAAAGTATTCACTAGTAACCCATTCCCTAGTCCATCCGCTTGTCTTCTGTTTCTATTGCTTTTATCTTTCACACTAGTCACCCATACACTTAGTTTTGGTCAGATCGTAGGGATCCCTGTTAGTCAATCTCCACTCATTTGTCATCATTTGTCTCTGGACACTAGCACCCAAGACTAGACACTAGCGCCCATGTGTTCATGTCCATCTTGGGTGCCCATGTCCTCTTTATGTTTTATTTTATTTTTGACACTTGAGTTTGGTTTTTTCAGTTTTCCCAATCATATCCTTAGGTACTAGTTGGTATGTCAGGTCATTAGTGTCGAAATTCAAGAAAGATGTCCCTATATAAACACAACATATGTACCAATTATAAGTGTGGGAAATTTCAATTAAGTGATATTTATCTACATATTAAAGGGATTGCAGTTTGGGCTAATTATTTTGCATACACATTGTATTGGAAGGGGATTTTATTCTATTCCATTTATACATTTGCATTTTATCTAGCTATCATTCACTATCTTGGTGGCATTAGAGCGAGGACGACCTAGAGTACTATTACACGCACAAACACATAAAACTACATTCAATCGAAATGTAGTGCGCTTAGTTGTAAGTTCACTAGTTGTGACTAAGGGCAGTCTCACCCCTCATTTTTCATCTTTCTTTTTAGGATTTAATGTCTTTTTAGGGTTTTGCGGGAGGGTATTTGTGTGCGGGTTTCTGTAACGCCTTGAATTTTTGTAAGCTAGCATAGTAATCACTTTTCATGATGTTGTAACTACAGAAATGAAGATAAATATGTTAAGACACATCTTTTGATCTTAAAGGAATATGTTGCTAATCTAGACCCTTGTTTGCTATAATTTTTTTACTTGGGACGAAGTTATTATTGCTTGTGTGATTGCTAATGAGACAACAGAGACTTGTCGTAAGCTTGATGAACTCTTTTTGATTGACACACCTTGAATCAATTTCATTGATCAAGGTATCTTTGTGACCTTTGTGATCGCTTTGTCGATTTACTTCTAAACCGAATGAAGTCTGAAACCATATAACATCCCCATTTTAAGATACAGAACAAGGAAAAATAAAATAAAATTGATAACGTTCTCTGTTATGAATTATAAAATTCAAACACACGTTCAAGTTTTAATAATTGTTCTCTGCCCAAACAACACAGTTTGGATCACACAATTTTTTTAAAAACTAATGTTCCCTGTTCGCATATTTACAATATGGAACACACATTCAATGCCATTCAATCCTATAACAGATTCTATATGCTGCTGTAAATGACTCGAGGAACTGCCGATCTTCCATTTTCATGGCTCGGAGTTTCAACGATCCTTCATTTCATGACTCGGCAACAACCGATCCTTCATGTTCGTTTATGCATAGTATATTATATATACCAGTTCTCTTAACCGTTTCTGGTTATCGAAGTGATCCATTTAAGAAGCCTATCTCGAATATCATTCGATATTCATCTCGACATCTTAAATTAAGTGATAAGGACAACGATGACCAGCACTTGCGATACTTTGGCCAAAGATTTTCACATGCTTTGCATGATCATATTCTGGATATGATACACATCAATGGAATACGTCCTTCACTTCACTTCACTGTTATCTAGAATGGTCTTTCCTGGTTCCTACCGGTCTCTCTCGATTCAGTCCGATTTAAACTTCCAATTTACAACTAGTAATATGAACGAATATAGGAAGGCACTCCTGGTAACTAAAGATACGCAGACATACGGTGTCGTTCCCCACGACTCGTGTGTCTAGTTATCTTTAGTATTTTGGAGTCACTCCGTATACCTGATCATACTCCTATCCCCTACCAAGAATTTCACATTCAGCCTATGTATTCTTGATGTTTTAATTCGGGAGGGCATTGCAATATGTCACCAGAATCGTAACATCCCCATTTTAAAATACCAAAACAAGGGAATTTTTTTTTTTTTTTGATAACGTTCTTCATGTTATGAATTATAAAATTCAAACACACGTTCAAGTTTTAATAATTGTTCTCTGCCCAAACAACACAGTTTGGATCACACAATTCCTTTTTAAAACGAATGTTCCCTGTTCGCATATTTACAATATGGAACACACATTCAATGCCATTCAATCTTATATGTGATTCTATATCACTGCTGTAAATGACTCGAGGAAGGCGCCGATCTTCCATTTTCATGGCTCGGAGTTTCAACGATCCTTCATTTCATGACTCGGCAACAACCGATCCTTCATGTTCATGACTCGGCAACAACCGATCCTTCATGTTTGTTTATGCATAGTATATTATATATACCTGTTCTCATAACCTTCCCCGGTTATCGAAGTGATCCATTTAAGAAGCCTATCTGAATATACATTCGATATTCATCGACATCTGCATCTTAAATTAAGTGATAAGGACAACGCAATGACAGCAATTGTGATACTTTGGCAAAGATTTTCACATGCTTTGCATGATCATATTCCTGGATGTGATACACATCTACGGAATACGTCCTTCACTTCACTTCACCTGTTATCTAGAATGGTCTTTCCTGGCTCCTACCAGTCATCATCGTTTAAGATCCGTTTTAAACTCTCAATTTTTCCAATTAGAATATGAACGAATATAAGAAGGCACTCCTGATAACTAAAGATACGTAGACATACGGTGTCGTTACCCCACGACTCCGTGTGTCTAATTATCTTTAGTATTCCGGAGTCACTCCGTATATCTTATCATACTCTATCCCCTGCTAAGAGTTACACATTCAGCCTATGTATTCTAAATGTTTTAATTCGGGAGGGCATTGCTATATGTCAGCTGCAACATTGTGTCGTCATGAAGACCCCATCTTCATGAAGACACCTTGTTGTAGCTGGCGTATGCCAATGTCCTGCAGAATCCACCCATCGAGAATACACATCCTGCTCAAGTGACTTAGCCACGAATTAATAATTAAAATCAACTTTCAACATTCATGTTGATCCCTTGATCCTCGTTTCCGTTACAGTTGTACAGAGCTAAGAGGGACTAAATCCGTCCATTAGCTTACTATGCATCTTCTCCTTCGTATCGAAGGGCTGCATTTCCCTACTTGGTTCACTTCTTAATCATTGGATTAAGCGGTCCGTGCCGACGGACGTGATAAGTTTAACCTATTAAACTTAGCCAAGATTTTCTCAACTGCAACTAAATTCAGAATATTAACTTATTAGACGTCATTCAAACGAGGTCTAAATTTCGAGAAATGTATTCATTTGTTCTCCTTAACGTTATATAGTTAAGGTCCATTAGTTATGGATATATTTATCCTATATCCTTTATTCTGAATTTATCAAACGGGATCATTAATGGAGTTCGAAAGCGAAGTTCGATTACTCCGAAGTTGATTGATATTCCTTAGCTCCTAAGCTAATCCTGAATACCTTCCGATTATGGAATCATATTCTTCTTAATCCTTTTTAATGTCAATTAAAAATTCATCTTTACCCAAGTATGAATTAATTGCATTTTTCAACTTAAAGTTGCATTTAAGTAAGAATAGATATCTGTTTCCATTTAGCATCCATCCAAGGACAAATAAACAAATCCAAATCAAGAAATAACATTATATTTCCAATTTAGACAATAGTATCAAACTGATATAATTATTGAAAATATCACATTTGTAATTGTATTCAATATTTCAAGTCATAATCTGTACATTTGCCAATCCAGCTGATTGGGCATAGTTTATACAAAACATCCATACAACTCATGGACAGAAGAAGATATTTTCTTCTTTTCACAATTCCTCAAAGAGGAATAAAAGCAACAATTTCAATACATCATCAAATCGAAAAGCATCAGAAGACAGCCAAGTCTTCATTCTAATCAAATTCCATCTGCAAAATGAATTACAGGTGGGTTGATAATCGAGCATATTAAGCACTTATCCTTAAAATAAGATGCTTCAACTAACTGTCTCAATAAAAGAACCCTGCTTTTATGAAACGACAGTTAAACATCAATCACGAAATAGGCACAAAAGAAAGATCAGCATAACAACTGAACTATCAAAAATATCATCACAATCAGCCAAGGAACTGCTGTCCCGTTTCCACATAATCATTACAAGTATCAATTCACAATATTTGTAAAGTTAGGAATACAAGTAGCTTACTGCATATATAACATACAGTTATCCTTTCCACGCCTTTCATTAATAACGAATGCAAAGGATGAAACTAACTGAAATATAAATTCATTACTTTCCTTTCAGTTCATGAATCATATTAAATTCAAAACATTCAAGTACAGACAAGAAAGCGAACAAGCAATGCATATAGTTGCTTCCATCTAAGCACTATAAAATTCATTATTCACGAATTCCAGATTTCCAACTGAATGAAAGAAGAAAAGGTCATTTCTCCAAGTCATTCATTCATATCTCTACTTCTTTCCACATGACTGTCCTAACAGTGGAATCCAAACGAAAGACAATTCAAGATAACAGTTCAGAGTGAAACTTACAAAATCCATTCGGAATTCACTTTCCGGCAGCAAGGATAATTTCATTTATAATCAGCTTTAAATGAAAACAGGAAGAATTCATCATCCATATCCATACTTCATTTGAGTCAGACTCATGTAAAGATCCGAAACAGGTTAGTACAACATTATGTACATCCAAGATCAAACAATATAAGGCTGCATACCTTATATTTACCATAATATAAGGAACCATATTTCTTTCACTGTATCATTAACCAAACAAACAATTATTCATCATGCAGTCAATAACTCACATCAATTCATAATCCTATGAACGTATCCCGTTCAAAATAACATATTATTCATTGTTGTTACCTACAGCAAGTCCAATGTTCTCATGACTATGAATTTCACCAAGTGAGAACAGCAGGCAGAAGGAGGATTTCCTTCCAACAATGATTCTACCCAATCCATTTTCCAGTTTCATAACAGTATGCACAACTTCCAGAATGCAAAATCAGATGTCATTACCTTTAGCAAAATAACCGTACAGGGTGGCAAAACATGAACCTAGTACAGTCAAGACAACTCCCATTGCATGACAAAATTTCATTGCATGTATTCCTTGCCCAGCAATTCAAAGCTAATTCGTAACCACCAAAACAGTCCATTCTCAAAGACCGTTTAGCATTGTTCAACATAACTAATCATCATACTTTCCTAGCAAGATCACCTTTATTCATTATAATTTCAGAAGGAAAGCTATTTCTTTTCCAATTCCCATGAACACTCATATAAAAGTCTAATGCCCATTCCTTTTAAAATACAAGATGCCATTTCCTCATAATTCGAAACAGCAGAAGGAAGAGAGAAGTCTTATCTCTTTTAAGCAAGAAAGGAAAGAACAGTCAATAATGTGTTATCTTTTCTTTTCCCAAGGCAACTTCCTATATTCAGACAAAATTGAATGTTGTCTTCATCCTAATCAAACACAGCAGAAGAGAGAAGATCTATTTCCTCTTGTAAAAGAAATTTCATTATAGAAACGACCTCATGCAACTCGCACAGCCGATACAATTATAACACAAGTTCAGATGACAGCAAAACAATAGTACAGCAATAAAATACCCACACTGCCTGTACAGTTCCACATTCTATTTCACAAGAATAACCAGTTCGCAATTTCATATTAAGTCAATAGCCAGCACAACATGGAGGAGTTCCATGCAAGAAGAGCAAGGCAGTTAAACACAGCACAGAAAAACGATTCCCTATCATTTCAAAAGAAAAGAATCAGCAAGGGTCAACGAACCCAAATCATGGCAACACACCCAACCATATTCAACCTCCATTTACATGCAAAGGCAGTTCCAGACACAACAGCAAGGAACGATTACACGACCTGTTCCACTTTCAAACAACGCGAACAGTGAAAGAAAAACATCTATTTTAAACACCATACTGTCAACAAACCAGCACGTCGTGGAAGTGTTTCCAACCAATCAAAATGCAAGGTCAGATTAATCACAACAGCAAGGGAACGACTTTACCCCATTATTTCCAAAAATGACAGCAAGTAAGAAGGAAACCCAAATCATGGCAACATAACATGACTGTATTTCCATTTTCTCTTTATATGCAATAGCAGTTCCAAACACAACAGCAAAGAAATGATTACACTATAAGGAAACAATTAAACAGCCTGTTCCAATTCCAACAACACGAACAGTGAAGGAAATATCTATTTCCAACCTCCATACAGTCAATACCCAATACAATAATTCATTTCCAATTTGATTCGAACAAATACAAATCAAAACCGAGCAACCAGAACGATTCATCATATCATTTCCCAAAGAGAAGAAAGCAAAAACCAACAAAATCCAAGTCAAATCGACTCGACAGCAATCACGAAATCCAAACCCAAGAGCAGGGTTGTTTTAATGAAACACTTAATCAAAGCAAAGATTTTTAAAGAGAAGGGCTTAACATGCCTGAAATCTCTTTTCCAGAGCTCGAAGAAAACCTTGTTTGCCGCGTTTTTCCTTCCGCAACGACAACACAAACTTCCCAGCACCCCTTTCTTCTTCAGGCTTAACAACAGCCTCCAAATCTCCACGAAAAATGTCAAATGCCAAGAGCTGGTTTGACCGAACCAGGTCAGAAAAACCAAATGCAGAGCAACTTCACAAAAGGCTCGAATCAACAAAATGAAAATCAAATTCCCTCATGTTGTTTCCAAGGCGAGCTGGTCGCGAGGACCAAAAATAATTAATGCAATTTAAGGCTCTGCCTTTTTCCTTGCTTCTCACGCCACCGCCACTTGAGTTGGCGAGCTTGTAAATTTCAAATTTCCCATGCCAACTGAATTTGGCTCTATTTCTAAATAGATGCCTCTAATTCCTACCTGCCCCGCCAAAACTGGCGCTGTCCACGTATGGTCTGTTTTATTAAATGCCAATGAATGCCCTTCCTTCATCCTTATCCCTTCCCTCCAAAGGTCTGCGCACCCCTTAGATTAGGATTAGTTTAGGTTGTATAAAGTGTTCCACCTAGGTCTTAGTTTAGCCTTAGGTTTTAGAACTTAGGTTTATTTTCCCTTTTTTTTTTGTAATTTAAAAATCCACTTAGGGTAGTAGTGTAGGGTGCATGTTAGGATTTAGGATTAGTTTAGGTTTTAACTCCTACTAACCACTAACACTAACAACTTCCATCCAGCCTCCCTACTAACATTCACGTTAATGCAGAGCAGGACGTTCCGTCCTTTGGATCGCGTGCCAAGGCCACCCGTGTCCAGGCATTTCTTGCCTCACGAGGTCCCAAATTCGACAGTACAGGGTTCAAGAATCGAACCCCTGTCGTTGGCATCTACGTGCTAGTTGTTCACACCTGCAATCAGGCGCTGCACGCTCATAACAATCTCAGTCCGGTTCAAGTGTGAATCGACACAGAAATCACAAGAGGACCTCAGCATACTTGAATCAATGGAATTGATTCAAGGTATGCTGTCAATCAGCAAAGAGAGTTTAGCAAGTATACGACAATTTGTCGTCACATCAGCAAACACACAAGTACAATATTTGTTGTCCCATGTAATAAATCACAGTATGCAAGAATCCAAATTAGCAACACATTCTCTTAAGATCAAAACATATCTTAACATGTTTGCTTTCATTTCAGCAGCTATAACAGTATGTAAAACATTCACCAAGTTAACATACAAAATCAGAGTGTTACAAAGACAACATTGTGTCGTCATGAAGACCCCGTCTTCATGAAGACACCTTGCTGTAGTTGGCGTATGCCAATGTCCTACGGAATCCTCCCATCGAGAATACACATCCTGCTCAAGTGATTTGGATATGATTTTAATAATTAAGAATCAACTTTCAGCAACCATGTTGATCCCTTTATCCTCGTTCCCGTTACAGTTGTATATAGCTAAGAGAGACTAAATCCGTCCTTTAGCTTGCTATGCATCTTCTCCTCCATGTCGAAGGGCTGCATTTCTCTACTTGGTTCTCTTCTTAATCATTGGATTAAGCAGCCCGTTACCGACGGACGTGATAAGTTTAACCTATTAAACTTAACCAAGATTTCCCAACTACTAACTAAATTCAGAATTCTAGCTTATTAGACGTCATTTAAACGAGGTCTAATTCCCAAGACATGTATTCATTTGTTCTCCTTAACATTACCTAGTTAAGGTCCATTAGTTATGGATATACTTATCCTATATCCTTTATTCTGAATTTAACATACGAGGTCATTAATGGAGTTCGAAAGCGAAGTTCGATTACTCCGAAGTTAATTGATATTCCTTAGCTTCCAAGCTAATCCTGAATACCTATCAGTTGTGAAATCATATTCTTCCTAATCCTTTTTAATGTCAATTAAAAATTCATCTTTACCCAAGTATGAACTAATTACATATTTCAACTTAAAAGTTGTATTTAGGTAAGAATAGATATAAGTTCCTAATTAGCATCCATCCAAGGACAATTAAACAAATCCAAATCAAGAAATAACATTATATTTCCAATTTAGTCAACAATATCAAACTGATATAATTATTAAAATATCACACTTGTAATTGTATTCATCAATTCATGTCATAATCCATACATTTGCCAATCCAACTGAATGGACATTGTTTACATAAAACATCATTACAACTCATAGATAGAAGAATATACTTTCTTCTTTTCACAATTCCTCGAAGAGGAATAAAAGCAAACAAATACAATTCATCTTCAACCAATCAAGAAGCATCAGAAAACAGCCATGTCTTCATTCTAATCAATTTCCATCTGCAAAATGATTTACACAGTCAGTTCAATGAACTGAGCATATTAAGCACTTATCATTAAAATGAGGTGCTTCAACTAACTGTCTCAATAAAAGAACCCTGCTTTTATGAAACGACAGTAAGACATCAATCAAGAAATAGGCACAAAGAAAGATCAGCATAACAACTGAACCATCAAAATATCATCACAATCAGCCAAAGAACTGCTGTCCCATTTTCCACATAACCTTTACAAGTCTCAAATTACAATATTGTGAAGTTAGGAATACAAGTAGCATACTGCTGATATAACATACTGTTATCCTTTCCACACCTTTCATTAATAATAAATGCAAAGGGTAAAACAACTGAAACGTAAATCCATTACTTTCCTTTCAGTTCATGCATCACATTAGATTCCAAGCAATCAAGCACAGACAAGAAAGCGAACAAGCAATGCATATAGTTGCTCATATCTAAGCACTACAAAATTCATTATTAACGAATTATAGATTTCCAACTGAATGAAAGAAGAACAGATCATTTTTCCAAGTCATTCATCCATATCCCTATTTCTTTCCACATGACTGTCCAAAAAATGGAATCCAAACGAGGCACAAATCAAGATAACAGTTCAGAGTGAAACTTACAAAATCCATTCAGAATTCACTTTCCGGCAGTAAGAGTAATTTCATTTATAATCAGCTTTAAATGAAAACAGGGAAGAATTCATCATCCATATCCATACTTCATTTGAATCAGGCTCATATGAAAATCCGAAACAGGTTAGTACAACATTGTGTTTATCATAGATCAAATAGTATAAGGATGCATACTATATATTTACCGTACTAGAAGAAACCATATTTCTTTCACTGTATGTTAAACAGATAAATAGTTATACAATCATGCAATCAATTATTCGCATGATTTCCTAATTCTATGAACACATTCCATTCAAAATAAAATTTTATTCATTGCTGTTACCTACAGCAAGTCCAATAATCACCTGACTACGGATTTTACCAAATCAAAACAGCAGACAGAAGAAGAATTCCCTTCCAATAAATGATTCTACCCGAATCCATTTTTCAAGTTCATGATAGTATGCAGAACTCCAGAATGCAAAAATCAGATGTCATTACCTTTATCAAAGTAAACCGTACAGGGTGTTAAATACATGGATCTGATACAGTCAAGACAACCCACACAGCAAGACAAAATTTCTATGCATTTATTCTTTTGTTCAGCAATCCAAGGCTAAGTCGTAATCACCAAAACAGTTCGATCTTAAAAGACCGATCAACATCAATAAACACAACTAATCATCATACCTTCTTAGCAAGAAAACAGTATATTTCACTATGAGTTCAGAAGGAGAGACTATTTCTTTTCCAGCTTCCACGATTGCTCAAAATCGTATTTGTCCATTTACATAAAAGAAGAAACACAAGCAATAATTGTTTTACCAGCATATCCTTCTAACCGAGTCCGCATTGCTCAGATAGAACTCACAAACCCATCTCTTAAAGATCAAAAGAAATGCTATTTCTTTTCAACGAAACAGCAGAAAGAAAAAGAAAAGTCTTATTTCTTTTAAGCGAGAAAAAGAAAGAAACAACAAAAACGTGTTACCATTTCTTCCCTCAAACCCAATTCGTATGCTCATACAAAAACCAATGTTGTATTCATCATAATCAAACACAAGAGAAGAGAAAGGAACTATTTCCTTTTTAAAAGAAATTTCAGTATAGAAACGACCTCATGCAACTCGTACATCCTGTACAATTATATCACGAAAGACCATATAACAAAAGAACATTCTCATAGCAGTGAAAACAACCCACACAGTCTGCAATTCTTTATATAATACTTAAGCAGTGAAATACCCATTCCTTAAAGCTCGAAAAGAAATGATATTCCTTTTAATCCCGAAACAGCAGATAGTAAACAAGAAAGATCTTATTTCCTTCAAGAAAACTTCAGTATAGAAACGACATCAAGCCGCTCACACAACCTATACAATCGTATCACAAGTTCATGTGACAAAAGAACAATCGCACAGCAATAAAATAACCCACACTGCCTGCACAGTTCCCATATCACATTTTACAGAGAAAAACCAGTTCGAATTTCCATCTAACGTCAACAACCAGCACAACATGGAGGTATTCCATTCAAAGAAGTGCAAAGACAGTTAAACACAGCAACCAGGGACGATTTTCCTATCATTTCCAAAAATGACAGCAAGGGTCGACGAACCCAAATCATATCAACACAATCAACAATCACATAAACCCAAAACCCAAGAGCAGGGTTGTTTTAATGAGACATTTAAACAAAGCAAGAATTTTTAAAGAGAAGGGCTTAACATGCCTGTGATTTCTTTTCCAAACTTGAAGAAAACTGCGTTTGCCGAAGTTATTTCCTTCCACGGCGACAGCAAGAACTTCCCAACAATCCTTTCCTCTTCAGGCTCAGCAACAGCCTCAAAATCTCCCAAGAACAGTGATAAATCCAAAGAACTGGTTCGACTGAACCAGACCAAAAAAACCAAATGCAGAGCAACTTTGCAAGGTCCGAATCGACACAATGAAAAATCAATTTTCCCTCATACACTTTCCAAGGCGAGCTGGTCGCGAGGACCAAGAGAATTTAATGCATTAAAGGCTCTGCCTTTTCCCAACTTTCCACGCCACTGCCAACTTGAGTTGGCGAACTCAAATTTTCAAATTCCACAAGCAAAAACCAAATTTGGCTCTATCTCCAAATAGATACCTCCGCCACTTACCTGCCCCGCCAAACTGGCGCTGTCCACGTATGGACTTTCCATTAAATGCCAATGAATACCCCTTCATCCTTATCCTCTCCCTCCAAGGGTCTGCGCGTCCCCTTTAGGTTAGGATTAGTTTAGGTTGTATATTAGTGTTCAACCTAGGTCATAGTTTAGTCTTAGGTTATTAGGACTTAGGTTCATTTCCTTTTTTTTTTTTGTAATTTAAAAATCCACTTAGGATAGTAGTTTAGGATGCATGTTAGGACTTAGGATTAGCTTAGGATTTAATTCCTACTAACCACTAACACTAATCAACCCCTAACCCAATCTCTCAACTAACTCTCGTAACAATGCTGTGCAGGACGTTCCGTCCTTTGAATCACATGCCAAGGCCACCCGTGTCCAGGCATTTCTTGCCTCACGAGGTTTTAAGTTCGACAGTACAGGGTTCAAGGATCGAACCTTTGTCGTTGGCATTTACGTGCCAGCTGCTCATACCTGCAATCAGGCGCTGCACATTCATATCAACCTCCGGTTCGGTTCCAGAGTAAATCGACACAGAAATCACAAGAAGACCACAGCATACTTTGGATCAATGAAATTGATTCAAGGTGTGCTGTCAATCAGCAACGAGAGTTTAGCAAGTATACGACAATTTGTCGTCACATCAGCAAACACACAAGTACAATAACTGTTGTCCTATGCAATAAATCACAGCATGCAAGAATCCAAGTTAGCAACACATTCTCTTAAGATCAGAACATATCTTAACATGTTTGCCTTCATTTCAGTAGTTATAACAGTATGAAAAATATTCACCAAGATAACTTACAAAATCAGAGTGTTACAAACCAGACTGAAGGTTGATATAAAGGTTGCAGCACCTGATTACAGGTATGAATATCTGGTACGTAGATGCCAATGAAAAAGGTTTGATTCTCGAACCACACACCATCATGAACGCTAGACAACGTAAGGCGATAAGGGCACGGGTGTGAGTGGCACGGTATGTGAAACATAGGACGAAACGTCCTGTATAGTGTTGAATATGAATGTCAGTCAGAAAGACTTGATTGGAAACTATTAATTAAAAACTATGGGATTAAACACTAACCTACTACTAAGTTTAATCCTATACCCTAACTACTACCCTATATGGATTTTTAAATTTCATAAGGATGAAAATAGATGTAAATTCTATTAACCTATGAACTAGGCGAATAACCTAGATATGGACTACTAAAAATCCTAAACTATTCCTAACTTAAGGAAGGGGACGTATGGACCCATGCGAATGGAAATGGATAAGAAGGGAAGGTTGGAAATTTAATGGGACAGTAAATGAAGTCCTTACATGTGCAGCGCCAAGTTTGGCGGGAACAAGGAAAAGTTGGAGGCGTCCAACTAGCTATGAAGCTAAAATGGAAATTACATGCAAAATTTGAAATTGGAAACTCACCAACCTGAGTCGGCGGTGGCGTGAGGAATGAGGAAAGGTAATGCATTCAATGCATTCAATTACCTTGGTCTTAGCGACCAGCTCGCCTTGGAAAGTGGATTGGGAAAGAATTGTTTGTTGTTGTGTGCATCGGGTTTTTAGTTGCTCTGCATTTTGTTCTTCCATGGTTCTGTCGAACCTGCTGTATTTTGGTTATTGATTCTGTCTTTGGAGAAGCCAAGGGCTATTTTTGAGCCTGTGGAAGTTAGTGACTATTTGGAAAGCCTGGCTGAGGACGTCGTGGAGAGAAACAGCTCCAGTGGATGCGGTTTTCTTTGAACCACAAAAAAAAATACAGGCATGTTAAGCCCTTCTCCTTAAACCGCTTGCTTTTGCTTAATCGACTCATTAAAACAACCCTGCTCTTATGAGGGGTGATTTAATCAAATGATGTTGTTGTTTTGAATGGAATGAGCTCTGGACTGAGTCGTTTTTCCTTGCTGAGTACGACTTGGATAATTTCTTTTGTGAATTAGGTGAATGAAATAAGTCTGCTCTTGATGAATGAGTTGTTTGGCAATGTCGGTTAATTGATCTCTACTCAATAGGAGTTGAATTTGTGCGAGAATAATACATTAGTTGTGTGTGTATTAATCTGAGTTTTGTGCAATCTTGTATAAACGTAAGGGTATGTGATTCTGTATGTTTGGTTTGAACTGGCATAACAAAAGGAACACGGCCTTGGGTATTCTTGCGATTAAGTGGAATAAAGGGGATTGTGCTTGCTGTATGAGATTGTTTTTGACTGTATCTTGCTTGCGCATCTATTACCCTATACGGGTTTGCATTGATAAATGTATTGCTATGCGAATATTGTATTTCTGAGTTTCAGTGTGTGGAAACGTTTGGAAAAAGAAAACGGATTTGTGGTGATGTTGATAAACTATTATGTGAGTTATAATTCCTAGATGTTTTTCATTGCATGGAATACGGGTTCCTTGGGACAGTAAGGTTATAGTAGCATCTTACTTTGTTGTTCTAATTAGATATGGTATTCTGCCTGCTGGTTCTTGGTATTCATATAGGACTGTTTGGAAGGAAGTTCCAATCTGATGAGGAACAGAAAAATCAGTCTATATAATAGACTGAGTAGAGCATACAAATTTTACTGTGTCTTTCTGAACTCAAGGATATATATATATATATATATATATATATATATATATATATATATATATATATATATATATATATATATATATATATATATAATTTTAAGGATTGTGAACCTTTCATCGTTTTCATTAGAGCAGAATATGAATGGATTTATTACTTTGCTGTTGGAAAGTGAATTCTCTCATTGTTATGATGAAAGTGTGACTTGTTGTTGTTGTTGTACACTCTTACATGTTATATAGACGTAAATGTCTGTAGAGTGAATTATTTTGAGGGGAAAGGATTGTGTTTAGAAGTTCCTTGGTATCGATGCCTACGGATCAGTTGCAATGAACTCTGGTCAACTTTTGTTGGAAAGGTAATAGTAGTTTTTGAATACTGAATTATACTATTGGAATATGTCTGTTCTAAATGATGGATATTTGGTTAGACAGTGAGAAGAGGTAATATGATCCTTCCCCCTTTTATTCGATTATTGATTTGTTTATTTCTCTTTGGACTGTTATCATTGATTGATATCACGTTTGGATTAAAATTTCAGTACAGTTATGATGCAAGGAAAGAGAGTGTGGATGGATAATTTGAATTAATGTTCGTTTCTTCTCTCATACAGTTGAAAATCTATAATTATTATGGAATGAATTTTGTACTGCTTTGGTTTAAGCATCTGCATTTAATTGCTGCTTACTTTTCTCTTCAGCGTTTGATTGTTTGAAATCCGATGAGTTGTATGAAAGCAAAGGAAAGTAGTTCAGTTAAATTTTCAGTTAAACTCTATCTTTTGAAATTGCAACTATTGTAAGGAATGGAATTTACAGCATTTATATTGGAACAACAAAGTATGCATAATTGTGTTTTAGTTCTTACAGATGTTAATTCTGGAACTATTTGAAGGAAATTACTTCTTGTAGTAATTATTGGGAAAAAAGGGCAGTAATCCTTTCTTTTCTGATTGGGAGGGTAATTAGATGATTGAGTTGTTATGTTGTTCATCCTTATCGGTACTTAATTCTTGAATGATGTTCATTTTAATGTTTCATAAAAGCAGGGTTCTTTTATTGAGACAGTTAATTAAAAGCACCTCATTTTAATGACAAGTGCTTAATATGCTCAGTTCAATGAACTGACCCGTGCAAGTAATTTTTGCAAATGGAACTTGAGTATAAACGAGGACATGGTTGTTTTTATACTTCTTTTGATTAACTGAGGATGGATTGTATTTGATAGCTATTATTCCTCTACGAGGAAACGAGAGAGGAAGAAATTACATTCTTCTATCTTTATGAGTTGTAATGTTGTTTGATATAAACAAGGCCCAGTTGTTTGGGCTGGCAAATGTATAGATTGTAAAACTTATGGATGAATACAAGGAAAAGTGTGATATTTTAATGGCTGTATCAATTGATATTGTTGAATAAGATTGAGAATATAATATTATTCCTTGATTGGAAATGTTCAAATGATAGTGGATAGATTTAAAAGGAATAAACATCTATTTTTTACCTGAATACAACTTTTACGTTGGAATGTTCAATTAGTTCATACTTGGGTTAAGATGAATTTTGAATTGACATTAAAATGGATTAGATGAGTATGAACTCTTAATTGGAAGGTATTCGGGATTAGCTCATAAGCTAAGGAATATCAAATAACATAGGAGTAACTGAACCTTGTATTCGGACTCCGTTAATATCCTCGAATGTTCAAATTCAGAAAATATAGATATGAGAAAAACATATCTATTGTTAACAGACCTTAACTGAAGTAAGGTTATGGAGAATAAATGAATAAATTCATTTAGAATTGGACCTCGTTTAAATGATGTCTAATAAGATGGAATTCTGAATTTGTTTACAGTTGTGGGTAAAACTTGGTTAAGTTTAATAGGTTAAACTTATTACGTTATCCGTAATGGACTGATTAGTCCGAAGAGTAAAGAAAGGAACCAAGAAGGGAATATGCAACCCTTCGGTATGAAGAAGGGGGATGTATATTAAGCTAGAAGACAAATTAAGTCTCTCTCTTAGCTACATACAACTGCAACGAGAACGAGGTTTAAGGATCAGCAGGGCTGCTGAAAGTCGATCTTAAATATTAAGATTATAATCAAAACACGTGCGAACGGGATGTGTACTTCTCGATGAGAGGATTCCGTAGGACCTTGGCACACGCCAGCTACAATATGGTGTCTTCATGAAGGCGGGGCCTTCATGACGACACAATGTTGTGGCTGACATGTTACAACGCCCTCTCGAATCAAATCATCAAGTTTACATAAGCTGGATACTAAGTTCTTAGATGGGAATAGGAATGTGATCACGTATACAGAGTGACTCTAGAGGACTAAAGGTAACTAGACACACGGAGTCATCTAGGGATGACACCGTATGTCTGCGTACCTTTAGTTACCATGAGTAACTTCCTATACTCGTTCATATTGTTAGTTGGGGTTAGAGCTTAACCTTAAATGGGAGGCTGGCGAGGAGACCGAGAAAGACCATTCTAGATAATAGACGAAGTGAGGTGAAGGACGTGTTCCAATGATGTGTATCACATCTAGGAATATGATCATGCAAAGCATGTGAAAATCTTTGGCCAAAGTATCGCAAGTGTTGGTTGCGTTGTCCTAATCACCTAGTTTAAGATGCAGGATGTCAGATGAATATCAATAACAGATATTCAGATAGGCTTCTTAAATGGATCACTTCGATAACTGGAAACGGTAAAAGAACCTGGTATATTTATTATACATTGCATGGATTAACATGAAGGATCGGTAAGTCGCGAGTCATGAAATGAGAGATCGCTGAAACTCCGAGCCATAAAATGGGAGATCAGTAGTTCTTCGAGTCATTTACAACAGCATATGGTATCTGTTATATGATTGAATGACATTGAATGTGTGTTCCATATTGCAAATATGCGAACATAGAACATTGGTTTTAAAAAGAAAGTGTGTGATCCAACTTGCATTAATTGGACAAAGAACAATTATTAAAACTTGAACGTGTGTTTGAATTATATAATTCAATATAGAGAACGTTGCAAAAAAAAAAAAATTCCCTTGTTCTAGTATCTTAAAATGGGGATGTTACATTTCCAAGAACCTCGGCAATCCAAGTGCAACATACATATGACCAAAGGCGAACAAGTGTGAAACCCTAGAGATAGTAATGGGACTAGGTTCTAACCTTTTCTGCAAACTCTAACGCCCCCACAGAGGTCTTTACAAGGTGCAGGTGCCCCTATTCTTTCCCATGTGCTCATGTCCAAACATTTCCACCTCCTCTGCATTTTTGAGGTTTGTTGCGATGATATGTATTTTTGTTTCATAAAATTATTTAGCCTAGGTACACTTCGAGACAAGGAAAATCAACATAACTATCTTATCTCTCTTATTTCCTTTCATAATAAAAATCAAACAAATTTCCAAGAATTTATATTTCATTTTATGTAATTAAGTGCTTGAGTCATTGCTTTTAGATTTTAATAAAATTAGTCAAATTTTATTGAATCAAACAACCCTATCTAGCTTTTCAAAAGGTAAAACCCCTTGCCTTCTTGTTAAGAGGCCCTACTCCTCTTGACATTGATAATGCGGGAAGCCATTATATTCCCCTTGCTAAATTGGGTTTTCATAAAAAAACGTGGCACTCCAAGAAATTCGTTTAACACAATATTGCTATCAGTCAGATGCTCCAATTATGGAAATCAAAAATAGTGAAAGGAACATGTCGGTCTTCGGGGTAATAAACATCATTGGGCTTGATTTTCCTTTTCGCCTAAAGGCGTGATGGTGATGTAGAAAGATCGAGATCTAGACTATATTCATGATGTAAATATCATAATTTGTCTTATTCATAGTGTGAGGGTGTCTTACCAGGTGTTTTAGAGTCTCTGGGAAGCCATTAAAAGCTTCAATTGCTCTTAAATAGTTTGTATTAGCACAATTGAGTTTTCCCTCCAAAATTGTAGGATTTGAAAATTTGAATTATTTGTGAAGGTTTGTGAGGGTGAATCAAGTTGTATAGAGTTTAAATCATGGTGAGCTGTCCTAATAGTTCTAGTCATAGGTAATTACACCCATTATAAAAGTAAATATCATTACAAGTCTTATCTAGAAGACGAGTTCTCTTCTAGTTCTACATAGGGAGAAATGTGCTTGCTAGAGATAAGGCATGTGAGAGATTTATGGTCTATTTCTAAACTGAAGATCAAATTGAGACCTATTATCATGTAGAGATGGTTGTGAATGAGTCAAATAAAGAAAATAAATAAGCTTGGGTCGAATCAAGAGCATGAGTGAAGGAGAGAGGTGTGAAGAAGGCCTCTAGGCCTATAATTTTGTAAATAAGCATGTAATTGGTCAATAAAGATATTATTGTTGGTTCAGAGGTATGGGAAGATTTTCTTGAATTCATCTCCATTTTTCTAAGCTTTGTTACATGTGTTGATGTTTGTAGTTGCTTAAAATTCTAGAATATACCAAATGATGATCAATGTAATGACTCCCATGCATGCTCTATTTTGCATCTAAGGTCTGTGTATAGATAAAGTTTATAGTTCACAACAAAGGGACATTTTCAAGCTTAGATCAATGAAAGGAATACTTGGACAAGGTCTAACAGAGCTCAAAAGGTAAAGAAAAATATTCTAAAAACTCTCGTATTGATTTGTTAACTGTAACCTTAGACTAGGGTTTGGACAAAAAAGTTTCTAACTTTGTCATTTTGAGGAATTAATAGCCAAGATTTGGAACATATCATCTACAAGGGGTGTAATTTATGTTTAAAAAGGTTTGATGTTATTTGGAGCCCACACTTGTGAGATTTTCTTGAGAATCCTAAAAGGATCAAAGTGTACTCACTTGGAGAACTAATTGGTCAACATGAATTGTTAAGTGGGCAAATTATATAAGGGGGTGAAATCTAAAACTTTGTAGGCTTCAACTAGAGGGATAAGGGTATCTGAAAAGTTTATCAGTGGGTTGTGGAAGTGAGTTTATCAAAAATTACACCTTAAAATGTGTTAAAATAGAGCTACAAGACTAGATGAAGAAAGGACAATATAGTATGAAAGGAGATCTTAATCTAATGACTCTTAATTGACTTCCTACTAACAAAATTCATGTTAGCATGATTGTAACAGGTAAGTGATAGTGAATATGAGTGGAACCAAGTATGAATCATAATTCATGATCTTAGCTTAGCAAAACTTGAGTAACCACTTTGTTAGAGTATTACGATTGTACGAGCATAATTTTGTGTTTGGGCATCAAGATAGGTTGGGAAAGGAGTGGTAGATCTGGTAAGACCATTTAGAGGTGCAACTAAACCTTTATCAAGTGCATTCACTGACTAGTTTGTATGCAATAGTCTTCCACGAGTAAGATCAAAGTTTTACCTTTAAGGTGAAATAAGAAACATGAACAATGATTGGGTGCATGTTTTGCATTTACGGAACAGAGTTTCATCTCGATATCAGAGAGGTTCATTATTAGTTCAAGAATGTATGGGCACAAGGGAGAAAACGCAGTCTTAACACAATACCATAAGTTAAGAACCCGGTGAGTACATTTGAATGGATGAAACTAAGGGATCTTGAATGTTTATATTTAAACTTGTTTGTGGTTGCTTGAAGAAGACAAGAGAGTGTGGAGCTAAAGAGAAGCTCTGGAGTGAAAGATCATTGACAAAGTATAATAGGAGGATAATGCAAGAATCTTGGAAAGCCTACTTTTCTTGTTTACTTAAGAGAAATGAAGGATAATGATCATGAGGATTTGTGAGAGAAAAGAGTAATGTTCTAAGTGAATAGCGATTGGAAGTACAAGAACAGGTAGGAACTATAGGAGAGGGCATTGGCTGGAAACATCAACCAAAGGTCCTTACGAACCAAGTTTCATTTTCGAAGAACTTCTCAAGACAAATCTTCAAAAAGAATTCACAATGACACGGGATGAGATAGTAGATTGTGTTGTCAAGTTCTTGCACTTTTTGAATGTTTCTTATGATCTCATGTTTCAAGAATAGGATTGTGGTTATATGTTTGTGAAATCAGTTATAAGTTGAGATATGCTATCAGATGGTCAAAGACATTCTTCATTTCATTTCCTATTGGAATTTGGCGCAGTGGTGCTTGGATCTTAAAGGACTATGCTTGATAGTTTTGGTTTATTTGTTAAACGTCACTTGGTTGATATGTTGGTTTTTCTTTATTTCTAGGTCTCTTGTTCTAGCCTAGTTTGACTAAATGGTGATTTGATATAACCATTACTACTGGCTGGTTTTTGCTTTGATGTACCTTGCCAATCCAATGGCCATTAACAGGATCTTTGCTCGTGGATCAATGTAATTTAACGACTGGTTTTTTTTTGGGGGAGTGAGAGCCCTTTTACTCCTCATTTAATCTATCCAAAAAAAATTTAATGCAACCAAAAACTGGCAATAAATTTTCAATTAAAAAAACAGGGCAAAATTCTTGAAGGTAAAAAATTAATCAAAGCAAAAAAATATTACTTAGAACCAGCAAAACGTTTTGAAGAGAAGCTAAAATGCTCAATAAATAGTTGATCCTAATTCAAAAGAATTGTTTACAGACAAACTTATTAGAAGACATAAAATTTTAAAAATCATGAAAGGCCATTTAAAAATTATGGAAGGCCATGCATAGTGACATTTTACATTTAAACTACAAGTGAAAGGGCTTCCAAAGCATGCTTGCTTTCCTTTCCATTTCTTCAACTTGTTGAAGTGCTTTAGCTTTTCTTTCATTCCAATCCTTTAAGGATTGATAAAAGGTAGCAGAGCTAGGTAAATTGCAGGGTCCCGACTCATGGGTACTTTTAACCATAGATTCCTGCATAAATTTTCTTTCAACCCTGTCATTTCTAGAGCAATACATGGATTGAGGGCAGATCTCCTTAGCTCCCAAGGGAACAGAGGGTTTATATCTCAACAACTTTGCATACTCATTAAGAAGGTGAAACATGTAATCATACACATTTGACATGTTCACCTCATTCTTCAAAAACTTGCTAGTTGCCTTCCCTATGGCCTTGGCCTGTAAGTAAAAAAATAAAAATGCGTTAGTAAACACAATCTCCTTAGTGGAATTCTGTTTTATATATAAAATTCTTCTGGAATAAACTGCGTAGCAATATTTTTGTTCAAAATCTCTTATCCCACCACAGACTCTATCTTCGGGGAGAAGAAAATGAAGCCAATGCTTTATACTGGAATTGTATTGTATTTTTGCTATATGTAAATAACAGTGGCCATACCTTGCTGGTGTGATTGTTTCCCCAGTCAACAGCAAATTTTATAGATTCACACTTTCTGTCAAGTCCCACGGGCCAGTAATGCTCCATGGGTATCAATCCCCTTGAAAAAAAGTCATGGTATTGAGGTTTCACAATGAGAGTTGTGGAATCACATGCCAGAATATTCTTAAGGCTCACAGACCATGCATTTCCCTCAACATATATTTTGTACCTGACAACAATATAGTAAGTATCCATTACAGTTAAACAATAGAGTACGGTACAGACATATACAATAGGGCATAACAGGCTTGAGCTAAACAATATAGCAATCAGTCAAAAGTGAAGAAAGCTCCTGAACATAATAAATAAGGGGTAAATTTGAAATTCCAGGCCTGAGCAGGATTGTTGTAGCATGATAACTTTTCTATAATTTGGTATTCTATGTATAATGACACCTTGTTCTACAAAAGGCTTCTAAATTTGAAGAGCTACCTAGCAGTAGCCCCTGTATCAGACCAAGCTTATGGAAATCTTAGTAGGGAACATCTAGAAAATTTCATGAAGAGGTTGTTTTCACATCATAAAACACGGGCATACCACATTAAAATTGACTGCGTGACACACCTGTGATCACATTGATCGGATAACTTACAGTGCTTGAAGCCTTCTTGTTCTTCTTTGGACCAGTCCTACGAAAGCCAAGGTAAGGAATCCGTTTAGGCTGTGGAAATGCAATCTAAGTAAAAACAGAGAAGAGGAAAAAGAGAGCTGCTAGTTAGTTACCTGAATATAAAGACGAGCATTCCAGTCGCGGCCTTCAGAAGCATTACATTTCAAAAGATTCTTCCTAATTTTGGCAACAAGGGGATTGCCTTTCCAATAGGCCGTGGGATCTCTGTTCTCCCATTTCATCTTCTCGCTGCGCTTATGTTTATTTCAGACCTGGAACAAACAAATTCCACCCAAATAGAATATCAGCAGTGAAAATCCAAACATAGATGAGGAAGAGAGGGACATTGTATTTACCACCCCAGAATGACCAGTCGGGAAAGGGAATATCCAGAGTAGAATCGTCAGCGCAGTAACGAAACACAGGAGGAGGGGGTTTGGCCTCGCTGTAGTGATGAGCATTTATTATGGGCCGGTCCCCGCAATCGAACATCAAATCCAGATCGGGCAGCAACCCCGGGTAGTATTCCATGAGCTGAATAAAACCCCATATGCTAAAAATGTCTCTTGTCTGTCTGTACTTGTGGTATACTTTGAGATACATTCGGCCGTCTACTATAGTCAGCCTGAAAGACACTTTGTTTTGGAATTGCTCCACCATTTCCAACGTGATCCCACTCGTCCGCCATGGCTTCAGATCTTCATATATATACCCCAAGTAACCTGGGCAGGAGGGACCGCTTCCAGGGTCCCATTTAATTCCTTGAGATTTTGAGCAGACGATGCTATCTGAACAATTAATGCTCTTCTTCGTCCCCTTCCACGGAGCAACTGACTGCTGTGCTATGTTTTCATTCCACGGAGCCACTGACATTAACTGCAATAAGAAGAAGCATCGTGCGTCAGATTCAGACTCAGACTTGGCATATTCATTACAAAGAGAGAGCATTGAAAGGCGATGTAAGACAGACCCGAGGCCTGAAGAAGAAAATGAGGAGGAGCAGGGAGAAGAAGATGAAACAATATGAGAAGATCCAGCGCTGCTCATAGTTAGACCACCTCTGCATCTTACTCATGGTTTGCCACGGGAATATTCAAAAGGTGGCGGGAGGAGAAAAGGAGTGATCACTGATGGGCAATGACCAAGTAACGCCGTATTAAGTAGGAGGAAAAGGATACATTTTGTTTTGGGTTGAGGTACCTATTAAAAACAAAAACAAAAACAAAAACAAAAAGAGAGCCCTCCTCTCCTTAGTCCTATTCGGGTTGCACTTGCACCTCCACGTTTGTGCATGTGGTGGGTTTTTCTTATAAAAACAAAAATAAAAACAAAATTGGCATCACTCTTCTCTTTAGTCTTATTGGGGTTGCGCCTCCACATTTGTGCATCTTGTGGATTCTTCTTATAAAAACAAAACGATAACAAAAACAAAAATAGAGCCCTCCTCTCCTTAGTCCTATTGGGGTTACGCCTCCACATTTGTGCATCTTGTGGGTTCTTCTTATTAAAAAAAAAAAAAAGACTTGACCAAGAATGGTCATCCATGAAGAGTGGCCCTTCTTGCATTACAATAAGGTAATGTAAGCAATAGCAAGCGATCAATTCAAGGAGTTATGCACATATCCCTTTGACATGGCTATGTTGCAGGTACCTTTCCCTTGTCATTTTAATTGTCCAAACTTTGAAAATACAAGGGAAAAGGTGACCCCAGAGACCATATTAAGGACTTGTATATGGCGTGTCAAGAGGTCGTGTTTAGCGATAACTATCTCATTCGCATCTTCCCACAAAGTTTAGGAGGTCAAGAGTTGGAATGGTTTTTACTCATCCCTAAGGGATTTATCTCTACATGGCCAGAACTAGCAAAACACTTTGTACGTCGCTTTTTGTTTAACATAGAAAGTGACGTTACCATGATGGATTTATGTAACACGAAACAACGGAATAATGAAAGCTTCGTTAGTTTCTTACAACGATGACAAGGGTTAGCTAGCCGCTTCCCTTGCTATATACCAGAGAAAAAACCAATCAATATATTTGTGCCCAACTTACACCTGAAATTACATTCCACTTGTAAATGCATTGTGGAAACACATTTGAAGAGGTGATAGAAAAGGGTAGTCAAATAGAGAAAGTGTTGTTAGCCAAAGGACTTTAAAACCCTTCTCGTGTGATCATAATGATTCAAAACCTAATGAAAAATCAAATTTTGTTCCCAATAAGAACAAAAACATCATAGGTGATGGAATAACTGACTCTAAATGAGTGCAAGTGGTTCAAAACCATGCTCCTTGAAACTTGCAAAGGGAACTTCGGCCCCTAAATACAAGCATCGTGCCTTCGCCTCTATCTAACTTTATGTCATCGATATTAAAACAATTAGAGGTGGTTAACATGGTCAAGTACCCAAACACTATACCTTATGGGGATGACGTGCCTAAGCCATCATGGTTTAGGGAAAATGAATATTGTGGGTTTCATCGTGTGAAAGGTCATAAAATAGATAAGTACCTAAAATTGAAGCACTTTATTCGGGACTTAATCGATAGTGGTGATGTGGAAATGGATTCCTCCGCCCCCAAACAAATCTCCCAACACAAACATGAATATCTATAAAGAACCTTTCCCTAAGCATAACAAAGGAAAGGAAAAGTCGGATCAAGGACAAACATCCCAAACCAAGAATGTTAATTACATTTCAAAGATGGATAACCATTTTGATGCCCTAATAGGTTGTGTCAATCCACTGTTGAGCATATCAACACAATCAAGATTAAAACAAGGGAGTGCAGTGGTAATGTGACATACTCGCCTTGTTATTTCAGAACCTCCTCCATCTACTCCTCAAGATAGTCATTATGATGTGTTAGAGCAATTAGAGAAAACTACGGCTAATATTTCGATCTTAGATCTTCTTAAAATCTCTAACGTTCATAAAGACATTTTTGTAAAACATTATAAGGGTTAAGAGTGTCAGTTGATATTGACCCAACATGCTTCCAAGCAATGGTAACTCAAATTGCTCCTCTGAGCATATAACCTTTAGTCAACAAAAATCCCATAAGAAAATCCTTCTCATAACTTACCCTTACATATTGAAGTCATAATCAAACGTAAGAAGGTAAAAAAGTGCTTATGGATGGTGGATCAGGTTTAAACATTTGTACTCTAAAGTTGGTTTGGCAACTAGGATGTATTGAAGCTGATTTAGAAACAAAGGTCATCACCATCAAGGCGTATGACAATGAAGAACAACAGTCAGCCGGTATGATAAATTTCTCACTAGAAGTAGGCCCCATCAATCATGATATGAAGTTCCATGTTTTAGACTTGGATCTCCCTTACAACATATTGCTCAGCCGCCCATGGATTCATGCCATGCAGGTCGTACCTTCCATGTATCATCAATGCTTGAAGTTACATCATGAAGGGCAGACCCTCACTATTCAGGGAGATCCCCAACCTTTTGCTCATTGCAATTGTCGGGTTATTTCCCCACCATTTATGAATGCCCTTCTATAGAGATGGTTGTTCAAGTTCAATCAAAGGCATATGCTTCATGATTGGATCCAGGTACCTTGTCTCCCAATGATAATGGTGCTTCTACATCGAACTCTCCCTTTGCTACATGGGAGATGAAAGTTATTACAGATGGTGGTGGAGAATATGATCTTAATAGGTCCTTTTAGTTTTAACATCCCCTATCACCCAAAGTGTGTGGTAGGCCCTATTACAAGTATTAACGCTCTAGGAAAACCACAATATCAAAGCTTTCACTTCTTTGGTGGATTATTATGAGATGAAAAGCTTCTCAAAATATTGTATCTTGTCCTTCGGATGATGAAATGGCTCCATGTTATCAATCACCCCAGTTTGTTATCCCCAATAAAATGATGTATGTTATGGGATACAAAGGACATGGTTGCGGTATTAATGAACAAGGTATGCGGGAAGCTCTTCCGATACCTCATCGTAAGGTTTGTAGATATGGTATTGGCATTTGGCCATATGGGTCTCATCCCCAGAGGTCGAGGCTACCTCTTCTGAGCGTGAGGATAGTTCTTCCGAATGTGAAAGTGAAACAAATTCCTAGTGTAGTCTTTACGAATACCTTGCCTCCACAAACCTATTTTCGACATGGTTATCTTAACTATAATCCATTCCATCCCCTATCACTCGACACTAAACCTTATTTACCTGTCACTCGTGAATTGGGACCAACAACAACATGTACTAATTGATGTCTTTCAGAATGACAAAGCTATTGGTGAGTTCATGGGTATTCATGACAATATTCCAGTGGGTGATCACAAGAAAGGCTTCTTCATCAAGCTTAATCCATAAGCATATTTTGGGGAGGAGGTGAGTTATGCGGTCATCTACTTGCAAATAAATAAGCAAGGGTAAAATTTCCATAGAAAATCCTTGCAAAAAGAATAATTCAAGTTTTATGATGAAAACCTCTTTGAGGTGCTTGCAGACAAACAAAAAGAACAATCAACGTGCAGAGATAGTTTACTGCTTTGAAGGTGAAAATACCATTGAGACACCTTTAGAAAAATAATATCTCAATCTCCCCCTAATCCTACGTGCATGGAGGATGATTCCAAGTTGCTCGTGGAGGAGACCATATATGTCAATATTGGTACGGAGGAATTACCCAGAATAATCAAGTTGGGAGCTTCACTCTCGGCTCAAGAATAAAAACCTTTGTGTTTCTTTTGCGCAAATTCACATATATCTTTGCTTGGTCCTACATGGACATGTCAAGGCTAGATCTGGCATTAGTGGTACATAATATTGTTGTGCACAAAGAGGCAAATCCCATTAAACAAAATCTTTGAAAGATACATCCTTGTGTTTCCTTGTTGGTCAAAGCAAAGCTGGAAAGATTATTGGCAATAGGCTTCATTAGGCCTATTGATTATTCAGAGTGGATTTTGAATTTAGTCCCAGTGCAGAAGAAACCTGTCGGTATTCAAGTTTGCACTGATTTCAGAGATATCAATAAATCTTGTCCTAAGGATGACTTCCCTCTTCCTAACATTGACATGATTGTCGATTCAACAATTAGTTACGAGATGTTATCACTCATGGATGGCTTTTCAAGGTATAACCAGATAAAAATTGTTGAGGAGGATCAACATAAGACAACTTTTACAACCCCATGGGGGACATTTTGTTACCAAGTCATGCCCTTCGGCCTCAAGAATGCAGGCGCAACCTATCAACGAGTAATGATTGTAATCTTTCATGACATGATTAGTGATATAATGGAAGATTATGTGGACAATATCTTGGCCAAATCCGAACTCAAGAAGATCACCCGGAGATATTACAATGCATCTTTCAACATCTTAGGGACTACAAGGTCTAACTCGCCCGAAGAAGTGTGTATTCAGCATACTATCAAGAAAACTATTAGGGTTCATTGTTTCGTGGAGAGGAATAGAAGTATATCCTACAAAGGTTCTTGCTCTAATGAAATGCCTCCTCGATGAATATCAAACAACTACAAAGCTTACAAGGAAAGATCCAAGAAATTAGAAGATTCATCTCTCAACTTGTAGACAAGTGTCACACATTCACACATCTTTTAAAAAATATGTTAGCTTTCACAGGGTCCGAACAACAACAAGCATTTGCTTTGCTTAAGGAATATTTGGCCAAACCCCCTATTTTAATGCCACCCATGACAAGTGAACCATTGTTACTCTATATTTATGCTATGCACTTTACAATTGGGGCAATGTTGGCCTGATATGATAAAAGCGTAAAGAGAAAGTTGTGTATTACCTAAGTCATGTGTTGATTGTTTATGAGCTCAACTACCCATAGATAGAGAAAGCTTGCTTGGTCATAGTTTCGCCTTTCAAAAATTGTGTCATTATTTGCTAAATAATAAGAACAAGCTAATATCAAAAGTTGATCCATTAAAGTACTTGTTGTCAAATCCTGCACTTCCGGAAAGATGGCCAATTAGATCATCTTACTCAGTGAGTTTCACATTGAGTATGTTCACCAAAAATCTTTGAAAGGGCGGGTTTTGGTGGATCAACTAGCTAAAGCCCCTTTTCCATGTACTATACCGTTGATTCTAGAACTTTCAGATGCATCTACATTATACCTTGAGGAATCTATTATATGGTAGATATACTTTGATGGATCCTTTACCTTTCATGGTTTAGGTGTCGGAGTTGTGTTGATCACTCCTTTAGGATATTTGATCCCTCAAGCATTCTAACTCAAGTTCCCATGTACAAACAATATAGCAGAATATGAAGCCCTTATTGCAGGGATGAAATTGGCTATCAAGTGGGACATTAGACAAGTGAATGTGATCGGTGATTCTATGTTGATTATCAAACATGTAATAGAAAAGTATAAAGTTAAGGATGAGAAACTTCTTCCTTACAAGAAAATGATCGATTCTCTAAAGGAGTTCTCTAAGAAAATTACATTTGAACATATCCCAAAAGGACAAAATAAAAGGACAAAATATGAGCAATAGATTCTATGGCCGAAATCTTGTTTGGTATGTGGGGTCTATATTGCTCATCCCCTACCTAGGAACGATGATATGTCATTCTTTGTCAAACATTTGGAAATACCAGCATATGACATGCCAAAATCTTGTTTGGTATGTGAAGTTGTTGGTCCCTTTTGCCCATGGTATAGTGACATTTTTAACTACCTTCACGATGGAACCTTTCCCTTACCTATGTCAAAAGTGTGTAGACATTTCCCGTTCAATGGTAAGTAAAAAATAAAACCATGAAGGTGTTGTGTCAACGCTTTCAAAACAAAAAACCTTATCGATGTAATAGCCCACTTATACCTTAATTGTGGAGTCCCTCAAAAATTACAAAAAACTAGTATTCGGCATAGAATCCAAAAATATAAAAGCCAAGAGAAAGAAAAGAGAAATAAGTATGTCCAACAATGAAAATCAAGCAAGTTTGTGGCACTTTGGACAAGTCCTTTGATGAAAACTAGTTTCTGGTCCCATTGGTGGGTACTGGATTGTTCACAAGAATTTCAGGTCAAAAATTAAAAAACAAAAAAAAATATAAAAGCCGAGAAAGGATTATTATAATCTTTGTCCTAAGCTACTCTTTGCCTATGTTTGAGATACTTTTGAGCCTATCCCTCTTAGCCTTGATCCGATTGATCCTAATTTTTTATGTGAAGAGTTTTCCTTTGTATATTCCCATCTAAATTTGGGGGAAAATTTTCATCATTAATTATTGCATATATTATGTGGCATTTTGCCCTTGTACATCCTATCTATCGTTGGGGGCATCCAGGTTTCTTCATTTCTTTGCACAAAACTTTGAAAAATTCTAGAAAATCACAAAAACATTTTTATAACTTTTGGAAAATCCCAAAACATTCAAATATGTTAGTTGGAAAACTCAAAATATCAAAATTCATTTTGTAGAAAATTCCAAAAACAATAAAACATTGTCTCGAGATAATACCAAAAACATCAAAAACCGTTTCAAAATGGTTCCACAAAAATAAAGTAGTAGTTTGCTTACTTTAGTTTTTGGTCTCTGTACATAGTTTTGGTGCTTTACTTTTTCATCTTGTGTGATTTAAATTAGATTCATTTGTTATCTTAGATTGAGTGTTACTTTAATTTGTTGTGCATTGCATTGAGTTCATTTTATCTTGCATACTTGTATATAATTGTGTTGCTTTGATTAGATTTGATTAACTTGTGCTTGTCTTGTTTGCTTGTACAGTTTGTTGTCATCTCATCATCATATCATCTATCATCACATCTATACATCATATATCAATAAATGTTAAGCTACATCATCATGAAACTGAAAATTAAAACATGTATGTTAAGCTAACATCATATGATATCACCAAGAGGGCAAGAGGGATCACCTTTTATCCCCCTCAAACATAGACCATAATAAAAACGTGGACTAAACATGCTATCTCAAAAACAAAATGTGATAAGTAAATATAATCCATCATCATCATAAATCCATATAAATATAAATGTCCATGTACAAAATAGTGTGTCTCAATATACGTCAGATACAATTATCCATCATGGGCATCTAAACAAAAAAATGTGCCTTCCTCGTGAGGCATAAAAAAAATAATAATACATGGTACATCAAGTACAAAAATGTGCCTTCATATCAAGGTGCACATCAAAAATATATACATTTGTACATATGTCATCTAGTACAATACAAAGAATCAACCACGACTCTCACCCATGTCGGGACCGCCACGGCCTAGGGCCCGAGGTGGTGGCATCTATTGTGAAGAAGCTCCATAATGAGCTGATGGCTACTAAATTGATCTAGTAGAGTGAGATGGCCTCTGTGATCTCAATTTGGACTGTTGTCAACTACCCGACTTTAATCCATGGCTCTCTGCTCAACTGGAATGACCCCATGGTAAAGCATCATGTAATATGTGGCATCACCTACAATGGTGGCACACTCAACAACTAAGTCTGAACTTCAAATGTTGCACCTTCTGTTGAAGCACATCGTGCTCTGCTCTCATGCTTACTAGCTCAGACTTGTAAATCGTAGTATCTCGGTAGCTAATTGATCCCTCTCAACTATGACCTGAATTTGTTGTGCTACCACATGTTGTGCTGCTTCCTCAAGGCATCTCACTCACCTATACTTTGTGTAGCATGTCTACAGCAGAGATCCCCTGTGGAAACTCCGACATCTTCTCTCCATCCTCCCCCCACTGGACTATGTGGTGGGGACCCCCATCCATCCCAACCATCTCCATCACCATCTCCCCATCTCCTCCATCCCATCCATCCCTTAGAGGGTTGTGTGGTGGACTCGGTGCATCACAGGAGGTTATAAAGGCAACTATAACGGACCACCGCTATAAAGGCACCTATAGTGGAACTTGTGGTTGTATGGGTACTTGTTATGGTATTTGTATATTTGCACCTAATCTTCCTCACCCTGTGCTTGTGGATGCTGCTGGGCTTCTTCCCTGTGCACCTACATGCACTGATGGCCTGTAGACCTTGTGTTGTTGTTGCAATCCGACATGTATAGCTTCTCGTGGTATAGTCGGTCATCATCGTAACATTGTCAAATATGAGGTTGTATAGTCTCTAGTCTACCTAGGATCCACTATCTGTGGCTGCGAAACCCAAGGTTGTGGAACCACTCGTCATAAGTTGGATGGAGCTCACTGGTCTAACTTGCGGGCCAATGTCAAAAGTCTCCCGAGATTTCCACCTGTACCACATCTCATCTCCAGAATCCCCTGGATGTGGCCAAACTGACACTGGACCTGTCCACTCTGTACCACTCAATGATATAATCTCGAATACCAATGATAAAATGCTCAACCTCTATTGTGATGAGCTCTATCGCATCCTCAGCCCCGATACAATCTATACGACCACCATATAACCATGCAAAGCTAAATATCATCGAATTCTCACCTATAGTATGGTGTGTCTCCAGTGTGGTTGTGAATATCATCCCCACCGGGCACCCAACCCATAATGGATGTCTCATGAGGAGCCCTGGCTCATAACACTCCTAATGGATGTCTTATGGTTATGTGATCCCAAGCCCATATCTATAATAACGTCGTTGGACCCATAGTCTTATGACCATAGTATGCTATCAAATGTAAATATGGATACAAGTAGGCTAATATACACTTTGCCCCCAGCAATAAACCTCTCCACTGATGAGACCATGTATAACTCCAATCAGACCAAGTGCACCAATCTTATCGGGTAGCAAGATGTCGATGACAAGAGCCATCAAGTATCTGGAACCCGTGAAATCCAATGATCAACAAAACATATGTATATGTCAACTCACATACCCAGATGAGTTAGGTCACCTATGACAAATATCTCCATGATACTCTATAGAATATGGCATATGAGCACCATCGTATGTAATCAATCGGCCTTAGATCAAAACTCTTAGAATGCGCTAAACATCCTACTAAGTGATACTCATCTCATCTTTGGTCTCAAATCTAAAGGTCGACTTTCGCTCCGCCATCTCTATACTAAGGCGTAAGAAGGCTATGGTCTAGTGTGATCAATGGCATGTGGACCACATACAAAAGACTCGTAACATAATATAAGGTCATCTCCGGGAATATGTGATCGGGACGTGAAAATGTATCCTCATAGGCTCGAACCTTCCCATGTTGTTCCCATGTCTCCAACCTAGGTAGACCAATCTACAAAATCAAGAAAAAGACTCATTAAAACCACTTCTTCTAGAACACGACCTCGTTTCCTTCTAGAACTCATCCCTAACTTCTTCTAAAAAAATTCCAAAATTCTTCTAAGGTTGTACCAAACAACCCATCCACACCAATGCACCCCTTATAGTTCTAGCGCATCCATTTTGGCACTAGCGCACCCTAGCACTAACGCTCTCCTACCCATGTCAACACCTTCATTTTCACACCAACACGCCCTACTCCCCCATACCTCGGTTCAATGTCGGTGCATCACTTTTGACACCTACGCACTCGCACCTTTTTTTCACACATACGTGGCCACGTATACATTCTTTCATGCGAGACATGCCCCGACCACGCTTACGTGCCCCAAGGGCCGCATTGGCGTTGCGCGCAAAATTCTACATGCATTAAATGCTAATAAATGCAACCAAAAATGAATTTTTTTACTTTGTGTACATGTGGGTTGTCCCTGGGAAGCCTAATGTAGTCTCGAACTTGGTTTGTGTGGTGTCTACGGTTTTGAATCCTTGTCATTCCTCTCCCACGCCGCGAGCCAAATCACTACTAAAATTAGTAAAGGTAACTAACAAATAACTAGCCGCGATGGTTTTTACCCCTCGTGGCTTGGTATTTATACCCATTTTGACCCCCAGTGACATTTTTCATGACCCCAAAGCTCTGTGTGACCGTCGTGATTCTTTCAAAAAAATTACACTCCTCACAATGGTTATTTTTAATAAATAATCATTGTTTCTTGTTTTCGCTATGTTAGGGGCATGTTTTTTCTTCTTAGTGACCCTTTCGCTACTTGGGACATATTTTTGCTCCCAATATTTTTTTTGCGATGTACACGTACATGGTCATTCTTCTAACTAATTTTCTTCCTAAAAATTCAAAAATCCAAAAAAATTAAATTTAAATATTAAAAAAATTGTAAAAATCATTAATCCAATTAATTGTAAAATTCATTTTTTTCAAAAATTGGTAAATAGCATGCACATAGCTAAAGCCTGTATCAAATGCATTGTCCTTGAACACCAAAATTTTTCCGCAAAACATCTTTCTTAGGACCTCCATTAACAAAGTTATTTTTTCTTGCTATGTCGGTACTCCGTGCAACGAGTTGCTACACACTGTTGTGTCATAGTGCATGAATGCTTTTTCATAGGACTACTTGTGTCTTCTATTATTCCCCTCGTATGTATCCTTGCTTGGGGCACCATTTTTAACCCTTATAGTTAAAACACGAACATTCGGGAAGCTGAAGCTTGATAATAAAAACATTAAGGCAACTATTTTGAATGTTGTTTGTTTGAGTATATGTGATTGTATGTGTTTCTCTATTAGGTTGGTTTACTTTCTCGTATTGCATTGCATTATGTGTGTTGCATGGAGCTACGCATTTTTAGCAATGAAAAAATGTTAGTATTATATCTTTTCATGTTATTGTACACTTTTGTTGTATGTGTTTATTTTAATAAGGACCGATGATGTAGATCACGAGTAACATGATAAGACAGAGTTGTTTATTGAACAATTGGATGCAAAATCTATTCCTCTATTCTTCACTATCATGTCTTATCACTATTCATTCTTCTTCCAACACACCTGGGGTGATAAAAATCATTTTTATCCCTACCTTATTTCTTTTATTTGTTTCCTTCAAAATTTTCGATCGCCGATTGACTTCTTTTATCACCCCATCGACACTCAAGGGGGCATCCTTCATTCTACTAATTTTACTTGTTTATGCTTGTCTACTATGTTTGAAGTGACGTCACTTACTTCACCTCAAACAGGGAAAATGTAGACACCTAAAATCCACTTTCGTAGTTTTATTGCTAAAAGTGCACTAATTACCCTCATTCTTACCATTTCCATTATGATTAGTGATTTCCACTAATTAACTAATGTTTCCCTCTATTTTGGTTAATTAACGACGCTTTGTTGATTAACTAACCTCTATCACATTCTAGATGCCAATTGACGACACATCGTTAGTTATAATCCTCTTCCGAGCAAACAATTAGCTATTATTAGCTAATCGGGCCTATTATGTTTGTATTTAATCAATAAACCCTCTTATTGGTTAAAACCCCTCTTCCAACCATTCAAAATCACCTCATTTCCCTCAAGACATCTTTAAAGGCTTCAAAAGCTTATCCTAGCCTCTTAATTGATCCTAATTGGTTAATTAAGGCACCTCACATGCTAATCACTTGTTAATTTCACTAATCAAGATTAACAAGCCTTAATCTACTTTATCCTTTAGTCCCACATGCACCAAGATGCAAGCTTCTCTAACAATAGAAAGCTATATAAAATAACCCTCATACATGTTTATACTTTACACCATACTTTGAATAGTATTAATCATATAATACATATGATCAAGAGCCTTACTTCCATTGATGGAATAGCTTGCTCAATCTTTGCATCCAATCTTCATGCTTGGTTAGTAGAGGAATATCTAATATGGCCTTGTAGCCATTGTTAGAGAGATCCTTTCACCATTTTGAAGTAGCAACAACCCAATTTGATTTGTTTGTGGTCTTCATAGGTCCATTTTAATTAGCAATTCATGCTCTGAGTAGAGATGTTGTAATTAGATGAACAATTTCATGTTAATTCATTGTAGGCATTTAAATAAGCTATGATCTTGATGTTACTATTGTAAATTTGTAGCTTTTCTATTAGACTATGTGGTGTTAGTCTAGTTATTTAGATTTGCAAGAGTTTTGGTAGTGCCTGATGGCCTACGCCTACTGATCTTGTACCCTTCCATATAATTATTCTTTTTCCGGTTTGAATATCTTATATGTATAACTTGATCTTCCTAGGTTGGCCTTAATGAAACAATTAACATATGGAAGCCTATACAAGCAAGTCAATTGTACTTCATAACTCATGTGACTTTATCATGAGATCCTATTTTTAAAAATCAACAAAGATCAACACCCAAGGCTCTCAAAATATCTTTAAATCAATTACACATAAATTTAAGCATCCACCACCTAACTTAAAGCACTCAAACAGGGGTTCAAGAGTCTAGTTTCCACTATTTAAAAGAACTAAGAAGTCCTAAAGAGCCATGTATTAACAAGAGAAAGTAACTCTGAGCATTTTCAAATGTCTTCAAGGGATAAAAAGGGATAGTTTAAGTATAAGCATGCCACATCACACTACTACAATGTTGAGTACATTCTCTACTCTATAGTTTTCCCATTATCTTTTTGTTAAGAGACACGAGGAACTAATAGCGGGTTGAATTAGGTATGCAAGCACACTTGTAACTAAATTATGAAAACTACATGAGGTTTTCTCCCAAGTGATGGGATTTATTGCACTTGGATAGGTTTAGTGAGGATTGAACACCAAGGGTAGTCTAGCCTCACCCACATATCCATTTCTCCTTTTAGTTATTGTTATCCAAAATTCACCCCCAGGGGTAATTTTGATAACATGCATCAGATTATTGAGTCCGAAGCAAGTAGATTGATTCAAGGCCCAAAATCATGTTTTTGGGCCCCCTGATTCCTTCTAACTCTCCCATCGAGAAGAAAACCCAACGAGCTAGAAAAGATAAAAAAATTGCAAAAACCAAGCTTGGGGCGAAAAATGAAGAAAATTGGCTAAGTCCTAGTCCAGGCGGTGTTCGGGATAGTTGGGACGTTGGGACGCGTGGGCCGCGAAAGCCGGATTGGCCGAAAGAGGGAAAAAAATTTTCCTAAGTCCTTTGTTTCGCTCGGTTTGGGACAGTTGGGACAAAAGTACGCGCGGGACGTGGATCGGCGGTTTGGCGCAAGTCAGTCCATTTCGGGCGGTTCGGAGATATTTGTCCCAGATAGTTTGGGACATCCGGGCCAAAAGTACGCGGAGGACGTGAACCGGCCGATTCGGCTGAAACAAGAGACTTTCGTCCAGGACATTTGGGCCAAAAGTACGCGTGGGACGCGAAAAGCGAAAGAGCCGAGAGCCAATGGAATCTTGCCACGTGTCTTCACGCAAAGAGGGACAAGGAAGCCCAAATCGGGTGGTTCGGAGATATTTGTCCCAGGCAGTTTGGGACAGTTGGGCCAAAGGTACGTGAGGGATGCGTGGGACACGAAAAGCCGAAAGAGCCGCCAACAAATCAAATCACGCCACGTGTCTTCACCTCATCAACCCAACGAGAAAATTTTGAAAAGTTTTCCAAAGGCAAATAAAAGGAAATGGTCGGGAAGGGCCCACGTCCAAGTGAAATCGTGCCATGTGGCACTTGAGTGGTGGAGCGTGGGGAGAAATGGGAAAATTTTCCCAAAGTGAAAAATACTAAATTTCAAAGGACAAAGTGCCCCTCGGGCCCGAGCCAATAAATAGTGCCATGTGTCCAGTGGCAAGAAATTAAGGAAGGGCCCGAAAGGAATTTTCAGAGGATGAACCCGCGAATGAATCAAAGCGACACGTGTCATCCAGTGGCGAGTGCGGGAAAAAGTCAAATATTTTCCCGTTGATCCGTTTTGGCTTGTTTTTGCTCTAATCTTGAGATCGCCATAACTTTTGATCCAGAGCTCGGATTTTCACGTTCTTTATATCAATGGAAAGCTGGTGAAATTATCTACATGATTCGGGGTCAATCTTGCATTTTGTTTCAGTTTGAGAGAGAAAATTAAAAAACACCTCGGCGCGTGGTAATGGCCGGAATCGACGTTTCAATGACTAGTTTTAATGCAAAAATAGCTCGCCAGCTTTTGCTAGGGTTCTCACCCACCGCCATAATGAGATGAACTAAATGCAACCTAGAAGTGGTTGGGGTAGATCTAGATTTCCTCTCTCTTCCCTCTCTCATTCTTCCTATAAATTGTAAGGAGGGGCTTCTTTCTAAAGGGTCGAACATTCTTGTTTTGCCCCTCCCTTCTTCTCTTTGGCAGGCGAATTTGTGGAGTTCAAACCTCCCATTTAAAACTGTAATGCAACTTTGCCTCTTGGCATTTTGTAGTGTATTGTATTGATCTTTGGAGCAAGTAATGCATGTTTGTGGATGATTCTCAACCCTCTCTATGTTCATTTGCATCCTCCTGATCTTTCACTGCAAATTTTGTTATCTGTGCATGATCTTGCATCACATTTGAATGGTTTGTGTTTATTGGCAAGATAGGTGTTCTTCATTCCTCGGTGCATCACCTCTGTTAGCTTAGGTTTATTTTTATGCATCTTCTTACCCTGTCTCCTTGGCAAGATTAGATTAGGTTTTGAGTAAACCCTCTGCATTTTTCATGTGCATCTGAACAGAGGAATAGGAACCAGCCTTCTCTGGAGAATCCTTTCTCATTTTTACAAGTCCAACACTTGGAGAAAGGATTCCATGTTGTGCAATCACACTGGATGCTAGTATGATCAAACTAGAAATCTGATCAACATCCAGGGGTGTTGTGATTTTGCGATAATGATTATCTAATGTTTTTACAAAAAAATGCAAGTATATAGGGTTCTACTTGTTGAAGGTTATAATAGGTGATGCAAAAGTTGTACAAGCCCTAGTTATAAATAAGAACATTGATTTCAAGGAAATAAAATGATAAAAATATTCACAAAACCCCACTATGCATAGGTCCAATACCATACAAAAGAAGTCACGATCATAAATAACCAGACAATATCATATAATAGCTATCTGATCCTCCCCAAGAGTAATAATTAGTTATAGAATTAGATGTGAAATATTTCCACATCCAAAAGAGCCTTTTCATCTAGTCTCGCACGCACACATAGATCATCCCTATACCACTTTACACTACTAATTTATTAGCCCTTTGTGTTTTTTAATCGGTCATTGTATCATGTTAGCATAGTTGAAAGTATTAATGCTTTATTCTAAATGTGTATGCTTGATGTTTATTAATTATTTTATAATAATCATCCCGCAACATTCTTTAACTCATTCCTAATTCACTAATTCCTACACCAACTAATTGGGAAATAGTTTAAACATCAAGGTATATATACTGGGAACATAATCAAATATAGAACAAAAATAGGTTACATGCATGAAAAAACATTTGCTAGGGTAAAAAAATTAGATGTTATGGTCCAAGATGGATGTTTTCATCGAGAGGAAATTGTTTAGCAGATTTCATATTTATTATAATTTCATTTATAGTTAACACAATCCCTAGTAGGGTATACTACATTTTTCTACATAATTTGGGGGATTTGATTACTTCATCCTTTTTCGGCACTCCATATCTTGAACATGGTTTCACTACAAGGTATGGGGGCATGGGCCTTCTTATCCTTTTTATATTCATCATTATAAGTTTAATACTCATGAGAAATCACATGGTGATGGCATGATACAACCCATTCCCTTTTGACTTTGTGTTATGTTTCACTTGGACCTAGATCTATTTGGAGTGGTGTGGTCCATGACAAGAATATTTTTGGGGAAACTAGAAATATTTGTGACACCCTTCCGCTCACTCTTCAAAAGAGGTTTTTAAGGTAAACTATAAATCCATATAACACCCCTCCTTGTTTTAGAAGGTTCTTAGGATGACTAAAAAATATTGTGACACCTTCCATTTCAGTGTCGGTCAACTAACACCAAGTTCCCTTGTGGCACTAGATTATCTTATAGAAAAATTGGGGGTTAATCACCCCCAATCCTTTAGTAGCTCAATTCAATCCACATATTTGAGTATGAAAATTTTGGGAGCTTCTCTTTTGGTAAATAAAGTAGGTGTACCCATCCATGTTTTTTTGTCTTCTTGACTTTACTATTTTCAAAGTTACAAATATATTTTCAAAGCTGAGTTAAATTTCAATTATTTTTATAGACATTGACTACACAATGTGTTGTAAGTTTCATCAAGAAGCATACAAACATGGAAGTAAAAACAACAACCTCAAGGAAAGACAAAGTTTGCCTACACAATCAGGTATCTTTTCCTTTAATCATGTAATTTTCATTTTATACATAAAGGGAGGGAAAACGTAGACACCTAAATTTGGCAATTTATCTTTCACTAATGAAAATTTTAGCTTTAGCCCTAAATCATGACTTGTTTACATATTCCAAGCTTAGTGACCTATCCTTATCTCTCTTGCATGATTTTTTCTTCATTCACACTACTCGACCCTCAAAGAACTAAATGCATCATTCCAAAATAGTATTTTCATCGCAAGAATCATTCCTAAAAAATCGAGAATCTCGTGAAGCGCCCATATGGGTCCATTCGGTTGGAACTCAACCACCCAATGGTCCAAAGCTAACAATTTCATTCCAAGGCCCCCAAATAGTTACTTTCCAATTTGATATTTTTATGGTTCATTTCACATCCCATAGGTTGGCCTTAATGTGAAAATTTACCTACAAAAGATTATATAAGCAATTTTAATTCACCAATTGACTCGACCTAATACTCTTAAGATAATATTGACAAAATACATTCCAAAATCACTCCAATATATATTAAATCCTTTCAAAGTGGCAAAAACTCTAGGAGCATCCCCACACAAGTTTGAAGCACACTCGATAAGGTTATAGAGTTATGCTTCCTATGATAGACACATCACAAGATAAGCATGTCAAGACGTCATTTTTCATTATCAAGTGATTAAGTTGCCAAACTAGTTACATTCAAATAGATAGCATATGCTATGAGAATAACTACATGCGATTTGATACCTCTTCTAATTATTTTCAACATAGGTGATGTACAAATTGCACTTCATCATAGCCACTAACCTTTTTGCAAGGTCTCATACCCATGGTTAGGGTTCAAATCTATTTTTCATGCGACACCTAAGGTTTCAAAGAGAAGGTCA
The DNA here is from genome assembly GCA_018340775.1 of Taxus wallichiana var. yunnanensis. Classification (NCBI taxonomy): domain Eukaryota; kingdom Viridiplantae; phylum Streptophyta; class Pinopsida; order Cupressales; family Taxaceae; genus Taxus; species Taxus wallichiana. Next base: position 238,566,965 of record CM031238.1, on the reverse strand, counting down.
TCATAGAGTTTCAAAAGGTCATAGAAATTTGTAGGGTGTTAGTTTGTCACCACACGAAACCTTATGACATGCACCAAACTATTTTACACTTTAGTACATACTATGTGGTTCCATATTTGCTCACTTTTGCATTCCATTTCTAGAGATGAAGCACTACTAAATCATTTATAGCCTTCACAGTCCACAAAACACTTTCAAATTAAATTCCTAAGTCTATATTCAACTAAGATATCCACTTCCTTATGTTTTAGTAATTGCTCTCACGTGTTATCTTGTCTATTAAAAGTATATTTGATTAATGTAATAATATGTATTAATTAATCCAAACATACTAATGTTTCTAACATATACACCCTTAAGTAAATAAGAACAAATTAAACCCCAACCTCTTATTTATTTATTTTAGGGTTGAACCAATAATCCTTACAAAACATTTAAGTTAATCACAAGATTTAATACCGCAGAGAAAGTTTGCAATTAGGAACCCGAGGTTGTGTAATAATAAATCTTGAATTAAGAGGGCATGACGTCTAGTTTAAATGTATTTTTTTTTATTAAAAGTAAACTAATGTCGACGTAGATTTTTAATAGTTAATAAATTTTGATGTAGTTTTTTTTTTTTTTCTTGTTTTGTTTATGTGATGAAATAGCCCCATACTAGCAACTTTACATGAGTTCCAAAGTATGCCATAATGGATGTCAATGTTGATTTTACAAACTCTATTTCCATACATTATTTTATTTTCTATATATTGCATCTTTTTTGGAAACAATTCAAGTTCTTGTGTATAATTCCACATTTCACATACAAGTATGTATTGACATTTGTAAAAGCTTTGTTTTTGCTTTATATATTGTGAAATTTTAACATCCTTGGGGATTTAAATAGACCTCATAATAATTGATTTAACAAATATAGATTTTGATACTAAACCCAAATTGCAGAGTCACGTATGATAAATAAATTTTGAAGTACATATTTGACACAAGGAATAAGCTAATAAAAATATAAAACCCTAAGTGCAAGAGAGACAGGAAAGGACTTAGTTAATTTCCACTTACTCCCTGGAACTGATCTAGACTAAAGAACCAATGAACATGAAAGTCGGATCGTCATTGTTTGTACTGCTTGTAAATTTTAGTGTTGTCGGATGAATTTGGACTAGGTGCCTGGGTGGGTTAGGGGTGTTTGGGTGCCGAGTCTATTAATGGGCACCTGTGATTGTGTAGGTGGTCAAAATGTGTTTTTTTATGTCACACAAATGTCGTTGATAGTCATTTTTGTCACTTTTATGTCGATGGATGATCGTTGAACACGTCTCTGCAACCTACAAAAATATGTTCACCTATAAAACCCTCAAAATACATCAAATCCCAAACAAAAATGTAATATGGGGATTCGGATTGAGCCCAACATTCAACGCGAATGAGTGAACTTATGATTGAGCATTGCACTACATCTTAGACTCCATGTAGTTCATGTGAGTGTGTGTAGAAATTATGCCCTATGATGCCCTTATGCGAGAGCACTTGATAGCGAGTGATAACAAGATATACCAATGTAAATAGATGTGTGGATGGAAAAATGAACTTCCTCTTCTTATGTAGTGTATGCATAAAATGTAGTCCCTTGTCCCTTAAATGAGTACTAGATGCATTTGATGCTCTTAGAATGTCCTTGGATGCAACCTTATGTGATGATAATAGATGCTTAAAGCTCATTCCTTTATTTTGATCACATAGCCTTGTATTTATATGATTCCCTTGGTTGAATTTTGTAATTGAAAATTGGAACGTTAAGCCATAAGAAAATAAGATTCCAAAAAGATAAAAGAGTCCCAAAAAGAGCGAGTAAAGTAGAAAGAGGTAAGGGGTGCCCGGAGGGGATGGGGGGCGTCAGGAGTTGGCATCCTGGTTGGGCATTGGTGTCTAGAGTCATGAAAGATAAAGAAATAAAGTTCCAACTAGGTTGTAGGGTGTAAAAGAACATAAAGAAGACTAGAAACAAAGCAAAGAGGCCAAAATTAGTCATCGATTACTAGTTTTCTTGCTTAGGAATCGTCAAATGCAAGTATGCTTTTAGGACCTAGAAATGTACCTTGAGTGTGTGATTTTGTGTCTACATTTGTCCCCACTTTATGTTGTTGAGTGAATACTCTATAACATAAAGTAGATAAGCAATACATACCTAATAATCATATAGAATGTGATGGTAATAACGTGTCAAGGAGACAAGTGAAAGCATGAAGTGATAAAATTAAGCATGGAAGCTAAGAAAGTGGAAATGACCCTAGGGTTGAAGTGTATTGTGTTGTACTGTTTTGTACCACTTGTGTTTGATGTAGGGCTTATTATTGTCAGGTATTAAGGATAGACCTGTAAAAGAAGAGTGAAAGAGTAGTCAAAGTCATGTTTCATGAAAACTCTATAAAAGTATGTAAATGTGTGTAAAAGTAGTGAAAGGAAAGTGTGCACCTGATGATCATGAGTGTAAAAGAATAGAAATATGTCCTAAAAGTGTTGTTGAAGAGTGAATTTTTGGGTGATCTCATGCCAAGAGTGATTTTTTGGGCGATCTCACGCCAAGAATAAGTTTTTAGGTGATCTCACACCAAGTGTGAGTTTTTGCGCGACCTCATGCCAAGAACAATTTTTGGGACGATCTCATGCCAAGTGCAAGTTTTTTGGGAAATCTCACACCACGACATAAGAGTGTTGGGGAGAAAGGTATAGTGTTACTCCCCTTCCATGATTGCGTCTCGAATCATACACCAATGCAGATGGTGTGATTTGTGTTGAGTTCCGAGTTATACCATTTTTATTCCATGTAGAAATGGAGAACGAATGCATTCTGCTTGTTGGAGGATTGTGCTTGTACTGTGAAAATTGTTTTGTAGATTACTAAAAATTGTGTTGATATAAGAAAGTAATTATATCTTCCCCCAGGACATAAGTTCCTAGGAGAGGTCAAGGACACTTAGGTGTTAGTGTTTGTATTTGGGCACCGGTGTCAGCGTGTTGAACCGAGGACCTAAGTCGATTTCGAATCATTTCGAAATTGTATCATGTGTTGATCTTGTGTTGAACTATATTGTGATGTAGCTTTGAGCTCCTATATGTGGGTGGTTGATTCACCCCATGTATGCCCCCCTCATTTGGGGTGCATGTGATGTTGATAGGAGCATGTTGTCTAAAGAAGAGGACCTAAAACTAATCTTAAGTGTATACCTGCAGAGGAGGGAATGTACTGGTGGAAACCAATGCACATAAACAAGATGGCTAGTAACATATATTAGTAGAAAAATAAGTAAGCATGTCATAGAAAAGTAGTATAAGAAACAAATATGCATACAAAAGAGAGACCGTAAAAATTAGGTTTCATACATGGGACATCACTCACAATATCACAAGATAATCAGGGCCAAAGTGGCCAAAAGCATACATTGTGCATACAAGATAAAGGGCATAACCCAAAACAATATCATAGAATGGAAAACAATGTCAAGCAAAGTATAACAAATAACCCACAAATAAACATGGTTGAAAATAGTTCCTACAAAACAAATGTTGCAGATGAAGCACACTGTTAGCATGTTAGAAAGATACTGATTTTGTCAAAGCATGTACAAGTCAATGTAAAGTAGTGTGCTAATACAAATAGGAAGTAGTAAATAATGAAAGAATAACACCTGTAGTATGTGATAATTTAGATGCCCCTAGGAGTCTTGGTGGGAGTGGTAAGAGGCACAATGCCAAACATCATTGCTACATGTAGCAATCTATAGGAAGTCTTCATTCACAACTAAAGACCAAGTGAACGCACATGTGTATATGATAAAGATAAAGACATACTAAGTATTCATCTATCATGGAAACAAATTGTACACATAAGTATAAATAAGCAAGAATAGATGCAACCAAGATATGTTGTATGTTGTGTGTATGAGTGAGATGGAATGACATGCAATGTGAACATGATAGGAGCAGTGTGTCCCCCAGAGATGTGTATGAGTATGAGATGAGGTTAATTTATAAAAGACCCCTCAAAATCAAGAATGAGCCATAGAACAAGAGTGGGTCATCGGGAAATGATTTTATAAGTACACTAGAAATATATTTGCAATGAATCATAGAGCATAAAGAGTGCGAGTGAGGTGCGGTTCATTTCATATTTAGACCCTCGGTAGTCAAGTGTGAACCTTAGCACAAGATTGTGTTATAGGGTAATGAAGATGTTTATGCATAGTAGTGTTTGAGATTCATTATGTTTAGTGGGTTCTTGAGTGGCTTGCCAAGGAGAGTCACGAAACGATAGACATCGCCTCTAGCATGTCTATGATGACATAAGGTCTGAGCCAATTAGGTTTGAATTTGCCTTTGAGATGGGGTTTGAAAGTTGTGTTTTATGATTTTATTTTAATACAAGATCATCAATATTGAATTCTCATGGATGAAGCTTGTTATTGTAAGCCCGTGTAATGCAATCCGATAGATTCAAAGGTGTTCAAGAGATTACACATGGTGAGAGTCAAGCATCTCAAGCTCATGGAGTTGGTTTTCATGATATATCCATATGAAAATTTAGCTTTGTATTTTAAAATATTAGTTTCCCCAAATTCAGGCCAAACACTTTGATACATACAAAGAGGACGATATTTGTAACCAAATATCTATCCAAAAACACATTAAATAGGAAATTCAAAGGCCGATTACTTTGATCTATATAGTGAAGATGATGTTTGTACCCAAATATCTAGCCAAAAACACATTAAATATGAAATTCAAAGGTCAAATACTTTGATACATGTAGTGATGATATTTGTACCCAAATATATAGCAAAATAATAATTTAAACAAGAAATTCAAGAAGATAAATTTGTGTATATCTTGCATTCTTTGTATTTCATGAGACCAATGAGAAATTTTGTCAAACAATTCACGTTCCTTATGTATGCTTCTAGTTTTTGCATACATGTCTATCATGTCATTCACAATTGTAGCATATGAAAAACATCCAATTATAATTCCATTTTGATGGATGTTTGTACCATATTCTAAAGCTCCCATATTGGCATAGGTTGGGAGGATGTTGGAAAAGGTTAATGAGTTTGGTTAAAAACATACCAATTACATTTTTCATAATTTCCAAGGCCTTTTCAATGAACTTGTATTGTACATACCCTACAACCATGACAATCTATGAAATGACATTTATTTGAGGATTTCTTTGAAAATCCTTAAAGGCTCATCAAGAACACCATTTTTGTGCCTATCATATAATCATCTCATTCTAGGAGACCATATTTCTTTTTAATGTATTTTTTCAAAGAGTTCACGTGCCTTATCTACCCGAAAATTAGAAAATACAACAAACGATTAAAAAAACCTTTCCATTATTCTTTCATGGACGTGCATATGTTATTCCAAACCTCTTATTTTATCAATCTTGAGATACCAAATTTGAAAATATTGTATGTCTAGGTTAACCTGATGTAGGTCCAGGCCCACAGTGCCCCAAAGTGACTTATAAAACTCACATGGGAAACCATCGCAACTCGAGGCTTTATCATTACCCATTTGTATGACAAAGTGTGGATCAACAAAGGCAATATCAAATTCATTCCCAAACTAGGGGATCTTGAGAAAATTACTAGTTGGTGGCCCATTACCTTGCGTAATGTTTCTTATAAGATTATTGTTAAAGTGGATATTTGGTTGCGCCATATTCTTCATGTTATCATCCAACCCGAACAAACTGGATTCATTTAGGGGTGTTTCATTCTTGATAATATCATCACAGTTTGGGAAGGCATGGAATGCGCTCCGATCCAACCAAACTGGCATGTTCATTAAAATCAAATTTGAGAAGGCCTATGATAGAATTGAATGGCCTTTTATTCTTGTCATGCTTCAAGTGCTTAGCTTTGACCCCATTTTTATTTAATCAATTCAAATACTTTTCGCCAAGCCTCTGCTCAAATCACCATTAATGGGCATAGCTCTAAGCCTTTTGACTTATTTCACTCTATCCACCAAGGATGCCCGTTAATGCCTACGCTTTATGTTCTTAATGCTAAAGGTTTTGGGCATTTTGGCTCAAACCAAATCTTAAGGGCTCATCGGGGAATTATGTTGCCTTCACATACAACTCTTAACTCCTCAATGGACATTTTTCCAATGACTCATTTATTACTCTCATTGAGAAAGAAACTAATGTCCACAACACAATGCATTGTTTGGATATATTTTACTTAGCTTATGGTTCTCCCATCCAATGGGGAAAGACGCAATGCTATAGGCAATCTTTCCTCCTTGCACCCAATTGGTTGGCCTCCTTCGAATGGAAAATTCTCGCTCATGGCGAAATGTTCAAAGTTCTTGGCATTCCCTTTGCCTTTTAGGTGTCGTCTATGGAGCTTTGGCAAGACGTGGTTCAAAGGGTGGATGAAAAACTTGAATATTGGATTACCAAGCCCTTTTCATTAGCAAGGAAATTCCAAATTTGCTCCAAAGTCCTTAGGTTACCCATGTTAACTACTCCTCATGTTCGAGTGCCTTCAAAAGATGTCCAGTCTAATAGGGCTTATTCAAATATTAAAGAATGTAAACTACATTCATTCCATCCCATTGATGCACGTGTTTATGTTAGATTTTGTAGGTTATGTTATGATATTATTCATATAATGCTTAATTTCATGATATATATAATCAATGTGAGTTACAAATATATTTAGTGGTACTTACAACTTTTGAGGAGGATAATATGGTCATCTTAGAGTTTTATTGGTATTATGATGGTTCTAAATGGCATGGTTATGTATCACACAATTCCAAATATTGCATAATTATGGAAGTATAAGATAATGTTTAGCATTGTTCAAGGCATTGATACCTAAATTCAACATGGTTTAAATTCAATAAAATTGGTGAGTATGCACGATGGATAACTATATCTTCAATATCACACTTCTAAGGTTCATTTGCAATAATACTTATAACAAGTATCAACATAGAAATGCATTAAACATTTCTAAACATACAAAAGGCTCCAAATCAATGACATGAACAAATTAAGGAAATCAATGTCAAAAGAATTTACATAGTAGAGAAGAGTGGATACTTTGTAAAAATAAAGGGTTGTTCAAGAAAAAATCCTTAAGAATATTTGTCACACACAATAAATTGAGCTTCTAAGTGTATACAATGACATGAAAATTAGGTTGCATTCTTTCCTTTTGTGTTTACTAAATTTTTTAAATGTTATGTTCTTTGTTTTTAGTATGGACCTTGGATAAGAATGAAACAAACTATATTAAAATGTCTAAAAGGAAATATAAAGAAATAAATACAAATTCTATCAATTACCACAACTGATTTAGAAATATGAAGAAATTATATTATTGTTCGCAAAGGGACTAGAGTAGATCAATGAGATTCAATGATTGCAATCAGCACTAGACAACTCAACATTAGAGGTTGATACATCCAATCTTGCCTAGATAACTTGTCTAGTGCCTTTTGAAACTATACCAAATGCCCTAAATCAAATTATTTTAATGATTTTGAAGGCTACTTATTTACGCTAGATGTTTAAGACTAAATAAAAAAATTATTTCATATGCCAATTGTTTCTTAAATCTAAGAAAATGAGTCTAATCAACCTATAAAAATCCAAAAGTTCATTGCATTAATAATGCTTATATAATTAGTCTTAGCCCTATTTAAAAAGTTATTAGTAATGTTTCTCACAAATAATGACAAGAATTTCCATTATCAAATAATATCGGGTGATTCATTATGAGAAAAGACTTACATAATTTGATTATTACTTGTTCCTCTATCATTTTGCCTCTAATGGTGAATGCTAGCCTAACTATAAAATACAAAACCAATGAAAAATAGTAATAATAAATCACCAACTTATCTAAAAGATCAAAAATGTAAAATCAATAAAAAATAGAAAGCAATCAAATGCTTATAAATAAAATAATAAAATAAAGCACATGACATGGATCATATGATGTGATAAGAGATGAATTAATTGAGAAATATTTAGTGTAGTTTTTCTCATCACAACCCTTATAGCATAGCTATATGTAGAAGATAGCAAACAAGAATAACAACAATATTTATTACCACCGTATGTAAGTTCCAAAATGAAAGATAAACACACATAATACAAATTCAAAATAAACACCGAATAAACATAAAATGACTATCAATATCAAAATTACATAAAAAAACAAATCAAAGTCATGTTATAAATCATAATTAAAGAAGGGAATTGGTGCTTCAACTTTAGGTAAATGACTTATCATACGCTTATGCCTCATTAAATTATACAAGCAATACAAGTTTATAACATTCTCTAGTGCAAGTGAAAGAAGTGGTCAATGCACTTTATATGCTTGTCTCACGTTCATGCAAATATAGACATAATTCAGCTACAATGAACAATATAATTACAATAAACATGCATGCATTGACCATATCAACATTTCTACTTAGGTTTGTAAAAAGGTTATGGCTTACAAGAATAAATACTAAATCCACTTGGATTTTTTACTTTTTGTTAACTTGAACATGTTGAAAATGATAGTCTATGTTGAGTTTCACTTTGGTAGGCTAAGATAAACCTTTAGGAGTAGTATCATGTGCACCTTGAAAATGTATAAAAATCATTTCCATTCAATTATGAGTTGTGGAGAGTTAAATTATAATGCAATAATAAAAATGTATGTAAATACCTTTGAGAGATATGCCATGCCACCTTCAAGAGACATTTGTTTTCTCTCTTTCTTAGCTTTACAAGATCCCGACCATGATTTTAAATTGTATCGAAAATGAAATATTCTTATACTATTTGACATGGTAGTTAAGATTTGATATTGTGTGTTTCTTTCCTTCACAAAGACCACACCCCTTCCCCTAATGGAAGATGGGATGAACCATGGCAATTTCCTTTTAAGTGGCTCACCCACAACACCAATGACATGTGCCAAATCATATATAAATAATCTATCATATTTTAGTTAATTTTGAAAACTTGAAACCATTACACAAAAGGATTCAACTTGTCTTGTCCCTATCGAGGGTGTGTTTTTCCACAACAAAAGGAATTGTATATTTTCTTATATAACATTAGGTTTAAAAACCCATCTACCACCCTTCACATTCTTCAATATAAACTTCATATACTACAACATCTCCTTCCATACCACGTGGGATTTCCTTGATGTATTCAGAACGCCAACATATTCCCCTATAAAATCATCGAGTGTAATATGAGAAACCTCATATTGTGTGTATAACATGCCTCCCATATCAACTAAATGAGACTCAATAAAAATTGTGAATTCCCATTATGGTCATTCGTTTCTATTCTTCTTGCCTAACACATCATAATAACTACATGATTACAATTGTTTCCATTCCTAGACCATGGATAGTCACACACATGTAAATCATACCCAAACTTAGTGACATTATACCAAGTCCCCCTCTTCATCTAGATCCTTACCTTATAATAATCCTTTACTTATAATAATCCTTTACATGTTAATTCACATCACATTGTTTATTAGGTACTTTCTTAGCCCTCTACATGAAGTTAAAAAATATGCATAACCATTTGAAGTTCCAAATAAACTTGCATATCTTTAGCATGGATTTGTTTTTGTAGAACAATTCAACCCTTTTTAAAAGGGTGTATATCAACCAATCCATCCTCCAATTCTATTTTTGGGAACGATCCATAAGAAATCTATTTTTGATGTAGTAATGGTAAGACTCCATGGTTGCGCATTGGTGTCTTTGGTCTCATGATTGAGGCAGAAAAATTCCCACATACTTTAAACAAATTATAAATTAGTTGTACATTAACCAAATATGATTTATTGAAGAAATATGCATACACTAAATAAAACATAAAAAAATCTAGTCACAAATTCTATTGTCACTTTACAACCATGTCTTAGTGAAATATGCTATAAAATTCTTCTTTGCATGATACTCAACCTCAAAATCGGTAATGAGAATATAAATTTCATTATCTCCCTTTTCCATTACATGCATTATGTTTCCAAGTCTGTCAAACACTTGAATAGAAACCTCCAAGTATAAGACAATCATCATCCATTCCCTTCTCATTATCCAAATACGGAGGAGGACATGACATTTGAACACATTCCTAAAAAACATGACATAATGCATAACAAAGTATATTAAATTTTCAAACATTATTTTTAATAAATTTATTCCATATTAAGAAATGATAAAATCATAAATTAACTTCCCTTATTAAATCAATCACAATAATTACATCATCAATTTGATAAATGCATCCACCTTCTAATCGGGGTGAAATGTTGTTATGCATGTATATACTTCTCTCAACCAATTATTGACATTTCCCACCCTATTTCTAGAAGAAATAGCCCATACAACTTGGACTTCACCTTGTTTCTCATCAAATATCAAGGTGTATATAGTCAGTACAATATCAATGAAATGAATGATCGTTAGTAATTTTATGCATTATTGATATAATATTGAATTAACTCCAACTTTATCGATGTATTAAACTTACTTTTCATTTGTTGTGATAATGTCGCTTCCATGGAGATGAAAAAGTTATGTGAATGCTTTACCATTATCTCCTAATTCCACAGAGTTTGAGTTCCCATAAGAAAATGAAGAGGGTCACCAAATGGATTTCAATTACGTAACACATTCTCAATTTCATCAACAATCCAATGGTCGCAACTAACTGAGTCATTACAATCCCTTCATGGCACAATTTCTCTCACTCTATTCCATGTATTCACCATATTGTGCCCGAATAGAAAAATTGTCTCTCAAACCATTGTCCGTGTAGTGTTTCTCACATATGGTGTCAACGAGGACACCCATTAATAGTAGATACTCAATATACTCTTTTATTATTCTTCTCAATGATAGGGCACACACAATTTCAAGATCATTCAAAGGTTTATTGCCATGACAAATATCTCCTCCTTATCAACATGTTTCCACTCGTTTATATGTAAGAATGCCAACATTATCTCTGTTATGGAATACCTTCACCATGAAGTGACATCCATAGCCAATTTTTAAAGTCATTTTTTTGTCATCTTTTCAAATCATTTTTGGGTGCTTCATTTCCCCTATCATCGTGGCCATAAGCACACCAATACTTGAAAATCATTCACAATCACAATCAAATTGATATGATAACATAAAATTACAAATACAAAATAACAACACAAAATGAGAATAACTAAATATTCAACATAGAATTATCAATGAAAAAAAAAACATGCTAACATTCTAAACATGAACTTACTTGTGACATATAACAATGACATAATTTACATACAATTACCAATGTCTTGAAGTAATGGAATTCTCAACATAGAAGTCACAAATCAACATTTCAAAAAATTAAAATAATATTAGGTAGTTCACGACAATAATAATGCTCACCACTCATATATCTTGAAACACAAGACATTGATGATCAAGGAGCTTCAAGAAGATGATGAAACTTGATAATAAAATTTGTTGGTGTAATGTGATTCCCATCATACCTCAATTAAATATTTCATTTTTCATAATGGAATGGTAGCATAATAATTTATAGCACTATGGTTTCATCCTAAAAGGGTCCAATTTGAGACATCTTAATTTAATAGCCAATGAAATTCACATGTTGCATGTCTAACTCTTGCATTTAGATCCATTTTGTTATCTTCTTCATAACCATTATTGTGGAAAATAATGGAAAAAATAGTTACCATCGTATTAAAATTTAAGATACAGTGGTCACGATCAACACATTTCTCTCCGGTCAGAGTAGCAGGATGGAAAAACAAAGTTGTGCAATATGGAGACAAGTCCTTTCAGGTAATAGAGGAACTCATTGCTGATATTACCAGCCTTAGCTTGGAAGGTAATAGGATTTTCAACAAGAGGATTGATAAAATGACTGAAGCTAAAAATTCTTCAAGGGGAGGAAAATTGGTGTTCGTAGAATTCACTACTATCAAGATCACCTCTATTTCAACGTTGTTTGATGAGATAACCAAAATGATGGTTCGATACATGTCTCTTGAAGGCAAGTATATTATTGTACCTATGAAACATTTGGTTTTTCTAAACCATTTCAGGAGAAATATTAAAGTTTGTTTTCCTCACTACATCTTGAATTCTTTGGAGCATTCTATTCTTGAGGTTCAGAAGCATGCTCGTGTCATTCCCCTCCACCAAGGCATCATTCTCCTTCTTCATCATCATTTTCTGGCCACTAATCCCACCATTCCTCAAGCCCCTACCCCTCCTAATCCCAATCCCACTCCTGATCCCATCATCCCTACCCACACCACTTTAGGCCCGAGGAAGATTAGATCAAAAAATCCCTCATTTCCCCTCAATCACCCTTTTCCTCCAAAAATAATCCTCCAAAGCAGCCAAAACAAAGAACTTGAGTCTGGCTAAAAACCTTCTCCATATGGGTCAACTAGAACAGAGCAAAAAGGGTGAGGAGAAGAATGAAGACTGACAACAGTGGCTGGATGGTTTTGAGAAAGACTTAGAGGCCCTAAAGAAAGAGTTTAATCAACTTGACAAAAAAAGAGGGTAAAAGAAAATTGGAAGAGGATCTTGGTCTTGCAGAAAGCTAAATACAAGAGATTTATAAAAAAATCAGTTCCCTTAACATCAGGGTTATAAATATGAGGAGCAAGCAGGACTCTATTTTCATAGCTCTCAAAGCTTTTTATGATTTTCAGGAACAACATGTGAAAAACATCTACATGCTCAACAACATATCTAAAAACATATGGGGAAGGACTAGCCCAAATTCAAGTCTTTAGTCAGGTCGACAAGGATGACCCCTCTCAGGCAACTTTCATCACCTTATTCAGTGCCTTACAAGAGCTTAAGAAATCAGTTGATAAAGCATCCAAGTGATGTTGTTCTATCATATGTGTTGTAGCCTAACAGTTTAGATGTTGATTAGTTGTTGTTTAGTTGTTGTACTTTTGTAGTCTTGTTTGTTTCTTGGTACTTGGCTTTACAGTGGTTATATTGCAGTTGGAATTTCATGTAATCATTTGAGATGTTGATCTCCTTTTGGATTACATTGTAATATTTGACTTTTGATCCTTTTTTGTACTGGGGTATAGTCCCTCCCAAAAAACTATTTGCCAATAATAAAAATATATTAAAATTATAATAAATTAAATAACACCCCTTAATCAATCAAATCGATAGCCTCGAGGCAATTAATATATACATTTAAAAAATAATAATACCAAATAAAACAAGGTGCCTACATATAATAAACATTATTACAAACAATACTCCTCCATTGAATAAAACATAGTTAATATATGTGATTCAAAATGTACAAGGGCATACAAAGTTTTCACATATGAGAAGGCTATGTGGATACAAGGTGTGCATATGAATTTTTCACATATGAGAGGCCATGTGGATACAAGGTGTGCATATGATAAAACAATGTGGATACAAAGGGTGCATGTATGAGAATGTTATGGAGATATAAAAGTTGCTTATTACAAGGTGATGTGGATTCAAAGGGTGCATATATAAGAAGACAATGTGGATAGAAAGGGTGTGTGTAATCAATTTTTGCAATAATTGATCACCTATAGAAGAAAAATTAACTAAAGCAATAGAAAAATGTAATATGTCTCTTTGTAAAATATAATTAGTTAAATCATGTAGCACCACAAAACCGATTCAATTTGATTGTAAAGGTTATAATTCTAACATATAATTTTGGTTGCAACATTTTTGGGTGACAACATAACTATTCTATTATAAGGTTATGCATTTGTAAAATGTATAAGAATAAATGGAATTAAATTGAACAAAGTATCGAGTTCACAATAATATATAGATCACGTGCACACCAAATCTAGTTCATCTATTGGATTTGATGGATTTTTCATATTAATTTATGAAATTCAAAATTTCAGTCTCATATTTAGATGTTTAAACTCGAACATTAAAGGAGGATACAAAATTCAAATTTTATTTTATATATATTAACACGTCGCATATATTTAGGAGTTTGTTTGTTACATACAATTATACACATATATAGTTCCATAACAAGAACAAAAATAATTTTTCCTATGTACTAGTGTATGGTTGATAAACATATATAATTTTCAAACTTGCATTCAAGATATGCTTACATATATAAAACCACATTTATTTGACAAAAATGTCATTTACATGCATGTTTCAACTTTTCTTATTGTTCTAAGCATTTTTCGTTTTTGTAAAGTAAAAATTAACAAAATTAAATGCAATCAAAAGTGAGGTGTTCTGCAAAGTTATTTTTAAAAATATTTCTTTCTCTTTCATGTATTGAACTTCCTATTTTATACCATTTGAATAAACAAGGGATTTTGGCAACTAGCAACTAATCAAATTTAAATATAAACATTACAAAATCTATTTTTTTTTGGGAGGCTTTTCAATGTAGCCTTATGTATGGCTATTATAAATCCAAAACACATATCAATAACAAACTAGAATACATTTTTGTTAAAACAAAACAAAGAGAGAATGGTTGAACGATTCTAAAACTAGCAATCGCATGTGTACATTGCAATGTGAACGTCGAACGGTTTAAGTTATTTGATTTAGAGGGATAGTTAATTAATTTTGTAGTTGATGTGATTTGTAATTATTTGGGGTGAAATTGTGTTAGTGTTGCAATGCGTTTGAGATGGTGGTTACATCAGTATTTTGGTTGGTACTACCTACGTAGTACTTACCCTTTACTTAAATATCTTGTATCATGACCAAGCTTCACAAATTTCGGTGTTCATTGTGCATCACGAGTATGTTGCGGTCTTCTTTTAATGCGCTTATTAAGATGGTATTGTAAGGAACCTAGCAGAGTAGACCTACCTATTATAGTTGAACAAAGTGTTCATTTTGCATTGAAAGAAATGTAATTAAGTAACCAACTACCGACCGGTACTGGAAGTAACAATCATGATTCAAGTTAATATATATACCCACACCAATCTTAAGTCACATAAGAGTTGAATTCTACAACTTGTAACATTCCCATTTTAAGAGTTTAGAAATAAGGGAATTTTTATTTATTTATTAAAAACATAATGTTCTTTGTTCTAAATTAATTTAATTTAGAACACACATTCCAATGCCAATCCATCTCATAACAAAAAACCATATGCAGTTGTAAATGACTCAGTGGAACACCGATCTCTCATTTCATGACTCAATATTAAACCGATCTCTCATGTTAACTCAATAATGTGTATACTATGTATATTTGGTTTCTTTACCTTTTTAGGGGCACCCAAGTGTTCTGTCTAAGAGGCCTATCTGAATATTTCATTCGATATTCATCTAAAATCCCGCTTCTTAGACTAGGTGACATAGGACAACACAACCAATAGCTTGTGATACTTTGGCCAAAGTTTCTAACATGTTTATCATGTTTACATTCCTAGATGACATACTCATCAAATGGAATAAGTCCCTCACCACACTTGTTTTGTTATCTAGAGTGGTCTTTCCTGACTTCTATCAATCTAATCTGATTCAAGGTTTCACACTAGACAAGGTTAGCAACATGCACTAGTGTGGAAGACTACTCATGGTGACTAAGGGTACATAGACATACTCAATTGACTTATGTTGATTGGGTGTGTCTAGTTATCCTAAGTCAACATGAGTTGACCTTGACACTAGGTCATGTTCCTATCCCTGTATAGGGTAGAACCATGATCCAGTCTTACACTTATGTCGATCAAGTTAAACAAACTACGTGGGGTGTTGAGACATAAAGAATTGCATCCTAGTATCCTCGTAATGACTCATGTCATTACAAAGGTACTATGTTGCAGTTGGTGTGTACCAACATCCAACTGAGTTTCCTCAACTGGACTAACATACTTAAGATTACAAGTTTATTAACCCATTTAATCATTGTCTTAAGATTAATGATAAGCAACGCTTTAAGATTCAACTAGCATCATTTAACCTATAAGGTTACAAGTTGAAATTACATGTGAGGTAGGTATGCAGGTAAAATCTACTTTCCAACCATTTAATTACATGTTTAAGTTTGTCTTTAAATGAATCAACTTGTATCATATATCGACATGATTGATCTTAATGTTATGAAAGTGTGTTTATTAGATCCTTTCTTATTTCAGCCTTAGCTTAAACAAGTTTAATTAAAACCTTTATTTTAGACTTCATGAAGATGAAGTCTAAATCCCATTTAATTCCTTTTTAAGCATTCCATAATGGATTAAAGAAATATTCCTAAGGAAGAACACATTCAACCATTCACTTATTATATTCATAACACTTCTTCAGATAAGTTTCTATGATTGATTTCAAGGAAAATATCTTTTTCCCTATATCAAGGACTAATGTCCATTTATGAAAACAGATTACATATGTTTCAAATACATCAAGAATTCATACATATATATCTATGTAATTCAATCATAGTTATTTTATATTGTTTAAGGATCTATTTATGAGTGTCAACTTATTAGTTGCATCCCTTTATGTGAAGATAAACCAACTAATATTTCAGATCCTCAAACCAAATCCCATAACACTTAAGTATATAAATTGCCCTCCTACATTTAGGATATTACTCAATAATACATCCCAATTTATGCCAAAGAAGGTAATACAATCAAGTAATATTCAACAATCAACAAATCATTTATTCATCAAAGGAGTGATCCATTCACTATTTCTGAAGTATTTGGATATTATGAAGTGTCATAATAACAATATAAAACTAGTTTTATTACATCTTCCTTTTTTGATAAAAGTACATCTCAAGTAATGACACCACATAATCATCATAATAAGAGACAATTTCTTTAGTAAAACAGATGTAACTTTCTATATGTCTTTCTCCTTTCATCTTTTACGAAATCCATCTGCAAAATTGTTAGCACGAGTCAGTTCAATGAACTGAGCATGATAAGCACTATAACATTAAAACGTTGTGCTTTTATCTAATTGTTTCATAAAAAACCTGTTGTTTATGAAACAGTACTAAACACATACAAGATAAGCAAAAGGCTTTTCCCAATAAGATTACAACCAAGAATGAGAGAAAGATGATTAAAGATTCAATAAGTAATGTATAAGCAATGACTATTTAAATCATCATAGTTACTCCTAACTCCACATTCTTATGAACTTATCACAACATGCTAAAAATAAAATAATAGTAGTAAAGAAGGGTGAAGGATCATATTTCCCAATCTAAATCTTATCTTCTAGCCAAGTTCCAATTTAAGTTCCTTTACTCAATCTATTCTAGCTTTCAAGAAGAAGCACAAGAACATGCAAAACTACCTTTCTTAAGTAAGTGTATTGTTTTGATATTCAAGTTAGCACTTTAAAAGTAACTAAAAAGATCAACCATAATCTAAATACATTCCATCCAATAGTCATACCTATACTCAAGCTCAACACAGATTCAAACTTTAGTTGATAAAGGATAAGACTCTACATTCCAAGTAGGGAAGGTTTATCCTACTAAGGATCAAACAAGTCCAACATAACTCATTGCAAGGCTTCCTGCAAACTTGAACTCACTTCAGAGGTGGATCCTATGTGATCAATGAAAATAGTTAATCAGGCTTACTAGAAAATGTCTTTTTCATATAGGTTTTATAAAGGCTTTCAACCAACTCAATAGACTTAATACTACAGTTTCAGATACACAAGTAGTCCCATATACACTACTATCAGAATAAGAATTTCAATGAATGAAAAATCATACCGTTCATTTTGAACTTAACAAAAGATCACAATCTTACCGACTGATGGAACTCATCCTACAAAAGGATCCAAAAATGAATGAAACAACAAATAATAGATAACACAAACACTATCCATCCCAAGGAAGTCATACTGGATTATACAGTATTCAGGTCGAAGATGACATGATACCTCAAAGTTAGAACAATATAAACTGCAAACAAAGATGCATGTTGATAAACACCCATCTAGTTCCATTTACCCAAAAATTTGGAACAATACTAAAAAAAATCACAAGATGATCAATACTTCCCTTTCAGGGAAAAGACGTAGTTTTTCCAACTCACACATTCAACACAAGGTTCTTCATTTCATTCAATTAAAGCTCAAAACAATCAACTAATGTTTCATCTCTCGCTTGAGTAACCCGTGAATGGGTTTAAGTTCAAGAAGACCCATTACAACAGTAAAGAGAAACAAATAATAGTCTAAGTTTAAAACTGATCGACAAAGAAGTTTCTACAGTCGTCCAACAAGAAGAACATATAGAGATTATCAACAGTTAGAAATACGAACAACCTTTACTAGATCTTAAAGAGATCTATCGAGGAAACCTCAAGCCCAAAGTGGGTTATAAAAATACAAACAATACGCTATAGAACCGAAGCTCTGGATAATGAAGTTTCAAGCTCAAGGTGAGTCTTCTTAAAGTTCAAACTCGAATGGAAACAACAAAAGATTCAAGGAAGAATAGACATGAAGGTTCATCGACAAAATCGATAGGTTCCACTGTTATCAACTAGGAGATTGACCAAACAAATAGAATACAGAGATTCCAACTAGTTCTCCAATGGGGAAAGAACCAAATCATAAGTAAACCCTAGATCTATACTACTATATACCCATGATAAAATACAATCTCAAAACAAGTGAATCAAAGTAAAGAGGGTATGCAAGTTAAAATCTATGGATTCCAACAAAACCATGCTACTAATAAAGCATTTATAACCTCTCGCATAAGTTTTCAATCAATCAGAGAGCAAATGCAAACCCATTTTAGTAATAAGAAGGTTCAATTGCAAAAAGTTAGCATAATAGCCACAAATCAACACTTCCAAATTTCATTTTCCATACAACAACGAAGAACCAGTTTGCATCTAAAAGAAACAATACACACACCATTGAAGCAAGAATAAACAATCATAAAAATAGAAGGTTTCAAATAGAGCAGAGTTGTTTTTATGAAGCATTTAAATAAAAGTAAGACTTAATGGATAGGGCCTATCATGCCTGATAGAGCTCTTGTCTTCACTTTCTCATTGTAAATCTTTGAGCAAAGCTTCAACAACTAATCCTTCCACGAAAATGCCAAAAAACTCCTCATAACCTTCTTCTCCTTCCTCTTATAGCTTCATAGTGATATTTTCATCACTATCACCACCATGTAAGGCAAAAACAAACATGCAAGGATTTGAACTGAGGGTTCAAGAGAAAATCCACATGTAGAGCTAAAGCTCACAAAAACCAAATGACCAAAACAAAATCGAAACCATTATTTCTTCCAACTTCCCTTCTTCCTAGGTAGTTTTTTTACCATTACCAAAAACATTAAATGTCAAACAGGACTGACAGTCCTTCCACTTCTCCCACCACCACCAACTTGTGTTTGGCTATAACTAAATTTAAATTTCCATGCAACTATCACTTTGGCAGAGGTGCCAACTCATCCCCTTATCTTCTTTTCATGCATTCACCAAATTTGGCTTAACAATAAGTTTTTAATGCCACTAAATCCTCATAAATACCTTGAGGTTGGTGCCACCAACCTACCTTAGCATGTCATCCCATCCATCCCCCTTTAGGTTATCCATCTTTAGGTTAGGTTCTAACATTAGTTTAGGAACTAACTTAGGTCCTTAGGTTTAAGTCTAAGGTTTAGTCTTAGGCTTTCCTTTGATTATTAACATTACACATTAATAAAAGAACTTAGTAACTTAGGATAGATTACAACTTAGGAACATAGATTAATTAGGTTCCTTTAGCAATAACAAGAATTGCATCATAAAACTTACCAAAGAAGAATTAGAATGCCATCCAAAGATCACTTACGAAGCAGGGAGCAACAGAGCTCACCCGAGACTCCAAGACAACCAGAGTTCTGAGATCCCATGATTTGTCCATCTCGGTCAAGATGACCATAATGTCATAAAATTAAAAGCATGCCTTGGATCACTAAAATTGATCCAAGGTATAGTTATCCTACAAAGCAGAGGTTAAGAAAACTGCAGCACAAGTTTGAGTGTAACAAACTATGAACTAGTTTAAACTGAATTAGTTTCTTATTTCCACATGTAGTGCATTATTCAACATAAGAAGAAATTAATTACTTCATTTTTAATTCAACATAAACATGGCAAAATGGTAGCTATTCCAAGTAGATAACATATTATCTATAGTAAACATGATTCTTAATTCACAAGAGTACACCATCTTCAGACAAGAATCACATGTCAACATTTGTAACTTCCAATACATAAGTCATCATAGATATCAACCATGTTAGAGGTGTTACACAACTAACAAGAACTTTTAACATTCACGAGGCTAGTTACACTTTTGTTCGAGTACTAACAAATTTTAAAAATTGGTTACAAATTTCACTTTAATCCCCAAGTCTTGTCATTTTTGAATTCACAAAAGTAATACAATAATCAACTACTATACCTTTTTTGTTATATGAGTTCAATCTTCCAACTAGTTGCAAGTTCATCACAAGATTAATATTGACCTACATTTATGATTTTCCATGTCAACATGACCTGGCATCATGCAAGCAAAGCATTTAAAGAGAACACAAACCCAATAAGCACATTATTCTTGTCATTTATCTGTAAGTATATATGTAATTAAGTTTATCTTGGTTTGAACTACACACAATGCTCTTCGTCCAATGTACCAAAAATTATATCAACACGAGCTTGCTTGATGTCATTTGATCCAACTATTTTTCTTGTGGAACCTTATACAATTAGAGTAGGCGGTAACATATAAGAGTGTACTAGTAGTATCAAAGCACTATCAAAGGTGGATTGATTTAGCTTTGACGAAACATTCCTCTCAAGGGCAAGTGGAAAGGAAAAAATGCCCAAAATCCAAATTTTCCCTTCAAAAATAAATTTGAGAACACTTTTATTTGTTTTAATGGTTTTGGGTGGAGTGAATTAATATGAAAAAAATGCCATTTAAAGGAAAATTGGTCATTTTTACTTGAAAATTGGCTCATCTGTTGAGAAAAGCAAACCTCTCGAATAAAGAGGACTTGTGGGGATGCATTTTTCTAACACAACACCGTCCCAGGCCTCATTCTAGTTAAACAATGTTTTGTGAAATCCCCTCACCAAATCTCACAAATAAATTCACATCGAAGTGTTGTTTGTGCTCCCTTTAACAACTCTGTGATTACCATCTCGCATATTCATCCAAATACCTCTTGTAACTATTATTAGGGTCGGTTGGTTCATTCGAATACTAGAAACTTGTTTAGGAGTAGGCACTAACAACATCGAATTTCGAACTCTGTCAACTTCATGCATGGCCCAAGATCCCTACATGTTACTACAACTTCTATATCAACAGTTTCCATAATTGTGTTGTTGTCTGCTTTTCATGGAATCTATGTTCACATGCCAATGTCAAATACAACTCCATCCATATTTGATTGCTTCATGCCCCATACAATAAACCTTAAAAATAATTAAATAGTGTATAATGTAAGCTCCGAAAGGAAATTAACAAACAGAAATCTTACCAACTGAAGAAAATTTGAGTTATTGTCCACAACTTCCTTCTTGTCAGCAACTCTAGAAGAACAATTTGTAACTATATACATCATATTTCTCATTAAACCTTGATGTTCTTGCTAATTTAGGGTCAATGTAACCAATGTTACCCAAAACATAGGTAGAGGTGTGGGTTTTGGCTCGAGGAAATGCACTTGGAAATACCAAATTATGACAAATGTGTTTCAAAATTATCATCCAAAAGAATGTTCAAGCGGATGGAAAGTCAAGATTGACATCTTTTGCTAGATTTGTAGTCACCAATTGATCAGGGGATATTTTTTAGTGTCAAAATTTCCCTAAACTTCCCTAAACCATGTCAATGTAGTAGAGATTTTAGATAGCTTTTCGACGACTATAAGAACGTAAAAAACGGACACTCTAAGCTCAAGTTATGTCCGGTCAAAGTTCAGTCAACATGGAAGTCAACTTTTGTCAACATGTCAACAAGTGGACCAATAGCAAGGTCACACGTGGCAATTGGCGACAAGGCAAAATTGATGGTATTGAATTTTTTTTAAAATCAGTTCCATGGTATAGAGCTCATGGTAAACTTTCTGACGCATTTTGAACAGACCAAATCTAAGTTCGTATGTGAAAGATATGCATAGTCAAAGTTGTGGTCAAATGACGATGTGGCACACTCTGACGTGAACAAATGACATATTATGGGCATAACACTTGGCATGTTTTTAGTGGCTTTGGATTTAAAATAATAATTATAATATTTTATTTAATCCATTCCACGGGAATAAGCCTAATCCCATGGGATAAGGAGGATTTTGTGGACAAAAAACTATTTAAATGCTTATCATATCCCTTTCCCACCAAATGTGGGGTCAATGGCTAAATTGGACGCCTAAACCTATGGAAGGGGATTTGAACAAAGCACCTCATTTAAAAAGATAAGCGGCCTTACCAACCCGCCACCCTCTTGTAAGTGGTATAAATAAAGCTCGCTCGTATTTTTAATCAAGAAGTGGGTTTGTGTAAAAGAATAAGGAGATAGTTTTGGAAAAGTACAATTTTCGGGCACTTCTGCTCACTTCCAGATCTCAAGTTATATATGAAAGTTGCTCAGAATTTTGAGATGATTGTGATGGTGTGATCATTTATCCAATTTGGAGCTTTTGTGATAGATTTATGTTTTGTTAAAGTCACACAAAGGCGTGGAACCAAAGGGAGACGCTGCGCTGCAAGTGGATCGTGAAGGTGAATGACATAGGTTGAGTTCCATTAACATTCTTCGAAGGTCCTGAAACATACTTTTTCAATTTTTTGATTCATTATTTGTTAATGTAAAGGTTTTGTATTTATATATTTAACATTATTAATGGATCGGTTCACCACAAACCCAAGGACGTAGGAATTCTGAACCCCGTAAACAATCTAGTGTTTCTTTCTAATTTTTATTTTCAGTTTCGATACTTGCAAGTAATTTAAATTCCAAAATGAATGTGGATGCAAGTATAATCAGAATTGATAAAATTGGAAAAAATCAATTAAATCAAACAATGATTTTGGGGCTTCGATCAAACAGTTGAATTTTTTTAGTAAAATTTCAAACTTAATTTTAGTTTGAATTCAATCTTAAATCAATATTTGATCAATTTTTGGAGTATAAAAGACTTCAAGTTGATTAAAAAATAAAAATCCTTGAAAATGTTTAAAAGTGGAAAAAATAAAACACCCATTTTCGGATCAAGTTTGGTATCAGAGCTGGTTATTACACTTGCAAACTTGCTAATCTCCGAGCAAGTTTGGTATCAAAGCTGGTTATTACGCTTGCAAACTTGATAATATTCAAGAAATTTTGTTATCAGAGCTGGTTATTACACTTACAAACTTGCTAATCTCCGAGCAATTTTGGTATCAGAGCAGTTAGATTGCCAGATTAGCTTCTAATTGTGTTTTAAAATTTGGCTTCAATTTCAGTATTGATTTCAGTTTTCAGTGTGCAAACATTTTGGGGCTTGTTAATCTTCTTTTGCAAGTGTGCAGTTTTGGAAGTACAGGTTGTGTTTGCAGGAACAAGGAAATCATGGGCAAGTCATCCAAACAGAGCAATTGGATGAGCTTGAAGCCATTAACCGCCAACTCCAGGAAGAAAACTCTTTCCTGAGAGATAAATTCTATTCCTTAGAAGAGGAAATAGTGCGGTTAAAATCTGAGCCATGATCCTCTATAACCAAGAAAGAGGAGTATGTCAATGAGATGCTTGCACAAAGCAAGAATTTGATGGGCTTTGTTAAAGAGTTGCAGGAAGAAATACGGACCAAGGATGCCCTCTTGGAAAAGCTACAACAAGGTGAACACAAGAAGGAAATGCCTTCCAAATCAGATGCAGGTACTATGACAGAATGCACTATAAGTTGTTCACGTGAAAATAATTCCTCTAATTTAGTTTCAGATATTCCTTTGGGTCAGTTTCAAAAACACACTAAGGGAATTAGTCTAAACTAATGGTTAAGATGGAATATAACGGAAAAGGCCTTGGTAAAAACGAACAAGGTGATGCTAACCCAATACAGGTAGAGAATCAGCCTTGGTTTGCAGGTTTGGGATATTCTAGTGGGAAAATAGAAATTGGAGAAAGTTCCAAAGCCACTGAAGGAAGACAAGCTTCCAACAACCAAGGATTTATGCCACTAGAATTGCAGGATTCCGCCATCAAGAGGAACAACGAAAGGTGTAAGAAAACAGGTAAATGAGGTAATGAAATTCCACCTCCTCCCACTTACACTAAAAATAACACTAAGGGGAAATTAAATCCTAAGACTTCTAAAACTCTCTTTCAGTCTGAACAATATAGCTTTGGTAGATAGAAGTATGTGTTTCCTTGCATGTTTTGTGAAGGTTCTAATCATTCTGCAAAGCATATTTTTGGAAGAGGAAAACAATGGTTAAGAAGTTAATGCCTTTTATGAATGATAAGGCAAGTGCTAAAGACCAATCTCTCCTGGTAAGGTGAAAAATGGCAAAAAGGTTACCTATCCTAAACAGGGAATCATTTTCCTAGACAGAGTTCAAGGAATTACAAAATGGGTATGACTCTAAAAATAAGGAAGGTAAATTTTGTTCCCATTGTAAAAGGAATGGTCATGATGTTAAAATGTGTTGGTATGTTCCTTCAATGTAACATTGAAAAGTTGTTAAAAAGGAAAATAATGTCAAACCAAAATATGTTGATCTAACTCATGTAAATGCTCATTTTAGTACTGGGGAAGTAAAATCACCTAAATGGAGAAATCCAAGTAATTGGATGGGAAAAACATTCCTCAAATTTATGTTTACATTACAAGAATCGGTGATAATATGCAAACATTTTCAAAGCTATATTTTAGGGATTTTGATCTTATGTTAATATTCGGCTTTGAAATAATTTGGAAGTAGCCGTAAAGAAGATTTAAGTGATAGGTTCATCATACTCATATTCATCTTCTCACATTTTGGTTGGTTATTCCATTTTTTACAACAATATGCATGGATATGGGCATCGTCAGAATGTCTATTTTGAAACTTGCAGTTTTATAGTGTTGTCATTTGTGCAAATATTATGGATGCTTATAAGACCCATTCGGGCACCTATTTGATATTTTAATAAATAGACAAAACTTGTTGTATCCACATGTGTTATTTGACTAATTTATAAGACCCTTATTTTGGGCAAATTTGATTTTTCTAACTATCAGATGTGGTTGCAATTAGGGTGTAAATTTATTACACTAACAAACTGGTTTACAAAGGTACCAGGTGATCATTTTGTAGATTATGGCAGTTCACCAATTTGGGTAAGCATACAGTTTATAGTCTATCCCTTTATAGTTCAATGTATGGATAAAATATTTGCATATTCACGTTGATTCAGATTTTGACTATAGCCATTTTTGGCGTTGATGGTTTAATTATTCTGGATAGTGAATATTTGTAGTTGTTATCAACATAATCACAAAGTGTCAGTTGAACACTAGCTTCCGTTATAGATGGGTGTTATTATCTAACTTATTATTTGTGATGGCAATACAATGTTTTTAGCGATTCACGTGGATTTAGTTGTTGACTATAGCTATTTTGAGTGTTGATAGTCTATTTTATTCTAGATAGTGAAATACTTGCAATTGTTACAGGTTTCGAGACAAACAATGGGCACTAACCTAATTATGGGCGAGTTTAGATGTCGTATACTTGATCTATGTTTATAAAATTGTAATTTAAGTAATCACCAGATTGTACAAGGTGACAGTTGAACACTACCTTTCTGTAATAGAATGGGTGTTATTATCTAGTCAATTATTTGTGATGGCATTATAGTGGGGTATGACAGTTCATAGTTGTGTGCGAGTTCGATGAGTGGTTGCAAAGATTTTTGAACACTAAAGATAATTGGGTATTATTATCGATTGGTTATGTGACTAGCTAATCAACTATTTGCATTTATTATAACCTATAATGTTATTTTGGGTTCTTGTATGTGTTTGTGCCATGCAGGAAGAGATAACATTATTTGAGGGTTGATAAACAACTTTTTGTGGACAAAAAGCCTTCTCAGTAGGGAGGAGTGATCAGGGGATATTTTTAGTGTCAAAAGTTTCCTAAAATTTCCTAAACCATGTCAATGCAGAGAGCCTTTAGATAGCTTTCCGGACCGTAAGAACGTAAAAAATGGACACTCTGAGCTCAAGTTATGTCCGGTCAAAGTTCAGTCAACATGGAAGTCAACTTTGGTCAACAGGTCAACAAGTGGACCAATGGCAAGGTGACACGTGGCAATTGGCGACAAGATAAAATTGATGGTCTTGTAATTTTTTAAAAATTAGTTCCATGGTATAGATCTCATCGTAAGATTTCTGACGCATTTTGAACGGACCAAATCTGAGTTCGTATGCGAAAGATATGCATAGTCAAAGTTGTGGTCAAATGATGATGTGGCACACTCTAACGTGGACAAATGGCATATTATGGGCGTGACACTTGGCAGGTTTTTAGTGGCTTTAGATTTAAAATAATAATAATAATATTTTATTTAATCCATTCCACAGAATAAGCCTAATCCCATGGGATAAGGAGGATTTTGTGGACAAAAAGTTATTTAAAGGCTTATCATATCCCTTTCCCACCAAATGTGGGGTCAATGGCTAAATTGGGCACCTAAACCTATGGAAGGGGGATTTGAACCCAGCACCTCATTTAAAAAGATAAGAGGCCTTACCAACCCACCACCCTCTTGTAAGTGGTATAACTAGCAATTCGCACATGAGTTCGCAATTTACGCTGGAGAGGATAACACTACGTTAGGTTTGTTGGAGTTGTAATTTGCGGTGAAATGTATGTTAGCTTAAATTATTTTTAGTAAGTGTGAAGTGGAGGAGCGAACAATGTAGTACAACTATAACATCCAATGTAAAACACTTCCTATTGTCCCTGGATGGATGTCCTTCATAGAGGGTGTGCCTCTAAATTTATGCCCCTTAGTTGTAAGCCTATGGCGGTAGCCAAGTGAAATCCTCTTTTGATGGTTTGAGAATGGAATTATCTACTCTGATTGACAATAGCTAGGACTATGCATACCCTTTGAACACCGGTGAAGCCTGAAAGTATTCAAGGCTATCCTTGACCATACCATGGAAAACATTTTAGTGTCCCTGTAACGATACCCACCACCGACATAGCCGGTAAGCATTGCAGTCCATGATACCACATTAAGTTCCTAATTGGAATCCTTCTAGACCATTGTAAAAACCTAGCACACTTTTATAGATGTACTTATCGGATTCGACCCCTACTCGTTGCATACGTGAAAAGAGAAGTTGGACTTGAGATCCATGTCCATACCGACAACACCTTGTAATTATTGCAAACCAAAAACAACATCTTGTTCATGAATTTTTTCAAACACTTTATATCCATTGTCTGCATCCCTACAAGGGCACTTACAACTAAATCTAACAAAAACAGCTATCCATTATAATTTGATAGATGTCCATGACATATTCTAAATCTCCCATTTTAAAAAAGGCAAGGATGGTATTGGCAAAGGTTATGGAGTCTAACTTTACACTTATGGATTGCATTTGTTGTCCCATTTCTCTCAAAACAATTTCTCTTGCAACAATCTTGAAGAGAAATTCTCTTGCAACAATCTTGAAGAGAAACATGATTTATCTTATAACAATCTTGAAGAACAACTTGAGTGTAGTGTGGTAATCACCACATATACGATGTGATTCACAAATATATGATTTAAAACAATATTAGAAATTACTAACCATAAATGAGGACAAACCCATATATTCATATATTAATTTACATACAGAATCTGGTCTTTGTAACAAATGACAAATGTTGGAGTAAAGAACTATGATGAGATCCTCTACCCATCATCTCCATGCATTTGATTGATTGTAAGCACTTCACTCATATTCCTCCACCCCCTCACATCTTTTCATTCTAGATATGTGTAGGTTTCCTGAAAAAAATTCAATGTCACGAAACCTCCATGGAATCATAAACGGGGCTTTACCAAATCCATCACCAATAATCTCGGCAAAAACCATGTCTTTGTTTGAAATGATGGAAAAATGTTTCTAGTACACTGAGATTTCCTATCGTAGCAGAGATGTTTCATGTTTATCTGTTGTTATTAAAATTAATATCATACATATTCCTAAGAATATCCAAATTGCTAGGAAGTGATCCATTAAAGGCATTGTCAGATAGAACCAACTGTTGTAGATTTTAGCATTGGCTTGCAATGTCCTAGTTTAGCAGGTATAAAGCCGCTAAAAAATTTATCCTGCAAATTCAGGATTCTCAAGTGTAAAATCTTCCAAGTTTTTGGGGTATAGATCCATTTAGAGCACAGGAAGCAAACCCCAGTTCTAAGCTTTGTGCATTTGGAAATATCCTTTGGAATGGTGCCATATAGCATGTTATCCCCTACCCTCAAAACTTCCAACTTCTTCAGAAGCTCAATTTCTTTGGGAATAGTTCTAGTATGCTTATTAGAACACAACAATAACTCAGATAAAATGGAGAGCTTTCCAAGGAAAGAAGGGATTCCTTCCATCTCTGAAGACAATTTCTCCAACTTTGAATAGATCTCCTATGTCTATGGGTGTTATCTATCGCGTACACAAAGTATAAACCATTTTATGACTTTCTATCCAACTACACCTAGGAACCTTTTCAATTCATTTATCTGTCATCAATCTCCTTACCGTTTCAACCTCACACTACCTGCCTCCTTCCGCATACAAGTTTAATAGAAAGAATATGAATTTCTGCATTTTTACGATCTAGTTCAAAAAGAAGAGTTGTTGTAAATACTCCTAATGCTATTTTCTTTTAATGATTCCACATTTCACATATACATCTTTATTGTGTGCAGTAGTTTGCTTTTACTTTATGAGAAGAACCACATATAACCAAATCATTTCATCAAACAGTTCACGTGCCATGTTCTAAATCTCCCATTCTGGAAGACATTGGGAGGATCCTGAAAAAGGTTGTGGAGTCTGCCTGTACACTTGCCAATTGCATTTTCTGGAAAGGTGCCAAGGCCTTTCCAACACACCCAATTTGTGCATATCCTACAATTATTGCAATCAGTGAAACCGAAGCGGTTTCAGGCATTTTGTCAAACAGTTTATGATATTCCCGTTTTGGCATAGGCTGAGAGTATGAGGAAACAAGTTGTGGAATCTGGTTTTAATTGTCTGAAATGTGTTTGCGGGAGAACACTTTCTTGTGCATATCAATCAGTGCATGACTCTGGAAATAGCTATGATTACTGGTGTAGCCGCCATTTTCTTTTCACTGTTCTCCCACGCTCTGTGGCAAAGCTCCTATTCTTCTGTTAGCCGCAATTCTGATATACCATATATTGCCATAGTGAGAAGAAATCAGTAAGTCAAATGCCACCAGGTGGCCGCCCAAAAATTAGATTTATGTTTGTTTACGGACACCCATCCAGCCCATGTTTTATAGTTAATATAGATGCTTGCTAAAATTAATAAGTCTAGCAGTAAACCTACGATTTCATTTCCATATAAAAATATGAACTTGTTTTAAGTGGCTTGTCGGCATACTTTGAGGATGGCATATAATCTATGATGATGATATGTTGCTCACACATAATAAAGGGGAAGATGGAGTGGCCTGGTTAGGAAATAAGTAAAAAAATTGTCAATCATGTTGTTGTTCCTTGCTTCCTCTAGTGCAAAATATGCAGAGAAGATGAATTTATAGCATGTCTAAGTAAATTAAAAAAGAGGGTAAAACGTAGGATATATTGCTATATCCATAATTGGGTGTGTATGTGCAGATAATTAATTTAGCACGGAAATCATGAATAAATTGGATAATATTTAACGGTACTTGCTAAATACAAATTTGGGCATATGTGCAGATATATTTTAAACTCGGAAATGAGAAGAAATAGGTGAAACAAAATCGAAGGTAATCGCATTATCTACATAGTTGAGTGCACATGCGAGATAAATGTTTAGTATGTTTGGCTAAATTTCAGCTAGGACAATGTTAAAAAGGAGTTAAATTTGTCATTAATTACACGTGAACTGTTTGACAAAATGCCCGCAACAAATTTGGTGAAACTGACTGCAATGATTGCAGGAGATGCACAAATTCATACTCGAAATATAGTTACCCGTGGGTTTTTTGTTTTTTCTCAGCTCTAAGAAAACAGTCTGGGATGCCACTAATACTTGAAGCAGTAGTAGAAAAGGCTACCATGCAGTTACAGCACAAGCAGAGGATGAAAATGCCCTATTTTAAATCTATTAAAGATGCTGGAAAAGGTTGTGGCATCCGGATTTAAACTTACCGATTGCATTTGCTTGAAAATTTCCAAGGCCATTTCAAAAAAACCTATGTTTTTGGCATATCCCGCGATCAAAGTGCATCCATCACTGCACATTCTACCTACGCCAAAAAATGAGGTGGTCTCGGGGAATCTTGAAGAGTTTTCCAGAGCCCAACATTCCAAATGGAGAGCAGAATATTATAAAATCCAAAAGACTCCTAAAACAAACCGGAAAATGAATCTCCCAAATAGCAAATATACACAGGAAATCACTGTATAAAGCACGGGCAGAGGTTTTTAGACAACTCAACAATAAACAAACAACAAATATGATACCTGCAATCTCCCACAAGGAGCTTTTTAGGCGTCGGGTGTCTCGCTTGACGCTAAAGGAGAGTAGCATAGATTTGATTTGTAGGGAGAGGTGGGTGTATTAATGGATTCATAATGTTTGGACAACAATGGAGTAACTGAAAAAAAAAATCTCTGATTCTTGTTTTACAATTTTAATTTCCCCTCAAATGGATGGATTGCATCCGTTAAAAGTGTTTTTTTGGTCTTCAGATTGATGTTGTCTATATTGCCCGAAGGAAAAATGCTTATTGTTTGTCAACTAGGTTTATGCGACCACAAGAAAAGAAAACACGCAAATTACACACGAGACAAGGGATATCACTGGGATTCTGTCACCGAAAATAACCTACTGAATTTGACATTTTCCAAAGCAAGACTCTCTTTAAAGTAAACGCCTACCAATAAATAAAGCTCACTTGTATTTTTAATTGGGAAGTGTCAGTCCAGTGTAAAAGAATAAGGAGACAGTTTTAGAAAAGTGCAATTTTGGGGTACTTCTGCTCACTTCCAGATCTCAAGTTATGCATGAAAGTTTCTCAGAATTTCAAGACAATCGCGATGGTATGATTATTTATCCAATTTGGAGATTCTCGTGACAAATTTATGTTCTGTTAAAGTCACACAAAGACGTAAAACCAAAAGGAGACACTGCTGCAAGTGGATCAGGAAGGTGAAGGACATAGGCTGAGCTCCATTAACATTCTTCGAAGGTCTAAAACACATTTTTTCAGGTTTTTGATTTATTATTGGTTAATATAAAGGTTATTGTATTTACATATTTAAAATTATTAATGGATCGACTCACCATGAACCCGGGGACGTAGGAATTCGAACCCCATAAACAATCTGGTGTTTCTTTCTTATTTTTATTTTCGTTTTTGATACTTGTAAGTAATTTAAATTCCAAAAATGAATGTGGATGCAACTATAATCAGAATTGATAAAATTGGAAAAAATCAGTTAAATTTGAAACAATGATTTTTGGGGCTTCGATCAAACAGTGAAATTTTGAGTAAAATTGCAAACTTAATTTCAGTTTGAATTCAGTCTTAAATCAGTATTTGATCAATTTTTGGAATATAAAATACTTCAAGTTGATTAAAAAAATAACAATCCTTGAAAAATTTTAAAAGTGGAAAAATAAACACCCATTTTCGAATCACCAATGTAAAGGTAATAGTGATTGGAAAAACTCTGATACATGTCCCTGAACATAAAATATACAATAGTATACTCAATATTCATATTTTGCATACCATGTACTAAATGGAAATGTAACATTAAACAATTGACATTTCAGTGTCTACTGTAAGCAACAATTTTCTCAAATATAGTAAACACCACTCTATACCTTCCAGTTCATCACATTGAATACATCTGGTTGTCATGACATGTACCATTCCATATTTGCATAATGAATGCATCATTGTTGCATACAATTTAAACTCATAGGTCAATAGTCTAAAGTTGCAATTTCCAAATAGCTCATGGTATGCAAAATATGAATATTGAGTATACTATATAATTTGGATTCTAAGATACAATTTTCAAGGAGGAAAAGGCAAGTTCATTAGGAAACACAACCCTCTATTGCTCATAATTTGAAGAAGCTCAATTTTCTTGTCACAATTCCAGGTAATAAAGAAGGTTTGCATCAATAGTCCCATTATCATATGGGTTGGAAGCTCCATTGGCCTCAACCTTTTTGACTACAAAAGAAATCTCATTAGTTGATAGATTTTTGTTTTATTTCCATGCCTTGCTGACACAATTTTTGCTTTTTCATTGATGCATAAGGAACACAAGAAATTAAAGTGCATATAGGAAAATAACCACGATGAGTTCACATCCACACACAATCTTTCTAGAGATGGAATAATTTAGAATTCTTATAAATTCTCATTTATCAATTAAATTCCATTGTTCTGCACCCTTGTACAATTATATCTCATCTTCTTAGATAGAAGAGTTTACTTGTGTTGTAAGCTTTCCTTGAGGACAAGTTATTTTTCCTACGTTATATAAGATATCTTTTCTAAATCTAATTCTCTTCCTTTGTAAGCAAAATGTACTTTAAAGTTGCTTTTATCTATTTTCTCTAAGAAAAAGACAAATCTTCTACTCCGCCTATGCTCACGCATCATTCATTCATGGCATTAATAGTCCTAAAGATCTCAATTGTAAATGCATCAAAGAAATTTGGTATTTTTCACAACCCCTGAGCTGAAAATTTTGGGTATTCACTAGAGTCTTGGTACTACCACAAACATTATTAGTAGTTGCAACATTCTATGTTACAAGGGGAAGCTGATTGGCAATGGCTTGAAGGAACGTGATTCTTTTATCATTCCTTGCACTCAAGAAAAACAAGTTTATATTAGTAGTCCATGGAGAAATGGACCAAGGTTGAAAAATAAGACATATCAGAGGAGGAATGAGCCAAAATGCATTTGCTTTGGCATGAAACCTATTACAATAAGTTATAATGCAATATCTAATCAGTTTCCCAAAATTATTTCAAACCAGTCAGTCCAATTAGGTCAATTACAAGGACTTGGAGTTGGTAACATTTCTGCCACCACTTCTCAGCAGCCGGAGACAACTCCAATGAAGCACATAAAATCAAATCAGAATGTTCAAGTGGATGGACAGTCAGGATTGACATCTTTTGGTGCCCCTGTTGGCATAGTGGGAGTTGAGCAAGTAGTTCCAAATGTTATACAAAAATCATTTGGTGCTGACTTTTCAAGTCTAGGTGTTGGACAACCAGTATCTTCTTTTATTACTAGTATTAATAACACATGGGGAGTTTGTTCCAGAGTAAAATTTGAAAACTGACCAGAAGACTTGTGAGATTTACTTTGTACCTTGACCAAGTCCATCATGAAGTCCAAACTTGAAGTAACATTATTCAAGATTTAACGTTGGAAAATTTTCCATTTAAACATGTTATGATATGGATTAATAATAAATAATACATATTATTTCAAATCCCTTATTTCTAGATTTAAGGAAAAATCTATTAAATATTTTCATAACTATCGAAATTTCACTTTTTCATATGGTTTATAGGAAAAAATGAAAAAATACTGGGAAATCATAGAGTTTGACCGTATTTAGTAACTACGGTTGCTCCAAAACCTAGATAACTACATTGCAGCAAAGAACACTAAAAAGCATGCCCATATTGTGCAGCTACTAGATTGCATATGTGCAATGAAGGGGATTCAGACTCTTACTGCAAATTCCCTGAATCTACATCTCTCTGATTGTTTGACCACACCCTTCACTCCCCTGTTCCGAGTTTTGGACTAATCCAAATCAGAATAATCCAATTATTTCCAAGTTTTAATACAGTTTCAGAAAAGATGGTGTAAGATGATGGAGTTTAAACAAGATCAATTTTAGTAGCCTTGTGTTTTGAGTCTATGCACATTATTTTCAGCTACTCTTGAAGCATTTTTATGGTCAGTTTGAGATATTTGAGGAGAGGGTATTTGAGAGTTGATATAGTTAAACAGTCTTTGGATAAAATTATATAGTTTCAACTTTGATCAGGAGTCTGTGTAATTTACTTGTGAGTGGACTGTTAAAAGGGTGGGATTAAATCGATAGCAGTAGCCCAAGAGGCCCTGCATGTGCATTAATTTTTATCCTCTCCACTTTGGTTTTGTGACTACTCTATGATGAACAAGTTATGGGAAAAGGAAAACACAGAAAAAACAAACATTTGAATACAAATTGTAATATGGAGATAGTTACAAATACATTGCAAGGTATCAACGTGACTATTTATTATTAAGATGAACAATGAAAACATAGAAAATACCAACATTTGAATTGCTACAATGCATTACAACTTCATATCAGTCAGGAATGCATTGCAACATTACATCAAGTCGAGATTGGAAGCCAATGCCCCTCCCCATATCAAGTTGGAAATGCAAACATCATATCAGGTCGGAGTTCAAAGCCAATGCCCTTCCCCATATCAAGTTGAAAATGAAAACTGCATACCATGTCATGGTTCAAAGCCCATGCCCTTCCCCCTACACCTTCCTTAGGGGAATTTTCCATGTGCATAAGCATATGGACAAGATGGGATCCAACCCCACATTTGTTGCTTTAAATTATATGCAATCATCTCCGCATCTGCATTACTATTTTTGAAATAAACACAATCCCCGTTTGTTAATTTCTTATAACTCAAGAATGATTAATTGCACAATAAAATCACAGAAAATAAATCTGATTTATAACAATTAATACACAAGGTTAATTAACAACTAATAACTACGGAAGAAAAAATAACAAGAAGTCAATCAAAAAGAGCAATAACACAGATATACCCAGGAAACCCCAGTGTGGGGAAAAACCTACAAATGTTGGATCTTCAATTCATCTTAACAACAAAATTTTCTTCCAAAATACAATACCTTGTTTGTTACAATAATATTACATATATAAATCCCTTCTGATTTACGTCAATGTACAAGAAAATAGACTTTCCTTACATTACTCGGATAGTTCACACATAAAACCACTCTCGGCCTTATCTCAACCTCACAAACCTATAAACATTTTATGAATGAATAAAAAATTTGTTGTTGCTAAAAATCCAACTCGAGTTGCTTTGAAGCAACTCCACATTCCACCTTTCGAGCTACAAAAATCAACACTCCCTCTTAGTGAGGAAGGTGTTATGCACAACACCCAACTTATTCCCTGAAACATTCAAACTTACTCTTCATCAAGGCCTTGGTCAAGATATTTGTTATCTGTTTCTGTAGGAATGTACTGGAGCTTCACTTTCCCCTTCTCCACACAATCTCTAATGAAGTGGTACTTGGTCTCAATGTGCTTTGACTTGTCATGAAACACTGGATTCTCAGAGAGTTTGATACAACTCTGATTATCACAGTAGATGACTATAGGATCTAGTTCCTGATCAAAGAGCCCAGCTAAAATTTTTTTCAAAGCTAGATAACCTCGCATGTAGCCATACTAGCTTCCATATACTCGACCTACATAACTTAGTGCAACCGAATTTTGTTTCTTGGTGTACAATGACACTGCTCCTAGTCCTAAACTAAAACTACACCCTCAAGTGCTCTTCCAGTCAGCTGTATTGCTTGCCCAATCTGCATCGGTAAACCCTTCAAGCTTCACTCTATCCCGCTGAATATACTTCAACCCATAATCAATTGTGCCTCCTAAATACCTCAAAACACACTTCACAACTATCAGTACACACATTTAGGTTCCACCATAAATTGACTAAGTGAGTTCACTGCAAAACAAATGTCTAGCATGGTGTTGACCAGATACATAAGAGAGCCTATCAATTGTCTGTATAAATTCGGGTCCACTACCTTTGATCTGGAAGCATCAATATTATTCCAGTTGGTCACAAGTGGCATGGACATGGGCTTACACTTCTCCATTTTGAATCACTTTAGGATATCAAGTAAGTACTTCCCTTGTCCAAGAAATATCTCTCCCTATTTCTGCCACAATCCAATCCCAGAAAGTAGTGCATCAATCCCAAGTCCTTCATCTCAAACTCTCCAAAAGGTCCTACTTACAGTGTGTTATGAGCTCTTTGACCCTATGAGAAACAAGTCATCAACATACAATGCCTATATGAGAAGTTCACCTTTACGCCTGAACAAAGTACAAGTTCAGATCTGCCTCACTCTTAACGAAGCTCGCGCTCTACAAGTAATTGTAAATATGTGAATACCATTGCTTGGAATCCTACTTGAGCCCATACAATACTCTTCTCAACCTACATACATGAGAATCCCTCCCATGTGTTTCAAATCCTTTTGTTTGTTCTATGTAAATTTCTTCATCAATTGCTTCATTGAGAAAGGTTGTCTTTACATCCATTTGGTGAATTCTCCAACCCATCTGTGCTGCTACATAAATGATAGCTCTAATGGATGAGTACTGGCTACCGGAGTGAAAGTCTCGTCATAGTCGATCCCTTCTTTATGAGAAAACCCCTTAGCCACAAACCAGGCTTTGAAATTTTCCACACTACCATCTGCAACATGCTTAATCTTATACAATCCATCTCGAGCCCACCACAGACTTACCTTTTGGTCGTGTTACTACCTCCCACACGTTATTCTTCATGATGGAGGAATACTCTTCCACCATGGCATCCCTCCATACTTGGTGTTGGGATGCCTCCTGAAATATGGAAGGCTCTACTTCAATTAATTCACTCATAAGTGCCACATACTCAAAATAATGTCTGGGAGCCTTTCTCTGTCTGACTGAATCTTATGGAGCACCAACATATTCTTGGGCCTTTCTCAGTGTTTGCTAGCCACTTTGTTTCCTCTTTTTCGGTAATAGGAATCTGAAGGCTAAGGAATTATTTATTCCTCCTTCTGATCAGACTGCTTGGCCTACTTGCTCTGCTCTCTAGCTTACATGACTAAAGTTTGAGGAATTTTTGTTGCCTCAACCATGGGTGATTGCTCCTCTTCATTCATCAAGTTGTTAGACTTCTAAAGAGCCCTCTCTTCCTCGAACTTCACATCTCTGCGAACAATTGTTTTCCTGAGGGTAGGAATGTAAACTCGATAGGCCTTAGAGGTTTCACTATACCCAACAAGGATACCCTTCTCTGCAATTGGTTCCAACTTGGTTCTCTTCTCTGCAAGAATGTGACAATACACAAAGGCATCCAAAGATGTGAAGGTGCCCCAAATCTAGTTTCTTACGAGTGAATGCCTCTTCTAAAGTCAATTTTCCCAACACTTTGTGAGGGCTCCTATTCTGCAAATACACAATTGTATTGCAAGCTTCTTCCCATAAGAACCAAGGTAGATCCTGATCATGAAGCATGGCCTTGGCTGCTCCAACTATAACCATGTTTTTCTATTTAACAACCCCATTCTGCTAAGGGTTGTACGGAACTGTCAACTCTTTCTTGATACCTTCCTGAGCATAGAAATATTTGAAGGCATTCGAGATATACTCACTGCCTCCATTATCAGACCTCAATATCTTGATCTTCCTCCCGGTTTGATTCTCCTCAAGAGCCTTAAACTCTTTGAACCTACTGAAGACCTCATCTTTATTCTTCAAAAAATATATCCACATCTTCCTAGAGAAGTCATCAATGAAAGTAACAAAATACTCATACCCATTCAAGGATATTGTTGTCATGGGCCCACACACATCTGAGTGTACAAGATCCAAAATCCCTTTGGATCTAGTGTCACTGCTTGGAAAACTGGTATTGGCATATTTCCCAATAGCACAACCCTTGCACACCTCATGCCCATCATCACTATTTCCTTAAGAATATTAAGTGCTCTATGGTGAAGGTGAGCCATCCTCTTGTGCCATAATTCTCCTAGCCCTCTACAACTCCTAACCAAGGCATGTGTTAGCTCAAACTGTAATTGAAACAAGTTGCCATGCCTGACTCCAATCACTTTTGCAACCTTGGAATCCTTGGGACAAATATAGACTTTTCCCCTCTCAAAGGTCACGATGTAACCCTTGTCTTCCAAAGTAGAAACGAAGATTAAATTCTTTGCCATGTCGGGAACATACAACAATCCTCCACCAATAGAGGTTTATTAGACTCCCTCTGAAACTTGATCATGCCAACACCAATTGCATGGTACTTGGCATTGTATCCTAGATCAATATAGAAATCCAAATTCTTCTCCTTAAACTTGGTGAAACATTCTTTAACTCTTGTCATATGGAAATAAGCCCCACTATCAATATATCATACCTTGTTCGAAATTGAACTCGAGAGGCAGGCAATGAGAGAAAACTCATTCTCAAATCATGATGCAAACTCATCCACTTCTGCTGTAGCAGCAACTTGCTTCTTCTGCTTGTCCTTATTTTTCTTATTCAGACACTGACTAACATAGTGACCCAACTGATGGTAGATTTTTTTATCTTTCTTAGATCTTTCTTCTTCCCACTCTTGGAAGAAGAAAATTTCGTTTGCTCTTTATTGGACTTCTTCTTACCCTTGCTTGCAAGAGCAATATTTTCTTCGTCTTGGCCCTTCTTTGTCTAATCTCCTCGATGAGCACCTTCACGGATATCCTCCTAAACAAAATCATCCCAAAGCCTCGCCAGTCGGGTAGGTGATCTCTGTCGACAACACACTTGACAAACACTTCCTAGTGCTTCAAGAAACCATTCAAGGCTATACGCACCAACTCATCGTCGGAAATCGTTTATCCAACAAAGCAGCCAGCTCATCCCTAACCTGTGTCAGCTTGGACAAGTAAGAGGTCACGCTCTCACCTTTAGACATCTTGGTGTTATGTAATTTGTCCTTGAGCATCATCTTACGACTCTGATAGTCGCTCTGATAAAGTTTTGTGAGCGTATCCCACATCTCCTGGTGGTGTCTTTCCCCGATAAATGAGGAATTATATGATCTCTTACCCCATCAAGAATAATCCT
Organism: Taxus wallichiana var. yunnanensis; assembly: GCA_018340775.1. Lineage (NCBI taxonomy): Eukaryota > Viridiplantae > Streptophyta > Pinopsida > Cupressales > Taxaceae > Taxus > Taxus wallichiana. The sequence continues at coordinate 238,527,683 of CM031238.1, read as the reverse complement.
CTGAGCCTTTTCCTCCCGACTTCATGTGAATCTAGGGCAATAGGATAATATTTTTGTGGTGTCACCTCTGTACTAGCATAGATCCACAACCTATTCTCCTTGAGAATGGATGTAATCTGAACCTTCCACTGTAAGAAGTTAGGTGCACCCTCAAGCCTGTCTTCATATCTAACACTGGTTGCCATAGTCACCTGGAGAAACTAGAGACGAAATTCGAAGAAAAAAATTAATCTACGCCACAAATATTGGCTTCATATTCATAGTTTAGAGATTTGATACCATGTTAATTACTCATAACCCAACAACATATTAATTGCACAATAAAATCACAAAAAATAAATCTGATTTAGAAAATTTTATACATCAAGTTGGCTAATTATGATAAATGTGGAATCAAAAATAACAAGAAGCTAATCACAAATAGACAATAAACAGATGTACCAGGAAACTCAAATGTGGGGAAAAACCTACAAATGTTGGATCTTTAATTCAACATAACAACAAGCTTTTCTTCCATAATACAATACCCAGTTTGCTACAACAATCTTACATATATAGAGCCCTGTTGATTTACATCAACGTACAAGAAAAGAGACTTTCCTTACATTACTTGACTAACTCACACATAAAATCACTCTCGATCTTATCTCAACCTCACAAACCGGAAACATTCTATGAATAAATAAAAAAGTTGTCGTTGTTGAAAACCCAACTTGACTTGTTTTGAAGCAACTCCGCTTTCCACCTTTCGAGCTACAAAATCAACACCACTCCAATGTGTTCACAAAGACAACCAAAAATCTGAATTCACAAAGTAGGTATAGGGGCTTCATTAGAAACTCGGAATACAATAATTCAGGCATTCTTGCAATCTCTTTCTAGTTCCAAACACTCTTCATCTCAAACTCCCACATAATGAAGTGTTGAGGAGAAGCCGCAACGAGGATAATGGTAGACCCACATACAATTAGGTCTGACCAACACAAATTATCAGCTTTAAAAGGCCAGAACAACCAACAAGGCAAAGGGGATAAAGTTAGTGTTTCCTTAACCTCTCGGTTTTGAATGTTATACACCATTATTCCACGGGGCTTAGATGTTTCACAGAAAAGGAGACCCTTGCACAGAAGAATTGTTTTTCCTGCGTGTAACTTCAAATCCTTAGGAAACACAAAGGCAATCGTCCATAATTTCTTAGAAGGATGATAGATTTCTATAGTTTTTGAATTCACAAACACCACTTTGTAGGCATCTTTCCCATCCCCATCCATAATACGTATCAACCACGTAGCTGGATATTTGGAAATATAGGGAGGGAGCTCGAAATACCTTCTCAAAAGTGGATTGCAAACATAGAGTTTTATTGCACTCGATGGATCGTGGACGGATACCCAGAGTAAGATGAGCCTTTTACCGATCCTAAGTACAAAGCTCGATTTCTTTCTGGGAAGTAAGAGAATGATACAGTCTTCTAGGTCTTTGAGGAAAAGCAATAGGTAGGGTTAGATAGCAGGCACATGTCCGAGAGACCAAACAAGAGCCACGAATTCCTTTTGGGGAGTTGAGTCCGTAGATTTATAAACTTAGATGAAAATAAGAAATAATTCCTCTCCTTTCTTACCAAACATTCCTCAAAGACAAAGTTCATGGGAAGCTAGGACAATATCGTCTCCAACAAGTGACAACGTAAATGAGACCATAAGAACGCCATGTCTCCAGTGTTTTCCTCCACCTTAGTCATCATCCACTCCATTTCCGCATCTCTATCATCTTCTTCCATCCTGCTCCTCCCCTCCATGAAATAAATGTTAGAGCTTCACATTTAGGTTATTCTGTCATTTAAACACAAAAAACATCTAAACAACTAAAATGTCTTACCGCTCGTCAAAACTCTTGTCAAAACACCCATCAAATTTAACCTAATGTCGTGAATGACCGCAAGCTCCTTACCATAGGAGGAACACCTTTCGACATAAAATATGTTAGTTTGATTAAAATGTGCAAACTCAAAAAGTCACTTTTGTTTTGTTCACGCGATATGTAACATGATTTGCAAGTGATTGACATATATGTTTAATTTCTTTGCTTACCACTTAACAAATCCAAAAGGTTGACGTCGAACACTTTGATTTCTTGTGCTTTAGTGGAATACAACTCTTTGCTTGCATGTATTAATGATCCATTATAATCTGTTAATGTGGATAACAAACAAATAATAAAATTGCACATTTGTATCTCTTGTGGTCGCTTTACCAACAATGCAACAAATTCAATAAATGTGCCCATTACCCATTTTTTCTAGGGTAGAGTATATGATAGGGTCATATGTTGCCTATGTAATGAGATCCTTCTCTCCCTATAACATGTTCACCATTTTAAAGATGTTGCATGAAAATTTGGTCTTGTTCAAGGAGGATATTGCATTATAGGATTGTGTGTTAAGGATGTGCGAGAAGTCTTTGGAGAGAGTTGTGGACAAAGAGGAAGTCTTTTATAGCATATTAATTTCCCTACCAACTCTCCATGTCCCTCTCTACTAAAGGAATACCGACATAGACATGGTTTATGCGACGAGGGAGGCGTTCACCTTCTTGGACTCTACAGAGGAGAGCACCATGATCTTAAACATTTTTTGATTTGTTGCATGGTCACACCCTTGTATGTTAGGATGAAGGAGGGGAGGTGTTTCTCACATTTCTACTCAAGCTCAACGTGCAATGGCCAAAGACTCGCTTCGCCATCATCGACCTATTCCCTTTGGCCGCACTTCCATTCTCAATGCTTATAACTAGATAATCTACAAGGTTTAGAGTGTCATAAAGGAATCTTCAGTTTAATAAATCCATGATACTTATACGCGGGGTTGGTGAAAAGGGCAATTTATGCATCTTTAAAACCCATAACTTCTTCAATTAGAAATATTTTCCAAGGGTTTATCACCCTAAGAATTCAGGAGGTTGTTGAAGCTTTTATTTTCCTTGTTTAGGAGCCCATATTGCTCGAGCTTTATAAGCATGTATCACACAAACCCTTTCTTTTTAATTCCCACTTCTTTTCATTTTCTATTACTTTAAAGCATAACAAGTCCTTTTACTCACCTTGTTTTCCAATTCAACATCCATTAGTGGATTTCTTCACACAATTAGAATAATGTTGATGATAATGATTCCTTTTCTTGTATTAGATTATAAGGTCTATATACCTTGAAACCATTTTACTTTTCATAATCATATGATTTATGCGTAATATATTTGGCTTTTATTGTGTTTACATCTTTTTTAATTTCCAATGTTTCGTGTCTAACCTCTAGACTCATCTTCAAGGATAACTAGAGGTTAGATCTCAAACATTAGAAATAAAAAGGATGTAAATATAATGAAATTTAGATATATTACTCATAATGTCTCGCCTATAGAAATCTCAAAGAATTAATCTTATGATTTAATAATAACAATCCTCTACCCATAACTCGATCCTTCTAGTCTCGCTAAATTCACGATATATCCTTTTTTTTTTTACCCTAAAGAAAAATGTAAAATTAGTTATTATTCAAATTGATAACAATACATATTTACTGATTCTTAATCTCCTATTCGATGGAAGAAATCCTTATCGCAATCTCACATGATCTTTTATTCTTTCTTAACCACTCTATTTTATCTCTATTAGAATCTCTCACACATCTCTATTCACATGACTTGTTTTAACTACTTACACACGTAATGTTATTATACTTCACAAATAATATATTATCACACTGCAACATTAATATGAGTATTAACCATTCAACTCCCAACATTCCCTCCTCGACGCAAACATTGGAACATACAACTATAAACTAAATGAAGCTAGAGAGGGAACCACAAGCAACCATCTACCTCTCATCAATTGTCTTATTGATGGGAACCATGGACAATAGTCTACCTCTTGTCAACCTACTTATCGACGGGAACAACAAACATGAATCTATATTTGCTCAATCTCCACATCCTTAACTACAAACAAGGACACACACATATGTTCATCCTCCACACTTGCACAAGAATATCATTAGTTCCCAATTAATTACCTTTCATATGAAACTAGAAATGTTATACCCACAAACATATATTCACTTTCGGTGAATGTCGAGCTTCTCGTGGACACAACACGATTATATACAAATATACTACCATAAGAGAACCACGAAATGTTTGAGGAATGAACTCGAAGTGTCTTTTTTTGTAAACTATGTTCATGTAGTCACAAAATCATGCACTTTAGATATTATTTAATCTCGGTCTCATACTACTCTTTAGAAGGTTCTTGAGTGAAGAAAGTACTAATTAACTCTCGTCTTTTGGCTATCTTGCTATGTTTTATTTCATCATTCCCGACCTCTTATGCCCACATGCCCAATCAACTTTCGTTATTTCATGTTATTTTAGCTTTGATTGGGGCACCCATGGGCGCCCGATCCTTTTTTAACTTTCCCACCACTTTTTGGGCACTTTCTATCCGTTTCAACTTCTTATCTTTTTGGTGGTCAGCCATTTTGGTTAATTACAAAATTAGATCAAGAGAACCCTATAAATATAAAGTTATGAGACCATAATGAGGGACCAAGCACTAGTCACTACTACCATCCACCTAGAGTTGCATCCATTTGGAGATCATTTGCATCCATTAGCTCCATCACAAGGACGAAGATAGTTTATCTCGCATCACACAAGCATAGGGGAGGATTTATATTCTATTCCATGCACACATTTTATTACATTTTCTACACCTAGTTATTGCTTGCTACTTCACAAAGTGTGACTGGCACAAGAGCACATAATGCACACACACACACACACACACACACACACACACACACACACACACACACACACACACACACACACTAAAACTACATTTGGGTCCGAAATGTAGTGTAATGCTTAGTTAGTAAGCCCATTGTTGTGGTAGATGAGGTCATTTTGACCCATTCATTTGCATTTTTTTAAGGTTTTGATATTTCTCATGGTCTCTTGTAGGTGTTTTCATCATCTTGGATTATCAAGAACACCACCTGCGGTGTAACAAATCTATTGCGACACACGAGGGTTTTGAACCACTGTTGGACTCGTGAAACTTAGTTTTGGATCTCTTACATATACCGGGCACCCATTTTGTAGACCATAGCATCTGTAGGCACCCCACTCCCTCTCTAGGTGGTCCAGTTTGGAGAATTAGTCTAGATCCATCCTTTTTGGGACCTCTGCATAGTCATTCTTGCTTCTTGTTTCTCCAGTCACCTCTGCGACATAGCCCAACAAACTCCTCTAATCAATTGAGTTCATTCTAACTCTCCTTGCACTCTAGGGTTTACAATTTCCATTTTTATACTTGTTTGGGTCATTTTTCCATAGTCATTGTTGTATTTATTTACTATATTTACATGTCATTCTAGATTAGATTAACTATTCCAAATATCTTATTTTTAGTTAATCATTTTGGTGAACCCGACTCAATCATTCATGCTTCTAGGTTCTTCAGTCATCCTAGGATTTGGTCATCATGAGTATCTCAATCAAAAATTATCTACTTACAAATCCCGATTTACTACATAGAGCCCAACATTTTCTTGCTAGTACTTGCATTTGTGTCGACATGCATCCAGACTCAGTTCATTAAGCCTTTCGTTGATGCATTCTCTTCACACTTAGTATTTAAGTCTAACCTTCCCGCCGATGTTCATACTTTTGATCATCTTGACTTGCCCCTACATATCATATGTCATATTCATAATGTTGTTGTTAAGCACACTTTTATTGATAATGGATTTGAACTTAACTTATGTCCTATGTCATTCCTTGAAGCTTTAGGTCTTTCTACTTGTAACATGAGTCCATCTAGTGTTTCACTGTGTGCTTATGATGGTTTTGTTTGTCCATGTCTTGGTCACATTACATTGCTTATCACTATTGGTCCCAAGATTATCAATCTTGTCTTTTCGTTGTCGATTTCCTAGTATCCTATAGCTATCTACTAGGTAGGCTATGACTTCACACCATACAAGTTATCTCTTTCATTGTACATAATTGTGTCAAATTCTTACATGAAAGCATTGAGTACACTTTTTCGTGACCGCGATCCATTCTAGTATTGTGATTGGGCTCCTAATACTAATCTTCCTATTCCACGCACAAATATTATAGATGAGCCCCAACCTATCAAAGAACCACCTCACTTACCACCATTGGATGGTACCATTTGCATGATAGATGTAGTTTCTTCTATGCCACCTGATACTACTACTACTATGATTCCATATCAAGGGCATGTCCAGTCTATGGACATCGCTCTATCACCTACACCTTCACATGTACCACCTACACTAGCACGCCCACCATTCACTTACACACTCTTCATGAATGAATCATATTGGGAACATATTCCATTTGATCCTACATGCGATGACACCATATGTACACATGAGGGTTTGGCTCACCTAGGTTTTTCTTTTGAGGATCTTTATCTTGCACCACATGCTCCTAATATTTATTATGGATTTGTTCATATTATTGTTGCGTATGGCTTGCGTGTATTTCATCTTATGGTCTATCTATCACACACCTCACTCTTCCCGCTCACATTAAAGTAATTGTGGCTTGATTACATCGATGCCACTCTTGTTCCCGATCATACTGAGATATATCTTTCCCCATGCCATTTGGTCGTATCTTTATATGCAATAGTTCTTTTCTTGGATATTCACAAAATCACACTCATTGGTATGCACATGGTTGTCCACTTCCTCCATTCACCGATGAGGAGTATGTTATGGGCATGTACAACTTACGCCTTCATGGATCATTACGTAATCAACCTGACACCATCGCCTACCAAGTTACTAATGCTTATCCATTCGACACGACTCGGAGGATGACGATCTTTTGCACATGCTTAGGGAGGCATGACACTTAATCATTCCCCCTCCCATCATCGATTAGCATAGACATATCTCTCATCTTTTCATTCTCATTCATTCACGTCCATGCATTACACTCCTAACATTGATGCACACCTCATCTTAACATCATCTCATCTTACATAGTTATACACGCTTTAGCATCCTTATTACCCGATGACACACTCTTGTCCTTCGGTTCACACTTGACTATTTAGGGTTTAGTACACATGAGTCACACACACTATACAATGGGTCATGGACACCGCATCTATTCACACATCGCGCATCATACATCATACTAGTCATCATTTTATATATATATATATATATATATATATATATATATATATATATACATTCTATTATCCACACCTTTGGCGTTACATCCTATTCATCTTACACATTACCTATGCTATTAGGCTATCTACACATATTACATCGTATTCATTATCAAAGCATATAATCGTGTCCCACTTTTTGTAGTTTTTGTACTTTCAAGAAACTATGTTTGACAACCAAAACATGATAAACACATATAAAATGACCAAACTCGCATTTTTAAGAGGCTATAAATACCAAGGTGCATGGGGCATCCAGAATTTACTCGAATTTTTAAATTTTTATAGTATTTTTTAATTATTTATTTACTAGTCAAATTTTAAAATATTTATGGCCACAAAGTGGGACACACTTGTATGCTTTGACCATATAACACCACTACACTACATCTCGATGCACATGTCTTACATCATACACTGCGCATCTCCATATCACACATATTCTACATACTATAATTATCTTCATCACATATGAGTCTAGCATTACATCATCTTACATACTACATTACTAGTCTAACTACATACATTACATGCCACTCTATACATTACACTTTACACATTCTACACATTTACACATTCTACTCATCACATAGTCATTTATCATCTTCATTACATATACTGCATCAACTTCTACGTGTTGGACTCACTACCATATGATGCACTTTAGTTCCTCGGTCCATACTTGACTGCCGAGTGTTTACAAATCAAATGGACCTTACATTCGACCTTTCATCATGGGACATTACTAGGTTAGTGACATACGCTATAGGCTAAATCATCACTTACTTTATTCATCTTGTAGTGGTAAATCGTTACTTACTTTATTCATCTTGTAGTGGTATACGCTTTAGGCTAAATCACCACTCCTTACTATTCATCTTGTAGTGACATATGCTATAGGCTACATCGTCACTTCCTCTATCATCTTACAGTGATACACACTTTAGGGTTAAATCATCACTCATACACTCATTTTATCATGATATACGCTTCGGCTATAAGGTTCATGCACACTTCTTCTATATGTTGCATATCATCATCACCATGCACACACACTCATCACAACGCGCTAGACATAACACACACTATTTGAGCATTTCCCGATGACACACTTTCATTTTCTGTTCATTCTTGATCACGAGGGGGAAAACTAAATGAACATCACCACATACATTTCCATTCACTCTGGCTGCAAGCGACTCCTACCATCATCCATATTGCATTTTGTTTCATCCATCCACAACATACTGCATATTATGGTTGCTTTTACTCGTGCTTACTTTTGCTTGTTCATGGTCACTTTATTACACGTGCAAGTTAGATAACTTATATGTCATTTATCTATACCATCCACACATGTGTGTTCACGCATTTGTTTAGTTGTGATTGTAGACACAACTCTCTTACACTTCGCATAGATGCTCACCTTCTACCCTTCCTACATTAGTCGTTTGGGGCATCCATATTCATCTCTCACAGCAGTGCTTTATTGTTTCATTTTGTACTCAAAGCACTTTACATTACTTGGTTATACATGCTTTTAACATACTAGTTATCTTTCTAACATGCTACGGGTGCTTCATATGTATCATTTGTTATGCGGGGATATTTTTCTATACTTGTTTGCTTTTATTTGCAGGCCTTGCCCTATGTTTGGTGCGCACACTTATTTGTGAGTGATGTCCCATGTTTGTAGCCCACTTTGTGTGGCTTACTTGTCTTCTTGTGTGTTTACATTACTACTTTTCTTGGTAGCTTTTACACTATTTGCATAGATTACACATTGTTTTCTATATGCATGCTTGTTCGTACTAACACTTGTCTTTGGCGAGCCTCTTGTTTGCACGCATGCCTTGGTTTCTACCAAGCACTTTATAGGGTATAGTTCATGCGGTGGTCCTCTTTTGGGGCTATATTCTCCTATTAGCGACATTGCATGTGCCCCTAAAGAGGGGGCATCATTTGGGGTCTTACATACTAACACAACATATTTACACCGATTCGATTCAGTGCACTTTCCGCCCTTAACATTGTGGGTTACATACAACGAATGGGTTCAAACTAGTCTACAAACCCCGTACACAACGGATTTTACAGGATATGGTGTCCTTAGCATTTTGGGAAGCAATTAAAGGTTGGACGATACAACGAAATTCTTCCCTATACTTCTTTGGCCAGTGGCATCAGATCACCCAAAAAACCAGGATGTACAAAGACCTCTCCACACACATTTAGGAAGTAATTAAAGGTTGGAGGCCATAACGGAATTCCTCCTTATACTTCTTTGGCCTACGGTGTAGGATCACCCAAAAAACCCCGACAGTACAGGATATCCTTCTACACTCTCTTTCTCGACATGGATCAGGTGTACATGTTCCATTTACACTTTTTCATTTGTGTACATTCACATACTTTTTACATTCATATACATGTGTCTTTTACATTGCGTTTTTACACATACATACATACATATTTGACTACTTGATCATTTTCTCCTTGTAGGTCCGGCCGTATGAGAAACAAGCAAGTCAAATGGGGGCAACAACAACAACGATGACGATGACATCAACAACACTCTGTGGCAATAGACACTATACTAACCATGTAGGTACATCACACACATCAACAACTACACACATGTTTCCGCCTTAGGTTCACTTTCATCATTTTTAACGCTTTTTCATCTTTAGTTTCCATGCTTCACCATCTTTTTGTCATACCACGCTTTGTCTAGTCCATCGACACATTTTCTACTATAATCTCCATGGACATAAGGTACGCATCTCTATCTACTTTATGTTATTGAGCTTTCCGCTCGCCAACATAAAGTGGGGGCAAATGTAGTCACAAAATCATGCACTTTAGATATTATTTAATCTTGGTCTCATACTACAATTTATAAGGTTCTTGATTCTTGAGTGAAGAAAATACTAATTAACCTCCGTCTTTTGACCATCTTGCTTTGTTTTATTTCATCATTCCCGACCTCTTACGCCCACATGCCTAGTCATCTTTCATTATTTCACATTATTTTATCTTTGATGGGGTGCTCATGGGTGCCCTAGTCCCACCAGGCACCCCAATCCTTTTGAGCTTTCTTGCCACTTTTTGGACACTTTTTAGTCGTTTGATTCTTATCTTTTTGGTGGTTGGGCATTTCGGGGTTAACTACGAAATTAGATCAAGAGAACCCTATACATATAAAGTTATGAGACCACGATGAGGGACCAAACACTAGTCACTACTACCATCCACATAAAGTTGCATCCATTTGGAGATCATTTGCATCCATTAGCTCCATCACAAGGACAAGGTTGGTTCATTTACATCACACAAACATAGGGGGGGATTATATTATATTCCATGCACACATTCTATTACATTTTCTACATCTAGTTATTGCTTGCTACTTCACAAAGTGCGATTGACACAAGAGCACCTAGGGCACATGATGCACACACACACCAAAACTACATTTGGGTCCGAAATGTAGTGCAACACTCAATTAGTAAGCCCAATGTTGTGGCAATGAGGTCAATTCGAACCATTCATTTGCATTCTTATTTTTTAGGGTTTTGATACTTATTGTGGTCTTTTGCAAGTCTTTTCATCATCTTGGATTATCAATGACACATGTCGCAGTGCAACGAATCTAATGTGACACACAACAAGGGTTTCAAACGACTGCCGGACATGTGAAACTCGGGCTGACCTCTTGCACCGACTAGGGTGCCCATTATGTAGACTAAAGCGCTGTAGGTGCCCGGTCTCTCTCAAGCGCTCTAGTCTAGAGAATCATCCAGATCCATCCTTTTCGAGACCTCTGCACAATCATTCCTACTTCTTGTTTCTCCAGTCACCTTTGTGACACAATTCAACAAGCTCCTCTCATCAACTCGAGTTCATTTTAACTCTCTTTGCACTTTAGGGTTTATCATTTCCATTTTTATAGTTGCTTGGGTCATTTTCCATAGTCATTGTTGTATTTATTTACTGTATTTACATGTCGTTCTAGATTAGATTAACTATTCCAAATATCTTATTTTTAGTTAATTTGTTCATGATCACTACCACTTGATCACAAATATCATAGGTAACCCCCACTTTGTCATTAGAAACTTCCCTCTAGCGTAAGTCGGTTTGGCACAAACAATTTTTGCCACTATTGCGATTAATGACCCCTTCGTTAGCACTAAACTTGAGGTTGCAATTTGAGCTCCTTCCTCCATTGCCTCGACCTCCGATGTAATCGCTCACTCAACAAGATGGAATTTGAAGCTCAAATTTGTACCCCTTTTATCACCACTACTTCACTGCCGCTTTTTTTGGTTATGAAATTCTTAAGCGGGGTGACGGGCATCTGTAATGTTTGGGGATAAATAATTAATGACAACCTTACATTTGATGTCACACCGATTTCAATCTTAAATTTGATTGTCAATTTGATCGTCTTTTTTTTTTTTTTTTTACGTAAGTAGTATTTCAAGCCCTTGTAACTAAATTGAAGAAAGTTGTTCACACAACCCTTTAATCATTACTACACTAGTAGGAGATCCACTTCCATTGTAGGATAACTCCATCAACATAATAACCTTCATGTATTAAAGTTTATATATTTTGTATGGTAATCCACAAGTATTAGCAAATACCTAGTGACACGTAATTTTAAGGAGTAAAACTCTAACATAAGGTAGACGTTAGCGATCAATCTCATTTGGAACAACATACAACACTCTCAACACATATTTATATGTTATATCATACAAAGCTAACCACCACACAACTTTGACACGTTAAGGGCATGGTCCCATGGTGGGGGGCTCCATAAATATCTCAATGGGTGTTGTTGAGAAAATTTAGGAGCATTTTAGCAATTTTAAGGTCCCATGTTTTTTACTAGTTTCTTTAACAATATCCATTGAGATATTATAGGATTCCATTGCAGTTTTTTGATAATTTCTATGTAAATAAAATTTATATTTCCCTCAAAAATCTCCATAAATTATTGGGAATGCATGTTATGTTCTACATGGGTAAAAATAGCCTAAACTGTAGGGGAAACTCCCAGTCCCCCTCTCCAACAACCTCTTAACTTTAGGGGGCAAAAAAGTGGAGCTCCTATTTTTTAGGCCTAGATTCTATTATTTCGCGTAGCTGGTTGAAAAATAGTCACAAGATTGTTTCTCCAAGAAAATAGGAGCGGAAGCCCCTCCACGGGACCATGATCTTAATAACCAAAAAAGGGTAAAAATCACAAAAATAACGCGATGAGAGTACCGTTACTCTTCAAATTAAAATAGATTTGAGCGCCAATTTTTTTCCGTATTCATAGAAAAGAGGAGCACTGGTGCAGAGCAAATTTGTTAATCCACCCTCCTCCCATCAAATTTGTTAATCCACCCTCCTCCCATCCAATTCAGGAATAAAAATCAGGAACCAGAAAGAGGAAGAGAAATGGAAGAAAAGTTTGGGAGAGCATTACAGAGTGACCCCGCGAATTCCTGGTTTTGGTGGAGAAACACCAATCCAGGCCGGATAAATTCGCCCTCAAAACCGCATTGTGGTCCTGGTCTCTCCATGCCAGCGCGTCTTCCAAATCCAAGCTCTGCGATGCTCTCTCCTCGCTACATCACAAGCGGTTTTTGCCTTTGAAAACCTATCGGATGATAATGAAGCTCCGAAAACCCCTTCTCCACCGAAGAAGAAGCGCAGAAAACGGAGTTCCAGAAACCACAACAGCGAAGCGGAAGAAGAAGACGAGGAAGAAGACGACACAGCGGGCAGGAACAGGAGGCGGCGGCTGGGGTTATTAAATGCCCTCCGCGGTTATGCGCATTTGGCACAGCTTTGCGTCACGCATCCTGATAAAGAAAAGGGGTTTTTCCACCCTTGGGACGTGTTCCCCGTTGTGCAGACCCTGCACGAAAAGCTGGTGTTGTTCGAGGAGGACGTCGCGCTGCAGGATTGCGTGTCGGGGATGTGCGAGCTGTGGTGGAGAGAATCGTGGGCGGGGAGAGAGTCTTTGATAGCGCAGTCGCTGCCATGCCTGCTCTCCAAGTCCCTCTCCGCAGGAAGGAAGATCGACGTGCACAGGGTTTATGCAATGAGGGAGGCTTTCACCTTCTTGGATTTCACGGACGAGGAGAGCATCCACGATCTTAAGCATTTTTGATCCGCTGCGTGGTCACGCCCTTGTATGTCAGGACAGAGGAGGGGAGGCGATTTCTCTCATTTCTGCTCGGGCTCAACGCGCAGCTGGCCAATGATGTACTCGCCATCATCCGATCTCAGATCCCTTTCGGCCGCGCTTCCATTCTCGAAGCTTATGGCCAGATTCTCTACAAGGCCTGGAGGGTTGCAAAGGACTCTTATCTCCACGAAATCCATAATTCTTGTATGCAGGGGTTGGTGGAAGGGGCCATCTATGCATCTTCCAAAACCCTATCTTCGTCCATTAGAAAGCTTCTCCAAGGGTTTATCACTCAGAGGACTCAGGAGGGTGTTGAAGCTCTCCTTTTCCGTCTTCAGGAGCCTATATTGTTCAGAGCTCTGCAGGCATGTATTAAGCAGATCCTTACCCGTTTTTAACGCCCACTTTTTTTTTCTTATTTTCAAACACAATGAGTCCTTTTTCCCGCCTTGTGTTCCAATTCAACATTCATCAGTGTAATTCTTCACACATTTATAGCAATTTTAATGATAATGATTCCCTTTCTTTTATTCGGTTATAAGGTCTATATACACGAAGCCATTGTACTTTTCACAATCATATGATTTATGAGTAAATATATCTAGATTTCAGTGTTTTTGCATCCTTTTGATTTCCAACATTTCGGGTCTAACTTCTAGATTCCTACCCCAAAACATTGGAAATAAAAAGGATGCAAACACTCCATCTACATTACTCATAATGTATACCTGTGGAAATCTCATTGAATTAATCTTGTGTTTTAACAACTACAAGCCTCTACCGTAACAGACCCTTCTAGTCTGCTAAACACACGATCAATCCTTTATTTTTTCGCCCTGAAGGAAAATTTTCAGAGAAAATAGTTAACCTGAACGGGTAATAAAGATCAGAACAAAACAAATAGGTAACCATCCAAATACCATCTTGAAACCCACTATAAAGTCCACCAAGAAGTTCTGCCTATCAAATCAATTTACAAAAAAATTTACTAGCAAAGATTACTCCTCAGCTGAACTTAAAGTAACAATTTGTTCCTTGTTGGAGTCTTGAACCGCCATCAAGTCTTGATCTTCTTGATGAGCTGTAGCTTCATCTAATTCGAGAACAAAATTCAAAGAGTTCTGAATCTTCAAAGTGAGGGATGACTGGACTGGAGCTAGTTGGGTTGCAAACTTGCAACACTATACCCACACCGAGTTCTTCATAGTCAGATCATCTTCCCTATTTTTTATCACAACCTTTCCCAGTACCCAATCCAGTAAGGATCCTGGCAACAACACAATTGTAAACGCTGGGAGTTGTAAGGGCATTATTTTACGCATAATAAGAAGACCTGCTATCAAGGACAAATTGACTAACAGAGTTAGCAGCTTGAGTAACAGAATTAAGATCAGATCCAGATTCGTGCCTGATCTTAGAACATATAACCTATGATCTTTGAGTTCTTCCTCCTCTATAAAGATGGGCAACCTACTAGGAACAGAATTAATGGAGGACACACCAGTCAATTCCTGTTCCTCACACTTACCCTCACATCCCTCACTAGTTTTTTTGATAAAGGTAAATGTATTTAATCAAAAAAGGAGGAAAATCCCGAAATAAGAAGACACAAACGCTGAACCACCAAGAGACGTCACAACAGAGCCTCCAATGGGAAGGCAAAAAAGCTACACCCCTCACTATTAACTGAAGCAAAAATACTAAACTGAAGACTGGGGTTATGACAATGAAAGCTAGAACTGAGTTTACCGGACTTGAGCACAACAGAATCACCACAAGCCTCTGTTATGGACTGAGAAGGAAAATATGCCTTTTTATTTGTCATAGACCAAGACTCACATTGTTCAAACTTCAGACTCCTGCATATTTGTTTCAAAATCAAACACAACAGTACCATTGGAAGCTCTATCACTGTCAATTCTGCCCTGCTCCTTTTTCTTGTTTTGTTTTGACCTGTGATGAGGATTACTCAGCTGAGAAGCGTTTATATCGCCAACAGCCGCAGAGAAACCATGACCAGAGCAGACTGTACAAGAGATGAAAGGAGGAGACTGAAGGAATAGAAATACTAAATAGCAATGTGTATCATCTTTGTCAATATTAGCAAGGTACCTACTTTTTTAAGCACAATAAGCCATTATTTAACAGATAGGTATTGGTTTTAAGGATAACAACCCTTCGTTTAGCCTTATATCCCTACTAATTCTAAAGCACCACATTTTTAACGGCTATTCTCTAAGAGCAGTGGGACCTTTTATTATAATGCATTGTTAATCAAATGGGGATGCTTGGCAGTCAAAAGTGATTTTTAGTCTATTGATTTTATAATAGTTATTTTGCAACAAATGAAATTTACTACAGTGTTGAAGTTATTTCTGTAAATGACCACCAATTGCATCTGTGTATATATCAAAAGGTAACATTGTAGCCAACAGGCATGAGTTTTCATATATTTATTGCATCTTTCTAATTAGTGATTTATGCACAGGTTGCAAATTCAAATGTTCGCCGCAATGCATTGCTTCTGCTAGTAGACATGTTCCCTCTGGAAGACCCAAATGCATCTAAAGAAGAAAAGGAAGCTTTATTAGAGAAGCAGTTTGTTCTTCTTGAAAAGTTGCTTGTAGATGACTGCCCTGATGTGCGCTCTGTGGCTGTTCAAGGTGCTTGTCGAATTCTTCGGCTGTTCTGGGAAGTTGTCCCATCTACAATTACTGTGAAACTTCTTACGAAAGTTATTGATGAAATGGCACATGACACATCTAGTAGTGTGGTCAGATGTGCTGTAGTGGATGGAATGATATATTTGCTTGATAACCCACAAAGTCATGAATTGCTGAAAGTGCTACTTCCGAGGTTGTCACCGATGCTTGATGATCCTGTCCTGGCTGTAAGAACGGCAGTTGCAGATCTCCTCCTAACTTTGAAGGACATTCGAGCTCTACAGTTTCATAAAGTATGGCTTTAGTTCTAGGCTATGACTGGTACTGTCTTTGAGATGAAATGGTCTAATGTTCAAAATCAGAGTTGTTATCACAATCGCTCAGTTTTCATGTGATGGAAAGATTTGAGTGCATTTATTTTGATGCTCTCATCTTAAATTGTTTTTTTAATGTAGGTGGTCAACTTGGATTCCATACTTGCTTCTCTTGCAACTGACCAATGTTTGATTGCTCAGCGTCTCACCAGACTTCTTCTTCCATCTTATTTTCCCTTGAAAGTATCTGTCCATGAGGCATGCAGTCGATTCATTGCACTGGTAAAAAGGTCCCCCTCTGCAGCAGCAAGGTTTTGTGAATATGCTCCATCTGAAGGGGTTCCTCCAAAGTCTCTTATTGAACTTGTAAAAGTCTTAATTAGCTTGTTCATGCAACCAGATGATATAGATACTCAGGGAGAGAAGGCATTTTGCTTGCAGTTATGAAGCTTTCTTCCAGCTTGGCAAGCAACCAGTCATGCAAAATAGCCCTTCACGAGTTATTTTCTGCTGATAACTTCAAGTGCATGTTAAGTTCTGCAAGTAGTGCTTCTGAGTTTGCAGGTATACTGCATATTGCCTCAATTATTCCACCCAAAGATATATCAGAGTTTGTTAAACATTGTGGCCAACTTGTCATGGACTATAATGCCGTTCTTCAGGATGAAAGAAAACAAGAAGAGGTAAGGGCAGCTCATAAGTTAATACTTGCATGGGGTGGGTTTGATGACCTGATGGAAACTTTGACAAAACTTCTTCAAAATGCCTTGTGTATTGCTGGCTCTGGCAATTTAACAAGTGGATTAAATAGGTCAAAACAAAACAGACGACCGAAATCACAGAGAAAACGAAATGGCCAATAAAAATGTCTATGAAATTGAGTGCAATGAAAGGCAAGGGACAATCTGAGAAATCTGGTAAAGGTAGCATTGAAGGAAGCATTACTATTGCAGCAGCAGCAGCATGGCATATAGAGAACTTACTCGCTGAGGAGGGTACTCGAAAGGCCTTGTTGGCTTCTTCAAATTTGGGAGCACTTTCTTCTGCCCTCAAAATTATTGTTCAGATGATTTTTCAGGAGCACTCCAACTTTCCTGATTGCTTGCTGGTGCCACCTATTCGAGCGTACATTTCTCTTATGACACACATGGTTCTTCGACAGAGGTCTGTCAAAGAGGGAAAAACTTCATCAAGAGAGAAGGATAAGGACCCAGGCAGTTCTGCTGGCTCTTCATCTGGTGTGAGTGTTACTTCCATTGTCTCTTAATTTTTTATCCAAAATACCATGCAATTCCAATGAGATCCATCCACCT
Organism: Taxus wallichiana var. yunnanensis; assembly: GCA_018340775.1. Lineage (NCBI taxonomy): Eukaryota > Viridiplantae > Streptophyta > Pinopsida > Cupressales > Taxaceae > Taxus > Taxus wallichiana. The sequence continues at coordinate 238,509,928 of CM031238.1, read as the reverse complement.
TCCTAATTTCCTAGTATCAGAACCCATTTTACCAACTCAAACTCACCACAGATTGCACTGTTTTTTCAGCTTAGCATTTGAAATTGCACACCCTTTCTTATTGCTCTTCTATGATTGTTTGCAGATCTGCATCTTAAGTTAGTGGTTATACAACATCCTGCAAACAGTTAACTAAGCATAAACCATAGTACACATTGCGGGAGATCAAGCAAACCAATCATTTATTCAAATCAATAACCATCACTCCTTATGAGCTTACTCTGTTATTGCTTTAAAAGATTGCATTATTGCACTTGTGATTTTTTGAACGTTCACAAACAGCAAGCCATCCACTCAGCATTTGTAGTGGCAGAGGCTCCAAGGACCTCACATTGTACATTCTTTCAGTCTACTCTTTCACGTCTTCGTGTTCCAAGTTTGACTGAAGTCAGATTTTTATTTGTCCATGATGAATTTCAAATTATCATGAAAACTATAAAGTATATTACAAGGAATCCATCTATCCTTAACGTAAGGATTACTAGGACTCAACTAGTTCGGCCGGATTTGTATGAAATCCGGTTCGAACTGCATTTTTGAAGGAACTGAATAAATCCGGTTCGGTTCGGCCTTTTTCGCAGGAATTTTTTTTTTTCCTTTTTGGCATATTTTTTTTTTTGGGTGAAAAATCGCAAGGAAAAAAATTTGCCATTTTTGGAAAGGGTCTGGGAAGATGTAGCAGCAAAAACTTGCATGTGCCATAACTTTCATTCTGTGGCTCCGTTTTAGGTGTCGTCTTCTCTAAAAGTATATATTTTCTCGAGCTCTATGCATTGATGGCAATATTTTTCTTATTTTCATAAAATCCATTTTTGTACCTTTTTGGACCAAGCAACTTCTTGCAATCTTTTGAAAGAATCATTATGATGATGATGATTATGGTAGATGGATGCTTTTTTGTATGATTTGTCTATATATAATGATATAAGTATACAATAATATAAATTTATAATAATATAAGTATATATATTCCGAACCGGATTTTTCCGTATTTTTTCGGATTTTTTCGAGAACTTCGAATTTTCGGATTTTTTTGCCCTTCCGAATTTAATCGGATTTCCAAACCTGGTAACTATGAGTATCACTATTTATTGAAAGATTGGAGGAAGAGCATATAATATGGGTTTATTTTCATCAGAACTAAATCATCTAAAAAAATGTTTGGTTGTTTGACAGGAAAAAACTTAAGAAGTTAGGGATCTATAGAAAAATTGAGCCTGGTTTGAAAAATATAAAACATATAATTTTTTTTTTTTAAAACTATGCACAGGAGAACTGTACATTAAAAGTAACACGGGCACACATAATAATAAATATAACATAGCATTTATTATTGTCTTGAACATTAATAGAATATAATTAGTTAATGTTAACTAAAAGTTTTAATGTTAAGTTATTCCTCTGAAAGGTGTAACCCACAATAGCTGTCGGAGTGGTGGTGGTGGAGTGTAATGGTCACGAGCATGTTCATAAAAATGACAGACCTCAAATTTAATGTCCATTTGACTGTTACAGGACAGTTTTTCTTCTTTCTTGGAGAAGCGTTTGAAAACTTGCGATATCTTGGGCATACGGTGAAGTTTGGAGCCCTTTTTTGTTTGAAAAGAAAGATTTTTTCCAAGCATGATGTGATGGTGCAGCTAGGCTGAGCCATTTGTCACTAGTCAACAAGAAGTTCATGGGGAGATGATGTAGTCGTTATAGGTGTGGTATGTGACAAATCCAAGATGGGTGCCTTGAGATTGATACTGCTCAAGTTCTTGGTGTTTTTCAGCTAAATATATTTAAGATACGTGAGCTACTTTTTTAATTATGTACCATATTTTTTGATAAAAAGTCTATATATATTGAAAAAGAGAAGTTACACATGAACTCGAAGACAAGATGCAACCATCAAATTAAGTTTTCCATTTCTACTATCTGATGGCCCTCAACTATCCCAGCTTGTTGGGCCATCATACAATGCTGTAATCAAAACTGTCATGGCTCAAGTCAAAACATAAAGTTGAATGTAGCCACCTAGACAACATCTATTATCCCAATAGATATCTTCAAAATTTGTCTTTTCGACACTTTCAACCTCTTCGTACTCCTCCTGGTTCCTTTCCAAGCACTATGAGATTGGTTGTAAATCTTTCTAATGTTTCTTTCCTACTACTTGTTTCCTTTTATCTCATCATCTAAATTGTACTCTTTCAGCTCATAGATTTTGGTCTTCACTGCTAGGTTGGCAAGATGATCAACTAACTTGTTGCCTTCCCTTACTGTATGTAAGTATTGAATACGTCTTACTCTTTTTGCAGCTTCTGTAATATTGTAAAGGCAGTCTTGAAGATACCAATTTTGACACTTAACTGTCTACAAAGCATTTATCACCATTTGGAGTCACTTTCAACAATTAAGTTTCGTATTCCATCCTTGACTACAACTTTCTGCCCTTGAAAAATAGTCTCTGCCTCTGCTTACTTGTTTGAACTATAATTCAAATATTTTGTATATCACTTTGTTATTCTCCCATTGTTGCAACTGAAAACACCTCCACACCCTGCTGGACCTGGGTTTCCTGTAGCTGCCCAATCACAGTTTAATTTCAGAAAGCCTTTCTCGGGAGGTAAGTGGATACCAAATTTCTTTAGTGTCATTTCTTTCTGTCTTTTTGAGAATAACTGGGAAGCCCCATCCTTTAATTAGATTTAATTCTTATGCCATTGGCTTTTCATTGCTTTCTTTGTTTATAGTTTTGACGTTCTTTACAATTGTAGATTTTGCTCTAGCCCACATTGCTTTGAGGGGTAGAGATTTTGAAAGGTGTTGTCCACTCAAAATTCCCTGCTCTTAAGAAAGTGAATTTTCAAAATTTTGAGTTTAAGTGTCTTCTCTGTTGTACTGAAAATGTTAAAAGTCGTGAAATTGAGAAAATCTGCATTTTTGGGTCATTTTGTGTGTTTTTCGGGCCTGTCGGACATTTTTGTCCCGCGTGTCCCAAGTTCAAAAGTGCGCTCTGTTCCCCGATCGGCCGATTTCCCGAAGTTTGTCTTTTTCGGGCCCGTCGGAACTTTTGTCCCAAATGTCCCAAGTCAAATTGTGCAAGTTGTTCCATTTTCGGCCGAAACACCCGAACCGCGTACTTCGCATTTTTGCGTCCCAAATGTCCCAAACTCTTCCGGACCCATTGTCACCTTTTCGCCCGAATCGGCCGAGCCGCGTGTTTCGCGCATTCGCGTCTCACATGTCCCAAATGAACCAAGTGCCATTCGTGCTTATTTTTCCCGCTCTACCCGAATATCATGCTTATTCAAATTGGTAGGTATGTATTAAATGCACATTCATTGTCTTTCTCTCTCCTAATCAGCTATATAATGAGCAAACCCCCTTTGCATTTTTCACACTGCTTCCATGCTATCCTTTGCTCGAACCCTTGCAATCTGAAAACCTGCGCGTGTATCCCTTTCCTCTGTATTTCCTTCCCGAGTCTAGCTCGCGTCTCTGTCCTCCGAATTACTATCAATATGAAGATCAAATTTCAGGGACAGGAGCAAATCTCGCCACTAGAATCTGCCGTTTCCAATGTTGGGGACAGTGAAGCTCGTCATCTTGATTTCGGCGATTTTTGGGCAAGGATGGCAGATGCAAGCCCTACACCAATGGTGCAGATGATTCACGACAGCGGTTTGGCTTTCGCTGGAGGTTTCCCGATCTTGGTACAGTGTGCTGATACAGTGCTTTCATGCGGAGCTCACTTCGACCCTGATTCGAGCGAATTAACCAATGTACACGGGAACTCATCGCGAGTGGATCTTCTGCCGCCATTAGCACTGCTTTGAGGATCCCAGAGATGGAGAATGCCATAGTTGTTTCCCGGGATCAAGCACAGGCCCTGTTTAATCAAGATAGCGACAAATACAAGGTGCGGGTGGCGAAGTCATGGCTTAAAAACCCTAAGAAGGGAGCATCTCGCCTATCCAAGACTCTCTTCCGAGCAGATTTCAATGAAGAGTTGTCAGATTTCATAATCCTACTGGCTCGGGTGATGGGCTTACCTTCTACTAACGAGTTCCATTTCTGGATGTGCCCGCTCATCTCCATGGTGTGCGAGGGAACTCAAAATATCAACTGGGCGGAGATCATCAGCATGAACTTGGCGGAGCAGCTGTCCAATGTACAGCAAACGAAGAAGTTCTACATGACTTCGTACCTGATGTATACTCTGGCGGCATCAAGGCAATGGTTTGGTTTTTCTTACATTGATGCCCACAAGGATGATCCTATATATGCCTACGCCCAGATTCACCCTAGAGACCAAAGAATCGCAATTTCGGAAGAGTAAATGATGCTTTCACCATGTACGTGGTCAAATTTGCTTGAAGGTGACATTTCTTAGAAGGTTTTCGATGAAGCCATGAACACGATATCGCACTACGGTGCCTATTTTATCAATTCCAAAATTCTCTTATATCAAAGCTTCACGTGCATGAGAGCACTCCTTTGAGGCTACCCATGTTCTGCAGTGACAAGATGGCTTTGATAGAGGTATGCAGGCAATTAGATAAATTGCACAGAACCTGCAGAGACAAGAAGATTTCTGGTTTGCACTTTCCCATCTCTTTGGGAAATTACACTTGTAAAACAGCCCTGGACGCACAGAACATAGAAAGAGCCCTGGTTCCTATCACCGTTCATTTCTTTAAACCAAGAACTTGCTTCGACTTGAAGAAGTTCATTGAGCAGAACATCAAGATAATCTATCATCATAGGGCAGATACAAAAGACTATTGGGTTGACTGTGCAGATGATTTTGAAGCTAGAAGGAGGCACTATGGCAGGTTCTCTCTGCAATTGATCCAAGAACTCGGCTTGTACCAAGTTCCTGAAGGACTCCAGGATGACAATTCTGATCTATACTCATATGAGTATGACAATGTGATTAAGCACACTCCCTTGGAGGACTTGGATTGGAACAGGAAAGAAAAAGATGATCTGGCTGAGATCCTTGCTCCAGTCTTAGTCAGGACTAAGGTCTGGTTTGACAGGAAAGTTCGAGAGCTCAGAAGGCACTCAGGAGAATCCTCTTCCAAGGATGTTTCAACACCAAGGAGGGAAGCATCAACCCCATATCGAGGCACACTGTGCAAGCCCCCGCCTCATCAACGCAAGGACCTGCAGCTTCCACTCCTTCATCCACTCAGGTGTATCAGAAGAAACTCAAAGAGGTTAAGAAGGAGCCTGTGGAAAAAGATCTTCAAAGAAAGTAGGTAGAAGTGCCTTTGGGACTAGAGAACATCATTGTTCTCAGTGAAAGCGAAGAGAGTGAAATGCCAACCCCTGCAAATGCTCCTGAAGATCCAGCGGATAAAGATAAGGAAGTCCAGAGCACTGAACTTCCAAGTGCTATTGATTCCTCCGCAGAATTGTCTCCAGTGCCCCACTCACATCTCAACTTGAGACCACAGCTGTGTAAACCTTGAGCGTCATGAGCTCTATGTCTCTTGGTCCTCTTGCCCCTCCTGCTGCTTCCTCTTCCTCTTTTGCGTGGGTGCTGACCTTTTTGTTGACAAGTAGGAAGAGGAAATCTTCCTCTCGGAGCTCGGGGCCAAATTTTGATGTCTTTGTCGCATGACCTTGTTGGGCACTACTCCTTCTCGTGCAAGAAAGTCAAAATCACCTCCAGAATAGTGTCTGATGCTCAAGGTCAGCAATTCCTGGAGATTGCTAAGCCTATAGTGGACAAATCAGAGCAGGACTTGTAGGCATCTGATTTAGAACTCTCAAGAATTCCAATGGGAGAGTCTACTCCTGAAGGTGAGATCCACAACCTCCAGGAAACAGTCACAAGAGTCATTGGGAGGGTAGAGAAAGGGCAGCAAACTATTGAACAGTTGGAGGAACAAGCCCAGATTCTCATTGGTTTCATCAAATCTCTTTTGTCTAAGGACAAAGTTTTGGACCCTACCCCATTGACTACTCTTCCACCTCCTGTAATTTTGAGCCAAGATGAAGTACAGAGTATCAAAGACATGCACAAGTATTCTGTCTATGGCAGAGCTATGGAGGCCATGGTGGAAGATATGCTTGTTGCAGGATTGAACTTCATCGATGAAGCTTTCAAACTCCACGGAAAGGTGAATAATTTGCAACAGAAGCTCTCCTCCACTATCGGGGTCATAGATAAAGAGCTCAAACTCTGGAGTAGTTGCATAGTAGACCTCCGTCTCATGGGACAGACAGATGAGAACATTTTATTGGCGAATAAGGTTTTTGATGATGCAAAGGATAATCTGTCAAAGTCCTGGGTTTACAGCGTGGAGTGGAAGATCAAAGTTTTGGAGGAGGCTTTGGGAGAGCTGAAGAATAGCTGGCAGAAGGGTGAAGCTTTCAAGACACTGGTTGTATCAGCTTTCAAAGATATACATTGTCATCTTCAAGATGAAACTTACGTGTGCCCCTTTCCTTGCAAGAAATCAAAGCTCAATTCAGAGCTTTTGTCAAAGATAATCTATTCAAGGAAAGCTCCATCTCCAAAGAGAAAATGAAGGAGATCTGCTCTCTTCAATCTGCCATTGAAGAAGCAAATAAAGATTATCATACTCATGTCGAGTTTGATAAAGAAATGGAGAAGTGTCTCGGATTTTGGGGTCAGTCTACAGCCAACACGTCAGTCCCTCGTGGCAGAGACATAGCCGAGGCATTGAAGAGATTCAGGCAGCGAATTTTGAAGTCAGTGGGTCCCTCCCAGTCGTAACCACCTGTCTTCTTCTCCGTTTTCTTCTCTTCTTTTCTAATTCTTTTTCTCGAATTCATTGTAATTAGTTGAGGTATTGCGATTGGCAATCCTTAACTAATCTTTAGTTAAAAGAAGTAGTTACAAAGAGTAACTGATTTGTAAGCTATATAATGGCCTCTCCACGCCATTCGAAGGAGGAAGACTTGGTTTATTTTCTGAAAGTGTAAATAGATCATAAAGAAATCAATACAGAAGGGCTTTCCATTCTTTGTCTATCTGATCTCTGTTATCCCTAAGCTTTCATTTAATTTTTGTGAAGATCATTTGTCTCTAGTTTGTTAGTCTTGCCGATTGCATACTCTCCAACTTTGCAAGCATGGTGATCTTGTATAACCAAGAAGGAACTTTGTGTCCTTGATTAATGAATCTGTGTTATGTTAAGAAACTTTGTGTTCTGGCAGATGTTATTTACAGAACTTTGTGTCTTTAAATTCCATCTTATTTATATGATACAAATGATCTTGTTTCAATTCATTGTAACTTCGCATACATAAAGAATTACTCTGTTATCTATAATTCTGCATGTTGCCTTTCTGCTCATTCTCGTACTCTCATTCCTCAGTCCTTTTGTAATTGATGATCTTTATAGAAAACACTTTCGTAATATCCAAGTTTAACCAGAAAATCATGTTTTGTATATTTGTAAATAGGTTTGTTTCTGAATAAGGGAACCTCTCCCATTAAAGAGGAGGGACTTCTTGTCCCCTGACTGTTGCTCTTCGTAAAGTCCTATTTGACGACCAACGAAAGGCAATACTGTTTTTATTAGCAGAATTCTTTGGTAAAGGTTAGCTATCTGTTTGTCCATAATTCTATCCTCTGCTTAATTTTTGCTAGAAGCCCTCCCCATCCCCGTTTCTCTCTACTATCTGCAGCTAATTGAAATCCCAGATTTTTGTACAGAAGGAACTTTTCTGAAATTCCATAATCTTGAGGATCCTGTGCTGTAATTTTTAGTGATATGAATTAAAAGATAAAGGATTTTGTTCTCTCATATTTTCCCAGAATTGCTTTCAGATTCCTAGCCTCCACTATGCTTGTTACTAATGGTAGCATAATGTCATCAACAAACTGCAGATGAGACAAGGGATTGATTGAGGGCATATAGTTAATCCTTGAATTTGTTTTTTGTCTGAAGCTTTAACAAGGGTTCTACCAAGGGCTTCTGCCATTAATATGCAAAAATAAGGAGTCAAGGGGTCTCCTTGTCTTAATCCTTTTGTGGCCAAGAAAAGTTTTGTAGGCGTCCCATTAATAAGAGTTGATAAGGAGCCAAGGGGTCTCCTTGTCTTAATCCTTTATGGCCAAGAAAAGTTTTTAGGATCCCTGTTTAATAAGAGTTGAAAAGATAAGGAGTCTACATTGTTATGCCAAGAGGAGTTCTACAATGGTAGCCAGGAAGTGGTGGCTGGCTGTAATGTCTGAGTATGTTCATGTTTAATTCTGGCCTTAAATTTGATGTTTTTGACCGACACTAAGAAGTTTTCTTTTTTTCTTGGAAAAGTCAATTGAAAAATCATAATACCTTGGCCATATGGTGGAGTTTGGAGCCGACTTTTTCTCCAGAAATGTTTTTGAGTCTTACAGATTACTCTAGCTAGATTGACACCATTTTTCACTATTCAGTGAAAATTTTGTGAAAAAAGCAATGGTGTTATTAATGATTTTGGCATGCTAAAAATCCAAGGTAAGGGCTTTGAGATTCACATCTTTCGGCATTTTTCAGATAGATGTATTTAAGATGTCTGTACCAGTCATATGGCTTAGATATATCTAGTTTTATGAACATGCTTGCATCTTTCCTTTTTAAAATTGTGTGAATTGCTTCCTAAGCTGTCTCTATACCATCCAATATTTGTCTGCTCGCTACAAACCCCGTCTGTACCTCTCAAATTAGCTTCAACAAGACCTTAGACCGATTATTGAGTTGGATTTGTATCAATGATTGTTAGGCATAAACATACTTCTGTGTCTAATGCCCAGGCCTGGACTAATAGTTTTTATGCTTAGCATAATAGAATATGTATAGAATATGTATCTTTTGATTTCTCCATAATCTATATCTTTTCCTTTTTAAAAAAGAAAAAAAAAAGAAGCTTTGGAAGCCATTAGCTTGAGCCTTTTTGCCATTACCTTTGCTACAGGTTTGTATGAGGGATTGTATAGAGCTATTGGCTGGAAGTCACCAAAAGTCAAAGAATTGGCTCTTTTAGGAATCAATACTATGAATGTGGGAATCCCTGCTTCTGACATTTATTTTGAACCTATTGATTCATGCACCGTGGCCACAACATCTTCTTTGCTTATAGCCCAACATACCTGACATATATGTGCAATGAAACCATCCGGCCCTCAAGTTTTAGAATTTAGGCAGCTCAGAGGGCTGCTTCCACCTCTTTCTCTGTTATTGGGACAATTAACATCTCATTTGACTGGGATTTACATCTAGAGGAATGTTATTAATCAGCTCCTGTTAATTGCAAGGATGCTTCTCCTGAGACGCTGTGTAAATTTCTTAAGTATGAATTTAACACCCTCTTGAATTTTCCCAAGCTCTGCTTCCAGCGTTTCCTTTACCCTGAAGATATTTCCAAAATCTTCAACATTCCATTTTTTTGTTTTCATTTTTACATAGTCCAACTTTATCTTTAGAATATATATCTTACTATCATGGATGCAACCTGCTTCCTGCCACCAAACTTGTCTCAGATTTACAAGGTCTGGATACTCCATTTACATGTTCATGAATTTGAAGGGAGCATTCCAGGGTGCTCTAGTCTTTGGATGACAATATCTCTATTGGCAAGTGATCTGAAATTGAGGGCTTAAGAATATACAATTTTTCTAAGGACCCTTCATTTATCCAACTCTCAGAGATGAAGTATCAGTCTAGTCTTGCAACAAAGGCTTCATTCTTTCTTTTGTTTGTCCGAGTGAAGGACTCATTTGCTGCTTTGATGTCTATTAGTTTATTATTTTCTATAAATTGCAGTGCACTGTTGCTTGTATTCATAGAGAGAGCCCCTCCTTCTTATCTAAAATGGACGTTATTGCATTGCAATCTTCTAGTAATACTATATATTCTTCATATTGGCTTGCTACCGCTTCATGTAATCTTTTGCCAAAAAGAGGGGCCTTCTCTAGGCGAAGCATAAAAAGATACTAAAGTAAAGGCTGGCAGAAAACAAGATTTTTCATAGGCCGCCATTATCCATGATTTCTCTACACTGTTTTTTTAACTGATCTCTCCTATATCTCACATTAGAAATAATCCCCCAGAGGTTCCATTAGCTTCAGAAATAAGGCTATTTGCTCTATGCCAAACCTTTGCCAAGATTTTGCTGCTGTTTCCTGCATTTTGGTTTCTTGTATGACAACTATTAAAGACTTGTGTTTTTCAATTATCCATTTTAAAGCTCCTTTTTGGGGTTTTTCCCTGCTCTTATATTCTAAATGGTAATGCTCATCTTACTACTTTTGAAAGGGGTCCATAAGAAGTGCTTGCTTAACTGCTGTAACTTCTCCTTTTTGTGATTGCTTGATTGGCTAGTACTTTTGATTTTGTGCCTCATATTACTATGCTCATATGCTTCAATTCTATTCTTTTTGGTCAGGCATTTTACCCCTTTTCTTTGTTCCTGCAGTTCTTTTGCCGTAAGCAGAGACTTGCTTTTATTAAATAATGTATTATTTTATATAATATATGCTGTAATATTTTTTTAATATTATTTCAAATAATCTGTTTGAAATTTTATGTTTTGTAATGTTAGTATTGCAAAAATTTAATGGAGTGTCCATTATTGTATCCTTTAATCTCTTATGTATATGATGTCTATCGTTATGTAATGTCTAGTATAAAAGTAAAGTCATCTTGAAAAGGTACTGAAATGAGTTTTTACAATGTTCATCAATATTTTAATTATGCCAAGAAGTGTTCTACAATGGCAGCTGGGTGTGGTTGTGGGCTGTAATGTCAGTGAGTGTGTTCGCTTTTAATTTCAACCTTACATTTGACATCCATTTGACTGTCAGTAAGAAGTTTTTCCTTTTTCTCGGAGAAGTTTGAAGCCCATTTTTTTCTCTCTAGAATTATTATTTCGAGCCTTACATGCGTGTAGCTAGACTGACATCATTTGTCACCATTCCGTGGGAAATTTTTGAGCCTTACATGTGTGTAGCTAGATTGACACCATTCATTGGGAATTTTTTGGAGGAGGTAATGAAGTTATTAATGATTGTGGTATGCTAAAAATCCAAGACAAGGGGCTTAAAATTGATCTCTCTCAGCATTTTCAGATAGATGTATATAAGATATTTGTAATAGTGAATATATGTTTATTAGTTTATCAATGTTTAATTTGTTATTCTCTTTTCGAGATTCTATTATGCCACACAACTATGGAGATTTAACCCTCATCTATACGAAGGAAAACAAATGCATATTAGGGATCTAACTTTTGCACAAATGATGTTTGCTCACTTTGCGCATATTTGGTGGTTGAACTTGGGCTCTACAACTTCACAACATGTTGTAGCAAGGATACAACTTTCCTTGGTGTAGAATGATGACCCAATTCTTTGTGACACTCATGCGGCTCACTTCCTTTTGCAGCTAGTCTTACCTTTGCGGCATCTTGCAACAAGTATACAACCTAATGTCATTGAGCGCAACCCTTTGCATCATTTTGTGCAACTTTGTATTCTTTTGCGGTTTGCCCAACACGAAGCATCTTTAATTGAGTCTTGTCACACCTTGGTGCTTTGCCTGTGCGATTCCTTGCATCCTGTGCACTTGCCTCACAACCCATGTTTCCACTGCAGTCTTATGCTAGCATTCGCAGCAACCTCTATGGCTTCAGCAATCTCACGCAAACCATTCCAAGTCGCATTCGTAGCTTTGGCAATGTTGTGCAAGCCTCCATGACCCCTGTAGTTTACCCCAACGTTGTGTAGTACCTTGTGGCTTTTTGTGCGTCATCACACTTGTGCCTTGCTTCCTTGCATGCCATTTGTCACTTTGTGGATCTGCACGAGATTGTTTAACTTAAGAATTTGCTTGTTAACACCTTTTGCTAAGCGGCATGCCAAATGGCATATCTTGCACCAAGCCCTGTCGGAGCATCTTTGTGGCATGTCATATGTCGGATCCCAATCATTACGTGAACCAAGAAGATGAAATGACTCTAGCCATCTCTCAAACAACCGTTCTTAGTTATCGCCATTGTCATTTGCATACATGTATTGTAACCACTACGATAGAACACACACTCACAAGAGATTTGAACTTGCACTCTCTGAGACACACCATATAGTTTTGCTTGGTTCTACTTTGGCTCTAAAGTCATCTATTTATAATCCTTTGTAGTAGTCTTGACAATCAATAAGAATGCATTCCCCTTTTGATACAAGAGCTTGCCCTATTCATTGTTGATGAATGGAAGTTGTATTTCTTGCAAATAAGTCTTCTGCTACATTGTTGTGTGTTTGGTTCATTGCATTCGATAACCCGTACACACTATTTTAATTCTCATTGCTCCAACTAGCACTTTGGATTGCCCCCCACACATGGTCCTGGGCTCCATGGTGTTGATCATTGGTATCATAGCATAGCTCTTAACCTTTTTATGCCTGTAAATACACAAGTACAATGAGAGAAAGGACAAGAAGTCGGTTCAGTTTTCACCTACTTGGAAGAATGTCGTAACAATGTAAGATAGATGACACCTAGAGATAGCCTTAGGTAATCTTAGACATCCAAAAGGTCATTAAGGATGCTTTGGAAGAACAACACAACAAACTCTTTTGCCAATTCAGCGTGAGTTCATGGTTTAATTCAACTTAATGGGACTACGCTCTTTCTCTTAGTTGTTTTACATGCGATTTCAGCATTAGATCCCTTTCAAGGTCCAAGTGAACCTTGATATTCCAATATTCAAAGGCAAGATTGATACCGCGACACTAGTTAAGTGGATGCGCCAACTTGAGGCCTACTTTTTTGTCAACAACTTCACGGATGAAGAGAAGATCAACTTTGTGGCATTGAAATGTCCATTTTAGCGTCCGAGTGGAGACATTCAACACAAAATGCATTAGAGATATCAACCCATTTAGACTTGGAATGTTTTTTTCAATGCTATGTAGGAGTGTTAGCCCCTCAAACATTTATGAGGATGAATACACGAGTTCAAGCGGTTATTACAATGCAAGGAACAATCGGTTGAAGACTTCACTAGTGAGTTCCATGATTAAGTTTTGCGCTATTGTGAGGAACTCTTAGAGCAACATAAGGTGTTGAAGTACATCAACAGACTCTCACCTTATCTATGTGCCAAGATGGAGTTCTTGACTTTTGACTCTTTGGGTGAAGCATACCACAACACCCCAAAGATTGAAGACAAGGCCAATGTGAAGCAACACTTCGTATCTTCATCCAATGGTGTGCGCAAGAGTTAGCCAATACACACCACACCATCTCAAGTCCTCGCACAAAACAAGCAAAAGGCTTTGCACAGATGTGAGCAACCTAAGAAGGCCGTGCAAACACAACTAGTTATCTTTTCCACCTTCCAACTTAGACAAAGGCAAGAAGATGAATGACAAGTATTGTTATCGACATTGCTCGCACACCCATAACGATTCCGATGGCCATGACAACAACAATCACCGCTTGCGACAATCTACATCAAGTCCCTTGCAAATGGATGACAATTATCTAGGTAATTCTTGTTTGAGCACTAGTGCCACATGCCACCGATGCTTATGAGGAATAAGAGCACCTCTTCCACATTAAGTTTCAAGTCAAAGGACAACCTCTCCATGTCATCATTGGCAACGGAAGTCAAAATAACATCATCTCTCAAGACATAGCTCAATGCCTTTCACTTCCTACTTCTGTACATCCTCGCCCATACTCGCTTGGATGGCTCCAATAAGGAAAAGATATTTTGGTTTCATGCAATGTACTTTTCAAGTATAAAGTCAAGTCAATAGAGGACAATTTTTCTAGCGATATTTGTACTCTCTCAAGGTCTACGACATACTATTGGGAAGACCCTACTGTATGACTGCGATGCTACATATTAGACAAAGTTGCACCAAAGATTGATTTCAATCTTTGAGTCTTCCCAATGTCTTAGGTCACATGAGTCTCTACTAAACATCGCCCAACAACTCATCTCGCACACACAAAAGTTTGTGTTACTCATGGTTTGCCAAAAACACCTACACGAAAGAGAAAACAGAGGCATTGATGGTACACATCGTGTCGACATCATCGCAACAACTCGACAAGTCATTGAAGCAACACAATGAAGTCTTCACAAAGCCAAAAGGCCTTCTAATGCATCGTGCGATAATTCACCGCATCAATTTGGTCCCTAGATCCCCTCCTCCAAACAACCTATTGTCTGCATATCACTTTAGGAGAATGACAAATTCGGTGTTGAGTACAAGAGCTCCTCCATCAAGGCAAGATTAGGTCTAGCTTTTTGCCTTATGGTAGCCTCGACTTGTGATTCTAGCGCTCAAGAAAGATGGGACATGATGATTCACTATAGATTGTTGCACTCTCGAACAAGATCATGGTGAATAATCGATATCCATTGCCATAAACTATGACCTCTGGATTAGTTTGAGGTGCACGATTCTTCGCAAGATTGACTTGAAGTCTGGTTACCACCAAGCCCTAGTCCATCTTGAAGATGTTTGGAAGATAACTTTCAAGACATGGGAAGGATTGTATGGTGGTTGGTTATGCCTTTTGGCTTTACTAATGTGCCAACAACATTCATGCGCTTAATGGATGATCTACTTGCCCTTCCTCAATTCCTTTGTCATCATTTACATGGATGACATCTTTATCTTCAACAAGACTTTGGAGGGTATGTGAAACACATCTCGTGCATCTTAAACATTTTGTGCAAACAAACTTACAAGCAAACTTAACGAAGTGCACATTTGGTGCAACACAAATTCAATATTTCGGCTACACATCATTGACCATGGAGGAATACATATAGATCTAGAGAAGATCAAAGTGATTTAGGATTGGCACATTTCGTGCAACCTCGCAGAGTGCAAAGCATTCTTTAACTTACAAATATCTACCGCAAATTCATCCTTGGTTTCTTACACATATCTAGACCCCCCTCAGCCTAGATAATGTTAGCCAAAGCCAAGTTTGATTGGACTCATGTAACAATATGCTTTTGAGGTACTCAAACAATGCCTCTACTCAACGGCCATTCTTGTAATGCTAAACATTACTCACTCCTTTGAATTTCACACAAATGCATCGAATGTGTGTGCGACATCGTACTCATACAACTTTGACATCTCGGTCAAATACCACCCAAAGGTACTCCACCTACAAAAATAAGTTGCATGCTATTGTGAAAGCAATTAGGCAGTGGCAACACTACATTCGAGGCAAGGAGACAGTTATTCATTCTGATCACAAGTCAGTTCAGTTTTTGCAAATGTAAAACAAGTTAGAGAATTGTGGTGCATGAAGTGGATGGCTTACCTTTAACACTTCCATCTCGTGATCAAGCACAAGAAGCGACAAGATTACAAGAGCAACAAATTTCCTTACCGACCCGTCGATACATGCGCTCATCATGGTATTGGAAATGCGTAGTCAAAACTTTTCAAATTGGGTATTCCTATACTCGATTGACAAGAACTTCATAGACACCTACACTTGCTCTCTCGCGGGGTGAACAAGTTTGGAGGTTCTACCTAGATGAAAAGCTTCTTTACATGATTGACCATCTTTGTATACTTGATGGTGCACCTTGTTAGAGACTCATTTGGGAGGCACATTATGCAAGACATTGGGACATTTCAGCGTTAAAAAGACTCTAGCCATATTGTAGTCAAATTGGCCGCATATGCGCACAAATGTGAAGTGCCATATCAAGTTTTACATGCCTTGTTGCATCACCAAGCCCATGAACAAGAAGTAGGGGCTCTACACACCTCTATCGGTTCCATCCAGGCCATGGAAATCCATCAACATGGACTACATGACTAGATTACCTATGACAAATTGCACACACAATGTAGTGTTTATTGTAGTGGACAAATATTCGAGATGGCCATCATGGTTCCTTGTGGAAAAACATAGATGCAAGTGGCATTGCTCGTGCATTCTTCACCCATGTATGGGTCCACTTTGGACTCCCAACATCCATCGTATCCGATTGCGATCCTTATTTTGTTTGTCATTTTTGGCAAACACTATTGGAATTGATGGGTACATAGTTGGATAAGTGGACAGCGTTTCATCCTAATACAAATGGATAAACAAAAGTTATCAACCACACTATTGTTCATCGTTTGTGCATGTACTACAATGCACATGCTTGCACTTGGGATGATAACTTGCTTTACATCCAACATGATTACAACATAGCTATCCACAATTCTACGAGGCACAACACATTCTAGACATGTTTTGCGTTCCAAATGGCGGCACCTCTAGACATCTTCTACCCCGCACTAGTTGGCATTGAGTTGCATAGTCGAGAAAAGAAAATAGACAACCAAAAGTTTTTTTGTCGTTCAATTTGTTCAACAAATTCAATAGATTCTCATTTACTCCCAATAGAAGTATGAAGAGTTCCATGACGCACAACACACACCCCGTGCATTTTGAGTTGGTGATTAAGTTTGGTTGCATCTTCAAAAAGAATGCTTCAAAGGTCCACACTGGAAGATCAAGCCTCTGCATTGCGGTCCTTACGATTCTTCAAGCAGTTGGTGAGAACGCCTTTGTTCTTGATTTGCCTCCGTACTTGGGCATCCATCTAGTCTTTAATGTGTAGCTTCTCAAGCCTTACTTCCCTTTGCTTGTCGAGATAGAAATAACACACCATCCTTCTTATTTGAACCTTAACCATTTGCATATTATAGATAAAGACCAAATTATTGAAGTGATAGACACATGCACTCACCATGGCACTCATCCGTTGTTTCAAGTAGTCAAGGCCGGGCAATTTTCTGATCAAGCCAAGTGGTACAACCTTCAACAACTTTAGGTTCGATTTTCTTAGGAAACCTCTAATGCAATGGAGACCATTGCTTATCAAGAAAGGGTGATTGATCCATGCACATCTTTGCAGCTTGCTTTGCTTTGCATCTCGAGTGGCACACACCTCTGCAATCCTTTTGCATGAATTTGGGCTCTACACCTTCATGACATTTTCGCAACAAGAATATAGCCTTGTTGCAATATGCGATGACAACCTACCTCCTTTATCTAGTTTGCCATACCTTCACATCATCTTGTGGAAAATATACCTCATAGCATTGAGCGCATGACCCTTTGCATCATTCCATGCAACTTCCTACTCTTACGTAGCTTGCCTAACACTTATCATCTTGTTGTGTCCCATGGCATCTTGGTGCTTTGCCCCATGTAATCTCTCGCGTCCCGCACACTTGCTTTACAATCCACACCCGCACACTTGCTTTACAATCCACACAACTTTTGCAGTCTTATGCTAACATTGTGCAACCTTTACGACTTATGTAATTTTATGCAAACCGTTTCATGTTGCATTCACAACTTTTGCAATGCCACACAAGCCTCTCGTGGTGAATGTAGTCTACCCTAGTGTATAATGGTACCTTGCTTTATACTCACGCACACTATCACACACACCTTGCTTCTTTGCATTCCATTTGTCTTTGTGGATCTACATGTGGTTGTTTTACTTCAGCTTATCAAGAACTTGTTGCCAAGCGACACACTAAATGGCACATCCCACACCAAGCCATGTCAGAGCATCTTTGTGGTATGCCACATGTCGAGATCTCAATTGTCGGACGAATCGGGAAGATGTAACGATTTTAATCATCTCTCCAACAAGCATGTTGTCGGTTACAGAAGCGCCATTGTTAGTTGTAACCACTACGATGGAACACATACACTCACTAGAGATTTCAGCTTGCACTCACTTGAGACAAATAGTTTTTTTAAGTTCTGCTTTGACACTCATCCTTCATAGTAATCAATAAAGATGCATTCCTCTTCTAATACAAGAGCATGCACTCTTAGTCTTGTTATCTGTTTGTACACATCTATATTCCATATTCACGTTAATGAATAAATGTTGCATTTCCCAAAAATAACTCATCGATACATTGTTGTGTGGTTGTGTGTTTGGTTCATTGCATTCAATAACTTGCACACACTCTTATGATCCTTGTTGCTTGCTAGGTAGGATTGTTCCTGTACGCAGATCTTGGGCTCCATGGTGTGGATCACAACTTCACATATTAGTGATTTTTGCCTTGGCTAATAACCGTTTTTAAGATTTAATAGAGGCGAATGATAATGTGGATTCTCCATGAAAAACGGTTCACAAATTTCTCCAACTTCCTAGATATTTCCCTCGACAAATGCCTAATTCTAACCTCGAGGTTTTTTATTTGTTACTTTTTGTAAACTGCTTCTTTAATTTCACCTTTAACTTTAGGGTCGTTATTTTTTCTAAGTTCCCAATGTTTTGTGTACTAAAAAAGTATAGCTGGTCTCAACCAAACCAAACATGTTTGTCTATGTCTAGACCAAAACTTGTTCAGATTCACCCAAACTCGACAACCGTGGGTTTTTACCATCCCTTAAATACTACATTATTAGGTATGTTGGTATAGACCTTAGGTATGTTGGTGTGACTTAGTACAGACAGTAAATATAAGTCTAGTATGTATTCGATTATGTAATACATGTACGGTTCACAATGGGTACAAGTACAACCAAGGTATGTTTGACCATACCCAAGTATGTACCCGAACGTACCCTAGTAGTGCACATTGCGAATCCACGAAAAGCAACCACTTTTAATTTATTTTTGGTCAATAAAGGTCAAAACCAATTTTTTAACATTTAAAAAGTCTTCTAAACCCTAAAACATACTCCCAAACTCTATTTCAACAACACCAACACATTTGCATACTTGCCTCTCATTGCACATTTAGACTCTCACCTTCATATTTTCTCTAATTTTCAATTGCTTAGGGCTGATTACAAGTGCCATATAGTTCAAGGAGCTTGCAACAAGTGCCAAGGAGTTCAAGGAGCTTGCAACAAAGGTGTTTGGTGATTTGAGGTAAGTATTTTGTGGTTTTTAAATTTTTTTAGTTTGTATTTACTATTTTGTAATTGTTTTCAATTTTTTTGTTATTGTAATATTGTTTTAAGCTTTAACTTTCAACTTTTGATTTTAAACATTCTCTCAACACATATATTTTTAAAAATGCACTATGAGAGGTATCCCCCTTTGAGTTCAATCCATGCTCACCCCTTTGGAGGCATATAACACGAGATATAACAATTGTTGAGTGGAGGGGTGTTGTTTGGATTTTCTCATAATGTAAAATGCAATTTAAGAGCTCCTATAGTCGAGTGAAATCCCATTTGTATGGGGTTGTTGGCGATGAATCGGACCTTTTGGAGGGTTAAATGGAAAGGGGTTCCCACGTGCAAAGACCCTTGCATACATAAAAGAGAAAGAAAATGAAGATGTAGCACCTGCCCTAATATTCAAGCATCTTCGGCAAACAAAGGAATATTGGGCAACAAGCCACCTATTTTTCCATCTGTTGATGTTGTGGTCCCAGATCACCCAATTTTGTCTACATCTATTGCAGCCCGGATGGGAAGAGGATTCATCTCTTTCTCACAAAAGAACAAAAGATGTAGGCCTATTGGAAAATGCATATTCTAGAATGAAAGCATGGACAAAGCTGACTAAGGTATTGGATGTTTTATTTACGCATGTGGGTGTCCCTTATAATGTTGCTAGATCACCATACTAAAGGGATATGGTGAGATGCATTAATGAAGCCCCAAAAGGGTACACTAGCCCAATTTATGAAAAAGTGCGCACCGCCTTATTGTCAAAAGAAAAATACAAGTTAAAGAGGCATCACCGCCCAACAAGAATCAAAGGATCAAAACAAGGGAGTCCATCGTTTTCTATGGATGGAAAGATACGACAAATAGGCTATTGATCAATGTGGTTTCAGTGTATCCTAAAGGGGCAATGTTTTTGAGGGCTATTGATTGTGAGGGGTATGTGATAGATGCCTGATTGATTGCCGACACCCGCTTAGAGTCTATTGAGGCGGTGGGGCCTCGAAACACTGTCCAACTTGTAACAAACAATACAAAAAATTGAAGAGTTGTAGGGTTGTTGGTTGAGGCAAGGTACAAACAAACATTTTGGACATCTTGTGCTATTAATTCCCTCAACTTAATGTTAAAAAAATTGGGCACAAAAATTGCTTGGATAAATCAAGTCTATGAGGAGGCGAGTGAGATCAAAATGTTCATTAGCAACCACTACATGTCTCAAGCCATCTTCGGAGATTTTCGACATTGTTGTTGTTAAAGGTAACATTCCTTTTAATTTTTTTATAATTTATAATTTATAATTTATATTTAAAATGAGCTCACTAAATTAATTTATAAGTTTGTAATTTGTAGAGTTTTGATTTTTGAATGTTTTACTTGTTTTAATTTCTTATTAGGATGTCGAGACTTGATTTGCCTCACACACTCTCATCTTGAGACGGCTTGTGAAGATGCGAGTGGCATTGAGCGACATGGTTATCAACAACTTTTGGGGTGTATGGAGACAAAAAAATAGTGAGAGGGCAAAAAATGTGATACTTGTTGATCTTTGATGATGCGTGGTAGGATCGTGTGGAGTACTTGCTTAGTTTTATCGAGCCCATCGTGAGTATGTTGAGATTTGTTGATATGGATCATCCATGTATGGGTGAGATTTATGATGGAATTGACTCAATGATTGAGTCGATTAAGACCATCATAAATGCCAAAGAGCAAGATCCTACAAAGGCTCTCTTTAAGGAAGTGTAGTCGCATCTCATCGAAAGGTGAAACAAAATGACCACCCCATTGCATCTTGCTTTTGGCTCGACTCCAAAATACTATAGTGCGGAAATCATTTCTTTGCTGACGAGGGTCCCACCATATAGGAATGTTGTGGTTAGTGAGGGGTTATAAGACGACATTTGCTAGACACTTCGTGGATCTAGAAGTAGAAGACGACATTTGCTTGATGATTCTCAGATCCAGAAGTAGAAGACGACATTTGCTAGACACTTCTTGGATCCAAAAGTAGAAAACTTGGCTAGAGCAGAGTTTGTGAGTTTCATATCCTCTAGGGATCACTCCATTACCGCTCTTCATGACAAATACAATATGGATGCTTATTTGCGGTGTTACCTCCATGGGCAAGCATACACCTATCTCATGCCATTTGCAATAAAAGTTCTATCACAAGTAAGCTTTTTTGTTTAATTTTTAACTTTCTTTAAGTTTTTACTTTAATAAATTAAAATTTCAATTTTGCTTTGACTTTGTGGCTTGTTTCAATTTCAAAATGTTGCGAGTCTTTTATCCACTCAGTTAACCGCAATTGTTGGGAACAAAAAAGGCAAAGGATTTGGTCTTCGTGCATTCTAACCTACGCCTTCTATCACACGAAGGATGCGTACAAGCAAGGGCCAAAAAGTGTTGGGATATTGACTCGGAGACTCTAAACTTGGATGCTTCCATTAGCTAACTTTCATTGCTAGACACTGGAGCTAGAGCTACTTCGTACGACGTGCATGATGGAGCCAATAGGAGCGGCACTGCTGATGCTTGTGGTTTTAATGAACCACGTGATGGTGATGATGCTCTTGTTGAAGACATTGGAGGAGAGCCATTTGATTATGATTATAATTAGACTATTAGTATGCTGATTTATCTTGATTTTTGTGTATACATTGTAACATTTGAACAATGTACTTGTTCTAAGTTCGATCAATGAATATCATGACAAAATGCATTGAATTATCAATATGTTTTGTGGCTATTTCACTTATTTAATATTTTGTTTACTCTATGCATGTATATGGTTAAAATTTTGCTTATTTGGCTATATATATATATATATATATATATATATATATATATATATATATATATCTTTTATAGTACAGCTGTACCCAAGTGCTGTACCCGCACCAAAAAAATTACCATACTAGTGTACCAAATCCACATACCCATACCTGAACCATACTGTGTACCTGCTGCCTAGTTTAAATAATATAATAATTTTGAAATCAGTTCTGATCCAAACAACAAAAAATCTGCTGGAACTCCTCTATACATACATATTTAACAGCAGTGCATGCTTGAACACGGACCTGATTAGCTTATCAGCACCTTTGACAGCTTTAAATGAAAATTCTTATAAATGAGAATGACTTTATACTGCCCAGAAATTCTCTGTTAATCTAAAGGACTTCTAACAAACTTATTATGTTAAAGATATAATAGTAATGACAGTTCTGCGTACACATTTATCCTACAGCCTTCTAGAAAATAAGCTTTTGCCCAGTATTCCAAAAATCTCCTCAACAATCTATGTCATCTATACAAACCCTTACCACTTTAGTCTTTCTTTAATGGTGCAACACATATTGTTTATTGCTCATACTGTCGAGATGTAAATTTAAATTTTAGTAGACTTACTCAACTGTTATGGTCTAAGTTACCAGTTTGCTTTTGGGTATGGATATGACGGTTTAGGTTGCCGGTATGGAAATTTATTTTTGGGTGTGGCTGTAAAAAAATTATATTAAATATTAAAAATATAAATATTCTAGTCAAATAAACATGAACTACTCACATAATATGGTTTGCGTGTGGCTGTACTATATATATAAAATATTAACGAGGACAGATATCTTAAATAGACCTATTGAAAAATGTTTACAGATATAAATCTTAATGCTCGTATTTTGGATTTTAACACACCAAAATTATTAATAACTTCTTTACCTCGTTCACAAATATTCCACTAAACGGTGTCAAATTGTGAGTTGTGACAATCTAGCTACAATAATGTGTAGGGCTCAAAAAAATATTTATGGGGGAAAAAAGTTGGGCTCCTAATTCCAATGTATGGCCAAGATATTATGAATTTCTCTATTGAATTCTTCAAGAAAAAGAAAAACTTCCTAGTGACAGTCAGATGGACGTCGAATTTAAGGATGAATTAAAAGTGAATACTCTCACAGACATTACAGTCCACCACCACCCCATGGCTAACATTTTAGTATGCCTCTCGGTGTGAAAATAATTATTCTAGCCAAATAAACAGGAATTAATTACATAATAGGCATATAATTAAAAAAATAACCGCACAACACTACTAGTAAATTGATGATGAGGTTTTAGGGTACATTGAGGTTGATACATTTGTATATATTGTATAATTACCATTTCTAAGAACACAAAAACCATATTTTTTTCTATGAAAAAATGTGATTTGGATTGAGACAAAAATCAGCTTACAATGCTGAACAAGTAACCGATAAACCAGGAACCTATATCATAATTTCCTACCATCCTCAAAATCCGAAAGACTGGAGTGCAAAATTTAGTTTGAAAAAACATGTGAGTAAAATATAAGCCACATAACCAAACAAGTAGAGCCCAGATATGCATAACATCATTATAATACCATATAGACAAAGAAGAAAGAACTTTACCATCGCTATAACCCAGATCAACCATTAAATAGAACAGCTCTGCACAAGACTGGATTGCCTAATTAAATTTAAACAGCAAGCTTATATTCACAGACCCAAAATATAGCAATAAAGGCTGGCTAATTGTTGCTATCGAGAAGAGCATAAGGGTCCAGTATCTATACTGAAAGCACCTATATAACGATATGAGAAATGCACTGCATACAAAAAGGTTTTAAGGGTTATTTTTGTAGGGTATGGCCCAGTTATGCTCCAGCTGCCCTGGGCATGCCCAGATCCTTCGTCAGAGGGAACTTGGGCATACTTGGGCCAGATAGGGTATGTTCCATATCTAGGTTGCCAGGAAATGGGTATTGGTTCAAAATGCGGAAACACCAATTTTCAAAAAAACCCTTGGGAGCGAAATGACACAGAAATGTCCATACAATATATTTAAAAAAATATACATACATACATACATACAGACGTACACACACACACACACACACACACATACATGCACACACACACACACATACATACATACATACATATATATCATAATTACTTGGATAGGGGTACTGGTATAAGGAGACGGGGACGGCATGTCATTTTTAGAAAAATAAGAGACATGTACTTAGAGATGGCAAAACAATATATATATATATATATGTATATTTTAGAGAAAACAATATCATACAGACTTAAAAAAAAAAAAAAATACTACCTTTTAAAGATTAAAATATTAGATGGTGACAAAGAATAAAAGTAATTATATTGATATCTCATCATATCCAAGGTCAAGCATACACAATATATATTTAAAAATAACACTGAAATGCAAGTCTCTGAGACGAGTACCAACAAGTACCAGTCTCCGAGACTCGTATTTTTAATAGGAGACGAGTCTTCGTGCAATACTGAAAAAATGCATAATACTCATTTTCAGTCTATAAAAATAAAACACTTTAATACTTTATATTCATGAAAGTTCAAAACATTCAACATAACTGAATTTTCATATGTACATGATTATAATTTAGATTCTAGAATATATCATCTAAATTTTCCTCAAAGTACTTCTGAAACAGAAGTATCTAGCATCTTTATTTTCATTTTTGGCATTTAAAAAACAGAAGTACAGCAGAAATTGTATGGGAATGTCTTGGGTACAGCCTAGGTACTACATACAAGGGCTTTATCCAGGACTGTTTTGGCATTTCAGAAGCGTTTCAGGTGTGTAGCAGAGGACCCATATCAGTACCCGGTATGTTGGTACACGGGTACGCTGCACTTGTTAGTGTATCCAGGTATCGCAGTCCCAGACCTGTGGTTGGGCTTCCATAGGGCCGAACCCAGTAACTAAGGTTACAGTATTAGACACAAAATATAAGTTTTTTCTACTAATTATCTATAAATGAGAAAATACACAACATGCCAGATTCTGTGATTTTCATATCCTTCAAAATGGCATATTAGCTATGTTTTGCCTATAATGCACATAAATTCAATCTAAGAAGTCCTTAGCTGTTAGCTCACAACTGACATATTAACTTCAATGATTCCAAAGAGTACACCCTTATATTCCATTACTAGATGCACACCATCAGAACATCACTCCAATTACAAGGTAGGGGAAAGAAGCCAATGACTGTGAGTGGTAATGTGAAGTATAGTACCACTAGTTGTAAAAATCAAAGTCAATATTTATAACTTTTACACTTAAAATTTAGAAAAAAGGTAGCCAATAACACAATCACATCAAGTCACATCTACAAATCAGTCAATAAAAGGTAAAACATCAGCTGTTCCAAAAAGGTGATTTTTTTCACAAGGGCTAATATTAATTTAAATGCACAAAAGAAAATCTGTGCATTGAAAAAATCTTAATCTTTTAAAGGGCATTTAAAAAAATGATCGTTAAGTAACTCTAACAGCCTCCTAACTTTAGATTCACGATCACTGGCTCCTTTCCCCTAATGGGCATCAACATTATCCATTGTAGTCATCAAAGTGAACCTAACTACGTTAATTACAATATTGAGATAGCTCTGTCTTTCAGAATACAATCATTAGGCTTATTCCTTGTCCATTAAAAGCCATGTTAGACTGACAGAACATTCATAGGACTAAAGACTTATTGGATCCATTATAAGAATCTACAATTTTTGCACAGCCATTAGATGCGAAGTGGACCTGGAATATTGCACATGAAAAGCTTTCTGTTGCAAATGGCTAAATAACTTACCTGCATGGGTGAGGTGCGTGAACAAACCATGTCTTGGTCTTGCGCAAGAGTAGGGTGACAAGGTTGCAGAAAGGACAAACAGACCCGAGGAAGGAAAGAGACTGGATTGTGCGGAATCTACAAGGATTATTCCACAGCAAAGGGATTGAGGCAGACTACTCAACAAGTGACAAGTGTCGAGTGGAGATGAGAGACCGTGGATGATCTTGGATCACACATGGAAATGAGCACATGGGGAGCTTCCAAAACCTACGAGGTGAGTGACAACTAGGCAACAACTAGGCAGCTTCTAGAAGGTTTTAGGAGGTTTGAAGTGGGATCTAGGGTGTGGTAGTTGGTGGATCCAGGGATGAAATTGCTAATGCAGTTTTGAGTGTGTTTTGCTACCTGTTGTGTAAGGTTAGTGTGGTGCAGGACTGGGATAACCTAGAAATAGTGCAACATGCTATATGACACCTTGAAATTTTTACATCCGAACTAACTATAATAATGTCAGCAGTATGCAAGGTGGTTGATTGCTATTCTAATGGCAAGAAAAGAGAAAAATTAATAGTTGATGCTTATGTGATGAGTTGAATGTGATGAATGTCTTTCAGTTGTTTGCATTGGGGATGTTGTTAGCTTTGATGTATGTTGTATGGATTGCTCAAGAGTAGTCAACGGTTTAGATGTTTGTTGCTGGTGTATCACTGTTCTTGGTGGTGCATTCTCATGGGGAGGCTGGCGTACTCTCACTACTCTGCTTTGGGTGAGATGCCCAAGTTCTTGCTTCGGTGAAAATGCTAGTGCAATTGTATTTAGCTATCTGTTGTGTAAGGTTAGTCTTGTGGAGGACTAGGATAACCTAGAAATAGAGCAACATACTATATAACACCTTTAAATTTTCACCTCTGAACTAACTATAATAGTAATGACAATAGTATGCAAGGTGGTTGATTGCTATTCTAATGGCAAGAAAAGAGAGGAAAAATTGGAGGAGGTTAGTTTGCATATCCTCCTTGCTTTTAATCCAATAGAGATTACATCAAAATCATCATTACTTCCAAGCATCGTTTGTGTCTACTACAAGAGTCTTACACATACAACTTTCTATTTCTTTTTGCAGCTGGTCCTAGACTCGGCCATATATAACATATTTAAGGCCACTTTATTGAGATTAAGGATTTCCTAACATACTCGAAGATATTAAGGTTCTGGATTAACTCATATGTTGCTGACATCAGACTCCAAAGATGGTATATTCAACTGTACAGATCTCGAGTCATAATTCCTTGCATTACAATCACTTTATTATTTTTTCCACATAACTGAAATGGATGTATACTGGACCTCTAGATCAGGGCAGAGCTTAAACCTTACATTAAATACATTTTGTTGCTTGATTGAGCAATCAAGTTTACAGTACAAGTTATAGGATTTAAATTGTCATATTTACCCCCTCACCTAAATATTTTAGATCAGTAGAGACTAGAAGCTATTGAGGAGTAGCATTCCATACACTTAGCACAGTTAGACCTTTCCTAAATTTATGCTCTCATTTCCTAGCATTAGAGACCTTTGATGATATCCGAACTAATTGCAAAATTGTTTTTGGTTTGCTTTGTTTTTCCATTTTTCTCTTAAAATTTTAAATATAGGATAATGCTATTTTTGGCTTTAACTAATGACAAATTGGACCTTTTAGTTTTCTGCTTGGAACAATTACCAAAGAAACATGATATTAGATATGTGGAAATGATATCTAGACATCACACCAAAATAAAATTAGATTTTTTCATTTCAAAAACGCGTTTCCAGCACTAATGCCTATGGTGCAAAGAACATTAGTTTTACAATGTGGTAAGGAATACAAATTATTGTCATTTAATATTCAACCGTATCTACTATTATATGATCTTTAATATTTTGCATGTTCTAATCTATTATTATTCTTCGAGTTTGATCAAGTTTCTTAATGAAAATTTCATTTTGACAGCAAAATGGACTTGATGATATATTGCAAGAACTTCTTAGTTGGGCAGAGCAACTTTTTATTGAACGTGGTATTGATGGATCATATAAAGATGCAATTTCTGCACTTAAGAGGAAAAGGAAACCTGTCCAGGTTCAGTGCCGCAAGTCAAGCAGAAGAGAGCCTTTGGCAGAAATTTCAGATACTGCAGATGCAGGTTACATATAGTTAAACCTCCTTCCTGTCCTCAATTAGGATTTTCAATATTTTATTTGCTTAGGGAGTTAAGGCAGGTCAAATCATAACACCAATGATTGAATGCCATCTTTTAATTGTATTTGAATTTCTAATTAGGTCTGTTGTAAACATCTCTATTTTTTCCTTTTTGCATAGGTACTGCCCGAAAAACACATATCAGTAAAGGAAGCATGATTAATTTAGTTGCGAGGGTATCTACAACAATTCTAAAGTCAATTGTGGATGGTAGTTACCTAAATCTGGTGGTACAAGTCCCGTACAGGCAAGATGCTTAAATTTTGCATCGGCATTTTTAAGTACATGAAACTGCAAGTTGAGAAACAGTCAGAGGGTCAGAAGTGCACAGGAAATGATTGGAGAGACATCTTGATTTGTCTGAAGAGCTCTGGTACTTATGCTGCAAAATTGCTATATTTGTGTCTGAAGAATTCCAATGAGTTAGCTCGGAAGCATCTCATCTTGCAAATAGTCTTCTTGATCTTATTACTTTGAGTGAATCTGTCTCTGGATCTAGGTTACAAGTGTCGATTCTAGCTGTGCTAAAACCATGGATGCCAGATCTTCTAATTGCTGTATCTTCTGCAAATGCCCTTTGTAGTGATGGCAGTTTGGAAGGTGGAAGTTCAAAACATGGATTTGATGAGTTGGCTGAAGAAGGCAAACAATTGTGTTGTGCTTGGATTGTAACACTTGCAAATTTGGAACTTTTACCTGCCAATGTCAATAATTCTCAAGAATGCCATCAATCAGAAGGTGATGCTGCAGGAGGGACATCTAATGAGGACGAAGAGGCAAAAACTAAGGACAACCTCTATCATGCTGCCCTTGACTTCATGAGAACAGTCATTAAGCTGCTGCACAAGGGAGACACTAGGGTTTTGCATGCAATTATGAAAATTATTATGTCACAGACAGCATTTGCTTTGAAAAATAAAGTTTACAGCAGGGTTCTTGGATTGCTTCATTTCTCATGTGGAAAATTGTTGGGGTGCGAGAAGGCCCAAGAAAGTGGCCTTGATATTGTTTTAAATGAAAGTTTGCTTCACTCTTTTGAAGAGATAAATATTCACATAGAAGAGGCACTAGAGTCTTTGCAGGAAGGCGAAAATGCGGGACAAATGCTTCAAGTTGCCAAAGGACTAGTTGAAAATGTTACATCACATTACAAGGCTTGAATCAAGAGCATGCAGGAAGTCTCCATTTTTTATTGGTTTGATACATTGTTTCTCCAACGTCGTTTGATTACACTGAAGTACCTAATGTATACACCTTATTTTTTCTTATTGATGATTTCTTTTGTAGGACTTGTCGGTGCACTACTCTCCTTGAGTGTGTGCTTGAAGAATTACATCAGAATTGGGGTTGGGCTGGCTCACAACATTTCTGTGAGAGATTCATATAGCATTTCCCAGCTATTCCCTCCTTCAGATCATCATGACATCATGTTTCATTCTCTTAGGTTCCCGTTCTCACTTATTGACTCTTTTCTCTTACGGTGCTAGCACATAGCTGATGTCATTGCCTTGATCGATGGTGTCTTGTCGATATGTAAACTCTTGAGATTGCCTACTATTGAATTCAATGAGTCACAAGAGTGTTCTATTTCAATTTTTGCTTAAAATGATAGAATTGTGTCTTAATGAAGTGTATTTTAGTTGGAAATATACAATAGTAAAAAGCAAAGTGTGAAATAACATGTACACCAAGCATCAAACAAGAAAGAACATGGACATAAAATGTTAAATCTTAGAAGACACCAAGGTGGGGACACTGGTAATGGCAACAAGTTTCTCTTTTCCTTGTGACAAAAGATAGGTTACAAAGAGGTCTACAGCAAGTACAACACAAGCTATCTTGCTCCAAATCTCATCCTCTTTGTTGCTCAAACCAATCCCTTCTCTTACTACCAATAATATAGACAAGAGTGTTTTCTAATCATTGTTGCCATCTTTTGTTCAAGCTTTGTATATAACATGCCTAAGACATCTTTTTGCTCATTGGAGAGTTGCATATGTCAACGTTAAAGAAGTGATTTTTTTGTGGTTGTTATTGACTTGCACGGCAATACGGGCAAAACTGTCGATTTCATTAGGCTGGTAGTTTCATAACCATTGTGGGTGTGAAATTGTTTGCCATGGTAGTTGCACAACCACCACTTTGTGTCCTTGCTCGGTAAAGTGATTTTTAGGGGCATGCATTAGTTCAGTTTTTGTTATAGGGCTTCTAAGTTTTTGTTTTCAAGCAATATGGGTATGATTTGTTTCTAGAATCTCGTGGATAATGGTTTTTATGGTCTTTTTCAGTTTGCCTTTGTTTTTTCTTTTAGGTATAGAGCTATGATTTTTGTAAGATTTTTTGTTTTCAATGTAATGATTGGGGAAACCCTCTTTTCACCTGATGAAAACAAATAATTCAAAAATAGAAACATCTGATGAGAATCCTATACTATTTGCAAATTACCAAGAGTTAATTTTTGATGCTCTACATCGACAATTTAAACCAAGTTGTTTCCTTAGTAGATAAAATCAAATGACTAAATAGCTGAGTCAATTACATACATTGCCAAAATCATTATTTATGAATTGACTTTTTGCTCTTTTAACTTAAACAAATCGTTCTACAATTCATATCTACAACTTTAATTGAGTTATATTACATGTGTCAACAACATACATGGTAAAAACTGTATGGGAGATATTGCACATATGACATTAATACTACTTGTATAACAAATATCCATAGATTTAAGTTCATTGTTGTTGTCGTGTCCACAACATACCCCTAATTCAATAAGCGAATTCATTAAACCCCTTGGCCTTTCTTAAGGTAGTATGGATTTGTGCTCAAACCTTTGCTCCATCTCGCACGTTAATCCTTATTTGCAAGCATCTTGGCATACCTTGGTTATATTTGCCAACGTGCTTCTCTTGCCTTCTATCTTTTGTGCCCTTTGCAAATGTGCCCATTTCATCTTGCAATGAGCACATTTGCTACAAAATGTGCGCTTCACCATGTGCACCCACATAACCTCATCTCATGTAGAGTTTCCTTGCGTGCACTATTGTACAATCTTATTGCACAATGTTCCTTGTTCCCTTGTTGACCTTAGCCATGTTCAAGTTTAGCCTAAAGCTTTTGCAATTTCTTGCGTTCAAACAAGCTTGGCGCAATTTTATTATTGCAACCATATTAAGCATCATGTGACCCCCTTAATCCTTTATGATACTCACACTTGCTAAAGGACTACAATTCCATTCTAAGACCGGTGACCTACCCCACTTTGCATTGCACAAATGTTTAAACTCCCATACTGATTCGATGCTTCTATGGCTCGGTCATTTGATCCAATCCATTACCCACTTGGGCAATCCGATGCTTAACACTCAACTTCCTAAAGCTTTATGATTGTTCATGTAATGTACACACATCTACGAAAGATAAAGTGTTAAAAGGTTTCTTCAGGGACAAATGAGCACCCGTGAACACATAATTTACCATGCAAGCACTTTGTGCAACAAAGATGATAGATAGCCACACACTCTCCCCGCATGCGAGGAAGGAATTCACCATGCACAATGACTATAAGTATTTCTCCCTTTCTTTGATTGTGCGACACACAATCCTAATTAGCTCCTTTTCATTTTGTGTGATTAGGATGAAGAACACACATTCACAATATCTTTGAAACCATGCGAGGATGAATGAATGTGTAAAGACTTAAAGGGATTGCGCAAATTTGTTACACATAGAAGAGAAGAGATGCTCTTGCAAAGAAGAAATAATCATACTACAAAATCAATAGCGCACATTCATAGCGCAAAGCCCTAAAACCATTGTATTGCAAAAATATGAAGATGTGCTAAGCGACACAAGGTCAAGTTAGCCAAAAGACAATTCAGCTTGCCTAGGAATCACGACACTGTAATTCCATTGTTTGTTAGAATATAAGAGAATTTGGCTAGATATACGTCCCAAAACACACCATGTAAAGAAAAGAAGACGAACATAAATGGAGAGGTTGACTTGTGCGATCATGCACGCCTCCTTGCATTAAAATATGGGAGTTCAATCGGATTTCATCCATGGTTATTTGAGCCTTAGCAACATTTAATGGAGATCTTCCTTTTTTGTAGAGAATATATTGCTTCTAGAAAGCCAACTTGGCTTTCAATCCGATTGAACTATGCATCTACTATGTAACTAATTTTTAAAATCTAGGCGATGACACTACTACACGGTGTGCGAGAAAAAGTTGAAAATGGGGTCGATTTCGCATCGATTTGTGAATGGTTTTTAATATAATTTTCGACATCGTGTCTAACACAAACATGCCGTAAAACTAGCTACACAAATGTGGCGCAAAAGTGACACTATTAGCATTACAATTGCGTCACCATAAACACTAACTTCAAAATATAAAAAAGGCGGTCCCATTCACGTCCTTTTCATTATTACTTGGTCATTGTGTTATGCCAAAACATCAAAAAGGACAGTTTCGCGGAAAATATGTTAGGGGTTAAATGTAGAAAATGGAAAATAGGCAAAGCGAGGAGAAAGGAAAGAGGAAAAAAATTGTGGAAGAAGAAAAACATGGAGGAAGAAGAGTATGGAGAAAATAACTACACATACCCTTCGAGGAGGAAGAAAAACATGACAAAGAGAGGAGAAGAAAAGACTTGTGTAATGAGGAGGTGGAAGAGGAATAATAATTCAAAAACACAAGAAGAGAGGTATGTACATTATTTTATTGCATCTTTTTATATAGATAAGAGATAAAAAACAACAAAAAAACAACAAAAACATAGATTAAAAAACAAAAACCCTATCCCAAATACCAAATTTTATAGAATAAGTAAAAACATAGATTAAAAGATAACAAAAACAACAAACCTGTAATGCCCCTCCTAGGACACAGGAAAACATGCACCAACCGAGACTAAAAATTTGGGGTAATTTTTTTTTTTTGAAGGGATTAGTTAATACTAATACATCTTTTATATCCTTTCTTGATAATTACTAAATTTATACGATATTAATTTACCTAAATTAACTAATTACTAACCTAAACCCGTCTTTAATTATTTACTTATCTATTAAATTTTCACACATTTAATATCTCTCTTTTGTTTAAAATTGCCACATAAACAATAACTACACATCCTTAAATAGGTTTAATTTCCCCTTTTATGTTTACCCTCATCCCCTCCTTTATTTAATTTACAATTCCCACAAAAGGTCCCATGTCCAAAAGTGTGTAGGATTAATTCTGAACCCTAGGATCATTCAAATCCTGACCCTAGATTTTAAAACTTCCCCCTAACATTTTGTCCTAATCCTCTCTTTGTCATTTTCTTCTCTTTCTCTTTATTCTAATTCTCATTTTGTTTTTGGTTGTTCTTTGTTTCTTCCAGCAAGATGATGGATGGCTATGGAGCCTCCTTGTTGTAAACCCTAGCTGCAATTATATATTTTACTTTTGAAGTAGAAGAGATATATATATATATATATATATATATATATATATCTTTATTTATTTGTTATTCTTTTTATTTATTTATTGGGTTTTATACTGGTTATTATTATTATTTTTTTTTTGTTGTTGTTTGTGTTCAGGTGAAAGCGGCGGATCTGTGGACTGAGAGAGGGCGGTGTGGGAGAGTGGAAGAGGGAGGACGTGGTGGAAGTTGCATGGTTTGGAGGTGGGGGAGTGGCGGCAGGGAGGCCGCGGCGAGGGACGGGGGAGGGACGGGCGCGGGGGGGACGTGTGGCGGCCGGGCGGAGTTTTGGAGGCGACGGGAGTGCATGGGAAGGCGGTGTGGGGCAGCGGCGGCGGGGGCGGCGGGACAAGGCCGCATGATAGCTGGAGTAGCGAGCGGTGGGCGCGCGGGGTGGGGCCGAACCGCCCCACCATTTAGATTTTTTTTTATATAAAATTCGTTTTGTTAAAAAAAAATGTTATATAAATATATGTAAATTAAATATAACTAAATAACATACATATATATATATATATATATATATATATATATATATATATATATATATATATATATACATATACATATACATATATATATGTATATGTATATGTATATGTATATGTATATATATATGTATATATATGTATATGTATATGTACACACACACACACACACACACACACACACACACATATATATATTTCCTATATGAGGATGTATATATGTAAAACAACATATATATAATACAAAACATATATACAGAATAGATTTAATGTGATAACATTTATATGTA
The DNA here is from genome assembly GCA_018340775.1 of Taxus wallichiana var. yunnanensis. NCBI lineage: Eukaryota > Viridiplantae > Streptophyta > Pinopsida > Cupressales > Taxaceae > Taxus > Taxus wallichiana. The sequence continues at coordinate 238,475,821 of CM031238.1, read as the reverse complement.
TATATTTTTTTTTGACCAAAGAAAATCAAGGCAACTATCACATTTTCAAGTAAAATCTCCTTTGCACAAAATAAAAGAAAGATATCTAAAACTATGTTAATACAAAATGGATATGTGCATTTTCCAAATAAAATAGTTTCTTCCAAGGTTAAACAAGAACAACAGCTCATAACCAAGTAGATTTTCATTTCATATTTAATGCAAAGGATCATTTCAGATTTACACACATGTATGATTTCTCAACAAGTAATAAGTCTCCCTTTTTTTATAAAAATGTGGAGATACAATAAGTTACAAATCAATGAGACTTTTGAAACAACACTTCTCTTCCACAAGCTTAGACTACAAGGATGTTGTAAAAATATTCCTAAATATACAACAACCAAAAATATTCATTACAAGTTTCTTACAAGTTGAGAGAGTGATTTCTCATTTTAAATCACCATTTCTCAAATTTACATGTGAATGCAGGATTTACAAAATGGAGAATTAGCAAGGAGATGAAACTATTCTCATAACCATATCCAAAGGAGTTACAATGCAATAGGGTTTCATAAGAAGAGAAGAACAATAAGAGCCCAAGAGGCCACCCACTTCAACTTGAGGGCCAACTTCCATGTCTTCCCAAAAGCCATACAAGGAGAAAAAGAGCTTGTTTGCCACCCAACCATAGGCATCATCACATGCCTATCCCAAGGTTGGGATGCATGCTAGCCTCCCCCAAGCCCATGGGAAAGAGGCTAACTAATCAAAACTTGCACAAGGAGGGTAAACTAACAATGCTACAAGCACCCAAAGAAAGTTCACAACAACACAAGACTCTAAATTTACAAGGAGGAGAACCCATGTTCATCCTCAAAAGTGGGGAAGAGAGGAGAAAGTTCTCCAAAGTTATGCATCAAAATTATTTGCACAATATACACATCTCCATATCCTCCTTATTGCTCCTTATTCAAACAAGACCCTCCTTATTCCTCCCCCTTTCTCCAAGTCCTCCTTGGAAGGATTTTCAAACCCCAAAGGGGTTTCCTTACCAAGAATGGGGAAGGAGATTCAAGCCAAATGAATCAACTTCCCCACCTCAACCATTTGAGGGGAAAAACAATAAGATCCTACAAGGCTTGTCCATCAAGCCTTGAGGATTGAGAGGGAAAATTCCCTCTCTCTTCCCCCACACTCCAAAACTCCATCATGCCATATGATGGAGGGAGTTAAAGAAAACAAGCAAGCAACCAAAATCCACATACAACAAATAACAATTTTAAGCAACAAATCTAGCAACAAAAAGGCAACAACACAACAAAAGACATGAGAGCCTACCTCAAGGAAAGCTCTCCAAAAAGCTTTCCAACTTCAAATGTCTTCACACCTTGACTCAAGCCAACCTCCAAGCTCCAAAATCCACAAGCATCCAAAGCAAGAAGTTCCAAAAAAAGTCCCTCTCTTTTCCCATGAATGGGAATTTGAAGAGGAGCAAGCAAACATCCTCACAAATGAGGGGGTGACATGTGTCACCCCTCTCCCTCATCAAGGTCAAAGATGCCAAAACAAAAGAGAGAAAGGGTAAAATTATCTTTTTGCCCTCTTCTCCCAAATTCCCTTAAATGTAAGTAAAACAAAATAAGTGGAACTTTTGATAAACACTCAAATCCACATCCCTTACATGGATGTGACCAAACAAGAGGTAAAAAGGAGGAAAACTCCCTCTAGCCTTGAAAACAAGCCCCCTACCCATTAGGTAGGGTCCAAGGGCTCATTTTTATGTTAGGGGACTCCCGAGCTCTGAAAAGGGGTCCCAAAATGCCCAAAATACCCTAATTTTGGGTTTTGCATTTTGGCACAAGGGTAGAGGTGTGGGGACCACCCAAGGGTCTCACATGTGACCCTAAACCCTTGTGATTAAGTGACACATTAAACAAAATCTAAAATTTAAATGAAAGTGAGATTATTACTCCCAAAGCAAGTTTACAACTTCACTAAAGCAACCCTAAACAAAATTAATAATTCAAAGCACAATGCATTACAAAATTGGGGTCACTCATAGTGCCCAAAATGATAATCTCCTATACTAGGGCTTCACACAAAGAACATGGCTAGGACTCGGCCCGTGTGGTGCGCTTGTGCAAGATTGAGTAGCCGACACGAATCCGACGTTCTCCTATAAACTGTCTCTGCACACTCATTGCACACATTAACCGCACTGTCGTCTGATATAATTCAATGACATAGTAAGGCATCAATGTGTTCTAAACTAACCTAACATCCCATGAAATCAAGATGCAACAACGTGCACAATTATATTCCATATTCCAAAAGTTAGACAAGATGATAAAGTGACATATAATCCCACCATGCAACAACTATCCATCAATGTAATTAGGTTCCAAACACATCATCATATTCATTAGTTTCCATGACATAACAAGAAAATGCGACAATATAGAAATTAAGCTAAGTTGGCGTTATACGCCTAAATGTCCACACCTGTCTAATAAGATCAAATATCTAAATATAATGTCCAAGATATAACCAATCACTGTCAAACCATGTCTATGAGCAAAGAAACAACAAGCTACTGAGCTATAAAAAGTGTGGGCACTACATCCCCCTCTACTAAAATTAGACTTCCTCCTGGAAGTCACTGAAAGAGGTAGGGATATCTAGCCCTCAAAGGTATCGCATCCTCCCAGGTAGCTGTTGTCTCGTCATACCGGTCCCACTGTACTCTAACCTGGTCCAAGTCTCAACCCCGAAGGGCCAACCTCCGGTGCTCCAATATGCGTACGGGCTCCAATCTCCACTGTCCTTCGTCCTCTACCTGTAATGCCGACCAATCCAAGACATGAGAAGCATCAGGTACATATCTACGTAGTACAGAAACATGAAAAACATTGTGGGCCCGTGCAAGGCGTGGTGGCAAAGCTAGGCGATAGGCAACTGGACCGATGACCTCTAAAATATCAAAAGGCCCCACAAAACGAGGCGATAGCTTAGAACCCTTTCCATAATGGATCGGACTCTTATGTAGATGAACTCTCAAGAAGACCTTGTCACCCACTGAAAAGTGATGATCAATCCTCTTAGTGTCTGCATACGCCTTTTGGCGTGCTGCGCTGCTCAAGGCATTTGTCAAATCAACACAACTCTCGCTTATAAATCCCGAAGATAGGTGGTCCGAGAATAATCTGTCATCAAGTCTATCCCAACTCAACGGTGTCCTGCAAGGTCGTCCATACAAAGCTTGGTAAGGAGCCATACCAATGGAACTATGATAGCTGTTGTTGTAGGCAAACTCAACTAGATGCAAATAATCTTCCCATTTCCTCTGCTGATCCATGACATACATTCTCAACATGTCCTCTAACACCTGATTAACCCTCTTTGTCTGCCCATCTGTCTCTGGATGATAAGCTGAACTGAAATTGATCCGAGTACCCCGGAGCGGCTGAAAAGACATCAGAAAACTGAAGTGTAGATGGTATCCCTGTCATTAATGATGGTCTTCGGAATCCCATGCAACCTAACAATGTCCTCCATAAATACCTTGGCAATGGCCTATGCATTATAGGTGACCTTGGTTGGCGAAAAATGCGCAACCTTAGTCAACTTATCCACGGTGACCATAATGGCGTCATGACGATAAGAAGACATAGGGAGTCCGACTATGAAATCCATGGAAATCACATCCCATTTCCACTCGGGAATATCATGGGGGTGTAAAAGTCCTGCAGGATGAGAATGCTCTGCCTTGACCCTCTGGCACTCAAGGCAACGTGCAACAAAATCTGCTATGTCCCGTCGAAGACCTGGCCAATAATATAACTCCTCAGATCGGCATGCATTTTCTTCACTCCTGGATGTGCCGCATATGGGGCTCGATGAGCCTCTGTGAGGATGAAGCTACGCATATCACTTGACTTAGGCACGTAGATGCGCCTGTGGAATCGAAGCAAACCATCTGTCTCTAAAACGCACCCGAATATCTCGCCCTCTAATGAACCACGAGACTCTAACATCTGTCAGCTCCCTCATAAAAATCTGTCCTTTGGAAGGTGCTCGAGAATCTGCCTCTCAAATATGGTGAAGTGTCAAAGAAGCAAGCACATGTCGTCGTCTGCTAAGAGCATTTTGCAACCACATTTTCCTTCCCTTTGATATTTGAACCTCCATGTCATACTCACACAAGAACTCCATCCAACGCCGTTGTGAGCGTTGAGGTTCGGCTGTGAGAAAATATGTTGCAAACTCCGGTGGTCTACGTCCTCAAAATGAAAGGCCTACCCAAAAGGAAATGTCGCCAACGAACTAGAGCATGAACAACTGCTCCAAGTCATGAGTAGGATAATTAAGCTCGTAGTCCTTGAGCTAACGAGACTCAAAAGCAATAACCCGACGCTCCTGCATAAGAACTGCTCCCAAACCCTCTAGTGATGCATCAATGTAAACAACAAAATCCTTTGTCGGGTCCAGAACTACTAAGATGGGCGCCGTGGTTAACCTTTCCTTAAGCGGCTGAAAGGATTGCTCACATTTTCTCGACCAATCAAACTTCTTCGCTTTCCTTTGAAGAGAAGTAATAGGGTGTGCAATCCTAGAAAAGTCTCTGTACGAACTGCGGTAATACCCTACCAAACCCATGAAACTCCTCACCTCGATGGAATCGATGTGGGTCTTGGATAGTCCAAGATAGCCCTGTATCTTAGGGGGATCTACGGAGATACCCTCGCCTGAAATGATATGACCCAAGTACTAAATCTCGTCTGAAAAGAAAAAGCTGCATTTTTCCAAGTTCCCATACAACTCTCGCTCTCTCAAAACCCGAAGTACTGTCTCAAATGCTCCTCATGCTCCTCCTCGGAATGAGAATAAATCAATATGTCATCGAGGAACACTAAGACAAAGCGATCCAGAAATGTCCTGAATACACCATTCATGAGGCTTATGAAGACAACTGGGGCATTGGTCAAACCAAAGGGAACCACTGTGAACTCGTAATCCCCATAACGTGTGCGAAATGTTGTCTTATGAATGTGTCGCATCGAAATGCGCAACTGATGATATCCTGACTTGAGATCAATTTTGGAGAACACTCCCGCTCCTCATATCTGATCAAACAAGTCATCAATCCTAGGGAGCGGATAACGGTTCTTTATTGTGACTTTTTGAGCTGCCTGAAGTCTACACAAAGCCTGAGAGAACCGTCCTTCTTCTTCACAAATATGACTGGCGCTCCCCAAGGAGATACACTAGGGCGAATGAGACCCTTATCCAACAACTCCTCTAACTGAATCTTGAGCTCATGAAGCTCTGGGGTCGTCATCCGATAAGGTGCCCTAGAAACTGGTGCTTGATCTAGGTACTAAATCAATGGTGAAATCCACCTCTCTGCGGGGTGGTAACCCTGGAAGCTCGCCTGGAAATACATCTGCATACTCCTCAATACTGCATGATCATCTAAGGGTGAATGCTCTGGAATGCTCTCAGATTGATCACTGATGGTGATAGCAAACAACTGACACCCCTTACGCATGCTCCGCTTGAGTTGCTTAGCTGATATCATGCGCAAGGAGATAGGTCTCTGCATCCTTGATATCACAACTGCACTCCCAAGATCATCCTGACACTCAATAACCTTATTTCTGCAATCCACCTTAGCTCGATGAGACTCGAGCCAATCCATACCCAAAACTACCTGATAGGAACCTAGAGGGATAACTCGGAGGTCAAGAGTAGTGGAGAAGGCTCCTAAATCAAGTACGCAACTCTCCACATACGAGTCCACGGCGAGTTTGGCCCAGAGGCCAACTCAACCTGCCAACTATCTGGTTGCCTAGCCACCACTAGCCCACACTGGTCCACTATAGAAGGTGATATAAAGGAATTTGAAGCACCTGAATCAAAAAGTACTCAGACAGAAATACCCTTGATAGTACCTGTCGTCTCAATGATTGTGGCCTGATGCTCGGCTGGCGGTTGTCAACCACTGCATATACCCGATGGGCGCGTCCTACATCACCCACCGTCTGCTCGGATCTAGCAGCTCTTTGTACACCATTTTCCAAGATGCACTAATTTTCGAATAACAATGATGTAGTTGTATTCCAAAATAATAATAAATAATTTGTTACATTGTAATTTAATTACGCCAAAGGCATTACTCCTATGGGAAAGGGCTTTGCGGACATTCATGGGACTGTGTAAAATTTGACGGCCTAAATGACAGTTTTGCTATTTTTAACAATTTTGCTTTTTGCTTTTCTAACAATTTTGTTTTTCTGATTTTACATGTTGCTTTGGCTTTACTATTTTTAAATTTTATTTTATAGCTTTTGCATGCATTAACCTTTAAATATTGGTCATTAACACTATAATTTCATTATTCAAGCTCTCCAAGTTCCAGTCAATCCCCTGCATTAAATTGAATTCCTTGATTATGCATTTAAATTCATAGTCAATTGGCTGAATTCATTTGATCTCATGCACCTTAAAAGTGATTCTTTCTGAAAAAAGATGATTAAGATTTAGATTAACGTAGATTCTTTCATAGGTTGTGACGCTTTTTCCTAGGACTATATTTTATGTGTATATGCAACCTCCTATGAAATCCCTATTTTTTAAAGATATTCATCCCATAGTTCATGCGGCAAGACTAAAAGTCTAATCCATACTGGGGCTATAGAAGGCATCTCCTCTATTGGTTTACAAGCGAGAATTGGTCTTCCTTCAAAGGCCTTCAAATATCCATTATCTGGTTTTTGATTAACTGGATTTTTTTTCCTAGAAGGCTACCAACTGCTTTTAGCATAACCTCTGCATGCAAAAAGATGTGAAGGCTTTGGATCTAGTGAAACTCTGGCAATAGGATGGGTTAGGGGAGACATAATGTCTCCACCGCCTGCTGACCCCTTTATCCCCTTCATGAAAATTTTGCACATGCTTCAAGAAGGAGAAAACAAAGATCAAACCAACTAATCAGAATCTGTGAAAGCCCCGGCAGATCTAAAAGCTTAGCAAGGCAAAGTACACGTGTTTTTTTTTCATATCATGGATTTTTTGTTATCAAGATATAAACAAGCTCAAATTGTTTAAGGCAATGTTTTCTATGTTTGAAGATTGTGCTCACATTAAATACTTGGTACATTGCAACCTTCCATTCATCCAGTTATCCTGCTACAAACAAGTTTCAGTTGAACACTACAAATTTTTATTATGTCTAATCTTTGTACATCAGCCCACCATCGAAGTGCACCCACAACTTCTTAGGAATGGATTTTCAATGGCATATGCCTCTTGACGAAATCCAATATGTCTTGAATGACCTGATTAATAATATTCTCAATATAATATGCCTTGAATGAATTCATTAATAATATTCTCAATAAACTACGTGTGTATCTGCTAACTTTTCTTCTAAAAGGAAACATAAGACTTGATATCTTGATATGCAATATTGAGTGATTTAGTTATCATCTTTCTAGAATGAAAATTGCTTTCTAAACTAACTTATTCTATCTTGCAAAGTTTTATCTCTAGAGGATTAAAGTAATGTGCTTAATATATATATTCGTCGTATGATTGGGTAAATATATTTGGGATTTGGGGTGGAATTTCTTTCTTGTAGGTTTTTCCTTTTTTAAGGTTCGGGGTGAGATTTATGCAATTATTATGTTTTTCTAATATAACTAAAGCATGGTTTTCAATCCTAAAAAATGTGATTACATAACTCAATGTTAAAATACTCTCGACTTGAATTTAACTTGCTAAGCCCACAAAAAATAGCGAACGACTTAAGAAATGACAAGGGGCAATGTAATCATTGTAGGATATTCATATATTACGCTCTGAATGATCTCAGAATAATAACAAAACATGTTTCGGGCAGCATGAGACAAGTGTATTTATTACGATGATTTCGATTTTATATCTTACAATGTCAACCGTTACCCATCTCAATCAAAATCTCGAGTACTCTCTACACATGATCACTTGAAGGAAGCGTTAAACATTCTTTTTATAGCACACAATCCTTTTGTATAGTCGTATCTTCATCTATTATTCCATGAACATTTTAAAAATCTTGTTATTATTCCATATTCAGGCATTTATATAGAGATGCATCCCCATGCATGGGACAACTGAACCAACATCGAAAATCAATTTGGGAATGTTAGGATGGGGACAAAATGTCTGTGGTCCATCCCTGTTATGTCTACTCAAGTTTTCTCCCTCCCCGGCCTTGGTAGATGTTACCAAAATAATTTTTGAAATTTGCAGAGAATAGTAGGTGCCTCAAGGGGGTGTCTAGGCGTCCCCAACAGTGTTTACCAATGAAACATATAAAATTAAAGAAAAAAAGCATCTCGTTTATAAACAAACCACTCATCCTCCACGGACTGTGGAGGCAGCTAGACAACACTGTTTGAAATTCTATTTTTGTTTTGAAGATTTATGTTAGGCTCTTTTGATTTAGCTACTTGACATCTATCTCACTTAGTGGCAACACCTATATTTAATCTTGTAACAATACCTATATTTAATCTTGTAAAAATGATTTCACTTTGTTGTACTGCGCTCTCGAAACTTCATGGAGTTCATATTTAGTCTATTAAATGTGCCCTTGTTTATGTTCTAGAAGTGTTTTGAACAGCACTGCATATATAATTCATTTAAAATATTGTAAAATTACCTCTATATTAATTTGTACCTTTGAAAATTGGTGCTTAGCTATTCATTGATCAATTTATAATCTTGTTGAAAATAGGGTTGTTTTTATGTAACTAATTGAATAAGTATAGATATATTTAGTTTTATTAACTTCTTTTTTCACTTTTTGTAGGGTATTTGTGATTCTCATTCTCCCGCAGTAAAGAAGAGAGTGTCGTCTCTAAACAAACTTCAGGTGGGTTTCAATATTGATTGAAGTATTTATTCATTTGTTTTGTTTATTGCATGTTATGGATTAAAAAATTATTGTAGAGTGCTTTCATGTTATTTGCTTTTGATTGTTACATTTATATTTAGACTCCAATCCTTTTTCCGAAGTGACATGTGGGGGCATGTGCCTTTGTTAATGACAGGATTCGTTATGTGTTGAGGGGCTTGTTCCCCAATGAGGCCATTTTGAAGTGTCCCAAGTTGGACGTTAGATTGATCATTGACAAGGATTTTTAAGCTTCCCGTCATACCTAAAAACATCTTCTAGAACTAACATACTTCTTTTCCCTCTCCAGTTTAATATGATGCAGACTAGAAACACAATTCCCCTCCCTATAACGGGACTGACATTAACTACGCCTCGCTTGCAGAGGGAAGAAGAGTTTAAAAGTCTTTAATGTGTCGTTAATGTTTTGCATTGCAGGCAACCAAAACCACCTAAAACAATGATAGCCGAAATGATCAGAGATCGCCTCCACCTGATGCAAACATCCCCAATTTTTCTCTCCAAAATCCATTCCATGAGGCTTCTGCTTGATTTATTATTCTAACGAAGATGCTTTGAAATATGAAGCACCCCACAAATTGAGGAGAATGTGAATTCTAATTGAGGCATCTGCAATGGACAAAAATACAAGAAACGTGCAAAGAAAATCGCACAAGCAAAAAGCAAGAAATTTGATTTTTAAAAATAGATTGTAGTGGTTAGTTTATAAGTGTTTGTCTATAAGTGTTTTTGAAACAAACTGTAACTCGTTCTAAATAATTCCATGTATGTATTGTGGCAGTATATATCCGACGAGAGAATCAAACTTATCAAACACATGTTCATTTTTTGTTATCCAACAACTATGCATTCCTAATTTCTTTATCATTGTGTCTCCATACAAATACCTATAATTTTCTCACTTCAAGTGTACATATTGTTCTTATTGTTTTCTATTCTATTTTCTTAACATAATAATCTGTAATTCATTTCAAATAAATGCATGTATATATTGCGGCGGAACATATGGAACACATAATCTAACTTTTCAACAAATGTGTTCAATTTTTCCTTTATACAATTGCAAGCTACTTTATGTAAACCAACAACAATGCATTTTTAATGTGTTCTTCATTATATCTTTCCTTTATACAATTGCTCGTGTAATGCCCCATTTGGCGTACCCTAGTCCTTGTTTCGGTGACCCTGTTGCTAAACATTGAACATTTGCGAGTGCTCTCATTATTCGTTAGATGACTTCTTCCTTTTCACAGAGAAGGATTAGCATCCTTTGTCTCCGTCTTGCCTCCTCTTTTTGTTGTCGTTGCCTCTGGTTGTAGACCTCGTAGTGTCCTTTATGAATACCCTGTTAAAGGCATATCGTGTTCTATTATCCTAGTAGAGGGCTGGAATGACGTTTTGGTGTGTTAGGATGTGTTCGGTTAAAGAGGAATATCCATAATAATAATAATAAGTTTTTTTCTCTATTGTCGAGCTTGACTTCTGACCGTTACGATTATAATTAATAACTATTTTAAGCTACAGTAATAATAATAATAATAATAATAATAATATTACTATTGTTATTATTGTCGATTGGTGATTGTATTTTATTTTCAATTGTTATCAATTTTAAGTATTAATTATTATCGTTAAGTTTTTTTACGTTGTCGGTCGCTCCCGTAGACCGAGCCTGGGTTCACGCAATTGAAGAGGATGCCTATTATTGTTGCCTTGGTTAGCCATTCAAATGTGTTGCCTTAAAAACTGCAACCTCTAGTCTTTTTCCCTTGGCTCCATGCAAGCTTAAAATTAATGGAAAATAGTTGCATTCACCTACCTTCATGCCATCCTTTATGGCCATCTATGCGACCTGCCTGGCGTGAGGGAGAAGCTGTTCCGTGGGCTGTTGTTGTTTTGTCCTTTTGGCAAGTGGTGTGTGGTTGGGCGCCTCCACCAACTATCTTCATTGTTCAACATGCCTACTTGTTCACCAAGCTACCTTAATTTATAACCCTGACACCTCATTTTGACCTGCTCACGCAAAGAAACTTTGGTGGCCGCGTAGCTTGCATTGGCGTGTTCTGGATAGTGGATTCATTGATGGTGAAATGAAGGTCTATCGCCCTGATGTTGCGTGGGTGGGTGTGGATTCTCAAAATCGTGTTGTACAGGCAGTTTCAGTGGAGCGTAGAACCGAAATTCTCCTAGGAAAGTGCCGTGAGGAAGTATTTGGCTATATGCAGCAGCTACAGGGTAGAGAAGTAAACTTATCTCAGAAAATCAGTGGCCTCAGAGAGAGTTAAGTGCGACATACCGCGGAGACGATCCCAAGGAACCGTTGGTGTTGATCCGATGTTCGGTTGCGACGCGACCACGATCGTGATCGATTGTTGCAAAATTTTGCAATTTGTAGTAGAAGAACGAGATAAAGTTTTAGTTGAGCTGTCTTGCCTTTTCATTTTGGAAAGTCGCTTCTGTCCAGGTGGTGAATTTAACATGGAAGAAGCTCGATCAAATCTTGAGGCTGGGTAATGCTTCTGCGCCTCTTCTCAGTTCACCCATTTTCTACAGTTGGGTTTCTTGTTTGCTTCTAGGTATCCTCTGATTCGAGATTGGGGATCGTTATAGCTGCTGCTGCTCTAGGAGGTGTCCTTGCGGCTGGTAGAGACTGGAAATCAGGCATGTTAAGCACTACCTAATCTAACATCTACTAGTTTTAAAAATTTCCTGAAATGAAATCTTTTCATGTTCTGAATGGTATTTTGCTTGGAACATCTCTTTCCTCTCTCTACAACGTTTTCCACTTCGTGCTTGTATAAACGAATTCTCTGCAATAGTTCTTTGTGTGATCATGTTGATAAAGGGTTTAAGTGGTATTATTATTTTGGTATTATCATTGTTACTTGATATTGGAAGTTGGGTATGAATTTGTGCTTTGGAAAGTTACTGGATTCACTCGATCTGTTGTTGTTAGGCTAATTGTGGATATATTCATTTGTATAATTTTCTGTGATTTCTGAGGCTTGTAAGATATGGAATGCCCTGTAACTTTAGGATGTTATTACTCTTAATATACTAAATCCTTTGATTTGAATATGATTTTTTTTTATGGCTTATCATTTTGTGAAGACAGTTTTTGGGTTTTTGTCGTTCGACCTGTATGGGGGGGTCGACTCATAGTCTTTAAATGGAGGATTAGTTTATTCCAAAAAAAAACCATCTGGTTATTTTAGTCAGGTTTATGTGTGATTGTGTCTATATCCGTAGATTTGCATTTCTTTGTTGGCTTATCATCTAGTCCCTAGTTCGAATCCTTGTGTTCGCAAATAATAATAAATAAATAAAAACTTTGCTAATCATATTGAAGTGGAATCCTAGTCTCTGCTGATGATGGGTTTCGAATAAGCTAATACTAGCTTAGTTGATATGGATTCGTAGGTGAATCCATGGTTTTATATCAGTTTAATCACGCATCTTCCTTCTAAATGATTATAGTTGTTGTAATGAAAAATAGTTGCATATTGGTGCGGGTTTAAATATCTGAAATGATATTAATCCTCTGTGACAGTTACCTATAAAGGTGCATAGAAGATCTGTGGAATGGTTACTTTGTTTTAGGGTTATCATTTTTGCAATTATTCGTGGCATCTGAAGGTATTGTGGGCTTTCGACTTGTTTAAGGCGAATAAGGATTTACCTTAACATACTATCATATTTATGAGTTTTTGTTAGGGTATATGGCCTTACCTTTGTTGTCTCACCTATATGGATGGCATTATAACATACTTTGAGAGCTCTTAGATCTCTCATGCATGATTGTTTTCTTTTGGGTGAGACGGAAAGTGAGTTGGGCCATGAATCTGACTAAAATTAGCTATTTTTAATATCAACTTTGTTGTTGCGGCTAGCATGTGAAACTCTTTAATAAAAAATGAAAAGTAGTTCTAAATTCCTTTATGATTAAAGTTTGGTTTTCATATGGTTATAATATGAATTTTGGTAACTTGGTCATGAACCTTGCAGTAGAATGGCTTGCTGATGATTATCTCAGAACTCTCTATTATTATGAACAAGTTTGGTACGTGGCTATCCGGATTTGTTTCTTTGGCTTGTAGATGTAATCATGATTATCTGGTTGTGTTATGACGGAATTTTGTTGTTAAGTTTGTTAACTATTGTTGGTGGTATATGTAAATATATATAAGGGGGACTTGGGTATGGTAATGATGGTTACATTAAGAAAATATTGTGATGAGAAAATAATGATTTTCTTTTTAAAATTTTATAAATCGAAATTATAAAATTACATAAGAAGGATGATGGATTTAAAGTACTATGAAATTTGGATGGATATTTAGAATGCCAACTTCCATGACGGACTTGGGTAATTTCAAGTCTTTTTGTTGTTCCTTGTTTGGATATCTCAGGTCACTTGACTACTAGGCAATGCCTATTTCAAACATTTTGTTAGTATTAATTGTGGAGCCTCTTGGTAGGTAGGGTATTATAGGTTGATAGTATTAGATTTCAATCATATAATCATCATGATTACATGATTAAAATCCCTATACATTCGACCTTTGGATATATCTTATGGCCCTTCTTGAATAATTAATAAACTATTGTCGTATAAGTGAGAAATGATCGCAACTGGTAATTTTGTATTTTCCCTATGAATTTTAGATCGGCGGGTTGAGTATTATATTTCCATCATGTAATCTATAGTATTACATGATTGAAATCCCAATACATTCCACATTTTGTTTCTAAATTTTAAGGCCTATGGTCTTACCTGATTGGTTGTTGAACTCTTGTTGCTATAGAGACGTTGTTCCTAACTGCAACACATGACCTCCTTCTTAGTTGGCATGGTGAAAATTTTATTTTGTCTTAAGAATTTGACTTGTAGTGAGAGTCTCAATCCTTTTCTAGAATATAGAAGTTTCCTTTCATGATATTGTTAAAAGTAGCATGATGTTTTTTTGTAGTCCTTAACATGCTCAGTTCTCGTGAACTGACTCAAGTTAATACTTGTGCAGATGGCTTGCGCCTGTTGATAGAGGGAAGAGTGGTGAAGGTTTCATCAGTTTGTTTTATGTTTTTTTCTTCTTGTGCAATGTCACTCGTGTTGAAATTATTGCTATGATTCTTGATATGGATTTGGAAGGCCTCTTGCCTTGGATGTTCGGTTAATGTGTTATAAAGTTGCTTTGTCCTGTTGTACTAAGATTGTAATTATCTTTGTGAGAAATAATATTTCAATCTTCACCTTGTTATGAGCGTTCTTTTGATAATATTATTTATCGGTTATGAACCGTTGTGGTTGCGTGGCTTGATTATGTTTGGCACATTCTTATGCTCAGCCAAGTTCTATTGAACCTTGTGATCACCTTAAGGTTGTGTACCTTGTTGAATAGAAAGGTTTTAACCGTGTTCTTCTCTCTCTTTTGTTCTGACAGCTTCTACCTCCTAGTCATAAGACTTTCATGCTTTTATAACTCTTCTTAGTCTTGACATCAGTGTAGTTCCATGTACATGTTAGTAGGTGGAAATCCTCTTTCAAAAAGTTAATCAAAGAATAACAGAACAGAAAATGAATTCATAAGTTGAGTGAATAAATAAAATAATTATGGAGTTGTGTACCTTATTGAATAATTTTAAGAGTTTTCCTATTGAAAAGAGAGGAGTCTTCTTCTAACATAAAATATTCTACCATTGCGAACATTAAGCTATGGATTAAACCTTATTTTCAGTATTGTGACATAATAAGTCTTGTGTTCCTTGTCGAATAAAAAAAAAAAAAAATAAAAAATAAAAATAAATAAAAAGAAAATAAATAAATGAAGATTGTTACCCTAATCCAGTTTAACTCATGGTTCTCTTTGAAAGTCTGGTTAATAACTACATAGATCACCATAATAAAATGAATTGACCTTCTCTCTCTCTAACCGTTTTCACAGTAATTTTGTAAACCAGATAAATGAGTAAATGTCATTTAGAGATGATCTTAATATAGTTGCTTAAAAGTATGAAAGAAAAGAAACCCATACCATAAGAAGAATTGTAAGAAACACATCATGAACCTTCTAGGTCCCAAAGTCAAGTCTTGGTAGACCATCAGTGAATAATTAACCTTAAGAAGATTTTCTCAGTGGGACATCCTGAGCTGCAACCTTGTATTGTGGTTGGTCTTTTGGGGTGTCTTATCAGGAGAAGAATGAATTGTCCTTGATGGGTGTGAACGTTTCCGTGCTGTCTTTGTGGTCATACTTGTATCTAGTTATTCTCTTATTTAGTTGTAACCTTGGTGACGACATGTTGCGTCATGTTATGTGTCAAGCAAGTCAAAAAAAAATTATCCTGTCTTTTACTGCGTTGTTTGTGTGTGTGATTTTGGGTCGTTACAGCTCGCTTCTTTATGTAAACCAACAACAATCATTTTTAATGTGTTCCTCATTATATACGCACACAAATACATATAGTTTTAAAATCTTTGAGAAAGAATCATGCAATTTTTAGTTATTTTCATGTAAAGCTTTGTACATTATATCACTTTTTTGCATATTGAATTGTTAAAGGGTTAGACCTCATGTTTGCGCTTTTTAGAAAATATAAATGAAAAAGGAAGCAAACTTTAAAGGTTCTCATTGCTTACAAATGCATGCTTTCCAGAACACAACCTTCATTTCATCTTTGACTGCATTACAAGTTTACATTTTCCACAATACATTTGTAGAATTCCGACTATCTTGAGCATCATTTAGTTGCCATGGAAATAACTTTGACACGCAAAGGCATTTCTCAATTGATTGAGGGTGGTTCCATTGTTGACCCCACATTTCAGATACTACACTTTTCCTTCCTAAGGTCTATTCTCAATGCGACATCCCAACATCATGTTGACCTTTCGGATGGGATAAATTTTCGACAACACTTCTACCCTCCAAATTTGCAAGTAAGTGTGTAACCGACAAATCAATACAAGAAAGCTCCATTGTGTGCTTACACAAATCCCGTGTTAGAATGATCAAAATTGAACTATAAGCTTCATCTCCGCTTTCGATTACCAATGTATATAAACTCCCTATATTAATTATAATTTCTTTATGTAGGTTCCAATTGTATAAGATTCAAATTGATTTCCTTAAATGGTGCACGTAACAACACTTGGAGTAAGAAGAAAGGAGGAAGCAAGACTAAAATCACTCAACCCTTCGTAAATACTACACTATACTTTGATAGCACCTTCGCTACTACTTTACTCAACACTTCTTCTATCCTAGACGCCATTTTCGTTCAAGGGGTATCAAATGTACTCATGTTTACTGAAAATAAAATTTCCCACAAAAGGCTACCATTCATGATATAAATACTACAAATATATACATGTCTCATTATGTGTACGAAGGTCTTCATGTATTTGATGTTGTCATATATGATTTGTAACTTTAAATGTACGAATCAAGTAACAAAATTAAATGTACACATACAACCTTTCAATGTAATGTTTCATCTATATTCCTACACTACCACTATCAATCACACGCCTTATCAAGTGTACAATAAAAGTTTTTAAACAAAAGACCAACAAAAAAACCGATGCAACACTAACGAAATACCCCAAAATAAATACCACGTCAACTATAAAAGTAATTAACTATCAAAAATGGTATCAAATGTATTCATGTACGAATTTGTAACAAGTTTGAAATGTAGAGAGAACCTTTAAATTAAGTGGTTCATCTATATTTCTACACTTACAAAATCAATCACACCCCTTATCAACATCAACTACAAAAATAATAACTATCCCTCTAAATCAAATAACATATATTGTTCAATGTTCACATTGCATTGTACACATGCAATTGCTAGTTAATATAACTAAGAGCGAAGTGCCTTTCCTAACATTTCCTAGTTTAGACTTGTTCCATATTTATGTTCATAACTTGTGTAATTAATTTTTAAAAATGGATGACACATATTAATTTGTGCTCAATTTTTAAAAAAGCTAAACATACAATTCGGGAAGTGAATAATATTTCAAAATAGATACTAAAAATAAATAAAATTACAAGTTATTGCCTAAATACAATTCATAATGAACATAAGGTTCATTCTTCGATTTTTAGTGTTAATAAGAAAACAAAATAATCCATGAGAAATGAGTAGATACACCAAGAAGAAGATGAAAAACTATTAATAAACCAATAGTTAATAGACCTATCACTTTGTAAATCATGATCCCACAAAATACTAATAGACAAGGAGGTATTGACTCCAATTACTACCGAGAGGACTCAACACATAATTTGACTCATGTGGAATCCTTTTTGTACAATATAGTCTTTGGTAATAGATTTCAAATATATTTTACAATCAATTTGTTACATTATATTTGTGGATTCCATGTCATCTAATTTATGTAGTGTAGAAGGTATTTTCTATTAGTTTTTTTTTTCTCAAAATTAGAATACTAGAAATGTATTCCCAAATCATGTAGATATATGATTTAGTCTTTTGCATATTCCATTACATGGTATGCAATTTTAAAAGTATGTGGTTAAAAATATGTTTTATCAAATATAAATTGTCCTTCAAGAATCTTCTATGAATGATTTAAGCTTTGAATCTAAATATTTGAAGAGATAATCCAATCAAATGGAAATTATATATAGTTCTAGTAATATTAAATTTGTCAAGAACATTAATTTTTACATATCCTTTCTTACCACTCCTAAATTATTGAAGCTATTACATTTTACATTTTATAATAATTGATACATTTTTAATTTATAAAATCAATTATTTTCAACTAATTAATTAATAATAACCTTAAAAATCATTAAAATTATTAATGTATATATTTAAATCATTTAAGTATCAAATATTAAATACATAAAAGATAAAATAAGATAAAGATATATTAATCAATACATGCATTCATTATTTGAATATACATACCTATTTGCCATTTCTAAAATAAATATTAAAATTTTAGTTAATTATACAATTAAGTTAAATTTTGAAATTCACATACTTATCACCTTTATGATATTCTTTAACAAATTATAATATTTTAATAGATGTAAAGTATCAACAACAATTTACTTTAGAACACATGCTTTTGTGTGGAAACATCATCTCTCTTAAGAATTTATTTATCAACTTTTCAAAATAAATACTTAAATGATATATTTATGAATTATATTTTCACTAACTTATAAATTGATCACAAGCCAACCCACCTTATCAATCCACAATTCTTTAAATAAATTTATTTATTATAAAAAGAAGGGAAATAAAAGATCTTTTCAAGGTTTATTTTATTTGACACCTTTCTTTAAACCCCAACCTTGTGTCGACACAACACAACACACACACACACACACACACACACACACACACACACACACACACACACACACACACACACACACACACACACACACACACACACACACACACACACACACACACACACACACACACACACACAAAAAAAGCTCGTGGCCCAACAAATCAATAAGAAGTTGGCACTTTTACTAAAATTTCTTAGATTTGAATCATGGTTCAAGCTACATACTACCTCGAACTTGTAATTGCGATCTCCATTATTATATTGTTGAAGGGAGTTATATTTCCTTCATTATGAGCATTAATTTTTTCTTAATTAATAGTTGCACAAAACATGTCATGTTTTTATCTATTGTGTGATGTTTTGCATCAATTTTTGTGAGAATATTCTCCACAACTTTATTCAAGAATATTCCCATTATTTTTACATCTAACTACAATTTTAATGAAAAACTAAAAAAATCTTGGCTTTAAACCATATCTATTGGAGAGAAAAGGGCTTCTAAGATTTTGCAAATCTTTATGGCCTCCCAAAAGACTGACATTTCTTTAGTTTTATTGGAGGGCAATTTTAATTAATGTAGCAGGTACAATTATATAATTTTACATCTGCTATAACTATTTCTTTTATACTTTAGGGTCATCAATGCCACCTTTGTCATGTAGGCCCATGTTTGGGTTCTTCCACCACCTTTATTTCTTCTAGATACTTCCATGGTTATCGAAACCATCTCTCGATAATTTTGATCGCTTTTTTGTGCATCCTCCTTGCTCAAAGTGGTAATGCCATTTTGCATGTAATCTTGATTGGAATAAGGTGCAATTGGTCTCTTGGACTCAAATTACAAACAATGCAACATTGATAACACATTATTTCATTATTTGTAATTTGAACATATATTTAATTATCTTATTTTGATATGTTTTTTTGTTCCTTCCATTCTATTGAAAATAATCTTGTTCACTTCACTCAATGCATCTAGGGTTGGAAATTGATGTTTGTGGACCGTTTGTTTATCAAGTTTAGCTATATTTTACAACTTCAAAAAAATATTAAACTATGTATTTAGATCGGTTAAATTTTATCTAAAATATACATTTGTCAACTTATATTATTAATAAATCATATATATAATATGATATGTTAGAATAATTTTAATAGTTTTTTAACAATTATATTTTAAAATATTTATAGAATGAATTTTGTTGATGAAATTACTTCAGAAATTAATTATTTCTCTTCAAATATCATATTTTGGAACATTTTAAAATTATTTTTAGATGTTAAAAATAGAAGATAATTTAGATTCCTTTCTCTTTTTGGAAGGTTAAGTAAAAGATATTCTATTAAGATTAACTACAACTTGTGAAAGTAAAATTGATAGGAGGGTGTGGGGCTTCAATTTTGCAAGAGGCGGGCCACCACAACCAAGCGTGAAATTGTGGGGTTTGAACTGGGTGGAGAGCTTTGAATGCTCTACTACCGGTTGGACTACCAACTCACCTAGGCTCTTTCACTACATTTTAATCTTTATATAATCTTTAAAATCAAACCATTTTCTCATTAGGAGTAATTCCTCCACCAAACGCTTTATACCATCTATCAAATACTCTATCTATACCCACTATCCTTTTCTATCGAAAAAACTCTCCACGCATGGAGACACTCCACAATATGTTCCTCCTTGTAGTAACCACACTTTTTATAGCTCAGTAGTTTTTTGTTTCTTTGCTCATAGACATGTTTGTGGTGATTGGTTATATCTTGGACATTATATTTAGATATTTGATTTTATTAGACAGTGTGGACATTTGGGCGTATAACGCCAACTTAGCTTAATTTCTATATTGTTGCATTTTCTTGTTATGACATGGAAACTAATGAATATGATGATGTGTTTGGAACCTAATTATATTAATGGATAATTGTTGCATGGTGGGATTATATGTCACTTTATCATCTTGTCTAACTTTTGGAATATGGAATATAATTGTGCACGTTGTCGCATCTTGATTTGATAGGATGTTAGGTTAGTTTAGAACACATTGATATCTTACTATGTAATTGAATTATATTGTATCGGATAGGTGCGGTTAATGTGTGCAATGAGTGTGCAGTGACAGTTTACGGGAGAACGTGGGATTCGGGCCACTACTCAATCTTGCACAAGCTTGACCTATGGGTGAGCCTAGCCATGTTCTTTGTGTGAAGCCTTAGTATAGGTGATTATTATTTTGGGCATTATGAGTGACCCCAATTTTGTAATGTATTGTGCTTTGAATTATTAATTTTGGTTAGGGTAGTTGGTTATGATGTAAACTTGTTTTGGGAGTTAATAACTCCTCTTTCATTTAAATTATTGATTATGTTTAATGTGTCACTTAATCACAAGGGTTTAGGGTCACATGTGAGACCCTTGGGTGGTCCCCACACACTCTACCCTTGTGCCAAAAATGCAAAACCCGAAATTAGGGTATTTTGGGCATTTTTGGGACCCCTTTGTAGCTCTTGGGAGTCCCCTAACATAAAAATGAGCCCTTGGACCCTACCTAATGGGTAGGGGGCTTATTTTCAAGGCTAGAGGAGCTTTCCCGCCCTTTTTACCTCTTGTTTAGTCACATCCATGTAAGGGATGTGGATTTGTGTGTTTATCAAAAGTTTCACTTATTTTGTCTTGCTTACATTTAAGGGAATTTGGGAGAAGAGGGAAAAAAGATAATTTTACCCTTTCTCTCTTTTGTTTTGGCATCTTTGACCTTGTAGAAGGAGAGGGTGACACATGTCACCCTCTCATTGGTGAGGATGCTTGCTTGCTCCTCTTCAAATTCCCATCCATGGGAAAAGAGAGGGACTTTTTTTTGGAACTTCTTGCTTTTGGATGCTTGGGTGATTTGGAGCTTGGGATTTGCTTGAGTCAAGAGTGGAGAAACTTGAAGTTGGGAAGCTTTTTGGAGAGCTTTCCTTGAGGTAGGCTCTTATGTCTTATTGTTGTGTTGCTTTCTTTTTAGTTGTTAGATGGATTGCTTGGAATTGTTAATTGTTGAATGTAGATTTTGGTTGCTTGCTTGTGTTTACTCCCTCCATCATATGGCATGATGGAGTTTTGGAGTGTGGGGGAAGAGAGAGGAATTTTCCCTCTCAATCCTCAAGGCTTGATGGACAAGCCTTGTAGAGTCTTATTATTTTTCCCCTCAAATGGTTGAGGTGGGGAAGTTGATTCATTTGGCTTGAATCTCCTTCCCCATCCTTGGCAAGGAAACCCCTTTGGGGTTTGAAAATCCTTCCAAGGAGGACTTGGAGAAAGGGGGAGGAATAATGAGGGTTTTGATTGAATTAGGAGCAATAAGGAGCATATGGAGGTGTTTATTTTGTGTAAATAATTTTGATGTATAAATTTGGAGAACATTCTCCTCTCTTCCCCATTTTTGAGGATGAACATGGGTTCTCCTCCTTGTAAATTTGGAGTCTTGTGTTGTTGTGAACTATTTTTGTGTGCTTGTATCATTGTTGGTTTACCCTCCATCTTGTGCAAGTTTTGGTTAGTTATCCTCTTTCCCATGGGCTTGGGGGAGGCTAGCATGCATCCCAACCTTGGGAGAGGCATGTAATGATGCCTATGGTTGGGTGGCAAACAAGCTCTCTCTCCTTATTGGTTCTCTTGAAGGCAATGTACATGGGGATCTCATGTTGAAAGTGGGTTGTTGGATTGGAGCTCTTTATCTCTTACACTCTATTGTGGTCATTACTTCTTGTCTCTTGCAAGGAATGATTTAGTAGAACCTCCATTGTTGTAAATCTCTTCTTTGTGTTGGTAAATTTCTTTAGACATGTGTAAGCCACTCTTGGGAAAACTCTCTCTTCCTAAGCTTGTAAGAAGACTTGTAACTTATTTCTTGAGTAGTTATGCATTTTGTGTATAACATATTGTACATTGAATTTGAGTCTCTTGTAAATGAAATTGTGGTAACTCCCTTTTGGAAAGACAAGTTGTTATTGAAAGCATGTCTCTTCGTAAGATAATATCTCACTTATTGGAGATCTTACTTTGTGAAAATCTGAAACCTTGAATTTGCTTTGCATTTGAAAGGAAGTTAATTCAACATGGAGTTTTTTTTTTTTTTTGACTCATTGTATAGAAATATTTACCTTTATGTGTGATAACTCCTTGTAAATTTGGTTACATAAACAAATGGAAGAAAATCAGTTTTGTCTACTTTCCATGAGAAAACTAAACAAATTATGTTATTAGAAAAGTTTATGTGAGTTAGTTTCCTTCTTTGCAAATTGTAAACATACCTCAAGCTTTTTCTTTGTTTTAAAACTATTTTACCACACTCTCCTATTTTATCACATAAATGAGTTGATCATTCAATAAAGATATATACATTGCAAGCATTAAATATTGTATACTTGACCTCCCGCATATGATATGATTATATTTATATATATCTTATTTGGTTAAATTTTAAAAATATAACTATAGAGTGTTATTTCAAGTTTATTCGTCATTATATATTTCTTATCACAGTTATAAAATCTTAATTGTAATTTGAAAACCCATTATAGTTAATCATATTTTATTCATATATAAATATATAGTATATAGTAATGTAGTATTAAATATTGATGAATAAATTAATTAATAATATATATATATATATATAAACTAAATGAAAAGAAAAGTAAATAACATAAAAATACAATAATAAAATATGAAACTATAAATATAAATATAGTAATGTAGTATTAAATAATGAATAAATTAATTCATAATATATATATATATATATATATATATATATATATATATATATATATAAACTAAACAAAAGAAAAGTAAATAACATAAAAATACAATAATAAACAAACAAAAAAAAAACCTCGCCGCGTCTCCATGGGCGTCCCAACTCGCCCCCTGCCGCTTCTTACGTCCCTTGCGGTCTGCTGCGCCCCCGCGCACCCCCACTCGCCCAACCCGCCACCACTCCCCTTTCTCCCTACGCGGCGCCTCCCCCTCTTCCACTTCAACCCACGCTGCCCCATCCGCCACCACTGTCCCTGCCACGACCCTACACTGTAGATCCACCGCCTCCCTTCCATGGGCGGTGGCCGACTTTTTGGGGGTTTGTTTCAAAATAAATTTTTACACAGGTTTTACACAAAAATAAAAATAAAAATAAAGGAATGTTTATGGTTTTGAATCTGCCAATAATACAAGGCAACTTAAATAAAATCTCATAGCTCCTTCCCCCTGCAAAAGATCAAACAAAACAAATGAGAGGAGAAAAGAAAAGAGAAGAAGGAAAATAAGAAGGAAACCTTCAAATGACAAGAAAGAATAAGGTAAGGAAATTAGGGCAAAATGTTAGGGTTGCTAGATCCAAGGGTTAAAAATAAAAGCATCAAGGGTTACCATTAAATCCTACACCTTTTAAGTCATGAGGTTTTAATGGGAGTTAAAAAAAAAGGGGGTGATGATTTTATTAAATAAGTGGGGAATGTAGACTTATTATTTATGGCCCTAGAAAGCTCAAAATATGATTAAATAATTTAAGTCGGGTTTAGACTAGAAAATTAATTTAATTAGGTAAATTTAAATAGTATTAAAAAAAAAAGTTAGTCAGTATCGAGAATGGGTTCTGAAATAGATTAGTATTAATTCAACACTAAAAAAAAATTTACCCTAAAATTTTGGACACGTTTGGTGCGTTTTCGGTGTCTCGGGAGGGCATTACACTCCTCCACTACTATAACACTGCTTTTTTTTGAGTTTTTGTAAAAATCATTTTCATAGTTTATTTTAGTTTTTCATTATTGAATTAAAATTTCATCTTTGAGTCTTATTATATAAAACTACAATGAATTCAATCTTAGATAGTTTGTATATGCATCTTTCTATCAAAACTAAAAATTTTGTTAACATCAATTAAAATTTTCTCCCTTAATTAAATTATTCCTAATTGATTTGCATGTTCAAAATAATAATTAGTTAGTATAATAATTGATTGGTTTTGTTTGTTTAGTACAATGACTAATTGGTTTTGTTTGTTATTTTTTTTATTGTAGCTCGGATTATATTTCATTTTATTCTATAATATTTGTGTCCTCTAAAGCTTCTGTTCCAATATGTAATGTTTTCTTTTCAGAAAAGTTCAAAATTTTCATAATATAAATGTAATTCTTACTTGATAAATTTGCAAATTTTTATTTTGAACACAACGTGGAAAATAAAAGTAAAATTATATTTTTATTGAATGCAACTGAATGTTTTTTATGAGGTTGTAGAATCATTTTTGTTTGTGGGGTTTTCTTGTTTTTCCCGGTAGAGACAAGTATACCATTTCTATTTAAAATTAAATTTTTCTTCTAAGTATTGGTAGAGTTAAAGTCAACAAATGTGCCCATTTTAAGGATGAACAAGATTAATTTGGTGGTATGTGTTCTCCACTCATTTGAAAGTCACATCATTGAAGTTATTTATGAGAGACTCTAATAATTGTATATAATTATTTTTCAGCAATATGGGAGTTGAATTATCATTTGTGCATTTAACTTGACATCTATGTGATGCATAAATGTTATCACCTCAATGTTTGAAATTTTTGTTCTAGTTGAGTCAACATTTGTTTGATATGAATTTTTCCTTTAATATATTAAATAGGAGGGAAATTCATAGTTTGAAATGATCTAAAACAGTAAAATTGAAATATATTAGAAAAATAAGTTAGACCCAAACATGCGCAGTAAGTGTCTCAAAGTTGTAAAAATTGTAAATATGACGTTATATGTGAATTGTACAACTATTTTTCATTTAAATTTGTTCAAATTGTGGGTATTCCTCCCTTATGTAGTATCACTAGTATAGGAATCCTTATAGTTTGAATTTGGACATCTACATGTTACAATTAAATAAAGAGACTAAACCCTATAATTGAAACACATTCAAATAGTTCACATTCCAATTAAATAATTCTACACTTTGCATATATATTTGCTCCATCTCACAAAGTGTGTCTTGATGTATAAAAACTTTGCATATACAATTTTTTAAAAACTTTGCATATACAATTTTTTTTTATGAAAGGGATCTTATATTATATTAAATGCAACATGATACAAGAGTCTCTCAACAAAAAAACGGGCAAGTATGAGAGCATGCCCCAAAGCCACAATGAAACTAGGCCAAGCCTAGCAAAACAAGCAAAAGCAACTACGGGGTGCATGAGGAGCACCAAAAACAAAGTTACTTAGGTCCAATGGAGAACGAGAAACATGAGGCTCAAAACGCCCCTTCTTCTCCTTCGAACGTGTGACAATGGTCCATGGCGCTGTTGGGGTTCCAAGTCAAGCGGAGGATCAAGGCACGAGTCATCTTGAGTGGGGTCAAAATCAGAAGAGTGAGATACATGTGTCCGCTTGGCACCGCCGCCAGTGTGGGGAAGCTCGACCATCATGTCGTTTGGTTGAACTTTGACTTTTGGTTGGTCTTGGGCTTCGGCGTAGAGAATGGTTGCCAACCCTTAGGCCGTTGAGAGGCCCCTTTGTTCTTCTTCTGTTTATTCAGGGTGGGTGAGAGTGGGCATGCCTCATGAAGGTGCCCAGTTTGATGGCACAACCGGCATCGAAAGACCGTGTTCTCATAGTCGAGAAGTTGAATCCACTTGAAGCCATCATGGATTAGTTCCAATTTATCCGAAAGACCTTTGCTAAAATCCACCTCAATGTAGATACATGCATAGGTAAAGAGCCCTTGTTTAGATTGCTCATCATCCAACTTAATGAATCGACCAAGAGAATCACCAATAGTTACCTGCAGACTTGAGGATGCC
Organism: Taxus wallichiana var. yunnanensis; assembly: GCA_018340775.1. Lineage (NCBI taxonomy): Eukaryota > Viridiplantae > Streptophyta > Pinopsida > Cupressales > Taxaceae > Taxus > Taxus wallichiana. Next base: position 238,449,711 of record CM031238.1, on the reverse strand, counting down.
AAAAGGGAAGAGGAAGATTGGGTAGACAAATCCAAACCGACATTTTTGATATTACCATAGAAAAAGGATCAACGTCCAAAAATCATGGTGTTAAAAAAAGGTCAGCTCGACCCCAAAACCAAGGACCCTCACTAAAAACCCGTTGATAATTTGTAGGAGAAGAGAATTGAACAATAAAAAAACCTTAGCACATAACTGGACCTCACAATCACGGGACCAAGTAGAGTAAATCCATTGATGCAACTCTTCACTCGAGGCCAAAATCCGTTAAACCTACAGATAAAGACCGAGCTTCGAAGTACACAAATTGAATCGGTTACCTCTGGGAGTGAAAGGGTAACAACAGGGGTGTCTGCCGCTTTTCCACAATGAACGGTGCATCAGGAGCCCTCAAAAAAACCCGTGATTGCATTCCAGTAGTAGCTACCAAGAAAGATTTTGGAGGAGCCATTAGAGGGCCACGAGGGGAGTATAACCTCTGTTGTGCTCTGCTACCTTCCCGTGGCCATCCGAAGGCTGGCATCATCAATTTTTTTGCCCCCATCTTCCTTCGGCCTTGTTGGCGGCAATTTAGGGCAAATGCTCGGAGGAGCTTCTCTCTGTTGCTCGCTCCCGAGTTCCCAAAGCAAACCTATGACCTATTTTACTCTGTCTGGTGCATTTCCCCATTGCTCGGGCCGGTGTGGCGGTGGCGGTAGGGTAGCATCATGCGAGCTAAGGTTACGGCAAGCCATCATGATCAGATGATCAATTTCATCATTATTTTGAGTATATACAATTCCCCTCCCCATATTTCTTAGAAAGAGAGAAAAACAATATTTACCATATCATAACCTTGTTAAAAAAAAATTTTTAGACTTCGTATTTTTTTCCAAAATTTGCATAATATCAATAATTTCCATTCTTAAGCACCAATATCCCTATATCGATGTGGGTACCGAAACCCTAAATCTGCATTAAACCCTAAATTTATATATGAAATGTCCGTCAAAACCCTCACTTAACTCTGAAACCTACATCAATAGCTCCTCTAATGTCCCCATCTTAGAAGAAAATGCATCTTTCCAACTTCGAGCACCCACACCCTTATACCCATTGGAGGGTATACACCCAAATTCATCAATATATCTCTGCCTCCATAACTCATCAACCAGATTTCGAAACCGTCTGCTTACACAACCTACCCTGCCGACATCAATGTCAGATAGAGCTTTACAGATTTTCATCTGCAACTCCGTTGGTAAACTAACTAAAGATGGGGGCAACGGCAAGCCAGTCTTCTCACATAGACAAGTAACTTAAGGCAGACAAAGCCCATCACTAATAACCCTCCAAATCTGCAACAAAACCCTCTTATTTCCGAAAGGATTTTGGGCTAGGTTTTCTATAATTTTGGGGGACACCCTGTAGTGACAGTTTCCTTCAATTGAATAGGAATAGAGTTCCATAGAAGACGAAAATTCAGAATAATGTAAACAATGCTGCGAATCGCGCGCATTAGCTAAGCTCCCATAAACACCTAACGAATTTCCCATCAATTTAAACTGAAGCTCGATATTTTCCACATGCTTATCATTTTCATCATCGATAAGAAGTGGAAGAAGAGTGTACCGAGTAAAGATCAGTTCTTTTGTTGCCCAGTACCGAGGAAGGCGAAAACCTAACCAAGCTGAGGAGCTCCCAACCTCAAACCCTACAAACCCTAATTCCAGCATCGCCGCATGCACAACAATTATCAAGAATATATAACCGCCCTTTGAATTTTCTCGTTCCTCTGCTAAAATCCTCTCCAAAAAAGACGAAATCGGTCTGGAATGTTGAAAACGATGAGCTTCTACTTCCGTAGGCTCAATACTGCCCCGTTTCTTCTTTGTGGACTGCTGAGAGTACGAAGCGCATAAATCTCTTAATATTTTATGATTAGGTTTCATAAACAACTTTCCGTCTCTCGCCCGTTTCCTGGTTTGAGAGCTTTTAGCAGGTGCCGCTGCATTCATGTCTGTTTCTGTCAATTAATCCCCAGCAAAGGATTGCTGAACTGTTTTTTCAGGTACACGGGAAATTTCGGCAAAACGAACTTCATTATAGTCCAAAATTAAAATGTCACGAGGACACGAAAGACGTCAAAAAATTAACTAAAAAATCACATAACTAAATATCTAGGCACATGGGACAATATCACTAGGCGGAGGAGGATTATCCTTTGAGGAATGAATGTTAGGATGTAGACCGTGTTTTCATGTGCGAAAGTGTTGAAGACTGTACACTAAGAGTAATATACACTTTTTAGGCGTAATTTTTTTTTTTTTTTTGCCTCGAAAAATGCACTCGACATATCGGGAAATGTGCTCTTCTCATATGGGCGAGATTTTTGACCCATAGGTTCATGGGACGGGTTTTGCCCATGGTTTTGATACCCACGGTTTTGTAAAACTGCTTAAGATTGTTTATTTATATGGTTTTATGCATATGATAGAGGTATGAAGAACATTGCGGATGTGCTTTGAATTCATTGTGAATTTATAGAGTTTGTTGAGCATAGCTCCAAACAGATCCGGTATTGTATTAAGAGAGCGGTGGCTTGTAATAAAATCGAGCAAATGATTCTTGGTGGACGTAGCCCAAATTGGGTGAACCACGTTAAATTCTGTCTCTTTGTGTTGTGTTATTTTATTCTATAATTTTATTTGAGATCTGTAATAATTTCTGCATATTAGTTTCTACTGTTGCGATTCTGTGAGGGATTATTCTGCATATTTTATCCCTTATTTCCTAACAATTGGTATCGAGCTTGGTTTGATTTGCTTAAGTGTTGAATCTCGGGAAATTTTTTTAGCTTGAGTGGGAGCTATGGCGAGATGATGGAAGATCTAGGGTTGATAAATTCAGCGGGCAGAATTTTAGTCTTTGGAAGATGCGGATGGAAGATTACCTTTATCGAAGGATCTTTATGCTCTGTTCGAGAAGGTGAACAAACCCTCGAGTATGACGGATGTGGAATGGGATTTGTTGGATCGGAAAACACTTGGAACGATCCTACATTGTGTTTTGCATCTTCGGTATTATTTAATGTTTCAAAGGAAGAGACTACAAAAGATCTAATTGATGCATTAGGAAGTTGTATGAAAAACCCTCGCCTCTAATAAGATATTTTTAATGAAAAAGTTGTTTAATATGAAGATGTCTCGAGAATAGTTGAGTGCAGATCATTTAAATGATTTCAATACGGTTGTGAATATGCTAGCCGGTTACAATAAAATTTGATGAAGAAGTTAGGGCTTTATTAATTTCGTGCTCTTTACCCGAGAGTTGGAATCCCCGATAATGGCGGTAAGTAACTCGGTTCAAGCTAACTCGAAGTTGAAGTTTGAGGATGTTGTAGGGGTGATTCTAAGCGAGGAAATGCGAAGAAAAAACTGGGAATCTTCTACTTGAGGGGAATGCTTTGACAATGGAAACTAGAGGGACACATGAAAAGAATAGAGAAACCGTGGAAAATTAAAAGATTGGGCAAGGTCAAAATCCAAGAACAAGATTGTATCTTTGGAATTGTGGAAAGCCTGGGCATGCAAAGAAGGATTGTTGGGAGCTTCGGGATAAGAAAAACAACGGGAAGAAAACAAGGAGGCAAATGTGGCAACGGGTAATGTAATGTCGGGATGCTTTGATTCTTTCTTTGCATAATATTACTTGAATCTTGGGTTTTAGATTCGGGGCTTCTTTCCATGCTTCTCCACATAGGCATTATTTTGTTGATTATGTTGAGGAGATTTTGGGCATGTTTTTCTTGGTGATGATGAGCCTTGCAACATAGTTAGAAAATGTTTTGTTTATGTAAAGATGAGAATGAGAATACTTGGCTATTGAAGGATGTCGGACATGTGCCTACATTAAGACGAAATTTGATATTGATAGAGGCGGTTGGGAAGTGATGGTTGTCTTTGTGATATTTACAACGGACTCTTGGAAGGTTACAAGGGTGCTCTTGTGGTGGCAAAGAGGTAAGAAGGTTGAAATCTTATATTTAACCACTTATAATACTAATGTTTGTAATCTTGTGGCTTGAAGTAGATCAACATTGTGGCACTATAGGCTCGGTCATATGAGCCATAAGGGCATGGAGATCATAAAGAAGGATTTGCCAGGACATATAGAAACATGTTTGGAGTTACGTGAGGAGGCTGTATATATGGGAAAAAGCGAGTAAGGTTTCTCAAGGTTGGACTCTACAAAGAAGAGAGTAAGTTAGAGTGGTGCATTCGATGTGTGGGGCCACTCAGGATCATCTCTTGGGGTTCAAGTTATTATGTTACTTTTATTGATGATGCAACAAAGAAAGTTTGAGTTTATTGTATTAGAAACAAATCGATATATTTGACACTTACGTTAAATGGAAAGCCTTGGTAGAGAATGAAAGCAGGTCTTAAGCTAAAATGTCTCGGGGTAGATAATGGAGGGAGTATTGCGTGAATGAATTTGATGATTCTGTTTTAAGAATGGAATCCGCGAGGCAAAAGGCGGTTCCGGGAACTCCGCAGTGAGAATGGGGTATTAGAAAGGATGAATAGAGCAATAATGGAATGTCTTAGGAGCATGAGGATACATGCAGGACTACCTTTTCTTTTTGGGCGAAGCGGTGAGCACTGTTGTGTACTTGATAACAGAGGACCCTCAAGTGCCTTGGATGGAGGCATACCAAGAGAGGCTTGGTATGGTAAGAAAGTTGATTATTCATTTCTTAGAGTCTTTGGATGTGAGGTGTTTGTTCATATAGACAAGGATGATAAAACCAAGCTAGAGGTTAAATCGGAAAAATGTACTTTCATTGGTTATAGTGGTGATGACTTTGGATATAAATGTTGGAGTATTAAGAACAAAAAAATCATTCGATCTAGGGATGTGGTCTTTAATGAGAAAGTCATGTATAAGCAGCAATTGCAGGAAAACAAGAAAGAATCCAAGAAAGAATATGCAGCGGTAGAGGATCTTCCGGATGGAAAAGTGACACATGAATCAGTTCAGGAACCTCCTCAATAGGAACCCCAAACTCCTATATTGAGGAGGTCTTCTAGGGTAAGAAGATAACCTGAACGTTTTTCTCCTTCTCTTTATTATTTATTACTCACTGATAGTGGAGAACCGGAAGAGCTTTGATGAAGCAATGCAAGTAGATGCCGGGAAGAAGTGGGAGCAAGCCATGGATGAGGAGCATCGGGTCTCATGGAGCACCGGACATGGGATTTGGTAAAGCTACCAGAAAGAAAAGAGCATTACGAGAACAAGTGGGTGTCTGAGTTAAAGATGAAGGAGGAAAGAAAAGATATAAGGCTGGTTGGTGGTCGAGGATTTGCATGAAACAAGGTATAGATTTTGATGAGACATTTTCTCCCGTAATAAAAATGACTTCTATTAGAACTGTTTCTAGGAATAGTTGCGGTAGAAGACTTACACTTAGAACGACTTGATGTAAAGACTACATTTCTCCATGGTGATTTGGAGGAGGAACTATATATGCAAGAACTAGAGGACTATGAGGTCAAAGGTAAAGAGGAGATGGTGTGCAAACCGAAGAAGAGCTTGTATGGCACGAAACAAGCTCCACGTCAATGGTATAAGAAATCGATAGCTTCATGATGGAGCAAGGTTATATTAGATGTCATTCGACCATTGCGTGTATACAATTTTTTTTTTTAGAATGACAGTTATATTATCCTTTGTCGTATGTGGATGACATGTTGGTTGTTGCAGGTAAAAACATGCAAGAAATAAAAGTACTCAATAAGCAACTAAGTGAATCCTTTGCTATGAAGGATTTGGGGGCAGCCAAACAAATCCTTGGTATGAGGATATCTCGGGATAGGAAGGAACAGAAGCTGACTTTATCTCAGGAAGAGTACATTAAGAAAGTCTTAGAGTGGTTTAATATGCAGGATGCTAAACCGGTTGGGACTCATTTGGCAGGGCATTTCAAGCTATCAAAGGAGCAGTGTCCCAAGACAGAGCAGGAGAGAAACCAAATGTCCAAGGTACCTTACTCATCAGCCATTGGCAGTTTGATGTATGCCATGGTGTGCACTAGGCCCGATATTGCCCATGCGGTGGGGAGCGGTTAGTAGATTTATGAGTGATCAGTAGAGATCACCTGGCAGCGATAAAGTGGATCCTTCGGTATTTGCGAGAGACCATGGGGACAGTTTGTGTTACTGATGGATCAAACACCATTTTGTGTGGTTATGTAGATTCAAATATGGATGGAGATGTAGACAAGCAGGAGAAGCACAACAGGTATGTTTACATTGTAGGTGGAACAACAAAGAAGCTAGATTTCATGACTACGAAGTTGGTGGCTTTATCAACCACAGAGGTGAGTATCTTCACGCCACTGAGGCAAGTAAGGAAATGATTTGGTTACAACAATTACTTGAGGAGTTGGGGCATAAATAAGAGGAATGAAAGTTGCATAGTGATAGTCAGAGTGTTATACACCTAGCTAAGAACTCTGCTTTCCACTCTAGGACAAAGCATATACAGTTAAGGTACCATTTCATCAGGATAACTTTGGAGGAAGAGAAGTTGAAGTTGGAGAAGATTCATACCAGTCAGAATCCTGCAGACATGATGACCAAGGTGGTCACAAGGGAAAAATTGAAGTTGTGTTCAGCTTTGGTTGGTCTTCACAGAAACTAGTGAAGGGTTGAGAAGCTTGCTCAGAGGAAAACTAGTCTCCAAGTGGGAGATTGTTAGGTTGTGGAGCTTGTTTTCATGTGTGAAAGTGTTGAAGACTGTACACTTTTTAGGCGTAATTTTTTTTTGGCCTCGAAAAATACACCCGACATATCGGGAAATGTGCTCTTCTCATATGGGCGAGATTTTTGACCCATAGGTTTATGGGACGGGTTTTGCCCATGGTTTTGATACCCACGGTTTTGTAAAACTGCTTAAGCAGTTGTCTATTTATATGGTTTTATGCATATGATAGAGGTATGAAGAACATTGCAGATGTGCTTTGAATTTGGCTGTGAATTCTGTAGAGTTTGTTGAGCATAGCTCCAAACGGATCTGGGTATTGTATTAAGAGAGCGGTGACTTGTAATAAAATCTGAGTAAGTGATTCTTAGTGGACGTAGCCCAAATTGGGTGAACCACGTTAAATACTTTGTCTCTTTGTGTTGTGTTATTTTATTCTATAATTTTATTTGAGATCGTAATAATTTCGTATATTAGTTTCTCTTATTGCGATTCGTGAAGGATTATTCCGCATATTTTATCCCTTATTTTCTAACAATGAACTCCCCATAGGCTCCTTAGAAGGTAAATTAATAGCCCATATGACAGGATCGACATGAATCTCCAGTCAGGGAGTGACGAGCCTTAACTGCCACCCCCTCCCCCCAAGAGGCGAGTTCAGATTGGAGGAGTTGGGCACAACCTTGGCGATAGTGACCATTTGGAAAAATTGATATTAATATTTTAGTAGCATGTGGAACACGATGTCATGTCACTTAATGAATTAGTTTCAACTCATAATTTTCGACATTTATATTATATTTTTATTCCAAAAAATCTCACAAACGACCACCCTACATATTTAATTCTATATGAGATATGAGGGTACATACCAAGGGAAAATCTATTTTCCAAATTTTTAAAAGGATAATAAAGTTGATATTTATTGTCATGTGTTTCTTGTTAAAAAAATCCTTTTATTCTATTTTCCAATTTTTATTGAACTATACTTAATTTAAAATTTAAATTTTTATAGAAATATCCACTTTTTTATATTGTTGAACATACTTATATAGCTTTTCTATAATCATGTTTTCTCACAATGTGTTCACATTGAAATTAATTGTGAGATAGTAGGCTTGTTTCACAAGCCAAAACTCTTACAAAGCTTGTTTGCTTTCGCATTTGTTTTAATTTTTTTCCTATGTAATTTTTCTCCCTTCTACCCACAAAACATCACCTTCGACAATATTTGCCAACTTTTGGCCTTGTTATTCATAGGGTCAGTGACTCACTAGGTGCTAGGTAGCAATGTACAAATTAATTTATTTGAAAGTTAAACATTTTTTTAATTTACATTTTTTATTTGGGATGTTGAAATAGAGGGAAAGTGACAATTCTTTTATTGGAATTATCGCAATCATATTACTATAAAAAAGGTCACAATAAAAGGTGGTCGATAGAGTCGCAACCCAAAACCATGTCAAAAAAGTAGAACAAAAATCTATGGTATCAATATATCACAAGAAAACTAGGCACATATGGCCACAAGACTAGGCAAGAGGAGGAAGATCACTTCAAGCCAATAGGGTTCCAATGGTAGACAACTAATTATCTAGAGGATCTTGAACAATCCAACCATTAGCTATTCGAGAGGATATTTAGTAGCAAGCGAAACATAATTCCCCAATCGGGAGGTGGGAAGCCCAATGACAGTCACCCTGGTGCATGAGAAGGCTAGCGAGATGGAGTGGCATAGGGACCAATCACATACTTCCCCGTGATGGTGGTGGACTCCATCCCCATTGTCACTCACTGTGTGGCAAGGTGTGCAAGGACATAGATCGGGGAGGGATGAAGACATTGTGAGTGGCTTTGCCAACCCCGATAGCCGGTGGTGGGGAACCCGGTTGGAGTAGATTCGGTGGCACTTGACTAATTGTGTAAGGGACACTCCCTAATGTGCGAGCAACTCTTGAAGATGTTGGAATTCAAGAGCCACTTTCTCGGCGTGTGGTTGAATGTGGAGGTAAATTATAACAATATTAATACTATCATTACACTGGAATTGAATGAAAATAACATCATTATTAATGATGGCCACATTTCTAGCTTTCCATAGTTGAAAAATAATGATAGCTCTAAAAAATGCCACAAAAAGAACAATGTAAGCATTGAGAATAATATCCAAACAGAGACAAATTCCAAGTGATAGGCTCGGGATGATAGGGCTTGAATAATGAGTGTATCCAATTTTAGGTAGCTTGCACAAGGGGCAAAACCAAAAAAATGCTTGTAATGCCCCCATTCGTCATTGCTCGATATTCGTGGCGACCGAGCTTCTAAGGCTGGCCGTGAACGCCATTGTATTCCCTTTTGAAACGTTGGTGTCGTCGTCTTGTTGAGCCTTCTTGCTTGCGTCAGTGTCGATGCTTTGGTTGCTGGCCCGCAGACATCCTCGCGATTTACCCTATTAAAGGAAGACCTTGTTCTTGCTATATCGAACCTCCTGTTGATTGTTGTTTGTTGCACGCGGAGAAATTTTTTTGCCGTAGTTTTGGTCACGCTCATGCTCGACCTCTGATTAAATAATAATAATAATAATAATTATTATTATTATTTATTTGTCGTCACTTTTGTGCTAAGTCCTAAGCGACTTTTCGAACCCCGTCAGTGTCGCCACATTTTAAAACAAAAAAAAAAAAAAAAAAAAAGAATAATAAAAGAATGGACGTCGGTTATACTACGTAGTTAGTTCTTTGTCAAATCGATTTGTCGACCTAACGGAATTATTTAAAAAAAAAAATGAAATTTTGATTAATTAGATTTATTTCATTTTGTGGATAAGTAATTTTTGCCTGACAAGTTGGTGAGAAGTGAGAGATTTTAATTGGGCCGCCTGTTTTCTGCCCTAGTCGACTGTAAAATTAATGATGAAATTGACCTTTGCTGGATTGGGGCGCCTTTTTCCTCCATCTTGGTCGCACTTCTTTTCTTGTAACATTTCTTGTCTTGTATCCTTCCATGTCCTTGTTATTCTCCTGCAAATTTCGGCTCTGTCGGCGTGAGATCTTGGGAGGGCGAACTGGGTGAAGATTGGTGGAGAAAAAACGTTAGAAAAGTTACCTCCTTTTTGTTGCGCGCCTGGCCCTCGTTCCCTTGTTTTTATTTGCCTTCCATGGCCGCATTGGATCCTGCTCACGCCTGGTACTGGGGGCGTTTGGAAAACGTGGAGGAAGATTGCTGGTGCGCAGATCTTGGACGCATCCATTTTTTTTCCTGCCCTGGCCGTGTGGGTCTGTGGGATGAAGGAGTACTTCGTTGTTGTGGTCTTGTGGACATGGGTTTTTGCTGTTGCCTGATGCGTTTTGGGGGAAGAAGGGGCGCGGGTTTCTTTTGCTAGCGCGCACAGCGCCTGCCATTTGGTGTCGTAGGCGTGTTACCTCCACTTTCATTTGGGTGCTGCGAGTTGTGTTCTTGTTGGGGATCCACAGCAGCCTGCAACATTATTTAGCCAGGCAGCAGGCGTGTGCAGTTCCGTAGGCGCCTCTTTGAGCGCTGCCAACAAACAGGCATTTGTCCAACAATGTTGTTACCTATTCAGTTTTGAATGCATCCTCAAATTTGGGATTCTCCTTCAAGTTTTATTTATTTTTTTATTATCAAAATCAATTAGTGACAGTAAGAATGTTACCAGGAGACCTGATGAAATTTATTACAAAGATTCTCTATTGAGACTTACTTGTTTTACGATGCAACTCATGGAAGAGAATCTCATAGAGGAGGATCTGTTTCATATCAGAATATTCATGAAGCACAATTTGCTTTGCAATTATGAACTTATTAGGGGAAGTTTTGAATTTGCATGGGCCATTCTGCTGCCCAGGTTTGGAGCTCTCCTCGTGTTTTTCTTCACATCCTCAAAGCTCACAAAGCTTGGTACTGAAAAGAAGCGCAAAAATGATGTTGAATACAAGGAGGGAGGCCAACGGGATTGGATGCAAGTGCTAGTGAATAGTTCGATTGCCACAGCACTAGCGTTAGGAGTTGCTTTTTGACAGGCTGGAATGATATCTGTTTGAACTCAGAAAAGGCACCTTTGGTTACTGGTCTGATTGGGGGTATTCTTGGGCACTATGCATGCTGTAACGGTGATTCCTGGTCTTCGGAAATTGGTGTTCTTAGTAGTGACCAACCTCGGCTCATTACTACCTTCAAGGGCTTTTGGCGTGTTCTTGCCTTGGGAAGCGCATTAAAGGCATGATAAGTCCTAACCCTCTCTCTTAATAATTTATTTACTTTAGCATTTAGATAAATCAATCTCTGCAGTTTTGTTTGAACTCTGTATATGTGATGTCTCCTTTGGATTGTTGATGTGTGATTCTCTTTTACTAAGTTAGTAACGTCTTGGATTCTTGATATTATTTAATATTTATTTACATATATATATGTTGACTCTTTCTTGAACGAGATGCCCAAAAGAAATGGGTTTCGAATGACTTTTAAACACAATTTGCATGAGTTGATCTCTCTCCCAAGTGATTCTCGCTTCTCGACCTTATAAAGTTGGTTTATCATTTTGCCATGATTACTCCTGTGAATAGTGGATTCTGTAGGAAATATTGTGGTGTGTGAATGAGATTTAGAATTTTTCTTGTCTTGTTTTTATTATGTAAAACATGGCGTGAAAACGGGAAATTTTCTCGAAAGACTGTGTTGGTCTTTTAATGTGGATTGATAATAGTATAAACCCCCATTAGGATTGGAGGCTTCTATTTGGGGAGAGTCGTACTGGCTCTTACTGGTCCTTCTAGATACTATCCGACTCCTTTGATTATCGTTACTTTGGGGATTATTGAACACCCCTCTCCAGGCCCTATACTATTCTTATTACTATGAGCTTACTTTTAGATTGGAACGCTCCTGAAACATGTGTTAATGGGGTTCTATTTTGTGACCCTTGTGAATACGGTAAGCCTCAAGACGTTAGTTTGTGTGGATAACTATATGGCTTAAGTTTGAGGCGCTTCTTAGATCTTCGAATCAGTTAAAGTAATAATGGATACATCGAACCCTCATGAATGTGTATATTCTGCAAGTTTGATTGACATGTGATGGCCCTCAGGCATATGAATTCAGACAATGCTTGAAATATGAGATTATAAATTTATCCTATACTTTGACTTCAAAGTGGTTGAAATGCTTGTTGGTAGGAAAAGCAGATGAATAGGAAGTTATGAGAACTACCCTAAAAGAATTCTTACACGACCTTAAGTAAAGGTGACAACTAACATAATGGGATTTATTCATACCTTATATGACGTTAAGGATAAAAGTCGACCTGAAATTATTTAACTTCATTATATAGGACAATGATTGATACCCATAAATTGAGATATACGAGTGGAGGTTGAATTATATAATATGATATATTATGCTATCAGGCAACCGGTAAGAATAAATATGTTATTTCAATCCTTGGTTAGCGCGTGGAATATTTTCTGGCATTTATGATGATTACTATGTTAGCTAAAAATTGGTACTTGCATCTCAATTGTGAGTTGAGATAATGTTGATACTTGCATTTATAGTGGCTTGGACCACGCTTACCTGTTTTAGCTAGCCAAATGTACCTTCTACTCATTAACGAAGTATGACGGTATTGTTGTTCGTAATTCATCCCTCTGAGTTGGACTCTTATACTAATGGAGGCATATAGAGACAAGATAATAAACCACTGATAGGATATCTAAATAATATATGAATTTGCTGATTGGAGGAACCCTTGTTTACTTATGTACATTCTTTAAATTGTGAGATAAATATCAAAAGTATACTTACATATCCTTGATTTTCTATAAAGGTTGATACTTGGGTAATATTGATGATTATCATATGATTGACACTTGTATTTATTATAGAAGCTTAATGTCGTTGGTGCTTGTATTTAATTGAGAGATAATATTGTTGGACACTTTTATATGTGAAGTAGGTTGAGGGTATTAGGTGAGCGTTACTATTGTTACTGTAATTTAATTATGATTAAATGCAAGGTTAAGGTTGCTTATCTTCTAGCCACTTGGAATTTTAGTTCATATGTAAGCAGATTTTAGGGAAGTGTTCAATGATGGGTATGAAATGTGTTATCATGAGATGTGCAGTTAAGATTTGAATACATGACTAGGAATTATTTGATAGGGAGTATTGCAAAATTTCATTTATTTAAATGCTAGATGGCATAAGTTATTAGGTGAGGTTTATATCTTATCATGCTCAGTTCTAGCGAACTGACTCTAGTAAATATTTGCTGCAGATGGAATGTTAGCGAGTAGATGAGGGATAGACTTGTAAACTTGTGCATCATCTTCAGCTGAGAAGTTCTTACATGAGTCCTTTTTATATTGTTCAGCTATGGATAACATACAGTGGAAAATGTAGGAGAGGATTTTGGTCTTGGTATGATGTATTTGTGATCTTTGTCATCTTAACTTTGGACACCTTGGTTCGTTTGACCATCATTGAAAATATTAAAATATTGGTTACTACTTGTTGAGTGACCTTATGGGATTATTGGTATTTTAAGTATGGATGTAACCTTGTTTTGTTCTGGTGAATGAGTGTTATTAAACTTTACCCTTGAAAAGAAATGTTGAGTAAATCTTGCTATGACTTATTAATAATGCGACAAAAGTAAAATAATGTGGGTCGTTTAATACTTATAAAAGTTGAACTAAAAGTTATATTTAAATAAATTAATGTAGAGGTTACCAAGTTGAGAGCAAGGAATTCTTTAAAGAAATCATAGGCGAGACTATCTTTGAGAGTAAGAATTATATAACATGTTAACCCTAGCTTCTCTAGTGAACATTATTCCTTTTGGGGTGAAATTTGTAAAATAACTCTAAGGTGAAATGAACTGTTAGTTGTTAGAAGAGGATAAGATTTAATAAGCCTGAGAAAACTTAGCATTGTAAGAAGCATTGTACAAATCATATCTAGAGTCTTAGCAAACTGTAGTTAAGGATCGAAAGAGGTTACTTAAAAATAAATAACCATCAATAATTTCCTCATTGTGGCTTGCCCTATCTGTAGGTGTGTTATGTGGTGGTTTCTTATGTTGTTTTTTCAGATAGAAAAGTGAATCATCCTTGGCGTGTGTGAACATTTCCGTGCTACCCTTGTGGTCATCCTTGTATTGAGTTACCCACGGAGTTAGTTGTGACCTTGGTGGTGGCATGTTGTGTCGTGTCATGCGTAAAAAAAGAAAAATTATCCTGTTTTTTTTTACTGTGTTGTTTGGGTGTGAAATTTTTGGGTCGTTACAATGCTTGAAGGTTTTAGGGATACCATAAGCGAGACATTTGGGATTGTCAACACTAAGATGTTTAAGCCTTTCACTAAGTGGGGGGCCTTGGTATATAAGGCACCAAAGAAAATGCACAATTTTGGGTTCTAACTAGGAATTCCACACCTAATTGAGGCAGAAAATCCACACTTGAGGTGAAGAATTGAGCTTCCATCTAGAATTGAGCGTGCAGATGGCAAGAGAAAAAGGGCTTATACCCCGGTAGAGTAACCCTGGCATGTAATGTTTGAAGGAGGTATCCATGTTCCATCTCTAATCTTTCGACCAAGTAGTTGGTGGTTGTAGACAAAAAGAATTACCCAGACCTAAGAGAGTATCCTAGGGGGAAGCTCTTGCACTTTGATACCTCTCCAATCTAGAACATATTGTCAACGCATTAAATGAGTGCAATCAAAGGCAAAAAGAATTCCTAGAAACTTGAACTGTCCCCCACGTTGAAGCCATTTCCAAGAGTTTTGCTTAAGCCAATCCGGCATGGGGAGAGTGCTTTTCTTGTAACAAAAGTTCTGCTCCATTGCTTAAGCATAAGGAAATTATAGTCTGCAAAGTTCATGTTGATAAGTTGAGTGGAGTGATCCGGGAGATAAAATCCACAAACCATCCCTAGGGAAGCATGCTCAGAAATTAAATATCCAAAAGCTTTTGTTGCTAACACAAAGAGTGTTGGGACGAGAGGGTAACCATGTCCGATTGAGTGAAACAAGACACAATTGGAGGATTTCTTGCCATTGATGGTAAGGTAAGCAAAAGTGTCGAGAATATGGTTTAAATCAAGGAGGAAAAATTTGCCAAATCCAAGATCCTTCAATATAGCTAATATGAAAGGCCATTCTATATAATCATAGGCTTTATCGAAATCCAATTTAAGGAAAATGGTTTTCTAGCAAGAGGTCCAAGCCCACTCCATACCTTCCCAAATCACAATATATGTTGTATAAATATCTTCCTTTAATGAAACTAGTCTGCTCAGGCCTAACAATCACTAGAAGAATATGGCGGAGCCACGACATCGGGATTTAGCAAGGATTTTATATGAAACATTAATAAAAGTTATCAATCGCCAACTGGTGATAAGCTCAGGATCACCCATATTAGGTATGAATTTACTATTGCCTTCGTTGATAATTCTTCCAAGGGAATGATTAGCTAACACTTGTTTGTAGACTTGAAGAAGATCTGGGCCAACAAAGCGCTAGGTTGTTTTATAGAGTTCACAAGGGGACCTATCAATACCTGGGATTTCTCATTTGCCATGCACTGCAAGGTATAGTATAATTATTCTAGCAAATCACATTTGATTTTGGTTGTCTAGGATAACTTTCAAGGAACAACATTGAGGCATTTTGGGAGTGCATCTTGACGTTCTTGGGTGCAGGATTGGGCTTGAAACACCGGCTTATAGTGTTTTGGTAACATGTTTGTCAAAGAAGGGCTCGCCAAATCCGAGTCTTTTATTTTTAAGGGTTTTTTAACAACTGCGACAGAGCAGAAAACAGAGGAATGTGGAATTGATGTGTGGAAGCAGAATTCTGTCTCGCCACTCACAGTGGACTTGGACAGGAATGGACAGGAATACAACTGAATGAATTGAGCCGAAAAAATCCTTCACCAAGTAACCGCCAAGCTTATTTGGGGTTTTTTTCAATGTAATGTTCACATCACCATTAGAGGCCGTTTCTACACTAGTGGAATGAGATCTTTCCATGGCAGCCATTGCGCTAAGAGAGCCTTCTCACCAAATAAACTGTTATGCACAGGCATTGCAATCAAAAACCTTGGCACAGTCACCATAGTGAACCATGCTCTGTCTGCAGTTTAGAGCCATATGACGTGGGGGCAACTTGAAGCTGAACATAGGCCATTACTAGGGTTGTAATCTTGAAAAACAGCTTAGAAATTAGGGTTTCAAGCCTCAGTGTGGATGGCTAGGATGGATTCGATGGCTGTCCCATGCCCAGATGACCATCTGGCTGTCGATAATTGTAAGTGCAAGGTGTGCTCGGCTGTATGACACCATTGGTGTAAATATCATAATAGTTTTCTGTAAGAAAAATCTACTGTTCTTCTCTAATGCCACAAATTTATTTAAATGGGTCTATTAATGGTTTAGAAGGCCAGAACCTAGAAAAGTAGGCTATTGTTTACATATAAATACCAGTATTTCTTCAGCATAAGTGTTTCCTGTGTATAGATTTCCCAAACCGTTACATTTTTGAAGTATGTGTCTTCTTTCCTTTTTACGCAGGATACCACACGGAAAGAAAAATACAATGCCTAAAAATTTCTTATAGGCACATATTCAAAACACTCACAACTTGATAAATAGTAAAATATGAAATTTGAATTAAACATCATTATTTAAAAATCTAACAAGAATTTTCCTTTTACTGAATGACTCATAAAACAATGTATTGATCATGTGAATCCGTTGTCGTATATTTAATAAAGATTGCAGCAAGTTTGAATATGTTGCTTAGGAGATTGTAGAATCTTATTTGCTCACCAGGAGTTCAATGCCAATAATCAAATCTACAAATCGAACTGTAAATCCCTGCAAAAACTAATAAAAGCGCTACAATCACAGTCAATCAGCATACTGACCTGAGGAGGTAGGAAAATGGCTGGGACCAGCTGAAGAATAACCTTGAGCATGTAAAGGAGCACTTTCTGGGGCAGGCGAGGTATGAATATAGTTAGGACCAACTGGAGAATAACTGATAGCATGTTCCAGGGCTGGTGAGCTAAGAATATAGCTAGGACCAATTGGAGAATAACCAAGAGCATGTAAAGGAGCACTTTCTGGGGCCGATGAGGTAGGAGTATAGCTAGGACTAACTAGAGAATAACTGATAGCATATTGGAGGGTTGGGAAGTTACTAATATAGGGAGGATAAATGATAGCATGTAGACCACTTTCCAGGGTTGGTAAGGTAGGAGTATAACTGAGAATAGGATCATAGCTGGGAGCAAAGGAACAGGGAATTGGATCATCTCTGGGAGCATTGGGAGTGTATCTGAATGGGTAACTTGTAAAAGAACTGGACCTACTTGTGTTGTGATGAAAAATTTCACTGGGATTATAAGTAGGGGCGTGGGGACAATATGACTTTCCTATACTGTCGAGAGTCTTCCTCTGGAACCACATTCTTTTAAATGCATCTTTCCAACTATGAGCATGCCTTTCCTCAATCCTAGCAATGTGTGACAATTCCTTGTTCTTACTAAGGCATTGAAATTCATCCACGCACTTGTGCTGCCATAAATCATCATCTGAAACCAGAACTCGAAGCTCTCTGCAAACACAACCCACCTTAACAATATCAACAGCGGGTAAGCCTTTCAAGATCTCCATCTGTAGGTCTACAGGCAACATTATAATAGATCGGCCCAATGACAAGCCGGCCTTTTCACATAGAGAAGTAAGCCCATCCTTCACAAACCTCCACATCTCACACACATCCCTTTCATGGTCTAAAGAGTCTTGCCCTTCGCCAAATTTAGAGACATTTTCTCCAATCTTAAGAACATTATTTGGGAATTCCATGGAAATCGAATTAATGAAATGTCGTATGGAAGGCAAAAATTTACGAACTTTGAAAGAGTCGCTACAATAATGCGAAAAGTCATTAATTAAGCTCCCATTTACCACTAAAGAGTTTGCCATCAGTTGAAACTGAAGCTCAATACCCTCCACATATTTAGCCCCTTTATCACCTCCATTATCGACGACACGTCGAGGAAGACTGCACGGCGATTATCAGTAACCCGTGACCACTCTTGGCATTTTCTTTCTCTTCTGACAAAACTCTCTGTAAACAATACAAATTGGACCTTGATTTTTCTGCAATTCGAGGTTGATCAGCCGTGTCCTGTTTCCCCTCCATGACTTCCCTTGCAGTTTCAATAACAATTTCAAGTTACGGAAGAATTTACCGCACCCCGTTATATAGCCCTAAAATCGAATAATTTTCCTAGGGTTTTACAATTAGGTTTTTGCTTGCTTGATGCTCCAACCGGTTTTACTTTTTTAATTATTATAAAAGTTCAACTTTGTCGCGTACTGCGTTTTAATGTTATTAATAAATATTATAAAAAACTTTTAAATTAAAAATAGAACGAAAAATTAATTGATTATGAATAAAATGTAAACTTCCGAAGCCAATATTGAGTTTTAGGTATACTGTTAGAAATGTTTCCATTAATTGAATAATTGAAGTATGATTGGTGAGTATGCCACTTGATTGTATATATTGACGATAATACAAAGTCTTAAAGACATTGGATATAGAAAGATTTAATTAGATAGGACTAACCTTGGTTTATGATTGACTTTGATGAATTAGATTCTCTGTAGTTATGGTTACTTATAGGAAGGAAAGTAATGATTTAGATGTAGCTTCCTCATTATTATAATCTACCTTATTTAACCCAAAACATAAGTAGGGATGACGATGTTCATATTTATGTAATTTAGTGATTCTCAAAAAACAAAATCAATTCGTTAATGAAATAACACAAGCACAAACACCTAAAATATGTTTATCTAATAATTGTTTAGAAATATTAATCTCAAATTTCTTATTACTAGACCACAATTATTGATAGCTTTGTTACATTCTTTACATGGTTTCCATTGATTAAAGATAAATGATGTCAATTTAGATTGACATCAAACGGACCCAAATTTAAAGTTAAAATAAAAGTGAACACATTCACACACATTATAGCTCATTTTCATCATATGGTTGCCATTGCAATATGTCTCTCTGCGTAATTATAAAGATAATATGTTCAAATTCTAGCCAAGCTTAAAAGGGAGAGCTTCAACATAAATGTTAATCAAACTAAAGTGGATGAGCTCAGGAAAATCGAAGCTTGATAACTAATTATTCATTAAAGAAAGACCTAGAATTTGATCGTTTACCCATATTTAGTAAAGTTTTAACCCATAAATTGTACTTTATATTTTTGTGTTCTTCATAAACTCTTACTTCTTAACATAAGTAATCGAGAACAAGACTCGATTCCACATGGATCACCAGTCCTATGTTTGTAAACAATTCTAATTAAGTAAAATTCTTTAAAAGACTACATCAATCTAAACACCATTGTTGATTGTGATAATCATTTCACTAAAACATTTATTATTCTTATTAGTTCCCAAAGGGAGGATAATATACATTTCATGCTATTCAATTAACAATGTTACTTTGAACCAATCATATACAAGAATTTTTCTGTCTATATCAAGTTTTCTAATGTATAAACTTTGAATTGACATATTTAGATAAATATAATTTCACATAAATTAATTTATTGGAATTTTGATTAGTGAGAAAGAGTGATTTGACAAAATTTTCTTCTTATTGAACTATTGGGTTTCCTATTATTTTAAAGCCAAAAACTGTAAATAGCTAAGTGCCCTGGTATGTATAAGGAGACTACGGCATGGACAAACCGGAAACAAAGTACAATTCATTGATGAAGCAAAATACTTCAAAGTAGGTAACCTGTTCACAATGGAATACCATTGTTAGCTGAAATGGGCATACAAATACTATATTCACCAGCAAATAATAGTGTTTTGGTGTGATTATTGTTGATGAATGCTATTCATGGTCCAAGCATAACATTGAAGCTTTGTTATGTGAAGAATTTTATCTAAAACTTATTCTGGAGCAGGCTACTTAATTTCTATGCTACTGCTGAGTTGAAACATTTTTTTGGAGAAAAACAACTATAATTAATAAAAGAAAGACCTGATACATCAAGATAGATCAATTTAATTCTCTTACCTGAATTTAACCCAGAACAAAAATACAATGCAAATCAAAAAAGGAATAAAATGAAAAGAAAATATGACCAAATCCTTCGATTTCTTCGCTTATAAGGAAAGCAGAATACCTAGGTGCGGAAGAAATAGAAGCTCTTCACTTCCCCGACTGCATCATTTGTTTCATTTTTGTGGGAGATTTTGATGCTTTTATTTCTTCTCCTTTTCTTTTCTCGTGGGAATTTTTCATCAACTTTCCCATGTTAAGAAAACAAAATAATAAAAACTGAGGAGGATATCAGCCTTGCCGAATACATGGGCCGAAACACTAGGTTAGAGCCTTTGGAATCAACCAAAATGTTGGAAGAAAACTAACATGTCTGGTGAGTGGCCAACCAGTGGGCATGGAGGTCACTCACATACTTCACAAACGCCTGCAAGTTTGCGTGAGAAGATTCTCCTTTTTGAAATAGCCATTTTTGCCTTGTGTCGTAATCCCTGAACTCTAGTTCTCAGAAGTTTCCCTTCTTCTTCCACCAAAAGCTTTATCACGGCTCTCTTCACCACACCTTCATCTGGCACAGCGTCCATATTACCGCATATTTGTTCAGAATTGTGCAAGTGATTAACCAGAAACTTATTAGTGAAAGGCTGCTCTGAAAACATAGGCCAGGTGAGCATGGGGACTCCAAGGCTTATGCTCTCCAGTGTAGAGTTCCATCCACAGTGGCTGAGAAAAGCCCCCACGGAAGGATGTGAGAGAATGAGGAGTTATGGCGCCTAGTCCCATATGACCAACCCCCTGTCCTTGGTCCGTTCTTTGAAACCCTGGGGCATATCCGCCTGGCCTCTAGCCCCCTCGCCAGCGCCCCTCTCTGCTCTTCGTTCAGACACGATTCGCTCCCGAAACACACAAAAACCACAGAATTGAGGCTCCGGGAATCCAACCACCTCAAACACGCCGCCCTTACCTCGGCTGTCACCGGTCACGCGTTCGATCCCCTCTGCGTCGAAAATCCTCTGGGCAAGCATAGGACCGACACTCCACACAGGCCTCCCTGTTAGCCTCTTAATGTGATCGACCCCAACAAGTCCATCTCGTAAAACATATTATAAATCAAACCTTGGCCTCCCATGCTCTGGTTGTTCTCGCCTAAAATTTATTCGGGGATTGGTTTCCGGGTCGCGCACGACGACGGGCAACTCAGACTTGAACAACTTAAAATTAAAAAAGCTCCGGAACCTCGAAATAATCATTTTCGCTTTCCACATTATTCTGCGGCGAGTATTTCACTAAAGATTGTTGCGCAGACATGGCAAATGCCACGTTAGTGTGGAAAACCACAGTAGGAACCCCAAATTTTGCGCCCATGCGATGATCCTAGCTCGTAAACATGTCGCTTATGATCCATACAGGAAAAGGAAATCGAAAATATTCGTTTTAATTCGGATTCTGTCCATTTTTCATCAGCAGCTCCAGCCACTGTTCTAACGGTCCGGCCAGCTTGTGGGACGACTGCATGAGAATTCTGATCAAATGCACAACATTGCCCAGCGTAGTTACATAGGAAACAATTAAACCCCGAGAAGCCAGAAGTTTGGCCAGTTCCGGGAAGGGAATAAGATGGCCATGTCCCAAGACAGAACGACCACCACATGAGGCTTGCACTTACCCTTACCACCATTGTTGTTCTTCACCATAGATTATTTTCTACAAAGCACTGACTGATTACTTCTGCGCTATCTATTTCAAAACAAATATCTTATCTGAGCCACGAACCCTAAAGCCACGATAGCGGACAAACCTTCTTTCTGTTGCTCCGGGAAAACCAGTGGAAATGTTAAAAGGCATCTGCGTCAACCAGGAGGAGGTTGAATCCCATGACATGCAGGTGAAGCAGGTCATGAAGGAATTATATCTAACTCCTAACCTAGAGGGTGTGCGCTGCAAATAGAAACAATACTATGAACACACACAAACTCACAAGAGAAATATAAAAACAAGGCTTTCTATTAAAAATACTCCAGAACACTTCGGTGCCTACTCTTGCTTTTCTTGCTTTTTGAATTACAAAATGAAACCTCTTATTTATAGAAGTTTTCCAACCTTCTACCTTAGAAAATATCTCATAATATCTCATAATATCTTATATTAGATATTATTGATCTTTTGGATATTTTTTAGATATTCCCAGATATTTCTAGATATTCTCTTGATATTTTCTAGATATTATATACAATATCTTTTGATATTTTGGAGGAGTTAATATTCACAATAAATGTGAATATCTTTTACATAAAGTTGAATTCCATAAAGTTTAAACTTTATCTAGAACAAGATTAGATATTTCCAACAGTAGCTGAGAGCGAAGCGGTGGTCGACATGCTTGAGATGCTTATGTGAGGGGTAGTCACGCCTCCGAAGTAACCAATATTTCTTTGGGAGAAGTATTTCCATGCATAATTTGGGCCTAAACTAAACTTTTATGTATGTAAATTAAACACCACTATTTAAATTTGAATTAAACACATTATATTTCCAAATAAAACAAATAACGAATTTCCTTTTTGCTGCATAATGCATTAAAAAAAATGTATCACTCATGTGAATCCAAGGTCATGGATTTTAAACTGATTGCCACAATTTTGAATGGGGTGTGCTTAGAAGCAAGAACCATGACATCATAAGCAAGGATTAAAGGTTATAATCAAGTTGCAAATAATTGTAATTTTCTCTGTTAATTTCATCTAATAGAAATTCAATGACAATCCATTTTTTTTTTCAGGTCTATAGATTTAAAAATAGGAAAAAATGTTAACAAAGCTACCTCCTTCCTGTGTACCTTAGTTGCTTGCACCAGATGCATGTATTTTTCACATGTCGATTTACACTGTGACTGATTTGATTCTTTGTTTGTACTATCTAGTAATCACATTTGTAGAATCTTATCTTCTCACCGGTGTTCAACACCACTAATCAAATCTACAAATTGAACTCAGTAAATCCTCGCAAAAACTAAAAACAAGCTACAATCACGGTCAAACAACATACCGACCGGGAAGGTAGGAATATAATAGGACCATTTGGAAAATAATTGAGAGCATTTAAAAGAGCACTTTCCAAGGTTGGCGACGTAAGAATATAGCTAGGACCAACTTGACAATAACCGAGAGCATGCAAAGGAACACTTTCTAGGGGTGACGAGGTAGGAATATACCTAGGACCAAGCTGGAGAATAATTGAGAGCAAAATGCTAGTGAGGTAGGAATATAGCTAAGACCAATGAAGAATAAGCGAGAACATGCAAAGGACTAGGGAGGTAGAAAGATAACAAGGACCAACCGAACCAACCTCGAGAGCATGTAAAAAACACTTTTAGGGTTGGCGAAGTAAGAATATAGCTAGGACTGATTGGAGAATAGCCGATAAAGATGTATAGGAACACTTTCTAGGGTTAGCCAAGAAACAAACCACGGAAATTGACCGGTAAAATAATTTAGCGGTTGGTAAAGAATGACGGTGAAAATTTATAAAATCATATATTTTTCTAAATAGTCCTCTATAAATCTCCGATAAGGAGTGCGAAATTAGATTGGAAGAATGGAGACCCCCTATTGAGGATTAGATCAAGTTAAATTTTGATGGCGCTTCTAGAGGCAACCAGGGCAATGCGGGTTGGGGTTGCATCTTCGAGGATTCATACGCCAACCAATTCCGGCTACGGCGGTTGATTGCGCTTTTTCTTCCAATAATGTTGTTGAAGGCATTGCCCTTCCTTTTGGTTTATTGAAAGCTAAGAAGAGGAATTGGCAGCGTCTTTGGATTGAGGGGGATTCCAAACCATCATTGGTTTGGCTCAGGGGAGTGCTCCTAATGCCTGGGTCTTGAAACCAATTTGTACAAAAATCAATTCAATTCTTCCTTCCTTCGTTGAGGTCAAATTCTCTCACATTAAAAGGGAAGGGAATAAGGTGGCGGATAGATTAGCTAATCGAGGAGTCGAATTATGGGATAATCATCATTTAAAGTCCCAAGTCTAGGAGTTGTGCTTTCCTAATGATATTTTAGCCCTCTTGATGAGTGAAGCACACGGTTGGTGTCGGATGGAGGGGGAATGATTGAGAAGGTGCCAACTATTAATTACAAATCCTTATGGTTTGATGATGTTTAATGCAGAGGATTTTGGCAGGATTCAGGTACTCACTTGTGTGGAGTATTTCGTGGGTTCAAAGAGGTTTGCATATTTATGGAAGGCCGAAGGTGGGTTTTTCGTCTCTCGAGGCTTTTTCCTCTCTTTCCAGTTGTGGGTGTGGTCTTGGTTCGGCTCTGGTTTTCTTGAGTTGTTAGCATGGGGGAAGCATAAGACTTATTTCGGGGCCTAGTCATAAGAGACAATGTGCTCTAATAGGCGTGGCCTTGGGTGAATCTTTCTCGACTTGGATGGATAAAAAGATAAAAAAATGTTGTGATGAGAGGGTTGACTGGAGAGGGTCTCGACAGGTTGTATAGAATTTTGAGGAATATGATGAGGTAGATATTTGTGATAAGATGTGAAAATTAATGTTTGATCCCAATTAGTCTGTTGGCCGTCGGATTGTTTTGAGGTCGCTCGTGGTTTGAGCGCAACTAATATATTGTCAAACTCTTGGGTCGGTTTATTCTCCACAAAGAAATCAAGGCTTGGAAGAGCGTTTGGTGAGCATGCAATTCCATATTCATGCGTTGGCCCTTGGGGTTCAAACATTAGCAGAGAACCAAGGTGTGTAGCTTCAGAGAGTGCCAAGGTGGTGATTTCAGAGTGTTGTGTGGCCCCATCTCCTTCTACCTCGCCGAGTAGGAGTGATTCAAATGTAGAAATTCTTGCCGAGATGCCTTCTAGTGAGAAGATGGAGTAGAAGGTTCTGTGTCCTGCTCGGGTTATGTGGTGTTTTTTTTTTTTTGATTTTGGGTTGGGCCTATGTGCCCGGTAATCGGTAAAATGTATAGTTTTAGGGGCAATTTCTATAGGTGCCCTTTAGAAGATTATGTACTTTTTTTTATTTTGACTTGTATGGTGCATGATAATGTGCTTAAACTTTACCTGAGAGTCCATTGATGATTGTGTATATCATGGACTGGTATGGAAATGTATTTTTTTACATGCTAGGGCCTTCTCCTTAGGGATTAATACCAAAAAAAAAAATAGTCCTCTATAAATATATGAAAATATACAAATCCATAAGAAAGAATCATAAAAAAGTATAAATTGTTTTAGAATTTAGAATCACATGAAAGAACTAGGCCATCAACAAATTTTTGATTTGATATTTGGAACAATGACTCACATATCTATGGAAGTGTTAGAGGATAACGTACATAACATTTGAGCCTATTTAGATTATATAAAATTCGTTTAGTCTTCCTTTGCATCCACATTCTTTTAAATGCATCTTTGGAGCTCTTGGCATGTCTTTCATGAATACCATAAGGATATGACAGTTCCTTATGCTTAACAAGGCATTGAAATTCATCTATACACTTGTGCTGCCATAAATCATCATCTGAAACGAGAATTCGAAGCTCTTTGCGCACACAAGCCACCTTACCAATATCAATAGCAGGTAAACCTTTCAAGATCTTCATTTGTAGCTCTTAAGGCAACTCATAAGAGATGGACCCACTGACAAACCAGGGTTTTCACATAGAGGAGTAAGCCCATCCTTCACAAACCTCCACATTGCACACACATCCCTTTCATTGCCCAGGGACAGGGAGTGTTGCCCTTCGCCAATTTTAGAGACCCTTTCTTCAATCTTAAGAACAGTATTTAGGAATTCCATGAAACAAGAAGTTTCTTCAATCGAATTAATGAAATGTTGTATGGAAGGCAAAGATTTCTGAACCTTGAAAGAGGGGCAACAATAATATGAGAAGTTGTTCGTTAAGCTGCCATTAGCCACCAAATAGTTTCCCATCAGTTGAATCTGATTAATACTGTCCACATGTTTAGCCCCTTTATCATCTCCATTATCGACATCAATTTGAGAAAGACTGTGACGAATAACGACCTCTTCTTTTGTCGCCCAGCCTTTTGGAAGCCGAAACCCTAAAGAAGCTTCTGAAGTGTGCGCATCAAACCCTAATTCCAGCATTCCTGCATGCACGGCGATTATCAATAACCCGTGACCGCTTCTGGCAATTTTTTCTCTGCTGACAAAACCCTCTTTAAATAATCCAATGTACGCCTTGATTTTCCTGAAATTCGCGGTTGTTCAGCCGTGTCCTCTTCTGCCTCCATGTATTAGCTTGCAGTACCAACAAAACAATTTTAGGTTGAACTCGGAATCAACGCACTCCCGTTTTATAACCTTCAAATCGAGTAATTTCTGCCAGTGTTTTACAACTAGCAATCGCATGTGTACAATGCAATGTGAACGCCGAAAGGTATAAGTTATTTGTTTTAGAGGGATAGTTATGATGTTTTTTAGTTGATGTTGATAAGGGGTATGATTGATTTTGGTTGTATAAAATATAGATGAACCACTTCATTTAAATAGCGCAAACATGAGGTCTAACCTTTACAACAATTCAATATGAAAAAAGTGATATAATTTACAAAGCTTTGGATGGATACAAGAGTGCTAGACAGATAATCCTAAGCCTAGCACATAGTCGTAAATTAGTCACAGCCCTTTGAATTCAAGTATAGCTTAAAATAAAAGGAAAACACCATACCCTCGTGAATCAATGTTTCTAAACATGTATCTAAACTCTTTTAATATTATAAAACCACATACTCGTCTACATTGATAAAGTGGAAAGTAGTGCCTAGGAGGTGTTGGCTATATAATGACCTCAAGACTTACCTTATGTTGAAAGTGAAACACCTATCTAAACACCAAAAATTGCATCCATTAAAATAGACTTCCATGGAAAATAATGAAAGTCCTATAGAGATTGCAGTAGGTTTATGAACAAACTCTCAGCTATTAGACATATGATCAATTTGTTCACTACGTTGGTTTATACTTGTTTGTAAGCATACTAGTTTAGTCGTAAGAGTATTGGAGTCCGTATTCCTCCATTCAATCCCAAGCAGAAAGGAAAAGACAATCAAAAAAAAAAAATCATTTCTTCATCTTCCTTCATATTTATCTTCACATCAGAATCATGTATTTATTCATAAAAAGTGTATTATTGCTTGCCATTGAAGTAGAGCATGCAATGGTATACTTTAGCCACGCGAGCACTCCAATGTCAAATCATTGATCGCAAATGATCACATTCATAGAAGTATGAGTTGCAAGAAGAGGCTATTGAAAGCATTCACAAAACTGTGACACCAATGGAAAAAAACCAAGTTCAAGCTTATCCAACCTCCCCCATACACATGGTCGAGATCAAGAAAAATTTATTGGCTTTGCTATCTGGTAAAAAAACAAATTAAATTTAAAAATCACCTAAATTTACTATGATATTATTTTCCATTTTAATCTATAAGTGATTGGATATTTGGGCCAAATTTTGCATTTAGATGAGGCTTGGTCCCGGTTTCCAAGGTTCAGGCCACTAAGGTGGTGTTTGCTTCCCCAAAGGAAGTAGTGGTTCCTTCTGAGCCTGTTTAGGCAAGCACCAAGGCTTACAAGTCTTCCCATGTTGATAGGGTTCATATTATTACTATGAAGTAGGTAGCCAAGTCTCCCATGGAAAAGGGCCCTTAGCTCCACTCCTCCCATCCTCTGGAGAATTTTGTTGGGATATTTCTAGAGCTGCTAGTTTCGAAAAGATGATTTGGCCCTTGAGTTATATGACCCCTATGCAATCTCCCTTAGAGGAGTTTGTTGGGGAGTCTTCAATTCTTGTGGAGGATTGAAGTCAAGAATAGAAAGGAGTCTGCAAAATTTCTCTCTTCCAAGCTGTAAGACTCTCGGATCGAGCAAAGATTTGGTTAATTACCTATTTGTTTTAGATCTAGAGTGGCTTGTTAATGGGCGCATTGGAGTCTTGCTCTTATGTTTGGTATTTCATTTTCATGTATTTCAGTTGGGAAAGCTCATCTTTTCTTCCTTCCAATGATCGGGCGAGGGCCCGAAGTGAACCCCTAGTTTTACCTATTAAAATAAAATCATGCAAAGAAATAAATAATACACAAAAAAGGGGAAAATTCAATGTCCGGAGTTAAAAATAAATGAAAATTTGATACATCTATCTTTCATAAAATATTTAGAGGCGTATGATCTCTTGAAGGACCTTGAGACTCTAAAATGACAATTAAACATCATCAAAGCCAAAATCAGTTACATGATCTAATTCATGACCATTAATACAACTTGTGCCAACATCCTGATCAATTGCATCTGTATCACTACTGAAATAATCTCATTTCTAAATCTATATGTTCAACATGATTGTGAAAGCATATAGGCTAGTGAGAGCTAGAAATAAGAGACATTAGGTGTGCAGACTAAAAAGTACAGTTTATGGGACAAACAAAAACACGGTTCAGCCTTCCAGACAGTTCAATGTTTGGAAAAATCCTTGAGGTTCAGTCAAACCATGTGCTCTGGAAGGGATAACATAGACAAGTCCAAGATGCTAGAAAGATGTGGCATCCAGACAACTTGATTTTCATAGCGGAGAAAAAATAAGTAAATGACTTTTTCAAGAACATCAAAGACCAATGTCTCTCAAATACAATCAATTCATGATTCATAATCAGCATGTACCACCCTGCTGTAAGGATTCATACGACAAATCACATTATAGCTTTGTTTGTAGGACTCGTGGTTTAAGATTTGAACCTCGTTTCTTATCAAAGAATTAGTTATATTGTTTGGACTTTGTGCCCTATCCCCCTTAACCTACAAATGTATGTTTTCTAATTCTACTAAGGGAAACAATATGCAACACCAAAACTATGATGACAAGTGAATATGAACTTGTCGCTTATTTGTTGCTCAACTCAACATTCCCAATAAGTTCCACAATGGCAATCCATCAATGAATGATGGAGCAAGTTATAGGGGTCTCCTCTTCCTCAACAATATTTAAAGCACTGCAATATCCATAATAAAGAGAATGGTATAGACCTATGCAGGAAATTATTACCATGCAAGATGGTCTTTGTTGCTTATTTAGGTAATAATCACTGGTAATCCAAAGAACACTGTCAATCAATAAAATGATTGAAATGATTTGCATCCCTGACAATAATTTCTCGCACAGTGAATTTGGAGATGAAGTGGGTGACCGAGTTTCAATCACCACACATGAATATTTCTTATAACCCAGAGCATGTGTTGAGTTAGCACAAGAGTGATGGCCAGCTTCTCACTGTGGCAAGACATAATTTAGGCATCCTCCACTTTTCCAAGATTGGGGTAAATAGTTTGTTTCAGAAACAATCGCTGATTTCTGATCTACCCAGCTAAGTTGTCTAACACAACATATGTCTCGTCCATCTGTGGATGTGATTCTTCTCCCTGAACAAATGCGTACACTTTGTTCTTAACCTCAATCCAACTGCATCCTGGAGGTTTCTTCAATCCACCTCTTCCATCATTTTTCTTACCTTTGCTACATCGTTCCATCGGCCAACTGCTGCATACATGTTTGACATCAACACATAATTGGCAACATTTTCAGGTTCTAATTTAGAAAGCTGCTTTGCAACAGATTCTCCTGCTTGAATATTGGAATGCATCCTGCATGCACCAAGCAATGCCCCCTACAAACAAGCATTAGGTTGAAAAGGCATGCTTTCAATGATCTTCTGGGCCTCATCCAACCTTCCCGCACGGCCAAGAAGATCAACCATGCAGGCATATATCTCCATACTAGGCTTTATTTGAAGATCTCATGTCATGAAACTGAAGTATTGCAAACCTTCATCCAACAGGCTTGTATGACTGCAGGCAGACATGATGCAAGTAAACGTGACGAGGTTTGGTTTCATGCCTGCTTGTTGCATTTGGTGAAAGAGTGAAACAACATCTTCACCCAACCCATGCATGCCGTAGCCTCCTATCATTACAGTCCAGGACACCACGTCTCTTTCAGATATGTTGTCAAAAACCAGACGTACATACCTTATACTCCCACATTTGGCATACATATCTATGAGAGAATTTTGCACAAGAACGCCATAGATAAAACCACTTCTAATCACATAAGCATGAACTTCCTTACCCTGTTTCAAGATCGCCAATCCAGCACAAGCAGGGAGTATGCTTGCAATAGTGACCAAGTCAGGTTTCACACACCCCGTTTGCATATTTCTTAAAAGTTTCAATGCATGGTTACTGTGCCCATTTTGGCTATAACTTGCAATCATTGAATTCCACAAGACCAATTGTCTATCTCTTTCAGCTGTTTTGTCAAATACTCTGTGAGCATCTGCTATGCTCCCACAAGCACTATACATTGCTACAAGGGCGCTGCATACAGAAGAATGAAACTCAAAACTATTTCTGACTATGTAACCATGGATTTCTTTTCCATTTTGCAGAGCTCCAACATGTGCACATGCAGAGAGCACATTAGAGATGGTGACCGAGTCAACCTTCATCCCTGCTTGTTGCATCTCATAGAAAAATTCCAAAGCCTTATCATGAAGCCCATTCTGGGAATACACTGCAATCATGGCAGTCCATGAAATCACATTGGGTAACAACTCAACTGTTGCATTTGACGAAAGAAACCCAATGCCTCATGGCACTGTCCACTCTGTGCATAGCTGGTGATCATAGTATTCCATGTGATCACATATGGTTCTACATCTTCTTCCTGCATTTTCCTGAAAGCCTTGGATGCAGCATCAATGTGCCCTTTATGTGTATACCCTGCAATCATGGTATTCCATGAAATTCGATTCTTGTACACAATTTTGTCAAACAGTTGGCGTGCATCTTCTAGAGTAGCACATTTTTTATACATTTCCATGAGTGCATTTCCCACATAAGCATTGGACTCGTACCCAGTTTTAACTATAGAGGCATGGAGTTGTATGCCTTCTTACAGAGCCATTAATTAGGCACAGGCCTTGAGAACTTTTGGATAAACATGATGGTCAGCGTGCACTCTCTCCTCTTGCATTTGCATTTGATAGAAGAAATCAAGCGTCTCTTCATAATGACCGTGCTTCAAATGTCCTGCAATGATCTCAGTCCATGCAAACACATTTCTCTGCGACATTTTGTCAAACAGTTGGAGTGCAGTCTCAAAACATCCACTGCCGAATACATGTTCATTAGTTTTGTCTGTAATACATTGCTGTCAATTCCATTCAAAATCACGCGGGCATGAAATAACTTGACTTCTGAGAGAGATTTTATGTGTTGGTGGTCAACCATTTCGTTGTTGCAATGGAATTTTGCACTAACACAGTGGCGAAGGTGACCTTGTCATATTGACGTTGATATTGTACGCACATTTTTTTCATGATCTGTGATAACATAATATGGAAAGTAAAGGAAAGAACTTATACAAACAATTGTCCATTTTGTTTACCTGTTTTTCCTGTAAGATAAAATTATATGGTTCGTCATGAATTCTGTACGATAAAATTCTATAGCTAGTAATGAATTCTGTACATTATGCTTTTCATTATTCTTTCCCTCTCTCTTACCCACCAAGCTTTGGCAAGTAAGACGAATTGAAATCTCATCGTAAATGTAAATTCAAGTGGTTTTATTCGGAAGCAGCGTAAAAATAATGCCGATAAGATCAAATTACCTGCCATCATTTTATCTGCAGGTTGCGAGGCTGAAGCAGGAGCTTAAAGATGCCGAAAAATACAGGGCAGAAGAGGAGGTTAAAATTGCATGCAAAGTGAAAATGACATGCAAATAGTTGTCAAATTTAATCCCGTTTGAAAAATGTCTAAAAGGCTGTCAAATTTAGGACAGTCGTAGAAACGTCCAGAGGTACTCTACCATAGGGGGAACGCCTTCGGCATAATTAGCAATCGCATGTGTACAATTGAATGGCGAATGGTATATGTTATTTGATTTAGACGGATAGTTATTATTATTGTAGTCGATGGTTGTAAGGGGTGTGATTGACAATTCTATTTTCTATTATAATCAAAGCCAAAACAAATGTTGGGAATTACATTGGAAGGGATGCCAAATAATAGGTAGTTGTGTAATAATCGAATACAAATGTAAGTGAGACATGTAAGTTTGTTAATACTCACTCTAGAGAATGTATTGAATGTGAAGCGTTGACGTCAAAATAGATTGAAAGAACGACTAAGTGCTTTAACATATTGGCTCTCCAAGAAACATACATGAGACAAAATATGCAAGAATTAAATATAAATGAAGCTTAAATGGTTAGGGTACATTCTAAAGTGCTTTATTACCTCAAAGAGTTTGAGAGCATCATTGTCAGAGTTGTTTTGTGCATATCCACGAGACCACATCTCTTTGAGGCATTTTGCAAACAAAAATCCACTTTCCATTATACTTTGATGGATGTTCATACTTTGTGTTAAGGCTCCCATATTGGTATAGAAAGGGAGTATGCTGACAAAGGTTGTGGAGGCTGGGTTTGAACTTGTCAAATGCATTCACCTAAAATTTTTGAAGGCATTTTCAACAAACCTATTTTATGCATATCCTAGCAGTTTTTTATTTTTACCTTTGAAGACTCCAAAATTGGATTGCTTGACTCTTTTTTTTGTCACTAGAAAGTTGTCATGAAAAGGGCAGAGGATATTGTTGAATATTTTCCAGGCAACATGAAATAGTTACTAAGGGAAGGAATGACGTGCGTGAACAGATGGAGCAGGGGAACATTGAGATTGCTATTGAAGTGTCCCAATTGAAGGATGTGATTACAGGCCTTAAAGTGGAGCTTGGTAGCAAGTGTATTGAGTCAGAGAATTTGCAAATGCTTGTCCTCACCAAAGATGGTCGTATTTCAGAATTGGAATATGAAATGTTGGTCTTGAAATTTTCTACAGAGGAAATTTCAAAATTCACATTTATAAATTTATAATAAGTTCCTTAAAGAATGAAAGAAAGAAAAAGAAATTATAGCCCAAAAAACCACAGATCGACTAAAAATGACAGAATAACATACTTACTTGGAGATGTGGCGCTCTAAGGATGGGGATGATATTCAAATAAGAGTACTGATTATATTCTACATCGAAACCTTTTTCCCTACCCTAGGCCCTCATCATATCAAATCCGCCAAGTCCTGAATATATGTAGCGGGAAACCAAAACAGGCGGTGTCAAGGTCAATTCGTCGCCTCAATATCATATGTCTTCATTCTGCAAGGGCGGAACATGAAAACGTGGAAAAAGCGAAAACGTCCAAACGCTCGACAAACAAAAATGCCTTGAAAAAATGTCCGACAGGCCGTCAAATTTAACATAGTCGCCGAAACGAAGGAAGGGCCCTTCCCATAGAGGGAATGCCTTAACGCCTTCGACGTAGTTAGCAAAGCAAAAAAAAAAAAATGTCTTGCAACTAATTTTTGTAATTTTTTAAAGTTTAGATTCCCTATGATTATCCTCGTTGTTCTCCAAAACAGAAAGTGAGTGGGCTCAAATCTACCCGATAGTTGTGGCATGGGTGACTTGAATTCACTGCCAAAAAGCAACTGTGAGATTTGGTCATTGAAAGGTCTTATTTGCAATATAGAGAATGAGAATATTTCTTTGATTTTGTAGGCTAATACCAAAATCTACTCTAGGTGAGTTTGTTCTCCTTATTTGGGATTTGCAGCTGCATTATGAGCATTTATTTCTCTTAGAATTTGTTTGTGTGTGGCATGAGAAGTTCATAGGCCTTTGAATATGTTGGGTTTGGTACATTACCCTGAGTTCATCTTAAAGAGAATTTGTTGTGAGAGATGCCAACCATCTGTGAACGACTCAGAAATGATGCTTAAAATGTAGCGGATGACCACAACATTGTAGGGAGGTAATAAAAAATTCTTGCATATATAGTGATTTTCATGTATTGCAATCAAACATATGTCCAAGACTGTTCAATGATAGAAAATTGTTTTCCATCATTGGCAAGATGGTTTTTGTTCTTGTGGAAGCTATTGTTGATGCTAATTTTTTTAAAAAGATTCTAGAACTCTGCCTTGGAAGTTAGCTTGACATTCAAATAGCATATGATGATGCTTGTCCCAAAGCTTCCCCAATTTATGAGATATAGACAAGATTGGAGGATTTGAACCTTAATCTTATTGTCAATGGTAATGGCAAAAATATAGACTTGGCAAGTTTGATTTTCAAAGGTCCAAGATGTGCGTAGTCTTAATTCAAAGATTGATACACAAGAGGAGGAACAAACATTTAGAAATATCATCATGGACCTAATTGAAAGACATGCAACATAGGGATACAACAAGTAAAAATAGCAGCACTCCACTATTTCCAAAAACAAGAGAGCATTTACAGAAAAGTTGCAACATCCAATCATACCTTAAAATGCAATGTGAAACACAACCAAAACTTAGAGGGAAATGAAGAGATAAGAGAGCCAACAATATCTTGTAATTATACTAAGGATGTCTACAAACAAAACCAGACCTCATGAGATTTTATATGCATGCAAACTAAGTAAAAACAACAACACTCCACTATTTCCAGTAATAAGAGAGTATTTAACAAGAAACTACAAAGCATTCGAAGAGTGTAGAAAAACAACAAATGAACGAAATCAAATAAAATTAGGAGACAACAAAGCAACAACACCAAGAAAAGTACAGACGTGGCAAAGCATTGAAATCAAGGCAACAAGGATTCCCAAGAATTTATATTCTTTACAAAGTAACATGATAAGTATACGTGGAGGATTGTTCATTATTGTAAAGCAAAACACTTCAATAGCGATAAGTGTATAGATTCATGACGCAAAATAAATATAGAAAATTGGATCAACCATTTTTTTCAAACACATCGCATGCAATATCTATATTTTGCATACATATCTACAATGGAATTTGTAACCAGAAGATTACATTGAAATCTATTACTTATTACTTGAGTATGAATTACCACATTGTGTTCTTTACAGTAACATGCTAAGTACATGTGGAAGACTATTCATTATCGTAAAGCAAAACGCTACAATAGCGATAAGTGTGTAGATTCATGACACAAAGGAAATAAAGAAAAGTGGATCAGACATTTTGTCAAACACATCACGTGCAATCTCTATACTCCCATATTTTACATACATATCTACGAGGGAATTTGTAACCAAAAGATTACACTAAAATATGCTACTTATTACTTGAGTATGAATTGCCACACCCTCTTCGAGAGAGGACAAGTTGGAACATGCAGATAGAACCGCCGCAAAGGTGAACTGGTTGGGTTTCATGCATATCAGCTACATTTTCCTATAAAATACCAATGCCTCCTCGGAAATCCCAATAGGGCATTTCCCCAATACACCCTTTCTTGTGCATATCCTGCAACCAACGTTGTCCATGAGATCGCATCTGGTTCGTACAATCTAGAAAAAGCTAAAATAGATAGTCTAGCTTTGAGAAGGAAAAGTAAGATGTCAATAGTCTATTTGGGCAAGTATTGGTTTCAATCCTTTCTCGATGATGTGTTCTTTAGAGAGACCAAAAATCTCATACCAAAGTAGTTGATGTTAGCAGGGTTGAGGTATTTTCTTATTTTACAAAGCTCCAATGTTGCTTGGAATTTCAATCTACAACTCACAATTCACCCATGTCAATAGAGATACAATTTTTGGATTTCCTTTCAAATGTCCAATACATTCAGATAACCAATGCATTTTACCAAATGGTTTTCATGCAGGTTTTATTATCGGTCAAAATCTCAACAAATATAGACGACTTCTAACTCGAAAATGTAGAACTACATTGAAATCCATTGACATAACAAAAACCTAACAAGCTATTCCTCGATAAATAGTAAAAATACAAAACAAAAACTCGTATTCAACATGCATGAAAAAGCAAATTTAAACATAACAAAAAAAGGAAAAAAATTGTTCCAATATTTCCAAAAACAAGAGATCATTTACGTAAAAGCATGACATCCAATCATACTTTATAATGCAATGTGAAACACAACGAAAACTTGGAGGGAAACAAAGAGATAAGAGAGCCAACAATATCTTGTAATTATACTAAGGATGTCTACAAACAAAACCAAACCTCATGAGATTTTATATGCATGCAAACTAAGTAAAAATAATGACACCCCACTATTTCAAAGAATAAGAGACTATTTAACAAGAAACTGCAGATTCGAAGAGTGTAGACAAACAACAAATGAATGAAATCAAAGAAAATAAGGAGACAACAAAGTAGTGACACCAAGAAAAGTACAGACATGGCAAAGCATTGAAATCAAGGCCGATAGGACCCCCAAGAAATTCTATTCTTTACAGTAACATGCTAAGTACATGTGGAGGACTGTTCATTATCGATAAAGCAAAACACTTCAATAGCGATAAGTGTATAGATTCATGACGCAAAGGAAATATAGAAAATTGGATCAACCATTTTGTCAAACACATCGCATGCAATATCTGTACTCCCACATTTTGCATACATATCTACAATGGCATTTGTAACCAAAAGATTACATTGAAATCCATTACTTATTACTTGAGTATGAATTGCCACATTGTGATCTTTACAGTAACATGCTAAGTACATGTGGAAGATTGTTCATTATTGTAAAGAAAAATGCTACAAGAGCGATAAGTGTGTAGATTCATGACACAAAGGAAATAAAGAAAAGTGGATTAGACATTTTGTCAAACACACCGCGTGCAATCTTTGTACTCCCACATTTACATGCATATCTCGAGGGCATGTGTAACCGTAAGATTACACTAAAATATGCTACTTATTACTTGAGTATGAATTGCCACACCCTCTTCGAGGGAGGACGAGTTGGAACATGTAGGTAGAAGCGCCGCAAAGGTGAACTAGTTGGGTTTCATGCATATCGACCGCATTTTCCTATAAAATATTAATGCCTCCTCGGAAATCCCAATAGGGCATTTCCCAATACGCCCTTTTCAGGCATATCCTGCAACCAATATCGTCCGGGAGATCGCATCCGGTTCGCACAATCTAGAAAAAGTTAAATAGATAGTCTAGCTTTGAGAAGGAAAAGTAAGATGCCAATAGTCTATCCGGGCAAGTATTGGCTTCAAAGATTATTGCATATTTTTTTTTTCGATGATGGGTTTCAGCTTTGGGTTTTATTATCATAGAGACCAAAAATATCATACCAAAGTAGTTGATGTTAGCAGCGATTAAGGTTGAGGTATTTGCTTCTTTTACAAAGCTCCAATGTTGCTCGGAATTTCAATCTACAACTCACAATTCACCCTATGTCAATAAAGACATGCAATTTTTGGATTGCCTTTCAAATGTCCAATACATTCGAGATAATCAATGCATTGTGCCAAATGGTTTTCAGTTTGGGTTTTATTATCGGTCAAAATCTACATGGAAACATGGTAGGATTCACAAAAACCCAACAAAGACATATAGACGGCTTTTGACCACATCATGAACCTTCAACTACATTGAAATGCATTGACATAAGGGCAAAAAAAACCCAACAAGCCATTCCTTAGATAAATAGTAAAAATACAAAACAAAAAACCCGTATTCAACATGCATGAAAAAGAAAATTTAAACATAACAAAAAAAAGGAAAAACAACTATTAAAAATAGCCAGAAATTCGAAAATAACGTGAATAGGTTGCTATAATCATTCCAACCTCCATAAATAACTCAATCTCTATAATCAAATCCATTATAATATGTATGTGTAGATTTTGACTCCAATATATTGTGTGCCTGGTTTAGCGTAGCAAAATCTCGCCATGCACGTGGAGCATAAGATATAGAACGCTCAAATTATTATTAGTTTATATCTACTATAACCAACAAGCTAAAGGAATATGATAAATTATTGTTACTCTATTCTATAGTAGATCCAAAGTTTAAGTTAGTTTGTATTTTTTTAATACATTGAAGTACTCCGCATATAACGGGAATCAGGGTGCATGTCAATCATAAGATCACTTTTTGTTTGATAATTATTAAGCGGTAAATTGTGAGATCATGGACAAAATCTTATGGCTCTCATGGTGCCACGCGGCCACATTTCAACCTTCAAATATGTCTGAACAATGACGAACGATAATCATCGATTCATCATAACACTAAGAAACTTGCAGCAAAGGATCCTTCATGAAGATTTAGATGCAAAATTACCAAAAAGTGGAGGGAGAGAAATTATTAATTTTGTAAAGTTGTGCGAATGTATAATTTCAAAAACTGGTTTACTTTCCAAAGATATCTTGGCCACAGAAATTGAAAACAAATTCAAAATCTTAGTAACTAAATTTTCAGAATTTGACGGTAGGACTGAACTCCTAGTTTTCTTTACGCAGATTGTGTTAGGGTAGAGCCAGTGATTTACAAAACCCTGGAAAAGCATGAGAAGGATGTAATTCTCCGCAGGGCTTTTGCCGGGAACAGGCCCACGTGGCAGAACTGATTTTATCACACAGTAAGCTTGCCCCATGATTTTTGTCAAAAGTAAAACTGGGGAAAAATAATTCAAAAGCAAAAATATACTGAGCTACTACTCCACACCATTCACACAGATGATAGGTACAGAGACGACTATTAGCCGATAACACCCTAATAGTTATAATGCCTTCCAAAGACCAATAACCGAGCATCAAAAGGGCATAAAATAAATCTTACCAGTTATGCTTACTGAACATGACAATCAAACCAATACAAAAAACGTCCAAACAACCTCCGGAAAGCGTAACAGCAACAACTAACTGACCTAAACACACTTTTTATCAGATCACCGACCTGGTTATTGGATGATTTACAGAGTTTGAGGGGTCGTGAATGATTTGACCGCGTGGCAGAGATGACTCGTGGTGGACTTGCATATCCCCTATCTACTTTTGATCCAAAACAAATGCTAAATACTCATTCACTATGCATAATATACCCCGCAGAATATTCAACATGTAAAGCTATAAACAACCAAACTAAAAAAAGTAAAATTAAGAAACAAAAAAACAAAACTCCAAAAAATAACAAGGAAAATCGTTATTTAGGACGTTAAATTTGACACAGTCCCATGAATGTCTACAAAGCCCTTCCCCATAGAGGTAACGCCTTAGGCGTAATAAAGATTTTTACTTGATATTCCAAGTCACACTTTTACGAGGAGGAAACGAATAAAAGCTTCAATTTTATCTAATGTCGTATTGAATAGTGGAGCTAGTTAACTAATTCTCTCTCTTTTTAATCTAATTACAAGAAAATTATTTTAATAATTAGTACAAAAATTCTTTTTTTTTTAATTCAATGTTGTAACATTTCTCCTTGACGGATGACCATAAAATCACATTATTTTTTGTTTTTTTAACATAGAGAAAAATGAATCTATAATCACTCTTCAACCGAGGAAGGAAAATGATACTCATGTTTTCCTAGACCTACTTAACCTTCATTCACATTAAGAGGCATACAATGTCAATATTAGCTTTACGTATATCAAAGTTCATTTTATCTCAAGTAACCAAAATGAGTATCTCATTAATCGGTATAGTTTGCCTCCTTACATGAAATAGGTGAAATAAACATATAATCACTAAGAGTTAGTTTGATTGAGTTCTCATTTATCTTATCATCCACTATTATACAAGTGTTTCATTTAACTCAAAGCACGTGAATCCATAATTCTATTTCAATACCACTATACATAAAAATCAAGCATAATTTGAGTGTCAATTTTAGTATTTAAGTTCATTAATTTATTCCTTCGCCTATCTATTTTCAATATACCACATAATACAAATCCATCACACCAAATTTTAGCCCTCCGATTTAACTCCATTTGATAGTGCTCTTCT
Organism: Taxus wallichiana var. yunnanensis; assembly: GCA_018340775.1. Classification (NCBI taxonomy): domain Eukaryota; kingdom Viridiplantae; phylum Streptophyta; class Pinopsida; order Cupressales; family Taxaceae; genus Taxus; species Taxus wallichiana. The sequence continues at coordinate 238,409,944 of CM031238.1, read as the reverse complement.
AAAATAGATCTAGCGTCCATAAATATAAATACATTTTTACTAACAAGTTATAGCTTACTTCACCATTTTAACACACATTGTTTTAAGAAAAACATGTCGAATATATGATCTTTTCATAGTTTATACAATGTAAATATCAACTTTCTATTAACAAGGTTTACAAATTCCAATCTCATAATATTTACATAAATCTCAATAGTAATACAATGATACAATTTTACCATACAACACCATGTCACAAGTCTTAGAGAAACGTTCTATTGTCCAACTACAACAAGAGAAAAAACATCGCCGAGGCGCTTTACCTTTAACCATAAGCCATACGGGTCCTCACACACCTCTTCATTCTTAAAAGTGGCTTTACCCTTCACGAGAAGGAAGATGTGGTAATCAATGAGGAAAGACAAAGTCACGTGTGTAAGTAGTCACCCGATCAATTGGTAGCCCTCAACGGGTAGGAATAATATACATCTTATTGGTGCTCATAATTGTCATGTTTAAATTCTTGACCCCATTTTTGGATCCCCTAAATATTTGTTAAACTTATGCTTATTTTTATCGTTTTGTAACGCCCACAAAACGACTCACCAAAACCACATTAATCCTCGTAATTATTGAAAAAAATACATGAATTTTTTTAAAGATTGCAATGTTACTAACCTTAGATTTCACTTATTTAATTTCCTTTATTAACCCACAAAAACTACATCACATTACTTAGAAAATTACGGAAATTATATATATATATATATATATATATATATATATATATATATATATATATATATATATATATATATATATATATATATATATATATATATATATATATATATATATACATTAATAACACTTACTAAAATTCCACTCGCTAGTTACTTGTACTAAGTTGTTGTTGTAGGTTGTTCAGGCGGTTGTTCGCAGTGATGTGTAGTTGTGCAGGTGTTGGTGCCGGGATGGTTGTCGACATTTCTTTGGACAACAATTGTTGCGGGCACTAGGCAAGTACAGCTATGAGCCGCTAGATGCCACGGCAGTGCCGAGTGGTGGGTTTGGTAGGTTCTTTGGACAGCGGTTGTTGCGGGCACTGCAAGCGGTGGCTGAAGTTCAGCCGACATTCTTTGCCGCAGGCACTGGCGGTGGTTGCGCCGACTTTGGACAATGTTGCGGCCATTTTATTATTTTATCATTCATCCTCGGTCTCTTATTATTATTTTTTTACATTAATTATGTTCATTAAAACTCATTCACTTATTTTCCATGCTTCCCATCCGTAAGTAGTTTTATTCCATTCTCCCAAAATCATCACGAGTTAAATTAATTATATAAATTTAAACCATATAATTTTAATTAACTCCTTACGTTAACTTACCGGAAGTAACTAAATTTAATTTAATTATTTAAATTATCCCAATAAGTTAAATAATAAATTTAACCATTTTAATTTATTTTACCAACACTTTAATCTTACCCAGAAATATTATGACTAAGTGATTAAATAATTTTGGTCATTTAAAAAAATTACTTTTACCCTTATAATGGAATAATTTTGGTGATTAAATAATTTTGGTCATATAAATTACTAAGTGATTAAATAATGGAATAAATTAAAATATTTATTCCATTATGTTTTTTTTAAATATTATTATTTTTATCACCCTAAGTAAAATAATTCCAATATACATGTGCTACACATTTACTTATTTGACCCATAATTTAAACAAAAATGTCACATAATAATCTAAACTCACCATGACTCGTGAATAAAACCCCTCAAGACCGTGACTTATCTTGAGATTTACATGTTGAGTTGTGATGATATTTAAAGGTTTTTAAATTCATATGTTATAAGTAAGTTGTTCGATTTTTGGGAAAACCCAGAAGATATTTTAGGATTAATAAATTTTCTAAGATCGTTGTAATTTGATTCTTACATAGACATTTCCAGATTAAAACCGCTCTAAAGATCGTGGCGTATCTTGAGATTTACATGTTGCACTATTATGAAATTTAATGGGTTTTTAGATTCATATGTTACAAGTAAACTGTCAAATTTTTGGGAAAACCAGAGGATATTTTAGGAGTAATAATTTTTCTAAGATCATTGTAATTTGATTCTTACACAAACATTTCTAGATCAAAACCGTTCACGAAGATCATGGTGGATCTTGAGATTTACATGTTGGGTTGTTATGAAATTTAAATGATTTTTAGATTTATATTTTATAAGGAAGCTGTCCAATTTTTGGGAAAACCTAGAAGATATTTTAGGAGTAATAAATTTTCTAAGATCGCTGAATTTTGATTCCTACGTTGAAATTTCCAAATTTTTGCATACAAATTTGAAGCAGATTTAGAATTTCTTCCATCCTTCTAATGAGTTATAGATTTCAAATAAAACAACATTTACAATAAGAATTAAAAATATCTTTTCCAACATTCATAAATTCATTTACAAACAACTTTTACATTCCTTACTTTTCTCAAATCTTCATAATCCAATATACAACCAAATAGAGCTCTTTACCATACAATTTTACAAGAATTCATTGCATGGATTACAAAATTTCCACTTGAAACGATGGGATAAAATTTATAAATGAAAAAATCTTCTTCCAACAATTTGAAAGAATAATTTACGAGATTACAACTTTCACTTGCCTCTATTCCAAAATATACATTTCTTGGATAATCAATACAAATCAGTTTTACATGATACAATTACAAGGAGTGGAGACTTTAAAATGCAAGTTACAAAATCCCTCCACTTAGGTGGAGACAACATGGCAAAAATTCTACAAAAGTAGGATCTCTTCTTGTCTTCTTCAAAATGCAACAATGTCCCAAAACTTCACTTGAGCTCTACCATTTTCTTCACTTCAAGCACAACAACAAAGAAGGGGGAGTAGGCAACGCTCTCCACCCAACCAATAATCCAATGAGGAGAAGAAGTTATCCTCCTCATTGGCCCCCGAGCCCCAACCAAAGTGCAATAAGAAATGGATACAACCAATGGCAACTATCACAAGTGCTTCCACATTACAACACACAAAACAACCATCTTTCAACACACACACAAGCACAAAATAACAATAACAAAGAATGCAACTTTTCAAAATAACAAGGCTTGAAAACTCAAAGCCAATGGAGCAAGGAACTATGGGGAAATCACTTATGCCTCCCAATGGGATTAGGTGCCCACCTTAAAAGCCTCCAAAACACAAAACAAACCCCTACACAACTCTTATGTCTCCCTCAAGATCCTCTTATGCCTCCCCACAATCTCTTATGTCTCCCTCAATAAAACATATAAGAAAAGTAAGCATTTTTCTTATCTAAAAAGGTGGGGCACCCAACCCAACTCCCTCCCAAAATATGTAACAATACTCTTATGCCTCCCTCCAAAATAAAATCCCCATAAACCTTCTCCTACACCATACTTAAGGCATTCTACCCATGATCCCAAACAAGCACACAAAACCATTCATTTACATACAACACACATATATATAAAAACAAATAACATGGGTGTAGCTCCTACCTTTCTATAGCAAGATCTTGATCCCAAAATCAAAACTCCAAGCTCCTTCAAAGCTCAAATCCAAGTCAAACAAGCTCCAAGACTCCCAAGCAAGCAACTCATAAACTCAACTCCAAAAAAATACAAGTGCACAACCAAATGAAGTAACCTCATAACCAACAAATAAACTTGCATATATAGAAAAAGAGAAGAGAAGGTTGGGGTGGCTCCATGTAGGATGTCACATTGTTTATCCTTAACTCCACATCAAAAGTCAAATATCAACCCCAAGGCTAATAATTTGGTGGTTGAGAAAAACGTCAAACCTCTTAAACACACAAACTCATACCCACATCTTTAAAGGACATAATTTAAAACTAATGTAAGAAGGTGCAATAAATGTCATATTTTAACTTACAATTCACATAATGAGGTCTATTTTTGACCCCTCAACCCATAGGTATAGTTGGTAGATGAATTTAAGAGGTGTGGGACAAGCTCAACTTGTCCCACAAGCCTCCAAAAATGGCTTAAAGGTCAAATTTCGGATTTTGGAAGATGGGTTGAGTACCCAACACTCAAAATCAATTACAATCAACTCAAATCACAAAATCAAAGGACCAACTACTCTAATAAATGTCCTCTTTTTGTCCCATCCAAAATTAACTTAATAAACATGATTTACCAACTTAAATAAGAGCACATTATTCAACAATAATGAAATGAATTACTTTACAAAATAAATCACATACTCCACAAATAATTAAAAAGGCAAGGGGAAAACACATAAATCCCATGGTCACATTTTGAGGTCATCCCCCCATGGGAACCTCCAAACAAACTAACAACATACAACAATAACATAACACAAAGTTGTCATGGTGACCATCATTGTATCCATCCAATATTCCACTATGGTTGGTCTCTAACCCCCTTTTGTTTGTTGTGATATAATTACCTACAAAAATCAAACAATACCTCTTCGGCCTCATGGCCACATCAAATACATCAACAATAAAATACATGCACATCCATCAATAAACATCATCATATCACATAACTAGATCATCATCAAAGCTAAGCAATGCTATCAATCGTTTACATTTTTCTAACATTTCAATTCTACCATTTCTACCAGCATCAATGAGATCACAAGACTAGTCCAAACATCAAAACATAATCAATACGTCAAGAATCCTGAGTGCCAGTACATATATAAAATAACAACACCTCATCATCATCAATACAGAAATATTTATCCATGCCTCTAAGAGTCCATACAAACCACAACACGAGTCACAATATCCATAGTGTCTAACAAGTAGTCTATCAAAATATCGAACGAGGTCCAAGTAGCTAATCAACATTGCTCAAAATCATAGTAAAATAAGTGTCGAAGAGGAGTGGACATTACATTTTTCCTCAACCTCTACGAATTTTGTATTCGTCTCCTCAGCTCATGAACTTAGATAATGTCATGTTTAGACCCTATAGGCGCTCATATGTGTTTTAATTAAACATTTTGTCGGTTTCTTACCGAGTTATAGGTTTAATGGAGGAAAAATCGTGTATTTAAGTATGATATCTGAGGGGCTTAGCAGTTTTTATAAGTTTGCTTCGTGCAATTTGCAAAATGCAAATCCATTCCCAAGCCCAAGTAATGGAATAATCTAAATATCCGGGAAATTGGGTTTCAATCGTAAATACATTTTTGAAATACTACTGAATGTAAGTACACTCTCAAGCCCTAAAGGAATATTATCCTAATATTCCTTTCTCCATCTGTCCTTTGAAGAAAAGTCAAAATATGCACATAGCAAGTTGCAATTCTATCCCCGAACCCCATCAGATGCAATATTCGAGGAATTTAGATGTCGTTAGCTTAAATACTTATCATAGTTTACACCTTTGCATCCTTGCACTCTTGTAAGATGCAAAATGCAACAAAGCATCCCGAAGCCTATAGAAGAAGAACACATGGTAGTAGCCCAAAGGTTTGAGACATAAATATAGTTAGCGGTTTGCGGCCTTGCACTTTTACAAGATGCAAATTTGACCCCGAGGTTAGACAAGGTAAAGTTAGTTAAAGGGACATGTGGCAAGATTAGGGAAACATTGGAAATATTTGTAATTGCACTTTGCGTTTGCATCTTTGCATCCATGCAATTTGCAAAATGCATTTGTGTTGTCAAAGCCGCTAAGGAGGACATGCAACACCATAACGGGAACAAAATCACCAACGGTCAAAAATATAAAAAAGGGAGAAAGTGACAATAACCCCTTCACACCATTAATGCAAGTATGTGAAGACATTAAATATAATTGAGAAACGATTGAATATTGATGCTTTACACCAAGCTATAATTCGTGAAGCCCTAAGTGATTTTGAGAGTCGAGTACATACTCCTAAAAGCCAAAACGATTGTTGCAGAGGTTCAAAGATCTTCGAGCTATTTTTTTCTTCTCGGACTATTTGTCGAGATGTTTTTATAAGTTGCCTTATCTTACTTCTTGTTATCAATGTTTTCATGGTTGTAAGGTCCGAGGGTTGCGATTATGCAAGGGTTTGATTCAATTTGAGCCATAAGGGGTTTCTCTTCCTTTTGGATTTGATTCAATTGTTTGAAGATGGAGATATTGTTAAATTATCCCTAGACCACTTCAAGTTTGACCTCTCATCCTGGATAAGATAATAGATACCAAATTTCTCGGTCTGCAAACTTAGTTGAATTTAACCAAATACTACAAGCTCCTAAGAGAAATGAGATGTTAAAATGGATTAATGATAGTGGGAAAGCATTGGTTGCTTCCTTTCCTTCCTCTACCCAATGCCCTTAACTTGTGTGGGTATGTGCACAAAACTACAACCCAACAACTAGGGAGGTGAGGGACGGGAGTGGTTCCCTATTACTATCTCTAACTACGAGACGCATTTGACAAGATACTAGATATCCCTAATGCATAATAGGTTTTAGATGTCAATATAAAGAAGGCACAAGAACATTGGGATGTTAATCAAACTTGATTGAGCAAAATGTTAAATGAACATTGGCTTGTAAAACCAAGAGCATTTGCTTCTAGGGTGCCTAAGAGGTTGAATAGAACAACTTTCATTGAAGAAATTGGAGATTGTATAACACTGTTGAATAAGGTAATGGGGAAGGATTCCGCCTACCATTTCTAGGATTGGATGTGTTTTTTCATCTAATTTATCCTATCCAACAAACCTCCAATTCATTGGGGAGACACGATTAATGACTTCATTCACAAGAAATTGATGAGTGTAGTTGTTTTTGCTATAGGGGTGATTCCTAGTATTGCGAGCTCTACATGACATCCTATTTGGTATACAACCTTACATGTGGTAGGGTTTTCCCAAGTTTAAGACAAGAAAAGGATGCTAGTTTGTTAATGGTGTATGTTATGTATCCATAGTTGAACTTGTAAACTATGTGGACAAATTTAGAAGAGTGTTTGACACTTTTTTTGCCCATGGTATCAACCTATTTTAACCAAAATGGCAATATGTGAGATTTTCCCATAAGCAAGAAGGATTATTGTTGAATGGGGTTATTGTTTTATACAATTACCTACTTTCTCATATATAAGGGTGAGTGGATTCACAAGTGATCCCTTCATGTTTCCCAGGCATGTGGATAATAAGTGGGCCTTTCTAGAGTTGGTTAGGCATCTCATGTATGTGCACAAAATGTGGTAAAGCATAAGGCTAATATTAAATTTCCCATTACTGCTGGTGAAAACAAAAATTTGAGAGACGAAAGATAAACCGCAAGTTCTCTGATGATAGCTCCGCTAGGTTGGTTCTTACTTATGTCGACATCACTTTCTTAAGAAAGGTCTCCCAAAAATGTTGCACAAGTGTTCTTCTATAAAAAGGAAGGAAAGACTTGTGATTTATCACGATTTGAAAGATTGCACTTCCCAGAAAAATATTGTGCTTCAAGAATTGTTTTTCACTAGAAAACATTTAATGAGTGCACCTTTACTCCTCACGAACATCCCGACCTTAAAATTGGATAGAGAGTAAGTTACCTTCATACTCTCTTTAACCAAATGAATCAAATCCATGGTTGGATCAGGATATTTACTTAAATGGGTATGTGTTGGGTTTTTACATTAGGGCTTCTATTTACGTAGATATTGAAAAGCTAGAGGTAATTTTTTTCATCATCAAAAACCACTTTTTCTTCTTCCGAAATGAATATTTAAAATTTTTCATGTGGCATGGAATAGGAATATATTTAATTCAATTGACGCAGTGTGTTTGTTTTGGCGGTACAGTGTTGTTGCAGGTATACAAACTTCATACGAGGTCATCACTATTTAGAGTAGGAAATTTATGTAGAATGGTTTCTCGAACTGTGCATTTAGATATACCTAAGCCAAGAATTTGGCAACATATTTAATTTTTATGATAATCCATTTTAGACATCCATAAAATCCTATATAAATGTCTTACTTGGGAAGGCAATACAAGATGGTCCTCGTTGTGAAATATTTTTACCACGTGTCTATCATTTTGGATTCCATCGCTTTACTAATTTATCTTCTAATATGGTCCATTGTGTATGGTTGGTTGGTTAAGGAAACTCTAGATGACATGAGGAATTCATTATCTAGAATTTTAGTCTCCAATTGTTGATAAAAGTTGTTTCAATTAATAATCAAGTTTGTATTGTTCACTCCTTACCAAGATAGTTAATGGGTGTTTCCTACATCAATTTATATTTGTGATGTGCATGATTTGTTGATGATGTTCTATTGTAGATTAAGGAAACTTCAATTTATTTTTTATTGTGTTGGAATTCAGTTCATATTGTATATGTGGGATAGAAGCAATGTGAGCAACCACAACTAAATTGATAATTACACCATGAAACTCTTGCCCCAATCCTTGGAAGGTGCATATTTTATTTAACACCCCAGTTGAATCTTATAATTTGTTAATGTAAAATATCCATGATAGTTACAAGCATAACCATTAGTTGGGATCCAAACTTACTTGTTTAGTAAAGATGATGTTTGTGTTTTAGTGAGGAAGTAACACATGCTTCTTTGGCATACAACTACAACCAAAAAAATTGATTTTACAACTAATCTTTCACACAATTAAACCAAATCCATTGCAAGTGGATGTCGGTGTCACTAATGGACTAATAATATTTTCACAAAACCTATAGGTTTCAACTCTCTTTCTTTCTTTGGTAATGAAGTCACAACCATCCGTCTAGGCTACTAATGCTATTAGTTCTAAATTATTCTAGAAAGAAAGGTTATGATTTTGTGAAGATGGAATCCAAATCATTATGCCTTGTTTTTTTTGTTTCACATTTTCTTTTCATATATTTTTGTAATAGAAGTGACAATAATCCTCCTAGTATGAATACTTCTACTAAAAGAAAAGGTAATGAGGCTATAAATTTGGAATGCATATTTCATTGGTGTAGCCGATGTTTTACCCAACAAGATTTTAAATATAAACACCACACACAATTGGGAATTTTTAAGCCCACCCTTAAATCTCTCAATGGCTTGCTTCATAATAGCGAGGAGGAGAAAATACTATCATGGGTGTTATAGACATAGGTAAATATTTTTGTCATGGTTTTCAGGAAGGCTTATTTTGCGTTTATAAGATTTGGAGAGTATTAAGGATGGATTGTAATCCCCTTCTCTTCAATTGTTTTTTATCAGCCTATCTTTTCTTTTCGATTGCTTTTTGAAAAGTACACCTAATGAGGATATTAAAAAAGGTTTATGAAGTTCTCTTGATCATTAAATCATTTATGTTGCGGGGATTTGGTTGGAATCTTAAAGTTTCAATGCCAATTACATAACATTGGTTTTTGTCCCATTAGAAGGAATTGATCAAGAAGGATAGTCACTTAACTTATCAAATTGCAATGGGTCCGTTGAGTATTTTATGCAAATGTAATTACCCTAAAACTCAAAGCGGCAAAAGCTTGTCAAATCTCATTATTGTGTCCAATCTCAAAACATTTAGTTCAATATTCGAGTTAGAATGTTGCATTGGGATAAATATTTCATTACTATCTTTTGGTAACTAATTTCCTTACATCTTTTGTGCTTGTTTTCATATATTTTCTCAAAGAAATTGTTATAGAATGCATTTTATTGGTCAATTTTATGTATTATTTGGTCTTGATGGTGGAGATATTTCTTACGCATAAATTTCTAGTTGTATTTAATTTTAAGGTATCGCTTCTATTTTGAATCGCCCTTACAATAAAATGTATTTATATTTTCTCTACAAAATTGTGTTATAGTTTTACATTGGGGTAGGTTTTGTTATCATGAGTGATCGATGGCTAGCAATGCAACAAGCATACGAGAAAACCATTTGATGAATAAAGTTTTCTTTTTATAGCTACACTACAAACCTATCCTTTTATACTATTCTCTAAAACTTTGTTCCACCTCTTCCCATTGATGCAATGTGGAAAGGCATAAGTTAGGGCAGAAACATCATGTTTTTTCCTCTTTCATGGTTTGTTGTGGCATCTTATGAGTTATATTTCGTGTGCATGCACCTTCAATTTCTCAACATATCAATGTTATTTGTTATTGTTTTGTTCACCAATATGCACCTTTTACATTCAACAATCCCTCTACCTTCTTCTAGACAAATTAGATGTCTAACAATCCCTTGATCTTCAAGGGTTCATTCTTAACTTTATGAAGACCTCCTCTCTTTCACATTTTTGCAAGAGAAAATTCCAAAAGATCTAAAATTATCTTTAATCTAAGTTTGTGTAGTATTTTGATAACTTTGCGTTGTAACTTGGTTTGAAATAATATGTGGTGTTTTGCTAAATTTTACAACGCATTGGCGTTTTAAGATTCGTTTGTTGAGTGTGCAAATGGGAAGTAGAGCAAATTCAAAAGAGATGGTTGTATGACTCGTGGCTGTTAGACCTTGAATAAAATGACCATATCCAACATGGTTAGCATCTAAGAGTAATCAATTTAAGAATATAACATTTCAATACATCTAAACATTTTAGCACACTCCCCAACACATCTAAAATACATCCAAAATATTTTAGATTAGATAGATATGTGTTACACATAATTCATAATTGATTTAGGGTTTGAGATTCTCATATATAGTTAGTAATACTAACATATAGTGATAAAAAATAATCGAGTAATGATCTTCACACTTCTTCACTCACTCACTATCTTCTACACTTTTAAAATAAATTACATTTATGTGTATAAATATATAATCATATATTTTATTTTATGTATTAAACATGAATTCACACACACACACAAATATATATATATATATATATATATATATATATATATATATATATATATATATATATATATATATATATATATATATATAATTTTAATCATCTAACATTAGTGGATAAATAAAGAATTTTCTCAAGCAAATGACTTCTTGTTTGTCATTATAGGAACACCTCTTGATACAATAATGATAATAAATTTTTATTTTTTAAATATAAATATGTGAATTAAAATTTAATAAATATTATAATAAAAAATCTACTTTTCTTCTCCAACACCGCATATTTATTTAAATTGTTTATTCTTTATTATCTTTGCCGAAGACAAGTATATTGCTTTCACCATTGCTATTAATTGTTTTCTTATAAATCAATAACAATATGCCCCCTGTCATATTTCTTGTGTTTTGTAAAGTTTATATGAAATATTTGTAGGAATATTATGTTTCCCTTTATTAAAGAATATTCTTTTTTCTTTGCTTTCTATAGTTTTGTTCAAAAACAATAAATGTTGAGTGGGGAAAAATAGACTCGCATCAGCAAAGTAAATGTTGAGTGGAGAAAATCACGTCAAGTTTCAACAAACCCACCAACCGGGTTAAAGCTCTTCAAAACCCAAAGCAATTCGTGGATGGTGACTCGACCCATACTGCCTTTCAAACCTGCCATTTTCCTGCATAATGATACAAGCACTTTATTGAGATACAGAGGGTGTAGACCACATAATACCCAAGTTGAGTTTATAAATTTAGCAGTGAAAGGATAGTAGCAAATGACAATACAATAAACGAGAATGTTTTGGGAGTTGTGTTGGACGTGAGCTTCTTGCTAATAATCGTCCTAAAATCAACGCCATTTTGGTTATAAAAACCCTGCTCACGGAGATATATCTCCTCCAGATACTACGGCCTACCATTTTTTTGGTTTGTTTGTTAAATGCAGAAGAAAAGGAAGAAGGTTGAGGAATTAGGGGCACTTCATTCGGTTGTCATGTCTAGCCGTATTGGTTTTTCTTCCCCTGGTTCTAAGCCCTAGTTTTTAATAGCATTCACAGTATTCAATTGTCTTAAGCGCAATCTCTGTTCTCAAATTAATCTCTGACTAAACTTGTCGAGGTGAACTTATTAACAAACACCCAAAACATGAGCTTGAATACAAAGAGTGATCCCTTGCTCTCCCATCCCTGTATACTGATACAATCCACGATAACAACAAATGAAGTTGCACATTCGTTAGGCCATTCGTTCAGGTAAAACATTGAAGGCGAAAACACGACTTCTAGGTTCTGGGCAATCCACACTCGAGTATGACGCATTTCTAGAATATTTCTAGGAAAGGTCGTTTAGCATCCACATAAGATGTTGCATTCGTGTTGTTTCTTTCTATACGATGGCTTTTGTGCATTCCATCAACAAATTTGATGCTCATTTAATACATTGCAATTTTGTTCTAAGCAGCAAAATTTGGTGCCAGCAATTGTGCGGAGGTGCATCGAGGATGCAATGAGAGAACAAAGTGTGGTCAAGATTGTAAATTCCTGGGACAATATGGTGGTATTTTATAGAGATTTGAGACCAGAACTAGCAGCCAATGTCCGGACACGATGCGAGAGGTATTTGACACTGGATTGATATCAATCTGCTAGCTAATGACAGGTTTTTACCTATGTTGTTTGAGTTTCTTCTATCTGAGGAAACAACTCCAAAAATTATTAGGGGCTTGGTCTTCAGATACACATACAAATCATGAAAAAAAATTTGTATATAGTAAAATGAGGAGATCTTAAGGTTACAGATATATCTCCGTGTGCAAGACTGATTTAACCCATAATTGTATTGTTTTTAAGACGACTATTAACAAGAGCTCCATTTAGCTATGTTCCCCAACACATTTTTTAATTAATTTATGAGAGTATAGAACTCTGCTAGTAAAGCAGAGATACAAATTCTGCACTCGCTGCATCTATCTAATTACTGCTAGATTTACAACGATTACTGGATTTTTCGGCGTGGCTAACGTCTTTGGATCTCAAATAAAGTGCTTGTATTATTATGCAAGGAAAATGACAGGTCTTATATTCTTTTATGTAATCTACAAATGACTTACGTGATCACTGCTTAGTCTAATGGACTACAAGTCTCCTGAAGCTTTTTCACATTTTTTGTTTAGGTAATGCCAGCATTAAAAATTCATATTATATCTGCAAGATTGTTGTGACTTGTAATTCAGTGGAAATGGAGAAGTTCTGCATGCTATATGTATTAAGTGTATATGCTACGAATTTTATCAATTCAATGCATGGCAGTAGGCAAAGTAGATTGTGAGTTTTTTCGGAGGCCTCTTTCATTTAGGAGAAATGTTTCCGTGTTTTATATGCAAGTTTCTAAAATTTTGTTGGCCTATACTCATATTTAAAAATCTACAATATATTCTTTAACGGGTTTGATGCAATATGACCCTCTTATGTCATCACCCACAGTAAATTTATTAGGGGCTTGGTCTTGAGATACATATACAAATAAGCAAGTGTTTTTCTCCGCCAATTGTATTCTTTAGCACTTATCTTCATGTCTACTAGAGGGATTTTGTGTTGTGTATGTTTGTGTTTTGTGTTTCTCCATACATGGGTGTGTACAAGGTCCCTGGGTATATATGCATTTTGTGTATACGGTGGGTATCTGTGTAGCTTTTGTATGCACATACCCACTGTGTTGTTGGTTCTCTAAGCAACATGACAACATTCTCTCAACTTAGTTTCTCAACCATGTATGTTTTTCTACAGGGTGTTTTGACTAGAGTGAACAATATTACAGGAGTACTATATAAGGATGAGCCTACAATTTTTGCATGGGAGCTAATGAATTGGTGCTTGTATGGACAATGATAAAGATTCTAGTACATTACAATTGTTATCCAATTATGTGTTTAGAATGAAGGCTGCCCCACAACTAGATGGGAAGTACATGTGCCACATTGGGCAGCTTTTGGAAGTAATTTGAGCTCGGATTCAGTGCAATCCATTGTATTAGTATCCTCTAAAAATATCTAACAGAATATGTAGAGAAGATGACAGAATGCATAAGCAATTTTACATATGCACATTAGGTTTTGAGATTATAATGGAATGTTGCGATGACATGGCTTATGACTTACATGTGTAGGATTCCAAAAACACAATTTATTTCAAGTTGACATAAACATAGATGTAAATTTACAAGATTCAAGCTCCATCCTTGTTATTTGCATTTTCCACATATTATTACCCCATCACACAACTACATTTTTCATAACTCTCAAACTATTTCCATTATGTTTTGGTGCATGAAATCTATTTATCTCACAAACCAAAATTCAAACAAGACCATAGTTTTTGCATTTACACCAAAGTTGAGCATTTACAATTTCCCTCCATGCATCTCAAAAACATCATCTTTACCAGTATTTGCCATATCATGGCCTTGTTTAGAGAAACTAACCAAATATGCTATTGTATACCAGTATTTCTTTGGTAGAAGCATTTCCCTTTATAGTTTGGGCTTAAACTAAACTTTTAAGTATATAAATTCCCAAAGCGTTACATTTGTGAAGTATGTGCCTTGTTTACTTTGAACGCAGGATGCCACATGGATTCAACTTGATACCTGGTAAAAGTTAGAAATTTAAATTAAACTCCACTATTTACAAATATAACAAATAAGGGTTTTCCTTTTGCTGCATATTGCATAGAGAAAGTATTAATCATGTGAATTCGGGGTCATAGATTTTAAATAGATTGCAGCAATTTTGAATGGGGTGGTTAGAAGCAAGAACCATGACATTAAAATCACATTGCAAATAATTGTAATTTTCTATGTTAATGTTGTTCAATAGAAATTCAATGACAATCCAATTATTTTATGCACTTCAAAATACGAAAAAATGTTAACAAAGTTACCTCCTTCCTGTATACCTTAGTTGCTGGCACCGGATGCATCTATTTTTCACTTGTCAGTTTACCCTGTGACTGCTCTGATTCATTGTTTGTACCATCTAGTAATCACATTTGTAGAATCTTGTTTTCTCACCAGGCATTCAACACCACTAATCAAATCTACAAATAGAACCATAAATCCCTACAAAAACTAAAAAAAGGCTACAATTACAGTCAAACAGCATACTAACCAAGAGAGGTAGGAATATAACTAGGACCAGCTGGAGAATAATTGAGAGCATTTAAAGGAACGCTTTCCAAGGCTGGCGAGGTAAGAATATAGCTAGGACCTATTTGACAATAACTGAGAGCATGCAAAGAAACACTTCGCAGAGCTGATGAGGTAGGAATATACTTAGGACCAACTGGAGAGTAACTGCTGGCAAAATGCTTGCAGTAGGAATATAGTTGAGTTCAACTGGAAAATATGAGCATGTGAAGGACTGGCGAGGTAGAAAGATCACTAGGATTCACTAGGACCAACTCTGACAATTACTGAGAGCATGTAAACTTTAAAGGAGCAGTTTTCAGGGCTGGCGGGGTAAGAATATAGCTAGGACCAACTGGAGAATAACTGACAGTGTGTATAGGAACACTTTCCTGGGTTAGCTAGGCAGGAATATAGTTGTGACTGCAGACCTGGAAATTGACAGGCTGTGGGCAGTATTTTGCAATTTATTGGTAAAATAATTTGGTAATTGTATATTTTTATAAATAGTCCTCTATAAATATATTTAAATATATAAATGTAAAGAGAAATCATAAAAATAAATATAATTTTTTTAGGATTTACAGTCATAATGTGAAAGAACTAGGCCCTCAAGACCTCAACAAAATTTGATTATATAGGTAAATGGATACAAGTTGTAGTTCCAAACGGCATGGCTGTGAATATGTTACCGAGAAAATATGAAATTCGTGTACTGCGAATAGCCTTCCTCTGCATCCACATACTTTTAAATACATCTTTGGAGCTGTTTGCATGCCTTTCCTCAATCCCATAAGGATTCGACAATTTCTTATTCTTAAGAAAGGATTGAAATTCATCTATACACTTGTGCTGCCATAAATCATCATCTGAAACTAGATTTCGAAGCTCTTTACATACACAAGCCGCCTTACCAATATCAACGGCGGGTAAACCTTTCAAGATCTTCATCTGTAGGTCTCAGGCAACATCATAAGAGATGTGCCCAATGACAAACCAGGCTTTTCACATAGAGAGAGTAAACCCATCCTTCGAAAACCTCCACATGGCACACACATCCCTTTCATGGCCCAAAGATTGTTGCCCTTCGCCAATTTTACAGACCCTTTCTTCAATCTTAAGAACACTATTAAAGAATTCCATGAAACAAGAAGTTTCTTCAATCGAATTAATGAAATTTTGTATGGAAGGCAAAGATTTCCCAACCTTGAAAGAGAGGCAACAATAATATAAGATGTTGTTAGTTAAGCTCCCATTAGCCATCAAATAGTTTCCCATCAGTTGAATCTGATTAATACTCTCCACATGTTTAGCCCCTTTATCATCTTATCGACGACAATTTGAGGAAGACTATGACGAATAACGACCTCTTCTTTTGTCGCCCAGCCTTTTGGAAGCCGAAACCCTAAAGAAGCTTCTGAAGTGTGCACATCGAACCCTAATTCCAGCATTCCTGCATGCACGGCGATTATCAATAACCCGTGACCGTCTTTGGCAATTTTTTCTCTGCTAACAAAACCCTCTTCAAATAATCCAATTTACGCCTTTATTTCCTAAAATTCGAGGTTGTTCAGCCGTGTTCTGTTCTACCTCCATGGCATGTGTACAATGCAATGTGAACGCCGAACGGCATATGTTATTTGATTTAGAGGGATAGTTATTGCTTGTGTAGTTGATGTTGTTAATGGGTGTGATTGAATTTGTTAAGTGTAGGAATATAGATGAACCACTTCATTTAAAGGTTCCATCTCTACATTTCAAACTTGTTACAAATTCATATATATACATTTGCAAATCTCATATCATGAGTGGTAGCGCTTTGCTGTCAATTTTATAAAGTATTGTTTTTTTGCCTCAATAATTGGTGTATCCTCCCAATCCATTGCATCAAATTTAGGGGTGTTCTCAAGCCATAATAAACTGTGGACATGTGTGGAGCCTCTATGTTACCATTCATATGTGTGAAATGCGGGAATATAAAAATTAGCTATGTAGTTTGAAACATATAAAAAAGTAGATTTTATTACTTGTACCAAAAGTCTACTACTCCAAGTTCCTTTTGCACTATAAACATGTTTGATATTCTTTTTTTCCTATGGGGTGTATTTCCAATGTTTTTACTGCTTTTGGTAGGTCCTTCTGGCCTCTTCTCGGAGCGTTCAAATCCTTTGACCTTTCATTTGACATTTGATATGGTTGATTGAAGTTATTTCTTTTTATTGTTCAAGTACCATCACATGCAAAGTCTAGTGATTACCTCCCTCCTTGTTTTAACATAGATACATCTATCTGCAAAAGAAATTTACTGAACTGATGTTTTTATATTGAACCCTTGTCTCCTTGCATTTGTGCATGGAAACTATTGAGCACTACATGACTAATGCAGATGCAGTAATGATTTTATTTGGTAAATAAAATGATGTTTTTTTGCTGATTTTTAAGATGTAGCTTTGTAAGTAAGATGAGCCCATGTTTTGGGATTGATACATCCCAAATTAAAGTAAAAAGCAAAACTCAATATTGGATGGAGTACATGTTGCTTGGGAATTTACTTGTCAGTTTTGGGCTCAGAATACCTTATTTTAACAATAATCTTCAATGGCAGTATGTTATGTCGACATGGGATTTGAAAGTTTAGTATATAGTCGTGAACTCAAGCACACTAAGCTACAAATTTGAGGTTAGAGCCAGCACAAACCAGTATGATGGTCGAGTTTATTATGGTATGATCAACAAATTAGCTGATGAACAGGCCAAACTGGGAACTCAGTATTCGCTTCCTCAAATTGCTTTTTTCAAGGCTTTGGTAAGAGAACTCAGTATATATAGTTTTTTTAGAAAATTGTGTTGGGTACTATGGGGGACGATTATTTAATTTTAAGAGCCATGTAAAATCTGTTAAATATGTTCCCGCGCCTTAGATTTGAGGCAATCTACTTGGTTATGTTCATTGATTGAGTTCTTTGGATGCTGAGAAGATGGAAGCAATTCTTCAAGACCAATTTGGCAAGGGGCAGATTTCTAATATTGACGCGTTGAATATTCACCTTGAAACCTAGGTAACCTTAAATTATGATTTCTACGTCAGTAGATCTCGTGTTTGTGCAACCTTGCAATATAAAATCCAACATGACCCCTATTACAAAGATGTCTTAATCGACGATGACGCGCTTTCCTCACTACCATCTGAATCGTCAAATGTTTCCTCCTCTCTCAACACAGCCACAATGGAACTGCCCCAAATGCAAACTTGCAAGTATGTCTTAGTCACACCTCTCTCACTATGCATTTTAACATTACTACTAACCGTTGTACTCGAGTATAATCAATTAAAGCCTTATATGTGTTAAAAGTGAGATATTGAAATTGATTTCTCAGGAATAGGTTAGATGGCCACAGTGATTAGCTATGTATCATGTTTGTGTTTGTATTTATGATTTGGAGTTCTTTCTAAAAGGTGGTATAGCTTCTATCTATTTGACCAGGTTAGAAATGGAGCTCCTCGTAGGTCTCTTCTGGTGCAACCATCTATAAATGAGGAAGATCTAGAGCTTCGACTTGCAGTTGGAGGTGCGTTCATGGACCTTGATATGTTATAGATAAGTTTACAAAGAAATTTGAAAGTCCTTATTGAATTACAAAATGTGATATAGAATTTTTCGGCTAGAGTAAAGATGTTGTAATTGGAGAATAGAAAGACTTTCATAAGGAATATTGAGGTATAAACTTCACAAATTTTTACGGATTGGAATTTTTAATAAAATATAACATTAGAAGATAGAAGCACTCTTGAGGCATAAAATGTTCTACCCTGTTTTACAACTTTGAAAGAAAGGTTTCAGACAAAGAGAAAACAACCGAGAAATCTGAATTGGACCTATATGAGATTATCCCAAACTGAAAGTTATGTAATATTGAGTATTCTGAACCTGGAAATGGATATTATATTATTATGTTTAATTCTAGGTGAACGACACACTCTCAGAGGGATTCAAATAATGTGTATGGGTGAAATATATGCAATTTTGGTGAAAAATGTTCATATGCTTGTAAAGTATTGTGTGTAACTTGAAAGTGTTGCATAGCAGAAGTTGGTATTTTCTAGGAGTTATTATTGATTATATGACAGAGTCTTAGTCTTGGCTAACTCGGCCTAGGCTAGGACTGGAATTCTTCAGGGCTCGAATGGTTTCTTCTCACACTTGTAACCTACCTAAATCTCTCCCAACTTGTACATTAATGTTGTCAAGCTTCTCACAATTCGAAAATCAAATTGAAAACAAAAGAAAACGTGTTGCTCTGCCTACACGACCTGGCCACAGACAGTTACAAAGTTTACCCTCTACAGGCAATGAAAAATCCCTTGGTTCCTTAAGAATTCTAATTTGGTTTACACATAAGTGATTACAGTGAAAAATTCTCCATGCAGTTCAGCTAGTGAAGAAAAGTAGAGATGTTGGATATGTTCATGATAGTTTGGTTTTTTGGAATGTGCAGTCAGTCCTTCACAAATGCTACATGATCCTTTATCTTTGTTGTTAGCTCATTTTTCTTTGTTGATTACCATATCCCCCTTCTTGTTTGAGGTTGAGACAGGTATCACCTAGACTCTTCAAATATCCATTTTTCTTAAGATGCTCTTCAGTATTGATTTTCTAGACTTTTGAAGCATGTTGAGTCTTTCCACTTATTTTTCAATGGTGTTATCCATGTTATGTCTGATTGATAGCTTCTTCAGTGGAAGATCTTCTAGTTTTGGTTTTGAATCTTGTGATTTTGGAATTGCAGACAACCAAATTTTACTCATTAAAACCATGTTTTACTCTTCGTGATCTTTTCTACAAGCCTTTGGTCTAGAATTAGATGTGTATAAGACACCATCTATCTTTGCATCTTTAATAAGATTGGTACACCCTTTTCTCATACTTCGAACAATAGGTTGCGGATTTTCACCAATTTTCCCATTATTACATTCACTATTTTCTTCATATGTTTGAATTAGCATAAGACTTTCTTTTGAAAGTTTTATGTATGATTCTATGGACGGTTCACTTCAAGCACCTATATCGTCAAACCAAACATCCCTACTATTGAAATATTTCTTGGTTTTTGGATCAATATTTAACCTGTCCCATTGAATAATCATTATATCATGTAAAGATGTAGGTAGTTGACTTCACGTCCAACTTTATCCTTATATGGGCTTTACTTCCGAAAATTTGAAGATGAGATATAGAAGATTTCTTCCCTAAAAATGGTTCCTATGGATTCATGTTGTCGATTGATTTCGTGACTACAGTTTCATCGTGGATCTTGATGTTTGTCTGCACTCTTTCCATCTGGTTGAAGTAGATACCTTCTACTCATTAATAGATATATTTTTCATTATTTTCTTGGAGTTAATGTCTACTTCCTGCATGTGCAACGACATTGTGCTCCTCTTTTGTCTGTAACAAATTCCTCAGACTCTTGCACCTGTTGGTCATGCTCATGTCTTGATCGAGCGATTGTTGGTATGAGTGTGAGTATGGTTTCTCGGATCTGTCTTCACCCAGTGGAAATGGGTCTTCTCTTCCATGCCATCAGATTCATTTCTCTTTTTTCCCTACCTTTCTCATATCATACAAAATAGGAAGGACTACTAACAAATATCATGAGTGTACGGCTAACAATATTACTAATTACAAATAATAAAATATGAAATTAAATAAAATCAACATAAAACAAATAATAAATTGAAAATAAATTAGAATCATAAATAATAAATACAAAGTAAAAAATATTAAAAACTAAACTAAAACACTATTATACCACCGATAGGATAGACGAGAAATAATATAAAGCCATTTTCAAATAAAATTTGATCCAAGGACATCCACAAAAATCCGTATTGTAGAAGCGATGACATTATAGATAAAGGGGTCGTCGTTCTTCATCAAGCTCATCCTTCAAATTTTCCTTCAAAATTAGGCATGCGACAAATTGCCTCCTAAATCCCACAAGCATCCAGATACAATCCTCATGGTCGCAGCCATGGCAACCTACAGATTATCAATCCCGGATAAAACATTATCATCGCTTTAATTTTGTGATACGGTAATTCTACTTAAGGTCGGAGTTTCCAGCCAAAGCATAAGATGGGTCGCCACTTTCAATAATACCCTCAAATAAAAAGCATACAATGCCTGGAAATGCTCAAATCGAACCATGATGATGCGCCTTGAACACAAAACAATTCCGCGACAAACAGTTTTCTTCCATATTTCGTTATCTGTCGTGTTAAACCGATTGATTCCTTTTGCAAGTGATAGGCGAACTTATAACAGAGTTCTGTTCCAATTTATAGAATTTTCCATTGGATGAACCACAAGTTTGATCAAAAAAACCCAAAAATAGACGAAAAATGTGAAAACGTCCAGACGGCCGTCAAACCGTCAATTTTAAAACGACAAAGTCGCAGAAACATCCGGAGGTCCTTTACCATAGGGGGAACGCCTTCGGCATAATTAGGTTTTTACTTGCTTCATATTTCAACTAATACTTTCACGAAGAGAACTAGAAGAGGCTTGATTTTTGTCAACCGTTCCTTTGATTAAAAGGTTATGTAATGTGGTATTGAAGAGTAGTGCTTCTTAACCTTCCTTAAAAATATGTAAAAAGTTTTTTATTTTTATATTTCATTTTAAAATTAATTGGCTCCCAAGGATTTTAAGGAGAGATAGTTTGTCTTATATCCATTCTCATTTCGTTAAGTGCCAAACCTTTCAATTTGTGTACTAACTCGGAAGTTGGTAAGTTGGCGTGTATAGATGATGTTGTCTAGTATACATGTTATGTTATGGAAGAAAAGGG
Source organism: Taxus wallichiana var. yunnanensis (assembly GCA_018340775.1). Classification (NCBI taxonomy): domain Eukaryota; kingdom Viridiplantae; phylum Streptophyta; class Pinopsida; order Cupressales; family Taxaceae; genus Taxus; species Taxus wallichiana. The sequence goes on along the minus strand of CM031238.1, from coordinate 238,388,090 downwards.
TCCTTATGTATTCCATAAAGTATAGACAAATTGGTTGTACTTAGAGACTATTCTCATGATTGAGTTGTGTTGGCATATAAAATGTCAGTGCATTTTATTTGACAGCCTCATTAAAACTTTTTCCCCTTTTTAGTTAAACTAGGCAAGATAGCCTAATTTGTCAAGATTGCCAAAATTACCCACTCTCAAAGTTCAATTTCGAGAAGGGTTTGGGAGCCTATGAACATTTTAGAAGTCCTAGTTATAATTAACGGAAAGGTCTCAGAGTTTTCTCATGATGGTATGATTTAGCAAGCATTATGGGAGCTTTTAAACAATCTTGGGAAAGATTTCTTCCTAGGCGCTTTTTGGAAAAAGGAGTGTGCATGCTTCATTGAAGATTCAACTTCGGCGAAAGGTTTCAAGAAGGCAATGTGGTGTTGGGAGCTCATATTATACAACCAAAATTCACCAAGTATGGACCCCGAGGCGAAAGAAAGTCTCCACGTGCAAAACAAGGCAATGTAAATGAAGTTTCAAAGTGCACCTTGGCACACTGGCGCACTTTGCTTGCACCATTGCACCTTAGGCGCTTTTGAGGTGCAATTGCACGGAAAAGTGCACCTAGATTTGGTGGAGGCAACATTTCCGCTGCATGATTGCACCATGCACTTCAACTTTGCAAAAGCACTCATCTCCACCACACAACATGCTCATGACTTGTTTTCCCTCCAACTCTCCAAAATTGCATTCAAAGGCAGCCATTAAAGCACATTTGAAGCTAGTTATTCATCCTTCCATGCTTGTAAAACTCTTCATGTGCCCTAGGTAGACCAAAAGGTGTTTTGCTCATATCTCATGATCCCGTGGACAAAATCACTCCAAATTTTGGCCATCCACTCCTCTTGAGGGTGACTTTAGTTGATGTATGATTCATGGCAAGTGGTTCCTCCATTAAAAAGTTATTCATGACTATTTTTTCAGCCATCATACCCCTGGTTTGCCCGAAAACATTGATTTTGCAAATGAGATTGTGAAAAATCCCCATGGAGGAAGACTACCAAACTTGGAGCATCTTTTCCCCTCATGAATACCTTCATTTTGAGCTATTGGTCATGATCTAAGATGAAGAATTGTTGGAATTATGAGAAAAAATCACCATTTTTGTTGAAACCACTTGCAAACTCCATGTGCTAAAAATTGTTTTTGCATTTTCTCTCAAACCCCACAAGAGAATTCCTTCAAATTTGGAGCATTGTTTCCTCGTCGATATTATTACAATGAATCAAAATCACTCAAAATCGGACAAGAATTTCTCTGAAAATGATGAATTTAAATTTTGTCTTTTCCTCCATTAATGTCAATTTGCAAGCCTTCTACACAACTAAAACTTGTTTTTGAAATTACCGTTGATTCTGATGAGAGAATCTCACCAAATTCAAGCATCTATTCGTCTTGGGAATATATTTCCAACGAATCAAGTCGCATCCAATTTGGATTTGATTTGCTCTCGTTTTTCCCAAAATACCAAATCAGTTGTCCGTAGCATTAAAATCCACTCAAATTTACATATTTTTGAAAACTGTTGTGGAATCCATTTTCACTTACACCATAGCATTCTCACCACTTTCTAAGGCCAATGAGATCATAAAACGCAAAATGAAGCTCCACTAACTCCGAATATAAGCTCATTTCAGTTCTAGTGTCTAAGCACTCAAACATTAGCGACAATGATGTGGAGCACATGGATTTCATGTTTTCTAACTTGAGTCATCAAGCACATGAGGATTGTTGATCACAAAACATGCAATTGGATCATTCAAATACTTTTATGATGGGAACCATGGTTACAAGGTTTGCTATGTTTCCACCGAGGATTCTCAAGAATCTCTAATACCGTCAAATCCAAGAGGGCTCATGATCCCGAGTCCGAGCATGTGTGGTATGAGTACATTCTTCATAATGATTGCAGGATGAGTGTTTGTTTGTGTGAAGAGACAAGAGATCAAGTTTGTGACAATGAATTGATTTGTTCATCCTACCATTACTCACCGAGGTGAAGAGTTGAAACAAATTTTCCCAAGCATGAACAATGATGATCAATAAATATAAGGTGTGAAACATAATTTCCGAGTCAAGAAGATGTATTTTTAATCGGAGAAGCGATCAAGTAAGATTTTATCCAGTTTTGCAACATTCATCTCCACAATGGAGGAAGAGTGGGAGTTCATCCTGCAAAGCATCTATCTTCTCTCTCTTCTTCTCTCTTCTTCTCTCTCTAACATTCTATCTATGTTGAGGAGTATCTTTTGTAAAAAGTGACTTAAGTCACTTAAAGTTTATATTTCTGTATTGACAATGCACTTTAAGTTGAATTAAAATTTATATTTCTTCGTTCAGAATGCACTTTAAGGTGAAAAGTCACTTGAGAATGTGAAGAGTCATTGTTTCAACTATAAATTATAAGGCTCTCTCCATTCCAAGGAATCGGTTTTTGCTCTCCTTTAGCAAATTGTTTTCTATTGTTCCTCTCTATTATTTCCTCCATTCTCTCAACTTCATACTCAGTCGAATGTATTGCAATCTATTGAAGGAATGAAAAGCTTTATATTTTCTTTCATGGAATGAAATTACCAATTAAACTTTGTGTTGATTGTGATTGTTGTTTCATGGAGCTTACATAGTTGTGTGTATATTTTCATGTGTCTTGATTGAACTAGAAATATTCTTGTTATCGGTCGTGTTCATAACTCCCTCTCCCTCTTTCCCCACTATTTCTCTCACAGTTTTCTCCTCTCCACCTCATACATTTCTCCCTCTCTCGCTTGTAGTTGCAGTTACAACAAGGGTGTTTCTACGCTTTCACTAGTCTATGACCACCCCAAGAGTTAGAAATAGTGTACATAATCCAAATTTCAATAAATGGGAGTTGCCCCATCTTCAAGTGGAGGGATTGATCAATCCAGCAAGCGTTGACGAAGCACATATTTTGTCCTTGACAAAATATTTCGCCAACAAGTTTCATGTCATAATCTTTTCTAATTTATATCTATATGATATTGAATTGAACCTATTACACTCTCTCTGCTATTTTTATGGTACACTTCACAATGTGTTAAAATAGTTTTTTTTCAATTCAATATTATGTACACAATTTTATGCTTCATAAATTTTATTATGTGGTATCTGATAGATCCTCACACATACCACGAATTGTGTTATCACAACCCACATATCTTATTTATTTGCAAAAAGAGTTTATGTGGAATATAGTGTTATGATGTTTAGACTCTTTCAAGAATAGATTAATAGTGATATATAATAAACAATTGATTTCTCAAAAATAGTGAGTCACTATGCAACCGACCTTGTGTTATCTAAAACAAAGCGAGATAACCATTTGATAAGTCTATATGGCTATCTGGGAACAATAATTGATTCGTATTTCTTTACAAGACACTTTCAAATAAATTTACATAATTCTACAATATTGCATCACTCCTAATTTTAGTATAGTTGAAACAAACAAAAACAACTTTAAAATGTTGTGCTTTAAATGATATTTTGAATTGGGAATTGAAGATATTGAATTTGGATTGAACAATTGCTTCATATTTTTTAGTTATTTGTTGGACTAGAAATGAAGATGAATATTAATTGTAGCACAATGTACTGCCCATAAACAAATGGATAAATCAAGAATATGATCCAAATATTTGCAAATGGACAAATAAAGAATAGAATTCAAATTTTCGTAAATATAGAAATTGAGAATGTCATCCAAATTTTCACAAGATATGTTAACGAGTGTGCAATAATACTCATAAACACTTTTAACAAATGACTAATGAGAAGGCTTTAGACACTTTTTAGACACGAGAGAGAATAGAGAATGACTACGAAAAAAATTGAAGTACCAAATTGAGAGTAAGGATTGAAATGTAACGGGAGCACCTTATTGATGCTTGTAAGTTTCTAAGAAGTAATGTGGTTGTTTGGAGTTTGTTAAGAAATCATAATGTTGATGTTGCAGTTTGGGGAGTGCTTGCTATTCGGGAGGATGTCATAAACCAACATATTGAATAAGTCATTGAGATGTAAGACACAAACTACATGGTGGTGGTGGTTTGATATCGTGCAACATTGGACTATTCAAATGATGTTAATGGGGACAAATTGCATTGTGTTGAGCACCCTAGAAAATTAGATAAGTGAGGACCTCAAATATTGGAGGTTTGTCAATAAGAACAACCTAACATATCACGCTAGACATAAAGAACGTGGATAAGAGAATTGACATAGATAGTAGTTCGGAGAAATTGTACACGAATCTCATGAAAGATAAGTAAATGGCTCACTACTATTTTACTTAATAATATTTCAAGTTACCTTTGTGTAAACTTGAAACCTTATGGTTCAATTATCATATCAGCATATACTTTTGTTCCACAAGAAAATGTTGTGTTTTTATGGTATGGCAGTCTAGGTATTACCTCTTATTTATGTCATAAGGGGAGACTTGTGGGAGAGAAAATAGAATGTGGAAGAGAACCAATATCATATATTGTACAGCGTTCAAGTTAGGCACAACTAATCAACAAGGTTACCTAAGATCGCGTTAATGAATCAAAAGGGGTGTGTTTACACTCATGCAAAGTCTTTGGATGTATATTATAGTGCTTAGAACCGTGGGTTGAGGTGTGGTGTATTTTTATTTATTTTTAATTATCACTAGTGGCGTCATCGAGGTAGCTTGTGACATAAGTTATAAGTGAGATGATAGTCTCTCACCTGCTTGAGTGTGCCATTCTCGTGAAATGGAATGCTTCTGATAGATTGGACATTGGGTTTCATACTATAGGCTTATGGGGGTCATGTTTTGAGATATATCTTTTGTGATGTTGTATCTATGAAAACCAACGGCTATTGCAATAAAAACATTATGGTCCACTAGATACGGTAAGGATATCGGATGAGTGCCTTTGTTGTAGTGCGCTTCTATGGCCATTCATATATTTCATATTGTTTGGGTCTCTAGCATATGTGCCTAATGCAGCTTGGTCTCTGTACATTTTTGCGTGATTAAAATGAGAGATCAATGGTGTGGATAAGAACAACATCATACCTCTTATAATTGGGGTTCATTGTGGCCTTGTTAAAGGTCGGTGCCCTTTACACTAATTTTTGGGCCGAGAAGATGCATAGAAGATGAAATGCATTGAAATAAGATGCATAGAAGATGAAACGAATTGAAACTTTATAGTAGAATATACGAATACACTTGATTCAAGAAGTTAAATTTGAAATATTATCTCCTTCCAAATGCTCCATTAAGGCAGCAATTTGCCCACATAGCAAGGATTTTGAATATGTTATCGGACAAGTTGCTAATACAGAAGTAAACACGAAGCGAAGAGAAATTCTTACGTTGATATCACATTCCATCCAAGGAACATACAATATCCGGTCTCTAAAGTTGGAAATATGGATGTTGGAAATAATCTAGAATTAAAGAAAAGAAATGGAAAACAAGTTTTACGATTGGTTACAAAACACACTGAAAGCATGCCTAGGGTGTGAACATAAAAATTGGACTGCTCAAAAATCTAGCAAGAATAATGGAAGTGAACCAAGTTGCATTTTCTTAAAGTCAAAAAAATGTACTTTTGTTTCCCTCTACACCTAATACTTCTAATGAAATCAGTAGTTATGGAGCTTGAGAAACAAAATGTAAATCTATGAGCAAATTTCATTTGCAGTTATGTTTGATTGTTGCACAATATTTTAAGCCGATTGCGGAGTTCATATCAATTAGGTTTTGTGGTGTCCACTCAAACATTGTGTTAACTTTTAAATCTACCTTAAAAAAACATATGTTAAAGTCAATCGAAAAAAATTTTGAAATCTTTCACATGGAAGTGTTTAAAAATTTGTTAAAATTCTCAATTCGAATATTTTAAATTTCGGGCTTGATTTCAGGTATTTTCCTTTTCGGAGATTAAAAGAATGGAAATTTTGATTTTGGAATTCGAACCCCGAAAGCTTGAAAGTCTGAAATTTTAGAGTTTAGGACATTCAAAATTCGGAGATCTCCTTTGTCAGTTTGCGATTTTATGACTTGGGAGTTTGAAGTCGAAACTCGAAGTTCGAAATTAAAACCGGACTTTGAGTTCGGAATCCCATGTTACCCCTTTTGGAAAAACTTCTTTGAAGCTCCGAAGTCCGAAATTTTGGAACTTTGGGCTTTGGTTTGAAGTTTCCCACCATTTTGGATATTTCGCCTTTGGACTTCCGAAGTCTGAAACTCCGAAGTTCTGAAATTTTGGAACTTCAAACTTTCAGGTTGTTTCTGAGTTTTTCTATTACCTTTCCACAATTTTCATGTCTTAAAGTCCGAAGTCCGAAACTCTGAAGTTCCGAAATTTCGGAGCTTCGGACTTTTGGGGTTTTGGACTTTCAAGGTTCTTTGTGCATTTAATTCTCACCAACCTCTGTACATGTCAACTTCCGAGCATTAATTTCAGGTTTTTCTATTTAAACTCATGATTTTACCTGTCATTTTCACCTGACATTTTGCTCTGACGATCTAATTTTTATTGCAACTTTGTACTTTCACGGCATCATTTTCAAGGTATTTGGTTTAGGTTATGTTTTTTCTTTTTGGTTTAAGATCTCTTGGTTTTGTTTTTCCTTGTTCATTTTCTTTTTGTTCTTCCTTGTTTGTTTTGGAGATGAAACCCTCATTGCCCACCATGCTTTCTTTGAAGGTGTTTTTGACCTCAACGGTTGCAAAATCCAATTTTTCCAGTGTAGATTTCATCATAATCTTCAAGAGCCTCCCGAGCATTTTACTTGATTTCCGTACCTTCGGTGAAGTCTGTATTTTTGAAACTTCTCACTTTTCGGAGTTCGGAGGTGGGTGGTTTGAAGTTTCTCATTTTGAGTTCGGTAGGTTGTGGTTTAGAGTTCGGGGTTGTTCGTTTTCGGAGGTTCTCGTTTTTGGAAGTTGTGCTTCTCTATTTCGGGTTTCGGAACTTTTCTATTTCGAGCTTTGGAACTTTTTCCATTTCGGACTTTCAAAGTTTTCCATTTCGGAGTTCGTAGATTTTCGGAGTTTCGGATATCTGCTATTTCGGGTTTTCGGACTTTGGGAACTAAAGTCTTTTTGGACTTTCAGATTTCAATATTTCGGGACTGTTCCACTATTTGTTGCATATTTTTGAAGGCCCTTTGGGTTCCAAAATCCAAAACTTGATGTCAACTTTTGCATCCAGAGGCAAAGAAAAGATGAGGTATACATTCCTCGGAGTTGCTCCTCACTCTTGTCTGTCCTCAAACTTGGGGAATATAGGAGACACTGATCTCGGAAGATTGATTTTCCAAACTTCTAGGCAAGGGTGAAAGCCCCCAACAAGAAATCCTGGATGCAAGCCATACACGACAGTGGACTTATTCTTGTTGTTGGTTTCCTGCATCCATGCATTGCCCTGAGTTCGTCTTAGCTACAACAAACTCACTTTGATGAAGAGTCCAGGTCAGTAAAAGATGTTGATGGCAAGGTTGTAATTCATTTGGACCCTGATTTCTTTGAAGATTTATTCAAACTCCCAGACGTCGAAGACTACACAACAATTTCACCAGAATTGGCAGTGGAGCATTGGGACAAAGAAACTGAGTTATGCACAAAAGTCATGTTGAAGAGCTATCTAGCCAAGAGTGTCACCAAACTACCCAAGACCATGTATCGATCAAACTTTATCCAGGAAGTCAATGACATTATTGTGTTACTAAGTAGAGTTTGGGCCTTGCCTCTGCAAAGGAATTTCAGGAATGGATGTTCCTGTATATTGCTACTATCAAGAAGAACAAGGAATTCATAAGATGGGGAGAGCATATCAGCAGCTCCATTTGCTTTCAGTTAAGCAAGGTTTTGTCCTTGAAGAATTTCTACATGACCTCATTTTTTGTCTATGTTGCAGCCATTATGGGAGATTTCACTGGGTTAAACACTAAGGGTATTCGAAGTGCTTCACAAATCTATGATTTTTATCCTCAACTTACACTAGACGAGGGAAGCAAACACTTCCACAGAATTAATGATGCCTTCTTTGTTGTCATTCTTTATCATTTTGATAAAGATTTATACAATCGAAGGATTTCCGATGAAGCCTTCAAAGAAGTACACGAGTGGGGAGCTATTTTCCTAGTTTCCTACATTTACATACATTCGGATTCTGGTTTTTTAGGTGCTCCTAGTAAGTTGCCAAGATGCCCCACTGACAAGTGGGTTTTGCTAGAATTGGTTCAGCAATTGTTGGACTATCATAAGATTCAGAATAAACGGCACAAGGCGGGAGTCCAATTTCCCATTTCAATTGGTAGATACACTTGTGCAAATATTTATAAGGCGAAGAATGTAGATGCAGAGATGTCAGAAGTAACCTTGCGGACCTTCCATCCCGGACCAGTTTCAACTACTGGGAAAAATTTAGTGAAACAAGTTTGTCCAATTCTCATGTGCCCCAGTTGGAAGATATTTGGATTCATTGTCGGGATGAATTCATCATCCGACAAAGAGATTTTGAGAGGCTAACTCTGGATGAGGTTCCATGCAGTTTGGTATTGCAAAGATTCCAAAGGAAATGGAAGATGAGGAAGAAATTATGGATGCAACATACAAAAATAATAATGTTGTCAATCAACCATTGTCATGGATTGATTGGTATGTAGAAGAATGTTGCAATACCAAGGAGAGGGCGGGGCCCATTCTACAAAGAACTTATAATTGGTTGGTTACCTTGGGAATCTCACCCAAAGGGTTAGATCAACCTACAAGTAAAGAAGCCCAACCAACCATGAGTCTACCAACACCTACAAAAGGGAAAAGGTCCATCCAAAGGGCCCATACAAGTCCCTAAGAAGATTTCATTTGTTGTTGGCAGCTCCTCTCTCTCCAAGACTCCTACTTCCAAGACTATGTCTCCAGTCAATACCAATGTCAGAAATAGTTGAAGTTACTGATTCTCCAAGTGTCTCACAAGATCTGTCATCTCCTCTTTCTCTTTCATTGTCACTTCCTCCATCATTTCCTTCCACTTCTACAATCATTTCTTCTTTCCCATCTCCTTCTATGGCCCAAGTGTTCTCATCTCTTCCAGTTCTCTCAATAGGGGAGACGATTGGGTCACCCATTTCTACTTCACTCCCTCTAACACTTTCATTTCCTCCCATCTCATCTTCTAATCCCATTGTATCCACTCCTATGGTTGTCCTCACATCCACCCCATCCATTATTGCCACATCCATTTCATTGCCTACTAATGTTACCAGTGCTCTTGTATTGTCTAGTGCTTCAGGTACCAAATCGGTTGTTCCACTACCCTCAAGCATCTACTATACCAAAATGGTTGTTTCGTCAGACTCGAAAAAGAAAAAGAAAGTACCTCTGGTGGATGTTATAGATCTGAGTATGTTGGAACCCACTCCAAGGAGACAAGGCAAGCGTCCAAAGATTGTCTCCAGCTTATCAGTGAATCAATCCGGAGAGAGGGTCGTAGAAGTTTATTACTCCGTTGAGGGAAAAACCAAGGAAACCATTACAACAGCTGACTACCGAATTTCTAGATTTTCACTAGGAAAAGCAACACACGAAGGAGCTAAATAGGATGTGCAGACTGCTCTTGGAAATTTGTTAGAAAAGTATGACAAGGACAAGGCTTCTAAGGATGAGTTAAAAGTAAAGGTTGAGCACTCACTGCATTGTTGAGAAAGGTAACACATTAGCCTACTCCGTCCACTGATCTTTCAACTACCACTGCTTTGACGATTTCTTCCACTCTGGATGATATTTCTTATCATGAGATTGAGAAGATAGGACAAAAGGGAAGATCGGTAAATGGATGGATGGAGTGTATACTTCAAGAAGCCAATCCTTTGATAAAAGAAGCAATTGAAATATACAATGATTTGCAGACTGAAAGAGCCTTTATTCGTAGAATGGATGAAGCCTTCTCCGAAGATAATAATAACTTGAACTTGAATTTGACTACGTGGAGTGAGATCAGAGAAGAGGACCCGAGTTGCTTCTTCAAGAGGACGTAATAGATGATGTTTCAAAGTTGTTTGAATATCAAAAGGCTATGGAATTCCGGTCCCAAGTATTGCAGGATTTAATTAAGAAATTGGACGATAAGCATGTGGAAATCATGGATGCTCTAAACGACATCTCAGAGGAGTTTGATAATATTAATTGCAAATTCTTCAATGAGAACATTGATGCTCTTCCGAAGGATCAGATCAAGCTAAATTTCAAGGATTTGGTAAAAAGGGATGATGAGGTGACTAGAACTTTTAACAGTGACTCCATTGATAGGTTGGTTTCATGTCAAAATTTCATTGGTCGACTGAAGAAGGTAGTAAGTAAACTTAGAAGAATTCCAGCCAAGGTAGCAAGAGAGATCAAGACGACATATGTAGTTAATCACTATGTGTGTGGGCCAGAGGATGGAGAAGTCTAGGGAATTATTAAGTGTTTCATCGAATACAAGCATCGAATGGCTACTTGGGAGAAGGAACAAGATAAAATTGAGGAAGGAGAAGGTGTTGCAGAGCCAAGCCAAAGCTAGCGTGATGGAAGGATAGTTCCAAGTTCTAGATCGGTCCAAGTTGCAGGGTTGACCGAGTCAAACCCATGCAACAAACTTTGCTATTTTTATGGGAGCATGTTCCCTAGAACTTAATGACATTTCTATTTTTAGTAATTTGTTGGTTAAGGCCCAATTGTAATGGCTCAGCCTAAGGAACTTATAAATAGTTAAGTGCATGAAGTCTATAGGAGAGGAGAGATCATTTTTTGAGAAGTTGCTCTTCAAGCTTGGAAGAGTGCTTTGAATATTTTAAAACCTTTCAATTACATTCAAAGTGATATTTTGTCGTGAAGAATCTGATTTATTGTGTTAATGGTTGATTAATGTATGCTTTGTGGATGCATAATTCCTTAGTGTAAGTGGTTGACTTGCCTTTATTTCAAAATATCTTATTTCATTATGTGGGAAAGTGATGTAATGGTTTTGAATATCAGTTGTGGAGAGACTGTTTTCCTTTTGTTATAAAAGTTGTACTATCGTTAACTGCCATAAGTGAAATAGATGTTAGACATGTGCATATTTTATATCATCGTGGTGGTTGATTGTGTTTTCAATCAAATTTGATCTATCTGTTATGTATACTTGGGGTCTTACAAGGAGATGCATATTATTTTGATTGTGGTTTGTTATTTACCTTGTCCAAATGGTATTAGGTGAATTAGATTGTGATGTTTGTTTTATCCTTTTTGAGTTACCCATTTCTAGCGTAAAGATCATCTGATCATCTAGTCTTACTCTTGGTGTATCACCACATATTTCTTTATTTTGTTATTTCTAACCCTAAACCTCGTAAAGTGAGTAGATTAGAATTCTCAAAAGTGTTTTAGCCTTGCACATCGATCTTAAATCGGGTGCCCCCAAGTTTCAAAGGAAGTCGGCCTTCTCCGGAGGTTCATCCCAAGGCGACAAGGTCCCACACCTCGGGGATGTTCCCATGTTGCACGGGATCTTTCAGTAGTTCAACTGGTGCACAATCCGCATGACAACACACTGCTTCGCATCACATAACCATCAGGTTTACATGTCTATATTCAGTTATCAACTACAATATTTACTTTGTTGAAGGTGTCAATGAAGTTGAAAATTGATTGGGATAAAGTAGTCAAAGATGATTCAACATTTTTGCATCTACTCAAAGGCATCCAGAGCTTTTAAAAGAATAAAAGATGTAGTATAATCTTGAACTGAAAATAATGATTATGATGATGCTAAAAGTCGAAGAATGAAAAATTGGCAAAAATACACATTTGGTGAAATGATTAAGAAATGATATCGATCTCGACTCTGTTGATTCTCGTAACTATTCTAGTTTTGCCATAAGAATGTATATCAATGAAGACAACCGTCTTCATTGTAGGAAAAACAATGGTGAAGGCTACTCCTCTCAAGTCATTATTCTAGCAATTTCAATGGATAGAACATTTACACTTGCATTCAAAAATGGGGTTAATGCCATGATAATAAAAACAAGGGTGTGATGTTTCCCCTATGCTTAGATATAGTGGCAACAAAAATATTGAAATTAATAAATACTAACATGACTAACCTAACCAACCTTCTAAGCAGCAAAACTTCATTGCCACTCATTGCACAATGCATATCATTGATAGAAGAAAAATCATAAAAAGGAGGACATGAAAGTAGCTGCAAGTGTAAAGATATGACATAAAGACAAAAAAGAACAAACTGACTGTCGTTATAAAGAATACTAGCGAGTAAAAATAGAATTATTCCACTCATTATTTCATTGACAATGTTCTAAATGCTTTCACATGTGAGATTGAAATGTATATCCCCAGTATTCAATCCCAGTAATGAGGTAAGACCCCTTAGCCTTCATAGATAACAATAATAAGTAATGTAGCATATATAACAATATGGTAATCAAGAAAGCTGCTATGAACTACAAACCATATCCGATGAAGGATCATCCTAATACCAACTTGAAGATAATGTTCACATGCAGATTGATAACAACATCATACACACATACATTCTCAGAAAATAAACATGAAATAATTTTTTATTGAAATAGATGCTGCAGCATACAAAGGCTTCTACAATTGGCTTCTTGCCTTTCTTCACTTCATCATTGCATTGCTTTTTCCATTCGACTAAATGAAGCACACTATTCTATTCATAGATTATCTCTAGCTTCCTCTAGAAGGTTCCTATTTCTCTTAATACATCAAATATGACCAGATACATATCTCATTTTTCGAGAGTCTCATTGCTTCATCCATAATCCAACTGCTTTATTTAATAAACAAACAACCACCTATTTATAGAGACATTGAATGCCCCGTGTTTGCACAAAAGCTTACCTAAAAATAGTAAATGCATAAAGGTCAAGCTTATATTTCCAACATCCGACATGTAGACCATATTCTAATTGATGCCACATCTAGTGAATAAGAAGTAAATTGGAGGCATATTATCAACTTTATTATAATCAAAGTGCCTCAAACACCCTGGTTTGGTGTTTTGGTGTGGATTTACATTTACAAGTAACTGATTTGTGTTCATACTCCACAGTGACATGTTCTGCGCCAAGCAAACATAAAATCTCTGCTTCAGCAAAGCTACAATAAATCAAAAAAATGGCAAGTGCCTGGCATTTGCAAGTGAATTGATCTTATTGTTGTTTGTGAAGTTGTTTCCAATAAGATATAGTACTGTTTTTGCATTTATATGTTGGTTTGTGGACATATCTATAAAATTCAGCGGAAGGAACAGAATGATGGTTTGTAACTGTCACATATTATTTATGGTGAGAAAATGCATGAAGATGTTGAGGCTCAAATTTTCAAAAACAACAATGTAGCCTAATGCACTTAAAACAAATTTCAAAAACAATATGTAAAACCAAATGGCACGGTCATCATAGTTTGGAAATCACAGTTACCATGATGGTGATGGAGGTTGTGGTGGTGACGGGCAGTTGATTAGACTTTAATGTTTTCTAGCTCTCTTCTCCCATGTCTTCCCGAAGAAAAAAATGTCCAACAAAACAAGTCAAAGAGGATTTTAGTGAACCAAGCCCCCTTCAATTAGCTGTGTACAAATGTCGCCACATTTGTCAATACAAACCAAGATTATATAAGATCCTCACTAGATGGGAAAGCTCTGTGTTTTGTACAAAATTACTGGTACAATTTTAAATTTGTGAATGCTGATGATTACTGCAAGCTAAAATCTGCACCTTAAGGTATGAGATTGATTCCCAAGAAATTAATTTGCATGGCATCAGATGTTTGCACCCTTTCACAGTTGCTAAAAAACTATGCTTAGATTTCTTTTATTTCTGAAGGAACAACATGTTTGACAGTTCATGTCCAAAGATTTTACTCTTTTAGTGCGCAAAGTCCTTTGATAAGATACTTCTTCCTACAAGCCACGCTTGTCGAGAATACAGTTGAGATTTAAATTGTTGGAGATCCTCACTCGATGGGAAAGCTTGTGTTGCACAAACTATGTGTTTGATTTCTGATGGGACATCTCCGGTGGGCTGCACCCAAACGAAGCATAGTATCAGATGGTTTGCACTTTTAGGTTGCCGGAAAATTGAACTTGGGTTCTTTCATTGCTCAAGTAACAATATATCTGACAGCATAAGTCAGGAAATTTTTATTGAGCCAAGTACTTTGATAAGCTGCCTTTTCTAATAGGCCTTTTTGTCAATACAGATCGAGATTCAAAATATTCAAGGTCCCTGCAAGATGGGAAAGCTATGTGTGTTGTATGAAATAACAGGTAGAATTACAAGTGATCAATGCCAATGAGATATCTATGACAAGCACATCTCTGATAGGTTTCACCAAAAAGAATGGCATTGGATGCCAAGAAAGTAGAAATTAATTTGCATAGTAAGAGATGATTTGCGCTTTTGGCACGACCCTAGAAAAATATATTGCATTAGCTGCTTAAGCTCAAAACAGAGGGTCAAAGAGTGTCTCGATCAAGAAAGTCAATTGGCAGCAATTGCTCAACTTAAACCAGAAACATCTAGCAGGAATTGGTTTACTGGCAAAGAGGAGTAATTTTCATGAAGATGACCAGGGTCAAAGATATGTTAGACAAAGTTGCATGCACGTGCCAGATAGATTTTTGTGCAATTTTGAAATGCCTTCTGAGCCAAACACTGATCAAAACTTGAAGATGCAATCCCATGCATTGAAAGATGACATCTTACAATGACCAAGCCAAAAGAAACCAGAACCAACTACTAGGCCAAGGTCTGGGCAGGAAAAGAGTATTGGTCCCTTTATGTCTTGAGAAGAGACTGTTGTGAAAGGATGTTAGAATGACATCCAACAAATACAAACATTAGCACTGACTTTGACTGATCTATTCTGATTAAAGGAGAAATATCAACAAGCTACAGTAAGTGATGCAGGAGCATATGGGTCCACAAGCAATATTGCATCACCCAAAAAAATGATTTCCCTTGTTTGCTAATAAAGTTGCTTTAGCAGCTTCTTAAGAATAGAAGGCATTAGAAAAGGTCAGACATTGATTCAATTAAATTGCAAAGTCTACACAACTTTGGCTACAAAGAATGCCCTTCATCGGCTGGAAGTTGTAGGAATGGAGGAAATCCCGGTGGCAGAAGGTTCTCACACATCAATCAAGATAGTTGCAAAGTTACGAATTGCAGGTTTTGTGCATGGTTCTGATGGGCTTGGAAAAACCAATATTGCTCCACCAAATGGTAATGCAATTGTACAATTGGCAGCAGAATTGTTTATTGATAGAGCAAATCGACACCCCGGAGAAGTTACAATAGTTGCATTAGGACCACCTACAAACATAGCATTGGCAATAGAACTGGATCCTCTCTTCCCACGGAAAATAGGGCTGATTCCTATCCTTGGTGGCACATTTTCAATGAATGGAAATGTTAAACCTGCCACAGAAGCGAATATCTATGGCAATCCAGAAGCTGTTGATATTGTATTTCCATGTGAAGCAGATACCATGATTGTTGGAATTGATGTCACAAATCAAGCCATTGTAGCATGTTCCAAATCCACATTCAAAGATTATATTGGTTTGGTCTTTTGACATATCGAGAAAAAAGGTATCGATATTGGTCCAGATGTTGCGAAATGGCACTGGGAAAAGGAGAATAACAAAGAATCCAAACGACACAGCTGGAGAAAGAGCATTGCTATGGCAAGATAAACTATTTTTCATGATGCAGATAAAAAATTGATGTTTTAGTTTTCAATTCAAGCAAGGAATTGATTGGCAGGCATTGGGGTTCAACAAAGTTGCCGTCAAAGACACCGCAGAGATATTCAGCCATGTGAAACAGTCACTATGAGACATTAACAGCAAAGGAAGGCCACCATTGAAATTGTTGTCTGGGTATTATTTTATTAGCTATTGTTTGTTCAGTGAACGACATCTGTTAGCAATAATTTCAGTGTAACTTAGTTAGTGAAGTCTTTAAAAGAGCAGCTGCTCGAGTCACTTTGAAACTTAACAGAGGACCTAAAGTTTGGAAGGAGCTCTAAAGAATTGCTGGAATAGAAAGTGGAAACTCGGGAATAACACAGAGAGGTCCTTACACACCCAAATTTGCACGTGCTACATTGTTAGAAACGGTTCAAAAGTCCCCGACGATGGTTCATATGTTTTCCAAAGGTGTTCAAGCCCCTTTCCCTCTTTGCAGTTTATATTTGTAGCCTAGAAAACCTTACTTAGCCATTTCCTGCTTTCCTTTAGCTTTCTGCATTGTTTTCCTTAGTTTTTGGCCTAAAGTTACGCAACCACCGGTCAGGTTGGGCGGCGGTTACGCAACCGCCCGGTCTGCCCTGGCGGCAGTTGCGTAACCGCCGCCTTGTACAGACCAGCAGTTCCGTGCGAATTGGCGAGACTTCCCAAGCGTGATTTGGACACATGTTAACTCACTTAAATTCACCTATAGCACACGTTTCTTAGTCAATTTGGCTGATTTTAAGCTTGATTGATTCGTATCAACCTCCTCTTCCACTTCTAATTGTTGATTGAGAGTTAAATTGCCCCTCCATGTTGTGATGTGGCATCCCATTGCTGCCAAATGGCTTAGACCATTTCCCAGATCTATGTTCTATAAAACCAACGCTTCTTCTGAAGCAAATGGCCAGAGATTTTTATTGTGATTGCATTGTTATGTTGCTGAAATCTTACTAGAGACTACACAACCAAGCATTGTTCTCTTGCGTTGTTCTTCTTCTACCTGCATTGCTACCAGACCACTTGCAAGCCACCATTGCTCCAGCGCCTTCTTCTTTGCTTCTTCTGCATTCCCAACTTCCTGGACTCACATGAACATTGAAGATTGGAAAAGATAACTTAGGGGGCACAAGAGTAAATCACAGCTGGCTTTGCCTCAGCACTACGAATTCCAGGTTGAGTGATCGGTCTCCCATTTGAAGCAGAGGTCTTTCGACCGCTATCTATGCCGCTTGATCAATGCAGAGAGCATCGTGCGGTACCTCCTCGTAGCTCCTAAGGGGGAACTTTTGGACTTCTTCCTTTGTTTCCCAGTTAAGGGAATGGAGGAATAGATTGCAAAGCTCCCTCTGATCCATATTGGGAGCACTCACCAAAGAGTAGAGGACCTGTCACCACCTCTGAATGAAATGGGCAGCAGATTCGTTATGCTCTTGCTTTATGTGAAGGAATTCCTTGATTCTTGTTCTTAACAATTTGTTCATGTCAAATGCCTTTATGAACTCAGATACAAGTTGCTTAAAGGAGTGTATGGAGGCTTCAGGTATCCTATAATACCAATCGAGAGCAATTCCCTCGGGGTCTTGGGAATATATTCACAACTACCGCATCCCTAAGTTGCCGCATTCGAATTCGTGTTTGAATTCGCCGATGATTAAATTCATGAAAAATTCGCTGGTAAAAAAATCAGCGATTAAATTCATGATTAAATTCGACTATGAGAAATATACATTTTTATTAAATATATAAAAACAAAAGATAAATTCACATTTCAAAAGAGAGATAATATCACATTTCATTGATTTCATAAGTAGCTATTACAATAATGTGATTGAAAGCAAAAACTTCAAAAAAACACGTGCTCATGAAGTTCGACCAAGCTGGCAGGTGGGACGATTAGTCCGAGCACGGGAGAATACTCGCCGAGTTTTGGAAAGCTATCCAATATTTTTAATTACTAATCTGTCTACAGGCGATCAAAGCTCATGATTCTTTCAGAAGATTGCAAGAAGTTGCTTGGTCCAAAAAGGTGCAAAAATGGATTTTATGAAAATAAGAAAACTATTGCCATCAATGCGTGGAGCTCGAGAAAATATGCACTTTTAGAGAAAACGACACGAAATGGAGCCCTGAAAATGAAAGTTATGGCACATGCAAGTTTTTCTTGCCGCTACATCTTCCCGGACCCTTTCCAAAATGGCAAAAAAATTCTTTTGTGTTTTTTCACCAAAAATCCAAAAATGGAAAAAAATGCCAAAAAAAGAAAGAAAACACGAATTAAATCGCGATTTTCAACGCACTGCTAAAATTTGGCAAATTTCGAATTTTTTCCTTGAAGTTCGCGAATGCAACAACTTAGCCACATCCCATGGGAGCAACTCTCGAGATGGCGGTTGTGTACACCTTGATGTGCACATTTGGATCCCCCTCCTCTTTGAACTTGGGAAGATCCGGTAAAGGCCGTGGAAGCATAACACTTCGTATGGTAAAATCGAGGGGCTCCTTAAGGCATTCAGAGTATGTGCCCACAACGTACGATCCTACCATAGACAACCCTTGATGGGGAGGTGGAGGTGGAACAAGTGGTTGAAAAGGCACAACGTAAGCATTTGCGGGGCATAAGGTATCCCCTGAGGCTAAGCATACAAGCCAAGGAAAAGAAAACATGTCCCCTTGAGGGAATTTGGAATACATGTGCAAATATGGGGGAACAATATTGCAGTACGTAGTGGGCGGCACAAAACCGGGGAACGCGTCGCATTGCCGCTAATTGGGATGGCATTCGAGAATGCACTTACGGCTGGTGCCTGTTGAGGGTATCTGTATGAGGTGTGAGGGGCATGCCCAATGTGCCCAATCCAGTGAGGAGATCTCTGGGTCTAGGAACGCCCATGTAAACCGGAGGGGGTGATAGCGCAGAGGGCACATAACCAAAGTTTTGAGCATGGAGTGGGACCTTGCCTTGCCTAGCGAAAGATGAGACACGAGACAACTAAGCAAGCTCCAATTCCCTAACTCTATCTACCAGTGTAGAGATTACATCACGAACATGGTGTTGCATTTTGTTTGGGCGTGTTTTCAGCATTGTTAGGAGGTAGAGGTAGGTGATGTCCTACTATAAATTGTTCTCTAGGAGGCCAACCCTCTTTGGTTATGTTTTCCGTTGTAGAGGGAGGGGTAGAAGTGTTGTTTTGAGGCAGAGCATCAGTATACTCTTGCATCCTTTCCAAGGACTGGTCCATGGCGTTGAAAGCGTTCGACTTGGGCGAAGTGTGTCAAAAGTTCATCCCTAGATGAGAGGTGGGAAGAGAAAGGATTAGACCGCATGCTGACTTGGGTTCTTGACAAGACCCGAGGATAGAAGCCTTGTTCTCCAGTGAGTGTCATATTGTTCGAGTTGGAGAACTCCGGCTGATTGATCTCCTCAATCCTAACAGACGAACCATTGTTGGCGCCTTGAGGAAGAGAAGTGTAAGGTGAAGGTAAGTTGGAAGAATAATTGTCAGCCCACCTCGATAATGAGGGCGACTGCGGTATGCCGATTTGGCGGTAATAAGCCTCAAGACCTAAAATAGGTCTGTTGTAATCCTGACCCGATATATTCGGGGGGTATATGAATACCCACAGAATAATGGGAGAGGAGAAGGGTGGATGAAAGAAGGTAAGACAATGGAAACGAAAGGAACTAGTCCTTCACGTCGGGTTCACCAATTTGTACAACTGAAAATCACCACGTGACCTTCAGGCGCACTCGACCTCCCGAGGTCGTGTCGGGACAACCAATGTGGAATGAATGGATGGCTATATGGAGCGGAATAGAGCAAATGTGTGGAATGAAATACTCGAAAATGGGTGAATGTGATCAACAAGTTATCAGGGCAATCTAATGTCCTCTACGGGCATTAAAGGGATCTGCTCGTCCGAGGAAATAAAGGCCTCTCTAGCACGAGCGGGTGTGATGGTGCACGGTCGAGAAGATACACATGCGTAAGAGTCTATCGATATGCGTGTGCGAAACTCTCTCAATTGTTTGTGGAATGCGTGGAAATTGCCCTTCATTTGTCTCGTAGAAATTTCCGGACAAGGTCATGGAAATACTAGAGAAAACGGAATGAGTGGGCTATGGGCACTAGTTACGCTTATTTGGTAGTTCGCCAAAAGTCATAGACTTTGTTGGCTTCTTCGTTAAGGACGTGCAATTGTGCGATTGTGACGGGTGGAAGTGGTGAAGATCGAAAGACCATAATCCGAAGACCCGTATCAATGTCAGTCTCAAGATAAGTTGCGTTTGGTTGAAAGACTCTAGGATCGTAAACTTCTTCTCTAGGTTGTTGTGGTCCTTGAATGGTCATGTGTGCATTTGTGCAAATTAATTATGAAAGCAAACAACAAGCTAATCTAAATAAATAAAACTAAACTATGTTTTTGTATTTTCCAATATAAAAGAAATGAAGCAATATAAACAATCTAATCTAATTTAAACTAATCTTTTTGTATTTTTTGAACTTTCTGGAATAAAGCAGTGAAGAAATGAAGAAATTGCTTCTAACTTAATTAAAAGATCCTAAACAAATAAACAGTCGGATGTAACTATTTATCTGTGCAACAGTATATCTAATCTATCCTAATAAAATAAAGTTTTTCCAAAATGTAATTGTGGATGTGAATCCTTTGTTACGCCTCGAGGCACGGGGAAGAAATCAAAGCTTCAAAAGCTTTTCTTCGCTGCAACTTTCTGAAAAAAGTAAAGAAGGATTCAATGGAAGTTTACAAATGAAATGATATTGCAATTGATTCTAAATTAAATGAAGAAGCTTTCTTCAGACAAGCTTTCCTCATGCAAACCCACAAGGATAGGCAGGGAAGTTATCTATCACCGAAGCTTCTCGGAAGAAATGAAATTTGTAGTATTTGATCTATGTATTCAATGAACAATTGAAATGGAAATGATTTACTACTCTAGTAAGTAATGTGCGTCTGATTCAAAATAAAGAATTGAAGAAATATGGAAATTCAATTGAAACTCCCAAGGTAATTCAAATTACCCCAACAATTCCAACAACAATCAAGGACCTAAGGTCCTCAATAAGAACCGTGGTGTTACAACAGATGACATAACTAATAAAGCCAAGAAGCCGAATGTTGTTAACACTTGGCCCAGCGCAAAACAATGTGAATAACAGCGAGAATGGAAATAATTTAAGGAGTAACAATTTCATTCCTTCCATCAACGCGGTGGATTTCAACTATCCTCCACCTCCACAACAAGTTCAAGCCCAAGGCCCCAATCAATACCCAAACGGGTATCAAAATCAATATCAAAGCCAAGGGCAAAGGCCTCCGAACTTTAACTACAACAACCAACAGTTAAACAACAACCGGAACTTTGGACCGCAACAGAATGCAAATTAAAGACCTCGGGATTATGATCCTGACCTTTATTGCGGCTTCCATATGGTCTAAGGGCATGATGCTAGAACTTGTCATGACTATAACAAGTTCATACAATGCCTACCAAAGGACCAAAGGAAACTCTTCATCGAGATGTTTTTGGCAAATCGTATGGCGCCAACGCAGAATGCTAGCATGGGGCCCATTTCCCCTCAAAACACTCCTCTTAGGATCTTTGGCGACCCTCTTCCTACGCGTCCTGACAACGGCAAATTAAACCCCCATTGCACAAACAAGGGTAACCCGGTGGGAAATAACGACCACGAAGCTTCCACTTCTTCAAACCCACTGGTAGCACCTCTGTTGGACGGTCGACAACAAACTAAGATTGTGGGTCTCGTCAAATTAGATATTGAACCTCAAATTAATGCAACTACAAGAACCCGTGATTACTCAACGCAGCCTATTCCCATCTACCCATCTATGTTGGATGACACTCCAATACTTCCAAGGCTGGTAGGGGCATATGATCTAATTACGGATTTAACCAAGACCTTTTCTCACATTTCCTTCTTGGATTTGTTGAAGAACTCTCCTGCTCATCGAGCCGCTTTGTTAGAAGCATTGGGTCTTGGTCACTTGATTAATGTTACCCCTCCACTGGAGGCACAAATCAACCACATAAACTTTGACATCTATCCTCTTGGGCAGCCTGAAAGAGATGTTGGATTCGTCTTCGACATCAGTAAGATGCCCACCGATGCGAGTGGCACGTAGAGGTGACCCAGCGTTGTATTTACAAGTCTGGATCTATAATAATTATGTTAAACGTGCAATGATTGACGATGGGGCAGCTGTTAATATTGTCCCCTTTTCATTCCTCCAAAAGTTAGGCTACGGGAAACCAATTGTTCCTCAACTAGAAATATGTTGAGAGGCTATGACAGTCTCAAAGCAACGTCCATAAGGACCATAGTGCTCCCAGTTACTCTTGGGCTTGAGACGATTCTAACTAAGTTTTATATTATAGATAGGAAACCAACTATAATATGATTCTTAGCCGACCTTGGATCCATCAAATGAAGGAAATCCCTTCCACACTATTCCAGGAAGTCAGATTCTTACATTTGGGAAATTCTTCATCACTCAGGGTGACCCAAAGCCTTTTGATATTCACCTAGCCAACTTAAAGAAGAAACCAAGGTCCATACCGAGTTCGAACTCCCCTGATCAAGTGAACAAACCTAAAGATATAACACCATAGTCTAAATTGATTCCCACGACGGAATTGGAAACCTCCATTTTAATTGAGGGGGTTGTTGCTAACTAAAGATGAAACTGTTGTTGTTGAGACACTATCAACGAAACTACGGCTAAGATTGTCGAGTTTTGGAGAACGACTTGCCTATTCTCCTCCCTTTCGACTCCTTGGGCATAGGACATACTCTAGGACTCGACTCTCTTCCAGCCGAAGAGATTTGCATGGTTGAGGTCTCGGAAGTGGAGGAAGAAGATACTAGAAATGATCAAACATCAATCTTCCCTAGCAATTGTTGGACACTCAACTATGATGGAGCGAAGTGTCGTTTTGGTGTTGGGGCAGGCGTGATCCTCACTTCCCCAGGAAGGAAAGGTTATGCCTTTTGCCTTTAAGCTCAATTTCGAATGCACGAACAATGGTGCAAGTACAAAGCTCTTCTTCTTGGTCTCATTGTAGCCAAGAGAATGGGTGCTTGCAATATTAGAGCTCTGGGTGATTCTCAACTAGTCGTTGACCAAATTTTAGAAGTTTACGGGACTAGAGCGGAGCACCTGCAGCTCTATAAGACTATTATACTTAACCTAAGCAAAGGTTTTGACTTCATATCCATTGAAGCTATCCCACGTGAACATAACCTTTTAGCTGATTCCATGGCTACTTCCGCTTCTCGCTTTTGTCCAAGTGGAGATTTGGAAGATACCGAATTCACTGTTTCAGTCCGAGTCGAACCCCTAGTTTGAAAAATGCCTACTAATCCAATTCTAGCATACATTGAGACGCAAAATGAACCTGCCACTTTAGATTATGCGGAAAATGATGAGGCTGTACTAGGTTACCTTAATGCGTACATTGACCTTCATCCGCACATCACAAGAGGGGCTTCGCTCTCATACCTCACTCTTCCTCTTATTTTGGAGATCGTGTGATGGGTCCTTCCTCATCGGAAGGCCTTGAGATCTATGAAGTAGAGGAGGAAGGAGAACTAGAACTACCTCCAGCCCCGCCCAAGTTTGAAGAAGGCAATGCCTCTTTAATCGAAGGGACCATCAATATAAATATCGGGACGAAGGAAGACCCTAAGATATTGAAACTTGGTTCTTCTTTAAGTCCAGGAAGAAGTGGAAATTCATACGAAGGTTCTCAAGGAGCATTCAAAAGCCTTCACATTCAGCTACAAAGAGATGACGCGAATTGCTCCCCAAGTTACAGTCCACAATCTTGTAACCAAACCTGACGCCAAGCCCATCAAACAAAAGTTAAGACCTATGAAGCCAAAAGTGGCTCTAATGGTCAAAGAAGAGGTTATGAAACTCCTATAGGTGGGATTCATCAAGCTTGGATTATTCAATGTGGGTATCAAACATAGTCCCCGTTCTCAAGAAGAATGGGAAAATTTGAATATGCATTGATTTTCAAGTCATAAACAAGGCGTGTCCCAAGGATGATTTCCTGTAACCTTCCATCGATGTTCTCGTGGACGCAACGACCGGGTATGAGTTGTTGTCACTCATGGATGGTTTCTCGGGTTACAATCAGATTAGGATCTTTGAGGAGGATTAGACAAAGACCACTTTCACTACTCCTTGGGTATTTTATTATTACTACACGATCATGTCGTTCGGTCTTAAGAATGTTGGTGTTACCTATCAACGGGCAATGACCTATATATTCCATGATCTTATTCACAAGATTGTGGAATCATACGTTGACGATCTTTTGGCTAAGGCCAAGAAGCGTTGCGCAATCACCCCAAGGTGCTTCGCATCATCCTCTCTCGTCTCATTGAATATGGTGTCACATTAAATCCTAGAGAAGTGCGTATTTGGAGTGACGGGAGGGAAGTTGTTGGGTTACATCATCTCTTCACGAGGGATTGATGTAGATCCGGTAAAAATTCGGGTGGTCTTAGAGATGATTCCGACCACAGGCAGAGTCAGGCATTAGGTCCTTTCTTAAAAAGCTCGGAGCAATCCGCAGGTTCATACCTGATTTAACCTGCGTTATTCATCCAATCAACAATTTGTTAAAGAAGGATTGTTGTAACGTTTGGACGACTGAGCGTCACGAGGCATTTGAATCGGTCAAGCGTTTCCTATTATCGCCGCCCACACTCATGCTGCGTAAGGCGGACCGTCCTCTCATCCCGTATTCTTGAGTTAAAGAAGGATTGTTGTAATGTATGGACGACTGAGTGTCACAAGGCATTTGAATCGGTCAAGCTTTTCCTATTATCGCCACCCACTCATGCCACCTAAGGCGGATTGTCCTCTCATCTGTATTCTCAAGTTCTGAGACATCTCTCTAGCTTGCGTATGTTAGACAAGAAGACGATGATAAAGCGTCGGCGTGCGGTTTACTTCATTAGTCACACCTTGCTAGACTATGAGACACGCTTTACGCAGAGAAAAGGAATGCCTTGCTATAGTGTTTGCAACGAAACAATTAAGACATTATATGCTTAACCAAGAAACGTGGGTAATTGTCAAAACATACCATCTTTGAACGTTACTAACATAGGGTTCCTTGTCAAGAAAGCTAGACGCTTCATGACCCTAATGGGAGAATTTGAGTTAACCTTTGTCAATCAAAAGTCCGTCAAAGGACAAATCATTGCAGATTGGTTAGCGACCCTGACCCATTAGATGGTGGAGATCTAGTAGACTTGGATTTCCCGATGAGTGTGTATACTACATTGAAAGCAGGCCTCCCATTGCTGCGTGTCCATGGTATTCAGACATTGTCAATTTCATTATTACCGCACATACCCCGTGGGCAACCTCACAAAGAAAGAAGACGGCTATGCGTCATAGTAGCCAAATATGTGGTTTAGAACAAGTGATTTATCGCATAGCCTTTGATGGAATGTTGTTAAGGTGTGTCAACGAGGAAGTGTAGGAAAAGATTATCTTGAGCCTGATGGAGTTTGTGGGGGTCACTTCGGAGGGCATGCTTCTGCTCGCAAGATACACCAAATGGGTTATTTTTGGCCCACCTTAGAGCACGATGCTATGGAGTATGTGCACAGGTGCCACAAATGTCAGGAATTCTCTCATGAGATTCATATACCTGCCCAGGCTCTACAACCTATTGCAACACTCGACCCTTTTCCACATGGGGTTTAGATTTGATAGGGAAGTTTTCTCCCTCATCAACAGATGGCCACAATTTCATAATTACGGCCACAAAATATTTTACAAAGTGGGTTGAGGCCATGCCTCTTACCACCGTTCCTGGGTTTGTGATCAGAAAGTTCATCTTCAATCAGATCGTTTGTAGGTACGGGGTCCCCAAGTCATTATCTCAAATAATGGCACGTCTTTTAAGAACGAAGAGGTGCATGAGTTATGCACAAAGTTCAAGATAAATCCCCACACAACCTCTTTATACTATCCTCAAGACAATGGACAGGTCGAGGCTACGAACAAGAGGTTAAAATCCATTCTCCTAAAAACAATCAAAGAGAATAAACGCGATTGGCATTTGAAGCTATTTCCGACCTTGTGGACCTACAGAACTTTGATAAGAATGCCTACGGGGGCAACCCCATATTCCCTAATGTTCGAGTTCTAAAGCGGTTTTACCACTTGAAGTTAAGATACCTAGTCTCCGAATATCAAATACCTAGTAAGAGATTTGGTGTTAAGACTTGACAACCGAATTGGTAAAAAACCGGCTAAAGAAATTCATGCCCAAGTGGTTGGGCCCATATCAAGTCATGGAGGACTACAAGAATGGGACATATCGCCTATGTACATTAGAGGGTGAAGAATTCGGCGAATCCGTCAATTCACTTCGCTTGAAAGCGTTACTGACACATGATCCATCTGCTTTTCCACATGTACATTATTGCATCCATACTTGTGTTTCATCCGTCGAGTTCATATTATAAAATTGTAGTCAAGAAACTTATTTTTCAAACAACTTTCAAACTTCTAAACATTGGAAAACATTCAATCATGCTTCTTCAAATATCCACCATATTATCATCAACAATTCTAATCATTTCTTCATCTCAGCAAGTTAAGACATAATTTTGACATTGATTCTACCAAGGCCTGCATACTTGATTTTGCCCATAGTTTTCTTCTAGCATAGGTGTCTTTGCCCATAGTCTATTCTAGAAGCTTCCTAATGTCACATCTTTCCCAAGAAAAACCTCTTTGGTAGCAAAAGCATTCTAAGCATTTTTACCGGAATCACTTGTTCGCTTATCTCAGCCTTCGGTGTTGAGCCCTCACATCTTATTGGTTGTGTGGGGTTGAGGCTAGGGGCAAGTTCTCCCTCCCAAAAGCACAACTCAAAGTTAAAATTAAAAAAATGATATAAGTTAATCAATAAATGCAAAAATCTTTCATTTACAAATAAAACTACACTTTCTTGCCCTACCAATCTTCGGTGATGAGCCCACGTTTCTTACTGGTGACGTGAGATTGGGAAAGGAGGGAAGTGCCCTTACTCGCCTATGCATTGTCCTCGGTGATGAGCCCATGCTTCTTATTGGTAGCATGGGGCAAGGTGTAGGGGGTCTCTTCGAATAAATTAGTAATCTATAAGCAATCTAGCAAATAAAAAGTGCTTTGAAACTTCAAATCCCAAGAAAGTGAATTAGATGTCTATGTTCCAAAAGAGTTAAAACCTTAAAACTAGATTTTGTAAATCAAGAGGCCATCTACGGGTCTAAGTCTAGATAAACTTGCAAGCAAATCACAATCTAGACTGTGTAGTAAATTGTGTGTGTAAAGTTAGGTTGTAGGTTTCTAATTGGATTTCTATCAAAATCTTGTCTTCCTCTCATCATTTCCATCCATCAAAACCATATAACTCATGTCCCTTTTGGCTCTCGTTGTTGAGCCCACACATCTTACTAGTTGCGTGGAGTTAGAAGTGGAGTGGGTTCATTTGCTTATCATATTACATTCATCACATTTTGCCAACAAAACAAGAAGTACCAAATATTGTTTGGAAGACCAAAGTTTCAAGATTACATTGTGTTTGCATTAGCATCATATGAAAAAAAGAAATCATTTTGTTAGCATGCATTCAAAAAGCATATAAAACATTGGAAATTTTGAGCATCTAAGAGTACACAAGCGAAATAAACCATCAATGAGTCAACTCTTACGCAAGAATGACTGAAACAAAAAGAAGTATTTGTATATATATCCATAATAAGTCAAGTCTGTATACAATGTCGTCAAACTCTAGGTGTGGTCAAAACGCTCTCAATGAGCACGAAATCAAAAAAAAAAAAATCATGTATATGTCTTACAAAATGAGATCAAAGCAATAAAGGCCTATGACCTATCCCTCCCTACGGGATCACCGAGAAGGTGCGCGGTAGGGCTCCTATTACGGCTCTATGGCGTGAGTGTAAGCCTCCGTGCGTTGAACAATGAGAATGACCATGAGATGGGGTAGGGGATCTGCCATTAGTTGCGACCTCGTTGTGGGAGTGGCTCCTCCTCTCCATCTTATGGGCTAACCGGAATGCGGTGAGCTTAGTCCTCATCTTAGAAAGCATCTATGCGGCTTGCCAAACCAGTGCGAAAACATCAATGTGACAGTCGGTCTGCATCGGCTGCCCCACGTCAACAAGCGTGACTCCTCGCAAGTCTTCCTCATGGGAATGATCAATGTGTCCACCAGGATTCGGCGAATAAAATCTCACCAACCGTTAGCGGTGGTAATGTCAAAGTAAAAGAAAACAATGGCGAGTTAGAAAACTATTAAAAACTCAAAAAAAAGAAAGACAACGTGTAATTCACTAACAATTCTAAGTAATAGAGTCGAGAGAAGAGTATCTACATACTCGGATTGTTTGGCACCCAGAAGGGTCGATGGTGAAGCCAATTTGGTGGTGGTGGCGCCATTGGAGGCACCTCACCGAGCCTCACCCTCTCCTAAGGCGATGTGCTGGCCCATCACAGACTGCTCATCACCGCCTCCCTCATGAGAAAGTGGCTCCTCAGAAACAAGAGTCACCTCCTCTCGCCTCGCCTCTACTCTCTTTAATAGAGATCTCAGGTGACTCGCCACTCGTGTCATTATCCCCCTCACCATCATAAGCAGCCTCCTCTCCAACCTCATCCCCCATCTCCTCGCCGTTCTCGGCCTCGGTCTTTGTTTTGTAGTTGTTAGGGCCTCCTCCTCCTCGCCGTGAGCGGGTGCGGCCTCAATTTGAAGGAGGGCTACTTTGGTGCTCTGGGAACTGGGATAATCTTCGTATTGATAGGTACCCCGGGTGTAACAATTGTCAACCATACGAAGCCCTTAGGGCCTCCATGAACTCGATGCCACGGTAAATAATGGGAATGGCAGGAAGTGCATTGTCATATGGAAGCCCGAATCTGCTAAAGTGTGTCATATCAACAGGTGGACATCCACCCTAGTTGTCATGTCTACTAACTGCGTCACACTGCCACAAGCAATCAGTATAGTCCCGTCATCACCCCATAACCCAATCATATCCTGGTATGGCCTCACAATGAAGTCATTTGTGGTCAATGTAGCAACATGTCGGTGCGCCCCTCGTGAGGGGCCATGACTATCCACCTCGCAACTCGATAGCCCCGGAACCGATATTTGAACTCCCCTCTGGTAGGGGATGATCCTCTCGTAGACCCAACTCATAACCAATGTAGGGTGACTCAGGGACTTCCCCTGTAGCCTGACAACACGGTATAAGTCATGATATGTGGCTCCAAGAATGTCCACACCCCAAGCATAGATCCTCCCATGCTGCTCAATAGCCTAAATAACGGGAGCCCAACAGTACAAGAGCTCATCCCGCCCTTGTCTCCCACCAAACGCGAAGCCAAAATACCGATGATGGCCTTACGTAGGGTGGGGATAGGTGCGGAGGCAACAGAAAAGTAACCGCATGCCCTGTTTGGCGCCCGTATTGGGCGCCCCATCATCTCCCATGTATGTTGCCCAACTCCTAGATAAGGCGGTCGATCTCGCACTATCTAATGTCAATCCTGCCGGTCACAAGAACACCCAAAATCCTATGAACATCCTCGAGAGTGATGGTCCACTCTCCCCTAACACTAGGAAACCAGAAAGTGTTCCAGTCGGCATCGATAAGTCACACAAGAAATGACTATTTGGCGCACCGATTGACGTCGTCTCAGTGAAATCCTCCATATACCATCTCTATGTAACAAGTCGCTCTCTTCCTGGGACAACTGATCAATAATCCCGAAAGCCACTCACACTCTGTAGCCCGGCTCCACCGAATGTAGGAATCATTCTGCGTTCACCAAAACAAGGAAAAGAGCAAGTTAGCAACATGGTTCAATACATAAGCTAAATCAAAAACAATAAAAAACAACTTTAAAAAAAAAAAAAAAAACCTAGGTTAGCTAAAAGCGGCCTCTGCCCGACAATTACGCAATCACCGCCCGTGCAGAGCGGCGGTTGCGTAATTGCCATGGCGGTCTTGCAACCACCGCCCTACGCAGGCGAGAGGTTTCAGTAACCGCCACCCTACGCAGGTGGCGGTCGCGTCCCAGAACGGACGAGTCGTCCCCATGACCCACAAAATTCAAAAAAAAAAGACAAAAATAGACCATTTGGACAAAATAAAAGCTAAACCCACCTAGACGACCCCTAGGGAACATTTTAACCAAAATATTTGCGAAAATTACTCCCCTAGGTGTAGATTTTTCAATTTTCCACATTTTCGGTTTAACAAGATAAATGTAAAATACTAGCCTTTTTCTTAGCCGTTGGTTCCTTTCGTTGTCTTTTCTCTTCTTTTTTGTTTTTGGGAACTCCTTTTGAGTTGTCCCCGCTTGCACTTTGTATATTGTTTGGGCTACAGTCCCATTGACCTACTTTTGTGGTCATTTGTTGAACATTAATATATTTATCTTTATCTTTATCTTTATCTTTATCTCCTGGTGGGGCCATGATCACATTGTCACACTCTTCGATTTGGTTGTACTCTCGCTCAAAACGGTCACAGGTAATCCAGAGCTCCAAATTCTCTATGAGGGTAAGTGCAAATGATTTTGAAAATAATGGTTTTAGATATATATATATAGCATGTTTTTAACTCTATTTTGAGTATGTGTACTTCAGTAGAATTTGGAGCGTTGGCATAGGTATGTTTCTATCCCCGCGGATATGGTAAGTCCTCTTGTCGTTTTAGTTTTAGTATGTTTTGTCAATTTCATATCTATCTGCACTTGAGTCTTGTTTGCATTTTGCAGGTAGCGGGAGCTTGGATGGCGTCACTTCACCACACAGGCGTGTTAGGTATAACTTCTAACTCCCCATTTTGGGAACGCCATAGTCAAACTCTACATTTTACGCATCTTCATGGCTAAAACGCTTCTCTAGTGGGGCAATATGTACGCACCCAAATTTGTACGTGCTACATTGTCAGAAACAATTCAAAAGTCCCCAATGATGATTCATATCTTTTCCAAAGGTGTTCGAGCCCCTTTCCCTCTTTGTTGTCTATATTTGTAGCCTAGAAAACCTTAACCATTTCCTGCTTTCCTTTAGCTTCCTGCATTGTTTTTCCTTAGTTTTTGGCCTAAAGTTACGCAACTGTCGGTCAGGTTGGGCATGTAGTTACGCAACCGCCGGTCTACTTGGGCAGCGGTTGTGAAACCGCCGGTTCGCCTGGCAGGGCGGTTGCGCATAACCGCCGCCTTGTGCCAATGGCGGTTTCGTGCGAGTTGGCCAAGACTTCCCTGGCGTGATTTGGACGTGTGTTAACTCACTTAAGTTCACCTATAGCGCACGTTTCTTAGTCAATTTGGCTGATTTTAAGCTTGATTGATTCGTATCAACCTCCTCTTCCACTTCTAATTGTTGATTGAGAGTTAAACTGTCCCTCCATGTTGTGATGTGGCATCCCATTGCTGCCAAATGGCTTAGACCATTTCCCAACCTATGTTTTATAAAACCAACGCTTCTTCTAAAGCAAATGGCTGGAGATTTTTATTGTGATTGCATTGTTATGC
Source organism: Taxus wallichiana var. yunnanensis (assembly GCA_018340775.1). NCBI lineage: Eukaryota > Viridiplantae > Streptophyta > Pinopsida > Cupressales > Taxaceae > Taxus > Taxus wallichiana. Next base: position 238,356,615 of record CM031238.1, on the reverse strand, counting down.
TGCTGAAATCTTGCTAGAGACTACATAACCAAGCACTGTTCTCTTACGTCGTTCTTCTTCTACCTGCATTGCTACTGACCACGTGCAAGCCACCATTGCTCTAGCACCTTCTTCTTTGCTTCTTTTGCATTCCTAGCTTCCTAGACTCACGTGAACATTGAAGATTGGAAAAGATAACTGAGGGGACACAAGAGTAAACCACAACTGGCTTTGCCTCAGCACTACAAATTCCAAGTTGGGGTTGCAATTGGATTTCCTTATTTCTTCAATTCTTTATTTTGAATTTGTACGCACATTACTTACTAGAGTAGCAAATCATTTCCATTTCAATTATTGCTATAGATAGATCAAATATTGCAGCTTTCATTTCTTCTGAGAAGCTTTTGGTGATAAATAACTTCCCTGCTTATCCTTGTGGGTTTACAAGGGAAGCTTGTCTAGAAGAAAGCTCCTTCATTTAATTTAGAATCAACTGCAATATCATTTCATTTGTAAAACTTCCATTGAATCCTTCTTTACTTTTGTTGGGGAAGTTGCAGGGGAAGAAAAGCTTCTGAGAAGCTTTGATTTCTTCCCGTGCCTCTGAGGCAAAACAAAGGATTCACATCCACAATTACATTTTGGAAAAGCTTCATTTATTAGGATAGATTAGATATATTGTTGCACAGATAAATAGTTACATCCAATTGTTTATTTGTTTAGGATCTTTTAGTTAAGTTAGAAGCAATTTCTTCATTTCTTCACTTCTTCTGTTTTATTCCAGAAAGTTCAAAAATACAAAAAGATTAGTTTAAATTAGATTAGATTGTTTATATTGCTTCATTTCTTCTATATTGGAAAATACAAAAACATAGTTTAGTTTTATTTATTTAGATTAGCTTGTTGTTTGCTTTCATAGTTAATTTGCACAAATGCACACATGACCATTCAAGGACCACAACAACCTAGAGAAGAAGTTTACGATCCTAGAGTCTTTCAACCAAACGCAACTTATCTTGAGATTGACAATGATACGTGTCTTCGGATGATGGTCTTTCAATCTTCACCACTTCCACCCGTCACAATCGCACAATTGTATGTCCTTAACGAAGAAGCCGACAAAGTCTACAACTTTTGGTGGAACCACCACAGGCGCGTAACTAGTGCCCATAGCCCACTCATTTGTCCTTATTCATCTCTTTTCTTTTTCTTTTCTTTTCTTTTCGTGGGGCAAGAGGTTGTAATCACCAATACATATACCTATTTGGGTGTCCAGTTCTCAGGGCCTAGATTCTCAGTATGAGGCATGCCCTTCAACCATGGGTGAACAAAGGGTATGGGTCTTTAGCCATTCTTGAGCGACAATGTTTCCAGCACCACTTTCAAGACATTTCTTCTAAGATGTCTCTTATGGACTCCCTCATCCGGCCCACTATTCTCTATGGGTTAATTGTTTGGGGACCCTACCTCTTAGCCACAGACTAGGCTTCTACTGAGAGGATTCAGACTCTTCCCGCACCGCATCATCAGATGCAAACAGACGATCCCTCAGTATATTATTTTGGCTGAGTTTGGGGCCCGACCTTTCTATCTTGGAGACCATTTTTGACATTTTGGCCTTTCTTCACCGTATCAGGAGGTTTGGTGATTTCTCGACGAGCATGACAGGTACCCGTATCTCGCTTATTGTTCCTCGAAGAGCATTTCTCGGAATACGGGTCGTTGGTTTTCCGAGACTTGTTTTACTGGATTCGATTGGTATCCATATCGATCGTCTCCCCCCCTTTCGGTATTCCCTGAATGCCCCCAGTCATCTCTTGCCCACCAAGCAAGAGTTGAACAGGTCCATCCGGGAGGATATCTACAGGTGCTTTATTCAGACTACTCGGTGAATCCCATGGGATTTGCACACTAAGATGGCCTTTTATGCAAAGCATTTTCTTGAGATTAGAAATGGACTCATCTTCCGCCTCGCACACCTTTCGCCTTTGGATGCATGCCCTCTCGCATACCCCTAGGTCGATTTCGGGTTGGCTCCACAAACTTTGATGTGAGACCGATCACCACATTGACCAAATCGTGAGACTTTCAGTAGGCTTTGTAACCTTCGGGAGGTGTAGACCAAGACTCATTTCATGTTCGGTTGCCTCATATACTATGAGATCGTGAGGACGTTTTCATTGACTTTTCGAGGAGGGTCTAGACCCTCCCGGCTTTCTTCAAATATATTGACCAACAAAGTGCTTGACCTCTACATCCGTGAGTCTCTGTAGCTTCGGGACCAAATTCTTCATCCCCCTCCGAGAGTTATTCCCACAAGACAGATTACAACTTTCTTCCCGGTTCTACGCGTAGGTGGTGGAACTAAACGACAGAGCCATTTTAGACTCAATTACAATGCATAGATCAATTTGTCCCGGTGGGACCTTCACAACTCCCCCAGTCACCACCAGCGGGCTTGGCCGCACACAGGTGCTAGTGGGCAGTCCAGCTCCACACATCTCCTTGGCCGTCGACCTCGTCTCAGGCCTCAGCGGTGGAGGGTGGCTCTCGCCCCCCTCGTCAAGTTGCCATTCCATCAAGAGCTTCTTTTTATCGGCCTCAAATGTTAGGAGGGATGTGGCTACCACTTCTAAGTAGGCCGATGGTCCTTGTTTGCCCCCTCTTTCTTCCCCTTCTCCGCTTCTCCCTTCTTTCTCCCCCATTTGTTTCATTGCCCCCGCTTTGGGGGGTTTTGCTTCGGGGTTCTTGTTTGTTTTGTTCTCTTCCTTTCTTATGTTCTTGGGAACTCGTTTTGAGTTTTCCCCGCTCGCACTTCGTATATTGTTTGGACCGCAGTCCCATTGACCTACTTTTGTGGTCAATTGTTGGACATTAATATAGTTATCTTATCTTATCTTATCTAGTATTTCTATGACCTTGTCCAGAATTTCTACGAGGCAAACAAAGGGCAATTTCCATGCATTCCGCAACCAGTTGAGAGAGTTTCACACACATACATTGATAGACTCTTACGTGTGTGTATCATTCTTGACCGTACCATCACACCCGTTTAGGTTAGAGAGGCTTTTATTGCCCTAGACGAGCAGATCCCTTTAGTGCCCGTAGAGGACATTAGATTGCCCTGATAACCTGTTGATCACATTCACCCATTTTCGAGTATTCCACACATTCGCTCTATTCCACTCCATATAGCCATCCATTCATTCCACATCGGCTGTCCCGACACAACCTTGGGAGGTCGAGTGCACCTGAAGGTCACGTGGTGATTTTCAGTCGTATAAGGCCCAAGAGTTGTCTCGAGTCTTGAGCATTGAGATGCTTTGAAAATGATTGTAGAGTCTGTAATTTGGTTCTAGGGAGATAGCCAAGTGTGATTAAGCTTTGTATAGCTTAAAGGATGGTTTCACTTTGAATAATGTCTGTAGACTGTAAGACATCATTCAGAGTCTGCTGACATCATGACGTATGCTACCATAGCAAATGCCGATATGACGTGTCTGACTCATTTTTGAGTTTGCACATTGTGAATGAATAGAAAGGTGCGTTGAGAGTTCTAAAGGTATTTGTGCATTCTTATCAGTGTAATGCTGTGCGGATGTCTTGCTAAGGGCGGATCTTAGACTCTGAGAACTAGCTGCAAGGTAAAGGCAGTTCTTGGTGCCACATCGGGAAGAGCATCGCTTCTTATTGGAAGAATTAAGTGAACCTTGGTAATTGTTGTTTAATGTTTTATGCAGACACTTGCTTATGCAGATATGAAGAAGAGAGTAAAGCATAAAACAAGACTGTTTTCTGTCTTTTGGTGAAGCTCATACACAAGCATCACTGATGGCATTTTTGGTGGGAGTGGTATCGGAGATGAGGCAGATGGGTAGAGAATGAACTGCCTTCTTTCTATTATTTGTCAAGATTTTGAATTCAAACAATTGATTGTTTTAACCATTGAAGCCCAATCACATCACCAACTCTAACATTCTGATGAGAATTGACTTGGGAGGTCTGATGGCACATAACCTAGCTAATTTAAAAGAAGGCTAACATGATGAATCATGAGAACAGGCATATAAATTTAAATGGGGTAGATCAAACAGTATCAAGTTCCAACCAAGGGAAGCCAACATATGGAAGGCAAGAAGATAATTTTTAACTTCTCATTTGAAATCTCTGTAATGTTGGAGTTCAGGTGGTGGGATGCTATGAATCCCAGACACAGCTTCCGCCAGGCCACAGACCCATTTCAAGAACTACACCCAGTCTCATTAACTCTTGTATGGGGACGGAAAACTTCCAGAAACCTTTCCAGCAGATCCAGAAATATTTTTGGCAATCTTCAACCATTCTCCAGTTATTTAACACTTTCACAGTCCATAGGTAGATAGATCTGAGAACTTTTGGGTAAAAACTGTGTAATAATATTTTCCTCTTTAATACGTTTTGGTCACATCTGCGAACCATCATCGGGAGAAACAACAAAAATGAATGGAGAAACAGCAGACTTAGGTTACAAGCAAGGGGGAGCAACGGATAAGAGCATGGGAAGCTGTTGTAATTTGCCTGTTGGAACATATAACTTTAATTTTGTCTACCCATGAGTTCTAGGTTATACAATGAACAATTTATGATATCATGTAATATATTCTTAAGTGTACAATATAATTTTAACAAATTAAAAAGGAATAAATGGAAAGTGAAAACTAAAATACCCCTGATACTTTTAACTTAGAGGAAAAGATTATTACACAGTTTTTACCCAAAAATTTCAGATCTATCATTCTCCAGTTGTTTATGGTGGTTTGCAGCACTGTAACTTGGCTTTCTTATGGCTTTCAGAAGTTTCTAACTTTATAATATTGTTTCCAGGTGTTCCGAGCATTTCTGATATCATTTCTAAGAATTTCAAGAAGTGAACCTCAACGTTTCCATTGTTTCCTGACCTAGCCATCCCTATTTTTAAAACCTTTGTTTCCTTCCCACTTACATGTTTACAAACATAGGTGTGACGCCTCTTGGACTCATAGAGGCCTTTGCTTTCAATGCCTTAGCCTGTTTATTTATGTTTATTTGTCGTAACGACTACATGCAGATCCATAAGATTGCATTTGTAGTACTTAAGACTCGTATATGTAATTTTGATATCTAGAATTTTGTTTTGGAGTGTCATGAGAACAGAAGAAGATGATTTTCAATAATTTGTTGTTAAGTTGGCTTCCAGTTGACTTTGTTGAAAGCTCAGGAAGTCTATGTTATCACACTTAGTTTGTCTTAAATGACACGTTAAAGGATATTTGACAGGTGACAATGACTAATTGAAGCTGTTAAAAACGTATCCATACCTTGTAGAAATATCTGAAGAATGTAGATGAGGAAGATTATACTACTGAAATAAGTGATTCATAAGAAGAAAAATCAATTTCTTCTCAACTTCAGTCCTGGGTGTTGGCAAAATGGATACCCCTCAGTCCTTAGCACTTAGCTGAATAAGGTTGATTATTCATGCACCTGATACCTACAGGCTACAAGGTTCCAGATTGCATGTTTATCCTTCGATCAAGAAGAAATAATAATAATTTCTTCTCTGCCTTCCTTTCTCCTACATCTGAAGAGCTTTTTAATCAGGCATTAGCTATGAGTTTTTCTTCCAGCAGACAAGGTAAAGACGCGTGATATTTTATGAGGCAATGTACTTGAGAAATTAAATTGTCAGGATGAAGAAAACTGCAACGGTTGAGGTTGAACCAGAAATGTAGGGAAATCTAGCAATCAAAAATGCAGCTGGTGTTCACAATAACATTTGGACACAGCCCAGTAAATTGTGAAGAGAACTCTATATGGAGTTTGGAAAAATAAGTCTGCACAAACACCTTGTGCAGGAATGTGAAGATCAAACACATAAGAGCACTTTCAGGTTACCTTACTTCAGGATAAAGTGTTCCTTTAGCGGAACAATGTTGAGTGAATAAAAGTTCATAAGATCAAATGTGACTCATTAATAACAGGTTTGCAGCTACAAAATGTCAAAAACTTAGCTAAGAATTAGTTGAACTACCAGGATATACCAGGCAGTACACAAAAATACAGGAAAGCAAATTTGATCGCCAAGTATCTCAGGAAATTTGATCATTAATAAAAGCTTTTGAAGATTCATCGTGCACTCTGTGTCTGTCTCATCTTCACTAGAATGGGGCCCTCTAGCAGACCTGCATTCCCTTTATATCACAGCTTGTCCATTTCTTATAAACACACTGGACCAAATTGAGAAAACAAAGCACAGTATCAAAAGTCATTGTATTATAATATTTTTAATCAAGGAGATTCCTTATATTCACAGCCATTTTCTTGTTAATGTTATATCGAGACAAAAATCAGGGTTGCCCATTAAGAGAGTCAACCTGGTAAATGGTGTACATGATCTCAATGCTTTATAGAACTAAATGAAAAGCACTCACCAAGTATAACAATTGCAATTATTACAGAAGTAAGAGTAATAGTGGGGCATGTTGATACCTTATCAAGATCGTATCATTGATTCTAAGTAGGGAAATTAGTTACCTGCAGATGCGGCAGTATGGGTACAGGCCTGTACAGGGATGGGGAAAGGAACAAATTTTCAAATCGGGGTATGGGAGTAAATGAATCAGAATAAGGGTACAGGTATACTATATATAAATACAGTCACTAAGATGTGGGTACAGGGGTCAGAACATTGTCCTTGTCCCTATATTGAAGTCTTTTGGTAACCATGGAATTTAATCATTAATAACACACCTTCAACTTTATTATCCACAGTTAACGAGAATCAACTGTGATATTCATCGTTAATAATGCAGGATGTTTTGAGATGGAATTAGCTCTTTGATAGTTGAATGTGATTACTAAATGATAAAACCAGCCTGAATTTTATATAAAGCTGTGACATATACCAATTTAGGTCGTATTGTTCCTTTTGTCTATTTATTACTATGATTGTAAGCTGTTGACCATCTGCTGTTTCTCCTCGCCTATGCTTCATACATGGTAAATTGCCGATTGGTAAATAAAATTGTTTATAAGTATGTTGTAGCGGTACATATTTCCTCTTCAACAAATGATAAAGGATTGAATGCTGTAGAAGATGATATCATACAATTCAATTATAAACATCCAAGCGAATGGGGAAAATGATGAAAATCTATATGTAGAGACAAGATTATAAGTGTACACAGCATTTTAAGAAAATAACTACAAACTAAAATTAAACGATGAAGGAAAAATGCTTCAGCACAGAAATGTCATTTCTCCTTAAATTAGAAAAATAAAAAATAAATTGGGCCAGAATCCCCGATTGACAATTTTGTCAATATCCATTAAAAAAATCCTTCGCTCACTTTGCTTTCGCTCCAACACATATAGATACATCTCCACTTCCGTGCGAAAAAAAAAAAAACCCACTTGCCAAATTGAAAGCATTTTTGATACATTGTATTTGTTATGGAAGCATCACAATGCATATCACTGGAACCAGTGTATGATGTGGGATCTTGGGAAAATTCAACAAGAGAGATGAAATAATATGAGAGAGGATGCGAAGGATTATAATCTTCCCTTATTTCTTAACCGCATTGTAGAGGCGCAGTTAGCACACCTATTTTATAATTTATTTCTAACCCCATCAACTGGTGATATAAAGAAATATCTCTACTAGAAACTCTCTATATTAAGGACTTAAGATCTTTACAAAATGTTTCGTAAAAGACATGGTACATGCTATGAACCATTACAAACTATTACAATGTCAGCTTACTACAAAATTTATAGCGAAATCAGAACTAAGTCCTCATCAACATAGTTCCTTTAGCGTTCTCTCTTTTTCCTATACTTAATCCGGATGCTCTTTAAGCTGTCTTCCATAGAATGGAACTCATAGCTTCACATTTTGAATATGGGTTCTTAACCAAAAGACCAAACAAGAACTACTGAGTATAAATTTCCGATGGGGTTTTGCTAAATGGACAGGTCATTCAATCCACTCTGCAGCATTTGTTGCTTGCAATAATTCATACACAAGTCTACGACACTTCAGAAAACTTCTCTCTTCAAACTTGTCTAAAACAATTCTAACATTGAAATGAGTCTCCTTGACCTCTTCCTGCACAGCCCTATGACCTGCATGCAGCTTACAGTTTTTATCATTATTATATCTTCCTGAGTCAACACAGCACCCATTTCAGTTGAAACTAACTCATCTGAAGTCTGTCTCTTCCATCTGGCCTACAACATCAGTATCCTGATCATGACACCCAAGGCTCAAATTTTGTTCCCTTTTAGTCTCCATATGAAGTTCAATGGCCTTTCTTTGCATCAATTTAAGCATATTGAGAAACCCATTATTCCTAGAAGGTGCCAAACTCTGTCTCAGACCTAACATTTGAACAAAATCAGGGGCACCTTAAGAATTTCTGCAAGAGAACATCCAGAAAGACCCTCTACCAAAAGAGCTGCCAGGCCCTTGGTTAGGACAGAATCAGACTCTGCCTCAAAACAAACCTTACTATTTCTATCAAAAAATGCTCTCACCCACACCTGGGAAACTCACCCTTCTACCTTATTCTCCTTGGTCTGAAACTCTTTTCCTAAAGGTGTCATCTTTCTTCCGTAGTGCAAAAGCTGCTCATATTTTGTCCTAGGGTCTTGGACACCCTCAAACAGTCGTATAATGTTTTGAAGCTTGGGAGGAGCTCTTCAATGGCTTGAATACAGAGAGAATAATGTTGGATATTGGCAATTGCATGAATGCATAGTTTTCTGTGCGTGGGTGTTGCATTATATGTTTGGGTTTCGGTTTTGACAGAAATAGATAGTTCTCTGAAGGTGGGTGTTACACAGACTTTATGGGTATTGCCCGTTGCAAGAATATGTAGTTTTCTGAAGATGTATATTGCATTATATTTTTGGATATTATCTGTTCCAGGCATAGAATGTTTTCTGAAGGTGGTTGTTGCATAAAAGTTTGTCTTAAAGGGCAAATGATTGATGGGTTTTCCGGGTGAAAATGCGGTCCTCGTAGAATATAAAGGCCTAGCAGCTATTTGAGTTAACAGGCGAGGGGCCGTCGATAACAGAGAAGAACTACAATAAAGCAACATATTATGTTTTTAAACAGGTAAATGCAATGGAAACAGAGGTATGTTGAGACTGCTTACCTCAAGATATACACCATTTTTAAATGCAATTAGGGCTGCATTCTCTTCATCCTCCTCCATTGCTTGCTGGTAATGTTCGATGTGCTTAGCACAAAACCGAAGTAAGAGCATCTCTTCCGAAGAAGTGGCGAGTATACCCTTAAAAAATGAATTAGAGAGATTGTTTTTTTGTTTATTTGCAGAAACAAAAGTTCAAAAGATCAATGGCTTAGTGCTCAAGATTCACACTAGAAGGGCCGATATGGCAAAGAGTTTGAAAACAGCTTAAAGTATTGGTTTCGTTTGGTCCCATAGACTCTTCAGTCTCATGGACGTCATTTAAATCTTTCATTTCATTTCATATATTTAATAGATTTTTGGATAAACTATATATAAAGATTTTTAATTAACGATCACAACCCGTGATCCACCATAGCAAGAGAAACCCTGATGCAATTTTAAATAACCTTATCACCGATAATTACACCAACCCTCGAATGACTATTGACTCAATGGTGAAGATGCTTGGTTCTTAAAGAGCCCACCAGATGCACCGTAATAAGGGATGAGGCCCTAGATTTCAATCAAAAATAAATAAAATAATAATAATAATTACACCAACCACACTAACTTCTACATAGTTGACGCCATTAGAAAGTTTGTTGTTTTCACACAATAAATGACCATTATGAGTAGAAATGTGTGGCCCCGATTTCACTCTTTTTGAATTTTAGGAATGTTTTAATTAACATGCATAAAAAAGGATGAATAATGTTACATGTGATTATTCTGGTTTAATTAACTTCCAAAATTAGTTATACGAATCAAAATAACGATTTTATAAGTGACTAGCTACTTAACAAATGTCAAAACATAAGGAAGAGAGTGTACTTAGTTGATTTTATGTGGATCTGGAGTAGTTTGGGTGGTCTGAGTGTTGGAACAGGAGGATCTAGGATTGGAAATGTTTCGCCTATGAAATTGTGACCAAATCGAACCTAGTAAAAAAACCATACAACTTAGTCAATAGCGTCTATATGGTCCCGACCCTTCTATATGATCTTGGACCTACTTGGAATCTGGGTCTAAAACTTCTTGAGTGCTTCACCTACCTTCCTAGAAATGTATGTCCCTTTCATAGGTATTTTTCGCTCACCTTCAAAATGACTCTGAAAACTCTACTCAACCCTCAAACCCTTATAGTGTAAGGAGAGTTTATGCAAGACAAAGTTAGTTGGGTTATAGGCACCCCGTGCACCGTTGACATGACACTATCCCGAAGAGGCCTCAAACCACATGTCGTTTTCCTAACATGTGATATATATTGTAGTGCAATCAAAATTTAAAAATTGTGCTTTGACAATGTCTTGCTTGAGTTTCACACTTGCTCAAATGCTTAGGAAGGGTCACTTTGCTTGTTTGTATGATGAAAATGGAGACTCCTAAACCTGGAAGGAGACTTTAGACCAATGGAGGGTGTTGCCCTAATGGATGTGCATGAATTATTTCATTGTTTAGGAGCTTTGAGTTCCTTTAGTGCTAGCTTTTACATGAGGAGTTCATAAAGTGTCAGGTCCCTTAAATGAGGTATGATTTACTTACTTATATATGCTTCTAAAGGGTGTTATGACATGAAAGGCCGACCAAAGGGGTATGTTTGTTTGTATGAAGGTGATGGAATTGAAAGAATTAATGCACAACATGTCAGTCCAAAACCATACGGTAGGGTCGGTATGTAGATTTTCACAACCTGACCGAGACTGGTGGTTTTGGACAAGAGAGAGAGAGAGAAAAACACGGTTTGACTTTATGGACCCAAGCATGGATGTTTCTAGGTCTATTTTGTGTAATTCACTTTTAGAAATTATCGACAAATAGGTGTGAAAAGATAAGCAAGTACATGAATTGCTGACAAGGTGTGTTAAGCAAGAGTGCATTTGTCTATACAAGTGTGCAATGTCAATATCAACAATGTTAAAGGATATATTGCCAAATTTAAGTGTCTCAGGACCTCAAACTTGACATAATCTACAAAATTCCATCACATACATTTTCTCCACACAGAGCATCTTCTAGTGCCTATATAATGCAAGAGCATCTAGGTTCAGAGCAATCATGTGTCACCTAAAAATATATAGAGTTGGTGAATAAAGAATTGTGCAATGTCGCACAATCCTAAGCATGTCACATGGAAGTTCAATGCCTTGACCATTTATTGTGGAAGCCACGAAATCCTATCCTAGTTACGCAAAAAACACCAAAGTAGTGCAACATTGTTATTATTGTGAAAGCTTACATATGTCATGCAACATTTGCCTGGTCATGACGACATTATGTTTAACCACACATAACTCTAAAGTCGCCTAATATCCCAAGTCATGGAACACTAGAATTATGCACTAAATCGGTGCACACATTACACAAAACAACCGTGCATGCTTTGCGAAACCACAAATTTTAACTTAGATCGTCGATGTGTACCCATCACCATGAGACGTTTCTTAAGTCGTCAATTGTGTTATCAAAGTTGTGAAACCTTCAGACTCGTATAAAATCATGCCCATTTATTCCAATGATGAGATTTGTGTCAAACATGATTGCTATCAACATCGATGCAATTAGTAGGGGAACATGTGGTTCTTGATCCATCAATTATGGCCATGGACCGCCCAAATGATTTGATTGAGCTTGATTCGATGGTGAAGAACATCCAAAATAGATCAATGGTAGATCGAGGCAACCTAAGGAATATTCTGCAAGATATCTTTACTTACAAGAGGCATCTTTGTCCTACCAAAAGCTTCCATTAATTATATAAGTAGAAGTGGCTTATAAGAGTGTAAGAAAAGTGGGGAAGAAACCTTAGTCTCTAGTTTAGGAAGGCATCTAGTGTGAGCTTGTCAATTTGAGCCAAGTGTGGTTCTCCAAAAGACTTTAGAGTCTACAAGCTTATGATAGGTCTAGGATTTGGAATTCTTAGTAGAATTCTTACAACTTATTGGCATAAGATTGTAATTGGAGTATAGTTCCATTGTGCATAAACTTGTAATCTTTCCTTGTATTACTAAGAGAAGTTTTATTATTTTTCTCGTTAAGAGTTGTTCCGAGATCTTGCTTTGATGAGATCTTGATGTTGATAAAGGTTGTGTGTATAATGTGTCCCTCCAATGGGAACCATAACCATGGCTACATCAATTTTGGTTTTAGAGCAAGGATTTTGTAGTCGCACTAAAGATATTGGTACAAACGTCAATCTAGGTTGTTTGGGTAATCTTAGGATTTTTTGTTTTCCATATTAAGGGTGTGGGTAGAAAGTAGTTATAAACATCTTCCAACATTTTGGGTTGTTGGGCAGAAGGTGTAGATCATAGAATCTTAGTGTTGAGATGTTGTGAGGAAAAAAGAGATGACATGCGTAGTGGAGTTTACTACTAGAGAGAACAAAGCACCGAGACTAATGTGATCAAAGGAATGTAAGCTCGTTTAGATGTGATAGAAATTGCACAATGTAGAGGAGTTGTGATTGATGAAGATGCAAGTGATGATGAATGAGAAGTGAGAAAACTCGCAAATCAAAAGACTAAAGCAGAGCATGTAGATGAGCAAGAGGATCAATTCTTGTGTGTAATCACGAGGATTGGAAGTAAGCCACAAATAGAAGTTCCATGTTATTCTAGGAACTTAGATCTAGAAGATCTTATCAATGGATCACATAAATGGAGAAATACTTTGAGTATGAGGGCATGGAAGATAATAAGAAAGTGAAATTTGTGAGTGCCAAGTTGGATGGAAATGCATCCTTATGGTGGGATCATGTGTAGATTGAGATAATTTAAAGAGGTAAAGATAAGATCAAAAAGTGGAATCAAATGGTGAAATTTTTGAAGGCTAATTTCATGCCTATGGATTATTAGCCACATTTATTCAAGTAGTTGCAAAACTTGCATCAAAAGGAACTGAGTGTGAAGAAGTACACAAAAGAGTTCTACCAGTGCAATATCTAAGTTGTATATGTGGAGGATGACACCGAAAAGAGCTCAAGGTATGTTAATGGATTATGTATATCTATTCAATATGAACTCAATATGGTTAGGATGAGATCTATGGAGGAGCTTATCTATTTACATTCAAGGCGAAGGAGAAGTGTTCCTAAAGGCAATTGAGGAACCCTCGTGGAAAAGGAAAGTTCCTGCTGCAAAGGTGAAAATTTTCACACTAATGTACACAATCATATGAATGAGGGAGAGACAAACAACTCGAAGTTAGTAAAGTCATACAGGAGGGGTGCAGGTAAATCTTCACCCAAAGGAAAAGTAAATGAAAGAGGAATAGGATTTGGTGGAACATGTTTCCATTGTGGATATACTAGACATTGCATATTTGAGTATCCATAAGTTTTATAGACTAATGACGGTAGGAAGAACAATACTAATAATCATATTGTTTAACAAACTATGTACTAATTGACAAAGACGAGAAAGAACCAAATCACGAGAGAAGTGCTAATGATGAAGAGGGTGTTTTTAAATCTTGTGAACAAAGTTAATGTGCACACATAAAGAAAGAATTTGTTTATAATCATTTGCAAATATGGAGATAAGTCTTGTAAAGTAATCATGACAATGTTAACACCGATAGTCTTGTTTTTAATGACGTGGTTGAGAATATTGGTCCAAGAGAATTGCATGGTCAAAATCCTATAAGGTATCATAGTTGTTGAATGTGAATCACTGCTTGTGAATGAGAAAATAAAAGTGTGTGATTAACTAAAATTAAACTAAACTATGGGAAAGTATAATAATAATTAATCTAATATAGGATGACTAAAACGTTGTAAACTATGCTAGGAAAGTATGGAATGATTTTAAATAATTATATCAAATGAAATAAAATCCTAAGTATGCAAAGATGTAAAAGGAAAGGACTTAGTTGATTGACGAAGACTATCACAAAGTTGTTGCATGTCTAATTATGGATTCCAAGGTGAACGATCACTCAGAGATCTCAGTAAAGGCCGATCCGGAAGATATGAGTAGACTGTAGTACCCAGTTAAGGTACTGGGGCACCCCGAGGTGCCTTGGTCTCGTAGAATAGGCCCCTGGTCTCGTAAAGGCTCAAAATTTGGTTTTGGCAAAGTGTCGCAAGGTACCTCGAAATATTCTCTTCCTATCACACTGGATCTTTCGAACTCGCGCCCGATGTGTGAAATAATGTAGGATGAAGGAAAGACTTGCATAAGAAAAAGAAGTATCAAAACCCTAAAAAAAAAAAAAGATGTAAAATGAATGGGTCAAATCGACTCAACCGCAACAACATGGACTTACTAACTCCGAGCTTTGCACTACATTTCTAACCCAATTGTACTTTAGTGTATGTGTGTGCATGTCGTGCCCTAGCTTTTCTTGTGTTAGTCATACTCTGTGAAGTAACAAGCAATAATAACTATAGAAAATGTACTAAGACGTGTGCACGGAATAAAATAGAATCCATCCCCTATGTTGTGTGTGTTGATGCAGATCTCCTAGCCTTGATGCATGACACTATGTGGATGCAAGTGATGTAATGGATGTAACTCTAGATGGAGTGATAGTAGTATGTGATGTTAGGACCCTCATTATGGTCTCATAACTTTATATTTATAGGGTTCTCTTGCTCTAATTTTGTAATTAACCCCAACATGGCCAACTAGGAAAAATATAAGTATGAAAATGGCTAGAAAGAGCCCAAAAAGAGGTGGAAAAGTAAAACAAGGATCGGGCGCCTGTGTGGGACTAGGGTGCCCGAGGTGCCCTATTTAGGCTAAAATGACAGGACAATGAAGAAATAGTTGGGCATGTTTATGGAATGACACGGGTATGACAAAATAAAATATAAAATAAGATGGCTAAAAGGTGGGATTAATACTACTTTCTTTACTCAAGAATCTTCTAAATAATAGTATGAAAACCGGCTAAATAATGTCTAATGTGGATGATTTTGTGACTACATTTTACCCCCACTTTATGTTGGTGAGCGACAAGCTCGATAACATAAAGTAGATAGAGATGCGCACTGGTATCCATGGAGAGTGTAGTAGAGACGTGTCAATGGACTACACTCAAGTGGGGGATGACAAAAAGAAAAGGTGGAGGAGCATGGATTCTAAGGATGAAAAATGCGCATAAAAAGTGATGAGAGTGAACCTAGGGTGGAACGCATGTGTACCTGCATGTGTGTGTAATGTACCTACATCATTAGTAAAGGAAAGTTTCATCATGGTGTGTTGTTCTCGTTGTTTTTGTTGCCCCCAATTTGACTGTTTGTTTCTCATACGACCAGACCTGCAAGGAGAAAATGATCAAGTAGTCAAATATGTATGTATGTAAAACATTATGTAAAATACACATGTGTATAGAAATGTGTAAAATACGCGAAAAGGAAAGTGTAAATGGAACATTTACACTGATCCATGTTGAGAGAAAGGGTGTAGAAGGATATCATGTACTCTACGAGGTTTTTTTGGGTGATCTCATGTCACCCTAGCTAAAGAAGTATATGGAGGAAATGCTTTGTGTCCTCCAACCTTTAACCGCTTTTGTTGAATGTGTGAAGAGATCTCTGTAACATCCTAGTTTTTGGGTGATCCAACGCCAACTGGCTGAACTAGTGTAGAGAGGCACACCCATCTGTAACCCCTAAGCCTATAACTACTTCCCAGAAATGCTAAAGGACACCATGTCCTATAAAGGCCATTGTGTATGGAGTTCGTAGACTAGTTTGAACTCACTCGTTGTATGTAAACCCACACTGTCAAGGGCAGAAAGTGCATTGTATTGAATCGGTGTAAATACGATGTGTTAGTATGTAAAACCCTTAATGATGCCCCCTCTTTGGGGGTGCATGCAACATCACTGAAAGGAGAATGCGGCCCCAAAAGAGGACCTACCACACTCTGACTTGTAGAAATATGCCTGCAGGAGGAAAGGGAAAGTTCTTGGTAGAAACCAAGGCGCACACAAAAGGGGATGGCTAGCTAAAACAAGTGTTAGTATGAAAACACATGCATGCAATAATATAAGTGTAAAATACATAGAAAATGTAATAACTACCAAACAAAGTAGTGTAAACATGCAAGAAAAGATGTAGGTCGACAAAGCGGGTTCAAACATGGGACATCACTCACGATGTCGTAAGACACACAAGGTTGTCATGGTCATAAACAACAAACAAGTGTGCACATAAGCAAAGGGAAAAGCCCACATACAATGGCAAACAATGGTAGACAAGTAGAAACAAACAAACAAACAAGGAGTCATGGAGACGTAGAATCCTGAAAAACAAGTGTTGTACATGGAACACCCGTTAGCATTTTAAATCAATAACCAATATGTCAAAGCATGTATGAGCAAGTAATATAAGATGTTAAGTACAAAATGAAACAATAACACCTAGATGAGATGAATGAGGATGCCCCAAAGACCAAAGATAGGAAGGGTAGAAGGCGAGCATCCATGTCGTGTGTAAGAGTCATGTATCTGTGATCACACTAAACAAAGGCGTGAACGTGCATGTGTGTATGATATAGATAATGACATATAAGAAATCAATCTAACATGTGTAGTAAATTGGTCATGCAAAATAGTCTCAAGCAAGATTAAATGCCCCAAGACAATGCAAGTATGTTGTGGATAGATGGAATGAAATGCAACATGGAATGATAGAACAACGTGCCCCCAAGTGTATAGAAGTGTATATAATGAGGTTCATTTTCTTTTCCCCTCAAGAGGTCAAGAATGAACCATTTACGAGAGTGTGTTATTAGGAAATGGTCGAGTAGTTTTTTGTTGTGTCTAGCGTGTGCGATGAATGTGTATGTGTAGTGGGGATGAGATGTGACATAGGGAGAGATGAGCATGAACCCTATAGTCGAAGTGTATATCACAACTTCTTGAATAGGTGAGTGATGATTTATCCCTAAGCATATATCACTATAAGATGGAAAGGAGTGAGTGGTGATGTAACCTAAGGTGTATACCAATACAATATGATAAATAGGCGAGGATTTAGCCTAAAGCGTATGTCACTAGGTTGGAAATGTCACATGATGAAGTGTTGATGGTGGGTGTAAGGTCCATTTGATTGGTAAACCCTCGACATGATCGAGTATGGACCGAGGAACAAAAGTGTGTCATAAGGTAGTGAATGATGCGTGTAGAAAACAATGTAGTATAGGTGGTAGTGAGACTAAATGACCATGCGATGAGTAGGTTTTTTGTAAATGCGTAGTGTGGGTAATGCAATATTGGATGTGTAGGGTGTGTTGGATGTGTAATATGTAAGATGCAATGATATGTGTGGATAGAAATAGAATATGTAGTGATAACATGTAAAGATATCCCCATATATAATGTAACCTAGCAGTAGTATGTAGAATATATGTGGAAATGAGTAGTATGACTATGTATAGGTTATGCATAGATAGCCTAATGATGTATGTGGTGTGTAGGGTAAGGACTAGTAAGATGTAGAATGTAGGGATGAAATGTAAAACTAGACTCATATGTAATGATGACTAGTATAGTATATAGGAAATGTTTGATATGAAAATGCGTAGTGCATAATGTGACTAAGGGCGTAGATACCGTAATGAATGTAATGCGTAGATGGGGACTAGTATAATGTAGGACATATGATAAACATAGAAGATATAATTTTTGTGGTATATGTGTGATGAAATACAAAAATTTGCAATGCATATGGAGTAGTGTGTGGGGTTCAATGTAGTGGAAATCCCTCAACATCTAGTGTGAATCGAAGCACAATAATGTGTCATCGGACAATGGTGCCATAATGTGGGATGAGAATGCCTAGAAGGAAGAGTGACAAACTATAATGTGCATATGTTAGAATTGGGGGGGGGAGATGTCATACCCCCACAAGTGAATATGAATGAACTAACCAATGAGGGTGAAGGACGTAGGTCCCTCAACCGACACTGTGATGATGAAAATGTAGGACCATGCTCAAGTAATGGTGGTATAGTAAACAAATGTTGTGTGGGGAATGAAGTCAATACGCATGCGATGGATGGATAGAAGATGAATATCGTGGTGTAGTAAAATGCGTCGAGATGGAGACCTTGGCGATGTCGTGCACAAAGGTGATGAAGATCCTTGTGGAATAAAGTGAGGTAGTGATCGACGTTGAGAAGCAATAATCTGCATCTTAGGAAGAGGCATATGTCGATGTGTAGGACTAACGGAATGAGTTGGTCGTGTAGACGACACTCGAGTAGGAAAAATAGGAATAGGTTGTGCTTTTAATAACCTAGAATGAGACGTGATATAAGAGGTTGTTGACACCTTTGTAAGAGGAGATGGTGACATTGGAGGAGATGGAGGGACACCATTAATAGAAATAACTTGGGAATTGTGAATGAATTTAAGTCGCAAGTGAGTCACGATATGATAGATTGAGAGCGATGAATCCAATTAATGCCTAAAAGAAAGTCACATCCCTCAACTGTGTTTCCAACAAGGAAAGGGACAAGCATGGTAAGAGGGTCGACCGTGATATATAACTTAACAACACCAAAGGGTTTGCGAAATGGATAGTCGATTTGTGATGGAGGGTAACCAATAGCCCAAAGGAGCGACATAGAACATGCACTAATGGGCTAGAATGGATCAACCTTAGTATTGTTAATGATAATCGAGTCGATAGATGCGTGTATGTGTAAATGATTAGATGTAAATGCAGTGTGATAATTGGTGTTGGAAAAAGAAATAATGTGTGACACAGCTTCATTGTTAAGAACTAAGAAATCAAGCACTCTGATTCTAAAGGTGACGCTGCGTGATATGTATGATTATGTAAGAATCATGTCTGTTTTTGTCGGTGCTTTATTACGAGTCATCATTAAAGACTCGTGGAATTTACCCTTGTCCTTAGTGGGGTAGAGCTAGTAAATTATGGGAATTCTAGCTTATCGTTGTCAATTAGGTCTTGGATAATTGTTCGGAGTTTAAGGCATCGATTTGTAGAATGTCCCACACATCGATGATAATCACAACGGAATTTTTCATTGTAGTTTCATCCTTTGGGTCGTGACGGGTCTAACTCAATGGTGGAGGAAGGGTAATAAGGTTTTTGTCGAGGAGTTGCTTTAACATAAGATGTGGAACCATTGGGAGGTTGTTAAACGTGCGCCTAGGCTATTGTGACTGGACTTCTTTAGAGGGGTAATTGCATTAACGATGATTTTAGTGTTGGTTGGCTTAGATGTAGATGGCTTGAATGGTGTCTTATTTTGAAAATGAGTGGAGGATGGAGTTTTTTCATGATACTTAAGCTTGCCAACGGATAAAAGTTTAGACTTATGAAGCTTAAGAGTATGACAAAGTTGATCAAATGAAGAAAAGGCCTCAAAGAGAACACTTTCTTGTAGAGGTGGTAAAAGACTCTGGATAAACAGATCTTGCACTCTGGAATCGACAAGTACATTTGTCATTTTAGCGAGATTATTCTTATATCATAAAACATAGTTAGCAAATTATTCATTGGATCCCTGTTTAAGTTGTGCTAGTTGAGCGTAAGAAATCTTAGAACCTATGTTGATGGAGAAATGTGTAAGGAAGGCATCGATAGATGGGTGAATGAAGTAACTGAGTGGATAGGTAAATTGTAGAACCAACGCATGGCATAGTCATGGAGACTACGAGGAAATATTTTAGCTAAGAGAGTATGATCGTCAACAAAATCTAGACAAGCAACATGAAAGGCCGAAGATGCTCCTGCAGGTCACCATGCCCATTGAAAATGGGTAGCTTAGGGGTAAAAAATTGGGAGGAAGCAGATAAGTAGAGATGGCAGGTGCAAATGGAGTATGCAATAACAAGGTAGAATCTAAAGATGGAGATGTAGTATCTTGTTGTAACTTACGAATTTGAGCCTGAATATCATGATACAAAGGTTAAAGCTTGATTGCCGACAGAGGAGACTTGCCTTTCATGTGAAACTAAAGGAGGCGTAAAATGATTGGTAGGAGTGGGGATGAAACCGAAGTAAGAGAGATAGGTGGAAGTGTAGAAGTAGGTAGTTGAGTGGCCACAACAGTTGGTATAGCCACAAAAGGATTGAGTTCCACCAAGTTAGTAGCTTCCTCACGAGCCACATGTAGAAGTAAGTCTAGATCCTGGGGGTGTGCAACAAGGTGATCATTGATGGATTTAAGGTGAGCTTCAGTAAATTCCTCATGAGATTGAGCCATGGGAAAGGAAAGAAAGAAACCCTAGTTAAATAAGAAAGAGGAGTCTAGAAGCGTATATGGTCGGGTTCACCAAAATGATTAACTAAAATTAAACTAAACTATGGGAAATTATAATAATAGCTAATCTAATATAGGAGGACTAAAACGTTGTAAACTACACTAGACAACATGGAATGATTTTAAATAATTATATAAAATGAAATAAAACCCTAACTATGCAAATATGTAAAAGAAAAGGACTTAGTTGATTGACGAAGACTGTCGAGGTCACAGTTGTCACAGTCTAACTTTGGATTCCGGGAGCAGAGGAACGATCACTCGTGAGGTCTCGTAAAGGCGATCTAGAAGATATGAATAGATCTGTAGTGCCCAAGAAGGTATTGGGGCACCCCCGGTCTACATGCAATAGGTGGCCCGGGTCTCTATAAAAGCTCAAAATCTTGTTTTGGGCAAAGTGTCGCAAGATACCCTAAAATATTCTCTCTACATGTCGCACTGGATCTATCGAATCCGCACCGGATGTGCGAAATAATTTAGGATGAAGGAATGACCTACAAAATACAAAGAAGTATTAAAACCCTAAAAATAAAAGATGTAAAATGAATGGGCCTGACGACTCTCAAATAACACAATAGTGGGGTTACTAATTTGAGTGATGCACTACATTTCAGACCCAAATGTAGTTCTGGTGTGTGTGCATGTCATACCCTAGGTGCTCTTGTGTCAGTCACACTTTGTGAAGTAGTGAGCAATAATAACTATAGAAAATGTAATAGAATGTGTGCATGGAATAGAATAGAATCCCTCCCCTATGTTGTGTGTGTTGATGCAAATCTCCTAGCCTTGATGCATGACACTATATGGATGCAAGTGATGCAATGGATGCAACTCTAGATGGAGTGATAGTAGTATGTGACGTTAGGACCCTCATTATGGTCTCATAAATTTATATTTATAGGGTTCTCTTGCTCTAATTTTGTAATTAACCCCAACATGGCCAACTAGGAAAAATTAAGTATGAAAATGGCTAAAAAGAGCCCAAAAAGAGGCGAGAAAGTAAAACAAGGATCGGACACCCGGGTGTAGGACGCCCCTGGGTGCCCCCTGTACATGCACTGAGCGCAATATTTTAGGCTAAAATGATGGGATAGTGACAAAATATTTGGGCATGTATATGAAAATACGTGGGAATGATGAAATAAAAGATAAAATAAGATGGCCAAAAGGTGGGATTAATTACTACTTTCTTTACTCAAGAACCTTCTAAATAGTAGTATGAAAATTGGGCTAAATAATGTCTAATGTGCATGATTTTGTGACTACAATGTGTATCAAGATTCGTGCATACAAAGATGAAGCATGATGATGTAATTCACATGGATATATGTCATGTGTGTTAGGGAGACAATAACAATATGATAAATAATTGGTTCGTGATGACAACACAAATACATGCACACTAGTGAAATATAGATGGAAGTACATTAGGAATCCATTGAAGAACTCGAGAATAGAAGTAGAAAGGATACCACGAGTATTGTTGATTTGAATCAAGGAGTTCTTGAGTTCCGTGAAAGGGGATAGTGAATATTTTTCATTCATTACAAGGCTCATACAAAAATAGAGGGAAGCAAAGCCACACAAATAGAGGAGATCTTGTAGAAGGACAAGGAGATGTGGATATCATGTCAAAGGATATTCTAGATGGTTTACTACCTACGTGCAATATCATTCATGAGATGGACTTGATATCGTGGGTCATATAACCAAGCAGGGTGTATATAGGTTTATACATGTGGAGGATGAAGAGATGAAAATTAAAGTATACAAGTTTATTGATAAGGGGTTGATTAGAGAATCTTTGAGCCCATGTGTAGTACCCATAATATTGACACCTAAAAAAGGATGAGGGTGGAGAATGTACACTAATTATAGAGTCATCAATAAGACTACTATCTAGTATAGATTTCCATTATTTTACGTGAATGATTTGATGAACTGTTTTAGTGGAGTGGAGTAATTCATTAAAATTGACTTGAAGAGTGAATATAACCATATTAGAATCAGAGAAGGAGATGAGTGGAAGACTTCCTTCATAATGTAGGATGGATTGAGTAAGTGGTTTCTCATGCCATTTGGGTTGACCAAGTCAATGAGCACATTTATGGGGTTGATGAACAAAGTTTTGAAGTCTTTTCTAGGTAAGTTTGTCATTGTTTATTTGGATGACATTTTAATTTTCAGCAAGATGCAAGAAGAGCACTTGGTCCATTTGTGGAAAGTGTTAGAGCTATCAGAGAGGAAGTTGTTAGTAAATATGAAGAAATGTATTTTTGTGTTGAAGGAATTGGTATACTTGGGATTTGTAATATCTCAAGAAGGGGTTAAGATGGATTTTGAGAAGGTATAGGTTATAATGGATTGGTCGTCACCTAAGAATGTCATGGAAGCCCAAAGATTCTATGGACTTGTGAGCTTCTATAGGAATTTTATTTGAGGATTCAATGAGAATTGTGCACTAATCATATAAGTGATGTGAAATGACAAAGAGGATTTTTTTGTGGAACACAAATGTAGATTATGCAATCCAAAAATTAAAGAAGAAGTCCACATATTATCTAGTTTTGGTCTTTCCTTATTTCAATAGGGTATTTCATGTTGATTTTGATGTAACCAAAATAACTATTGGAGACATGACGGGTCACAAAGGGAGAGCCCATGCATATTTGAGTAAAAATCAAAATGACACAAGAAGAATATATTCAATTTATGATCAATTTTTTTATGCCATCATGCAAGCTCTAAATAAGTAGAAGCACTACATTTTCCCCAAGGAATGTTTGTTTTATATGTAGTCACAAAATCATGCACTTTAGGCATTATTTAGCCCGGTCTCATACTACTATTTAGAAGGTTCTCAAGTGTAGAAATTACTAATTAATCCCACCTTTGGCCATCTTATTTTTACCTTTTATTTCGTCATTCCCACGTATTTTCCTATGCATGCCCAACTATGTCATCATTGTCCCATCATTTTAGCCTAAACCGGGACGCCTGTGCCTGTCTTAGGGCACCCCGAGGCACTCTAATCTAACTGGGAGCCCCGATCCTTGTTTTACTTTCTCGCCTCTTTTTGGGATCTTTCTAGCCATTTTTCATCCTTATCTTTTTCCTAGTTAGCCATGTCGGGGTTAATTATGAAATTAGAGCAAGAGAACCCTATAAATATAAAGTTATGAGACCATAATGAGGGTCCTAACATCACTTACTATTATCACTCCATCTAGAGTTGCATCCATTACATCACTTGCATCCACATACTTCCATGCATCAAGGCTAGGAGATCTGCATCAACACACACAACATAGGGGGAGGGATTCTATTATATTTCATGCACACATACTATTACATTTTCTACATTTAGCTTGTTATATTTCACTACTTCACAAAGTGTGTGACTAGCACAAGAGCACCAAGGGCACAACATACACACACACACTAGAACTACATTTGGGTCTAAAATATAGTGTAGCACTTAGATTAGTAAGGACATTGTTTTCAAAGCCGAGGTCAGTCCAAACCATTCATTTTGCATCTTTTATTGTTAGGGTTTTTGATGCTTCTTTGTCTTTTGCAGGTCATTCCTTCATCTTGCATTATTTCATAGATCTCAAGCATAGCTCGGAGATCCAGCAGTGACAGAAAAGAATATGTCAGGGTATTTTGCGATACTCCCAAAATTAGATTCTGAGCATTTTACAGAGACTAGGGTGCCCTGGGTGCCCTAAGTACCTTCCAGGTGCTGCTGATCTGCTTATATCTTCCAGATTGGCCTTTACGAGACCTCTCGAGTAATTGTTCCGCTCTGGAATCTACAACCAGACATGTGGCAACTTGTGATAGTCTCCAATAAATCAAGTAAGTCCTTTCCCTTTACATCTTTGCATACTTAGGGTTTTATTTCATTTAGTATAATTATTTACAATTATTCCATTTTCTTCTAGTGCATTTCTACAATGTTTTAGTCCTCCTATATTAGATTAACTATTATTATACTTTCTTATAGTTTAGTTTAATTTTAGTTAATCATTTTGGTGAACCCCTTGTTTCTTCATAACACCTTCTAGGGTTTGCATTTGCATTTATCCATCATGAGTACCTCCATCAACAATTATTTGCTTACTCATCCTGATTTACTTCATCATGTTCAACACCTTTTTGCTACTACAAATGTTTCTGTTGACATGCATCCAGATTCCATGTACAACACATTTGTCGATGCATTCTCACAACATATAGCATTCAAGGCCAATCCTCCCATCGACATTCACCTCTTTAACAATGACCCACCCTCCATATTATGTATCACATTTATAATGTTGGTGTCAAACACACTCTAATTGATAATGGTTTTGAGCTTAATCTGTGCCCCATGTCATTCCTTCAGGCTTTAGGTTTGTCTGCTCGTGACATTAGTCCTTCTATTTCATTGTGTGCTTACGATGGTACCATTCGTCCATGTCTTGGTCATGTTACCTTGCCCATTATTGTTGGTCCCAAAACTCTCCCTACAATTTTCTTTGTTATAGATTTTCCATGTCATACAATTGTTTGTTGGGTAGGCCATGGCTCCATGCCATGTAGGTTGTTACTTCTACGGTCCATCGTTGTGTTAAGTTCTTACATGAATACATTGAGTATACTATCTTTCGGGACCATGACCCATTCCAATATTGTGTCCATGACCTTAACACTAGTCTTCATATCCCTCACATTGATACTACATGACATGAGCCTCAACCTATGGATGACCCACCTCATTTACCACCACTGAGGGAGCTATTTGTTTACTAGATGTTGTCCCTTCTACACCACCTCCTACTACAACTATTATTCCATATTAGTCGCCTATCCCCTCCATGGACACTACTTTCCCATCTTCATCTTCATCGTCATCTGTTCACCCACCATTCACTTGCACACTCTTCATACATGGTTCGTATTGGGAGCACATTCCATTAGATCCTACTTCACCTGAAACCATATGTACGCACAATGACTTAGCCCACTTAGGTTTTTCTATCGCTGATATTCGTCCACCACCATACCACCCTCATTTATACCATGGGTTGGTCCATGTCACAACCGCTTATGGACTTCATGTCTTTCATCTTGATGTCTTTCTTACACGTACTCCTACTACTGCACCACTCACATTAGGATAGTCCTGGCTAGACTATATTGGGGGCACCCTAGATCTAGATCATATAGACATATCCTTTCCTATGCCTTTTGACATACTATCATCTGTAATAGCTCTTTCTTAGGTTATACACAAAATCTCACTCATTGGTATGCACATGGTTTCCCCTTCCCTCCATTCACTGATGAGGAATATGTTATGGGCATGTATCGCTTATGTCTCAATGGATCATTACATGATCAACCTACCACTATAGCCTACCAAGTTACTAATGCATATCCATTCGATTTCGATCTCGAGGATGATAATATTCTTGACGAGTTTACATAGTCTTTGGCACACACACTACTGGGGGGCATGTCACATTACACACTTCCCCATCTTCTTTCCGCATACTTGCATAATCACACACCCCACCTTTTTGTACTTCTCATTTATTGTCCTTTCTTATAAGCATACCATATCACACATCATAAGCACCATCATTAGCCGATGACATACTCTTGTGCTTCGGTTCACACTTGACTGTAAGAGGGATGACCATTACATCGAACCCCACACACTGACCTTAAGCATTACACATTGCATTCCACCATACATCATGTGTGTCATACACCATTCATTATACACTTATTGTACATTATACTAGTCCCGACCTATGCATTACATTCATTCTCGATATCTACACACTTCTGCGTTACATTCTATATGCGTGTTTTCATATCATACATTTTCTATATTATACTAGTCATCATTACTTATGCGTCTAGTTTTACATTTCATCCCCATTCTAAAATTTACTAATCCTTTCCCTATGCACCACATACATTATTATGCTATCCACGCATAATCTATACATATTCAAATCATACACGCACATTTCTACATACATTCTACATACTACGCTATATTACATTACATATGGGTTTAACTTTACATTTTATCATTACATATTCCATTTCTATCTACACCTACTATTGAAATTTACACATTACACATCCTACACACCCTACACATCCTATATTGCATTACCCACACCACGCATTTACAAAAACCTACTAATCACATGATCGTTTATGCTCACTACCACATATACTATATTGTTTTCTATGCATTGCGTTCACCACCCTAGACGCACTTTAGTTCCTCGATCCATACTCTCACGAGGGTTTACAAATAGATTGGAATTTACACTCATCATGTGACATTTCCACCTTTAGAGATATACACTTTAGGCTAAATGTCACATATTCTATCATTTTATAGTGGTATACACCTTAGGTTACATCACCACTCCCTCTTTTCATCTTATAGTGGCATATGCTTTAGGCTAAATTGTCACCTATCCTTTCATCATATAGTGATATACGCTTAGGGCTAAATCATCACTCATCCATTCAACAAGTCGTGATATATGCTTCGGCTATAGGGTTCATGCACATCTCTCCACATGTCACATCTCATCACCATTACTATTACACATACTCATCACAACGTGCTAGACACAACAAACACTACTCGACCATTTCCCGATGACACACTCTTGTTTACGGTTCATTCTTGACTATTGAGGGGGAAAACAAAATGAATCTCATTACATACACTTATGTCCACTCAGGGGATACATTGCTCCTATCATTCCATTTTACATTCCATTCCATCCATCCACAACATATTGCATTGTCTTGGGGGCATTTACTCTTGCTTGATTCTAGTTTTTCATGACCACTTTACTACACATGTTAGATTGATTTCTTCTATGTCATTATCTATATCATACACATACATGCGTGTTCACACGTTTGTTTAGTGTGATCACAGTAGAAGACTCTACATATGCATGGATTCACGCCTTCTACCATTCCTATATTGTTCATTAGGGGCATCCACATTCGTCTTATCGATGTAATATTGTTTCATTTTGTACTTAGCATCTTACATTTACTTGATCATACACACTTTGACATATTGGTTATTGCTCTAACATGTTAACGGATGTTCCATGTGCAACACTTGTTTTGCAGGATTATTTGTCTCCATGACTCCTTGTTTGTTTGTTTCTACTTGTCTTCCATTGTTTTTCATTGTATGCGGGCTTTGCCCTATGTTTGTGTGCACACTTGTTTGTTGTTTGCGGCCATGACGACCTTGCGTGTCTTGTGACATTATGAGTGATGTCCCATGTTTACAACACACTTTGTGTGGTCAACTTGTTTTCTTACATGTTTACACTACTTTGTTTGGTAGTTACTATATTTTCTATGTATTTTACACTTGTCTTATTATATGCATGTGTTTTCGGACTAACACTTGTTTTGGCTAGCCATCCCTTTTGTGTGTACCTTGGTTTCTACCAAGTGTTTTCCTTTCCCCTACAAGGCAAAGTTCTACAGGTTAAAGTGTGGTAGGTCCTCTTTTGGGGCCACATTCTCCTTTCAATGATGTCACATGCGCCCCAAAGAGGGGGAAATCATTGAGGGTTTTACATAATAACACAACATATTTACACTGGTTCAATATAATGCACTTTCCGCCCTTGGCATTATGGGTTTACATATAACGAGTGAGTTTAGACCAGTCTATGAACTCCATACACAGTGGCCTTTACAGGACATGGTGTCCTTTGGCATTTCTAGGAAGCAATTACAGGCTTGGGGGTTACAATGGGTGTGCCTCTCTACTACACTACTTCGACCAGTTGGCATCGGATCGCCCAAAAACAGGATGTTATAGAGATCTCTTTATATATTTCAGCAGCAGTTAGAGTTGGAAGACATAGATAATTTCCTCCCTAAACTTCTTTAGCCTAGGGTGGTGTGAGATCACCCAAAAAACTCACAGTAATATAGGATATCCTTCTACACCCTTTTCTCTCGACATGGATCAGTACACATGTTCCATTTACAATTTCCTTTTCGCGTATTTTGTATTTGCGTATTTTAGACATTTTCTACACATGCATATATTATACAACATTTTTTACATACATACATATTTAACTACTTGATCATTTTCTCATTGTAGGTCCTGTCGTATGAGAAACAAGTAGTCAAATTGGGAAAATAACAAAAAAGATGACGATGACAACATAAAGATAACACAATGTGACAACACTCCTTTACTAACCATGCAGGTACATCACACACCACAACAACTACACATGTGTTTCACCCTAGGTCCACTCTCATCATTTTTTTATGCACATTTTTCATCTTTAAAATCCACGCTCCTCCACTTTTTTTTTTTTTTCATTCCATGCTTGAGTCTAGTCCATCGACATGTCTCTACTACACTCTACATGGATATCAGGTATGCATCTCTATCTAATTTATGTTATCAAGCATTCTACTCACCAACATAAAGTGGGGGCAAAATGTAGTCACAAAATCATGCACTTTAGGCATTATTTAGCCCATCTCATACTACTATTTAGAAGGTTCTCAAGTGAAGAAAGTACTAATTAATCCCACCTTTTGGCCATCTTATTTTTACCTTTTATTTCATCATTCTCGCATATTTCCTATGCATGCCTAGCTATTTCGTCAATGTCCCATCATTTTAGCCTAAACCGGGGCACCCATGCCTATACTGGGGTGCCTGAGGGTGCCCTGGTCCTACGGGATGCCACGATCCTCGCTTTACTTTCCCGCCTCTTTTTGGGTTCTTTCTAGCCATTTTTCATCCTTATCTTTTCCTATCGGCCATGTGGGGTTAATTACGAAATTAGAGCAAGAAAGCCCTATAAATATAAAGTTATGAGACCATAATGAGGGTCCTAACATCACTTACTATTATCACTCCATCTAGAGTGCATCACTTGCATCCACACATTTTCATGCATGAAGGCTAGGAGATCTCGCATCAACACACACAACATAGGGGAGGGATTCTATTCTATTCCATGCACATATATTATTACATTTTCTAAATTTAGCTATTGCTTGTTATTTCACAAAGTGCAACTGACACAAGAGCACCTAGGGCACGACATGCACACACACGCCAGAACTACATTTGGGTCCAAAATGTAGTGCAATGCTCATATTAGTAATCCCACTATTGTGGCACTTGAGGTCGGGCCTCTGACCCATTTATTTTACATCTTTTATTTTTAGGGTTTTGATACATCTTTTTCTTTTACAGTTCATTCCTTCATCTTGCATTATTTCATACATCCTGCACACATTTCTTCACAGATCCAAGTGTAATGATAGATAGAGAATATTTTAGGGTATTTTGCGACACTCGCTAAAATCAAATTATAAGCTTTTACAGAGACCAGACACCCAGGGCACCCTAGTACCTTCCTGGGCGCTGCAATCTCCTTATATCTTCTAGATCTGGCCTTTATGAGACCTTTGAGTGATCTTTCCTGCTCCTAGAATCTATAGCCTAGACCTACAAGAACTTGCATGACAGCTTCCAACAATCGCTAAGTCCTTTCCCTTTAAATCCTTCAATACTTAGGGTTTTATTTCATTTAGTGTAATTATTTACAATTATTCCATTATATTCTAGTGCATTTTTACAATGTTTTAGTCCTCCTATATTAGATTAACTATTATTATACTTTCTTATAGTTTAGTTTAATTTTAGTTAATCATTATACAAACCATTAAGCATTGCAATTTATCAATAGCTAGGGGAGGTTGAATTAGAGATGTGTGAAATGGATTGAATTATTACAGAGTTACTCATTCATCTTGACGCACAAAAGTGGGAGATCGAATATAATTGTAAATGTACTAAGTAGGGGAAGCGTCTTATTAACAAAGATGAGAGTAAGTGTAGTAGGGTTTAAAGCAATGAAGTATCTCTATGCAAAAGATGAATATTTTGTGGAAGCGTGGAGGGCATGTGTAGAACCAATGAGCATAGACCATATGTCATGTTATATTATTTCCTACAAGAGGGATTATTAATCAAAGGCTCTAAATTATGCATACTATAAGAATCGATGAGGGAAAATATTATTTGAGATATGTATTGTGAAGGAATGCCAAGTCACTTTGGGATAGATAATAAGTTGGTACATTGGGGAAATGATATTTCTAGTCATGTATTCCTATCTATGTACACGTATATGTTACCGGTGAAAGTGAAGAGTTATAACATAGGGTCAGTATCAATCATTGTCATTACTTGAGAAACTATGGGAGCATATGAGTGTGAAATTTATTTTAGGATTTCCGAAAATGTAGAAGGATCGTGATTCTATCTTTATTGTTACGGATAGATTATAAAAATGGCTCATTTTATTACTTATAAGAAGACAAATGATGTTACACATATTGCTAACTTATTTTTCAAGGAAGATGTGAGACTACATGGATTGCCATGCACCATTGTATTTGATAGTGTAGACACCAATTATTGGTATCATTACCCCTCATTCGCGTTCACTCCATTTTATTATCTTTATTCACATGCATATCTCTCTTCCTATCCAAATTCCCCTTTCCTCCTAAATCCCATTTATTCGAATTTCCCACTTTCTTACATTATCCCATCATTTATTTTATTTCCCCATAATTTATTTTAATTCACCCCTAATCCCATTTAATTAATCCCTAATCATATTTATTATCCTAATCACATCCCATTTCCTATCTCTAGATTCCTCCATTTTATCCTTTCTATGCACTCAACCACCCTCATTTAATAAATCCACCTCCTCTTTGCCTTTGTTTTCTCCATTTCATCCCTCCACCTACCCTCTTATCCTTTCTATGCAACCCTAACCCGCCTAAGCACCTTAAAACCCTAATCCCACCTCATAAGGGCCTCATCTCTCAAGTAAACCACATTTCCACCACCCAAATGGACAGATCTCTACAATGGCGGTGACCTCACGCAGTTGTCGTCGAACCCTATAAATACACCCATACTCCCCTCTCCCGAGAGGCAATTTTTAAGAGCTTAGGTATTTTCTTATTTTTGTGTTTCTTTCTCATTTCCTTCCTTGATCAAGTGTCAACCCGGTCAATCAGCGTTGACTCAGCCCCAATCAAGCGCCAACCTAGTCAATCGACGTTGACCCAATCCATCTTCGAAGCCTTTTCCCTTAGATCTAATTTTCTTGCATCCTTTTTGTTTTCGACTGCTCCAGATCTCTCTGCAGGTTCTTATCACTCATCACAAGATTGCATCAACTTTAGATATGCAATCGACTGCTCGAGATCTTCGTTTGGTTGTTTCGATTCACTTGCACCCACCATCGCCGAATGGCCCACTATTGTTTGGGTCGCCGTCGACCCTCAAGTTAGGTTTGGTTTGCTTTGTTGTATTTAGATTAGATCAACTCTTTATCACTTTATATCCATCTTTTAGTTATGTTTTGTTTCATATACTACATGATTTTATCGATCCATTATCAACTTTCCTATTTCATCTTATTTACAAGAGGGTTGACATCCATCCAAGCAAGTTCATGCTTTCGAATCGGGCTTATGTCGAGCAACCCTCGATTCTATTTACTAATCCATTTTTCTTCTTAGTCTTATTTGTTGTGCAGGTCACTTAGCTCGCAGTGAAGAGGAGTTCGTATATTGTGCCTGTATTCATCCACTCCATCTTTAGGTACCATAAACCCTCCATATTTCGAGTTGCTAGTTTTTTTCATTACTATTTCACTAATCGAACAATTTCGAGGAAACTTGGTAAACAGTAGAGATGACAAGTTTGTGGTCTAATTTTGGCACATGTTATGGAAGAAATTAAACATGAGGTTACCATTTATTTCTACGTACCACTCACAAATAGATAACCAAAAATGAGTTTTCAACATAAGCCTGGTAATTTTCTAAGATGTTTGGTAGGAGAGAAGGAAAGGAACATGGAATTTAGTTCTTGTGTAGGATAATTTCCCATATTTTTAGGTGTAGAAAATTAGAGAAGAGGACCATGTAGAAGTATATTAGAGGCACCGACTACGAGAAGAGACACGCAAAAATTTAATGCATTCTAGATGACCGTGTAAGAAAGTTGATGCACATAAAAGAACATAAATAATATCTAGTGAAATGGAGATATAGAGGTGTTAAAGATGTATCTTAACTTATCAAGAAGATATTGTTATACTTATTCATTCCATTATTAACCTTTGAAAACCCACTTGAGTAGGGGCTCAAGTTTCTTCTTACCTAGGGTGTTTAATCTAGGAACATTCAGGTTCACAAGCAATCTTGTGTCGCCCAAAAATATGTAGATTTAGTGATTAAATACTTGTGTGATGTCACATCACTCCTAAACATGTTGCGTGGAAATTCCTCTCCTTAATTGTTTGTTGTGGAAGCTTATCCTAGTTGACAAAATGTCAAATATGTGTGAAATTTTTAATATGACATAATATTTACCCTTGTCGTGGAACACTATTTTTAGCCACCCACAACTCCCATTCCACACAATATACCAAGTTACATAACACCAAATTTACACACTAAATCAAGACAAAGTTGAAATTACACATAGCATGTGTAGAACAACCATGCATGCCTTTTGTAAACTATTAATGCTTAACCGAGATCATTGATGCTTACCCATCACAATGAGATACTTTTATGTTTTCCATAGCTATCAAAACCTTCAAACTTTTGTATTCATGTGGGATCATGCATGTTCATTCCAATGATGAAATTTGTATAAAAAAATATCTCATGTCAACATCAATATAATTGGCAAAGCACACACATGGTTCTTGATCCATCCATCATGGCCAGGACCACTAAAATGATATGATTGAGCTCAATTTGATGGTGAAGAACATCTAGAACATATCAATGGTAGATTGAGGTGAGATGAGAAATCATTTATATACTTGCAAGAGGCATCTTTTGTCGTCTCCGGTATAAAATTACATGAATTTTATAAGTAGAAGTGGGCTATAAGATTATAAGTAGAGTGAGGAATCAATCTTATTTTACAGTTTGGGAAGGCATCTAGTGTGTTATTTATAATTTGAGTTAAGTGTGGTTGTAAAAAGTTTACGATAGGTCTAGTATTTGGAATTCTTACATTAAATGTTTGATTCTTGTCAAAAGAGTGTAATTAGAGTATAGGGTCATTATTCCTAAGTTTTTAATCTTTCCTCATATTAATAAAAGAAGCTTTGTTGTTTTTATTGAATTGGAGTATAGTTACATTGAGCCTAATTATGTAATCTTTTTCGTATTAATACAATAAGTTTTTTTTTGTTTGTCTTGTTAAGAGTTATGCTAGAGATCTTACTTTTGTGAGACCTAATTTCGTATAGGTCGATGGTACAAGGTGTCCTTTAGTGGGAATGATGACCGCGACTACATCGCAATCACATCCCATTTATAGGGTCCTCGAATTTGACATTTGTGAGGCCATCGGTTGGATGTATTAGTCATTAAATTAAATTTTAATATATTTAAACATCAACTAATGATTAGTGGAAGTTATAATTGTTGATAAACTTTCCATTGAGACTCTTAGATCACACCAACGTCATTAAATGTATACTCATGAGACAAGCTATAGAGATTGAAAAGTATTGTGATACCAATGTCATCTAGATCGTAATTAAACTCTTTGTTATAGAAAACTCGTGGATCGCTTATAACAAGAAATATCATTTCAAAATTTAAAGCCTCGTCATCATATATAACATTATATTATCTTAATATGTGATCATAACTCTTGCCCTGTAATTTTATAGAAAGTAATGCTTATGTAGTTTCAAGATCATTTATGATTTAAACATGAAATAACTAGGTCACATTTTAGTTTTTATGAAATAATTGATTATGAATTTGTATATTGGAAATACTTTAAATTTGGGAATCATAATATAACAAAGAATTAAATACTTATAGTCCCTCATAAGGTTATTGAGTGTGATTAATTACAATAATCAATTAGGTTCATGTCCTCATCAATTTAAGATTCATAATCGACAATCAAGACTATCGATCATAACCTCATTTATAATCGTGCATGGTGCATGTATGTATGTACTATTTTATCCTCGTATAATAGGAAACAAAAATGATGATATCCTATCTTATAGTCCTTAATTAACATTAAGAGAGCCCAAAGTAGGACACGTTGAATTCAATCAAAGGGCTTTGAGAAATGACAAAGGCTTCTATAGATAAAATGACATGTAGATTAGAGTTGTTAAGTAGGAGATGTGAGTTGCTCAAAATAATATAGTGGTTCGGACCTAAAAGACTTTATATGATACCAATAAACAATAGTCATCATAATTAGTCATGAGAAATTAAGATACTTAATCGATATGAACCTATAATGAAGTAAATAGACAAAGTCAATTACAAGTTAATTAGGTGGAATGACTCTTTTGATGGGTGATTGTGGAGAAAAAAGCAAAAATTAGATGTATTTCTAAGTATTCAAAGAGTGTGTTATGCTACATATCGTATCGTGAGCCACAATTACAACATTGGACCTAATGAGTCTATTGACTAATATATTAAGCGGAAACTCTTAGAATGTGAAATAAACTTTCTAAATGAAAATGTAAATAGTTGAAAACAAAAATAAGTTTAACATTTAATATATGAAATGAATTTTTGGTTTCCTCTTAGCTCTTATTTTAATATAATAGATTGTGATAAATATTTGAGGTTGTTTGCCACTATTGTGGCTTGATAAGGGCGTTTACACCCTTATTAGATTATGTGAAATCTAAGAATTAGTGAATTAAGTGCATTAAGAGGATGTAAGGGGAGCTACAAGAGGCTATTCCAATTATTTAACTTCTAACATTGATTATCCAATATGGGAAAAACACATTAATATTTCCAACTAAACATGAAACAAGGTATGAACTTGAAAATACAAGAGTATGAGTGCACTTATCTGTTTACATATGGATTTGGGAAGTTTTGGGTATGCATATTGTTGGGAACCGGGAGATCCGAGACTAATAATGTTTTGTTTCTTGAATGGTGACTAGAAAATGACCCTGGGTAAGATGACTCAACTATATCAGACCGTTCCTATGGTCTTGGACCTACTTGAATTTTGGCTCAGAACTATTTAGAGTGTCAACTATGTATGTTACAAGTCAAACCCTAGTTGTCATCATGCTGCAAGTCCTCTTCAAGATTTTAAACAAGATATCAAACCCCAAGCATGGATAATAAACCCTGTAAAACAAACATTAGTTGGGTTATAGGAACCCTCGTGCATTGATAAAGTTAGCACTACTTTGAATAGGCCTCAAACCACACATCATTCTCTACCTAAAGACGTCATATTTGAATGAATGCAACTAGATTTGGAAACCTCTTTAACAATTCTTGAGTTACGTCCGCTTTAACTAAAATACTTGAGAAGGGATGTTTGAGTGTCTTGTGGATGAGAAAGATCGATGCCTTGACTGGTAAGAAGATTCATACCTCTAGATATTGCTTTCATAATGATGTGGATATGCCTTTATGATATTTGGGGAGCCTTGGGTGCCTTTTGCAAGTGTTGAAGTGAGTGTTGACAAGCCTTTAGAATTCCCATTCCAAGCCCCATTTTTGCTACTATGCCCATCTTACCTTGTATTGAACTGATATTAGTTTTATTGTAAATAATACTTTTGTTGACTTAAAGAGATGTTTTGTGCATGAATCTTGGTTATATTTTATCTTTCATATGATTTCTTGAATTGATTGATATAAGTTGATTTTGGTGCTAAAATGTGAATGGAATAACTTTCATAGTCGAGCGCAGGACTCACACAATGGAGTGCATGACTCACACAACAGAGTGCATGACTCACATAAGACGAGCGTAGGACTCACCCAATCAACACAATATTTGCACAACTTGTGGAACTGCCTAGTCAACATCAATTCCATCATGAAACTTGGTCTGCTTAGGTGGCAACCGCCTCTTTAGACATAAAGATCATTCAAGTTGACATGGTTTAGTCTTTGCATTAAAAGTCTAACTAGCAGTAACTAGTCCTTGTTTGATGAATCCTCCACCTTGCAAGGAGTGTGATTACTTGAGTTTGTATAAACTCTAAAGGTCTCTTGAATCAATTTAGTGATCTTTACAAGAACTCCACTTCCTTCCATAAGATGAGTTCGACCGAAAATCTACATGTATGATTACACATCGACTTAATAATTACCAGTTATATTGTTGTTATGATATAAATTTGTTTAGTTAACTCCTGCATGTAACTCTTGCATGTAATTCAGAATAATAAGTTCTCTTGGAAGAATAATTGGACTTCACCTAATATATAAGGCATTACCATCATAGAATAAGTGTGGTATTTTTCTTTAAAATAAAGGAAGTGCATTGTAAAACCAATGATAAATAAAGGGCATGATTCTAGAATCAATTGTGTTTTCATGAGTAAGACGTATAACCAGATCAAAGGGAAGGAACAAGGGCCACTCCTCCCAATGTGAAGGGAAGTGTTGTTTATTTCTTGATTCATCTATTTTAGTTTTTTATTTTCAAGCATTATTGTGTTTTAATCATTTAAACTATAATTTTACTTTTGCATGTTTCAATTCCTCATAGTTATAGAGTTAGAAGTATTTGTCCTTTGTTTTTATTTTATTAGTTTTAATAAGTTAGGATAGATTCTTAGTGATAGCAATTGTTTATTTCTCAAATGATTAAGTTGCATGCTCAATACATTTTGAACCATTTATCGCAAACAACCTTGGACACCGCCCTTCTAGTATCGATGTGAATATTGAATGATTAAAGTGCGAGTATCAACGATGCTCGTCACTTTTTGGTGTTATTGTCATGGGATTATCAAGGTGTTATAAAAATTAAGGCACTAGATTGCGCACTTTAAGAGAATCTTGTGAGTTTCAATTTATAATTTCCTTTTCCATACTCTTTCTTTTAGATATAAAGGTCTTGTAGTGACAAGTATCTTTTTGTGCTTTTGGAGTATGTGGAACATGATGATCAAATAAGAACTTATAGTTAGGGAATTGTTATTTAGCATGTTAGAAGTTTATGTTTAGACCTAGAGATCATAGAGGTAGATTTGTAAGAATAAACTTGAATAAACCCCTCAAAATTTACTAATGGAACCAATTGAGCAACCAAAGAGGATGGCGGATAGAGTAGAAAATCCTAATGGAGGGAACAATGGTGATCCACCACCAGGAAGGACATTCACTTATCCCATAGAATTGGATCCTAATGACCAAGGCCCTATGAAAAATATATCCCCTTCAGTCTTACCTATGTTTAGGGGTTTAGTCTCGAAGATCCTAATCAATTTTTATTTGAATTTAAAGTGTTATGCTAGACCTATGATTATACCTCTGACACTCAGAAATTAAATTTGTTTCCCTCAACCTGAAAGATACAACAATGAGATGGTTCATGGGACTAGCCCCCAACTCTATCCATACTTGGGAAGAGATGGAAACAATTTTTTTGGACAAGTACCAAGATTACTTGTAGGGTTAGAGACTGTAGGGAGGAACTCTTTAGGATCCAAAAAAGGAAGATGAAAGTGTAGAAGATTATCTTGATTGATTTCTTTTCCTTTATAGAAGGTGTGACACAAGACTAAACATTACTCTTTTGAAAATAATATTTCTCAAAGGATTGGATGAGGAAACTCAAGAGGATTTTAACTTAATGGGAAAAGATTATTTCCTTGTCAAGATCCATTTGAACAAAATACACACAGTGAACTAGAAGTTAACTATGTAGCACAAAGGTAAGGAGGTAAATTTGCTTCAAATCAGAACCAACAATATGCTCCAAGGACCTAATGGTTTCCTAATCAATGGAAAACTCCATGGTCCCATCCTCAATCTTTGAATTAACTTACTCCACAAGAATGGAATCCACAACCATGGAATATACAACTAACATTTTATCAGCAACCATGGACTCATAACCAACAAATTTCACCACAATTCCAATAATTTAGCCCTCAATATGTTCCTCAAGTTGTTAGTCAACCATTTTACATTCAAAGGAGAACACATGGATAATAACAAGCCTTGTTAATTAGACCAACCACTTCCACCCCACCCGAACTACTGGTCCATAATCAAATCTCAAGACTGATCATTGTTAATCCAAAGAATGTTAGGTAGGGAAATCAAGTATATATTGTTGAAACCGAGAAGATCCCTGCGATAAATTCCATTGACTATGATAACATACTACTATGCTCAGGAAATATTTCTTCCAAACCCTCTTCCCCAATCATAGAATAAGTTTTAGAAGAAAAGGGAGAACAAGATGAGACACAACCTAAACCTACTTTTGAGAAGTCACCTGACTCACTTCCAAAAACACCATTTCCATCTAGGTTCTTAAGTAAAGATAATAACCCAAACTAGAGGGTCTTGAATCATATATGATTCAGGGATTGAAGAAATTAAGTATTGGGATTCCCCTTTTGCAAGCTCTCAGAGATATTCCAAAATTAAACAAATAATCAAATAATTGTGTGTCAAAACTCTAGGAAGGAAGAGGAACCAACCAAAGACCATACAGGTCGATGGTAAATTGGCCAGTGTATTGGAAGGAAAGATGATTCCCCCCAAATATGGTGATCCTGGAAGTCCTATAGTCATAGTTTGTATTGGCAATGTGAAAATTCCAAATGTTTTGATTGACTTAGGTGTTGTAATTAATGTTATGACTACAAATACCTTGTCAACACTATCTCTTCCTGATTTACAAGAAACTCTTGTGTTCTTGCAAATGGTAGATTAGTTTGTAGCTAAGACAAAAGGATTCATATAAGATGTGACAATCACAATTGAATCATGTGATTACTCTATAGACTTTATGGTTATTAAGACTAAGAACAAACAAATGGATATCCCTTAATCTTAGGATGTCCATGGATAGCTATTATTGTAACACTTATTAACTGCAGGACATGAGATATGACAATCACTAATGGACATGATGTAAAGAAAATATCTTTGTACCCAACTACAAAACCTTTTTCCATTTCATGTAATCAATGGTGCATTAGTGACCCAAAGGATACTAAGGACATTGTGTCCTCATTGGCTATTGTAATAATATAAAAACACTCAAATAAATTTTGGGACTTTCATTCCTTTGAACTTCATTCACAAGAGTTAGAGACAAAGGAAGAAGAGATCCTAGATGAAAACATGCAACCATTAATCTTCCCTTTTACAAGAAACATTGATCTGACTGAGTGTGTTTTTCATAACATTTCTGAAATCCATAGGTTGTTACCTCATAAATGTCCCTTAAATTATCTTTTAAGATAATATCCGATGGTCAATTCTATCCACCTAAATACTAAACAATTACCTATCTTTCTAGGGAAGGCATTGACAATAAATAGTTGGCTCACCAATTCAAAGGAGAATGCCTTGTTTAAACTCTTATGCTCCCATCCTCAAGATTTTTCTTGGGAATATAATGATATGAAAGGAATTCATCCTAACATTTTCACACATCACATTTACACCACTGACTCTAGGCTAGTTAGACAACCCTAGAGGAGGATAAACCCTTCCTTAAGAGATATTGTGAAGATTGAAATTGAGAAATTATTACAAGTAGGATTTATTTATCTAATCTCAGATAGTTAGTGGGTATATCCATTAGTCATAATACCCAAGAAAAATGGAAAATGAAGGGTTTGTGTTGACTACAGAGAATTGAACAAAGCTACCAAATAATGGTGGCACCAGAAGACCAAGAAAAACCACATTCACCTGCCCATGGGGGACATTTTCTTATAGGTTTTTTCCTTTTGGTCTATGTAATGCTCCTGCCACCTTCCAAAGAGCAATGTTAGCAATTTTTTCGATCTTACTCATGACTATGTGGAAATATATATGGATGACTTTATAGTTTATGGAACTATGTTTCAAGAGGCAATGAATAACCTAGATAAATTACTCTCTAGATGTGAAAAACATCAATTATCTCTCAATCATGAGAAGTTCCTTTTTATGATGGAACAAGGGATAGTTTTGGGACATCATATTTTAGTGGAAGGAATCAAAGTGGATCCAGACAAGGTTAAGATCATTGTACAGCTCCCATAACCTAAGAATCAGATGAAGGTACATAGTTTCTTAGGATATGTAGGTTATTATAGGATATTTATCTCTAATTTTAGCAAAATAGCCTCTCCAATGTTTTCACTTTTAACTAAGGATTCTGAATTTTAGTGGACAAAAGCTTGTCAAAAATCTTTTGACATCATAAAAGAGAAACTAACTAATAATCTAGTTCTTAGGGGAACAAATTGGAAGCTTCCCTTTCATATTCAAATGGATGCTTCCAACGAGGTAGTTGGGGTTGTTTTGGGTCAACAAGAAGAGGGATAAAAATGCATGCAATTTATTACATTAGTAAAAATCTCTCTCTAACTGAAAGGAATTATACCACCATAAAAATGAATTTCTTGCAATTGTTTATGCAATAAATAAATTTCTCCACTACATCACATGTTATGAGGTGATTATTCATACAAACCATTCTACCATTAAATATTTAATGAAAAAACCTTTGGTTCAAGGTAGAATTATTAGATGGTTGTTATTATTGCAAGAGTTCAATGTTAAAATTGTTGACAAACCTGGAAAAGCAAATGTGGTGGCTGATTTTCTTTCAAGAATAACTATTTTAGGTACAAATGAACAAGTGAATGATGATTTCCCAGATGAACACTTATTTGTTGTTTCCACCAGTTCTCCTTGGTTTGCAGATATGGCTAATTATTTGGCCACAGGAAGTTTCCATCTTGTCTTACTTTGTAGACACTAGAAAACACACCTTGTGTATAAGGTCCCTTAGTCAAAAGCACAAAAAATCATAAAACACAAAATAGACTAAAAAAATCATTAAAACACCATAAAATGGAGCCAAAAAAACCTCACCACTCACTTATTAATACTCACCCACTCACATTTAATTTTTCCCGTTAAACCTACCCATATGCATGCCTAACGTACATTGCACCCGTGTGTGTCTCATTCCCTATACACTCAAAATCTATAAAACCAACCTCACCCCCATCATTTCATCTCTCTTATCAACTCTTGGGATGACTCTTAGTACACAAATATTATACTTGAGTTTTTTTCTCTATTGCTCACATATCTCGGTTTTAGGTTTTGAAGAAGGAAGACAAAACACAAAGGATAGATCTAATGAACTAAAACATTGTTTTAGCGATATTCCAACACAGTGGGAATCGTAAATGCGATTGGATTGCAATCTTTGTGTGATTCTCAATGAAATGTAACTACAATTTTCTAGTGATCGAGTTAGGTATATTTGTCATTTCCTTTTACTGTGTTGTCATTTTACATCAATAAAATGTCTTTTATCTCCTTAAAAGGGTTAAGGATCTGATCGAGGTAGGTCTCTTAACCACCAAAGATAACTAAAAATTTTCAAGTGTGTTTGTGTGCAGGTTTAGATTCAAATCTAAAGAGTTTTACCCACTTTATTCAATGAAAGAAACCACAATTGTCCCTCTCTTAACAATGATATCATAAGCCCATTCTATTTTTAGTAGCATTGATTTGGTTGTTATTATTTGATTTGGTTATTGTTATTGATTTAGTTATTCTTATTATTTAAATTCACATCGTCTATCACACCTACACGCCTTGTTGTTCTTACACATGGGCCTCACAAGATTCCTCCACATTCAATTACACTTTCCAATCATTCTCGATTTTCTCCCACATTTTCATATGTTGGACACTCATTTTACATATCTCTTCCTAATTAATGCCATCCTATGCTCATCCCACCTATTCTTATTATTTGAATTCACATCATCTATCACACCTACACGCCTCGTTGTTCTTACACATGGGCCTCACAAGATTTCTCCACATTTAATTACACTTTCCAATCATTAGATTTTCTCCCACATTCTCATATGTTGTACACTCATTCTTACATACCTCTTCTTAATTCATGTCATCCTACGCTCATGCCACCTATTCATCACAAGTTCAAACCTTTGGATCTCTCGCTTCCTTCAAAAATCACTATATTTTCCACACCCCATCCACATGATATCATACCTAACACCATGCTTCATATCACTCTACTATCTACCATTAGTTTATTCTCATATCCTCGACTATCGAACATTATCGCATATCCACTTTGCATTCATCGCATTTCTTGTGTATTTCATCTCTACACTCATGTTGTTCACATGTCACCATTCTATGGCTTATGATTGGCATTCTTACTTCACTTATCATCAATGTCATCCCCACCACTCCCATCATTTACCTCATCCATCACTTGGTTTTATACATCATGTCTCTCACTCACCTAGTGCCTATATGCAGGGGGGACTTTCATTTGGCTTCACTACCACATTCTACATGCTCCATGCACTTAGCTTCTCTTCATCTAGCCTGCATTCAAAACACGACACTGATTCTTCACACAACACACACACACACACACACACATCCACTTTCACACAACTAAAAACATTTCAAAAATCTATATATTCCAAAATTGCAATAAATAACGCTTGCCCATGGATGTTATTCCGCATTGGATACATTCATATTTCATTCCAATTCTACATTGACATTTCATTTACAGTTTGTTCACATTCCATGTTTTGGTTTATTTCACAACTTTTGGTGAACACTTTGATCATCTTGTTGTCACATTTTGTGAGTCAATAGTCTCTACTACAATTGTTTGAACTTGGTCTCTCCTACTTGGTGAATTAAGAATGATTGTCCTCTTTGAGATCCACACACGCTTACACACTTAAAAAATTGTATTGAATACCATGCCCGAGCATTATTTGTTGATGCTTTCCAATTTTCATCTCCGTAATCACTTCCACTCCCTCCACTAAGCCACTTGTAGTTTTAAACCCCTTTGCAAACCAAGAGAGTTCAATATCATGTGAAAAAAAATCAAAAGTAAAAAAATTGAAATTCAACCAAAGAAAATGCAAAAACAATATCAAATACTCTTTCTCAAGGGTCTTTCCAGTATCTCTACTAGGGCTATGGATGTCTCTGGGCGATAATAGAGCAATGTTGTGACTAGAATCAAATGTACCTCCATTAGGGCTATGAAAACTCCGTTTGGTAGTGGAGCATTGTATGACTTATAATTAATCTCCATCTCATACTCACCAATCACCTATTTCACTCACACCTACATGTTAGCTCGTGTTTTCACTCATTATCTCACAGTGTCTTTATTTCCAAAGAAACAATTAACTCTCCAACACACACATGGGATCTCGATGAGTCATAGGGATAGTATGTCACCTTGTGGGGTTTAGAATTTGTTCAAGATTTCATTATAGTGTGTTTATTATCTCATGTTCTGTGTATTATTCACCATCACGCTTGTCATACAATCATATTCATATGCCAACCACCCTCATACTTGTACGTCATCCCCATAAGCGGATCATAATGTGTGTTTGTAATTCACCGTCATTAGACAAACATCCTGGGACACCACTACTTGTACACACCTTTGTGCTCATTTTTATTTTTCATGGCATTTGGTTTATCATCACGTATTTCATTGTATCATCCTATGTATTAACACCATCATTCTCACCTTTACAAAAATTCAATTTTTTTGGAAAAATTAAAAAAAAAAATCCAAAACCTAACCTACCCCATCCTACCGCACCCTAACCTACCCACATTGACTCACATCAACAATTCACTCTAGCGACTCGCC
This sequence comes from Taxus wallichiana var. yunnanensis, assembly GCA_018340775.1. NCBI lineage: Eukaryota > Viridiplantae > Streptophyta > Pinopsida > Cupressales > Taxaceae > Taxus > Taxus wallichiana. The sequence goes on along the minus strand of CM031238.1, from coordinate 238,312,339 downwards.
AAGTCATTCTACCCTCGAGATCAACTCTCTCACACCCTTTCCCATCTCCATCCCCGACTTCCATACCCAACTCGATCACAACCGTGACCAAACCAACCCTTACATCACCATACCCAACCCATATTCATTCACTTCAAGCTCCTACCTCACTTCCCCCACTCGAGAGCCACTCATCCCTCCCCGATCAACTCTCTCCCTTCCCCATACCGAGTCACATGTGCAACTTGACTCATTCCTACTCGCTCCCCACACAACCCCTCCCTTCACCTTGCTCGGGCATTCCCACACCCCTCTCATCTAACTCCCATCTCCCACGAGCTTGTTCCCCCTGCTTTTCCTTACTTGCCCCATCCTGCGTTAGTGTCATGGCCTAAGCCTACCACTCCACCCTGTTCCTTGCCTACTTTTCCCTACCGAGAGAGTCACATAGAGACTTTCCTCACTTAATCACCCTACATCTACCTTCCCAAAACGCCCACCTATTCCCGCCCACTTGCCTCAAGACCTGACTTTCAGAACTCACCCCCAAGCTCACTTCCACACCCACGACCGATCTCGATCCATTCCACACCCCCAACGCTTCACATTTCCTCACCCACATATCTCGTAGATACCCCACCAACCATACACATAAATCATCTCACTCACTTTCTCCCCTACACCGACTCCACTCCACCCCAGGACTCTAAACTTACCCCACGAGTCTCAATAATGACTCGCCCTTACTCGCCCACCATATTTAACCCTGGCTTGCCCAAGGCTTTCCTCATGGATCATCCCATATACTTCTAATCGAATACACAACTCCTTCCCTAACTCACTTACCCGAGATGCCAAGCTCCCTTCCCTTCACCTCACACCCATATTTTTCTTGACCATGGCTCACTTGTCAAGTTGCATCCCTACCTTGCCTTGCTTAAAACCATCAAATCCTTTCACGTCCTTTAGTCCTAAGCTTGCTACAACTCCTCGACCCCTTTTCCTCACCCCTGATCAATGATCCCATGCACCCAACTCCGCCCCACAATCATGCATGTGACTTTCCTCACTCTTCATCTCCCTAGCTCACCATTGTCCTGGGCTTACTCGCCACACCAAGCTACTCGCCCACCACCCATCTAAGATCCTCCCTAAGTTGCATCACCTCCTAGTCATGAGAGTGACTTGCACCCAACATGAGCCCCTCCCTACGCTCACCCCAACTCTCCCTAACCATGTTCAACCCACAACTACTTCTCACCAATGCATGATCCCCACATTTAACTCGCTAAGTCACGGTAGTGACTTAGATAATCTGTCAAATCACCACTCGTCACTCACCAACTAGATCACCAGCTCCCAAGATAATTCACTAGCTAGCTCACCTACCATCTTGCCCCCGATACATTTACAACTCCTCGAGCTAGACCTTTAACGTCCCACTTGCTCCCATATCACTTGACTTATTCACAATTAAGTCACCTCGCTCGACTCACTCCCAACTCATTCGGCTACCTCACTTAACTCGCTCCCAACTCACTTCTACCTCACCCAACTTGTCAGTCACTCTCCATCTCACCCATGTTGCATCACTTTTCAACTGACCCTCCTAGCTCGTTTTTTGTCGTCAACTTACAATCAACCAACTCAAATTCTTCACCCCACGATTTATCAATGCTTACATGCACTCTTGTACATACCACTCATCACTATTTCACATGCACGTGACTTGGGAAACACTATCTTGCTTTTTACTTTCACTCCGCACACATTTTTCCAAGGATCAATTTCTATCATCTTGAAGTGCCACTTTTCGTCTCGTGTCATGTTGTGGCAACTCGTAGTTCCAAAACTATCACTTTAGGGGGAATCATGCATGACCCTTCTTGTTAGATATTATGATATCTAATCAATAATAATCAATCAATTAAATCTATAGTCTCTGTCTCATGAAATCAACCTATCGATCCCTTGTAAACTTTGACTGAAGCGGCCCTTTGATAGCATTTCTAGGTTCATGTCTATCTAGTCAATCATCTAAGCCCGTGTGTCATGGCAACCAGGTGTCATAGGTTAGACAACCCCTATCTTATCTTCGGTTTTTACGCTACATCTTGCTCATGTAACATACATACCAAAAATGGGAAAAATATAGAAACTATAAAATGCACCTTGCGCATAAGGTCCCTTATTTGAAAACACAAAAACATCGTAAAACATACCAAAATATCATTAAAAACCCATAAATGGAGCTAAAAGACACCTCACCACTCATTTATTAACCCTCACCCACTCACATTTAATTTTGTCCCATCACACCTACCCATGTGCATGCCCAATGCACATTGCACCCATGTGTGTCCCACTCCCCTATGCACTCCAAATCTATAAAACCACCCTCATCCACATCATTTCATCTCTCTTATCAACTCTTAGGGTTGGATCTTAGTGCACAAAGACTATACTTGAGTTTTCTTGTTTTATTGCTTGCATATCTTGGTTTTTCAGGTTTTGAAGAAGGAAAGGAAAAGTACAAAGGATAGATCTAACCAAGCTATGACATTGTTTTAGTGATATTCCAACATAGGTGGGAATTCAGAAGTGTGATTGGATTGGAATCTTTGTGCGATTCTTGGCGAAACACAACGGCGATTGTTTTACAATTTGACTCAAGTATACTTGTCATTTCATTTACTGTTTTATCATTTTACATCAATAAAATGTATTTTATATCCTTAAAAGGGTTAGGGATATGATCGAGGTAGGTCCCCTAACCATAAAAATAACTAACATTTTTCAAGTGTGCTTGTGTGCGAGTTTGTTATCTCTGTAAAATTGACAAGGGAAATTTTACAGGTAACCTTACCAAATTTTTGTTCTGTTTCCTCGTAGAGGTCCCTCAGCGTCGGAATGGTGTAAAATTCCTTTCCGAAAAATCTGGTTTCTCGAACTTGGTCATTTTGGTCCTTTTTAGGCTGGGCGCAGATTTTGTCCATGCAACACAAAGCTTATTTGCACCCCCTTTTATTCCTTTGGCGCACCCTTTGGAGTGTTAACACAACGATTGTTGCGCCTCCCCATGATGTGCCTTTCTTGCTTGCGCCAAGGTGCATGCGCGACATGTCAACAACAAAAATGTTGCACCCTTAAACGGTGCGCCAAAGCGCTCAAAATCCCATGTTGGTGATAGCCTGAATGCGCTGAAGGCACATATAGTTTCTTCTTTGAGACGCATATACAGCGCCAAAGGGCATAAATATTTTCATGTCGACATACTTTTTGTGCACCCTTTGCAAAAAGTTGGTGGCGCATTTATTGTGCCTTTTGCTATATATAGGCGCATCCGCCCTGTCATTTTCACAATTGAAAACACGTGAAAACTTTATTCCTCTACACCTGTCAGCGCCCTTGTCATCCTCATGTCACGTTCGTGGACCCCACTTCGTTCCTCTCAGCCTATATATCTCCGGTAAGTGGCTCTTGCTTTTCTTATGGTTTTGCTTGTTGCTCTGCTATGGTTTTGCTTGTTATTGATTAAATATTGAAACCTAAGTGGCTTCCCCCCAAACCAATCTTCCCCTCCTTCCAGATCTACTGGCCTGGAGGGCTTTGTCCCAAAAATGAACCCAGATCTCTTTGTTATGCCCCCTTCACTGTCTAAATCCATGTTGAAGGAGGCCTAAAAAACCGCAAACCCATCAGGAAGGAGAGAAAACCTAAAAGCTGTCATTTCCACCCACAATTTTCTCTTGGTGCAATCACCTACCTTGTTACAAAAAAACACAGTCGCGCTAAGAGGGCGCACTGTCCCCAATTGCAGCACGAATCCTTCCTGTGCTAAGCAAAACCAAGTAAATCCTAACCCTTGCGCAGGCACAATCATGCTTACAACAAAAAAAGTGTCTTCTGATCCTTTCTGCGCCGCGCCAAAGGCCCCATCGGCGCACATGAAGTTAGTGATACACCTTTTAATGTTGCACCCCCTTTATTCCTTGGCGCACCAAAAGTCCATGCAACATGTCCCATATCTGCACCCTTGGCGCATCCTGCCCTCATGCAACACCAAATTTATTTGTGCCCTCCTTCCGCCACACAGAACAAAGTTATAACTCGGTATCCCAGAGAAAGAAGTGGCAGAGAGTATTCCAATGGGCACATCCACTCAAGATGTTGCCACTACTACAACCATGGAGGTTCCCACCATCCCTTCTCCCTCTCCTCCTTCCCCTCCTCATGTGACTCAAGCGACCATTCCTTTGGTCGTATCCTCTCCCCCATCTTCTATTGTTCCCCCTTCCTCTTCCTCCATTTTCTCTTCCCTCGCGGAGCTATCCCCCACCATTTCTTCTCTCATCTCTCAGCTCCCTTCCATTCCCACAACTACCTCCCCTGCAGTGTCTCTTCCTCCCGTGAGCACTTTCTTGGCCTCTCTCTTGATGCCGCCACCAAGTGTCTCGACCCATTTCCCTCATCCACTACAGTTGCTCCCTCTTCCACCTCTGGTCCCACTCCCTTAAGTCCAGCATGGATCTCCCAACACCTGAGTCAACATAAGAGGAAAGTCCCCATTGCACCAATGGACTTCTCCATCATCCCAAAGAAAAGGGGCTAAGAAGCAAAAGCCTATAATCCGCTTCTCTCAGAGTGCATCGGGAGAAAGAGTGATGGAGATTGCATATCCCAATCCTCAAAAGATAAAAAGGATCTGTCCCCTACAGATTATATAGTGACGCAGGTCACAATGGGAACGTCATCCGAGAGCCTTCAAGGAGAGGCCCTATCTGTGGTGGATGCCCTTTGCAAGAAGCTTCAAGAAGCAAAGGAAGAGAAGAGGCTACTAAAAGAGTAGAACAAACATCTTCTCCACACCCTGCTGAAAATGGGTAGTGTACCTCTTACAACTGCCACTGAAACTCCTGAGGTCCTAAGCCAGGATAAGATAAATGAATACGCTAAGATTGGTGAAAAAGGCATGGCAAAGTATCCACCGGAGAGACCAGATCCTCAAAGACATTGAGAAGTAATTGTCAAGTTCACCAAGTTATATCGAGAACATTAGTTGGGTGAACAAGGAACTCCTGTGCGATTCGGGACCTATCTTCGAAGAGTTGGACCACGCTAGGTTGCAACATGAGACATTCCAGGAAGATGCTTGATCGCTCAGTCGATGATTTAGTAAAATTTGGCATTTTCAATCACCCCAAGGTACCCAGAAAATCCTTGTTGCTTTGGACTACCGGATCAATCAGATGGAATTTGTCTGGAGAAAATAGACAAGGTCAAGGAGGAAGCCCTGGATGTAATGCATCAAATGGAGAAAATTGTCCTAAGGATGTCTTCGAGCTTGCTCACTCCTTCATTCACCTTGAGGAAGGCAGATGAAACTATTCGGATCTTCAAGGAGATCATCTCGCAAGGGCTAGGGCCAGAAGTCACTTTCGACATTGAATCCATCAATAACCTTCTGGCTTGCCGTGATTTTGTGGGGTACCTAATGGAGGCGGGTAATGAATATTTCAAGCTCCCCGAAAAACTCAAAGATGAACAGGAGACTTACGAGGTCATTGGCAATCATACCAAGGGTCCTGCCCATGATCAACTTCAGCCGATGGTCAGTAAATTCATGGAATACCGGGCTCAATTCCACATTGTCTCTCCTGAGCAAAAGTAAGATACTCCCTTTCAGCCGCGAGATGATGACGAATAGCCTTCTTCCTCTTGGCTTTCATTTTGTAAATATCTAAAAGTATGTTGGCGCAAATGATGACATCATCCATGTTGCACCATGGGATGTTGTCATCCACCAAGTTGCCCAAGTCAACAGTTGACTTTTAGATATTTTGTAATTAGTTGTTGGTTCCTTTTTGCCTCTCTCTCTTCTCCTCCTATAAATACTTGAATACTTGTTGTATTCAAGTGGTGGACACTTTTTAGATAAAAAATAGAAGTAAGGAGAAAAGGCTTTGCACTTTTTGTAACAAAAGAAAATACTAATACAATATTGAGACTTTGTGTTGAATACCTATGTTATGCATCAGAACTTTCTTATGTTAGATCTGTATGTTTATTCTGTTGAATCTACCTCTACTTTTTTGTCATTTGTTCATCAGTATTGCTTTGTTCATTTATGCAAGTAGGTTTGGCTCCATTTATTACCAACCCCAAAACATAGACCTTCTGACCTTTCTACTTTGGAATTCATTTCTTTTCTCCCTTCAGATCTATCCTATCTTCGTCTTTCCCTTCTTTCCTTTCTTTTCATAGTTGGAAACACCCCAACTGGGATAAGATCCCAAACCCCCGAAGGCGGAATATTGTGAGACTTGCATGATTCCTACTGGTAGAATAGCAATAAACCGGCCGCTTTCTTTGACTCAAAGAGGGCTATGCCCCCACACTTGATGGCTCAAATCTATCCATGATCTGTCCACCCGACATATTTTCGGACCAACAAGGTTTAGATTCAGATATGAAGAGTTTTACCAACTTTATTCAATGAAAAAAACTACAATTTTCCCTCTCTTGACGATGGCATCATAAGCCCATTCTATTTTTAGTAGCATTGATTTGGTTTTTATTATTTGACTAATCCATCTTGTAAGTGATCCAAATCTAGGCATACACTTACTCACAAATAAATGAAATAATTAATCAAATAGAATGTAATGTATAAATGGTTTGATGGAATACTTTTAAATGTGGACTTGACTATGTCTTACGCAGGTGTGTAATTGAAGATGAAATATTTGACATACTTCGGGCCCGCCACGAAGAACCATCATGAGGGAATTATTATCAAGAGAACAATTCATAAAGTTTTAGGAGCTAGGTATTACTGGACTTCAATGCACAAAGATGTCAAGAGATATGTATGGCAATGTGATAGGTGCCAATGTATGGGGAAACCAACATTGTCAAATGAAATTCCTCTTCAACCTCAGATAGTTTTGGAACCATTTGAGAAGTGGGGATTGGATTTCATTGGACTAATAGATCCACCTTCTTAAGGAAAGGAATACATCTTGGTGTGCACAGACTATGTGACAAAATGGGATGAAGTGAAAGCTCTTCAGTATGCTAGGGATGAAAAGGTGGAAAATTTCTTGTACGAACATATTTTTAGATATTTGGAGCCCCAAGGTCAATTGTTTCATATCAAGGACCTCAATTTATGTCAAATGTGATTAGTTCTTTTGTGGAAACCTATCAAATAAGACACAAGAAGTCATCCCCTTACCACCCTTAGTCTAATGGTCAAGTTGAAGTGACCAATAGGGAATTAGAAAACATCTTGACCAAAACAATGGATGTTTCAAGGAAAAATTGGGTGCAAAAGTTTCCAGAGGCAGTATGGGCGTATAACACAACTTGGAAAACAACTACAAGATTTACTCCATATGAATTGGTCTATGGGAAGAAACTTATCTTTCCCATAGAATTTGAGATACAAACATTGAAAACAACTGCAGAAGTGGGAATTGAAATTTTGAGGCACAAAAGTAAATAATGATTGAGCCTAAATGAGTTGGATGAGATGAGACTAGAAGCATTACATCAAACTAAGCTAGTCCAACATCGAGGTATCCCTCCCATGATTGTCACATCAAACAAAAAGTTTTAAAAAGAGATTGGGGTATGTTATTTGACTCAAAGTATAAGGATTTCAAAGGGAAGCTACTGAACAGATGGATGGGCCCATACCAAATAGAAGAAGTCTATAACAATGGTATTGTACATTTTTTTCCTGTTGATGGTGAAAGAAGGGTAATGTTGGTTAATGGTCATAGACTACATTTATACTAAACATAAATGTTCAAAGAATAATTTAAAATGTTGTTGCAAGCCAATTCAATTTTGAATTGCTTGGAGGAGGTCTCCTCGTCCAAGCTAACTTATTTTCAAAAAAATGTCAATAAAAGGAATATGGTTGAAAACCAGAGATGACGACCATATTCCTATGAAGGGATGGTTGAAAACTAGAGATGGCAGCCATTCCTTCCAAAAAAAAAAAGAAAAGATTTATAATAAAAAGGTGATTGAAAACTAGTGATGATAGTCACCTCATTTCATAACGATGTCATGCAGAATTTTAGCAAAACAATAACTAGTTATCTAACATTGAGGGAATGTGTGAGAAGATGTGAGATGATAAGGTATGTGCTAACACTTCTTTTTAAGTTAGATAAATGTTTAATTATGATAGTACTAATTATTAGTCAGTTCAAGGTATAATCCTTCCCCTATGATCTCTCACACGTTTCCGTAATTCTCGCATGCTTTTCATATTTACATTTGGTGTGTCATCCCTATATTTAATTCCACTGAATTAATTTCAAAGGCGTAAGTATTTTCCCCTACAATTTTAACTCAAAGTGCATACTAATTTATGTTTCTATTCATACGCCATTACTACTTCTATTCATGCGTCAACATGTTGAATTGTGTAGCTCAATTACTTGAGTTTAGCTTGCAACGTGAAACTTGGCTTTGGAAAACACAATAACCATCATCAGTTAGGAGGGACCGGCATCGGTCACCTAGGACCGACATTGGTTAGGAAAGGAGGAATCGACATCGGTTAGGGCTAACCGACATCGGTTACTGTGTGAGGATGTTTTAATTAACTCTCAAGAATTAGATTTATTTTTAGCATTAAAGTATATCTATTGATTGTAATTGCATGGCTAAGTGCCCTAAGTCTATAAACGACTATATAAGCATAAAATATAGGGTTTAGAAGTAATGATTAACAAGAATTAAGAAGAACTTGAAAAATTTAGTGAGAGAGAGAATTCTTGGTGATGAAGTAAAAGCTTGAGAGAAAGAAAGTACTGTACATCTGAGAGGTGTGGAAGATTGTAAATCTTCATTGTATATCTTGTCAAAGCTTTGGATAATAGATTGGCTTGTTTCTTGGTGGACGTAGCCCACACTGGGTGAACCACGTTAAATATGGTGTTGATTTATATCTCTTGTTTTGTATATTTCTTCTGGTAGAATATCCGCTTTTATTTGCATGTATGATTGGATCTGATATATTATTTGTACAACGTGTGTGTTAACCCCAACACAATATGGGTATCAAAGTCTATCATAAGCCAACCACCCCCATGGATTGATTAGCAAAAGCTAATTCCTTCACCATATTTGAAAAGGAAGGGTGGTTGGACTTCATTCTCATGTATGAACAATTCAATCCAACAATGACAGAGGAATTTTCCAGAAACCTCAACAACAAATATTCATGAATAAAAGGTACAAAAATTTTATTTAGTGCTTCAATTATTAGTGAAATTTCAGGCATCCCTCAAATAGGTCAATTAGTAAATTTTAGAGCTCCATACTTTGAGGTAATAAAAATATTTTCTGTGGGAAAGAAGGAGAAATTAGAATTGGTTTTTGACAATATTGGTAAGGCAAAAGGTATAAAAAGATCTAGTTTCCCAAAACCATGGGGCTCTGTTGCAAAGTGGGTCATAAAGTATTTCACCTATGAGGGTCAATATGAAATCATTCTTGGCCATGTTGTGAGAATCCTCATACACTTGCACCATGGAGAGGCTAAGGAGAAAAATAAAATTGACCTTCCCCACTTCTTACATGCCTTTGTTTCTTCTACCACAGAGAAATTCCGTTGGGGAGCTAAATATTTGAAATTTCAGGGGTTAATTCATTTAATTTGTAAACATAACTTTATTCAAAAATAGAATGGGATGAAGAAATGGATTAAGTTATAGAATAAATATGCTCTAGAGAATGAAATTCAACCCAAGTGCAAAACCCTTGAAACATGGTCTTTGATAGAAACAAAACCCAAGAAGAAACTAAGGTCCTCCAAGACAAGTACCAAGCATCAAGTAGAGGATGTCCCCTCATTCAAAGAGCATGAAGCATTTATGACAATTTGGGAAATGAAATCCACACCTTAGGCTTCCCCATCAACATCTCCATCTCCTCCAAACTCTATTTTGTAGGAAAAAATTCTTAAGCCACCGCACCGCTACCGAGGATTTCCAATTACCATATAAAGGGAAAATGCCCATGTTTGAAGGAGAGCCTAGCTCACCACATGATGAGGAATCCCTTACCCCTCAAGTGTTAGCCCTCTCTAAAGTTGAATTTTATTTGCAACAAATAAAAGATATGTTGAAAAAGTTACAGCTTGTCCTCCAAGGGAAAGATGAATACCTTTCCCAATTAAAAACTGAAAAAGACTTGGAAATTTAGCAGCTCAAAAAGGATCTACAAAGTAAAGATAAAACTATTCACGAGATCCAACAAACTACAAAAATTACAACCTTGAAATCTGAAAATAAGGAAGATAAAATCATAAGCACCACTAATCAAATATCTCAAACTAATTTTGTTTTCCCCCAAATTGTGGTTTTGAAAGGAATGACAACATGGATGAGTCATTCTATGAGCTAAGAAAGGTAGAAGAAGAAAATAAAATCTTAAGGGAAGAGAAGAAAGTCTTGGCAAATAATTTGGCATTAATATGCCAATTATATGAGAAAACTCTTTCCTGCAGGTCACCAACAACCTTCTATGCTCTATTTTTAAAGGAACAATTTTATAAATAATGATTTATAGGGTTCACTCCAATGAATCAGTGGAATTTGAAATTGATAAGCAGTTAATGGTTACATATACAACCTCTGATACAACTAGAAGGAATTTTTTGTGTGAATTTTATGTCCATAATTTTTTCTTTCCTAAAGAAACACAGATTCCAATAAATTTGTATGTAGGAGAGGTTTGTGAGAGTGAACCATGAGGATCAACAAAATATGTGGACGTCAATTTTTTTGCACTCTAACGGAAATGAGAAAATGCTCCAAGTAATCAACAAGAAAAATAACCATGAATAAATTGTTTATGAAAAAGAACATGTCTTCTTATTCTCATAGATCAAAAGAGAATTACATATGGGGAGTGTTTGTGTAACTTCTATGCGGGACATGTCATACTCCCATGATGGAGTGAGGAGTTACAATGTTGGAATAACATGTAACTCTCATATGACAATGACACATATGACAAATTCTATGAAAAATATGTCATATGTCATATAACTCCCTAATAGACCTATGACTCACCTAAGTGAGATGACTCACCATGTGTGAGGTGGAAAATTCCCAATAAATAAATAAAAAGAAAAAATATAACCTCACACCAACACCCCCTTCATCAAATCTTAGGTAGAGGCATGAAAAGCTAGAAAGAGAAAGAGAACTCCCCTAGACAACTAAGAAATATGCATCATATGGGTCCCATAAACTAAAGGCCTGATGAGGTACCCATGTAAAAATTGCAATCTTTAAAGAAGAAGAAGAGGAGAAGAGGACTAGAAAGCCCAAAGAAGATGAGTGGTTACAGTAGACCTCACCCCAAAAAGAGAGTGCAAGTGAAGGAACTTGGCTTCAATGAAGGGTTTGGTAAAGATGTCTGCAAACTTGATATGAAGTCTGACAGTACTACAAATCAATGGTGTCTCCATAGATCAACTCTTGAATGAAGTGCATGTGTATCTCTATGTGCTTCGTGTAATCGATGTTGAACATGATTTTGGAAAATTGATATAATGTTAGAGTTTTTCATAATATATGATGGTAGGATGTCGAAGGTGAATGCAAAACTCTATTAGAATCCCATATAACCAAATAGTTTTGATGCTGGAAGCATTGACTACTCCCTTGTATTCTACCTCCGTTGAATATATAACAATCGTGTTCAAATTCTTGCTTGACCAAATGATAGGACCCAAAATAAGAGATTTTTTTATCCAAAGGTAGACTTTTGATGATCGAGATCATTGGCCAAATTAGATTATGTGAATCCAACTAAATCAATCTCTGTACCTGCCAGTAATGAATGACATCGGTATGAGTGCCACAAACATAATGAAGGGTCCACTTAGCTTCTTTCTAATGCAACTCATGAGGTTCCTACATAAATCTGGACATGATGCCAATAATGAATGAATAATTTGTCCTAGTATGGGTTAGGTAGATCATCTCCCCAACAATTTGTGATAAAGGGTACTATCAACTAAGGGAGTGGAGCAATCAGCTACTAACTTGAATCTAGAAAGGAAGGGAGTGGGAGATGGATTATAATTAGACATGTGAAACCTATCTAGCAAATCAATGACATACTTCGGTTGATCAATCATGATCCTCGAGTTAGATTGGGTAATTTGAATCCTAAGGAAGTAGTAAAGCAAACCCAAGTTGGTCATGGAGAAATTGTTGGCTAAGGAAATATTCACATAATCAATGATTGAGGAAGAGATACCCATAATTAACAAGTCATCGACATACAAAACAAGGATAAGTATGGACTCATCTTGCCATAGAATGTAAACATTTGGGTCAAAGTGACACCTAGTGAATTACACCTATGAAGAAAGGAGTCCATCTTAGCATACCTAACCTCGAGGGGCTTATTTAAGGCCGTAGATAGACTTCTTAAGTCTGAAAACAACGAAAGGATCTTGGACATAACCTAGAGGTTGTTCTATACAAATTTCTTCCTCTAGGTCCCCATGAATGAAGGCACACTTAACGTCCATTTAATAGACTTCCAATCTTTAGTAGAACAATGACGAGGGTTAATCAAATAGAACTCATCTTCATAATGGGAGCAAAGGTATTTGAATAGTCGACCCCAACAACCTGGAAGAAACCCTTATTTAATAGTCACACTTTATACTTTTTGAAATTCCCATTGGGACCATACTTTGTTCGATATATACCCAATTACATAGAACCATTTTTCTTCCCTTAGGAAGAAGGGTGAGATCCCACATATTGTTCTTCATGAGAGAAGAATAATCCTCATCCATGCAGAATCCCACTTAGGAATCCCTGTAGCCTCTTGAAAAAATTGAGGGTCGGAAGTATAGGTAAAGAAGAGGCAAGTTCTAAAAAACTCTAAATGAGTTCTTCTCTCATCGAAGGATCCTCTCGTCCAATCTTCAGCACTTTGCAAGGTCTTCCTAGCATAACAAGGACCAGGAGGAGAGTCAAACTCAAAATCAAGAAAATCATCGCTCGAGTGAGAGGGGACATAGTCCTCATCATCACTACTATCAAAATCATTAGATTTTGAAGGGGGAAGCAAGAGGATCGGGAGTGGTAGGCTAGGCTCAAGATCATCCTCGAGAAGAGTTCGAGTCAAATTTAAAGAGGGGAAAAAGGACCTCAATGGGTGAAGAAGTGGAAGTAGAAGATGACTCATCAAACTTCACACTTCTCTCGATATAAAGCTGATGAGTGGTGGGGTTTAATAATTTATATCCCTTCACACCTTTGGGATACACAAAAAATATATAAGGTTTGGATTGTGGTTCCAAGGCCTTGCATTTATTTTTGGGAAGCTGAGCCATGACAATCGATTTGAAGACGTGAAAGTGCTCAACATTAGGTTTGCATCCATACCAAGCCTCAAAGGGTATCATCCCTTTTACTTCTTTGTGTGGAATGTGGTTATGAATGTAATAAGCATAATTCATGACTTCAGCCCAATTTTGTCCAGAGGAAGGGATTTAGAATGAACCATGCAAGTGACCATCTCCTTAAGTGTTCTATTATTTCTTTTCACAACTTTATTTTACAAAGGGCTATCAACAATTGTACACTACAAAGTAATTCCTTCAGAGGTGAAAAAATCATCGAACCTATTACTCACATACTTGCCTCCATTATTATTTTGAAGAATCTTGATAGACCTTTCAACTTGTTTCTCAGCGAGAGCCTTGAAGTCTCAAAAGTGATCAAAAACTTCATATTTCTATTTGAGAAAGTAAACCCATGTATAACGTGAAAATTCATCAATGAAGGTAAGTATATAAAGATCCCTAGTGAATGAAGGAGATGGAAAGGGGCCAAAAATTTCACTATGAACAAGATCTAAGGGATGAAAAGATCTCCAGGATTTTCCCTTATCAAAAATTTCTTTGACGTTCTTTCTAAGGGCACAACCCTCACAAAGACCCTTATAAAATTTGACTCGAGGCAACTCATTGACCATCTCATGTTGGATCAATTATTTAATAGTTTAAATGGCCAAAATTCTCATGCCATAGCTTACTAACCTCATCAATGTGAGTAAGAAAATAAGTGGGTGAAGAATCAAAAGTAAAGTGGGAAAAGGTGTACAACTGGGACTGTGATCCACCTTTCCCTCAACCATTGTAGTCTCACTGTGAAGCTCTAAAATGATCACCGAGTTAGGATTAAATTTTGCTCACATTCATTCACTAATATGAGTGATTTGGTAAACTGATAGGAGATTGGTAAAGATATTGGGAACACTTAAAACATTGTTAAATGTCCCACCATCTACTTATACTTGATCCACTACCAAGTAATTGACATAAAAGTGTCATCACCCAAAGTGATTTAGGACATACCACATGGTTAAATGTCGAGAAAACTCAACATGTGAAGAACCCATGTGGTGCAAGGCACCGACATCTATGACCCATTTGATGATAGAGAAACTTTTTATACAAGGGCCTTACCTTTATTCTTCTCATATTTGGATTCCTTTGCCTTGGAAGACTCAGGTTTTAGAGCATTTTTCTTGATAGAATTAGGAACACCTATATTATTTTTCTCAAGTAAATGAGTTAGGTGGTCAATTTGTTTTCTCATGCATTGATGTTCTTCATGTCTCAACTTCTTGCAATAGGAACACTTACACTTTTCCTTCTTTGGTTTTGCCTTAGAAGTAGAAGTGTTCATGTTGGGTTTGGTTTGGGTGGTCTTAGCTTCTTTTTTAGGTTAGTCATTTTTATTTGTTTTCTTCTCATGTTTCCTTTCCTTTCCTTTACTAGTAATTTATACTAAGGGATGTTACTTGGACTTGATTGCTCCCATTTGAATCAACTTGTCTTGTTCTTGAATGATTTGGGATGAAAAATTGTCAAATGAGGGCATCTTCCAAGAAAGTCACCAAATCTTATTTTGTGGCGTGAAAGGTAGAAATGAAGACCTAGTATTGGGGCTAAGATTAGAGATAATGGATAAGATCAGTTGGCCATCCTTTTTAGTGACTCCACATTATTTTAAAAGTAGTCTCGTGTGGATAAATTTGGAGAATAAGGATTGTAGGTTATCAAAGTTACTAGGAGTTAATCCTAGTAGTTTGTTCTCTAACTCATGGGATTTCATGTCATCTTATTTTCCAAACATACCGTCTAAATTTTTCCATGCTTCATCAGGTGTTTTGAAGACTCAATGTGGAAGATCAAGTCAGAGAAATGGACACATAATGAAGACCTAAGGCTTCGTCACATCAGTTAAACCACTTAGATTTATGAGGTTCATTCTTTGGGTTCGGCTTCCACTCCCACAATGATGTGGTACAACCATTTACCCCTTAGTTTGATTATCATCTCAGATTTCCATTCGAAGCAGTTAAATGTCGTGAGAAAAGGAACAACACTAACATCCATCGTGAGAAGAAAGAAAGAAATAAAGTGGAAGAAAAAAATGCACACATACCCCAAAATAAATATTTTTACCCGTTATTTGCGGCACTTATAGTTTAGTGCATTGACTACAATCATATGTGTTTGTGCGATGTGAAACAACTGGCCACTCACCTTGTAATTAGCGTAAAACATGCAAGTGTGGATACCACAATGAATTTCAAGCATTCGCAATGAAACATCATAGTAATAAGAAAAACAAAATCTCAAAGATAAGTAAGAAGGGAAAATAACAAGTTTTGTGTGATAAAATGCATCTCATGTCGTAATGGAGATCCCTTGCCACAAGGTTATGGTGGACGACTCACTAACTCACAAGCAATAATAAAACAATAGAAAATGAATACCAAAAGAGCCAAGGACCTCTCGAAACACAAAAGGGCCTCCAAACATGAGGGCCTCCAAACATGACTAATACCTTCATATTGTTGGTGTATATGACTTGTCTCATTGTCACTCGATGTTTTGTCCACCTCATGTGGTTAGTCATCTCACTTAGTGAGAATAGGTCATTAGGGTTAGTTAGGGTTGTGTACATGTGTCATGCACAAGAGTTACACAACACTCCTATATGTACCTCTTATTTTTGATCTATGAGCATGTCGGACACCCTGTATATTTCTCTACTTGATTTTCCTTTGTGATTCATTCTCTTGTTGATTAAGTGAAGCATTCTCATCACCATCGGAAGTGTAATCCTATTCGATGTGCACAAGGTTTCGTATTGATCCTTGCAGAATAATCTGATATGGTATCGGAGCGCATGAGTTGGAAAACAAACTACTAGGATTAAATCCTAGTGACTTTGAAAACCTACAGGCATTCTTCTCAAAGTTCGTCCACACTAGATTGTTGTTAAAGGAATGTAAAGTGAAGAAGAAATATTCTCAGTTGATCTTCTAAGTTAGGTCCCGAATACTTCATCTTCATGTCAACTTTTCATGCTACGAAAGCCACTCTAGGTAGTGCTTGGAATATGCCCTCATTTGACAGTTTTTCGTCCTAACTCATTCGAGAATAGGACAAAATCATTCAAATGGGGTCTCTCAAGTCCAATTCACATTCCCTTGTAGCAAGTACTGGTAAGGGAAAGAAGAATGAAAATAAGAAAGAGAAAAATGACCAACCTAAGAAGGAAACCAAGACCAACCAAGCCAAAACCAAACCTAACATGAACGCTTTGAATTTTGAGCCTAAAGCAAAGAAATAAAAGTGTAAGTGTTCTTATTGTAAGAAGACTGGTCATGAAGAGCATCAATGTATGAGAAAACAAATTGATCACCTTACTCATTTACTTGAGAAGAATCATATAGGTGTTCCTGAGTCTATCAAACAAGACTATCAAAAGTGTTCCTAAGTCTATCATATAGGTGTTCATTGATGATTTTTTGCATTACGCTTGGGTGTATTTTCTTAAGCTTAAGTCTAAAGTTTTTGATCACTTTTAGGACTTTAAGGCTCTTGCCTTTGAGAAACAAGTGGGATGGTCTATCAAGGTTCTTCAAACTAAAAATGGAGTCAAGTATGTGAGCAATATGTTTGAGGATTTCTATACTTTTGAAGAGATTACTTTGTAGTGTACAATTGCTTACAACCCTTCATAAAATAGAGTTGCGGGGAGAAATAATCTGAACGCTTAAGGAGATGATCACTTGTATGGTTCACTCGAAGTACCTTCCTCGCTTGTTACATTCATATTCATGTTTCACAAAAGGAAGTAAGAGGGATGACACTCTTTGAAGCCTAGTTTCGACGCAAAAATGATGTTGAGCACTTTTGAGTCTTCAGATCCAAGGCTATGGCCTAGATTCCCAAAAAGAAACACAAGGATTTGGAACCATAGTCCAAACCTTGTATCTTTGTAAGGTATCTTGATGGTGTGAAGGGATATTGATTGTTGAATCCCACTTATCATGAGCTTTATATTGAGAGAAGTGTGAAATTTGATGAGTTTTCTTCGACTTCTACTTCTCTACCTTCTACAGTCTTTATGCTCTTTGATTTTCAATGTGACTCTCCGGATGACGATGTTGTTGAGCATAATCCTCCTCCTCTTGATTTTCCTATGCCTCTTAACCCTCGTGCTTTAGAGTATTCTGATTCTAATGGTAGTGTTGATTGGAACCTTGTTCCTTCTCACTCAAGTGATGAATCTTCCGACTTTGAGCTTGATCCTCCTGGTCCTCGTTGGGCTAGGAAAACTTTGCGAGTGCTAGAGAATGGATGGGAGATCCTTCAGACAAGAGACAAACTCACTTAAAGTTTGTTGTAACTCACTCCATCTTCACCTTCACTTCGACCCTTAGGCTTTTCGGGAGGCTTATGGTATTCTTGAGTGGTATTCTGCCATGGATGAGGAGTATTCCTCACTCATGAAGAACAATACTTAGGATTTCACCCCTCTTCCAAAAGGAATCAAAATCATTTGGTGTAATTGGGTGTTCCAGAAAAAAGTATGGTGCGAGATGGTGACATTTATAGGTTTAAAGTAATACTAGTAGCTAAGGGTTTATCCCGGTGGTTGGGGTTGATTATTAGGAAATATTTTCTCAAGTAACGAAGATGACTTCTATTTGATGACCCTCATAATTCTACGTTGCGAATAGATGGGAAGTCCATCATATGGATATTAAGAGTTCCTTCCTTTGTGGGAACCTAGAGGAATACATCTACATGGAACAACCTTCGGGTTATGTCCACGATCCCTCCCTCATTTGTTAGTTAAAAAGTATCTCTACAACCTCAAACAAACCCCCTGGGCATAGTATGCTAAGATGAACTCCCTTTTACTTACATCATAGTTCACTTGGTATCACTTTGACCCAAATGTTTACATTCTATGACAAGATGACTCTATACTCATCCTTGTTCTGTATGTTGATGACTTGTTGATCATGAGAAACTCTTCCTCTATCATCGATTCTATGAAGATTGCCTTATCTAACAAGTTTTCTATGTTTGACTTAGGATTGCTTCATTACTTTCTTGGGATTCAGATTTCACAATCTGACTTGGGAATTATGATTTCATAGCCTAAGTACTCCCTTGATTTGCTTTCTTAGTTTCATATGTATGATTGTAAACCTTCTCCTACTCCTTTCCTTTCGGGGTTAAGTTATTTTTGATTGTTCGATCCTTGGTTGATGATACCCTTTATCAAAAGTTGGTGGGGAGCTTAATTTACCTTACACGCATTTGAATCCATTGTATGTTATTGGGATTGTGTCGATTCATGCAGAGCCGCGTGAGTTGGATTGGAAAGCAAAGAACGTGGATCCTTCACTATGTTTGTGGCACTTATATGCATGGAATTCACTATCTAGGAGTATATATTGACTTAGTTGGATATACTGACTCTAATTGGGCGATGATCTAGATCATCAAAAATCTACCTCGGGTTAACGTTTTCTCTTGGTTTGGGTCATGTTAGTTGGTCTAGTAAGAAGCGAGTAATGTAATTACAATATCTTCTATAGAGGCAAAGTATAAAGGATCAATTAACTTGCCACGAAATTTGTTTAGTTAAGTTATCTTGACAGAGTTCTATATTCACCATCGGCACCTACTATCATCTACTGTGAAAACATGAGCATCATCTCGATTTGCCGAAATCCAATTCAACATTAGCAAACGAAGCACATCGAGATACATATGCACTTCATTTGGGAGTTGATTAACAATGAAATCATCGACTTGCAGTATTGTTAGACTTCTGATATGGTTGCAGACATTTTCACCAAGCCCTTCACTAGGCTAAGCATCTTCACTTGTAGTCTCTTCTTGGGGTGAGGTCTGCTGCACCTACCCATCTTCTTTGGGATTTTTAGTCCTCCTCTTCTTTTTCAAGGAAGATGTTATTTCTAATAGTCACCTTATCGGGACTTGATCGTTGGGCCCCATTGACACATCTTTCTTAGTTTTTTAAGGGATTTCTCTTTTAGTTATGACTTTCCATGACCTCTACCTCAACTTCGATGAACGAGGGGTGTTTGTGTATATGACTTGTATCATTGCCACTCGACATCTTGTCCACCTCATGTGGCTAGTCATCTCATTTAGTGAGAACAGATCATTTGGGTTAGTTAGGGTTGTGTACACGTGTCATGTACAAGAGTTACACAAAAATCCTATATGTACCTCTTATTTTTGATCTATGAGCATGTTGAACACGTTGTGTCTTTCTCTACTTGATTTTCCTTTCGATTCTTTCTCTTGTTGATTACATGAAGTGTTCTCGTCACCATTGGAAGTGCAACCCTCTTCGATGTGCACAAGGTTCCGCATTGAGCCTCACAGAACAATCAAATTATGCTTAATTTAATAGTTTTCTCAATTACTTTAATTAATCCAAATGATTAAAAAAATAAAGGGGTACTAAATTAAATTTACCCGTAATAGGTTGACTTTGATTTAATTAATAAAAATTCCCCTATTAATAAAACAAAATTAAACTAGTTTATAAATGAAAATAAAACTATATTTTAAATAATAAAACAAAGTTTATAGTCTTAAAACTAAGAGTTTTAATTTAAGGAGGAAAAGTTAATTTTTAAAAGCGGAATGGTCAACTTGAATGCTAAGTGGCACGAGGTGGGGGGCTTGAGGTGATTTGGAGTGTTCTTAAATGTATGTAACATGGTGAGAGTAGTAGAGGTGGTTTATAAAGGGAGGAGGTTGTGATTTGTAGGGAAAAGTCGTTTCAAGGTTAGAAACCGAGCTAGGGTTTGTAGGAGACCGAGCATGGGAGATGATGATCTCAAACATGGGAGATGAGGAGCCAGACCTAGTTGGATATAACAATGGAAAACAAGGCCGAGTAGGGTTTCCAATGTGAGATAGGGTTTTAGCCCTCGAAATGCGATCAAACACGAGCACATGGTTGGAGCCAACGCGGGGGGGAGCCCAAGAGATCTTCAAGTGAGCTCAGGGAGGAGAAAATAGAGTTTGGCTTAAAAGAAACTTGATCGAGTGAGGTTTATACACTCACAAACGATCAAGAGAAACCAACAAATCTCGAGAAGGGAGATAGATGAGTTTGTTGGGTCAAGCCCGATCAAGCAAGGTTAAAGGGAGCTTAATTAGGAGCGACATAAAAAAGGTAAGCTAGTGTATGGTCGATCTAGAGAGCTCGGTATAGAGCTTTATAGAAGAGAGGAGGAGTTGATCCCGAGGTGGATCAAACAAGGCGACTATAAGGGTCTCAAGAGCTCGGTAGGATAAGTAGGTCAAGGTGAGTGCAGAGAAGAGGTAGGGAAAATGGGTCCAAGAAACTTAGGCCAAAATTTAATGAAGAATACCAAAACCAAAATACAATACCTCAAAATCTAGTTTTTTCGCCAAAGTTAGTTGTGGAAATTCGGTTTTAGTTGGATAACACCTATATGCATAAACACCAAGGTAAACAACAAAACCAACAAACTTTATAAAACAAGATTAACCCAGATTAGTACCAAAATACACAAAACAATAATGGATTAATAAAACTTGCACAAAGATCTAATAAACTAGGAGACTAGAAGTAATTAACAACAAACCAATATGAGCAACATGTTTACTAAAATAACATGGCTATGATACCATATGAGAGTGAACCAAGAGGATCAACGAAATCATGTGCACATCAAGGTTGTTGCACTCCAACAAAAATGAGAAAATTCTCCAAGTAATCAACAAGAAAATTAACCACAAGAAATTGATCATGCAAAAAGAACATGTCTACTCATTCTCATAGATCAAAAGAGAAGTACATATGGGGAGTGTTGTGTAACTCCCATGCCTGGACATGTCATACTCCCATGATGGAGTGAGGAGTTATAATGCTAGAATAACATGTAACTCCCATATGACAATGACACATATGAAAAGTATGAAAAATTCTATGACAGAATATATCATATGTCATATAACTCCCTAATATACCTATGACTCACCTAAGTGAGATGACTCACCATGTGTGAGGTGGAAAATGCCCAATAACTAAATAAAAGGAAAAATATACCTCACACCAACAAGGTTCAATTAAGTTCTTTTATCTCCACACTCGACATTAGATAATTTGGAGAAAATAGAGAGAGCTATATGTAGACACTAAATCACACACTTTAGGAATATTTCTATGTCCTAATCACATATTACTATTCATATGATTCCTAAGTGAGAAAACTAATAATTGACATCTTTCTTTGGCCTCTTTTCTATCTTTCTGGTGTTCTCTTTGGTCTTGCACACCCCACAACCCAGTATGATCTTTGTTGCTTTATATTTATTGGCTCTGGACACCAGCTCCCAGGCGGGACACTAGTGCCCTGTGTGCCCTCGTCCTCCGGGCGCCCCGACCTCTTTTGTATCTTACTCACCTCTTTTGGGCATCTTGTTTTCTTATGGGCTAGCCTTTTAGTTGTCAATTACAAAATTTAAATAAGGGAATCATATAAATAAAAAGCTATGTGACCATAATAAAGAACCAAGCTCTAAGCATCTACTATTACCACCTAAGGTTGTATCCATAAAGCATTATAAGAGCATCAAAGTATACATCTAAAGAATCACTCAAGGGATAAGGGAGTGCATTTTCTCGCATACACACATAGGGGGGAGTTCATTTTTTCATCCACACATTTATCTACATTGTTACATCTAGCTATTTCTCGTTATCAAGTGCATCTTGCATAAGAGCCACCTAGGGAATGATTCTTGCACACACGCACAAGAACTACATGGAGTCTGAAATGTAGTGCAACGTTTGGTTATAAGCTCACTCATTCGGGTGTACTGGGGGTCATCGACTCCCCATTTGCATATTTTTCTTTTTAGGATTTTTTGTGTTTTGGGGTTTTATAGGTTATCTCTCTCTTTTGTAAGTTACTGAGGGAAAATTCGGCGATCAATAGTGAAGGTGAATGACCACATTACAACACAATAAAAATTAGTTTCGACCATTTTCATAGTCATGGGTGCCTAATGAGGTTTCTAGCACCTAGGTGCCTTTGACCCATTCTAGGCGCCATAGTCCAGCTTATTCCAAAGCAATTACAGAATTTACCTAGGGCATAGTTGTGATAATTTTCTCCTCATGTTTATCGAGTTTTCCCGATCCAACACACTTTGGGATATATTACAAAATCAGCTAAGTCTTCTACTCCCTCTCTTGCACCTAGGGTTTTATTTTTGTCTAGTTTAATGCTTGGGATCGATCTCGTACTCTATTACGTATTTATCATATGTGACTCTACAATTAGGATTTCACAAATTCAATATTTATTAAATCATTTAATGAACTCCGTATCATTTGGATACTCTTGGATCCTCATTTTCTTCTCTCATAAGGTCTCTCAAATCTCCTTTCTTTAATTGCTTCAAATGCACCCATATTGTAAAGATGCTCTCCATAAAACCCTAAACACTATGTATCTCCCTATCAACATGCCTCCTTCACAAGTCAGTGCCATCTTTCTTCGATCGTCTCTCTGATGACTCTATTAGTTCTAATGTCAATCAATCAATCTGCAAGTCTATTCAAGATTTACATTCTTTATTTCAAGATAAATTTATGTAAACACAAAATCACACACTTTGGGTATCTATTTAGTCATGATTGCATATTACTATTCATATGATTCCTAAGTAAGAAAAGTACTAATCAACCCATGTCTTTGGCCACCTTTCTTTGCTTTTATTGCCACTTTTGGTCTTACACCCTTACTTTCTCAATCTACCTTTTTATACTTCAAGTATTTATCATCCAGACACCAACGCCACCAGGACACCAACGCCTGTGCGCCTATCCCCTTTGGGTGCCCTTAACCCATTTGTACTTTGTTCACATCTTTTGGGTCATTTCTATCCATTTGAACATCTTATATTTTTGGTAGTCGGCCTTTTCGGGGTTAATTACAAAATTCAAGCAAAGGAATCATATAAATATAAAGTTATGTGACCATAATAAAGGACCAAACACTAAGCATTATCTATCACCACCTAAGGTTGCATCCATAAAGCATATAAGAGCTCCATTGAATTGATCTAGCACCATCCAAGGGACACAAGGGCTAGTGATTCTATATACACTTTATAAGAGGGAATTTAATTCTATTCCATGCATACATCTATTACATTTTTTTTACATCTAGCTTATTTGTTTGCTCTCAAGTGTGACACTCACAAGAGCCACCTAGGGCATGATTCACACACACACATAAAACTACATTGGGTCTAATATGTAGTGCAACACTAAGTCATAAGATCACCATTGTGACAACTGTGGACAATCCAACCCCTTATTCCACATCTTTCTTTTTTAGGATTTGATGTCTCTTTGAGGGTTTTGCAGGTTATTGCTTTATCAGAGGTTTCTAGTGAAGCTCGACGATCTTGGTGTGACCTCATAGTGACAAAATGTGAGCATCAAAAATAATTAGCGACCACTTAGAGGAGGGCTTTTATCATTTTAGCAGACACATGTGCCTAGAAATAGGCCTAGGGCGCCCACGGGTGCCCCTATCCTTATCTAGATTCCCGGTCTGGGAAGATCGTTAGCTCACACACTTTTTTAGGGTTTTGTACTATGATCCTCCCTTCTTGTTCATTTGGTCATCACTTGGCACAATCCAGAACAATTGCAAATCAACTAAGGCTTTCGACCCCCTCTTTACACTTAGGGTTTTATATTTTATTGCTTAGTTTGCTTGGCTTAATTTGTGTACTTAATTGTATATTCATTTACTACTACAATAACAATAAGATTAGGCATATGTTTTCATATTTAGCTTAATCATTTTGGTGAACCCGATCTTCGAATCCACCCTCTCTCTTTAGGGTTTTCCTTCTTATGCCTGTCACCCGTAGTGGTCATTTTGGGTCTTTTGAGCATCTCAAACTTCCTCCATCTTCCCGTAGGATCTCCAAACCAATGGCTAACATCTCTACATCAATAAATGCAATCCCTTTGCTAACTCTCACCATGTTCCCCTTGACAAAATAGAAACATCGATAGTGAAAAATCATATGATGAGGATACCAATGTTGATAAGGAGAAATTAGAAAAACTCACCAATTTTTGACAAGCTTTGCGTGATAATCCCGCTCATCTTCCACATATTTTACATGCCTTAATTGCTGCTAAAAACACTTGTGATGTTGACCTCTTGTTGCTCACTCCTCAACTCCCATGGCTTCCACTCAACCTCTTCATATTCCATATTCCATTCCTACCACTACCACTCCCATCATTCAACCTAACACTCCCAATGCGCAACCTGGACTCTTCTTCAAATACTCATGATTTAACTTCTTTATATCAGGATCTATAGATGTAAATTCACCATCTCCAACTTGTTACCACTCGTGTATCTCCATCTCTTGATTCCACTTCACTTCTTCACACTCCTTTTACACACCTGCCATTTCAGCATATCCACTACCACCCAACTTCATTTCCCCTAAATTTCCCATCTTCAAAGGCCATGGTGACCCACAAGAGCATCTTCGAGCCTTTCATGTGGCATGTCTTGACTATGCAGATGATCATACTATATTAACAAAGATCTTTCTCCACAGTCTCCAAGATTATGCAATGTGTTGGTTCTATGACTTACTTGTTCACTTGATAATATCTTTCACACATCTATCCGATGCTTTTCTCACTCATTTCTTTATCAATATCGACTCTAAGATCTCATATGCTCAACTCACACAACTTAAACAAGGATCTAATGAACATCTAGCGAATTATGTCTTACGATACAAAAACAACTTAGCTAAGATGTCTAATGTGCTTGTGGACTCTGAGCTTCAATATTTATTCATTCAAAGTCTATTACCACCTCTCTCCAAGAGAGTGTTCTCTTTGAGACATCTCCATCATTTGATCAACTATGTCATACTCTTAAGCTATGCAAAACAAAACTCTTATCTATAGGAAAAGCTTAAATATCAAGAGAAAGTGTCATCTTCTACGTGCAATTTCAAAGTAAATCAACATTTAAGCCATCAACAACCAAACCTACTGAAGCAAAAATCACTATCTAATGTTGTATCTAACACTAAAGATCTTTAATGGAAACCGCCTAAGTGAACATATACAAAATTGACTATTGCTCCGCATCTTATATTACAACAAATTCTTGAGAGCAATCTTATACATGCTTCCTCCTCCGCTCAACTTAGATCCATCTCATCCTAAAGGTCAAAATTACAATGAGAAATTTCGATGTGACTATCATCAATGTGTTGTACATTCTACAAATAGGTGTTTTAAACTCACACCATCATTCAAGATCTTATTGATGAGAACAAACTCAAGATTTATAGAGCCTATGGATTTTGTGCCATTCAATGAAAATCATAAGCTCAAAATATTCAATAATCTTCCAAAACATGACAAGAAAGTGGCTTGATTCCTCGACTAATCATACATATCGCGTAATGCCTCCTCCTGCATCGGGGCTCTTGATTTTCTAGTTTCTCATGCGACATTTCTCCACTAATCATTTCTTTCTCGATCATGATTATCATGCTACATTCTCTTTTGATCACTTGCACATTAGCGCTTCTATCGATCCATCCCTATCAATAACACCAAATTTTATCCATCATGGCGTATCAACACGTGTTATGTTCCACTTCTTATTGTTATTGGTTATCCACTCTCACAAATTTCATATCTAATGGATAACTCATATGGGGTCATCAAGCTTCAAGTTATTATCGGTCCTCTCACCATGCTTGTGCCCTTCCTTATAGCACAAACAATCAAAGGGTGTGACATGCTCTTAGGTCTTAATTGGATTTGTAGGTCTCAGTCTATTATCTCCATGAATCACTTGTGTATGAAGTTCATTCACAACAATCAAGTCATCTCTATCAATGGTGTGCCTCCATCCACTCCATGGTCACAACCTCCTCTTAAGGTTTCCATTGCATCACCTAGTCCATCTAGTTCTCCACAACCTATCAAACCTAAAGCACAATCCACTCCTAGCTCTCCTATTCGCACACGACCTATGTGGTCTCATCGCTCTTGCTAGTCCAACACATCAGTCTAGGTCCATCACTAGGACACTATATATATCTAGGCATACTTCACCACCTCATTTCACTCCACATAGGTATCCATCACCTCCGCGCTCTCCTCCACATAGGCGTCCATCACCTCCACGCTCTACTTCACATAGGTCTCCATCACCTCCACATTTTGTTACACAAAGGTGCCCACCATATGCTCATCGGTCACATGCATATAGACTTCATTCACCTATGCAACGCATCTATCTCATATACCACCACTCTTAGAGCATGGTCACACACTTCATCACCACAAGCATCGGGTAGAGGACCTTCATCCTTTACTTTTATCAAGATAACACATTCATCACCACACACACTGGGGGCATCACACCTATTTCTTCCCCCAACATCGACACACGTGTCTTATATTCACATCATTTCACACCTATATTTTCACATATACATCTTGACACATTAGTATCATCATTTCCCGATGACACACTCTTATGCTACGATTCACACTTGACTATTGAGGGCATCCTATACACATGAACCTACACACACTATATATACTACATACTACACATCACATTACACACTTCACATCTCACATATTCATCTCCTTCTCGCAACATCAACTCTACACATTCACAATATATTTTTATGATATCTACTACGGTCATTACCCTATGACGCACTCTAGTTCCATGGTCCATACTTGATTTTGAGGGTATACATCTCAAATGGACCTTATCACACTCACACATTTAATCACTCCCTCATTCACTCACACACTTACACTCTACGCATTGCGCTTTGACAATCACATATTTTCTAATACACACAACTCAAACCATTTCCCAATGACACACTCTCATTTATGGTTCATTATTGATTGTTGAGGGGCATAAATAAATGAACTCATTGCATACATACACATCCACTTGGGGGCATGCTGCTCTATATCATTCACATTACATTCCATTCCATCTCATCCACAACATATTACATATCTTGGTTGCATTTACTCTTGCTTACTTATGCTTTTACATGTACACTTTATTACACATGTTAGATAAATATCTTGTATGTCATTATCTTTATCATACACACATGCGTGTTCACTTGCCTTTCTAGTTGTGATCACAGATTATACAAATCTATTACATGTAACACAAATGTTTGGCGCAGTACTATTACCAGTCCCACATAGGCTCCTGGGGCATCCACTTTTGTACAATACATGTGTTATTATTTCATTTTGTTTCACAACACTTACTTTATCGGATTATACATGCTTTGACATAATTTTTATCTTTCTAACATGTTAACAAGTGCTTCATGTGCAACATTTGTTATGCAAGTCTATATGCTTCCATGGTTATCTGTTACATTACTTGTCATTGTTTGTTCTTTGTATACCATTTTTGGGCTTTTCCTTTGTCTTGTGTGCACACTATTTGCTTTTGGATTCGTCGGCCTTGATTGTCTTGTGACATCGTGAGTGGTGTCCCATGTTTGCAACCCACTTTTGTCATCTACATTGTCTTCTTGCGTGTTTACATTGTCTTCTTACGTCTTAGATTACACATTGTCTTACATTTGTTTACTAACTTACATTTTACATGCATGTTTCTTGTACTAACACTTGTCTCCTAGCCACTTTGTTTGCATGTGCCTTGGTTTCTACCAAGCACATTCCCTCCCCCTATAGGGCACAATTTTCAGCACAATGGTTAGTCCTCCTTTGGGCTGCATACTCCTTCAACAATGTCACATGCACCCCAAAATGAGGGGGTATCATTTGGGTGAATCAGTCACCCCCATATAGTAGTCTACAATCATTACAAAACACAACACGGTACCATACAACACAATTTTTAGTTTTAGGGCTTAGAATTAGACTTGGGTCCTTAGCACAACATGGCCCTTCCTAGATGCCTATAACTAGGGGGTAGTTACACAATGTTTTGGTAGTTTAGCACAGTCTATAGAACTCCACACAATGGATTTTACAAGGCATATAGTCCTTAGCCTTAACACTTTCACGTTGGATGAATTGTTCAAAATTTTACACACCATCTGTAGTGGTGTCCTACATTGCAGGAAGCAATTAAAGGTTGGAGGATAACACTGGAATTTTCTCCCTACACTTCTTCCATATCATTGGCGTGAGATCGCCCAAAAAAAATCGTGGTTGAGCAACTAGCGTGAGATCGCCCAAAAAAATCATTCATCTACAACATCTTCAAGATCCTTTCTACACTCTTTTCTCATCATAGATCAGGTGCACATGTTCCTTTTCACATTTTCATATTTTACATACTTTCCTTACACACTTTTACATATTTCAATCATATACATGCGTATTTGACTATTGTTGTTCATTCTTCTTTTTTGAGGTCCAACCATATGGGAAGAAATAATCAATCATTATTCACAACATCAACTTAAACAACAATATCAACAACAAGCACATCGTGAAATCTACACATGCGTTTCCACCCTAGATTCATTTTCATCACCACTTTTTGCACTTTTTCCTCCTTAGCATCCACGCTTCACACTTTTATCACTCCATGCTTTGTCTTGTCCCTCGACACACTCTTTCTACATCAATCTACATGGTTATCAGGTACACATCTCTATCTACTTTATGTTATTGAGATTTCCGCTCACCAACATAAAGTGGGGGAAAATGTAGACACAAAATCACACACTTTGGGTATTTATTTAGTCTTGATTGCATACTACTATTCATATGATTCCTAAGTAAGAAAAGTACTAATCAACCCATGTCTTTGGCCACCTTTCTTTGCTTTCTATTGCCACTTTTGGTCTTACACCCTTACTTGCCTAGTCTACCTTTTTTATACTTCAACATTTATCATCCTAGACACCAAACACCTAGCCTAGGATGCAGCCACCAGGCGCCCTCATCCCTTTGGGTGCCCTGACCCCTTTGTACTTTGTTCACATATTTTGGGTCCTTTCTAGCTATTGAGCATCTTATCTTTTTATAGTTGGCCTTTTCAAAGTTAATTATGAAATTCAAGAAAATGAATCATATAAATATAAAGTTATGTGACTATTATAAATGACAAAACACTAAACATTAACTATCACCACCTAAGGTTGCATCCATCAAGCATCTAAGAGCTCTATTACATCCATCTAACACCATCCAAGGGACAAAAGGGTTTGGTTATTTTACATACACTTCATAGGAGGGAAGTTTATTCTATTCCATGCACACATCTATTACATTTCTTTACATCTAGCTTACTTGCTCGTTATCAAGTGTGACACGCACAAGAGCCACCTAGGGAACGATTCCACACACACACACATAGAACTACATTGGGTATGAGATGTAGTGCAATGCTCAGTCGTAAGATCACCATTGTCAGAATAACTAAGGACAATTATACCCCTCATTTCGTGCATCTTTCTTTTTAGGATTGGATGTCTCTTTGAGGGTTTTACAGGTTATTACTTCATTATAGGTTTCAAATGAGCTCAAAAATCTTAGTGCGACCTCATAGCGACAAAAGGTGAGCAAAATGAACAACTAATGACCACTCATAGGAGGTTTTATGATCATTTTAGAAGACACACGCACCCAAAAACAGGCTTAGGCTCACACGGGTGCCCTTGTCCCTCTACTGTGCACCCAGTGTAGGAAGATCATCACTCACACACTTTTCTGGGGTTACGTGCAATGCTCCTCCCACTCGGTTCATCGGTCAGCACTTGGGC
Source organism: Taxus wallichiana var. yunnanensis (assembly GCA_018340775.1). Taxonomy (NCBI): domain Eukaryota; kingdom Viridiplantae; phylum Streptophyta; class Pinopsida; order Cupressales; family Taxaceae; genus Taxus; species Taxus wallichiana. Next base: position 238,282,098 of record CM031238.1, on the reverse strand, counting down.
ATAATATAGGAATAAATGCAAATCAACTAATGCTTTTACCCTCTTTGCACTTAGGGTTTTATATTTTATTGCTTAGTTTGTTTGGCTTAATTTTTGTACTTAATTGTATATTCATTTACTGATGCAATAGAAATCATATTAGGCATATATTTTCACATTTGGCTTAATCAATTTAAGGTTATGGAATCCATGATTACATCTCTTCAATATGAAATCCAACATCTTAAGGACGCTTCTCAAGCTCACGCTAGTTCTTCTTCTCATCCTCATTTTATGTCTTCTACATGTGCTCATATTAATGAACCCCAAGTCTTTCCACTCCCCGCGCCTCTACAATTCAATCACAATGCTAAGCAACATGATATTCTTCCTCAACTCATTTCTTGTCAATTGATCAACTTGCCATCTACTCATTGCTATCCTCTTTATTGGCTTACAAAATATCAAGGTCGTCCATATTGCAATTATCATAAAATCAATGGACATAATAAAAATGATTGTTATGCTTTACAACGAAGAATCAAATACCTTGAGCGTTAGGGTTTTATCTCATTCACTACACAACATTCTAATACATGCCCATCTCCAATTGTTAAATCTCACTAGGTTCCTAAATTTGATTCATCTATGTCTAATGAGCATCATGCCATCGTTACTAATGTTCCTTCTACGGAAAGTCAAGAGTTGCCTAAGAAACTTCCTCTCAACATCAGTCCATCCTCTTCTCCTCTCGAGTCTTCTACAATGTTATCAATCCCACATAAGCTACCACCATTCAATATTCCTCCCCATCCTACTCCACTTCCATTCCTGATTCATTTTGTCAAAGCAACTGCTCCTTCTACTAATGGCTAGGGCACATTTTAAACTCAACCACCATTGCATGGTCCTACTATTGATTCTGCCTACCATTGTGCTAACTCTCTCTCTTATCATGACACAAACAACGATCTCCCATAATGGTATGGTATCTTTGGCATCATCATACACTTGGGGGCATCATGCTTGGTTCCCCCTCACATCTACGGGTGTCTCACACTTCTACTATTACGCTCAATGCTTTGCATATAGTCTTTCTCATGCATCTCGATACACTTGTATCATCATTATCCTGTGACGTAATCTCATGCTAAGGTTCACACTTGATTGTTGAGGGCATACTACATCTATGAACCTCACATCATACACACAATACATTTCACACTTTGTGCATTCACGAAATTACATTCTCATACATCACACTACCCTACGATGCACTCTAGTTCCACAGTTCATACTCGATTGTTGAGGGTATAAATCTAAAATGAACCTCACCACATTTTAAAATCGCTACGCTCTATGCTTCAGTGATCTATCTTTCTAGCACACATAATTCAAACCATTTCCCAATGACACACTCTTATTCTATGGTTTATTCTTAACTGTCAAGGAGTCATTTATAAATGAACCTCATCTCATATTCATTCACATTCATTCAAGGGAATGTTGCGCCTATCATATTCACATTGCATATCATTCCATCTCACTCATCCACAACATACTATATAGCTTGGTTGCACATACTCTTGCTTGCATATACTAGTTACACATACACTTTGTTTTCATGATAGAAAGATACTTCATATGTCATTATCTTTATCATATACACATACATGTTCACTTGGTCTCTAGTTGTGAATGTAAAATTTCTATAGATCTTTACACGCAACATGGATTCTTGGCATTGTACCTCTTACTAGTCCCATCGAGGCTTCAGGGGCATCTAATTTCGTACACACTACAGGTGTTATTGTTTCATTTTATACTACTTCATATTCTTCCTAGCACACTACTATATCGATATATACACATCTTGACATACTTTTTTATCTTTCTAACATGCTAATGGGTGCTTCATGTGCAACATTTTCTTTGTAGGAACTATTTTCCACCATGGTTGTCTGATACTTTGCTTGCTATTGTTTGTCATTGTTTGCCATTGTATGCCATTATTTGCAGGCTATGCCCTATGTCTTGCTTGTTCATTGCTTGTATGCTTTTGGCCGCTTCGACCTTGATTGTCTTGTGACATTGTGAGCGATGTTTCATATTTGAAACCCACTTTTTACGGTCCATCTTGTGTGCACATCTACTTGATTACTGAGACGTTTCTATGACATGTTTGCTAATTTTTCTACTAACACATGTATCTAGCCACTTGGTTTCTATCATGCACATTCCCTCCCCCCTGTAGGGTTACAGTTCATATCAACACCATGTCCTCTCTTTGGGCGCAATCTCTCTATCGACGCCGTATGCACCCCAAAAAAGAGGGGCATACATTGGGTGAATCAGTCACCCCATTCATTAAAGACAGAGCTTGATACAAGCCTACACAATACATGAACAAAACATAATAACAACCTGATTCTGACTTGGGTCCTCAGTTTAGTGCATACGCCAATGCCTAAATATAGACATGAGTGTCAGGGCACTCCTGACCCTTCCTAGGTGCTTATGACCAGGGGTAGCTACGATCATTTTCTCGATCAACACAATTTTGAGTAGTTTATATTTCAGTTTGCACAATCCTCCAACAATTAGAATGCATTATACCTTCATTTTTCTACTTGGATCAAACTGGATCAAAGCAAGATCACACCATCTGCAGTGGTGTATAAATTTCGGGAAGCAATCAAGGATGGAGAATAACACTAGACCTTTCTCCCCAACACTCTTCTTCCGTGGTGTGAGATTGCCAAAAAAACTCACCCTTGGCGTGAGATCACCAAAAACTCGTTCTTAGCATGAGATCACCCAAAAACTAATTCTTTTACAACATTTTTAGGTGTCACTTTCTATCCTTTTCACTCGCCAGAGATCAGGTGCACATGTTTGTTTTCATATTTTTACATACTTTTTACATACTTGGATCAAAATTTTCATATACATGACTTTGACTACTATTTCGCTCTTCTTTACAGAGTCTTGTAACTTCTCAAATCTTCTTAGAGATTCTACCATTTTGTAATATGTAGAATAAAGAGTAGTAGATTCTCATCTCTTTTCAAAGATTGCTACCATCTATTTGTAATAACACTTTGTAAAAGTAGTTTAGAGATAATGACTCACATCTCTCCACAAAGATAACATTTCACATTTCTTTTTAGAGATAACACTCATCTCTCTATGGAGATAATCGTACATGATTTAATTTAATTTGTATTTTAATTAAATCTAAGGGTATTACAAAGTCATTATTGAAATAAATGTTGAAATACATAAATGCCACAAACAACTAAGATTCAAAGTATAAAACACTAAACAAGAGGATGGAGAAAGAAAACTTAACTAGTTTACGCGTAAATATGGGACTGATCGGACATAGAGAAGTGATGCACAAAATGGGAAGAGTTTCATTCTTTGCACACTTTGCAAATTTTGATAGGCAAGAATTAAGCCGGACACGAGTGCCCAAGATAGGACAAGGGTGCACAGGCGCTGGAGACCTCTTACGGGTTTCGGTGGTGTGTGGGAGCTTAGGATCGATCTTTGATGTGTTGTAAGGTTATCACAATTACTTCTTGTTGATATTCTCGTTGTTCACACTTTGTGTAATAAAATTACTTGTATAATTCAGATTATGAGCAACAATAGAACACCAAATAACACAATATTTTGAATAATGATCTCAATATGCAATTAGAATAGCTTCGCCACTTCGAGGGGGAAACCTCCAAACCATATAATAAGGATCAAATGCTCAAATGATAATGAACTACTACCTACAATCCCCTATATATACTATTCATATGCTATGACCATCACCAAGGCCGGCCTATTAAGCATGAGAAAGTATAAATGATATAATAAAATGATATGGTAAGCCACAAGTTGGCTACTCATATCCTAATACAAGCAATAGGTTAAGGGCTTAGCATGCCCTTCCCCTTCAAACCAATGTTGTCCTCAATGTTTCATAATCCTGGATGTTGCTGCAGAAAACCTTCATCCTCCTAGGTTGCATCTTCTATGCTCAGATTCTTCCACTTGATTAGATATTCCTTAATGTCTCGGTTCTCACTTCTTAGTATGTGTTTGCGAGAATCTTCTCTCGGCTCCAAAATGATTCGTCCTTCCTCGTCAAGTTTTGGTAACTCTGTCTAGGCTTCAAATTTATGTCCAATAACCTTCTTGGACATGAAACAGGGAATCTTGGGTGTATGTGTGAAGATGGAGGCAACTCTAGTTTATAAGCAACATTGCCAATTTTCGCAAAACCTAATAAGGTCCATAATATTTATGAACAAGTTTGTAGTCCTTTTTTTTGTTGCTTTAGGGACATCTTTTTGTAAGGTTGGAGACATACAAAACCCAATCACCAATTTCAAAATGTCGTTCACTACGGTGTTGATCTGCTTGTTGTTTCATCCTGTTTTGAGCTAATGCTAAATTCTCCTTCAAACTAGCCAAACCTTGTTGTTGATGTTGAATGTGTTCCTCAACATCTCTAACCTTAGTTTGCACCCTCGAGGAGGAAGTGATATAAGGTGGATGCTAACCATATAATGCTAAAAATGGGGTCATTTGAGACGAGGTATGAAAAGATGTGTTATACCACCATTCTACAAGTGGTAGCCATTTAATCCACCTTTCATGCTTATCTGATACAAAATAAAGTAGATACCCCTCTAAGCATTTGTTGACCACTTTTGTTTGTCCATCAGTTTGAGGATGATAAGATGAACTATGAGCTAGGTGAGTACCCAAACATGAAAATAATTCCGTCAAAAATTACTTGTGAAAATAGGATCACGATCACTTACTGATTATCTTTCGGGTTCCATGTAGCCTTTGAACCTGTCTCCGAAAAAAATAGTTGATCATGTATTGGGCCGCGAAATGGATGTGATAGGGCACAAAAATGGTCATATTTTGTGAGCCTATCCAGAATCGCAAAAATAACATTTTTACCATCTCGAGCAAGGCAATCCGGTGATGAAATCCATGGAGACCTCCTCCCATCTTTGGCTAGGAATTGGTAAGGGTTGCAACAAGATTTGGTGTCTTAATTGTTTCCCCTTTGTTATGTTGGCACACTAAATACTCGATACAAAATTTTTACATCCCCCTTGAGTCCTTCCTAAAAGAATTCTCTTTTTATTCTATGATATGTCTTAAAAAACCTAGAGTGTCCTCCAACAGGTGAGGCATGTAGCTCTACAAGAATCTTATGCTTCAACTTAGAATCTTTACTCAAGTATAACCTATCCTTGTACCATAGGGCATTACCTTTCCACTCAAATTTGTTAGATGTCATAGATCCTTGCTTGATATTCTATATTAGAGATTGTGTATCCTTGTCTTGATCCCATTCCAATCTTTTTTCATCCACCCAAACATTGTCAACATGGACATTCCACATAGTAAGGAATCTGCGGATGTATCCCTTTTGGACAACGCATCAACTGCTACATTTTCTTTACCCTTTTTGTATATGATTTCAAAATCATAACCCAACATTTTTGTTACCCATTTTTGTTTTTCCTCAGATGATAACCTTTGCTCTAAAAAGTATTCGAGACTATCATGATCAATTTTTACCTTGAAGTGTCTACCCATGAGATAGGGTCTCCATTTCTTGACCGCATGAAGAATAGCCATCATTTCTTTCTCATTCATGAGGTTTGAGCAAATCTTTTCCTTTGAATTAGCTACTCTCAAATGCAATTGGTCTTCCTTCTTACATTAGAACTAATCCCAATCCCGATCTCAAGCGTCACATTCAACAATGAAGGTTTTTGAAATTTGGGAGTAGCCAAAAGCGGGTGCTACACATGGCTTCCTTCAATTTGCTCAAAGGATTTAGTGGCTACGTCTATCCAATGGAAGGCATCCTTCTTTAGCAATGTAGTGAGTGGGGTTGTTATTCTACCGTATCCCCGCACAAATCGTTTGTAGTACCCTGTTAGTCCTAGGAACCCATGAATATTTTTGAGAGTTTTGGGCCTTGGCCATTCCACCATAGCTTTGATCTTCTGAGGATCAACTTTGACACCTTCATGAGATACAATGTGACCTAAGTACTCTACCTCTTGTACACCAAAATAACATTTGGATGGCTTTGCATATAGAGTATGTTTCTCAAAACTTCCAACATACAAATTTCCTTTAAAATGGCCTAAAAACAATGTTCATCAAGCTTTGAAAGGTTGAGGGCGCATTTGTAAGACCAAAAGGCATTACAAAAAACTCATAATGGCCCTCATGAGTCTTGAAAGCCATTTTATGAACATCTTCCTCTTTTATTCTAATTTGATGGTACCCCGAACGAAGATCTAATTTTGTGAAATAAATAGCACCATGCAATTCATCAAGTAAATCATCAATTCTTTGGAATAGGAAGCTTATCTTTGATGGTGTACTTGTTGAGTTCTCGGGTAATCTGGACACATCCTCCATGTTTCATCCTTCTTACGTACCATGACCATTGGTGAAGAATATGCACTCTGGTTATGCCTGATGATACCTGCCTTCAACATTTCCTCAACCATTTTCTCGATCTCACTTTTATGGGAATATGGGTATCTGTATGGTCTGATGTTAGGTGTTTGGCTCCCTGGAATCAACTGAATGGCATGATCATGATCCCTAACTAGTGGTAGTCCCTTTGGAATTGCATCAAAAACAGATGAGTGAGCATCAACAATCTTCTAAAGATCGGGTGGCATTGAAGACTCTGTATTTTGTACTTCTATGGAAAATAACTTTGCTATAAATCCATCTACTCCTTTTCTGAGAACCTTTTGCATCTGATGAGAGCTAATAATCTATGGAGACTTAGCTACCATCCCATTCAATTGTATTTTCCTTCCATTTGAATGAAATCGCATGAACAATTCTTGGAAATTCATCTCTATAGTACCTAAGGTTGTGAGCCATTGGACACCCAAAACAATATTTGCCCCTCCCATAGAAATAGCAAACATAGGTGAGTCTAACATGTAGTCTCCCATGGAAAGCTTGATACTATGGCACTTACGTGTGCACTTGACTATCCCACCATCCGCAATCATAACTTGCATTTTTGGAGCTGAGTAAATAAAATAATTGAGGCGGGCAACTAACTTACTATTTATGAAGTTATGAGTACTCCCCTAGTCAATCAACACCGCCACCTTCTATTTTTTGAGATATCTAATAACCTTGAGTGTTTGAGGAGTACTAACACCTGACAATGCATGGCAAGAAATTGTAGGTTGGTGATCCTCTACTTCATCTTCTACCGATTCCTTAACCTCTCCTATAATTTCAGCTTCCTCATCATCCTCATTACCTTTGTCAATATATAACAAATTCTTCTCGGCACATTTGTGTCCGGTCCATATTTTCTATCACGGTTAAAACATAATCCTTTTGCTCTATTTTCTTGCATTTGTTGAGGAGTTAGTCTAATTGTCCTAAGAAATGAAGGGGAAGAGATACTACGGTCTCTCGGTGTTAATGAAAGGCGAACTTCTACTACAAAGAACTTTTTCCTCTGCTGACGTGCTTTATGATAATAGAATCATAAAGCTTGAGTGGATTAAACATACGTACCTCAAGCTTGATGTGGTCCTTAAGACCCCAGAAAAGCAGTCATTGATTCTCTTCGAAATATTCTCCACCCTTAAGGATAGGTTATGGAATTGATGCACATAATATTTGCTGATCTATTTTTCGTAACTTTGCTAATTGACTAGAGTAGTTCTTGGAAACATTGGAACTATAGTGCAATTTGCAACTCCTCGGTAAAAGCTGTCCAGTGACACTTTGAGACCATTCTTACGCCTCTGAGCACATAACCATCGATACCAAACAAATTGAGTGCAGTTCAAGATACGAGGATGCGAATGTCACCTTTTTTCCTAATGGTGTTTGATGTAACTCAAAGAAGTTCTCCATTTGATTTATCCAATTTAGGGGATCCTTACCATCAAATTTGCGCATATCCACTTTCGACATCATGTTAAAGTGGTTGCGAATAGGTTGGATTCGATTGGGTGGAAAAGTGATCCAACATGGTTATTTTGTCCATTATTTTGATGAAGATCCTCCTTGGTTGATATGGGGTGGATTTGGGCCATCTTGTTTACCCTTTACATGTTGCATGATATCATCCAACCACCGATTGATTTGTTTTGTCTCCTTTAGAGGCCATCTCATATTGTACATTTCACGACTCATACTCAAGTTGGCTCACCTTATGATTAAGCGAGGTAAACCCTAGTCTTTGAGGAATCTGTATTTACTCCTTCCGACTCCATCTCTTCAATCACTACCCCATCTTTATTTGGGGTTTTACCCGGAGTAACCGGATTCTTTTTACTCTTGTGGAAGGCCCCGCCATGATGTCAAACTTTAGGGTTTAGGATTTCGATACAAAATCGATTTGAACAGGAAAAACACGAGAGAAGATACTAATACTATTTTTGAGAACTTTCTGAAAATGTGAATAACTTGAAAACATTCCACAATTTGCACCCTAGGGAGCGATTTTATGAAAAACCCTAAATTTGTAATAACTTTTGCAAAATAAATAAAAAAGTCTGAAATTTTCAGGGAACCTTACTTGAAATGTTTTTCAACTCTGGTAAAAATATATCCCACTAATTCACTGGTTCGCAATATATGGCGGAAACAAAAAATTAGGGATTTTGCCTAATTTTAGCCCGGATCGCAGCTCTAATACCACTTGTAATGAAATTAGTTGTATAATTCAGATTATGAGCAACAATAGAACACCAAATAATACAATGTTTTGAATAATGATCTCAATATGCAATTAGAATAGCTTTGCCACTTCGAGGGCGCAACCTCCAAACCATATAATAAGACTTAAATGCTCAAATGATAATGAACTACTACTCTGATCCCGTATATATATTATTCATATGTTATGGCCATCACCAAGGCTGACCTATTAAGCATGAGAAAGTATAAATGATATAATAAAATGATATGGTAAGCCAAAAGTCGGCTACTCATATCCTAATACAAGCAATAGGTTAAGGGCGTAGCACTTTGATTGCCGAAGGTACTGTAACTTGTAAGAGAAAGATTTTACATGCACAAGCCCACAAACCATATAAAACCTAAAAAGAAAGTTGCAGAATGGGGAGTTGGACTAACACAGACGGTCACCTCGAGAGTGAACTCACAAACAAGCATTGTACTATATATCAAACTCCATGTAGTTACGGTGTGTGTGTGTGTAGGAATTGTGCCCTAGGATGCCCTAGTGCAAGTTGCACTTGATAGCAGACAAGATATAGAATATAGAAATGTATAACATGTGTGGATGGAATAGAATGAACTTCCCCTTCCTATGCAATGCATAGAAATATGCGATCCCTTGACCCTTGAATGGATCTTAGGTGGATGCCTTTATTGATCTTTAATGCCTTTGGAATGCAACCTTAGGTGACGATAGTAATGCTTAGTGATTGGTTATTGATTTTGAACACATAACTACGTATTTATATGATTCTCTTGTTTGAATTTAGTAATTGACAAGCTGGAAGGCCGATCCACAAGTGAAAAAGATGCCTAAAAGATAAAAGAGACACAAAATAAGTGAGTAAGATAAAAGGGTCAAGGGGCCCCAGAGAGGACAGGAGCGCTTTGGCGCGCGCTATCCTAGTTGGGCCTTTGGTATTTGAAGCCATGATAGATAAACAAGTAAAGTTTTGAATGGGTGTAGGGTGTGTAAGACTAAATAAAAAGTAAGAAACATAGAAAATAGGTCAAAGATAGTTACAACCACTAGTTTTCTTGCTTAGGAATCATGTAAATGCTATCATGCTTTTAAGACCTAGAAATGTACTGAATGCGTGATTTTATGTCTACATACGTACCTCACATATCAATCAATATCAAAGTTCTTTTTTTATGCGCATTTCTTAGGTTCATTCATTCATGGTATATTTTTCTACAATAATCGAATGTTTTTAATGCTATGAATTTGTAATATTACTTTGTGTTGCAATTATTGTAATTAAAATTGATTCCTCATATAACATATTAATTTCGCAATTTTGTGTGTTGTCCACTTGATTCCCTATAAAATCGGACCACATACCCATTATGGTATTTTTACTATGTTGGAAAGGTTGAGTTTCATTGGGTGCAAGATATGTATACCTCTTATGGTGTTTTTGAGTTATTTATGACAAGGTTTTCATCGGGTGTTAAAGATATTATGTGTTATTTGTGGAGCTATGGAGTAATAGGGTTGTTGGTATGTGTGTGTTGTGATATAGATATATGGGCAATATATAACTAGATATTGTGGTAATAAAAGGGGTTGTAGGTGTCATAGCATTCATTGGCCTTTTAATGGGATGGTGGACAAAGTTTTTATTTTGTTGGTTTGTCGAGGATATCCCTAATCAATAGGCTAAGGTGTTGGTAGGTTTTTCATTGGATGTAAATTGGGGGTAAAGAGTATAAATGTCAAATTAGAGGGAATTCAAAATTTAGACTACCCTAAAAAATAGAACAATAATTTTCAAAACAAATTAATTCAAACGACTAAATAATAAAAAAACTAATTTTTTACAAATGTCATTACTAAAATCTCTCTAAATATATAATTATATAGAAGAGACAAAATATTTAATAAAAATACAATATTACATTTAAAAATTAACAAATTAAACATTGACATCTTCTTGAAATACTTTAGAACTAGTACAAACAATAATTAAGGGTCCCCTCCCTACAACCATTTCAAGAAATAGATCCCACCCAACAAGTGGTCATAGATAACACATACATTTTATTGACTTACACGAGACCAAATAATTCATCCTTATCAAATGACTATTGACTCAATGGTGAAGATGTTTGGCTCTTAAAAAGCCCCCTCGATTCAATTCTCATTGAAAGCGAAATTAAGAGATGCACTGTAATAAGGGATGAGACCGGGATCGTTCCTCGGGTGAATTGTCTGCCCGCTTCGCGCGGGGTATGGCCTAAAGCCCTGCCAGATTTCAATAAAAATAAAATAAATAATTCATCCTTAAACGGCAAGCTATTCTGAAAAGTGCACCACATCAGCTGAAGAAAAGTCTTACATGGCACGCATACAAGCTGCTACAGAAAGTATATTATTGTTCGCATGAAATTGGTTCCCTGCTATTTTAGCCACATAAATCTCTCAAATTTTCCATCTGTAAAACTATTGTAAAAAAATATGTCCCTGTTTTTAATCAGGCCGGTGCCATTAACATGCCAAAGATTTGGACCCATCACAGAGATTTCTCTAAGTATGAGGAAAAACTATTTCTCTGCACCGCCATTTGATTGTTCTCCTTGTAAAATTCCGCTAACAATATCCTACCCGCGTTTAGGGTTTCATCCTCAGGCGACCTGGAAAATTTCAAAATATCGCGGCGTAAGTCTTCATAATTTTTGTCAGCAAATTTTTGTTTACGTTATTTTTCTTCCGTGAATTATGATACCCGTTATATAGAAACCCTTTTCTATGTTTGTCAATGAATTTTGAAATTTCATATATTCGGGGTATATATTTACTATTTATTTTTGTCAAATACATTTTTTAGATGAAGAGAATTATGCGGTCTATTACCCATTATACAGAAAACCGTATTGTACTTTGTAACCAAACCCTAGTTTCTGAAAATTTAGGATATATTTGAAACCCTATGTTATAATTGAAACTCTAGGTTATAATTGAAATCCTAGGTTGTAAGTTTTTTTTTATTCTCATCCGCGAATTCTGATCTACTTCTTCATCTATCTTCGTTAGGTCCTTCCAGGAGGCTACATCTTGGAGGGTATATCTCTTTAAAGCCCTATCTTGTTTTATCTGAAATCTCTGAAAGAAATACCCGATCTAAAAAACTCAGGAAGATGTATTTTCATGATAGATGACAGTCGTCTCCTTACCTCGTAGCAACAGTCTACATTGATGGAGTCGGATACAACATTCGTATTTCCTCTATACAGCTGTAGCAAGTATTTTTGTGGTGATTGGTCATTGATCACGTGCATGAAATATGCTCTGCCCCGAGAATGTAGCGAATATCCCATAATCATAGATTGTCTTCTATCATCTGCCTTCTGATTCATAGTTTCCTACCATGGTAGTGCACTTGTTTGTGATATTTCAGCTAGAAAACGAACGAGACAAATATACACCACTTCAACAAAAAAACTCATTTCAAATAAAATCCATCATAATTACAACTTATGATCTTACTTTATTATGAACGCTGCGCTTTGACAATTCAAACTCTTGAAAACCCTTATTATGATGCTTAATGACATCCTACTCTTTCAAACCCTTGTTGAAACTTGAAACTGAGGTTGTAATGTTTTAACTCAATTTTCTTCAATGAATTCTGATACCCATGATAAAGAAAACCCTTTTTATGCTACTTATTAAAACACCAGATTGAAAACCCTAGTATTACTCGGGTAGGAGGTTTGAAAGTCATCTTAACAATCATGCAACACGAGCTAGTAAACCCTTACTTTGCTGGTTAGTGAAACCCTAGTTTTGTAATCTCTATTTTTGGAAACCCTAGTAAGTAAGTTCTAGTGTTATTCAATTGTTGAAAAATACAAGCCCTTTTAGCATTTACATAAAAACACACAGGTGACTTGCCCTCCATAAGAATGAAACTGGTAATCTTGTGGAGGTTAGACTTACCCTGTTATCTGCATAGCACTCTTGCTAGCCAATTGATTTGTAATCATGCCGTGGAAGAAAGATTTGTATGCCAGGACTGTATCATGTCTATTGAATAAAGCAGTGGTGTTTTCCCTAGAGAGGGAAATATTTTAAAATTTAATGGGATATTTTTTGCCAACTGGTAGCCCAGGGCTGTATTTTGTGCATTGAATAAAGTAGTGGTTTTTGCCGTAAACAGGGAAATATTTAATGGGATATTTTCGCCAATGCGGTGAATTTTCACAATTTTTTGAAAATTAGATTCACCAATGAAACATTATTCTCAAATGGATCAAGTAGATTTGGGAAGTTTTATGGGCCATTTTTGGCTAATTCTCTAATTTTCCACAAATACTCAATATAATTAGACTCTAGTTTTACTAAATTATTTGAAACATGTCAGCCAAATTTCTATATCCAATGTACATAACTCAGGTTGGGGTAAGCTTGGACCACATTCTTGTTTGAACTATGCACGGGCCACATTCTTAAGATATTAAAACTGCATCAGGTTTGAGTATAGCCTTTAAGACAGGCCACATTCCTAAAATTTTAAACCTGCGCCATACTTGAATGAACCTCATTAAACATAGGTGTTATTCCTATGATTTGAAACCTGCATCATGCCGAATTGCTCTTTTTTAAATTTTGGGCCACGTTCCTCAAATTTTAAACTCGCTTCATGCATGAACATACCTCATTAAACCTTAGGCTACATTCCTAAGATTTTACACCTGTATCTCGCTTGAATGTACCTCATTAAACTTTGGGATATAATGGTAAGATTTCAAACTCATATCATGCTTGAATGTACCCTTCATGCTGCACTGTACTGCATTAAACCTAGGGTTGCATTCATTTAATCCTGCTTCAAGTGAATGTATGCCACTAAGCATACGGCTGCATTCTTAAAATTTTAAACCAGATTTGTGCTTGAATGTATACCATTAAGCACATGGACTGAGGGATGCATTATTAACATTTTAAATTGGCTTTCTTGCTTGAATGTAATGGTAACCCGGGACAACATTCTTAAGATTTTAAACCTATTTAATGCTCAAATTTGCCCCATTAATGTAGGGTCACATTTTCAAGATTTTAGACTTGCATCATGCTCGACTGTAACTCATTTAATCTAGGGCCACATTCCTATTATTTGTAACTTGTATCATGTTCGAATGCACCCCATTAAAACTAGGGGTCACTTACAAAAATAATCCTGCTTCAAACTGTGAGTATACCCCATTAAACTTGGTTTATACTTGAATGTACCCCATACGACATACTCACCATGTGTGTGCTTGGGTTGCGGGCTATCTGATTGTGATGAAGGGGTTTGAACTTGGGTCATGATTGAACGGGAATTCCCCATTACCATTAAATCACAACCTGTTTGAGTAAATCATTTTATTAGTTGTGTCAAAATTTATAACTCTTAATAGTAAATTCTATAATTTCCTTAAAAATAAACATATAATATTATAATACATATATTTATTATTTTTGAAATGGAACATGGAAAAAACTGTCCTAGAAAATATTCCAGTTCAAAAGTCCGATATGTGAATTTAAAAATATGATCTGGTAACTCAGATACTTGGAATGTGATATAACTATGAATGTTAATTACTGTTTTTGTGACTAAGACGCTGAATCAAGACTGAGAAGTGATTGTTTGTGTAATTTGATTTGGAATGAGCAGGAAGAGACATTTTTGGGGAGAGAAGAGCAGTTGGCACCGGGTTTGAAGATGATGATGATTCTGATTCAGAGGATGAAGATAGGAGCCTTGATTTGTTTGTCAGATTTGTTCACACTATGTTCAAAAAGGTATCTAGGAGAGCAAGGAGAGCTGCCAAATCAATATTGCCCCCTACAATATCACCACAATTGGTTTGTACCTAACTTTTTAAACCACTGCGTGAAGGATCTTTTACACAGTTCATGACCTGTGGAGGGTCTTATATCTAGTAATCGAAATGGAAGGATTTTGAATCTATCGTGTTATTTCTTGATGAAGTACTTCTCATCTCATACATGAAGGTTTTTACTACATACAAATGTGGTGTATCACAACAATCTATGCAAGCTCATCTCAAATGTTGGTTTGCTACTGATTTTTTGTTTAAATATATGCAAGCACATATGAAATGATGATGGAATGAAGCTTGCAAACATATTTTATGCCAGCATTAGCAGAACCATGCACCAATTCAATTAAACAATGGTTGTAGTGCAGTTAAAAATTTGAGGAACTTTACAATTTTAGAAGTTAAAAGCTCTTGGCAAATTGTTTAAGTTTGGAAAAAAATCTAAAACAATTTCCATTTTCTGTGTTCTATACAGTAATTTCTAAAAGGAAAAGGTTTTGTTTTATATAAATGAGGCAAATCTGTATTTTCTTTTTTTGGAATTGAGGGTAAATTGAGGGTGTTGAAAGGACCCACATCCTTGTACAATTGAGGATTTTTTGAGAGGATCCACAACCTGGTTACAATGAAGGGGACCACTATTAGGAACCCAATTGGAGCAACCATGAAACCATAGTGAAGATGCAGCGACCAACAACAATGACCGCAGCGAGTGGGACAACTATCAGTGATGGAAGTGAGAGGAACAACCACCAGTGTCACAGCGAGAGGAGTAGCCACTAGTATCAGCAGCAAGCGGAGCAGCCACGACAGCAGTGAGAGGAGCATCAACAGTGAGCGTAGCAGCCACTAGCGTCAGTAGCGAGAGGAGAAGCGAGAGGAGGAGCCATCAGCCTCAGCAGCAAGAGGAAGAGCCACCAGCGTCAGTAGCGAGGAGTAACCACCAGTGTCAGCACGAGCAGAGAAGTTGCCTCTAGCGGCGAAACCACCTCCGAGGAGGATCGTGCCTCGGGGATTTGAACATGGGTGGGCAAGCACACAACCATGTGACTTGACCGCACCACTCCCACCCCATCGGCGGGCAAATCTGCATTTTCTTTGGTGACGATTTTTGGAAATTTTGAAGAAATAGCCAATTGCAAATATTAGCCCTTAAATCTCTATTGTAGTGATTATTCTTCCACAAGAGATGTATCCTTGTTTATAAAATTAAATGTCCAGACCACTTCAATCACAAAGAGGATGTCCAAATATTAGTTGATTCAATGTTGGAACCATGAATGCCATTGAACTAGTTACTAGGTCATTCCAAAAGCAAATGCAAGCAAAGCGAGATTGATTTCTTACTTAATTATTGAACGTTATTCCAAGCTTAAGTGCTTTGGACCAGCTACAAATTGTATGCAGTAAGTGGGATGATATGGTGGCACACCTTTTAACATCCATGCTTATACCTAAGTCCTTTACGAGTTCTTGAACTAGCTTAGATCTAAAATAGACGTATCTAAAAACTGCCAAAAGATAACAATCTTGAGGCACCTATTTTGGATTCGCTACATAGTTTCACTTTCACATATTGAAGGGTTCCCCATTGATTAACGATTCCATCCCCTTCTCCACAAATTTCTTGCTGACTAGTGACAGATGGCCTCAATCTAGCTGCGCCATTGTGTCTGGCTTGAACATATCTTTCGGGTTGAAAACAATGGCCTTCCAACCCCTCTGTATAACCACAATATCATGATTTTTCATTTGCCTTCTCCAAGCCAGAAGAAAAACTACCCTATGATGGTCAAATGAACGGCAAATGAAAATTAAGGTCGGCCATTTTAATCGACATTTCACAAGATTAGACTCGCTCCTCAACCCCACTGTCTATCACTGTAGTTATACCTCTTGATTAACGATTCCATCGCCTTCTCCACAAATTTCTTGCTGACTAGTGACTGATGGCCTCAATCTAGCTGTGCCATTGTGTCTGGCTTGAAAATATCTTTAGGGTTGAAAACAATGGCCTTCCAACCCCTCTGTATACCCACAATATCATGATTTTTCATTTGCCTTCTCCAAGCAAGAAGAAAAACTACCCTATGATGGTCAAATGAACGCCAAATAAAAATTAAGGTCCGCCATTTTAATTGACATTTCACAAGATTAGACTTGCTCTTCAACCCCAAGGTCTATCACTGTAGTTATGCCTCTTGGCAAGACATGATCTGATGATTTTTGAGTGCCTTCTCCAAGCAAGAAGAAAATCTGCCCTATGACAGTCAAATGAACATCAAATTTAAGGTCAACCTTTTTATTAACATCTCACAAGATTACACTCACTCCTCCCTACCCCCATTTTCTAGCACTATAGTTATGCCTTGTCATATAAAGGTTGTAAAATGGATATTTATGTAAAAACAAATCAAAATAATCAGAGGCATATATTAGTTTTTAAGTACTAACTGTAAGTTTTATGCCACTCTGAGCATTTTATGGTTGTCATGTTTCTAGCTGTTCAATGAGACTTCTAATGAGAATATAATCAACTATATTTATTGCTTCAACATAGAAATCATTTGTTAGATTCTTGTCTTTTATGATGCGATTTGTCCTTTCAAAAAGGATCCCATCCTTTATTTCCGGGAGTCCATTTGTTTTGTTGTTTGTGAAGAAGAAAACCTTATTCCAATGCCGTATGTCTGGCAGTATTTATATAACTCTTCTGATGTGTGCATACCACTTGTCCTGAAATTCTTGATTTACTGCCCCCTTGGCATTTCAGCATCACATTAAAATTCATTAAGATTTTGAGCGCATCTGATTTCTTTTTGGGAAAATATCTGTTGCATCAGGTTTTGTTAAACCTTTTCTATCTCCTTGAGCTGTTCACATCCAACAAGAAGTATCTCAACGTATGTTTTTTTGGAGCAAATTATTGACCCTCAAGCTCCGTGTATGCAATGGTTTGTGTTAAGAAATTTCCGCGCTTTTGATAAGATTGTAATATTTCCCAGTTCTCCTGATTTCTCAACTTTTTAGTTCTCAAATTAAAAGCTGTAATTTAAATATATGGGTTTTGCAATTTAAATATTGCATATATATTAAATAAAGAATTATATATATATATATATATATATATATATATGTGACTATCATAAAAATTAATTTATGAGTGGATGAGAATTAAGAAGAGCTTTTATATTTTTGTAATTAAGAAATTAAAATCTTTTCCAAGCTTTTAATATATTTGGATATGCACCAATTTTAATTTAAAAATTATTTGAAGCTTTCAATATTAAAATAGTTAGAGAACTCAAGTGGAGGATATTTTGGATGAAGCCTTTTTAGGCTAATTACTTGGAGATAAAGCTATAAGTAGAAGAAGAGCATGAATAGATTATTTTTGTAATCCTCAAACATAGCTTTAAAATTTAAATCTATTCTTAGACAAAAGCAAGTGATCAGTGCATCTATTTTTAAAATGTAGCAAGGGTTCTCATGAATTCTCAACCACAAATTTCAGAGATAAGGATAAAAGTAAAACAAAATCAATTGATTTATCCTAAAATGCACGGCTCTTATCCTGGCACTCTATTTTGAGATTATAAATCTATTTGCAGGTTGATTACTTGCACAACACTCTTCTTTCTTCTCTTATGAATTGTAATAAATAGAACGGGTCTCTGTGTATTCTACGATCATTATTCTCTGAATTTGCTTGAATATATGTTTTCTTTTTGCGATGTCAGCCTTATATTTCAGATTTATGGTTCAAGTACCTCATCTGACAATTGTAACTGTGTATCTTTTTCAGCAATAGCTAAAAGGCGTGTGTATTCTTGGGCCTTCAACTTTCTTGTTGCTCAATAACCTCATTTCTGCATTTAGGTTTTTCTTACTGCTTATACATTGCTGAACTGTGTTTCTTATTAGCTTGCATGTTGAAGATGTCTTTGTGCTAAACTCAGACAAAAGAGTAGATCAAGCACATTTTGGTGCCTCACAACAGTTTTAACTTCTTTTCCCTTTCCTTTTCCTTTTGCAAGTTTTAGGGTAGCATTAGAATAGGCAGAATCAGCTGTCTCAGGCGATTGTACTTGCTGATTGGTATTCCCACACCCAAGTACTTTTCATGTAATGCTTGACATTGGGAGCAACATAAACCAGACATATCAAAGTATTAACAGTTTTGATGGCCATGATATGTTTTCAGATGTTTATGCATTTGAACAGGATTGCTTGTCCATTAGGAGGCTTGTAGACTGATTTACAATTGCATAAAACACATTTTGTCTCTCTTATGAAAGATGTCACGTGACCTGTAATGAGGGATTAATTATAATATTCTCAACAATGTTTGCTTCACTATATATCTAAAGATTCTAAACATCTAGAGAAACTTAGGCAGGTTCCAACGTTTTCACAACAAAGCATAATTAGAAATGACTTTTATACCATGTTCTACTATGAGAAGCACATAAGAACAACTCTATCTTTCATTCATACATATCTCATAATTTGGAAGAACATCGAAGGCTTACATTTTCTTGGATTTGACTGTACATATACTTGGGAATAGAAATTCAACTTTATTAATTTGTATGTTGTTTTCTCTAGTAACAATATACTAGACTTTCAAAAATTATTCCTTGTTTCCTATTAGTTTTTAGAATTCATAGAGAAACTTATTTAGCCCTTAAACTTGGTACAAACCATTGATTAAAGAGGTTTTCTCATATCTGTAACAAATTATATTGCAGTGAAAATTAAAATGTGAATGCAGAGGGCAAAGGCATGAATGTTGGGGATGATGCTGTCTAAGGGTCTTATTATATTTGTCTTGCATGCCATCGTCAACTTGATTTCAAATGAGGAACTTCCTCTAGTCAAGTCAGTTAGCTAGTGAAAGATATTTGACTTTCCTTCGGCATTAATTTTAATTTTTCTCCTTACCTCTAATAGTAAAGTTGTCTCCCATTATTTTTGATAAATGAGTGATGGCATTGTGATCTATATTTGGCTCTTTTTGAGTCAACACTTATTATGCTGGGGAAACGTAGCTCTATTTTCTAGCTATTTTGTAAATGTTTGCTTTATTAGGATCATGAGAAATGGCTTCTTTGCTCCTTTAGGTGCCCAATATTGAGTCTACTCTCTAAGAGAGTAAAGTTGTCTCCCATTATTGTTGACACACGATTGATGTCATTGTGATCTATATGTGGCTCTTTTTGGGTAACAACACAGATTATGTGGGGGAAATGGAGCTCTATATTTCTTGTTATGTTCTAAAATGACATGGATGCTACTGATTAAGCAACATGAAGTTTTCTTTTGTCAATTTACAATGCATTGCCACCAGCTTGGATTTCAGTTGGGGAATTTTATCATGGAAGAAAGAAGGGATAAATAAATAAATTATATTTATAATTTATGTCCACAAATAATTAAAGTAGTTTAACGGGTCTTAAATGTACAACAGCTTAGAGAAGTAAATCATTAGTGCTGAAATGAGTCTAAAAGGCAACAATATTATATGAATACTAGAAATAGACCTAGGAAGCAAAAGAACATAACCAGAATGGGTAAACCATAGACAAATCAGTGTATGGAAAGCCACGTAATACGAGATAATCCTGTGAAAGGAAAGCCACATATGAAGTTCCAATTGGTTCATATGTATTGTTTCTTGGATGCTAAGGCAGAATATACTTTTATTGGTAAATGATCAGTCTAATATGAGATGAGAGTTGGATACAAATATCTCTTATTGTGATCAAGGTTTTTCACTTTCTTGCTTTTGAATTCTTGATGACTAGATGAATGTTTCTTTTATAGAATTAATCTTTCATAGGCATCTTTTGAGCACAAGACTCATGGGAGAGGTTGACTCTCCAACCCACATGTGGGAGGGAACAAAAGCACCATTTTCCCAAAACAATAGATAGAGTTGTTTGAAATGCTTTAAATTGAAAAAACTGCAGGACAAGAAAGCTAGGACCCTTCTAGATCTTCTCGAAGGACCACTAGAGCCATGTGGGGAAAATCTTCAAGCCAAGTTGCCATTACCGTTTATTTACATTGTTATGGTTGTCTTTACTTGATGATACATGCCACTTATACACCTGCCTCTTTTAGAGACTTTAGTGGACTTAAACACAAGATTGTGTAGGAAATACCAAAATGCTCAACAAGCAGTATCTGATAAGTCTACAACAGGTCATCCAATATTAGTTTATGAGAATGGGCATATCCCTTGATTGGCCACATTGCCACACCGGTGCTGTGATCTTTCTCAAGCTATAATACAGCCACACAATTATTTTATATTTTATTTGGTGTTTTATCCACTGGGCATAGATTGGAAATGCTTTGCAAATCTACTGAATATGTTTTACTGGGAAGTAATTTGAATTAGCTGATTGCCTTTGGTTATTCATAACAGATTGATATGGTTACTCTCTTTCTTATGTATACATATTGATGTGTAATAGCTTTTCAACTAAACTAGAGAACATGTTCCTTTTGATCTATTTGTTAAGGAATTTTCCTTTTGTTCTACTAGCAGGTGGGATTCTCTGTAAATGGTGTATTAGTTTTGGCTTCTCTCTGGATTGTTAAGGCATTTCTTCAGGTAAGTGTTCAGAATTTGTATTTAAATGTTGAAATATAAATCTATAATAGTGTATTATGTGAAGTTCAAAGTTACTTGGGAGAATTCATGATGATGATACCAAAATGTCTTTGCAAATGTAAGTACATTGTGTCGTGTTTCTTTTTTAGTGTGTGAGCATTGTGTCATTTTTCTCTTTTAGGTTGCATTCCGGTTAGGATTGGATCTGTGTTTATATAATTTTGAAAATAGTGTACTGAGCACCTTAAGGAAAATATTTCTTGCATATCTGGAGGGCGTTGAGGTTAGCCATTGAAATCTCCCCTAGTTGTGACTTTATTTCATGGTTTTGAAGGCATTGGAATCTGCCTAAGTTGAGAGTGGATTGTATGTAATTTTAAAGTTCTTGAAAGTTGAAACCTGTCCAAGTTGTGAGTTGATTTTGTGTAATCATTCTATTGTAGACCTCATGGTCATGACTGTTAAGTTTCACATCCTATTTGAGATTGAATTCAATCCAGATCAATTTCTACAATGAGAATATTACTGAGATTTAATATTCTTTATAATTAGACCACTGATGAAACTATTTGTAATTAAAAAAATACAAACTCATGTAATATAGAAGAATGGGTGTGGGATGTAGGCAATGGCGGTGTGAAACTAGGTAACATGGCTTGATTGTGGGGCATCCCTTGCATGTCCCTCAGAGATTCTGATGCACTGTGTAGACTGGATTTAACACGTCTTAATGAAATACACCTTGATTGGATTGTGAAGGGTAGATTTCAGTTGAAGCAGTGGAGTACAGGACAAAACGGTAGACTGCTGAGATTATTTGAACCTCGCATATGCTGGGTCTCTGCTTCACCTACTTGGGAAGATATTGCACTCTCACATATACCAAGTCAAGGAAGAAGTTTACAAAGAGTAAGCTAAGAGGTACAAGCAGATTACACAGGGTATGTAGTGGGCATCGTGAAAGGGTCTTTCATACCTTCTTTGACATTAAATTTACAATGAAACTGTTAAAAAGATAATAACTTCCTCAGGTATGCATGTCTTATTGGCAACCATTCATCAAGCTCTGTCTCTGGAGATGAAGTTTACTTTGTGTGTTAGAGTTTGCATCTTGGCATGATCTTGAGCAGTGTTTATCAGATAAAAGTGAAGCTTTCATACCCGGGAACAACTATTAGAGTGTGAACTTCTACCCTCTTTGTGAAAGATATGCTATACGCCTAGTCACCTATTCAGGAATTTTCTTAAACACTTTTAAACAAGAGAAAATGGATGCAAGTAATTTTCAATGGAACGTGTACAGTCAGTCTACTAAGCTTTTAATACTAATATGGAGGTCTATTGCTAATGAAAACGTCACTGGGACCAATTTGTCTGCCAAGCATTCAAATCTATTTCATGAATGGTCATTTATGAAAATATCTCCTTTGGATACTGGGTATAAGGTTGGATCTTACCAAATGTATGATTTTGTCTCATGGAAGAGAAGAAGCTGTGTTCTTTGAAATATTAACATGGATAATTATTCTCAGATGTGAAAATAGGTTGATGGTAGTATGAACAGGATGATAATGCAAACATGATTAGAATCTCTTGAAAGAATCAATTAATGGCGATATTTCAACAGTGTAATGCAGAACTTGTATGCACGTGAGGATGATGATTCTTGCCCACTAACAGGAACCCCTACACTAACTCGAATAATGGAAGGGAGTTTACCTTCGTTATCCTCCTCGGTGCTAGTGAAAGAAACGGGTCAGAAATGGTTCCAACATGCCTTCCTAGTATCATATGAGTCTTGTAAATCAATGAGTTAGCAGGAAAACTAATATAGTCCATGCAATAATACAAAAACAAAAGCTTATTTGCTTACAAGGGCATATCACTGTAATTATTTTTGCAGTAGTTATGTTTAATAGCCAAAGTGAGATTTTGTAAGGATGGCTCCTAAAGGAAACCTGTACTTCTGAATAGCAAGCAAAGTTGAATCTATGCTATGCAATCGCTACGTACAACACACAGGACTGTTGAGGAGGAAAATATGAAAGCCAAGTGCCCACAGTAATTTTTGGATAATAGGCTGCAAGAAATCTGAGGGAGTTTGTTTTGTATCTGTAATGATCGGTGCAGATGTCTCATTCTAGTGAAAAAATGGTATATAACATTGTCCATATTATAATATAAATATTTAGTAAAAAGCTAAAAACCAATTCTTATACAAGAATGCTTCTTTCTTACAATTAGCTTGTTAATTAAGGCTCTAAAGAGCACAACATGCTTCACCTAATGTTCTTAGGAAACTTTAAAATCAATGATTTAGCTCTTTCATGGAATTAGGCACAGTTCGCATATTCGTATTCGGCAAACCCAAAAAAAATTGCAAAAACTCGGCAAGACTCGGCAATTATTCGAGAATATTCGGCAACTTAAAAAATACTCAAATTTCTTTAAAAACATAAATTTTATGCAAAATATAGCTACAAAATGTATCAAATGAGTCTATAAAATGTTGGAGAAGTGTTTTCTATTAGATTTGAATACAAATACAATACAAAATCACATCATCATGTGAATACAACAACTGGCTGATAAGTGCTATGAATTTATGATGATTGTCATTGAAAATTATCATCATAAATTTCATATCTATGCAAGTTACAATATACAATAAGTTACATTTTCCTCTTCCCTGTTCTAGAGAAATATTGGGGAGAGGGTCTATTGCCTCTACTAGTCCCCACACTCGGTTGCGTCTCCTCGCTCCTCCTAGAAGGCTGCGACTCTAGCTCCAACTTGGTAGTAGATGGTGGTGGCTCCTTTCTTTGCATGTTTGAGATCACCTCCAAAGATGTCATCCAATCCAATATCTCTGTTAGTGCTTCTCCCTCCATAGCTTCCCTCTCGAAAGAAGCAATCTCATCCTCTGTGAATGTAGGGATTTCCTCTTCTTGCCCAATCCACTCAGTTGTATGGATCTATCTCATCCAAATCAATAAGCTCCTCCGATGTGGCCTCCACTTTTCTTGTGTGAAGCCGAAGATTGTATTGCACAAAACCAAGTCGTTGAGCCATTTTTGAGTCAACTTGTTGCACTTCTTCATGTGAATAACCTCAAATAAACTTTAGTTGCGTTCACATCTAGAAGTGCTACAAGATTGAGATAAAATTCGAGGGCTAGTTTTTGAAGATGCGGGGTATTTCCTCCCCAATCCTCCCACCAAGAACCTATAAACAAGATAATCAAAAGTTTATAAGTAATTAATAAAATCAAATTTGTAACTAGTAACACATATAAGTAACTTAGTAAACATTCTAATTTTTATTACTTGGTGATTGCGTGGTTCTCCCTCGGATAGCTAACCCCGAAGAAAAGAGCCTCCCCTAACATGTTTGTAATTTTGCAGCTCTAAAATAATGAGGTCCCTTGTCTCAACCTCTAGTATCATCCTCTCAATACATGTTGAAAGGCCCTCCATAACCTCTCCGTTCACATCTGTGAAGTCGTTGGAGAAGAAAAACTTGGGGTTGAGGTAGTACCCCATTGCATGAATAGGTTGGTGGAGTTGATTGTTCCACCTCCGATCAATTATCTCCCAAAAGGGACCATATTTGATGATACCCCCTATAATAATTTTGGATAACCTCTTTGGCCCTATCCATGGCCTCATAAATGTACCCCATAGGGTTTTGCTCCCCATCAACCAAATGCAAACCCTCACCAACGGCTCTGACACCTACACACAAATTAAAATGTAAGGTTACAAACTTACAAATAAAATAAAAAAGTAAATAACAATATATTTATAATTTAACAAATTAAAATAAAGGAATCAACTTGAAATATAAATCGAAATTTGAAATTACCTTGATGATCTCTATAGCTCTCTTTGCAAAGATATCATCAAAAACTATCTTTGCAATTCTCTCTCCATCAACTTTCTTTGAATATTGTGAGTCTAACCATGCTTGACTCACAAACATTTGCTTCAATGATGTCAACAAACTAGAAATACTTTGCAACGTCAAGAAGTTAGTTGCAAACCTTGTGACACCGCTCGCACAAGCTCTTTCCCCTTTGTGTGTTCTCTCATCAAGCTAAGAACCCAAGGGTGATTATATATGTACTTGGTTATGTTTCTTGCATCTTCTATAACCGATCTCACCCAATCAATTTTGCTGTCCTCCAAAAGAAGGTCAAGGCAATGAATCACACAAGGAGTCAAAAGAGTGATGGATGTCTCTCTTGTAGTAGTCTCCCAGTACCGCCACATATGTTGTTGTATTGTCTGTGACAACTTGCACAACATTTTGTATACCCACCTCTAATACAACCTTTTCCAACATAAGACTCAAATTCTCTGTATTTTTAACTATGTTAGAGGCATCAATAGACTTCAAAAACACCATCTCACCATTTGAAGCCTCTAAAAATTAATGAGGTGCGGTTCCTTCCATCTATCCACCCATTTGAAAGAATGGTGCATCCGTATTTCTGCCATTGTTTCTTTTGATCTAGAATTGTAGTTGCATCTGCAATTGCACCCTTGAGCAATTTCCCACTCAAGTCTTTTGGAGAGGGTGCCTTGTACCCTTTCCCTGCAATTGTCAATGTTGTCACCAAGTACTCCCAATACGGGCTCTTTGCCACATTGAATGGAAGGTTGTTGTAGTACCAAAAATTTGCACATGCTTTATCTGCTTCCTTGTGCATATCCTTGTTCCAAGTTGTACCTTGCAATGAAGGTTGTGCTCCAGTATGTTCCTTGGTACAAAAAAGCTATGTATGCCTTTGCTCGAACTCGATGAAGCAGATGTGCCTCTTCCGGTTCGTATGTGTGGACCGCGAGTAGAGCCCACAATTGTTGCCGCATCATCCTCTGAATCCTCTGTCATTCCAGCCCCAAGTCTAACAACTTTTGCTATGGCTGCATGCACCCTTTCCCTCTCTAGTTTCTTCTCCTCTAGCTTTCAGCTCTACTTTTATCTTTCGTTTTGCCTCCTCTGTAACATTGGGGCATACCACATCGTCCTGGCAAACAATACATGCAAGATGATACTTCAGGTGATTGATGCCTCCAGAAAATGTTTTGCCACAAAAATTGCAAACCATTGTTCTTTGAACTGCTCCACGTACACCATACTTCCAAGCAATGGTACGGTGTTCGCAGGAATGGTTCCTGCATGTGATGTTAACCCAAATGCCAAAGCGATGTTGAGCCTAATGCCATTGGTAAGCTCTAATCTACAACACAATGCACATTTAAAAAATTAAAAAAACATAAACTTAATTAAAATTAAAAAAAAAAAAAACGTGTCTGAATAACCCTATTTAACCGTAATTTAATAAAAATAACATACCTTCGGTTCCAAATGAGTATTAAAAATTTAAAATGATTCGCAATTAAATTGAATGCATTTAAAATTACAAAACATATTCGAAGAATCAAATACAATACGAATATATAAAATTTAAATAATTTAGAACGAATTTGTGAAAAAAAAAAAACATACCTTTGGCTCCAAATGACTATTAAAAATTTAAAATCATTTGCTTTTAAATTAGATGTATTTAAAATTACAATATGAATATATAAAACTTAAATAAACCGAATTTGCAAAAACTTAAAAAATTAAAAAAAAAAACTTACCTCCAAATGCAATTCTCAAATTTCCTCTTCGAATTCGCTCAAAAATCCGTTCAACTCATGCAATGCAAGCTCAAATGGTTGTGTGAATGAAAATGAAGTGCTTTGGTGCCTTAAAAAAAAAAAAGAGTGTTTTTGTAGTGTTTTGGTGTGTTTTTTGCATGTTCCACATACAACTGCGTCGGCAAGTTCTGTGCACGAACCCGCCGAGTATGGGCGAATATTCGCCGAATATTCTCGGTGAATATTCGCCAATACTCGGCGAGTCATTCTTGCGAGTTTTCCCAGCGAGTATTCGTTTTTTTTTTTTTTGGGCGAGTACTCACCGAGTATGCAAACTATGGAATTAGGGTTGGGTTGGGTTGGGTTGGGTTGTTTGCCAAAGTAATTGAGCTATTGTATCTGGGTGCCTTTTATATTGTATCTAATTTTTAATTAGAAAATTTGTATGGATGAAGTTTTTCATAGGACTTTAGTTTTACTGTATCAGTTTATTACATGGCAAGCTTTCGTACTTCTGCTTAGTCGGAGTTCTTAGCGATCTCAAATGGGGTGATATGGGTTTTTTCTCCATTGAAGTTTCGTCAAATCTGTAGCCAGAATTTTCCCAAAGCCAAGACTTGAAATCTTTCAACTCTTTAGCAGTTATTCAATTTGCTTTCAAGAATTTTTAATAATCTCAAATCTAATATTCCTTCACATCCACTCACACAATATATTCAGTTCATTTTCTGTGTATAAACATGAAAGTTGAAACCTCCGGATTTTTGTTGGTTTCTGCTTGCAAGGCCTTTATCTAAGAAAGAACTGGCGATGTGCTTTCTAGTTCTCTGTGTATATAATCTTTAGTATGTGCATGATGCCAGTTTATAAGAATGAGCAGTTCCACAAAGGAAGTCCCAGTTCATGGGCGAATATGGTTCCTTAGCGTGTCAGATTATAACAGGCACTAATCTGGATTTGAATACTCTGATTAAAATTTGGTCATGTAAAAATACTTGCCCAAACACTTAACGAATGATACCTGGTTCATTTCAATTTTCAACCCTTATCTGGATGATTAGATTTTTCCTTTGTGTCTCCATGTGGAAAGAATCTTGGCTGGAGGAGGTGATATAGTTACTGTTAATTGTATGTATTGGTGGAACAATCAGTTTTATACATTGGTTTTAGCTCTGTCATATGTACCTTAGCAGCCCTTTCTCCTTAGACATATGTCCCTTAGCAGCCCTTTGTCCTTACAACCCCTGTTACAAACAAACGGATCATCTAATGTACTGGGTTCTGGGTAAATAGGGTTCCTTTGCATGTTTTAGATTAATTTTAAGATGTAAACAACATGTTTCTGAATGGTAGAATACAAATATTTTAGATTCTCATAGCATGGACATTTAACCATGGAAATTTGTTTTAATTGAAAAAAATTTGCTGTCTTGAATTAGAAGCAAATTGAAGTACATTTGGTTCACTCATTTGATATGGAACTTTTCCCAGGTGGTATGCACGCTTGGAAGTGTGGTGTTTGTTTCAATTTTACTTCTGCGGGGAATTTGGTCTGCAGTTACATACATTAAAATAAATGGAAATAGACGGTTACGTGGTGCAGATGATGATAATTCATGGAGTGGTGCACAGCCTGTAACTTAGTTACTACAGGATGCTTCCCAGTCTTGCATGAGGATGCTGCTCTACTTCTCTCGATGTTGAATATCAACAGGTACAACAAAGACATTGTTTGCTGCTTCTGAGAAATGGAAGAAATGCAAAATGTTTAGAGAGCATCTAGCATATTTTAATACAATTTTAGATGGCATGCTTGCCTTTGTTCCATCTCTTTGTCAAAGAATCGAATGGGAAAAGTAAATAGAGATGAAGGAACAAGATAGCAGACGATACCTCGTCTTCAAAACCCCCAATTTATGGGAAAACATCAGCAGGGTGTCCCACTGCATGTAATAATGAATGCTCGATTTTCATCTCTGACTTTTGCGCAGGGCTTCTGAAATAGAAATCTGAAGGGTAGGCAAATTGTCGCTTGAGTTCAGTTTAGTAAAAAGAAGAACAATATAAGTACGTACATCTCAATTCTGAAATGTTTGGTTCAGTATAACTCAATAAACACAAGAATACTCAAACGCTAACACGACATTACGTTACATTATAACTATTGTAATGTCCATTATTAATTCTATATAACTAACTCACACAAATACTCTTTATCCAGATACCTATTTGTAACTATGATTTGAAGAACAATATAAGTATGTACATCTCAATTCTGAAATGTTTGGTTCAGTATAACTCAATAAACACAAGAATACTCAAACGCTAACACACAATAAACTTGAGATTGATTCATTATATCACTCCAAAAATTCTTGTGTGAGAGACATTACATTTATAGGACCATATCTCTGTAAGATAATCTCTTATAATAACTCTCACCTCTAGACTATTATGAGAGTTATAACTATTGTAATGTCCATTATTAATTCTATATAACTAACTCACACAAATACTCTTTATCCAGATGCCTATTTGTAACTACGATTTAACAACTAACAACTCATTGCATTGTTCTCTTCACACTTACAATTATTTTACTAACTCCCGCCCCCTCCCCACAGGAGATGTCACCAAACTCCATAACTGTAGTGTGCTGCCACAGAGCTTGCTTATGATCTTGATCCACATGTGCCGTATCGGGCTTATGCATCCAAACTTACAAACATGCAACATTGGGCTTGCACACATCTCCACAATCATATGTGCAACATTGGGCTTGCACTCAACTCAACCTAAAAGAAGAGAAGAAACACATCAATCATGAACAAGGAACCTCATTGTCCAATCCATGAACATGGAATTTCATCGACCAATTCAAGGAACGCCAACCTCTCATCTCACCAACTCAAGTATGAATGGGGACATACACCCATATGTTCTTCATATACATACAAATGGTTTTACTGGACAACCAACCTACACATCCAGATGGATCCAGATGGTTTTACAAGTTAACCAACTACCTACACACAAGTATCATGATGTTACAGTACTCAGAATAACAGAAATCTTAGAAACTCCGCACTCACAAGTTTTATTTTCCATAACACATACAACACAAAACATAAAAATACTGAAAAAATGACGAGAACCGAGTCCTTGTTGTATACCTATGTAGCCACCATTCTAGATCACTACCACTTTGATTTCAAATGCTATAATTAGTATTCATTGCTGTTGTTTTGGTGCAATTGGTTGTTATTAATGCAATTTTATGGATCCGTCACTAGTAATTGATAAGAAGTCATTGTTTGATCTTTTGTCTAGTATGGAATGTTGTTTACTCGATTGATAGAGATTCGAAACTCATTTACAAGTTGTTTCTAAGGGATAATAATCTCCTTTTCAATAGAAATTAAGTACATATGGATGTCAATTTCGATTGAAAATTTATTGAGTTACAAATGAGGCCTTTTTTATTTTTATACATTTAACTCAACTTGCCCTTTACAACATACATTGGCAGATGATTTATTTGAAGAAAACAAATACCTTGATGGACATAACCAATAACCCTAGTGAACAAAGGCCTGCAACCCAAGTGCCTGGTGCATAGTCTAGAAAAATCCAGAAGTTGAGCTTCATGTACGCAGATTTTCCAATATGGTTAGTCGAGTAAGGAAGAATTAAATAGAAATCCCCATTGCAGATCTGCTCGTTGAAGCGGTGACATGAAGGCTTCAACAGGCGAGACCTGTCAACCATTCGTCCATGTACCTTTTCCAGAATTCAGCGTAGTTTTTGTTCTTATCATTACTTATTCTCTCTCGTGTTCCGTCCATTGTCCAATGTCTACATACGAGTTTCGTTTGTTACAAGTTTTGTTATTTAAGTTCACTTTGTGTAAAGTTTATAGTTTGGAAGTCCTTTTAAATTAAAAGATATTCGGTATTAAATAATGAAGTCCAAAGTATGTTAGCAAAGTGGAATAAAGTATTTTTATATGTTAGTTTAGGTTAAATTTGGTTTAGATCTATTGTTTATAGTTCAAACACTAGAGTTAATTTGTTGATGTCGTGTTGGTCGAGTAATCAAATAATATGAAAGTTCTTTTAAGGTCTTGTTTAATGTTTTGTCTATAGTCCATTGTAGTCTTTTGTCAACAATAAAAAGTTTGTCAAAATTTTCAAAAGTAAAGTCACATCAAGTATTATAGTGGTCATGTAAAAAAGTTAAATTTATTCCTTGGTGATATATGTCATCGTTATGTACATTTCGGGTCATTACAAAGTTAGAGTCAATATTGTTTACGCCAATGATGTCTTGTGAAAAAGTCTAAAAAATAAAGAATTACCATATATATGCATTATTGGTTGAAATCGACGTCCAATATGTAAAGTCTCAAGACAAAAGAATATACGAAAATCTCAAGCGCAGTACGAGGGAGATACCAAAGAACTCTCATCTCAAAAATTTCGATGCCCGACAACACAATAATACATAAAGAGCCTCAAATCCAAATCAAATTGAGTCAGCTGACTTCAAAGTAGAGGAAGGAGGTCAATCAACTACTTGTCGATCACGATGGGGTTGCAAATCAGTGTGGTGATATTTTTGTGGTGTGAGTATTTGATTTTTCAGTTGTGTAGTGTGTTTCATTT
The DNA here is from genome assembly GCA_018340775.1 of Taxus wallichiana var. yunnanensis. NCBI lineage: Eukaryota > Viridiplantae > Streptophyta > Pinopsida > Cupressales > Taxaceae > Taxus > Taxus wallichiana. The sequence goes on along the minus strand of CM031238.1, from coordinate 238,250,575 downwards.
CAATTTTCCGCTTTGAGTGGTGTGTATTGTGGATGTTGGAAAATAATTGTATAAGAAGACCGCTAAGCTGCAGAGATCTTCTAACTGCCGTACTTCGTTGGAAGATGGTCGACCGGTGAATATGTTCACCGAAAATGATGATCATGTGCAACAACATCCAAACAACAAGATCTAGACAATAGTATGCAGTACGATACAATTTTCTTTTCAATGTTCCTAAGTGGAAATTTCACATTGTGGAGGGAAACATGACACCAATGTTCCAATTTCATTCTACTCCAAACCGACTAAATTCAAGGACAACTTCTAGTGGCAGTTGTCTATGCTGTTTGAGATCGAGTGGCAAAGATCAATAATGGCTATAATTAAGAATGTTTTGTTCTTATGGATGTAATGTGAAATCTTTTCTAGTGTGAGTATTCTTGTTCATATTGGTAATAAGTGAGCAGTGATTCCTATGTACTTTCTGATGTAAAAATGTTGTAGAGAACAAAAGCACCAGTGTAAGACAGTTCATGGATCTTGAAAAGGTTTGTGGGAGATCCAGAAAACCACATGAGGTGGACAATTGATGGGGCTTGTTCACGTCAAGGTTTGTGGTAAGCTTGTTTAAAACCATGGAAGGAGAGAGTCTTTCTTTTGTATCAAGGTCATGAGTCACATAGTTGGACATGCCACAGGGGTGAGCATACTGCAGATGAGTGTGTGAATGTTTTTCTACCATGTTCGCACTAAGGGGGGAATGAAAATAATGAATAGTGCTCCACATATTTGATATATTATTACTACGGCAAACTAGTAGTTAATATTGGTTAATCGTATACATTGTTAAAACAACAATATATTACTCAATATTTGTTATACTCATATTATTATAAGCGGGTTATTAGTTTCCTAGTTTGTAGGAGATAGTTTTCCTACCTCCATGGCTATGTAATAGCCATTGTAATATGTAGCATCATATGAGAAGAAATCAATTATTTTTTTGTGGAAATATGTCCATGTACCCTCATATCTTCCATCCTTTCTTTGTACTATTCACTTCAACTTGTACAAATTTGTCTCGACAACAACACCTCTCACTGACATAAATCACAACTAAATGTTGTCCAAGCACACTATGCATAATCTCCTTTGTTTGTATCGTCTCTCGTAATGGGGACTATAGCTTGGTGTGAAGGATTAGATGTGAGCTCAAGTCAAAATGAATACAAACCGAGAATCAAGGTAATAAACCCGGAAGTTGCATCCTCTCGTAGCTAGCCAAAGTAAATCATGGAAACTTTGGAGTTGATTGGTGCACATTTAGATTAATGGCATGGATCGCAAAGAACACAAACACTAAAAGCTCAAATCTGAATACTAATATATGAATAGCATTTTTAGACTCAAACCATGCACATGGGCAATAGAGCCGCCCCCATCAAATATTTTAGCATTTCATTGCATGGGTCAAAATGTACTACGATACCAAATGAAATGTGTGGTTCAAGTATAACTCAATAAACATAAGAATACTCATGTGATAACACATAATAAACTTGAGATTGATTCAATAAAGCACTCTTTCAAAAATTCTTGCATGAGAGACATTACATTTATAAGACACTATTTCGTAACATAATCTCCTATAATAACTCTCACCTCTAAAATATTATGAGAGTTATTACAACTCTCGTAATTTCATTATTAATCGCATATAACTAACTCACATAAATACTTCTTACTCATATCTATTTCTAACTATGAGTTGTTACTAACAACTCATTACATTATTCTTTTCACACATACAATTATTTTACTCACTTTTATGTGAGTACTAATAAAATATTCCTAACAAATTAACTATTCATTAATATAAATTGATTTATAGTTACTTGTGAATACAAACATGCTAACACAAGAAATCGTTTCACCACCTCCAAGTCTTGTTTTGGAGACAAATGATTACTTGTTAGCATGTTATGTACTCACCAAAGATTATGGCATTATGAAAGGCTTGCTTGTTTATGGATTTCACACACATGCGGTTAAGATTGTTGCTTGGATCAACACTTTATTACGTATTGCACTTATTTATTTTTCACACGAGAATATTTCTACATGTTTCCACCTACATGCGGATGAAAGTAATTTTAAATTATTCTCATGATGAAAGAAACTACAATGTATTTCCAAGCCTAGTTACAATAATTATTGTATTCGACAAGATGGGAATTCAAGTCTACTTGTGTTTTTTTTTCCGATAACTAAAATGAGCGATTCTATTGGGCCCCTCATCCCTATACTTCAACCGTGGAAATCCAAATGGAAGAGAGGATAGCGGAATCTACCCGACCTACTAGATCCTTCACGTAGAAATAGGGATAAAAAGCGATTTTATCCATCTTTGAATGTACACCCAATGGATTATTCGATCCATATTGATGCAATGCGGCCGGATGAAGAGGACTGGCGCCTACTGGAATAAGAGGGAGTGAATAATGAGGACTAGAGAAACGATTTGAGGTGGCATTGTCCACGGGGAAACCACCCCAAGTACCATACATGAGTAGTAAATGAGTTAGATGAGAGAATATTATTTGTGAGATAGAGAGGAATTAGAGCACTAAGAGGGTCTAGAGTGGAAGAGCTAAGTACTAATCGATGAAAGAGGAAGTTACATCATTGTTCTTTGGATAAAAACTAAAATAGAATTTGGCAAGAGTACAAAATTCAACTAACAAAAGAAACTAAATAACCACTTATGCCACTAGAAAATTGCCATACTAAACATGGACCAATAGATGAAAAACACCTATTACTAAATAGCGAGAAATGTCAATGAAATTTCGACAAGCCTCTTTGTTGAGATGTGGGAGTCGAGGCCATAGTATGTTTTTTGTTGTGTTGGAGGATTTAGTAATCCACAAGAGTGAACTTGGGGTCCATTATTTTTCCATGAAGCGATTTCTCCACCCGTCGAACTTCGGCTTGTTCCCCTTTTCTTGCTAGATGGAGATCACCTCTAATGCTAGGTTAGTGGTCATATTCATGTCCACCAATTATGACATGGAGGTTTCAACTCAACTATAATTTCCATGAACAAAATTTCACTATTTCTAGGAGCCTTCCACTCTTTTCTTTGACTAACCACTTGTCTTGCAGGCTTGTTTTCCTTTGGGAGAGGGGAAGAAAGTAAGGTAGCTCGAACTCGTCAGGTAGGGTGGATGATGCTTGCAATATTGGTCCATGTGTTGTTTTGGATGCCCACCCTTCTTAGCATGTAGATTAGTTGCTTTTAATTTGCGAAGGTGTTTCTTGCACACACATCCCCGATGTTCTAGAGTTGTGATTGTTACCTAGTGACTTTTCCGAGTAAAGGCCACATATTGGGGCAAGCATTAGTTTGGGAATTCCTCAACAAGGCCTTCCAAAAAAGAAAGGCTTTTCTCGATTTTGAATGGAAGGTGCTATACCTTGTTTGAAATTTTACCAAATATCTTTAAGTACTACCAGAGGGGGAAGAGCAAAGGGAGGAAATAATTGATGACTACAAATTGAAAAATGTAGTAAGGTAGGATTCACATGGGAAAACTTCCCTAGAACGTAATCCCTAATGGTGTCAATAGTGTGTTTGGATCTAGGGATATTCCCACACCCATCTTATCCAAGTATATGATGTACTAAGTCTTCACCTAGACCATCAAGAACAAACCAAACATGCACGTGTGCCGACAATATAGGCCCTCTAATGGCTTGTGACCCATGGGATGAACCCACAATTGATAACATTAGAATTGAGCGAGATGAGGGAGTTGTGAGATGAGGTTGTGCGAGTGGAATGACAGATGCGAGATAGGAGAAAAAAGGAAATGGGTAGAGAAGTTGAGGAGGCGCATAAGGGACCCAAGCTAAGCCACACGTAAGAGCGGCGACGTCTCATTAATGCATGCATGAAGGACAAGAATGAAGAATATGACAAAGATGGAAGATTGTGTAATAACGAATTTGCATCATAGATTAGACATTCCAGAAGGCAAATGAGAGAAGGGACTCACACAAATTAAATTCTATGTATAAAGAAAAATGATCTTCAATTGTTGATTGCAACATTAGTTGGAGAGCAAGGATTTTTGTTGTAAAAAGTTTCCGTCTCTACCATTCGGGACGAGAGAGAACTCTTGATGTTTGATAAACCCTCGATTAACACCTACATTTGTGAGAAGGTTTGTTGCTTTGTTTGCTTCTCGAAAGCAACATGAGAGGGAAACACCGGTAAACTGATGTTGGTAGTCAAGGGCATGAAAAATAAGACAATTAGGTTTCGTCATTCCATTATGACAAGCTTAGAATCCCCTCAACTTCTAAATGTTCCACTCCTTGTGATCTCATGAGCCTTGGACCTTCCACAATGCTAGGACTTCCGCTTCATTATTGGTTCTAAAGGGAACTAATGAAGAGGAAGCAATTACAAATCTTCCATGAGAGGATTGTAGGACACATCCTATCCCAACTATTCTGGTTTTCCTCATGAAGCTCTGTCAAAATTGAACTTGGCCCATCCTAAGGTGCTTGCCATTCTCACTGAAGATATTCTTGATCTCTTTTCTCATAGCTCATGAATGGGTGAGGTGCACTTATGTTTTATTATAAATTTATAATGCATTGTAAATTTGAAGTATTATTCTATACCCATATTTGGCTTTGTAAGGCATTGTTGAACATTTTTATATGTTTATGTGGTCAAATATGGTGACCTTTGTAAAGATTCTTGTACGATGATTTGGAGATGCTAATCCATAAATGCTTGATAAACTATTTTGATTTGTGTCATGTACAATTTTTTAGGACAAAATGCAACATATTTCCGACATATTCTTTTGTGAAAATTAAAACAACCTTATATTATTTTTTTATGATAGCTTACTATAATCAAGAGGTAAATATGAACACCAAAAATGACAAATGCTATGCTATTATATGAGAGTTGTGGTCTTAGAAGTGATAAATTACATGGATGTTTGAATAAAATATTGTTGTTGTTAATCGTATACAACTACTAGAGATTTAAGTCTATTCTTGCCATTCTAATAAGGCTATGCAACTAAGATTATATCCAGGACAAAATAATTTAATAGCTCCACATATACTTTATCATGAGTTATTCAACTTACAAAATGTAAGCTAACATCAAGACTTAAAAATCCAAAATACATCTCTACACGAGGTTCATGGCCTTTGTATCAAGAAACAATGTTGTCATTTGGCTACGGTCTAAGATACTAATACATTTTGGATATGAATACAACAATTATTTTGAGTATTGGATACAACTTTAGATCTGTACTATATATATGAATTAAAAAAATATTTCTAGCCTAATAAATAGGAATTAACCACATATTATGCATATAAAAAACAAAATAAACTAACCACAAAACACTACTCATAATTTGTATAAAGGCTTAAAGCCAACTAAATGCCAAACGACAAGTCACAAATGTCATGATAAATATTAAATTTAATTATTACATCAAACTAGTATTCAATATTCATCATATTGCTCTTCATTGAGAGCATCAACATCAACATAATTATGTGGTTCATTAGAACCACTTGGACTTGAAATACTCACACTATCACTAATATCTCCACATGCATGTAAGTTTTGCGGAACCAAAGGAACCTCTATGTCATGTAATTCCTGGTGGGAAATGGAAGCATCCAAGTCAATATTCTCTGGATCAACATCCCAATGCTTTTTCACCCTTTGTATTCTAATTGCTTGTGGGATGGAAGGTACACATTGGAAATGTATGTACATCAACTCATTGACTTTTTTTCATGTAGTTTGTTGTGTTTTTGTGAGTGGATGAAGTTGTATGCACTCTAGTTGTACTCAAAAGAATACAAACTTGCAACCTTTTGAGGAAAATTCAATGCAAAAATCATAATTTATAAGAAACAAAAGTTCAAACTTAAATTTAAAAAAATTTACAATAGGAAGGAAAGATAATTAAAAAATAAAAATCTTACCCGTGACAAGATTTTGATCGCAAGAGTTTGTAGGTAAAAAATGCTTGACCATGGAGGTATTGCTACATATGAGAATCCTTCATGTTTGTCCTAAAGAGCACGAAGGCTATGACCCGTGGAGGCATTGAAATTTGCAAAATCGGTCATAACTGTCTTTAGCCTTAGGTTTAGGGAAGATAATAGAGAATGCTAACATATATCTTTGAACAAATTCTCGCATCCTTATATGGTGGCATCCTCCCAAAAAATAAAATATCTCGATGTTGTAGATTCTAAGAGGCATTACAAAGACAAGGCAATGGGGTGGTTATTTTGTTCCCCGCTTAATGAGGTATGATTTTACTTATTTGAAAAATGCCTCCTCACGAGATTTGTTTTTCTTATTTATGGTCTTCATCTTTTCAATCATTGAGTCGATGCTATCATATAACTCTTTCGGACATAATTGATCCATGCCAATAAAAATGATCATAATCATAATTGGTTCGATGAAACTTAACAAGTATTTTACATAATCCCACCAATCATCATCTAAGATCAACACCTTCACACTTTCACTTTTTGGGCTCTCTTAGTGTTTGAATGCCTCCATACAACCATAGGTTGTCGGTGACCATATTGTTAAGTTCCTCTTGCACCTCCACAAGTCATTTGAAGATGATCGTGTATGATGTGAATTGAGTTTCATCAACCTTATAAGAAATGGAAAAATAAAATTAAAATACTCTTGAAATGTTCAATAACTACAAATACTATATTTTTAAAAACTTACATCATAAATTAAAGAAAGATAACTTCTCTTACCTTCAACAACTCCAAATGCGAGCAAGATGTGAATATGTCTTGCCAATAGTGATGGTTAGTCACAAACATTTGGATTTTCTTCGCCCTTGGCATATACTTGTTTCATTCACTCCGGTTTGTTGCCCAACATTTTTAACATTTAATGAGTGGAAAACACAAGTTATCCCAACAATCTGCCCATACCTCGCCTCCACTAACATCCTAATGGCTTTGCAATTTTTAGTGTTGTCTATTATGACTTGGACAACATTTTGAGGCCCCATTGCCTCAATGGATTCAAAGAGGATGTTGGCAATGAATCAAGCATCCTTCACATTCCCCTCACAATCAACTGCTTTAAAAACATTCTTTGTTTAGGGCATATTGCAACCACATTGATCGGATGTCAATTTCTTGTATTTTTCCATCGATAAGAAATGATTGACACTCCGTTTCGATCCACAAATATTTAATTGGTTGCATTAAGGAGTCTACATTTTTTTCACTTTGCCAATAGGGTGGTGTAAAGCTTCTCATAACTTGGGCCTTTGTACCCTTTTGGGCCCTCGTTGATTGCCTTCACCACATCTTGTCAATATGGTGACTTGACAACATTGAATGCCAAACAATTCACATGTACTCATCACGTGACATGCTCATCCACGATATCCCTATTCTCATTTTGAAAGGACCTTGCTTACGGTCTTTTTGTTCTTTGTTGTGAAATATGGGAACCCTTGTCTTGCGTGGAGCATTTTTCCACAAACAAATGTATCGGGGGCCACATTTGGGGAATCGCTACGAAGTGGGGAAAGCTGGTGGTCTTATTGATTGAGATGCAAACTATTTATTTGACAAACACCTTTTTATTGTTCCTCCTTGCAAGTTCTAATGCCTACGGTATTACACACAAGTGGGATTTCACCCGACTATACGATCTTTTGTACTTGTCATCCCAATCGTGGGATTGCTAAAGAAAACACCACCACACGAAAGTTCTTTGTAGTATTATAACATGCCTCCATAATCTTGGATGATGATTGATCTTAAATCGAGGTTGGCTAGAGGAAGTAGAATTTGTTGCCATTGTAATAATATTCTCTTAACATCCACCAAGTTAAAAATTGACATCGTAAGGGAAGAAAACAACATTTTTGCCCTAGGCCCTAGGGCATAACACGTATGTAGTTGACAACCTGTTAAATAAATGGAAAAAATGGTTTAAAAATTTAAAATGAAAATAATAAATACCAAAACGAGAATGAAGCACGTGAAGATTGAAAATAAAATGGAAAAAAACTTGAAAGTTACCTTCGATGAACAATTCAATAATGCTCCTCTTTTCAAGCTCTTTAATCACCTTGGTTGGGAATGACAACTTGTACTTTTGTAGTAAAATGATGGCAATGCTTTTTGATGAAGTATCAAACCTAAAAGAGCAACGAGAGCTTAGAGAAGTATGCAATGAGGGAGTGAGAGGCAAGCAATGTTGTTTTTATGTTTTACAATTGTGATTTGCTTTTGTTTTATGTCATCTTTTTGACTTTTAAAGATTATAGTGTTTTTATGTTTGCTTTTTTGCAATTTATGTTTGTAATGTTGAATAAATTAAAAAAAAAAAAAAGATGTTTCTATTGTGGATACGACTCAAATATGGCTAGGGTACAACAAAAACATTTGGATATACTTGGATATGCCCGTTGATGTATCAGTCTATATTTTTGTCGTATCGTAGTTGTGTTCGTAGGTGTTCCACATTTGTATCATGGGCCTATGGCAAAGATATCAATATCCTAGGTTATAATAGATATCAAGATACTCCCCATAGTCTCCTCCCACTCCCAACTTAGGCATTCTACCCATTCCCAACAAGCATTTCAAAGAAACAACAACATTCAACACAACATATACACACATACATATAACAATAACATAATATAAACAAAGGTGAAGCTCCTACCTTTCCATGGTAGAGCTTGTTCCAAGTATGAAGTTCCAAACCCCTCCAAAGATCAAGCAAGCATCCACAAGCTCCAACAAAATTCCAACAAGTATCAACAAGCTCCAAAATCCACAACTCCTTCCAAAATCCTCTACTCTCCAAAAATACAAGAGACTAAAAATGAACATGTAACCCCAAAACAAGCAACAAGAATTCAATAAAATAGAGAAAGGAGAGGGAGGGGTGATGTGGCTCCAAGTAGGATGCCACCTCATTTTCTCTCCACTCCACATCACTTGGTCAACCTCATATTCCAATGCACAATTAATGAGTGGTTGGAGGAATGACAAGCACCTTACACACTCCATTTAAGCCCACTCCCCAAAGGACAAAATTAAATTTTTGAAAGAAAGTGCAATTAATATTTTACCTTTTCATCCCCCAAAACACCTAAAAGACCCTAAATTTGACCTCCCAACCCATAGGTAGGGTTGGCATGGGCTTTTAAGAGGTGTGGGACAAGTTTGACTTGTCCCACAAGCTTCCAAATTTGGCCTCTAAGGCCAAATTCGAGTTTCCCATGTGGGGTAGAGTGTGCTACACTCAAAACTCAAACACACATCACTCAACACAAAATCCAAAGTAAATCAAGCCTAATAAATGAACTCCCTTTTGGTCACATCTTTTAATTAGTTTAAACCAAATTCAAATTAACTTAATTAAGACACTACAACCCATGACTAAAAAGGGGTAAATACAATTCCAAGAATCTAAATAATAAAACAAGTAAAATTTCACTTACTAAGAGAAAACACATACTAATCATAATAGAAAGGGAAATTTAAAACAAAACAACACATGACCCCTAGGTCACAATTTTCCCTTAACCAAATAATTCTAACACACACAATTACATGTTGCCACGGTGACCCTAGTTGGATTCTTCTCGAATTCCGATGTGGTTGGTCTCCACTCCCCGATATTGTTGTGAATATAATATACCTGCAGAACAGAGAATACCTCCTTCGGCCTCGTGGCCGTATTAAAACAGTCATGCCAAAATATGAGATATAAATCTAAAATCAACTATATATGAATTATTATCATCTATGCAAATACGATATCACTTACAATTTCTAGCACATTTCTATTACACATTTCATTCATGTCAAAATGATCATCACATTAATCCAATTATCAAGATCTACTCAGTATGACTTAAACATATCACATGTCAGAATTACAGATAAATAACCATGTCAAAAGTGTATCAATATCAACAACAAAAGTCTCCAGTAGTCCATATGCATCATATAAGAATCAAATGAATAACAATTTAGTATCTCTGATATCTACTAACATGCTATATCAAAAACTATAATATATCCATAAGTGCATATGACAATATCGAAAAATAATAATCAAAAGGTGTCAAAGGAAAGTGGGCACTACATCCCCCTCCCCTTAGACTCGACTTCCTCCTGGAAGTCACTGGAAAAGGTGTGGAAACTGTCCTCGTAGCAAAGTAACATCCTCCCAAGTAGTTGAAGTCTCGTCATATATGTCCCATTGGACCCGAACTTGATCAATCTCTCTACCGCGAAGGCCCGGGGTCTTGTGCTCTATAATCTATATGGGCCCCACCATCACCCGCCCTCGATCCCGCACTGCAATGCGGTCCAATCTAGCACGTGAGAAGGATCAGAAATATCTCCTAAGCACATAAACGTGAAACACATCATGGACGTGAGACAAGCTAGGTGGCAATGCTAGACGATAGGCCAAGGGACCGAGGTGCTCTAAGATCTCAAAGGGACCCACAAACCTAGGAGCAAGCTTAGAACCTTTTCCGTAACAGATAGGGATCTTATGCGGTCTGACATGAAGAAACACCTTCGTGCCCACCTCAAAACTATGATCTGTCCTATGCTGGTCCGCGTACTTCTTCCGTCATCCTGCGCCTCCTGATCTCTGTTTGATTCAAGGTAACCTCTTTGCTCCATGTCCTGTAATAATTCGGCCCAAGGAAAACCCCGTCCTCAATCCTATCCCAACTAAGAGGTGTCCTGTATTCTCCGCCATATAATGCCCGAAAAGGAGCCATGCCTATCGAACTCGGGAAACTATTATTGTATGAAACTCCACTGTGCAGGTACTCCTCCCATTTCGCCCGATGATCCATCACATACATCCTAAGCATATCCTCTAAAATCTGATTCACCCTCTCTATTTGTCCATCTGTCTTAGGGTGATAAGTTGTGCTGAAATTAATCCTCGTCCCGAGGGCATACTGCATGGTGGTCTAGAAATGGGAAGTGTACAAAGGGTCGCGTCACAAATGATCTTCCGTGGAATCCCATGCAATCTGACAATCTCATCAAGATATACTCGTGCCACAACACTAGCTATATAGGTGGTCTTCACCGGAGAAAAATGAGCTACTTTCATCAATTTATCCATCGTGACCATGATGGCGTCATGGTGGTATCTCGACGTAGGTAACCCAATGATGAAGTCCATGGAAATGGTGTCCCACTTCCACTCTGGTATGGCGTGAGGATAGAGAAGGCCAGCTGGATGCTGATGCTCGGCCTTCACCCTCTGACACTCTAAACAGTGTGACACAAACAAAGCCACGTCTCTCCAAAGTCCTCTCCAAAAATACAACTATCTCAAGGTGGCGTGCATCTTCTTCACCCGGGATGGGTTGAATAAGGTGCACAATGGGCCTCTGTCAAAATGTCATGTCTCAAACCTCCATCTCTAGGAACATATATCCGACCTCGTGCTCGAGAAGACCATCTCGCCTCTAATGAAAATCCATCAAATCTCCCTTGAGGGTCTCACGAGATTGATCTCGCTCTGGGCCGCAAGGTAGAAACTATCTGAGGAAGTTCTTTGCCGCAAGATCCTACTGCAAATCTGTGCCCATTGAGGTGGCCATAGCCACATGTCTCCGTCTACTCAAGGCATATGCAACCACATTCTCCTTCCCCTTCACATGATCTATCTCCATGTCATACTCACAAAGTAACTCCATCCAACGCCACTAACGAGCATTGAGATTGGGCTGCGTGAAGAGGTGGCGAAGACTCAAGTGATCAATCCTGAGTGTAAATCTCCGGCCAAGAAGAAAATGTCTCCACCGCACTAAGGCATGTACAACTACTGTAAGCTCAAGATCATGAGTCGGATAATTGAGCTCATAATCTTTGAGTTTGCGAGACTCAAAGGCAACTACTCTACCCTCCTGCATCAACACACCTCCAAGTCCTGCCAAGGAAGCATCTGTGTAAACGTAGAACTCACCCTGAGGATCCGACACTGTAAGAATAGGTGCTTTCGTGAGGCATTCCTTTAGTGTACTAAAGGCCTGTTCACATCTATTTGACCATAAAAACTTCTTCCCTTTCCGTTGAAGGGAAGTGATGGGGTGCGCAATTTGAGAAAAGTCTTGAATAAAACCTCCTGTAATACCCTGCTAGACCCATGAAGCTACGCACCTCGGTCACACTAGTGGGTGAAGGCCAATCCATGATGACTCGAATCTTGGAAGGATCGACTGCGATACCTTCCCCAGAAATGATGTGGCCCAAATATTGCACCTCATTCGAAAGAACGCACACTTCTCCAAGTTCCCGTAAAGGTGCTGCTCACGAAGACACTGAAGAACCTAGCAAAGGTGCTCCTCGTGCTCCTCATGTGTGCGTGAGTAAACTAGAATGTCATCAAGGAATATGAGCACAAAGCGATCAAGGAAAGTCCTAAATACCCCATTCATCAAACTCATAAACACTGCAGGGGCATTCGTCAAACCGAAAGGTACCACTGTGAACTCGTAGTGGAACGCAGTCTTATGAATATCCATCTCCGTAATCCTGAGCTGATGGTACCCTGACTTAAGATCTATCTTGGAGAAAATGGTAGCCCCCTTCATCTGATCAAATAAATCATCAATGTGTGGAAGGGGGTAATGATTCTTGATCGTTACTTTATTCAGCTGACGGTAGTCAATACACAACCGAAGAGATCCATCCTTCTTCTTCACGAAGATCACTGGTGCACCCCAAGGGGATACACTAGGGCGGATTAGGCCCTTCTCTAGAAGGCCCTCGAGCTGCAACTTGAGCTCACATAGCTCAGGAGTAGTCATCCGATAGGGTGCTCGTGAGATAGGCTCTGCACCCAGAACTAGATCTATATGGAAATCTATCTCACGTGGGGGAGGTAACCCCGGTAGCTCCCCTGGAAACACATCAGAAAACTCTGTCAAGATGGGATGGTCATCGAGGGATGGTCCACTCGACTCATCCTCTGATCTGTCACTAACCGTAACAACAAAAATTGACAACCCTGTCGCGCACACCGCTTAAGCTGCATAGCAGAGATGGTGTGAATAGAAATGGGTCTCCTAACCCCTGATATCACTAACTCCACTCCAAGATCATCTATGCAAGTAATAGTCTTATGGTAACAGTCCACTCTAGCTCTGTGAGTAGACAACCAGTCCATACCCAAAATGACGCCATAAGATCCTAATGGAAGGATTCGAAGATCCGAGGTAGTGGTGAAGGGTCCCAAATCCACTACACACTCCTTAACTAAGGAGTCTACAAAAATTTTGGCTCCAGAAGCCATCTCAACATCCCAACTACGGCCCTACCTAATTGCCACCAACCTGCAATGCTCTACTAAGGATGGTGTAATAAATGAATCAGAAGAACCGAGAATCAAATAATATAGAGGTGGAAATACCACCAATACTACCTGTCATCTCAATCACAGTACTCTGGTGCTCAGGCTGGCAGTTCTCGACCACTGTGTAGATTCGATGACTCCGTGCCATATCTCCAACAATAGGCTTTGAGCTCGTGTATTATCTATGGGCAATCTCTCCAATGATGTCCAACAACACCACAACCATAACAGCTACATGGTCCTCTCCAGTGGGAAGCATCTCCAGTTGGTACTCTAGATGTATGAGCTACAGATCTTGACGATCCGGCTATGGATCTGCTTGAGGTCTCTACCGACGAGCTCCCGCCGACCGAGCTCTCGGCGCACCCTATGTCCTGATGGGACCCTTAGGAGGAGGCCCCATACTATGTCCCTCTCTGTGCATCAAATCTCGAGGAGGACAAGTAAGGTGGGCGGGTCTCGCTGCTGCTTCGCTTTCTTTGTTGTGGCTCGAATGAAGCTTTCTCGAACTTTGTCCACCTGTGGAGGAGGAATCGGACCCCTTTGACCTACCATCTCGCATCTCGCTTGGATACGGCTCGAACTTTGTCTCTAGCACATTGCGTATTCCCTGTCTCCTCTCGTGATATAGGCCTTCTCCACGGCCTCTCGCTAATGTCTCTGCCAGGCGGTGAATGCGCACCGCGCCACCCAAATCCAAGTTTAGGCCCCAGATGAACCTGTGAATTTGTACTGCTCATCTCTGCATATAGTTGACGCATCTTGGAGTAGGTCCAAAAATTGACTCTTATACTCGATTCTTTGTCATCGATGCTCGACGAAAGTCATGAAACTCATCTATCCGCTTTGTATAAACCTCTTGGGTAAAACACCGCTCTTGAAACGCTCCTCAAATAGCTCCCGAGTAACCATCTCCGAGTCCACATGGAGCTTCGCTCCTCGGTCCTCCACTGGACTCCCGCTCCATCCCTCGGAAGATGGATCACAACACGAGGTTTTGTGTTCTTAGTACTGAGACAGAGCTTGAAGCACCCGCTCAAGCTCACCAACCAGCCTCTACTTGAAAACCGACCTGTATCACCCGAATAGTGAGATGGTTGTAGCTTCAAGATCTCCTTGATATGGTCTCTGCGGTGACGTATGACGAATCCTAGGTCTATCTCGTATGCTCCTCCCTCCTGTCAGGGCTCGAGACCTATACCTATGGCCTGAGATCCTGTCCCCATGTCCTCTTTGTGGTGACTCTTCCCTAGCCGACTCCGCACGGAAGTTCTCTGCCCTATGCTCCTCGCTGTGTCGAGGGGATACCTGGGCATCTATTGATGGCTCCAAACTATGTCTGGAAAATTGTCCTCCCAAGGGCTCTCTGCATATAGCGGCATTGACATCCTGGAGTGTCGCAAAACTCGAGGTAGAATGGCCGCTACAGCCTGCTCTGGCGGTGGTATATCTAGGTCTATATGAAGCGACCCCTCGCCTAATCTGCGCCTCCTGCACAGATCAAGGCAAGAGTTAGTTCATTGTTCTAGGTCTTGTGTCAGTTTTCTAAATTTGTTGTTTCATATAATTATCAACATTGTGGTTTTATAGATTTAAAAGAATCAACTTTGCACTAGGTTAAATGTTCATGTTTCATGTTTTCTAAGTGTGCCCAAGGGTCCAAGCTTTGAACCCACGGCTCTGATACCAAGTGTAACGCCCACTAAAATGCCCGCAAGAGACTCAAGAACAACCTAGGTTTAGTTAGAAAAATTATGGAATAATTTTTTTAAAAAAAAGTGTGCCCGCATACAAGCTCGAAACTACAATTGTCACGATAATGTTTCGAGGTCAATGATATCTAATAATTAATAACTTCCCATTTTAACCAATTATTAGGTCCGCATTAAAACAAATAAGTAGATTTAGTCCAACCAAGGTTTAGTTCACTCTAAGTGTTAATTTAATAACATTTAAATTCCTACTATAGTTAAATATTCCACAAATAAATGAATAACAAGGTCCATTTTACATGGGGTTAGAATAAACATCCCCTTACCCCATAAAGTGACCCCTTAAAAGTCAACTCATGTTTTAAAATTAAGACATTTAAATTAAAAGGGTAATTTCCACTCAACCACTCTCCACCTACTTTTTGTAGGGATGAATCTCATCCCTTGGATGGAGTAAATTTGGACCATTGATTAGAAAATATACAATCTAACCCTAAAGCATCCTTATGAAAGCTTCTTTCTCATCTCATTTGATTCATTTTCTTTCCATTTGTTTTGGAGGTTGAGGAGGAGGAAGAGAGGCCATTAGAGACCATCCCAAGCTTTTGGGGAGACATTGCAAGCTCAATATATATATATATATATATATATATATATATATATATATATATATATATATATATATATATATTTGTTCACACCCTCTCCTAGGGTTTTAAAAGCATTTATTTAATTTATTTAGCTTAGTTTTCTTTGATTTTCCCAAAAGAGGTTGTGGGTTTTGCCCATTTTGATACATGGTTTTATTTGGTTTGGATCTTTATTTGGGGTAATGTAAACATATATGTATTTCCTTATATATATATAGCTATTATTATTATATTATTATTTCATATGTTATTACAAGAAAGTATTATTTTAACCTAACATACTATGAATTTAAATAACTATCACTATGATAAGACACATTTATATGTTATTACAAGAAAGTATTATTCTTTCTTGGGATAAAGAGAGACATAAAAGTGTTGTTTTATTTTTGTTTGTTGTTTACCCTCTCCGAGATCCCCTATGTCATTGTTCATGGTTAGGGATGGTAGGGCCTATGAAACTAACCTCTGTGGAGGGCTTATTGTAACCATTCCAAGTTGGTGAAGGATTTATGCTTACAAAATATTACAACTCTTACAAGTCATCTGGCTTCATCTTGTTGAATTTAAACATGTATTAAGTTGGGAAAGATCCCAATGAATAGGGGAACCCAACATGGGATTATTATGACTCTTGATGTATATAATGGATTGTAATTCCAATATATTCTTATAAAACTAAAGTAGTTGGAGATGATTACTTCTTGTTTATTCATGCTTGAGGGAATACAACTAAGTAATATTATTGTTGCTTTAGTCTTATGGTTTTGTATAAATTAAAAGTTAATAATTTGTCTTGGAAGTTGTATTCAAGTATATGAAATGAGACATTTGGTTTATTTACCATATTTAATTATTAGGTCTCTTAATTCTAATATGAAATCTTGTCCTTTGTTTCTTCTTGTTAGAAATATTGGTCACATAATGTTACAAGGATTTCATAGAATTGTATGAAAGTTTCTATAAAGTTATATGGCTTGGCACCATTATTTCAATATTTTGAATGCTCATAAAGGTATTATTAACCTCTTGTATGTAATGAAACACTGCATTTATTCATGTATAGGTAAACTTGTATTGAGGGAACATGTTGATGTCTTATTATAAGGTGAATATGAACATATTTGTGATCATCCTTGTTAGAAAATATGTGCTTCCATGATTAGGTTTAATATGCTATTATAAGTAACCATTTGAATTTAGGGGTATGATTTCATTTCACAATTTTATGGAGTACTTGTATCTATTTCCTTGTTTCAAGAGCTTATAGGATTCTTCATGTTTTTAAAATAATAGATCTATGATGAAGGTCTATGTTAAGAATGGATTCATTTAATTTTTTGGTAAATCCCTAGATTAGGAATGTAATTTATTTAACTATATATGCATGAGTAAATATTTTTGTGAGTTCTTGATGACATGAGAAACAACCCAAGGGTATGCCTTGTCTTAACATGATTGTATTCTTTGGCATTCCTTGTTGATATATAGTGAGTGATTATATATTTATTCTATGTGTGCATAATTACACCTTAAATGTTATGAGGTAATATATTCATGATAATGGTTTGTGTTTAACATGATTTACTTAGTTTAATTTACTAAACATGATTTCATTTGGAGTTTTGGTAATACCTAGTTAGATTCGGGATTACTCCAACTACACTTGAAAATCATTAATAAATGTTGTATTTTATTGAGCTCTATTGAGAATTATGTGTTCTCTAAAGATAAAATGGCTAAAACATGGGGCCTAATGAAGATTGTAGCTAGAAGTGAGTACTCCCTTATTATAATAGGTGGTTATGTTTGATTTTACTGATGTATTGGATCAATATGATTGTGTATTGATGCTTATTTCACCTATTTCTAAATAAATGGATCTTTAATGTTATATTTTACATAAGGAGTTAACCTATAAGCACAAATATAAAAGGTATGAAGGATTGTATTGGTCCTTGGTACCTATAAATGTTTTATTTTATATGGAGAGATAACCTCGAGCACAGGTATAGAAGTTCTAAAGGATTGTATTGGTCCTTAGTACCTATCTTCTCACTATTCAAGTGGCTCATTGACTAAGTTATTCTTGCACTTCTCACTTATAATGTGTTATTTGTTATGATTAATGAGTCTTGGCATTAGTAAATAATATGAATGAAATTAGATTTGTTTTGGATTCATTTAGCAAGTAGGTTCTTGATGGTTTTGAATTCTTAAGTGAAAAATTTATATATGGTAATATTATTAATGTTAGTTAATATATAAATGTAAAGGGAAGTAATAATTTTGTTGTTTTCACCCTTTTTAGATTTGATTAGGTTTTTACACTATAATCAAACAAGGAATGAAATAGAAGCTACAAGGGTTATTCTAATTACCTAAATTCCAGTATTAACCATTCAATATTAGAATAACACGTTAATACTTACAAAAATGTACACGATATAATACAAGTTCACAAACACAAGGGATTGAGTGCACTTAGTTGTTTATGGATGATTTTGGATTGATTTGGGTAATTTGAATGATGGAACAAGGATATGTGGACCTGAGATAACCTCACAATTGAAGCTGTGACATGAAGATGCTCTTGGGTAGGACCATACAGTAGGGGCATAAACATCCATACAGTCTTGACCTATTTGTACAATCTTGACCTTTCTCAAAGCGTGATCTCGCAACTTTTGGGGTTTGTAACTTGTTTGAATCTCTTCGTCATTCTCTCTCAATTAATGTCAATAACACTGTGGGATTTTTTGAACGATCTACTCCATCTTTCAAACCATAACCATGGATGAGAATTCCTATAAAACAAACATTAGTTGGGTTATGAGAATCCCCATGCACAACTGACATTGGTACTACTCTGAAGAGGTCTTAAACCGTACATCATTCTCCACCTAATATGTGATATATACTTGTAGTGCATACATCGTTCTCCACCTAATATGTGATATCTAGTTGTAGTGCAATCAAATTTGGCATCATTACTTTGATAAAGCTTGATTTGAGTTTCTCTCTTGTCAATATAATTGATACAACCTATAATTTACCAGAAATAACCCAGGCGTGCTCACACATCACTCAGCCTAGACTGAGTGCTCACCCAAAGCACGCAAAGGTACTAGGCCCCTCTTTAGGGTTTCTTGTGCAGGATGTTAGCAAGATGAAGAGTTGATGCATTCAGATCCATAAATAGTATAAACATTCTACAAAGCATATTCCAGATCTAGATCTAAAGAGTAATGGATTTAAACAATAGCCATAATGAATTCAACCATGCAAGAACTAGTTATGATCATATCTAACACCTTGATTCAGCCAATACACTTCATTATATTAAACACAATAAATACATATAAGCTTCTTACAATATTCAGTATCATAACTTATGCACGCATCAGATCTGGTAACATAACTTCACAATAGCTCATACATAGTCCTCCTAACCTACACAGATTACTACATATTTATAAGGGTGGGGACTTTCCCTTCACCGCTTACATAATTCCCAAAATAGGTCGCATGTTGAAAATAGCCACGCGCCTTTACAATAATAGACACACATGCAAGTGTGCTAATAATATATCTCTTCTAGTTAACTAACAATAATAATTCTATTATTAACTCGAACCCATGCAAAAAGCTTAGTAAACGCTCTTCCAAAAATAGCCTATGCGTGTTGCATAAGTCTTTATCCGGTTTGTGTGCTCTGCATGCTATCTAAAAAAATAGTCCGTAATCCTGGAAATGGCTAAGTCCCGAATCTGTCCATGTCTTTTGCACGTGTTTCCTTCCCTATCCTTCTGCACCTTTGAATGCACCCCTGTTCCCACGCGCGAACCTTCGTGTGCCTTCTCCATGGGATGCTCCCATATCTTGTCCTTCACCCATCGGGCACTCCAATCTCCATAAATACTAAAGAAAGTAAAATAGCACCAAAACTAATTTTATCACATGTGCGTGCTTCCTCGATAATGTTCTCTACAATGTAGCCTACTATGTTGTAGATCACTCCCTGTGACATTCTCCTTGTGATATGCAACCACATTGTATTCACTTGTGACCACCTCTCTTGGTCATTCAACTTTGTTACTAGATGTGTAGCTGCTTGAACCATTGGGTACTTCTTCAACTTGTCAATGTCCATCCGCGTGGACCCTTTGTGTATCCCAACTCTTTATGTGTCTCCATGATTGCATTGCTTTATCAGTTAGGTCACTAGCCAGTCTACCCCTGTGCCTTTTAATCTTGTCATTGTTGCAATCAATGCGGCTATGATTCTGACCCTCCATCCAATGAAATAGAAGAAGTCCTCATGGACTCTACTCATTAACCACTAGTATAATGGTTCATACTTTCCAAAATAAGGGAGCTCGTATAACTGATAGAATCCAACTTGCTTTAACAAATTCTCCCCAACATCATCATATATTGGCATGTCCTCCGCTGTGAACTTGTTGGTATTCGTGCTCAACAATGCATCCAACTCTCTTGTTATCCGATGTGCAGTGGTTGTAATCACTTATTTTACACTTACGGATGTGGGAATCCCATTCTTGCCCAACTATAACACCTTCTGGGTACTGCATTTCTGAAAACTTAATTTCGGGTGCAACTTCAACTTCTGCCTCCACTTTCTTCTTTCCTTTAGCTCCTGTGATAGGTAATTTATTTGGTGCCATCTACAAATCCCACCTTTCTATCCACTGTAAAGTGAAAATGCTTCGCTTTATGTTTTTTTTACAAAGTGAGCAGGTCCAAACCCTAGCTCAAATTTACGTTCCCTAGTTTGAAATCATGTGCCCTAGCTTTTACAGAGTCCTCCTAACCTACACAGACATTACATATTTATAAGGGTGGGGACTTTCCCTTCACCGCTTACATAATTCCCAAAATAAGTCACATGCTGAAAATAGCCACGTGCCTTTACAATAATAGACACACATGCAAGTGCGCTGATAATAGATCTCTTCTGGTTAACTATCAATAATAATTCTATTATTAACTCGAACCCATGCAAAATGCTTAGTAGACGCTCTTCCAAAAATAGCCTATGCATGTTGCGTAAGTCTTTATCCGGTTTGTGTGCTCTGCGCGCTATCTCAAGAATAGTCAATAATCCTGGAAATGGCTAAGTCCCGAATCTGTCCATGTCTTTCGCGCACGTTTCCTTTCCTATCCTTCCACACCTTTGAATGCGCCCTGTTCCCATATGCGAACCTTCTATGTGCCTTCTCCATGGGATACTCCCATATCTTGTCCTTCGGCCCATCGGGCACTCCAATCTCCATAAATACTAAAGAAAGTAAAATAGCACCAAAACTAATTTTATCACATGTGCGCACTTCCTCGATAATGTTCTCTGTCAATGTAGCTTGCTATGTTGTAGATCACTCCCTGTGACATTCTCCTTGCGATATGCAACCACATTGTATTCACTTATGACCACCTCTCTTGGTCATTCAACTTTGTTACTAGATGTGCAAATTGCTTGAAACCATTGGGTACTTCTTCAACTTGTCAATGTCCATCCCGCGTGGACCCTTTGTGTACCCCAACTCCTTCCGTGTCTCCATGATTACTGCTTTATCGTTAGGTGAGGCAGCTGGGTCTACCCTTGTGCCTTTTAATCCTATCATTGTTGTAATCAAGGCGGATGTGATTCTGACCCTCCGTCGATGAAATAGAAGAAGTCCTCATGGACTCTACTCATTAACCACTGGTATAATGGTTCATACTTGCCAAAATAAGGGAGCTCGTACAACTGATAGAATCCAACTTGCTTTAACAACTTCTCCCCAACATCATCATATATTGGCATGTCCTCCATTGTGTGCTTGTTGGTCTTCATGCTCAACAACGCATCCAACTCCTTCTTGTTATCTAATGTGTAGTGGTTGTAATCACTTATTTTACACTTACGGATGTGGGAATCCCATTCTTGCCCAACTATAACACCTTCTAGGTACTACATTTCGAAAAATTACTTTCGGGCGCAACTTCAACTTCTGCCTCCACTTTCTTCTTTCCTTTAGCTCTGCGCAGGTACTTTCTTTGGTGCCATCTAAAAATCCCACCTTTCTATCCACTATAAAGTGAAAATGCTTCAATTTATGTTTTTTATAGTGAGAAGGTCCAAACCCTAGCTCAAATTTGCATTCCCTAGTTTGAAATCACATGCCCTAGCTCTTTTTGCAACGCGTTTGCTTCACTCAAACCCTTCACCAATGGGGACGCAAGCTTCTTTTGTGCACAAATCTGCTCTCCATGTTTGGTTTTGCACTCTTCGCACCTCAATACTCTTTTCTTAGCTCAGTCACACTTAGCTCATTAAAATTCTTGTGATTACAACGGTAAAAATGAACTTGCATCACGCCCTTATATAGATTTTCAAAAAGTTAGTGAATTTATTGCTCCTTCACATGCCAAAAATTCTCTAATTAATTGACCATTTTCACAATTTCCACGCGGTACACCTTCACGCATCAGATATAACATTCTAGCGTGCCTTTCTACCTTCTGGCTACAGACTTCTCTTCAATGCGCTTCCATGCGTTTGAGTACCTCACCACTGTGCCTTCTCCTGGTAGTCTCCACGGCTACTACTTACCTCGTGTTATATTGTTCCTTCATTTATCCCCATCTATGGTCATCATTTAGAAGTAATCTCTCTTCTAACAAAATCCTTTCCAAACTCAAATAGCACCTTTAACAGTTTACTCCTTGATTTGTACCCAATTGTAAACATCCACCCCACACCAATGGTATGTGCAGTCCTCTGCGCATAAAAATACTATAAATGGTAATTAGCTCTAGCACGCAAATGCGATTATTTATACAAAACACCAACTAAATTGACAAAGCATAGCGACAAAGAAGGAAATACATTAAGGGAATACATAAATGAAAACCTAAGCTAAATAAAGCAACACTACCTTATTACAAACACCAAGAAGACTTATTTATAGTAGGGCTTTAGCCTACTCCCGTTGAAATAACCGGGTAACCATATTCCATCAAGCACCTCTAACTGACAAGCACATGTTTCAAGTATGTGAGTGATAACATATGGTCCTAACCAATGTACTTTAAGTTTTCCTGGATGGTGCAAAAACTTAGAATCATAAAGAAGCACCATCTGTCCAATCTCAAAATTTTTGTCCTTGATGTGCCAATCATGCCATGCTTTCTGCCTGGCCTTTTCTTGCTTCTGACTCCAACATGCTATTGCTCATTGCTCATCTAGTTTGGTCAACTTTTCAATTCATTCTTCTAATGCTTGCTCATTAGCTAGACCTCCAACGCACGCAATACACAAAGAAGGTAACATGAATTCCATAGGAAGAAGCGCTTTGGTGCCTAGTACTAATTGAAATGGTGTAGCAAATGCACATTTCTTGATGTTCAAAGAGATGCTTAACTATCGACATATTTCAAACATTAAGCGTAAATTGTCACAATGATCCTTAACAAGTCCATAAACCGTCCAATCATCTAAATATACCTGCAAGAAGTTGTTAATAAAATCTTTGAACGCTTGGACAACTATGCACGAAAATACAATAGGTGCATTTTTCAGTCCGAACGACATCACAATATATGCAAAACTTCCCCATTTAGTGGTGAAAGTAGTCTTTTCCGATCCTCCTGTGCAATCCTAACTTGATGATACCTAGAGAATCCATATGTAAAGGAATAGATCTCACGCCCTACAATGCCTTCTAATATTTCCTTTGTGAATGGCGTAGGGAAAGGATTAGTCACACATGCAGCATTCAGCTCCCTATAGTCCACACAGATCCTAATCCGACCATCTTTATTTATACTGATCACCATTTGGCTAACCCATCCCTAATCGTCCAGGGGCTTGATGATTCCAAACTTCAACATTTTGTCAATTTCTTCCTTGACCTTTTCACGCAAGTTGGGGTTCATCCTATAGGGTTTCTTCCGATTGGGTGCACACCTTCCTTAAGCTTTATCTTCATTTCTCCTAATGATTCATGCATGCCTTTTAATTCATAGTATCCCCTAGGAAATAAGTCCTGAAAATCTCATAGTAACTCAATGATTTTTTCCACTTCAGAGTCAGACTAATAATTCCTAATTATGGCCTCCGTAGGCTTAGCATTCGAGCCAATATTCACTTTCTTTGTTTTCATAGGTTCATGATATGCATGCGTGGTCTTATCTACATTGTTGAAAACCTCACGCCTACCTGTTGAATGATCTACATCCATATTTTCTACTTCTTCATCATCCACTAAGTAGACCATATTTCCTTTTTCTTTCTCAAAACAAGCGCGCTTAAGTAGTGTGGCATCTTTTGTTTCTTTAGCAAAACATGCTCCTGATTCGTTTCCATCAAATAACTCCTGAACGAGTTCTTTCGCCTTTCCATTGTCTCCCATAGTTAACCGCTTTATAACCCTTAATGCCTCTTCTACTAGAGGTTTAGTAGAGAAGTAGTCAAAAGTATGGATCATTCCTACAATCAAATCCTACCAATTTCCAGTCTCTCTATGGATTTCTACATATACATACCAAGCACGCGCGCAACCTTGTAAAGTGGAATAAAATTTGTGCACCCAGAGTGAAGTGTTACCGAAATATTGTTCATAGTGTGAACACTTAGGAGTGGTTTGGGTTATTTGGTAGTAATAGTTTTTAATATTTATAAAATAATATATGAGTGTGCACAATTAGTTGTCATGCACAACTCATAGAGATAGGAATGTGTGAGAATATCTTGGGATTGAGAGTAAGACTAGGGAATAAAGGAGAGATATGGGGATAAAATGATAAGACTTGACTCCATGATTTTAGGAGCAAAAAATTGTATAAAATGCCCTCTCATATTCAATAGAAATTGCTCCATTCTATTTACATTTGGTTTCTATCTTTTGTAGTTTTCATTTCATGTGTTGATTTTAATTAATTATTGCTTAATTTATTTATGCAAATCTAGAGATTTATCATCATCTGGTATCAGAGTAGGTTAGGAAGATTTATGAGAGTGATTGCAGGATAAAACTGCAGCCTCAAGGATGCTAGATCTAAGAGTTTTAAAGCTTCCATCGCCATTTTTTGGATTCTGATCTTAAAAAAATGAATGGTAATTCATGTTTTTCTCAAAAACCTAGATTCGAAATTTTCTGCAATTTTTTGGGTTTGTTTATTTGTATTATGGGAAACTTCGTAAAAATATTACAGAAACCCATTTTGTATTTTAAGAGTAATCGTGGAAACAATTCTGATGTTTCTAATTATTTTGTAAAAAAATAGTGAGTGATTTCCAGCAATAAAACTCTGATATGCTTTATTATTTTGGTTAAATATAAAGTTGGTTACTATTGTAAGGGTGCATTATCGGTTGAACCGACACCCAATATAATTGTAAAATGATCCTCAAAGACAAATTCGGCTGAGTTAGCAACATCACGATGGAGGATGGAGGCATAGGAGGATGGAGGAAAATTGGCATCTCTTGTTAGTCACCAACAAAGAGATTGCTTCATGGTATTGGTGACCTTTTATTTTTGTTGTGTGGTGTGTTTACTTTATGTTGTAATAATGAACAGAAGTAACATTCTGTTTAAAGCTCCTGCATGAGCATAATTTCTGTTTTGTAATCCCTCTAAGTTAGAAACAATGATGTGAGCAAAATAATGTACGCTGCTATGTAGTGGTTGGTTCCACTAGAAAACCATTTTTTGAGTTGGAGGTTCTCTTTGAAAACCTCATATTGTTTGAGTTGTTGGTACTCATTGAAAACCTTCATTTCTTTGTAGATCATGAGCAGGTACAGGAGATAGCTTTCCCCATGTTCACACTAAGGGGGTGACTGTTACCGAAATATTGTTCATAGTGTGAACACTTAGGAGTGGTTTGGGTTATTTGGTAGTAATAGTTTTTAATATTTATAAAATAATATATGAGTGTGCACAATTAGTTGTCATGCACAACTCATAGAGATAGGAATGTGTGAGAATATCTTGGGATTGAGAGTAAGACTAGGGAATAAAGGAGAGATATGGGGATAAAATGATAAGACTTGACTCCATGATTTTAGGAGCAAGCAATTGTATAAAATTCCCTCTCATATTCAATATAAATTACTCCATTCTATTTACATTTGGTTTCTATATTCTGTCGTTTTCATTTCATGTGTTGATTTTAATTAATTATCACTCAATTTATTTATGCAAATCTAGAGATTTATCATCATGAAGGTGGTAAAACTTCTTGCCCCTCTATCCAGGAGTCTCTCACACTACTGAATGTGGTGCTAAACAGGTTGATTACCATGATAAGTGTAGATTTGAGTAGGTGCATTGCTCCTAGAAAACCAAGTAGAAAGAGCAATCTTGATTTCATTCCATCCTACAATATTATCCTTGTGAACCACCCACCAACACATTTTGTCCCGCATAGGGTATATGCTAGCATATTCCGTCTCTCCAACTGGTCTATCCACTGTTCCTCCATGGTGTACAGACATACGATAGGATATCCTTCTCTAGTATATCAAGGTACCGAGTTTTTACCTATTGTCCGATACAACAAGGTATCTTGCTCCACGTAAATGTGCTTCTTACTTGCGCCCTACCAACTCATAAGTACCATGAGCCCAATTATCACAAGCAATACTTGTAGTATCACTAATAGACTATACATCTTCCCACTGAAGGATTCCTTCTTTAGATGGCTCGAGCACTTCTGGGTCTCGGATGACGCGTACATAAATCTTATTCAAATCTTCCTCACTCAAAGGATTAACATAGGGCGTAGATTTCCCATTGGTTAAAGGGATAAAAAATCTTTCCTCCTTTTTTTCAAAATTGATATATCACTTATTGAACCAAAGAACAACATTAATTTCATAACACCAAGGGCATCTAAGAAGAGTTGGGAAACTGTTTTTCGCAGCGCTAAAACCTCAAAATCCCTAGTGAACTTGGCCCCCGTATAGTAATGGATGCATCTTTTAAAACTCCGATAGGAGTGGCCTTAGTTCGATTAGCCATAAATAATACATTAGAAGATGGCTGCAATGTAGGTCTCCCCATCTGTACCCATGCATCTAAAGTAAGCACATTGACTTCCGCGCCTATATCAATCAATATATTGCTCAAAAGCCATCCATCCACAACAACATTTAGAGTGATTTCCTTGTCATAGTCTAAGCTATGGGGGGAAATTTACATGCAGGATCTGTCGCCCATTCTCAGTATTAGCATGTAGAGTGTTTCCCTTTAGCCAACTCCCTAGTAATGGAATAATATTCTCCTGGCGCAACATTCTGCATACCTCCTTCAAGTCATCAATATCTGACTGGACCATCTCTCGCCTCCTTTAGTTCCATCTTCCATGATTGCTCCTTTAAACATTATATTTCACCCTGAATATTTCTGAGTACCTCCATGGTTTCCTGATAAACCTCCTTCGATGGGAAAGATCGGGTACCAGGGCATGTAAAACCTCCTCTTTAGTGACACTTTGAGATTTTGTTGTAACTCCTCTCTAGCGCGTGCGCTTAACTTCAACGAGTAGTGATCTTTACAAAAATACCTCGGATTCCGGTTCCAACTTGGGCATCCACTAATTTTCCACAGATCACGTTGTATCCTAACCATCCCTGCACCTTTATTTTCTTGTTTATGTTGCTTACTAAGATGCTCATATAAGTCCGGGCATTCCTCATAACTATGATTCTTCCCACAAAAAGAACAAGTAATATTATGAGGACATTCATGCCTGTAGTGGTCAGGAGATCCGCATGTAAAACATGTTCCGTGAGGAAACTCACCTTGTCCACCATCATAACCTCGGCCTCCGAATCCACCCTAGTATCCTTGACCTCTTCCACCACCTCCTTAAAAATGCCCTTCATACCAAAGGTCATAGCGCATTTGATTATGATCCCGATCCTGATCCTGATGCTCACCCTTACCCTTAGAGTTATCTGATACTCTTGTCCTTCGCACACTAATATCTATAGCATCATGGATATAACCAATCAATCTATAGTCCTCTGTATCGTGAGTCGTGGACCGAAAAATCTTACAATAGCAAGATACGTTCTTCCTTATCGCGCATTGTAATAATGGGAAGTGGCTAGCATCATGGTTTAAATGACATATCTCATAGTATAACAGTAATGAACATACTAATCTATGAGGAAAAATATCCTTGGTGTGACCTTCCACTTCAAAATCTATACACCAAATCCCCGTGCGCATCTCATGTGTTGAATTTGCCGATAGTTTTGCTGAATCGCTTCGCCATAGTGTAATCTGTCTCCAAGAATGGACTTACTCGAGTGTCATCTGATCATTGCCTCGCTCAAGACACAAAGATGCTTTAAGTGCTTTGCACGGATCAATGTATGTCTTATGTGACAAAGCCCTTCTAAAAGGTGTGATCGGACCTTCAATGAACCATTGTGTGTCTTTGGATTGCATGAATATCATAAGAAATCTTACATAAAATTGTTTTGAAATGGGCATCATACTCCTTGAAACTCTCAAGAGTGCCTTGCTTACTATCCTTAAGCACACTTATACTCTTCTGATCAAATTTAGGGATGTGAAACTCTTTAAGGAAAGCATCTTTTAATCTGCATAGTTTATGCAAGTCTGAGTAGGGTCAAACTTTTATACCAGCTATGTATGCGACCTTGTAATGTAGTGGAAAATTGACTTTCCCTGCGCTCAGAAGCCATGATCCCTTTTGTGCACCACAATATCTCACACATGTGTACATGTTCAACAACATCTTCTATGCCTCTATACTTTGGAAGATGAAGAGACATCTCCATGTAAATATTCTGGGGTTGGTGTAGACCTTGCCCACCTGATCCAAAACCTCTTGTGTTACCTCTGCCTCCAGAACCACCAGATCCACCAAAACTAGAACCACCTATACAAATGATCCTTTACCTATAGCCGGAAGTGGACTAGAAGATGTACGCCCGTGTCCAAAAAGTAGTACGGTAGTGAACTCCCACGATGCGTGAAGTGGTACCACTCCTAGAAGTGAGCCCCAAATTCTGCACACTCACATTCTACACAGATGATGCTCCTAAAAAGGTACCTCCAAACAACAACAAAGATGTTTTCCCTGCCATAGATGTACTTGCTATGTGACTTACTCCTACTCTCCCACTACCTAAATCAACTCTTGACTACATGTCTTACTAGATCTTTGGAAAATCAAGCGCAAGGGCTAGGTTGCCAAGTAGATTTATATGCGAGCCCATGGCCAAGGTCATCTCTGCTGGCGCGCTTCCATGTGAGGCCGAGGGGGGTTCCCTGTCATGCTTGCCCAAATGGGGAGTTCCTGATCCTTTAGATCTACGCCTTCTGTGTGAGCTCCAAATCCTTCATGATCCATCTCTCTCCTCAATGCCATTTGCTTTGCAACATCTCGTTGCTTCTCTATCTCTTTCTCATGCTTGTCATTATACTTAAGCCACCTTTCTTCTCTCTACCTTTCTATTGCTAGGTCTGCCATCTTTCACCAAACCTACTCCTACCCCCTGCGTGGTGGGGTTTAGTTAGCCATTGGTTTTCTTTCCAAGTTCAGGGTCACCATCAAGATTTTGATTGCCAGTGGAATGCCTTGCAAGTAAGTTCCCCTAGGATACCGTAAAAATGGAATTCTGCTACCTCTGGGCAAGAATAAGTGGAAATTGAGTACTCAGAATATAGCTATTTAGAACACCTCGAAACCAAGTATCCACAAAGTGCGTGTCCAAATAAAATCAACATCATAAAGGAAATGAAATTATTCCTGCGTCCGGATAGGTGTATGATACCTCCAATTCCTTTTAGATGCATAAGCAACCAGCCACTCATACAATTCTACCAAGAAAATAGTGAAGAATATCTCATACAAATTGTCATACAAATTATGTTCCACCCATGCGTGTGTGTTAAACTTAGATCAGTGTTGAACCTCCATGTGTACTCTTCTTCTAGATCTTGTATCCACTCCTCAACACTTGCTAGGGTCAACCGATATGTCTTCATCGTGAACCATCCACGAAAACAACTGGAAAAGAGGTCCCAAAAATGGAACCAATGATGCAACCTAGAATTTACTAAATAACAGCTAAAGCACTGACACATCACTCAGCCTAGACTGAGTGCTCACCCGAAGTGTGCAAAGGTACTAGGCCCCTCTTTAGGGTTGCTTGTGCAAGATGTTAACAAGATGAAGAGTTGATGCATTTAGATCCATAAATAGTATAAACATTCTACATAGCATATTCCAGATCTAGATCTAAAGAGTAATGGATTTAAACAATAGCCATAATGAATTCAACCATGCAAGAACTAGTTACAATCATATCTAACACCTTGATTCAGCCAATACACTTCATTATATTAAACACAGTAAATACACAGAAGCTTCTTACAATATTCGGTATCATAACTTATGCGTGAATAAGACGTGGCAACATAACTTCACAATAGCTCATACATAATCCTCCTAACCTATGCAGATTACTACATATTTATAAGGGTGGGGACTTTCCCTTCACCGCTTACATAATTCCCAAAATAGGTCGCATGCTGAAAATAGTCATGCGCCTTTACAATAATAGACACACATGCAAATGCGCCGATAATAGATCTCTTATGGTTAACTAACAATAATAATTCTATTATTAACTCGAACCCATGCAAAATGCTTAGTAGACGCTCTTCCAAAAATAGCCTATGCGTGTTGCGTAAGTCTTTATCCGGTTTGTGTGCTCTACACGCTATCTCTAAAACTAGCCCGTAATCCTGGGAATGGCTAAGTCCCGAATTTGTCGATGTCTTTCACGCTTGTTTCCTTCGCTATCCTTCCACACCTTTGAACGTGCCTTGTTCCCACGCGTGAACCTTCTGTGTGCCTTTTGCTAAGTGTCATACTTTTTCTGCTCAACACTAATTGAGTGAGTGACTTTGAGTGCTTGAAAATGTGGAAAGAAATCCCTTAGACATAGTAATAAGCTTAAAATTGTAGATTGTGCCTCCCTAACAAATGTGCAGAGGTATTAACAGAGTGTAGGGAGCTTTAGGTGCCTTTTGTGATAGATTTTGCAATAGGAGTCCATAAGAGTGCTAAGTTATAAATGAGGCGAGTTTCACTTTCTTATATATGCTTCGAAGGTGATTTAAGTTACAAAGGCCGATTGAAGAGGAGTAAGTGACCCAAAGAATAATGTGTAATGGAAATTTTGGGACCAAAGTGAGCAATGTTAGAACCGTACACTAGGTTCGGGACGATACAAACATTAGTGTACAATTTTGACCTAGGAGGGATAATATAAAGTGTGAAGTTTGGAAGCTAACAAGTGGAGTTTCTTATTGGGTTTCATGCATTCAATTCTTAGCTACTATCGATAAATGAGTATGTATAACCAAGATACCTAGAGATGTACTAGATGAGAGTGGGTAAAATGCACTTGTTTGAGCAAGAGAGAAATGTCAAGACTAGTAGTGTCAAAGAGTATAATTACCAAATTTGAGTGTTTACATTTTCCCCCTTTAAGTATGAAATGAAATTATATGCTTAAAGGAAAAGATACGAGTGTGTAGATGATTAAACTAAAATTGAATATTCTAGTGTAATCCAATGCTATCTGAATAAATTAAGTAATAAAATATTGAAACAATACTTAAGAAATCTAAGAAATGAAATGTAAAAACCTAATGTGCAAAGAGGGTTAAGAAGGCCTTAGCTGATTCACAAATGTCGTGAGACTCGTGTCTGAGTGAAGACTAGATGAACAAGAGGAAACCTTCACACAGGAGCCTGAAAAAGTGTAGATCAGGACTGTCTGGTTAGACTCAGGTGCCTGGAGAGGGATTGGGGTACCTGTGGGAGCCCTGGTTTGAGATTTGAGTGCCTTGGTTTGCAGAAATGGCTAGGAAACCTCCTTTAAATTTTCGCTAGATGTTCTCTCTCTATTGCGTGAATGTCATTTTATGATGCCGAAGCACCGATAAACTTGCAATGGAAGAATCACTTACAAAACCCAAAACAAAGCATCAATACCCTAAAAAAGAAAGATGCATATAAAGGGGTCAAATTGTCCTCAACCGCATAATTTTGGACTTATCATTGAGCATTGTACTATATCTCATATCCAATGTAGTTCTAGGTGAGTGTGTGTAGAATTGTGCCCTAGATGCTCTTGTGTGCCGATCCACGATCTGTGAAGTAGTGAACAATTAACTAAATGTAGAATGTAGTAAATTTGTGCATGGAAATAATAAACACCCCTCATATGAAGTGTGATATAGATGAACCAACCTTATGTGTCTTGTGATGGATCTAGACGGATGCAAATTTAGCTATAGATGCATTGATGGATGCAAACTTAGGTGGAGATATCTAGTGCTTAGTGCTTGGTCCCTCATTATGGTCACATAAATTTATATTTATATGGTTATATTGCTTTAATTTTTAAATTAACCCCAAAAATATTGACCACCAAAAATATAAGAAGCTCAAACAGATAAAAAGTGCCAAAAAAGTGAGAGGAAAGTACAAAGAGGATCAGGGCACCCAGAGGGGACCAGAGTGCTTAGGGCGCCCTAATTGCAGTTGGGAGCCCCGGTGAAATAGGAAAAATTAGTATGAGAATACAAACTGGGAAAGTACGGGTGGAAGATCAAAAGTAGCAACAAAAACAAATCAAAATGGCCAAAGACATGGGTTAATTATTACTCTTTTCACTTTAGAACCATATGAATAATTGTATAAGACCGGGACTAAATAATGACACAAAGTGCATGATTTTGTGTTTACATTTGCCCCACATTATATTGGTGAGCGGAAAGATTGGTAACATAAAGTAGATAGAGACGCGTACTTGATAATCCATGAAGAGTGATGTAGAATGTGTGCTAAAGGAATATACAAAGTGTGGAGTGATAAAAACATGGAGAGTGGAGGCTAAATATGCAAACATATAAAACGTGATGAGAGTGAACCTAGGGTAAAAGCGTGTGTGTAGATGCCAATGTGTGTAGTGTACCTACTTGGTTAGTATGGTGTGTGTAATATACCTGCCATGTATTTGTTGTTGACTTCTTGCTTCCCATACAGATGAACCTATAAAAGAGAAGATGATCAAGTAGTCAAATGCACATATATATGTGTAATGTGTAAAAATGTTTATATATGTGTAAAAAGCGTGTAAAGAAAGTACGAAAAAGAAAAATGAACATGTGCACTTGATCCTTGTTGAGAAATAGGGTGTAGAAAGGATCCAATCAATGTCGTGTGAGTTTTTTGGGTGATCTCATGCCATTGGCCGAAGAAGTGTAGGGAGGAAAGTTTGATTTATCCTCCAACTCTGAATCGCTTCCTAAGAGTGAAGAGATCTTTGTATTATTTGGTTTTTTGGGCCAACCGATGCCATGAAAGTAGCAATAGAAAACAAATCAAAATGACCAAAGACATGGGTTAATTGTTACTCTTTTCACTTAAGAGCCATATGAATAGTAATATGAGACCGTGACTAAATAATGACTCAAAGTGTGTGATTTTGTGTCTACATTTGCCCCCAATTTATGTTGGTGAGCGGAAAGCTCAGTAATATAAAGTAAATAGAGATGTGTACTTGATAATCCATGTAGAGTGATGTAGAATGTGTTTTGAAGGACTAGAAAAAGTGTGGAGTGATAAAAACATGGAGCGTAGAGACTAAATATGCAAAAGTGTAAAAGTGATGAGAGTGAACCTAGGGCGAAAGCACGTGTGTAGATGCCAATGTGTGTAGTGTACCTACATGGTTAGTATCATGTGTGTGATATACTCACCATGTGTGTGTTGTTGACTATTTGCTTCCCATATAGAAAAACCTACAAAAGAGAAGATGATCAAGTAGTCAAATACACATGTATATGTGTAATGTGTAAAAATGCATGTATATATGTAAAAAGCATGTAAAGAAAGTACAAAAATGAAAAAGGAACATGTGCACCTGATCCGTGATGAGAAAAAGGGTGTAGAAAGGATCCTGTTGATGTCATGTGATTTTTTTGGGCAATCTCATGCCATTGGCCAAAGAAGTATAGGGAGGAAAGTATGATTTATCCTCCAACATATAACTGCTTCCTAAGAGTGAAGAGATCTCTGTACTATCTGGTTTTTAGTCAACCCGACGCGATGGAAGTGTAGAGAGGAAGGTCTAGTTTATCCTCTATCCTTTAACTACTCTTGAATGTGCTAAGGACACCCTGTCCTGTAAAAGCATGTTGTGTATGGAGTTCGTAGACTGGTTTGAACCCATTCGTTGTATAACCCATTGTGTCATGGACAAAAACTTAAAAACTGAATTATACGGTATCGTGTGTAAACCCAAATGATGCCCCCTCTTTGGGGCGCACGCACTTAACGTCGTGAATAGGAGAATGCAGCCCAAAAGAGGACCTGATCGTGGATACTAAAATTGTGCCCTGAAGGGGGAGGGGATGTTCTTGGTAGAAACCAAGGCACAAACAAACAAGGTAGCTAGAAAACAAGTGTTAGTATGAACATGCATGTATAAAACAAGTGTAAGCCAAATAGAGAATGTGTAAGCTAGAACATAAGAAAATAATGTAAACACCTAAGAAGACAATATAGGCCACACAAAGCATGTTGCAAACATGGGACACCACTCATGGCGTCGCAAGACATTGAATGCTGTAATGGTTGCAAAAAAGCAAGTGTGCATAAAATACGAAGGAAAGACCCGCAAACTAGAACAAGCAATAGAAGACATTATAACAAACAAATATGGAAGAAAATATCCTGCAAAACAAATGCTGCACATGAAGTATCCATTAGCATACTAGAAAGATATAATGTATGTCAAAGTGTGTATAAACCAAAGTAGCGGGCTATGAATAAAAATGAAATAATAAAACATGTAGCGTACGAATGTGAATGCCCTCGGGAGCCACTGTGGGGCTGGTAGTCAAGCATCCATGCGTGTAGTATCCATGTATAGTCTGTGATCACAACTAGAAAGCAAGTGAATGCACATGTGTGTATGATTATGATAATGACATACAAGATATCTATCTAGCATGTGTAATAAATCGAACATGTAAAAGCAAGTGCAAACAAGAGTAAATGCAATCATAAAATGCAAGTATGCTATGGATGGATGGAATGAAATGCAAAGTGAATGATAGGAGCTGTGTTCCCCCGAGTGAATGGAATTGTATGCAATGAGGTTCATTTAGTATGCCCCCTCAATAGTCAAGAATGAACCATAAACGAGAGTGCATCATTGGGAAATGGTCGAAACTATGTGTTATGTGCAACGCGTTGTGATGAGTGTGTAGTGATGATATGTGACATAGAGATGAGTATGCATGGCTCTGTAGCCTAAGCGTATATCACGACAAGATGAAATAGAAAAGGAGTGGTGATGTAGCCTAAAGCTTTTATCAATTAGTCTAGGTGTGTCACATGAGAAAATATTAAATGATGAAGCGTTTAAGGGTAATGAGGTCCATTTGTGATGTATACCCTCAATAGTCTAGTATGGACTATGAGACTAGAGTGCATCATTATGTAGTGATTGCATCGCATATAAGTAGATGTGTAAAATGTGTACTATGCGTAGTAGGGTGTATGGTGTGTAATGCAAGATATGTAGATGGCCTAAGATGTATAGATGCATAGTAGATGTGTGACACATGATGGAATATGTAAGGTGTAGGATGTAAAATGTAAGATGATGTGTATGAAGTGTGAAAATGTGTAATATGTAGTGGCTATGGTGTAGTATGTGAGGCATGAGTAGAATGTGTATGATGTATGTAGGAAAATATGTAGGATGAAAAGTGTAGAATGTATGAAGATGCACAATGTCTATAGTGTAGTGTGTGGGGTTCGTGTGTATAGAATTCCCTCAACAGTCAAGTGTGAACTGAAGCACAAGAGTGTGTCATCGGGTTCTCCAAAGTAGGCAATAGTTTGAAGTGATGGTGGATAACACTTTTTATGATGAAAAGAAGGAAATTGATCATAAAACCCCATGTTTTTTAAGAAATCATCATCGGAAGTAAAAGTGTCTGAAGTATCCCAAACGATAGAAGCATTATCACTGATGAATTCTGGATGGATGAGTGGATGTGAAGAGGTGTGTAAGGCGGTATAAAATGTGGAAGGTGGGATGGGTGGGGGACGATACCCCAATCCAAATTTATTAGATTGCATGGGAAAATCCCAAAGTGTTGTTATTCCAAGTTCTTGTTTATTTGAGTTTATATTGGAGAAATCATAGCAACATAAGTGTTCATATCCTAACCCATATATAGAAAAGTCTTGAGTAATATTGGAAGAACTAGGGGTATCATTGGATTGTTCAATAGAATTACAATACACAAAAGGTGATGGATCAGACATAACATCATAAACAACTCCCTGATAATGGAATTTAAGTCGTGTATGTAAGGTAGAAGGGACCGCATGTATGACATGGATCCATGGCCTCCCAAGAAGAATGTTATAATTAAGGTTATTGGGCATGACATGGCATGGAATAGTGATTATACATGGACCAACAATGACATGAAGACTAATAGTTCCTAAGACACGCTTGGGAATGTTGTCAAAGCCATGAATGGAGATTGATGAAGGAGCTAAAGAAAATTTTGAAAGACCTAAGTGATGAAGAAAGGTGACATTACAAATATTAAGGCTAGATCCATTATCAACTAAGGCACATTTGACCTTGATATTGTTAATACAAACTTGAATATATAGTGGGGTCATGCTCTAATATTGCTTGAGAAGGTAGTTCATCTGATGTGAAAGTGATTTGATCCTCATTAAGAGATAAGGCCGAAGTAAACTTATGGTATACATATTCGGGTGATGTGTGAGGAGGAATATAGGTAGTAGCCAAATATGATTTGAGTCTATTAATACAATCAGGATGATGATTATGAAAATAAGCATGAATAGAGATATTGATGAGGACAAAATTGTAGGATGATAAACAGAGAATGAGGATCCTAAATGCGTGAATATCTTGAGTTCACAAAAATGATTAAACTAAAATTGAATATTCTAGTATAATCCAATGCTATACGAATAAATGAAGTAATAAAATAATGAAATAGTACCCAAGCAATCTAAGAAATGAAATGTAAAACCCTAATGTGAAAAGAGGGTTAAGAAGGCCTTAATTGATTCACAAATTTCGTAGGATTTGTGTTTATGTGAAGACCAATTGAACATGAGGAGGAAACCTTCACACAGGAGCATGTAAAAGTGTAGATATGGATTGTCTGACTAGACTGGGGCACCTAGAGAGGGATAGGGGCACTGTGGGTGACCTAGTCTAAGATATATGTACCCTGGTTTGTGAAAATGGCCAGGAAACCTTATCCGGAGTGTCGCTCGATGCTCACTGTGTTCGCTCGATGTCGTTATATGATCACCAAAGTATTGGTAAACATGCAATGGAAGAATCACCCACAAAAACCAGACAAATCATCAAAACCCTAAAAAAAGAAAGATGCATATGAAGGGATCAAACTGTCCTCAACTACCAAATTGATGGACTTATCACTGAGCACTGCACTACATCTCAGACCCAATGTAGTTCTAGGTGTGTGTGTGTGTGTGTGTGTGTGTGTGTGTGTGTGTGTGTGTGTGTGTGTGTGTGTGTGTGTGTGTGCGAGAATTGTGCCCTAGGTGCTCTTGTGCTAGTTGCACTTTGTGAAGTAGTGAGCAAGTAACTAGATGTAGAATGTAGTAAATGTGTGCATGGAAATAATAGACTCCCCTCCTATGAAGTGTGATGCAAATGAACCAGCCTTGTGTGTCTTGTGATGGAGCTATATGGATGCAAATGTAGCTATAGATGCCTTTGATGGATGCAACCTTAGGTGGAGATAGCTAGTGCTTAGTGCTTGGTCCCTCATTATGGTCACATAAATTTATATTTATATGGTTCTTTTTCTTTAATTTTGTAATCAACCCCGAAAAGGCCGACCACCAAAAATATAAGAAGCTTAAATGACTAGAAAGTGCCCAAAAAGTGAGAGGAAAGTACAAAGAGGATCAGGGCACCCAGAGGGGACCAGGGCACCTAGGGTGCCCTAGTCCTGGCTGGGCACCCCAGTCAAAAATAGGAAAAATGTAGTATGAGAATACATAGTGGGCAAGTACGGGTGCAAGATCAAAAGAAAATGGCCAAAGACACGAGTTAATTACTACTCTTTTCACTTAATAACCATATGAATAGTAGTATGAGATCAAGACTAAATAATGACTCAAAGTGTGTGATTTTATGTCTACAACAGACACACTTTATCTTCGCTCGATGTTTGTTTTGCAAGATCCCGCTATATTCATGTTCACACACTCCATGATGAAAATTGCAACACAGAGTGTATTCAATGTCCATGATAAAGAATTGAACTTTAAATAAAATGTAAAGATGCAATGTAATGAAATTTTAAACTGTAAGAGTGAAATAAAGAGATGAAAAACATGGAAGGAATGCACCCTTTTATTTTATGGAGGGAAGAGTTTCTTGTTCTTTGCTTAAACTTAGTGATTCAGATTGCTGAAATTTGCTAAAGAATTGGGGGTGATAAATCCACTATTGTGCCGAGGATATGTTGAAGTATTGGGTGTGTAGAACCCAACACACGAATGCTAAAGAGAGAGAATAAGAATAAGGAGTGAAACACCTCGTGAATGAAGAATAATTTGTGTCAAAATCAATCAAGAAATTTGAAATCTTTCCCTTTATGTGCAAGAGGAGAGAAATGAATGCCTACGAAGAACTTAAATTCTTTGATACTTCCCATGACCCCACATACCACACCATTGCATATAGATCTAGGCCTAAATTTGTAAAATTATGACACAATATAAAAGAGAATGAATTTCCACCATACTTTCCCATGTGTCACACAACTGAGTAGAAACTGAATAGAACTGAAATGTGCTAAAATATAGTTGGATAAAGGAGACCCATGCCCCCAATATCCCTGTAACTAAAACTAAAACAAAGTGATATAAAGAATAAGGAATGAAATAATTCATGTGACTTGAAATTGATATGAACCAATTCATCTAATTTTACGAAACTTTTCCAAAAATCATGTGTCATGGGTGAAAATATGAAGCTAATGAGAAATGGGTAACGAACACATGTATGGCCCTGGCCATACTTGTGCATTTTTGACCCTAAGCTTTATTTTCGAGTTTTTGTGTATGATGTTGTTTTTGAGTAATTTTTCCTATTCTTGTTTATCTTTATATGATCCCATAATGATTTATGTGTCTATTTTAGGTGTATAATATACCCAGATGAATTCCCACCCCTCTTTTGAGCGCGTGACTCAAAATAATAGATGTGTAACCATGTCTGATAAGTCGATAATATATGTATAAGACACACAAAGGGATGATGTGGTATCTACCAAGAACTTGTCTTTATAAAAGGATGTGCACGAGGGAGAACATGATGCGTAATAAGAGAAAAAATAGAAATAAGAATAATACTATAAATAATGTGAACAAGAGAACTAATAGTAACAACAACAATAAGCATATGTAATTAGAAACAAGTGTAAAGAGAACAATGCAAATAATGTCACACAAAAGGTCTCGTGCCTACAAACATCAAACACCACGGTGTTGTCGGATAATCAAGGCCCTTGGGCCAGCAAAGAAAGAGATGAATTTCACATAAGAAAGGCATGATGCCACAAACATGGGACACCCATGGTGTTCAGAAAACAAACAAGGCCCTTAAGACACAATAAGAATAGCAAACAAATAACCACAAATACAACTAACACGCATGTATAGAAGAAAAGAGTACCATAATGTGATGAAATGATATGACAAGTGATATATCGAGTATGTGAAAAAATTTGTCAACACCGCATAAAACATATGTGTTAGTCATGTTAGTTGAAAATATAACAAAGACACCATGTATGTAATCAAGTGTAACGAGGAAGTGAAAATGAACTATAATTAAGTAATAACACCTAGTTTGTGTAGAGGGATGCCCCAGAAGAAGTATGTAAGGAACCACAATAGCTTTCATAATCATGCATCCAATCTGTATGTCCTACATCATGCTCAATATAGCTCATGAAGGCATGTGTGTAAAAAGAAAAAATCTATCTATCAAATCATAAGGATAAACAACATGTATAATGCAAAGTGCTAATAATGTATGCTAGGTAAACAAGTCTTGATTTTTGCATTATTGAAAATATTTGATTTTTCTTACTTTTTGTGATTATATTAATGTTTTTTATATTTTATAGTGCATAGCTATGTACAAGAAAGGGGATAACATGAAAGTTATCTATTGAGAAAATCCAGGAGGTGAATCAAAAACCATAGATGATGGAGGCTTAGTCCCCAAATGTGCCAAAGAAGGTCTAAGAGAAGCATTAGGTGACGTGTCTCTAGCAATAGTGTGTGTAGTAGAATACTTTGAATTGCAATTTGTGAGTAGAATATTTTTTCTTCAAAATATTGCAATTAGTTGGTATTGATTTTGGTGGATATGTAGAAACTATTGTTATAGAAGAGGTATGACATAATGGGAGTGAATTTTTTTGGAAATGTGACCCTTAAGAAAGTATGTAGGGGCATGCAAGGAAATATATTCTTGGAAAAGAAGAAGGGAGATCTAGATATACCCTTGATCAATGGAGAAGGTATCATACCGTGGTGCATTTCGATGAACATCAAATATATAGTAATAATTGGTAGGATTACTCAAAAATAACAAGTTATGAGTAAGAATGTAATGTTGGATTCATGAATGGTTCATAATGTAGAATAATGACACATGAGATCTAATTTAAGTATTTATCAAGAGGACAAGGAGGTGGATTCGTTGGGGGTGTTATATGTTTCCATTTAGTTATCTTTATACATAATAACCAAACATTGAGAAATATGTAAAGCTTCCGGTGAAACAATGTCCGATTCTTCATCAATAGGCTCAAGATTGTTCAAATGAGTATGAGGGTGTTTATAGAAACTATTGTGCATGTTTCCCCAAGAGGAAATTTTAGATTCATACTCAGGATTTAGATTATAGTTTCCCATTCTTTTAGAGATCCATGCCTATAGTCATTGATACTTGTTTTATGATAATCCACAATAGATGCTTCCGTACTAGTAATAGGTGTATAATCATTTGTATTATAATTGCAATCAATATTGATATGTAGATTAGAATCTATCATAGCTTACTCGTGGAGAAGGAGATATATCCATAGAAGAATTGGTTATCATATCAATTTGTTCATCATATTTGATATCATAATCCCAATCATCAACCTAGTTATCATCTTTGTTCAAATGGATCCGTGTTGGTAATATGGTGCTAGCCTTGAGATTTTCCTTTGTATGCTCTATGTGCTCTGAGGCCATGTGTAATTGGTCATGTTCGATTGGTAATAATTTCATGGTAGTTTGTACAATAGTAGGATGTAAGTATTTAACTAATATTGGTGCTTTTGAAGGAGGTATTTCATTCTTATCCTCTTGTTGAATAGGTGGCTCTTGTATTATTACAAAAGTTGCATCATTCAATATTGCATTATGTTCACTAGACATAGATGGATAAACTTTAGGAATCCATTGAGATTTAAAAATTGGAGATGAAGGTGTAGTAAAATTTCATGTAGCAAATGAAATAAATTCCTTACGCTCAAGTTGTTGGATTCTTCATTATAAAACATAGCAATCATTGTCGTGATGTCCATTAATTCCATGATAATTGCAAAATGGTTGACCTTTGATTCTTTCAAGTTGATAGTATGGATAGTAATGAGTAGGTAAAAAGATATTAAGTGCTTATCAAGTATCTCAAATAGGATATCATGTTGTCTAGCATTCTTATCAAACTAAAGAGGTTCCTTCGGTTGTGGTTGCCTTAGTGGTTGATATTGATCTTGTGGAACACACATTGTTGCCTCTATGTAGGAATTTTACTTCACTTGTATGAGAACATGTATCATGTAAGGCATTTGTATGACATGGATTGTTGGAAGGATTATTTAGATGTGATATAACATCTTGAGAGACTATATTTCAGTAGGCATGGCTTGCAATTAGGCTTGAAAAACATGTTGTAATGATTAAATGGATTTTAGGAGGGTGTTATAAAAGCTAACATCATTATGAATATAAGGAGATGAAATAGAATAGGCCATGATGGCAGAAACAATGATAGAAAAAATAATCCAATTATTAGAAAATAATTATAATGAATACATGAAGGGCCAACAATCAAGAGACCATGGGGATAAGACCCAAAAAGTGATGTTGAGCAAAAAGTGATCATCATCAAATGAATAAAATGACCATATATCAAAATAGATTTTGAATTTTATAAAACAAAAGAGGTATTTTTGAATGTACTTATTATAAATACAAATATCCAAGGGATTTTTCCAAAAGTGTGTATTTTTTTATCATGCCCTAATTACTAAAAATAGTAATTTTGAATTTCCGAAAGGTGTGCTAAAAATGATGGAAAAGCGAGATTTTTTTCCATTAAATATGTAAAATTTATGTGAAAGGAATTTGAAAATAGAATTGTTATGCTCAAGATATAAAATAAAATGTGATTTTGTAATTAAGAGACCTAGAAAGTGACCCCTGATTATAACCAACCATAAAACCTTATGAAAACTTGTGCAAACCATATTTAGGGCTGAAGATACAATGCAAATAGGGAACCCTATGGTAGCTAGGGTTTGGAGATTATAAGGCATACTACATGAGGAATATATCCTGAATTAGATTAAGGATTTGATGAAAAGTGGGTTGAACAAATTTTTTCACCATTTTTAGATTTGATCGGGGTTTTTACACTATA
The DNA here is from genome assembly GCA_018340775.1 of Taxus wallichiana var. yunnanensis. Taxonomy (NCBI): domain Eukaryota; kingdom Viridiplantae; phylum Streptophyta; class Pinopsida; order Cupressales; family Taxaceae; genus Taxus; species Taxus wallichiana. Next base: position 238,207,882 of record CM031238.1, on the reverse strand, counting down.
ATAAAACAAAGAGTGAAATATAAGCTACATGGGGTTATTATGATTAATTAAATTCCAACATTAACCATTCAATATTAGAATAACACATTAATACTTGTAACAAATGTACACAATACAATACAAGTTCACAAACACAAGGGATTGAGTGCACTTAGCTATTTATAGATGATTCTAGACTAACTGGGTGATTTGAATGATGGAATAAGGAGATAGAGACTTAAGCTAGCATAATTTTGTCATGATAAATGCCTAGCATGAAAATTTTAAAATTTTGGTCATGACAACCAAACCCACACTTGAAATTCCCTTTCCTAGTCAATGTAAACCTTCCTCCGGCCATCATTTCAAGTAATCACCTTCATATTGGCTGCGAGGAACATGCTAACATGATTTTCAAGTGTGTTTCATGTGCATAGATATGTAATCGGATTTATTCATGAAGTTAATGATATCTATGAAATAACAATACTCCTGAAGGCTTAAAAATGGATATTTTTGGTCTTTTTGTCACTGGAAAACATCTTTTGGAAGCTTACTAGGAAAATTAAAATCATTTGGGAGTTTTATGGGGAAAATGAAGTTTTCAAGGTAGTTTAGGAAGATTATATGGAAATAATTTATGTCGGGAACAAGTTAAGAAAAACTAGGTCTTTTTGGGCAAGGCACTAGGAAAAACATGTTTCAAAGGAGCTAGTCACTTTGTTCGAAGGGTTTTAGGAGCCTCGTGAAGTGTTGGGAGCTCATATCCCAGGAATTAGAAATATGACAGAGCCTACTTCATGGTGCAATAATCAAGATAGAATTTTGGGAGTATAAAATTATGGAAAAATGTCCATCAGTGCAACACAAGAGTCTTTCTACAAGGTGGAACTTTCTCAAAGGGTTTTAGAAACTTTGAGAAGATTTAGGAGCCTAACCAAAGGTAAATTTGGATTACATTGGGCCCTCCTTATGGTCCATGTGTTGGATTTATTAATACAGATTCCAGACTCCGGTGGCAACTCCGCTTACTAGCGTATGCACGTAGGTAAAAGTGGAAAGTGGACTGAAAATGAAAATTTCAAGCTGAATTAGGTATTAAACATAGTGTTACTGAACTCATTGGATCCTTTGGAGTAAAATTCATATAAGTTTGGTACTCCGGAATCCATTTCTTGTTCCCGGGCTCGAAAATCCACTCCTTAGCCTATTTTTATGTTGAGATTGATGACATCAACATTCCAAGAAGCTTGGGTGAGGTTTTGGAGGCCTGATATCCATTTATATATTTTTTACAACATGCAAGGGGACATGGGGGACACCAAAGTGTGATCCCCCATTGATTTTTTTTTACGTCACTTAAAATGCAACATAAGTGGTTAGAAACAAGTTGTAAACTCGCTTTAAGTTGGGTTTTGACCACTTTTCATGATAAATGGACCCATGGAGGAATTTTGGAAGTGTGATGACCCTTTGTCCCTTTGTTAGAACTAATAAGGGGATATGGGGGCACAAAAATGCGACCCCCTATGGAGAAAAATTTTTGTCACTTAAAAGTCATCCTATGTTAACAACTCACCCTTTTCATAAAATTTGGCCCGCTCCTCATGAGAACATCACCCATGGAGAATTTTGGAGAGTTGGATGTCCCTTTTTCTCTTTTCACCCTATTTTTAGGGTGTAACCACACCACTACCCTCCACCTGATCTAGGTTGAGCTTGTTTGAGTCTAAGATTGTTCAAGGTGTGCAAATGAGAGGAAAAACAAGTTTGAAAGAGAGAAGGTCATTTAAGTGCAACAATTATTCATTTTTGTATTTCATTTATGTTATTTTATCTACCTCATTTGTTTTGGTATGATATTATTATTCTAATTTCTTCATACATCCTCCATGCCAAAACCACTTTTTCTCATATCTTCCAAAGCCCATGTCTGTTTGCCATGAAACTTGGACTATAGCTTCCTTACAAAAAATTATTTAAGAAGAGTATTCACATGCCTCCTTGATGATATAAGATATTTTCTACATCCATTTGAAAATTTCAGCCCAAAAATATGTTTTCTCGGATCTACAAAAACTTGACAATTGAAATCCATTGAAAATTGGAGCAAAGCCTCTTTGTGACAAAAATAAAATTTTGAGACTAATTTCATTCCATTTCAAAACTGGGAAGTATGATGTAGAGATAAAATAAAACAAAAATATCATTCAAATTTCAATAATTTGCAAACAACAACTTAACCCTCTCTCTGCATTGAGGATCATATTCCCATTTTTGTGTTCTAAAAAATAAGCAATCTATCACAAACTTATGTCATAAACAACTTCATGTAAAAATTTCAAAAACTATTTCCTTAAAAACCCATTTTAAAAATTGTCTCATCATTATACCCTAAAAATTTTAGAGTCTAAATCTTCAAAACGTGGGAGATATATTCATTTTACCAGACATACATTCTGTCAAACAATTTGTGTGCATCCTCAGTCTAGTTTGGAAAATGTGTCATAACGCAAAAAATGTTGATCATAAAGGAAAAAAATTAAAAAAACCATTTGAAAAATGATATTATTCTCCTATGATCCAAATTTAACATTATTGGGATTTGAAATGAAATATTTATGATGACTGTCCTCAAACAAGTCATCTAACTTTCTGCTTTTACGTATTCACACTCTAAGCAACAATTTTCAAACTAAAACAAGACATGCAAAAATCAAAACCTTTATAGGTGATTTAATGAGCTTCACATAATCCTTGACATGTAAATATAAAGGGGAATCACAGATTCATCAAACTTACATATCAAGCCCAAAATTTCTCATATGCAAGACAAGAGTTCATCAATTCAGTCTACCACCATCCTTCTACAAAGTTTCAACCACATACTCTTCAATTAAAATGAAAGGAAACCACATATTATTGACCAGAAAATCAAGGAAAATATTATCAAAATAAGATACTAATGCCAAAACTGATTTCTTCATCGGAGCATACATACTTTGTACAAACATTTTGTGTTTCTCGAGACTTCTCCATTTCTTTCTCTTGAGGAATCCTTTAAAAAATGACTAACACTCTTCCTAAATTTGAACTCTCAGTACATGTACCAACTAATAAAAATGTAACTTACCTCCTAGATACTTCATGATTGTCACATTGTGACCTTTTGACTTCCAGTCATCTCCTAGTTGCATAACTACCCTCTCCATACTATTTTGAACACGTAATGACTCTCCTACACACTTAAGACTCAATACACATGTCATTCACCCTAATAAGACACATATAAGACTCCAACAACACATAATAACATCTAACATACTTAAAATACCTTTTACAAGACCATACATCCATTACATCCCTTTGAATTTTCAAATTCCCCTTTTGGAGGGAAAGTATAGAAGATGGGATAATTCAAATTTTCCATCCTCACTACTTGCTTGAAAGGACTCATATGAACTATTAGAGCCTCTAAAGCCTACCCACATCTCACATTGACTCCAAGCCATAAGCAATTGGAATTTTAAGGTCTTCTTATGGATGCTCCTGCATCATACTCCCATGGTGGAGAAAAATCTGCATATAGTTCACTTCCTTTCTCATGTCTTCATCATGTTTTCTTTTCTTGTGGCTTCTCTTCTTGCTCTCATTATCCTTGCATTCTTCATAACCACTAGGGTCCCATGTAGTTGTCTTTAGTCTTCCATTTTCTTTTACTCTTCTCCATTTCTCTTTGATCTTCACCTTTACTTTCATCATCTTCAAGTTTCCATGCTTTGTAACTACACACACAAACACAAAAATGACAAAAATATATTGTTCCTTCCTCCTTATGCTTTTGCTCATCCACATACAATCTATATAATCATCATTATATTTCTCAAAAACTTCATATTATTGCCTATTAGCTTGGTTTTCTCGTCCTTCACCATCTCAAGCTGCCTTAACCCTGCATTTTCTTGTTCCTTGCTTTCATTTACATCATCACATGCCCAAGAAATCATTTTTGTCATAGTTGTACTTGCATTCTCCTTGCCATCCAACTCATCTAGTAAATTTTGCAAAACATCATCAATATCATCCATAAAAGCTTCATTCAATTCTTTCTCATCATTATGTTTATCATCTTAAAATGCACAATTAACATCACTTTGTACAATTTCAAGGAATTCACCCACTCCATCTTCAATATCAATCAACAAGGAATCAACTTTACTTACCTTGCATTCTTGTTTTTCTAAGTTAACCTCTGAAATCTAATTGCTCATTATAAGTTTATCTCCTTTATCTTACATTTCATCTTCATTCTTCTTCTTGTCAACCTTATCTTCCTTCTTTTATTATCTTCTCAACTTCTTTTCCTCATTCTGGATCATCCTCTTCACTCTGCAACATCTAATTTCTTTTTACAATTTGCATCACATGCCATTTAGCTTTCTTTTTCATTACAAACTCAAACACATACATTGGTTTCTTCTTCATTATCTCTTTCAACTACTATATATCTGCCCTCTGTTTCTTCATCTCTTATTCCATACATTATTCTTGCTTCCTGTTCTTGTTCTCTCTTCTTCTTCTTTGACTCTTCTTGCTTCCTCTTTTTGTAGCTAAGCAACTTCCACAACTCTCGATTGGTTCTTCTTGATCCATGTTTGTATGAAAAGTCTATTTCACCTTTCCTCTTCTCTTCCACACCTCACCTTGGTCTCACCAAGTCTTTTGATGTCTTCACTATAAGTTTTCAACTTCTCACCCTCCTCTTCACCTGTTACTTCATTCACAACATAAACTTCCACACACTTTGTTAGCCAAAAAAGTATATATTTGATCTTCAAAACCAAATCACAACACAAAATCCACACTCACGATACCAAATGATGCGAGAGATAAAATAAAACACCGATATCATTAAACTTTAAATAGTTAGCAAACAACAACTTAACCCTCTCTCTACACTAAGGATCATACCCCCATTTTTTTGTGTTCTCACCAACAAACAATCATCACAAAATTATATCACAAAAACTTCATGTAAAATTTTTCAAATAACTATTTCCTTAACAACCCATTTAAAAATGGTCTCATAATTATACCCTAAAAATTTCAGATTCTAAATCTTCCAAATATGGGAGATACATTCATTTTACCGAGATAGACATTATGTCAAACAACTTGTGTGTATCCTCAATCCAGTTGGGAAAATGAGTCATAAATAAAAAAATTATAATCATAAAGGAAAACGATTCAAAACCCATTTGAAAAATGATATTATACTCCTATGATAGAAATTTCACATTATTTGGATTTGAAATGAAAAAGTTATGATGACTTTCCCGAAACATGTCATCTAACTTTCACATGCAAATTTTCTGTATTCACACTCTAAACAAGCTGTTTGCAAACTAAAACAAGACATGCAAAAAGAAAACATTTATAGAGGATTTAATGAGCTTAAAATCCTTCTCTAATGGCCCTCCACATAATCCTTGACATGCAAATATATAGAGGAATCACAGATTCATGCAACTTACATATCAAAACCAGAATTTCTCATATACAAGACAAGAGTTCATCAATTCAGTCTACCACCATCCTTATACAAAATTTCAACCACATACTCTTCAATGAAAATGAAAGGAAACCGCATATTATTTACCATACACTCAAGGAAACTCTTATCAAAACAAGATACTAATGCCAAAAATGATTTCTTCATTAGAACATATATACTTTGTACAAATATTTTGTGTTTTTTAGACTTCTCCCTTCCTTTCTCTTGAGGAATCCTTCAAAAACTAACAAACACTCTTCCTAACTTCTAACTCTCCATGCATGTACCGACTACTAACAATGTATTTGACCTCCTAGTTGCTTCATGACTGTCACATTGTGACCTTTAGATTTCCATTCACCCACTAGTTGCATAATTGCCATCTCCATACTATTTTGAACACTTAATGATTCTCCTATACATTTAAGACTCAATACACGTCCTTCACACTAATAAGACACCTATAAGACTCCAACAACACCTAATAACCTCTAACATACTTAAAATACATTTTGAAAGACCATACGTCCATTACATCCCTTTGAATTTTCAAATTCCCCTTTTGGAGGGAAAGTGCATAAGAAGGGACAATTCAAATTTTCCATCCTCACTACTTTCTTGAAAGGACTCATATGAACTATTAGAACCTCTAAAGCCTTCCCACATCTCACATTGACTCCAAGAAACATGAAATTGGAATTTGAAGGTCTTCTTATGGATGCTCTTGCATCAAAGTCCCACTTCTAAAAATAGTAAGCCTTCCTAAGCCTCACTACAATAGATAGTAAGTGCTATAAAAAAATCATTCTCATATTTTTCATTACCCTTTGAACATCACGGAAAATCAAAATGACCAAATTAAGCAATTGGAAAATAAAATGAACTTCTCAAAATATGGCTTACTAAAAATAGTAAGTGTTGGGATATTGGTCATAAATTAAGGATTTTAAGCCCCTCGTGTTGAAGAAAGAGTACCTGGATATGTTTGGGATAGTTTTGGAACATCACAGTGGTTTGACGGGCTCAAAAGTTCATATTTTGCACCTTCAATTGAGTATGGGAGCCACTTCTATACTTAGCAACGATAAGGTTCACAGACACCGTGGCTTGCCACCACGAGAGGAAAGTGATGCCAAACAAATTATGCAAAGGTGAACCTCAATTATCCATCATATTCCCCACATCTGGCATTGAGATGTGTTTGATTAAGTATGATATTGAATACAGGGTATCTTCCTTCCCCGTTTAGAGAATAAGACCTCCTCAATTAGGAATAAGTGAACAAGAAGGTGTTTGAGTCTTTGAGGTTGATTCCATTCCATGGAGGAGGCATATTTTTCATAGAAGTGAGATTTGAATATCAAATGAGTCATGAAGAGGAAAGTGAGGTTCTCATTCCAACTCCGATCTTGTGCTTAGCTCTCTTTCCAAGGATATGGGACATCATATGAATCACACCATGACAAGGAATAGATCAAAGTAAGTCAATGTGTGTGAAAAATGGTCACTTGGAAAACAAGTGAAATTGAAAACATCATGATATCTCTGAAGGATTTGAAACATCAATAAATCTATTGAAATTTAGGTCATCAAGGAAATGGTCATTAGAAGCATGACAAGAGAAGATCACCATGAGTGATGCTAGAGTCATCTCAAGTTCACAAACAATGCATATCTCATGATAGTGTTTTTGAACACTCATTCAAATGCCTTGAAGTGTATCTGCATCTCACCAAAGGAGGAATTTTCAACCATAATGTTCCAATTCAATAGATGGTCGAGGGAAAGGAAATTCATTCATGATTCATCAGAAGTAGATTTTTCATCAACAAGAGCTTTCCCATCTCCGGATTTCCACTTCTTTCCACATATCTTCTCTCTTTGTTCTCTCTCTACTTTCTAATTCTCCATTGTAAATTGTACTTTATGGCTCTTTCATCCTATTCACTTAAGTGACCATTGTAATTTTTCATTGTAAAAGTCCCCTTTTCATTAATAAGAAAGGGGCTTATTTTTATTTCCTAGAGGAACGTGAAAGGTCACAAGTGGTGGGACTATGGAAGGTCACGTGGGGATAAATGAAGACATGATTGTAAAGCTATAAATTGGAATGGCTTATCCATTCCAAAGGGTTATATTTTCTTGGTTGATGGCTCCAATTTTCTTACTATAAGGAAACAACTACAATTCTTATATATCCTTGTCTTTTATTTTCTTCTCCATCTTAACTATACTCCATGAGAATGATTACTTGTGAAATATTATGCAAATAAACTTGGGTTTACTTGTGTTTTATTCCTCTTTCCTTGTAATGGTGTCTTCTCATTGATAACCTAGAAATATTTTAGTTTTATGTTGCTAAATTCAATTTTCTATTTATTTGGTAAAAACTCTTTCTCATTTTATCCCCTCTCTCCACACACACACCTTTCCTCCACCTCCTTTTTACACATGGGTTTAATGGAGTATTCCTATGTGATCCCTGGTCAAAAGGCCACACACGATGGTTAGATTAGTGTACATATTTCTTGTTTTCAATAAATGGAGCTGCCTCATTCCTAAGCAGAGGGACCTAGTCCCAAAGTGTTGATGAAAGCCCCTAATTTTTTGTTGTGACAAATTATTTTTCCAACAATTTTTTGCACCCATTATGGGACATATTTTGCTATCCTACACCCTATACTTATCCTCAAATAAGATATACCAAAAATCCATAAAAGTAAAAATAAAAAAATTCTCAAAAACATCAAAATTGATGCTTGGAAGCCACCTTGTTGTTTTCATTTGTTTTATTTCACATTCTTATTACATGTTTTCTCAAAAGATGGATGAAAAGAGATACACCAAACTAGAAAGATTAAGAGGTATATTTGATCCAATGTTTGAAGCTCTTCAAAGACAACAATATCATATCCGAAACAATCGTATTACTTATTTTAAGCATCATCTCCATCTGGTAAATCAAGAGATACAACAAGAAATCCAATTGAGAGTCCCTATGAATCTCCGGTTTCACCTCCGCTAGCTATTCATCCCCATGATAAGAAGTTGAAGAAAAATATAAGAACCCCAACCACCTGTTCTATGTGGAAAAAATATTGGTCTATTTTATCTCACACCACCTCTCCATGAATTGCCAAAGGGATCCCGCAAGAATTTTCCCAAATTCAAAGGTGACAACACTCAACTTCCTGAAGAACATATTACAGCTTTCATCACTTCATGTGGAGTTCTTAGAGTTGAACATGAATATGTTTCAATAAGGTTGTTCATGGAGTCATTTCAATAGAAATCAAATGAATGGTTTTACTTCTTGCCCTCTTGATCCATCACAAATTGGGATGATATCATAACTAGGTTTGAACCAAGATTTAAATTAGTTGAAGAATCTTAAGATCTTCTTGTTCAATTGGTCCAAATGAAGAAAGAATCAAATGAACTCATGAGAGACTTTGTGGCCTCGATATAATGGAGTGCTAAAAAGATTATTTGTGGAAGCTTCACCATCTGATGATAATAAAAAGTGATTCTTCATAAATGAAACATTACCTGAGTTTGGATTTATCCTATGGATATCTCAACCTCAAAATCTTAAAATTCCCAATAATATGCCATTGAAGTAGAAGATGATCCGATTTTTTTCTGGGAAAGTGAAGAATCCAAATGGTAAGAAAAATGGTCAAACCTCCAAAGAAGGTGCCACTAATTCTCTTATTTAAAAATTGGCTAATGATGTGATTTCATTGAAGAAACAACTTACACAAGCCACCTTTTCGAGGGGAGGTTATCCAAATCAAAATCAAAATCAGAATAGATAAAAAAAAAAGGTGGAGGAGAAAGAAGATTAGCTCTTAAAACACCTCATGTTAATGCCACATGTGAAGCAAGGCTCGAAGAAGAGTATGATGAAGCTCAAATTGAATATGAAAATGATGAGGGAATTTTGGCCATTGATGAGATTGAATCTATTGGAAACATTGGATTTGAGAATATACCCCTTCTTGGATGATGAAGATGATGAAACCATTGCTGATATGAATAATCATTCTTATGCGGTGTTCACCCATTCAAAGGATAAAGAGAGGGATAATTCTTGAAAATTCAAAGATCATCAAGTGACGAATCTATAAAAAAATAACAAAAGGAGGATCACTGTTGTCATCTCCCATGCAATCAATAAAGAAGAAGCCCGAAGTATATGAAATTGTCTCTACATCTTTCAATATAGGTAATTCTACCCCTCCTTTTCAAATTTCTCCCCCATTTCTACATTCAAATGTAATGATATGAATAAAAATAGTATTAATTCCATTCCAAGAAGTAGTCATCCTCTCGCTACTACATCTACACCTTCACCCTCCTCTAAGTCTCATTTTGACATAATTGAACATGTTAAGAAGTCCAAGGTCTAAATTTATGAATTTGAGTATTTTAGGACTCATCCCAAGCAATTTGATAAACTTGTACAATTTATCAAAGGAAGCAATTCAAATTCATGTTCTATAAACCTTATTGTAAAAGAGTCACTTCTCACTCTTATAAATGCTACATCTCAGAACCTTCTTTCCTCCACATCTTCCTCTTTTGAAAAAATTGAACCCTTCTACCTCTCCTTGTTGGTTAATGGATACAAATTGAATAACTATATAGTTGACTTTGGTGCCTCGGATAACATCATGCCTGAAATTTTTTCACATGATCTTCGTATCAACCTCGTCCTTGTTGTTCCATGGAGATCAAATAAGTACATCTTGTTGGTAAAGTTAACAATGCTCAGTTAACACTTTTGGACTTTCTTGATAAGAAGGTCAATTTAAAAATACTAGTGGAAGACATTCCATTGCATATAGGATGTTATTGAGCGAAGCTTCTACAGAGACATTGATGGAAATATAAAGATGGATTGGTCATATGCCACCATACCAATAAAAGTTAAGATGAAGAAGTTACTTCTATTAAGAAAGATGAAATATATTGTTCAGATAGAAAATGACCCAAGGCGGACATTGTGTATCAAGATTCAAGAGGTTGTAACTATTTCATAACTTTAGAAGAAAATGTTGAACTTCCTATCTTGATGGAAGAGTTCCTGAAGGTGATGGAACCAATTGAGGAACATGAGGATGATTTGATGGATCCTGAATTGGAAGGTATACCCTTCCATTCAACATGGATATTGTTTCTTTGTTTGAAAATGATGAAGATTAGGTATGCCTTGACTTGCAAGAAGGAACCCCAAAATGATAAGCAATGTGGATCATGAGAAAGAGGATTTTTCAAATGAGTTATGGCCATATGATTTCCAAGTTTCCAATCATCTCCTTGAGACCCAATGTGAAGGTTTTTCAAATGAACGTGAAGGTGAGTATGGGTTAGATTTGACGAATGAATTTGTACAAGATATTTTAATGGTTGTAGAAGGAACTGAAGACCTTAAACTTAGTCTTAAAATTATGATCTTACAAGATAAGTATGAGTCTGGTTTTGATTCTTCATTTGATACACAAATGTTCAATAATGAAGTAGAATAAATGGAGGATCTCAATGTCCCTCTTGAAACATTGGATGAATGTGAAGATGAGTCCTCCTCTTTCCCATTTTGTGAAGAAGATTGTATTCATGATGAATGGAAGGAAAAGGAAATGTTTGAATCTCTTGTGGATGTATTCATTCATGAGGATAATACCTCCATCATAGAGAGTGATATCAAGGTCAATAATGAGTCGGTATGTGTGAAAGAGGAACATCTGGAGCAATTGTTGAACATAAATCAACAAGAGGTATATGATGATGTTAAAATATTCAAACTATATATCAAGAATCATCCCAAATAAATAACAAGTCATAGAGAATATGAAAAATTAGGAGCAGTTTCCCAATGGAAAGCACGAGGCTATTTGCAAACATGGTGAGCATGTAATGGCCAAAAATAAATCTTGTGATAGTGACAAAATGAAAAATGGAAAATCAACAATTGGAATGAATTTGGAAATAAATGAGTAGATGGAAACAATATGTCAAAGAAATGAAGGAAATGAGATGTCTAAATGGAACCTCACTTACCAAAACAATCATGTAAAATTTCTCAAGAAATTGAGAAAGGGGTCATATTTCATTGAACCAGTCAATGGGTTTGCAGAGAAAAAATCATTTGGTGCTACCCATGCACGGGTAACATCCAAAGGAGAAAAAGTGCTACAATGAAAGTGGGTTGTCCCCACGTGTACCATAGGTGATTTAGGTTGTGTTTTTCCCTATTGTGTGGTGTGTTTCCATTTCTATTGTATGTATTCCTTTCTGTTGTATGTTTTTTTGGTTTTTTTGTATGTGTGCTATGTGAATCTATTTTCCCAATGGATAATGTAGTGGTATGCTCCCCCATGTGATAAATGAGGTTCATGATTTCTTTTTTGTCATTTTTCCATTTCAAAAAAATTCCCCAAGTAAGAGTCAAATGTTTTCATGTTAAATGTCTAGCATGCAAAATTTAAAATTTTGGTCATGACAACTAAACCCACACTTGAAATTCCTTTTATGATCAATGTAAACCTTTCCTCCGACCAAAATTTCAACCGTGTCACCCTCATATTGGCCAAGAGGAACTTGCTAACATGACTTTCAAGTGTGTTTCATGTGCAGAGAGATGTAATTGGCTTGATTCACGAAGTTCTTGAGATCTATGAAAGAATAGTGATTTCGAAGGCTTCAAAAGGGCTATTTTTGTATTTTTCTCACTGGTGAACATCCTCCAGGAAGCTTACAAGGAAAATTAAAATAATTTGGGAGTTGTATGGGAGATAAATGAAGTTTTGTAAGGAATTTTATGAATATCATGTGGAAATAATTTATGTCGGGAATAAGTTAAGAAAAACTTGGAATTTTGGGAGAGGCACTAGGGAAAGAATGTTTAAAAGGAGCTATTCACCTTGTTTAAAGGGTTTCAGGAGCCTCATAAAATGTTGAGATCTCATATCCCAAGAATTATAAATATTACATAGTCTAATTCATGGTGAAATAATTAAGATAGAATTTTGGGAGTATAAAAATGTAGAAAAATATCCATCAATGCAATACAAGAGAAGCATTTCTACAAGGTATAAATTTCTCAAAGGGTTTCAAAAACATCGGAAGATTTAGGAGCCTAAAAAAGTTAAATGTGGAGTACATTGGACCCTCCTCATGTTAGACGTGTTGGATTTGTTCATACTCTTTCGGACTCGGTGGCAACTCCACTTACTAGCGCATGCACACGTAGGAAAAAGTGGAAAGTGGACTGAAAAGGAAAATTTAAAGATGAATCAAATCTTACACATTATGGTAATGAACTCATTGGGTCCATTGGATTCAAAATCATATAATGTTGGTCCTCTAAACTCCATGTCTTGCTCCTGACCCAAAAATCCACTCCTTAGCCTATTTTCATGTTGAGATTAATGACATCAACATTCTAAGAAGCTTGGGTGAGGTTTTGGAGGCCTAATTTCCCTTTTTACCAACATTCTAGGGGACACAAAATTGTACTCCCCCATTGAGTGTTATGTTGCGTCACTTAAAATGCAACTTAAGTGGTTAGAAACAAGTTATAAACTCACTTTAAGTTGGGTTTTGAAAACTTTTCATAATAAATGGACCCATGGAGGACTTTTGGATGTGGTATTTCCCTCTTCTGAACTGCTAAGGAGACACGGTGGACACAAAAATTATCTCCCCCTATGGAGAATACTTTGTCACTTAAAAGTGACAATGTGGGTGCTTAGGGAGGTCTTAATAAGTCACCTTTCTCATAAAATTTTCCCCCTCCTCATGAGAGAATCACCCATGGTGAATTTTGGAGAGGTTAATGTCCCTTTCCCCCGATTTTTTTTTAGTGTACAACCACACCTCTAACCTCCACCTAACCCGGGTTGAGCTTGTTTGAGTCTAAGTTGGGTTAAGGTGTGTAAATGGGAGGGAAAACAAGTTTGAAAGAGGGAAGGTCATTTAATTGCAACACTTAGCCATTTTTGTATTTCATTTATGTTATTTTATCTCCCTCATTTTTGTTGGTATGTTGTTATGCTACCAAAATTTCTTTAGACATCCTCCATGCCAAAACCACTTTTGCTCATATCTTCCAAACTCCATGTTCATTTTCCATGAAACTTGGACTGTAGATTCCTTAAAAAACACCTTTAAGAAGAGTATTTACATGCATCCATTGATGATTTAAGATATTTTATACATCCATTTGAAATTTGCATCCCAAAAATATGTTTTCTTGGATCTACAAAAATCTAGCAATTAAAATCCTTTGAAAATTGGAGCAAAGCCTCCTTGTGAAAAACATAAACTTTTGAGACTAATATCATTCCAATGCGACACCAGGAAGACCCACTTATAAAAATAGTAATCCTTACTAAGCCTCACTGATATAAATAGTAAGTATTGTAAACAATTCATTCTTAGAGTTGTCATTTCCCTTTAAACATCAGGGAAACTCAAACTTACCAAATTAAGCAACTGGTAACCAAAATGGACTTCTCAAAATAAGGCTTACTAAAAATATTATGTGTCGAGATATTGGTCATAAAAAGGATGTTGATCCCCTCATGCTGAAGAAATAGTACCTAGATATGTTTGGGACAGTTTTGGAATATGAAAATGGTTTGACAGGTTCATAAGTTCATAATTTACACCTTTAATTACGTATGGGAGCCACTTCTATATTTAATAATGATAAGTCTCAGATATACCTTGGCTTGCCACCACTCAAACCTGGATGAAAAATGATGCAAACCAAGAGAGGAAAGTGATGCCAAACAAATTATGCAAAGGTGAACCTTAATTCTCCATCATCTTCCCCACATCTGGCATTGAGATGTGTTTGATCAAGTATGATATTGAATGCGGGGCCTCTTCCTTCCCCATTTAGAGAAGAAGACCTCCTCAATTAGGAATAAGTGAACAAGAAGGTGTTTGAGTCTTTGAGGTTGATTTCATTCTATAGAGGAGGCATATTTTTCATGAAGTGATATTTGAAGATCAAATGAGTCATGAAGAGAAAAGCGAGGCTCTCATTCCAACCCTAACTTTGTGCTTAGCGCTCTTTCCAATGATAGAGGACATCATATGAATCCCACCATGGAAAGGAACAAATTAGAGTAAGTCAATATGTGTGAAATATGGTCACTTAGGCAATGGGTGAAATTAAGAACATCATGAGGTCTGTGAAGGATTTGAAACATCAACAACTCTATTGAAATTCAAGTCATCAAGGAAATGGTCATCAAGAGCATGACAAGAGAAGATCACCATGAGTGATGTTGGTAGTCATCTCAAGTTCAAAAACAATACATATCTTATGATAGTGTTTTTGAACACTCATTCAAATGCCTTGAAGTGTATTTGCATCTTATCAAAGGAGGAATTTGCAACCATAGTGTTCCAATTCAACAGATAGTCGAGGGCAAGGAAATTCATTCATGATTCATTAGAAGTAGATTTTTCATCAACAAGAGATTTCTCGTCTCTGGATTTCCACTTCTTTCTACATCTCTTCTCTCTCTCTCTCTCTACTTTCTAATTCTCTATTGTAAATTGTAATTTATGACTCTTTCGTCCTATTCACTTAAGTGACCATTGTAATTTTTCATTGTAAAAGTTCCCTTTTCATTTATAAGAAAGGGGTTTATTCTTATTTCCTAGAGGAATGTGAAATGACACAAGTGGTAGGACTATGAAAGGTCATGTGTGGGATAGATGAAGAGACATATTGTAAAGGTATACATTAGAATGGTTTCTCCATTCCAAAGGGTCAAATTTTCTTAGTTGATAGCTCCCATTGTCTTACTACAAACAACAAACTACAATTATTTTATCTCCTTGTGTTATGTTTTTTCTCCATCTCAACTCTACTCCATGAGCATGGTTACTTATACGATATTATGCAAATAAAATTGGATTTATTTGTGTTTTTTTCCTCTTTCCTTCTCATGGTGTCTTCTCATTGATAAGTTGGAAATAGTTAGGTTTTATGTCAAGTAAACTCAGTGTGTTATTTATTAAGTAAAACCCCCTTATCACTTTCTCCCCTCTCTCCATACACACACATTTCCTCCACCTCCTTTTTTCACATAGGTTTAGTGGAGTATTCTTGTGTGATACCCAATCAAAAGGCCATGCACGATGGTTTGAGTAGTGTGCATATTTCCTTGTTTTTAATAAATGGATCTGCCTCATTCCTAAGTAGAGGGACCTAGTCCCAGAGCATTGGTGAAAGCACCTAATTTTACCATGTGACAAATTAGTTCGCCAACACATCACAACTAAAATTATGACTTGGATATTATCTTGGGCAGGACCATACAGTAGGGGTAGGAAATTTTGTACGGTCTTGGCCTATTTGTATGATATTGACCTTGCTCATAACTAGTATCTAAAAATTTGTAGGCTTGTCACTTGTTTGAATTTCTTCATCACTCTCTATCAATCCCTATCAATCGAGTGTGGGGTCCTCGATTTATCTTTCAAACCCTAACTGTGGATGAGAATTCCTACAAAACAAATAGTAGTTGGGTTGTGGGTACCCCCGTGTATTGCCGACATTGGAAAAATCTGAAGATGCCTCAAAATGCATGTCATTCTCTACCTAGCATATGATATCTAGCTATAGTGCAATCATATTTGGTACCCTTCTCTACGACAAATTTTGACTTGATTTTCACTCTTGTCAATCTACTTGAGTGAGTGAATTTGAGTGCTTACAAATGTGGGAAACATTCCCTAGACCTAATGGGAAGCTTTAGAATTGTAGATGGTGCTTCCCTAATGAATGTACAAAGGTATTTGTAGAGTGTAGGGATATTTGGGTGTCTTTTGTGCTAGATTTTGCAATAGGATTCCATAAGAGTGCTAGGTTACAAATGAGGTGAGTTTCACTTGCTTATATATGCTTCCGAAGGTGATTTAAGTTACAAAGGATGAATGAGGAGGAGTAAGTGACCCAAAGAATAATGTGCGATAACAAATTTGGGTCCAAAGTGAGTAATGTCAAAACTATACAATAGGATCAAGATTGTACGAATGTTCCTACCCTTATTGTATGTTTTTGACCCAAAAGGGATAAGATGAAGTGTGAAGTTTTGAAGCTAAGAAGTGGAGTTTCTTGTTGGGTTTCATACATTCAATTCTTAGAAATTGGAAAGAGATGAGTGTGTATGATCAAACAAGCTATACAAGAGACCTATAGATGTACTAGATGAAAGTGAGTGAAATGCACTTTTTGAGCAAGAGAGAAATGTCAAGACTAGCGAGTTGTCAAAGAGTAGAATTACCAAATTTGAGTATCTATAGTTGTTTTGGAGACTCTACCTATATCATATGTTGGCATATAGTTATATCCACATGAATTCTTAGTTGATTGTATTTCACTCTTACATATAGGAAACATATAGAAGAAATCCAGTTAGTAATAAATGTAGAGTTCTCTCGAAGGTTGTGATTTGAATACTATTATATGGGAAAATTTTGAGAAGTAATTAGGCAAGAGGTACTTCTCTACGACACATCAAAAATCTAAAATTAGTGAATTTCAGTAGCTACAAAAATAAATTTCTTTAGTTCTTTGAATATGAAACCAAGTTTTTGATTGTCTTATGTTATGTGGATTACATGATGGATGAGGAGACTAAGATAACTAAGTTCAATTTAGTCCTCAAACCTCGATTATGAATTATTTTGACTTAACCAATCCTAATACATTGTCTTCTACGGTTGAGACAAAATATACAAGGCTAAAGCAAAACAAAAATATAAGATGAAAGACAAGCAACAAATTTTAAACAAGAGCCCCTTCAAAAACAAGTCTTTTATTGCTCCCACTCCCCAAATTTTCAATAAATTGGATTCCAAAATCCTTTTTATAAAGAATAGGAATTCATTTGGTGGTTAAAGAAATCAAGGTAGAGGAGGCTTTAAGTCTCAAAATTTTTAATGGGGACAACATGGAAGCTTCTGTGGACATTCTGACGATAAATTCAATCACTCTTTGTTTTGGTGCTAACCAAGTTCCAACCGCACGTAAAAATGTTGGATATGTGGAAATAAGGGGAACTTCAATAAAAAATATTCCAAATACCTTGCTAGCGAACAATCTAACCATCATATCCCTAACATCATTAAGACAATCCTATCTCAAAAAAACCATACAATATGACTCAAAGCATACTTAATCTTGGTAAAATGAAACATGAATCTCAACTCAATCAATAATACTCAAAATTGTATTCACAATATATGAAGAAATAAAGTTTTTCCCAAGAAAATGTTGAAACATAGTTACCAAGGAAACTATTTCTTCAAATCATATGCCATAGCATATTTATTACCATTTTTATGACTTAAATGTCATCTAAATAGTGAATAGAAAGATCAAAGATACGAACCCGAATCAAAGCTAGTATATTTTCTTTTTTTTTCTACTAAAAAAATTTCGGGATGTTTTGTTTCTTTTGTTTCTTTGTGATAAAGATTCCTAGAGTCTTGAACTAGAAAATATCTATATTTTAGATTTTTTCTATTTCTTTCTTTTTCTCTTTGAACTCGTTTAGATCGTCGAGTAACCCTTCATTGTTATTTATAAAATTAAAAATATTCAAAAGATTTGTTATGCTTCTTAAGATATATCTAAGCATGGTGAGACTGAAAAACAACCAACAATAAAGAAAATGTCATGCTATTGAGAGTAAATGCTCATCTTAAGAGGTAATTGAACCAAAACTAGAAAAAATTAAAACATAACCATACAACTTGACTTATCTTCTCAAATTCATGATATAGTTGCCAAGAAAATGGTTTAAAACAAAATGAAAACTTCCAACCTCTCTTCAAGTAACACACAAATTTGGTTTTTGAGATGAACAAACACTTTTGAACTGTTATTCATTCAAATTTCATTATTAATGAGGAGAAACATTAATATAACTTCTAAATTTTCAAGTAAAATACTCCAAGATGACCTTCAAACTTCTTGAACACTCTTCAACAATATTGAAAATGAAAAAAATTCCAAAGTATTTTAAAAATAAAATAAACTAGGATTTCAAAGATGAAACTAAGCATCCTTATTAATCAAAACTTCAATTTAAGGTACCCATAGAGATTAACGATGAAAAATGCATTTTTTTATAAGAATGAGTAGCTTTAAGACTGTGAAAATATCACCTATACCTAGGGGCTAGAAACGATCAAGTGATCTAAAATGTGTAAATTTGAGCTCAAATACATGCCTAGAATGAGTCAAAAACATTGCAAAAACTTACAAACAATTGCCTTCCATCTTCCAAAGAGATAAGGTTTTCTCAAATCTAAATGCTAAAGGTCAAAACCAAGCTATGAATATTTCCAAGTCAAAATCCAATAAAATCTCGATCAAAATATGAAGGGCTTGGTTTTGACCTTTAGCATTTGGAAATGAAGAAAGTGGGTAAAATTCCTTATTTGAATCTAAAACATACATTTAAACACTAAGAAAAATTTTAGTTATTTTTGGTGATATGGGGACCTCCCTCGACCATATCACTAACCATTTAAGGATATAAAAGAAATTGCATCCAAAGCCTATGAAGGGATCGATAGGTTGATTTCGCAAGGAAAAGACTATTGAGTCAATTAAATAAGATGATTGATGATTGGATGTCATAATATTGATGAGAAGGATTTTGTATGATATCTCCCCTCAAGTGACAATTTTGGATCCGAAAGTTGCCCAAGCATAAAACGAGACAGAAAGTGGCAATTGATAATGATAGAAATTGAAATTTGGTGAAATCATGACGAGTGAAATAAAGGAAATTGTTTCCCTAGCTGTGTGTAGGTGAAAATGTGATGATTTATATGTACAATATTGAACACAAGTTAGAGATCTTGAGAGTAGTGTTGCTCCAACCCTAAGTGATGAAAAATGATTGCAAAGAAAATGATGTATGAAAAGTGGTGGTTATGAAAAAGCATGTAGAAGGAAGTGAATTCCCACAAATGTTCATTCCAAATAAGGTGGAATGTAAGTATGAAAGATGAATGGTTGAAATTATGGAGTGCGAAATCACGTGTAGGTGTATAAACATGGTTTGTAACAAGAGTGTTGGTGAACACATGATGAGAGAGAAAGCATGAGTCATGAGATAATAAGTGATATAAAACAAGATCTTGAACAAGGTATAAACATCATTTGGTGACATACTATCCCTATGTCTCATTGAGATCTTGTGGTGCATGTTTAAGTTAATTACTACTTGAATGGAAGACTCGTAATACAATGATTGAAAAAACAAACCAATGTGTAAGTTTGAGTGAAATAGGTGATTGGTGATATCTGGAATGGAAGGAAATTGTAATATATGCATTGCTCCACTTGCCATCCATATGTCTATAGACTGACGAATATACCTTTGATTCTAGTCACACAATTTCTCTCTCTGCTAGTTAGGAAACCATAGCCTCAATAGAGATCTTGGAAAGACTCTTGATAGAGAGACAATTGATATTGCTCTTTATTTATTTATTTATTTTTGAATTACAACTTTTACTTTTGATTTTTTGACATGATATTCAACTCTCTCAATTTTCCAAGGGGTTTAGAACCACTAGTGGCTTGATGGAGGAAATGGAAGTGATTGTGGAGACAACATTGGCGAGTATAAAAAAATGCCCGGGGCCTTCACAACAAGTTGTTAAGTGTGTAAGAGTGAATGAATATCTAGGAAGAAATTTGTTCTTAATTCACCAAGTGGCAAGATACAAAGTTCAAGCAATTGTAGTAGAGACCTTTTAAATCACAAAACATGACAACAAGCTAATCAAGAGGCCACCCAAAAGTTGGGAAACAAACCATGACATGGAATGTGAACAAACTATAAATGAAGTGTGTAGAATGAATTAAGAAGTGGAATGAATATAAATGAATGGAGAAAATGTGGAAGAACATCCATGAGCAAGTACTTTTTATTGCATTTTTGGGATATATAGATTTTTTTGGATTTTGAAAGATGTTTGGCTATTTTTGGATTTTGTTTGTGTTTGTGTTTTTTTCATTGATTTGATAGTGTCAAATGTGCAGAGAATCAATACATGTTTACAATCTAGGATGGATGAAGAGAATTAGAATGTATGGAGCATGTAGAATGTGGTAGTGAAGACAAATGAGATTCTTGAGTCCATGTAGGGACTAGATGAGTGAGAGACATGATGTATAGAATAAGATGATATATGAGGTAGATAATGGGATTGGATTGTATGATGTGGATGATGAGTGAAGCAATGATGGAAAATAAAAGCCATAAAATGGTGGTGAGTGGAGGACGTGAGTGTGGGATGAAGAAAATAAGAAAGATGTCAAGTGTGGTAAATGTGTGATAATTTTGGGTGGATGAGGACATGAAAATAGATCAATGGTAGAAGATAAAGTGATATGAAGCATGGTGCTAGTGATGATGTCGGGTAGAGAACATATTGATGTTTGAAGGAAGCGTGAGAGCCAAAGGTGTGGTCTTGTGATAAATGGGTGTGATGAGAGGATGATTACATGGAATAGGAAGGGGTATGTAAGAGTGGATGTCAAATAAATGAGAATGTGGGAGAAAATAAAAATGATGTGAAAGTGTAATTGGATGTGGAGGAGGATTGTGAGGTAAATGTGTAAGAAAAAATGGTTGTGTGGTCATGATAGATGATGTGAATAAAGGAGGAGTCGGTAATAAGAATGGTTCCTAAATGAATGCTTTGGTGGAGGAAAGAAATTGAATATGAAAGAATGCTATAAAAGAGGTGAAGCAATGAGAGCAAGTGTAGGTGACTTGTGAGGAAGAGATGGAAGAACAAATGGATACAAATTATGGGGAATAAATGCAAGGGGAATGTGAATGAGCACAATAGATGGTATATGATGCAATGGTGGTGTCGATATCAAGAAGGGTTCCTAAATGAGTGATGATGAAGGAAATAAGATGTGCATGGAAGAGGGATCTGAAATAGATAAAGCAATGGGTGAATTGAGATGTGATGAACAATGCAATGTAGGTGTGGTAATTGGTTTTCTACTAAGTGGGGTGTGTAAGATAAAATCAAGTGATGAATAAGAGGATGTGGTGGTCAAGATAGAATCATATGATGATATAAATACTGGAAATATAGATAGATGTGGTAAAAATGTGGAGGAATTTGGAAAGGATGATGATGAGACCATGTTAATGAAAAATTAATATCATAATTGCATAAAGAAAATTGAAATCTTACTCTTTATTCTTCTTGCTACATTCATAGGAAGTATTACATCCATTTAAATAGGAGATGTTGTTCCTATATTTAAGGAGATATAATCTCCATAAATATCTCCACACATAACTCCTAAAACAACTCCATGCTATTTTATGTGAGATTTTGTTTTCTCACAAAACTAATATTGTTAATGATTTGTTTACTCAACAACTCATAACAATATTTACTCACCCACTCATAATTACATTTACAATAATGTAATTAATTATTACAACACATATTATATTATCCTAGATAATATAATCACTTACATAATATTCTATGTTCACACTACAACATAGATATTCCTAACATTCGCCCCCTTAGTGTGAACATGGGGTAAGAGCTCCTGGAAACATCAAACTTGTCGGAGTAGCCATTGCTACTGGATCTTGCTATCTGGATCTTGCTGCTAATGATCATCCTTGTCGTATGAACATCTTCATCGACTGATCACCTTCTAACGAAGTACCTTCCACCGAAGTATGGCAGTCAGAGGACCGTATGATAGTCAGAGGACCGTACGTAGATGATTTGCCCCTGTAAGCTGAGTCAAGCAGTTTGCTTCTTCCACACCAAATAGACACTCATGAACTGTTGTTAGTCTATGTGAACACATTAAAATCAAAACATGAAACTAGTTTCACCCCCTTGTGTATAAACACACCACATAACTGAAATAAAATATCACCACATTTGTCTACGACCCCATCGTTGGTGAATGACGAGAGGACGCTGATTTTCCTCCTTCCTCCAACAAGAAAAGAGTCTACCATAGGAAATCCTCATCACTAGGACATGAAAGTTCTTCATCAGTTGAGTAGACTTCCCAATCAGTTTCTACTTCAGCTAGAAGGGCTTTCTGATCTATCTTGTCATCAAGAAGATCCTGAGCTCTCTTTTTACAGTTCAGTATTACATGCCCAATCTCATTACAATAAAAACATTTTATTTTTCCATGTGAAGGAACCTTCTTTGGTTTATGTTTTTCCTTCTTAGATGAGGAGCTAGGTTTGTTTCCTACATATAGTACTTCTTCATGTTCTTCATGACTGCTTTGTTCTAACAATGTAGAAATCACTCCTTCTAGACTAATAGTAATTTTACTCAAAGTAAATACAATATTTGAGTAACTCTTAGGCATGCTATTAAGAAGAATAGCTTTAGCATCATCATCTTTTACATGTTCTTTAATTCCAGCTAGTTGATTTAGCAAAGAACGAAACTTACTTATATGATCTGCCATTTTTGAGTTCTCTTCCATTTTCAACCCGTACAAGCGTTGCTTCAGTGTAGTCTTTGCCATTTCAGCTTCAGAACCAAACAATTTGTTAAGAGACTCCCAAATTTCTTTTGCAGATTTTGTGAAATCCACATGATGTAGATAGGCTTTTGATAAGCCCAGACCAATGGTACCCAATGCTCTCTGATCTTTTGCATTCCACTTTGCCAATTCATTTCCTCCAGTGGGTGGAGTTGAATTAGACTTCACCACATCCCATAGATCCTTTTCTATTAAATGTAATTACATCTGTAGTTGCCATGTATGTAAATCTTGTCCTTCAAACTTTTCAATCAGATTTAGTTTCTCCATTATTTTGTACAATACTGATAAAAAAATACAAAATTGAATCAAGTAATTTAAAATTTTATATTGAATACCTTTTAACCTCCAAGCAAGTCAAGAACTTGTATTAACAATTCAACATTATTGAAAATTGGAGAAAACTTTCAGTAGAAGAATTGATGTGCTTAATTTGATAGCTGCATAGTAAAATCCATATTTCTTCCAAACTACATACTGGGTTCTGCTGAAATTTCTTCTGTAGTTTCTTGACTAGCACATAATTTTGCATGCAAAATTATAGAAAAACCCACATCCGGAAATGAAAACTATGATATATTCTTTGAGATGGATTTGATCATGAAAGCACTAAAATTTCTTGCATCAAACCTGCTCTGTTACCAAATGAAAAATTAATATCATAATTGCATAAAGAAAATTCAAAATCTTACTCTTTATTCTTGCTACATTCATAGGAAGTATTACATCCATTTAAATAGGAGATGTTGTTCCTATATTTAAGGAGATATAATCTCCATAAATATCTCCACACATAACTCCTAAAACAACTCCATGCTATTTTACGTGAGATTTTGTTTTCTCACAAAACTAATATTGTTAATGATTTGTTTACTCAACAACTCATAACAATATTTACTCACCCACTCATAATTACATTTACAATAATGTAATTAATTATTGCAACACATATTATATTATCCTAGATAATATAATCACTCACATAATATTCTATGTTCACACTACAACATAGATATTCCTAACAAGTTAAAAGTAGAAGCACATGATAGTGGAGATTGAGAAGGGGATGATATAAATGATGAGAAACTAGGGGAGGATGATGGTGTGGAGTCAAGGTGGAAACATGTGATGATGTGGATTGTGAAGTGGATGACATAGATGAGGAGACACTAGGTGCACATGATGATTGAGAGGTAGTGGGAAATGATGATTCAAATGATGGAGACATGACACATGGCGAAAAATTAGGAATACTAGTAATGCGAGAAGTGATTGGATTGGTGTTAGTAAGTGAATTTAGAGGAGATGGAGGCTCAACAATAATTCCACCTTGTTGAGAAGGTATTGAATGATGTTGCAAAGTCGGGATATGAGTCAATGGGATGAATGTCGATTTATGATAGAAACATGTTTCATATGAGGCACACCAAAATGGGGTGGGTGGTATAGAAGGGATAGTGATGAGATGGGTGTCAAGTAACTTGTGGAGAATAGAAGAAAGTGAATCGATAACATGAGTGGATTTTCAAGTAGATTGGACAAAGCAATGAACCTAGTAAAATGTGATGAATGTGAAGTTGTGGGTGTAGAGACAATGAGATGGGAGGAGGATCCGGTTGGATGACATTGTGAACATGGAATTGTGATGGTGGAATAAGTGGAGGATAAATTGAAATGCAATGCAAGGAAATAAGATGCCCAAGATGGACACCCTCAAGGAGATATGCCATGTGTTACGCCTTGTGAAATGTGCATAGTGGATGAATTTTTAAGTGGTGTGAGAAGTGAGGGACAATTTTTTTAGAAAAGAGTGCAACGATTTCAGATTGAGAGTGAAAATGAGAGGTGGTGAAAGAGTGCACACCACCACATGATAAAGTCAAGCATATACTCATTATGGGATTCTCAAAGCATGTGAAGGCCAACCATTATCACTTTGGGTGAAATACGAAGGATAAGAATGTATTAGAAAGTTGTGAAAATGTGTAATTGCTACATGGTGGGAGGCAAGAATACTAGTCAAGTTCTTGGCCAACGATTGAAAGTTGGAAGGTGCATAGGAGGAATGTGTTGTCATGTTGAAAGAGGTGGCATGCGAAGGGGAAGAGATGAAATTTGTGTTGGTGGTCCTGGGTGCCATAAAATTTGGCAAATGTGTGTAATTTGAAATGTGGTGGATAGGGGCTGTGTGGTACCATTGGGTGGATAGGATCATTGTAAAATTTTGTGGTAGGTTGGTGTAGATGGGATTCCCAAGTGTTGAGACTCAAGTTTAGTGAGGTGTTCAATGAGATGTTGGCAGAGCAAGTCGAGTGTGAATGAATGGAAGTCATGGGGGGCAATGAAGTGAGCTTGGTGAAAATTAGAGGGTGAGTTAGGAGATTTGGCTGAGTTAGAGAGCTAGCTAGGTGAGCTAGGTGTGCTAAGTGAGTTAGTTGGGTGAGCCGGTGAGATTGACGAGTTGGATGAGCTAGGAAAGTAAGATGGATGAGTTGGCTGAGTGAGTTGTGCGAGTGATGGGATATTATATCCTCTTATAATTGTCTTCTCCCTTTTAATGCCAAAACAAGGTTTATCTTGCATGAAAAGGTTTAGTAACAACAACTTGAATGTTAAAAGATAACACACAAACCTTTCAAACCAGTTTATCTTATTTTATTTTTCTCACGCCTTCATTTAATTATGCTTGAGTATATCATTCTTATCCCAACAATAGTACTTCTTCCGGATAACAAATATCTATCTATTGTCATGACCTCCATAAGTAATTGATCTTTCTCAAGGTAACAATCATCTTCTTCTTTCTTGTTGATATGCCTTTTTTTTAATTTCCACAAGTAGCTCTATAGGCCACTTCACCTTCCTCATCATCATCCAACCATATACTTGGTTCTCTTCCTCTTTCCTTGTCTCCTCTACCATCTTCTTCAACTCTGCAATCTCTTCTTCCATAACCAACTCTCTCTTTTTATACCTCCCTTCATCTTCTTGTGGCATTCTATCTCATCTAATCCCTTCACTCTCTTATCTCTTCTCAACCTCTTTTCTCTTCTTTCTAAGCCTCAATGTGGTCTTCTTAACTTTCTTTTTATTTTCCCAATTAAGTATATTTCACCTCACTTCTTGTGTCTCACCCTAGGTTATTCATCTTACCGGTGCTTGACACTTTTTCCATGTCTTTTCATCTTCTTGAATCTGTTTCTTTGGCTCTTTATTAATCCTCTTCTCACTTTCTTAAGCCTCAATGGATACAAAGATTCTCATGCCACCAACTTATTTCACTCTTCTTAACTCTTCTTCTCTCTTTCTCAAACTTTCAATGTTTCTCTCCAAGGAACTTCTCTCTCTCGATACCAATCTGTCAGAATCGATCTATGCTACCTTCTCTATACTCAATAAATCTCAAGGTTTTTGACATGTTATGAAAGATTTATGTGTTTATATAAGGAAAAAAATTTATTTGATGAAACATTTCACAAAACATATAGACAAATATACATGCTTGGACTAGGGATTTAAGTTCTCAATCTAATGGAGGTCAAGACTTTCAATCAACAACCTTCAAGGTTGTCTACATAAGTAATTATTAACAAGTTTTTGGGGTTTTTGTCAATGTCAAACACAATACTAAGTTCTAGTTATTTAGGCTACCAAAATTACATTAATAAGATTCTATTATACTCACCCATTAACCTTGATCAAAATGTGATACTCCAAGTGATTCTCGTATGATCAACTCTGGACCAAGGTAAGGAACATGGTTTGACTTTCGGTCAAGGTATACTATCAAGGATGAGTATAGGTATTCAAAGTATTTAGATCCTTATTTTGAGTCACAAGTCCATGTAATATTACCTTAATATTTTCATAGTGGGGAGGATGTTCATATACTCCTAGATGCTTGAAACAAAGGGTTAGTTGTTTGAAAAAACTTCAAAATATAAAAGGATCTCAAGAAAGGAAAGAAGAAAAGGGAAAGAGGAAATACAAGTTTGTGAGTAAATTATTGGAACAAATATCTTAAAACACCTATAAATGACTGTTTGACAGTTTAACGAGTTAAAAATCTGCGAGGGCATGATTTATTGATCTAAACTTTTTTGAAGTGGGAAAACCTAGAAAAATAGTAAATGTTCCTCGGAATCCATAAGGAATCAAGATAGAAATAATGGAGTTGATGTCTATTAATATATTTGTAAAATTAAGGATTGAAATTTCTCAACATTGTCTCGGTCGAGAACTTGTTTGGGAAGCGTGGTGCATGTTTGAACCACGGTGAAGTGAAACCCTTATAAACATGGTTATAACGTATTTAGGCATCCAAAAAGGAGTTTGGAGAAGAAATAAAAAAGGTCTAGAAATATGATTAGAGAGGTATATGACTAGAGAATCCTCATTAGTCATCTTAAAAAAGTGATAGATCCATCTAGATTTTTAATATTTGTGAAACAATTAACCCTTTATTTCAAGCATATAGGATGATATGAGCATCCTCCCCACTATTAGAATCTTGCAGGAATATAACACGGACTTGTGAGTCGGAAGAAGGATCTAAATATCGTGAATACCTATAATCAACCTTGAAAATAATAGCTTGACTATACATCGAACCATGTTCCTTACCCTAGTCCAATCGATTGACGATATGAAAAGGACTTGGAACATCACATTTTAATCAAGGTTAATGAAGTAGTATAATAGAAGCTTTCTAGAGTGATTTTGGTAACCTAAATAAATAGAAATTAGTATTGTGCTTGATAGTGATAGATAACTCCATTTTTTTAATAATTGCTTATATAGAAAAACTTGATGGTTATTGATTGAAATCCTTGGCCTCCATTAGATTGAGAAATTAACTCCTAGTTCAAGCATGCATAGTTTTCCATAATTTTGGTGAAAGGATGCATTAGATAAGTTTGTTTCTTGCTATAAACATATAACTCTGTAAGAAAAATGTCAAGAACCTTGAGATTTGTTGAGTATAGAGTATAAATCATATATCAATTTACATCAGTGAGTTGGTTGGGTGAGTTTACTAGGTGATTTGGGTGAGTTGGGACGGAGTCGCTCATGTTACTCATTGGAAGAGTTGGGTGAGCTAGATGAATTGTGAGGGAGTTACACATGTGACTCGATGGGTGAGTTGGGAGGGAGTTGTGCATGTAAATCATTGGGTGAGTTGGGAAAGCTAGGTGAACTTGATGAGATAGGTTGGTAAGCTACAAGAATCGAGCTAGTTGGGTGAGCTAGGTGAGTTAGCTATGCAAGATGGGTGGGTTGGGTAGGTAAGTTAAATGGGTGAGCTTGTTAGGTGAGTTGAGAAGGAAAGCTAGGTAAGATGGCTAGGCAAGTGGGTGAGTTAGCAGGAGTCATGCATGTGACACATTGGGCAAGTCCGGGCAAGCGGGTGTGAGTTGTACTCATGACTCATTTGTGTGAGTTAGGAAAAATAATGAGATCAAGTGGTGAGGGGTCGAGCATGCAAGGGATCAAAGAACACATGAAGGTGGAATAGAGGGGAAATGGAGCATAAAAGCTAGAAAATGGTAGGACATATGCAAAGTATAATCAAACTTGTGACTAAGACTGTGTAAAACATGGATGTGAAGGGTGTGTTGAATGATCACAGTGGAATAAATGGGAAAATTTACAAATAGGAAAATCGTAGGTCATTCATGCCTACAATGGATCTGGAAAAATCTAGGATGAAAAACAAAATACAAAATGGGTGAACTGTCGAGGAAATGGCGAAGTAGAAATATCGCAGGTAGTTGTACCACATTGGATTTGGAAAAAAATGAGATACGAAATCAAGCGTGTAGAATTCCAAAAGTGGGAGAACTGTGAAATATAAAATTACAAGCCAGTCACACATGTGGTTGGATTTGGGAAATTTTGGGATGAAAATTACAGGTAGTCATGCCTACGACCGAGACTAGGAAAAATATGGACTCATAATATACGTTGGAAACTAATATAAAATTATGGAAGAATGTTGTAGATAAAAAAATATCATGAAATGCAACCCATATACAATGGAAATGTTTAGATGAGGTGTTTTTGAATAGTATGGTGTTATTATTGGAAAATAGTTTTTGTTTTTTAAATGCAATATGTTGTGATATGGATGCAATTGGTGTTTATCACTCCAAATAAGATGCATATTTCAATATACCATAAAAAGTATGTGAAAGAGACTCGTCGATTCAATGAGCGACCATTCGAATGACATCCCTCATACATAAGCTGATGGTGTCCCAAACCTTCAAGGTTTATGCCTAATGACCAATGACAGTGGGAAATGGGGGAATGGATGTGTATGTTGTGTCCTTATCTCTCCTCGATGATTTATAATGTCGATGCCATAGACGTCGTTATTGTAGTTGTGTTAGGTAGTAGATGCAGTAATTTAATAATGATGACTTCACCCATAAACGTGACTAGAGACACCACAAATATCGAGCACCACTATGAGTACTAACCTCAATGTTTTTACAACAAAAAAGTAAAAATATCGAATCTATTTTTGATTCCCAAAATCACCCAAGGGCATGAAAGAAGAGCATACATAAGAAATGATATATTTGGTTCACACACACACACACACACACACACACACACACACACACACACACACACACACACACACACACGCACACGATACGCATACGCACACACACGCAAACGACACACACATGAACACGAACACACGCATACGTACACACAGACACTGCACACACACACACACACACACACACACGTACACACACACATGCACACACTGCATACATGTACACACAGACACACACACACACACAGCACACACACATGACACACAAACACACGAACATACGCATACGAACACGATACGCATACGCACACGAACACGCATACGAACACGCATACACACACACACACACACACACACACACACACACACACACACACACACACACACACACAATTATGAAATAGTTTTGTCTTGACCACCCTAAAACTAGATTGTTATTTTTTTTTTTTCCCGAGAAAATCACAAGACAGTTGTGGCTATGATATGGGCCTACAACGATATATATATATATATATATATATATATATATATATATATATATATATATATATATATATATTTATGTCAAATATACAAGACCAAGTTTTAGATCTACAAACAAGATGTTAGGGAAAAATTAAATCCAAACCGAAAGGAGTATAAAACCCTAAAACAACACTATTAGAGTCGGAAAATGAAATGATTTAACCATAACCAAAATGGTCTCACTGTGGTCGCATGAAATATGTATGCCTAAATTTATATCATATGCAAGATGTTTTAATCGATATCAAAATATCCAAATCAATGATACTAAATAAATAGGCTTAAGTTTCCATTGAAAATGAGAAGGAAAATAATGGGTTATTTCAATGAATAAAGTGGGTAGACTTGCTAATCTAAATCTAAAACCTACATTAAAAAATTTAGAAAATGTTAGTTATTATTGGTGGTTAGGGGACCTGCCTTGGTTAGATCCCTAACCATTTAAGGAGATTAAAGAAATTTTATCATAGAAAATGAAAAAACAATGCATAAAAATGAATGGTATACCCGACTTAGTTGTAAACTAGTCGTGGTTCGATTTACCAAAAATCACACAAAGGTTCAAGGCCATATTTGAGCGTGACTAGAACATGCATTGAAATATCACCAAAATAGTGATGTCATGAGTTTCACCAGTCCTTTTTGATATGCCTTCACCTCCAAAACCTGCCATACCAAAATATATGAGCAAAGAAGTAAAAATTAGTATGGGCTCTAGTACATCTAGATTCAAGAGGCCAAGAGCTAGGAATGCCAAGATTCAAGAATTCCAAAAGGGTGATATGATGGGGATGAGTGGTGTTTTATAGTTTTGAGTGCATAGAAGATTGTGACACATATGGGTGCAATGTGCATAGATGAGTGAGATGATAAGGGTCCATAGTGCATTGAGCATGCAAATGGGTAGGTGGGATGGACAAAATTAAATGTGAGTGGGTGAGGGTTAATAAATGAGTGATGAGGTGTATTTATCACCTTTTTGTGGGGTTTTATATTTTTTAGTTTATTTTGTGGGATTATTTTATTTTTGGGATTATCAAGTTTTATAAATTTTTTGGTATTTTTGAATATGAGACCTTATGTGCAAGGTTTTTTTTCTAGTGTCTACAGCCTCTCCTACACCTTCCTTCCTTCTAAATTTAATCTCCTCCTCCTCCCAATATCATCAAGTATTTCTATCCTCATTTTCACGACCCAACTCGGGAATCTCACAATTGCATCATTCTCACTCCAAAATACATGATACCCATCAAAGCTTCCTATGAGCCTCAACCGAACTTGTCACTATGTAAATTGCACATGCCTCTAAAGCACATATGAACTTTCAAAAAAGGATAGATTTGTCATCTAATATAAAAATATGATATGAATGCCTTGATAACTATCCTACAATGAAAAATATAATGTTGAATTTATTTCACATGGGAATTAGATGCTACGTCGAGTGTAATGACCATCATTTCTCAAATTGGAATAATATGGACCCCGCTTACTAGTTAAAGTTTTCACGCTACCTTACACAAGTTGAGGAAATGCTTATTGTAAGTTTGAATCCTATTTTTGAGGTATAGCATACATGTGGAGTATACTAAAAATATAATGGGCATACTATTAACTTCCCCAAAAATATATCCTTCATTGCCAAACACCTCCCATGTAGTATTATTGAATTGGAATTTTTATTGCGTAATGATAGAGGTCTCATCAATAAACATATGACTTTTTCATAAACACGAAATATGTTCTTGATGCCTTTGAATACAGATTAGAAAATGACCCCCACAACAAATATGTCCTACTAGATGAAGATGCAATCTCCTTGTTTCCTACTACACCCATAAAATTTTCCACATTGGTTTCAGTAACATACATATTGAAATTTTGTAAAGTGTTGCAACATAATTGTCACTTCCTAAAAGAAACATTGGGTTGGGAGATGATGGAGATATTTTCCCTTCCTATTTTGTGTAACTTATGCTTAGCACTAAGATGGAATATGAAAATATTAAGCTTCTTTCTCTCTACAAGCACCTCACCCGTGACATTTATAAAATATATTGAGTTGGGCCTCTCTAAAAATGAATACAACAATGAAGGGTTATTTACTATGGCCTTCCCTATTTTTTTACAATGGGGAAAACAATGTTTAAACAAACTCGCATCAAAGAAATGCCAATTCACGTACATATATACTTAATTTGATGTGATGTCATGATGGCGAGTTCAAAATCCATCTATGCTTCAAGTATATCCTGTAGAACATAATGATGTTTTATAGAAGCCAAACCACTTCAACCATTTTTTTGAAACAAAATGTTGACAATGCCCTTCCACCAACTATAGCTAACCTTTGGTAATGCTTGCCTTACTCTCCAAGTAGATGTAATTATCGATAATTTGATGAGATTTTGATCCTTCTTATGTGACACTAGATCATATTGGGGACAACATTGTGTAGAATCGACTGACATGATTGATTGAATTGCCTTGCCCACTCTTTTCTTTTCTTGTTATTAATGTTGACACCAAATGACCCAACCTTCACAAAGCCATCCCAGAAATCCCCCAATGTATTTGAGTATCGGTGTTGAAGAGTAAAAATTTTTGTGGACCATCCTCACATTGTATCTTCCCACTTGTATCAAAGGTTCACAATATTTCGTGAAGAAGTTTTATAAAATCACTTAGGGGAACACGACTACTTGTATAAGAAATGTAGCAAATCTCGTTTCCTATTGCCATTTTGACACCATATTTTCCTCACTTTTCTTTATTTTAGTTCCCTGTGTTAGGTGTGAATGAATCAAAATAGGGTCCACCCATGTTTTTGGCTTATTTTTACTATAGCATGTACCCAATATTGATGCATTAGACCAAAGAAACACAAATACAATTGATTGAGTGAAAGCATACTTTGACAAGTATGCTATATTGCATGGAATCCACGTGGACCCTTCAACATAAATAAAACCATGCATGGATCCATCTTGAATGATCCTTGAGTTTTGGAAACCTCTCATATTATTTGTAATGATACTCTATGGGACTATCGACAACCGCTCAACCGAGTCCAACGTCAAATTAAATGCTCAAACATGTTTGCAAAAGACATGTTCTACCACTCATTATTGATACAATTCACCTTGGGATCTAAACTCGAATCACCATTATTCAAAGGCGATGATGGGACAATAAAATACATCCCAACCTACAATGATGAAAGGTTGAACATCCACAAAAAGGCCATGATTTAAATATGGTGAGTGAATGTTGAATGCTAGTCAATCCTTTTACACCACCTTGTACTAAAATATATTTCTAAATATGCTTATAAGGAAAAAAACATTTAGAAACATATCACCAAATGCTTACACTGACGATTACAAACAACGAATACTCGTAAACCCCCTCCTCAATCACCTTTCAAAATATATTATTAGAGATTCTTATTTAATATAACATCAATGCACAAGAAACTTTCCATATGTTGCAAAAATTTCCCTTGTTCTTTACAACCGCACATTCAATTTGTTAAATATAGGAAGAAAATTTTGTAGCTTGTGTTGGCTAATGTCAATGCTCCTCCTGGAATCATCATCTTTATTTGATATATACAAAAATAGACCCTACGCTTCATTTTAAGACACCTCTAGAAAATTGGAGGTGGAAAATACCTGGTGAATATCCCTGGAACCGGTTTTAGTGAAAGGTGAATTTACCAATTTTTAGAACTGAATTTTCACTCATTTTTTTAAGCCAGAGAGACTACATATTTGCAGACATTGATGCCTCGTTGATGTGTGTCAACAAGCCTTGCTGACACACCGTTGACGCACGTCAACAAGGGCCATTGATGTGCGTCAATGACCCTTGTTGACACGTGTCAACGGCCCTTGTTTACTGGCGTCAACGGCCCTTGTTGACACACATTAACGGCCCTTACCGATGTGCATCAATGGCCCTTGTTGACGTGTGTCAACATCCCTTGTTGATGCTTGCCAACGACCTTTGTTGACACACATCAACGCTGGTTTTGTCCTATAAATACCCTCCCGCTGGTCATTTTCACATTTACACTTTTCGGCTCTTGATTTTTTTGTATACAGGAATCCATCATTCTCAAGCACAACTACAATGGCGACTACAAGTGCATCCCAACTCCAAGCTCAAGACAAAAATCAAGAGGAAAATCTAGTCCTATCCATGGGTAAGATACTCTATAGGAATCCTTTGTGCCCCCACATCCAGACTATTTTATAGATGACTTCCGAATACAAGGATTTGATCGATGCATGTGAGTTTAGTGGGCTCGTTAAGATGCCCCATTTCAAACAGACCAAGATATTTTGAACTACCTTCTCTCCTCTTACAATACAGAGGATGACCTGTTTAATGTTACTATGGACGACGACCGATTGTTTCAATTAGTATCAACCCAACTGACATTCATCGGTTTACAGTGCCTCCCATTTAGAAATTTACCCTTTGTTACAATGAAGGTAACACTCGTTGAAGACGATAAGAAATATCTTGAATCGACTTTCGGTTTCCATGTTGATTGTAAGTGTAAACTATTTTCATTCGTCATTTTTTATTTAGTTTTTGATTTTGATACAATTTAATGTTATATTAATTCCAACTATTTTTTGGCATTTGCAGCTCATGTCAATAAATCCAGGTGTGGTGTGGATACACAAGCAATTGCACACCACTTTCTTGCTGCAATGATTTCCTTTTTCAATCCGAATAGTTTTGCAGGGTCGGCAAACAAATATACCAAACTGGGCCATTGCATACATTGTTGCAACTATCGCAAAACAAAAATTTGATTGGTGCACCTTTTTATAAAAAAATAAGAAATGACATTACAAATGCAAAGCTTTCAGAAAAACCTATCATTTACTCCATAAACTATCTCCTTGGCCTTTATTACGAGGCTATTTTAAATTTAAAAGACAAACCAATTCCCACTTGCATGGATAAGGCGTTGATGAAGTTGTCAATTCCATTTGAAGAACAACAAGTATAAACTATTAAGTTTGTATTTCGACATTACACTGTGCACATGTATTAACTATTTACTATTTTGCAGAGAAGATTTATGGAGGCCCTTCCCAAAAAAAGGTGGCATCAAGAGGAAGAGGCCAACAACACGCTGAGGCTTCGGGAGATTCACAATCTGAAATGGAAGCTCACTCATCTCCGAACCCCCAATAGTTTGAATTCATTAAACGCCAGAGAAGTAATACCCTTTCATGTATTATTTACAAATTCCAAATTTGTATTTTCATTTTCCCATTTAAATTTTACCCAATTGAATTGACATACAATTCAATGTTGATGACATTATAGGGACTTTGGACCATATGTGTGTTTCGGAAAGTCAACCATCTTCCCCAACTCACTCAGTTCAGTCGCATGCATTTGTATCTTCTCAACAACCACCTTAGCAATCCCAGTAACAGACAACTCAAAAACCACCAATTACTACTCCAACATGGCCACCTCAAGCACGCGACAAGCTACCCCTCAACAACAAGGTACAAGTTTTGAATAGTACTTCATTTAATTTCATAGTTTTTGCATTGTTTTCTAGTTTTTCATATGTTTTTCTTGAAATTTTTAGCACATTGCAGTCCTCCTTTTGTACAAACAGTGGCACCACCCCCTCCACTAATAATATTCAAAATGCCAACCAGAGGATCAGGAAAAAAGAACATTGGTAAACACATGCCAATTGCTTCAAAGATTGCACTAGTGGGACACTAAAAATTGCCTCCTCCTTTTGAATTCCAACCCTTTCACTTGGTGGCTTGCCATTATAACAAACATATCGGTTTTAAATAATATAAATTTAGATGAAGATTATTTGGGCATTGATAGCAATGACCCAACTGGATTTTTTAATACACGTGAGATGATTCAAGGCCAGCAGGTATACTTCAATTTCAACATAATTTACCATATTGAATTACATTTCGCTTTAGATTTATTTATCGAATCTTGATTTATTTTATCACCAATAGGATCGTGCCACCCAAAGGCAAAAACACGTAGCAGTTGATCAACCCGAAAGCCCACATACCTCTCTGCAATGAGATCATCTTCATCAAATACGAGATGGTGAGCGATTCTTTACCTTTTCCTTTAGAGAACTTAATTGGTTATGATTGTCAATCCCATGTTGGTGAGTTTATTCTACCTCATATCAGTCACTCATAGAATGGGAGAGAAGGGCTTAAGTACTTATCAATGAGATTATAAGTCGTTATGAAAATTATTGGCAAAGGGATAGTTTATATGCTTTGTGATCCCGTTAATCAACATGCGAAGATGGATTCCTTACTTACCCAAGTAAGAAGTGGGATTGTCACGTATAACAACAACTATAAAGATGACATTTTGGATAAGACATTAAACAAATTGGAAAATATTAGTGCTTGAGGCCCTGCACATATTTTAACAAATGGTCTAAGAACAAGGATCTAGTAGAGAATGCAGAAATGCCGAGAGAGATAGAGCGGTTGTAAGTATTATCACTTTCAAATAATATTTTTGTTAATTTAAAGTTTTCTTATTTTAGTAATACGTTAAATTGACATCACCTTTTTGTGTAGTTGAAATATGAAAATTTGAAGAGTCAAGCAAAGTTTTTCCAAGTTCACTTGGAAACAACGAAGAACAGTTTATCCGTAGTGAAGAATTTGAAGGAAAATATTGTTTTGGTTAACAAACAAAACAATACACTGAAGCAGATAATTAAAGAGCATGGCTTCGACCTTGAAATATTATTCAAAACTAAAGCAACTACTGATCCAAATTTGTTGTCCCATGGAGATGCGACAAAGCAAGAAGAAAGAATTTTAAAAAATCTAGACAGTGCGTTGCGGAAGATCTCATAAGTTCTGGGATTATTTCTGTCGTTGGGGAAAGGGGTACATGTGAAGAAACCATTGGGGAAAGGAGCACATGAGTGGAAATGGATAAAAAATTGAGGGTTGAAATTTTTATTATTGAGTGTGGAAACTTGAAATATTGAATCTATATTTGAAAATTTGAAACATTGAATGTTGTGGTCATGGCATTTGGATTTGAAAGTTGAAACTTGAATTTGATAGCCTTTGAAAATTTGAAATACTATATAATCTTTAATTTTATAACTTCCTATATATTATGTATAGAATTTCTAGATTGTATATGGCGTTTATGTTTCTTCTCTACTTGTAATGATGATTGCATTAGATGTGGATGATGACATTATAATAGAATCAGTCTCATAGATATGGATTATCATGAATTGTATGTGGATGTAGATTTAGCTTCAAGCACGATCATTGAATCTAGTTGATGATAATGGATAATTGTTTTAAGAAAATTTAGAATGTTGTACGACAGAGACATTTAAATGTTCTCAAATTCTTCTTCTCTATACTTGTAATGATATGATCATGATGACATTAGAATGGATATAGATGATGATGAATGATGATAATGGATAATTGTTTTAAAAAATGGAATGTGTTAGGACAGAGACATTTCTGTAAATTTAAAATAGATAAATAATTGTTTTAATAATAATTGGAGTGTCAAGATTATGATAATGATATGATGAATTTAATAATAATTGGAGTGTCAGGATTATGATATGATAATGATATGATATATATGGATGATGATGAATTTTATGTGGACGTAGATTTAACTTCAAGGACGATCATGGATGATGAATTGTATAATATGGAAAAATCTTCCTCTGTGTAAAATTCAATTGTGTGATTTTATCCCAAAATTTTAAAAAATATATCAAAGCATTTTGCAAATATAAAAAATAAATTAAACATAATTGTAAAAAATCAAGAAAGATCATATGATAGGGTTTAAGTTACCTCTAGTGTTTTAGATGGCTGTGAAATCATCACTCGTAATGTGCTAGATATTTGTTTTAAGAAAACTCAACACGAGAAATGGATTAGTAGATAGATGGGTGAGTTGCTTGACATTTTTAGTCCCGAGAAGTACCAACTTCCTCGGATGGATGTCAACCCACATTTAAAAAAAAATTGTATTTAAATAAATGTAAATATATATACCTATAACATCTTTAATGATAACAAGAGCTGAAACAAAATTTAAGGTGACAAACAATAAGAGTAAGGTGAAGGAGATACCTATTTAAAGTTGAAACAATCCATTATCAATAGCTTCTTCAAACTCGATGTTCTCTTCTGTAGAGTGTGACGATGCGCCAATTCCACTCTCAACATTGGGAACAATTGTACTTGTAGTTGTATTATTCACACCTCTTCTTTTGCAAAGGGAATTCCAATGCGCAATTGCTTTGTCAAAAGGAAAGGTTTCCATGGAGTAGCGAGATACATAACACCTCATGCAACTTTCCAGATTTTTATCCAACCTGTTTCTCAGTTTTGATTTTATAAATGATAATGCACTGAAAACCCTTTCGTCCTCCATAGACCCCAAAATCATTATTTGGCATAACTCATATAATCTAAAATATTCACTGATATCTTCTTGTAAGATAGAACTTTGATATATTCCTCACCACAACCTTATAATAGCACCACTTTCAGAAGGTTCGTTTAATTTTTATATTGGTTCCTCATTGTTGTTGCAAAATTTGTTGATTGAAACTTTAATAAATCAGCATTCAGTATACCTTTGATTTCCATACCCTTGAACTCTGAAGTCTTTGCGAAATGTTCCATTATTGTACCCATGGATTTATGGAAATGCTTTCTTACAAAGTCAACACGACCACCTTCAGTATTCCAAAAATTAGGATTCATCACACCCATGGCTTCAAGAATTTTATCTTTGGAGAAATGTTCTCTAATTTCGATGATAAGGATTCTGAATTTTTTAAAGCTTTATTCTTGTTTCAACTATAACAGACTCAAAGAGATTACGTGTCATGGGAACATCTTCTCGTTCCGATCTTGTAATATCTTGACATTTTTGCAAAATGTGTAGTGGTATGTCCCTCCCATTAACAGTGATGTAGAGGTGATCATGGATATTAAATCTCAAATAGTTCTTGAGATTTTTAAGATCTATAAAGCTTTTCAATTCACACAAAAACCATCGTATCAAAACTATCTTGGGAACAATACAAGATATCAAGACTTTGACATACCATTTTTCTCATCCGTATAAAATCCACAATATAGATTAATCTCCCCTATGCATGCTTCATCAGTGTATTGATCTCTTACAACATTGGAAGAATACCAACCAATGTAAGAAATGTCTCCAAATTAGTTAAATGGAACAACAAGTCCCTCACCCTATCAACTTCATGACGATATTTGTGCATGAAACCAACCAACGAAGGATATCATGAACTCGCATGTAGTTTCATACAAAGAGATCCATCTAGTCTCAACATCTTTTAGAATTTTTTTCCATCTGTAATTCCAATTGCAAATTTTTGGAACTCAAGAAATCACTTTGGGCTACTTGCCATATAGGCATGAAGTTCTCTTATAAGGTCTTCTAATTTAGCAACATTTTTCGTAGTTGCTTACCATTTTATACACTAAATTCATTATGTGAGCCATACAGTGAATTGGTAGCATATATGGGGCCATTGTTGTTTGTAATCTAACACACAACCCTGTTCAGTGACCCTGCATGATAGATGCACCATCTGCTCCGATGCATACCAACTTCGTAGCAATTTCATAATGTCAGTCATTCCAGCAATTTCTTTCAAATGAGAAACAACTATTTTATGTAGGTTTTCAGCATTACAATTTTTAACCATTTTCATAATACCCAACATATGAGGTGTCCTTTTATGATTTTCTAAAGTATAGACCTAGATACATACCCATGCGGTGTTGTCATTCATTGTCACTTCATCAATTGAAAGAGAGATAAACTTTGATTTTTTTACATTATCTTTCAAATCTTCCTTCTCAATCATCGAAAGGCATTTTTCCATTTCCCATCCACTACTTTCAGACCAATGAGATTGAGGTACGTTTGCCATTCCATTATATTGATACAAAACTTTGAAATCAAGGAAATTTGATATCGGTCTTCCTTTCTTTAGTATGTAAAATAAAGTAGAGAATTGTATGAGTTTTGCATGTAGATTTGTTTGATTCATCTTACCAATTTGCGATGTGATCCTTCCTCCCTTTTCCATGAGATGTCTACATTTTTTTTTTGCTCTACCTCATAATCCATTTGCATATTTAACATGCATGCATTATTTTTCGATTTTCCACTGTGTGTTTTAATTTTCTAGCCATCCGCCCCTGTTATTGTCAAATATTATTTTCCACAATGTTTTTCTATAGTTTAGGCTTGTTATCCTGTAAAATTGACAAGGGAAATTTTACAGGTAACCATACCAAAATTTTGTTTTGGTTCCCGCCGAGGTCCCTTAGCGTTTGGAATGGCATAAAATCCTTTTCTGGAGAATTTGGTTTTTTGAAGTTATTCGTTTTGTCTTTTTTGGCTGGGTGCAGATTTTGTTCATGTAACATCAAATGTATCTATGCCCTCTTCTATTCCTTTGGTGCACTCTCTGGAGTGACGACATTACAAATGTTGTGCCTTCCCATGATGTGCCTTTCAAACCTGTGCCGAGGTGCATGCGCCACCCTGTTGACACTAAAATTGTTGTGCCTCTGAACGGTGTGCCAAGGCGTTGAAAAAGTCATGTTGATAGTCGCATTTCCGCGCCAAAGGCGCAAATAATTTCATGTTGGCATCTGTTTTGGTGCACCCTTTGAAAAAGTTGGTGGCACATTTATTACGCCTTTTGCTATATATAGGCGCATTTGCCTTGTCATTTTCACGATTGAAAACATGTGAAAATGCTTTTTCTCCCACTGCCGGCGCTCTTGTCATCCCCATGTCACTTTACATCACATTTGTGGACCTCACATCATTTCTTCCATTCTATAAATTCCCGATCAGCAACTGAACTCAGATTCGCACATGTCTTCATCAAGTAAGAGGCCAACCAAGTCGAAGGGTAAGGCCAAACTCACAGAGGAAGAAATGAAGTATAAGTATCAAAGGGTTAGGATGCCCGAGTCCCTTGCAGAGTGTGACTTAGACATCAGGGATTCTGAACTTGGCCACATCGATATGGAAGACTTTTGGGCTAGAACCAGAAGGGTCACAGGCAATCCATGGATGGAAAAATTGGTCGGTAGTGGTCTACACTTCACTGGGGGAATTCCCGTGAGTGCGGTGAATAACGAATTCATGATGGTGGTGGCCCCCACACTACAATAAGGACACAAGGTGTGTCGAGAATGAAAAGGGTGAGGTTATAATCAACCTCACTACCCGGAATTTTGAAATTATGTTGGGTATTCCCCATAATTGGAATTTTGTGGCAATAAGCCAAGAAGACTGCATAAAGGCATGGGATGAAAATGAGGACAAATGCATGTAGCTCATGAATGAAGTATACCTAAAAAATAAGAAGGTAATAACCAGGTGGCCCTAGGTTATTCATCATAGCGACTTCTTAGAAGAGCTGAGCGACACCATAACCTTCCTGAGTAGGGTGTTTGGGCTTCCTAACGCCCATTACTTCCACAAGTGGATGCTAAGGTATCTGGAGACAATGAACAAAAACGTCCCTGATCAGCATTTTAAATGGGCATAAATCATCAGTAGCACCATCTCTGAGCAACTCCAACAACTCTCAACAACGGGGAGGTTCTACATGAACTCCTACGTGGTTTACACTGCTACCTCAGAAAGAGATTACCCAGCGCTGAGTCGATGTGGGGTGTGGCCCCAGGTAAAAATATATGAATATTATCCAGAGTTGAGACTGGAGAACAAAGCATCCCACAGTTCAGCAAGATCAACGATGCCTTCTTCTATGGCATCATCTACCTATTGAGGCCCAATATGACTCACGGTCGGACGACCAAGAGCATAGTGACTACAATAGAGAATTGGGGGCATTATTTATGTAATTCCCCACTTTCACTTATCTCGAGCCGCCAACTTCTTGGGGGCCCACCAAGTTACCTAGATATGCGGGCCCTAAGCTGATCCTATTGGAGTTGTCCAGACAGCTCATCACATATCATGAGAAGTGCCTAAAAAGAAAGAAGGCAGAACTCCATTCCCCCTCACAGTGGGTAGGTACACCTGCACTTCTCACACCAAGGCCCGGGAGATGTTTATAGAACTGGAATTGCTTAACTTAAAGCACAATTTCCTAGCAAGGCCGACCTTTGATCCACGCAATTACCTCCCAAAGGCAAAGCTCGATCTAATCCATGTCCCATAGATTGAGGATATCTACATCGACTTGTATCATGAGGTCGAGCTCAGGAGAAAGGATCACTCCCGCCTGGCCCTAGCAGAAATTATCCAATATGGCATGGCCATTGTCCCAAAGGTTTCAAACGATTGATCAAGAATTTGATCAGGTCTATCTAGATACAAACAGGGACAACTGGCCATTTTCTGAGATTGACAGAGCAAAGGCACCTCAAACTATTGAGGAAAGGGTCAAAGGCACTTTACAGTGCACAGAGCATTGGTGCAGGTTTAACGGTCTCATCTACCTTGGGGTAGACTTCACTACGTCTCCCTTAGGTAATGCACCTGCTCGACCAAAGAATTTTCCAAAGGGAAAAGGAAAAGACAAAGAAGGGGAATCAAGCGCTACTCAAGAGCAAGCTCGAGAGTCCTCCTTCCGCCGCCCAGGAGTAGGTCGTACGCCTTGTCTCCCCAAAAAAAGAAGTGGCGGTAAGTGTTCCAACGGGCACATCCACTCAGGATGTTGCCACTGCTGCAACTACTAAAGTTCCCTCCATCCCATCTCCCGCTCCTCCTTCCCCTCCTCACGTCACTCAAGCAACCGCTCCTCTGGTTGTGTCTTCTCCCCATCTTCTACTGTTCCCCCTTCCTCTTCCTCCATCTTCTCTTCCCTCGCAGAGTTGTCCCCTAGTATTTCTTCCCTCATCTCTCAGATCCCTTCCACCCCCACGGTTTCCTCTCCTACAGTGACTCCTACCCCTGTGAGCGTTGGAGATTTAGCTTCTTTATCAATGCCACCACCAAGCGTCTCGACACATTTCCCTTATTCACTGTAGCTACCCCTTCTTCTGCCATCGTTCCCTCTTCTCCCTCTGGTCCCACTCCCTTAAGTCCAGCATGGATCTCCCAACACCTGAGCCAACACAAGAGGAAAGTCCCCATTGCACCTATGGACTTTTCCGTCATTCCAACAAAAGGAGCTAAGAAGCAAAATCCAATAACCCACTTCTCTCAGAGTGCGTCAGGTGAAAGAGTAATGGAGATCGCATACCTTGATCCCACAAAGGACAAAAAGGATCTGTCTCCTACAAATTATATAGTGACACAGGTCACAATGGGAACGTCCTCCGAAAGCCTACAAGGAGAGGCCTTATCTGTAGTGGATGCCCTTTGCAAGAAGCTTCAGGAAGCAAAGGAAGAGAAGAGGATACTGAAAGAACAAAACAAACATCTTCTCCAAGCCCTGCAGAAAATGGGTAGTGCACCTCCTACAACTGCCGCAGAAACTCCTGAGGCCCTTAGTCAGGAAAAGATAAACGAATACACCAAGATTGGTGAACAAGGCATGGTAGTATCTGCTGGAGAGACCAAATCCTCAAAGATAGTGAGGAAGTAATCGTAAAGTTCACTGAGCTATATCAGAATATTGATCAGGAGAACAAGGAACTCCAGGCGATTGTAGGACCTATCTCCGAAGAGTTGGACCATGCTAGGTTACAACATGAGACATTCCAGAAGATGCTCGATTGCTTAGTCGATGACTTAGTGAAATTCGGCGTCTTCGATCACCCCAGAGCACCCAACAAAGTCCTTGCTGCTTTGGATTATCGGGTTGATCAAATGGAATTTATCTTGGAGAAGATAGACAAATTCAAAGAGGAAGCCTTAGATGCAATGCATCAAATGGAGAAAATTGCCCTAAGGATGTCTCTGGGATTGCTCACTCCATCATACACCTTGAGGAAGGCAGATGAAACCATTCGGCTCTTCAAAGAGATCGTCTTGCAAGGGTTAGGGTCAGAAGCTACTTTTGATGTTGAATCTATCAACAACCTTCTGGCCTGCCGCGATTTTGTTGGATACCTGATGGAGGCAGGTAATGAATACTTCAAACTCCCAGAGAAACTCAGAGATGAACGAGAGACTTGTGAAGTCATCGGCGATCACACCAAGGGTCTGCCAGGATCAACTCCAACCGATGATTAGCAAATTCATGGAGTACCGGGCTCAATTCCACATTTCCTCTCCTGA
The DNA here is from genome assembly GCA_018340775.1 of Taxus wallichiana var. yunnanensis. Lineage (NCBI taxonomy): Eukaryota > Viridiplantae > Streptophyta > Pinopsida > Cupressales > Taxaceae > Taxus > Taxus wallichiana. Next base: position 238,163,341 of record CM031238.1, on the reverse strand, counting down.
GCAGAAGCAGGATACTCCTTTCCAGCCGTGGGACGATGACGAATAGCCTTCCTCCTCTTGGCTTTCTTTCCATTTTTGTAATATTTAAAAGTATGTTGACACAAATGATGACATCATCCATGTTGCACCATGGGATGTTGTCATCCACCAAGTTGCCCCAAAGTCAACAGTTGACTTTTAAATATTTTGTAATTAGTTGTTGGTTTCTTTTTGCCTTCTCTCTCCTTCTCCTTCTATATATACTTGAATACTTGTTGTATTCAGGTGGTGGACACTTTTTAGATGAAAAATAGAAGTGAGAAGAAAAGGCTTTGTACTTTTTGTAACAGAAGAAAACATTAATACAAATATTAAGACTTTGTGTTGAATACATGTGTTATGTGCATCAGATCTTTCTTACGTCAGATCTGTGTGTTTATTCTGTTAGATCTATCTCTACTTTTTTTTTCATTTGTTCATCAGTATTGCTTTGTTTGTTTATGCAAGTAGGTTTGGCTCTGTTTACTACCAACCCAAAACATAAACCCTCTGACCTTTCTGCTTTGGAATTCATTTCTTTTCTCCCTTCAACTCTTTCTATCTCCTCTCTTCCCTTCGTCCCTTTCTGCTCATAGTCAGATGAATGCCCCAACCGGGACGAGATCCCAAACCCCTGAAGGCTAGAATACTGTAGGAATTGTGTAGATTCCTGCTGGTAGAATAACAATAAACTAGTTTCGCTTTCGTTGTCTCAAAGAGGGGCAATGCCCTACACACTGTTGGCTTGTCTATCCATAGATCTGTCCTCCCGATGATTTTCGGACCAACACGACTTCATTTGCATTTTTTCTCGCTTTCCCAATTTCCACGTACATATGATACATGTACATTCAGATGGGATCTCTTAAGAATTAGATGATTGTACAGGTTCGATAAATGGAAATTTGGTGCCTAATCAAACTTGTATGACCTACCAATGGTCCACATATTCTTGTTCGTTTTCAATGTTTTACTTTTTTGAGTAGAATTTTGAGCAATATCACAATCACCTGGTTTCCTCTTTCATGAAATGGACTTTGAATTTGATTTATGTGTTCCATTTTGTTGATTATTTGTATGTGTGATATCTTGATGCACTCTGGTTACACCCCAATAGGAAGAATATCTTCAAGATTTGGCATATTATCGTAGGTGTCATTTGTTTGATACTGTGTAGAATGCATGTCCACCTCAATAATACCTTCCACATAGTCAGTATGCTGATTCTTTCTGGTGACAACTATATGGTTGTTGGTAGTTTCAATGTCTATATCAGCAGAGTTTCCAAAATACTTGAATAGGGACTTCTAAGATTTCTTAGTTACTTTTAGGGTCTTCGCATTCTAAGGACTAGCACCTTCCATTATTTGGAACAGAGTCATATGTCAGAAAAGAACTAAGTAGCACGTCAGAGTCAAAATTCCTGTCGCGCGTCAACTATGGTAATCCTTGTCATGCGTCAACTATGGCAATCCCCTGCCACACGTCAATAACTAACCCCTTGTCACGTGTCAACATCACGTCAACTATCCTTGTCGCGCATCAAAAACATGTCAATCTGCTCTCTGCATCGGCGCGTTAACAAGGCGTGAATTGTCTCTATTGCGGCGTCAACTCTATCCCTATCATGCATCAACTTCTTACCCCTTGTCGCGCATCTGCAATACCTCCTTGTCACGCGTCTACAATAACTCTTGCTGTCGTGCGTCAACAAGGCATTAACTATCTCATTGCTTGGCGTCAACAAGGCGTCAGCAGATCTCATCACGTGTCAAATCTATCCCTCTCACGTGTCAATCGCTTACCCCCCCTTGTATGCGTTTGTAATACCTCTTTGTCACACGTCGGCAAATATCATCTGTCGCCCAACTCTAAACTACTAATAGGCTAACAACAATCTCTGGTGCTTAAGAGTATGCGAGTTCACGGTATTGGTAATTTGGTAAGCTACTTGTGGTAGTACCGTAGTATACTACCCAACGAATCACCTAGGTTTTTATAGGAGATGTTTTCAAATGAAGGTGAAGCCGACCCTAAAAAAATATATTTGTAAATTTTAGGCGAACAGGACACCGACCCGCTCCGAAAAAATTGCCTTTTCAAATTTTCCTAAAATGAAATTTTTGCCATATTACAAATATTTGCCACTAAAATTATCCTTGATAGACCCTCATCACTTAAAACCCTATCAATGATAGAGGCATTATATACTTGGTCTTATGATGTACAACGTAAAGGAATAAATGGAGGATGCATGAAACTAAGGCATTGTAGCGTAACACCATATTTCTATATTGTACCCTCTAAGGAATATTCTTATTTTCATCTTTTTTGTTGGGAAGCAATGCTACTATACAATCAATTCCATAGAATTAGCTCCGGTATTTATAGAAAACATAGTTTAAATTATATATAATTGGGAAATAATGCACCCATACTAGCCTATGACATATTGTTTGCATGTTCCTCGAGGAATGCATAAGATCTGAAAATGATTCCTCCATAGATGAAGTTCATCCACACTATTCCACCCCATTGGAAAAATTTGAGCTTCTTTCCCAACTCCACCTCGATGCCGATATGGAGCTTAATGAACTTGGTATGCTTGGGCACCAAGACTTTGACACCAATTTCAATTGGAATGCAAGTAGCCTTCCTACATCCATCGAAAAAACTATAATTTATATTTAATTGATTTCAATAATGGGGACAATATTTTAATGCTTTGTACATCATTCCTCCACTACCATTAATGCTTCTTCATCGCATTTAAAGCTTATCATTCAAGGCAAGACAAGGATAGGAAAACATTTCATCATCAATGCACTAAAAGCAACATTTCCTCCCTCCACCGACACAAATAGTCCTCTCCTCTTTATTTTGGATCCCACTAGTGTTGTGGATTTTAAAATTTTAGCTACTATAATGCATGCATATCTCAAAATACCAATCAAAGAAATGAAACCATTAGAGGGGTAGTCTCTTGCATATTTTAAGGAATAAATAAAAAATGTCCACTATGTTCTTATTAATGAAATGAGTTTTGGAGGGCTGAAATTATTTTCCCTTGTCAATGTAATGCTCTAAGAGGCTTTCATGGACAAAAACATACCCTTTGGGGAAGGCCAATCATCCTTGTTGGGGACCTCAAATAGCTTCCTCCTAGGATGTATGTACCCATGTATGTTGGGCATTATTACAACACAACACCGTGGAATGGATTTGTAAAATATGTCACCATTTAAACTATATTTTTGTAACAAGGTTCATACCCTTCTTAGGTTTCCTTTTGTTTCCTTCTTCTCAACGTTTAGAATATGGAGCTAAATATCAATGATATTTGTGAAACAAAAATGACACACACAAATAAATCTATCTATTACATTGAAGCGATAGTTTTTTTCCAAAGCATTGCGTTTGTTTGTGATAAATTATCTCATTAAACATCACAAAAAAATGATGTTACACTCTCTGAGAATCCCAATTGCTCGTTGCATAATGTTGAATACACAAGTCAAATGACTTGCTCCAACCTGGATGACGACCGATTCTGACAACCTAGAATTATCCTCTCGAGTTTGCCAAAAGGTGATGTTTATAAAAACCTTTAGCTTGAGGCTAGCCTTGTCAATGTATCCATTGGAATTTTGGTTTCCATAATTTACACTCTCGGTTCGGGATCACTAAACCTTCCTCTTTTCGTTGGTTTCAAATTTGAATGGTATAATGGCCCAACATGGGATCCTGTAAATCCTCATCATGTTTCGTTGAGTTTGATTTCTCAAGTATCTCAATGTCAAATCCCTCTAAATATGGCACTCGGGAATCCACAATACATAAATCACAATGGATCAATTTGGATAGGGAAATTATTGACATTAGACATAAGAAACATTAGGGTTTATCTTTCACGGCGATTTCTAGAGTTTGAAGCCTCGATTGACGTCAAATTTCACCAACTTTTACCTATTAATAACTTGTCTCAAGGAGTCTCCATCCACATCCGGGAAAAGGAAGAAGAACGCCTTCTTTCACTTCATCATGTACTGATCCTCTTCCAATCAAAATGTGTCCACCTAATTCAATCAATGTTCCACTTTGTGCTTATGTAATGTTCTCCATTGTTTTTCCTATAATATTCTATTTCACCATTTAAATTTCTTTTCTCTTCCAAGTCCTTTTATTATTATAGTATAAATTTCATTTTAAATTTGAATTTCATTTTTATTTGGAGAAGTTAATTAAAAATCTTAAGTATTGAAAGGATTTTAATTCAATGGTGAGAATGATGACTCGTGAAACTATCCACTAGAAATTGTATCAAAAGAATTTAATCAATACACAAAAAGATGGATTTTGGAGATGCTTAGAGACATGGGCAGATCCAATTTATTTAATACCTAGTTTAAAAAAAAAAATCATAAACGCACCTAAAAAGTGTGGCAAATAATGTCCTACCAAAGTAGAACAAACAATATTCAATACATAAACATAAGAAAAACTTCAACTCTCATATATACAATGTAATAAAAATTAATTCTAGTTCTAGCTATATAAAAAGCAATGCCATTCATGTGTACGGTTCTCCTTGATTCATTATTGATGATTCTTCCTACGTGATTCCCTACAACCATCAACAAACAACATTAAATAGTGATTATTAAGAGTAAATTTTCTTGTAAGTTGATATAACAAGGTTTAGATAACATTATTTTCTTTAATTGCACATCAATGAAATCATTAAGCATCTTCATTGGGAATGCTATGCATGATGAATTAATTTCGAGTGTCAATTCATTATGAGATAGAAAAATATATGTAAGAGATTCTTAGTGCCTCTATTTGTCCTGCAAATTGATTTCTAATTTATGAATAATAGAAAATGTTGAAAGTCTTTAACGGAAGAAAAATAGCTCTCAAAATCTGTACACTAATATCATGTTATGGTATTGGATTGTGTTAGTCACGGGTTCAAGTCGATCTAAGTCTTAGTTGGAGTTGATTTGGATGATTTTTGGCCCAAGTGAGCATGTTCAATTTTCTTGGTTAACAAGATGTTAAGTTCTTCTTATTCAAAGCTTTTTCACAACCACATATATTATTTCATCGTGTATATCACTATATGACTTCTAAATATTATGAGTGTTTTTTTCTTCCATGAGCTATATTTTCTCTTCTACTGATAGATATATATATCTTTTGAGTGCATCTAGTACATATCTTCCATAACATTTATAATTTCTATGGTGAGGCATATGAGGAATCCAATTGCCGAGCATTGTAAAGAAAATGTTGGAGAAGCACATAAAAGATGCTAGAATTTAAAAGGATTCCTAAAAAATAAAATTCAATCATCAAAATTCTTATTTTTGTATATATTGTTGAGATTTTTCATCATAAGAGAATATTTTTATCGTAATATCTTCTTTAAATTTATTGTGGCGGAGTTCAATGTTTTTGAAGGTATATCAACAAAAGCCTACTAAAGAGCTTAATTTTTTTCCCAAGACAAAAAATGAGATCGTTGTTCGTACCATTGGTTTAATTTTTTTAATCAGAAATGAATAAATATTAATTTTAATATGATATTAATGGATAAATATAGTTCATGTATCACCAAAGTTTGACCAAAATGTATAGGAGGATGTCGAGTTTTTCTAATATTAACCTTCAAAAATGCAAAATAATATTATTTATACTCCACTAATTATGCCGAGAGGCATTCTCATTATGCCGAGAGGCATTCTCATTTATATATATATATATATATATATATATATATATATATTTATAGAGGCATTCTCATTTATATATATATATATTGAGTGGAGGAGTCTGATGTCGTGCCCGTGAAATTGTGTCCGTGATATTTATTTTTAATTTGTAAAATTTGTGTGGAGAAGTTACAAAACACTTTACTAATTTAATTGGTTAAATTCTCGGTGTGGGAAGTAAATAATTTAAAATTAAAGTAAAGAGGGTGTGGGGAAGTAAATAATTTAATTTGTTAAATTCTCGGGTGTGGGGAAGTAAATAATTTAAAGGTAAAAAATACTTTAGTAAATTAGTTTTTTAAATTATCGGGTTAGTAATTTAATGTGTTAATTTAAAAACTATAATGTTTAAATAAATAAATAAGTTTAAATATGCAATATATTATTAGGTAAATAATTTTTAATTTAACTTTAGTAATTTACTAATTTAATTTAATTCTTGGGGAAATTAGATAAATTAAAGTAAATAAATTGTTTAAACAAGTAAAAAATACTTTTAATGTGTTAATTTAAAAACTATAATATTTAAATAAATAAATAAGTTTAAATATGCAATATATTATTAGGTAAATAATTTTTAATTTAACTTTAGTAATTTACTAATTTAATTTAATTCTTGGGGAAATTACATAAATTAAAGTGAAGAGGGTGTGGGTAAGTAAATAATTTAAAGGTTAAATAATTAAAAAAATACTTTAGTAAATTAATTTAAAGGTTAAATAATTAAAAAAATACTTTAGTGAATTATATTTAAAAATTAAAGTAAATAAATTGTTTAACCAAGTAAAAATACTTTTAATGTGTTAATTTAAAAACTATAATGTTGAAATGGAGACATAATTAATTGCGATTCATATGATACAAACTCCAGGATTAGTCATTAATATGATATAGGTATGAAATTTATAAACAAATTTATTAATTGCAGTTCACATAACTTGGACACACTCCAGGATTAGTAATTAATATGATATAGGTATGAAATTTATAAAAAAATTATTATTAGAAAATATATTCAATGTCTTTTTCACTTTGATGTTTAGGTTTGATATGTATTTTTAAAAGTTACTTTATGAATTTATATATATTTAAATGTATATCACATTTAATAATTTTGAATGAAAAGAAAAAAATCCAGTTGAGATGTATTACTAAAAGTTACTTTATGAAATTTATATCCTATTTAAATTTCTATCTTGGTAAAATTTATTAATTTTGAAAGAAAAAAATATACTTGAAATTTTGAGTAATTTTAAAAAAATGTAGACATTGTAAGTTGAATTGTTTAGAAAAAGATTCCGGTTGAGATGTATTATTAAAACAACATTTCTATGTGCCCAAGACAAATTACAACTTTAATAATGTTTGTATTTTTATCAACCCATATATTGAATAAAAATTTTCCTAACACATTAAACAATATATTTCATGTTTAATGTAGGTTTCTATATTCCCTGACATAGAAAACCAACATTTCTATGTGTAGATGGTAATTATTACTTTATTAATGTTTGTATTTTTAATAAACCCATGTAAAAATATTTATTTTTATTTTAACAATTTATTTAAATAAAACTTTTAAATAGTTATTATTCAAAGTGATATGTAATTTATAATAGTAGTAACTTAGAGTGAGATGTGATAGTCTCTCTACAAACTTTACTTTTAAAAAGACAATCGGAAACATTACAATTAGAGATGTATTAGCAATATCATCTAAAAATTATAGAAACTTGTAAAATATTTCAATTATTAAGATTTTGCTTTTGTTATATAGATAATTTTTAAATAGTTCAATTATTAAGATTTTGCTTTTATTATATAGACAATTTTTAACATCTTAGTGTGCATTGTGTATTTAGAAATTGAATATTTGTACATTTATAATTTTAAGACATTGACTAATATAAAATTTCTGAAAAAAAAGAATGTGATGTTTATGAGAAATTTTTGTATGCGTATATATATATCCTTACATTATTTTCATTGGGCAACATTTGTGGATATTTGTCCAACTCGGAATCTATCGTTGCATGTGCCTTTTTCGATACCGGGAGCCAGGATTTGCAAATGGGATGTTTCCTGTTATGCTCTCCTAGCACGTCCTAATTTGGATGTCATCCTGTGTTCTCAAAAAGGTTTTTAAAGCAACGTAACGAGGGAAATCCCGATGTATGTATAACATATGCATCTTCTAACAATGCAATTTTTCTATAAGAAATGTCAAATATAAATATTTTATATTTCTATAGCAAAACCGTGAAATCATATTTTGTGTATGCTTGGAAAAATGTTTTAATATAAATTCTCAGGAACTATGGTTCCATCATAATGTTTTTCATTTTTATGAGTGGATGACATATTATTTTTTGTATGTTGTGTTTTTTCAAGCAATGATTAACGTGGATATGTGCATTTGAACATTTCTTTACAATGTGGTGTGTGTTTATTTCATTGAAGGACATGGATATAGTTGATTTTTGAATACGCAATTGAGAATTATTTGTTTTATATTTTTGTCTTTGATATTGTGTTATTTATGAGAGGAACATTGTTGAATTGTCACAACTTGCCTGTATAATAACGATTTATACAATGACGTTGATGAAGAATTGTTGAGTTAATAGAGAATTGAGGTATTAGTAAATGTGATAGTTTGTGTCGCTTTAGTTCATATCATATTTTGAGCGTCCTTCATAATTTTTACATTCTCTTTACTATATGATTATTTCCTATTACATGCACATGGAGTTTTAAATAATATAAATAATTAGGTGATTTTCTGAAAATACTTTAAAGGCATGGCTCCACCAAGATTAAATTTTGAAAATGAAGAGGAAAGAAAAGAATATCAAAGACAATATCGCAGAAGAAGACAACAAGAAATGACAGATGCGCAACGAGAGGAACAAAGGAAACGTCGAAATGATAATGATAGAAGAGCATTTGCAGAACGGAGGGTTGAATTGACAAATGAAGAAATAGATGCAGAGAGACGACAACATGCAAATAACATGATGAAAATTCGTGCACAATCGTCTCAAGATGACTCACATGTATCAAAATAAGGATACAAGGACAGATTCGTACAGATCGGTTTCTTGAGGAAGAAAGACGAGAATGTGAGGATTTACTTGCATTATTTATATAAAAGATTTTATAAATTGCATAGTGTTTTGAGTGTGTTGGTGAAAAAACTGTTATAAATCAAACAAAAGGTCATAGATATGGAAATGAAAACACTTTTTCTAATCTCCTATTCTCTTAAATTCATATCATTCTTTGACTAGCCTTGCTAATTGTTACAACGTGGATAATATATGATTGATTTCTATTACATGTACGTGGATTTTTTAGTTATATAAATAATTACAAAATTTGTTGAAAATAATTTATAGGTGGGGCTCGACCACGATTAAATTTTGAAAATGAAGATGAAAGAAGAGCATATCGAAGAGAATATCAAAGACAATATCGCAGAAGGAGACAACAAGAAATGACAGATGCACAACGAGAGGAACAAAGGAAACTTTGAAATGATAACGATAGACAAAGGTTCGCAGAATGGAGGGCTGAATTAACAAATGAAGAATTGGATGCAGAAAGACGACAACATGCAAATAACATGACAATAATTCGTGAACGATCGTCTCAAGATGACTCACATGTATCAAGAGCAAGGTTACAAAGACAGATTCGTTCAGGTCAGTTGCAAGAGGAGGAAAGACTACATAGACAAGAACTTCACCGCGAAGCATCTCAGAGGAATTATCGTAGAATGGCTGGTAATGTTGAAGCTAATTCTGGGGAAGAAAATTCAACATCGATGGATTGCGTGCTCGAAACACCAGAAAACTTGGCCCAAGATATAATGAATATAGATGTTGTAAATAATTTAGAGAATGATAGTGTGCAACAGGAGATGACATTACAACCAATACGAACAACGAGAAGAAGAAGAATGCAAAATAATGATTTACAAGAGGAGTTAACGAGAAGAAGAAGAATGCAAAATAATGATTTACAAGAGGAGTTAACAATCGAACCTAGAAGAAGAAGAAGAATGCAAGACTCACATATTGTGAGAGAACACATGATAGATGATCCCAATGGAATGCTTGGGAGAGATTTCAATACGGTCCAAATGATTTTTCGACACGGTCTTGATAACCTTTCTTCGCCGGTCATGTGTTATATTTGTCAAGAATGTTACATTGGAATAAAAGTTTCTCGAACACCTGAAGGACCTGTGTGTACTAGATGTCGACAAGAGAAAGGTCATCATCGATTTTCAGCATCAAACAATATGGATCCTGGGCCACAACCGCCAGAACTTGCAAACTTAACTCAAATTGAGGAAATGTTAATAGCCCGTGTCAACCCAATCCTACAGGTGACACATGCAACAGGAGGTCAATATAAATATAAAGGTCACACGATAAGTTTTCCTCAAGAAGTAAAAGAAATCGCTAATCTTTTACCCCATAGATTGAAAGATTTGTTGATGATTATTGTTCGGAGGAGAGATCAGCGTGGAACAAATTATGACTTTACAGTCAATAGAGAGCGAGTTTATAATGCATTGAAATATAAAATAGAACATGATAAGTTCTACTCAGATGTCCAAATCGATGAAAATGCTCTGAATGAACTTCCACCTCATTCTGCTGAGAATGTGTTCGAGCAGCTGAACTCAGTTCATATGGAGTTTGATTCCGACGCAAATGAAATTGTGTTTGTAGGTCCGACCGTGGAGATAGATGAAGGAAATATAATTAGTCATACAACATCGATGGCATCTAAACTTCCTAATGCACCAAGGGAGATGGAATTAATCCATGCGTGGGTGAATAACCCTCATGCGGACCCTGGAGCACTCATTGATTGGCCAGGGATAGGAGCATCTCCTATCAATGAGTATGTGACAGTAGGACTACTTGATATGGCATTCCCTACTCTCTTTCCTGATGGGAAATGTGATTGGATAGAACCGCGATTAAGACGAGTACGTCTCCATGAATTTGTAAAGCATTTATTGCGATATAGGGATCACCGATTTGGCCGACATCCTCGGTTCAGGTATTACATGATGAACATGATCATGAGACATCGTGCACAAAATTCATCTGCAGTTTTTGTGAAGAAAAACCTCCAAGATATGCCAATCACCATCAACGAATTACGTGAGCATATGAAGAATGTTCCCCATTCCAATCTGGCTGATCGTTTGATGTGGTTTGGAACATCATTGAGGGGTACAAGGTCTTACTGGGCAAAATGTCGTGGTGAATTGGCTGACATGTTGCATCAAATAGGATCGCCTACTATTTTTTTCACATTGAGCGCGGCTGATATGTATTGGCCTGATCTACATGCATTAATGCCTGGAACACCGCCGGATAATCCACGAGAAGCGCAAAATTGGTGAAGGAAAAATATCATCGATTTTCCACATATAGTGGCACATTATATGCACCTGCGACATACACTTTTCCGAAAGGAGGTATTACAAAAAGGAATGAAAGTTAAAGATTATTGGTCTAGATATGAATGGCAACATAGAGGTTCGCCACATGTGCATGGATTCATATGGTTAGAAGGGGCACCGAATATGGACAACCTTGATTGGAATGATGATTTTCAACGTGGAAATGCTGAAAAATACTTCCATTCTATTGTCCATGCATGGAATCCTCGGGATGACCCGCACCAACGAAACATACAGGTAATTTATCGATTCTCATTGAGTCTATGATTTATATAGAATTTTTGTGTTCTCAAAATATATTGTGTATTCTTATGTTCTATGTTACAGGTCTACCAAAATTTTATGCAACATCCATGTCTTCGAAATACAAGACAACTGACACAATTCGATATGGAACGTGACTATGAAGAGATTCTCAATAGTGTAGAATGACATACGATGTGTAGAGAGGGTGCCTGCCTACGTAAGAAAAGGGGAAAAAGTGTCTGTAGGTAAGGTGTTCAAAAATTTGAATAATTAAATTGAACTAAAAAACACATACATGGAAGAACTAATAATTGATTATTACATTTTGCAGGTATAATGCACCGTGGCCATTGAATCTCAATGGATCAAAGTTATATCAAGACTCAGAGACGGGAGATAAAAAGTTTGAACCTGCGAGAAATGATGATAGGGTAAATACACATAATCGCTACATATTACAATTGTGGAGAGCAAACGTAGATTGGCAACCTGTTCTTTCCAAACATGCCGTAGTCAAGTACATTGCAAAGTATGCAGCGAAAGCGAGAAAAGCTCTGAAACTTATCATCAAATGTTGATGCGGATGGAAAATATTGAAAACCCGGATGAAATGGCAGCGACAACATATAGGAGACTTCTAACCGAAACAATTGTTGAAAGAGACATTGGTGCACAAGAAACATGTCACATGTTGTTAGAGCTCCCTTTGGTAGAGAGTAGTAGAGTATTTGTCAATTTGAATGTTGCACGTGAGGTGTTCAAAAAAGTAACAACACCTGATGCAGATGACCATGAGGAACATGCAAAAAGTTTCATTGATGGGTACAAGAATAGGCCTTTTTCCATGGAAAGTGTGTCTCTTATTGATGCCGCTAGATCTTGGACATATAATCCAAGGAGAAAACGGGATAACAAGTGGGAGGTCAGGAGTTTTGGAGCTATTGTGAGAGTTTTCCCGAGGTTTTCCTCTGTCCCTTCGCGGGAATCTCATAAATGGGTTGATTTTTGTTGGTCAGATTTGTTGCTTTACAAGCCGTTTCGAGATATAGACAGAGATATCGGACATGATTCTGATTCAATAAGTTTAAACTGGGATTCGTTCCGTTATAATCCATGGCATGTCGAAAGGAGGATTGCAGTAGAAGACATTGAAAATAACAGTAATTCTGAAGATGAAATTAATCCACATGTTCAACAGAATACAATAGAACATGAATGGGAAATCATGTGTAGGCTTCATCATGGTCAATTTTTGCAAGCGACGGAAATAGATATGTTGGGAAGGAGAGATATTGATAGACAAGCACCATGGAATGATGAATATCGAGGTGAAGAATACACAAGCAAAGCGATAAAATTCATAAGCAACATGAAAGATAATGGGTTGGTTATAGATGATGAATTAGCCCGAATTTCAATTGCGACACCTTGGGTGCTAAACAAAAACAAGCACTTGATATAATAATGACACATTATAATCAACATCGAAATAACATTCCATTGCTCATGATAGTTCAAGGAACAGCGGGAACAGGGAAATCATATTTGATTGGTGTGATTCGTCAGGCACTTTTTGATGCATCATTCCCTGAACGTTCTCCTCTTCTATTGCTTGCACCAACAGGAGTTGCAGCTTTTAATATTGGTGCCTCGACCATCCATTCACAACTTCGAATACCTATTACAGATTTTGCAGAATTGGAGGGATCGAGACTTGCAACATTCCAACAAGAGATTTGCCACATAAAATATGTATTGATTGATGAAATGAGCTTCGTCGGACAAAGTTTGCTAGAAAACGTGGACTCCGACTTCATCAAGCATTCCTGAAAGAGAAGACATGAGTTTTGGTGGTGTTTCTATGATTTTGGTAGGAGATTTGGGGCAACTTCCTCCTGTTACCGATAAACCGCCATATGATAGTAATAGACGTGCAAAGCTGTTATGGGAAGCATTCGGAACAGTTGTTACATTGGATAAGGTATTTAGGCAAGCAGGAGAGGATGAAGACCAAAAGCGTTTTCGAGAACTTCTGGCCAATCTCAGAGATGCGAATCCAACACTGGATGATTGGATGTTGTTAATGAGTAGAACAAGTTCTGCATTAGACAAAGATAAAAATGAAGAATTCTATAATAATATTCACCTAATGGCGACAAAGATTAACGTGAATAACCACAACAACAAAAAAATTGCATTCATTGAAAAGACCTGTCGCACGTAGCATTGCAACTAGAACAAGTACCGCCAACACACTGGCAGGAGGTCTGAATGATGAACTTGATTTAGAATTATTAATTTCTAATGATGCAAGGGTTATGCTAACATCCAATCTTTGGATAGAAGCAGGTCTTGTAAATGGAGCTCTGGGATATATTTAGAGAATATAGGTATGCTAGTTAAATATATAAAAGACTATTTTATGTTTTACTAATTGTATGTGTGTAACTATAATATACTTATGTCCTTTTGGAATATTTCGAGTGTATGTTTTTTGGGTATACAATTTCATTTTCCAACCACTTTATGAAACCTCATATTTTGAACTATTTCCTTCTACAATTTTTTTTTTTTAACCATTTAATTCATATTTTTACATTAATTTTACCATTTTATTAGTGAGGGATTGAGATGTTCTATTTTGTTTTGCATAGGTAATTTTTGGTCATCAATTTTTTTATGTCCTTTACTCAATATCAATTATAAATGATAAAGACACTTGCAGAAAAGAAATCTATGCAAGCTTCATTTCAAAACTTTCTTTATCAATTAGAAATTTATTATTTTTTCAGTAACTACCTTAACAGTAAGCTTCATCTAAAAACTTATAGTCAAAGTGCCTATTAACCTTTCACAAATACCTATAAATACTGTTACAATTATTTAAATCTAAACTAATTATAAATATTTATTTAGATACACACTGTAAAATACATGTCCATGATACACGGGAAACAATTTGGACATATTTTCTCTTACGTAATAGTTTCATCACATACAGAGTATTAATATTGATTCATTCTTGAACGAAGTAATAATGATACATATTTAACATAAGTTAAGTTATAATGATATTTTTTTAACATTTTTAAATTGTTTTATGTTTTTCAATGCATACCATTATTAAAATACTTGCACTATTAAATGTTTCATATTTATTTTATAGAAATGAACGCTTATTATTTCAATGAGGTGGATCCCAATTTTGATTACTTTGATGGTATAAACAACATTAACAAGGTTTAATTATTAAGTATATAAAATGCAGAAGGTTACCTTGAATGAAGAGAACTAATAATCACACTATTAAAAACATGAGTCCCAAGGATTCCTCTGGATTTCTTTTTACTAAAAGAATCACACAATATTGCTTTACTTCAATGATTTATTTATTGGATGAAGATATTGTTAGAGTAATCCTTAGCCCATTAAATTAATCCTCAATCCCTGCAATCTTTTCAAAGTTTCTTTAAAAGATGGTTGGTTAGTTTAGCTTTTTTGAAAGTTGAAATATGACAGCCTAGCTTGCATGGATTTTTCTATAAGACATTATGCTTTACATATATGCCAGGGTAAAAGCTTAAGTTTCTTAAAGATGTCAGAGATAGTGTTGAATCTTTATTTGCTAGGTTGTTAGTTATAACGATGTCAGAGATATGCTAGATTCTCATTGGCTACATTGTAGGTTGTAACATTTGTTTAGGGAAAAAAATCTTATAAAAAATCTATGTATTTTTTAAATAATCCTATTAAAAGATCATTGTATTTTTTAATGTCAAAAGGTGGCGATAGGCTTATGACCCTATGTTGATTTTTTAAAATCTTTTTCCTTGGGCCTATTGTTTTTGTTAGGAAGAATGGTTGGGAGAAGCCCCATGTACCATGTTTTCTTCCATAGAGTTTAAGATAATATGATTTTCATCTAGTAATACACCCCAATCAACATCAATCATATAGGCTCATATTTCAAGCCTTTAAGGGATTCCTACCCTCGTGACACTAAATCTGTATGAAATTTGATGATGTATGAAATTTGTTGTAGATAATGCCAAACTACACATTAGAAAATTGAATTAATTGGACTAATCCAAAAGGGAACAAATCTAGAAAAAGCTATAAAACTAGTGATGCCATCCAAGGCCTTGAAATGCCAAAATAACATACCTATAATATATCAAATCAAAATCATGGGCACATAGATTTTGTTATGTTTAGTCAATCTCCAAGAAAGGAGGAAGAGAGTCATGAAGTTCAAATATAAATATTTTACAACATTAGGAAGCTTTGCTAATCATTCAAAAACTTAAATAATGTTGAAGGGTGTGGATAAAAATGCACTTCACACCAAGAAAAGTATGAAACCAATATTTTTATACGTAGTAGGTAGGCCTAGGCCTAGACCTATATTTTAGGTGGTTTAGTAACCAATGTGATTTGACTATTATCTTTTAAATTATATTTGCATATTATTATAATTATCATTAGTATTATTATTATAAATTAAAATACAATAATGGAGATGTGTCAATTTTGATTAGTTATTTTGGATTTGTTATATAATTTTGTTTGCTTAAGGGTTCTTTCTTGATTATTGATTTTATTGATTAAGTAAAGTATGGTCAATTTAATTGTACTTACTCCGTGAGGTTCACAAAATATTTCTAATAAAAAAATTAGGCTCAAAATTCCATTGTATTTCCAAACTATTATAATTTTTAAAATTGTCTCACGACTATCAAATGACCTTCAAATTAAAGGTTTATCATTTTTATTGACTTTCACATTATTACACTTCATCACCTCCGGTTCTATCATTATATGTTATATTTGTCGATGTAATCATTATTGTTATATTTTCCCCAATAACACAAGCTTATTATCACCACCTTAATTTTGATATAGGACTAGTTTATTGCTTATGTAATAGTTATGTGTTTATTGATCATTAATTCAAGCTAGGCTCATATAAGTGTGTGTTCCCTCGTATTGTCGTGTTTTGTCTTGTTTTCTATGTTGTTAACCTTTTTATGACCTTCTTTTGTGTCCCTTGTCACTTTCTTCTCATGTTGGTACCCTTTTGTATCAATATTTGTTCCTTTCTATCTTTAGTGACCCCCACCTTCCTTTTTCCTAAGTTTATCTCTTCTTCCATCTTTGGGCCTAGTCAAGTTATGTGACCAGTTTAATAGGATGTGTGCTAGAAACATACTTTTGATTTTGGTCACATATCTCGTGTTTCTAGTCCTTTCTTTGATGGCCCCTCGGACCCCTTTTTCACTTTCTTTTAGGTTTTTGTGGTGTTTTATGGATTCTTTTTTTGTTTTTATTGCTATGTTCGCAATAGGGTCATAGTTTGAATTCAAAAGTCTTTATATACATATGTGTATTAGTGCATTTAAGAGACAAGAGGTAATCATAGATTCAACAATTATTTTGCATAAGAATGATATTGAAACTATAAGATAAAATTTTTTATTATTTTACGAAGCATCCCCATGCTAAAAGTTCAATTCAAACATTTAGAAATTCATTTTATTATATACTATTTGTTGCAAGGATTTGAAAAGATAAGGGTTGGGATCTTTGTAATATGCTAGATTGACTTCTAACTTGCATCAAGTGTTGCTTATTGTTTTTTCAATCATGAGGGGATGAATAATAATATAGGGATAAAATAATATTGCATTAACATCCATATTTTATGGGGTTAACAAAGAGTTAATACAAATTAGGGTTTTTACAAGGGAGATTAGATTCACTGTGATTGATAATAGAAGTAGAAAATATGAGAGATGATCTTGCAGATTAGGGAACAAAGAACACATTCAAACCATTAAACTATGCACCCAACATATACATATCATTTAATATAAATCGTATTAGTTTCATAGGTTTTGGATCTCGATGATTTTGGTCACACAACACAAAACTAGTCAACACTATTTTTCTAGGTCATGTTTCTTTGGGTGATGTTGAACATATTTCCATATAAAATCACTAACAAATTCCTCCAAATTCACATATTTTAGTTTATTTATGTCTCGACCCCTAACTCTCTAGTATTTGTAAGCATTTATTACTATATCCTAATTTCCTATATTCTAGAATTCCATTTATCTTATGTATTTAGGTCTAAATTAATGTTTTATTGAAGTTAAAACCTAATTACTATTTGGTGCAACTAGTTAGTATATTTGTTAGTTAAAACCACTTTCAAGCTTTCAATGCCTACATTTTACTATAACCTACGCTTATAACGAACACCTAACATAGGGTTTCTCTTTTGATAAACCCCGCTTATCTAGTACTCAACCTAGGGTTTTTAAGGTTTTCACTTTATCTAAACCCAAATTATTAGTTACACTCTAATCCGAGTTTCTCTTGCTTCTTATCGATTGTCCTAAATAATTACATTATTTGGTTAATTTTTGTAACCCTAACACTTGTGGGTGTAATATTGGTTGTGTAATGTTTCTTTACATGGATATATTTTATGACATCCAAGACTTTGACCCACAGAAGTGTTAGGCTAAATTCCACTCTAGTTAACCTTATGGAAATTCCCTTGATTCCTCATGGGATTTGTCTAAAAATGAAAATGGTGATTCTTAGTAAGACCCAAGAACTCACCTTGAATTCATTCCAACCTCTCTTGGGAACCCTATGAATGAAAATACCTTGAATGAGTCTCATACATCTACCAAAATCAAATTTGTAAAGGGAAATAAGTTTCATTAGAATAACCAACATGAATTAAGGACTTAATTTCTTTTAAACAAAATATCTTTAAACATCTTAGTGAAATAGATGACAAGTTGAGTGTCATTTCTTCGGGGTGATTGTTTGTTTATTCCAAGAGCTAAAAATAATGGAGTAGGGTCTTTAGCTTTATTAAAGGGGCTCAATCTAGTTAGAGACAAAGGCTTTTATGATGTTATAATTGAAGGTGGTTCTACGTCTATGATTTCAATGATGGGGAAGGGGTCAAAACCTAACTAGAAGCTTAATCATATTTTACATAGGTCTCAGGATTTGTCCAACCATTTTTCTATAATATCATATTTTCATGTATTTTGTGAAGTTAATGGTGCAAACAATTTATCATCATCCACAAGATGTGATCATAATCCACTTTCTCCCATAATTAGTTGTGAATCTAGAGATTGGATGAGTCTAGAAGACATCTTGCAAAACGAGGAAAAGTGGTTATAAGTTGCTCCATCAATAGATCCTAGAATGGCTCGAAAATTGTAAATTCCACGGCTACGAAGAGATTTGAAGACAAGATCTATGGGAGAGTTATTTGTAGTATTATAAAGTGAAAACTTATAACCCTTTTTATATTGGAATCCTCACTACCAATCTCCTTCTCTATGTAGTAGTAGTGATTAAAATGTCTCTAAAGAGTTTTTAGGAAAGGTATGTGAATATTTGTTTATGTAACTCACTCTTTTTGGATTTAATATAAACAAGTGAGGGAATCGCCAACCCTTTTATCGATAGAAGTGAACTCAATGTCAGTAGCATTCTAATTTCTAATGATCTTATTATTCACGATCAACCATATAAAATGAATCATGGATACCTTAATAGTAATGATCAAACACCTATTAAAACATATACCATGTCTTCTCATGTGGTTGTATTTCATATGTCTTCCAACACCATGCGAATTCTTGCTTCTCTTGATGTACTAATTTTCCTTACCTTCAAGCCTCCTACCATTGGCTCTCATATTATTATTCATTCTCTCTCCCCTAAAATTACTTCTATTACTCCCAATATTTTAAAATCCTTACAAGTACTACATCCATCTCTACATATTCCGGTTTACTTCCCCACCTTCTAAAATGACCAATCCAATGAACGTTGTGTATAAATTGTAGGATAAATTAAGGAATTGTCTTAAATATCTCAAAATCCATAAAATATGGTCACTTTAAACAAGATCTTACCCAAAATATTAACTTACAATGTGCTAGCTTATGCATTCCTAGTTAGTTTCAAAACTACAAATTTTGTATTATGTAATGGTCCATCTCATCACCTTAGGCAAATATGGAAGGGAGATCCATCTCATCACCTTAGGTAAATATATGCCTCTTTCTTGGATTTTTCACATGATGATTGATTATTGACCAATATCTCTCATAAGAAACTAAAAGATTATACTATTTATTTCTTCTATACATTACCTCAAATATTCTTGCATGTATTTAGATATATAGTAGAAAATTTTATTTCAAAATGTGTGATAAGCATTAGCATTATATCATGGGAAGGGAGATCCATCTCACCTCCTTAGGAAAATTTATGCCATTTTTTTGTATTTTGCACATTCAATTATTGATTATTGACCAATATATCTCATGAGAGAATAAAATACTATGTTTTTGATTGATTCTACACATTACCTCAAGAATTCACACACACATTTACTTCTCTACTAGATTATTTTATTTCACAATGTGTGATAAACTATTGATATCCTTATATATGTAGTGGTAGTAGTTAAAAATGTCTCTAACACATCTTTTTAAGAAAAGAAAGGGAACATTTTTTTATGTATCTCACTCTTTTATGGTTATAATATAAATGGGAGAGGGACCCGCTAACCCTTTTTCAGTTAATGTTTTTTGAAAATAAGAGAGATTCAATATTAAACCTAATGTCAATAACATTCCAATGAACCTATTATTAATGAATAACCGTATAATGCGAATAATGAATACCTAGCTAACTTAATGATCAAACACATATTAATACATATATGATGCCTTCTCATGTAATCATATCTCAAATTTATTTTGAAACCATTTCACTTCATGCTTCTCTTGATGTGCATGTTTTCCTTACATCTAAACCTCATGTCATCGATTCACATGATTATTATTCTTTCAATATCCCCTAAAATTCCTTCTATTATTCCCAATATATCGCAATTTACATATTTACTACGTCCATCTCTACATATTCCAATATTACTTCCCTAACTACTAAAATGACCAATATAGTGAATATTGTGTGTGAATTATAAGATAAAATTAAGGAATTGTTTCAAGAGTTTCCAAATCCATAAAATAAGGTCACTTCAAATAAATTTTTACTTGACTTATTAACATACAATGATATTTTACCCTTCTTAGTTGGTGTCATAACTCCAAGTTTCGTATTATATAATATGAAGGGAGATCCATCTCATCTCCTTAGGTAATTTTATGCCTTTTTCTTGTATTTTTCACATGATGATTGATATTGACCAATATATCTCATGGGATACTAAAATACTATACTCTTTATTGGTTCTACATATTACCTCAAGTATCCTTGGATAAATTTACCTTTCTAGTAGATGATTTTATTTCAAAATGTAAAATAAACATTATCATAAAGATTATATTTACATATATTTCTCAATTATGGCAAGGTGCTAATGAGACTACTAATGCATATGTTTTAGATTCAAGAACATGGTCACTAAAATAACCCACAAGTTTCCTAGAACAAGAATGATCAATCTATTTTCTTAAATCTTATTCTCCCTTGTAGAACCCTTGGTTTGGTCTAAGGCACTTGTTACTTTTTGTAACTTTGTAGACATTTGGTATATAAATGTATAATTGACCTTATTAAAGAATATTTCTCTCTTTTGAGTAATCTTTAATCCACTAGGTTGACCCCATTCTAAAATTTTACATCACCATGACCATTTCGAGTCTACATATAAGATGACTTGTATTCTAGAAATACATAAAACATCCATCACCTTTGAGCTATTTTATTGTTCGACAAGTTTATGGGCCCTCAACATATTTGGTCCCAAACTTGTCAACATGTCATGAAACTATCATTTTCTTACCTAATGGTCATAATTTCATATGGGTATCTTGTATTAGTCATACTTAGCGGGATTTTAGGTTTGAATGAGTAGGAAAACTAACCGAATGTAATAAATTTAAACAAAGGAACCCAATTATCTAGACACTAGCTAGAGATCACATCATAAACATAAGGAAATATTCTAAGACTATTCCTAAATCATCCAAGCATTTGAATCTAAAACATACGAGGTTCAAAAGGCCTGTTTTCAAGTGTTGAAGTCAAATTGAGGGTTTCATGTTATGTCCATTTATTTCAATATTGTTGGCTACATATCATCCTAGGATTGTAGAATAATTATATGGGTTTGAGACACTTTGTTAGAATAATACTAGATAGGTAATGCTAAACCATCAGCGGTTGGTTGCCCCTACCTTACCTACAAGGTTAACCTTATGGAGGTTTTTCATCTTCATGGCAATCCAACCTAGGGTTTTGAAAAAGGAGAAGAAAAATCAACTACATCACAAATTACTCACAAAATTCTAGTTCTAAAAATGTAAGTACATATCCATTTGAACCTACACAAAAATCTAGTTCTACACATACAACTTTAGATGGGTTCATAAAATTTAATCTTTTTGTCCCAATACAAATTTCCCCAAATATGTTTGAACTCCAACATGTCTTCCTTTTTAAACTTGTACATATCACACAACTAGTTTCTATATTTTTGAGTGTGTTGACAATGGTTTTTGTGCTTATACCAATGATTTTGTTATATTTTTATTTCTTAATTGATGTTTTTCTATCTTTAGAGAAATTAATAAATATTCAAAAATAAGGATTTACATAATTTATATTTTATTAGGAATACCGCATTGTTAGTCTAAATTATAAATCAGTAGTGGGAACTTAGTTATGTAAGTGATTTAATTTTATGCACACATTTTGGTGAACCCAATATTTTACTTATGAATATGCAAACTAGGGTTTCTTTTTAGCCCTTGGTGTTTTATATTTTAGCTATGATTTTATATATTAGGGTTTTATACAAACCCTAATTTTCATGTATGCTAGTTTATGTGTGACATTTGATTTCTTTCATGATTTCATCTTATTCCACCGCTTGGCAATTGAGATCCTTTACACCTACTAGATGAATGGTTAGATTGAGTTGTATATTTATTGATCATATTCAAATTCTTGTAACTCAACTACATGTAAATAAAATGGCATAAAATTATGATGTTAATGTTACTTCTTCTATTGATGTGAATGTTCATGATGGTACAAACTTAATATCGAGGCTAATGTTAACAATATTTTTTCGCAATTGGTGATGTTAATAACATAAATGAAAATATTATTATGATTGAAAATATACATGATCATGAGGCCAATACACCCGAATGGAATACCAAATATTTCTACAAGAATTCAAAACTTGCATAAGTTGGTCCCATATGAGTGGATATACTTACCTAATTTTGTAAATATTTTATACAAACCTGGTTGATATTGAGTGGGTATTAGTTATCTTACTTGAGGCCAATAAATAACAATATGATCAAAAGAACTTGATAGGAAATCCCCACTAGAATAAGCACATGTTCTACCTTCCCATTATGTTATTCATCCTTATAGAGGATCTATTTATATATTATGTACTCATACCAATATAGCTAGTACACATACTAATGCATCTATAACTAACAAATTATTTTTGACACCGATATTTATACTACAGGTACATCACAAGATCTTCCTCAAGCTACCACAATTATCCCTACACAACATATTTATTTTCTTTCTCCTACAAATTATTCTTATATGAAACCTTCACTACATGGATCATTCCCTAACGATGGGATGTAGTCTAATTTTAATACACATGTCTCTATAAATACTTCCTTACATGCATACATCCAACAACTTCAAGATGTACAAGCTCAACTCCTTACTATGAAATAAGGTGCTACTAAGGTACATGCCACAATGAGATCTATTGATTTATTTCATGGCCCTATGACTCTAGAGATCCTTAATAATCCTCTATCTACACCATTTATGTCATATGAGTTTACCATTTTTGATCGTAATATTGATATGAAATAACATATTTACGCATTCATTTCTAATTCCATGTATTATGCTAGTAATGAAACATTATTGACAAAGATATTTTTAGGAAACCTCAAGGAGTACACATTAACATCGTTAAATGATCTTCTAGAGGTGTATATACATTCATTCCAATGTCTAAAAACAATTTCTACTTTCAATCTACTATCGATATTGATCAAAAAGTCTCTTTCACTCAAATTTTGCAACTTAAATAAGGACAAATCAAACACATTGCAAAATATGTACTTTGATACAAAATGATGTTATCTCAAGGTCCTAAATATATCAACGAAGATGAGTTGAAATAGGTATTCATCAAGAGTCTATTTACAAAACAAGGTCATGTTTTTCAATTATTCATCCTTTGGAAACATTTTTCAAATGATTAAGGTTAATGTGACAAATATCCTTATAGCTAACATGGTCAAATATGGGACCAATTCTCCCACATATACATGATTTTAAAAAAAAAAAAACAATATTTCAAATATGTGGCTAATAAGACTACAAATAAATTCATCAATACTACACAACTAAGTACAACACTTATCATTATTGGTTATCAAGGGATGTAATTCACATATTTGGTTGATACCCCTCATAAGGTACTCCAAATGTTTCTTAAATGTAATATCATCACATTACCTTAGCTAAAAACCATGATATGAGTTTCTACTATGATTATCATTAATTTTTGGGCATATGACTAATAAATGTTTCAAATTTCACCATAAAATTCAATATTTTATCAATTAAAAGACTATCTCAATTGATAGTTCATCTACTAATGAGGTAGTTGCAAATTGAAGTACATGCATTAATATGTTTACATATCCTTGAACCACAATCATATTATAAAATTTACTCAAAATAATTATGAGGTATACATGGTTTACTATGAAACAACTCCTCCTAAGTCTAATTATACTAATTCAAATCCCATAGACAACCTCATTATTATTATATCAAATGTGGGATTGACACAATTTATGATCACACTAAATGACCATGACATCCCATATATTGATGATTATAATGGTGAATATCTATCCATACGAGCTTTTAATGATTCAAATTGAATACAAAGTGTTATGATTCACATTAAATAAAGTGAGAATGTTTTCATAATGACACTTTTTTCTCTCCTTGGATACACTTTCAATAATGTATTCACTATAATTACCACAATAATAGGATTTTATGAGAAACATAAGAACCTTCTCATAGGAATTATCTCATCATTATAAGTAGGACATAAGAGGGTAGCTACATTGTTCCTAGTTTTTTTAGAAATTACATATGAAATATGGTGCTTATATGACAATGGATATATAGTATGTGAGCCATTCCATCCACATTACTTAAATAATATAAGTACATATAAAACAATAAGGTAGTTATAGTACAAGGTGTTTCCCATGAATACTCTAAGCTACTTATGGTATAACACAACACACTTACACAATAGTCCATTATTAATCTTTATAAACACAACATTTATAACTAATTGAGGTACAACAAAACCAATAATTATTTTGTAAAGACTAATTCTTAAGTGCCCATTACATAAGAGGCCTTCCAAAATTAAGTCTATGTCTAGTACACAACCTATTTTTACCATCCAAACCATAGTGTCTACTCATCATTTCCATAATATAGTCATACATAAACCTTGCAAGTGTGTCACACAAATAAAACATACACATTATTCAAACATAATATAGTTGAGTTCACTTGCTACTCTAGCTATTCAATTTCCTTATTGTGTACATGAGACTACTCCTAGAGTTGACGATTCAAGTTATCATATGAAACAAGACTATTTATAGGATTCTAACAATGAAACATCTACTATTCATGCTTCTTATTCACAACATGTGAAATTTTTATTGATTAACCTAGGACCTTCCCATGAGCATCCCATTAATAGAATCATATTTTATTGTTCCTAAGACACCTTTTATCTTATCTCAAATGTGTCACTAATATACATATCCCTTCACTACATATAGCTTGTTCATGTACATAGTTTTTCAATTGTTTGCTTTCTTGTTTACATAAGCATCCTCCACTCAACTAGTTTATACTTATTCTATTTGTCTACTATGAATCATTACATATGCCTTCACATTGACTATTCTTCTAGCCCTTAAATTTTTATTTTATTATTGCATGGCCCTTTCCCAATTGGTTATTTATCCCATCCTAGAAGTCTACAATAACTAGTCTATATTCAATGATAATATGCCATATTACACATACTTAGGAGTCATGTCACACCTTATTTCTAGTTTCTCATCTCTCTATATTGGTTATTCATGTTTTCTTTTTCATGATACACATCAAGCTAATGTGATCATATTTACTTAATCCTACACACATTATGACATTGACATATACATTGAATCTTTTGCATTAGGGGAATGCACCTATTACAATTTTACACACACACTCTACGAGTTGATATTTTACAATGGGGATATATCACATGACCTCTCTCTTGGGGTATATCACTTTCCGTCAATTTCCTTGAGACATATTTGATATTACATCTTGATGAACACTAGCAAGTGACATATAGTATGGAATATTTAGAACCATTCCCCTTATTATATTATTTCCCCTTGGCCTTGCATGACCGACTAATTCCTTTATTATTATAAATTATACATTTAATAAAATAAAAAACCATTTAAATTTTCAAGATAAGAAAAAAATATATAAGAAAAATAAATAAATGCAAAACTAGGACCTGATTGTGGTTTATTTTTTGGTTCATATATTTTGACATTTTTACTTATCATGCTCTTAGCATTTACATATCTATTATATTCGCATTATTATGGTGGTCTACATAAGTATAGATGCAGGGCATACTTTTATACCCTATTATCGACATACACACAAGTTGCAGCTCTACTTAGCCATCACATGGGGGCATTCTCCCAACATCACGGGAATTCCTATACCAAGGAATCTAAAACAAATTCTTTCAGTTTTATCTCTCTATATTAATCTATTGACAATATATAATAACCTATATTACTTATACATGATTTTATCTTTCTTATGCATTACACATGTGCTTTATTATGGATGTGGTACTATATTGTGACTTGATTCAATAAAATTTTTTATTTATATGATGTTGACATTGCTTGCCACATTATTAATACTCAATGATATGGATTATTACATTCTTATCATCGACCAATTACATGATCACTCTTTATTCATTATGACATACTTATCATTGATTGATCATATGCTTACTATTTACCGATTATGACATAATTTTCACTAATTGTTTACGTATTTAATGTGTGCTTCAAGCTTCATAATTTATTATGTTCTTACTATGTGCTTGTACTATGAGTTGTGTCATCAAGTTGTTACAATATTGATTTGTTATGTCACCAATTTATTACCTTGTCACAAGTTTTGTCATGTGGGCCTAGTTTTATCATCGCTGCCATGTCATGCATTTGTCTATTAATGGATCCTTTTGTTGTGTCAACTCATGATTGAATGTGTGATCTTGATTGTGATGTTTATTTCCATGTTTACATGTGATTTTTGTCCTTATCTACATCGCCCATATCTCCTTGTGATGATTATGATTACTATGCTTTCTATTTCTATTTTACATTATCTAGATATTATGATGTGCTTAAATGGTATGATTTGTTGAAATATTATATTCAATTTCTAATTATGATCAATACTTGTTGGAGGTGACAAGGTCGAGAAGGGGTGAATCAGTCCCCAATAAAAATTTCTCACTTATACTTCAAACCCTAAACACACAATCTCATGAAGCACACACATCAAAGCATATATTCTTCACAATGAAATAAACTCAATGCAAGGATCACAAGATAAAATCAAAACCAATTATATTGATGCTCAAATCAGATCAACACACTTCTATTGATATTCAAATCAGATTACAATGAATAATATGAAGATGTATCAAGATGAACAATCTTGTCTCATGAGTATCCAAGAAGATATACTTATTTCAAAATGATTACAACTCAATATCAGATCTGAAGATACTTTTGAAACCTAAAAATAACATCAATATGATATGAAGGTAGCATCTAAACACAAGGATCCAAATCTTCCCTCCTTCAACTTGCTCTCAAAGAAACATCACCATATTTACTTTGCTCAAATCCTCCTCATGAAGACTAAAAAGATACAATCCTAGAATGAAATTATAGGGGTTTTGGGCTAGGCCCAGGGGTTTTATTTTCAAGAAATGGTTCTTCAAAATAAGATAAAAGGGGTTCCAAAATATTAGCACCATTGTACCCAAAACATCATCTTTATAGCCTCTCCTTGATTCAAATTCAAAAGAGGTCGGTTTCCCTCCACTTGCATGACCACACCAACTTAAAAAAATCCCATAATAATCACTATAACATTCACAATTGACCCATATAGGTTGGCCTAGAAAAACACTTCATCCATGCACCAAAAATCCCAAAAACCCTTGCATTGGAATGACAAAAATCCCCTCATTCCAAAACCATTCTTATTCATGACCAAAAAACCACCATGAATGATTAAAATAAAATTTAACATCCATACATGGTCGTAATTTATCTCAACCAATCAAATTATTTCGTTTAATGGGCCCAATGCTCTTTGTACTTCTCAAAACTGTTGTTTCCTACACCCTTTAGGACCCTAGAAAATTCATTATGCCACCAAATGAATTCAAATCAACCAAACCATGACATGTAACCACTTGATGGAAATTACATAACATGTAGAACACTTCTAATCAAGTTAGAAGCCTTGAAACAATCACATTCTCAAACCACAATAACTTTTGTCTTCACCAAATCAACTTTTCCAAAAATATATTTTCAAAGATTAGATCATAAAATTTTTTATATGAATATTAAAGACCTATAAATGGATTCATTGGATTCCAAATTCATCACTCTTCACATTTCAGGTGATAGAAAGCATCACCTAATCCATATCATTCTTCAAACAACTCAAAACTTTCATAAAAACACATCATGTCCTCGCACTTTGGAAAAAGCCTTCATATCCAAAGAATGAATTGGAAATAATATAAAAACACCTCATCAAGAGACAACCCTCAATAAATGTAAATTTGTCTTAATCCTCTTTCCAATTTTTTTGAATCATCTCAAAATTCTCCTTGTAGCTATAAGCTAGGAAAAATGCACTACTAATAAGAAAGTAAAATACTAACAATAATACCTCCTTCGTGATTTCATAACAAACCTCAAAATGGGAAAGGAAACATGGATGAGCCCTGATTGCATGATATGTAGGTGATTTTCTCAAAATGAAGCAAGGCCTTCCTACAACAAGATCTACTTACTTTGCACCAAATGGAGAAAATGATTATGGATTTGGGGTGCTTCAAGATGAGGCTATTTGGGCATTATGATGAGATGGAGGGATTTTCTTTGCTCAAAGGATGCAAGAACTCAGACAGGGAATTCAAGCTTATTCTCCATGTCTTAGAGGGGAGGGGTAAGGCTGTATTTATAGCCCAAGGAAGTGATTAACTTAGAGTAATTTAAGTAATCATGGTTTGAAAATGTGGGCAAGATTAGGTGAGTGGGGACCATGAAGAATGGGTGAGGATTTGAATTGGATTTTTAATTCATAAGTGGAGGATTTTATGTGAGTGGGGACCATGAAGAGTGGGTGAGGATTTAATTTTGAATTTTTAATTCAATAGTAGAAAAACATGGAGAATAATGGCATGTGGTAAGGATTAGGTTATTTTTAGATTTGAAAGGGATAATTAATCAAATTATATTTGATTAATTCAAATTTAATTTTTGTGGGAAATGAGGTAGGGTAATTAATTGATTTAAGACATATGTGAAATTAGGGTGTCTACGGTAGCTTTAGATATATCGACTTTATTGAATATTTATATTTAAGACCTCAAAACTACCCTTTGACCAGCAAACCTGAATGGACCTCATTTGACCATGTACCTACATAAACATGTCCTGAAACATCTTTGGTAATCAAGAGAAACTATCATATGTCATGCACCGTCAATTTAGCATGCAACTCCTTTGGACAACCTTATCTCAAAACACTCTTATTCATAAACTAACCTATTTGAGTGGGGCCCACTCATCACTATGACCTCTACCATACCTTTATGGAAATATGAAGAATTCCTCTACATGTTCCAATAATTATCTATTCACTAGAAAACAATTATATACATTTAGGAAGAGTTTCTTACATATCACTTTTAAGCTCATAAATAATTATTTGCCTTCTTAACATTTGTTCATAAAAAATTGAAGATGAAATGACCTCATTCCCTCGGCTATAGAGAGCTCAATCTTGTCCTCTAACCATAGATAAGTTTCTATAGATAACTCAATCTGGTCCTTGAACCATAGATAAGTAAGTCTCATTTGATCTGGTCCTCAAACCATAGAGAAGTCCTTTAGTTAGCTCGATATGGTCCTCGAACCATAATAGAAAGATAAAGGGACCCCCTTGAATATATATGGCTATATATATCCTCCCCTTTTTTTGAAACCTTTTATACTCAATGTAGAAACATCCCTGAAAGCCACTAGGTCCCATGCAAAGCACATAATTCAGGGTGAGCATCAAAAGTTTTAATGTGAGCTGGAAATGGCCTTGTTCTTAACCATGTCTCACCAAAGATGATAAAAATTGCACAGGTTATCATCCTAGCAATCTAAATTTTTCTCAAAGCACCACGACACATCATACTAACATCTCCAATCATAATAATGTCATCACCATACCTAAAAATCTTCATCTTGTCTCATTTGCATAGCTTCACCTTAGGGTTTTGCCTTTGAAGAAACTAGGGTCAATGAAATAAAGCGTAACTCATCATGAAATAACTGAAAATGACCCAAAAATACCTGATATACCATGATACCCATGAATACAAGCATCAATGATCTCATATAGCTCCAAAATTCAATCTCATACCTCCTACCAACCATATCGCTCCATATGAACACCAAATAGCCAATCACTTATATCTGCATCATGCAACTGATGTGAGCACAAAATAACTCTCCAAACCTCTTTGTCCATCATACCAACATACTTCTCAAGAGTCCAAGAAGCTCCTATCCCCATCCAACATCTCTTAAGCACCTGAATAGGCTTGCAAGGGCAAAAAATCCTCACTGAATCTCCCTGTATCATCATGAGTACATTTGAATCATCCTGCCAACACCATCCACAACATTATCTGACCCTAATCCATCATCCAATTTTTCATTAATGTGGTTTTACATCAATGAAAAAACCTATAGGACCACATGCCAACACTACTAATTATGCCTTGGATACCACATCCATACTTTTTTATTCACCTAGATGATATGTTTTGATTGTGAAAAATCCAACAATGTATTTTATACATGATTCATATGGTGTATCTTTATATGCTTAACATACATGCATTTAAATCTTTCTTTTGAGATGATTGATAGGTAGGCACTTCTTCTCGTTTGCCACTTGAAAATGGGGCATATAATGGTATTATTTTATATATTTAAATAAATTAATCACATATAATTAAATCTAGTGGCATTTTATGACTATCAATATTTCCAATACATCCTAGCCAAACTTATCAAGATTTCTAATGTATTTACTAGTCCTTTCAATATTTTAAATATTTTTAAAGATGGATCGATGATTTTTAAGTGTTTTGAATTTGGGTTTTTCTTCATTTGGAGTGGGATATCTTAGCCTTTGTACCCTCTTCATAGTTACATTATTGATGTAACATTTTCCTTACATGTTCAATTTGCTTGCTTAACACTTACCAAACTTATTGGCATCTATGGCCCTCAAGTTTTTATTGTCCTTGTAGTCCTTTAGTTTTTATTGGCCTTTGTAGCCTTTGAATTTTTATTGGCCTTTATAGCCCTTGAGTTTTCATGAGTCGATTTGTAGCCTTTGATTTTATTTGACCTCAATAGCCTCTATGTAGTTAAAAATATTCAATATATTCATGAACATTTAGTGTGATCTCATCCTTGGTTAGGTCACCCTTATCTTATATGCGATCGAACTTAGATTTGATCCACATGATTAATCCATATAAAAAAACCATGATGAAAAATATAGTTTTCATGCCAATACACACACAATAACAAAAAGGATAATTAATTAACTTATTTAAAGTTACTTTTGTATATAAAAGGAGTCCCTAATATAGATAATCATGTGAGTTTGTTTCACAATAATGAATTAGTTGGAGTAAATAAACTCTTGGTTTAGAGCAAGTGACTAAATATGTGTTAGGAAATAAGAGATAAAATATGCGGAATAATCTCTTCTTGAATCACAACAAGAGAAACTAATATGCAGAAAATATTACAGATCTCAAATAAAAGTGCAGAATAAATAACACAACACAAAGAGACAATATTTAACGTGGTTCACCCAATTTGGGCTACGTCCACCAAGAATCACTTGCTCAGATTTTATTACAAGCCTTCACTCTCTCAATACAATACCGGATCCGTTTGAGCTATGCTCAACAAACTCTACTGAAATTCAAACCCGAATTCAAAACACATCGTAATACATTTGCTTGTCCATCTATCATATGCATAAGACCATATAAATAGACAAGCTGCTTAAGCGATTTAATACAAAACCGTGGGTATCAAAACCAAGGAAAAAACCGTGGGTATCAAAACAATGGGCAAAAAGACAAAAAAAAAAACCATGGGCCCAAAAAACAGCCCATAACGGTTACCCATTACCCATGGGTTAATGAACCACCCATGAAAATTTTCTTCGGGGGCTTCGCCCGAACCCCCATCGGGGGCTTCAACCCCAAACCCCCGACCCGCTCACCGGCGAGCGGGACTGCCGTAAAAATACCCAAGTGTAACACATGGAAGGTGTACCATACTCTAACATGAAAATAGGCTCCACAAACATAACAATCTCCCACTTGGAGACTAGTTTCCACTGAGCAAGCTTCTCAACCCTTCACTTTGTCATCCGCGAAGGCCAACCAAAGTGAACATAGCTTTAGTTTATCCTTGTGACCACCTTGGTCATCATGTGCGAGGATTACAGTGGTATAAATCTTCTCCAACTTCAACTTATCTTCCTCCAAAGCTGTCCGATGAAGTGATATCTCAGCTGTATATGCTTCGTCCTAGAGTGGAAAGCGAGTTCTTAGCTAGGTGTATAGCACTCGACTATCACTATATAGCTTACATTCCTTACGCTTATGCCCCTGACTCCTCAAGCAATTGTTGTAGCCAAATCATCTCTTTGCTTGCCTCTGTGGCAACAACATACTCAGCCTCCGTGGTTGACAAAGCCACCAGCTTCTGTAGTCGTGAAATCCAACTCACTGCTGTCCCACCTACAGTGTAAATATAACCTGTTGTGCTCCTCCTGCTGTCTACATCTCCAGCCATGTCTGAATCTACATAACCACGTAAAGTGGTGTCTGATCCACTGTAGCACAAAACTATCCCCATGGTTCCTCTCAAATACCGAAGGATCCACTTTACTGCTT
This sequence comes from Taxus wallichiana var. yunnanensis, assembly GCA_018340775.1. Lineage (NCBI taxonomy): Eukaryota > Viridiplantae > Streptophyta > Pinopsida > Cupressales > Taxaceae > Taxus > Taxus wallichiana. The sequence continues at coordinate 238,130,304 of CM031238.1, read as the reverse complement.
GCCAATGCTCTTTACCTGGATCACTCATAAATCTACTCACAACTCCCACTGCATGGGCAATATCAGGCCTAGTGCACACCATAGCATACATCAAACTGCCAACTGCTGATGAGTAAGGTACCTTTGACATCTGGTTTCTTTCCTGCTCTGTCTTGGGACACTGCTCCTTTGATAACTTGAAATGGCCTGCCAAAGGAGTCCCAACCGGTTTAGCATCCTGCATGTTAAACCTATCTAATACCTTCTTAATGTACTCTTCCTGAGATAAAGTCAACTTCCGTTCCTTCCTATCCCGAGTTATCCTCATACCAAGGATTTGTCTGGCTGCCCCCAAATCCTTCATATCAAAGGATTCACTTAGTTGTTTCTTGAGTACTTTTATTTCCTGCATGTTTTTACCTGCAACCAACATGTCATCAACATACAAACATAGGATAATATAACTTCCATCCTCAAATTTCTTTGTATACACGCAATGGTCAGAATGACATCTAATATAACCTTGCTCCATCATGAAGCTATCAAACTTCTTATACCATTGACGTGGAGCTTGTTTCAAGCCATATAAGCTCTTCTTCAGTTTACACACCATCTCCTCTTTACCTTTGACCTCATAGCCCTCATGGTTGCTGCATATATAGCTCCTCCTCCAAATCACCATGGAGAAATGTAGTCTTTACATCTAACTGTTCTAAGTGCAAGTCTTCTGCTGCCACTATTCCAAGAATAGTTCTAATAGAAGTCATTTTTACTACAAGAGAAAAAATCTCATCAAAATCTATACCTTGTTTCTATGCAAACCCCTTGACCACCAACCGGGCCTTATATCTTTTCTTTCCTCCTTCTTCATCTTTAACTCGCAATGCTCTTTTGCCTTAGGTAGCTTCACCAAATCCCAAGTCTGGTTCTCCATGAGAGACTTATGCTCCTCATCCATGGCTTGCTCCCACTTCTTACTAGCATCTACCTGCATTGCTTCATCAAAGCTCTCTGGCTCTCCACTATCAGTGAGTAATAAATAATAAAGAGAAGGAGAAAACCGTTCAGGTTCTTTTCTTACCCTAGAAGACCTCCTCACTATAGGAGTTTGGGGTTCTGTTGAATAGGTTCCTGAACTGATTCATGGGTCACTTTCCCATCCGGAAGATCCTCTACCACTGCATATTCTTTCTTGGATTCTTCCTTGTTTTCCTACAACTGTTGCTTATACATGACTTTCTCATTAAAGACCACATCCCTAGACCGAATGATTTTCTTGTCCTTAATACTCCAACATTTAAACCCAAAGTCATCACCACCATAACCAATGAAAGTACATTTTTCTGATTTAGCCTCTAGCTTGGTCCTATCATCCTTGTCTATATGAACAAACACTTCACATCCAAAGACTCTAAGAAATGAATAATCAACTTTCTTACCGTACCATGCCTCCTCAGGTATGCCTCCATCCAAGGCACTTGAGGGTCCTCTGTTTTTCAATACAAGTTTTGTGCTCACCGCTTCTGCCCAAAAAGAAAGAGGCAGTCCTGCATGTAATCTCATGCTCCTAGCACGTTCCATTATAGTTCTGTTCATCCTTTCTGATACCCCATTCTGCTGCGGAGTTCCTGGAACCGTCTTTTGCCTACGGATTCCATTCTTAGAACAGTAATCATTAAATTCATTGCTGCAATACTCCCCTCCATTATCTGACCTGAGACATTTTAGCTTAAGACCTATTTCATTCTCTACCAAGGCTTTCCATTTAACAAAAGTGTCAAATACATCAGATTTGTGTCTAATACAATAAACCCAAACTTTCCTTGTTGCATCATCAATAAAAGTAACATAATAACTTGAACCCCCAAGAGATGATACCTGAGTGCCCCCACACATCAGAATGTACCAGCTCTAACTTACTCTCTTTCTTCGTAGGTCCAACCTTGAGAAACCTTACTCACTTCTGTTTCCCATATATGCAGTCCTCACAGAACTCCAAACCTGTTTTTGTATATCCAGGCAAATTCTTCTTTATGATGTCCATGCCCTTATGGCTCATATGACCGAGCCTATAGTGCCATAATGTTGTATCTACATCTGAAGCCACAAGATTACAATCATTAGTACTATCAGTGGTTAAATACAAGGTTCTAACCTTCTTACCTCTTGCCACCACAAGAGCACCCTTGGTAACCTTCCAAGAGTTAGTTGTAAATATCACAGTACAACCATCACTTCCCAATTGCCCTGCCGATATCAAATTTCTCCTTAATGTAGGCACATGTCTGACATCCTTCAATAGCCATGTATTCCCATTCTGCATCTTAACCTGAATATAACCTTTTCCAACTATACTGCAAGGCTCATCATCACCAAGAAAAACATGCCCAAAATCCCCTTGAACATAATCAACAAAATAATGCCTATGTGGAGTAGCATGAAAAGAAGCCCTGAATCTAAAACCCAAGATTCAGTAATATTATGCAAAGAAAGAATTAAAGCATCCTGACATACATTACCCGATGCCACATTTGCCTCCTTGTTTTCTTCCTGTTGTTTCTTCTTATCCCGAAGCTCCCAACAGTCCTTCTTTTTGCATGCCCGGGCTTTCCACAATTCCAAAGACACAATCTTGTTCTTGGATTTGGACCTTGCCCGATCTTTTGATTTTCCACGGTTTCCTCTATTCTTCGTCTCCCTCTAGTTTCCTTTGTCAAAGCATTCCACGAAGTAGAAGATTCCCAGAGCTTCTTCTTCGCATTTCCTCACTTAGAATCACCCCTACAACATCCTCAAACTTCAACTTCGAGTTAGCTGGAACGAGAGTTACTTACCGCCATTACCAGTCCGTTCCAACTCTCGAGTAAAGAGCGCAGAATTAATAAAGCCCTAACTTCTTCATCAAATTCTATATGAATCGAAGCTAGCATATTCACAATCAGTATTGAAATCATTTAAATGATCTCACTCTTGAACTATTCTCAGACATCTTCATATTAAACAACTTTTTCATTAAAAATATCTTATTAGAGGCAGAGGGTTTTTCATACAACTTCCCTAATGCATCCATTAGATCTTTTGTAGTCTTTTCCTTTGAAACATTAAATAATACCGAAGATGCAAGACTCAGTCGGATCGTTCCAAGTGCCTTCCGATCCAACAAATCCCATTCCGCATCTGTCATACTCGAGGGTTTGTTCACCTTCTCAGACAACGGAGTATAAAGATCCTTCTGATAAAGGTAATCTTCCATCTGCATCTTCCAAAGACTGAAATTCTGCCTGTTGAATTTATCAACCCTAGATCTTCCTTCATCTACCATAGCTCCCACTCAAGCTAAAAACTTTCCCTGCGATTCAACACTTCAGCAAACCAAACCAGGCTCTGATACCAATTGTTAGGAAATAAGAGATAAAATATGCAGAATAATCTCTTCTTGAATCACAACAAGATAGAAACTAATATGCAGAAAATATTACAGATCTCAAATAAAAGTGCAGAATAAATAACACAACACAAAGAGACAATATTTAACGTGGTTCACCCAATTTGGGCTACGTCCACCAAGAATCACTTGCTCAGATTTTATTACAAGCCTTCACTCTCTCAATACAATACCCAGATCCGTTTGGAGCTATGCTCAACAAACTCTACAGAATTCAAACCCGAATTCAAAACACATTTGTAATACATTTGCTTGTCCATCTATCATATGCATAAGACCATATAAATAGACAACTGCTTAAGCAGTTTGATACAAAACCGTGGGTATCAAAACCAAGGGCAAAAACCGTGGGTATCAAAACAATGGGCAAAAGACCGAAAAAAAAAAAAACCATGGGCCCAAAAACAACCCATAACGGTTATCCATTACCCATGGGTTAATGAACCACCCATGAAAATTTGCTTCGGGGGCTTCGCCCCAATCCCCTTTCATCGGGGGGGCTTCAACCCCCCGAACCCCCTAACCCACTCACCGGCGAGCGGGACCGCCGTAAAAATACTCGAGTGTAACACATGGAAGGTGTACCATACTCTAACATGAAAATAGGCTCCACAAACATAACAATATGCAATTAAAGAATTTGTAGGCGCATACTACAAGTTGTCACTCGATCAACTTAACAAACCTCCCTACAATTGAGCTTAACATTAACCTAGTTTGAACAAGCCCAAAAATAGGCTAGTTTAATACAAACCTACTTCTAGCCTAATGTGAACACATGATTGGCCTACCTTAAGTGAAATCTAGATAGAGGGAAAAAGGAAAATCCTCATGTACAGGTCTTAACTACTAGTCGAGATAAGTTGCCAATGTAAAATCAAAATAAGGAAGGATGGACTCATGATTAACCATAGGAAGGGAAAAATCAACATGAGAAACAAGGAAGAATGGTATAGATGAGCATGTTGATTAAATAAAATTGTGCAATCACATCCTCAAGCTTCAATAATTACTGGTCACACATCATGAGGAGTAAACTCCACAATATTTCCATTTCCATAATGGCCTATATTATATATAAAAATTTATTTTATATATGTCTTAGAACAACGAGTCTATCATTTACGCACCCATCCTCGCATCTAAACAATACTTGTACCCAAAACATCAAATAAAAAGAGTTTCAAACCATAATACGAGAAGTGTTACAATTAGATAGATATGTGGTAAGATAATGAGAATGTGTTAGGTGGTGAAAAACATTAAAATCAAAGATCCAACTATTTTGAGATGCATTCAATATTCTAGTTGATAATGCTTTTGCTTTTCCTAAGGAGGGAGAAGAAGGAGAAAAAGAAGAAGATATAAAAATATTGTGTTGTTTCATTGTTGCTTCCAAGGCTATCATTTTCATTCAACACCTATTATTATTGTGATTTTTTTACCAAAAGTCTCAAAGTCGGTATTAGGATTATATGAAAAATTCATATTAGTTGATTTAGGAGAATCAATGGAGGATTTTGTGGGCTTATTAAAGGGAATATTCTTATACCTAGGTTTATTTTTTCCTTAGAAAAGTTTGCAACTAATGCATGACTTGAAATTGGAAGAGCATCAAGATAGATCAAATTAGTTTTCTTCCTAATAATTCATTCATAAAAAGATAAAAATTTAGCCATTTTAAATTGATCACATAAAGCATTCATAGTAGAATAAAAGGTGGATGCAAAGACATGTAAAAGGCCCTTCAACTTTTGAGAATTAATAAAATGGCCTCTTTTTTAGCCTTATATTTTCCTCAAGGTTTTAGTTGTGAATATATGGAACCGAATTTGGCGAGAAATTATTTAATGGTGGGTAAGTCGTTGGGTATGAGAGAAAATAGTTTTGATCCAACTATAACTTCCTAAATTCATTAAATTTACCAAATAGTTTGTCAAACTCTCCTCATAATACTTCGAGTTTTAGATTTTATTATTTGGACGATAAAGTATCTAACACATGCATTCTAATTAAACCCAATGCTTCATATTTCTATAAGCATATGCGTACTATTTTTCTAAAGTGAATTCTATAATGTAATCTTTGACCACCCTCCACAAACCCTTTGACAAGTAACATTTTTTGTATTTTGGTTTTCCACGTATGGTAGTTATTGGTGTCCAACAATTTAGTCTTGAACATTTCAAAGGAAGAATAGAAAAGTTAGAAATAAGACATGCGTCAAAGGTAACATCTTGAAGTAGTTTATTACTTAAAGATGAACCCCTCTAGCACAAAAAGAGGGAACTTTGTGAGAGTAGCATCTTTATGGAAGAAGGGTGGTAAAAGTGTCCATTGAACTATAATGATGAGATAACAAAAAATATCCTCTTATAAAAATGTGTGCCCCTATGAAAATATCAAATTTCATTATATCCCACACAACATGACATGACAAAAAAATATACCCCATGTACCAAAATGTTCCTTTTTAAATTAAAAGTAACATCCTGCAATTTTTTTCCAAATAGCGCCCTCTTAAAAAAGTTCAACATTTCTTAACTTTATAAATTATTACTATAATATAATTAGAAATATAAGCAAAAAGGGTGAATGAATCATGCCTTATTATTGAATAGGTTACACATAGGTAGGTGGTCAATGTTGTAAATAAATTTTATAAAATATGAAATCCTAATTAGGATTGGAATCTAGAAAGGATGTATATTCAAATTACCAAATTAAGCATTCATATACATATCTAAATAACACTAAAATGAGTAATACATTTGATCAATTAGGGAACATGCTAAATATAGTAAATTCACAAGAAGATAGTGCACTTAGTTTTTATTTACATTGACAAATTATATGGACTCGAAACTAGGAGAAATCATACATAATACTAATGTAGTTGGTTCATCTCTAAAAAGGGATTTGTGTCTTCCTCTGTGACAAAATCGGCCGAAGGGACGAAGTTTCCATTCGATCTTGTCCTCTATTCTATGGATTTTCCTCCTTTGAAAAATTGACATGTGATTGAAATATGACCTCTTGTGTTTTCCAAATGTATAGCTCGTGTGCAATCTAGGATATGAAATACACACATAAGTTATTGAAATTAGTTTTATCTTCTTAAAATCCTAGTTTCTTGATAGCCCTATAAAAAGGGGTTGGCAGTTTAGGTTGAGGAGCCCCTGTGCCACCTACATAATACTATATCAAAAGGGATTCAAACCCCATGTAGTTTCCCCATCTATTAGAATTATTTCTATTCTCCTTTAACCTATATTTATGTAGTTATAATTAGGATCTTTGACACTTGATAGTTCTTACTTTGACTTATCTTTGAATGCTTTTGACTTTTTTTTATAGTGTTTCTAACCTAATTGAGGATTGATCCCAGTGTATGCTATTACAATAGGGAAGAAGGAGGAATATTGGTTGATGTTTTGATGGTGGAGACCAAGTATTGTTGAGTATGTGCCTAGAAAATACCAAATGAAGAATGAATGGAAATATATTCATTTGAAAATTTTATTGTTAAAGGACTAAGGATATAATCACCAAACATGGGATAAAATTAGTAGTTACTTTATCCCTACCGAATGGTTTGATTTGTATTTATATTGTAATGAGTGTAATGTTTCACATTAATGATGACATAGAAGTAAAAAGATAACTCGTGGAAAGATATTCATTTGAAAATTTTATTGTTAAAGGACAAGGACAAAATCATTAAGCATGGGACAAAATCGAAGTTGCTATATCCCTACTAAATGGTTTTTTCTTATAGGGTTAAGAACTAAATTGATGATCCGAGATAGGGTCATACATGATGTATAAGGTGTTTATAATAAATAGAAGTGTTCTTGTAGGTGAATGATACTAGAATGATGTACTTGACCCATTCAAGCATTAGGATGGGATAAAATAGAGCGTTTGCGATCAGTTCATGCACACAAGTCATGTATAAGTGATAAAAGCCAAAAGCAACATTAACCAATACCAAATGACCAAATTTGGTTGTCTACATTTCCCCATTTAATCTAGTGTATGAAATTTTCTAGTTAAAAACAATGCGTTCCCGAGTGTGTGTAAATCCACTTTTCATTTTCTTGAATTCTTGAATTCTTGAGTGTTTGAGTGGTTGGAAGATGTATAAAGTGAAATTTGTAATAAAGAGTGTAGTTAATTTCCATATTATGAAAATTACTTCGACTCTAAAATTTGAAATTGAATTTGAAAGAAATAAAAGGAAGGAGTACACATCTATGTGTAGAGACCAATTTATACTTTGTAAAGATTGAGGATTTTGGTGAATCACTTGGAGTATATCAGAACCCCTATATTAGGCACACGGAGAAGGATATTCTTGTTGAAACAAAGAAGAATTAGCGGTGATCAATCCACAATTTATGAAATGGAAACTATTCTATGAGGTTGGGGGCATAATAGACCCAACACTCATGATTGAGGATTAATATGCAATGTACCACTTGAATATGTGCAAGCACCATGGGTTCATTGGGAATCATTCTAAGGCTAATGGGTATCACTAAACCCAATGTATATCACCCATTCCAACTGAATCACACAAATGCATATGGACCTAGATTCCATGTTTGTATGATAAAAAGGGAATAAAGTATACTCGTGCCCTCACCATACCCATATTAATTGATAACATTGAATAATAAAAATGAAACATAAGATACCCATTCCATCATTATTCTTGTATTAATTGATAACTTAAAATTCAAAAAGAGAAAAACAAATGCCATAAAATATTTATAAAATACATTTATAATTGAATTGAAACATGAACTAGCATCATGTCCCCTACATTTGTAACAAAATGTAGTGTAAATGCATAGAAATATATGTCAATGTGATTGACTCACTATTTGAACAATTGTATATATATTATATGTTTTGAAAATTTCTAAAATTGACTATCCAAACAATATTGGAAATAATTGATACATAAAGAAAAAAATTGATAGTCTATTGTGTCTAAGTTTGGTAGTTTTTCTATCATTGGTTTATGTATATGAAACCGTGTTTAATCTTGTATCATGTACTTGTACCTCTATTCACCATATTTTGTACCCAATATTCTATCTAAGTGAACTTATATTTTTGTGATAAGCCCACCGCATGCCCCCACTCTTGAGGTGAAGGAAATATATTGTAGATCACTCATCTCAAAATAAATATGAAGTATACCATGTCACATATACATATAACATCATGTGGATATCATCCACATATTTCTAAGTTGATATAAATATATAATCAACTATACAGAGGAGTGCATTACATATATATATATATATATATATATATATATATATATATATCATAGCACCAAATATAACATGTGTAATAATCACACAATATAAACACATAAAATTCACATAGAAGTCCAATATGTCACATAAAAGGGACACAAGAGTGTCACAGAAAAGGGCCTAATGTTATGCAAGAAATGTTACTACGGTCATAAACAAGGGACACAGTCACACACACAAACAAAGGCTAAGGGTTTCACACAAGAGGAAATCCATATAAAATTCATTTGCGAGAAATTAGAAATGAACAAGAAGTGTATAGGATAAGAGACACTAGTATATATAGTCCATATGCATTGGTATCTAATCTTGGTAGAAACATATCACAATATAAGATATGAGAACAAGCAAGACATGTTAGAAATAAAATGAAATATAAAATAGTATAGAGAGATATAACCTTAAATTTTCATGATTTTTATAGAAAGGTTCCCCAATAAAGTGATGCCATTGGGAAAAGGGAAATTCTAACATCTAAAATCCAAATATGATCATGTATGTCCTACATCATGCTTACATACCATGTGTGTACGTAAAAATAGAGTATGATGTCTACCATCAATCACGTGAGAAACAACATATGTAAAGTAGAAAACTAGTAACTCAAGTCATGCTTAGGTCCTAATTTTTTATTTTTGGAATATTATGATTTTTTAATTTTGTGTTATTATGTGTTTTAAAAATATTTAAAATTTTGAAGGCGATAAAAAAGTGATGATTCTATGGGAGGGATGGGCCCATGGGGTGCCTATGTAAGTTTTATTATTGATTGAAACATGAATTTGTTGACGATTTGCAATAATATTTTCCAGATTTTCCTAATATTTTTTATAATCATAATCATAATTATAATTGTTTCCTTGTGTGTGTTTTACTTTCAATATAATAATGTGAAATGATTATGGATGTGTTGTATGTTTTCTAGTTGTTTGGATGTCATGTGTGGGTATTGGTGAAGCTTGATATTCATTGGCCATATGTTTGGAAATAATTTATGTATCTATTGAAGAGGTAATTTTTACAAGTATACCTTAATTTTGTGCTTCCTTTTTAAGAAACCCTTTCTTGAAAATTTTGCTTTGCTTGTCTTGCCATTTTTATGCAACTTCTCTTTAAGTAAATGTGTTTTTTGTTTCTTTTCTTTAAGTAAATGATCTTGTTGGAACTTTTGCAACCTATCTTTTTCTGATTTTCCCTTTTGTAACTTGTCCTTTCAATTTGTTACTATTATAGTCTTTTCTTTTTTACTTGTTCTTGTGGCAATGTTTATTGTTCCCTTTCTAATTGTTCTTTACGCAACCTTTCTTTTTCCTCTTGTATACTAGAAAATTAATCCTCAACTGTATGTGTTTTCTAAATTGTAGAAATTGAACTAGATTGTAATGATGTCCTAATAGATGTATCCAATTGAAATTTATCACTAATAAGTCCTTACATGATATGTTACAAATATCGACACCTTTTGGTATGATATGACATAAGTATTTGATAAGTGCAATAAGGTGTGGATATATAAGTACACATATGTTGAGAGGTTACTTTGAAGAACCATTAGACATTAGCTATTTTTAATGTAGTTTCTATAAATATATATTGTTTCTTAACCCATGCATGGGATAAACCTTTTGAGGTCTAGAACTATGTGTAAATATGTTGCTAACATTTGCATGTGTTTGGATTCCTTAAATGTGCAATCTCATCTTAGAGATATTTGATCTATATATTCATATTTTGATTTTTCTTTCGAAATTCATTTTGTAATGCTTGCATACATTTTAGAAAAGTTGTGTAAGATAAGTGACTAACCTTGGAGTTTGTAGATTGTATATGAAAATATGAACCATTCAGGGGTTCACCCTTCCTTATGGTTGAGTGAAAGTATAGACCTTGTGAGAGGGATGGTAGCTATCATAACCTTGAGGGAGAGTGAAATTGTTATTGGTATGAGAAAGGGTTGATCAAGGATCCATTAGATCATGCCTATGAGGGGATTTTGACTGATTATCCATTGTGAACTTAGCAAACCTTGATATATCCATATAGAAAATGTAAGGTCTACTTCTAATAGGGTAGACAACATAAATAATAGAGCCACAATGAGAATATTAAAGATAAGAAACCATAACACAAAGTTTGATCAATAAATGCATTCAATATTAAATGATTTAACCCTAATTAAATTTTATATAATCATAAAATCCTAACTAGGATTGGAATATAAAAATGATGTATATATTAAAATCACTAAATTAAACATTCATAGACATATGTAAATAATAATAAAATGATTAAGACATTTTATCAATTAAGAGACACGTTAAATACAATAAAATCACAAGTAGATAATGCAATTACACTTTTCTACACTTCATTGAATAATATGGACTTGACATCGGGAGAAATACACAAGAATATTGATATAGTTTGTTCATCTCTAAAACTAGATTTATGTCTACCCTAGGAAAAAATTGGCGAGAAGGGATAAAATAACTAGTTTGTCCTATCCTCTATTACAATAACTTGTCCTACTATTAAAAAATGGATTCATGACTATATGACCTCTTACGACTAATGAATATGTAGCTCTATCTACGATATGGGATACAAAGTATACACACAAGTTGTTGAAATCGGTCTTCTCTTCTTAAAACCCCCTAGCTTCTTAAAATTCCTATAAAATGGGTTAGTGGTTTAGGTTGAGGCACCCTTAAACTACCTACATAAAACTACCTTGAAAGGGATTCAAACCCCATACAGTTCTCCCACCTATTGGAATTGTAATCATGCTCCTTGTAACTATATTTATGTAGCTAGAATTTGACTCTTTTACATTTGACATTTCTTGTTTTGACTTGGCTTTGAATTCTTTTGATTTGGTGTAGAGTGTTTCGGACATGATTGGGGATGCTCCTAGTGTATTCTCTCTGCAATAAGGAAGAATAGGCATCTTTCTTAATGTTTTTTTATGGTGGATACCAATTTTTGCTATGGGCCAAGTGAATAACATGCAAATAAATGAGTGGCTTTAAATTATATTTATACTACTCAAAGAGTATTTTTTCACACCAAGATCCACCTAAAAGGAAAAATATGATTCATGTAAAGATATTCATTTGTAAATTTTACAAATAAAGAGATAAGGACATAATTTCCCAACATGGGACATAATCGAAAGTTGGCCTTGTCCCTATTAGATGGTTCTATTGTAGGGTTATTAACTAAATTGATGACATGGAGAAGGTCTTATTGGAGGTACACAATGTTTAAAATATAGAAATGTTCTTGTAGGTGATTGAGTAGTGGATTGAGGGATTCATTCCATTACAATATTTAATGTGGGAGATGATAAATTTTTGAGTTTGATTTATGTGCACAAGCCATGTGTAAGGGATATAAGCCAAAACCACCATTACCTAATGCTAAATAGCCAATTTTTGTTTTCTACATTGACATACAATGTGCATACAATATGAAGAACGATGATATTTGAGTGAAACAACAAAGAATAGGTAGCTAAGGATTTAAGCAATGTATTGGATTGTGAGTTGAGTTATTGGCATTGGTCAAGGCGGGGAAAATTTTTAGGGTCCCTTTGAAAAAAGCCTTACGAGAATATTTGGCGAATTTGTGAAAATTATCTTTCGCACGAATGGAAAATATCAAGACATCACTATTAAATGCTACTAGATGGTAGCTTTTTTATATGATACCGGTTGGTGGCATAGTTTATGCTACCGATCAAAAACATATAGTTCTTTGTCGTCGGTAGCATAAAAATGCTACCAACCGATCGCATTCAGTGAATTTTGTGAATCCCTATTTCACAAGAATGGTGAATTGACCCTTAAAATTGACTTGCGCCGAGAAAACTTTGGTGAAATGGTCCTTACTTGTACCTAAAAATTCACAATTTCAAATTTTAAAACTGGAATATTCATGAATTAATAAATATTCGCCTTACTAAATTTTTCCTTGGTCAAGGGGAAAAAGGATATAAGGATGCCACATAGAGGATCATTGAAAGATTTCAAAATGTGAGGTTGGTGTCCGGTGCGATGCATGTGAAGTATGAAATATTCTCTATTCTATAAGGGACCTCATGGATTAATAACTTCAATAACCTAATTTCGAATCATAAGTGAGATGTCTTGCATGGGTATGGGATAAACCCATTAAGCTCCAATTGGGATAACAATGATGACATGCGGGTGATCACAAATGGAAGTGAGGAATTTATTCTATTTGTGGAAACATGTGGAAAGGGACCATATGCCCGCAATTATAAACATATGGCCAAGCTTCAATGATCATTTCCAATGCAAACTATTATAACATCAATAGAGAAAAATGTTGTGGTTTGTATATGTGATGAATTACTGACAATAGGTTGATGGAAAAAGTGTTTGATGCACTTTCAAAGAGATAGTGATACCGAGAGAATAGTCAATTGCGACTAGAAAACGAAGATCCGATTTATTTAATTAAAAATATTGTTATAGAAGGTGCAATAGAGAACCAACCATCTTATAGAATAGCCAAACAATATGCCACTTGTAGTAACATCGTATGGTATACAATAATGAATTTTTTTATAGAAGACAAATTGAAAATTAATTATGGTACTACATGGTTGTATGGCTAGTGGTGTACAAAAAAATCAATATTAAAAAGATTGATGTTGGATGTGGTTACGATCAATCCATAGGATCAATTTGTATACAAGATAATAATTTTTCGTAGAATATCCTCTTTCCTTTCTTAATATTATAGATTAGGTAAAAATGGGACCATTCTAGGGAAACACACAATATGTTTATAAAGTGCTAACATCATGAATCTAGAAGATGATAGTCCAAACTCTATCAAATATGTAGAGATTCAAATCATAATCCTAGGTTATAGATGGTTTCTTACTAGTATATTTATTATAAATTGATCATATAGGATTGTAAACAAGATGAGATACTCAAGATAGGGTTGTAAACATGGATTATAAATATATATAGTTTGTAAATATAAAGGGGTAGATTGTAAGGTAAGGAATGATACATAATAATGCAATAGATTCGAATATGCAATTCTATTTCAACCTATGTGCATGACCAGCCGGATAATCAATCAAATATAAATACCATAAAGTAAAAGAGAGGTTATATAGACTTACCTTCATGGAAACAACATTGGTGGATTAAATTCCCATCAAAGTTAACAACACCTTGTGAGAGAGTTGATGTGGGGGACCACAAGATGGATATAAAGGATACCTAAGTAGATCATAGTTTGGGAGCCTAAAAACTTGATCTACCTCATTAGTGCAACCCCTCTTCTTGAGTGTCTTGGATTTAATGCTCCAAGAGTAGAATCCAAAAGATAAAAAGATTAACTTCTAAACCTATAAGACCTCTAATAGAAGATTTGTGAGCACAAGTAGACTACATGAGTGATGATGATGTAACAAGAAATGTACTTAAAATATACCTATAATAGGGAACATGATTAGTAATTATTGTTTCCTCTACTCGACGAAATCAACCATGGCAATGCGGTTGGTTGTCGAGAAAAGAAAATCTAGATGGTATCGACTAAGGTTGATGTGGCCGACTATGGGTAATAACACATCGTGGGGTCCTAAGGGAAGAATCAAAGGGATGGATGAATGATTTAGAGTTGATAAAAAGTAATTGGATAAAGGTATAATTGTGTTGTAAGTGAATACGGATTCGACATAGGTATACTTGTGTTGATGACGATGTAACAATAAATGTACTCAAAATATACCTATAATAGGGAACATGATTAGTAATAATTATTTCTTCTACCCGAAAAAATCGATCGTGGTCAATGCGGTTGGTTGTCAGAAAGAAAAGCCGATGGTATTGACCATTGTTGATGTTGTCGGCTATAGGTAATAATATATCATGGGGTCCTAAGGGAAGACTCAAAGGGATGGAGGAAGGATTTGTAGTTGATAAAAAGCAATTAGATATAGGTATAAGTTGTAAGTGGATATGGATTCAATCGTAAGAGGATCACAAGGTGATGTTATAAGGATACTATAAAAGGATGACTAGAAGCGTAAAGAATATGATATCTAAGAAATCATGGACTACATGTTAAATATCTCTCACAAGATCAATACACCAATGGTTCCTACACATAGAAAATGTCAGTAAGAATGAAAAATAAGGTATATACATATTCCCCAACCAAAGATTGCCACATTTAATAAATAGTGTATATATGATGGTCTTTTGTAAAAATACAATACTTGAAATCAAACTGAATGAAATGAATTTTAAATATAAGTGATAAATACATGAACTCAAATGAAACATACATACCTCATACTTACCTTCCTATGAGTGTGGCCACATAATGAATCACTAGAATGTATAAAGAGTTATTGAGGGAATCCAAGTAATACAAAACTAATGATTCAACCAGGGAAAATAAATAAGTTTAAAATGAGGTATAAAAAGGACGAGGTTTCCTTATTTAAATTCATATTAGGGTTATAACAGTATATTCAAATTATTGTTATCCAAAATTTACCCTCAAGGTAAATTCTATAACTTACATAATTTATTTAAACTTGAATAGGAAAAAATGGTGAGAATTTGCTAAAAATTTAGAGAAATGGGGAAAAGGCCTATTTTAATGTATTATGAGTGGGGTTGTGGGTGGAATGGTTGCGGATAGAACTAGGGTTCCTCACCCTCAACTTGGGTCCGAAATGCTAAAGAAACAATGATTTGCAGGTAAATTGGGTCCGACGGCCCAGGCGGTCTAGGTTCCATTAGGCCACAAGTTCCCGAAATCCGATTTACCCGATTTGCAAAGGAATTGAAGTGGGTTCAAAGTATTGTGGATAAGGTGGAAGTTCAGGGCTCGAACGACACAAGTGTCGTGGAGACATGAGTTCCCCGTAGAGGTGAAATTGCCACACAACAAAGGAGGCAAAGTCTAGTGCGGAGAAAGCGGGCCTGCGAGGCCCAAGTGACCCTTGTACTCATGTGCCCTCTATTCTCTCGAAAACTTAAAATGCCCGCATATCAAAGTGAAGGGGGGTACAAAGCTAGTGTTTTGCAGATTGTGAGAGCCCACTTGGAACACCCATCCCCCAAACTTCAAATGGGCATAACTTTTGACCCATGGCTCGATTTCCACAAAATTTGACTTTTCGGAAAGCTCTCAACATCCTCCACATCACAAAAATGGATTTCTTATTTTTAGTGAGGTTAGGTGGGTGAAAATAAAAGAAATGTCTCCAGCTCTATGGATTGAATTCCCAGTCCTGTGTATTACAAGAAATGCCTGGCAAACTCAAAGTAGCTACCTACGCTCAAAAAGCCATAACTGGAGCAATTCTCAACGGATTTTCACAAAATTGGTCTCGTTGGAATCGTGGCTCCAAGAACGATGCACAACAACCAAGAAATATAGAAATTGATGAAGTTTTATGGTGTGTTTTAAGGAAAATGATCCTAGTTTTGTTTGGTTGTTGAAAAGTGGTTGGAAAAACATTTAATGAGCATGGGCAATCATTCTTTCACTGCTGCAAGTTATGGGACACCTTGAGATTGCTTTTTTAGGTCCAAAATCACCAACCACCCTCATTTATCATGACTTGCAATCAGTTGGAAAGGGAATTTCAGGAATTGCATCCTCTCTCTCTCTCTCCTCTCAAAATTCTATAAATTGGAGTGTTGGGCTCATTGTTAAAGGAGGATAATTTTAGTAACAAAAATCTATCATTTTGGTTTTGTGAAGCCAATGTGCTACAAGCCTTTATAGTGGAATCCTTGCATGGTGATCCAGGTCTTTCCTTTGTAATAGTTTGGACTGTGCATATTAATGAAGCAATAGATGCAAGTTTGTGGATGTATCTTCCCTTTGTGTTTGTTTGCATTCTCTTTGCCTCTCTAATATTATTGCAGATGTTTGTGTCTACTCTATGCTCTTACAGGGATCTATTATTATTGTGTATGCATGTAAATGTGTTGTGAAGGATGTTGTTAGACTGTGGAGAACTGTTATCACCCTCTCTAATCTGCATTTTGCCTCCATTTTCACACATTGGGGAATTATTCTCTCACCCTCCTTTTCTGGTGTATCACCGTTGTTAGTGTAGGATTTATTTTCATGCATTATCTCTCCCTAGTCTCTTGGAAAGTCAGATTAGGATTAGATAGTCTTTCCTACATTAGGAGTAGTTAGTGGTATGTATTTTAGGAGCAAGAAACAACTTTCTTTGGAGGGTTATCTCAAGCCCGCAAGTCCCACAACTTGGAGATAATACCCATGTTACCCAGTCACACCGTGAGCTCAAGCACATACACTTGTGTAAATCGGAGGGTGTTGTGACTCGGTGATAAAAATATTTATTAAACATTAACATTAAGATCTAAACACAAATATAAAGCATAGAAAGATAGATAAATTAGAACATGTGTTAAATATAGTAAAACATAATAAGATGAGTACACTGAGCTCTTTGACTTGTTTTGAAGATGATATATGTGTGACATAGGGATGAACTAGATGGTAATATCATATAGATGTTTCATCTATGATTTTGGAACTACTTTGTACACAAGGACACAACCATTTTCTTATAACCAAACCATTTGGTAGTTTTATTTTATTGCATGGTTTGGTCTAGGCTAAAAATTAGACCGTGTGACTCTCCAACCTTTGTGAGTGATTTTTATATACTTTTATGTGAAATATTAGGTCTTGACAATGTACAAATCCCTCTAAAATTAGCTACCTCAACTGAAACCCTAACCTAGGATTAAAACCCTAGAAAAATATTATTGGTTGGGTTCAAGTGCAATCCATACACGACTATGTTTTCGATAATTTGAAGAGTCATAAACGTAACATATTTATCCACCTAGAGATGTGACATAATGCTACATGGATGTGACTATATTTGATAATTTAAACACTTGATAATTGATTTGTATTGACTTGAATTTCTTGTTTTTGACTTGGTTTTGAGGGATCTTGTTTTGGGAAGCTTGAATCTTGAACCTAGTTTGTAGTGCTTCAGACTTGTGTGGGGGGTGCTTCTAATGTTTGTTCTTTCTTTAGGGAAGTTTAGGAGAGATTTCTATTCCTTTTGAGTTATTTGTTCTTGAGGAGTTCTTGAACGTGCTAGGTAACTGTTAAGTGAGTGAATGTGTGTATTATATTTTCTTATATATGGTATTTTGAATATGATTTCACATTAATTCTGACCCATAAAATATATACAAATTGGTAAATGTGTTGTAAGTTCTATGCACCGAGAGGGGGCAAATAAATGCTTGTTAAAAACTTGATAGATAATTCAATTCACTTAACCTAGTTATGATCAAACCATACCATCATTCACAAGAAATAAACATGAGAGCACACACAGAGAGACAAAATTTAATGTGGGAAAGCCTTCAAGGGAGGAAAACCCAAAGGAACCAAATAAATAACTTGGACAAATGTCCTGTAAATGTTACAATGGTTTCACTGTTGAGAATCCACTCAACATGGAGCTACAAATCCAAAATTTAGTCAAGTTTCCACTTGACCTTCTACAAGCCACCACTTGCTTGGAAGATACAACTCCCAAAACTTCAACCAAGATTCAACTTGATCTTTTGTAAGTCTGTCACTTACAAGGAAGCTTCAACTCCTTGATTGTTAAGCCACCACTTAGTCTTCTGCAATGTTTTGATCACTTTGAATTGGTTGTCTCACACAACATATTGTGACCACTAAATCAAATCATTCTTCTTCTCTTTTCACCCTCATTCTCATCACCTAATCAACAACAAATCTCTGTCATACAAAGCCTCTTTACACACTCATTCTTGTCAATCTCCTCTCCTTGAATTATCCCTTCAAGCACTCACTTTCTCTTTCTTCACAACCGTCTACTTCTTTGCACATTAATATGATCTCTTGTCCTCTCATAGATGATTCTATTTTCATGATGATGTTCTCATCTTTATGGGAAATGTCCTCTCATACTCCTATTGTTCTCTATGATGATTTCATCTCACTTTCTTTACCCAAGATCATCTATCTCTTCTATACACGCATTTGTTTTCAACATACATCATTAACATTTCCAATACTACCAAGCCACCTATATACATCACTATGTTCTTCCATATGTCTTTTGCACTTCACATTCATGATTATTCAACTTCCCTCTTCTTTCAACTTGAATAAGGGATACAAAATGACATGACACAAAGCGCCATAAAAGCAATCATTACCTCTGCAAGATCAATTTCAAAATCCCTTCTTACCTTATTTGTCATGACTCCTCATGAACCTATGGAAGACATGAATTATGTTTCAACAAACTGACAATCAATTACAAATTCAGAAAGTCTAAGTCGGACCTTGCAAAACTCCTTTTCAGAATCAAGTTATAGTAGTTTTATCTTTTATCCAAGCAAGCATGTGTTTGTATTTTAGTCCATTTTGACCATATGCCAAGTGTCATTTGCATGAAATAATGTTATTGAGACTTCTATGATTCTCTATTAACTATCCACATCCTTTATTCCTTGCCATTTTCCTACAACCTCCATTTGAGCGTATGGGAGCACACTAAGTTCAAGTACTAGTCTTTTTAGTCTTAAATCTTGAAGAAGGATAGACTTATGAGCTCATGCCAAGCATGCATTCAATACATCAGTCTGCAGGAGGACCGCATCAAGGTAGAGAATCCTTAATCAATTCATGGAGCATTCATGTGAAGGAGTGAACTGATTTGCATGTACAAAGAAATGAATTCAAGGGTTGAGCCAAACTACGCATTCTCTCGTTAGACATGACTTCAAGAGAACATTTCACAAAGGCTATTGATGTTGTACAACTCATCACGGTTATACCTTGCTTCAATCCATAGCCAACAACTCAAAACTTACATGATCTCCAAGACACACTTAGGCAGATTTATGGGTATCAAGAACCATTTTTACTTCACTTTGAATATAATAACTTCGAACACATGTTCATCATCAATATCTACATAGATAAATAAGAGAGAACCTCTACTCCATCTTCAGATGCTTGTGTGCATGAGTTGAGTGTATAAAACCACAAGAACATATCTCGCTTTCAAGCTTCTTAGCTATGAAAATAGTACAATTTAAGACCAATTAGATTGAGAATTCAAACCTCTTCACAAGAGTAGACCATGGGATCCAAAAAGTCACATTGAACTATAAAAGTATTCATGTCCATTTCTCACCTCAACATCGATTTATACACACAAATTCACTTCAAACATCATGGTGGTCTAGATTGAGTAGCCTTTTAATGGTAAGAGATGAAGACTGATTAAGTTTACACAAAATATGCAAGGAAAAAGTCTAAAAATATTTGAGAGCACCAAGTACACATCACATTCAAGCTTCTAAAACCGGAGATTCACCTTGGAACCTTTTAACCAGGATGTTTAGCCAAAAATTGCAAAATATGGAAAAATATGTACAATACATACATGCTTGAAGAACAAAAATACCACCAACTTGGACTAGGAGGACCTCTCTACAGCCCTGAGTGGTTTTCATGACTTTCATAGGTGTTTTTATGCCTTCAAAATGCATTTTCCCTCTATCACACCAAAACAAAGTTTTGGACAAAGTGTTAGAAAAATGAAGAGAAATTTATCGTCCTTCAATCATTTGACCCTTAAATTTTTGCAAAAATTTTGTATCCAGACGATCTTCAAAAATATTCTTTATGATTTATCTGAAGAAGGCTTGTCAATTTTGTTTAAGTGCTAAAAAGACAAGTCGTTGTTTTAGCCCTTCTCTCTTAACCCAATTTTAGTAAAACTTGAATATCTTCAACAAAACTCATTATTTGGTCCTAAAATTTTGACCACACCTTCACAAATCCCTCCTCCATGATTTCCAATGGCCACTTTGTCATAGTTCACTCTACAAATCTCTTCCCCATCTCATTTGTGAAGCATTTGGTCTCTAGTTATGAGAAAGTGTGCTATATAGACCTGTATAAGTGCTTAATTCACCTTCTTAGACACTTTTGAATCCCTATACACATCATATACCATCATATTGTGCTCATGCCATGCTTTGTTTACATCATCATACCTTGGCTCATCATCCTCACTTGCCTACTAGTCTTGTCTTCACTGAAAAGCTTCAGAATGACCATCTTCAAGCCTTATAATCTTGATTCTTGACCCGATACTCCTCATATGCATGTTTTTCTAGCTCATACTACTCCAATAATGATTTAACCACTTTTCCTTGATCCATTTCTTATGTTTCCATGCCAACCTGCTTGACTAGGACTAGGATTAGGTCTAGAGTGACCTGACTCTTCATGAATTAACCATGTTGGCTTGTTACAAACTCAAAACACCTCACACACATCTAATGGGCCACATTTAACATTATCAAGTATTCATACAACCTTAATAAGACTCGAGATGACTCAATCACACAACTTGCTTTCTTACCATGCACCTAGACCATGCCTGAACACATGACATCATGACTTGACACCTCATGAAGACACCTGGAAAACTTTGGACATCCTTTGACATCACTGAACACTTGAAATCAATGAAAACACATAATTGAGACATCTAACAAAATGGATTATTGGGTGTCCTAGACAAGACTATCTTTCCTAAGACCAAACCATTGGATCGTTTGATCTAAGGGTGGAGAATGGTGTTGTGAAGCTTTTTACATGAAAATTAGGAGTAAAGGATTTCTTGTGATTGATATGAACATTTTTGTAAGTGGATGAGCAATGTAATGAGGATATCAAGTCTGCAATAGGACTAATTAAACTCAAAGTAGGTGCACAAGTCATGAATGAATGGATTAAGTCAATATTGCACTTATACATCTATGAGAGCATATTTTCATTACCATATTAATATTAAAAACAAGAAATACGTAGCACACGATGATGAATATAGTTACAACCAAAATATGAAGCACAATAACATTTTAGAACAAGAACACCAAGGAAAAATGAAGACTAATTTGTAAATTCATGCATTGTCAATATTTTTTTGCAGCAACATGCTCTATCTTCTTATCATCAGAACCATCTTTAGTGAGAGATGATATTTGGATATCTCATGTCTAGTTATTAAAAACATTTTTGGATTGAAACATTGTTCTTTATCTTTGTGTTGGCATGGATAACCCCTAGATAATAACTTGTTTTGATTGTGGTGCCTCTTCCCACTTGGATATAGTTGATGCAAAGACTTTCTTGCTTAACAATTATTCTTCTCGTGGAATGCATGGATACATACATGAGGCACATATAGAAAATATAATTTAAATATAAATATGTACCATTTTGATGCAAAGAAATGTCATTTGTAGGAAAATGCACTATCTCCTATCCATCATAACCATATTTAGCTAGATTTGAATTTTCTACTATTTCATGGGTACAAAAGTCATTGATTTTAGATTAAAAATGGTCCTTTATCTTTGCGGTAGTATGACGAATCCCTTGAATATCGATTTTTTTACTTTTGTCACATCTTCCCACTTTGGGATAGTTAAGACAAATAATTGTTTGTTCCATAATTCATCTTCACTAAGATGTATGGAACACACACACACACACACACACACACACACACACACACACACACACACACACACACACACACACACACACACACACACACACACACCCTTTATCTTTGCGGTAGTATGACGAATCCCTTGAATATCGATTTTTTACTTTTGTCACATCTTCCCACTTTGGGATAGTTAAGACAAATAATTGTTTGTTCCATAATTCATCTTCACTAAGATGTATGGAACACACACACACACACACACACACACACACACACACACACACACACACACACACACACACACACACACACACACACACAAAGTGTGTCCCATTTTCAACATCGTTTGCATGAGAACATGCACTATCTTTGTGTTATCTCCTAGCCATCGTAACCATATTTAGCTAGACTCAAATTTTCCGTTATTTTGTAGGTAATTCAACTATGAAAAACAAAAATAATTGATTTTGGATTGAAACATGTTCCTTTATCTTATTGGCGTAAGGTGAATCCTTGAATAATAACTTATTTTGATTGGGTAGCCTCTTCCCACTTGGGGAAAGCTAAGAAAAAGACTTGTGCATTCAATAATTCTTCTTCATTGGGACAAATGGATACATACACGATGCACATATAGAAAATATAATCCGAATACAAATACATCCCATTTTGATCGCTAAGGAATGGTGACATTGTTTGTAGGAACACACAGTCTCCTAGTTACTATAACCACTTTAACTAGAGTTGACTTATATGCTACCTCACATTAGGTCAAGTATGAAACCAAAATCATCCATTTGGATTGAATATATGGGTTCCTTTATCTTTATGGTAATTTGGCAAGTTTCTCAAGAATAATAACTTGTTTTGATCACGTCGTCTCTTCCTAATTACAGATAGTTAGGGAAAATATTTGTATGTTCAACAATTCTTCTTCATTGGGATGTATGAATATACATGAGGTGAATATCGACAATACAATTCATTGTACAAATACATCTTTTTGCCAAGCAATACCAACATTGTTTGCTAGAGTATGTGTTATCTCCTAGTCATTGTAACCATCTTTAATGGAGTCAAATTTTTGCTATCTCATGGGTGAATCAATTATAAAATTTAAAAATCATTGGTTTGATTGAAACAAAATCCTTTATCTTTGTGGTGGCATGGTGAACACCTTGAAAAACATTTTTTTGATTGTGTCGCATCTTCCCACTTGAAAATAACGGAGACAAAGACTCATAAGTTCGACAATTCTTCTTTATTGAAACACACAAATACATACACGACACAAATATGAAAAATACATACATGACACAAATGCATTCCATTTATAATACAAAAGTCTAAAAACATCGAACCATGAATACAAATTGGGTGGCCTATTCCTTATATACGTACTTTACAAACACAATTTTATTTCCATATTACATATTTCCATATTTTAATTTAATTAATACACATTTTTGGGACACATAAATGAGATGCATATCGAAATACAAATGAATCACATATTACAAAAAGCGTGCTAAAAACAACCGTGAAAGTGTTCTATTGATGTTAGATTTGTTTAAATCTTTAATTGACCTTGGATATGTTCACATACATTCCCCTTCTTTTTGTATCAATCTAGTATTAAAGGTTTTCCATCTTTTATTGGTTTTGTTGGTAATTTGGAGGGATTAGTGAATACTCACCGACCGAAAGCTTGAAATAGTGAAGCTTTAACACAAGACAAGCGTGAGTGATCAACTCCACTTATACAACACATATTAATCCCTCAACACATAATACAAATAAATCATGAGATGATAACCTAGATCTAGTCTATCTTCCATCTCTTATTATTATTCGATAAATTAAGTTAATCATGTATGTAGATTCTCTCACTAGTTGAGAAATATCCCAACCTCAGTTAAAACCATTCCATTGTTAGAGTGTGGTTTTTTTTTTTTTGGGGTAGGGAAGATTTAGAAAGAAGATCCTTGATTTGCATTCTATCAACCATTAATCCTTGGGACATACATTTGATACATAAACCGATGTCTATAATCATGGTGACACTCCATACAAAGCCCCATATTATATTCACAACAAAAATCACCATGATATCTAAACATGATGTCAAGTCTTGGCTAGAGTAACTAGAAGCCAAGGTGGAATCAATACCCAACAGCTACACCCACTCCCATGACCAAAACAAAAGATGGGGAAAGATTAAAAGAACATATAAAAACAAGTTTGGTGTATTGAATGGAGGAGAAGGCTGGTTGGGGAGCACAAATACCCAGAAAAGACCAGCTAAATAAATGCATTTGACCATGTGACAGACATAGGTACATAAGTTTTGGGCAGACTCCTTTAACTGTGAAGGCCTCTGTTGCTTTCAGTTCTGTTGCTCTGTAATGGTGGAAGGGAACATCACCTGCAGTTCCTCAGTATTCCTTATTAAATAAGGTGCTCCTGCTTACCAAAAGAATCTACCTAAGGACCACCTTTGTTTTTTCCTTCATTGTTGTTTTCTTCAACAAATTTAGTTGGATGCAGAAAGTGGGTCATTTCAATGGGGCCATTTATGAAATATGCTGCTGCTACTTCTGCATTCTTGGAGTAGGTAGTATTTGTTGTCGTAGTAAGTTTGTAAGTTTTCCCTCGGCATTGATTGATTGATTGATTAACAATAAAAGTTTAGCTTGTCTGCTGTCTGTTCACTCAGTCTTCTTGAATTAGCCCAAAATTGTAGTTTTTGAATAGCCTTTTTGAGTTAGGCCTTATGGCCTCCAACGACCAGCATGACAAGAATGCAGCATTTGATAGAAGAAATGCAAGTGCTAGCATGAACATGAACATGAACTTTCACACATCAGGAGGGTCTTGTACAAACTCTGTTTTGATGAAAAATACTGGTAAAGGAGCTTCATTGCAAAATGTGAAGTCCTCTGTTCCCAACGCTTCATATTTCAGTGGCTGGGAGACTAGTAGTAGTATGCCTCTGAACTCAAAAACATTAGTGGGTTCTTCATCCATTCCAAGCAATGCCATCGATAATGGCGGTGGCATGGCTGGTGATGGTGTAATTATTGGTAGATCAAATGGGTCGTCTTCTTCTTCTGCTTCTGCTTTGCCATTTAGATCTTCTGTGGGTTGGAATGCTGGGATTTTAATGCAGAGTGGGGGAACTTCAACACCAGGCATCGCTCAGTTAGCTTGTGATAATGGGTTTACTGAAAGAGCTGCAAGATTCTCTTGCTTTGGTGTGGGTGGTGGTAGTGCTGCTGCTTTCAATCTCAGTGATGCTGTCTTCCCCAGATCTGGGATTGATAATTCAGCCATGCCCAAGATCCCCAGACCTACAAATATGGCTGAACTGATCAAGGCTGCTGCTTCTCCATCAAAGGAAGAAGTTTGCACTGCAGAGACTGGACCAAGAAAAGTTGGGAGGCTGTCAAGGTCTTCTACACCTGGGGGCAACGACTCTGATGATGCTGAAGCGAGCACTGCTAGAGAGGATTCTTCCAGTTCTGAACAGGTTACATGCGAAGCCCCGGAAGAAAACGGAAGCAAATTCAACAATCGCCAAAGGATAAGGCAAAGGAATTGTCTTCATCTGAAGCTGGAATGGATACAAAGGTGGGTGTATTTACTTTGTTCCATTTGCAATTTTTTTACAACAGTAAAGTATCATTCTGCGATGGAATAGCAGGCTGAAAAATGACTGATATAAGATAAATTGGTTAGGTGATTCAAGTTTGTTCCGTTTTTTTTTTTCAATTTGAAGAAATGCATCTTATATAACAGTAACACCAACGAATTAGAGCGTTACATCAGCTGAACAACAGAGTTACGTGATAAATCTCACCCCATAAAATTTTAATCATACTTTGGAAAGTCATAAGATGAAACCGAATTTCAAGCGGTCGTGGACTTGAGTTATGCTCTGTGCAATGTAAAGCTATTCTGAATTCTGAATCACACCTGGGAAAACTGTGGTGTTTTCTTTTATAAGTATACCGCAGTTGGGTAATCATTCCACATCTTTAGAGATCCTAAAATAATAAATACAATCACTGTTATGGTGGTTAACTACAATGAAGCTAAACAAAGTTAAGATCATCCCAAGAGGACGAGTCAAGGATGAGTGCCTTCAGATCTTGAATCTCTTCTCTCCTTATACAATGAAAGCGTACCCAATCCTGACCTTGTTGACCTTACATAAATGGCCCTATATCCCTGATCATTTCAACCTCACATCACCTCACTGTATTATATGCTAAGTTTTGATAAGAAAAACATAAATCAAATATCAATTCTTGTTGAGTGAGGTAAACATAGGTAATATAGAGAGTAGGCATATGTTTTTCAGAAGTTCTGCTAATCGGTGAATCTACATTCATAATCACTAAAAACTTAACCAATTGGCAAAAAGTAGCCCATAAATTTTTTTCATTTTAAGTAATTCTTGTGCACCGAAGATTGATTCTGAATGCTCAACCCTAAATGAACCCTTGTGAGCTGATTATAGCTTCTGGATACCTGTTTCTTAAGTCTATATTTAGTCACTGTAAACATGTTATGGCGAATTGGTGCTGGTTTTGTGAACTGAGAAATTGTTTTTAAAAAAGAGTAATGAAGCATTCAAAATAGTTCGAGAGGACAGAGTGTATAGGGACATAGGGTATACTGAGAATCATAATTCGGTCTTGATATTGACATGAAGCTGGAAGCCACTTTCCTGCATTAAAATGTTTACTGAAAGTAGGATATGCTTCCTGACAGAGTATGGAGGCCTATGAACTGAAATGCATGAAGTATAAAGCTTCGGAAGGATTGGTGGAGAAGGATGATGCAAAATCCAAGGCAGAACAGAGTTCTAGTGCAAATGCAAAAAGTTTAGATGTTCCCAAAGAAGATTACATCCATGTCAGAGCTAGGCGAGGTCAAGCAACTAATAGTCACAGCCTTGCAGAGAGAGTAAGTGTTGTAAAGAGTTTTAAGGACGATTATTTTGATTCTTGTATATCTGAATCAATATTTTGAGTAATTTGGTCAGAGAAGGCTAATTCATCTCCTGACAGGTGAGAAGGGAAAAGATTAGCGAACGCATGAAGTTTTTGCAGGATCTTGTACCTGGATGTAGTAAGGTAGTGCCCATATGCTCTTTTGCTTAATTGGATATTTGTATGTTCTGTTTTCTGTTTTGCAATCAGGACTCTTCATGCTACATGTTTGAAAGATGTATAAACTTGCAGGTAACTGGAAAAGCAGTGATGCTTGATGAGATAATAAATTATGTGCAGTCACTTCAACGGCAAGTTGAGGTAAGAGAGTAAAATGTATTTCATAGTCCCTAATATTTGTTCACCCTCTCAGTGCCACAGTTGTGGATCAATCATATTTGGCTTGAATTTTATGTCTTGCAGTTTTTGTCAATGAAGCTTGCAGCTGTTAACCCTCGGTTGGACTTTAATATAGAAGCACTACTTGGTAAAGATGTAAGTTCTGCCACATTATGAGTATATCTAAGATCTATATGAACAGAAACATCTTCTAGGTGTATCGCATTCATTACTGCAGTGCTCTGTGCTTTGTTCATTCTGTGCTGTGCTAAATATTCTATACAAACCTCACTGATGATTTGGTTGTTTCCTAAAAAATGCTTCAGTTGAGAGGCTCCTTACCAACCATGCTATGCGCCCCAGACACTAATGCTTCATATCCTCAGCTTCATCAACACCAACAGGGGCTTCTCCAAGTTGGAACAGAAGGACATGGTGTGCTAAACCAAGCAGAAGCACTTAGAAGAACAATGAACGCTCAATTAGCATGTGTTGATGGTTATGGAGATGCCATTGCCCAGGTAACTCTGAAATATGCATATGTTAAGTACATTATTTTTGTGCAACTGAATCATGTTTTCATCTGTTTCTATGTTTCCTCTCCTGCCCTTCTAAGGAATATATGTTTGGTCTTATTAGGAAGTAAAAATTTCCTTTCTTGCTAATTTTGAACATGTGGACACAAATTATAAAATATCTGCAGTTATCAAATGTATGGGATGATGAGCTCCAAAGTATTGTTCAGATGGGATTTGGGCAAAATATTCAGATTCCTTTCAAATCCCAAGGAAACAGTGGTATGTTCAGAACTATATGTTAAGGTTCTTCCTCTAGGCTCTATGTTTTTGTTTTTTATCCTTACAAACTGATCTTACATTTGCAGGTCCGATGTCTACAAGCAATATGAAGGCTGAGCATTGATTACTATCTTTGCTTATTGTTAGATGTGAAGTGAGACTTTCAATTTCTACATGGTTCAGAATTAATGAGTTAATGGGCTCCATTAGTTCCAGATACACCACAAACAGGGTGAGAACCATGCCTTGATGATCGGCACTCAGTCTAAATTTTCAAGCTAGATTCTTGCACCATCTGTACATATAGGAGAGTCAAGTTACCAGAACTTCTGCAACTGGCATTATTTGTGGGCTATAAAATTTCAAATTTCTACGGAAACCCATTACAAAGATAATCGCCCAATTATCTTACAGAATCAATGTAACTCTGGCATTGAGTCCAGAGAAAATAGGTATAAATTCAAATGTATAATTTATACAGTATTCAGTCTTATCAATAAACCTTAATGTTGTTTGTCACCATCTATTATTACGATTGCTATACTGGATCCGAGGATACCTATATCTGTAAAAATTGCAGTAACTTGTTATAGGGTCACATTCCACTGGAAGATGTTTTAAGTAATTACTTATTTCTGCCACTTTGCATGGCATTCTGTTAAGAAATCTATTTCTGCAAGTCCATTTCAATTTGACCCAGTTGCATATTTTTGCATTCTCAAAAGTACCTGTTAGGGTGCGATATGGAATGCCATTCAGGGTTTTCAAAATTTGAATTTGAACTTGTTTTTCCAAATTCAAAAGGACAAAATATAGTTGGCAGAGGATTCATAATTATGGGTTTGTCTTAATCTGATTGCACTTTCTGTGTCATATTCTTTAAGGCTAATACAACAAAGTTCAGAGTCAAGCAGGCTAAAGGGTGCAACTAATCATAGCAACAAGGGTGGTAACAGGGTTATTAAAAATGCATTATTATGTTATTTAACATTAACAAAATCTTGGGGTTCTGATCTATCATGTGTACCAGTATTTGTTTAATGATGATTGTCCCAGATCTATGCTGTCTCACATTTCTGTTTAAGATGCAAGGAATGAAAACATTAATTAAGAAACCTTTTGAAGGTTTCAGTTTCTTACAAGTTTCTTGCCTATCAAGAATGTTTTAAACATCATGCAATTTAACATTGTAGACCTGTTAGAGCATAAGAGGCATTTCACAAGATGCGGTAAGTTACGCTTCCTTCTTTTGATCAGAATGACAATCTCACATGGCTACTAGAAAATTAGACGGTCTTACATTGATACAATTGGTGCTAAAGTGTAGAGAAAAGAGCTTTAGGAACAAACTGCGTAGATGGGGAAATTGACATTCAGGGTCTCCTAAACATTACAGACTGTTGAAACTTGAAGTTGTCATTATCAAAGTTGAAACACAAGCTTCCAAGAGCAATTCCTACTTTAGGGAGAGAAACTAAAGAAATTCAGCTCAAGAGAACAAGGTTGTGGGCTTGGGGTCTAACTATAGCCTTGGTAAGGTTTTTCGCTTAGGTATCCTAATCTCTTGCAAATTTTCTTGAGAATTCTTTGAGGCTTTGGTTGGTCCTATCTACCACTCGAAGATTGGTGCAGTCAAGGAAAAAGTGCTTGATGGATGGATCTCTTATTTCAGTACCATGTTCAAGATTCTCTATGAAATAGATCATCCAATATATGATTAATTTTAAAACAAAGTCTTCCTCATAAAGACATTTTCCAAAGCTATTCTACACAGATACACATATGCAGGTTATCCAGAAGGCAAGTGAATTAAGTTTTAAGATCACATGTGAAGTTCAATATTACAGGTTGGTCTGATGATGTTGCACTGGAGGTGAGTTTCAAGCCTTGCACCAGGGATAGGATCTCGCGGCCTATGGCATCAGATAGGATCTTGCGACCTGTGGCTAAAGGGATCAGATCTTGTGGACTTTGGCCAAAGGGATGAGGCCAGTTGCAAGTCCTGGGTGGTTTTTGGCGAAACAAAACCTGTATGCCTAGTACTATAGCCAAAGAGAATGAGCGTAATTTTGTATGTGAGAGGCACAGCTTCTGTGGGGTGTGTTTGTCAGACAACTCAGCAGGAGAAAAAGAGCATAATTCTATGTATTCAGTGCAGCCTGTGGGGAGGTGGGGAGTCATATTTCAAGTAGAATTCTCAACTAAAAAGAAAAACAATAACAGTTTCTAGGAGCAACATTCAATCTTTTACCATTTCAAATAGGGCAAGACAAGTTTTCAAAACTATCAATAATAATGCTCTTGTGGTCGCAGAATCTCTCCTTAACCAATTTAGCACTATCAGGATTTTAGAGTTGTTAATGCTCTTGTGGTTTCATAATTTCTCTCCTCGAATGATTTAGCCCTATAAGGATTTTAGAGTTGTATAAACAATTTCAAGAAGCATAGGTTAAGCATATACTACATGAGATAGTAAGGCAATTTTAGAAGCTTGTTGTAACAGGACTGTATTTGGATTTTTAATCCAGCAGAGGAGAGGGGGTGCTGTTTTAGTTCACCACCGTTGATCCTCGCAATGTGTTATTCTCTGGATGTGGGTTCAAGGCTGCAGATGCCATTTCAAAATAGGGTTGGGAAGTATATGAACAAGGGTGCAGCTACATAACATTTAGATATAGTTACAAAGTGAGGCATTCAAAAATGAGGGGGAATGTATGAATAAGGGTACGACTATATAACATTTAAGTCTTGGGTAGCACATGTTAGATATGTGCCAACAAAGTTAAATTTTGGATCCCTTTGCGGCACGTTTGTACCTCACTTATTAAAGGGGGTGGCGTGGGGCGAGGGGTTGTCACAAGGGGTTCAATCCCTTGTTTCTAGAAAGATGAATTCAACCGAATTCTATTTTTAGAAAGGAAAATCCTAATGGCGTTTTTCCACTCTATTTTTAGGAGGAATCCTAACTGTACTTCACCAATTAGGTGTATATATTTTTGTGGAGATCTAAAGTTTCTCATAATGAGTTCGCATGTAATTTGTTCATCTTGAGTTAATAAAGCTTGATATCTTGCACCGTGGATGTTTCCCTAAGCACTTAGCTGGGGTTTTACCACGTAAATCTAGTGTTCGTCTCTTGCATGTTTGGTATTTCGTATATTTGATTTATCTCTATCTTTGTAAATTGTTTTTTTATTCACATTTCTGTGTATTCATTGCTGCATAGTCTGTGATTTCCTAACAAGTGGTATTAGAGTGTCGTTTTCAAATTTGCCGTAAGGAGAAGTTTAATGGCGAGAACAACTTTGAGCTGTGGAAACTCAAAGCATGCGATGTACTGGTGCAACAAGGGCTGCACAAAGCCCTGGATGGAAAGGCAAAGAAACTGTAGGGATGGATGATGATGACTAGGAAGAGCTGTATATGAAAGCTCTCAGTGTAATACGATTATGTTTAGTAGATGAGGTTCTCTTCAATATAGTTGGAGAAAAGACAACGACAAGCTTATGGACCAGATTAGAAAGTCTTGCACCATGGATGTTTTCCTAAGCACTCACTTGGGGTTTTACCACGTAAATCTAGTGTTTGTCTCTTGCATGTTTGGTATTTCGTATATTTGATTTATCTCTATCTTTGTAAATTGTTTTGTTAGTCACATTCATGTCTATTCATTATTGTATAGTCCAGAACTTCCTAACAAGTGGTATCCGAGTGTTGTTTTCAAATTTGCGGAAGGAGAAGTTTAATGGCAAGAACAACTTTGAGATGTGGAAACTCAAAGCACGTGATGTACTGGTGCAACAGGGGGTTGCACAAATCCATGGATGGAAAGGCAAAGAAACCTGTAGGGATGGATGATGATGACTGGGAAGAGTTGGATATAAAAGCTCTCAGTGCAATACGATTATGTTTAGCAGATGAGGTTCTCTTCAATATAGTTGGAGAAAAGACAACAACATGCTTATGGACCAGATTAGAAAGTCTTTACATGACGAAATCTGTAACAAATCGTATTTACTTGAAGAGGCAGTTGTATACATTGCGGATGAAAGAAGGTATGAAAATTGTTGATCATTTAAATATTTTCAATACTTTGTTATGCCAGTTGACTAGTATTGGTGTGAAAGTGGAGGATGAAGAAGACCTTGTTATGTACTTTACCGGATTCTTGGGATCATATAGTAACTTCTATTAGTTTTAGTACTTGTTGATGACCTTGACTATGATTCTGTTGTGGGAGCATTGTTGGCTGAGGAAATGAGAAGAAAATCTACTGGAGAGAACTCTACACTGAAGCCATGTTTGCTAGAGGTAGATCTAAAGAAAGAGGTCAAAACTCAAGAGGTACATCTAGATCTAAGTCACAAGGTGGGAAGAGTAAGGCAAGGTGTTGAACTGCATGAAAAGCAGTGGCATCTTAAGAAGGATTGCTGGAAGAGGAAAGAATCAGAAAAGAAGGAAGATGTCAACAAGGAAGCAAATCAAGTAGAAACAAGTGAAGGTATGACTGATGAAGTTTTATCTGTTTGTAATGTTTCCTCTTATCATCATGAATGGTTGTTGGATTCTGGTGCTACACATCACATGTGTCCACATAGAGGTTAGTTTTCTTCTTACCAACCCTTGACGGTAGTTACATTCTTTTGGGAAATAATGTTTCCTGTAAAACTTGAAGGGATTGGTAGCATTAAGATAAAAATGTTTGATGGTATAGTAAGGACTCTAACAGAAGTAAGACATGTACTGAACTACAAAGAAATCTGATTTCCTTGAGTGAATTAGACTCTAGTGGTTATAAGTTCACAAGTCAAGGTGGAGCTCTAAAGGTGTCTAAGGGTGCCTTAGTTGTAATGAAGGCTCTAAAGGTTGGGAACCTTTACATATTGCAAGGGAGTACATATATCAGTCAAGCAACTGTGGTATGTAAAACATCGAAGATTCTACTTGTTTATGGCATCTACATTTGGGGCATATGAGTGAGAAAGATTAAAGGTTTTGAAAGATCGTTAAGTTACTCCCTAATTTAAAGTTTCTAGACTTAAATTTTTGCAAGCACTTGTGTTTTTGGGAAACAATGTAGACAAAAGTTTAAAGCTGGAATTCATGTAAGTAAAGGTATTCTTGATTATATTCATTCTGATCTTTGGGGTCCAACACCTTTAATTTCATATGGTGGAACATTGTATTTTGTTACTTTTATAGATGATTACTCAAGAAAGTATGGGTCTACTTTCTTAAGAGAAAATTTGATGTTTTTAGTACATTTAAGCAATTTAGAGCTTTGGTTGAAAAGTGCACTGACAGGTTTATCAAATGTTTAAGAACAGATAATGGAGGCGAGTTCACATCCTTGGAGTTTCAGAACTATTGCAAGGAAGATGGGATTGAAAGGCATAAAACCACCAACTATACTCCACAACAAAATGGGGTTGTTGAATGCATGAATATGACTCTTTTAGAGAGAGCAAGGAGCATGCTCAACAATGCAAATTTGGATCAATGTTTATGGGCAGAAGTAGTTTGTACAACTTGTTATCTAATAAATCGCTCACCATCAGTTGTAATAGACTATAAGATTCTTGAAGAGGTATGGACAGGTCATCCATGTGATTATTCAAACTTGAATTTTTTTGGTTGTAATGCTTATGCTCTTACTAATAAAAATCAACATTCAAAGTTAGACCCAAGATCGAAGAACTACATCTTTGTTGGGTATGGTGAAGTAGATGGTGTTAAGGGATATAGAGTGTGGGATCCTACTACCCACAAAGTCATCATTAGTAGAGATGTAGAGTTTGAGGAGTCTCCTCTCCTAAAATCAGATGCTAAAATAAAAGAAGAACAAGAACCTAAACATGAAAATGTGAAGGTTGAAATTCAACCATCTTCAAATACTAAAAAGGAAGAAAAACAATCATTTGCAAATGTTGAAGATTCACAACAGCTTGAGGAAACACTTGAGCATTCGGTATGGAGGTCACAACAACATGAGGAAACACCTCCACAACCAGTTTGGAGATCTACATGTTAGGCATCCTCCTAGTAAGTACAGATCCCAATATTTCAATTGCTTTGATTTCTAATGATGGGGAACCTAATTGTTATCAGGAAGCATTGGAAGATGTGGATAGTGCCAAATGGAAAAGGGAAATGTAGGAGGAGATGGATGCCTTGGAAAAGAATAGGTCATGGGACCTAGTAGAACTTCCAAAAGGTAGAAAACCGGTTGGCTGCAAATGGGTTTACAAACTAAGATAGGTGTTGATGACAAAGTTGAAAGGTTAGGGCTAGACTAGTAGCAAAAGGATTTGCACAGAAAGAAGGTATTGATTTTCATGAAATCTTTTCACTAGTTGTTAAACTTGTTTCAATTCGAGTAGTCTTAGCACTAGTTGCTTTACTTGATTTGGAGTTGGAGAAATTAGATGTTAAAACAACATTCTTACATGGAGATTTGGAAGAGGATATATATATATATATATATATATATATATATATATATATGATATTATATAAATATATATAAATATATTTGTTATATAGCTATATATATAAATCATATATATGGCTTGAAATTAGTACAAAATACCCAAAAAAATGGCAACAAGAAGTTTGATGCTTTCATGAATGTACAAGAAGTTTGATGCTTTCATGATGAGCCAAAATTTTCTAAGGAGTGAGTATGACCATTGTGTTTATTTCAAGTTTTTGGACAATGACTTATTCATTATATTAGTATTGTATGTTGATGACATGCTTGTTGCAAGCAAAAGCATGGTAGAAATAAAAATTTAAAGGCTCATTTGGCTAAGACATTTGATATGAAAGATCTAGGAGTCTGTAAAACAAATCTTAGGCATGGAGATACATAGAGACATGATAAATGGTAAGCTTTGGTTATCACAACATATGTATCGGAAAATATACTAACCAGATTTGGCATGAAAGATGTGAAACCAATTAGAATCCCTTTTGCTTCCCATTTCAAACTTTCTTCAAGTTTATGTCCTAGAGAAGAAGAAGAAAAGGAGTATATGTCTCATGTACCATATGCTAGTGCAGTAGGAAGTTTAATGTATGCTATGGTATGTACAAGGCCTGACATTTCACATGCAGTTGGAGTTGTCAGTAGATTTATGGCAAATCCAAGTAGAGAACATTGGTCAACAAAGTGAAGTGGGTGTTTCATGCTACTTGCGAGGCACAAGTGATTATTGCATCACCTATAATAATACTGGTGATTCTATTTGTGGATATGTTGATTCAGATTTTGCAGGTGATTTGGATAAAAGAAGATCAACTTTTGGTTATGTTTTTACACTTGCAGGTGGACCTATCAGTTGGATGTCAAAGCTTCAGACAATTATTGTTGTGTCAACAACTGAGGCAAAATATGTAGTTGCCTATCATGCTTGTCAAGAGGCAATTTGGCTAAAAGGCCTATTGGATGAGTTTGGAAGAGATCAATACAAGATGAAGGTATTGTGTGACAATCAAAGTGCTATTTATTTGGCCAAGAATCCGGCTTATCACAAGTAAGACAAAACATATTGTAGTTAAGTATCATTTTGTTAGACATGTTATTGATGAAGGGATAGTAGCACTGGAAAAGGTCCACACCACAGAAAATTGTGCTGATATGTTCACAAAACCAATATTTTTAGAGAAGCTAAAATGGTGTTTGGCTTCTCTTGGCTTATAAAAGGTGATGAGTTGGTCGTGTAAGATATCAAGTAGATTTGTTGTCAAGGTGGAGATTGTTAGATATGTGCCAACAAAGTTAAATTTTGGATCCCTTTGCGGTGCGGTTTGTACCTCGCTTATTAAAGAGGGGGCGGGAGGAGGGCGTGCTTGCCCCCCACTCTTGTCGCAGAGGATCAATCCCTTGTTTCTAGAAAGACGAATTCAACCGAATTCTATTTTTAGAAAGGAAAATCCTAATGGCGTTTTTCCACTCTATTTTTAGGAGGAGGAATCCTAACTGTACTTCGCCAATTAGGTGTATATATTTTGTGGAGATCTAAAGTTTCTCATAACGAGTTCGCATGTAATCTGTTCATCTTGAGTTAATAAAGCTTGATATCTTGCACCGTGGATGTTTCCCTAAGCACTCAGCTGGGGTTTTACCACGTAAATCTGGTGTTCGTCTCTTGCATGTTTGGTATTTCGTATATTTCATTTATCTCTATCTCTGTAAATTGTTTTGTGTATCACATTTCGTGTATTCATTCGCATAGTCTCGTGATTTCCTAACAGCACATGCAATAGCACGCCTTAACCCGGGCTTATTTGTATCCCAGATTTAAACCCCGATGACTGTGGCCGAGTTGACGATTGCTGTGGCTTTACACACTATCCCAGATTCGATTTATGTTGTGGGTTCCCACTATATATGACATCTAAGGTGGTGGCTTATACACCAATTTATTAATGAAAAATAATAATTTAAATATAGTTTTTAAAAAATTGAGAATGCTTCATTAATAAAAAAACGGTTACACGAAGTTCAAGTTTCATGACTGGTTCTCGTAAATTTTAATACAGTTGTAACAGCATAGACTCTATGGGCATAGGGAAGCGACTTGTCAATGGCCATTGACATCTTGAAACAAAGATGTTGATATGTTATATGTAACTGAAACATCAACCCCAACCAATATGTTTGTACGAAAAGGGAGTAGTGCTAACAAAAACAATAAAGAGATTGACTAGACATGGGTGGATCCCTTGATTTTGCCAACTGAACACCTTTTGTTGGTTAAGATATATTTGGAACTTTGTGGAAATAGACACTCTGCTTTTGCATATGGGTCCCAGAAGTTGCATCAGTCGAGGGATTTGAAGATGATTTAAAAAAACATGTTTGTTATAGAATTCTAAGTGCCATAATTAGAATCATGACCAATAGGAGCATGATTATTAGATTCATCTAGAGGCATGGAGAGAATCCTCGCATGCTATTTTGTATTCTATTATGTTTAGCGAAACAAAAACTATTCTCCAACTTAACAAGTGTCCGAACTTCAATGATTGATAGTGCATGCATATAAATACCCATGTATTAAAGTAAAGCATCATTAAAAAAAAGTAGAATGCCCACCCACACACCAAAAAAAAAAAAATCTAATTGACTCTTTGATCAAATATGGAAGATAATAGGGAGGGATCTTAGTTGTTTTGGAGGGTTCTCATAGGGACTTTTGAGTCGTTTTTAGATTCATTATTGCAATTTAAATTGTTTGTGTTAATAAACTTGTATTTGAATATTTGTACCATTTAGTTATGAATCCTTAATAGAATAGTGGAAAGGTCGTAGAGACAATTATAGTCGCTATTAGGATGTGTGTAAATGGTTTGTAAACTGTAAGGTGTCTTGGTCACAACCTATAGACTGCAATGACAAATGTTTTCGCCTTTGTTCATATGATGTCATCTTCCATAATTGTACACTTGGACTCATGTTCTCCGATATTTACACATCTTGCTTATTTGATATGGACAAGGGTTTGGATTGGGGTATGTGTAGATAGGGTATGCGGTGACCATCCTTCGCTCCCGATGATTTGCTAGATCCCCACAAAGAGAAACACATAATTAATAAACATAAATTGCTTAACAAAAAGAATGTGAACAAGTGGTCGAAGAGTTCTCTCAATACAATGTTTGATGGATTGGTAAGTACTTCATGATCAAATATTAACAATGCTTGATGTCTTGTCTAGGAAACCATTTCTATGCTCTATGTCTGAAATCTCTGTCGAAGGTATTATAATAACAGAGTATGAAAAGAACATTTTCCCTAATGATATCCTTGAAGGAAAAGTACAAGATAAAAAATATAAGTTGATTGATGATCTCACCTTTACAAGGATAGAATTTATCTTGTTCTTGAATCAAAAGTGAAGAATAAAGTCTTGAGAGCTATACATGATACACCTTTGGCTAGTCACCTAGGGTATTTCAAGACTTACAAGCAACTAAGGGATGGATTTTTTTGGAGAGGACTCAAGGGAGAGGTCCTCCAATACATTAGAGAGTGTATTACTGCCAGGAGAACAAAGCAGAACAGGTATTTCCAGCAGGTTTGTTGCAGCCCTTACCAATTCCAAATAAAAAATGGGAGAACATTTCTATGGATTTTATCACAGGCCTTCCAAAAGTTCAAGGGTAAGAGTTGTATATATGTGGTAGTGGATAGACTTACTAAATATGCTCACTTCTTTGCTATTCCAATTGAGTTTAAGGCACCACAAGTTGTTGATTTGTTTTTCAGAGAAGTATTCAGGCTTCATGGATTGCCTAAGAACATAATAAGTGACAAGGATAATAAGTTCCTTAGTTTATTTTGGCAGGAGCTCTTTCATTTGATGGGAACCGAGTTGACTCCTAGTACCAGTTACCACCCTCAAACAGATGGGCAAACAGAGATTGTGAATAAGTGGATTGAGGGATATTTGAGGAACTATGTAGTAGGAAACAAACAACTTGGATCAAATGGCTCTATATGGGAGAGCATTGCTACAACACCTCACACCATATGTCTATCGTTGCACAGAGTCAAGAAATATTGGAGACACTCAAAGAAAACCTCCAATGAGCACAAAATCAACAAAATTTTTATGTAGTGACATCATATTGAGATAAATTTTGAGGTTGGAGACATGGTTTTCTTGAGGTTGTATCCCTATGAAGAATACTCTCTCAAGAAAAGTGAAGTTGAAAAACTCAAGTCTCGTTTCTATGGCCCTTACAGGATTAAGCGAAGGATTGGAGAAGTTGCTTATGAGCTTGAATTGCTAGATTACAAAAAATTCATAATGTATTTCATGTTTCGTGCCTCAAAAGGGCACTAGGACAACACATCATTCCTTCAGCTGAGTTACCTCCTTTAGATGATGAAGGTAAATTGATCTTGGTTCTAGAAGCTATTATTGATGTCAAAGAGAAGAAATTGAGGAACATGAGCATAACAAAATATTTGGTGCATTGGAAAGATCTCCCAATAGAAGATGCTACATGGGAAGGTGTAAAGATCCTTGGGCATCCTAATATGCAATTGTTTGAAGACAAACAATTGCGGGAAGGGTGTATTGTCATGTCCCCTTTTTGGAATTAAGCCAATCAGAAGACCCATAGCCTATTCCCTATTTCTCATAGGCTAAGAGATAAAGTTAGGGAAATAAATTAATGATAATACTTTAAGTTGTCCTAAGTCACTTTTATTTTATAACATGAAAATGACACTTATGTATTATTATTTATTAAGAGGGCCAAAAGTAATTATCATTAAGTGGATGAAAAGTGATATTTTATTAAAAGTATTTTTAAATACTTTTAGGGTGGAATTGGAAAAGAGAAATTATAAAAGGAGAAATTGGGTTTAAAAGAGACTTGATTCATTATCGTTAATCTTGGATAATCAAATTCTAATTCAAAGATTGAGCCATTGTGTTCAATCTCTTCATCTAAGGACAAAAACCCTTTGATATATAGGTGTGGAGGACAAAAACCCTCTAACCCATTGAGGTGATTCCATCCAGGATCATATTTGTGCCAAAGAGTGAGATTTTATTCCACTTTCAATTGCTAGATAGTGTTGTTATATTGCTATAGTACAAACACTATAGTGTTGTCGTACCACTATAATATTGCTGCTATAGTATGCTACAATACCCTGCCATTTGTGAGTTTGGTGATTTTCAATATTAATATCAGCTTTGATAAATTCTGGTTTTGTAATTCAGTCATGAAGAATGTATGAATGTTAATCAACATTTAATGTAGAGATATCAACATTGGTTTTATACTTGCCAATTGTTTGTGAAAATGTCAATGCGTGGTTCAATGTTTGCCAAATGTTTATGAATATGTCAATGAATGCTTGTGATATTTACGATTGTTCCTAAGTACCAAAATCAGAAACAATGTGTTGGTTTTATGTCCACCAACTAATTGAGAAATTGTCAATGAGTAGGAAATCAGAAAATTTGCACGAGTCATATGTAGGTTTTTATGGAGTTGATATATTGTGGACCTTCATCTCAAACATATTTATTATGGCATCGATGTGAGTACCCACATCATAGGTGATGGGTAATTAATACCGTCTTATTTAATGGATTATTTTATGCGATTCTAAAGCAAAAGTTGCAAGCCGGTTTCATATAATACCAATATAATCTTGGGTCAATTAACTTGTAAATGTAAGTTCACACCAAAACACCAAACCAAGGTGCTTGGCAAGGCACAATAAATGAAACGAGGATTGATGGCAAGTTACTTACTGGAGACATTTATAGGAAACATCTTCTAATTTAATAGAAGTTAAAACAAAACATTAACCTTTAGGGAGGTATAGAATTACAAATAAAATCTACCTTATCATATATTTAAATGAATACTTCTGAAAAATACAAATCCAGTATTAGAAAAACTTCAAATTCAAAAAGATGGTTGGCAGAGGATTTGTAATTATGGGTTTGTTTTAATCTGATTGCACTTTCCTTGTGTCATTTTTTGTAGGGGCTAATCCAACAACGTTCAAAATCAAGCCTAACCAACCATAGCAACAAGGGTGGTAACAGGGTTGTTAGAAATGCATTATTATGTTATTTCACATAAATAACATTCATACAAGTATTTGTTTAAAGATGATTATCCCAGATCTATGCTGTCTCACATTTCGGTTTAAGATCCATGGAATGAAACCATTAATTAGGAAATCTTTTGAAGGTTTGAGTTTCTTGCCTACCAAGAATGTTTTAAACACCATGCAATTTAACTTCAACCCAGTCCTCCAGATACATCTTCTGTGGGGTGTGTTTGTCAGGCAACTCAGCAGGAGAAAAATTAGCATAATTCTCTGTATTTAGTGCAGCCTGTGGGGAGGTAGGGAGTGATATATCAAGTAGCATTCTCAACTAAAAAGGAAAAACAATAACGGTTTCTTTGAGCAACATTCAATCTTTTTCCATTTCAAATAGGGCAAGACAAGTCTTCAAAACTATTAATAATAATGCCCTTGTCATTTCAGAATTTCTCTCATCAACCAATTTAGCCCCATCAGGATTTTAGAGTTGTATAAACAATTCCAAAATGCATAAGCGTATGCAACATGAGAGAGTAAGGCAATTTTAGAAGCTTGTTGCAATTTTAGAGGCAGGCATTTGTGCGTGCTGGCTAAGACACTCCCATTTAAATATATTTCAAGTTTCATGACTGGTTCTCGTAAATTTTAATACAGTTGTAACAGCATAGACACTATGGGCATAGGCAAGCGACTTGTCAATGGCCATTGACATCTTGAAACAAAGATGTTGATATGTTATATGTAACTTAAACATCAACCCCAACCAATATATTTGTACGAAAAGGGAGTAGTGCTAACAAAAACAATAAAGAGATTGACTAGACATGGGTGGATCCCTTGATTTTGCCAACTGAACACCTTTTGTTGGTTAAGATATATTTGGAACTTTGTGGAATTAGACACTCTTCTTTTGCATATGGGTCCCAGAAATTACATCAGCCGAGGGATTTGAAGATGATTTAAAAAAACATGTTTGTTATAGAATTCTAAGTGCCATAATTAGAATCATGACCAACAGGAGCATGATTATTGTTCAGCATGGAGAGAATCCTAGCATGCTATGTTGTATTCCATAATGTTTACCGAAAAAAAAAACAATTCTCCAAGCTTCAAATATATCCCATGATTGATGGTGTAAGAATATAAAATACCCATGTCTTAAAGTAGGCATCATAAAATATGTAAAATGCAAAAATGAGGTTTAGTTAATTCTTCGATCAAATATATAAGAGAATATAAAGGAATTTTAGCTTTTGGATAGTTATTGTAGGGACTTTTGAGTTATTTATAGGTTCGTTGTTACAATCTATATTCTTTGTGTTAATGAACGCATGTATGAACATTTGTCTCTACAGAATCAACTCATTAGAAGCTAGTAGTAGGGTTGTAGAAACAATCACGGTCAATGTAGGACTTTACGGTCACGGTCATTGTCTCTTTGTTAGTATTTATCATATTTCTTCTCATGTCACTTTTTACTCTAGACCCACTACGTCCGTTGGAAACTTCCATGATGCCGCTTATCACCATTCTACATATTTTATCCTTGACCCCTTAGTGTTGATACATTTTACAACTTTTTAAAGTCAATTTTTATTCTTTTTTAGTTTTGGTCTTGCGATTTTTAACTTATGCTAGAATCTTACCACATTGTGCATTTTACATGCTCATTGCATTCTCATTTGGTCTCGAGTCATTTCAAGTTACGATGAAAATTTATTGCATTTATTGGTTTTAATAGTTTTATGTTCGTTTGGGCATACACATGACATTGAGACTAGCCAGTCCATCCCAACAATACGTAGACATACAAATGCCTATTTGCATGCACATGAATCCAATATACTCATTCTTATCTCTCGTCACCAAACTATTGTGTTCTAGATCTTTTGACACCCTTGAAATCCTCTTTGGAGATCATTTTTCATTATTTTTGGCCTACTAGGGACAATTGATGCCTTGGATCAAGGTGTCACCGCATAATTGGCTCTTTCACCGAAAGTGCTAGTTAACAATTGGCGAGTTTCATCCAAGGTGCTAGTTTCTAATTGATACCTTGATTGAATGCATAATTACTCTACTAGCGTTTCCAAAATAGTTGGTGGAAATTACCACCGACACTTTTCCAAAGTGACATGACAGTTTCATTATTCTAGTGGCACTTTCAATGTTTTTTCATAATCATTGGTAACTTATTTGATGGTTCTAACCTATTTCTACCGCCTCCAACCAATTTCATTTTGCTATTTAAGCAACCTCCTTAGCTTAGGAAAACCCTATTGGACCTATCTTTGACCTTCACGATCTTCAAACTCTCTTGAACAATGAATTCTCCTTGGTTTCTCATTCGTAATCCTTTCTTTCAAATATAAATTCATATATGGTATTGGTATTTTCTCTCTTTTATAAGTCATTGGGTACTTGAGTTTCCTCACAAGATCCTTTCAAGAGCTTATTAGAATCCTCCTTTATTTTCTTCCATCTTCATTTTAGATCAATCTCCTCATTACTATACCTCTTCCCCTCACTCTTCATCCATTCTTATAGGTACAAGTTTAGGGATAGCATAGGTTGTTATGAGGATATTATCAATTCATCACAAGCTCATATTTTCTACGATCCCATCTGTCAAATATTAAAGTTTTTATGGACTCTATGTATTGTGGACCTTCGTCTCAAACATATTCAATATAACATTGATGTGAGTACCCACATCATAAATGATGGGTAACCAATACCCTCTTATTTTAAGAGCTACTTTTTGTATTATAAGACACGAGTTGTAACTTGGTATCATAGAATACCAATATGAAAATGGATCACATGAGGATTAATGGATTCATGTGGATGCTCATAAGGATTGCTTAGTTGCTCACGAGAGAGTCTACTCTAAAAGCTTTATTAATTTAATAGAAATAGTTAAAACAAAATGTCAACCTT
This sequence comes from Taxus wallichiana var. yunnanensis, assembly GCA_018340775.1. Lineage (NCBI taxonomy): Eukaryota > Viridiplantae > Streptophyta > Pinopsida > Cupressales > Taxaceae > Taxus > Taxus wallichiana. The sequence continues at coordinate 238,086,297 of CM031238.1, read as the reverse complement.
TATGGACGTATATAATTACATCTATGAAATCTACCTTATCATCTATTCAAATTAGTACTTGAATATAATACAAATATGGTATCAACAAAACTTCAAAAGGTATGAGGTTAGGGAAAGAAAGAAAATTTGAATGTTAAAAAAGTTATATTTTCAATTTAGATATCAAATAAAATCCACAAAAACTTCATTCAAATATTATTTAATTAAATTACTAAAAATCAATTTCAATTAAATATGATGTAACTCCAAATAAAAATTACCTATATAAAGAATTTATTATGAAAACACTTTTTAAAAAAATTTTTAGATGATTTTTTTGCTCAAGACAATTATCCTCACGAAGCTTGTACTAGAACATTTACATTCAAGAATACTAATATTTTCTATGAAACCATACATATTTTCATGAAAAATGGTAAATCTATTTCATCAACACTAAACATTGTAAATCCATTGTCAATCATGGACCCTAGTTTATTCGCAACACTCTATTTTTCTTTTTCCACTGTACCAAATATTTCCAAGTGTTTGAGCAAGCTAAACTCAAAATCCCAGTCTTGGTAGAGTTCCCTTGTTTTCCTCTCTCCCTTGGGGATTTGTTGAACAACTCATCAAACCCCTAGGGTGCTTCTCTTTCCTAGAATAGCCCGATTTCTACACACCCTACCCTAAAAATACATCCTCGTTGAAATTGATATGGCCAAAGACATCAAGAAAACCACAGATATCCAGATTGGTGACATCCAATTCTCTGAGTGTGTGCTTTACATTGAACTCTTAAATGCATGATTCCAGTGCCAATCTTCATACCATATGATTTAGGAATTCCTTCTAATGGATGGTTTGCGTCAACCTCCACAGGAAAAGATATCAACAAAAAAAAATCCCCCATGGATGTGTCTGAAGGATGGACCACTATCACAAACGAAAAAATGCTTCTTGTGGTACCAATTGACCTATACCAGCTGCTTACCACCTTGTTGGTGCCCACAAAGCTACATCCTATTTCACCACTGCCAAAGAAGTTGTGACGCCTTCTGTTAAAGCTCCACTGTCACTCTCCGCACCTCACTAGTTGTTTCTTCCATCATGCCCTCTATTTCCAGTGTGCACACATCAAAACCCCTTTCTAGGGTGAGTTATCTATAGGACAATGTTGTCTCGCTTGAACTCAAATCCATGCTCTGCCGCTCTATAAATCCTTCCCCATCTGAAGATGGAGAGTAAGTACAAGATAAACGATGACCATTCCAAATTATTAATTTTATGCCTCCCTCTCAGCGGGAATTTTCTTATACTAACAAGTTTGTTGGCCTCGAAAATCTTGATAACGAGGGATCCATCATTCCATGCACTTTGATGTTTCCCTATGAATGTTTAATCTTGGAATATTTGTGGCCTCATTGAACTAACGAGTTGATATCTGGTCAGGGACAATTGTCTTAAATTTTATAATATGAAAGTTTTATGCATGCAGGAAGTTAAAATTTATGGGTTTCTTCTCCAATCTGTTGTCTGCACTATTTGTATAGGAACTATTTCCTAGATGTTCAATTACGAGCTCAGTAATGGAGGGTTCATCACATTGATTGCGCCAGAACTTTATCCGAATATCATATTGTGGGGCTTTGACCCAACCCATCGAGTGATATGGTTGCTTTTTTTTATTTTGACAGTGTATCCTTGGTTTGGAAAACCAGTTTGCCTTTACTTATGCCTTGGAACAATCACTTTTAAAATTATCTTACATACTCCCTCCTCGATGCAGTTATACATGGGTATGTTAATATGGTTGATTCCAATTAAGACACAGAAGTTCACTTTCCAATGCGGTGGTTTACAAGAGAGTGAGAAGCTTGGTTCTACACGGGGTACAAGATTGGAATTTACAACCGCAAAAATACTCCATTGCTAATTGGTTCACCTGGTCCAACTTCACGAATTAAGGAAAGGTGGTTAAGATATTAGATCATGATCTCTATGTTGAACATGATCTTTTATTTCTATCCTCCAATGTTGATAGACTTGTTTTGATGATTGAGAATGATCTACTCTCAGATCATCAACCTATATACTTCTATATTTCATGGAATTCTCCCCACCCCAAGGATTCATACCATAAATTCTAATAGATGTAAAAAGAGCTTGATAACCCTCCACTTAATATTTAATTACAAAATCAAGCTTCTCATTAAAGACATAAACTCAAGATTGGGGAGACTTACAATACTAGAGGGGTGCAACTTAGGATTAGATTGTATTAGATAAGGATGGGTGATAGAGCATCCAAAGATTTTTTTTCTTCTCTACTCCAACCAATTTTCCAACATGATAAAATCCATTCAAGTGGTTAATACCAAACTTACCAAGTTACATGATATCTTGAAATCCTTTATGCACCACTACAATGTTGTTTTTGTTGCTTAACCCTCCTCCCATGAAAGAGAAGATGCTTTAATGAATGTTTACAAGTTGTCCCCTACAAAATCTCCCATGCCAAATTTTTTTCCCATGGTGACCCCATTGTCTCACCTGATATTAAAGAGGTAGTTATGCAAATGGATTTAGATAAATCCACGGTATTGATGTATTACCTTGTGAATAATATCAAATACTATGGGATACTGATTGAACCTAATTTGCATAAATTTTACTCTAAAGCCATGGTATCCTAATCCTTGGGAGAGTTTATCAACCAAAGAAACATTAAATTCATTCCTAAAGCTAGAGATCTTAAGTAAATTTCCAATTGGAGGCCTATTACTCTCCTCAATGTCTCTTATAAAATTATTTCAAAATCTTTAGTGAAAAGACTCCATCATCTCCTTCCCATCATTATTCTAAGTAAGCATAGTGGTTTCATTAAACAAAAGTACATTCTTGACAATGTAATATTTGTTGGGGAAGGCATGGAATGGGGAAGGGTCTCGATAAAAAAGATTTTTATGAAGATTGTTTTTGAGAAAACCCGTGATAAAAGAGAAAGGCCTTTTATCATTGTTGTGCTTCAAGCACTTGGATTTGGAAATCACTTTTTCCACTATGTCAATATGCTATTTCAAAATGTAGGAGCCTTCATCTCAATCAATGGTGCTCAATCCTCTAGATTTGAATTATTTAGAACAATCATACAAGGGTGTTCTCTTTCCCCTTTTCTCTATGTTCTAGTTCTTTGAAGGGTTTAGTTATTTGCTTGCGATTTATTCGTCTCAAGGATTGTTTAAAGGAATTTATCTCCCTCATTGTGATGAATAGAACATAAATGACCACTTTGTTGTTGAATCATTTCTCACTCTTCTTGAGGAAGAAAAGTCAGTTGAAAATGCCATGGAATGTGTATATATAATTTTTCTTTCTTCTATTTCTTCCATATAATGGAAAAATAACCAATGTTATAGACAGGTCCCTTACCTTCAAACCTCCATGGATGGAAGAATACCAACGATAATGGATTCAACTAGGTATACAATTCAAATTTCTTAGCATACCATCTTCTTTTAGAGCTTCACCATCTAAGTTTTGGTCTTATGCTGATCATTGGGTGGAGAAAACAATTTCCTATTAGGTCACCAAGCCTCTTTATCTCACACATAAATTTCAAAATTTCCCAAATTTTTGGCTACCACTCATGTTTATTACTCATCTAGTTGGGATCCTTCTAAAGTGGCCTATGCTAAACTAGAAAATCTTCTCAAAGATTTTTATAATTCAATTTTGAAGAAAAAAAGGTTTCGTAGAGTGGTTGTGAAAATTTGTTTTCGGCCTAAAGAAGTAGGAGGTTTGTGATTGTTGGATATCAACCTGAAAGGGAAATTTCTTAGTGTTAAATGGATAATATGAATTCTTGAAGGATTTGAAGCTTGGAGAATTCTTCTCTAACATTGTATCACTCAAGGGACTCTATGGGCGAGAATACATGGAAGGGTTTGGCATTCCAAAGTCTTCTTCTATCACCTATTCCCGTGAAGATTTGTGGCACTTTTTTTGCTAAGAGAATATGGAAAGCATGTGATATTCTCAACCCAATCTCATCTCAGTTGGATGTGGATTAAAATATGATCTCTCAATCAATTCTCTCTCTCTCTCTCTATAGTGGTATTCCATTCTTAATTTTTATAATTTCCCATTTGTTATGGTATCATGGATTAAAAGCCTTAGTATTTTTAAAAAGGTAATAAAACTTATTGGTGACTTATTTTGTAAGGTTTCTCAAAAATGGTTGTCATGGGATATGCTCAAAACTCAACTTTAGCTAAAAAATGAGGATGATGAGTTCATTTATGAAATTACAAATTCAATATTTGATGATTTCTAGCACAAAATTGGCATTTACACTAATTTACCCTAGTGGAGAGTTAAGAATTGAACATCAACTACCCATTTTTGTAATACAAAACCCATATTGGCTACCATCTTCTTGTCCCTCAACATATTCTAGGTGATTCTCTAAATCACCACTCGAATATTAGATCTCGGACGTGATTTGTCTAGAAGGTTTGTTAATATATGGCAAGCACACATCGAGCCTTTAAAATCTCATTTTTTGTGGTTTCTTATGTATCAAGGCCTTCTTATAGGAGACATGCTTAAAAATATGGGGGTATCAAACGATATTTTCCCAACTTGCCAATAATTTGAGTTTATTAAACACCTCTTCTCGGGTTCTATATGCACGCACGCAGCCTAATTGGAAATGGATTCATACCCTCTTCCAACATTTTATCTCTGAATTTTTACTTGGAGAATGGTTCTTTTGGGGGCTTGTCCATGCTCTTTGAAAAATAAAATAGTTATTGGAAATGTTTTAGATTTGACATTATTTTTCATATCTATAAAGACATAAATTTTGCTATTTTTAACAACATAATTATGGATAACTACTTCTATGTGAGTATTAAAGTTATTATAATCTCCAATGCGTTGCTTCAAATCTAGGTCTAAGTAGATAATGTATTCTCAGAATTGGAGCACTTGTAATCCCCACTCTCACACTGGGGGAATACTCCCTATACTATTAGTTGAGTGCTTCTAGATTTTCCACACAAGCGCTCCCCTTCTCATGGTCATGGATGAGGATTTTATAGATGTTAGTCCAATAGTTATCAATGCTCCTCTCCCTAACATCATAGTTCTCCTCCTAGATATTTGCGCCCCTTACTCATAGTGGTGATGTTTTGATTAACTTAATAGTGATGAAAGAAGTGGTGGTGGTAGTGGTTAGGGTGCCCCTTCACAAGGGAAATTCCCTCAGCTCTTGTTAGCCATTTCTCCCCGCCACCATTATCAATATGAAGAGGAATAAGAGAATCAACAATAATGATGATAAAATGATGGATGAGATCCATCCTGACACAACCCACCCCTCTAGCATTAGTGGATGGGGAGACAAGAATGATATTCCTCTACCTTTGCTTCCTTCGACTACCATGTTTCTTTGCAACAATTTTTTTTTCATGGTCTTTTATGTTATATGGTTCTTTTGTTTCTTGCACCTTTTTTTAATTAAAACTCACACTTTTATTATGTAATCCAACTTTTGTGATGCTCTCTTGAGGTGATATTCCCTCTTTCTTGATCCATTGTCTCGATTTGATCAACATTATGGGGTGTGACTTTTCCACCTATATTTTGTGCGATTAATGTTTTTTTATTATGGGTAAATAGTTTTTTAAAAGGGACTATACCCTTGTACAGAAAGGCTCAATAGCCAGGATAGAACATGAAAGCCCAACAACAAGAAAACATTCTACTCAGAAAAGTACCAACATCCAAAGCAACAATCCCACTGAAAAATAGGCGATGAACAACAACCAGTCTGCAACAACACCAGAGCATCATTGCAGAGCCAAAAACTGCTGCTCTGGCAAAGACAAGGAACAATGTATAACAACCAACAACAGAAGAGAATCAAATCATCTAGGTGGAGAAGTGGCATTCTTTAAAATACACTTTTTCTTTTTACGGACCATTACCCATGCTAATGATGCCTCCACGAATGGAGGGATAGAAAAAGGAGAATTTTCCTTAGTTGCAATAATTCGACTGAAATTTCCTTGCTGTCAACAACTAAATGAGATAAATCTATTGCATTTTCTTTGCTGTCAGCAATAGGATTTTCCGACAAAGGGGTTTCTGGGACAAAGTCAGATTCAACCTCAGCATTTGAATTTGATTCAAGGTCCTCTTTTGCATCGAAAACCAAATGTTCGGAAGGGCATCTTTCCACCAACTGCATTTCTCATGCTGGCACTTTGCCATCCCACAATCAATAGAGGTGTGACCTAAACAGAAACACCTTCTGCATCGAAATGGAAGACCTTCGTAATCTAAAGGTTGTGACCAAGTTCTATTTTGCACTCTAAGATCAATGGTTGCAGGGAGGTTTTTAGCCGTGTCAAGTTCCACCAAGATCCGAGCATAGGTAGTGTGGGTGTAATCAGAAGTTTGAGAATCTATAAAAAGTGTAGTTCCCAAGGTGTTTCCAATAGATTTCAAACATTCACCACCCAGTTGGAGGGGTAAATGGGGCAGTCGGATCCAAACAGGTTTGCATGAAAAAGACTCAGTGAGCGGGTTAAAAGAGGGGAACCAGGGTTTAATGACCAGGTACTTAGATTGGAAAACCCAAAGCTTGGAAGCAATGGAGTTTTTATCAGCTATTGAAGAAAAAGTCACAATGAAGATACCTTTAGCACACGGGTATAAGTCTATCCTTCCAGCGAGAAATGGAGTCCAGTGCTTGGAGATCCATGCGTGAAGGTCAGGAAGGTTGGGCCAGAGTCCTTCGAATTTGCAAATCGAGCATGTTCCTGATAGTATTTTTCAGTTGTAATGACCTCCTCCCCAAATGTTATGCATGGGGTATTGTCTGCAGGCTTCATAGGAGAATCCTTGCCCCTTAATGCATCCTTGAATGAGGTTACAGTGGGGCCGTGAATAGATGCGCCTTGGCCAGTCCCGTCAAGAGCATGGTGAACTCCCAGTACAGGTGCCCCATCTCCACCAGAGGGAGCCTGACCGGTGATTGTGCCGCCGTCCTCAGAGGATGTAAAAGTGAGATTAATCTAGGATAGGGCCGAGTCCTCGTGATTAGCCTCCAAAGCCTTGCCGCCTCCAAGTGTCTGTCCATCGCCAGGGGAGGAAGGAGATCCGTTGCCCACCCTAGCCTTGGTGTGGCTGTGAAACCCTTACCCACTTCAGAGCCTATAACAGCCACATTGGAAGCCTTTTCCCCTTCAGGAGCAGAGCGCCGTGATGGATGCGATTAGGGCATCGTCGGGTATTAGCGACCATGGATGTGTCGAGTAAGAGCAAAGATCGGTTCAAAGAAAGACGAAAAATTATCACTTGGTATTAATGTTGTACTATCTCATGTATTAGTGACCATTAATGTTGTATTAGGGCATCGTCAGTATTAGCGACCATTAATGTTGTACGATTAATGTTGTACTATCTCTTTCTTATTAATAAAAGTGTTTTTTTAATTTTAAAAATTCACATAAAAAGTTGCAAATTGATTTTGGGACAATAATGTGAGGAATTTATTCCTATGACATGATTTAATGAAATATTTTTAAATTCAAATAGTATAAATTTGAATATAAAAATAAGGATATAATTTTTGAATGAATCAAAAGTTGATTAAAAAATTGGTGTTTTGTGTTATAGATAGTATGTCATCAATAACTAGTTATTTATCATCCCTTGTACAAAGATCTTATTTTATACTAAGGTATTCTTTGCTATAACAAATATATTCATTTGTGAGTATACCTACAACATGTATGTGTTTTATGTAATCCCATTCTTAAAATTTATTTCCATTTTTTTCATGGTTGTAGAAAATCTAAAAAAATATGTTTTTTCCATTTTATGTATAAGGTGATTCATTAAAATCTCACCATTGAGGTAAGACTCAAAATAAAATAAGTAGAAGAGGAGGACACTTGGTAAATCACCTCTTCCACTAAATAGTAGTTTCTTGGAGATTAATGATTTTTGATATGTTTTCCTCAAATTAAACCATCATAATTTTGATGTGTATAGATATTGTGCTAATATTAATTTAATATGCACGTATTAGATATTTAAAATTCTCACTATGATGTTTAACTTCGACCTCAACCAATGAAAAAGGAAAACTATATCTTTTCATTGTGTCATTATAAAGATGCAACAAATCCTAATAACATAAAAACTATTCTTAAAACAATTTATTCAAAATAAATGTTGAAGTGCTAAAGAAACAAATACCCATTTCAGGAATTTTTGATTATGATGGTATAGTGGAAAAGGGCATTGGACTAAAAATATGGTAGACCATTTGTTTTCGAATGATCATGATGATCAAGATCATTATGTTGATGATGTAGATGATCTAGTTAGTGATTATTATTATGGAGAAGCTAATATAGATTATAATCCCAAGGAAATGAAACAAGAGAAGAACATTTAAAACTTGCCCGAACTCCTTTGTTTATGCCATGATAATATAGAACATAAATGTTGGGTGTTATATTTTCCTTGATGGATTTGAATGCAAGGTATGTTTGGTCAAACATCAATTTCAATGCTTTATTGAGGTTAGATAACATTTCCTTAATTACATAATATATATTCCATTTATTGTATATTATGTATGATTTGTCTTTTGCATTTTAAATTGTAGCCTACTAAAAACAAGTTCCTTACCTAAAGGAACACAGTTCTCTCCTCATATATGGAGGTGCTACATATACCATCAAACTTAGGGATTCTCTATGTCAATTATGATGCATGCATAATCGATTGTTTTCTATTTTGGAAAGAATGTGGGCATAATGTAAGTTTTTCTAAATGTGGGGCACTTTGATATCAAGGAGTAGAGGTGCTATTATTCCAAATAAGGTACCACAACACTTTATAAAAATTTCTATACTCAAACATATTTTCCATTGCAAGTCACTTAAAAATTTAATATTATGGCATTATACGAATATAATTAGTTATGGAGTTTGTCTTGTTCCTCCAAACTCAAATGCACGATGAAGAACACCGAGCAATTATGCTTGAATAATTTAGATGATTGTTACACAATATATAGTTTGGTTTGGAAATGGATTGTGTTAACCCCTTTCTAATATGTCAATTAGTTACCCGCTTAGTGAGTAGTGTTAAAATAAATTATAATATTCCTCCATGGTTAATGATTCATTAGTGTAATTTAATTATTAGCATTATTGGTTCCTATTAAACATCAAGAAAAATAATATGTCCATGTCTACCTTGAACCTTGGCTGATTGAGAGTTGTGATAATTATGGTGTGGAATTAAAATGCATTATTTTCAAAACCCATTGGTCATAGATAGTTAATATATTATGGTATACTATTGGACTATCCATAATTTTCCTAGGATGGTTGTTTTTTCATGTATTTATCATATGTTAAAATTGTAAATGAAAATAACATATATAATTTGTGTTTCTTCACGTTATATACTAAGTTTGTAAATTAATTTAATATGCATATATTCAAACAAAAGGAAAGTACATATGACAAAGTTGCATCAATCATTTATGTGGAAAGTCATCTAATGATCTCAAAAAGGTTTTATATAAAGGACATAAAAGGTTGTTCATGATGGAGAGTGCATATTGTGTTGAAAAGAAAGTGATTATGGAAATTTGAATTGGCGAATATTATGTGGTTCACAACCGACTTATTCACCAAAAAATTCAACCGACATGTCCCTTATACTATTCATTTCACCTAGATTTTACACATATATAAGAGCTTATGAATGTAATTCGCCACCATTTCAAATCATATCGTGTGCATATTCACCGAAGTAAACATAAGAAAATCCTCAGCCACCAACACTGAAATCTGAGCCATCCAACCATAAGCCGTCCAACTCTGAGCCATCCAAACTTGAGCCTGAGCCATCAACCCGACCCATGCCTAACTCGAACCTGAGCTTTCCAACTCCTTAGCCTTCCAACTCGATCCGTCGACTTTGATCCATCCAACTATGATCCATCCAACTCTGATCCATCCAACCCTGATCCGTCCAACTCTGATCCATCCAAATCTGATCCATCCAACTCTGATCCATCCAACTCTATCCATCCAACCTATGAGCCATCCAACCCCAAGCCATATCAACAACCCAACCATCCAACCCATTACCCAGCCAACCCCTAGCCATTACCCATTAGCCAACCCCAAGCCATCCAACCCCTTAGCCATCCAACCCTAAGCCATTTGACCCCTAAGGCTTAAGCCATCCAATAACTTAGGCATCCAACCCCTCAGTCGTGAGCCATCAAACCACTCAGTGACTCAGTCATCCAACCCTTTTCCATCCAACCCTTTACCATCCAACCAATACCATCTAACCTTAAACCATCCATTCTCTAGAGCCTTTGAACATAAGAGCCACCCCTAAGGGCCTAAGCAGTAAGCAGTCATGGATACTAGAAATCAAGGCAAGAAGATTACAAATTCAGCTAGTTCAAAAAAGGGTGCAAATACTTTTGCTTGGCTATTTTGGAAAATCACAAAAAATGAAGTCGGTTTCTGCATCAGCTGAAAATATCGGTATGTGGCACGTGTTATTTACTGGTTATTTAATCTTACAAAATTTAATAATTATGTTTATCATATTGTTCTTGGAACTCTTTGTACTCTGTAAAAATTTAACTATAGATAAAATTAATACTATATAAGTAACAATTTTATAGAATTATATATGTAGACATGTTTCAGAAATTCCTTCACAGAATAATCAATTTAAAGATATCGATGATCCATTATATGTTGAGGAAAACATTTTGTCCCTTGATGACATAGAAGTACAAGAAAATTCATCGAATTCTCATGATACACCAACAGAGGAAGCTTCTACTCCAAGGTCTATTTCCAGAAAAAGGAGACATGAGAATCAAAATATTCCTACTTTGACAACCCAGATGCAAAAGTTGAATCCCAAAAAAAAAAAAAAATGTCAGAAGAAAGAGGGAAAACTAGACAATTGGAAGGAAATTCCAGTTGAATGGGCTGCAAAATATCCTTTTATTGAACTGTGTACACATTGAAAATTGTAATGATGTTCCAACACAATGTCGATGTAAAATATGTGGTTGGAAACAGGGAAGGATCACATGATGTAAGCTCAAACTGGACACAATTGAAAAGCATTGTGGGAAAATATACATTTCCCAAAAGCTAAAGGATGGCAACATAGTCAGAACACATAAATGGAAAGATGCAAAAGATTGTCTACATGTCAAATACGTACAGAAGAGTATGAAAAGGAACAAAATGTATCAAATATGTAAATGAAAAAGGTGGGACCATAGTAGCAAGATTGAGCAAAGCTATGGAGGCAGAAATGCAAGCAAAGGGTATTCAATTTGCTACCGTATTTCATATAATGAAAAGGGGAAGACCGATGTCAGATTTGGAGAAAATAAAATGTTGTATCAAGTTATTGGTCTATAGAACGTTCCTCAATCTCATTGGTCAGATACAGTGGCTGGGAGATTGCAAAATGTCTATCTCTGGTAGAGAAGGAGGATCTGAAACTGTGTGTTCAAAAGGAAAAGTATATTTCCCTTTCATTAGATGAGGTTACTTTATAATCGATAATACTTCATGGATATGTATTCATGTTTACACATTTGCTAATGAAATAAGGACTCCACACCTCTTAGAAATTCATAAAATGACTGAGAATTGCAATTCTGAAAATATTTATAAATTGGTGGTGTCAAATCTGAAGGATATCACGGAATGGATGACTTTTCCATTGCAACAAAATTAGTTTGTGTCGGAACCGATGGTGCAGTTGTAATGCAGGGAGCTAGAAATGGTCTGTGTGTTAGACTTCAGACAACTATTGCTCTGTATATGGTTTTTTGTCCATTGCATGGCTCACAGAATGAATCTCACCTACAAAATTGTGAGCACATTTGAAAATGTAGCTAAAGTGGAGGAATTGATACGTGATCTGCATGCCTATTATTCTAGTAGTCGAAGAGATTTTTAGAATTTCAAAATTTTCTATTGGACTGACAGAGGGAAAAAAACTTCTCAAAGATGTAGATACCAGATGGATATCTATGTATGAACCTACATGTAGAATATTTGATGAATATCCTTCACTGACAGGATTTATGTTTAAATACCAGGGATGTAGATAAAGCTAAAGATCTATTGTGTCTATCTAACTGACATAGAAACTTTACTCACACTCTGCGGTATTTTTCCCATGTTGAGGGAGCTTAATATTTTAATGAAGCATGCACAAGATCGGTCTTTCTACATTATAGACTTCATAAGACTCAAAAGACGTGTTTTTTGGAGTCTAGAAAGTTTATATATTTATGATGGGAGTTTTTAGGGTGCTGCTTTTGAAAACTGGAATGCATTGATAGATTTGAAAAATTCTAGGTGCTTCTTAAAGTACAATATACATGATCATCTATGTATAACAACACATGGAAGAGAGATTCCACTTCATACGTTCCAAAAAAGAGTTGATATGGCTAACTCAGAAATAGAAGAAGTAAGAGTGACACAAAATTTATATGATGCAGTATTAATGGAAACTAGGAATAAGTTGAGAAAGATCTCTGAATCGTTAGCTAAAGAGATCGGGAAAGATTCAAAAATGATAAAATACTTGAAGCAATGGGAGTTGTAAATCCATAGTTTTGGAATTTTTAGGTGAAAAACCTTATACATCTATTAGTCCTTTATTTATCAAAAACATGGGTGATCTAACTGATCATTTCTCTAAGACTGAAGAGATAAATGGAGTTTCTTTAGAAGGTATTTTGAAAAAGAAAACTACTTAGTTCATAGTCAATGGATTTTCTAATACTATGATATGACAAGTTCAACTTCTACAAAACCCACAGGATTACGGTGCCATGAAAAGGATTTGGAAGGATATTTGTTCTAGTAGTATTCTAAGTGAAGATTTGAGTGAGTATATTAAGTTGTATGAGCTGTCAAACAATGATTCTAGGTTCTATGGAAGATGAGAGGGTTTTCAGTGCACTATCCTTTTTAAAGTCAAAAGTTTGAAACAGATTGGATAGGAATCTAGAAAGTTGTCTCAGATTGTATGTATCACGTTACTCAGTGGAGTCTTTTCCTTATGATAGAGCACTGACATTGTGGAATTCACTAGTAGAAAGAAGAGGAGTTAGTAATATTCTACCTGACCCGGGGATCGAGACACATCCACAGATCATGCTACAGTTGATTTCCAAGACACAAATGAAAGTGTTGCTCAAGATTGTTCCAATTCACATAGATTTCATTACAATAATGTGATGTAATAAGTATTGATGTATTTCATACAGAGATTACAACTTTCAATAAATGCAATATTATATTTGTCTTTATTTGATCCTTTGCCATTGGAACAATGTCATTATATGTTTCAATTATCCCATTTGTTTTTTATATTTGGTTTTCAAATTCAAGACTGAAATAAGGACACATTTGTCTTTTATATCTATTAATTGATTTATTTTACATCTGCAACAAATCAGAAACGTAAATATTTTAAAGAAACAAAATCAAGTAAATTTAAGCAACATTTACGTAAACAATAAAAAAGAAACATAGTTTGTATTAACAACATATAGTAACATTGTACAATTCTAATTTCCAAAGTTCTTTTGAAATCGATCTCTCATGTGGTGGATTACTTTATGAAGAAAAGTACAAATTCATAAAGCATTGTCGGCCAATACAATTCCAAAAAGGGGGTTGTCATAACATATCAAAGCTTCCGGACAAGTTTTGTCATATAAGGACACATTACGAGGTCATCCTCTTTTTTGCCTATGATTCAAAATCATAGTTGTCCTTACATCTGCCACATGGAATAAAAACTAAAAAAGGGTTGGCCACTATCTTTTAATTCCTACGCCTAGTGTGGAATTGTGACAACAACACACTGTCACATGGTGAACTTTACTAACATATCTAATTTTATGTTATAGGTGAAGCTTGTTCTTTTTCTTGCGTAAGAGGTGGAGGAATTTGTTGCATATGTATAGAGCTATCTGCTATAACTCCTGATGCCTGCAGATCTCGTGTTGTGGTATTGATATTTTCTAGAATATTCAGCTCCTCCCTCGCTACATCTCTATAGAAAAAAGTGTTGCATCTACGTCTGTCTTTTCCTTCAGTAAGACTTTTGGATCCATCTTATGCTCCTTTATTATCCTTCTCAATGTATTATTTTGTTTATTTATAACAATGAGTTTTTCCTTCAACTGTACAAAAGAATTTAGGATTTTGTGGGCATTCTTCAAATGTGCTTCAAATACAATTGCTTCTTTCTTTAAATTTTCATATTTTTCCTGCAAAACAGAAATATTAAATTTTTAGTCTATTAGATAAAATGAAAAAATATATTGCAGTGCTTATAATATTAGGATTTTGCATGTAAAACTAAAAGCCCACTCACAACAACTTTTTTTTTTACATTTGCTATTAAAACATTTGTCTTGTCTTTAGCCCATTTGTTGTAGTAAGCATGTGCTTCAACATTCAGATTCTCCAACCTGTTTAGCATTATGTCTATAATTTCATCATTGTAATCATTACTATATGAAATTGTCCTTGACTGAGCTTTGTTTAGAAAAATGTCCTGCCATGTTGGTTGGCTCTATGGTGAAAGTGAACAATGAATGCCTTTGAGCATGATTATGGTATCGTGTATTTATTTCTTTTATCAAAATTTTAGCTCTCCTCTCCCAAGACCGCACCAAATCCACATCAGACATTACAACCTCTTGAATTGTTTCCCCCATACTATCTGATATCATATTTTCTATATAAAAATGTCTTTTCATCATCTATTTGTGGAGCATTTCTTGGAGGAGGAGGAGAGTCATTGCCTTGTATTACATGCACATTTTGTTGTGGTTGAGGCGGAGTAGATTGAATCATATCGTGGGTGTCAAAATAGTTACCCTTTTCTGCATCGCCACTATCGAAGCCCAAATACTCCTCATCAAGGGTGATGTTGTTGAAAATTTGTGTGGCTATTACACTTAAAACACCACCTAGTGATGAGTCCAGGAATTTCTGTGGTTGCAGGATGAACTATTCTACTGACTCTGCAAGAAACCTTATATTATTTCCTAAAGTTCTTCTTTTTGTTTGGACTGGATGTGTTGGAGGTATTGGTGGCCTCCTTGCAAGTGGAATGTGCCCAGAAGCCATATTACCTGCATGAAGCAAACAAAAATTGTTTAGAATATTACGGTTGGGCTTTGTAAATGCTAAAAATTGTAAGGAAACAAAACATGCTAAATATTATACATTACAATATACCTTGCATAGACGGAGACACAATCGTGACATTTCGATCTTCACACCCGGAATGAGTTTGATCTTCATCATCAAACTCAGTAGTTTCTGAATACAATAAATGTAGAAAAGAACAATAGAAATATTAAAATACAGTACTACATACATAATCTATATTAATTGTT
This sequence comes from Taxus wallichiana var. yunnanensis, assembly GCA_018340775.1. Taxonomy (NCBI): domain Eukaryota; kingdom Viridiplantae; phylum Streptophyta; class Pinopsida; order Cupressales; family Taxaceae; genus Taxus; species Taxus wallichiana. The sequence continues at coordinate 238,070,792 of CM031238.1, read as the reverse complement.
TGAATTAGTTATTTATATAAAAAGATAACTTCATACATGTAGTTAAATGTGATGGTAAACGTGATGTGCATATCGACCCCTAGGTCACTTTTGATGAGGAGGTCTTACTGGTGTTGATTCTGTTGAATCCATGTCAGAATCAATAGAGACCTCTGGAGGGGCTTTACCTCTAGCAATTGCCTCCTTATGAGATGTTGCAGCTATAATTTTTCTCTGCAAAATAAAATCTTACAATTATTATTTTATTCAAAAATATTGAATTTGAAATCGTTATAACAAGTAAATAGTAAAAGTAACTGTTACATGTTGTTCTTCGAGACTAAGACCAATCATTTGATCATTGATTGCAGTTGGAATTTTATCTTTGGAATTTCATAGAACACTTCATAATAGAAAGAAAGAATATAATTGCAACAAGAGAATACAATCTGGATTTATCAGATTGATTGGCTTTGCGGGCATGGGAGATATCTATTTTTATTTTGTTGGACAAATAACTGCACCAATCAAATTGTTGACCCTGCTAGTGTCCATAATAAATATTGAACTGCCCAATATGGAATGTCTGCAGATCTTCCTGTAATACAATCCTGGCCTGAAAAAGTGATGCAACTGCAATAAAGAATTTGTTTGTAATACCTTGTAGAAGAAGGCCTCTTGATGAACGATTAAGAGGAGCTGCAATAATAGACAAGAAATGTTAGAGCCTTGGGTGGTCGAGTAATGTTAAGAAAAAAAGCATTTGAAAATAATAAACTTACCATCAACCTGTACATTGTAATGAGACTCAAAAAATTTTTTTGTCTTCATCTATAAGGACAACCTTTGTAGTAATAATGACTGACTTATTTTGAATGGTAAACTTGTTAACCGATGTACGTCCTCGGGTTCAATTGAGAAATAAATTTGATGATGTCTCGGATGCATGAGGAGAACGGAAAATTTTCCATCACTCTTGTTGTAAGAGGTGAGAAGGTAATCAAGGACTGAAGTATCAGTATCGAATTGGGGCATGTCCACAAGCCCAGTAAATTCGATTTTTGAGCCAATCCTTTTGTGCGTCTTTTTCTCTTAGTAGAGCTACAATCTATGGGCACATGAGGTTTTTGTATTGAAATTTGGGTGTAGGAATAGATGTGGTGCTAGCCATTTCTGAAATTTGGGAGAAGTTTGAAGATTGGAGAGCTCAGAGCACTAGAAATTTTCGTAGAAAAGTGAATAAATGAACCTTGAAGGGGTATTTATAGGGGTCTATATGGTTCAAAGGACACGTGGCAGAAAACTATTGGTTGGCCATGGTGGCCACTCGGCTCAAGTTTCAACCCATGTTGGATGGATGACTAAATCATTGATTCATTGGTATCAGCCGCCCAACCCTTAGCCACCCAACCCACCCGACCAACCCTTAACCATCCAACCCACCCACCCAACCCTTAGCCATCCAACCCCACACCTACCCAACACACCCGCCTAACCCCTCAAGGCTCAACCCTGTCCAAACCACGACCCGACAAACCCACCCGTCCAACCCTTAGCCATCCAACCTCAACCCCTGCCCGTCCAACCCTTAAGGCTAATCCAACCCCTCGCATGTCCAACCCACCGTCCAACCCTTGGCCATCCAACCCCTCACTTGTCCAACCTACCTTCCCAACACTTAGTCATCCAACTCTTCACTTGTCCATCCGCCCACCCAACCCTCAGCCGTCCAACCCCTCACTCGTTCAACCCCACCCGCCCAATAGTCGTCCAACCCCTCATCCATCCAACCCACCCGCCCAACCCTTAGCCGTCCAACCCTCACTTGCCCAACCTCACTTTCCCAACCCCTCAACCACCCAACCCCCTACTAACCTACCTAACCAACTTCCCACCCAACCCTCGACCAACCTACCCGACCAACTTTGCGAAACGAGGGAAAAATGCTCTCTGCGAAATCGCCTTTGCCACGAAACATTTTTTTCAGATATTTGCCAACGATTTGAAAGTCGATTTTTGAGATTCACCAACGATTCGAAAGTAATTTTTCAGAGGGGTCTTCTTAAAATGAACCCCGCTCCAAGTTCTAGAGAAGATTTAATAATCAATGGGAAAAATAAGAATCTTGAAAATAAGAAGGGACTTCATGGATATTAACTAGAGAAATATTCCATATGGTGAATCAAAAACAATGCAAGATATTCACACACCAAATGGATATGTGTTCTTCATGAAACATGCATTCATTTTAGTTGGACGCATCATAGTTAGAAAAACAAATGAAATTGGCATAACACTTGAAGAAAATTCAAAGCGTTTTTCACATTATATTAACAAACATATATTTCCCTTCATGTCTAACATATTTGATTCATGCAACATTTATTTCCTTGGCATTAAGATGCCCATCTTATAATCTTCCACTTGACCTACAAAGGAATTATATCGTAATTTTTAGGTATTTTTAAAAATTACTTATATCAAAAATTTTAGAGTGACTTGCTTGACTAACATTATTTATAAAATAGGTTTATATCTCCAAAAGAAATATTAAACAAGTGTTGAGTAGGAGAAATAAAATATTACAAATATAGTTTGTGAATTGGAAAAGGAACTTCTGCCTCCTTAATAGAATCCTAAATCTATATATTTCTACATTTGGTTGATGATTTTCAAGTCGTACGTGTATTAAATACACAATGGATATTTTGGCTAGAGCGGCCCATACAAGAAGACCAACTTAAAGGGATATTTGAAGCAATCAACACATATAGAGGGATCTATAATGGAATGATATATTATTTAGGAATTTGTTTTTCTACATTTCATGATATCTTGAAGTGGAATTTCCACATAATCCACAAGTTTGGGATGTTTACGGTGGTAATGAAAAATTGGAGGACAACCTTCTTGGAAAAGGAAAATTTGGGAAACTAAGTATGTTCTCAATTTCATAATAGACATATACGATGTATGATTAATATGTTTCTTTAACCATAAATTACCTATTTACTTGTTTTTTTATAAATACATGTTGAGAAATATTCCATAGAGTAGTTTATACTCTTCAATTTGTCACAATTGGTTATGTGGGTTTGAAAATTTGAAGAAAAGAAGACTAGCTATGAGAGACGAAGGATTTATTGAAGAAGAAAACATCCATGCAAACAACCCCCACCCAAGCTACATAAACCATTTCCAAACCAACTTACTCTTAAGTAGACGAGCTAATATTTATAATATCTTCATGCCATCAATCTAAGGATAGTCACACAAAAAGCATTAGACAAAATGCTAGGATGTGCAATATTGGTAAGTTGTAAAAATATTTTTGTGTAAGTGTATAGTAATTTTATGAAATTCTATCAAAACTTTCTTAAATTATTTTACACAATAAAGGTGGGTAAGGATTCTGCAATTTGGTCATACAATAAATATTTCCACATGAAAAACATTAACGAGAGAAGGGTCACTTGTTGTTGTGGAATTGAAGTTATTTTAAACATGCCAACCAAACAAGTGTAAAGTATAAGAATTTATTCAAAGGGAAATTGGATCATGTCATAAAGACGGAAGAAATAAAACTTAACCATAAAAGTTTTGAAGTCATCATAGCTAAGTGTACATGGTACCCTTCTATTGATTACATATATTTCAAAATGGACAATAAAAGCAGGATTTATTCAAAATTTTACTAGAGAATATCTTAAGGGATTGATACCTATATGCTTCTTAAACATTGTGATTAGATATTTGTTTATGCAAATATGTTCTTTTTCATGCACACATTTTTCATTGTATGTATTCTTTTTCATTTTCAATTTTTTTATATGTATGTTTATAACACGTGTTGACCTTTGTTATAACTATGTTTATATAGGTTTTCATCTAGCTTGATATAGAGAGGAAATCAACTGGTATTTTGTATTGCATTATGATCTAAGGGTGAGACGTGTTGTTGATGAAAACACTATTGTAACTTTAGCATCATCAAGAAGAACTCATAAATGATTAAGATGATTCCATAAAGAAAATGGCCCTACAAATGATGATCAATTTTTGAGTAGGTCAAGTTGTATTTTGAGATCATAATTATCAAATTGGTGAATTTGATTTTGAAGATGATGAATTTTAGGAAAGTGAATTTGATGCATTTGGCAATGCTGCAAATAACTAATATGATGATGAAATGAATATCCTAATAGGAATATATTACAATAATGGATGGAATATATATATATATATATATATATATATATAAGAGTAAATTAATATTGAATATAAATCCAAGTCATGTAACAATTAGAAGTTGGAGGAAATGCAAAAAGATCAAAATGAATGGTTTAAATATTATAGTATTAAAAGGACGTTGCACAATAAAATGCACTAATGTACTTGTTTATTTATAGACTTATTGGTTTCAAGTTTGGACCCTATTGGCGCCAAGTCCATAAGTGGTCAATTATTTTTTTATTTTTTAAATTTGAAAGCTTCGTAAGAATTCATGAAAAAATTCCTTTAAGTGCTATTTTTATTGATAGAGTTGGTGGATTTGTTGTTTGTCTTCCTAAATTTGAATTTCATGATTTTTATTTTTGGTAAATGGATGGTTAAAAGTATCTTTTATAGATGATATACCTTATATAAACCTTATTATAAAGTAGGAATACACGTGATTGGGTTTTGATTAGGTTAATACTACATCAATAATAATTGTGAGACAATGGTAATAAATAAGACACTTTACTTTCTAAAATCTTTTCCAAAGTGGAAAGATGATAGAGGGTGTGAATTCCAAATTGGTGGATTAGATTCACCATTCCTTCCCCTACTAATAAATTCTTATGGTGATTTTGTGCTAAATCCCCCTTGCCTTATGATTGTTACTATAAATACATAAGGGAACATATCGTATTACTACTCATGATGGTCATCTTGAGATGAATTAAACACACATGAGTGAGAATCCCACAAAAATTTAATATATAGTTAAATTGCTTGTAGCAGTCAATTTAACTTAAAATAGGATGGGATTATAATTGGGTCAATCCGATTTGGTAAAATGTAAGAAAATGGTGAAATAAAAGCCACTACACTCTCCAAAATATTTTCGAATAGGGAAAGAGGCTAGCAAACGAGAAGCCCAAAATGGTGGATTAAATTCATCATCTCTCCCCAACTTAAAAATGCTTATAATATTAGCGTGCTAAGTGTGTCCCCTTACCTTTTGTGTACTAACATAAAATTTAACAAAAATTAAACTAGACATTTATAAATAATTATATCTGGTTATAATAAGATTTAGAAGAGAGGAACTTTGACTCGCCTAGGGTTTCATGTGTGTGTTTGTGTTATCTCGTTGTTTAGATTGTGCCTCTTTAGCCTTTCTAGGGGTTTCCCTTGATCCTATCATAGTGTTAGTAAGATGTTTTCCCACCGCTAAGGTGGTGAGTAGCCTATAAATGGATACCTCTCCATCCATTGCAATGACTATCAGTACTGGTGGTGGAAATGGCTCCCAAGCGTGCTCAAATTTTTTTGTTGAAGGTATACGACGAGGTATGGACTCTGAATCTTCCCCAAATGTTGTGAATTTCGATGAAATTTTGGACCCTGTGGTCAAATGGTATCGCAACAATTTCCTTATTGCTTATTTTCGTGGCCGCATCCCCTTAAAATATTACCTACAAAATGGATAAAGAACCATTGGGATTCCAATGGTATCTTGGTTTCAGGAATTCGTAACCTCACCAAGGGATTTTATCTATTTTTGGTTTGTGATGCTTATCAGGTTCAAGCCCTCCTTCTTAATGTTACTTGTTGGTATTTAGGCAACACCCTTTTAGTGCTTTCTTAGTGGACTCCCAAATTTAGCCCCACCAGCCTAGGTTTTTTTGAAAATCCCAGTTTGGATCGAGCTTCTGGACTTCCGTTTATCTCTAGTATTTCCTTCCAGATATAGTTAAACCCATTGATAGGGAGATATGCCATGAGCATGGGCATTTTTATGCTCATCCTAATAAATAGGTTTTTGTTGAAGTTGACCTTGCGAAATATCTGCGGGACCACCTAGATATTCAAGTTGGGTCCTTGCGTATCTCTCAGAAGGTAGTTTATTTCAACCTTCCCAACACTTGCTTTTGTTGTCAAATCATAGACCATCACATTGACAACTATCCTCTTCTAGCTCAGTCTAAACCCATGGTGACACAAACCTTGACATTAGGGAAAATTTTAGCGACAAATATTCATAGTTTGGTGAATAGTAGAATTTTGGGAATTCGATTCGTGAATTTTACAAAGCAACGACATAAGTACTAGGTTTCGCCCAAAAATTCCATAAACAATAATATGTCCCATCTGAATTGCCAAGGAATTTCCAATCCCAATGTATATTTTTATATTAAATCACCACGTTGGGATTTGAAAACATTAATGTTTCACCAAGAAATCAAAGTTCGAGATTTGAAAACATTAATGTTTCACCGATAAATTGATGCACATGGATTTGAAAACATTAATGTTTCACCAAGAAATCTATGGAACCTTATTTGGCCAAGAAAACATTCTCGAAATTTTCTGATATATACATAGAGGTGATGTTTTCCTACAATTTTCCAATTTGTGAATTTACGAAGTAGTAGAAAGGGATTTAGTGAATCGACATATTGCAATTTGCTTACAAAATTTCAAATAAATTTAGGTCTTGCTAGGGTTAAACTCTTTGCGTTGTAGTTAACATCCTCGAAGTACTAAGCGTAGGTGAGTCCTTATTCTATTTGAGACTTGTTTTCTTTCATGTCACATTGCTTTATCTATGATTCTACCTTTGTAAGTTATTACAAAGCCTAAACATCCTCATCCTCATAACCACTATGATTTTTTATGTCATCTAGAATAGTCCTCTGCTTGTAGAGAATTATAACTAATTTTCCTATCTTAGATACATTTATGTAATATATATGTATACATTATATTTAAAATCACTTCATACATCTCCACAACCTGCTACTTTGTATATTCCTTGCTTTATCAGTGTATCTTCTTTGAATATTTTTACTTTTTTAATTATTGGCAAATAGTTTTGAAGGGACTATACCCTATTACAAAAAGGCTCAAAAGCTAGAAAAACAGGAGGAAATAGAAAAAATGGATCAAAATCCATATATTACAAGAAGCTTATTTGTAGCCAAAAATGAACTACATAATGAAGACAAGATAGGTATAAAGCGTCAAAAAAAAAAAAAAGTGAATAAGTAGCAATGAACAACATCAAAAGCGACATCAAGACAGCTCCGAAATATATTATTTATTAGAAGCCCCGATAATTCTTGATTTAACAGTCTGCAAAGAGGTAAAGAGAGCCAAGGTAGTGACATGTGTAGGATCATTGACATCCAGTTGAGAAAGGAAACTTCCCCTTTTAGCATTTGTGCCCTAAATAGCTTCGAGAGATATCTTGTTGAGCATGCTAATACTGCTAACCTGTCATTCTAAGAATTCACAAATAGCTCTAAAAACTGAAATGTTATGATCATGTCTGTCCTTAGAATTCCCAATCTGTTATCAAGGGAATTAAAATTCTTGTAGATTTCATTGATGTGTTCTTCACCAATTCTAGCATCATCATTCAATTTCCTTTTTCCCTTTTGCTTAGTTAGCTGATGCATTTCCTTTTAATACTTTCCAGCTCTTTTTCCATGTTTTCAATTCTCTTTAGAATATTCTCCTTCTCTTCCTTAGTAGTATTTTTGTGCCTTGTGGCAATGATGTGTAGAATATTTTGTGTTGTTTCCACATCCTTACTACTTGAAGGACTCGACAAAGGAGAAGGGTGTGTTTTAGAAAAAGAGGGGTTTTTGTTCTAATTTTTCTCTTTCCAGGGATAGTGGTGGGGATGACGGTAGGAACAGGGTTGAGGGAGTTAGGAGTGGGTGGAATGACAGGAGTAGCAGGTATGGTAGGGTGATGGGAAAGGCAGTGTATGTGAAGGAGGAAGATTAATCCTGGTGGAGAGGGAATGACACGGGTATGGTTTTGGTACTCAAGGATGGAGCATTCCATGGAGTTTATAATATAATGTGGGAAGCAAACAAGCAAGTTCCTACAAAAATGGTTTAAAAAGATCAAATGCTTTATGGGAACTATGATATACCTGCCTTCAAGGGTAATGAAATGAACCATCATCCTGGAAATTTCATCAAATGGTGTAGGGATGGAATTTATATTGATGCATGATGTGAAAAATTAAAGTTCCTCACCAACCTCAACGAATTTTCTAGTCGCCATGTTCTTATCTGGCCTCTTATTGAAGAATCTAATGCCTTCCAAACTAAGGCCCGTAATTTTAACTATTAACTCCTCTGTTATTTGGATGTCTTGCCCACCATACTTCACCTTTATTTGTTTCCAATCGTGGCGAAATGCAAGGTAATGTTCGATCGTACCCTTGAATCTTCTCAATGAAATTGACAACCCCTCCTAGCTACAAAAAGTTCCAAATATCAACATTCTCCTTCCACGCAGGGTCACAAAGTGAGGTTCAATTTGGCAAGGAGCTCCACCCATTCTTTCACCTCTGTATTTAAACTGCTTGAAACAGGAAAAAAAGATGTGTCTTTCTTCCCCAATCCAATTTTTAACCATCCTTGTACAAACCCAACGGGCATGTGAAAGTTTATGGAAATAAATGCTTGTACTCCTCCTACATGTGTGAGCTTGCATTCCCAATAAAGCGGAGGATATCTCATAAAATATTTTGAGTAGGAAGTGATCTATCACATTTATCATTAATGATAGAATTTTGTACTTCGATGGGGATATTATCCTCATTATACCAAGTGGTAAAGTTGTTATTAATCCCATAATTTGCCAATGTGTCTCGCCACTCTATTACCTTCTCTATAGGTGTGGACAATTTTGAAGGTATTGAAGGCACGACAAATACTTATAGACTCATGAATAAAATCTTGTATTGTCCAACTAGGGGATGAATTTGATTCAGATGATTTATAACATTCAAAGAATCTCCTTCTATAATAATGTTCATAATATTGCATTCCTTAGCAATTCTTAAACCCCATAGAGCTGAAAGGGATTCAACATAATGGTTTGTTTGATGTCCCATTCTTCCTGCAAAAGCAAAAATTAAACATCCTTTGTGATCCCTTATGATTCCTCCTCCAAAACTGCACTGGATTACTCATTGAATCTTTTTTTTGATGTTATCTCTTCATGTATATATATATATATATATATATATATATATATATACATACTGCGGTTTCACTTTCCATTTATTCCACAACCAATACCATGACCGTTTATCATTGTCCATTGACACTGCCTCATCCCACAGTGGACCCAAAGGATATATAAAATGTGGTACATTCCGCATGTTTCACATTCATCAGGGGCATTTCCTTGGGAGACTAACGGAATGGCGATGCATGGCATAGACCTCTCGGGAGTCGGGACCCACTCCGGACCCGAAAACTTATCAACTGTGGCTCATTCCATGGGGTTCACGTCTATGCGAGAGGATTTGGTTGGGAATGGGAGGTTAATGGAATGCTAACAAACAATAATGTATGAAATAGAGACCATACAGAGATGTCCAAAATGAAAAATTCAAGAAATGCAAAAGGGAAAAAAGTTACAACAATGAACCAAAAACTAGATAATTAGCATTTGGAAAAACAAAAGACAGAAAATAATGTTGTGGGAAAAGTACAAACATCTTGTCACAAGCATGCTTACTTGTTACCACCATTTTCCTCATTGTGATGTACTTCAAAATTTTTAAACCATGGAAACATAATGTATTGAATGTACTCCAAACATGGATTTCCTTCAACAATCTGAGGAGGAAAAAATGCTTTCTTTATCTTCACATTCACTTACGGTACTTCTGATAAATCCATCAGAAATTGTATAGTAATACTAATTCACTTTTATTAATGTTGAGGCAAAGTTGGAATCTATCTCTCCACAACAAGAATTTTCCAAAAAATAATGTAGGGGTTTACACCACCTCTTCTTCCTCCATGAAGATTGCAGAAGTGGGATCACTCTTCGACATATTTTCTTGTCCTTGTTGTAGTCCAGACAACATGTCTATAATATTTAATATAAAGGAAAAACATGATGTAATGTGAGACTAGATATAAATGGCACAAAGTTAGATATTAAAAACATCAAGATCGGGGATATTTTTAATTCTTGCATCCTTCAAGTTTCTTGAACACATTCTCCAAGTAGGAACATGAAAGTATATAAAGAATACCCTTATCATGATTGTATCATATATGAAACATGTGATCAAAGCATTCAATCTTCTCGAAAGACTATTGATACTTTAGCTAGCTTTGACACATTGACATTTCATTGTCAAGCTAAAGAACACTGCATATATTCCCAAACTTGAATTCACAGTCACATACCACGATGAATCATAGATGGAAGACCATATATTAGGTCTCAGTTCCTTTGAAATGATGAAAATTCTTGCTAATTGGATCTTCTTATGATAGACCTCATACCTCTGATGAATCAATAATCTCTTCATGAGTAGATGCACACTTTATTTGGCTTTAAGAAAACATTTAGAACCTCTATACAACAGGAAAAACCTCTATACATTGTGACAGAGCTTGGTTATCAAGACTCCTTCATTAATCAACTAAAGACAGATCATACCTTGGATGAATCAATGAACTCAGATTCCTTCATGAGAAGATACATAATATACTTTGATTTCAAATTGAGCACAAACCTTGAGATCACCTATTTCATGTTTGATTAGCCACAACAAAGACTTCTTATCACTAGAGTGTCTTTGGCTGCTCAACAAATCATTTAAGTTGTTTTTTCTCTTCTCAAACCTCGATACATCTTCAGTTTGCTTGATGTATGCTCTAATTTTGACTGTAGTAATATTCTTATTCCTTCCAACTAAGTTATATGAGAGATAGCTAAAAATATCACCTCATCCTTTCACTTTGTTCTATATCAATTTTTTCTTTCAAAAGAGTCAAACCTTGTGATTTTTGTACTAAAACATGTAGATCAGACCAATATAGATCAAGTGCATTGAAACTGAATAAATGGTAGGAAATCCTTATCCAATTTGATGTAACATGTCAATCAAGCAACCATGAAAAATTGTGGAAAAACTTTTGTAATTTCTTCTTATACTAATGTAACACTCTTGCAAAAAGTAGTACATGTTAAGTGACACAATATTATATAGCCCATGTCAAAAATCACTTGAAAAGCATTCAAATCTCTTTGAATAATTCCATTGGGATTAGTTACATTTTGTTCTCCTTAAATTTCTTATTTTTACATCTAAACTTCTTCTAGGTTTCCATGATGACTCTTCTTTTAAATTATTATTTCATATTTTTCTATTTCTTGTAAGATGCAATGTTGATTGTTGTCTCCTCTCATATGTCATTATTTTGTGCATTTTTTGTCAATTGACATCCATTACATGATACATCTTGAGATGCACTATCTAGTGTTTTGAGAACATGATATATGGATATTGAAATCACTTCTTTGTAATCAATGTTAACATTAGCAATCAGTCAATGAGAGTGCCTTTGAGATGCTTCATGATGAATTTCTTCTCTTTGTTGTCTTTCTACCTAAATCAATTCATTTGAATGCATTTGCATGTGTAATATTTTTCTTTATACATATTTCTCATGTTGAGATGTTTGTGCACATATCAATATCATTTAATCTAACATGTTGTATCTTTTTTTCTTTCAATTCTACAAGATTCACTAATTCAAGAAAATGGCACCTAAAAAGGAAGCTCAGCCTTAAGCAAAAATGTTATTCCAACCCCTCCTAGTAGTGGTACTGGCATTCGGAAAATATCATCTTTTTTTAGAAACCATCCAAGGAAACCCATCCTTCTCCAACATGACCATCACAATCAAGGGATAATGATTACATTCAAAATAAAAATCAGAATGAGAATTTGTTCATTTTTATTTTCCCGATGTTATCAATGACAACAACAATGAAATGCCTCCTTGAAGACATTCCATTGAATGATGTCGAGTTTGACATTGTACCACCTGTCCAATTGAATGAAGATGACACTACATCACTGTCAGTGCCCAAGTGAATGTTGGAGATGAAACTTTTGGCATTGACAATCAAAAAAATTTAAATTCCACCAAGGTAAATACTCAGTGGACACCTATTTATGGAAGAAAGAGAAAGGAAAGAAAATGGGACTTGGGAAGGAGTTTCAGGTTAGAGTGGGTTTCTAATTTTCCATTTATTGAACTTGTTGAAAATGAGAATAAAGCTAAACCTCCCAAAGAATGAAAATGTACAATTTGTAGCTGGAAATTGGGTAGGGACAAGACAATGCAACTTAAGTTGGATACTATTAAAAGCATGTAGGAAAGATATATGAAAATGTAATTGCGAGATGGCGTTGATAAGAATGTTACAGATGGAAAACTGTGGATAATTGTTTTCATATTAGGTATGAAAAATAATTTTAAGAGCACAAGAGAAATGAAAGAATAGTTGTAGCAAATGGAGGGACAATTACCTCTCAATTCAACAAGATCATTCAAAACAGTCTTTTGGGTAAAACAATTCAACTAGCTACTGTTTTTCACATTTTGAAAAGAGGTCATCCTATAACATATTTTCCTGAACAAAAGAAGATGTTGTCTTTTCTTGGTGTCCCACACTTTCCTCATTCTCATTGGTCAAAAATTAGTGGTTGGGATTGGGAAAAATTCCTAGCTATGGTTGAGAAAGAAGACTTGAAAGAAGCGAAGTTTGCACGATACATATCTTTCTCTATTAATGAATATTGCTTGGGTATATATGCATGTGTATACTATTGAGAATTATGTGAGACAACCTCACTTAATTTCCATTCAAAATATGAGAGAGAACTCCAATGCTGAAAACCTTTGTGAGTTGGTGATAAAATTTTGAAGGAGATCGGTGACATGGATGATGCTGCAATTGCATCAAAGATGGTATGTGTCGGGAAGATGGGGCATCTGTAATGCAAGGTCATCGTAATGGCTTATGTGTAAGACTCCAAACATCTCATTTCTCTTATATGATTGCCATTCATTGTATGGATCATAGAATGAACCTAGCTTACAGAATAGTTGGAAAATTTAAACCTATAGCAAAAGTTGAAGACCTTGTTCGAGAGGTGCATGCTTATTTCTATCGTAGTCCTAAAAGGTTCATGGAATTCAAAATATTTGCAGAAGGACTAACAAATGGGTGTAAACTGTTAAAATATGTTGACACCAGGTGGATCTCATTGTACCAACCGGTTCGTAGGGTGTACGAAGAGTATCAATCCTTATTAGGAGTGATGTGGTAGAATTGCATGGAAGTGGACAAGGCCCAGGATTTGATACATCGTTTGACTGATATAGAGTCATTTCTGATGTTGTGTGGTCTCCTTCCCATGTTGGAAGAAATGCATCATTTAATTAAACAAGAACAAGAAATAACTATCTATATTGTTGATTTTTCTAGTTTGAGGAAACAAGTTTGTATGACAATAGAATATTTGTTTCTCAATGAAACTACTTTTTACAGTCCAAATTTTGATGGTTGGAATGATTTGATAAAGATTGGAAATGCAAGTAGATTTTTGAAGCTCAATTTTTTGGGGAAGTATGTGCTTCTATACGTGGATATGAGATACCGATGTACATGTTTAAAGTAGTAGTTGGTATGGTTGAGGAGGTAAAATTCATAGGGCCATTGTTTGATAACATTGTATCATCAACAAGGGTGAGGTTAAGAGAAATTATAGTGTCCCTACTAGAAGAAATAAGGGAGTGATTTAGAAGGGATGCTTTACTTGAAGCAATGGCTGTAGTAAATCCCACCTTTTGGAATCTTGTCCAAAATGAAAGACATATGCAAGAAGACTAATTAAAGAGGTTGACTACATTGATTCAACATTTTTATAAGCTGTTGATATCAATGGAATGAATATTCTAGGTATTTTAAGAAAGGTAAATTTGATTTCTCAATCTCATGAATTTGGCATTACAATGATTAATAATTCAAATATTTGGATAATTCTTTAGAGTGTGGAGCAATAACCTGACTATGGAAAAAAATTGGGGTGAGTACTATTTTACTGACAAACCATGTTTGATTTTTTCTCATTAGTTGATCTATGTCAAACAATGATTTTGGGTTCAGTTGAAGATGAGAGAATTTTTAGTGCCTTGGCCTTTATAAAGTCAAAATTACGAAACAAGCTTGAAAAAATTTAGAAAATTGTTTGAGAATTTATACATCATGGTACGAAGTGGATAACTTTCCCTACGACAAGGATTTGGCAGTATGGAAGTCGATTAATGAAAGGAGAGGGGCTGAAAACAATGACACAAATATAACAAATGACCCTATTGCAGCAGTTGACTATCAAGAAAGAGAGAGTCAATCTCAGATATCGGTGAATCAAATGATAGAGATGATCTAGGTCCATCAAGTTAGAAGCTTCCATTTGTGGATATCCCATGATATAGATGTTCATATAATAATTAATATATTCAAATATTCAGTACATTGTTCTGATAATATATTTTTCCTTATTTGTATTTTTGTAAAAACACTGTGTCGATTTGTAGTCTTTAGAATAAAATTTGAAATACAATGTATTGATTTGTTGTTAATTTGTAAACTCTCTCTACTTTGGAATTGTCTACAAAATCACAATTATACCGATGTTCTACTTTTTATTTGAAAATGACAGTTTGGAGCTAGTGAATATATTTCTCGTGCTTTAGAACCAATTATTGCGAGAGAAAAATAATAATTAAAATCTCATGAACACCAACAATTTTATCTTGGAAACCTCTAGAGGAGGAAAACTAGTCGGGAAGGGAAAAATGCTCTTTCTTCCCACTTTTATTAGCCAATTTAAAATAAGAAGTTACAAAATTACAATAAGTATGAAAGTGAAGTAGATAATATCTCACACTTCCTCCCAATTACTTGCTTGCTCTACCTTCAAGATCCTTTCTTCTACCAACTCAATTCTAGCACTAAGAACTCTTGCTCACTTACTCTCATTTTTTTGATAATCCATTCCTTTTCTCCTCCCAGGTATTTATAGCCTCTCCCATGTCCTCCTGTGCAATGGAGAATGGGAAAGGTCATGGTAGGGAAGGGACAAAGTCGGACGCTTCAAATCCATGTCCATTTTATTTTTCTGTCAAAAGTGACAGGACCAGCGCCTGTGTGGTAGATGGTGATCACAAGACCACCACCCTGGATGGGTGGCGGTTATAGGATCTCCACCCAAGTTGGGCAGCAGCTCGCAACTGCTGCTCTACAAAGGGTGGTGGTTCTGTTAAAAAGAAAAAAACCTCATTTTATCCATTTTCTCCTTTTGGGGCTGGCTGATCTGATGAAGTAGAGTCATCTAAGATCCCTATTAATCACACCTCCCCTACTTAGGAGGGTTTTGGTCCTAAAAAAGCTTATTTAGGGAGTAGATGAGGAAATAATTCCCTCACTTTCTCCTTAGAGTACCATCGGGCTTGCCTTAGTGTCATCCCTTTCAGTCCAACCTGCCAAGATTCTCGAGGACCTCTCCTTGTCTCTCGACCTTTCTACAACAATACTACATCCTCCTCTAATTTGCCTCGTGAGTCCAAGATGCAATCCTCAATGGAAGGTAGTAGTTGTAATCCTTCATCTTCATCAAGCATGGATGGCTCATATAGGTGCAAGTTCTCATAGTTTACTACTGAGTACATCCTCATAAATGGTGGAAAATCAAGTGAAAGGCATTTTCTCCAACCTGCTCCAATATGGTGAAGGGTCCATATCGTAGTGGCTTGAGCTTCCACACTTGACCTTGTAGTCTCTCCTTTCTCAAGTAAAGCCAAAATCTATCTCCAACATGAAGCTTATGCTCTCTCCTATGTTGATCGTGTCTAGCCTTGTACTTGGCTTGGGATTTCTCCAACTATTCTTTGACTTTGAGATGGATTTGCTAGATCCTCTCAATGAATTTGTTTTATCTAGTCACCTATGTGTCTTGTGTTTGTTCCTCATCCTGTTATCCAACTATTATGTCCATTGGATTTGTAGGTAGATACCCCAAACATGCTTCAAAATGTGATTTCATGGTGGATGTGTGAACCGCTCGGTTGTAGGAATGTTGAATGTAGGCTAAGGACTCATCCCAAGTCCTTGGATATTTTCTATTATACCCTCTGATGAGATGTACCAAAGTCCTGTTCACCACCTCTGTCTGTCCATCATGCGTGGATGTAAAGTCATGCTCTATGTAGCCTAGTATCATCTTGTCCCACAATGTAGTCCAAAACTTCCCCAAGAACTTGGAATCCTTGTCAGAAACAATAGACTTTGGCAAGCCAAAATGTACCCATACATTAGCAAAGAAAAGATTTGTTTCCTCATGTGCTTTTACTATCTTTTTACATGCCATAAGAATAGACATATTACTGAATCTATCAACAACAACATAAATATAGTCATGGCCATGTTTAAACATGGGAAATCCTCCTACAAAATCCATATAAATGTCCTCCATGGACGAGTAAGTATTGGTAAAGGCATATAAAAACCCTCTTTCCTAGTCTTAGGATTGTTGTTACAACAAAGTTTACATCCACATATAAATTTTGATACTTCTTGCATATTGGGCCAATACACATACCTTTGCAAGTGGGCTAGAGTCTTACAAACACCGAAATGTTCCACTACTTTTGAGGTATGTGCTTCCCTCATCAATATAAGTCTTTCTTCTTTTGGCACACAAAGCTTCCCCCATCGGTAGAGCAGCCCATATTTGAGATAAAAATATTCAATCCCCATCCTTTCATCCCCTTGGGACTGCAGCTTCGAAATGTAACCTCAAAGTCTTTGTCTGGGAATATACCTCCTCGTAAGCTTCCTTCGTGAAGGGCTAGATCTGAGATATAGTGGCAAAGCAAGATATTTTCTCCTATGTAGGCAGCCTAGACAAAATTTTTACCACCAATTTTGTACTACCCTTCTTGTATTTGATCACCAGATGGAACTGATGAAGGAACCCCATCCATTTGTAGTGCCTTGCTTGTAATTTAGACGTGCTTGTAAATACTAGAGAGGTTTGTGGTCAGTGTGCACAATAGTTTCTTTACCCAACAAATAATGCTTCCATTTCTTAATGGCCTGAACTAGTGCATACATTTCCTTATCATATA
The DNA here is from genome assembly GCA_018340775.1 of Taxus wallichiana var. yunnanensis. Lineage (NCBI taxonomy): Eukaryota > Viridiplantae > Streptophyta > Pinopsida > Cupressales > Taxaceae > Taxus > Taxus wallichiana. The sequence goes on along the minus strand of CM031238.1, from coordinate 238,053,567 downwards.
TTGAATATCCTCTAACTGCTGAAGTAAAGGTCTTAGAATGATAACAGACTGGCTTACCTCCTTATAAAGTAACACTTGCGCCCATAACATAATCACTGACATCTATCTCTACTTCAAAGGGTTGTTGCAAGTTAGGAAGAACAAGTATTGGAGCATGACTAATATTTTACTTCAATAACTCAAAGGATTTATCTTGTTTCTTAGCCCAATCAAAACCCTTACTCTTTACGGTTAGTGTGTGTAGAGGTGTTGCAATCATGGAGAAGCTCGGAATGAACTTCTACATGTATTGTAGTACTCCCACAAAAATCCTAGTCTTTGTGGCTCCCGTTGGTGTTGGCCAGTTGGTGATGGCTTCCACCTTCTTCGGATCCACTCGTAGCTCTCCTCCTCCAACCACATGTACCCAAGATAGACAAGTGATTGTTTGGAAAATTCACATTTCTTCATATTGCATAGCAGTTGTTTCTCCTTGAGAACTTGCAAGACTTACTTTTGCAAATGAGTTAGATGTTCCTCCCATGTGGCACTAAAAATCAAGATATCATCTAGATAAATAATGACACATGAATCTATGAAATCTGCAATACATCATTCATCAATCTCATAAATGTAGCGGGTGCTTTACATAACTGAATGGAAGTACTAACCACTCATACAAACCCTATGGTTTGTCTTAAAGGAAATATTCCATATATCCTCCTCCTTCATTTTGACTTGGTGATAACTTGACTTAAGATCCAACTTCATGAAGAATTTGGCATGCTAAATCTGGTCCAAGAGATCATCTATGCGGGGAGTGGATATCCATTCTTTATGGTGATATTTTTCAATGTGCGGTTGTCGATGCACATTATATAAGAATCATCCTTCTTTGGCACCATCACAATAGGCAAACCATATGGAGAGGTGCTCAGACGTATCACACCCTAGTCTAGCAGTTCTTGGAGTTGTTTCTTTACTTCAGTACTCTCCAACAAGGATTTCCTATACAACCCGATGTTTGGTAGAGGGGACTCTAACAATAGCTGAATCTCATGCTCTACCTCCTATTTTAGTGGTAACCCCTTTGGGAGCCTAAAAAAATTCCTGAAAAGATTAAATAATACTATCCAAATCCTGTTTTCCTTGGTTATAAATCTTTGAAACTTCTACCCCATCTTGTTTATCCTTTAACAAAAGTAAACAAAACTGATTATGATTTCTTGAATAAGTCATTTTTCTTGGTTAGCACTCACCATAGTAACTTGTGTCTTACGTTGGTGTGCCCGGATGTTGTAGTTGATCCCATCCTTGACCCATCTGTATCAGTTCTCCCTTCTCATGAATATAACATCCCTAATATACAAGTAAGGACTCCTAAAAACAACATCAAATGCATCAAGTGGAATAACATCAACTTCTAATACATCAATATACTTGGGAATTGATCCCAAACTTGACCTTACATCTTTTTGTTACCTGAATTTCAACACCCTTCTTCACCCAACCCAAGGGATATGGGTGTGGATGCTCATAAGTCTCAAGACCAATCTTCTTTACAACTAATTCATAAATCAAGTTATATTGAGAACATGGTATCAACCAAAGCATTTACCTTAGTTCTCTTGATTTGGATTTTGATCTGGAATAGTTTACTCATCTCCTCTTCCTGGTTGTCCATGTTGGTGGCCGTGCATCCAAGCCTCTCATCTACATCAGATTCATCTTTGATTTCCACCTCCCCTTCTATCTTCACAACTGTCATGGAATTCTTTGAGTCCTTGGTTTGGTTCTTCGGATGTAACTCTAGATGTAACTTCCAACATGTAGTGTTAGTATGACCATTGATATCACAATTCTTGAAAAAATTATTGGGATCTTTACAAGTATTTAAAGTAGTGGCAGCTTGTTTACCTTTCCCTTTCCACTTACCTTTGTTACTTGTTTTCCCATGTTATTTCTTCTGCTGATTTTTCAACTACTTTTCCTTTGGCTCTGCTTCTCCTTGCTTCTTCTCATCATCTATATAGTATGCTTGCACACACACCTTGTTGAGATCTTTGGGCTTCGTGGAGATGACTTTTCTTGAAGGTGAGTGTGAAGTCCTCCCAAGTACTTGGTCAGAATGTCCTCATCCTCCAAGTCCATATTCAACAACATGGCCTGCCTCCAAAACTCGTAGTATAGTCCTGCACACTTTGACCACTTCCCTATCTAAAATATTGCCATTTGATCATCTGGTCAGTTTATGGCCAATAGGATAAAAATTAGCTCTAAGTAATTCCTTAAAGCCCTCCCAAGTACTGAAAATCAAACGTTTCTTCTTTTCACAAGTGGCTAAGTGGGTTTCCCACCAAACTAGTGCATGAACCTCCATTTTGAGATGTGCAAAGGTAATCCTTTGTGCCTCAGTAACATTATGGATGCTAAAATAGACTTCCAAATGTTTTAACCATTTATCAAGAAACTCTACATCTACTTGTCCTTCAAAGCTCTTAATTTCCACTTTGGTTTCAACTTTAAAGGGAGCATGATCAGATTTTACCTTCTCTCTTGTAGTTGAAGTCTCTTCTTCACATTCTTCCTCTTCATCTTCCTCTTCGTGGCTCTTCCCTATGCCAAAATTCTCAGCCAACACTCAAACCAATGATTCCATGGAGTCTTGTTTCACTGAAGCCATCTTCTATAGATTTGAGAGCTCTTGTTGATGCCTATACATCCTATCCATCATGGTCTCTAGCATCTCGATTCTATGGACCAAGTTCTTTTCCTCCATTTTTCCTTGAATTCTTTGTTTCCACTTCTTCATAGAAATGTCTGGATAGCAAGGTAAATCCTCTTTTCCTTTGGATCTTGTCCTTTGTGATACAAATCCAAGAGCGAATACCACATTCATGGGTACTTGTTAGCTCTGATACCAAAATGATTTGTAAACTCTCTACTTTGGAATTGTCTACAAAATCACAATTATATTGTTGTTCTACTTTCTATTTGAAAATGACAGTTTGGAGCTAGTGAATAGATTGCTTGTGCTTTAGAACCAATTATTACAGAGAAAGAAAATAATTAAAAGCTCATGAACACCAAAATTTTTATCCTGGAAACCTCCAGAGGAGGAAAACCAATCGAGAAGGGAAAAAACACTCTTTCTTCCCACTTTTATTGGCCAATTTAAAATAAGAAGTTACATAATTACAATAAGTATGAAAGTGAAGTAGATAATATCTCACACTTCCTCCCAATTACTTTCTTTCTCTTCCTTCAAGATCATTTATTCTACCAACTCAATTCCAACACTAAGAAATCTTGCTCACTTACTCTCATGCTTTCGATAATCCATTCCTTTGCTCCTCCTAGGTATTTATAGCCTCTCCCATGTCCTCACGTGCATTGGAGAATGGGAAAGGTCGTGGCATGGAAGGGAAAAATTTAGATGCTTCAAATCTGTGTCCATTCAAGCTTCCATTTTATTTTTTTGTCAAAAGTGATAGGACCACCGCCTGCGTAGGTCGGCGATCAAAGACCACCACCCTAGCTAGGCGGCATTTACGGGATCACCACTCAAGTTGGGTGGTGGTTCAGTAACTACCGCTCTGCATAGAGTGACGATTCTAATAAAAAGCAAACAAAACCTCTTTTTCTCCATTTTCTCCTTTTGGTGTTGGCTGATCGATGAAGTAGAGTCATCTTGGATCCCTATGGATCAGTTGTAGTATGTACTAAAATGAGCATGCATCCATCCAAATTTAATCTCCAACTTACTAAAAAAATATTAACATTCCTCAAACAAGGATTAACATTCACCCCAAAATTACATGTTCCTAAAGGTAAATAAACAAGGAAAACAATAAACAAACCTCCATAAATTTATGCAATATTTGTTGAAAAGATACTCCAATTATTGAACCCGGGTCACCGGTGTTGTCATTGATGTTAAGTGGAATTGATGACAAAGTAGTGAGTGGTGAAGTGAGGCTCTATAAGAGGCATGAAGGTTGATTGGTAGTGCATCCAGGTTGGTTTCAAGGTGCTACAAGCTCAAATTGGCGGTGGTTGGTCTCTAAAGGAAAAGTACAAGTTGGATGTTGGTTTTAGATGGTCTATAGGTCAGTAATAGTGTTACAAGCTTGAATTTATTTAGCAAAATGTTGTTCAATGTCTTTTTAGGTTTCATGAAGTTATTTTTCTCTCCTACAGGTTGGATTGCTGGTTTCAGATGGTCTACATGTCAGTAATAGTGTTGCAAGCTTGAATTTCTTTAGCAAAATGTTGTTCAATTTCTTTTTCAGTTTCATGAAGTTATTTTTCTCTCCTTGATCCTTGACCTATAGAAACCTCTTTAGTACTATTTTCTATGGAGTTGTAGTCATGGTTAACCTTCATATCAATTGAAATGACTATTCAAGATCATCAAGTTTGCAATTATCTCAAAACCTAGGATTTTGTTGTGTATGTTCATCATTGTACCTACTTACATGACTGTTGGGAGCTAATGGAGAAATTCCAAGGTTGTAATTTGATTGAAACAACTGGAAGTTGGTCTCACAAAGACCCAACACTTGGTCTTAAGCCTTCAATCTTGAATTTCTTTAGCAAAATGTTGTTCAATGTCTTTGTCAGGTTTCATGAAGTTCTTTTCTCTCCTACAAGAGAAAAGTAGTGTGATGAAATCCTTCAAGTGCAATAGTGATGAAATTATAATTAAGTTTTCTCTTTGCTCTAGTCCAAAAAGAAGCCCAAGAATCTTAGATAATTACATGAACTTGTTTTCTCCTTATGAAGCTTGAACTAGAATGTAAAGAGCCATGGTGCACAAGTAAAAAAACATGAAACAAAAATGGTGAAAGTTCAATTTAAAAATAACACTATTCCTCATTCAACTTGCTTGAGACATGCCTTGTATGAAAAAATTGAATATTGCAACAAATGGAACAATTTTCAAAATCAAATTACTCTTAATTATATCATATCTTTGTAACATGCTCCACTCTTCATCTATTGAAATTATATTTTTGTAAATCGAGTGACTGACATGTAACTTTGTTAGCAATTCATAACTGAGAGTGGATATTTCCTTTACTGTTGTATGTAAACTTACTGACAAGGTTATCAATGGTTTAACAAAGCCAAAATTTTTGTCTCATCTAGCTTCTCAGGAATTCGGTTCTTCTCTTGCATCATTTTTTCTTTCATATTCTTCTGGAATGCATCCTTCTTAATGAATTGGAAAGTTTTGTCAAAAGGCATTGACAATTTTTTTGTGAACTCCTATACCTTTCCATGTAGCTCTGTAACATTCTTTGTGTGTATTCAACAACTCCTGTGCTTTTCCTAACATCACACACTTCTGAATGATAGATGATATCTTTATTGAGGTATCAAATCGGTTCTGAATTCCTATGGATGTCAGTTATGTGTCATTGAATTTGTAGATAGCTTCCAAATTTTTTCTTGTTGTTTCCTCTCTGAAAGCCATCACTATTTTGCTACTAGTTACGTATTCATGGAGCTTATCATAAATTCTCTGTAGATCAACCATGAATTCAAAATATCTAATCAAATCATCCATTTATTGGTTTATTTCCCCCTAAATATTATTCGTCATATTAATTAATGCATTTTTATAAAATTCGAGATAATTTGATGTTGGAATACTATATATCCTTTTTCACTTTCTCTAAATGGAGTGTTGCAATATTTCATTTTGTTTTTTCTCTTCCTTCTACATTATGTCCCCAAGTTTTCTCTCTTCATCTAGGCTATGTTCCAATTTTTTGGCATTTTCTTTCTCTGCCTTCAGAACCTCTTTCAATTCTCCCAATGTTTGTTCTAATCTATTATTCTTACTTGTTGTTTCTTGTAACTTTTTCTTGGCTTCTTCTAGTTCTACATGTGCCTATTCATTCGTAATAACTGCAATCATATAGGCAGATGATTTTATCTTCCTCTCCAACTCACCTGTCTTATTAAGTGCCACTTTTCCTTTTGCTTTCTCATTTTTCAGTCTGCCTCTAACTTTTGAATCTTATTATTCTCCCTCTCTACCTTTAGAAATGTTGTGTACACCACATCATTGTTCCTTTTTGATACATTTATTTTGTCAGAAGGTTTAATTCCCTTAAAATCCATTTGAAGGGAGGTTACATCGTAGTCATTGGAAACCATTTGATTCTCTGGTTTTACAAATTTGGGCACAACATACATGTATTCCATTGTATCGTTGGATTGGGTTATATGTTGGAAATACCCTCATTATGGTAGGATCTGAACTTACAATAGCCTGTAGAATTTGCTTATTGTTTTTATCTCTTTTTGATTTATTGGCAAACTCAACTTTATAATCAAAACCTGAGGTGTTTGTAGGAATGAATTTTTCACCTTGAATGGAGAATGAGTAATTGAATTTTGGGGAGAAATTCCCTGTGGAATGGAAAATTCTTAAGAGGTGGAAGTGAAAACGCCTTCGTAATTAGTTGCCTTGAGGCAAGAGTAATTGTACATGTGTCTGCCTCTGTCTTTTGCCTCTTCTCGGTTCCTTGTTGGAAAATAGCCATAGGAACTTCAACTGTCTGTATTGGCCTCTTTAAGTTTACAATACTCTATTGACTACTACCATCATCACTAGAACCACCAACATTAGCAATACTAATAGATTCATGGCCAACTTCTCTTATAAGATTTTTAACGTGTGGTTGAATCGTTGTTGGAAAAATTGATGATAGGAATTCCAATTGTAGACATGTTTGTTCATTGGGTTCTGGTCCTATAACATGGGAGAGAAAGAAGTAGAATGTTGTTTCTCTATATTTTCTTGAAGAAAATAATCTTGATACAATAGGAGTTGTATATGAAATGATATGACTATGTCTGATTCTTAAAGGTTTGGGTGTTCTACAAATGCAACATACCATCTTGTACTGTGACAATGAAGGTGTGATAAAACTTGTTTGTAATTAAATATTGTATGAATGCACCAAACACATTGAAGTAAAAATTCATTACATATGTGAACATGTTCAAGAACATGACATATAGCTCGATTTTCCTAACATAAGAACAACGTGCAAATATATTCACTAAATCATTGCATATAAAAATTCAATGAATTTATATAACTTCTCACTTGTTCACTTGAGATCATGTTGAATTAAGGGAGGGATAGTAGAAATAATAAATTAGTGTTATTAGTCCATAGTTATTTCATCATTATGCTTAATAAAGAACATGTGATTATTGTGTTGATCATGAGTCATTAGTATTAGCGTTTCACTTGTACAAGGATTTTGGGTTATCCTATTTATTTTGATTAATTCATTATACATGCAAATCCCATCATTCTATTGTGGATAATTTTTTATACTTTTGTTAAGTTGATGCACAAACATCCGAAGCATTCATGGAGAAATCTTGTGATTTTGAATTTCTTAAAGTCTAAGATTTCATTTTTCCTAGTAAGACATATTTTCTTGTCATCCTCCTTGGCAGGTCTTCAAATCATTCAAGCATGAATTTCCCACTTTGAAAACTCATCTTTGAAAATTTGAATTTTTAAAAATTAGAAAATAGGGGTTCTTTCTTATCTCCTAGGTATATTTAGTCATGATATTTCATGAGAGGTCTAAGGATATCTATTAGCATTTTTAAAGAAGTTTGAACAACCTATATCTCTTTTTCACACGTGTAACTCATGTAAGACCCCACTTCCAATACGTTGGGACAATAAACTCAAGTTGGGTTACTCAATTTATTGAATTTGTGACAAAATGTGGAAGAAGATATCATTTTTCTCATTTGTGGGAGAGAAATAAATATAAAGGGACAAAGTCTTAGGAAGAGGGAAGACCAAATTTTAAGATGAAAATTTAGAGGTTTCTTGTATTTCCTATCACAAAGTTTAATGTAAGATCAAAGAGTAGTGTTTTTGATAATTTATGTGTTGGTAAACTATTATAAAGGTTTATAATTATGTCATAATGTAATAAAGGATAAGTTAATCTTATGATTAGTATTTCCTTCTTAATCATATGTTAGCGTCTTAAATGGTTCAAACTTAATGTGTTTTTGAACTAATTTTGTGCAAGGTTTTCTTTTGGTTTCTTCTTTCATATAGTTATAAATAGGTTACCAAGAAATCCCAATGAAGTATAGATATCTATTCCCTTATTATAAACCCTAGAGTACGTTTTGATGGGTGAATTCCTAGTCTTTACATTATACAAATAGTTATAGTCTTGATCAAGTGTCATTCTTACTTAAATTTATTGATACAAATAAATTTGAGAATGTATTGAGAGGATAGTTCCATTCAAGAGGGTTAAGTGGAACAATTTGTAAGTTCAATCCAGGAATTGAAGACTAAATGTCACTACAAAACCCTATGATTAACCCACATAGTCTATTACAATCTTGAGATAAATTGTATTATCCCTTTATGCATTACAAACCATAGATGCTGAAATACTTAGGAGAAGAGATTGAATAACATATGAATAGTGAGATGGAATGTGTTTGAGTTAGTCATAATCTTGAACACCACATAATTTTCCCATGTATTTCTTGTTAGAGGAATATCTATACCATAGAATGAGAGTTGTTGAACCCATATTATGGGAATGAGTTTCAAGATGGGCTTGATATAAGTGTTTGAAAGCTTAATAACATTAGAAACCATTTTATCACTACTTTGTCTCGGTCTAAAACCTTGACTTAGGTTTGGAGTCGAGTCAAACAACTATCTTAGGGAGGGTAATACAAATATGTGAGGATCCTAATAGAATCAAAAAATTATTGAAGGCACTATTTCTTTCCCCCATCATTATAGGTTTTAGTTTGGAGTATAATCCATGTCCTAGTAATTTTCAAGTTCATACCAATGAATAGGGTTATTTTTGTTTATAGTCACCTTAGAAGCTTGATAAGGACCCAACACATGTAGATGAATGAGTTAAAAGATCTAAACATTTTGAAACATGTAGCATACTAACTCCAATTTCTTAAGCCCTAGCTTGTATTGCAGACTCTATTTTCATTCATTTTCCAGTCCTTAGCATGTGAAGGCTAATTTGAACCAATGATACAATGGAAATTTGTTGATATGCTTAGAATTCTTAAGAATGTATTAGATGCGGATGTAATTCATGTTAAATATTTATCAGGAACTTAACACCTTGAAATACCTGTAATATGACTCTTGAAATTTATTCTATGCTCTAAACCCTCTCATGAACTTATTTATCAGTTTATAGCAATAAAAATTGTTACCTAGACAAATATGAGATATACTACTCCATCATAAGTTATTATAATGTTTTAATATTCTTATAATTCTATTTCCTAATATCTATAAATACTTTAACATGTTTTTGGTTAATACAATCTTTAGGTTTGTGTTGTGTATCTCTTTGGATGCCACTAGTTTGATGTGCTTAAATTCTTTGAATTATTTTCCAAATGGATTCAACACACAAATCATAGTTAATCAAGCCATAAAATACATATTTTATTTATAATTCTCGTGTCATAATGAGGTATGTTTTTATTCTTGAAAATTATTTAGATATATATGTTGTTATAACTTTGGATTCAAATCTATGAACTCAAATATGTTAATTATGTGTACCCTTGAAACATCAATCTCACGAATCCTATATAATTTTCATTATAAGCATATGTTTGTATGAAACCTTTACTTAATGTGAAGAAAATTATGATTAGTCGATTGGTGATAAAAAACTGGGTAGGTAATCATTTTGGTTAAGTGTGATCATTAGGTATGTAGTATTATCACTATCAATAATGTGTCACATTTCTTGTTCTAAGGTTGTTGAGGGTCTCTCCCTTAGGTCTCATAGAGCCTAAAGAGTGGAGAGCTAACTACATGTCTATTATTTTCCTTGAATATTCTCTTTACTAATAAGTATCCTAAAAAAAGAGGCTTCATTAATTAATCGTGTTCAATGTGATCAATCTTCATACAATTAATCTCTAATCCTTATTTACATATGCGTGGTCTCTATTACTTATAAATTATATAAAAACACTCCACATGATTTGATGTAATGTCCCCTTTTTCCAAGCCGTGGTCATACCCAAGGGGTCATGGACGCTGGGGGCTTTTGAGAAGGGGCCGCATGGTACCATTATCCATGTTTGGCATTTGGGGGTCACTTTGGACCTGGGTGACTTAAACGGGAAAAAGTAACTTTAGTGACTTTTATTTTATTGACCCCTCCATGGAAAGCAATGCGTCTAGGGTCTATTGGGGCTCTTTTGCCATGGGAAGTATATAAGGATCGGGAGAGTAAGGAAAGGCACTTTTGATATACATTTTATTGACCCCTTCTTGTGCAGCTGTTGCTGTTGCATTTCTGACTTGTGGAGTCAAATCCCACATGGACCCTAGCTTCGGTGGTGAGAGACTCATCCCTAGCTAGCAGGGCATTCTTCGGTAGTGAGAGATATACCTTAGTCTGTCATTTTGGAGCCATTTTTTGGGATGTGTACAGAGATCTCATCTGAGGTTTTAGAGGATAGATTTTGGGGGTTTTCGGGGCATTTGAGGAAGAGAATCAGTGGGCTCCCGGATCAGATTCATGACAGCCATTTGGGTAGGGCATGGCAGCTCGTTGAAGGCGCCTCCATCATTTACCGACCCCTCTTCCAAGCGTGGCAACTTGGGTCTTGGGGGAATTTGGGGAAGATAAGCAGAGGGGCTCCAGATCAGATTCATGGCAACCATTTGGGCTGGGCGTGGTAGCACGTTGAAGGTGCCTCCATCATTTTCCGACCCCATTCCAGGCGAGGTGACTTGCAACCTTTATTTGGGGGTTTTCCAGATGGTCGTTTCAGATCTGAAGGTGGAAATATTATTTCCTTTATCTGTTAATGTTATTACCATAGACCCTTAATTTCTGCTCCGATTTGGAGAGTTACGAGCCTTTGAAGTTTCCAGTTGTCTAGGGCACGCTGTGCTTTTTCTGGCAGCATTGTAATTTATGTAAAACTCCAAAACAATGTTATTATGTCCTTATAATAATATCAAGCCCTCTTCAAGTTTTCAAGCAATTCGAATGAATATTTAGGGAGATATAGATTTTATTTAGTTCGCTGTCCTCACTGTTAAAATCTGCATAAATCAGTATTTTACTTTGCTGCATTTTTCATATATTTTGTGCATTTTTAAGTGGTATCCCATTAGGGATATTTCATTTGACTTAATGGTGGGTGGTATTATATATGTATTTCCTTAATCATATGTGAGTTTGTGTCCTTTCTTCATCCACATAGTATCTCATTTATCCATATGTCATGATTTTGTTATCTCAAAGTCACCAGGTTGTAGAGTACCTTTATTTAATTCTATCTCTTGTTGCTTCTTATAAATATATTTTTATACAACTTATTATATAATCACCTTTAATCTATTCCTTTCAAATAATTGCAGCATGTATAAGCTTGTGGAAAAATCTCATCATTTGTAGTTTGAAGTGCAAATATTTTCTCCTTTTATTTCTTCATTGTGAGTGGTCCATGTAGAAAACCTACAAATTTTAAGATAAATTTCATTTCCACATAGTTTCTCATATAATTACTTGTTCTCATATGGCTTTTAATGATTTGGTTAACCAATTGATTCATCAAATTTAGTTTATATACTCTTCCAATTCACTCCTTCTAGCATGCAACACTTTAAAATATATTGTGATTAAATATTTTAAATAATAAACATAGGGTCACTTTAACACTTATAATGAGTTGAGAGACGGTAAAGGAAATATATGGAATATTCACAAATCCTCATATATATTAGGATCACATAGTTTCTCATTTATGACCTTCATCCTTTCAAACCAACCCCATGGACCCATGGGATTCACCATTATAATTAGAGTAACATAATGTAAGGTGTGACCTTTAAACCTTTGTTTTAGCGACATCATTTCTTTATATGGGTATACAAGGGGATATTTTAAAACATTCAATCATATCATGAATGGATCCTTTAATGCACTAAAAATCCTTATAAAAAAACCTTTAAATAAACAAGTATTAATTTCTCCTCTTCTTCCTTATGATTTTTGTTCAACATAACAAATTTTCCCTCCAATAATGAAATAAAAATTTAGCTATTATGACCAACACATTTTTATTTCCTCAATAAATAGGGACCCCGTTTACCCAAGATTATTCCATATGAGGTTGTGTATGGACAAACGAAATCTCTCATATCCTACCTTCTAGGTATCTTCAAGGTGTAGGCATTTGATTCAAATTTATTTCAGGAAACTCTACTTCATGCTCAAAATGATAACTTGGAATATGCTCAAAACAATATGAAGCAATATGCATATCAACATCGTTCATAATGCATCTTTAACATTAGGGATACCATTTTTCTACACCTACAACCATATATGAAATTTTCCTTGAATATCAAATGTATTTATAATTTAGCACCAATATTATATGGACCATACCATGGGCTACGATAAAGCTGGATTATTCATGTATAAGATGAACCTACTATTCCAAAAAAATAATCTTGTCTTCCATGTATCTTGTTTGTATAAGGTCCTTGGGAAATGGTTTTAGGTGTAGTAATAACTCCAAAGTTTTTATGAATAAAGATACATCATTCTCAAACCTAAAGCGATCCTCACAAAGTGAATATGTTCACTCTTTCACCATGTCGCCATTGATATTTCACTCCAAAATAGTAGATGCAACTTGGGAACCTTGCTAAAAGTTTCCATAACTCATGTTTTTGAGAAAAATATTCCTAAAGGGGAGATCATGTTTAGACCCTAGGTCCTAACCATATATTATTATTTTAATAATAGTCATGGTTTTCATTTAGCTTGGCTAAATAATGTGTATGGGAATAACCCTTGAGAATTATTAGGGTTTTCAATGAAGCTTGGGTGCTTTTGTTGTTGTAAGGAATACCCTTTAGCATTAGGCTTAGGGTTGTAATGCACATATATTGATATTATAAGGAAGAGATAAGGGATATTGTTTTTTTAAACAATATTTGTTCCAAAGTAGTCCCCCTTGAAGAGGTATACGATATACAAATATAAGTTTGAAGGTTTTGTTTTGAATTCATTAAGTATTCTATTATTTATGTTTTCATTTATTATTTCCCAAACAAGTTCCCGATATGAAGTTCCCAATTTTGCTAAATAATTTCTTAAATCATCAATAGTTGAATCATAAAAATCATATACAATTTTTTAAAAATCAACAACTTTACCCTTTTTGAAATATATATCTAATAGAAAAGAGTTGAACTACAAGGAACACATATGTAAGTTTGTAATGTTTCTCATCATACTACGAATTTACAAAATTGTAAAGTTTTAAGTTTCATTGAATATTTTTTTTGAATTTCCAATTAGTCTAGCTACTATTAATCACACCCCAAAGGTGCAATGGGGATGCCAATATGGATAGAGAGTATGCATAAAAAATCATAACATAAAATAAAGGCAAGTAAATTGAAGTAATAAGAAGAGAATAAAAATGGAATGTGACAAGCCATGTGCATTAAAAAAACTTATATATCTACATCATATTTAAGAAAAGCACCTATATTAGGAATTTAAAACATCCACATAAGACCACACATATTTGAATTTATGAATGCATTTTCCAATTTTAATCTATAAATAAAAACATTAGAATTTTAATATTCACATGTTTATTTTGGGATAAATTTTAAATGGAGGGTATATATTATGTGCATAATCAATGTAGAAAACAAGATTAAAAAATAAAAAATCAATTAACAATCAAATTGATTTCTCTCTTTTAATACCATATAATAACAATAATAAGTATGAATATGAGTTTCATAACAAAATCCTAGCATTATACATCATAAGTTCAAATTTGTAGAAAGTTAATAGATCTACGACAATTACATTAGCTCATAATGAGATTTAGATTAAAAAAATGTATTATGAAACTATAGGGAGGAAAGGTGAAGGAAAGAAAAAATATTTATGCCACAACCAATCAATAAAATTATTTTAGTTATAGGGATAACTCCATTACTGTAATTACATTAATTTTTGAAGCAATTAGGATTTTTAGAGTTGTAGAAGCAATTCTAATATTGCTAGTAATGCATGTATTTAGAGGTACTTTTACAAGATGTTTTTTTGTACAAAACAACTTAGAGAGAGGAAAGCCATGCATGAAAACACATCCATACTGCAATAAATAAACCATTAAGTTAGTGAGACGATTGCTTCCATTGTGGCATCACCCTTATTATATTTTTCCATTTTAACATCATATATTAACTATGCTAAATTGTGTGTGATTGTGGTAATAAAACCATGTCATTAGACAAAAATGGTGAAAATTTATAAAAATGAAATTATTCGAGGTGATTACATTCTCTAGAAAAGAAACATGGATTAAAAAATATTTAGATTATAAATCCATAGAGGAGGAGAAGGGAAGGAAAGTCGAGTAAGAAAACATATTCATCCCACAACCAATCAACCACATTATGTTATTTGAGAGGAAATGACCTAAAAAGTAACGTGAGAATAAATAATAACTAAATCTATAAATAATATAAGAAAATGAAATACACAAGATTATACAAGACACACAATTTACCCTAGGAAAACCATTTTAGGAAAAAACCCAACACAATAGCTTCTTTATTGTATTAGCTTAATCATTTATAATACAATAATATACTTTCAAGTTCTTCTTTACCCTAATACATGTGTGCTTATATGTAATCACATATTTAAGAAACCATCAAAGTATTATTATACTACCATGGGTACCAAAATCATTGGCTAAAACCATCCCCAACCATAAGGTCCCCAAAAATATTTTGGGGTGCTTCTATGAACCCCACTAGGGCTACCCATCCCTGCACCCTAAAAACCTAGGGCTATCACCTTTATTTCCTTGATCCATTATAATATCATACTTTGACTATGCTAAGTATGGATATGAGTGTGGCAATACAATCTTATCATTACATATTAGTAGTGTAAATTTAAAAAAATGAAAGGATTTGAGGTGATTACATTAGCTAAAAAGAGATGTACATTAATAAATGTTTGGATTATGAAGTCACAAAGGAGGAGAAGGGAAGGCCAATAGAGCACTAAAGCATACACATCCTTCTACCAATCACCCACATTACGTTAGTTGAAGATAAATGATTTAACAAACTAACACAAGATAAACAATAATAATTTAATATTTAAGCTAAAGAAAATAATAAAAATGTCATATATAAGACTACATAGTACATTTTATTTACTATAGGAAAACAATTTCAAGAAGAAAACCAATAGATTAACTCCTTTATTGCATTAAATAAAATGTTTACAATATAGTAATGTGCTTCTAAGTTGTTTCTTACCATTAGATTACCATGGGTACCAAAATCGTGGGCTATAAAAAAATGAGCTAAAACAACCCATACTCATAAGGTCCCAAAACCAATTTAGACCCCATTGGGAGATACTCATCCCACCCCTAGAATGGCGAAGGATATCACCCTTATTGTCTTGATACATTTGAATTTTTTACGGTAACAAAATATTTCCATAATACATCAATTATGAAAATTCTAAAAACTAAAAGGATTCAAAGCGATTACATTAGCTCGAAAAGAGAAGTAGAATAAATAAATTTTTATATTTCAAATCCATGGAGCGGGAGAATGAGAGGTTGATCAAGAAAAAAACATCCTCATCCCGAAACTAATCACCCACATTATGTGAGTAAAACAACCAATTACATTGTAGTTCATCACACTATATTTTTAGAATGAATGAGGATTTTCATAGATGTAGAAGAAATTCAAAGATGCAATCAAGAAAAATACATATTCATCTCACAACTATTCAACCACATTATGTTATTAATAGGGCCATGTACATTGTGGTGTCACATAAGCCTTTTTAACAAATGGGGATTTTAAGAGTCATATATTAAATTACAAGATGTGTTGAAGAGTCATATTTGACTTGGTGTAGTAAGAAATATGTTTAGAGGAAATGGTGTGAGTTTTATTTTGGATTATGAAACCAATGAGGAGAGGAGAATGTTGAGTAAGAAAACATACTCATACCATAACTGATCAACCACTATATTATTACTTGAGGACCACTTCCATTGTGGCATCACCCTTATTGGCTTGCTCCATTTTATATCAAACAAGTATGAATATGAGTGTGGTAACAAAATACTACCATTAGATAATAAAAACATCAATTTCTAAAAAAACGAAGGATTTGAGAGGGTTACATTTCCTAAAAAAGAGATTTAGATTAAGAATATTTGTAGTATGAACAATTCAAGGAGGGGAGATGAATGTTGATAAAGAAAACATATTCATCCATGCAACCAATCAACCAAATTATGTTAAGAGGTAAAAATTCATTGTGGCCTAACATTAATTTTTTAATGGATGAGGATTTTCATATCTCGTATAAGCTATTCAAATATGCACTCGAGAAATCAAATTTGTTCAAAGACACAAAAATCAACCACATTATGCTACTATGAGATCCACTTCCATTATGACATCACATTAATATTTTGAATGATTGGGTGTATTTTTAGTCTCAAAAGAAATTCCAAAATGCACCAAAGAGGCATATCCTACTTGTGGTAGTACAAAATGTATTTAGAATAAATTATATGATTTTTTAATTATAAAGCCACCAAGGATATAGGAATAACGAGAAAGAAAATATAATCATCCCAAAACAAATCAACTATCATGTTAGTAAGAGGTTCACTTCTACTATGGAGTAAACCTTATTTGTTTTCTCTATTTTAATATTTTATATGGATTATGTGAAGTATGAATATGAGTTTGGTAACAAAATCCTTCTAGTAGACAACAAAATTCCAATTTCTACAAAATGAAATGATTTGAAGGTATTATATAAATAAAGATGCAAAATATTTTTAGATTAAAAATGACATTTGGATCATGAATCCATAGAGGATGATATATGAAGGTCTAGTAAGAAAACATACTCATTCAACAACCAATCACCCAAATTATGTTAGTAAGAGTTCTAGTTCCATTGTGGCATAACATGAATATTTGAATGAATGAAGTTTTATAGAGCCATAGAGCCAATTACATTATGTACCAAAGAGGAATATCCAGATCAGGTAATAAGACATGTATTTAGAGGTATAGGGGAGGGATGAGAAAGAAAACATACTCATCCTACAATCAATGAACCATTAATTTTGTAAAAGGGTCACTTCTATCGTGACATTACCCTTATTAGCATAAACATCATGGTGTATTGTGTTTTATATATTGTTCTAGACCAATACTATAATTTTCCAATGTGAAATTAATTTATTGATTGAATGAGGAAATTTATAATAGAGGAGGAAAGGGGAAGGAGAAATCAGAAAATAATCTCTTCCCTCAACCAATTAAGCATTACATTTTCTTATATTGTGGCATCAACCCTACTAGCATAAGGAGCACAATATATTGGGGTTTATTTATGAGCATCCCACTACCAATAATTTGTTATGTTATAAGAGGGCCACTTCAATTTTGTATTCACCCTTATTTTATTACTTCATTTTAACATTATATATTGACTATGCTAAGTATACATATGAGTGTGGTAACAAAATCATTCTAGTAGACAACATAGTGCCAATTCTTACAAAATGAAGTGACCCAAATGGATTATATTAGCTAGAAAAGCTATTTAGATGAAACAAAATGTATCATGAAGCCACAAAGGAGGAGAGAGGAAGGTCGATAAAGAAAACATACTCACCCCACTACCTATCATCCACATTATGTCAGTAAAAGTGATAGTTCCATTATGTCATCACATTAATTTTTGAATGCATGATGGGTTTTAGATTTGTAGAAGCAATTCCAAGTTGTACTAAAGCGATATATAAAACTTGGGTAGTAAGACATGTATTTAGAGGTACGAGAAGAATAAACAAGAAATCATACTCATCATATAACCAATCAACCATTATGTTAGTAAGAGGACCAATAATATTTTTACATCATCCGTATTAACATAGGGATCATGGTATATTGTGTTTTATATATTATTTTTGACTTGAAGCTTGTAATGATGGACAACATGAGATTAATTTATTGAATGAATGATATTTTTAGAATAGAGGAAAAGAGGTGAAGGTCAAACAAGTAAAAATATTCTTCCCACAACCAATCACATATTTTGTTAGTATTACAACTAATTCAATTGTAGCATCACCCCTACTAGAATAAGGATCATGGTATATTGGGATTTATATATTATTGTAGAACTAGTCTATCAACCATTATGGGAATAAGTTTTTAAATGAATGAGGATATGTAGAGTCATATAAGCAATTCCAAGATGCATTGAATAGGCATATTCGACTTAGGTATGAAGGAATGTATTTAGTGGAAATTGTACATTAATATTTTTCTATTATCAATCCACAATGAAGTAATATGGGAAGTTCGAGCAAGAAAATATACATTAATTTTTCGTGCAATTTCCACTAAAGTTAAAGGAGAATTTATATTTTTAGTTTTTTTGCACAATTGTAATGGGGAATTTATAATCTTCATTGATTTCAAAATTTTCAAACATTCCATTGGAAAACATTATGAAATTTATTTGCACTAAATTTTAATTTTTAAAAACATGAAATTGAAAGAGAATTTAAAAAATTTATCGACAAGCTCGATAAAATTTAACTTTAGGGACCGGAAAAATAAAGCTATAACAATTAAATTTCCAAAGAGATAAAGTCTAAAATTATAAGGATTGAAATGTTCCAACATTTTTGTAAATTTGGTTCTATAAATAAACTCGTCATGAGTGTTAAATTATGAATGGTGGAGTTACTACCCTAAACACAAAACCAACAATCATTTAATGAAAAACTTACACTCTGGGGCTTACCCAACTTGTTGACTAAATGAAGATTTTTAGAGTAGAATAATTTATAAGATGCACTAAATATCCACATTTGACTTATTGTTGTAAGGAATTTATTTATAGGAAAGGAAAGACTAGGCAAGAAAACATACTCTTCCTACAACAAATGAACCACTACATTAGTAAGAGGGCCACTTTCATTGTGACATCACCCTTAGTTGCATAAGGAGAATGGTATATTATGTTTTATATGTTGTGAATGAGAATTTATTTATTTTATTAGTGAGTTTAATAAAATTCAACATTAGGGACGAGAAAAACAAAGTTATAACAATTTTCAAGGAAACAGGATAAAGTTGAAAATTATAAGGATTGAAATGGCTTGACATTTTGTAATTTTGAGTTATAAATGGAATCTCCATGATTTTTATTGAAGATAGTCAAGTTACTACCCTAAACACAAAACCAAGTAATCATCCAATAAAAGCCTTGCATTGCGGGGACTTCACCAATTTTTGAATGAATGAGGATTTTTAGAGCATTAGAAGTAATACCAAGATGCAATCAAGAGGCATATCCGACTTAGGGTTGTAAGAAAAATATTCAAAGGAAAGGGAAGGCCAAACAAGAAAACATACTAAACTTATAACCAATGAACCATTATGTTAGTAAGAGATTAACTTTCATTGTAACATCACTCTTATTGGCATAAAGAGCACGATATATTGGGTTTTATATATTGTGAATCAATCCTATCAACTAATATGGGATTGATTTTATATGTGATTAATTTTTAAATGAATGATAAATTTTAGAATATAGTAGTAGAGAGGAATTATGAATAAGAAAACATACCCTTCTGCAACATATCAATCATTATGTTAGTAGTACTATAGTTGTTTCCATTGTGGCATCACCCCCTGTTAGCATAAGGAGCATGATATATTGGCATTTATAGATTTTTGCAAACCAATTCTATCAAAAATGTGGGTTACTTTTTAAAATGATTTAAGATTTGTAGAGTTGACTAAGAAATTCCAAGATGCATATTTGACTCAGGGTCGGAAGGTATGCATTTAGAGACAATTGTATAGGAATATGTTTTTGGATTATGAAGCCAAATAAGAGGAAGAGGGGAAAGATAATAAAGAAAACATACTTAATTTTGAGGTGATTTCCACTAAAAATAAAGGAGAATCTATATTTGTAGTTGATTTATGCATAGTTGCAATGGTGAATTTATAATATCCAATGAATTTGACACTATCATTGGAAAACAATATACAATTTATTTTCAATAAATCTAAATATGAAAAATACACAAATTTGAACAAGAACACAAATTGTTCTATCAATGAGTTCGATAAATTTTAAAATATTTTAAGATAAATGAGATAAAGTCTAAAATTATAAGGGTTGAAATGTTATATGTTTCTATTCAATGTTCTCGTCGTATCTTTAGTGTTGTAGATGGACTCATTTGGGAGCTCCACTTTTGGTAGTGGAGTTACCACCTAAACAAGAAACCAAGAATCGCAGTGGAAACATTGACCTTTGTAGGGATTCCTGGGTTATGTGTTCCCTTATCACCTTTGCATAATGAAATTAAAGTCGTCCATCATCTTCAACATCATGTCAAAATATATCTCCATGAGGTTTCTTTTGGCTGGCATGTCGGGGATTTCTTGAATTTTTGAATGAACGAAGAATTTTACAAGAGTATAAGTAATTCCAAGATGTGCCAAAAAGGCATAACTAACTCGGGGTCATAACGAACTTATTTATAAGCAAGGAAAGGCCAAGCATGAAAACATGGTCATCATGTAACCAATAGAAAATTATATTAGTAAGAGGGGCACTTTCATCGTGAAATCACCCTTATTGGCATAAAGAGCATGGTATATTGGGTTTTATATCTTGTTGTGGACCAAGCCTATCACCAATGCGGGCTTAATTTTATATGAGATTACTTTTTTGAATGAATGATAAATTTTAGAATAAAGAATAAGAGGGAAAGTTTGAGTAAGATCTTGTGGAAAATCAACCATTATGTTAGTGGTATAATTGTCTCCATTGTGGTATCACTCTTACCGGTAAGTAAGGAGTATCGTATATTGGGGTTTATATATTGTTGGAAACCAAGTCTATTAACCAATGTGGAATGATTTTTGAATGAATGAGGATTTCTAGATTTGTATAAAAATCCAATATGCATTGAATACACATATTTGACTCAGTGGTATGAATTCTTACGTTTAGAGACAATTGTATATGAATTTGTTTTTGGACTATGGGCGACATACAAGGAAGAGGTGAAGGCCAAGTGATGCAGAACATCAAGGTTAAGAAGGAAATATTGGTTTTCTTAACAATTTTGGCTTGAGTAGGTGTTATAGGTCATTTAGGGTCATTAGGAATGGGTTCCAACCCATATCTCCCCTCCATTGTTTGTAAATCTTTCAAATTCCATTTTCCCTCCAAAACTGCCTTTTTGAAAATTTGAATTTGTAAGAGGGTTTAAAGGGTGTTTTCTCATGATGTACTCCATGTGAGGCCATGAAACTTTATGGAGGGATTATTAAGGCCTAATTTGAATAAAATAAATGGTTGTTAACTCCTTATGAGTTCCCACATGTGCAAGTTGGGTCACCACCCTAGTCACAAAGGTGTAGTAGTTTGTCAGAATCGCCAAGTAATATGAAAAAAAAATAAAGTATTCATATCAAAGAGGGAGAGGAGGTAGAGGAAGTAAGAGGGGGTAGGTAGGTAGGAGGAAACCCTAAGAATTCATGGGATTCTGTAGTTTTTCAGAGAAAGATCATGAAATTTGTAGGTTCTTTGTTGAAAGAAGCTTTGTAAGTTTGGAAAATGATGAATAAAGAAGAAAGGTTGTGTTCTATGCATTATATTGATGGTTGAGCTTGAGGGATGAATGATTTTATAGGTATATCAATATTTTGTGTTTATTTATTATTTCTCGTACTCAGAATGATGTATGCAGGCATGTAGAAGGAAAAATGTTAGATGTTCTTGAGAAGTTTTACATGTTTTCTTGTATGGAAGTATACTTTCTTGCATAATAAATCATGTGTAGGGTTAGAAGATTGAATAAGGGAGGTTTCAGAGAATTTTAAAATCCTTGGAGTGATTAGTTTTTATTATGTTCATTAATTATTCACAAAAAGATAGTAAATTGTCATGTACACAGTCATGTACAACCATGAAGGCTGAGTGCGATGAGTTTAAGAAGTTTTGGAAGCATGGGTAGTACAAAAAATTGAAGTGGAATGTTTTAAGGAAAAGGGAGAAAGTGTATTCCACGTTTGAGGTGATGGTTTGGAGCCTATATCTTATTTGTAAAAGTAAAGTGAAACTTGCATGCTTGTTGTCTTGTTAACTTAAGCTAGGGTTTAGTGAAGGTAAAAAGAGCATATCTTGAAAAATAACCATGGGATTTGCATAAAAATTTAGGATAATATTGATAGGGGTAAAATAGAAGCGTGTGCATAATTTAGGCATGTATAATGTGTTTAAGGATCAAAAACCCAAAAAATCATTCAAAATGTCTTGTTTTGACCTCCTTGTGGACTGTCATGTTTAACTTGAGTTAGGAGCCATGTTTAAGGTTGATATTTTTATAAAATGATCAAGAATAGACATAGATAAATATTTGAATTTTTTTGAAATAAATGTTTGGGAAGGCCTTCAAGTGTATAAGAAAAATCAGATAAAATTTTGAATCAGAACCTCTTTGTTGTTTTGAATTCTTATACCTAGAAAGACTCTTAAATGTTTGGAACTTATGCAAGAGAAATATTGAAGGAGTTTAGGCATGTTAAAATCAAGCATGAGAAGTGTGTGGAGGGATTGAAATGACCTCATAACTAGTACGGAACACAAGAACTCATAATTCAGTCCTTAGAAGTTTGTTTTGACAGTTTTTACTTGTGTTGTTTAATGAAGTTTGGGAGTCTTAGACTTGAATCCAAGAACATGTTTGAAACAAAAATGAGATTTGAATATACTCCTAATTATTTCTTCATCACCGAGAAAACAAACATACTTAATTTTCATGTTATTTCCATTGTAATTAAAGGAGAATTTATATTTGTAGTTGATTTATGTGCAATTGCAATGACGAATTTATAGTCTTCAATGAATTCAACATCATCAAACATTTTAATAGAAAAAATTATGAAATATATTTGTAATAAATTTAAATATGATTTTTTTTTGAATTTGAAGAAGAATTAAAATTTTCTATCAACAAGTTCGATAAATTTTAACATTAGGGACATGAATTTTTTTAATAGTTTTCAAGAAAACAAGATAAAATCTAAAATTATAAGGGTTTAAATGCCCAATGTTTCTTCTAAATGTTATTTTCTCCATATTTTCCCTTGTAAATGGACTTTCCAAAATTTTAAACCCTAAACATGAAACCAAGAATCACACAATGAAAACCTCTTACTCAAAGGGATTCTGTAATGCCCCTCTCGTTACCACCTTTTCAACTCTTGTTGTGTGATCTTGCATTGGTCTTGGTTTGGTAGAGTTCATCATTCTAATTGTCGTGCTTACGATTTTGATGATTCGGAGATTGAAACAATTAAATACGATATAGGAAAAATAGTATCACCTTCTTAAAATTGAAATATTAGATGTTGTTAAAGGATAAAACTCATTATATGGATATTTTGCCTCGGTGGACCATCTTTCAAAGGTCAAGAGAACAATTGTCTATAATTAAGAAAGCTCTAAAATTCAAGATTCCGAGACGCTTTATCTTGATGGGAGTCAAGTCCCGTGCTTTACAAGTTATTACCACCTCCGTGGTGGTTAGGAGGACTCTTGCAACCTTTGACGCAAGGTGCATCCACAAATAACAAGGTCACTTTCTTTGTATCATAATTACCTTTATTAAATTTAATGAAAATAATTACGGGATGATAATAAGTGTCTTATCAGGGAGTTGTTGAAGTTCAGGGAATAACAAATTGTAAAATAATAAAATAAATCATGAAATTAGCATAATAGAAGAGTTTTCATTTAAAAATAAATAATTCATTAATATTCTAAAATCTCTCCAAATTCTTGGGGCATGGGCCAACCTCATTTCAAGAAGAATTAATGTAAATTTTTGGGTATTGTGAGGTTGCATACGTGAGAGGATTCTGGGAATTTTTTCTTGGCTTATGAGGATATGCCCAGCCTTGGGAATGAGATATGTTTTCTTATTCCCTGAAAACATCTTCCTGTATGCATCATTTCCTTAATTTCTTACCTGCTTATTTTGCATGGGAATTTGGAGGGCCTTGGGCCAAACTCTACTCCCTTTTGATAGCATCCTCCTTTCATGTGTGTAATGGGAGCTCAATCAGGTTTGGACAATCTGCCAAAGACTGATGGACAGAGGAATTTTGTCATGTGTTGTGGCTGCAAGTGCCCTGGAGGACATGTTTTCAAATGTGGAAATAGACTAGGCATGTGACCTATTGAAAGAAAGGAATTTCAAGAAATGCACATAATGAGTTTGTTGAATAGGCGTTTGACAGGAGTTTAGCAAAACTCACCTAACCTTTTCCAGCATACACCCATCTCGTACCTAAATGGAAGCTTTGTAATAGGTTATGGAAGACTTTGGAAGCATACGCAGAGCCTGTGAATTGTTTGAAAAAATTGTCTGAAAGAAACGTGGGCTTGTTGACAACAATGATTGTTGGATGTGCAATGTGGTAGCTTGCGCAAGGAAAGGGGACTGTTTGATAAATTGCTTCCTGAAAAGCGATGGGGTGTGTGGACAGTTTCCAGACTCCATAACCTATCTAGCATCTGCCCAGCCTGTGTTGTTAGGAGCTTTTGAGAAGGCCATGGACAACTGTCAAAGCATAATAAAAGAGGATTTTTGTCTCATGTGGTAGCATGCACGTAGCATGTGAATTGTTTGACTAAAATCCTTGAAGAAATGCAGCCTCACAGGCCTGCAATGATTGTTGGATGCGCACAAAATGGGAGCTCTGGGAACATGGTATGGAAACCCGTTAAATGATAGTTTAAAGTGGATTTTTTTGTCAGATGATTTGTTGCAATGTGAATACCCTCTTTGATGTGTATGAAAATGTGGAAGCATGATCTTGGCACACAAACGGTTTTGACAGAATACCTAGGAGAAGTGTGGGTCTTTGGGTTCACCTTTGGTGTTTTGATTTGAATTGGCCATTGGTTGGCCGCTCCATATGCTTGCCATGTATTAGTTGGTCGTTAGAATTTGGTGGCATACTTAGTAGAAAAAATTGTCAGTGTTGTGAGTTGGATCTCTTGGTATGGAGCTCGATAACTTGGTTTGGAATAGATGGTTGCTCCTTTGATGAGCAGCGATTGGCATTGAAATGTCTCACTCCACCAACCCAGTTGTGAGCTCAGTTCTTACTCGCCTCCGAGCTCGATTTCAACCCGACCTTGACTCGCCATGTGTGCCTTGTCAGATCAATCCATGCATGATCATCTTACCCTCCTCGCATGATTTTAATTATTCTAGTTTTCTTATTTTAATGTAGTAGAAAAATTAAACTAAAGTAGAATAAATTATCGGTGAACTAAATGAGACGTAGTGGCTTATAACAAATTTACATATATTTTTGTATGAAACTAGAAAAGTAATCTGGAATGTAAACTCTACTCCCAATATACCTCATGAGATATTTGGAAAAATATTATATTAGTGTTGAATACCAAAACCACACGGTTGGCGGGATAAACGGGAACTTGATACAAACTAGTACTTGACGATTTTGTGTAATGTTAATAAAACCTATTTTCTTAGAGGAGCAAAACATCCCTATAACCACGAAATGAGAAAAGCAAGCTTCCAACCAAACCCCAGGTGGTCCCTCGGATATTTGGTTGACCTCATTTCTTCACACGTTTAGGATCCCAATGAGCATGTTCATAGCTTTAAACAACTGTTGAAAGTTAAAAATGTAGTTTGGTTTTGACCCACCATTGTGGCCTTGGGGGTAGAAATGGTTTTGGCTTCTACATACCTCTAGTATTTCTTCATGACAATCACTACAAACCATCAATTTGGAGAAAAACATTTTGTAAGCTAGTTTTCCTGATAGGTTTTGTAGGCCTCCGGTCGTTGGGCGACGAGGCCACTTGGGTGCATTTTTCAATCGGTTGCTCGAAAAGACAAGTGCCATTTTAATCCTATTTTCTAGTTAGGGGCTTTGTACTCTGAATGTTTCCCTGTATATAGGGAAATAGGTACAATTTTTCTAGGATTTTTTTCCCTTGTGTGTTTGAGTCTTGAAGATGGTTTTTGAGCGCTGATTTTTAACAACTTGTCTTAATTTGACATTTTTGGAAACTTGTGACTAAAGGGAGAAAATTGTCATATAAACTTATCCAAGTAAAACAA
Organism: Taxus wallichiana var. yunnanensis; assembly: GCA_018340775.1. NCBI lineage: Eukaryota > Viridiplantae > Streptophyta > Pinopsida > Cupressales > Taxaceae > Taxus > Taxus wallichiana. Next base: position 238,027,245 of record CM031238.1, on the reverse strand, counting down.
TGATCAGGAAACCTTGTAAACATAAAAAATGATTGTAGGAAACCATATTGACGCTTGTTTGAAAAAATTTGAATGTGGGAAGAAATGGTGTTTTCCTCTCTCTATATATCCCTCTCATTGGCTTTTGGAAACGAAATGAAATGGAATTGTATTTCTTACTTCCTTTGAAGTGTGTTAAATATAGTTTCATTATTGTTAGAAAACTGTGAAATCATATATCGTGCTTGGTTGTAGTTTGATGCCATGCCAACAGTTGTGTTGACCATGCGGTGGTTGCAGGTACATGGGACAAGAAGAAAATGGTAGCGTTGCTTGTGCTTTTGTAATATGGAATATCATTGAAATATACATGTAATATTAAATAGATGTATCAACATTATTTTTATGAACATGAATGTTATTTATTGATTATTTTGTGATGAGTAAGAAATTGTGTTATATTGGTGTATTGGGAAAACATGCATTCTATTTGGGTATGATCTTGATTATGAGTTTGTATGTTGTTCTATGGTTTAGATGTTTTGAAACAAGCTTCTATAATGTTAATTATTGTTTTCTCCCTTAATACTTATGTTGATGGTAGAAACTTTCTATTCCTAAACTATCAAAGGACCTGTGCTCTTAACCCTTGTTGTATATCTCTCTCTTAAACGAGTCTTGTATAGCCTTATAATACCCTATCATTGTAGAAAATACTTAAACCTATCTCATGTCATTTCTTTCCTTTTACCCTTGAATGATCTCATTGTGAGATCTAAGTGTCATGAGTGAAGTCAATACTTGTTTACCTTCACATTAAATCCTCATGTTTGACTCCATTAACCCCTCTCTTGCATCTAATTGATCTATGGGAGGTTGAATTTCTCTAATGTTATCTTGTATCAAGTTGTAGATTCCTTTAGCATTGTGCTTACTTGTGTGTCATTCACCATATAGGGTTTCTTGTGCTCATGGAAGTATGCATGTTATTATAGTTAAGGGTGCAATACCCCTTTGTGACATGATTGATGTATTGTTTATCAACATTTTAGATGGTTGTCTTTTATGCTTAGTCTCCTAGGAAGGGCTAATCATTGTACGTGTATGGGATCTTAAGAGCAATAAGAAAGGTAATGTTTATTCTCGAAAATGTGATCAAGTATACCTTGGAAAACTATAAAGTGAGGTGGCACCTCACTTATTACCTTAAACAAAATCTTGACTCATGTAAAAATGATTGATATAAGACTGACATATAAGTGAAACTTGGAGTTATCTTATAACTTAGTTAGGCTTTCTTTTGTTATTGAAAGTACTTATAAAATACTCCACGTGAATTAGATCATTCGAGAACATAATATCTTATCTAGAAAATGAAACTTATAATGTATAACTATTAGAAACGACTCTAACCTATTATCATAGTATAACAACAAAAATAGTCCTTTGTGAATGAATTTGTTAATAAACTTTAGAGTTTAATTTGTATTCTTGAGGTGTAAGTTTTTGAAAGAAATTAAAATTTTGAGGTTTGTGAGATTAAGGCATTGAACCACTCCAAAATTGACTTTTAGTTGGACGTAGAGTCCTTGAGTGCAAATGGAAGTAAATTAAAACCTGGGACCCTTTCTTATGCTATTGGTGTTTAAAACTTTAGCCAACTATGTCTATCTAAAAGTTGTCCCTAAGATGTTGTCCTTTTGAGCAAACAAAATATGGAATCCTTTTACTTTAAACCAATGTTAACTCTTTTCGTGTGATTAAGTGTACTTGTTATAAGTTAAATCTGAAACGAAATAATTAATATGTATCGTTGTGAATGAGATTACATGCTCCCATGATAAATGGTTTCGAGACCTATAAGGTTAAATAAGGGAGTGTAAATGGTAGTGAAGAGGGAACCATCTTAAATTAAGTGTTAAATGAAATAAAGGAAATGCAATCTAGAGAAGGAGGAAAAAGTATGTTTCATGTCAAGTGCTCTTTGAACCTTAAAGGCTAATAATGAAATATGATTACAATAAAGAGTTAAACCTAAAAATTTGATATTGTGGAATATATCTATTTGTGAAGCTCATGTTGTGGTCATGTCATGGTTTCAGACTTGCTCATGTATATAAGTGTGGCCTATTGGTTTGCATCCTTTGTCACCTTGCTATTTTCATGGCCTTCATGTTAGTGTAAACATTCCATGTAGTGTTGAGTAATATCTTTTGAGTCCTTAGGGTGTCGTATAGTTGTATCAAGTCAAATGAAATTCAAAAAAAAAAAAAATTCTAGTATATGTGGTCTTGTGTTTAGGTCCCACATGGATGGGCACTACAACTCCCCAATTTGTGTGTGTTCCCTTCTCACCCTTGCACGAGGGCTTGAATTCTTTTTCGTCTTCAACATTATGTCAGAAAATATCCCCACAATCATTCTTTTAGTTGACATGCCACCCACTACCATGTTGATGACTACCCTTGGATTTTCCATCCTTTGTCACAAATACATAAATGAACCATTAAGATGTTTTGAAATGCATTCAATATGTACATTTTTCCTATAAAATTACATTATGACAATTGAAAGTTGAGGTCAAATTTTTACTTTATCTTCACTAAATCTAATCACTAAGGAACTAGATTAAATATTACATCGACTCAAAAATAATGTTCACGACATATAAAAGAACAACATTGAAACCCCAAGGTTTCCCATGGGACTTGTGGGTCGTTATGAGGGTTTCTAATTTTTATTAAATCCAAAGTTTGTATGGGTTAAGTCCACAAAATTTTTAATCTTAGTTGCTAATAATTGAGGTGTATTCAATTCCATAAAATTCTTTCGAGTACAATCCTAACTCCATCCCTTATTTATTAGTATCTCTTAAAATTTGTAGCTTGGTGAATGGTTAGGCAACACCTTTTACACCATTGTATGCACCATTGGACTACAACCCATTGGATATGACTTTTATTTTTCATAACAATGGTAATTCATACAAAGACCGAGCTTGTATGACTATGGTCCGTCTCTTTACGGAAAATGTTCAACATAAATTTATGCGGATCACCCAAACAGATACATTGTATGTCTACACAATGGTTGTCTTTCAATTTGAACACATTAAATTTTGAAGATAATAAGCAAAAAAATCACGACAAGAAAGTAGGGAGCTCATTTGAGGATTATGAGTCAACACAAATAATCTTCAATTATTCATCCTCGAGATCATTGTATTTGTGGGTTAATAAGAATTTGAACCCAAGAATGAGTTAAACTCATGAACTCCCTATGCAAAAAACAATAATGGTGAACTCTCCTAGATTTGAATTTAAGACCTCCCAATAATATATCATGGAGTATGATCTAAAATGTTAATTATATTGATAGACATTAGACAATCGTAGTTGGGGTGTGATGGTATTTTGTAATGTCAACAAGTTGTTAACAATTAATTTTGTATCTTGAGTTCAAAATTCATTTGACCATCACATGGTAATTTAAACTTTATATTTAATGTCCATTTGAGCATCACCTTGAAATTTTTCTTTTTCCTTGAAAAAGTCAATCAAAAAATCTTAATATCTTGGCCATAGGTGGAATTTGTAATCCATCCTTTTAATAGAAATATTTTTCGGTAGATTAATACTATTTGTAATCAATCTAAGATTAATTTGGAAAAAGGTAATATATTTATTGATCAATATGGTATGCGAAAAACCAATATAAAGACCTAGAAAATGATTATCCCTTAATGTTTATCATATACATACATACATACAAGTTAAAAACCTACAAACACAATTGCATCTTATATTATTACTCCAAATTTAATTCAATACATTTTTCTTATTACACCAAGATGTGTTCCTACAATGGTAGCCGTGGTTGTAATGGAGTGAGTTATTCACTTTTATTCTAGACAATAAATTGTACGTCTATTTGACCGTCACATGACAGTTCATCCTCAAATGTTTTTTTCTTTTTCTTAGAGAAGTTAGTCAAAATATAGTAATATCTTGGCCATGTAATAATGTTTGTGCCCCCTTTTTTAATAGATTTTTGCATATCAACACAAATCACCATCTATCATAAATGGATGATAATTGATAGAGTATTTAATGAAATTATTGATTAAAGTAGTATATGGATAAACTAAGCTAGGAACCTTTAAATTATAATATATTGATGTATTTGATGTAGATATGTTTATTATAATACTTTTTTATTTTTTTATTTTTTTGTATACTTATATAATACTACACTAGCATAACTATATAGGTGGTATTTTAGATAGATGTATTTAAGATATATATACTAATATTTTTGTTGTAGGGATTAGTTGCACAAAATTTTTAGGCTTACCGCCAGAGGGTTTCCATCCCACCAAATTTGTCCAGGTATGATTCCAACCTCATCCCTTATTTATTGGTATCTCCTAAGAGTGGAACCCTGACGGATAACTAAGCAACACCTTTTATACAATCATACGCACCGTTGGACCACAACCCATTTGATAATATATCTATACTAATATTAATATATGTGAAGAAAATTATTGAAAGAGTATAAATACTATGAATCTATATAACATTGAGTGGTTTATTGTTGATATTGAATTTCTTTCCACAATAATCACCTACACCAACATAGTCATATTCAATATACGCTAATTTTTGTTTTCTATTTTATTATCAAAGACAAATAATTATGTTAATTGTCAATCAAGAAGTGCCAAAGTAACTCTAATCTTTCTCTTAGTGAAGCATAACTAAGAGGATCTAAGCCTAAATATCTAAGAAAATAAAAGTCATAACATATCAATTTTTTTGTAGTTTTGAGGATTGGTGAATATCCTGTGAAGCTCTAATACAAGATGAACGCCACAGAATAACTTTCTGAACTGCCTTCAAATACCCCCACTCTGTGCACCACGAATAAATCAAAAAATAAAACCCATAATACAACATTAAAAGTTGCTGTATGCAAATCTATATTTAGCAGCCATCCACTACATTTAGCAACATTTTTATTATTGAAACAAAATCCTTTTAAATGCATGCCGAGAGCCAACCCAAAACAAGCAAACCCACTGTACATACAGTTAGAACGTCCTTGTTCTTCCAAAAGCTAAAGAGGTACCCACAAAAGAAAAAGCAGTACTTAAAGCTGAAGAAGAGAAGCATTGATCAGTAATAATTATTGAGTAAATTGTCAGAAAAATTGAGTAGATTCCTAAAGAAACATCAATTTCTGGTCGTAAACAGATTGTCTGGACTCTGTCCATTTGTCTCTGGAATGATTTTACCTTCTTAAAAGGTGGAGAAAAAACAGCTAAAAAGATCAGACAATCTCGACTGTTATCTGCATTGATAGGTGTACTTATCCTTATTATAATGCACGCCAAGCTGATCAGCTCTGGGCGAGCATTAAATTTATTTTTGACTTTAGCAAAGTTTGAGAGAGATTTTCTGAAGGTGCTATCTGAAAGTTGGCATTATTAAATGTGAGGAGGTAGGGAACATTTGATGGGTCCATATTATCCATAACTATTGGGGCAGAGAGGGTCCACTGGTGTTGATGAGAAATGATAGTTTCTACTGGAGAAGAATCTTGTAAAGATAACCTAGTCACATCTTTAGGGACCAGCCTGACCCCTCCTTGCATTCCCATAAAGAAACTCCTTTTATTTTCAATTTTAGTGGATGATCTTACAGGGTACGTACCTATTTAATATTTTCCTTAGGAGACAGAATGGTTACAAAATTACATAGAAAGATGTGTAGACACTTAATTTTAGTAGTTGAGTACATGAGTGCCAAAGGTGTTTACTAGCAATTGCCTTTACATATGTAATGTTACACTTGAGTCAACGAGCAAGGTTACACTTAGTTGATGAGTTTGAAAGTATATAGTTTTGTTGCAATTATATTATATGGCAGAAAACAATAAACTTGAAAATAGCGGAGACATGTAAAGTATATTGTTATATAACATGTATATCTTATTGGAAACCTAAAAACATAAATTCAAGAATCTTGAAATTAGAAAGTTGAAAACCCTGAATTTGTAAACAAAGAGAACACAAAAAGGAGGTTGATATAAAATGTGTCTATCTTGTTTGAAACTTGGAACCCGGAAAGCCTTTATTAGAGCCATAGAGGAAAGTGAAATAAACATTGATGGTTCTAATATTTCAATCTTAGAAAATGGAAAACAAGAAAACAAAAAAGTAAATTGATGTAAAGCATGGTCATCCTATTGAAAACTGGGAACCAAATTCAAAACCCAAAAATGTCAAAATGCGAAACCTACAAACAAGAACTTGATGACCTCTTAACCTAAAGGAAAAATAAGCAAATCCCAAAATCCGAAACTAAAACATTGAAAACACAAAAATTTGAAACTTGAATCTTGAAAGAGTTGAGCTTAAAAACTCCCAAAACTTTGAAACTTGAGTCTCACAACTCAAAAACTTGAAAACCATAAAATCAAGTCCTAGAAACCCTAAACATGAAATCCGAATCTAGAAAGCTTTGAACCTAAAAACCCTAAAAAAAAACCCAAAACACAAGAAATACATTAATATAAAACACACCCCAACCGAAACTTGAAATCCTAAACTAAAACTTGAGGCACAAAACATGAAAATTAAAATCCTGAATTTGAAAACCACTACAACGCAAAAACACGAAGACACTTAAAACTAAAATAACTTGAAATATTCGAACCCTAAAATATTTGATCCCGAAACCCGAATAGTACAAACCACGAAATCCCCCAACAAGTAAACCTTGAAAGCATGTCCAATGTTGGGAAATAGATCAATGCAGATAGTGCAAAGTGAAGTAGAAACTTAAGTAAATCTAATGCCAAAAAGATGAAAGACAAACATGAATCTCAAAACAACACAAAGCATAAATGAAGAAAAATATATAGACATAGGTTCATCCTCTAGGAAAACCCTATCAAGTGAAAAACCCAACAACAAGTATATTTCTTATTACACTTAATCTAATACAACCAAACAACAAGATCTCGAACAAGCTTTTATTTCAAGATTTTTAGCAATTCATGCACAACATTTTGCAACTACAATAATGACTTTCAATACTATAGAGTATTCATCACTTAACATGCTCAGTACACTAACTCATATACTTGGATGATGTCTCTTACATTTCATTCTTCATCCTAGAATTGATTGTTATTTATAACAAAATATTAACCCCAAAATAGATGTCACAACTACTTTTAATGATTAGCTCCTAAAAATCAGCATGTTCTAAAACATATGCATGCTTTAGAACAACCTAATAATTATTCTAATAGAGAATCTTAATATTCCCTCTAACAACTACCTAATTCTCATTTTACATGTCACTCAACATCTTGATTATCTCGACAAATGTTTGACAACACATAACAATCACTATCTATAGCGATCACCATATGTATTTGTTGCTCTCAATGTTACGTAACTCTTGTGTGCATCATAATATAACTCCCATTGGTCTCCCACACACTCCAACATAGTTTGTATTACACTTCTACACCTCCATATCATATTCCATAATTCTCGAGTTCCCACACGCTTACATGCATGTTTATAATTGAATTATGCAATTCTACACAACTCTAACACTAGGCACTAGAGCTACACATTATTATGCGATAGTTATTATGCAATACAACCACTATGCAATATGCCTTGCACATTTCCATGCAAAGTTAAAACATTCCTAACATTCTCACTCTTATTTAACGATCTGTGCATAAAGGGAGCACAAACTCATTCCTCTATAGATTCATGTAATCAAGCCCATACTTTTCCTACATCGGATAAACTTCTCGGTAGTTATTTCTTTGGTCAATGATTCCAAAAATTCAAATTGGTCTCCACCTTCTTAAGTAGTACCTTTATTTCCTCCATCATTTCCCTTATAAAATGATATCACACATTAATTTGTTTAATGTATTCATGATACTTAGGGTTCTTTTTTGGAAAAATCACACTGTGAGTCACAATCTATCTCGCAATGTTCCCTATATGAGCCCAATTATAGACCAAAATATCTAAAACCACATTGCATCCTTTCTTGCATGAGGTATTACCATTTACTACACTTTAATTGTAACATCCCAAATTTCTAATAAATTAAATTAACTATGGTTACGTCTAATCAAGATTAGACGAGATCTTCATTGTGTGTAAGAATTCATTTGGTTCATCGTTTCATGACCCATAGCTTCTATTGCGGGGGCATAACTCACTTGAAGCAGGTAACCCCGCACCCACCTTGATGATCCTTCCTAAACGTGATTAGGCCTTGATTGTAGGTAAAACGATTCATAAACGATAATGAATCTTTCGGTTATTTTATTTTAATCGATTTAGTCGTCTTTGTTTTATTCGACTTTTGCGGTGACCGTAATAATAACTACCTCTGTTTTATTTGATGATCTTATGTCAAGCCAACTTTACGAGAATATTTGAATTATTATTTATGGACTTGGTGATTTTTGTTTATTGGAATGTTTCGTATGGAACATTGGAAACTCAAATAATTATTATTATAATATATTGTTGGTAATATGTGGACTTGTATTATGATGATTAATTTTAACTTAACCATTAAGTTGGATAATAACTTAAATAAATTAAAATTAAAATTAAAAAAATGCAATATTAATTTGTAAAATTAGTAATATATATATATATTCTTAAAGGATTTAACATGTAAGTCAAAAGTTATATATATAATATTCATGGGTTTCGTAAAGCGAAACACCTTCACATAGCACAAGTATGTGGCATGCATTAATGCATGTGCCAACATTGGGAAGCCTGAAAATTCTCGAATATGTTGCCCAACTATAGTTTCTTTCATTATATTTGTTTCTTTTATTTCTCCTTGTCTATTTTCATTCTTCCCTTCTGGGATACCTGTGTGAGTTTTGGAGGAAGGAAAGATTCAACTTGTTGGAGCTGGAAGAGTAAGAGGTTGTTGATTCTGGGTTTACTTCAGGCATGAATATCTTCTCCCTTCTCTGTTGCATTATTTGTAAAAAAATGAGGAAATACACATTCTGTTTTAATGGCAATCAAAGGAATTTGTGGACAGCTTTTGATTTAATTGCTTGGAGATGAAATTTGAAAAGGAAATTGATGGATTTTGTATTCTCTTAAGTTTTCTTTGTGTGGTTTTAGCTAAACCCGAAAAAAAAATGCAGATGGGGTTTTGGGTTTTGATCTACAAAAAAAAAAATAGAATGAAAGTTAAAATTCCTTCTTTGCATTAAAATAAATTGTACCCAAAAAGAAAAGAGTTGGGTTTTTCCTGTACTAGAAGAAGGAAAATATTTTTGTGAATTTGTGTGTTTCAAATCGATTTGTGATTGTGGGTTTTATTTCTTGTTAATAGAAATTTGATTGTGTTTTCCGTAAACAAATCGATGTAATACCCAAAATGATTTGGGCATACAAATCAATTTACATAAATGAATCGATTTGGGTAACCAAATCGATATGGATATGCAATTGGTTGGGGTTTTGTATTTTTTTCCTCTTGGTTGTTATATGCAGGTCTGATTTTTAATTTATTGAGATCTTTTGAATGAAAATTTGTGGATGTCAAAGCTCTTGCATGGGGCTGCATTTTCTAGAAAATTTTATTATGGGCATCTAAATCGGTTCATGTATAAATGAGGGTGTGTTGTTATGTGTGAATAACTACAAAAAAATGGCATTTAGCCTGTAACTTCCAGCCTGACAATATGACTTGGATTCTTGCATGATTGTGAAAAAGAAATTGTTTGTCTTGGTAAGGGCATGAAAGCCAGGACAGCTTGACCGAGTTGTACCAAGGAGTAATTGGTGGCATGATTGGGTTTAATATAATGATATTTTATGAAAGAAATTATTAGTTGTTCTTTTACTAGAAAGAGTATGTTTAAATGATGTAATCATGGTGCTTTGCTTTATATTGTTTTGTTGGGTTGTTTGTTTACCAGAAAGAACATGTTTAAATGATGTAATCGTGGTGTTTTTACATTGTTTAGTTGGGTTGTTCATATATATAAGAAAAATGTGTTTTGATTGTTTGGAAAGGAATATATTGTACATTTTATAGAGCTGCTCATTAACTGGAAATAATATGTTTTATTTCTCTTGTTAATGATGTTCTTTGACGTTTTATAGAGCTGCTCATTGACTGAAAATATTATGTTTTATTTTCTTTGTTAATGATGTTTTTGGATGATATGATGAGTTGCTCATTACCTAGAGAGAATATGTTTAATTGGTATTTGGAAATGTTGATTTCGGATAGTTTTGTTAAGTTGCTCGTTGATTGGAGGGTAAGTAAAATAATATTTAAATCTATACCATGTAAAGTATGATTTGCTTGTGGTTATAATCTGAATTCGGATGTTGAATGATTATGGTTTGATTACTTTTTTTTTGTGATGGTAACTTATTAAAAATAAGAAAAAAAAATTACTCTTCTTAATCATATTGTTCCTACAATTTATGTAAATTTTTAAATGTCAAATATTTATTGTTTGAAGTTGAAATAAGGATGTCTTGATCCTTGTGATTAGAGGGAAACATGATCGCTGAAATAGAAATTGGTTGTTCTATTTGTGTGCATTCATAGCTGTATCTTTATGGAAAACATGTAGTAATACATTCTCAGTTGTATTACCATGCGCTTGTTGATAAAACAACATTTATATCTTTCATATTTTATTAAATAATTGCATCAGAAAATGGAGGCAATATTCATGCCAGTTCATTTTGAACTGACATCATACCACTACTCTAGTCTTGCAGGACAATTAGCTGTCACATTCGGATATGCGGAAACTCATGTCTTGAGAAGTTTTATCATAGCATGGATCTAAATGAGTTACTTGGATTTCAATTTGTAGAAGGATGATATCCTAGAATTTTGACTGAATTTATTGGGATCTTGGACCCATTGTTAATATTCAAACCTCACTATGTGAGAGTTACAGTATCAATTATATATTTTGCCTTAATGGCATATAGAATTTATGTCTTTAATAAAGAGATGATTAATTTGTTTGTAATAATATCTCAATATGAGTAAATGATAAATACTAGAATTAAGAAGTCTTACTTATCATAAATTGTTAAATATATTTATTTGATATTTACCAATGTATGAAGCCGAAAATTGGACAATTATTATAACATTCAATTGTCTTTTAATTTCTAAAATAAATAGCTATTTAGTGGCGTAGTTGATCGGAGGAATAATTAAATATATATTAATATATATTTAATTCGGCCTTCCGGTAAACTTGACATTAATTTGTTAAGATTGTAAAGCCTAATTTTTAGAGGATGAAAGAGTATCGTTATAAAAAGGTAATTTAAGGTTAAAAATCAAACATCAGGAAAAGAGAAACTAGATAGGAAGGTAAATAGATGAAAAGATCCATTAGGCATATTAAGGGATAAGTACATGTGAAATGCGTTGAAATAGTTACATTTCAAAGCATAACGAATGTACTCATCTCATAATGATCCTAATTAGCCTTGGCATCTATCTCGATATAAACTCTTGCAAGATAAGTTTAATTGGAAATAAAGTAAATACAAACTATAAGATCTAGATAACAATGAAAGGGATAGTTGTGAGGTGGCGGAAGACTTAAAACTCATAAGACTAGTGTGTTGTCTTGAGTTTAGCATGGCGGATAAATTTGCCCAAAGTAATGCATTGATGGTTGTGCATTGTCTGATCACCTAGTCCTCCAATTAAATAAAATTGTTAGTAACCTGATCATGGGAAGTTGAACACTAAACATGAGGTAGGAAATGGTCGGATACCAGAATATGAAGTTAGGAAACTAGCTTTGTGGTAGACCCAAGGACTTTCACATGGTTCCCATGACCTGATAAAGGTTGAGCCGAAATGCTAGTAAGCATTGTCACTCAAATAGTGACGAAGGGAGATTGTGGAGATCTAGATACACCCTTCTCAGCCACACATGGCTTACATGGATGTTATCAGATAGATCAAAAGAACAAATTTTATTTAATGAATTTGATTAAATTAATATGTACGATTGCGGCAGTGTAATTTTTTTATGTTTTAAAAAAATCCCTCATTTTCCAGCTGTTGTAATTTTAAGCGTTACATTTTGGTATCATAGCCATAGGCTCAGACACTTGGACATTAATGGGACACATGTTTTAATAAAAAGTATCCTCTTTTATAAAACAAGAAACTATGGCTAGGCCAACAACAAGAGCTAATATCGCGAGTGACAGTGGGGTAAATAATGATGACGTGTCGATAATACGACTGCTAAGTTAGAAGAAATCCTCAACCTTTTGAATGACACCCGAAACCGAGTTGCTGCCATAGAACAACAAGGTCAGGGTGGTGAAGAAGATGAGGATCGTAGGGATGAGAATCAGGGTGATGAGCAACATGATGATCAACCCAAGCACCTGAATGAAAGGGAAAATAAGAAAGCAAGGTTGGCTACGTTGAGTTAGCAAGGGACATTAAAAGAATATCCCCACCTAAATTTGATGGTACAACTCTTGGGGATGGTGCTAAAAATTGGCTCTTTGAAATGGAAAAGTATTTTGAGATTAGGGACTTTTCAGAGGAGACAAAAGCAGTATGGGGAGCCTACCAATTATCCCGTGAAGCATCTTCTTAGTGGGATAACCAAAAAATGGAACTAGGAATTGATTCTGGTATGATCACGTGGGAGCAGTTCAAGGCCTACTTCCATCAAAGATGGCTACCTCAACTATACTTTGACCAAAAGATGGCAGAATTCTAAAATCTGATTCAAGGAAAGTACTCAGTTACAGAATATTGGGAACATTTCACTTGATTGTTGAAATATGTTCCTATGTATCAAAAGGATGAGAAGTTTAGAGTGAGAAAAATTATAATGGGATTGAATCCTAGAATTGGTGGTGAGGTAGATGTTCATAGACCTACCTCGATGGAAACAATGTTTGAAAAAGCTATCAAGCAAGAACAAACGCTGCGAAGTATTTATGTCTCTAAAGAGAAAAACATAAGGAAAAATAGAGATTTTCAAACACCAACGACAAGTAAAGCAACAAGAAAAAAGGGAAACAACAAGTTCAAGCCTGACAATAAAAGAGGAATAATGGGTAGAACTATTGTGAATAATTAAAAAAAGGCAACAAGGAACAAGTTTCAGCCAGAATAAGATTGAGATAAAAGGACCACTGGGTGGATTTTTTAAGTGTAGTGGTGATCATTTCACCAACAATGGTCCACAAAGATTTATGTTGCGATACCATAATAAGCAAGCATAGTAAGAAAAACAAGTGACTCCAATAGAAACCTCGGGTAAGATTTTTGGAGAACTTGTTTCTGTTTTATTTGATTCCGAGTTCAACAGAATGTTTTGTTTCATCTAAAGTAGCTGATAAACTCAAAATAAGAGTTGAGTACATGGAACACACTTGGACTATACAGTATGGAAATAATGTTGTACATAGAGTGAATCAGTGTTTGTTTGAGGCACCACTAGAATTACCTGAGTTCACGACAAGATTAAACTTGTATGTGGCACCTCTTGGATCCTATGATGTTTTCATAGGTATAAATTGGTTAATGACACATAATGCAACCTTGGATTGCTTAGGAAAATGTGTAACATGTTGTGATGATCAGCAGAATACATCTTGTGTTCAAGATGTTAAAAGAGAGTTTGTCACTAGGCAGATTTCTGCCATACAGCTGAAAAAGGCAAAGCGAAAGGGTTGTCATCTATATGCTGTAAAAATAATAGATTTGGGATAGGAAAATGAGCCTGAAATTGAAGCATTTTCCATCCTAAAGGAATTTAGAGATGTGTTTCCAAATGAGTTTCCTGGACTTCCACCTAAGCGTGAATTTGACTTCACAATAGATGTCAAACCAAGTAATGGAACCGATCTCCAAGGCACCGTGCAGAATGAAAACAACCGAATTAGTTGAGTTGAAAGCTCAATTACATGAGTTGTTGTCCTTGGGTTTGATTAGACCAAGTATATCACCATGGGGTGCATCGATAATCTTCATGAAAAAGAAGGATGGGACCCTCAGACTTTGTATTGATTATCGAATGCTTAACAAGGTAATAGTGAAGAATCGGTACCTGTTGCCCCAAATCAATGATATTTTTGATCAAATGGGGGGCACAAAAGTTTTTTCCAAGATAGATCTCAGATCCGGTTATCATCAACTACGAATCAAGGATGAAGATATCCATAAAACCACTTTTAGAACAAGGTATGGGCATTACGAGTTTACAGTTTTGCCCTTTGGTCTAACAAATGCACCTGTCGCTTTCATGAACTTGATGAACATCGTGTTTAGGGAATACTTAGACTAATTTGTACTTATCTTTCTCGATGATATATTAATATACTCCAAGAATGAGGAAGAACATGATGAACATTTAAGGATTGTGCTGGAAATTCTCAGAAAACATAAGTTATATGGAAAATTATCTAAGTGTGTTTTCTATCAATACAAAGTACAATACTTAGGCCACATAATAAATAAAGAAGGAATCTCGGTGGACCCTTCGAAGATCAGTGCCATCATGGAATGGCTAGCACCGAAGGATGTGCACAAAGTGAGAAGTTTTATGGGTCTAGCAAGCTACTATCGAAAGTTCATAAAGGACTTCTCTAGGTTAGCAGGACCTATCACTTCTTTGCAAAAGAAGGGTAAGAAATTTGTTTGGGACAAAAGTGTGAAGAATCCTTTAAGGAGTTAAAAGGTAGACTCACAAGTGCTCTGGTGTTTAAGATTCCGGATCCAAATAGGAATTTCTCGGTTGTAACCAATGCTTCAGGGGAAGGTTTGAGCGGAGTACTACTACAAGATGGGCATGTGGTAGCTTTTGAAAGTAGGAAGTTGAGGGTGCATGAAGTAAATTACACACCACATGATCTTGAGCTTGTTACGATTGTTCATGCGCTGCAGTATGGAGGCACTATTTTCTTGGGAAACCTTTTGAACTCAAAACAGATCATCTTGGGCTCAAGTACATCTTTACACAACCGAATCTAAATGCAAGGCAGCGAAGATGGTTAGAGTTCCTAGCAAATTATGACTTTGATATAAATTACATTAAGGGAAAAGAGAATAGGGTGGTTGATGCCTTAAGTCGCAGAAAGCATATTGCTGCTATAATTACATTAAGAACCAGTTCAAAGATGAAGTCAAAAATGAGTTAACCAATGACCCCTACTACAATCATGTTAAAACATCTCTAGAAAAAGATCCAAGAGACAAAAGGTATGATGGTTTCAAGCTGGAAACAAATGGGATTATGTGTTATAACAATAGAATATATGTACTAGAGGGTAAAAACTTAGAAATAAAGTTATGAGATAATTTCATGATGCTCCCTACTCGGGACACCTAAGAGTAACAAAGATGATGACGAACATCAAAAAGCAATACTTCTAGAAAAAGATGAAAAATGATGTGATTCTTTACGTCTCACAATGCTTGGAATGTCAGCAAGTAAAGGTTGAACATTCACATCTAGCATGACTATTATATCCTCACAACGTGCCATAATATAAGTGGCAAGTTATAAATATGGATTTTGTCCAAGGTTTACCTATGTCCCAAAATAAACATGATGTTATTCTTGTAGTTGTAGAAAAATTAACTAAAGTGGCACATTTTATAGCAGGTAATTTAAAGGATAATTCACTCATACTGGCAAAAAGGTTTGTGTAAGAAGTTTTTCGATTACATGGAGTTCCAGAAGTAATAATTTTAGAAATGGACTCAAGGATGACTTCAGATTTCGGCAAATTTTGTATATTGCCTTAGGGACAAAAGCCAGAACATAAGTTACGCCTACCATCTTGGCGATGGTCAAGCCAAAAGAGTAAATCAAGTGTTAAAAGATTTACTAAGATGTATTGCATGGATCAGCAATACAAATGGGAAGAGTACCTTCCCTTGGTTTAATTTTCCTATAATAACACTTATCATTCTTCCATTAAGATGGCTCCTTTTGAGGCCTTGTATGGTCGTATGTATAACACCTATAAGTTGGGATAATCCTTAAGATAGAGTATCTTGATTGGAAAAGAAATGCTTTCGGAAATGGAAAAGCGGGTTAAATTAATCCAAGAAAGATTGAAAGAGGTAGCAAATAGACAAAAAGTTATGCAAATTAAAAAGAATTGACAGAAAGTTTAATGTGGGAGATAAAGTTTTTCTTAGGGTCAAACCTAAAAAGAGTTCCATTTCGTTTGGTGAGTCACCTAAACTATCTTGTAGGTTTGTAGGACCATTTGAAGTATTAGAGGTCGTTGGACCAGAGCATACAAGAGAGCACTTTCTCCCTATTGGTGTGAGTTATCCTATGTGTCCTACTCACATATTGGAGAGTCATCTCACATGGGTTAGGTTTAGGTTTAGGTTTAGGGTTTACATGTGTGTCATGCACTAGGATTATTCAGCACCCTACATGTACCCTTTTACTATTCATTTATGAGCATGCTAGGACACTCCATTGTCTTTCCTCTATGTGCAAACTTTGTTTTTGTTGAGCAAGTTTTTCCATTATTGATCGATTCTTCCTTGCGATTACGCTGGAGCTATCACGATTCCGTTGGAGTGCAACTACTTCATGGTGCATCGTTTCCGATTCGATTCTCACAAACTCTTTCATGGTATCAGAGTTGAGATCGGGTAAACGTGCATTCGTCATTTGAGTTGCGATTACTCTTGGTTTCATTTTTTTACTCCTCGTGCAAGTTTTCGATCTTTATTTTTTGGAATTTTATTGCTAACAAGCTTGTTCTTGGAAAGTTTTCAGTTTTTCTGTGTTCTTCGTGCATGTGCAAATCTCCTCGAGTTTTTAGGGGTTTACAACTACATTTAGCTAACTGCAGCTAAATCTAGCATATCAGTTAAAAACAGAGGGTTTTTTCTTCTAGTTTTTAATCATTTTATTGAATTGTAAGTGTTTTTTTTATTAAAAAAATTCTAGCTTTTTTCTCTCTGTGTTCTTTTTGCATGGTTTTGCAGAGATTCAGGTATAAAATAAAAAAATTCGTGGGGTTTTGGCTCTGTCCCGAGCCTTCTCTCCTCTCGGCCTACGTTTCTTTTTGGCTGCTCGTGTTTGGTGAAAAACTCGTGGTGGATGTGTTTTGGCTTGCATTTTTGAGGATGTGTTTGCTATTTTTTAAAGAGTTTGTTGTGTTTGCAGTCATGGCCTCTGCGTTTCCTACTTCCCTCGTGGCTACATTTTTACGGTGCCCTTGTGGCTACGTTTTACGGTGCCCTCGTGGCTACGTTTTACAGTGCCATTTGTGGTTGTGTGCTTCTCCCCAGCCCACACCAGTCGTGGCCTCTGCGAGCTCCTCCAACGAACAACCAGTAACGTGCGCACCTTCCATTAAAACCTGCACATTTTTGCTGCGTGGTCTGCAATAATAAAGGTAAGTCTTTTAATTTTTAAAGATGCGTGGTTAGAACCTTTCATTATTTTATCCTACGGTTTCAAAGAAAAAGGTAAGCCTTTTAATTTTTTTTGGTTTGCTTTGTATTCTTTTACAACCGTATGTTTCTTTTTAAAATTGGCTTATTCAAATTTACTTAAAAAAATCTATTAAAAGCTTTTAAATTTACTTAGATCATAAAGCTTTAAAATGGTATGCTTTTTTAAAAAAGGTAAGTTTTTAAATATTTTTATTAAAAGCTTTTTTTTTAAAAACGTAAGTTTTTTTAAAATTGAAATTCTTTTTCCTTATTAATAATTTAAATTTGATTCTTCTAATTTTAAATTATTGTGCTTCTTTTAAAAAGGGAAAGTTTTTTTAATATTTAATTAGGATTTATTTATTTTAGATCTTAATTAAATTAATCGTAATTAATTAGATTTAATTAAATCTATTTATATTAATTACATTTTTTTTCTTTTTTCGATTAGTAAATAATTTTAAAATCATTTTTAATCAACGTTTTTTGTCGTTTTTAAAAACTCCAATAGCTCTAAAATTAGTCAGATTGGACGTTTCAAAATGGTAATTCCTTAGGTGTTATTATCGATTTTTTTACTAATCGTGCGCTCAAGTGTGTAGTGACACATGACTTTTTTTCCTTTCCGAATGTTTTTGGCATTCTAAAGACCTATGAACTCCTTCGAATTCATTTAAAAACATTGTATTTTACCCTTATTATTGCTTGCGACTAGTGAGCACGTCTGCCATAGTCTGCGTGAGGGTTTTTCATTTGCGGACGTGAGACACTTTGTCTCACAACCGGGATTGAATTTTACCTCCTTCCTTATTTTTACATGTGCTTGTTTACGTTGTCCTATTTGTTGCGCTCCACAAAACATTGTTTTGGTCTCCTCTCTTGTGTGTTATTACGTTGATTGCAAGACGAGTTGCCAAGTGTTTTAAAACGAACCCGATTGTAATCAACGCACTAAACTATAAAGTGCGAAAGCGGGGGTTGTTATATTGTCTGGGTGGTTGTGTTTCTTTTCGAATTTCTTTATTTCTCTCTTCACTATGGATGCACTTTGATTCCTTTGCTTACACCATTCAACTTCTTCGAATAGAGATCGAAAATAATAATGAAACTAAGGGGTAAAGGGTTATTCCGCATCACCATGGGAGCGAGACTAAACCAGATTTACGAACTGAAAAATCTAAGTGGTTAAACCGTAGTGATGAAGCTTTAGGTCTTCTTTGCATGTCTATTTCTCCTGACTTGCTCTTCCACATTGAGGTGTCCAAAACACCTAAATCTGCGTGAAAAGCGTTGGGTGCGATTTTTGGAAAACTAGATGACATGAGAGTGCATGAGTTGGAAAACGAACTACTAGGGTTAAATCCTCGTGATTTTGAAAACCTACAAGTTTTTTTCTCAAAATTTGTCCACATTAGATTGTTGTTAACAGGATGTCAAGTAGAGAAGAAATATTCTCAACTGATCTTGTCGATTCTCTCTAAGCTAGGTCCCGAATATTTTGTCTTTGTGTCAACTTTCTACGCTACAAAAGCTGCTTTGGGCGATACTTGGACTATGCCCTCTTTTGATTGTTTTTCATCCCAACTCATTCGAGAATAGGAAAAACTCATTCAAATGGTGTCTCTCAAGTCCAGTCACATGCCCTTGAAGCAAGTACTAACAAGGAAAGAAGACTGAAAAGAAGAAAGAAACAAAGGATCAACCTAAGAAAGAAACTAAGACCAAACCTAAAAATGACACAAACACTTCGACTTTTGAGCCTAAGGCATAGAAAAGCAAGTTTTGTGTTCCTATTACAAGAATTTCTGGTCACGACGAGCACCACTTTTTTAAAAATAGATTGATCACTTATCTCATTTACTTGAGAAGAATAAAATAAGTGTTCTGAATCCATAAAGAAAAGTGCTCCAAAGGTCAAGTCTTCTACTACAAAAGGTGCTAAAAATGATAAGAAGAAAGGAAAGGCCCTTGTAGCGAGTTGTTCCTTCATCGATATGGATTATAGATTTCGTTGCCTTCGCACCACATGGGTTCCTCGCATGTTGAGTTTTCCAACATCGAACCTTGTGGAATGTCCCAAATCATGATGGGTAATAACACGAAAATGTCGGTTTCGATAGTGGATCGGTAGAGATGGATGGGGGAACATTTAACCAAGTGTTGAGTGTTCCTGATCTCTCTACCAATCTTCTATCGGTTTACCAAATTACTCACCTTGGTGAAGGAATGTGAGTGGAATTTGGTCCTAACTCGATGATTATTCGTGAGCTTAATAATGACACTACAGTGGCTAAGGGAAAGGTGATCACCATTCACGGTTATATACCTTTTCCCACTTTACTTCTAATTCTATGCCCATTGCCTTGCTCACTCATGCAAATGGGGTTAGTAAGCTATGGCATGAGTGTTTCAGACATTTAAATTATCGCTACCTTGAACAATTTAGCCAAAACAAAATGGTCAATGGGTTTCCTCGTGTTAAGTTTTCTAAGGGTCTTTGTGAGGGTTGTACCCTTGGAAAGCATCCTGAAAAGAACTTTGACAAAGGAAAATCCTGGAGAGCCACTCGTCCTTTGGATCTTGTTCACAGCGATGTTTCTAGTCCATTTCCTTCTCCTTCGTTTACTAGAGCTCTTTATGTGATAACCTTCATTGATGACTATTCGTGATATACTTGGGTATATTTTCTTAAGCTTAAATCAAGTCTTTGAACATTTTAAGGAATTTAAGGCTCTTCTTTGAGAAATAGGCGGAATGGTCTATCAAGGTTCTTGAATCGACAATGGAGGTGAATATGTAAACAACGAGGTTCATGGATTTATGTACTTCTGAAGGGATCTCTTTGCAGCATATAGTTGCTTATAGCCCTTTGCAGAATGGAGTCGCAAAAAGAAAGAATCGTACTCTTAAGGAGATGGTCACTTGTATGATTCACTCGAAGTCTCTTCCTCCACCCACAGTATTGGGCCGAAGCAGTGAATTGTGCAAATTACATTCAGAACCGTGTTCCACACAAGGCAATAAAAGGGATGACACCCTTTGAATCCTGGTTTGGACGAAAGCTTGATGTTGAGAACTTTCAAGTCTTCGGATCCAAGGCTATGGCTCAGATTCCTAAGAATAAATGTAAGGCCTTAGAACCACAATCTAAACCTTGTATCTTTATAGGGTATCCTGATGGCATGAAGGGATATCATTTGATGAATCTTACTTCTCATGAGTTGTATTTTGAGAGAAGTGTTAAGTTCGATGAGTCTTCTTTGACTTCTACTTCTCCACCTATTGAGGTTATTCAACTCATTTTTTGATTCTGACTCATCAGATGATGATACTATTGAGCGTGCTCCTCTTCATGATCCTCCCAACCATCAGACCTCTAAGTCTTCTGATTCTGACAAAGTAGTGATGATGAGGACTATGTCCCTTCTCACTCAAGTGAAGAATCTTTCGACTCTGAGCCTGATCCTCCTGGTCCTCTTTGGGCTAGGAAAAATTTGTAAAGTGTTGGAGATTTAGTTAGAGATACTTCGGATATGAGACGTACTCGCTCAGATTTCATTGGAACCCACTCTTTCTTCACCTCTGCTTCTGATCCACAGTCTTTCCGGGAGGCTTCTGGTATTCTGAGTGGGATTCTGCCATGGATGAGGAGTATTCCTCTCTCATGAAGAATGATACTTGGGATCTCACCCATCTTCCGAAAGGAAGAAAAATCATTCGGTGTAAGTGGGTGTTCCGAACAAAGTATGGAGTAGATAGAGACATCAAAAAGTTTAAAAGTACGATTAGTAGCTAAGGGTTTCTTCTAGATAGATGGGGTTGCTTATACTGAAGCCTTTTCTTCGGTTGCGAAGATGACTTCTATTCGACTGACCCTAGCCATTTCCGCAACAAACAGATGGAAAGTCCATCAAATGGATGTTAAGAGTACCTTCCTTCATGGTGACCTAGAGGAAGAGATCTATATGGAACAACCTCTGGGTTATGTCCAAGATCCCTCCCTTGTTTGTAAGTTAAAGAAGTCTCTTTATGGCCTCAAACAATCCCCTCGAGTTTGGTATGCCAAAATGGACTCCTTTTTACTTACATAGGGTTTACTAGGTGTCACTCGGATCCAAATGTTTATATTCTATGGCAATATGACTCTATACTCATTGTTGTTCTATATGTTGATGTTGATCACGTGAAACTCTTCCTCTATTATTGATTCTGTGAAGATCTCCTTGGCCAACAAGTTTTCCATGACTGACTAAGGTCTGCTTCATTACTTCCTTGGGATCCAGATTTCACAATCGACTTAGGAATTTTGATTTCACAACCTAAGTATGCTCTTAATTTGCCAACTCATTTTCAGATGTTGAATTGCAAGTCTTCTCCTACTCCTCTTTCCGGAGTTAAGTTGGTTTCAGATTGCTCTACTCCCTTGGTTGATGGTACTTTTTATCGACGGTTGGTGGGGATCTTGATTTACTTGACTCACACTCAACCGGATTTATCATATGTTGTTGGGATTGTGTCCAGATTCATACAGAGCGACATGAGCTGCATTGGAAAGTAGCTAAAGCGAATCCTTCATTATGTTTGTGGCACTTATACTAATGGAATTCACTATCATGGAGGGGTAGATATTGATTTGATTGGGTTCACATATTCTAATTGGGTCGGTGACTTAGATCATTGGAAATCTACTGGCTATAGTTTCTCTCTTGGTTTGGGTCCTATTAGTTGGTCTAGCAAGAAGCAAAATGTAATTGCGATATCATCTAGAGGTAGAATACGAGAGGAGTAATTAATCTTTGCCATAGAAGCTATTTGGCTACAGGGTATTCCGACAAAGTTTGGCATCCACTTTCGGTGGCCTACCATTATCTATTGTGATAACATGAGCATTATCTCTATTTGCAGAAATCTAGTTCAGCATCAGTGGACGAAGCACATTGAGATCCATATGCACTTCATACGGGATCTTATTCATGATGGTGTCATTGACATTCAGTACATTCAGACAGCTGATCAGATTGCAGATTTATTTACTAAGCCCTTCATTGAGATGAAGTTTCTTCACTTACGGTCTCTTCTTGGGGTGAGGTCTTCTGCAATTTGCTCATCTTCTTCGGGCTATGTAGTCCTTCTTTTCTTCTTCTTCTTCTTGGAAGATTTTGTTTGTATATGGGCACCTTATCAGGCCTTTAGTTGTCGAGGCCCCATTGACACATCTTTCTTATTTGTTTAGGGGTGTCTTCTTTTTCCGTCTGTCTCATAACCGCTACCCCAGATTCAATGAAGGGGGTGTTGGTGTGAGTTATCCTATGTGTCCTCCTCACATATTGGAGAGTCATCTCACATGGGTTAGGTTTAGGTTTAGGTTTAGGGTTTACATATGTGTCATGCACTAGGGTTACTCAGACCCTATATGTACCCTTTTACTATTCATTTATGAGCATGCCAGGACACTCCGATGTCTTTCCTCTATGTGCAAGCTTTGTTTCTATTGAGCAAGTTTTTCCATTATTGATCAATTCTTCCTTGCAATTACTGTTTGGAGCTATCATGATTACGTTGGAGTGTAACTACTTCATGGTGCATCATTTTCGATTTGATTCTCATGAAACTCTTTCACTCCCTGCTTTATCCAAGTTGCACAATTTATTTCTTGTATCTTTGCTTAAGAAATATGTACCACGATTTAACACATGTACTTAATTGGTATTTATTACAGGTTCGGATCCACGGGTAATCGTGGAGATGAAGAGTGGAAGTAGTGACGAAGGGAGATCATGGAGATCTAGATACACCCTTCTCACCGCATATGGCTTACATGGATGTTGTCGAGATAGATGAAAAGAACAAATCAGATTTAATGAATTTGATTAAATTAATTTTTACGATTGTAGTTTGTGTAAAATGTTTTTATGTTTTAAAAAAATCCTCATTTTCCAGCTCTTGTAAGTTTGAGTGTTACATCAATGGTGCTTGCTTTACATCTGTTCATCCAACTTGTCACTCTGAAACAAGTTGAAAATGTACCCATTGGTGCATTTGCACATATCTAGATCTTCACCTCAATTAAAGTCCACAAAACCATGTAAACTTAATACCTTTCTTTCACCAAGACTTCCTTGATAGTAAATCACATGATTATATGTTCCATGTAAGAAAATCCTCTTCACAGAATCTAATATTCCTTCTTGGGATTTTCCATGTATCTCATTGAAAACTCCCACTACATGTGCAATCTAAAGTATTGTGCAAACCATTATGTACATTAGGATACCCAACACACTTGCATATAATAACTTCATCATGTCCTCTAATTTCTCTTGATTTACAAACATTATGCATCCGAGAGTTTATGACCAAATGAGAAAGTTATGCTTGCATGTTTCTTACATCTTTCATCTTAACCCTTTATAATATTATCACAACATACTTCCTTTTACTCAACAAGAGTCTCCTATCCATTTTACCTAATACAATTTCCATCCAGCCAAAATGAGTTTTGAAGAACTGATATATTTGACATCAAACTATGCAAATAGTTGATAATTTATGTACTTGATCATTGCCTTCATTGTTTCTAATCAACAACATAGAGCACCTTTGTGATGGAAAATTCGTTTCCTTCTTTGAGAAACACACATGGATCTTCCTCACTTGTGCATGATACTAAGTTTTCACACATGGTTGTCAAACTTCTGGTTCCACATTCTTGTGTTGGAAGCACAACCACTGAGATGGGGGTGAATCAGTGGGCATTAAAACATTCTTTCACATTTGCTTTATCCATTCATTAGCATATAGACTAAAGAATGATTAATCAAACATATGAGTATGCACCATAAGAACACAAGAACACCTGATTTAAATGGGAAACCCTCAACGGGAAGAAAACCCACCGAAAAAATCTTTATTAGATCAATGATTCAAATTTAGTTTAGCACCAACCCAATAAGGAGCACTAACCACTTGATTTAGTGAGGCACCAACCCCTAGATATAGTAAGGCACCAACCCCTAGATTTAGTAGAGCACCAACCCTACAAGGAGATACCAACCCCTAGATGATTCAACACCAACTAAATCCACTTAATTTTTTTGTCAACTCTAAAATGGTGCTACAACAATTGTTGATGGCGCCTATGAAGCTCTCTTTCCTTTTAGCTTCTCCAAATCGCCCTTCTTGTTATCTCGCTCAAGAACTTCTCCATCAAGTTGATTAGGTCATCGACCTAGATCAACAACATTAGTACATTGTATCTACCATCACAACATCTTCTATGCCCTCTATTTATGGTCACAAAGACCTACATATCTTCAATCATTCCTCTAGCTCGCACTTTTCATTCCCCATCTTAGCCACTTAAATAATCCTTCTTCACTTGATTTTATACATGAATCAAGTACATAATACATTTAAGTCATCCATCATATGGAAAAATACATCATAACATCATGAAAACATACTAAATACATCCTAAAAGGACCACATGCGTCGGTAATAGCATGTACAAACACAAATCCTTCATTAGGACACTAAAAGGCCTAAAACACTACAACTGCCTTCTCACCAAAGTTGAATCTACTCGGGCCAACAAGATCTTCACCAAACCTCAACATCCATTTAGAAATTTTTTCTAACTCCACTAACAACCTCTAATAAACTTGTACACATCTGCACCATCATCTCAAGCAATGACACCACCATTAGGAGCAACTCTCCTCACTAGGTCTGTGGCATACAAAAATAGTCTTCAAAGATTGAAGCCAAAACACCATAAAATAACCTAAAACATACAAGTGTGATATATCAATGGAAATATCATGACCTCGGTCTCATCACTAATTTCATTAGACAACACAACTCAGACTAAAACACCATCAAAACATCTCTGCAACCAAGACCACCAAAACTATCTAAAATTGTCCCTAAACTAGTCTTCCTAAATTGACTTCCAAAACCTCCAAAGGGCTCAACCATGATTTAAATTCACTCCAAACATGTATAATGGCTTCCCAAATTCCTCAAACATCATTTTATTCAATAGGTCTAGTGTAGAACTTGGGATAAAATAGATCTTCAAAAAGTTACATTTTTGGGGGTCCACGCACTTTCAAGACACCTAACTATCACTTAGAGAAAGTTGGAGGGGTCCTATACAACCTCCAATCACTAACCAAGGTCAAACAATCCATTCTAGGCTATAATGATCAAGTTCTTCTCCATCACTTCACAAATAGTGTTTAAGAAGGGTTTATGAGTTATTTACCTTCTTAATGATTGTTCATAAATCTTTGCTCCTTAAATTTCAAAATAATGCTTGGAATGTCATCTTAGGAACCTTCCCTAACTACCATGAAGATATTGGACCACCATGCAGAGTTTACACATGCAAATGAGCACAAGAAATTCAATTCGACCTCGAATTCTCACTTCCAAGAACTTAGTAAGGGAAAAAACTTAATGTCGTACAAATTCTTGCAATCCAAGACCTAAGACTTGGACCAAACCTCAAGAAAAACCTGATTCACATTTTACAATGATCAACTTTACATACCCATGCTGAAAAATTCCCAACCAATATCATTTTGTCATCCAAGGCTTAAGTGTAGGTTTAGTGAAGACCTAGAAACCATGTTTAAACCATGAACCAACACTCTAAAACACTTGTGATTATCTCAACACCTCATTCTCATGTTACCCATGCTCTCCCCATGTATATCCAGCTCATACATACATGTAATCCATCAAGACATACAATCATGCTAACTAGACCTTCAAAATAAGACACCTTGAACATGCTTGCATCAAGCATATTGACCTCCTCATGACTTCATCACTCTTTCACACCTACAAGAGACTTCAACATATTTCATGACATCATACTCATTTTGACATCAATGACACCTCAGACATCAATGACAACATCATTCTCATCATCTCACTTTGACATCAATGACAACACAATGCCAACACCTTGATGATTATTTCAGGTTACAAGGATTTATTCATGTAGCATACCAAATCCTCTTTTCCTTTGACATTTTAACCTTCACATTGTACCATATAAATTTATTATTTAATCTTTCCATGAAATAACAATGTCTTAACATCCATATGATTTATCTCCATATCATATGAAATTACAATAGCTAAAATAAATTTTATCGAAGCGTATTTTGTAAAAAAAAAAATACCTCATTAAAGTCAAATCCCTTGACCTAAGAGAACTATTTTGCACCTTAGAAATTATTATATTTATCTAATGCACCTTGCACAGTGTATTTCCTTTTGTACACCCATTTATAACCTATAGGATGTATTCCAAGAGGTAACTTAACTTGATCACAAGTCTTGTTAGTCCTTAGAGACTCCTCCTCCTTCAGGGCTTCCTTCCAAAATGTGTTTTTCTTAGAAACAAGTGCTTCATGCACCATTTTGGGATCATCACCATTTTTTTACTAATAATAAGAAATTAGAATGGTAATCGGTGGGACTATTGGTGTGAGGTATTTTCCTTGTCACTCGGGGCATTGTCCACCTGATATGGCAAGTTATCTCACTTAGGCGAGGTCATAAGAATTTAGGAGTTATATGGCATATGATAGAATCCATCATAGAATCTATCATTTTCATATGATTCATAGGTGTAATTGGATTTACACAACTATCCCACGTGTACCCTCTTATTTTTATCTATGAGAATGTATATAATGTTTTTCCTTATGCATGATTCTTGTTGTTCGATTAAAATCTTGTTGATTACTTGGAGCATGTTTGATTGTTGAGTGCAACATAGTTGATGTACACACACTTCTATTTAATACTCGTAGTCCAATCTCGCATGGTATCATAGTTGTAATTCGAAAGAAACGTGTACTCACATTTATTAGTTGCTTAATACTTTGTGTTTCATTTTTATCTCTTCTCGTGTAATTTTATTAATCATTTTTTTATCATGCTAATCCAGATTAAATTCTTTGGTTTTGGAGTCTGTGGTTTTTTTGTGCATGTGCGGTTTTAAGGGTTTTCTCTGCTAAATTTAGCTAGCTACAACTACATTTGGAGAAAAATCTTAGTTTGGAGGTATTTATCTGTTCTTTTTATTTAAAATATTGTCATTAAGTTTTTTTGAAATTATTCCCTACTCTCTGCATTCTAATCCCTCTTTCCTTCTTCTAATCTCCACCCATCTCGCTCAAGCCCTCTACCGGCATGGTGAGATAACAACCCATATCACATTGCATCGAGATCTATCATGGCTCTCCCTCGGATCGGTCCTTTGTTTCAACAACTCACCTTGGTGCTCTATGCACCTTTGGTTATGTCCTATAGTGTTCCCCTTTGGCTCCCAAGTTTGTTTCTAACTCGGTTGTGTTTTCTTTTTGTGCCTCATGTGTTGGGTTTCATCTTGGGCTCATCTTGGACCGCTTGTCTCCAGGCTCCCCTACATTCCTTGACATCTCGATTCAGACCTCCTCAACTTGGACCTTGTCTCGGTTAGGATCGGTCCATTCTCCTCACTCACGATCTCGTATCAATTTATGTGCATCCAGACATGTCATCGATCTGTCACCTCCACCCTTGACCTACTCCGCACGGCCTTTGGCTATCCACCCTACTTGAAGCTCACTCAATTGTTCTCACCGTTGTTGTATGAATTTCCTACTTTTGTCGTGTAACCACTCCTCCCCGCCCGAGTTGTAATTTCTCGAGCCTAGCCCTCCTTAATCTCACCACCTCCTCCACATGGCTTGTCCACTAACCTGTTTGACCACCTTCTTCTCTCCCTTTTTAAAATTTTAACCTCACCTTTTTAGCCTTGTTTGTTTTTATATAGCTATAAGTTTAGTTTAATTTCTTAAACTATTAGCTTTCAAAATCTAAGTTAGGGTGTCTTAATTTTAAAAGGAGGAAATGTATTTAAAGCGAGTCCTAATTTTTTAAGGATGTATTTTAATCTAAAGGCAACTCATTTTGCAATTTAAGTCCCCTTTTAATTTTTTCAATTATTTTAAAAATTAAATTAATTGGGAAAATTAATTATAAAATTAGTGTTATTGGGCATTGTTAACTGTGTGGATGTGTAGTGGCGTTTTTTGTTGTCGGAGGCTTTTCTTGCATTTCTGGAAATCCTTTGACTCATTTTGAGTCTTTTTTTCTTGTAATAAACTCTTTTTATTGCTTACGGGATAGTGAGCGCATCCATCGTAGCCTTGCGAAAATGAGTTTCTTGCGATGTGAGACATTGTTTCTCACACAGAAATGTTTTTTTCTCCCTTCTTATTTTTACATCATTTTTTGCTTGTTACTGAGGTGTATTCGAATTGTGATCACTTGAAACTTGATTGTGGTATCCACGCTTGTGTATTTTTACGTGGATTACAAGGTGAGTGGCTAACTATTTCACTACTCATATTTTCATCTGATTGTAATCAACACACTAAACTATAAAGTTCCACAAACAGGGGTGAAAATATTATTCTAGGGTGTGTGTGTGTTTCTTTTCTTTTTGCATTATTTCTTTCTCTCTCCTCATGATGGATGTTATTTAGTTCCTTTTCTCATGTCGTTTAATTTATTTTAATGGAGATAAAAATGGTTATGACATTATAGGGTAAAGGGTTGTTTTGTATCACTATGGGAGTGGAGAAAGAACCAACAACTAAACCCGAGAAATCTAGGTGGTTTAACCGATGTGACGAAGCCTTAGGTCTTCTTTGTATGTCCATCTCTCCCGACTTTCTCTTCCACAACACCCAATGGAGCTTGGAAAACTCTTGATGATATGTTTGGAAAATAAGATGACATGAGAGCGCATGAGTTGGAGAACGAATTGCTAGGATTAACTCCTAGTAACTTTGATAACCTATATGATTTCTTCTCAAAGTTTTTCCACACTATATTACTATTGAAATAATGTGGAGTTGAGAAAAAGGATGCTCTAGTTGATATTATCTATTCTTTCTAAACTTGGCCTCAAATACTCTGTCTTCATTTCTACTTTCCATGCCACGAAAGAAGCTTTAGGGGATACTTGGAAAATGCCCTCATTTGACAAATTTTCATCCCAAATCATTCAAGAACATGATAAGTTGATTCAAATGGGAGCACTCAAATCCAAGTCACATGCTCTTGTAGCAATTATTGATAAGGGAAAGGATAAGTAACGTGAAAATAAGAAAGAGAAAAATGACCAACCAAAGAAGGAAACCAAGACAACTTCTACTTATGAGCCTAAAGAAAAGAAGGAAAAGTGTAAGTGTTCCTATTACAAGAGGATTGGACATGAGGAGCATCATTGTATGATAAAATAAACAGATCATATAGGTGTTCTGAGTCTATCAAACAAAATGTTCTGAATTTTGAGTCTTCCAAAGAAAAGGAAAGTCCCTTATAGCTAGCTTTGTTCCTTCATTGACGTGGATCATTTATTCTGGTGTCTTGCGCCACATGGGTTATGGACATGTTGAGTTTTCCAATATTGATCCATGTGGCATGTCCCAAATTACTTTGGGTGATGATACTTTGGTGTCGGTTGTCGGTAGTGGATCGGTAGAAGTAGAAGGTGAAACATTTAACCATGTGTTGAGCGTTTCCGATCTCTATACCAATCTCCTATTGGTTTACCAAATCACTCATCTTAGTGAAGGAATGCAAGTGGAATTTAATCCTAACTCGTTGATTATTCATGAGCTTCATAGTGAGTCTATAATCGTTGAGGGAGAGGTGGATCACCGATCCACAATTATACACCTTTCGCCACTTTACTTGATTCATTCGCCCATTGCATTGCTTACTCATACAAATGAGGTTAGTAAGCAATGCCATGAGTTTTTTGGTCATATTAACTATTGGTATCTTGAACAATTGATCCAAAACGAGATGGTCAATGGGTTACCCCGCATCAATATTTCTAAGGGTTTTTGTGAGGGTCGTGCCCTCAAGAAGCACTCCGAAGAAAGTGTTGGCAAAGGAAAAGTCTAGAGAGATTTTTCTCACTTGGTATTTTTCATAGTGGCATTTCTAGCCCTTTCCTATCTCCTTCGTTTACTAGATATCTCTACATTCTTACCTTCATTGATGATTTTTATGTTACACTTGGGTGTATTTTCTCAAATAGAAATATGAAGTTTTTGATCACTTTCGAGACTTCAAGGCTCTTGCTGAGAAACAAGTTGAAAGATCTATCAAGGTTCTTCAAACCGACAATGGAGGTGAATATGTGAGCAATAGGTTTGATGATTTATGTACCTTTAAAGGGATTACTTTTTAGTATATAGTTTCTTACATCCCTTTGCAAAATGGAGAGTCGGAAAGAAAGAACCAAATGCTTCAGGAGATGGAACTTGTATGGTTCACTTTCAATCCCTTTATCTGCAATATTGGGCCAAAGCCATGAACTGCACTTGTTACATTCGAGAATCATTTTCCACACAAGGAAGTAAGACGAATGACACTCGTTGAAGTTTAGTTTGGACACAAACACGATGTCGAGCACTTTCACTTCTTCGATCAAATGCTATGGCTCAAATTCTTGTAATGCCCTCCCATTACCACCTTTCCGACTCCAGTTGCAAAAGATTGAATTGTTCATGGTAAGGTTGAGTTCCCTTTTTCTTTGCTTCATGCTTATGATCTAGTTGTTCGGTAAAAAAGTAATAAAAATAATTTTGGTGACCTTGTGAAGGCCCTTTTGCAGAAAAACTATTTTGACCCTATGCGGTGTCTTCGTGTTTCGAATGGAGTGGCGATATCATTTTATTTTACAATTCATTTAACTCGAGATCGTGTTTAAATTTTTGAGTTTGAAATATTATAATTAAAATTTATTCAAATCAATTTTTTTTTTTTGGAAAAATAATCCTTATAGGTTTGAGATGAAAATAATTACGGATTTGAATAAGAACTTTAATAGGGAGCTGGTGAGGTTTGAGGAAGTGAAAACAATTTTGGGGATTCTACATGTTTTTGGGAGAATAATTTTGGGGTTCTACATGTTTTTGGGAGCTTAAACAACGTCCACCACCCTACCAAGTCTGTCTCTCTCTTTCTCTGTGCCAAAAAGGCTGGTAACTTTTGTCAGAAAGTGAATGGAGTAGTTTTCACGCATTTTGGTTGTGTATCACGCATTTTGGTTGTGTATAAGTGAAAATGGTATCAGTGGATGAGACGACGTGCCTATTTGTTTTGCTATCTGTCATGCCTGTGTGAAGAATGGAGAGAACAGGGTATGGAAATCCATCAGGGCATAATGGAAAACATTTGTTTATTTATTTATTTTTCTGTTGTAACTTCTAGTTCCTGGAAAATTCATTTGGCATCTATAAAGTCATCTTCTTCTGTCTAGTCAAGGTCCTCAACGCCTATGCCGATTGAAATCATGTTTTTATTATTATTTTGTTTATTGGGCACGTACAGGGCTGTGGGGGAGGGATTTATTTTATCTTAGCCACCTATCTACCTCTAAGAAACTCTGGTAGTTGTGTGGATCTGTTGGCTGGTAAGGCATTTAGGAAGTTTGATAAAATGCCTCAAAAATACTCCTCCTTGTTCGCTTATCATAAGCCATTCTCTCCATATTTTCAAATATCTCTCACACAATTTTGTGTATATATTTGAAACAAGAACATATGGTGCAACGTTTTGAGGAACTAGGCCAAATAGGATTTTATTGACCAAATGCCATGTATAGAAGTTCCTGAATTACGACAAAGGAGCATAGTCTCCTGAATTTAGACAGTTGTAAGAATTCTTAGAGTGAGTTTTCTATTGGTGCCTTGGAGAATTTAAAACAAATACAGGTGACTGGTGTAAGACTAGAACCATGCCCTCAGCAACATTCTACTTACTTTTGCCTAGATGAGAGCGATGGAATAGGAGACAGGATGCGTGGACTGCTAGATAAAGTGTTTCTATTTGGAGTCTCAAGGGATACAATGTTTTCAAGTCTGCACAAACTAGGTCTGTGGATGGACTTTCAAAAATTTCAAGAAATACGTTATGGCAGGTGTAAAGTTGAGCTTCCACAATTTTTTTCCATCCTCCTCTTTACCACTATGAAATTGGGAGCCATGGAACAGGTTTAGGACTTCTTTAGCATTTTATTGCTTTGTGGATTTTTATTGTGTGGAAAACCTAGGTGTTTGTGGCTTGGCCAAGTGTATTGGTCTTGATACCACTTACATTTTCTTGAGCTTTGGTGTGACCACTCAACTTTGGAACGTGGCTTCCTTCAGAGTTTTAACTAGGCCTTTGGGTTGCTGCTCCAT
The DNA here is from genome assembly GCA_018340775.1 of Taxus wallichiana var. yunnanensis. Classification (NCBI taxonomy): domain Eukaryota; kingdom Viridiplantae; phylum Streptophyta; class Pinopsida; order Cupressales; family Taxaceae; genus Taxus; species Taxus wallichiana. Next base: position 237,994,478 of record CM031238.1, on the reverse strand, counting down.
CTTATCAATGTGTGTTGGCATGGTATGGTTAGTGTTTTGGCATGGTGAGTTAGAATTTAATGTAGATCTCGGTGCCCATGGCCTAATGGATAAGGCATCTGACTTCTAATCAGGATAATATGGTATTCCTTGAAAGCGATGTGTTTGGGTATGCTAGAAATGGGTTTGGTAAAGGATTTAAAATTTTCAACCAAATGTTATTGGAGAATGTGCGGACCTCCTTGAGCCATGTTTACCTCGTTTCGTTAATTACTAGACATGTCATCTTATCCTTCTCTTGCACAATCTTAACATTGTTAGTTTTTCCCATTTTAATGGAATTGAAATTTAAACCAAAGAAGAATATTTTTCGGTGAATTAGATAAGGCGTAGTACTTTATAGCAAATTTACCTCTTATTTTTACACAACTTGAAAAGTTACTTTGAACATAAACACAGTTCCCTATTTACATTTTTGATATGTTTGGAAAAATCTATATTATTGATCTGAAGCCACACAATTTACATGTTGAACTCAAAATTTGGCAAAAACTACCTCTTGATGACCTTGTGAAATCTTAATAAAACTTGTGTTTAATGAGACATCTATAAACCCCAAAATGAGAAAATCAGGATTTGACCTTGTTCCTTGTCACATGGAGTATCCCACTAAACCTTGGGTTATACCTCAAATGTTCATTTGACCCTTTTTCATCATGCATTTAGGATCCAAGTGGACCTTTTCGTAGCTTTAGAAAAATGTTGAAAGTTAAAACTGTGGTTTGGTTTTGATCCGCAGTTTATGCCCTGGGTGGAGAAATTGAATTTGGCTTCCGCATACCTCTAGTATTTCTCCATGAAAATCACTACCAACCATTAGTTTTGTAGACATAAAATCATGCACTTGTGTACAATGTCTAGGTCTTAAATCATACTAATATATACATGATTCCTATGCAAGAAAACTGGTAGTTGACAACTCCTTTTAGCCTCTTTTCTTTATCTCTTACCTTCCTTTTAGTATTACACATCTTACAACCCTGCTGGAACTTAACTTATTTATATTTTATGGCCTCAGACACTATATGTTGACGTTAAGCCTCAACAATAGTGTGAGGGTTAAGAATTTCTCCATTTTGTTAAGGATGTGTTCGAAAAGATGACATAAATTCAAACAAACGAAGCAGAAAGAATCTAATATAACATAAAATATTATACACATTGCATCAACCATCACTCTTTATTCATATATCAAGATAAGTTACATTAGTCTCTTATATACACATCTCATATACATATGTTTCTCTTTTGTTCTATCACACACTCTCTATATTATTTTTTCCATTCTACATTCATATTCTTTTGATTAAGTACAATAAATATCCTTTCTTACAAAATTAGCCAAAAGACACTTCTTTTGGTCATGACTCTATTGGCTTAAGCCGCACTCTGTTTCTAGTCTTCTTCACGTTGTGGCTTTGGATAGACTTATGCGTCTTTACACTGTGTTTGGCGGTTTTTTTAGTCTTTTGCATATTTCTTGGTCTTCGGTGTTTATCCATGGCTTCTCCTATGTCTCCTGTGTTTTTATTTACTTCGCTAATTGTTATCAAATTTTATGAAGAACCTTGTCAACATCATCCAGGACTTTATATGTTGTCTCTTCCTTGAGACAACCAAAATATGAAGAATCATGTCTTATTTTCAAAATTTTGAAGTATCTCTATTTGTTGAAATTATCTATCTTAATAGCCATGATTTTGGAAAACCAAAGCATCAACTTACCAAAACTTAGACGTTTGGCGTAAGGAAGTGTTCCCTCACTAAACTCACCGGCTAGATTTACGGAGGACAAGATGGTTCCCTAACAAAATTTCCAATGTTTTCCCTTAGGTGATAGTTTGAGGAATATATTTTGCATACTTAGTAGTGATATTCTTCTCAAATGTGTACCATTGCTCTAAATGCTCTTTAATTTCTTGCATCCATACCTACATTTGTGTATTCTCTTGAGCAAGGAGAAGAATATCTATAGGAGGCTGATTCAATTGAAGTTGGTTGTATATTTTCTTTTGATTTACCAACTCTTGTTGCCTTACGATGGCTCTGTCCATTATTGTACTATATTCTTGCATATCTGTAATTTTATTAGCCTGTTGTTGTTTGTTGTGATATTATTCTATAATTTTTGCAAGCTTCCTTTGTTGATTACCATTAGCATCTATGGTTATATAATATTCCATGGAATCCTTATTGAATGGTTGTTCTAGTTTGACCAAATCAACCTTGTCCTCCCGAGTTAAGCATGGCCAACCCATGGCATAGGTGTAGTATGCCACGACATTTGTAACTCTATCTCTAACTTTGTAATGAAGGTTTGCATATCTTTCTACCACCTTTGATTTTCCTATGGCTTGAGGTTCTAGGAAATTTTTCTTATACTCTTGTATTACCTCGGATTTAATTTTTGTCTTTTCATTCTCTTCTAATGTATCCTTTTCTGTTATAATTTCCTTGACCTCTTGGTCAAATGTTGTTTCTATTGGAAAAATGGAATAAATGTTGATTTGAGGCTTGGTTATTCTTGTAGATGCCAAAATTGGGTCACACTCCCCTTGGTCCTCTTTCGAATAACCAACTTAAACACATTCACCTAACCATGACCCTTATACCCCACATTAATATTAATTTAATTATTTACAATTAAATTAATACCCATCCTCACCCCATTTATTAATTTAATTTAGTTACTTTAATTAAATGGATGCACACCTCACCATAGACCTATTCATAGCATGTTTCCATAAATGAATAAGACTTAGTTCAACCCTAAAAATCAATGCCTATTATTCCTCTAATCACCTTCCGCTCATAAAAACATAACGTCCATTCTTATCCACAAATAAATGGATAGACCTGACCCAAATGAAGGAAGATTTGTCATTTTTAGTAAACCTAAATAATCTTGCCTTTAACCGACGATCATCCCTAAACCGACGCCGGTCATCAAGAACCATCATTGGTTACCATTTATTCACTTTGGTAACCTTGTTGGAGAGGTTAGCCACATTCTCAAATTTTGGGGAGCAAAAAGGATACCTGCATGTAAGCAAGAACCAGAGCTCTTGCGCACATCCAAGCAACCATAGCCAGCATCAAGACAAATCCGGAGGTATTGCTTTAATGGTAGCATTTTGGGAAGCACCACTGCAGTACCAAGCTCTTGCCCACCAATCAATCATCACCTTTGCCTAGCCATTGGATCTACAACATCGAGTAGTAAATACGTTCATCATCGTGTTATTTCATCCTAGTCCTATTTTAAAGTTTTTGTCATCTTTGTTGTCATTTTCTACTTGGCATTCCCTTTTTCCCACTATTCCTCTTTATATAAACTTAACCATTCCTCCACCTACATCATAAAACCACATATACCCAACCTCTACATATCTCTGAGTGTTCCTAATATCCCTACATACCTCGTCATGTCCCCGTGTTAGCTTTTCCCGACCTTAGCCCAAACCCCATAACTAGATCTTATTGAGTTTTATCAGCCCACGTATATCAATGTTGGTTACCTGTAACCATCGTCAATTATTCCTAACCGTGGTCGGTCATACCTAACCGGCGTCGGTCTCTGTGTCTACCAACACTATGTAAACCAGCAACCAACCTACCTACCAAAATAACCCAAACACCTTACCCAACCCTGTTAAGACCATGTCTGTGACTTGCAGACCAACTAAACAATCCGTAACCGACCGAAAGACCTTCGACTGCATAGTGTTTAGTATTTAATTAGATCAAAACTGATAGTGATCGAGGTACCCAAATCAGAATACTAGCACTAGATTCATTTATGTACGTATTTCAATTATTTCATATTTGTTTTATAAAAATAGTGGATTGACATCCCTCTAGGAAGTATCACACTTCCTAGATCTAGCATACGCTAGGCAATCCACTATCATATATTATTTAACTCTTCTTTGGTGGTCTTGTTTTTCTATTTCAGGTAGTTCCTCCTAGCCAAAAGGAAGCTCTCACAAGCATTAGATCAAGAAGTTAGAATGTGCGCACAAGCTTCAAACCAACCATCACAACAGGGATTCCTCCTTGACCCACACCCTTATCTATTTCATCACATTCAAAACATAAAGAAAATGGTGAAACATTTTGGCATGCCGGTGGGACCCATCAGGGGTTTTGTTGCATTTATTCATTCCTAGGTGAAAGTTGTGTGTTTGTTTCCCTTCAAAAAGCTTACACATTAATTTTTCTTCTCTGGAATCATTCTTCCTCTCTTTATTTTGTAAAATTAATCATGTTTTTGGTGCTTTAAAAAGAACACATTCTTCTTTGTTTTTGCATTGCATTAGTGAAAGAGCATTCCTCTTCCTATTCATCACTTGCTACATCGAAAATAATATTTTGATTTGGGTTTTTAAAACACTTTCATTGCATTTTGACTTCCAGCATATAGGTTGCCCTCATTTTAATGTGAACTAAAAATGCAGAAAATCAAAATGCAATGCAAGTGTTTTAAAAACCCAAATCGAAATATTATTTTTGATGTAGCAAGTGATGAATAGGAAGAGGAATGCTCTTTCACTAATGCAATGCGAAAAAAAATAATAATGTGTTCTTTTTGAAGTACCAGAAACACGATTGATTTTAGACAATAAAGAGAGGAAGAATGATTCCAAAGAAGAAAAATTAATGTGTAAGCTTTTTGAAGGGAAACAAACACACAAATTTCACCTAGGAATGAATAAATGTAACAAACCCCTGATGGGTCCCATCAAGGCGTGCCATAACATAACCTAAAACCTCACCTTTTAGATATCCTTCTTTGTAGGATGCCTTCCCAACCAAAAATTATATTCTGAATTCACATGGTCAGTTCTAAATAGCATAAGCTAAACAAACATAAGAAAATCACTTTTAGGATCATTTTTTTTCTTAGCGTTCCTCTTGACTTGTGTTTTGAGGTGTGAGATTACGAATCTACATTGTTCTTCTTCTTTGCACACTCCACCATCATAGTTGGAGTATTATGACTTTGTTTGAGTGCGTCAGGGCCCCATCTTCTCATTCTCATATTTCTAAGTTTGATTCTTCACCAAATTTAATTCACAAAGCCCAATTTCTTCATTCTTTGTCTCATTTCACAAGTAACTTGATTGTCGGTCAAGTGACCATCATCGGTTCACATTTGACCGTCGTTGATTAAACCTAACTAGTGCCGGATTCTAGATTTCTAGTTATTTTTCTTGGAATAGGCTTCATCACTCCTTATGTTCTATTTTTGGCCCTCAGGGCACCATCCTATTCCCCTCTGTTGATATTTATGTCATACACAGTTTCCTCCATTGCACATTCATCAGTCCTATTTCACTTCCTGAAACTGGTGTTTTTCCACAATAACCGACATCGATTTTGTGACCGACATCGGTTCCCACTAATCCATCATCCTGGCCATCATCGACCATCGTCGATGTCTGTGTTTGGTTTTCAAAATCTAACCTTTGACTGAATTCACCCTCCTAGCCTCATTTTTCTCTGTTCCTGTTGTTTTCTGTGTCATTTACAGAATACAGTCTTACCATGTCAACACTTATTCACATGGTGTTGACTTACAACCAAACTAACACTCTTATATTCCACATCAGTCGTCAACCACTCCCACCTAGTCCATCACCACCTTCTATCCTATCACCCATGGATCCGACTCTGCCTACCACCATTGCTACAGGTGACAAGGAGTTCGCACGAATCCTTGATCAGAATCCCGCAACCTTACAATTTTATCTTTCCCACTCATCCACTCGAGATTCCTCAAGTCAGTTGATATATGGCATGCCAAGTATCCATCTCTCCTACCCTTTTCCCCACTTTGCAACAGCCCCTACTAGTTCGGCGTTACCCTCACATGCTTTACCCCCAGTGGTTTCGCATCTAGGCCCTACACCCGCTATGACCACTACATCTGCAAAATCAGTCGCACTCGTAGTATCGGTTGTTCCTTCATTGACCACCCAGAGCATAACCCCATCCGCACCCATTATCTCACATATACCAATTGCAACACACCCTATGGTGTCGATGACCCCTACCCCATTCCAAAATATTGTCCTCTCTATCCCCGACTCTCGCCCCTCAATCGCTACTATAGTCACTTGACTGCCCCACCTACATATACATATTATCAACAACCCCCTATCTCATTCGTCATTCATTTTGGGTATATGCCCTCCATGTCGGTCCCCATTCTCAACCTTCCTATTTAGCATCACCATACACTAGAATTCCACCCACATCACATGTTCAACACCAACCCTCTTACACCATGGGAGGTGCCCTCTTATCACAACCTACCAATGACCTCATCAAGTTAATGATGGAAAGGATGCAGACATTAGAAGCATTGGTTTCTAGCTCACGCAATTCCCTCACATATGATGAAATCTGTAATGATCCCATTCATCCATCCATTCCTATTCGCCCATACCCTGTACATTGGGAAATGCCAAAATTCAACCACTTCAATAGTAAAGAAGACCCGCAATAACATTTGCACTCTTTCAAATATGGGTGTTACCTGATCACCCATGATGATACCTTACTCCTATGGACATTCTCGATGTCCCTGATAGGACCTTCATTAGACTGGTACAGTGGGCTACCTAGACATTCCATCTATTCATTTAATCAAGTAGCCCAAGCCTTCTTAGACCACTTCTCAATCAACATTAGTAAGAAATTCATCATGATTGATCTCTACTCAACTCGACAGTATGATGACGAGTCTATTGCTGACTTTTTCACTAGTTGGCATAGCCTAATTAACTAGCTCACATTTTAATCACCTCAAATTGAACTCATAGACTTATTTACTCAAAGCTTGTGCTAGACACATTTCACCAACCATGTAAGTGCAGAACTTTTGCACATTTGACGAGGCATTCACCATGGTATTAAAATTGGAGATTCTTGCTATCGAAGAGAAGAAAATTTAGCTACATAACAAAAATACCACGTTCAAATCGAATGAGGATTCTTCATCTTTGAAACCCCATAACAACTATTCAAAATCCAATGGATTTTCCAATGTCATGGTTCTCAAGGTTGGACCCTCTCACCCATCAAACCAAGCCAAACCTTATGCTAATCTCTCGCCCGTCCAAACATTATAGTTCAGACGAGAACATCGAAAGTACAACCCAATACGGGGAACCATATTCCTATGTTTTGGAAAAGGTTATTAAGGCTGGTGTCATTACCTTGCCACCTATAAAACCACACATTGGTTTTGATCCTGATCACCCCATGCCCACGTGGTATAAAGAACATGAATTTTGTAACTATCATCGTGTCAAAGGTCATAGCGACAATAATTGCATCACCTTCAAGAATATCATCCAAGAAATGTTAGACAACAAAGATCTAGTCTTGGATAACCCAAATGCACCAACCAACCAAAACCTACATATCTTCAAAAACCATTCCCTAATCATGCCCCATCTTCCAACCAAACTGGTGACACTTCAACCAATGATAGCAATGTTTGTGAGGTCCACGCTATTTTGATGACATACCAATTGTTCCCAATTTCCCCTTGTTCCTTCCATAGATGAAATCCTAGCTCAAACTCCCCTACCTACACAGGAACCTATTTCATCTACTCCTCCACCCATAGAGGAACCCCCTTCATTTTCTCCTTCACCCGTGAAAGATCCCATAATTAGCACTCCACCTCTTGCCTCTCAAATTACCGAGCAGTCGTCAGTAGCACCTCTCTTACCCATAGGGGACACATTTCCACTCCCTACACCATCATAAGGAGAGTCTACCTCATCTTTCCTATCATCTCCTTTACCCATAGAGGATCATGTAGAAACACCATTGCCTTTAGGTGACCATTCTTTCAAGATCCTGTTGGCCTTATTTCGGCTCTCTTACCCACGGAGTCTGAAGCTAACCATTTCCCTATTTCTCAAACATATTTTATAGGGATTTCTACTCAATCCACATTAGCCCCACTTACAGCAATACCATTTTCATGCTTGGTTGATCGCCTAGATTATGTTGATAGAGCCTTGCTTTGGGGATGTCTTCTACTTCCTGCTTCAACCTAAATGCATTTATCACTCACTAACACCTCCACAATCTATCCAAAAGTGTTTCAAGTGATCAAACCAAACACAACCATGACTATTGGAAAACATTCCATGTCATTGCCCACAACCCAACACACACCTATACCCAAACACCTACCCATGCCTATATCATCTCCCTTACCTAAACCCATCACTACCTTAGGGGTCATGCCGACATTGAACCTTACTCATCCACCCATCAAATTAGATTTAGCCACATCTTCCCAAACCAACGCTAAACTCATTCCTACATCTAAAAGGAAGACCCAACCTGCTAGGCCTCATACACCAACCTCTCCCACCACACCGTGGTCACCTTCACCCCTCCCGTCCATCCTAGGACCTCACCCCTCGACCCTAGCCAAGCAACCTTCTCCCACCGGTAAATCAAGAACACAGTAACCCACCTCCTGATCATGACCCTATAATACACCCAAGAAATCCACACAACCCCCACCGTCTCCTGTGACCTTCTTATTACCTATACCACCACTACCTTCTATAAATTCTTCACTACCCATGACACTTTCCTCTCTTCCACTCACATCTTCTACCCAACCTCTACCTACCACCTCCACTGCAACTCAGTTTCCCCATGGGTAACCCGTCCTCTTCCACTATCGATTTTCCTTCTACATCCCTGTATTCCCACGTCACCTTTACCCAAGAAAGTTCAACGCAAAGCTAAGAATCCACTACCCTCCAATAAGGTAGTCAAACCAACCAAATCTTCCATCGCCAACTCTCCTACCCCACCTTTACCCAAACAGATGCCCACAAGACCTAAGACCACTCCACATACCAAACTAGTGGACCAACCCATTCCCCCTTCGGTAAAGCCTCTTCCTTCATAATCGATCACAACAGTGTACCTAAACCCACACTCACCTCCCATTACGATCCGTTAGTGGGGTCCTACACCAAGATTTTAACCAATCTCCTTGAAACTTGATCATCACATTACCACCTCTTAGACCTTACGATCTGATCAAACCCAGACCAAAACGGTTTGATGAAACTAAAATTTGTGCCTACCATCGTGTGCCAGGACACGATGTAGAGAACTATAAGGCTTTAAAAACCGCTCTTGTCCAATTATGTCCTCTCAAAGAAAATTTTGATGATGACGATATTCTTGATGAGGACCCCATTCCACCTTCACCAATCTCCCCAAATCTTCTTCCATTACCCTACAAATGACCTAGTATCTCCACCCCCACAACCATTTTTCCCACCTCCCAAATTTGAGATCAACATGGTCCGTATTAGGGAATTAGCCAAACCACCACCCAAATTTCAATGCGCCCTACTCATTTAACAAGGCTCTTATCCACCGCTAGGATTTTTCCCCTCATGCCATTATACCTTTCATGACACACCCTCTCCATCCACCTCCCCTTAGATTAACATGGTTCACGTTGCTACCCGCACTTAGAAAGACAAAGGAAAAGAAAAATAACTAGCCCATCAACCAACCCCATACCCAACATACCATCTGAACCCACACCCAAAGTCACCATTCGCGGTTCCACATATCCTATTTCTGATGGGGTCACACATCGTACAATGCTAAAACAATTGCACCAATCCTCCTCAAAATGTCTTTATATGACCTCATCCAAACCTCTGAGTCACATCGTCAAGCCCTCATGGAGGTCCTTCAATCTATTGAGGTTTTACCAAATGACCCCATGCCCGTAGCCTCCATCATTACCCCTCATCACGTAGCTTCTCTCACTAATTCGTCGCCTTCCTCTACACCTCCACCTACTCGCCAAGTAGCCGGCCTTAGCTTTTCGAATGAAGAGATTGCCCCTTTCCAATCTAATGACCCCGATCCCGCTCTTTTCATCTCCATCTTTATCGATAATATACGCATAATATGCCTTATGATCGATGGTGGTTCTAGTATTAACATCATCTTCTCCCATACGCATGACCAAATGTGCATACTTGCCAATTACATGCATGATAACCCATTATGTTGTGCTCCTTCAATGATGCCATGACCTTTACCCCACGGGTACCATCGTTCTCCATGTTTGTGTGGGTCCTGTCTTGTCCCGAACTATTCTATGTCCTAGAAGGGGAGTTCTACTATAAGCTATTGCTTGGCCAACCTTAGATTTTCACCATGGGTTGTGTCCCTTCGACTTTACACCGCTACCTCAAATTTGAACACGAAGGACATAACTACACCATCTCGGCTGACCCATCACCTTTTAAGACCTGTAACATGTTGTACAGGCCCAATGATGTGCTTGTACCAGTCAAGGCATCTGTCACTACCCCCACTTCTCCTTCACCCATGACCCCATCCACCAATGCTTCCGCCACCTCTCCCACATCTAACCCTTCTATTCCTACTACCACCGAAGCCTCTCCGACTCACCCGCTTCTCAATCATCTAGCGAATCATCTATCCCCGCTACCCACATATTGACTACTGATCCCTTAGAAGGTGTTTTCAATGCCTCACTCTAGGGGAGAACTGCCTATACAATATCGACACATTCATGACCCCGCAAGAGTATGGGAACTCGTGTCGCAGACCCTAGTTATGACTACCGCATAGGCGAGGTTTTCCTTATGGTCACCCCACCTTCGTACGATCTAATGTATGGGGGACTTGATATCACCACTTATTCACCGGACCTCCATCCCAAACACAACCATTTTCATTTGACCTACACTCCTTACTAACTACCGCTTTGCTCAAACTTTCCTTCACCATTGCGCATGGAAAGGCTTTGGATTTGGCTTTTATGAACAGTGGCCACCATACTATCATTTCCTGTACCACCCGTAAACATAATGATCATAGTGGCATTGGATTTGCCGCACCACCTCCCAAGAAGGCTCACATCGACCTCATTCAGGAAGACAAACCTTCTCCACCCCATTCACCCATGTCACCATCTTCACCCACAGAGTCCATAGATCCCGAATCTATTCCTCTTAACTTTTTTTTTGTAAACACAATTTCCCTGGGACCTCTAACCTATCAATGCGATGGTGAGGCTCCCTCTTCTCTCCCATTCCCGTACCTTGACATGATAAATCACGATACACCTTCTATTAATGTCATCTAATGTTAGGACGACGAGTCCATCCTCACTTACCTTAGTGCAAAAGATTATTATGTTCACCGGTCGTTACCTTCGAGACACAAACCATGTTGGTCGAATCGACCATTGAAATTTACATTAACACTCAGGACGACCAGCACATTCTAAAGATAGGCCAATCTTTATATGTTATTGAAAGGGAAGATTTTACCTCTTTCATTCTTTTTCCTATTCCTATGCCAATATGCTCGATGTATTGACCTAAAAATTTCAGTCCACAATATCGTAACCATTCCCACGATGCCAAACCCATCAAACAAAAGCTACGGAAAATGCATCCTCGCATTGTTCTTCTAGGCAAATAAGAGCTTTTGCACCTTCTCTTAGTTTCCTTCATCCTACCCATTGATTATCCCCAATGGATTTCTAACATTGTTCATGTCACAAAGGTGACAGGAGGACTCCACATTTTCACGGACTTCCGTGACCTCAACCTAGCTTGTCCCAAAGACAATTTTCCCCTACCAGGCATCGACCAACTAGTTGATCTCACCATCGACCATGAAATACTATCACTCATGGATGGTTTCTTGGGTTATAATCAAATATTACTTGCTCCAGAAGATCAACACAAGACTTCCTTCATCACCCCTTGGGGGACTTTCTACTATCGAGTCATGCCTTTTGGCCTTAAAAACATCGACACTACATATCAGTGAGCCATGAATTACATCTTCCATGACATCATGCATCACATCTTGGAAGATTATGTAGATGACCTTATTGCCAATTCCAAACATCAAACCAAACACCTCGCTGTCCTTAAGGTCATATTTGACCGCCTCATCGAGTATTGTGTTTTTCTTCAACCAAAGAAGTGCATCTTTAAGGTACTTTTAGGAAAACTCCTTGGTTTCATCGTTTCTTTGCATGGCATAGAAGTTGACCCTGCTAAAGTAAAGGCTATTCTAGAAATGCCTCCACCTACTAATCTTTGTCAACTTCAAAGCCTATAAGGAAAGTTGCAATCCATTCTTCTTTTTTATTTCATAGCTTTTAGATCATTGTCAACCATTCCATCATCTTCTCAAGAAGGACATTTCATTCAAATGGGATGATGAACGCCATAAAGCCTTTAAATCCTTAAAACAATACCTTCTTCAACCACCAATTTTCATTCCTCCAAAGGATGACCAAATCTTTTACCTATATATTTCTCGCGTGACCATTCTTTAGGTGCCATGCTTGCTTATCACGACGAGAAACATAGAGAGAAGGCGGTTTATTACATAAGCCATACCCTTCGGACTACAAAAATAGATATAGCCAAGCCGAAAAAATCTACTTAGCCTTACTTTTCGTCACCACCAAGCCACCATTACCTACTCAACCACAAAACCTTTGTTATTACTAATATTGACCCCTTACACTATTTGTACGCTAAACCCTATCAACATCAACGTGCCGCACATTGGCTTACACTTCTTGCTAACCTTGAGCTTGAATTTATTCATCAAAATTCCATCAAGCGCCAAGCTATCGTTGACCAACTAGCGAAGCCCCTATCAGGAATCAACCTCTCCCGTGATGAATCCATAGCTACCCTCTCCTTAGACAAACTCACTTACCAAATGACACTCTTCTGTGATGGCTCCAAGTGTCAGTGTGGAGGTGGGGCTGGTGTTATCCTCATTCCTCTTGATGGTGAACCTATGCCTTTGTCTTTCAAACTTGATTTTTATTATACAAGCAATATTTCCAAATACGAAGCACTCGTATTGGGTCTCTAAGCTGTTTATACCTTAGATGTTAAATCAATCAATATCTTTGGTGATTCCCAGCTGGTCGTAAACCAAGTCAATGGTATATACTAGTGTCGTAATGAGATACTTCAAAAGTATAAGCATCACGTAGACATACTTTTGACCACCTTTGACCGTTACGAACTTCAAACCACCCCACATTCTACCAATAAGTTTATGGATACAATGGCCTGTTTGGCTTCTCAGATACCCGCTTCACCATTGACTCTAAAATCTTTGTCACAATACAAAGGCTACAATCACCCTCTTATTTACCTCGTGAGGTATACTCCATCGGAACCGTTACACTTGACCCACGTGACCTTTGGTACAAGCAATTTGTAGACTATCTTTCCCTTTCCATTCTACCCACCGATCTCACTTGTAATAGACAACGTGCCTTTCTTAAAAGTGTCTCTTGTTATGTCATCATGGGTGGTCTCCTTTATAAGTGCGGCTTTGACGGTATTCTCTTACAATGCCTTACAAGTTCTGAAATTCCCTACACCATGAAGGAAGTTCACAATGGAATTTGTGGAGGCCACTTTAGTTGTTTAGTTGTCGCAAAACGCATTCTTCACTTGGGCTATTATTAGCCAACCCTAAACTGCTTGAATGTTGTGATTATGTCAAACGTTGTGTAAAATGCTAGCAACATGCTAATCTCCATCACACACCTAGTCATGTCTTACAGGTCGCACAAGACCTTTGGTATTTCTCTCAATGGGGTTTGGATCTTATCGGTGAGATCGATCCCCACTCTTCACAATGCCACCAATGGATTATAACCACTACTGAATATTATACTAAATGGGTAGAAGCCATCCCCCTCATTTCTACAAAAGCTGAGAAAATATGTGAATTCATCAACCATCATAACATTTGTCTCTTTGGTGTCCCTCACTACCTCATCACTAATAATAGAAAGCAATTCAAAAAAAAAAACCCTACGTAAGTTGTGCGAGGCTTTTGGCATCCAACTCGTTTCTCATCACCTTATTACCCGTAAACCAGTGGCCAAGAAGAATCGACCAATAAAACCTTGAATAAAATTCTTATGAAAGTAGTCAACGATCTTTGGGAAGGATTGGCATATGCAGATTCCTTTTACCTTGTGGGCTTACCGCACTAGTATTCGCACTTCAACTACAGCCACACCTTTCTCTCTAGTCTACGGTATTGAGGTTTCTTGCCTCTAGAAGTATAGATTTCATCTCTCCGCATCTCCTACAATACATGCTCAACGACGATGACTTTCGCTAGGATCATTTTGGCGCAACTTGCATTATAAGATGAATGTCATCTCAATGCTCTTGACCATTTGCAAATCTACCAAAATGTATCAAACTTGCCTATGAAAAATGTGTTCACGAATGAACCTTTCAGGTTGGCGACCTTGTCTGAAAGAAAATCAACATGTAACCAAAGAAGAGAAAAGTAAGCGGGAAAATTTTCTCCTAATTGGCTTAGACCCTATATCGTTACCCATGCCTATGGATCAGGTGTTTATCATTTGTCTTCACTCAAAGGTAAACCCGAACCTGAGCCTCTCAATGCCTTACATCTTCGGCCATTTTATATTTGACATCAAGTCCTATATCACTTTCGGTCATTTGATCACTCGTCCCTTAAGCGTTGTTCACGTTCCATATTACCCATTTTTGAGGATCCATGACTAAACAAGAATCATGTGATTACCTGTCACCTTTTAGCCTTATCTTCAATATGAGTACCACGACTCTACTCATAGTATTATTCTCATGGATACTTTTTGTCTTCTCCAGTATGGAACCCCATTGTCACTCATCACTCGAAACCACCCCTTTCATAGTTAACTCATGTGTACTATGGTTTTTTCTTCCGAACAAGAGCCTACTCTTCCTCTATAGTCTTGTCCATGACTTAAATGTCCACAAACAAAAAGGGATTCAACTCTTTGATTCAAAATTCCAGCAAAAGATGACTCCCTCAAAAAGGGGCATCTCTTCACTCTCTTTCCTCCACTATAAAATAGGATGCTCCTCGAAGGACATCTATATAAAGTCATTTGCATAGATACAATAAAATACCTAGAAGCTTCCCGTATCGATAAGCTTCATGAAAACCTCAAGGAGATAATATAATCATCTCATATAAACTTCATGCATTGATCGGTCTATTCAAAAACAAAAAACTAAACAAAAATGAAAACATGAAGAAAAGGATGAAATTTTCATCATGGACTTGCCATTGTTCATCCCGGGTTTCTTGATAAGAAAAACATGTTGTCGTACACTAAGTTACATCAAACCACCCACTCTCACCTCACTTCCTTTTCATCTTGATTTCCTTTCTACTAAAGGGACTTGTCGCAACCATGACATTTCGGGACCATGTGACTTTCTTCGCCCTTGGAATGGTCCATTAGACAACGCCTTTAGGGTCTTGCGTTCATAAGCCCATCTCGGGGTATGGTCGACTCATTAGGGATCTAATCAATTAAGCAACTCTTTTATCACCTCTTCCCATTCACCTTCCTTATTACTTATTGATTATCTTACACAAGACTAGATCATCGTTGAAAGATCCCTAGATGGATCCTCCTTACGCTATACTGATTTTTAATCAATCAAAAACAGCAAATACAGATTTCTGTGTATTTTACATCACTTTACTAGTGCAGATCTGGAAAGTGCGACTAGGGTTAAAGCAAAATGTCAATGTAAAACACGCCCAATAAAACTATTCTCTGATTTCTAATGACTGCCCAGATTTTTAGGGCTGAATTACACAGAAAACTGAACTTATCACAAACTGGAATAGCCCAGAAAATCAGATCTGAGATCTGTTAAAATTCAGACTAAAGAAGACCTTCAAATGTACTTCAGAAATGATAAAATGTACAGCAATTAGTCTACAGTCTGATGACAAACATTTGACAAATATCTTGGATAAAAATACCTCTGAACATGCTGCCAAAACTGCTTACAATGGACTGATCCAACTGCTGGTTGCAAATCACTGGAAAACACCTTCAAATCCTTTTACACACACGGCTGAACTGACCCTGCAAGTCTGATGAAGAACACTAGGAATTTCTGAGTGAAATCCCCTCTCAATCTCCTGGGGTTTTCGTCCGCAAGAGATAAATTCACAAGGGTTTTCGTCCTTGGAATTTCTGGTAAAAGCTCAGAGCTCTTAGCAATGCAAAGATGATAATAAAAATCTGGATGATCTCTCTACAAGTCGACTTGTTTATTTAAAGGGAGATCAGCCAACCACCACCTCCAAAACAGCCAATAAAAATTGTTTCATTCTCCTATGCTGGGCACATTTTCCTTTTGGGGCTGATTGGCACATTTTCCAAAAATTGACTCCCTAAGGTAAGTCGCACTTTCTCTTTTCTAATACAATTATTTTTAATTGTATTTTTGACATTTTAATTTATCATTATACTTTATTATTTATTATATGTGCTTTTTCATGATATTATTTTTTTTGAAACAATAGCACAATATAATAAAATAATAAAGATAAGTCACCCTAAACTTCCCTTTGGCCGTCGGGTAGACAAAAAGGGCCAAAGGTCTTCGCCCAAGCTCACGCAGTAGAGGGACATTACGATCCTCCCTCCTGAGGAGTTGCTTGCCCACAAGCAATCGTGAGAACGCTGGGTGTCAAGAATAGAATCACCCTCCCAAGTGGCATCCTCCAAGGGTAAATCTTTCCAACGAACCAAGTACTCCCGTATCACCTTGTTCCGCAATCTTCTCTCCCTCCAATCCAGAAGTCCCTCAGGAACCAAATCCAGTCTTCCCTCATCATCCAAGGGGGGTAACTCTATTGAAGAGGTCACATGCTGTCCCAATGCCTTCTTTAAGCAAGATACATGAAAAACATTGTGTATCTTACTTTCAGAAGGTAACTCCAACTCATAAGCTACCTGTCCAACTCTCCTCACTACCCTGTATGGACCATAGAAGCGAGGCTTAAGCTTCTCCGCTCCACTCTTCTTAAGAGTACTCTGTCTGTAAGGCTGGAGTCGTAAAAAGACCATATCCCCTACCTCAAATGATCGCTCAATCCTGTGCCTGTCTGCATACATCTTTTGCTGATTTTGGGCATGCTGAATATTGTCCTTAAGGGTTTTAAGGATATCCTGGCTGTCCTGTAAACACTCTCGAGCCTTAGGAGCTCTGCTATCTCCAAACGCCATATCCACGAAGGATCTCGCGTCATAACCGTACAAAGCTCGAAAAGGGGTCATCCCAATGGACATGTGGTACGTAGTATTGTAACAATACTCGCACAAATAAAGTTGCTTGACCCATGCTCTCTGCTGCCCTGAAACATAGTTGCGCAGGTACCCCTCAATCCACTTATTCACAATCTCCGTCTGCCCATCTGTCTGCGGATGATAGCTAGTGCTCGGAGTCAACTCAGTGCCTGCCAACCTGAAGAGTTCCTGCCAAAATGTGCTCATAAACCTGCTGTCCCTATCGCTAACAATATTCTTCGGAAGCCCATGTAACCTGAATACCTCCCTAAAGAATAAATCAGCCACCTGTGGTGCCTTAAAACTCGTGGGGATGGCAAAGAAGTGTCCATACTTAGTCAGCCTGTCAACTATCGCATAAATGCGATCATAGCCCTGCACAACTGGTAGTCCTGTAATGAAATCCATAGATATACTCTCCCACCTCTGCTCTGGAATAGGTAAGGGCTGTAATAAGCCTGCAGGGAAAGTATGCTCGGACTTGTTTTGCTGACAAGTCACACACTCTCGAATATACTGTAGAACATCCTCCTTGAGACCCTTCCAAGAGAATCTCTCTCTAACTTGCCTATATGTCTTGAAATACCCTGGATGTCCTGCTAATGGTGCATCATGGAGTGCATGTAGAATCTTCCCCTTGAGCTTAGATTCAGGTACCAAATAAATCCTACCCTTATAATAAATCAAATCAGAAATTACCTGGTAGCGCCCATCCTGAATTTTGCCGTCCATGATCTCACATGCTAAGGTGTTCTTTGAATACTCAACCAGCAATTGAGACTTCCAATCTGCAGAAATCTCACTCATAGAATATAGGACAGCAACATGGGGTCTCCTCGATAATGCATCCGCCACAACATTCCTTTTTCCTTTGACATACTCAATGTCAAAATCATAGGCCTGAATCCTGCTGACCCATTTCTGCTGCCTCTCATTGAGTTCCTTCTGCTCCAAGAAGTACCTCAAGCTGTTATGGTCGGTCCTTACTACAAACTTTCCTCCCACCAAATACTGTCTGAACTTCGCCAATGCATGCATGATGGCGAGCATCTCTTTGTCATAGGTGGAATACAATCTCTCGTTCTCCCTCAATTTTCTACTCTCATAGGCAATGGGATGACGGTCCTGCATCAAGACTGCACCAATACCTGAGCCCGAAGCATCACACTCTAAGATGAATGGTTTGGAGAAGTCTGGAAGAGCAAGGACTGGACATGTGCTCATCACCATCTTGAGCTCATCAAATACTCTCTGTGCCTCCTCTGTCCATCTAAATGCGCCTTTCTTTGTGAGATCTGTCAATGGTGCAGCAATATCTGAATAACCCCTCACAAATCTCCGATAATATCCGCATAACCCTAGGAATCCCCGCAACTCTGATATGTTCCTGGGTGGAGGCCAATCCTGCATAGCCTGTATCTTCTCCTGATGGACCTTGACCCCATTGGCCCCAATGACATGTCCCAGATACAGTATCTCAGTAAGTCCAAACTCACATTTGGACATCTTAGCAAATAGAGACTGAATCTCCATAATGCCAAGTACCTCATCTAAATGCCTCAAATGATCCTCCCATGACCTGCTGTAGATCAAGATGTCATCAAAGAAAACCAGCACGAACTTTCTCAACTGCTTGTTGAAGAGATGGTTCATGCATGACTGAAAAGTGGCAGGTGCATTAGTGAGACCAAATGGCATCACCAAGAACTCATAATGCCCATAATGACATCTGAATGCTGTCTTGAGGATATCCTCCTCTCGAACCCGAATCTGATGGTATCCCGATCGAAGATCAATCTTCGAAAAGTAAATGGCTCCATGCAATTCATCCAAAAGCTCATCAATACGGGGGATGGGATACCTGTTTTTGATGGTCTTCTTGTTGAGGGCCCTGTAGTCGATACACATTCTCATCGTCCCATCCTTCTTCTTCACCAACACCACCGAAGAAGCAAATGGGCTAGAACTAGGATGGATATGCCCCATGTCAAGAAGCTCTCTGATGGTCCTCTCTATCTCATCCTTGAATTTCTTAGGATGACGGTAGGGTGTAGTGATCACAGGCTTGGCACCCTCCTCCAACTCTATGACATGCTCAAACCCTCTGTCTGGCGGTCTCCCTGGAGGAATATCACCAAAAACCTGCCCGTGCCTATCTATTATGGTTTGAATATCTGCATGCAACTGCTGTCCACCATCTGAAGATGATTTGGATGAAATGAAACATTGGGCTGCCCATGCAACCTCTCCATGACTGATAATAGATTCCATCCTATGTGCTGAAACAACTCTAGGCCCACCATCCGAAAGAGCTCGTAGCACAATCTTCTTCCCCTCTGACATAAACTCTATCTCCATTCGCTTAAAATCCTGCACATATCTCCCCAGAGACTGAAGCCACTGAATCCCCAAAACTGCGTCTATCTCTCCAAGTCCAACTATGTAAAAATCATCTGTCAGTGTGTAGTCTCCTAGCTGGATACTAAGCTGTGGAATTCGTCTAGTGCAGCTTAGAGCAAAGCCATCTGCCACTCGTACACTAAACCCCTCAAATTCTTCCACCTGTAATCCCCGCTTTATCACAAATCCCTCATCAAGGAAATTGTGCGTAGCACCACTATCAATCAAGCAAACAACTCGTTGGCCCTTAAGTACTCCTTTCACACGAAATGGATGATACCTAGGGACTCCAGAAAGTGAAGCAATAGTACCTGAGCCTGATGCATCTCCATCTCCTAACTCTACCTGGGGCTGCTCCTCATGTGCACCCTGACCACTGTCCTCTGTATCTGTATCTGCTGAAGAATCTGCCTCTGTATCCGAGATAACCTCAATAAGATGCACCTTGCCTTTCCCAAGGCAGTTGTGTCCAGGCTCCCAGTGATCTTTGCAATGGAAACAAAGTTTCTTTCTTCTCAACTCATTCCGAGTCTCCTGATCCATCCTAGGAGGGGGAACACTCCTTTGCTGAGTAGTGGGACGCTGACCCGGCTTGGAGCTTGTGAAGGGCTTCTTACTAGACTGGTAAGAAGTGGGAGTGGTCTCCAAATCTAATGTTGTCTGGATAGCATCATGTAATGTAGTAGGCCTAAGGGCCTTGACCAACCCTCTTAACCTGTCATGCAGGCCCTCAATGAAAAGCATTACCACACGTCTCTCGGGCATCTCGGGAACCATTACTGCAATCTGCTGAAATTCGTTGATGTAAGAATCAACATGCCCACTCTGTCGTAGCTGTGCCAAATCCCTGTAATATAGCTCCACATCTTTGCGGTCAAATCTGGCAATCAACTTCTCACTAAACTCCCTGTATGACCGTAGTAAGTCATGTCTCTGTGTGATAAGCCCATGGTGCCACCAATCATATGCCACCCCTTCTAAGTGAAGAGTAGCAAATTGAATAGCCTCCTGTTCCTGCATGGGTTTGAGAGTGAGGTATGTATCAAGCTTGTGAATCCATGCCCTGGCACTAATCTTCCCACTGCCATCGAAGGTGGAAAGAGTCACCTTATTGGTAACCTGCTTCAATTCTCTATTTTGCTGGGTCCTAGGCCTCTGTGCTTGCCTAGCTTTCAAGCTTTCCCTTTTCTGCATACAATACTGGTGGAGGGGAAAGGCGTTCCGTACCTCTTCTGGTAGTGATCTCCACTCATCATGAGCTACCATTACATTATCTTGAAAGGCTATGTCTTCAAGTGGGTCTTCAACTAATGGTGGCTCCTCCCTTGGTAGGAATCTGGGCTGCATAGGTCGATCTACAGTCCTCGTGGGTCTTCTTTCCTCTATATATCTCCTATCTCGTGGAGGGGAACCTCTTACGCCCATACGGAGGAACCATTTGTGCCTTCTGTGGCTACTAGCTATGGATGCAGATCTTTCCCTTCTATCATGCCGATTTCTTGCCCTATCCATAGTTAAATTCTCCATCAGCTGTCTCATGGTCTGAATCATTTCCTGATGGGAATCGATCATTCCGCTGAAAAGTGCATCCGGATCAGGCCGCTCACGTCGTGGAGGAGTGTGTGCTCCTTCTCCTCTATCCATGATACCTTCAATATTCAGACGTGCCTGACTCCTAGTATAATATCGGTGTGGCCCAACTTCTGTAGGCTGCATAAAACAATTCCAAACACACCCTCCAGGTGGGAGGATAGATGCTCTGATACCACTGAAAGATCCCTAGATGGATCCTCCTTACGCTATACTGATTTTTAATCAATCAAAAACAGCAAATACAGATTTCTGTGTATTTTACATCACTTTACTAGTGCAGATCTGGAAAGTGCGACTAGGGTTAAAGCAAAATGTCAATGTAAAACATGCCCAATAAAACTATTCTCTCGATTTCTAATGACTGCCCAGATTTTTAGGGCTGAATTACGTAGAAAACTGAACTTATCACAAATGGAATAGCCCAGAAAATCAGATCTGAGATCTGTTAAAATTCAGACTAAAGAAGACCTTCAAATGTACTTGAGAAATGATAAAATGTACAGCAATTAGTCTATAGTCGATGACAAACATTTGACAAATATCTTGGATAAAAATACCTCGAACATGCTGCCAAAACTACTTACAATGGACTGATCCAAGCGCTGGTTGCAAATCACTGGAAAACACCTTCAAATCCTTTTACACACACATTGAACTGACCTGCAAGTCGATGAAGAACACTAGGAATTTCGAGTGAAATTCCCTCTCAATCTCTTGGGGTTTTCGTCAAGAGATAAATTCACAAGGGTTTTCGTCCTTGGAATTTCGGTAAAAGCTCGAGCTCTTAGCAATGCAAAGATGATAATAAAAATCTAGATAATCTCTCTACAAGTCGACTTGTTTATTTAAAGGGAGATCAACCAACCACCACCTCCAAAACAGCCAATAAAAATTGTTTCATTCTCCTATGCTGGGCACATTTTCCTTTTGGGGCTGATTGGCACATTTTCCAAAAATTGACTCCCTAAGGTAAGTCGCACTTTCTCTTTTCTAATACAATTATTTTTAATTGTATTTTTGACATTTTAATTTATCATTATACTTTATTATTTATTATATGTGCTTTTTCATGATATTATTATTTTTTGAAACAATAGCACAATATAATAAAATAATAAAGATAAGTCACCCTAAACTTCCCTTTGGCCGTCGGGTAGACAAAAAGGGCCAAAGGTCTTCGCCCAAGCTCACGCAGGTAGGGGGACATTACAATCGTTACCTATATTTCAACCAACTCAACCATGCCTATGACCTACACCCAATCATGGATATGACCTACATTTAACCATGCTTAACACCTACCAACCCATTCATGTACTTAATCATATTATTCCCTAGCTTATGGGAGAACTACATCGACCTGAGGCCCCTTTTGTCAGGGGCTATGTAGGCAGCACTTGGAGGGCATGGGGCCCTTGGAGGTTAGCTTGGCGACTCTTTACCCTAACTAATTCCCCTTTCACTTTCCTATTCACATTCTACCTTAGTTAGTTTCCATTTTATATCAATAACTGGAAATTAAACCAAACAAGCATCAATTAATACACATTTTTACCACATCATCAAATCATGCATTTATCATTTTCACATTTCCACTATAGCACATATTTGGAAATTTAAACCATAACATGCATATACATCACCATTTGTCTCCCATGTTACCAATAACTTGGACATTAAATCAAAATTAAATACAAGACTCAATCACACCTAAACCAAACCTACCATGCCTAACTCAATCACGCCTAAACCGACTCTGACTCCACCATGCCTAAATCAACCTAACTCAATCACGCCTAAACCAACCTGACTCCACCATGCCTAAATCAACCTAACTCAATCATGCCTAAACCCACCTAACTCCACCATGCCTAGATCAACCTAACTCAATCATGCCTAAACCAACCTGACTCCATCATGCCTATTGACCTCACTCTGCCATGCCTACACGACCTTGACTCAATCATGCCTAATTCACCTAGTTTCCATCATGTACACACATAATAATGGAAATTAAAAACAAGTACATCATCCATACTATAAATATCATCATCTATAAATCAGAAAGTTTGTGTATACATACATATGTACACAGATACAAATAAATACAAAATCTCAAAAACTCTCATGTACATCCTCACTATCTTCGACACGTAGGCCGGTATATACCAAAAATACACAAAAAAATTGGAAGTATGTGTAACTATCAGGAATCCCCCGTCGGATATCCTCCATGCCTGTCTCACTGTCTCCTTCTCCTCCTCCACTCATGCGGCGTGGCCCCACTATCATCTCGGCGCCCTCCATGGGCCTTGACCTGACCTCTTGGTACCTCACCTAGAGTTGGCCTCCGTGTATAGGTGGCCTCACCTTGACCCTATCTTGGGGATTGCGAGCACCTTATACTCTCGCACTTTGTGAGTGCGAGACCTGGTCCTCTCACTCAAGGCCTGTTGTGCTCTATACTCTACATAGGTAGGGACATATATCCTTACGGCCATCAGATGATCCTGATAATATCTCGCCTCGCCTAGGGCATCCTTGAACCTAGCCATGGGTAATGTCTGCGGTGGCACCATCGACATCTAACCATGTAACTATAATGTGGGACCCGTCTCACCCCCCTTGATAAAATGGGACCCTGTCCCTGAACATGTGTAGGTGCATGTGCATGTACACAGGCCTCGAATTGCCATAATCTGTGCACGTGCAAAGAGTGATTGGCCCACAGTAAACCTATAACTGGACCTATAGGGGCCACATGCCCCATCTCCATCTCCGCCTTATGCGTGGTACTCTATCTCGTGTTACTTGGGCTGTGGGGCTACTACTGTGCTCGCAATGTGGAAACCTATGCCTCGACCGTCGCCAATTGTCCCTGCAGTAGATCCCCATTGTGTAACCAGAGTCACCACCTGCCTTTTTATAGGGCATCTCTCTGAACTATGATGGTGGCCAAGTCTCTGGTTGCCCCGACCTCGGTGGTACTCGTAATTGTGCTTCCCACCACTATTTGTACACATCTATAACTCTCGGCATCATCAATTTGTCGGTTTACCACCTTCTCCTCATGCCCTGTAGGCATTGTCGGTTATGCTAGAGGCATAAGCCTCTCCACATCATCCCTCCTGTACTTATGGAAATAGTGGAGGTACATCTCTGAATGAACTCCAAATCGCCATCTAACCTGTCAACGGGTATCATCTCGTGCTCTAACTTGTATGGTGCCCCTTTATCCATCGAAGCAACAAACAGCTCCTCCATCTTATCTTTCATCTACCTATATGATGGGAAACCCACGTAAGGCTCTACAAATGATGTCCACACCAGGACAACCCCTCTAATACACACTGTAATATGCTACATTGTGTGTAGCCCCAGTAGCCTCGTCACCTCCAACAATGGGTACCCATTTCCTATAGCCCACCCGAACCATGTCCGCCTCGAATGCATCAAGTCGGGCATACCCACCGAATGCGCACACACATGATGTGCTCATATGCCCAGTAATGAAGAAGGAAGGTACAACATAAGTTAACCCACCGTAATCACCCATAGGCCCATAACTCTCTATAAACTGCACACCAAAAATGTTTGTTCCCATGTAAACCAAGTCCTATCCTCCATCATATCATGTAGAACCCCCATCAATACCCATGGGAATCTCCCATCCTCCGTATCTCGGCATGTAAAACAACACATTACCTCCATCATAAGAACTAATAGCCTCATCTCCTCAGGATGGGACTGGTACATATCTCCATAACTCATCTTTGGTATTTATGGATCCTCAACTTCACCAGCCCCTCACCAAACACTGTCAACATCAACTCCTCATATGTCTTTGAGGAAATTGAATACACTGCGTCCCTGTTATCAAGTAGCGAAAAATCCTATAAACATCCTCTAAGGTGACGGTCATCTCACCTGTCAGACAAACAAAATGTGTTGGTCGCCGAATCCCATTTATCGATGAGGACGACCATCAAACTCGGCTCCTGGACCACGTGCCGATAGCGTTTAACCCCAATTAGGCCCACATCTACAACATGACACCACTCCTCGATCGACGCACTCCTCGTGCTGCTAATAGCATGGGAGGTACCTATCCCTCATCTCGCAATCGATCCCTCACCTCCATCCAACAAACCATAACATCATTAGACCCCGATCATACCTAACTTCATCCACAACCACCCAACCTATTCCCAAGTCCTTTCCCACTCATGACCTCTCTTCCCCACCCTAACCCTAACATACTACCTTCCCCTATCTCAAAGTTCACACCCCTCGACCATACCTATTTTTACCCCTTCCTAAGCTATGTTCGACCAACAATACCTTCCTATCACAATACCTATCTCCCCACCCACCCTATCTCATCTCCTAGCTTATTTTTCACTAATGTCGATTGGCATCAATTCCTATTAACTAGCATCGGTCTCTAAAAGCGGCATCAGATTACCCCATTCATGACCGATGTTTGGCTAACTCCCACCGACATCGGCCAACCCTAAACCAATGTCGGTCACTGTCACGGTGATAATCTGCAAAACCCTACCCTATTTCTTTAAAAATTCACCATTTCTACCTAACTACCCCCATTCCTACCCTAATCTCCCTCAACCCATCCCCACCCCTCCTTAACCTACATACACCTTCCTCCCTTCCTATTTTCTCCCTATACATTCCAAATTCAAATTTATTTTTTCCCACTAAACACATTTTACCTAGACCTAATTTCTACAAACCAAATCACCTAACCAACAAAGAATGAGATCGAATCTTACCTTATCATGATGTCATCTCCATGGGGGCACATTGGGCTATTGCATTGGTGGTCCACCCGACCCCTCTCCTGCCTCTGCCATCACCCAATGCTCTCCTCACCTCCACCCAATCAAATCTCTCCCTCGAGCTCGTGGACCTGTCTCCCTAGCTCCTCTCACCAACTCGTACCCTCCACCTCAGCTGGGTATAATGCCTTGTCCTTCTCTCTCGAAAAAATCACCAAAAGTCACATGGCTCTGTCATTTTGTCTAATGGTACAACACAAAATTGATTCTATAAAATATGGATTTTTTTGTTTTATAAACCCAACCTGACTTGACCGACACCAGTCTTATCTGTGCCCTACCCAACTGACGTCGGTCACCATATAACCGATATCAGTCCACCCTTTTAACTATTTGGACTTGCTAAGCTTCTTTTTTCCTACAATAATTAGTGCCAACACACCTTTTTATCATCCCGGACACCCATTGAACCATACCTACAAACCCATCCTACCCCTACATTACCTTTGATGCGTCTTAGGAGTTGTTATTTTACCTCAAACCTTGGCCTTACCCGTGTCATTCCCTATATACCTTGACTGAACCACTTTTTTGACCTTTGACCCTTCGTGCTCGTTGTACCTTACGACGTTATTACCCGCATTGTTCTTCCTACCGACCTTACCTTGCCTATTTTCATGTTGTTTATCCTGAACAAACCTTTGGTGTATCGAACATACCTAAACATTCTTGCACATGACCTACATTGTGTTTCCGCACCATATCTTATACCTTGGATACCGGAATCACCTCTACCCTATTTGGATATATCTACTAACCTTAGACAATGTAGAGTTTGAATGCTTCTCAACTTGGTACCATGTCGTAGTTTCCAACATGTTCATGTGTTCAACTGCCACTACCTTCGACCTTGGCCCATTTACATGTTTACTCGATTTGACCTTTACCCAATGCGCCCATGCCGAACTTCATTTTCCCACCTCCTCCTTTTATCAAACCACTCACTGATTCCATCTTACACCCCATCGGTTCCTAGTTTGAGGGGGGTTACCTTCACCCATGCTTGGGGCAACACCACCCTCACTTACACTCGACACAACCATTTCTATTTTTTTCAGTGTCACTTACCAATACAAGCCACGTGACAAAAAGGGGCAAAATTTAGACACAAAATTGGGTCACACTCCCCTTGGTCCTCTTTTGAATAACCAACTTAAACACATTCACCTAACCATGACCCTTATACCCCACATTAATATTAATTTAATTATTTACAATTAAATTAATACCCATCCTCACCCATTTATTAATTTAATTTAGTTACTTTAATTAAATGATTGAACACCTCACCTAGACACCTCACCATAGACCTATTCATAGCATGTTTCCATAAATGAATAAGACTTAGTTCAACCCTAAAAATCAATGCATATTATTCCTCTAACCACCTTCCCAGTCATAAAAACATAACATCCATTCTAATATGTGAATAAATGGACAGACGACCCAAATGAAGGAAGATATGTCATTTTTAGTAAACCTAGAGAATCCCACCTTAATCGATGTGGTCAACGAGGAATCATCACCGTTACCATTTATTTACATAGGTAACCTTGTTGAAGAGGTTAGCCACATTCTCGAATTTTGGGAGCAAAAGGAGATCTGCATGCAAGCAAGAACAGATCTCTTTCACACATCCAAGCAGTCATAGCCAACATCAAGACATATCCAGAGGTATTGCTCTCATGGTAGCATTCGGGAAGCACCACTGTGGCACCAAGCTCCTTCCCACCGATCAATCATCACCACCACCTAGCCATTAGACCTGTAGCCTCAGTAAGTACATTCATCACTTGTGTTATTTCATCTTAGTCATGTTTTAAAGGTTTTTTTCATCTTTATTGTCATTTTCTACTTGCATTCCCTTTTCCCCACTATTCCTCTTTCTATAAACTCAACCATTCCTCCACCTACATCATAAAACCACCTATACCCGACCTCTACATATCTATGAGTGTTCCTAATATCCCTACATACCTCGTCATGCCCTCTTTGATTTTCTTGACCTTAGCCCAAACCCCACAACCAGATCTTATTGAGTTTTATTAACCCGCCTCTACCAAATCTTTGGTTACCCATAACCATTATCGATTATTCCTAACCTTGGTGGTCATACCCAACCGATGCCGATCTTTGTGTCCTGCCAACATTGTGTTAAACCGAAACCAACCTACCTACCAAAACAACCCAAACACCTTACCCAACCCTGTTAAGACCATATCGTGATGTGCGAGACCAACTAAACAACCCGCAACTTTGACCGGAAGACCTTGACCTGCATAGTTTTTAGCATTTAATTATATTGATGTTGATAGTGATCTGAGGTACCCAAATCGAAATACTAACACTAGATTCGTTTATGTACGTATTTCAGATATCTCATATTTGTTTTATAAAAATAGTGGATTGACATCCCTCTAGGAAGTATCACACTTCTCGAATCTAGCACACACTAGGTAGTCCACTATCATATATTATTTAACTCTTCTTTGGTGGTCTTGTTTTCTATTTCAGGTAGTTCCTCCTAGCCAAAAGGAAGCTCTCACAGTCAGCATTGGATCAAGAAGTCGAACACGTGCACAACCTTCAAACCAACCATCATAACAAGTATTCCTCCTTGACCCACACCCTTATCTGTTTCGTCACATTCAAAATGTAAAGAAAACGGTGAAACAATTCTTATAGATGTCAATATTTTGTTCATATCCTCCTCTATATCTATGCACCTCTACATCCAATCCTATTTGGAACTTTGATCTAATAGGTGGTTGCGTATGTAGATTTGTATGGATGAGAGCTTGTGTAGGTGTATTATGTACCCTTCTTGAGTTTTCTCTACTACCCCTTGTAGTTGTATGGTGCGTGTATGTCTTCTCTGTTGGTAATATAATAACTTTATTTTTCCCATGTATATGTTATCTCTTTACAACACTTGTCATTGTAACCGTGGCTCTATACTTGGGTTCCTCTTGATCACTATTTGTTTTCTTATGTGTTTCCCTCTTAAAATAATTTTCCTTGGTTTCTTCTCTTTTCTTTTCCTTCTCGGGTTTTCTCTTTCGACACTAGATGCTTTGACTTTATTTTTATTCTTCTAATGATTCTTCGTCATCCCATGGTATTGTAGTAATATTCACTTGTTTCAATTATAGATAGATAATCTTGTCCATTATTTAATTTCTCTGGTTTGGTGAGATAGTGAAATCAAATTTATGGAACAATATCAACCATTGACATATTATTCGTTACAATAATGACCTATTCAATAGGTATTTAAGGGGCTCATAAGTACGTATAAAAGAAAAATGGTGTTTCCAATAGGTAATTTCTGAATTTTTATAGTGCATATACCATGTTTAAGGTTTCTCTTTCCGTTGTGGAGTAATTATTCTTAGCTTTGTCCAATTTGTGGATTGCAAAAGTTATGGGGTGATCTATTTTTCCCTTGGTTGTGCTAAAACTACCCCAATAGCAATGCATGTTGTATCTACATGCACATTGAAGGGGAATTTCCAATCTAGGAATATTAAGATAGGGTGCATGTATAATTTTGGCTTTACGTATTTCAAAATCATCTGCACATATTTTAAACCATTCTATTTTTTTCCCTTTTCTTTAGGAGTTCTTCCAATGGTGCACTAATCTCCGCATAATTTCTTATGAACTTCCTATGGTAGCTAGTGTATCCCAATATTGTTCTTACCTCTTTTGTGTTTTTAGAGGTGGGGTATTACTATTGCCCAATGTTTTTCTTGGATCAATCAATAATCATTATTTATAAATGATGTGGCCCAATAATGTATTGAATGATGTCAAGGAAATACACTTTTTCAATTTCAATGATATTTGTAATGGTCTGCATCTTTAAAACATAAGTCTTAGGACTTGTATGTGATTTTTCATTAAGTCATATATGGTCCAGACATCTAAATAAACTTCAAGAAATTCATGGATAAACTCTTTAAATGCATTTATCATGATTATTCTAAAAATAAAGGTGCATTATTCAATCAAAATGACATTCTTGTGTACATAAATGAACCTCATTACGTAAGAAATGTCATTTTGGTTGATATGCGAAATGCAATACGAACTTGATGGTAACTAGGTAACCCATCAATGAAGGAATAAACTTCTCTTCCTACTACATTTTCTAAGACCTCTTCTGTGAATGGAGTGGGAAATGGGTCATGTACACATGCTTTATTCAATTCTCTATAATCTACACAAATTCTAGTTTCACATGTTTTCTTTTTTGGAATACCATTGGACTTATCCATTCGAGAATCATCAACATGCTTAATTATTCCCCCATTTAACATTTTGTATGTTTCAGTTTTGACCTTCACCTTTCAATTGGGATTTAATATGTAGGGTCTTTTGTTAAAAATTTTAACACTATCTTTTATCGGGATATTCATTATGCCCACCTCTTCTTTTATTATATTTAACTCAAAATTTTTGGGAAATATGTCTTGAATTTCTTGAAGCAATTCTACCACTTTGGCCACCTCTTCTTCTGACTCAAGTAATATCCTATTTTTGCAATTTTTTCTTCTCCATTAATTCCAATTTTTTGTTCCTCAATTTTTGAGGTTGGTAGAAATATTTTTCTTCTTCTACCTTGGTTTCTAGTACTTCTCTTTCTCCTTCCACTATTCTATATTTCAAGTTTTCAGGTTTCTTCTCTCTTTCTTGTTTTTCTAGTGTGAAATAGTATGTCATATCCTTAATCTTGATGGGTTGTTCTTTTCGGGACTTTTTTGATCTTGTGGTTTTGAGTTTTGTATTGAAAATAGATCCA
Source organism: Taxus wallichiana var. yunnanensis (assembly GCA_018340775.1). Lineage (NCBI taxonomy): Eukaryota > Viridiplantae > Streptophyta > Pinopsida > Cupressales > Taxaceae > Taxus > Taxus wallichiana. The sequence goes on along the minus strand of CM031238.1, from coordinate 237,963,562 downwards.
TGGTATCTTAGTGTTAAGAATAAGAAGGTTCTTATCTTTTGAAGTTCTGAAGTGTGTTTAGATCCGCATCCCAGAAGTTAAAAGTGTGGCAAAAGTATTTCACCACTTGGTCCCAATCTCTTGTTTCTTTTATGGTTTCTGATGCATATACCATGACCTAGGTAAAGGTCCTAGTGTCCACACAAATAGTTGAGTCCACACTACAGGGGAATTTTCTCCACATATTTTCCAATGTCTTTCACATATTTGAATGTGTTTTTGTGGATCTCCTTCTCCGTATACTTAGGTATGGCCATATAGTATCCTTCACTCTCTAGATATATTATTTTCAATAATGTGACTAGAGAATTCTAGTGGGATATATTAGTTTTATGAGTTTCCCACCATCATGTGGCATTAATTTTTAAAGTTTCATCAAGTGCTTCCATGTAGGTTGTTTCATTAGGGAATATCCTTACCATTTGTTCTATATATCCTTCTAGATCCCCAAACCCTGAGTATTTTGGTAAGGTGCGATGGGAAGCTCCGTGACTTAGTCTATACACCCATTTGATTGGTTTTTGTAATTATTCCTATTTGATGTCCTCCATAGTGGAGCAAAGTACTCATCCTCTTCTTGGAATTTTTCTGTGTAGGCCAAAAAATGTCTTTTGTTTCATCCATGGATTCAGAGTAATCATCATCTAAAGTAATTACGTGGGATGGTAGCCTTCGTGCATAATGTAGTTTCCTTACTCTAGATTCAGGAAATCCATGTACCCATGCTTCTACTATATTATCTGAACTCTCATTGGTGGATTCACTCTTCACTAAAATTTCTCCATCAGAATTAGGTTCAAATTCTTTATCAATATTGGCCAACTAATTCAAGGTATATATTCCTTGTATGTCATCAAAATATTCTTCATCTATGTCATGTCGACATTTTCATACCAAGTGGCACTCATCCCTACTTGCAAAGGTATGTGAACTCAAATTCCATCTGATTCTAGTGTAACTTCTTCTTCCTCTGAATTCAATGTGCCATTACAATCAACAAACCATTCTAAAGCCAAAATGGCATTGTATGTAGGTTTCATTGCTACATTTTCTACTACTTCAAAATTCACTATTTTCTTGATCCCCATGAAGTTAACTTCCACATTCTTCAATACTCCTATGGGGATTTATTTGACCCATCTTCTAGACCAATATGGTATCTTGCAGCATCTAAGTGGGGTCTGCCAAGTTTTTCCCAAGTTATTTTGGACATGATGTTCACATCTGCACCTAGATCCAAGAGGATCTTTGTAATTGTTGTATCAAATATTTCTACATCCAAATATATGGAAAAATCATGTCATGTTCTTTGTATTTTAAATACATTTTTATTTTTCTGTTGTGGGTAGCATTAATCCTTTGGACATGGAAACTCTATTCTTCTTTGTTCCAACATTTGAAAAATTTCTTTAACTTGTCTACTAACCCTCATTTAATGGTTAGTCTAGCTATTTCTTTGAGTGCAATTATCTTGTCTTCCATACAACAATTTTTTTGTGTGTCTTCATGATGTTGAGCTTTCTTGGTAACTACTTTTATTTTTTATACTTCTTTGTCATCTAGTTCCGGTCTAAGCTCTTTTGGGTCCCAGTATTCACTATTGGATGAGTATTTGTCCCTCTTGGGTGCTCATGACCCTCTTTATCCATTTCTCACTCTTTTAGGTCTCTTTTAATTCTTGGGCATATTTTAACACTTTGGTTCGGCCTTTCAGTTGTCAATTATGAAATTTAAACAAGGGAATCATATATATACTTAGTTACTTCTCCAAAATAAAATGTCAAGAAATAAGCATTATCTACTATCACCCAAGCTTGCACCCAAAGGAATAAGAGCATTTCAAAGGTATTAATATAGCAAATCCATATAAGGGACAAGAGATGCATCACTCTGCATACACAACATATGAGGGGAAGTTCACTTTATTCCGTCTCACACATTTGCATACTTGGAGCATTCTAGATCTAGCCCACTATCTTAATGTAACTTGCACAAGGGAAACCTAAGGCATCATTATACAAACTCACACACAAAACTACATGGAGTCTAAAAGGTAGTGCAATACTTGGTACTAAGTTCACTCTTTGGGTGACCGTCGGGGTCATTACGACTCCACATTCTGCATCTTTTTTATTAGATTTGATGTGGTTTGTGGACATTTGCATAGCTAGACAATTTTTACTGAGTTACAGTACAATCGACAATCTAGGAGAAAAACTAGAGTGACAAAAAGAAACCAAAAAGGAAGCTCCTCCTACATAGAATAGGACAAAACCTAAACATATGGCTGGAAACTAGCACCCATATCATTCACTAGCGCCTGGGCGCCCTGTCCCTCTCATGGGTGCTTTTATCCTACACACTTCCGAGGTCCATAATCTCTAGTAGCCCTTGATGAAACTTCGTCTAGTCTTTTTAAACTATTTACCTTCCCAGATCATCTCCAAATTACACAAAATCATCTAATTCATCTATCTCTCACTTGCTTATGGTTTCAAACTATTGTTTGCTTGTTGCTTGTCTATTTATTGTATTATATCATTTGTATATCATTCATCATAGTAATTACTCGAAATTAGATTTAATATACTTTTTATTAAACCAAGTTCATAGAAAATCATTGCGTAAGCTAGTTTTCCGTGTTTATTTTTAGGCCACGGTTGTTGGGCATGACAGAGGTCATTCAGTGCAATCATGATCGGTAGCTCTAGAAAGATGAGTTCCAATCGAACCCAATTCATCAATTTTGGGTTTTTTCACCTCCGAGTGTTTCCCGTATATAGGGGAGTAGGTAGGGATTGACTCCTTATGTGTTTGGGTATCGGAGATTGTTTTTAACCGCATATTTTTGAGCTACTTGTATAAATTTGACACTTTTTAGAAACTTGTAACTAAATGGAGAAAATTTTGAATGACTTTATTCAAGTAAAAATTGATGATGAAAACCTGTAAACACTAACATATGAATGTATAAAACTTTATTTTGATTTTTTTGCAAAAATAAATTGATTGTGGAAAAATGGTGTTTTCTCTCTCCTCTCTCTATCTCTCTCTTTAGCTTTGAAAATGAAATGAAATGGCATTTGTATTTCTTACTCTCCCTAGAAGTGTGTTAAGTATTGTTTCATTATGATTGGAAAAACTTTGAAATCGTGAGTTGTGCTAGAATATAGGTAGATGTCATGCCAACATTTGTGTTGACCATGTGGTGGTTGTAGGTACCAGGACAAGGAGAAGTGAAGCATTACTTGTGTCTTCATAATAACATGTTATCTGGAAAACAATGTAATTGTATAGAATATATCAACAATATTGTTACAAATAGTAATGTTATTTATTATTTTCTGTGATGAGTATGACATTGTTAGCATATTGGTATGTTGGAAAATGGGCATTCTATTCTGGGAGTGATTTTGATTGTGGGTTTATATGTTATTCTTATGGTTTATATGTTTTGAAATAATCATTTTCCCCTCTTACTACTTTTATTATTTGGTAGAAACTTACTATTCCTAAACTATCAAAATGAACCATGTTCTTAACCCTTGTTGCATTTTCCCCTCTTAATCAAGTCTTGTTCAGTTTTGCAATACCCCTATCATTTTAAGAAAAGACTTAAACCTATCACATGTCGTTTTTTTGTCTTACACCTTTGAATGATCTCATTAAGAGATCTAAGAGATGTGAGTGGATTGGTTTACCAGTTTACCTACACATTAAACCCTTATGTTTGACTCCATTAACCCCTCTCAGATTTAATTGATCTTAGGGAGGTTGGATTGCTCTAATGTTAACTTGTATCAAGATGTAGATCCCTTGAGTTCAAAAGGGAAAGAAGTAAATATAGTACCTATTAAGAGATTAATTGACAAATGAAGCCCACGATGAGTTGTATCTATCGAATTGTGTCCCTAAAATGTTGAGCTTAGGAGTGAAGTGAAACATGGAACCCACCCCTTTCAACCCATTAGTAATCGCTTCCACATTTTAAATGATAAGATGAGTTTTTCCCTACATGAACACGTATTTTGACATTGTGACCTTCTTTCTCAAACATGGGACTCATATGACCCATGTGTATCTCAAAAAGCATCTAAAAATTTATGGACTATAGAAATTTAATTGCAAAAGAGGAGATAAGATCAAAAATCCAACTTACAATAAGAACATGTTTCCTTAACATCAAAATATATGAAACTACTTCATGGGAATTGTAATCAATCAACTCTTCTAGGACGTTATTCTATAAGACAACATGATGGTCCTTTTTAGTAAGCCTTGAGTTATGTTTGGATCTAAACTTCTTTCATAGTCCTAGAGACTTAGGGGCTCCATAACAATTTGTGTGTTTCTCCATAGGAACCTAGTAGAGATAGTTCTTGTGGGTATGAAAGTGTGTAATATGCATAAACGTAAGGCATAATGTCACTTTTGTGACATAAAAGATGAAATGTCTAGCTGATTTAATTTAATTTGAATTAAATCTAATTTTAGAGTAACTGATAAATAAAATATAGTAAAGATATGAACATTAAGCATTCAAGCAATGCAAGACCATAAATAAATGGGAGAGATAAATGGCTTCGTTGAATCCTCGCGTAACTGGAATTGATCCGAGTAGTGTAAAGTGTTAAATTGGATTGAAACATCATCGTAACTACTCCCCTGTGAAATCTAGAACCGAGAATAATGTCATATAGAGGCACTGGTGTTGGACGGGGGCACACGGGCACCGTTGACTATTCTTGGGTGGTAGTGATCTGCGTAGAAGCTCAAAATATAATTTCTTCTATGTCACTAGGGTTTCAATACCACTTCTTTCAATCACTTGATATTCTCTCTTTGATCACCGAGGGTACCTGTAACCTATAAAATAAACCCTAGCTACTTGCACAAGCTCATAAACACATCAAATCAAAATGAAATATGCAATATGTGAAGTCGTACTGACCCCGGTGGTCACTCGATGAGTGAACTTATAACCAAGTGTTGCACTACATTTTAGCATCCATGTACTTATTTTTTTCTTGTGTGTGAAATAATGTCCTTAGGTTTCCCTCATGCGAATGACACCAAGATAACAAGATGTAACTAGATAAGATGAAAATGTGTGATATAGAATTCAGCACTTTCCTTCCTATGTAATGTATGTAACCTAAAAAATAAATCATTTTGATGGTAGTGATAGTATATAGATGTGATTGTCCCTTATAATTGTCAACCATAATAATAATAGAGTGTATGTTGTGTATATATATGGATTGTTTGTTTGAATTTTGATACTAGTGATACAAAAAGATGACTATGAGATTGCGATAAGGATAAGAAAACTAAAAAGGCCAACCACAAATGTCAAAATAAGTAAGAATAAAAAGAGGACGAAACACCCAAAATGGACAGAAATGCATGGGTGCTAGTGTTCAGAGTGGGCGTTGGTGTCCTGGGATAAATAACGACAAATGTGAAAAGACTGATAGACAAGGATCCATATGACCTAACCAAAATTGGGTACATAAATGACATATGTGAGAGAGAAAGACAATATAAATAAATCAAAACAAGTGTATGGATAAAGGATTGTGTCACTAGTGAATATTTTTCTTACTTAATATTCATGCATATAACAACAACATACTTGCGGCATAGTAAAATAGTAGTATGTGCATGATTTTGTGTCTACATTTTCCCTCCCTTTATGTTATTTGAATGAAATTCAAGTAGTGTAAAGGAAGTAAGGAACACACCTGTATAGATTCCGGAGAAGCCATGTTGCAAAGTGTGTGTAGAAGGTATAAACGTATCGCATGGAGAATCTTGGGTCAACATTTTGACCCATGAGGTTTAAGTGCAGATAGCAAATCTTGTAAGGAGCACATGGAGAAATAATTGAAATAATTTGGATACTTTGTAGATTTAGAATTTTTTCCAAATGATACTTTGAAGAGGTAGGGAGTGATCAATTCCCAACCCAATTTTGTTTGTAAATGGGAGGATTTGGGTGTCTGTTCTTTAGAGGAAGAGTGTTGGGGAGAGAGGTCTAGTTTTACTCTCCATACCCAAAAATTTCTAACGCTATAGATTGATAGAGACCAAATTTAGTTTTGATTTAGTTCCAATTAGTTTCATTTGAAAATTTGTTTGTTCTGATTGAAAAAAGCCATATTTGAGAAGTATAAGAAAAGTAATGATGTCTCATGTTGCCCCGCTCCTATAGTAACATATGTTCACATTTGAATAATATTAGATGGCTTCCAAGTTAGGTCATTTGGAAGAAATAATAATGTAATGCAACTCCCAAGTTAGGTCATCTGGGAGAGATGGTAAAATATTCTTATTGAACTGATTGATTAATTTGCTTTAGATGATAGAAGATTGCTTTGAGATTGTGTACTTATTAAATTACTCACGGAGAAGTTTTTTTTCTTTTCCCCTAGATTAGGTCATTTGGGGAAATAAATTTGAAATAGTAGAAAGTATTGATTATAGTATAGAATGATTGTGAAGTTGGATCATAATATTTTCACAGAGTGATTATTTATTATGTAGAGTTGCAAATATATAGGATGTCAAAATCCTATTACACGAAGGAGGTTGGTAACAAAATCAACCATCCTAAAATGACTCAAACCAAGATTATTAAGATTGTTATAACTGATACAAAAATATTATATGGACGCACTAAACAAACATATGATAATTCACAACATTCCCACCTTAGTGTGAACATGGTGAAAACATCCACACACTCAATTGTAGTATGATCACCCCTATGAAACATGTCCTACTATGTGACTCATGATCTTGATCAAAATAAAGGCTCTCTCCTTCCATGGTTTTAAATAGGCTTACCAAAAACCTTGATGTGAACAGGCCCCATCAATTGTCCACCTCATGTGGTTTTTGGATCCTCCCACAAACCCTTTCAAGATCCATGAACTGACTTACTCTGGTGCTTTTGTTCACCACTATGCTTGTACATTAGGGAAGTATATAGGAATCATAGCTCGCTTATTAAAAAATACACAATAGAACATATACAAGAAATATATTTCACATTACTTCCTATAAGAATTGCAATGTTCTTAATTATAGCCACTATTGTCGATTGCTGCCACTCAATCTCAAACAACATAGGAAACTACCACTGCCATTGGAAGTTGCCTTTGAATTTAGTCATTTTGGGTGCAAAATGGAAATGGAACATTGGTGTCATGTTCCCCCCTCCCCCACAATGTGAAATTTCCACACATGAACACTGAGAAGAAAATCAGATATCGAAGACATATAATCGAACAAATCTTGTTACACATGGTCACCATTACAAGTGAACATATTCACAAGTGGACCATCTTCCAAAAATTACAACGATCAGAGAGGATCACATCAGTTAGAGGATCACTAACAATCATCTATGCTCCAACATAACTCTTTTTCAGCATCCAAAACCACACAAAATAGAACTCTAAAAAAAAACACATTGTAAAAATTGAAAGCAAATACTCACACCACAATAATGTCACCATAGAAAAATGTGGCCCCGTCGTTGGTGAGTGACGAGAGGTCATTGATTGACCTCCAACCTCTTGTCCCTCTGTCCTCTAGTTTGATGTTGGTAACACAAGTAAATTTTGAAGCTCATCTATCTCGGATGTCAGATTCCACCGAAAATGCGTCTGTAAGGCAATTTTTTTATTTTTTTACAAATTTTTACTCCATAAAATGAAAATGATGAGACAATAGCCTATTTTTCATTTTTAGACTTTCACAGACATATTTTTGACAAGGACTCTGACGTACTACAATGACGATATATAATGATAAGTGACACTATATTTTGATACTAGACAAGAGGAAAAACAACAATAATGATCTTTAATTACACTAAAAGATGACAATGTTTAAAAACCTATTATTAAACAAATATAGTGTATAAGGAGATAACCTATATAAGACTAAAGAAAACTTATTTTAGACTCTAATTACACCGAAGGTGTTCCCCCTATGGGAAAGGCCCCTCCAGACGTTTCTACGACTATCTTAATTTTGACGGTTTGACGGCCGTCTGGAAGTTTGTTCTTTTTCGCCTATTTTTAATAGTTATTTTATTCATTTTCACCTATTTTTAATAGTGTTTTTTTTGGGTGCATGTTGAATGGAGCGGCTATTTTTATGATCGTTTTTGTTTCGCATGCAGCTATATTTTTAACGATCGTTTTTGTTTTACAGGGGCTATTTTTAAGAGTGTTTTTCTTGCTGAATGAGGGTTTGTGTGACTGATTTTGTGTATAAGTAGAAGAGGTGCGGGTTTGCAATTTCACAAGATTCATTACAGTGTTGAGGATTTCGGGTTTGTAATTTCACAAGGCGGATTTGCAATTTCACAGATTTATTACAAGGTCTTTGAGGATTTCGGGTTTGCAATTTCACAGGTATTTATTTGTCTGTTCTCATCAATTTGCTTTGAAACTACCTATCTGCCTTGGTCACAACATCTAGACTCGCACCTTTCTCATGTGGACTGCACGAGTTGTATATGTAATAGTGGCTGCTGTAGTAAACTTTTTTTGGGAGGGTTTGTTTTAATGTAAAAGTGCAAGAAATATTTTTAAAATTTTTATTTAAAACAAATAAAAATTGGGGATGCATCCATGCATAACACTCGAGCTAAGTCATAAACAATCTGCAGTTATATACCGAACAACTAATCATCACACTAGCACCCACTGCATTTTGGATGTTAGAATTGTAACAAAATTTGCGGTCGTGAGTTCCCTTTTGGATGTTTTAAGTTTAAACTAGAGTAATTTTTTTGTGATATCCATCTCGTTGAATTTGACAAGCCTGGGATTTTTACTGCATCTGTGGTTTGAGAGTTGTATATTCACACAAGATTTGGGGTTTGGTTACCATCCTCCCAAGTGGGTAGTTAAAACCCCTATGTTGAGTACACAGAGGTGAGACTATAGGACTTTACCATCTGCAAGGCTATGGCTATTCTTTGTGCAATTACGTCTAATTCCCAAGTCATTAGAATTGTTTACCCTCCAACAAGTAGTGCATATACCCTGTTATTCCACCCTCCAACCGCAAGTGTATATACCCCACCAGAGAATGTTATCACAGTTGAGGATAAGCAGTAGAAGTTGGTTCAGTCTAATTTTAAAAAGATCCAAAATAAGCCTGGTCCTGTTCTATACCCACCAAGAGAGTTAGCTTCACCTGACTAGGTATCAGCTCAGAGCTTGTGTTAGATTTGAGATACTTCTTCAATTAGAACAAGTACAACAATAGGGCTTATAAAAGAGTACTAAAAGTGAATTTGGTCTAACAGAAAAATGGATCCAAAAGAAAATTCATGGCATTCTATACCAAGTTACAGCTCAATGGAAACAATTCCTTTGTCAGAATGAAACATGATTTCTTTTGTATCATTTTCCTATTAGATTAAACATATTTATACGACTCTACTATGAGCCCTACAGTTGTTTTCAATAATACCAAACTTTCATTACCTAGATTACAGGGAGCCTGGTCTATTCTCCAGCTGTTGTAAAAATTATCATCAATTTATTGATAGATTGGTAGTGAGTGTTGAAGAATACATCAATTCACATCTTTGGTTTATTGCTAGGTTACTGATTGATGCTGCTATATGATAAAAATGCCTTAATCAGAATAAAATTAGGCATTATTTTTTGTCGCTTTATTTCAAATAAACCCACTTATAGGCCTATGGTTCTTTTCATTACCGCCCAAGTTTCATTGAGCTGGGACATAATGAGCCTGGTTCATTCTCCAGCAGCTGTGATAATGACCATCAATTCATGGATCAGTTGGTTGTGCGCGTTAAAGAATACATTAAATTACATCCCTGGTTTATTGCTAGGTTACTGACTAATCCTGCCATGTGATGACAACTTCTGTCAGAATGAAACCGTGATTCTTTTATGTCATTTTCTATTAGATTAAACCCACATATATCACTCTTCTGTGAGCCCTTTGGTTGTTTTCATTAATACCCAAAATTCATTGACCTAGAGCATATTGAGCCTGGTTTATTTCCTGCAGGCTGCATCAATCCTCTTCAAAATGTGGATACATTGGCTGCATCAAATAATACAACAAATCCCATCATTGGTTATTTGCTAGGTTACTGACTAATGCTCTTTTGTGAAAGCAACTCCTCTGTCAGAATGGAATTGGGATTCTTTTGGATCCATTTTCCTATTACACTAAAACCACATAAACAAGTCTCTTTGTGAAAGTGTAAACCCCTCGGTTGATTTCAATAAAGATGTATATCACTTGTCCAACAATTGAACCGATGCTTGGTAGGGAGACACTCTTGTTGGGTATAGAATGAAAACACGGATACCTCTCGGACCCATTTTAATAGCAGCCGGAACCCACTTTTACTATAAGATCTATGGTTTTTCTTGTTGATGAAATATATCAAGTCTATCATGAGCTCGAGATGATACCTAGCTAAGAAAGCGTGGATAACCCTCTTCTCATTGGTATAAACTAGGGTTCTTTGGAACCGATTTTTATTAGATTAAACAGATCACCATCAGGATATAATCGAACCAGGACCGCTTTTCCCTTTTATCTACATAGAAATCATCATCCATATTTCTTATGATACCCCTAATCACAATTATGTATGGAACCATTTTCGCGTTTCCGTTTAAGGTAGAACAAGTATCATATATTATTTGGGTGGGAATAATCTAAACCAAAGAGGGTTTTTTAGCATACTTTAAAAATGGAATAGAATCAAAACCTATCGTCCTCCCTACAATATCAATGTTTGAAAGAAGCACATAAGGTGCAGTGGTCTCTGTGGGGTTCAATTCAAAAAGGTGTTCTACTACCCATTCTCGTTATATCTACATTATTGTGTGTTCTATAGGCACCAAGCAAACAACTCCATACAATAGCATCGGAGTTTTTCGGTATTCAACACCATAGATCAACAAAAGAACTATACCTAACAACTAGATAATATCCTCGTAATATCTAAATAAATAAAAGAAATATCCACACACATAAGTGGTGAGGATAAATACAATAAAGGTAAATAAAGTACCTAGGTGAACATGAGATAAGGTAAATACCTACTATAACATTTTTGATGTTGAGATGGAGTAGTTGGATAATCTCAATGACTTCCATAATAATTTAGTTAATGAGAATGGACATGAAAGCATGTCTTTTTCTTCCACATCATGTGAAGAAGTTCATGAGTGAAAAATAAGAAAAGTTCGTGAATCACCTTTGGACATCTCCAATTTTGAAGACAACACCTCCGTCATGGAAGAAGATAATAGGGAAAACATTGAGCTGATTTGCATTGAAGAAAGTTGTTCGGAACATGGCAAAAATCTGCAGCAATGTTTGGAGTATATTCAAAACCAACTCACTCCCACCATTTCGGAATGGTCCATCAATGAAAAACAAGAGTTCATATGGAAAAATCCAATGAAGGGTGAAGAATGCTTACATGGCCAAACCAAAAGCTATAATTTTGAAAATGATATCAAGATGCACTCCAAACAAATGCATATTGGCAACCATTTCTCTAGACAACAAAGTGGGAGTATGCATGATTCTTGCCAAATGATCCAAAATCAGACTACACTCACCATCCTCCAAGCTCATATTCACCTTGAACATGTTCCCATGCTGCAACAATATCTCAAGGATGATGAATATCTCCAACTCAATGATTTAACCTCCATGTCTGAAAACACTTGCTCAAAGAAACAAAGCGGGATGTTCGGGAAGTTCTTGAATGGGAATAAAATTAGTTTTTCCTCACTCCTTCCAAGTGTTTTGCTGATATGAGAGACAATTTGAGGTTATAATTCAAAGAAGATGAATTTTTCATGATAGCAGCAATTTTCCCACTCTCAAAGACATGGAGGGATGGTGTCTCATGTTTGCGGGACATCAAGAGGAATCTTCAAAATGCAAAAGTTTCAAGAGGTTAACCAAATTTTCAATGGATGAAGAAACATTCTCAATACAGTATGAGTACAAGGATGGAATTATGGTCAGCCTTCTTCTTCTCAAGCCATGAAAATCCATCACCAAAGCATGGTTTGATCATATAATAGTTTTTGTGCTTCAATGGTCATACTTCAATCCGTTATTTCATGATGGCATGTACTTTTCTCAACCCGTTGCCAAGTATGTGTATATCATTTTCCCACCTCTGTAGATTTCCCTCCCCTTGTATATAATTTCATTTCGTGTTTTTTTCCCTTTATGTTGTATGTCGTGTGTTTTCTTTCCGTCATTGTGTGTGTGTGTGTGTGTGTTTCCTTCTTCATTATCCTTCTCTCTTGTAAGTTGTACATAACTCGCAAGGCCCAATGGATAAGGCATTGGTCAATGGATTATTTGGTCTGAAATTAAGATTCTGGATTCTCTATGTCATGTCTTCACCGCACTCGGTCCATGCCATTTCCCTGAGCTAGAGCCAGTTGTTGTCGTGCAAATGTGTGACAGGGAAATTTGAAGTTTCCAAGCACGACAACTATACCCTTGTGCCAAATTTTTCATGTTTTATCATTCCTAGGAACCCCAGGTCAAATCCATCAGTTTGGTCACCCCTATTTGATGTCAAATTGGTCCCCTAGGTGATTTAGGAAAGTCCATTCATTCCCCCTAGGTGATTTTAGGAGTTCTTTAAAAATGTAAATTTTGGGCAGTCACAGGAAGGGCTATCGGCCTTCCCAGGACTGGATCAACCCCTAGATTGGAATAGAAGGTCCAAATTCAACATGGAGGTGAATTTAATACCTTAGAACATCATGAAAATTATTTTGGAAGGTTTGGGGAAGTTTTGAAAGACTTGGAGCAATCTGAATAAAAATAGGGTTCATAAGCCTAGCAATACACAGGCCTAAAACAGTTGTTGAGCTTCAGAAAAAGATTTCGGGAGCCCCGGATGGAGTTAGGAGTAAAAAAAAACATCTCCAGAAATATAATTCCAAGACCTACAATATGATGAAATCATATTTTTCACAACACCTTGGCGCATAGGGTTTGCAGGCAGTTTTTCTTAGGTGTAAGTAGAGCACCAAATCAAAAAATCTATTTTTTAGGATCCAATAAAATAATAAAGACATGATACCACCTCCATTGGATTCAAAATGTAATTTCCAGTTAGGATCATATAAACTTTCACCAATAAATTCCACCGGGAGCTCAAGTTATCATCATTCCAAGTTACCCTCTTGGAGATAGTTCGAGAGTTAGTCAATTTTCTGGGAGGACATGTGTCAACACTAGGAGCTTGGCGGGAATTTATGTCCCCGATGTCCCTGAGGTTAGGTACATCAACCTTGGAAAAATTCACCCAGCCCCCATGTGACCTCTAGGACCCTCATGTGACCTTCAGATTTGACAGTTTAGCCCCCAAGTGCATTTTTGGAGCTCAAATTCTTATCGTCGGATCGAGGACATGTGTCACCCTCTTGCTCACCCCGAATTTGATTTCCCTCACATCCCTGAGGTCAGGGATAGAATACATGGAAATATGTTCCTAGCCCCTATGGGGAGTCCTTTGGTCATCCACGTGACTCGACTTTCAGCCCCCAGTGCTTTAAAGCCGCTTTTTTCACCTCCATTCCCTATCGTCCATCGCCGCCACATGTTAGCTCTAGGTCCATTGTGGAATTTGATGTCTCTCACATCCTTGAGGTTAGGGACATCAAGACATGAAAATTTTCCCAACTCAAACTCAAAAAGTTGAAAAAATTTCTAACAGCTTAGCCGCTTCTCACTAACAGAAGAAAAGTTGCAGAGAACACCAATCCACCACTCCACCATTGCCAAATCTCAAACCAACTCCATCACAGAAAATTATCCTTCACTCCATGATGGAACACAGGTCATAGAAGGAATATTTATCAAACCAAGAAGAAATAATGAAGAACAAAGGAAAAGAAGTCTGAAAACTCCATTGCCATAAAACCAAGAATCGAACATATCTTGCAAACCGTTGCATGGATTGACAAACCATTTATTGTTGAGTTCTTCTCTCTTGAAGGCCATTAAAAAATCATATTCAAACCTCCAATTTTCAGAAAGGAATTCTCATAGTGAATAAATTTCACTTCCAGCTCCACGAAGAACAAAGTTCAATTTCCCATCAAACCGGTTGTCGGATTGAAGTAAAATTTCGCATGAAGCACCAGAAGAAAAAACCTATCGCAATGGAATTTATTTCATCATGAATGGAAAAAAACTAGACCTGAAAATTTCAATCTCCATTAATGGCCACCATGACACAAGTAATGAAAAAATCAGTGAGCTACCTCTCCGCTTCTCAGGGTTTTAGTGGGCGAAATCGCTCGAAAATTGGAGGAAATGATCGTTGAAAAATCTAGTTTCGCGTGAACTAGTTTTCGCACCATGAAGTCCCTATTTTTAGGGATATGGAGGGCTGTGTTTTTTATCAACATTCTTCCCTCTTCGAATAAATTTTCAAATTCTTGAAGATCCAGTGGGTGAAATCATCCAAAATTCAAAGGGAAGGGTCTCCAAAAATCTAGTTTCTCTCAAACTAGTTTTTGCACGACAAAGTTGCTAGTTTCTTGAGATATGAAGGACTGAATTTTTATCAGTATTCTACCCTGGTAGCTCCATACTCAAGCTCTTATAAGACATAAATTTCCATTTTTCATTTATGATCTTTTTGGAAAGTGAATCATGATGAAAATTGGAGCACAAGTTCGTGACGAAGATTCGAATCCAAAAAGTTGTTCCTGTCGCAAACAGAGGTTGTTTTCACCACTTACTAAAAACAACATATGCTCTATTTACTCACATGCTATAAATGACGAGTCCCACTGAATTACAAGTTATGTCATGCAGGATAATCAGAAAAGGGGTAAAATGAAAAGTAAGACAGAAAATGACTTCTTCCCAAAATAACAGTCCCCAAATAACAACCTGCTAAAAATAGAAATGTGCTAAAAATAAAAATATCTCAATAACAAAAGAGGTTGGAATGCATATAAATCATGAACAAAATAAGTTGATCAAATAAGACTAAAGTATTAAATTTTTTAATTGTTGATTGCCTGGTTATTATATGCTTGAAAAAATTGACCACAAAAGGCTACCTACCACTCATGATATAAGATTTGCAAATGTATATGACCGAATTTGTAACAAATTTGAAATGTAGATATAGAACCTTTAAATGTAATGTTTCATCTATATTTCTACACTTACAAAATCAATCACACCCCTTATCAACATCAACTACAAAAGTAATAACTATCCCTCTAAATCAAATAACATATCTTGTTTGGCGTTCACATTGCATTGTACACGAACCATTGCAGAAGAATGACAGGTCTTCGCACAACTTCGCCCAGAAACAACACAGTCTAGATAGTCTTGACATGTTGGGGAAACGAGATTTTGACGTACAACATAATTGGAACATACATGACGTTCCACATGAATTACAGATAATTGGTTCATCATTCATTGAAAGAGAGAAGGCAGACATAATTAACAACAACATACAAGCCACACCACCATCTTCCACACTTCCTTTGTCTCCAGAACAACAAACAACTCTTGATACCATACTACACCATTCAACAAACAAAACCCTTCTACCTCCACTAAGATTCATAATTCAAGGAACGGCTGGCACAGGAAAATCATTTCTGATAAATAAAATCCGCAATTTATTCACATCACCAACCACATATCCCTCACCTCTACTTGTGCTCGCCCCTACCGGTGTTTCAGCATTCAACATCTCTGCATCCACAATCCACGCAGCCCTGCGAATTCCAATCAAAGAACTCAAACCCCTTGAAGGTACTGCATTATCGTCTTTTCAAGAGTCAGCTGAAACATATAGAATATGTTCTTATTGATGAAATGAGTTTCATCGGCCCAAAGTTACTAACCAAAATTGACAAGTGAGGCTCCGCGAAGCTTTCCCACACTCGAGAACATCTGAATTTGGAAACAGATCAGTCATCCTCCTCGGCGACCTCGGCCAATTACCGCCGGTTTTGGATAGTCCTCTTTATGCAAGTAATTCCTATGGAGCAACCCTTTGGAAGGGATTTGAGACTTCCATTACATTGCAAACAATATTTCGGCAACAAGGAACAACCAATGCACAAGTTTCATTCCGAATTTCACTGCTCCACATGCAAGATTCAACCCCTCTAATTGAGGATTGGGAAATCTTAATGTCTCACACAGACACATACCTAACTCAGCAAGAGCTCAAAATTTTTAAGGATGCACCACATTTGTTTGCAAAAATGATCAAGTCGACTCCCACAACCTACAAATGTTGAAGGCAACGCCCGATCGCCCAATCCATTCTTTGAAAGTGTGCAGTTAACTGGACCGAGGAAATCCCGATGATGATCGGATTGGAACACAAAGTTCTGCTATGAAAACAACAAAAAGTCATGCTTATTGCAAATCTATGGGTTGACGCAGCCTAGTCAATGGTGCCACAGAACTATCACCGACATTGTCACTTACGAATCAATGCAACCACCAAAGATTACCTTTATTTGTTGTTGTCAAATTTGATAGATACAATGGCCCATGTTGGGATCCCACCAAACCGTTACATATTCCCATACCCCCTATTTCGAGAGGGAATCGAAGACAATTGCCAATTAAAATGGCCTGGGGATTAACTATCCACAAGTTGCAGGGACTTACTTTACACAGAGCAACCATCGACATTGGAACCACTGAAAGGCAGGGTCTGACATTCACAGCTTTCTCCAGAGTTCCCTCACTTGCAAATCTACGTATTTCACCTGCTTTTTCATTCAAGAGATACTCAAAAATGGTGTACGTAACAACACTTCGAGCAAGAAGAAAGGAGGAAGCAAGACTACTGTCACTCAGCCTATCATAAAAGATACCCTCTGCTTTGATAGCACCTACGCTACTACTATACTCAACACTTATTCTATCCAAAGCAACATTGCTGCTCAAGGGGTATCAAATGTAATCATGTTTATTCAAGCAAAAAAAGCCCACTAAAGGCTACTATTCATGATATAAAAAATGCAAATGTATACATGTCTCATTGTGTGCACGTAGATCTACATTTATTAGATGTTGTGAAATATGATATGAAACTTTAAATGTACAAAGTTGTAACAGAAATAAATGTACACATACAAAATTTCAATCTAATGTTTCAACTCAATTCCTACACTACAACTATCAATCACACACATTATCAACTGTACAATAAATAATTTTCCAACAAAACACCAACCGAACAACCGATGCACAACTAACACAATAAACCCGAATAAAATACATACAACATCAACTTTAAGATAAATTAACTATTGAAAAGGGTTAACAAGTTTGAAAAGTAGAAACAACCTTCACATTAAGTGGCCCATCTATATTTCTACACTTACGAAATCAATCACACCCCTAATCACCATCTACTACAAAAGTAATAATTATACCTCTAAAACAAATAACATATACCGTTCGGTGTTCACATTGCATGAAACACATGCGATTGCTAGTTTACTAATTATTCTTAAACTAAATATAATAACTTATGTGCCCACACACTTCAGAAATTTTGATTTAATACTACGCAAATTGCTAGAGAACTTTTCAGATCCATGGGTTATTGACTTAAAACAGAGCTTACAAGTATTGTGGTTTCGGTGAATCCGATGTAAAGTTGACAGTTTTTGTCAATGCAACTCCAGAATGTTGCACCAAATCTTAGTCAAAGGTATTTTGCTTCTGAGATGGTGACTAAAACACCAATGCAGATCCAAGCCTAGGGATCCAAATGGGTGTCAAGCTTGCGAGTCAACAACACGTGATTTGCATATGGAATTCTGCATGCAATAAGGACTAGTACGCATGTCATTACCCATGATGCAAACTGAACCAATTCTTCAATGTAAACACAATTGTGGAGAATTCCATGCGAATTGTGAATGCCAGGTCTAAGTCATTTTTATTTACACAAGTGTTGACAAATAACAGTCAAAACGTCATCCTGGACTTTGATGAAGTTGATCCTCCAATGGACCTCTCAGATCTTGGGTCTCTCCACGCTAGTGATAGCAAATACACTTCAACTGTCTAGATCTATCAACGCACTAATGTGATAGAATCCCCGCTTAAAAGATAAAAGTCACGTAATATCTTGAAGATAATGGTGATGTGTACAGGCCCGAAACTGCTCTCTATAATTCACGAGAACCAATCATTAATGATACAACAATGTCCAAGAGCATTAATCAAGAATACAGATATAAAAGTTTACATAGAGATGGAAATTCATTGAATTAAATGGTGCAGTGAATGGAAGATCCAAACGGCAGTATAGAACAGCGGAAGAATGGAAAACGATTATCTAACTATAGCAACAATCATAATTAGGGATAGAGTATACAGAATAAAATGTCCTTATTTTCTTATTATTTTTCTATCACAGGCATGATCATATTCGCTTTGATACCAAATGAAGTTGGATCAGAATATTTGCACAGACTGATTATTCATTATGTAGAGTTACAAATATATAAGATGTCAAGATCCTATTACATGAAGGAGGTTGGTAACAAACTCAACCATCCTAAAATGACTCAAACCAAGATTATGTAGATTGTTACAACTGATACAACAATATTATATGTACACACTAAACAAACATATGATAATTCCTAACATTGCACCTTTGTTCAAATGAGATCAAAGCAAGTTGTAATAGTAATATGCTAGGAGTGTCGATTGACTGTATTGTAACCTAAGAGGGATTATGGGATGATCCCGATTATATACCCCCTTTCAAATAAAGCGTAGAGGTTGGATAAATGAGCATTGAGCCAAAAGCAAAATGTATATGATGTTGTAATAGTAATTGGGAAATAATATGGGACAGAGTATTGTAAAAGTATGAATAGATATTGATGAATACATATGCCATATTTGAATATAAGGTGTCAAAATTTTTATGGTACGATGCTAGAGTATATTATGATCTATATGGTTAGATGAAAAGACAAATAGAGTTACGAGGCTCAAGATATGATCAAAGCGTAAAGCATGTATTAGTTGTAAAAGTGGTTCTAAATAGTAACTATAGTATATGAAATATTAGAATTACTATATATAGTAATGTTGAAAAGTGAATAGTAATTTCATTTGTACTAAGAGTATCTAAAAGTTGGAGCTCTAAGTTGTGACGATGCCACACATTAAAGCAAAGCAAGTTTGAATAGATTTGAGAGAGTAGTGGCGGTCATGGCTTTGCAAACGACCGATGAGTTGGTAAGTGTGATTATTTTTGGAAAATTTTGTCAAATATGTTTTTTTGTTAATTTTAGGAAAAAATTCTTTTTGTATTTTCGGTGTTTCGATGGGGTGGAAGCGGTCGGGGGTGTTTTTATCTCTAGGGACACTAGTGCCTGAACAGCGTATTAGTGACTGATTCGAGGAACCCTTGACCTGCTCTTGGGTACTTGGTGTCCCAAAGCATGGTTTGGGCACTATGTTGTAATTTGCATAGGTTTTGAGTAATTTTATACTACAATGAGTTGTATGGTGTTACGATATAAGGTTTTATTTGTTGTGTTGTGTTGTGCAGATGGATATACACTCCAGAGAGTTTCGTGTGGGTTATCACTTGAGCACGCTACTAAAGTTGGACTTGTTAGACATATAGTGAGATATATTAGGCGTGTCACCGACTTGTGGCACATTTCTAGATAGGGGGAAGTAGCCCATAATATGCCTATGTTGACTACTTTGTGTTATATATGGCATATAAATACATGTACATTCTGGTTTCCAACAAATGAGATGACAGTGACACTAGAGGATGTATACTAGATATTGCAGTTTCCCATTGTAGGAGAGAGAGTACAGGTGATGACTATAGTGGATTCCAAGAGGCAGATGAGGGAAACGAGGTGGTATTTCATAGGCACAGGAGTACAGGAAGAGACTCATATCAACTTAGATGTTATAGTGATATCAATTGTTCCATGGTTGCGAAATTTTATTACACGGTGATCCTAGCATCATTGGTGGTAGTGAAGGGTAGCGGAGTAGGGATATTGTACAAGATGTGTGATATTTATTGTAGGATAAAGGAGCATGAGACTAGGTATCCATGGGCGCAATGTGTGTTAGCCCACTTGTATAGAGCTTTTATAGATTTAATTATGAGGATCATGGGGGTGGCCAGAAGCCATGAGTTTTTTACACGTATGGACGTATGAGCATATAGTGATATTGAGGCCACTCAGTGGGCCATAGGCCAATTGGGCTCAACTTGATATGTTTTTAGCGAGGTGGGTAGGCACCTGTAGTAGGAGGATGGAAACAACCATTGATAGTTTGATGATAGATCATATGGGCCCTGGGTCCATTATATGGAGACTATATAGAGACTATGGTGGATGGGTAGAGGATGGTGTGGAGTTGCTATGCATTCGGTGCACCATGTGGTTAGAGGATCACTTCCCAGGGGTGAAAGAGTTGTTCCAAGGTGAGAAATTATCTAGAAATTTTGGCATGGCCAAGGATGTTCCCCAACCATATATGGTTGAGATCTACTAGAGCGGTGAGAGGACCAGGAGCGAGGTCGGATTTGACAAGATCACAACTAGTGCATCCTTATCCAAATGAGGAAGATGTGGCTATAGAGCCTAAATAGGTTGATGATGCAAGGTACACCCAGTCCTATAGTGAGTGGTGGTGACACATCGATGGTTGTTGCTATTTCCAGTAGTGGTGGATGTGGTTGGTGAACCGATAGTTGGAGGAGTAGAGGGGTAGACACTTGCCCCCAATGTAGATGGTGTAAAGCAGATAGCGAGCCAAACTTAATTATTATACATTGTTATTTGTTAGTTTTTGTGTGGTTATTAGATATTGCAAAGGTGTGTTATAACTAATGGTGGTTTTTGAGATGGAAAATGATTCTTATTGGTCATTGATTACAGATTCTTTGTTATGCACATTGATGTGGAATGTCCCTCTATATGTGCTCATGAGAGGAGGCATGCTAGAACGGGTTGATTCTAGTATGGGTGAGTATGTCCATTTGTTCAAGCCGGTGGCTATAGCATCAACCAAGTGTACCGTGTTATTGAGCAAGCGCGATGAGGCTCATGTAAAGACTAAGCAAACTAGATGGGTTGTAGGAGAAGGAGCCCTAGATCAAGATGTTTTTTCTATTTATTTTGAGATACATGGGACGATTTGTAGAGAGCGACGATCGAGATTATTAAATTGCGGAGTCAATTGGAGAGATATAGAGGTCGAGATAAACAATGTAAAGTGAGCGGAAAAGCCTCTAGTTCTAGAGATCCCATAATTGTATATAGTGATAGCGAGGATGATGTATGATATATTGTATATGTTATAGTGATGCGTGGGGCTTGCCCCTAGTAATTGTATTTTGTAACTTATGATTTTTGATATATATATATATATATATATATATATATATATGTGTGTGTGTGTGTGTGTGTGTGTGTGTGTGTGTGTGTGTGTGTGTGTGTGTGTGTGTGTGTGTGTGTGTGTGTGTGTGTGTGGATATTGGTATCATATGTGTTGTTGATGTGCATTGGTATATGATGTGATGATTATTGCTTGCACTTTGGGTTGATATGTATTGTTGAAATGGTTTCTTTGATTTGAAATGCATGATGATGTGGAAATAAATAGATAAGTAATGATTAGAATAGGATTTTTATTTGAATGAGAATGAAGAGAATAGTATGTGATGAATAGAAATAGATGTATGTGATGTATTGTAATAGATAATGTTACGAGAGAAATGTTACTTAGAAAATGTAAGAGAATGGAATAACGATGCGCAGTGGTATTTGTATGATGAGAGAATGTAAAACAATGGTTGTAATTGTGTGTGATTATGATGAAGAGGGGGAAGAAGAGAAGTTTCCCCCATTGTGAGAATGAGTTTAATTTAAAAATTCCACCTTGGCGAGTCAAGAATGAATTGTAGAACAAGAGTTGGTCATCAAGAAATAAGTTTCGCAATGAGATGCTAGAAAAGATATGACATGAAGCATAGTGCATGAGTTGTGAAAGGATAGGTTCATTGATGTAGTATTCCCTCAACAATCAAGTGTGAACCATAGCACGAGAGTGCATCATAGGGTAATGAAATGGAAAGTGGGTGTCATCTAATACAACTTAAGAGGCCTGCAAGGCATGGATGGAGCATGTGAAGTAGAAACGGTGTGAGTAAGTGCCAAATTGGATTCCAGATGGAATGGAACCAAGAATAGAAGGTATGGTGGGAGGAAGTGTGGAAGTGAAGGGCTTAGGAATCTAATGAGGTACTATAGAAATGTGTTATAAATGAGAAGATGTGACCATAGATGGATTAAATGGAGGACACATATGGATGATGACCTTAGGAGGTGGGTGGATGACTACTTTAGATGGAGGTGAAGGAGGCAAGTGAACAACGGTGGAAGCACACATATGCGAGAATGGAAGAAAGAGAACTCGATGAGAACAATAGAAGAAAGAAATAACACCTTTTTCTTCTAATTATCATAAGTGATCATGGATATCATAGCATTCATTATCGTGATGGCCATTGATGCAAAGTGGAAATTACAAAAAGGGAAGTCATGCTTTGACATTGTAAGAGGTGAGGTAGATGATGTTGATTAGAAGGTAGAAGAATAAGGTTCTCATCAAGTAAATTTCATAGAACATCATGTCGTTTTGCATTATGTGAGAGAAGTACAATGGTTCATAAGTAGGAGATGAAGAATACTTAGGTGAATTCGGCGCAGTGGAGGGGACAAAAGACGCTTACATGGAGGAGGAGATGGGGGTCATAGAGGGAGAGTAATGGATGGAAGAGGAGAAGTAGTAGATGATTAAGTAGTAGAAGAAATAGAATGGGGTGATATAATATGTTCAACAATTAAATCTTGTTATGAATCAACAAATTTATAGCATAAGAGAGTAAAATATTCACATGTATCATATAATAGTTTTTCTTTTAATGCAGAAATTAAGCCATGACAAAAGATAAATTGCTTTTCTAAATCAATGGGCTTAAATAATATTTGATGCATGCAAGAATTGAAGCCTAAGAAGTAATCTAAAATTGGTTCATTATTTCCTTGATGAAAAGAATGCAATCGCTCATATGTGACTTTAGGACCATTGTTAGAAATAAATTGTCTAAGAAAAAAATCCTCCATATCATAATAAGTACTAATGGATCCCTAAGGAAAATGAGTATACCATTGGAGAGCATGATAAAAAAAAAAGTGATAATGAAATGCTTTAAGTAACAAGAAATAATTAGAATAAGCATACATGGTTGAATGATAATTCTTGAGATGTAAATAAGGATTTTCAGTGCCATCGAAACAAGATAAGTTAGGCATGATGAAGTCCTTTAGAAAAGCGGAATTGTGAATCTTTTTAGGAATTAGATTTCCATGCAAATAATTATTGTCAATGGAAGCATAATAGGATTTAATTTCAAGGGTGAGTGTATGAACTTGATATTACAAAGTGCCAATAACATGCATGAGGGATATAATATCATGTGAAGGAATGGTTGGTGAAGTGAGTGGTATATTGAGAGGTTGGATCTTGACATTGTGAATGATCATGGGAGCTTGATAAGGAGGAGTGGATGTGGAAGTGAAGGAGTGTAGGACGAGGGTCTAGAAGGAATACACGTGCACCAAACAACTGCACTTCACCAAGAAAGGAGTTGCAAGATAAGGCAAGCAAACTTGTAAGAAGCAATGTGCATGCATAGAAAGCTCAAGATTCAAAAATGGAGTGGAATAGAATGCTCTTGGATTGCCATGGACCAAAAAGAAGAGGAGTACAAATAGGGGAGTGAATGTGTAACTCCCATGTAAGAAAAGATTCCTCCATAATGGAGAAGAGGAGTTACTTTCCCAAATGGGAATGTAACTCCTATGACACACTTACACATATGACAGATTCTATAAGAGAATCTATCATAACTAAAATGACACCTAGATCCATGTCCACCTAAGTGAGATGACTCACATGGTGTAGGTGGAAATAACACTAAATAATTAAATAAAGTGATCAAAAACACCTACACCAACACCCCCCCTTCATTGAAACTAGGATGGGGCAAGGTAAGTCAGCAAGAAAAACAAGAAATGGGTCCGGCTATAAGCCTGATGAGGTACCCATGCACAAAAGGTCTCAAGTAGTGAGGGGAAAACCCAGTGGGAAAAACCTCAACTTACAAGAGATAGCAAACAAACTCTCCTAAACTACTAAGAAGAAGGAGAGAAGAAGGAGACTATCCTGCCTCCCAAGAAGATGATCCAGTCATGAGCCACCCTGTGCTGAGTGAAGAGGAGGAAGAGGACCCCGAAGTGCCAAGGTGTTGTTCCAATCAAGGGAACAATGCTCCGTATGTGAGGTGGAAAATCCAGCTGCTCCATGAAGAAGTGCAGATCCGGAAGCAAGTGGCAATGAAGGAAGGTGGAATGCCCTGAACCTATGAAGAAGTGTACCCAATGCCTGATGAGTCCTGAATCATAGTGCCTGCTCCCTGAAGTGTCTCAAGTGGGCCGAAGTGGGTAGATCAAGAGACAACTCCTCAAGATGTGTCAAGTGATAAGTGGATGGTGGAGGTGGGTCCCCATCATCATGGCAATCAACTATGCTAGAAGAGATGTCCAAAACATCAGAAATGGGCTCAGAAGTATCCTCAAGTCCAGTTGAGTCAGATGAAGAATTTGAAGGAGGAGCAAAGTGAGAGAATGAGTACAGCCAAGTGTGATGGTCAGCTATACCAACTGCAACAATAGCATCACTGTGGAGCTCCCTAACATAAACTGAGTCGGAGTGAACTCAACTCGCAAGCCCTGTCCAAGATGAGTGATCTGATAGACTGAAAGAAGGTTTGTTGAAAGTAAAGGGATACTTAAAACATTATTGAAAGTACCACCACTTACTTCAACTGATCCTCTTCCAAAAACCTGTGTAGTGGTGTTGTCACCAAGCTGAATAGAGGACATGTCACATGGCTCAAGTGAATCAAACTCAATGTCTGATGATGCCATGTGATGAGTTGCACCCGAATCAATGATCCATGTAGGGGTAGGTGGCACAACTATCACTAGAGCTCTTCCCTTTGGTTTCTCCTTGTTGGATTCTTTTACTTTTTCTTTCTCTTGTACTTTCTCTTTTTCACTCTCTTTTTCCTTAGAACTGTCGTGGGATGATGAAGGTGTTTTGAGAGAATCTGGGACTCCAATATTGTGCTTCTCAAGCAGATCAGTGAGGAGAGCAATCTTTTTCTTCAAGCACTTTTCTTCATCATGCATGCCATGGCAGTATCCACATTTGATTCGTTCTTTGGAATTTTGGGAGGTGGAAGAGTTGTTTTGGGGTTTGTCCTTCTTTTCATGATCCGGTTTCTTCTCCTTAGAAGCTCTCGGTTTTTCCTTTCCAGCAATGAGAGCATGGGATTTTGTGGATTTCAAGCTACCCATTTGAATCAATTTACTTTGTTCCCTGATCAAATCTGCAATAAACTCATCAAGAGAGGGCATAGACCAACTTTTTCCAAGTGCCCTTTTTGTTGCATGGAAGGTGGAGACAAATACGGAGTATTCGGGACCAAGTTTGGTAAGGATGGATAAAATGAGTTGAGATTCCTTTTTCTGTATTCCACAATCTTCTAACTGCAATCTGAGTGATATGAATTTGGAGAAGAAGTCTTGAAGGGTGTCAAAATCATTGGGACTAAGGCTTATTAGGCTATTCTCAAGTTCATGTCCCCGCATTTCATCCTGTTTCCCAAAAAGTTTTTGGAGAGTATCCAGAACCTCTTTGGGTGTGGTGGAAGAGGAAATGTGAAAACACAGCTCTGGAGATACACACATGGTCATGAACCCAATGGCTTCATCACACTTATCAAGCCACTTTTCTCTGTCTCTTTCATCATCAGGTTCAGCTTGCAGACCGGTGGCAATGTAGAACAATTTCTTTCCTTTTAAGGCAGTGTTCATAGCATTCATCCATTCTTGATAGTTGAATGGGGTGAGCAAAGGAACACCATGATTATCCATGACAGAAAAGAAATGTGTGAAAAAGGAAAGATACCCCCAAAAAGTGGCACTTTATAACATAGTGTGTTTTACAAAACTAATATTCCCATCATGTATATTGTAGAAAAACATCCAATTTTGACTAAAGAAGTGCTCAAAAATGAGCAATGAGTCAAAAGTTATGGCTTAAAGAAATTCCGTGACTAATTAAAAAAGCTAGTTAGCCCTGCAAAACATTAAAAAAGTGCCGAAACACATTCAAAAGGTATCGTGTTTGTGCCCATTGGAAATGACATCAAATTTCAGAGGGGGTTTGTTTTGACTGCGAGGGGGGATTAGCCTCCTGCCAATCCGGACCTCACCCTCCGCCTTTGACACTCGAAAAAGAGGAACCCCAAGCTTATATCAAGCCAAAAATAAATGTTTTTTTATTACCTTAAAAACATCAAAAAAGGAATTGTGCTAAGCGGCCATTACCCAACTCAACGTGGTTGATGTGTCACGGTGTAGGAGACCAAGGGCAACGAGCGAATTGGAAGGTAGACAGCAAGATTTTCTTGTACACCGCCTGGTCAAAGTTGTTGTTGCTTCATCCAATGTTGTTGTCCAATGTAGGTCCCAAACAGAGGTGCACAGGAAGATTCCATGTAGGTCTTGGGTGGAGTAGGGCCACGTGGTGTGGTGAGCAGAGAGTGAAACCGCCGAAGATGTCAGATGCCAACGAAGGGCTTTATCAAATTGTCGAAAGCAGAGTGAAAGCGCCATACGAGGTGTGGCAGAAATAACCGTTGAACTGCGTTGAATTGCCGAGTAGAGTGAAACTATCACACAAAAATGAAACCACCTGAACCAAGGATGAGCGGACCCATTACTGAGGTTACACGAACTAGCAAGAGTAAAGCACGAATCTTTGGAGCTTACAACTAATGCAAAACCGTTCGGGAGGACGGAAAGTTTGCGCTCGAGTTAGGATCAATGCAAACCGAGTTCGTGAATGTGCAACCGATGATTAGTGCAGTAGTTTAAGTCAACTTTGAACGTGATTCAGACGATCTAGAGCTAGATAGAGCATGATATAGAAATGCAAAGTCCCAATGCAGGAGTGAAATCTAGAGTGGAGCTGATGCCGAACAAGAAAAAATGAGTTGTTATGTGAACACTGACATCCGAGCTATTTACAAGGGAGAGGTAGTGAGTTGCTACTGAGCTGGGGCAGCTCGGTTCTAAGCTAAACCTTGCATCCTTTTAACTGCAAAAAAACTGTAATTTCCGTATTCTAATCACAATCACAACCAACAAGGACTGTTTAACAAACCACTAAAAAAACCATAAGAATCTTGAAATATGCAAGTAGAGCACATGCAGAAAGTGAAACTTGCACAAGCAACTACATGGTGGAGCAACAATGGTGAGCAAAGCGTGATTCCAGTCCCCAAGCTCTGATACCATGAAGGAGTGTAGGACGAGGGTCTGGAAGGAATACACGTGCACCAAATAGCTACACTTCACCAAGAAAGGAGTTGCAAGATAAGGCAAGCAAACTTGTAAGAAGCAATGTGCATGCATAGAAAGCTCAAGATTCGAAAATGGAGTGGAATAGAATGCTCTTGGATTGCCATGGACCAAAAAGAAGAGGAGTACAAATAGGGGAGTGAATGTGTAACTCCCATGTAAGAAAATATTCCTCCATAATGGAGAAGAGGAGTTACTTTCCCAAATGGGAATGTAACTCCTATGACACACTTACACATATGACAGATTCTGTAAGAGAATCTGTCATAACTAAAATGACACCTAGATCCATGTCCACCTAAGTGAGATGACTCACATGGTGTAGGTGGAAATAACACTAAATAATTAAATAAAGTGATCAAAAAACACCTACACCAATAGGAAGGATGAGAAGGAGGTGGAAGAAGAGGAGAGAAACATGGAGACTCTATGGGAATTCTAGATGGATACTCGGGAGATACAATAAGAGGTGTGCTGGTGGTAGGAGTAGAATCATCATGATCAACAATTTTAGAAGTAGAAGAAAGAGGAGTAGTAAATTCACATTCAACAGTCTTAAGAGAAGTAACATCATCACTAACATGTTCATGATCAGAAGCATAATCAACATCACTTTTAATCATATTTTCACAAGAAAGTATTTCATCAAGACTATCATCAGAATACAAAGAAGTGGTAGGAGTACTAATATTATTTTTATCATTGAATTCATTGGAAGTACTTTCGAAATAGGAAGATTCAGAGAGATATAGCTTTACATTCATCTTTAATACTAAGAGAGACAACATCATGCATATTTACATTTTTAACATTAGAAGTAGAATTATTGGTATCCATATTGTCACAAGAAATAACATGATCAAGAAAATAATCTACAATAATATTATCATGTGCTATAAGAGGAGGAGGAGAAGGTGCAACAACATGGGTGACTATAGAATATGAGGGAGAACATGAAGCAAATATTTTATCAGGGGATACTATGTAAATGTTAGGAGTGTCATGGCCCATAGGAAGAGTGTTTTGAAAATTAATAATTTTTTTGGAGAAGGGGAGTCACATTGAGGAATGTGATAGAGGTCACGAAATTCAAATTCTGCGAAGAATTGTCAAAACAGGGTTATAGGCATGTATCGACCATATTATGCTTGGGAGATGGGGACCTCTTCTTGACCATGCGGTTTTTTGGGATCCTAGGTAAATAATTCAAAGAATAGTGGGTTCACCAAATGATTTAATTTAATTTGAATTAAATATAATTGCACAGAATGCTGATATGGTAAAATACAATAAAGATACAAATGCTAAAAATTCAAGCAATGCAAGACTATAAAAATGGGAGAGATAAATGACGTAGTTGAATCCTAAGAAATATGGAACTGATATGGGTAGTGTAAATTTCTAAATAGGATTGAAACAATGTTGTAACTACTCTAAGTGAAACGGAACCTAAGAATAATGTTAGATAGGGCGCCTACACACTTGGTGACTGCTCATGGTTTCTAGTGACTATGAAGAAGCTCGGTATCTAATTTATTTTGTGTCGCTAGGATTTTTCTACCACTTCCTATCAATCACCTGATATTCTCTTTTTAATCACCAATGGTACCTATAACATACAAAACAAACCCTAGCTACCTTCACAAGCTCACAAACACATCAAATCAAAATGAAATATGAAATATGTGAAGTCGAACTGACCCTGGCGGTCACCTGATGAGTGAACTCATGATTGAGCGTTGCACTACATTCCCTACTCCATGTAGTTCTTTGTTCTTGTGTTTGAAATAGTGTCCTTAGGTTTCCCTCATGCCAATGATACCAAGATAACGGGTTGTAGCTAGATAATATGCAAATGTTTGTTATGGAATTGAGCACTTCCACTTCTTATGCATTGTATGTAGTCCACAAATGCATTCCCTTTGATGGTAGTGGTGGTATGTAGATGTGATTTCCCTTTATAATTTCCAACTAGAATAATACAGTGTATGTTGTGTATATATATGAATATCTTGTTTGAATTTTGACACTAGTGACACAAAAGGTGACTATGAGATTGGGAAAAGGATAAGAAAACTAATAAGGCCAACCAAAAATATCAAAATAAGTAAGAATAAAAAAGAGGACAGAAGTTCCTGGAATGGACAGAAATGCCCAGGCTCTAGTGTTTAGAGTGGGCATTGGTTTCTTGGGATAAATTATGATAGATGTGAAAATACTGAAAGACGGGGATCCTTGTGACCTAACCAGAACTAGGTATAGAAATGAAATATGTAAGAGATAAATACAATATAAAAAAATCCAAACAAATAGATGGACAAGGGATTGTGTCACCAGTGAATAATTTTCTTACTTAAGATTCATGCATATAACAACATACTTGATAACATAGTAAAATAGTAGTATATGCGTGATTTTTTGTCTACACTAGCATGTAATCGTAGGGTTGTTCTAGAAACTAAACATCATTAGAAGGGAAAATATGTAAATTGATTGGGATCACATGGATAATTTTATGAAATGTAATGCACAATTAAGATTATAATTGTAAAGGAAATTTGTTACTTTATCTTAGTTATTGAGAGTGTACCCTTGTGATGTCGGTCTAATAATTTTAACTACCATGGAGATTACTTGTAACTCAAAAAATATTTCTTATGATGTGAAAGTAGATGTGAATTGATCCACGTGAGAACAAGTAATTGAGAAAACATAGTTTCTCATTTGGGAATCAAAACTTATGATGTGTAAATGTTAAGATACTTCTAATTAATGATAGAGTTGTGTCATTTATTTGTAATAATATAAACAAACTAAATTAGATGGAACCCTTATCAGTTAAGTGTTAAACGAAGGAAAGGAAATGTAGTCTAGGGAAAAGGATAATGTGTGTTTACATGTTAAGTTCTCTTCAAACCTTTAAGTTAAATAATGAAATATGATTATAATAAATTTGTAACCATGAAAATGTGGTATTTGGAAGGTTCCTATTCGTGATGTTCATAATTGTGGTTGGGTCGTGGTTTTGTACTTGTTTGTTTCTAAAAGTAAGATATTGATGTGCATCTTGTGTTATCCTATTGTATAAGTGGGTTCATGTATATAAAAGTGTTTCATGTGATGTGGAGTTTTTCTAAGTATTCACATGTGTTTTCTTATTATAAGTAATGAAAGAAGAAAAAAAATATCTTGGTTTATTTTGTGTTTTGCTCCGTCGAATTTGGGCGTTACATATGGTATCAGAGCAAAGGTTCATGCTCTCCAACCTCTAGAACAATGTGGTATTGTGATGGTTATTCATGATGGTGGAGGATTCGGAAGAGTAATGTGTTTTTTTGTGATGTGACGAACATGGTACTTTTGATTATATGAATGCACATGTTGTGCTTACCACTTAGTGTGGACTTGTTATGATGTTGATGTGTTTCTTAAAGAGTGTAATTTCTCTCTCTTTTGAATTTAACGTGAATTTCATGTGTGTTGCCATCTTGTTGTGTGAAGGAAATGTTTTTTTGAACCATGGAAGTGTTGTAGTGTTTCATTATCATGTGATATTGCATATGTGTACCAACATGTTGCATGAAAAAGTGCTTCGTAGTGAAATATATCATATCGTGTTAATTCCCACCATATTATGTTGTATTATGGTGTTTTTCCACCATGTTTTATTGTATTGGAATGTATGTCATGATTTTAAGTGATTATGTTCATTGTATATAGGTATTCATATGCTATTTTATAAATTCAAATCGTGAATTAGGGACATGTGGTCATATTATGACCATATTGTATTGTACTTACGCTTTTGATGGGGATAACAGTCCCTCCTCTTTGATGGGTAGGTTCCCTTATTCAAACTAAAATGAAACCCTAAAATCTGAAATATTGATCTTTTCAAGGATAATTCACCCCAATGGAACTCAATAGATCAAATCAAGGAAGACTTCAAGAAGCTAATCTAAGAGGACTTGTACAAAATAGAGAATGTCAATAAAGATAAAATGGAGTAACTATCTCGAGCTCAATAATGTGATATTGGACGTTGTAAAAGGATTAGCTCAAGATGGAGGCACAAGTTCTGAAATGGTGAATTCTCTAGGATCTTGGATGAATAATCTAGCTAACACTATTATACCTAAAGAGATAGAAATATAGCCACCAAGTTTTGAATGCATGTATTAAAGTTGAAAGTTATTTCTTCTTCTATTTCCTCCCTTCCTTCCTCAAGTACTCAACACAACTAGTTATATTTTTCATTGACTTTATTTTGTAAAAAGGAAATATTTAATGTAAATTCATTTTAAATGTAACTTGAATAATTAAGTGATTAGTCACTTAATTAAACAACTAGTTAGTTTTGGTAGTTATTCCTCCCCTCTTTCCTATATAAGGCCTTGTTTCTATTGTAAAGGGGTTGGATGTTGGAGATTTGATGTAAAGAATATTGATTTTGAATACAGAAGAAGAACCTTCCATTTCTTTCTTTCTTTCTTGTCTAGTCTATCTTTCTTTCTTATCTCTATTTAGTCTTATGCATCATTTACATATTCTAGATATTGAAACTTTGTTCTCACTTGTGTGCCAAGAATTATTGAACTTTGATTCAATCTGTATCTTGTTTACAACAATGGATTTCATTATATGTAGATGTGTGTGTTCTTGAGTTATAATGACATGCAGAAGTAGAATAAGATATGTTTTCCTTCTTATTTGAAAGTGTTGTTCTCATTCTTCATTCAAGTTTATTCTCCTTTAAATATTTTTCCTTATATTCAAAATTATAAAATTACTTAATGGAACCAACATCCTCATATAGATTCAATAGAATGTATATTTGTAAATATTCTAGGGTTTTAATTTTTGTTTGAATAAGGGAACCTCCCCATCAAAGAGGAGGGACTATTGTCCCTTGAACTATTGATTGTTAGCTTACCTAAAAAAAATAGATAACAATTTTTTGGTGCACACCATGGGGAACATTTGTACTTATGAGTAATTCCCACTAAGTATTATCTACCATAGTTGAAGGGGTTCTTAAAAATAGTAGAACGTATGTATACAAGAATTTCGAGAGCATAAGGATTGGAAGATCATACCTTCTAGACTTAAACCGCATTCATTCGGGCTATCTTCAAAAAGAAGAGGAAAAGGTAAGAGGTCTATGAGCACACCTCTAATTGAAAGTAATTTTATACATCCTTATAACGTAAGTAATTTTTATTCCTTGATTTTTTTCAGGATTACTCTTACATTACAAACTATTTTCCCTAGGATGGTTACACTAGTTCCCCAAGGCGAGAATATTGGACCTTTGGCATTATCTAAACCTCTTCATGATTTATAAATTAGTATCATTTGTAAATATATAGAAAATAGAAGAAAAATAGGAGGGAAAAGAGAGGGAAATTCATATTTTTAATTCAGCCACCAAAAAATGCATTAAATCTCTAAAAACCATCATGGGCACTCCCTTAAAACCATTCCCTCATGTCACTTTTATTGCGCAGGAGAAGGAATGGACACCATAATTCATCAAAACAGAAATTGAGCTACCTAGAACTACACTTTGAAATGTTATGAGTGTTTTATAACCTTTTCACCCACCTAACTCCACCAACCTCTGAATTTCATGATGAGACACTTCCAACAAGATCGATTTTGTCAAATTTGGAGTTTTGGGGAGAGAGATATGGATATGTGGATTTTTGGAGCATGGGAGGAATCTGACGATGAGCTCCCTACGGGTCACAAAAAATTACTTTAATCAATTGCTATGTTGTTGTATATAAGTTAGCTAGGAGGGGAACTTGAAAAAGTTTGAAATTGTTCACTTTGTGTCATGTGGGCCCACATTAACCAATTTTCTTGACGAATTCCTCGTCCACATCTTCTCGCTCCTCGTCTCTTAGTCGACCATGTTGGTCCATTGGGAACTACTTGAACCATGGAACAATTCTATCAATACCCTCTAACCCCTCCATGATCGACGCCTCTTCTGACTTCACTTATGTTTTTTTATCGAGGCACTAACGGAATGTGGGAACGTTCCATCTATTCCCAATTTCTCTACCTCACCTGCAACGCCACCCCCATCCTACCCGTCGGTGATGTCACTCATATAGGGGACCAAAGGCCCTGAGGAACTATTCCATCCCTACCACAAAGGCCCGATCCAAGTGACTTAAATCCCCACTAACTTGTCCCACCATGGTCATTATTTGCGGATAACCGAGGAATGCAGGAAGAAAGGAATTGTTCCTTGTGTTCCCGAGAAAGCCTAATTTGTTTGATTCTACCCAAATGACCTCCATTTTTTCATTTATTTCCTAATTATGGGCATGAATAGATTTGTAAGGAGGAAAGGAATGATGTGAACCATTGGAACCTTATCATAACATGTTTTTTCTCATTTGTTGATCAATTTTTCCCAAGTTTTAACCTTATTTGACATGCTTGAGACTAAAAGTGAAATGGTAAGTTGCTAAAATATCCCGGGCGTTATTTTAGACAACATGAACCATATGAACCAATGAGGGAGTTTGTGGTGAAATTTAATAGGCTTGTTCACAAAATTTCACTGCTACTTGACCTACTAAAGAAAACTTAAAATGTCTCTTCATTAATGCCCATCTTACGAAGGTAAGTTTCTCCTTACAAAAAGCAAGATTACTAAACTTGGCTAATGACCAAGAGATGTTAATAAGTGTTGAATATGATTAGATCATGCCTGGAAAACTAAAGAAAAACCATCCAAAACTAAAGCCTTAACTTTAGGTTCAACTAATTTTGACCAACTAGTTCATAAATTAGCTAATGATTTAATTTCTAAAAATAAGCAACTTTCTCAAAACATTCCTTATAAAGATATTTCTAGGAAGAATTTTTGACCTAGGAATTTCCTACCCGATACTCAGCCCAAGCTAACTATGAAGCTCCTCCCTGTAAAATCCCTGGTCATTACAACTTGTGAAGTTCATGAAGTAGATGATGAAGTGACCTGCATAGGAGGTAGAAGAGATTGAAGATGAAGGAGATGAGGAAAACAATGAAACTACTTAAGACTCACAAATTATCTTTGTCACTTATGAGTATGAGGATGATGGTCATGAATAAGTGGTAGCGAGATATGAATAGTGAGTCTTACATAGTCATGAACAGATCACAAGTGATAAAAAAGAAAGACATTGTCTAGCTGGAAAAGAAAGAGAAATCCAAATAATTTCCTATATGCATTCATGTGGTTACAAAGAGAGAACCTCCTATTCCTATTACTAAGAAGGTGAATACTTTTGCATCTTCAATATTTGTGTCCAAAACATCCATAGTTTCCAAACTAGATAAGCCCAAATTTCCTATCACACCTAGTCAAGAAACCTCCTCCTCTTTTCTCAAGAGGAAAAATCAGATTTCTAAAGAGGAATACCACCAAACCCATATGGAATCCTTTTCTCAAGTTGCCAAGTTTTTGAATACCAAGTCACCTCAGTTTCTCCCTCTTTTAAGGGAATTCTACCTACTCCCAAGGCCCCGTCTCCACAAAATGTTTTAGCCTCTACTCATTCCACCTCATAGAAGATTCAGCTATTTTATGTATCACTTTGTTAATATCATGGCATAAGTTAAGTAATTTTATCATTGAATTTGGTGCATCAAATAATTTTATGCTTGCCCAAGTAGCTAATGCTTTGGGTATCATCTTATACAGGATTTTGGTTCATGTTATTCTATAGAAATGTAGTGCCCACCTCTTTTGTATTCCCATTTTAAGATACTTGGAATCATTGTATCTAGATTATTTATTTTGACAAGGACATTACTAATATATTCTCCTAATTTTGATGTGACATTACTACATGATATCGTTATTTTCTAGCACTAGGATGCTAACTCTTGTGGACAGAGTTGTTTATGGGGCACTCAGTGCTACTTTTCATTGATCGATTATATTGATTTAGATGATATCATGGTTAGTTTTGATCTTGATTGTGTATTGTTATGGTATTCATATGGGATTCATGGTCGTTAATCTTTTTTCTATGCAGATGAATCATTTTATTTTATATTGTGTAGTAGGCATGACTATTTATGGATGATTGATTTTATGCATATGATATTGTTGTATTTTGATTATCATATTGGGAAGATATGAGGTTTTCCTTGAGTGTACAAGCGATAGGTATTCAATCATGGGAGAACGTGGGATTCAGGAAATGCATTCCAATCAGTAAAAAAGTACTATGAGACAAACCATTCCTCTTCTATCAATTTACGACACCTTCTCATTGTGTTTTGCATTGTTCGTGTATTGTATGTTATTGGCTATGTTAATTCTAACCTCCTTCGGTTTAATGTTAACTTGGTGTTTTATGTTACCTTTTGTTATCCCTTAGCATCCCTTGTGGATTTGGATGTTGTGTAGAGGTTATGAGGGATTAGGACACCTAATCATGGATTAGGTGAGCCTAATTGCCCCTCCTAAATGTCACATTTTCCCAAACTCAGATTTGGGAAAAATGTGCCATTTAGGAAGGGTAAATGGAAAGAAAAGGACTTGATTTTCATTGGAAAGAGGCCCTACCCCCCATAGCCTTTATCCCCCATCTCTATGGGGGTGGGCTCTTTTTAATGCAAATAAGGCCAATTGGCTCATTTTTCCCCTTCCCACACACTTCAAATTTATGGATTTTTTATTTTCAGAATGCTTATAGAATTATAAATATTCTCATGATTGCTTGGATCCAAATTTGTTTTCCCCATTTTAATTTTATGGTGCAATTTTGTATCATGTGGATTGGATGTGGTTTAGGTGGAGGGTGACAATTGTCACCCTCCCATTGCTTGACATATGTGGCATTATTTCCTTCTTAACCCCTCATGTCCTTAGTGAAGGGGTTATTTTTGGAAAAATAATTTGGTGAGAAGAGCTTGGAGCTTGGGAAAAGCCTTGGGATTTCTTGGTGAACTTATTGGTTTAGACTTGTGCTTGAGTGCAAGGTAGGATCTTACACCCCCTTTAATTCTTATTTGAATTTGTTTTTTTGGAATTGTGTTATAAATTGAATTATGCAAATGAATGAAAAGGAATGCTTGTTTATATTCTTTTGTTACTCCACCCACCCTTGAGGGGTGTGGGTTTTGAGATGGATGGGAAGAGGGAGGAATTTCCTCCTTTACATTTTGATATGCTTGCTTTGACAAGCTTGAAAGAGTTTATTTCTTTTAATTTTACTCCTACATTTGGCTTGTAGGTAGGGATGCATTTCCATTTGGTTTAGAAATCCATCCCTACCCTCAATGAAGGAAACCATGTGTTTTAAAATCCTTCTTGGGGGAGATAATGGAGAGATAAGGGGAGTGTTTGTGGAGTGATAAGGGGTGTTGAATCTATGGAGAGATAAGGTGGAATAATTTGTTGTTTGCATGGAGCTTTTGACTACTCAAAAATGGGATTTTCATCCCCCTCTTCCCAAATTAGAAGCATGGTGCTTCTTAGCCAAATTTTCTTGGTTGAATGTGTTTTGATGTGATAAACCAAGTCTTGAATGTTGATTTTTGCATATGAATTATTCCTATGTTGGTTGGATGTGTTGTCTCTTTCCCATAGGATCGGGGGAGGCTAGCATGCTACCTTTATCTCCTGGTGGTGCGTAATGATGATAAATGATTGGGGGTCAACCGTAATCATTCTCTTGTCGTTTTGGAGGTTCTACCTTGTTGGTTTGGAGCTGGTTGCAGGTCAGCAGATTTTACTTTTTAAAAATTACATTTTAGAAAAAATTGGGCATGTTGTCTCCACTTCAAGTGGATGGACTTTATATTTGCATTCTTATGATAATTGACTTCTTGTTAATCTATGTCAAAATGGTTGTTTTAAAATTGCATCTAGTTGCATGTTATAAATTGGAATTGTTAATCTTATTTCAAAAGTATGATTATTGTAAATACTCTTGCTTCTCCCTCTTGAAATGTCTTATTTAAAGTGAAAGAGTTCAGATTATTTTGATAAAATGAATTTGGAATGAGTTGGAAAATTTGAAATCTGAAAATTGTTGTAGTTAAATTTCTCCTTCATGGAATCATGCAATGGTTGAATGTTCATTGTAAAATCTCAAATAGTTGTTTTTACTTGTATTGAAACTATTGTACTCAAAGCCATATCTTGTTGTTTGAATAAAAGAAAATGATGTTGATGTACCATTTGCAAAGTTGTAGTTTCTTGTTATTTTCATCTTGGTAGAACAAATATGGTTAAGGTTACTTATCTATACACTTAGCCAAATATCATAAAAATCACATATTAAGAACAATTGTGAATAAAACTCTCTATCATGAAAATTATATCTTTTCTATTTGATTTATGCCCATATTTTTAGATGATAATAGAGTTTATTAAACATGTGTGTGTGTGTGTGTGTGTGTGTGTGTGTGTGTGTGTGTGTGTGTGTGTGTGTGTGTGTGTGTGTGAGAGAGAGAGAGAGAGAGAGAGAGAGAGAGAGAGTGTGTGTGTGTATGTGCATGCGCAAGCGCCATAGAGAGGGGGCGGGCATGAAGTCTATCTACTCCGATCTGCCCCCTCATAGAACTATATGGATCCACCCCTACTATAATCTATAGAGGGTTTTCCCCTCTCTCTATATTATATCTCGACTCCCCATATAGAGAAAAGGGCTCGGTATTCTCTATATCTCGGCTCTATCTGGGATCTAGGAGCTAGTGGATGACTTGACTATAGCCGATTGATGAGATATATATCTAGATAGGGTGGGCCTCTGCCATCTCTCTATATGGTATAGCTACCATATATCTAGATAGGGCAGGCCTCCGCCATCTCTAGTGTGTGTGTGTGTGTGTGTGTGTGTGTGTGTGTGTGTGTGTGTGTGTGTGTGTGTGTGTGTGTGTGTGTGTGTGTGTGTACACACACACACACATTTACAAATGCCATTTATACTAAATAAGCTAGAAAAACTTATTATGCATCTATTTATTACCAAAATGGGTTTATAAATGCTTTTATATCAAATAAGTTAGAGAACTTATTATAAATTTGGGTTTTACCATATTGATTAGCTTTCATCATAGACACACACACACACAAACATATATATAAAGAATGAAATTGTTTTAGCAAATAAATAACCTTGGTGAATTCATATTATGCTAAGTAGACTTCTTTCTATTAAAAATAATAATTATATGTGTGATGTGGGATGTGGTACATGCCACAATCCACAACTATGGCATGCGCCACAACCCCTCCTTCCTCTTTATTACCACGGCCTATGGTGCACCATTCCCACACGTGCCATACAGACTTCAATTTACACAAATCAACCTTTTTGGGCCTTCCTACAATGTGTCCAACATTGTGTTTTATATATATATATATATTATATATATATATATATATATATATATATATATATAAATAATTTATATACATATTTTTATAATAAAAAGATTGTTTATATACTTTCTTAATATGGACTTTCCCTTTTCTCCTGCTCTAAATTTCACTTTCATCATTTCTTGCATTTTGAAATTAAATGTTGATTATTAGGAAATGTAACCCCAAACAATGATAAAACCTTACTTCTTTTGGAATTGTCAAAAAATAATTTAAAAAAAAATATATATATGACACCGAAAGTCATGCGCATGGAGTGTCACACCCAAATGTACCGCAAAATCGAAACTCTTTGCATGACCCTTGGTAACATGGAACACCTTAGGGAACCTTAACCGAGTTTTTGAAATTATTTAATGCTCTTGTAAGTCATATTCCTAAACCCTCTTAGCTTATCAATCACTTATGGTGACATGGTCGTTTTAATAAAACACGATTGGTTTCGACTTACGGTTGTCACTTAGCTTGAGCGAAATTGAAAACCACTACCTCCTACCTCTAGACTGCCAATAAGAGGATCGTAACCCACCTTTAGTTCAATGAAAACACCTTGAAAACTAATTTTGCAAGTGGGTTTTGGGGCCCACTAGTCATTGTGCGACAAGAGATGCTGACACAATTACAATAATTGGCTCAAGTTTCCCTTATAACTTGATCTTGTTAGGAAATAAGAGATAAAATATGTGGAATAATCCCTCATAGAATCGTAACAGTAGAAACTAATATGCAGAAAAATATTACAGATCTCAAATAAAATTGTAGAATAAAATAACACAACACAAAGAGAGTATTTAATGTGGTTCACCAAATTTGGGCTACGTCCACCAAGAATCACTTGCTCAGATTTTATTACAAGCCATTGCTCTCTCAAAACAATACCCAGATTTGTTTGGAGCTATGCTCAACAAACTCTGAAGAATTCACGCCCGAATTCAAAACACATCTACAATGTTATGTTATACCTACCATATGCACAAAACCATATAAATAGACAATTGCTTAAGCAATTTTACAAAACCGTGGGTATCAAAACCATGGGCCAAAACTGTCCCATAAACCTATGGGTCAAAAATCCCGCCCATATGAGAAAAGCATGTTTCCCGATATATCAAGCACGTTTTAAGCCTAAAAACAATTTTGGGGGGGAACCCTAGCGAGACAATTGTGGAAAGTGTACAGTACTCTTAGTGTACAGTATTCAACACTTTCTCACATGAAAACAGGCTCCACAACCTAACAATCTCCCACTTGGAGACTAGTTTTCCTCTGAGCAAGCTTCTCAACCCTTCATTAGTTTCTGTGAAGACCAACCAAAGTTGAACATAGCTTCAGCTTTTTCCCTTGTGACCACCTTGATCATCATGTTTTTGCAGGATTCTAACCGGTATGAATCTTCTCCAACTTCAACTTCTCTTCCTCCAAACCTGTCTTGATGAAATGGTACTTTAACTATATATACTTCATCTTAGAGTGGAAAGCATAGTTCTTAACTAGGTGTATAACACTCTGACTATCACTATGCAGCTTCCCTTCCTCCTGCTTATGCCCCAACTCCTTAAGCAATCATTACATCCAAATCATTTCTTTGCTTTCCTCTATGGAAACATACTCACCTTCGTGGTTGACAAAGCCACCAGCTTATGTAGTCGTGAAATCCAAATTACTGTTGTCCCACCTACAGTGTAAACATAACCTGTTGGGATCCTCCTGCTATCTACATCTCCAGCCATATCTGAATCTACATAACCACACAAAGTGGTGTCTGACCCACTGTAGCACAAAACTATCCCCATGGTCCCTCTCAAATACCAAAGGATCCACTTTACTACCTGTCAGTGATCTCTGCCTAGATCACTCATAAATCTACTCACCACTCCCACTGCATGGGCAATATCAGGCTTGGTGCACACCATGACATACATCAAACTGCCAACCGCTAATGAGTAAGGTACCTTAGACATCTGGTTTCTCTCCTTCTCTATCTTGGGACTCTGCTCCTTTGATAACTTGAAATGGCCTACCAAAGGAGTCCCAACCAGTTTAGCATCCTGCATATTAAACCTCTCCAAGAATTTCTTAATGTACTCTTCCTGAGATAAAGTCAACTTCTGTTCCTTCCTATCTTGAGATATCCTCATACCAAGGATTTGTTTGGCTGCCCCCAAATCCTTCATAGAAAAGGATTCACTTAGCTGCTTCTTGAGTACTTTTATTTCTTGCATGTTTTTACCTACAACTAACATGTCATCCACATATAGACACAGGATAATATAACTGCCATCCTCAAATTTCTTTGTATACATACAATGGTCAGAATGACATCTAATATAACCTTGCTCCATCATGAAGCTATCAAATTTCTTATACCATTGACGTGGAGCTTGTTTCAAGCCATACAAGCTCTTCTTCAGTTTGCACACCATCTCATCTTTACCTTTGACCTCATAGCCCTCTGGTTTCTGCATATATAGTTCCTCCTCCAAATCACCATGGAGAAATGCAGTCTTTACATCAAGCTGTTCTAAGTGCAAGTCTTATGCTGCAACTATTCCAAGAATAGTTCTAATAGAAGTCATTTTTACTACAAGAGAAAAAATATCATCAAAATCTATACCTTTTTCTGTGCAAACCCCTTGACCACCAATCGGGCCTTATATCTTTTCTTTCCTCCTTCCTCTTTGACTCTGAACACCCACTTGTTCTGTAATGCTCTTTTGCCTTTGGGTAGCTTTACCAAATCTCATGTCTAGTTCTCCATGAGAGCCTAATGCTCCTCATCCATGGCTTGCTCCCACTTCTTCCTGGCATCTACCTGCATTGCTTCATCAAAGCTCTGTCTCTCCACTATAGTGAGTAATAAATAATAAAGAGAAGGAGAAAAATGTTCAGGTTCTCTTCTTACCCTAGAATACCTCCTCAATATAGGAGTTTGGGGTTCATGTTGAGGAGGTTCCTGAACTAATTCATGTGTCACTTTCCCATCCGGAAGATCCTTTATCGTTGCATATTCTTTCTTGGATTCTTCCCTATTTTCCTGCAACTGCTGCTTATACATGACTTTCTCATTAAAGACCACATCCCTAGATCGAATGATTTTCTTTTCCTTAATACTCCAAAATTTATATCCAAAGTCATCACCACCATAACCAATGAAAGTACATTTTTCTGATTTAGCCTCTAGTTTGGTCCTATCATCCTTATCTATATGAACAAACACCTCACATCCAAAGACTCTAAGAAATGAATAATCAAATTTCTTACCATACCAAGCCTCCTCGGGTATGCCTCCATCCAAGGCACTTGAAGGTCCTTTGTTGATCAAGTACACAATTGTGCTCACCACTTCTACCCAAAAAGAAATAGGTAGTCATGCATGTAATCTCATGCTATTAGCATGTTCCATTATTGTTCTGTTCATCCTTTCTGACACCCCATTCTTCTGTGGAGTTCTTGGAACTATCTTTTTCCTGTAGATTCCATTATTAGAACAATAATCATCAAATTCATTTATGCAATACTCCCCTCCATTATTTGACCTGAGACATTTTAGCTTAAGACTTGTTTCATTCTCTACCAAGGCTTTCCATTTAACAAAAGTGTCAAATACATCAGATTTTTTTCTAATACAATAAACCCAAACTTTCCTTGTTGTATCATCAATAAAAGTAACATAATATCTTGAACCCCCAAGAGATGATACCTAAGTTGGCCCTCACACATCAGAATGCACCAGATCTAACTTACTCTCTTTCTTTATAGGTCCAACCTTGAGAAACCTTACTCGCTTATGTTTCCCATATATGCAGTCCTCACAGAACTCCAAACCTATTTTTGTATATCTGGGCAAATCCTTCTTTATGATCTCCATGCCCTTATGGCTCATATGACCAAGCTTATAATGCCACAATGTCGTATCTACTTCTGAAGCCACAAGATTACAAACATTAGTGCTATAAGTGGTTAAATACAAGGTTCTAACCTTCTTACCTCTTGCCACCACAAGAGCACCCTTGGTAACCTTCCAAGAGTCCATTGTAAATATCACAATACAACCATCACTTCCCAACTGCCCTACGATATCAAATTGCATCTTAATGTAGGCACATATCCGCCATCCTTCAATAGCCAAGTATTCCCATATTACATCTTAACCGAACAGAACCTTTTCCAACTATGTTGCAAGGTTCATCATCACCAAGCAAAACATGCTTGAAATCTCCTTGAACATAATCAAAAAATAATGCCTATGTGGAGAAGCATGGAAAGAAGCCCCCGAATCTAAAACCTAAGATTCAGTAATATTGTGTAAAGAAAGAATCAAAGCATCCTGACATACATTACCCATTGCCA
The DNA here is from genome assembly GCA_018340775.1 of Taxus wallichiana var. yunnanensis. Classification (NCBI taxonomy): domain Eukaryota; kingdom Viridiplantae; phylum Streptophyta; class Pinopsida; order Cupressales; family Taxaceae; genus Taxus; species Taxus wallichiana. Next base: position 237,920,143 of record CM031238.1, on the reverse strand, counting down.
CATTTTCCTCCTTGTTTTCTTCTTGTTGTTTCTTCTTGTCCCAAAGCTCCCAACAAAGTCCTTATTTGCATGCCCAAACTTTCCACAGTGCCAACATACTATATTGCTTTTGGATTTTGACCTTTCCCGATCCTTTGATTTTCCACGGCTTATTTTATTCTTGTCTCCCTCTAGTTTCCACTGTCAAAGAAGTCCCTCAAGTAGAAGATTCACCAAATCTTTTTCTTTGCATTTCCTCGCTTAGAATGACCCCTACAACATCCTCAAACTTCAACTTTGAGTTAGTTGAACCGAGTTTCTTACCGCCATTACAGTGCTATTCCAACTCTCGGGTAAAGAGCACAAAACTAATAAATCCCTAACTCCTTTTTCATCAAATTCTATCAGAATCGAAGCTAGCATATTTACAACCGTATTAAAATCATTTAAATGATCTCACATGAACCATTCTCGACATCTTCATAGTAAACAAATTTTTCATTAAAAATATCTTATTAGATGCGAGAGGGTTTTTCATATAACTTCCTAACACATCCATCGGTTTTTTGTAGTCTTTTCCTTTGAAACATTAAATAATACCAAAGATGTAAGACATAGCTGGATTGTCCCAAGTGCCTTCCTATCTAGCAAATCCCATTCCGCATCCATCATGCTCAAGGGTTTGTTCACCTTCTCGAGACAACGGAATATAAAAATTCTTCTGATAAAGGTAATTTTCCATCTACATCTTCCAAAGACTCAAATTCTACCCGTTGAATTTATCAAACCTAGATCTTCCATCATCTTCCATAGCTCCCACTCAAGATAAAAATTTCCCGAGATTCAAAACTTCAGCAAACCAAACCTTGCTCTGATACCAATTGTTAGGAAATAAGGGATAAAATATGTGGAATAGTCCCTCATAGAATCGCACATAAGAGTAGAAACTAATATGCAGAAAAATATCACAAATCTCAAATAAAATTGTAGAATAAAATAACACAACACAAAGAGATGGTATTTAATGTGGTTCACCCAATTTGGGCTACGTCCACCAAGAATCACTTGCTTAGATTTTATTACAAGCCACCACTCTCTCAATACAATACCCAGATCTATTTGGAGCTATGCTCAACAAACTCTACAGAATTGACACCCGAATTCAAAAACATATCGTAATGTTATGTTATACCTACCATATGCACAAAACCATATAAATAGACAACTGCTTAAGTAGTTTTACAAAACCGTGGGTATCGAAAACCATGGGCCAAAACCATCCCATAAACCTATAGGTCAAAAATCCCACCCATATGAGAAAGGCATGCTTCCTAATATATCAGGGACATTTTAAGGCCAAAAAAATATTTTGAGGGCTCCACTCCTAAACCCCTGGCGAGACAATCGTGGAAAGTGTAAGTACACTCTTAGTGTAAAACACGAGTCTTCAACACTTTCTCACATGAAAACAGCTCCACAACCTAACAAGAGCTCGCTTTGTCGTAATCAACTTCCTTCGAGACATGAATAATTATCTATATATGGGAGAGTAAGTAGGAATCATCAAACTTTGTGATCAAACTTAAACCGAGTGTTTTCAAGACCCAGTTTGTAGGCACTTTTGATGTTTTGGTCAATTTCCTCAACCTTAGCTAGAATCCCTTTTTGAGTCTCATTTGACTTCTAGCCACGCATGTGACCTCATAATACCATTGCAATGCTATGTAGAATTTTATTTGATATTTTATCTTGTATAAATGAATTTTGAAATGTATGGTGATTTTCTCTCTCCACCCTCTTCTCTCTCTAGAAACAACTATGATACTTGATTGATTTGAAAATGTAAATGAATTGGGAAATGTGAATTGGTTTGAAATGAAATGATAATGGAAATGAAATGCAAATGGTTATGACATTGTGAATGGAAAATAAAATGTCTCTTAACTTTCTCTCTCATCCTTACTCTCTCTCTCTCTAGTACCAAAATATTAAGTGCAACTGAATGTGAAAGCATGAATGCATGAGAAAATCTCTCTCTCTCTCTCTCTCTCTCTCTCTCTCTCCTATTTAATTGAAAATGTTAAAAATGATGAATGTGTGGATTTATGCTTGAGTGTAGGGGATTTCCATACTCAGTCCTAGGATTGACGCAACGTTGGTTGCAGGTACTCCAAACAAGAGGAATTTTATGGATGTGATATGTTGTAATTAATGAGTTTTCATTGTAAAGTTGTATTCATATTGCAATACATGTATTACCATAGAATAATGATATGTATTTTTGTTTGAAGAATTTTTCTTTGTATATTTTGAAAATGGAATACCAATGTGGCTATATTTTATAGTGTTGAATTAGATGTGAAGTTGTGCTCAATGTTGTACCTATGTTATAAAGATATTAAACTAATATTTTTCTATGTTAATTATTGGTTTATTTCCTTAACACCCACAATGCTAGGTAGAATCTCCTCTCATCAAAACTAACAAAATTAAAAGAATGAGTTATAATGCCTATTGTACTTCCTCCCCCATTTGAGTCTTTTTCCGGTATAAAACATTGATCGTGTTAATAAAATACTCTGATCTCATTAATCATCTTCATGTTTCACACCTAAGACGTCTTATTAAGGACTATTTCCTTGATATTTTATGAGGTGGTGCATATATGTTGTGAAACCTATCATATTGGGATGAGTGAGGTGATCATGTCTAGGTGTTTTAGGTCTGACCATATCATGAATAAGTTAACCCCCTTGTGTGTAATTTCCCTTGGTACCCTAGTGGGTGGCCAAAGCCTTGCAAGATAGTTGGTGGTTGTACCTACGATTGATCTCTTGTGAGATCTAAATTATGTGAGTGGAGACTACGTGTCAAATTACTTGTGTATTTACCCAAAAATTGAAATAGGTCCTTAGGAGGCTTTTGTAATGCATAAGATTATTTGGGATATCTCTCTTGCAATATACACTTAATACTTTCGTGTCTAAGAGCAATGAAATGAGTTGTCTTGTGTGAGGTTGTACTCCTTGTAGTCTTAAATCCCTATGTGTTACGTAAGTGTTATAGGAATTAAATTTGTTCCAAAATGATGTTAATATAGGACCAAAGTAACCACATAAATGTAGTTAGTAAAAGGGTAAATAAGATTAAACTAAGAAATGACCGCTACAAAAATGGTACACCATTGAACGATGTCAAAACCAACTAAAATTTCAAATGTGATCATAAAATGAATGTAATAAAGTAGAGCTCCATGACTAATACAACAACCTAATAAATCAAAAAACCAAATATGATGCATGATCACATGCTTTGTTTGCATAAATGTGGATTAAACAATGATGCTAATGAAATAATAAAATGTAGCCTTGAGAATGGGATAACTTCAATTGTAGCCAAGGTCTTGTGAGTTAAGGAAATTGCACTCTAGTTGGACTTGTAAAAGTTAGTAGAACCCTTGGCGTAGATAGGAATATATTAAACCTAGGATCACTCAAGAAGTAGAATTTATGGTCGAAAACATGTAATTAACCTATTGCTATTGAGATTAAATCCTTAAGATGATGAAACAAAAGTAGTTTGAAATGTGAAATTTGTCACTTAAATTCAAAGAAAAATATCTATAATGGGAACACAGGTGTAATGTACCCTTCCATGCACAATATGATTGTGAAAATATGAATTCCTAATTGGAGCAACAAATTGTGAATCAAGAATGATACAACTTAATTAGTTAACCTACATAGTTGGTTGTAATAACTTGAAGATTAAAAGAGTGTATTGTTAGTATTAAACAATGTTATGAAATGAACTTGGGATAGGTTTTCTATTGATCTAGTAACCTTCCTTTTTCTTCCTGTGAATTTTTCTCCTTGTAATGAGAGTATTTTTCCAAACCAAGTAAACACGACTCTCTCAAACAAATCCTTAAGTAAAATATTAGAAGACGCATGTGTGTACATACGTTCCTAATCACAATCATGCTATATAAAGTTATTTCCACAAGATAAACGATCGAATTCTAAAGGAACCACTATAGGTGAAATGTTAAACCAAAACATGCAACCTAGTTGTAAAGGAATGAAGGGTCCCATGTTATGTGTTCTTTAGACAATTATAGTCAACTAATAAAAATAGGATTGTAATAAATATTTCACCATGAACAATGATGTGTTGTGGGAAGTGCATGTGAGTAAGTGTATATTGTAGTGGGTCGTTGTTGTACTTTGTCATTTTTGGAAATGTGGCTTTGATGTGCATCATGTGTTTCATGTTATATATGTGGGTCCATGGTTACGCAAATGTCTCATGTGTTATACATTATCCTAAGTGATCCTAGGGTAAGTGCACCAAGATGGTGGACAATTAAGTGGACATAAAAACCTGAAATTTAGGTATCGCGATCGTGGTCCTCTGAGACAAAATAGACCCATGACTCCTCATTTTCCCTCATTTTTCCTTTCCAACCGCGATTTCTCCTAGACCTTTGGCACTCGCGCTTTGAATACCCCCTAAAAATTACTCTTCGGACTTGTGGATCGCGATAGTTTCAACCATGCCACCAAGACAAAGAGGTAAGCCCTCAATTTTGATCAATTTGTTTGCATTTTAGGTTATTTTTGTGATTTTCATGGGTTTTTCAATTTTTTTGTTTATGTATACAATTTTTTTGTTTTGTCAGTTGCTCTCGGCAAGCTCGTAATCCTGCAAACTGTCAAAATATTCCTCTAAACCCTCCAAACAATCCTCAAAACCCTCCAAACATTCTGCAAAACCCTCCTCTAAACATAGATCGCCTCCGTGGCTCCTTCTTCATCCCCACAAAACTAATAGAAACACAAGCTGATATCGTTGGAAAAATATGACAAAATAAAATTTTCATTGAGAACCTTATTCAAAATATAAGACAAAATCATGCCACACATCCGTCCCGCATGACAATAGCCAACACATCGTAAAACATTGATTAGCAAAGTTGACTCTACAACCAACCAAATAGACAGATGGAATACTTTTAGAGGTGATTGTAGGAAGTGGTATGCAAATAAATTATCCCATGCAGCCGTAAGAGACAAAAAAATGGAAAAACCCGCATTTATGCATTATTTATTGACCAAGAACTGTTAGTGTGAGTTATCCTATGTGTCCTCCTCTCATGTTGGAGGGTCATCTCACATGGGTTAGGTTTAGGGTTAGGTTTAGGGTTTCATGTGTGTCATGCACTAGGGTTACTCAGCACCCTATATGTACCCCTTTTCTATTCATTTATGAGCATGCCAAAACACTCCGCTATCTTTCCTCTATGCAAGCTTTGTTTCTGTTGAGCAAGTTCTTCCATTACTGATCATTTTTTTCTTGCTATCGCTGGAGCTTTCACGATTCCATTAGAGTGCAACTACTTCGTGGTGCCTCGTTTCCGATTCGATTCTCACAAACTCTTTTCATGGTATCAGAGCTACATGACTTGCCATCACACCAAAAGCTTGAACTTATGGTGGAGAGGGATCTCATCGTGTTAATCAATTGCTATGCCAATACCCTCCTGCACGATGGAGCCGGGTATACACCTAATCAAGCCCAACGGCATATTAAGAGGAAGTGACACCGGGAATTTCTCGGAGGTCACCCATCCCAAAACTACTGGGGCCGACACGCTTAACTGCCTGGTATCAGAGATGCACGACTTGCCATCACACCAAAAGCTCAAACTTATGGTGGAGAGGGATCTCATCGTGTTAATCAGCTGCTACGCCAACACCCTCCCGCACGATGGAGCCGGGTATACACCCAATCAGGCCCAATGGCATATTAAGAGGAAGTGACACCAAGAATTTCTCGGAGGTCACCCATCCCAAAACTACTCTGGGAGTGGCGCGCTTAATTGCTCGGCTCGATACCAAACGACTTGTCATCACACCATGAAAAGAGTTTGCGAGAATCGAATCGGAAACGAGGCACCATGAAGTAGTTGCACTCCAACGGAATCGTGAAAGCTCCAGCGATAGCAAGGAAAAAATGATCAGTAATGGAAGAACTTGCTCAATAGAAACAAAGCTTACATAGAGGAAAGATAGCAGAGTGTCTTGGCATGTAGGTTTTTCAAAATACCTTGAGAAATCAGGGGTTTTACTTTTTTTTAGTTGGATGTAACTAAATCCAAAATAGAGATTCTTTTCATTTTTTTAATTTATTAAAATGGAAGTGAAATTTTTTAAGATCTCTGGTTTTTACAGGATATTTGTCTATGCATGCCAGTTTGTGGTTACAGGATCTTTGTGTTCTTCTGTCGTGGTTGCTCGTAGACAAACTTTTGACTGTACATGGACTGTTGTTCCTCTGACCGTTTCAATCTGACTATTGTTGTGCATGGTCTGTGTGGACTGTTCAAAAAAATTTATAGTTCAGCCATGTGGACTGTGCAAATTCTTATGCGTGGACTGTAAGTTCATTCCCTTGGCGCCCACGCATCTGCTAACACCAAAACAGCCTGAAAACTCTCCCACGCAGCCTGTTTTTTCTCTGCGTTTTTTCTTCTCCAAAGTGGCCTGTTCATCTTGTTTTTGGTGTGAGCAAGGTCAAACGTGGCAAGGTTTCCATCTGACGCCTTTCTCTTTTGGTAAGTTTTTAAATTACTTTCCTTTTTAAATCTTACTCAAAAAATCCTCTGCTTTTAAAAAAAAATGACCCATAAGTTTTTTCATGGTAAGTTTTTTTATATATATCAAGTTTCTAAATCCATGAATTAGAAATTTGTTTTAATTCCTATCCTTTTTTAACAAATTTGCATGTTTTTTTAAACATACCTATGGTAAGTTTTAATTAGTTTTTAATTAGAAGTTTCAATAGATATTTAACAAATCTTATTTAAAATTCTAATTCATTTTTTTAATCATTTTAGATCTTAATTAGGATCTATTTTTTTCTCGATCTTAATTATTTTCTTGTAATTAATTAGATTTAATTTAATTAAATCTATTTTTTATAAATTTCACTTTATATTGCTCTCTTGACGTAAAAAAACTCAACATCTAAATAACCTCTCTATCGTTTTTTTAACTCCAATAGCTCTAAAAAAATAGTCAAATTGGGCGTTTCCAAACAATAAGATTTAGGGGTCATTGTTGATTTTTTTCTCTAATCGTGCACTCAAGTGTGCAGTGACACTTCATGCACCTCTTTGTCTTCCAAGCTCCTTTCCGGCGTTCTGAAGACTATCTAAACTCCTTGAGTTCCCAAACCTTGTTTTTCACCCTTATTATTGCTTGCGACTAGTGAGCGCATCCGCCACAGTCTGCAGCAAGGGGGTTTCCATTTGCAACGTGAGACACTTTTTCTCACAACAAGGTTGGATTTCACCTCCTTTCTACTTTTTACTTGTGCTTGTTTACGGTGTCTTTTTTTTGTTGCGCTCCACGAAACACTGTTGTGGTCTCCTCTCTTGCACGTTATTACGCTAATTGCAAGATGAGTTACCAAGTGTTTCAAACCGCACACACAGACCCGATTGTAATCAATGCACTAACCTATAAAGTGCCGAAAGCAGCGGGGTTGTTATTGTCCTGGGTAGTTGTGTCTCTTTTCTGCATTTTTTTCTCTCTCTCACTATGGATGCACTTTCAATTCCTTTGCTTACGTCGTTCAAATTTTTTGAATGGAGATCGAAAATAATAATGAAACTAAGGGGTAAAGGGTTATTCCACATCACCATGGGAACTGAGACTGAACCAGATGATAAACCTGAAAAATATAAGTGGTTAAACCGTAGTGATGAAGCTTTAGGTCTTCTTTGCATGTTTGTTTCTCTTGACTTGCTCTTCCACATTGAGGCATCCGAAACACCTAAATTTGCGTGGAAAATGCTGGATGCGATGTTTGGACAACTAGATGACATGAGAGCGCATGAGTTGGAAAATGAACTACTAGGGTTAAATCCTAGTGACTTTGAAAACCTACAAGCCTTCTTCTCAAAATTTGTCCACATTAGATTATTGTTAAAAGGATGTCAAGTAGAAAAGAAAGATTCTCAACTGATCTTGTCGATTCTCTCTAAGCTAGGTCCCGAATATTTTGTCTTCATGTCAACTTTCTACGCTACAAAAGCTACTTTGGGCGATACTTGGACAATGCCCTCCTTTGATTGTTTTTCGTCCCAACTCATTCGAGAACATGACAAACTCATTCAAATGGGGTCTCTCAAGTCCAAGTCACATGCCCTTGTAGAAAGTACTAGCAAGGGAAAGAAGACTGAAAAGAAGAAAGAAACAAAGGATCAACCTAAGAAAGAAACCAAGATCAAACCTAAAAATGACACAAACACTTCGACTTCGAGCCTAAGGCACAGAAAAGCAAGTATTTGTGTTCCTATTGCAAGAAGACTAGTCACAATGAGCAACACTGTTTTAAGAAACAGATTGATCACTTATCTCATTTACTTGAGAAGAATAAAATAAGTGTTCCTGAATCCATAAAACAAAGTGCTCCGAAGGCCGAGTCTTCTACTGCAAAAGGTGCTAAAAATGATAAGAAGAAAGGAAAGGCCCTTGTAGCCAAAGTTGCTCCTTCATCGACATGGATTATAGATTCGGTGCCTCGCACCACATGGGTTCTTCACATGTTGATTTTTCCAACATCAAACCTTGTGGTATGTCCCAAATCACGATGGGTAATGACACGCAAAGTGTCGGTTTCCGGTAGTGGATCGGTAGAGATGGATGGGGGAACATTTAACCAAGTGTTGAGTGTTCCTGATCTCTCTACCAATCTCCTATCGGTTTACCAAATTACTCACCTTGGTGAAGGAATGCAAGTGGAATTTGGTCCTAACTCGGTGATTATTCGTGAGCTTAACAATGACACTACAGTGGCTGAGGGAAAGGTAGATCACCGTTCACGGTTGTACACCTTCTCCCACTTTACTTTTGATTCTACGCCCACTGCCTTGCTCACTCATGCAAATGAGGTTAGTAAGCTATGGCATGAGCGTTTTGGACATCTAAATTATCGCTACCTTGAACAATTGATTCAAAATGAAATGGTCAACGGGTTGCCTCGCATCAAGTTTTCTAAAGGTCTTTGTGAGGGTTGTACCCTTGGAAAGCATCTTGAAAAGAACTTTGGCAAAGGAAAAGCCTGGAGAGACACTCATCCCTTGGATCTTGTTCACATCAATGTTTCTGGTCCATTTCCTTCTCCTTCGTTTACTAGAGCTCTTTATGTGCTAACCTTCATTGATGACTATTCGCGATATACTTGGGTATATTTTCTTAAGCTTAAGTCTGAAGTCTTTGAACATTTTCAGGAATTTAAGGCTCTTGCTAAGAAACAGGCAGAACGGTCTATCAAGGTTCTTCAAACTGACAATGGAGGTGAATATGTAAACAATAGGTTCATGGATTTTTGTACTTCTGAAGGGATCTCTCTGCAGCATACAGTTGCTTATAGCCCTTCGCAGAATGGAGTCGCAGAAAGAAAGAACCGTACTCTGAAGGAGATGGCCACTTGTATGATTCACTCAAAGTCTCTTCCTCCGCAGTATTGGGCCGAAGCAGTGAATTGTGCAAATTACATTCAGAACCGTGTTCCACACAAGGTAGTAAGAGGGATGACACCCTTTGAAGCCTAGTTTGGACACAAGCCTGATGTTGAGAACTTTCGAGTCTTCAGATCCAAGGCTATGGCTCGGATTCCTAAGAAGAAATGCAAGGCTTTGGAACCACAATCCAAACCTTGTATCTTTGTAGGGTATCCTGATGGCGTGAAGGGATATCGATTGATGAATCCTACTTCTCATGAGCTATATATTGAGAGAAGTGTTAAGTTCGATGAGTCTTCTTCAACTTCTACTTCTCCACCTATTGAGCATGCTCCTCTTAGGATCCTCCCGACCATCAAACCCTTGAGTCTTCGATTTTGACAAGATCGATGACGAGGACTATGTCCCTTCTCACTCAAGTGAAGAATTTTCCAACTCGATCTCGATCCTCCTGGTCCCCTTTGGGCCGGAAAACTTTGCAAAGTGCTGGAGATTTAGTTGGAGATACTTGGATATGAGACGTACTCGCTCAGATTTCATTGGACCCCACTCTTTCTTCGCCTCTACTTCTGATCCACAGTCTTTCCAAGAGGCTTCTAGTATTCCTGAGTGGGATTCTTCCATGGATGAGGAGTATTCCTCTCTCATGAAGAATGATACCTAGGATCTCACCACTCTTCCGAAAGGAAGAAAAATCGTTCGGTGTAAGTGGGTGTTCGAACAAAGTATGGAGTAGTTGGAGACGTCGAAAAGTTTAAATCATGACTAGTAGCTAAGGGTTTCTCCCAAATAGTTGGGTTTGATTATACATAAACCTTTCTGCTGCGGTTACGAAGATGACTTCTATTCGATTGACCCTATCCATTTCTCGCAACAAACAGATGGAAATTCCATCAAATGGACGTTAAGAGTGCCTTCCTTCACGGTGACCTAGAGGAAGAGATCTATATGGAATAACCTCCGGGTTATGTCCAAGACTCCTCCCTTGTTTTTAAGTTAAATAAGTCTCTTTATGGCCTTAAACAAGCCCCTAGGGCTTGGTATGCCAAGATAGACTCCTTTTACTTACATCAGGGTTTACTAGGTGTCACTCTGATCCAAATGTTTATATTCTACGGCAAGATAACTCCATACTCATTCTTGTTCCATATGTTGATGACTTGTTGATCACAGGTAGCTCTTCCTCTATTATTGATTCTGTGAAGATCGCCTTAGCCAACAAGTTCTCCATGACTAACTTAGGTCTGCTTCATTACTTTCTTGGGATCCAGATTTCACAATCTGACTCGGGAATCTTGATTTCGCAACCTAAGTATGCTCTTGATTTGCTAGCTCGGTTTCAGATGTCCGATTGCAAGTCTTCTCCTACTCCTTTTCTTTCCGAGGTTAAGTTGGTTTTAGATTGCTCTACTCCCTTGGTTGATGGTACTCTTTATCGACAATTGGTGGGGAGCTTGATTTACTTGACTCACACTCGACCGGATTTATCGCATGTTGTTGGGATCGTGTCCAGATTCATGCAGGTGCCACATGAGCTACATTGGAAAGCAGCTAAACGGATCCTTCATTATGTTCGTGGCACTTATGCTGATGGCATTCACTATCATGGAGGGGTTGATATTGACTTGATTGAATTCACAAATTCTGATTGGGCGGTGACTTAGATCATCGGAAATCTACTTCTGGCTATAGTTTCTCTCTTGGTTCGGGTCCTATTAGTTGGTCTAGCAAGAAGCAGAATGTAATTGTGATATCATCTACAGAGGTTGAATATAGAGGAGCGATTAATGCTGCCACGTGAAGCTATTTGGCTACAGGGTATTTCGACACGAGTTTGGCATCCACTTTCGGCGGCCTACCATTATCTATTGTGATAACATGAGCACAATCTATATTTACAGAAATCGATTCAAGATGTCAATGGACAAAGCACATTGAGATCCATATGCACTTCATACGGGAGCTTATTCATGATGGTATCATCGACATTCAAGATACATTGATGTAAATTTGATCAGATTGCAGATTTATTCACCAAGCCCTTCACTGAGATGAAGTTTCTTCACTTACGGTCTCTTCTTGGGGTGAGGTTTTCTGCAGCTGCCCATCTTCTTCAGGCTATGTAGTTCTTCTTTTCTTCTTCTTCTTCTAGGAAGATTGTGTTTTTATATGGGCACCTTATCAGGCCTTTAGTTGTTAGGCCCCATTGGCACATCTTTCTTAGTTGTTTAGGAGTGTCTTCCTCTTCCGTTTGACTCATCATAGCCGCTACCCTAGCTTCGATGAAGGGGGTGTTAGTGTGAGTTATCCTATGTGTCCTCTTCTCATGTTGGAGGGTCATCTCACATGGGTTAGGTTTAGGGTTTCATGTGTGTCATGCACTAGGGTTACTCAACACCCTATATGTACCCCTTTTCTATTCATTTATGAGCATGCCAAGACACTCACTGTCTTTCCACTATGCAAGTTTTGTTTCTATTGAGCAAGTTCTTCCATTCTTCGATCATTTTTTCCTTGCTATTGTTGGTGCTTTCATGATTCCATTAGAGTGCAACTACTTCATGGTGCCTTGTTTCGATTCGATTCGCAAACTCTTTTCAAGAACTAATGCCCCGCATGATTACTTGCAAATAGTTCCCAATCCATTGGTACCATGATGACCGAATCAAGAACAATTTTAGGACTGATGGTAGATGGTTTTTTATTATCCACCATGCAGCAACAATGAGGTTTCCTCTATTTTTGAAGAAATTATATTGCGAGTTCATGCCTAATGAGGTCCCAAATTATTTTGAATTTTCTAATTTTTATGGGCGAGTTGGTGGCTTCGCACGAGTAGACTGATGCACGCATAGGTCAACCAAGGATCTCTCATTTCCCAAAACCCCATCGCCTTCGCTTATCCCTCCTACAATTAAGGAGGTTGTGGAGATTGACACACTACATGCATTGAGGAGCTCATCGACACTCTAACCCAACATAGTGAGTAGATTACATATGGTGATGTTGGTGGAGGCGTCAATTCTAGCGCACCACACCACTTGTGGATCATGTGGTGTCGTCATGCATCGGCAGAAATAAATCATTTGCTTGGATCACATGATTTTTTTCTCTAGATGAGATGATGGCGGATGTTTTTGGAACTAGTGCAAAGAATCTTGGTCTTTCACAGTAAATGTCAAATAAATATTTAATATATATACAATAGTTTAATTCATATTTTAGATTTTAATATATATGTATTTTCATTGTACGTTATGTACATACATGTAAAAATTAATTTTTTATTTTATTTTAAATAACAAGATCTGGTGAAGGAAACATCCGGCGTCGACATGCTAGCTACTGCAATTGGGCATGTTACAAACGTAAGTTTCAAGTTGTACTTAAATTTCAAATTTCATTTCATTGTGCACTTTTATTATTATAATGTTTCACCTATACATGTACATATTAATATATATTTATCTTTTATACGTGTAGGAGCTTGGCGGGTCATCATCTACTCTGGGAACTGAGGTGCCTCACATGACTTTTATGTAGGTTAGTTTCTCTTTGTACACTTTGTTTCTAATTGTAGAAGTTCATGTGGATTATGCTTTGGCTCTGTTATGTTGCGAGTCATGTAGATTAATATTGATTTGTACATGTTTTTTGTATAGATTATGACTGCCAGAGAGACTCCTCCATAGATGTAGAATGTGGAGGCTACTGTAGATACTACCATAGCATCTGCAGATCCACTAACTGAGGTACAATTTTTTAAATTTATTTCGGAATTATTTCTTATTACTTAAATCTACAATATCAAATTTTGTACACATGAAATATTTAATTTAAAATTTAATTATTTGTATGTAGCTTACCTCTCATGAGTCTATTGTTGTCCTTATCATGCGTCAACGAAAAATTGATAGGGATCATGACATTGCGGTAAGATTTCACATGCATTTTAACTAAATTCTAAGTTTCTAAATTTTGAATGTATTTTAAAAATATGGGTGTTTAAAACTTGTTGTTTATGAATGTGTAGGTTAGGTTCAGAGCCCGCTTAGATATGCCTAGGACTACATGGATGAAATCAGTAGTGTCATCTCCTCCACTACATCCTCATGTCGTGGACATGCTACTTCTAGTAGGGCGAAGAGAGGGAAGATGTTTCATGATTAGATTCATAGGATGTAGATGTACATAGATATATGGGCCCGTTGGTCCTACTTCATGATTCTTCATAGGACATTGTATATATAGCCTTATGTAACCGCATGTGGTCTTATATGTATGACATACTTGGTTCGAGATGTACACATGTTATGAACTTATATTTTCGAGAGACGTGCATTCAAAGCACACTTAGTTTGATACATTATATATCCATGTGTTGGTTTTCATAATGATATTATTTCTATGCTTGATTCAAATTTATTACACATGATATCCTTCTATGTATGTATATTTTATGGATATTAATTCTATATGTATGTTTGATTTAAAATTAAAAAACTATGGTGAAACATATATGAATATAATGTTACCATGGTGCAACATTGCATGGTACAATTGTTAAGAAATTAAGGGAAGCATGTGTATTCCTCCATCAACATGGGCAACTTATTATTTTTCTCTTAAGTCATGAAAAAATATTTCATACCTTGAATCTTGAAATAAGATGTCTTCCCTTGGCTCATTTGGTTTTTGAACTGTGTATTTAATTTTATTTATCAAAAGGATATTATTCATTTTACCATTGATGAGTATGGTGGTGTGTGACCAATCCATCTATATATCCCCACCAATATCGTGATTGAAACTTTGGCTCAACAATATACCATACGTAGCTAGCATGTCTTCCACAAGTATTTCCATCTTGATTTTCTTGTCAGGGAAGTCTGCAAATTTTGGCTTGAGAATCTTTCACCTGGCCGAAAAGAGGTAATTATTTTGTTTTCATGTAGTAACAATGGCCAATAGCAAGGTTGAGAGTAATACCAATAGAGTTAGCAAATTTTATAAGCATGACATTGTTAGAGGCACGGAGTCAATAATGCAATTATTCAATTTATAGGTCCATTGACCAACAAGGAAAGATAGAAAGGTTCTTATTTCCTAGAAGCCTGAGGATTTTAAGGAAAGAAGGTTCTAGGAATGAGTGGTTCTAGGAGTGGGAAGTGATTCTTTAGTGTTGGTAGGATTCTTGGAACATGTATTTTTACTACTTCCTTTGATAAACTAGACGAGGATTAAAGTGTTTTGCTTGGGAAGTAGAAGAAGAGGCTTATTTATTTTTTATGAGTGGGTGAACACTAAACAAGAGTAACTATTCATATCATCTATCCAGATTATTTAGGATATTTGTTAGGTGAGTATTCACAATAACCAATAATTGCATAACCATCTTCTTCTTCTCTTTCAATTTCTGATTCAACAATTTCTTGAAAAAGTTGTAATTGTTGAAAAAGTTGTAATTGTTGAAAAAGTTAAAAAAGTTGTAATTGTTGAAAAAGTTGAAAACGGTGGGTCATGGCACCGAACCGACTACACGACACATCGAGGTGGCCAGTGAACTCTAGAGGAGGAATCATTTCGATGCGCAACAATGTCGTCATTTGCTCCGAGCTACATCGTTCGAGTGTAGTCCCTAAAAAGCTCGAGACCAAAACATTGTTCAACTTCGACGGGTGACTATGCACACTCCATGGCACCTAAGGACATCTCGTTTGATCCTACACCTTAGTGTAGGGACCATCTACAATATCATGTCTCAGTTTTTTCCTTCTCCAATCGGTGCTCTCACCGCTTCTATTGTTTGCAAATGCATCAAATAGTGTAGTTTGAGGCTGTATGTAAGGTTGTCAAATTGTATAATTTACAAACGGTGGGTCGTGGCAACTTGAATAAACTGTGTGAACACATCCGGGTGGCCAGGTGAATGCTAAAGGAGGCGTTGTTTCCAAAGTGCATGACAACATCGTTGCTTCTGGGCTATTTTGTTCGGGCGTAGTCCCTTAAGAGCCCTGAGACCAAAATATCGTTCAACTTTGATGGGTCGCTACACAGTTCCGTGGCACCTAAGGACATCTCGTTTAATCCTAAACCTCAGCGTAGGGACCCTATATAATAGCCTATCTCAGTTTTTTCCTTCTCCAATCGTGCTCTCGCTGCCCTATTGTTTGCAAACGCACCGAATAGTGTAGTTTGAGACAAGTGTAAGGCTGTCAAATGGTATATTTTACAAACGGTACATCGTGGCATCAAACTGACTACACAAACACGTTTGAGTGGCTAGGTGAATGCTAAAGGAGGCATTGTTTCAGTACGTGACAACGTCGTTGCTTCTGGGCTACCTCGTTCGAACGTAGTCCCTTAAGAGCCCTAAGACCAAAAAATTGTTCAACTTCAACGGGTGACTACATAGAATCTGTGGCACCTAAGGATGTCTCGTTGGATCCTAAACCTCGACATAGGGACCCTCTATAACATCCTTTCTCAATTTTTTCCTTCTCCAATTGGTGCTCTCACTGTCATATTGTTTGCAAACGCGTCGAATAGCGTAGTTTGAGACAAAGTGTAAGGTCATCAAACGATATATTTTACAAACGGTGGGTTATGGCACCAAACCGACTACACGGACATGTCCGAGTGGCTAGGTGAACAATAAAGGAGGTGTTGTTTGGTGCGTAACAACGCGTCATTGTTTTCGGGCTACCTCGTTCGGGCATAGTCCCTTAAGAGCCCTGAGACCAAAAATCGCTCAACTTCGACGGTCGTCACGTGAGACTCCATGGCACCTAGAGATGTCTCTTTGGATCCTACACCTCGACGTAGGGACCCTCTACAATAGTCCATCTCAGTTTTTTCCTTCTCCAATCAGTGCTCTCGCTGCCCTATTGTTTGTAAATGTGCCGAATAGTGTAGTTTGAGACAGTGTAAGGTTGTCAAATGGTATATTTTACAAACGGTGGGTCATGGCACTGAACCGATTGTGTAAACATGTCTAGGTGGCCAGGTAAATGCTAGAGGAGACATCATTTTTGTGCACGACAACGTCGTTGCTTCCAGGCTACCTCGTTTGGACGTAGTCCCTTAAGAGCCCTGAGACCAAAAAATCATTCAACTTCAACAGGTCACTACGTAGACTCCATAGCACCTAGAGACATCTCATATGGTCCTACACCTCGGTGTAGGGACCTCTACCATAACTGTCTCGCTTTTTTCCTTCTCCAATCGGTGCTCTCGTTGCCTTATTGTTTGCAAACACGCCGAATAGTGTAGTTTGGGACAATGTAAGGTTGTCAAATAATATATTTTACAAATGGTGGGTCGTGGCACCGAACCGACTGTGCACATGCATAGGGATGGTCTTATAAACACTTGGGGAGGTGTTGTTTTGGTTCTCTAAGCTCCAGGTCCTTCTGGGCTACCTCCTCCAGAGCCAAGAACCCCCTCCACAGGTACATAAATCATTGTTAATTGCTTCTCTTTTCTTGTAAAACAATGAAAGCTTCTCTTAGCTTTAAGAATTTATAATTCTCTACTAACAGTGCCAACCACATGAAGGTGGAAGATTTTCTGGCACCACTAACCTACATATAAAAGTGTTAGTCAAAGAAATTTAAGTTTCAAATCAAAACCATACTAGATATATACAAAATACACAAATTTAATAAAATATATGAACTTAAATTTATCTAACAAATTTATATATACCAAAGAAATTATATATACCAGACATGAGCATTGTAAATTCATTCCAATGAACCATCAGGATCGGATCTACTTTGAATAGCGGACAGGATTTCTTCATGATCTGACTCTCGAACCTTCCAAAGAATCTTATTATAGGCCTTCCTCAATATCTATACAATGAATATTTGTCGCTAGAACTAGATGTGATTGTAAGAGTATTTTCCTATGTGTCTCAAAGTCTTGGACACACAAACAGAGGAGTTTTTAATGGATACCATCGAAGCCAAGTTTCAGTAACTACCACTGACCCTGTAGGGTACTCAATATCTTCGCCATCTATAACAGGAGAAGTCAACTTCTTTCTTTCCTCGATGCAACGACATAAGAAATAGTTTGTTCCTTTTTCATTGTCTTCTGTTGTAATAAGCGTAAACATATGTCCTATAAAAATGGTTTTAACTCAAATTTAAATTGTACATATTAAAATTTCAATGGACATAACTCAATACAAAAATTGTAAATAACCATAAATACCTTGTCGCACCAAAATTAAAATTTTGTCAAAGTCCTTGGATGTTGCAACTTCATCTACAGAAACAAGTCGTAATGTTTGTAGAGGTTGATAACTAGGAAGCGGAGTTAGAGGCCTACAAATCCATCCATCAACCCAATCTTATGAATCAAATTCAATAGTGACAAATTCGATACAAAATGCACAAAAACATGTCAACTTTATTGTCTATGTGGCCCACGAAGTAGCGTCTGAGCTACAAAATGAGTGCATATATCTGGACCCAAGTGAGTGTCATACAATCCTTGTAGTTAGCAATTTGTTGTTCCTCTATCAACCCAAAATATCGTGAACCGTAGAAATTTCTTGAGAACCTCGAGCCATGTTGTCAAGACACCATTCCAAAGTATGCTCTTTGCATCTTTCAATTTAGCACCATCTTTGTACTTGACTCTTCTCTTGCAAGAGCTCTTTTCACACATGCCCCGCATCGTCATGGTCTCATTTTCCATGTCAAACCTCGGTGAAACTCTAAATATGTTACACACTCATCTTGATGTGCATCATGCTCATCCAATAAAACATTCGTGCATTCTTAAACCGAGACGTGTAATTATCTCGACCATATATAATGTTGTTTGAAGTGGATGTCCCTATCGACAAGTTTCCATAAAATAACCTGAAACACCTTGCACAAATTCAGTAGAATGAGTACGATCATCACTGATATAAAAGTGGTACTCTCTTAAAAAATGATCATTATTTGTACTGTTAAGAGAATGTATAAATGTTATATGCACAAAAATGACAACTTGTACTGAATTGTAGTATTGTGATTGAACCTCCATTTTTGGTTGTGATGTGTAATTCCTGCAAAATTGACCACCTGAAACAATAGTACCAATAGGAAATGTGTCTTTACATATCTTAAACCTGTTCATCCAGCCATCGAGCTTTGTGTGTATGCCTAGCATACTCATAAACAATTTCATCCTTAAATTTTCTCATAAATTAAAAAACAAGCATTTGTTTTGTAACTAGCTCACACCGTTTAGACTCTTTTTCATCTTTCAATTGGTATGCAACTGATTTATATTTATCAAACTCAACTAAATTATTTCCTATTGCACCTTCAATTTTCTCATGGATGCAACTTTCCAATTTAGGTAATCCGCCACATGTACCACAACTTCCATCTAAACAATCCTGACTATAAAAAATTGTCCAACTTCTTTTTCACAAAATATCGTAGGAATGAAATCCCTAGAAGATATTGGTGGAACTTGAACACCACATTCCGATAACATAGTTTTAGAATGTAAAATAGAATGAATACATAAAAATTTAGCATAATGCATAGCAAATTCAACATGTTGCCTACAACAAGTGGTGCGAGCGTGGTTGATTTTCACATAGAATGGTTTTAACATTTCAAAAAATGTTGACTAATTTTAATTTCCAGATGCTCTTGTTCAAACTTACGAAAAATTGAGTTTGAGTCATATCTAAGAAATGCTTTGGATGTGGTTCGTGATTAATAGAACCAACTCTCCGTTTTACAACATCTCTTGTATTAGGTGAAACTCTAGTGTTATCATGCCAAAATTGAATAACAACTTCTCTTATAGCATCAATATTATATTTTTCCTTACGTGGTGCTCTAGTAGAAAATACCCAAAAATTGGTGTTATTGAGTGATTGAAGGATATTACGTCTTTCAATTACTTTCATTAGAGTTTTTCGATTAACTTGCAACATTCGACTTGTTTGTGTAATCAAATGTTGTTTTTATTGATTCACTTACAACACTAGTAGCAAGTACACGACACACAATATTACTATCCCTAGTGCGTCTCTTGACACCAACAATGTGATATGCATCATGAAGGTTTTCAACAATTGTAGAGGTTTGACTATGCATATTAGATGTTATCAATCTTAACGTGTTTAATGTAGGTCTCATTTTATTCAATTTCATCAAACTAACCAACAAATGACATCTTTGGGAATCATTTAAAATTTCAAAATGATTATCCCAAATTTTAGTGGTTTTTCTTCTGATTTGCCATTCAGAAATTTTGTCACACATTGGTTTCAAAATGTTTTCATAAATTTCAATAAAATAATTAGGTTTCTTACAAAAATCCTAGGAGGTGTTTTTGTCAAATTTTGTTTGTCTACAGTTTCAACCTGAATTTCTTTATTCACATTTTCATTGTCTCCTTCAATTTCAACATTTGCTACATCACGAGTATTTAATTCTTCTTCAACATTGACAATAAAAACATCTTCATCATGAGTATTTAATTCAACTTCAACATTGACAGTAGAAACATTACCTGGTTCCTCATTGCTTACAATAGTAGGGGTTGAAGATGAACCTCTTCTTGATTCACGAAGATTCGCATTCGCTCAGCATTTTGAAATCTATTTGTCTCTAATTCGTTTGGTGTTTTTACTTAATGACTTCCTTTTTGATTTCGTTTCTTGTCTCCCATGATGTTTTACTTCCGGTGATAAGAAAAACGTGTAGAAAATGACAGAATTTCACAATAATTCATACGGTAAAGTCAAACAGTAAAAATCACATGGTAATTAAAACATTAGGATGTATAAATATGATTTATGAACCGCGATCATGCTTTATAAACCGTGCTTGTAGTTTATAAAGCGTGATCATGGTTCTTGTTTAAAAACTTACGATCGCGGGTCTATCTGTATTATCAAATACGACCCTAAGGCTCAGAAATCTTTGTTTTGCCCCAACCAAAGCTATGGAAGGTCATTATGAAGTGTAAAAGGTCAAAAACTTCAAATTTATTCTTCCACAAACTTGAACCATGCTAAAAAACTGAAAACATTTCACAAAAATGGTGTCATCACGTAGGGAAGACTGTTAGCTTCGTAGAAATATTGATTTTAAAGTGAATAGAATAAGATAAATATCATTTTATGATTTTTTACTAACAATAGGTATTTAAGACATTTTTTCCCGCAAATATTCATGTCTACGTTTAAGACTGCAACTTTTGTTTCACTTATCAAAACGTGATAAAACTTATACCATCCCAAGCGTGGAGAAATTCTATACACGTTAAAAAAAAATTGATTTCAATATTTTTTTTATATAGCTATAGTGAGCAAACGGAAAGTGTTTCATTTTCTAAATCTTTTTAGACCACTTTCACGGGCAAAAATCATAAAAAAATATTGCTCGAAAAAATACAAAATAAAATTCATCCCAAGATAGACAACTACATCTAACTTTTCACCAAAGGAAAAAAAATAACAAGATTTGGTCATCCAAATCGCGGGCAAACGGACTACAATCTTATAGGTTTTTTCAAAAACAAAACCAAGTCATATAATTTTAAGTGTTTAATATAGCTAAACTTGTCCCTTTTTTTTTTAAAATAGTATTTTAGAAACTAGATTCGGATACTACGATTCATATTTATATAAATTTTTCTAATTTTGAGTGCGCGTATTACTAATAATCCCTACAAGTTGATATTTCGTTGTTTTTTACAATATGACATCCACTTATGACCCCTTTTTGTCCACCATCTTGGTGCACTTACCACCTATGTGATTTTATGTATCAAGCAATGTAAGCAAAAAAAAAAAAAAATCATGTTATTATGTGTGTTGTATTTGTGTGTGTAAAATTTGGGCAATACATATGGTATTAGAGTAAGTTTCATGCTCTCAAACCTGGGATAGATTGGAGTTGTGATGATCTTGCATGGTGGTGGTGGAGATGGGAAGAGTAATGTGATATATGTTGTGATGTGAACAATGTTGTAATTGTGATATTATGAATGCACGTGTTGTGCATGTCACTTAGTGTATTTGTTATCATGTTGATGTGCTTGTGATGAGATTATTCACTCTCCTTTTCATGGATTCAATGAGGAGTTCATGTGTGATGTATCACTGGTTGTGTGTGAAAATAATGTTATTACAGATTATGGGGTGTTGGAGTGTTTTGGTTATTTTGTGATATGTAGGTGTGTTGATGGGTTGTATGAAAAAAATTGTGTATAGTGAATTGGATTGTATCATGATGTCGCTAACATGTTGTGATGAATCGTGTGTGTCACCATGTTGTAATTGCAATTCACTATATGTTGTAATGTTAGACATTGTGTTCATCATACATATAATTCATGTAATATGTGATGGTTCATGTCATGAATTAGGGGCATATGGTGATCGTATGACCCCTATTGTATAGTGTTTGCAATTGGGTACATTATGTGGAAATGTTATGTATAGTAACCCATGAAAGTAATGACTGTGTTATATCCTGTATATATACCATGCGTAAGATGTTATGCTTAATGTGTGTGAATCACCATTGTGTTAGTAATGTAGTTATGTGTTATGTTGTGAACCTTACACTAACCAACCCTAAGGGAAGAAATTGGTAAAAAGTGTATGTTAGAGAGAGGAAATGAGTACCGTTGACTAGTCACTTGAGCAAGACGCAACAGGAGGCGGAGTCTTACATAGACTAAAAATCCACCTCTGTTTGTTTGGTATGTATGGCAGATTGCCCAATGGGCACCATATATATTGTGTTTCGTGAACACCTTAGGCTCAGTAGATGACGACCTATACTATTTTCTCTCTCCCTATATGGTTTTCGTATAGATGACCTATGTGTACCTTAGCATTGGTGTACCATTGACCATTCACTCAAGCCAAGTATGAGATAGGGAGTGGAGTCTTACATAGATTGAAAAACCCACTTTTGTTCATTTGGTATGCATGGCCACCATGTATATTGTGTTTCGTGAACACCTTAGGCTCAATGAATGACAACCTATACACCACCCCTCTCAGACTATGTTGAGACTATGTTGAGCCTTGTGGGAGTATGGAGGGATGATTCAAGTAGAGATGATGACAGTTATATTATTTGACATGTTATTTTGTAAGCTGAGGCTCAATATCCGAGTGCCAACAACTTGATGAGTACCCCTTTGGTGGTTGTATAAGGCCACGTAGTGATTGTAATGTGTTATTTCTCTATACATATTTTATTCGTAAATTTATCATTATCTCTTTTCTTTTTAGAACCAATAGTTTTCTTGATTGATGTGTTCTTATATTTTGGGCATTTTATTTGGTTGTTGCACTAACATGCGGATTTTTGCACTAACTATGGCTAATTAGCCATTTGTTTTTCTTAGTTTTAAATTTGTTTTTATGTTTAAAATTTTTATAGCCTAGCCAAGGCTTGGGATTTTTTCCACTTGGCATTTGAAACAGATTGTTATGTTGGTTCTAATGTCGTAATGTGTTGGAATAGGGTCATGGGATTCACCATGGAGTGGTTGGACCTATGGACCCACTTCATTGTATGGGGGTACGCCCCAAAGGGGTCATAGCGTCATGTAGTTTTTGAACTACAGGTTACTACACCACTTGGGTGGGGGTGACGAGGCTCTATGTGCCTAGGGTCATAGGGTGACCCGGCCTCATTAAATGGAGATAAGGAGATATGGCTCTATGGTTGAGCGACCCGGCTTGGTTTTGGCACTATAATTCTTTCTCTTTGGGAGGTATATGGAGTTGTTTTGTGATGCTTTGGGAGGTATATGGAGTTGTTTTGTGATGTTTTGTGATGTGTGGAGTTGGTATTATGAATTATGTGTACTCTTGTGAGTCTTGTTAGGCATTACTATGATTAAGGTTTGACGTTCCCCTTGGTTAGTATGTACTATTGGGTATTGACTTGGCACTGTGTTGATACAGTCATGGACTTTGGGGCATGTGATACTAGTTGTATATGTATTAGCGTGATGATCCATTGTTTATTAGTCACATGTGTGTTGAGTTCTATGTTTTGTGGACCATTATTTTCACTCCAATGGTAGGTTTGGCAGTCGTGTTGTGATGTAGTCATGAAAATGTGTTAAAAAGGTGTAATGTGGTTTTGCTTGTTTTGTGCTTTGGACCTTGTGTGATGTTCGATGTCAAGTGTTTCGGGAAACCGCTTGAAACTTAAAATAGAAAATTTTAACAAACAATAACATTGTGAACATTAAAAAAGAATTTTCGCTAAAACTAATAAATTATGAATACACTTATGAGAAAACACAAGTCAAAGTGTTACCAAATGATTATCAAATTTGGATTTGAATTCACTATGGGTTTGAGTAGTTGAACAAGGCAATATTACGAGCTTGAAACTAATAAAATGTAATAAGGAAAATATGAATTGAGAAATAAATTAGAGAACTACCAATCTTCACAAAATATAAATAATTGAAGAATATTATTGATATGGTTATTCCTTAAGTTCGTGTTGTAGTGGCAAGACCCTCTTTTGTAGTGATGTGACCGACTCGTAAGTTACCCTTTTTACCTTGTTGTGGGTTGCATCAAGGATGATGCATTTATAAGGGGGAAAGATGTAATGACCATGCCAACACGTTGTTGAAGTGAAGAAGTGGGAAAATAAACTTCGGGATTTACTCCATCTTAAGGTGTGATTGGATAGTCAAAGAAGCTCTGTAAAATGCGACTACAAATCTGAAATAACCGGTATCTAAAAAATGGTGTATGATTATTGATTGGGCACAAATCCCCTCATCCCTTGAAATTATAAGCCTTTTGCAGATAATGACCTTAGAGAAAAATCTTGTTGCAGAGTGTCAGTTTGTACTTTCACATAGTTGTTAAACAAACCCAATAGATGTATCAAGAGATTTATAATATTTCATGTAAACACTTTTGATAGGTGTGAATCCAAACTCCTCATAATTATCAAATGCTTTTCTTTCGTGTACGAAAATGGGAGCTTTAAATCACGGCATGAGCGTCTCCTTTAAGCATTGCCACCACTTCACATGTAATGCCCACTTCTCTTCAAAGACTACTCCACTATGGTTTTTATTACTTTTGTTGACTAGAGACATTGACATTATGCTTATTATATTTTGATTAGCAGTGATAGAACTATATAGACATTTGGATTATTGATATGTTGGGATTAATATTTTGGATTGTGATATGCTAGATAACACCTGGTGACAAGTTCTATACATGTTGGTTTACATTGTTCGATTTTATACTATCACAATATATTCATGATGCATTGCCTATGTTTGGATGTTCGAATAGTATTGTGATCTCATAGATGTTAGTAAAATGGTAGAATCAAATTATTTTATTCTTGATGTTATTGATGCGGTTGTGAGGCCAGAAAGGTATTAGTGTTTGTGATTGCGGGGAAAATGATATCACTATACACCAAAAGGGGATAGGGGACCAACCCTAGAAGAATGTTGGGTGTTTACAACATGGCCAATTTGATAACTTGTGTTCTATGTATATGTTTTGTAATTATTATGTTTGGTTAGGAGGTTTCCCATGGGGGTTACCTCATGTGTGTGGCCATGGGTTGTGATGTTTTCCTTTCTTTTAATTTTGTATATTTTTATTTTGTGGTGCATGTATCTAATTATTTAGAAAATCTAGTCACTTTATTAGCACTTGTTAATATGTTTTAATTAGCTAATTTAATTTAATTTGTAAACTAAAAGGAAGGTGTGACAATGAAGTAACTAATAGAGTAGATGGTCCTTGATTTGTGCTTGATGTTGAATGAATTAATTGCATTTTAGAGGTGTGTACTCTTTCTTCTTTCCCAATCTCGAATTTTTCCTTATAGGCCACTTTTTGAGACTTGTGGGACAAGTTAACATTGTCCTTACATCTCAAACTCATCTACCAACCATACTTATGAAGTATGGAGCTAATTTTAGTTTTTTTAATGCATTTGTTGAGTGTAAAAGAGTAAATAAAGTCACTTTTCTACTTACCACATTTAATATGTCCTTGGAAGGTATGGAGTGCATGTTGGAGTGTACATTTGTGCATGTCATAGTCTTACTTGTTTATTTAATTGCATTGGTCTTTGTGTGTTGACTTGTTGAGTTGGAATGGAGGGATGATGAAGTGGCATCCTACATGGAGCCACCTCATCATCCTCACCTCCTTTTCTATTTATTGAGTGAATTTGAAGGATTTGGGGTTACTTGTCTCATTTTCTACACTTGCACTTTTGGAATTTGGACTTGGGTTGCATGCTTGGAGCTTTTGAGGTTGCATTTTGGGATTGTGCTTGGTTTGAAGGAGTTGAAGCTTGTTGAGTGAAATTTTGGAAGCTTAATGGAGAGGTAGGATCTTCACTTATTGTTATTCCTTTATTTATGAATATAGATGTGAAATTTGTGTTTGTTTGAGTTTATGTATGTGTGTTGTGTATGTAATATGTTGGGGATGGGTAGATTGCCTTAGAGTGGTGTGGGAGAAAGAAATGGAGTTCTTTTTGTGGAGGAAAAAGGGAGTTAGTGAGGAAATGTGGAGGGAGTGTGGGAGAGATGCTCCACCTATGTGGAGGTAAAAGGGTTTATATGTTATTTTGCATAGGCAAAAGGGAGAAATAAGGTGTTGTGTGTGTTGTTGATAGTGCACTTGGAGGCATTGGGTGGACCCTATTTCCACATGGGAGGCATAAGGAGAAGATTCCATATTCTTGTCTCCATTTTGGCTTGTTATTAAGCCTTTGTGATTGTGATAAAAATGTAAATTTTATTTGTATTGTTTTGGAAAAGGATGCAAACTACTCTTGTTGATCTTGCTTGGAAATGTATGTTTGAGTGTTGACATATTGCATGAGTGTTGAAAATTTATATGAGTGTTGTTTTGTGGAAGCCACTTCTTTACAAAAGTTGTCAAAGTTGCAAAACACACCTCATTGTTCTATGGTTGGGGCTCGGGGGCCAATAAGGAGGATGGTTTCTCCTCTTATTGGATTATAGGTTAGGTGGAGAGCGTCGCCTTCTTCCCTTTCATTGTATTGTGATTCAAATTTGATAAGATGATAAGAGTGCAAAGTTAAAGATTAGAGGAGTTATACTATGTTGGAGCCCAAAATATCACCTTTGTAATGTTGCACCATTGTTGTAAAGTGAAAATTGTAATCTTGTAAATTATTCTTTCAAATTGTTGGAAAGAAGAGATTTTGTATTGTAAGAAAATGAACCATGATCATTGAGAAAAGAGTGTATTGTTACCTTGTTGTAATTTGTATTATGGTAAAAGTATGAGTTGTAATTTGTAATTTGTATTAACATAAGTTATAAATCTTGAGAAGAATTAGACCTTACCTTTCATTAAAGGAAAATGAGTGTTTATCTCTTGTACGCTTGAGGAAAGTATGGACGGAATTTTTTTGCATCCCATCATGTTGGTATTTTGTAAATTTTGATAAGTATGTTGATATGATTTGGGAAACACTCTCTTTAAATGGATTTTGTTTTTGCGTAACTCATTCTTGTTTTCTTTTGATTATAATAATTAAGAAATGATAAAATAAAGTAAAACTTTTTATTGAACTGAAAATTTGTGGATTGTTGTTTCATTAAGAAGTTATGTCTTGTTTGGGGCGTAGAAAGTTCTAAAATTGCTTCGTCATAATGAGAACTCATATAAACCAACTTACAAACAATAATAAAATAAATTTTCATTTATGAGACTTATAAATCATCTTGTCTCGGAATGGAAATGTTTTATAAAACGGTACATGCTATGAAACTTTGGAAAACAAATTAGAAAGCTAATCCTAACCTGGTAGTGGACTATATATATTCCACCCACAAATTTTATTTTATTTTCTTACAATCATTTAGCAAACAAAAATAAATAAATAAATAAACAAATAAATAATGACCAAATTAAGACAACTCCTTTAACTATGTTTGGTAGTATGGGAATATTCTTCCTTGACCTTAGTGAATAATGTTGATTATTGAACTATGTTAAAAAGACGCGTGAACCTTCCTTTTTCAAAAAGTTAGAGTAATGATGAGTTAGGAGATGAAACCACACGGAACTTGGAAACTTTTTCTCTCTCATTGTGTGGTATTTGTGACACCTTGGATAGTTTCCTTAAGTGTTCTAGTATGCAATTAATATTAAAAAAACTTGCGAATTCATTTTAAAACAACATTTATGCTCCCTTCGCTCATCCATCATGTTGGACCTTATGTTGTATATCCTCTTATTTGGACCCTAATAGGAAACATAGATGATGAGGAAAATGAATTCGGTTTATACACTCCCCTTTGGTTAATACTACCCTATTTGAAATATACTTGTTCTTGGACCTAGTTACGCTTTAAAAGACATGTTGTTAAAAAAAAAAATAAATAAATAATATTTTAGTTCCTTTAAAAATGACCTTAATGTTGGACTTACACTACGATGTGATACCCAAGAAAGATCTTATACCTATCTCTTCCAGTGACTTCCAGGAGGAAGTCTAATTTTAGTAGAGGGGGATGTAGTGCCCACACTTTTTATGGCTCAGTAGCTTGTTGTTCTTTGCTCATAGACATGTTTTGACAGTGATTGGTTATATCTTGGACATTATATTTAGAGATTTGATCTTATTAGACATATGTGGACATTTAGGCGTATAGCGCCAATTTAGCTTAATTTCTATATTGTCGCATTTTCTCATAATGTCATGGATACTAATGGATATGTTGCTGTGTGTGGAACATAATTATAATAATGGATAGTTGTTGCATGTGGAATTCTATGGTTATATGTCACGTATCTTGTCTAACTTTTGGAATATTGAGTATAATTGTGCACGTTGTCCCATTTTGATTTCAGTAGGATGTTAGGCTAGTGTAGAACTTATTGATATCTTACTATGTCATTGAATTATCTTATATCGGACAAGTGCGGTTAATGTGTGCAATGAGTGTGCAGGTGACAGGTTTACAGGAGAACGTGGGATTCAGGCCAGCTACTCAATCTTGCACAAGCAGCCCACGGGCTGAGTCCTAGCCATGTTCATTGTGTGAAGCCTTAGTATAGGAGATTATTATTTTGGGCACTATGAGTGACCCCAATTCATGTAATGTATTGTGCTTTGAATTATTAATTTTGTTTAGGGTTGCTAGTGAAGTTGTAAACTTGCTTTGGGAGTTAATAATCCCACTTTCATTTAAATTTTAGATTTGTTTAATGATTCACTTAATCACAAGGGTTTAGGGTCACATGTGAGACCCTTGGGTGGTCCCCACACCCTCTACCCTTGTGCCAAAAATGCAAAACCCGAAATTAGGGTATTTTGGGCATTTTTGGGGACCCCTTTAGCTTGGGAGTCCCCTAACATAAAAATGAGCCCTTGGACCCTACCTAATGGGTAGGGGGGCTTATTTTCAAGGCTAGAGGGAGTTTTCCCTCCCTTTTTACCTCTTGTTTAGTCACATCCATGTAAGGGATGTGGATTTGAGTGTTTATCAAAAGTTTCACTAGTTTTGTCTTGCTAACATTTAAGGGAATTTGGGAGAAGAGGGCAAAAAGATAATTTTACCCTTTCTCTCTTTTGTTTTGGCATCTTTGACCTTGATGAGGGAGAGAGGTGACACATGTCACCCCCTCATTTGTGAGGATGCTTGCTTGCTCCTCTTCAAGTTCCCATTCATGGGAAAGTTGAGGGACTTTTTCTTTTGAAGAATTTCTTGTTTGGATGCTTGGGGGATTTAAAGCTTGTAATTTGCTTGAGTCAAGAGTGGAGAAACTTGAAGTTGGAAAGATTTTTGGAGATTTTTCCTTGAGGTAGCCTCTTATGTCTTTTGCTTGTGTTGCATTTATCTTAGTTGTTAGATGGGTTGCATGGCTTTGTTATTTGGTTGTTATTTGTTTTACTCCCTCCATCATATGGCATGATGGAGTTTTGGAGTGTGGGGAAGAGAGGGAATTTTCCTCTCAATCATCAAAGCTTGATGGACAAGCCTTGTAGGGTCTTAGTGTTTCCCCTCAATGGTTAAGGTGGGGAAGTTGAATTCATGTGGCTTGAATCTCCTTCCCCATTCTTGGTAAGGAAACCCCTTTTGGGGTTTGAAAATCCTTCCAAGAAGGATTTGGAGAAAGGGAGGAGGAATAAGGAGGGTTTTGGATTGAAATTAGGAGCAATAAGGAGGGTATGGAGTTGTTGCTTTGTGCAAGAAATTTTTGGAATATAATTTTGGAGAACTTTCTCCTCTCTTCCCCACTTTTGAGGAAGGACACGGGTTCTCCTCCTTGTAAATTTTGGAGTCTTGTTTTATTTTTGTCCTATTTTTGTGTGCTTGTAGCATTGTTAGTTTACCCTCTATCTTGTGAAAGATTTGTTTAGTTATCCTCCTTCCCATGGGCTTGGGGGAGGCTAGCATGCATCCCAACCTTGGGAGAGGCATGTAATGATGCCTATGGTTGGGTGGAAAACAAGCTCTTTCTCCTTGTTGGTTTCCTTGAAAGTCACTCAAAGTTGGAGCTCAAGTATGGAGATGGTTGGAGTTTGTGACATCTTGGTCTCTCCTTGTTTTCTCAAATTATTGTGAAGCATTACTTTCATTGTAACATCTTGGGTATGGCTATTTTGGAAGATTCTTTGGCATGCAAAAGTTCTCATTTTGTGAATTGGAATCACTTGTAAGATTAGTATTCCATTAGTATGTGAAAGATTTCTTTCAATCTTAGAAGGGAGATTTGTAAAATATTGTCTTTCTTTAAAATACATTTAGTAGAAGCATTCTTTTATCTTTCCTTACCATGCTTGTTGTTGAAATATTTGTTTGACAACAAATATATATATATATATATATATATATCTATATATATATATATATATATCTTTGCATTGCATTTGAAAGGAATAGTATTCCTTTGTTGAGAGCCTTATGTATTTTATCAAAAATAAATTAAAAAATTAGTTAATGGCTGAGTTAACATTGTGGATAATTGGTATACATGCATCTTAAAACTGGAAAGAAGGATTTATGGATTGTAAATCTCGGTTAGAATGAGTGTAAATGTTGTCTACATATGGGTTAATGTGTTAGCAACCAAGAATCCTGTAACTTACTGTGGTTCTGAGTGTAAGTTTTTGGCCAAGGAAATTCCCATGATTATGTGAAGGATAATTTGTTGAAGGGTTAATAAGAATAAGGTTGGAATGATAGCTATTGAAATATTATAATGTGTGCTCATATTTCTTAAAGTCTTGGAGGATAAGTTTTAGACACATGTTTTTGAACAATCAAGTCACAACGGGTAGATACGCTGTTCTAGGGGTAGTATACAGTGGTAATTACCCCAAACACGTGCTTCAAGGCGCCCAAATACATACTGGTAAGATTTTCCTTTCCTAAATGTGTATACAGACCTACTAAGGGGATTTTACATCTTAAAATTGAGTAAAGTCGAAATGGTAACCAAAACTATGTTCTTGGAATTGTTGATGACCTGTTGCAAACCAGTTAGCACAAATTTTTAAGTTTAGCTTCAAATAACGTGAAATATCTACCATAGGAGGATATTAGCATTTTGCATATGGGTTTTAAATTTTTGCTTGGATGATCAATATTTTCCGAGTTATGACGTGCTCTTCGTACTGGTTTGAGGTTGCATGCAAAGTGTTTGACAAAATGCCTGCTTAGAAAAATGGGTATATCTCCTGTGTTTTATGGATTTGATTTATTTAATTTTGAGGGTAGAAGGATAAAAACCTTCTTCAATTGGGTTTGTAATGGTTTCATGATTTTTAAGACCGTAGTGTAAGATATGATTGAAGGAAGGTCGCTGCAGACCGTTGGTTTTTGGAAGAAAAAAAAGTAGTTTTGAGAAACAAAGGATTCAAGAGATTTTAGTTGATTTGAGTGCATGATTTGGTCATCCTAACCATGTTTTGAGGTGACAAGAAGGTTGGAGGAACTTGAAAAGTTAAGGGACTCAAAAGTCACACTTTGCACTATTGAGTAAAGGGCTAGTGAAAGGCAAAGAATAAGACAGTCTATGCAAAGTGAATCAAATAGTTGATTTTGTATTCTTGAACAGTTTTTTTTTTTGAGTTTATTGGCATGGTATGAGACTCTTCAACATGTTATGAGGGTGTCATGAATCCATTTGACCACAGGAAGCCAGAATTGTAAGCTTTAGAGGCATTTGAAGTTGACAAGAACAAGCAAATTACTAGCTAACTGTGAATGCATTAAGAAGATTGAACTAATTGTTTGGTTGAGTGAGTTCAAGGTCCTAGATGTACTACATCAAATTGTATTTGAGGGATTTTTACTTGGTAATATTTAATATTAAACCTAGTTTAGAGTGCTTTAGACTTTTTGGGGGTGTAGCCTCTATTGAGATGTCCTTAGCTAAATCTAATAATAGTTAAATAAATGAAAATTGTTTCGGGCTAGTGGATGAGTATTTGAGTTAATAAATTTAGTTAAAATGAATAATTTTGGGAATCGATTTGTATCATTAGTATTAGTATTGTTGGTAATCACTTTAAAAAAAAAAAAATTACCCAAATTTTTAGTCCCACTTGGGTGAGGGTAACGGTGTTACCGAGACGAGACCATGACAATTTTGTGATGCTTTGGGAGGTATATGGAGTTGTTTTGTGATGTTTTGTGATGTGTGGAGTTGGTATTGTGAATTATGTGTATTCTTGTGAGTCTTGTTAGGCATTGCTATGATTGAGGTTTGACGTTCCCCTTGGTTAGTATGTACTATTGGGTATTGACTGGCACTTGTGTTGATACGATCATGGACTTTAGGGCATGTGATACCAGTTGTATATGTATCAGCGTGATGATCCATTATTTATTAGTCACATGTGTGTTGAGTTCTATGTTTTGTGGACCATTATTTTCATTCCCATGGAAGGTTTGGCAATCGTGTTGTGATGTAGTCATGAAAATGTGTTAAAAAGTGTATGTGGTTTTGCTAGTTTTGTGCTTTGGACCTTGTGTGATGTTGCGATGTCAAGTGTTTTGGGAAACCTGCTTGAAACTAAAAATTAAAATTTTTAACAAGCGATAACATTGTGAACATTAAAAAAATGAATTTACAAATGGTAAAACTAATAAATTGTGAATACACTTATGAGAAAACACAAGTCAAAGTGTTACAAAACAATTATCAAATTTAGATTTGAATTCACTATGGATTTGAATAGTTGAACAATGAAATATTATGAGCTTGAAACTAAGAAAATGTATTAAGGAAAAGATGAATTGAGAAATAAATTAGAGAACTACCAATCTTCACAAAATATAAATAATTGGAGAATATTATTGATATGGTTATTCCTTAAGTTCGTGTTGTAGTGGCAAGACCCTCTTTTGTAGTGATGTGACCGACTCGTAAGTTACCCTTCTTACCTTGTTGTGGGTTGTATCAAGGATGATGCATTTATAAGGGGGGAAGATGTAATGCCCATGCCAACACATCGTTGAAGGGAAGATGTGGGAAAAATAAACTTCGGGATTTACTCCATCTTAAGGTGTGATTGGATAGTCAAAGAAGCTCGCAAAATGTGACAAAGCAAGTCCGAAATAACCGGTATCTAAAAAATGGTGTATGGTTATTGATTGGGCACAAATCTACTCATCCCTTGAAATTATAAGCCTTTTTGCGAGATAATGACCTTAGAGAAAATCTTGTTGCAGAGTGTCGGTTTGTATTTTCACATGGTTGTTAAACAAACCCAATAGATGTATCAAGAGATTTATAATATTTCATGTAAACACTTTTTGTGTGTGAATCCAAACTCCTCATAATTATCAAATGCTTTTCTTTCGTGTATGAAAATGGGAGCTTTAAAGCATGGCATGAGCGTCTCCTTTAAGCATTGCCACCACTTAACATGTAATGCCCATTTCTCTTCAACACTACTCCACTATGATTTTTATTACTCTTGATTAGAGACATTGACATTATGCTTATTATATTTTGATTAGCAGGTGATAGACTATATAGACATTTGGATTATTGATATGTTGTGATTCATATTTTGGATTGTGATATGCTAGATGACACTGGTGGACAGTTCTATACATGTTGGTTTACATTGTTCTGATTTTATACTAACAAGTTATATTCATGATGCATTGCCTATGTTTGGATGTTCAATAGTATTGTGATCTCATAGATGTTAGTAAAATGGTAGAATCAAATTATTTTATTCTCGATGTTATTGATGCGGATGTGAGGCTAGAAAGGTATTAGTGTTTGTGATTGCAGGAAAATGATATCACTATACACCAAAAGGGGATAGGGGACCAACCCTAGAAGAATGTTGGGTGTTTACAACATGGCCAATTTGATAACTTGTGTTCTATGTAGATGTTTTGTAATTATTATGTTTGGTTAGGAGGTTTCCCATGGGGGTGACCTCATGTGTGTGGCCATGAGTTGTGATGTTTTCCTTTTTTAATTTTGTTTATTTTATTTTGTGGTGCATGTATCTAATTATTTGGAAAATCTAGTCACTTTATTAGCACTTGTTAATATGTTTTAATTAGCTAATTTAACTTAATTTGTAAACTAAAAGGAAGATGTGACAATGGAGTAATTAATAGAGTAGATGGTCCTTGATTTGTGCTTGATGTTGAATGAATTAATTGCATTTTAGAGGTGTGTACTCTTTCTTCTTTCCCAATCTCGAATTTTGCCTTATAGGCCACTTTTTGAGACTTGTGGGACAAGTTAACCTTGTCCCTTACATCTCAAACTCATCTACCAACCATACTTATGAAGTATGGAGCTAATTTTAGTCTTTTTAATGCATTTGTTGAGTGTAAAAGAGTAAATAAAGTCACTTTTCTACTTACCACATTTAATATGTCCTTGGAAGGTATGGAGTGCATGTTGGAGTGTACATTTGTGCATGTCATAGCCTTACTTGTTCATTTAATTGCATTGGTCTTTGTGTGTTGACTTGTTGAGTTGGAATGGAGGGATGATGAAGTGGCATCCTACATGGAGCCACCTCATCATCCTCACCTCCTTTTCTATTTATTGAGTGAATTTGAAGGATTTGGGGTTACTTGTCTCATTTTCTACACTTGCACTTTTAGAATTTGGACTTGGGTTGCATGCTTGGAGCTTTTTGGAGTTGCATTTTGGATCGTGTTTGGTTTGAAGGAGTTGAAGCTTGTTGAGTGAAATTTTTGGAAGCTTAATGGAGAGGTAGGATCTTCACTTATTGTTATTCCTTTATTTATGAATATAGATGTGAAATTTGTGTTTGCTTGAGTTTATGTATGTGTGTTGCGTATGTATATGTTGGGGATGGGTAGATTGCCTTAAGAGTGGTGTGGGGAAAAGAAATGGAGTTCTTTTTTGGAGGAAAAAAGGAGTTAGTGAGGAAATGTGGAGGGAGTGTGGGAGAGGTGCTCCACCTATGTGGAGGTAAAAGGGTTTATATGTTATTTTGCATAGGCAAAAGGGAGAAATAAGGTGTTGTGTGTGTTGTTGATAGTGCACTTGGAGGCATTGGGTGGACCCTCTTTCCACATGGGAGGCATAAGGAGAAGAATCCATGTTCTTGTCTCCATTTTGGCTTGTTATTAAGCCTTTGTGATTGTGATAAAAATGTAAATTTTATTTGTATTGTTTTGAAAAAGGATGCAAACTACTCTTGTTGATCTTGCTTGGAAAAGTATGTTTGAGTGTTGATATATTGCATGAGTGTTGAAAAGTTGTATGAGTGTTGTTTTGTGGAAGCCATTTTTGTTAAAGTTGTCAAAGTTGCAAAACACACCTCATTGTTCTATGGTTGGGGCTCGGGGCCAATAAGGAGGATGGCTTCTCCTCTTATTGGATTATAGGTTGGGTGGAGAGCGTCGCCTACTCCCCTTTCATTGTATTGTGATTCAAATTTGATAAGATGAGAAGAGTGCAAAGTTGAAGATTGGAGGAGTTATACTATGTTGGAGCCAAAAAGATCACCTTTGTAATGTTACCCCATTGTTGTAAAGTGAAAGTTGTAATCTTGTAAATTATTCTTTCAAATTGTTGGAAAGAAAGATTTTGTATTGTAAGAAAATGAACTATGATCATTGAGAAAAGAGTGTATTGTTACCTTGTTGTAATTTGTATTATGGTAAAAGTATGAGTTTATTGCAAGGAAAGAAAAGAGACACTTTCTCATTTTATTGTAAGAGTTAGTACAATGAAATGTTTAAATTATTGGAAGGTTGAAATAGATTTAAGAGGGTCTCATTCTTGTATGCAAAAGAAAGAAATATTGTGAAAATTATTTGAAATGCAATGTGTGAACTTGTTGTTTTTCCATATACATGTTTTTTTGTTTAAAAGGAATAAGTTTCATTTAAGCATGTTTTACTTTCATTCTATTCAAATGAATATGTAAAATGGAGTAACTTGGGTTGTTGTGATGTAGTCAAATTTTATACAATGTTATAAGGGGAAAATTATATATTTAGTGTTTTAAATCAAAGAAATATTTCCTCTTCTTTGCTTGCATTGGGTTGAATAAAAAAAAGAGCTATTAGTTCCAACTTTTCCACATATATGAATAGATATATATTTACAACTACTTTTTGCCTTATATTTCATTATATAAATAAACTTGAATTGATTGTTTAAATTAAGGTAAAATAAAAATATACAATTATAATTATATATAGTTATATAAATTTATAAATATATATATATATAAACAAAAAAATTAATATTGAAAAATGTTAATATAGCCGAATGGCTTATAAGCGGAAGCATTTTTTTTTTTAAATGTGTTTGAAATCGGTTAGGCGTGGCCACTGTGTTATGTCTATTAAGCGTGGGGTGTGTGTTTGTGTGTGTGTTGTGAGGGGAGGCGGGGGATGGGGCGGTGCTCTCCTCCACCCAAACCATTAACCCTGCACTATTCATATGGATGTGGCCATACTATGTAATATATGTGTTGTGT
The DNA here is from genome assembly GCA_018340775.1 of Taxus wallichiana var. yunnanensis. Classification (NCBI taxonomy): domain Eukaryota; kingdom Viridiplantae; phylum Streptophyta; class Pinopsida; order Cupressales; family Taxaceae; genus Taxus; species Taxus wallichiana. The sequence continues at coordinate 237,883,639 of CM031238.1, read as the reverse complement.
TATTTTATATTTGGTAGCACTCTTGACATTGTATACCATCAATTTTATTTTAACTTGGCATTGTAAAATAAATCTAAAACAAATGCAAAAATATTACACACACACACACACACACATTTAAACCCCAAACATGTGTATATACCTCCTTGTAACAAAAATAAATTGGGGCAAAACAATACCCATAATAGAAATGGGGAAGATCTCTCATTTAACACAAAAATAATACAAAAAGAATATATTGGAGTTGAGCAAACCCTCCATAGCTCTCATGGCCTCCATGGCCTCCATGCTCCCAAACCTGCAAAAGTAAAAATGAGATGGATTAGGGAAAATGTGAATAAAAAGTAAACATAAGGATTTTTAGGGCATTTTAGAAAACCTAACATCCAAGGGCCCAAAATGATTTGATCTAATGGTTGAGATTATATCCTACATAACTTAAAGTGATGGCATTTTCATGGGAATGAGATTTAAATAAAATGTATGGGTAATTGGTTGAATGGGGCCACTTAGTGGTTAGGTCAAGTTGTGACCTTTTTGTGGTAGGGATTAATTAAGTAATTGTGCATGGTATTTGATAATGAATAAAAAGGGGTTTTTAAATAATTAATAGTAAGGGTATAGTTAAATAAATTAATTGAATCATGGTTATTAAGTATTTGGAAAATACTCTAATAAAGTAAAGGAACTTAATGGGAGATTTTTTAAACTATAAAATATTTTGGGAAATAAATTAATAATATTTAATTATTAATTTGAATTCGATTACATTATGAAGGTGTGGAAATCATTCACGAGAACTTAATTGACCGCAAGTAATGTTTATAACCTTTTTAAAACAAAACAAAAATTACTATGCTTTTTCTAAGAATAAATGATTTGTGTCTTAGGTTTTTGTGTGCCGAAATTGTGGGCGTTACACTTGGTATCAGAGTCGTGGGTTCAACACTTGGACCCTGGGCCAACACGAAACACAACAAGTAAACCTAACACAACTTATAACCTAGAACACATAACATTGCATGATATTTTAAAATGTAGAAAACCTAGAAAACTGAAACAAACCTAGATGATGATGAACTAACTCTCGCCTTGGTCTAATTGGTTTGTGCAGGAGGCACGGACCGCACAATGAGTTCTTGCACGTGGATTTAGATCTACCACCCCAGTAGAGAAGTTTTAGCATTATATTTACCACACGAATACCTACAGACATTACAAGATGTCAATGCCTGACTATATATGTGGAGGACCAGTAGGGGGATGACCTAGCCGAATGATGATAGAGAGCCATCAGTGGAGGCTCATGCACCTTCATGACACAAAGTGATGAGTATAGGGCAAAGAACTCCCACATGGAGTCGGCTAGACGAGATTCATCTCTTAGAGAGGACATGGAGATAGGGCTATAGGACATAGAGATAGATCTAGGAGCCATAGACCAAGGGATGATCATGTGGAGAGAGCTAGGGGCCAAAATGATGACAATGGCATGATCATATCAGAGATATCTAAAGTTACACCCCCCATTTTTTGGAGACACATGAGGATTTCAGAAGAGGCATGGTTAGTTAGCTTGAGCAGATGCTTCAAGCTATGCCCATGTATCAAAGCAATATGAAGGCATGTGTTGTCATCCATCATTCGAGAGACGAATTCAAGGTTTGGTGGAGGACTGAGGAGCGAAGCTCCATGTGGATTTAGAGACTTACATACATGGGAACTCTTCGAGGAGCGATTTAGGAAGTAGGTATATCTCTAGAGGTTTTCATCAAGTAATTGATCGATGAGTTTCATGATTCTGATAGCATCCATTATAGTAGTTAGTATGAGAGTCAATTTTTGGACTTGTTATAGTATGTCAAGTACATGTAGGATGAGAAGAGTTTGAGTGCATAGGTTCATCAAGGGCTTGAACTTAGATTTGGGAGGGGCAGTGTGCATTCATTGTTTGCAGACTTTAGCTGAGGCATTGGAGAAGGCCTACATTACAGAGGAGAACAGGGGAAGACACAACATGATAGAGATAGAGTGAGGAGCTATATTTAGTAAATGTAGGATAGTAGGTCGAGGGGTGTCACTTCCTCCTCCTCATGGTGGACATAGTTCAACACAGATCCTCTTTTAGGATGCCACAACAGGCATAACAACAGCAATAGCAAACTTGACCACCTTTTAGACCTCCGCAACATCATGAGGCATAGAGAGGACGCGGTATGGGGCCTCTATCTAAGGGACCCAATAGGACACATGGTCCACGAGCTCGAGCTCAGTGAGCAAGAGTACATCCACCACAACAACATAGATCATAGTGGGATCATCGGGATCTACCTCACGGACGGTTAGGGGACCTAGAGGGGTTTCTTCCCATTAGAGGGGGCCTAGTAGTTGTTACGGATGCGGTGAACTTGGGCACCATTGGAGGGAGTGTCCACATAACCCTGTTAATTAGGGGTGCACCCATTTGAGCCTACGTTGGATGATATGGGACATAGCCATCAGATTTATGCAGTGGTCGAGAACTTGTAGGTAGAGCATCAGGGTACAAGTGATAGAGACTACAAGTAGAATTGGTGGTATCCCTACCTCTATATTGTTTGATTATGGCTCTTCTGATTCATTTATTGCACCATCATTAGTAGAGCGATACAAGTTGGTGGCACATAGGTAGGGTTGTAGTTGGGACATTGAGATGGCTTTTGGAGCCAGGCTCACAATGGAATTCTTAGTTAAGGAGTGTGTAGTGGACCTAGGACCCTTCACATGACTTTGGATCTTCGTATCCTTCCCTTGGGTTCATATGGAGTTATCTTAGGCATGGACTAGTTATCTACACATGAGCTAGAGTTGATTGTTATAGCAAGGTGATATCTTGTGCAAACAATTTGGGAGTGGAGTCGGTGATAGTTGGAGTTAGGAGGCCCATCTCTATTCGCACCATATCCGCTATATAGTTGAAGCGGTGTGCATGATGGGGATGTTAGTTGTATGCCATCACAATTAGTGAAAGTCGAGGATGAGCCTAATAGGCCTTCACTTGATGATCACCCATTTTGGATTTTTAGATGTTTTTCTCAATGAGTTTCATGGTTACCTCCCCCACGTGAGATAGAATTTCATATTGATTTGGTTCCTGGAGTGGAGCCTATCTCATGCGCACCATATAGGATGACTACCCCTGAGCTATGTGAGCTCAAGTTGTAGTTGGAGGGCCTTCTTGAGAAAGGCCTAATCCATCCTAGTGTATCTCCTTGGGGTGCACCAATGATTTTTGTGAAGGAATGGATGGATCTTTTCGTTTGTGTGTTGACTACAAACAACTGAACAAAGTAACGATCAAGAATCGTTACCCCCTTCCATGCATAGATGATTTGTTTGATCAGATGAAGGGGGCTACCATGTTTTCCAAGATAGACCTTAAGTCCGGTTATCATCAGCTGAGGATTGCGGAGGTGGATATCCACAAGACAGCCTTTCGCACTTGATATGGTCATTACGAGTTCACATTTGTGTCATTTGGTCTGACAAATGCCCCCTGAAGATATTATGAGTTTGATGAATGGGGTGTTCATGACATTTCTAGACCATTTTGTGCTTGTGTTCCTAGATGATATTTTGATTTACTCACATATGTGTGAGGAGCATAAGGAGCACCTTTGATGAGGTTCTATAATGTCTTCGAGAGCAGCAACTTTACGGGAACCTAGAGAAGTGTGCATTTTTCCAGATAGAGGTTCAGTATTTAGGCCACATTATTTATGGGGAAGGTATCACAATCGATCCTTCAAAGATTAGAGCTATCATGGATTGGCCAGTGCTAACCAATGTGACCGAGGTGTGCAGCTTCATGGGATTGGTAGGTTATTACATGAGGTTTGTTCATGATTTCTCTCGTATTGTGCATCCCATCACTTACCTACGACGAAAAGGGAAGAAGTTTGTTTGGTCAGATAGATGTGAGCAGGCCTTGAAGAAACTGAAGAAATGTCTTATGACAACACCTATCATAGCAGAGTTGCACGATCCCATGAGAGAGATTTCTTCGTATGCACATATGCTTCTTTGGTAGGGATAGGAGGTGTATTGATGTAGGATGACCGAGTAGTAGCTTTTGAGTCTCGCAAACTCAAGGATTATGAGCTCAATTATCCAACTCATGACCTTGAGATTGTAGCAATGGTCATGCTTTGGTGTGTTGGCAACATTTCCTATTAGGCAAGAGGTTCATTTTCAGGATGATCACTTGAGCCTACGACATCTCTTCACATAACCCAATCTCAACGCTTGTCAACGACGTTGGATGGAGCTTCTATGTGAGTATGACATGGAGATTGAGCATGTGAAGGGGAAGGAGAATGTGGTTGTAGACACTTTGAGTCGTCGGAGGCATTTGGTTATGGCTACTTCAATGGGTACAGACTTACGGAGCAGGATCTTGCGACAACTTCCACATGACAGCTTCTACCTTTCAGCTAGAGCAGAGATTGAAGTCTCAAAGACCCTTGAGGGGAAGTTTGAGGATTAACACTAGAGCCAGATGGACTTATCAGACACAAAGGTCAGATCTATGTACCTAGGGATGGAGGTTTGAGACATGATATATTGACAAAGGCTCATCGTACACCTTATTCAACCCATCTAGGGGTGAAGATGCACACCACATTGAGACAGTTGTACCATTGGAGAGGACTTTAGAGAGATGTAGCTCGTTTTGTGTCTCGATGTTTGGAGTGTTAGAGGGGAAGGCCGAGCATCAACATCCAACTGGCCTTCTTTACCCGCAAGTTGTACCGGAGTGGAAATGGGACACCATATCTATGGATTTCATAGTAGGGCTACATACGTTGAGATACCACCATGACATAATCATGGTCATGGTGGATAAATTGACGAAAGTGGCTCATTTTTCTCGGTGAAGACCGCTTATATAGCTAGTGTAGTGACACAAGTGTACTTGGATGAGATTGTCAGACTGCACGGTATTTCGTGGAAGATTATTTGTGACCACGATCCCTTGTACACCTCCCATTTTTGGACTACCATGTAGTATGCCCTTGGGATGAGCATTAACTTTAGCATAGCCTATCATCCAGAGACAGATGGTTAGACTAAGTGGGTGAACCAGATATTAGAGGACATGCTTCGGATGTACGTCATGGATCATCAGTCGCATTGGGAGGAGTATTTGTACTTGGTTGAGTTTGCATACAACAACAACTTTCAGAGTTCTATTGGTATGGCACCATTTCAGGCGTTATATGGCAGGGAGTGCAGGACTCCATTGAGTTGGGACAAGTTAGAGGATAGAGTATCTCTTGGGCTAACTTTGTTACAAGACATGGAGTAGTATGTTGTTTTGATTAGACAGAAATTACAAGAGGCACATGATAGACAAAAGAAGTTTGCATATCGAGAGAGAGTTTGACCATGAGCAGTTTTAAGGTTGGCACGAAGGTGTTTCTTCGTGTCAAACCTCATAAGAGTCTTATCCGTTACGAAAAAGGCTCCAAGTTAGCTCGAGATTTTGGGTCCATTTGAGATCTTGGAGTGGATCGGTCCCTTAGCCTATCTTTTAGCCTTTCCACCCACTTGTCTCGCATCCATGATGTGTTCCATGTTTTTGTTCTTAGGAGATACATTCCAAATCCTTCTCATGTATTGGATTGGACCGCATCACAGGTGTAAGAGCAAGGGCAAGTGATTGTGAAGCCCGTGTGCATCATAGAGCACATGACCTGGGCCTTCGAGGCCGTGAGATTGATCGGGTGCGAGTCCAGTGGGATAAGTATGATGAGACTGCAACTACATGGGAGGACGCTACTTTGTTACGGGCCCAATTTCCTCACCTATTTTAGTGACTTCCAGGAGGAAGTCAAGTCTAAGGGAGGGGATGTAATGCCCACTTCTCTTCAACATTATTCCACTATGATTTTTATTATTGTTGATTAGAGACTTTGACATTATGATTATTATATTTTGATTAGCAAGTGATAGACTATATAGACATTTTGGATTGTGATATACTAGATGACATTGGTGGACAGTTCTATACATGTTGTTTACATTGTTCTGATTTTATACTGACACATTATATTCATGATGCATTGCCTATGTTTGGATGTTCGAATAGTATTGTGATCTCATGGATGTTAGTAAAATGGTAGAATCGAATTATTTTGAATATGGTTGATAGATGATAGAATTGTTTAATTTTGATGACAACTATTGATTTCTATGTATATGTTATTTCTCGATGTTATTGATGCGGTCATGAGGCCAAAGAGGTATTATTGTTTGTGATTGCAGAAAAATGATATCACTATACACCGAAAGGGGATAGGGGACCAACCCTAGAAGAATGTTGGGTGTTTGCAACATGGCCAATTTGACAACTTGTGTTCTATGTATATGTTGTGTAATTGTTATGCTTGGTTAGGAGGTTTCCCATGGGGGTGACCTCATGTGTGTGGCCATGGGTTGTGATGTTTTCTTTTCTTTTAATTTTGTGTATTTTTATTTTGTGGTGCATGTATCTAATTATTTGGAAAATCTAGTCACTTTATTAGCACTTGTTAATATGTTTTAATTAGCTAATTTAACTTAATTTGTAAACTAAAAGGAAGATGTGACAATTGAGTAATTAATAGAGTAGATGGTCCTTGATTTGTGCTTGATGTTGAATGAATTAATTGCATTTTAGAGGTGTGTACTCTTCCTTCTTTTCCAATCTCAAATTTTGCCCTATAGGCCACTTTTTGAGACTTGTGGGACAAGTAAGTCTGAAGTAGTTTCTTTTATCTTTGAGAGGAGAAGAGGCTCTATTGCCTAGCCCCTGGATCTATTTCTCTCGCACTGAAGTGGTTCTTTTGTCTCTTAATTGAAAGGAAAATACTACCTATCGCTATGTTGTTTGTTGTATGCAAATGAAGAAGAAGATTGAGGTTGAGGAGGCGTTTCATTTGTAGTAGTGTATAATTGTATTGATTTGGCTTATTCTTCTTCTGAGCACCTTTGTTACGTGCTCTGAGGCCTTTGTAGCCACCACTTCATTTTTCCTACTCTTTTTCTTTTATTTCAAATAGTTGGTGTTTTGAATAAGGATTTGGTAGTGCCTTTTTCTAGCTATGTCGTGTATGTCTCTGCATATTTGTCTCTCTCTCCTCTACGTGGAACCCTTTGTTTTTCTTGTCTCGGTCAAACGTTTTCCCTAATCTTTATCTCGAAGGCGTGTTGAGGGAAAGTTCCTTAACAAACATGTATGGCAAAAAAAAAAAAATTGGGTGCATATAGAAGAAGAAGTTTGAGATTAGGAGGCACTTTTAATATTTGAATAAATGCCTCGGGTATTATTGTCAATGTGCGTAGCATTTGAATACTCAAGGTGAACTAGATAATCTGTCAAGGGCCCTTCAAATAAATTTAACATTATAAAGTCAAAGTATATAGAAGCTTAAATAATTAGATTTATCTTCCTTGCTTTCGTTTTTTTTATCTATAGATTTGATTCTACTTGTAAACAACCAATAGAAAGCTTATGGGGTGAAGAAAGCTTATGAAACATTTGACATCAATTATATTAGAGGATTTTGGGATGTGGATGCCCATTGATGCTCCAACCAAGGAATCGAAGAATAAAACCTTTTATAGAGACCATGGTGTATTAATTTTATGTTTCAAGACAATATGTTTGATGGCTTGCAAGTTCATAAGGGCATCAAAAATCTCTTTTTGAATAGCATCATTCTTGGCCATGGTGTTGTTGCATCATTAGGATGTGCATTGTAATGTTGAAAATCAGATAATTTAAAACTACCGTGTCTTTATTTGTATGTAGATAAATTATAAATTATAAGTGCAAGGCCACTCCTATTTTATATTCTATTTCTTTAGTTTATTTTTATGATTTTTGTATTGCTTAGTACCATATATGTATATCCGCATTTTTATCACCTTGTGGTCATGATGCAATGTGTGATATGTATAGGTGCATAATATTTCAAGATAAGTATCTTTATTTTCTTTCCCTTCTTATATTTTACTTGTATTTATTTTATTTCAATTCTTGATTTTAATTTATATCTAGTTTGTAAGTGTAGATGTTGAAGTATTATAGTATGTGTAAATGTGGAAAAATAAATTGATATTTTATTAGTATTGTTATTTTTAAAATAGATAAAAATTTATTTTCTACGAGGTCTCTTGTAATGGATGCATTCATTGATGTGCCATTTTAAAGCTCATTTAGATAGCTAAAAGACACTTTCCTTATAGTTGATGAATTAAACATCGTATCCATTATAGCGTACTTCAAAACATATGTGAAATTGTTAGTTTTAATATATGTGGTCCGCATCCATGCTACGATTTCTCGTGGGTTGTGATTCTTTATATAAATGGGTCGTGATTTCGTATGGCTTCCTTCTTTTGTTTGGAAGCTCGTTGATGAGCATATCAATCAACCAGAATTTATTTTAGCATTCTTTATGCATCCTTTGATTTCTCTCGCACTTGCTACCTCAAAGGATGTAGCGGCTGAGAGAAATCAAAGGATGTATAAAGAATGCTACCTCAAGAAGCATGTGTGTGTATGTTATATATTGTTGCTTCTTGAGGAGTGTGGCGGTGCACGAGAGTCATCAAAGAATGTATAAAGAATGCTACCTTAAGAAGTGTGTGTGTGTGTGTGTGTTTATGGCACTTAATTTAATGCCACTCAATAAAACAAAACACAACTCCATGGGCAAAGATAATTAAACCAACAATTGTGCCTTGCAGATGCCCCATTGTCACTATTTACACCTCTTAAAATCACAAGTTTACATTTAAGAGGTGTAAATAGTGACAATGGGGCATCTCGCAAGGCACAATTGTTGGTTTAATTATCTTTGCCCATGGAGTTGTGTTTTGTTTTATTGAGTGGCATTAAATTAAGTGCCATAAACACACACACACACACAGTGCTTAAGGTAGCATTCTTTATACATTCTTTGATGACTCGCACCGCCACACTCCTCAAGAAGCAACAATATATAACATACACACACATGCTTCTTGAGGTAGCATTCTTTATACATCCTTTGAAAGGATGTAGCAAAGTGCGAGAGAAATCAAAGGATGTATAAAGAATGCTACCTCAAGAAGCATGTATAAAGGATGTAGCAAGTGCGAGAGAAATCAAAGGATGTATAAAGAATGCTTATATATTGTTGCTTCTTGAGGAGTGTGGCGGTGCGAGAGTCATCAAAGAATGTATAAAGAATGCTACCTTAAGAAGCCTGCGTGTGTGTGTGTGTGTTTATGGCACTTAATTTAATGCCACTCAATAAAACAAAACACAACTCCATGGGCAAAGATAATTAAACCAACAATTGTGCCTTGCAGATGCCCCATTGTCAGCTATTTACACCTCTTAAAATGCCTATTGCATACTCATGCATACGCCTCTTCTTTCTCAAATAGGTGTCTTTTTCTAAAGAACAATTCTCCTTGCTTATGTGCATAGGGCTGCACCTACCCAATGGAGATTTTTTTTCGAGATCAAACTTTATAAAGCTTTACTCCAGAATTTGATGTTTGTTGCGCTTGTTTAAGCACCCCTACCCCAAACTCCTTACTAATCACACATGAGAGGCCATAAAAAAGTAAATTCAAGAAGAAAAGTTAGTCTACCAACCTAAAATTATAGAAAAGCTGAAATATCATCACTCGGGAAAATCACACAATGGAAATGCCCTTGGACCAATCATCAATACTTAGTTTCCATGTTTTATCTCTTTTGGCTCTTCACAGGAATGACATGATCCGATAGCAATTTAGAATAATCTAACCTCTTGATTTTATTGAATAATGGAGATACGTACTTATATACAAAATTCAGCTCCTAAAAGAGTTTGTAATTGTCTCTCAAATTAATCCTAGACACCCAGACAATAATAATATTCCTTACTAATAGTACAACACACATGTTGTACTAAAGAAAATCTCAATATTTTTGTTATTTGTGGGCTAGATGAGAATGTTAATGAAAATAATGTTTCCCTATAAGCTTCAAAGGAGTCTATTGAGGACCTCTACTTTGTTCGTGACAGATTTCCCATGGCTTGGTTCTCATTTAATAGAAGATGTAACAAAAGCCTTGAAAGCTTGTAATGGAACAAATCTGCAATTGAAGCTGCAACAATCACACAGCATTATGATTTCAGATGGTCACCTAAGGAGTGCAACCAAAATAAACAGCAAAGTGGAAAGAACGAGACAAACACAAAGGTTTAAGAAAGTTTTTATGCAGAGAAGTCAGCTTCTGACTCCTCTGGGACAGGCACAGCTAGCTTTGGTTTTGTCTGGGATAAAGCATCAGGTTACTACCATGTGCAACTTACTGCTTTTACAAAGATGGACTTTGATAGTCATGTTGGGATTTATTATGATGGCAATCATATACCTAGTATTCCAATGACGACGATACAACAGTATATCCCTTATATTCATCAGAGTAATGCAGCTAAGAAAGCGTTTGGCATGTCTGCAATCAATTCAAAGAAAGCCACATAAGGAGTATCCAATCAAAAGGCAGTCATCCGAGTTGCTACTGTAACAAAACTGTCAATTATACAGTGCCTCATAAACAAGTTTCTTTGACAGATTTTGTTCAGGCTATTGCACAAGCAGCTGCAAATAAAGGAAAAATTGAATTGATTAATCAGGCATCAGATGCAGCAAATTTATTAGTGGGAATAAAATAGGTAATGTGTCGTAAATGTAGAATCAATACAATCATGAAATGCAAGTTGCTCATGTTGTTCTAGAGGGGTGATGCTTCTCTAGCACCATTGGCTATCTTCATAGAGGAGAAACCTATTAATTTTAATAATGGAAATGCATCTCGTAAAATTGGAAGCGCTTTGAAGTTTAGGTCTTGCTGATAAAGTGTGTGATTCATTGTATTATCTTTCCCAAGGATATGAGGATGCAGAATCAATCGCCACTCTGCTCTCGGACTTCCATATGGTTGCCTGAAAGTGTTCATTCGGATATTTATTGCTTCTGATTTCGCCATAATACCATATATTTCATGCTGCAGTCTGTTGATCAAATGACGAACCTTTTAGTGTTTTCTTTTAAATGTACCTGTAACTTTTTTCTGAGTCCATTTCTCGGTATTCATTCCGACTCCAATGCCTGTAACGACGTATGCTCCGTAGTACAGCAAAGCTTTGGGAAGTGATTTCTGAGGAAGAAAATAATTCTAGGGAATCTGCATGATTTCTCTGTGCTTTTTAATGGGTTGCGATTCAGAGACCAATGTACCTAATTTTTCCGATCAACTACATCTTCAGATTCTATTTCACTGTCTACTGAAGATTTACTTTTGTTTTCATCTCCTTTTGCCGATTCTGGTGCTGCCATTAATGGATTCAAATGGCAACGAATTGTTATTTTAGATTTATGGAATTTATTTGGCATAAAATTTCAAATTAGGCATGTTAAAATATAGTGAACAGAACAATAATGTTGAATAACTTCAGGTGAATTACAAGTGTCATGCCCACTTGTGGTAGCGAGTTGTCTTCCAGCCCACCTAAATTTCCATTTCAATTTCAATGAGTAATTGAAAGGGTTGTGATTTTTGATTAAAGGTTATAGAATTGGTACATAGATATCTGCATCTTTGTCCCAATCATGGCTAAATTTCTTCTTGTGGTTTAAAGCAACGAACCAATATTTAGGAATCATTGAAAGATTCTATACTTCTTGGAGTACAGTATCAAAGCAGCAAGCTATAGATCTACAGTCATCCAAGCATAGTTCTAAGTCACACAGTGAACTTAATTCTGAAGTACAAGGTCCAAAGTGCATGTTGCCAAGTGTTTGGGCTAAATCAAGGACTCATTCTTTATTGTGTATTTGTTTTCACATGTGCCTTATCATAGGTTTGGGAGAACTACATGAAATATAATCCTTCTTGAAAATAGTGGTAAGTAGCACAGCACTCAATCACCATGGAGGTGGGCTAAGGTCAGTCTGATCCAATGATGTTATCGTTTTTTTCAAGGCAATACACAAAAGGTAGGGCTTAACAAAGGAGAGATGATATTTGATTTTGTCACAATCGTCGCAGTATTCCAAACTAGAAAAACGGATTTATAGACACAGTCGAACCTGCACAAAAAGGGTGAGAAAGAATAGATTTACAAAAGATTAGTTCGTGAGCCTTTCAGATACCTTCGGATCCATACATGTGCTGCATAGAGGCATTTTTCAATGGTAATGTACAGGCCACTACGAACCCGATCAACACAAATTTACAAATCTTAAAATTTTATAAGTACACATGAGAAGCATCCAATCAAAAGGTAGTCTTTTGAACTTCTACTGTAACAAAAATTGTCAATATTACAGCACCTGATAAACAATCTTCTTTGGCAGATTCTGTTCAGGTTGCTACACAAGTAAGCTGCAAAGAAGGCAAAATTTGAATTGATTAGTCTCTCATCAAATGCAGCATATTTATCAGTGAGAATAAGATAGGCAATGTGTCATAAATGTAGAATCAAGACAATCATGGAGTGCAAGTTGCTCATGTTGTTCTAAAGAGCGATCCTTCTCTAGCACCATTGGCTATCTCCAAAGAAGAGAAACCTATTAATTTTAATAATAGAAATCCATCTCGTAAAAGTTGAAGTGCTTTGAAGTTTAGGTCTTGTTGATAAAGTAAATAAAAATAGAAATCCATCTCCACTCCACTCTTTCCATTTTTGCAGAACATTACCTAACCTCTTCTTGACACGGTAAATAAAAGGATGCAAGTGAATCTAGGCTATGAGCACTGATATATGAGACCTTTGGAAATGGTGCTATAGTCATATGGCAAAAAAATGAATGAACCGCAGGAATATCCATATGGTTGCCTGAAAGTTTCTATTCAGATATTTATTGCTTCTGTTGATCAAAGGACGAACCTTTTCTTGAGACTACTTGCATCATTGCATATCAAAGTGTCATTGTTCACGGGGAAGCGATGCTTGCCATAGAAGCTCTTGAATATCTGACAGGTGTGAAATATATTATATGCAAGACTTCTACCAATATCTGGAAATGCAACATTTAGGGTTTTGAGTATCAGGTTTTTGCCATTAAAAGGTAGGTCATATGAGCAAGAAAAGCAAAGACAAGGTATTGTATTCAAGGGGTGCCATCATGACTTGGCTTCTTAAAGATTTGTTGGGTAATCACTTACACTGAACTTTTAAGGGTCCAATATTCTCATGTTTCGAGATATTGCACTGTTCATTGAAAGAATTTTCAAAACTATCGAATCCATGCAAAACCCATGCTTCTGGGTACAGCAATGTTATCATCAAAGCCTGTAGCTTCTGGTGATGAAACAATTAAATACACTAAACAGTTGCACAATGGACCTCTAGAAGTGTATTCAAGGTTTAGGAAAATCACTAACGACAGAGTTGCTGATACATTATTCAGGTTTCAATTCCTTGTGAATATATCAAAAGGATAATGACAACATTACAAATGCTGCAGTTGGGATTCTATATAACTTGGCTTGAACATCAGGACCCAAATGTAGAAGCTTTGTTGTAGCAAGTATTTTAAAAAGGTTTTCCCAAGCAAAAGGGCACAGATGAAAATGTGATAAAGGCAGCCCATTAGAGCTCTAGATGATTGGGCTGGGATGTAGGGACCAAATGTACAAGAAGCTTTACAGTGACAGATTATCTTCTAAGCAGGTTCTGCCGATGCATACTTGTAATCCAAATGGATTGAGAATGCTTCGTCAAGTTTTTCTGAGCTGATTTCATACTTGTCCTTGTGTCAAATGATTCCACATGAAGATTGCCAACAGACTATAGGATCATAGGGATTTTACAACTTTATGATGATAGCCAGATTTTTTACCAAGTGGGAATAATAACACTTCCTTAATGTAGTAGCAGAAAAAGAAATGAAATATCCTACCATGTTCTCGAGACTTCAAAATATTTGCCCTGGTTCAAATTTTATTAGTTTTTGTAAAACCAAGTATGCGCAGCTTGTATAATTACAAACTACCTGCATACAGAACTCAAGTAGAGTAAAAGCTAGATCAAATATAAAAATTAGAACAGTAATAATTTATGTACATATATTGAACATGATTCTTTCTTTGAGATGGACCGGTATTCGGAAGTCATACACCTGCAATTGCATTATAATAAGATGGCAGAAGATGGTATAGACTCATAGAGTCATAGACCATACAAATAGTTTCCAAATGCTCGTATATGAAGAAGTTTCTCCTTTTAATGAGTAAAAGATTGACTAGGCAGAGAGCACTCCTATGATCTAATATAATCCAGGTTAGCTTAGGCAAATTTATTCTGATGGGATCCAAGTTCCAGCACATTAAGCCTGCCTTGCAGAAGCCTGCTGCCATCATTTTGGATTGCATGCATAGGATAATAGTACAGCAAGTTCCCAATTTATGAATGATAACATGCATGAAATGCAATTTTCCCAAACGAATTAAAATCGTATTTATTAAGAGTTAATGGGAAGGAAAGATTTCTCGGTGATTGAATAGTAAATATGCTAAGTTGCACTCCTGTGTACAGATTGTCCTAATGCTAAGGGCATACTTCAAGTACAAACACTGAAATTTGTACTGTCATCTGAAAAATACAATCCCCCAATTGCTAGATCCACTTAATTAACATTGGTACACTGCGTATTAACAAATGTTGCATTGCTCAAAACAGAATTCTACTTGACTTCTATTTTTGAAAACAACCAAGGATGTCCAAATATTAATGACTTTAATCATTTTCCGAGGATAACAATGAAATTACACCGAATTTATAGCTCAATATGCTTAGTTTCTTGCTTAACTCATAACTTTATATTTGTTCATGTTGCTTTTGCGTTGTTATTCTGTGATGATTTGCTGACACCAAATGTTTTGCACTTCCTCCTATGCCTAGCTTTGAATAGTGATGAGGCAAAGGTTTGGTTCCATGCCACCCACTTTATATTGATGAAATCGTGATGGCTTAAATTTTAAAAACTATCTAATCCATGCAAAATTCATGCTTCCGGGTACAATAATGTTATCATCAAAGCTTGTAGGTGCTGATGATGAAACAATTAAATACACTTAACAGTTGCACAATGGACTTCTAGAAGTGTATTCAAGGTTTAGAAAAAACACCAACGGCAGAGTTGCTGATACATTATTCAGGTTTCAATTCCTCGTAGTGAACATATCAAAAGGACAATGACAACATTACAAATGCTACAGTTAGGATTCTATATAACTTGGCTTAAACATCAGGACCCAATGTAGAAACTTTGCCGTCGCAAGTATTTTAAAATTATTTTCCCAAGCAAAAGGGCACAGATAAAAAAATGATAAAGGCGGCCATTAAAGCTATCTATGACTGGGTTGGCATGTAGGGACCAAATGTACAAGAAGCTTTACAGTGGCAGATTATCTTCTAAGCAGGTTTTGCCAGGGCATACTTGTAACCCAAATGGATTGAGAATGACTATTTGTCAAGTTTTTATGAGCTGATTTCATACTTGTCCTTGTGTCAAATGATTCCACATGAAGATTGCCAGCAAACTGTAGGATCATTGGAATTTTACAACTTTATGATGACAGCCAGATTTTTTTACCAAGAGGGAATAACAACACTTCCTAAATGTAGTAGCAGAAAAAGAAATGAAATATCCTACCATGTTCTCGAGAGTTCAAAATATTTGCCCTGGTTCAAATTTTATTAGTTTTGGAAAACCAAGTATGCGCAGTTTGTATAATTACAAACTCCTGCATACAGAACTCAAGTAGAGGAAAAACTAGATCAAATATAAAAATTAGAATAGAATAATAATTCATGTACATATATTGAACATGATTCTTTCTTTGAGATGGGCCGGTATTCAGAAGTCATGCTCCTGCAATTGCATTATAACAAGATGGCAGAAGATGGTATAGAGTCTAGACTCGTAGAGTCATAGACCATACAAATAGTTTCCAAATGCTCGTATATGAAGAAGTTTCTCCTTTTAATGAGTAAAAGCTTAACTACATAGAGAGCAATCCTATAATCTAATATAATCCAGGTTAGCTTAGGCAAATTTATTCTGATGGGATCCAAGTTCTAACACATTAAGCTTGCCATGAAGAAGCCAGCTGCCACCATTTTGGGTTGCATGTGTAGGATAACAGTACAGGAAGGCCCCAATTTATGAATGATAACATGCATGAAATGCAATTTGCCCAAACGAATTCAAATTGTATTTCTTAAGAAATAATGGGAGGGCGAGCTTTCTCGGTGATTGAATAATAAATATAAAATATACTAAGTTGCACTCTTGTGTACAGATTGTCCTAATGCTACAGGACATACTTCAACTACGAACACTGAAATTTTTACTGCCATCTGAAAAATACGACCCCCAATTGCTAGATCCACTTAATTAACATTGGTACACTGGGTATTAACAAGTGTTGTATTGCTCAAAACAGAATTCAACTTGACTTTTATTTCTCGAAAACGACCACGGATGTCTAAATATTTTTGACTTTAATCATTTTCTGAGGATAACAATGAAATTACACTGAATTTATAGCTCAATATGCTTAGTTTCTTCATTAACTGTATATTTGTTCATGTTTCTTTTGTGTTGTTCTTCTCTAATGATTTGTTGACACCAAATGTTTTGTACTTCCTCCTATGACTGGATTTGAATAGTGATGAGGCAAAGGTTTGGTTCCATGCCACCCACTTTATATTAATGAAATCCTTGTGGCTAAAACACCTAAAAATTAAATATGCATCATCACCCAAACTAAATTCATTGTGTTAACAAAACTAGAGACCATCCATTCAACTCCAAGTTCCACCAACTGCAATTTTACAAAAATTGATTGCGCTCTTCTCTCGAGGACAAACAAAAGCTTTGTGTGGTGGACAACATGTGGAATCCACAAGCGTAATATAGATATGATGTGCCGAAAAGACATAATCAGCTAAAATAATAAAAAAATCCAACCAATTCAATGCATCAGAGCTGAAAACCAAAAAAATGTTGTCTTCACAAAATTATTTACGAGAATTTTCGTTGCTAGACTTCTCACAAAGAGTTCCTCCATCCTCTGCCATACAAACAAGTATTTATGAACAGTCCAAATAGATCTATAAATGATTGAGAATTTGAGAGCAAGACAAAAGAACAATATTTCTAAATATAAACTTCACTATGGCACTATTATATTCTATGAAATTAGGTTTTTGCAATATTGAGAACTCAAGAAACTTTTTTTTTTGTAGAATATATCAAATGGTCATTGTTACTGGTATTGAAGGCCTTTGAACAAATGCAATCTATTGAGATTTAAGTAAAAAATGACCAGAATTATAATCAAAATCTCTACCAAGGTATTTCTTTCAGAGATTAAATTCCAAAAACCAACTCCTAGAAACAAAATTACTAATGAGCACTTTAATTATTGGGCACCTCTGAAAGAGATCCTACAAACAAATTTTGAGCCTTTTAACTATACTACACATGCATCTATAAAGAAATCAAAGCAAGACCCGGTGATATATATACCTAGCTACGTTGCACGGAAGTGAAACGAAGCGAATGCGAAAGCGTGGAAACGACAATTTTCATAAACCCTTGGATACGAAACATTCTTTGAAATGTTCTATATATATATATATATATATATATATATATATATGCATAATACTCATTTTATAATTGTAGACCATAAGAGATAATTGATAAAGCACTCAAAATATTTTGTATTCATTGAAATTTGAACTTCTAAAGAGTCATGAATCACCATTCAACATGGTTACAATTTCAATGATTCACATATACATGATAATAATCTAGATTCTAGAATATATCATCCGATTTTCCTCATCATCTCCACAAACACAATGGCAGCTCCACTCCCACTAGCTCCACTTTCCATCCCTTGTGCAATGGATCCCGATTCTTCTTCATCAATACCAAGCAGTGAAAGTTGGCTAAGAGTAGCAGCAAAAGCATCAAAGTCACTACTCTCAGGATCAATATCCCAAAGTTTGTTGGGACCTTTACGATAGCCTTCAGTCTTGTGTGTGAGGATGCGCAAATTGGAGTGTACATACACTAAATCCTCAGCCTTCTTGGATCCTAACTTGTTCCGTTTGGCTGAGTGGATGAAGCTATATGTACTCCAATTCCGCTCTGTTGAAGAATTGTTAGCCACCTATTACAAAAATGAAAAAAGAAGTTAGAAATTTTCAATTAGAAATAAAATTAATTTACTAAGAACTTCGAACATACAATTTTAATTTTTAATTAATTAATAATAAACAAACTTTTGATTTCATTTTAATATTTTATACCTGTGAGAGGACTTTAATGGCAACAGGTCGTATGTACTTGGCATCATGGCCATGTACATACCACCACATGAATGGGGTCAGCTTGTACTTGTCAACTGCTGCATCCATTTCACCCATGCTACCATTAGATGAAGAGACAAAGAGCGCCATTTCATAGCGGACCGTACTAGCTATATCTGGATCAGGAAAAAGCCTCCGGAATGTTGCCTTAGCTCCAATTGCAACTTCGTGGTCATCATATGGTTTTTGCCTACCAGGTAGCGAAATTATTTCACTGCTATAAAATTTGGGATTCAGGGCATAGGCTAGGAGATGCAATGGGGTGGTCATTTTATTCCACCTTCTCATGATCACGCTCTTAACTTCATTGTAGAAGGTTTCTGCAGGATCCTGCTCTTTTTGTTGTATGATGTCTCTAATTTTTTCAAGCATAGAGTCAATGCCATCATAGATCTCCCCTATGCAAGCGTCATCTGTGTCTGTATATCTAATCATAGATAAAATAGGCTCAGTAAAACTAAGCAAGTATGCAACCTTTTCCCACCAACTATCATCAAGTATAATTGATTTTACTTTGATGGCTCTTTTTGTGTTTGCTTGCCTCCACACGGACCAAACATCATCAATCACCATAAGCCTTAAGGCTTGTTTTACCTTCACAAGTCATCTTAAGACGAGTGTGTGAGAGGAAAATCTTGTTTCAAGCAACCTATTAAAATAAAATAAAACGAGTTAATAAAATATTAAATTAAATTTAAAAGAAATTCAATTGATAATTTCATATTTCATAGAAAGTTAGCAAATAAATATTAAAAATTAAAAACTAGGAAATTGTTTCGTTACCTTCAGCAACTCCAACGTTGAGAACTTCCTAAAGATAACTTTGAGAGATATGATGATTTGTGACAAACATTGAATCTTATTTGCCTTTGTATAAATTTCTTCTATCCAAGGAATTTTGTCAATCTTCTGCAACATGAAATTCAAGGAGTGTACTTGCATAAGGTGTCCAAAAAATGTGCTCATGTCTCCCCTCAACAATCATCCATGCTACTCTACAATTCTTGGCATTGTCCATGATGACTTGGACAACGTTTTGAGGGCCCACTGACTCAATAGCCTCAATCAAAATATTAGGAATAAATTGAGCATCTTTCATTTCACCCTCACAATCAACAACCCTTAAGAACATTGCCCCTTTAGGGCAAACTGCAACAATGTTGATTAGGGGTCTATTTCGAGCATCTTTTCATCCATCTGAAATGATAGATACCCCAGAGTCCTTCCATGAATCCCTAATTGGCTGCAAAAAAGTATGTACATGGGCCACTTCTTTCGCCAACAATGATGTTCTCACCTTCTGATAACCAGGGCTAATATACCTTTGTGGCGCATCATTAATTCCTCTCACCATTTGTTGCCAATAAGGTGACCATAACACATTGAAGGGAAGCCCACATGCATAAACGCATCGAACAACCAACTCATCAGCAACATCCCTTTTCTCATTTGCAAATGCTTGCTCTAATGGGCCTTTGGTACTTCTCTTTCGTGACAAGCACTCTCCCTCTGATGGAGTTTCAACTGCAACTTGGATAAATGGATGGTTTGATGGGGTGGGTGGTTTTACAGAACCCCTATTTTGCAAAGGAGTGGTTTTAAATCTAGCTCTTGAAGCTGCCAAATCAGCCTCCTCTTGCTCTTTCATATATGCCAATATATGTTTCCCTTCAACCTTGGCACATTTTCTAATCCCCGTTCCCCCTTTCCCCATTAAATGAGCTTTGAGGTGGGTGTAAGAGGATTTGAATTGTATATTGCAATGATTGCATACCCAAACTCGAGAGCCACCGCCAACAAGGTTCTCCACAATTTGCACATGTCTCCAAAGAGGAGCTCTAGGATCCACACCCCCACTTTGGCTTGCTTCCCCTTCCCCATGCCCTCCCACTGAAGCTGAACTGGATGCCATTTATGTTTTTATATCTCAAGAGTCAAAGAATCAAACCTACATTGAATTTTTTTTAAACATAATTTATATAACAATAAATTATTAAATAGAAGTTAGAACTACACCCTACACATCCTATTATGCTTTTGATCACCAAGTTCACCGTATAGGCGTGAGGTGAGAGCATACACAGAGTTCAGATTTTTTTAATTTAATAAATACAAAAAGAACTCTTAAAATAGCTAAAAAAACCTATGCATCTTATTGTTTGTGATCACCAAGGTCACCGCATAGGTGCGAGGTGAGAGCATACACAGAGTTTGGATGATATTTATAATTTAAAAAAAAACAACATATGATTTTTATTTAAAAACCACAAAGGAAATGTTACATTTTTTTAGCATAGAGTTTAAAAATTATTAAATTAAAACTACATATTGATATTGTGATCAATGATCATGAATGATGTGTGCATTATGCACACATCATTCGTGATCATTGATCACATTAACATTTTCTTTATAAAAAAACTTGAAAAATCCTGGTTTTTCCTTTTCAAGCTTGTAAATCTGCTTTGAAATTCCTCCTTGATGCTCTTTGCGCTTAACACCACCTCCTAAAACTCTTCCTTCAAGTTGCTCCTTGATGTCTTTTTCTCTTCACAATGCTAAATGTTAGATTAGTGAAAACTGAATTTAGCAAAAGAGAAAATGAGAGTGTGATTTAGAATGGACCCAAGAGGTCATTATATAGCTTTTAGGAAGTATTTTTAGCAAGTCTAGGTAGGTAGATTAGGGTTAGGTTTATTAAATGCTTTTATTTTTATTTTTTAAGAGTTTTGATGCTTGAAACTTTAAAAACCGGCAGAAACGTGCAAAGCGTTTCGGGTTTCAAGGTGTTTCGGATCAATTTCGTGTTTCCAAAACATTTCTACCAAGAAATGGGACCCCCTAAGGCGTTTCCGTGCTTCCGAGATACCTAGATATTTAGTTTTTAGGTCTTAAGGGGTTTTAAGTCCAACTACAAAAATATTTAAAATTTACTCGAGTGAAGGTGGGACCACCTCCACTTTCGCTGCTTGTTTTCCTTACTCACGCATCTACTTCAACAATATTTTCCATATCATAGCCTTGTTATATTTATATACGGTCTTCATCATCTCTATTATTTGGTCAACCGATCTTAACTTTGAGCCAATCATATACATGAATTTTCCACTTATACTAGATTTTCTAATGTACTAGCAATCGCATGTGCACAATGCAATGTGAATGCCAAATGGTATATGTTATTTGATTTAGAGGGATAGTTATTACTTTTGTAGTTGATGTTGATAAGGGGTGTGATTGATTTTGTAAGTGTAGGAATATAGATGAAGCATTACATTTAAAGGTTCTATCTCTACATTTCAAATTTGTTACAAATTCGTACATATACATTTGCAAATCTTATATCATGAGTGGTAGCGTTTTTTTGAACTATCTATATATATATATATATATATATATATAAAATTGCACTTGTTTATTCTAAAGAGATAATGTTTACGCTGACGCTACACCGAAGTTTTCTTGATATTAAATGTTTGTTTCAGTATATGCAATAATTGTGTTTCTTGTATACTCTTGCATTTTGGTAAAGCATGTGAAACACATTAATGATTTGTCATGGTGAAATAAGATTATTACAACATTTACAAATGAAGTAGCACTATTTTATGGGGGTTGTATTTTAGTTTCATCTCTGTTTGATCCAAACATTTGCTAATTAACATGTTCATCTCCATTTTAGTGCTTTTGTTTTTCTCACACACAAGTTTATAAAGTGAAAACTGCACACATTTTATTGTAAATAGATAATGTTTAGGCTGGTAACACATGGAATTTTTCTTGATAGGTTGGTTCAGTATATGCATTTATTGTTTTTCTAGTGTAATCTTGCATTTTGATAAAGCATGTGAACCCGAGTAGTGATTTGTCATGGTGAAATAAGATTGTTACAACATGCACAGCAGCACAACAATTATGGTAACGCCCTAGAAAGATAGCAATGAAGGTAGAAATAGAGAAAGAACATGGTAACCTTGTGGGCACTAGAAACTGGCCTGCATATCTAAGACACAGGGACCAGTTACAACCTTATGGGGTTATCTAAATACTGACCCACATATAATAAGGAAGAAGTAGGACTGCCAGTTCCTGAGCCCTTGACAAATTTTCTGTTCAGTTTTAGTGATAGACCAATTGATAATGTACCATGAAACTTTGAGAATCAATTTTAAGTTCATTGGCATTAATCATTCAGGTTTATAAAGTTAAGAGAAATTCATTCACCAATAGCAGCATTTTTGTTGTTTATGGGCTATAAAACCTGTGTGAAAACAAGGGTAAAGTGAATTGTTTGCTTGGTAAGCTTTTACATACCATTCTTTAGTTGATAAGAACAACTTGGCAAATAAGCAGTGCCATCATAGCGGCTGTCTTTTCAGTTCTTAAGAGACTGCTGGAGTATTATTAGAAGTCCCTTGCTTGTTCACTAACAGCAAAACTTCTGACCTAAAGTCGCCTCACAAGGCCATGGGTATTGGTGCAAATGGCCTCATTACTGTAACACTTTGTATCCATGTTCTAGTTGACTTTATTTTCTAAGTTTTCTTGGCAATTGTTTAGTGTAGGCTGCCACATTGTAGTTATCTTAAGAAATTTGAACTATTCTTGCTAATATCTCTCTTTGCTTCTCAAATAGACAGATGCTAGAAATTGTGCATAATGTTCTGTGTCTTGGGTGTAGCCTGCACTTGTATTGAACTCATTATAGGAATTAAAAGCAAGACAAAATAGATTAATCAATATATTATCAATTTTCTGAAAGATAGCTAGAGAATTTTGGGAAAAGGTTTGCTTCTCTTAATAAATTGCAACACTAATGAATATACTTTAAAAGAAGGGTATCGTTCCTAGAGTCTATTGTTAAACAGGAAAGTTTGTAGCATGAGATTTAATATGTCAACTATTTAGTAAAAATGGAAGGCATATAATCCTCAAAAAGGCCACAACTGCACAGCCCATTGCAAAAGCTCTTTCCAATTTGTCTTGTTGAAACATATAGTTAGGCCTAAACTAATCCAACTACCAATCAAATAAAGGCTCACCAATCAAATAAATGGATCCTAAAAGTGTGTTTCTGGTTACTGTACATATCATGATCATACGGAATTTTCAGCAGGCTTGTGTTGATGTTCAAATAATATTGGAAATGGATCATATGCAGGATACTGAAAAATAACAATTTATCAGGGGAAGTGCCATTGCAGTTAGCCAACTGTTTCAGCCTTGCTACATTGTGAGGATTCCTTATAATTTTTCCTACACTGCAACCAAGATTTTTCCTAATATGATCCTAGCTAGTGCCAAATTTGAAGCCTTGCAAAAAGAACAAAAAAGGAGTAAAAACAGGTCTTATTGTTCTGTGTATATTTGAGTTGTTTTGAGTGCGTGTAATTGCACTTCTGTTCGAGTACTAAAAAATTTTAAAAACTAGTTACAAATCTCACTTCAATCCCCAACTACCGTCATTCTTGACTTCACAAAATTAATACAATAATCAATTACTATAACTTTTTTTGTTATATCAGTTCACTCCTCCAACCAGGAGGAAGTTTGTTTTGCCACAAAGGATGGAACATTGCAGACTAATAATCAGGCACAAAAAGTTGAAATTTGGAAAGAAAGCAACCAGTAATTTGAAAACAAAGGAACAACTAATGATTCTAAAAATCCAATTTATTCCAAATGTTAAAAGCTTGTGTCATAATGCTTGCATAGAAAGTAATGGGCTAACAGTTTCAACCACTAGTCAGAAAAGTCCATATCCATCTTCCTAATTTTGCAATTACCATAAGATGCCCTCATTCATCTAAACCTAAAATAAACATGGGTGGGATGATCTCCAAGTGATCCATTCAACATATTGAGATATGAATATTTGTGAATAAGCCTATGCAGAATTCGTTAATGTATCATAGATGTTGATGATTGAACTGCAATAATATATTTAAAAAAGCTTTAAAAGTAAAACGAACTCTATTCTGGATGCAAGGCAAGGAACATCTCATTTAAATCAGACTTCATTAGCAAAAGTAGCTTGCATGACAACAAACCCAGTTGTCTTGATTGTGGGGAGCAATAACATTCACTTGGCTTAATGATGTTAGTGTGTGTCTTCAGGGGTTTGCTGAGCAAAAGAGTTCTTTGGATGGTTTAGCAAAACAATTGTCCTATTATTTAGGATATGATTAACAATAAAGGAAGCTAAACATCTTATTTATGCACTTTGACCTCACCAAGTATAGATACAAAGTATTCCTAGAACTTGAGAAGATAATACTCCCTGAGGAAACAACAAAGCTAGTTGCTACTAAAGCAATGCAAATGTAATCATTTTATCACAAAAAGCCTTAGACATGGAACCAAACATATGACAACTTTGTAAATAATTAGAAAGGATAGTTAGTTCTCCCCTTATTGAGACAATTTTGAAATGTGAAATGTCTCTCTATCTGAAAGAATGTTGCAGGTTTCAATTTGGATAGAATTTAGAAAGGCATAATCCTATATTCTTGGCGTTTACACCCATCTAAAAGGTAAGGGTGCCATGGACAGATCTTTACGGTTACATTGACAAATTCTCTAGGTAGGGGAGGATTATACCCATTGACATTATCAAGGTACAATTCTATGCATCTGCCCTGGGTATCCTCCTTACTTTGAATTGTTGAAGAATCACTTTGTGTGACTCAAACCTGGGTGACCCAACAGGACAATATAATTTTTCCTACACTGCAACCAGGATTATCAGCCAATGTAGGTGAGTGAAAGGTCATAGAAGAAATGACTACTACTTGAAAATAGCCACTAAAGCAAAGACTTAAATAATCCAACAAAGTACAATATCTAAATAAAGATTAATCACTCCCTTCAGAAAGTCAATTATGAGGAAATTGAAATAAATTCTGAGGAAATTACTTGGAGGAAGTAAAAAGCAATGGATCTGTCTTTGCTTGGCAAGGATAATGCCAGTCCACTTTTATGTAGATGATCTCACATCTTGCAATAATGATCTGCTGTTCTGACAGTCAGTTTCCAATGCAGTGAGCACATGTTTCCTGGCAACATCTTTCCAAGAACTCATAGTGTATCATTGCAAAGGGGTTATTTCAATGCTCCAGTGGGCATTGAGTGTAATTGAAATAGCAATGCATAAGGGTTCAAATTGTACATGACACTAATTGATTCTACAGACGTGTTTGTCTAGATGCAGGCTAGATCTGAGATCTTCACTGAAGCACAGCAAAAACTACTTCAAACCCAAAATTTCCCTACTTTTCCTTCAAATGCACCAAAATTCCAACAAAATAATACCTACTTCAACGCTAAAAGAACTCCAAACCATATAAATTCGAATGCTTACCTATCATGAGACTGTACACGACGAGATAATTGTTCTTAAACGAATTAAAGGACCCCGGGGTAGAAATTCGATCTTTGTTGTTCTTACTGAGCTCCAAAGCTGCTACAACAAGTGTCATTATTCCAAACACGGCATAGTAGAAAATTTCCATTGTAGATTCGACCTATACAATTACTTAAAACTATTTTCAAGTTTTAAAACCCTCGATTCTGGTTATTCGCACAGGCGTAACCTCTGCGGTCCGAAAAACATATCTTTCGAAACAGAAAAAAGCAGGGAATATGAATATGAGAGTCACAAATCGATTTGAGGGAAAAGGAATTCGGAAAACAGCCCAAAAATACTCAAAATGAATCCACATTGAAGAAAGTAGCCATCCAATCTTATACAAGTCTAGGATTGAACAATTTGATATTTAACACCAAAAATCAAAACATGCAACTGCCCCATTCAGCATGTAATTGTTAAAAACAACAAAAGTTTAAAAAACAGCAAAAACAAGTTTAAAAAGCAAAAAACGTCAAAATGCCCGTCAAATTTAGGCCAGCGGTGTGAATGACTGCAGGTTCTTTACCATAGGGGCTTTTCGGGGTAATAAACTTAACGCTACACATTTGCATGATTATAATTTGTTTTAATAACATTTATTTGAATTTTAATTGAAGAAAGTAGAGAGAAATCACCAAGTTTCACCCTTTATTGTAGTGCCTTTTTAAAAAACCAAAAAAACAAAAAATGACATAAAGCCAAGTGCCCTAGCATTTAGTGATATCAATTTCAAAACATTAATTTTAAGCCGCTTAATTGTCTATTGGCGGCTGCTGATGTTTGCTATTGGCAGCAAACAATAATGACATTAATTGGCCCATATATAGAGTTAGGGGGTTGCCTTCCGTTTTCTTGTGTTTTACGATTCATGTCATGTTTTACATGTATGGTGTCAGTGATTTACAACCTTGGATGAAGTATAATTTATATGAAGTAATTGTTTCTCATAGTACACAATTTTGTGGAACATTAATTGTCCCCGCGGTACTAGCCAGGAATATGATTATTAAACTGGGGAAAGATTTAAGGCTTAGCAGTATTCCCTATTAATTATTGTGTAACCTGTTAATCTTGCAATTTAATATGATATTTTACAATCTCCAGTTTCCATTTGACAAAAGTAATATGCTAGCAGTTTCAACTTTTGCTGAGAATTATGAAAATTATATGCTAATTTACAATCTCCAGTTTCCATTTGACAAAAATAATATGCTAGCAGTTTCAACTTTTGCTGAGAATTATGAACATTATATGCTAATATTCAACGCAAATGCATAGAGCTTGTATTTATTAGCACACAGATTACAGTATTTAGCACATACTATAGTAAAATGACAGGAAAATGTAGATATTAGCAGTGAATTTTTGTTTATGTAGTCATTTTAGTCACTTATTTAAAAACTTAATAATAATATTTTTTGGAAATTATATGGTTTGCCAATTTCCAAAATTAAATGTCAAAATTTAAGCCAATTGACGAGCAATAGCCCACAAGGATTTCTAACGAAAATCTTCTTTTGTTTTGAATATAAGAAACAAGAATTCGAAGAAAATGTTTAGTGAACTCACATTGGCACTTGCTTTTTGCTGATTTTTTTAATCAGTTCTAAGTGTTGATCACCATAGTTACCATGTTCGAAAAGTTCGGATGGTTTGGATAGTTCGAAAGGGGGAAAAAGTTCGGAGTTTGGAATTTTTCAAAAGGTTTGGTTCGGAAAATTTACAAATATAATATTTATATATATATATATATATATATATATATATATATATAATAAATACCATACATATATGATGATATTTGAAAAGAAAAACCAATTACACATAATAATAAATAAATATATTATCTACGGAGTTTTTCCTTTACGTGCTTAGGTATTAGTGTTTCTTTTTCGTTTTTGTTTTGTGTTGAAATTCTTTTAATTTAAATGCTTTAATTTTTTAATTAAAAGAAAAAAACTAATGTTTGACCGAACTTGTTCGGTAAGTTTGATCAGACCAAAAAGTATGGCTCGAACTGAATTTTCGCTAAGTTCGTAAGAACATGGTAACTATGTTCATCACACAAGCAATTGGTGCACCAGTTTCAAAATTTGAGTTTTATTTATTTCATGAATTATAGAATTCTAACAACGTAGCCCATGATTTCTTTATAAATATCCACTCTCCTCATTTGCAGCCACTTCTTTTGCATTGATTGAACATACTTCTCAGCATAATTTTATTTTCGCTTGTTTGCATTTAGAATTTGGAGAATTACCATGATTTGATCAAGCAATAATATGTAACCTAGTTTGTTTGTAAACAGATGACAAACTCTTACCTTTCTGCTGGCATGTATTATTGATCAAGTATTGCAATCCATGCACATGGATTAATTTTTCAATGTGTCCTCATGGACACTGTTGAAGGGCTACCAAATGAGAGTACGAATGAATTGAGTAGTTTAAACCCTGCCCCAGAGAAATCTATGATGAAGTGTCTAGATCATTGTAGCGTCCACAAAGTAACATACAAAGGAAGAAGGGAATTCTTGATGGGCAAGATTTTATTAACTCATTAATGAGGAGCTAGAGAAATTCAATAAATTTTTCTTAGAAAAGGAGGAATATGTCATTTACCTGCAGGCATGGGAAAAAATTATTTTGTACTGTAGATAAGAAACAAGAATTCGAAGAAAATGTTTATTGAACTCACATTGGCACTTGCTTTTTGCTGATTTTTTTAATCAGTTCTGAGTTTTTATCACACAAGCAATTGGTGCACCAGTTTCAAAATTTGAGTTCTATTTATTTCATGAACTATAGAATTCTAACAACGTAGCCTGTGATTTCTTTATTAATATCCACTCTCCTCGTGCGAGATAACTCTATTTGCAGCCACTTTTGCATTGATTGAATATACTTCAAGGCATAATTTTATTTTTGCTTGTTTGCATTTAGAATTTGGAGAATTACCATGATTTGATCAAGCAATAATATTTAACCTAATTTGTTTGTAAACAGATGACAAACTCTTCACTTTCTGCCGGCATGTATTATTGATCAAGTATTGCAATCCATGCACTTAGAATAATTTTTCAATGTGTCCTCATGGACACTGTTGAAGGGCTACCAAATGAGAGTACGAATGAATTGAGTAGTTTAAACTCTGCCCCAGAGAAATGAATGATGACGTGTCAAGATCATTGTAGTGTCCACAAAGAAAGTAACATACAAAGGAAGAAGGGAATTCTTGATGGGCGAGATTTTATTAACTTCATTAATGAGGAGCTAGAGAAATTCAATAACTTTTTCTTAGAAAACGAGAATATGTCATTTACCTGCAGGTATGGGAAAATCTTTTTATACTGTATATAAGAAACAAGAATTCAAAGAAAATGTTGAGTGAACTCACACTGGCACTTGCTTTTTGCTGATTTTTTTAATCAGTTCTAAGTTTTGATCACACAAGCAATTGGTGCACCAGTTTCAAAATTTGAGTTCTATTTATTTCATGAACTATAGAATTCTAACAGCGTAGATTTCTTTATTAATATCCACTCTCCTCGTCTGAGATAACTCTATTTGCAGCCACTTCTTTTGCGTTGATTGAACATACTTCTAGGCATAATTTTATTTTTGCTTGTTTGCATTTAGAATTTGGAGAATTACCATGATTTGATCAAGCAATAATATTTAACCTACTTTCTTTGTAATCAGATGACAAACTCTTCACTTTTTGCTGGCATGTATTATTGATCAAGTATTGCAATCCATGCACATAGAATAATTTTTCAATCTGTCCTCATGGAGACAGTTGAAGGGCTACCGAATGAGAGTATGAATGAAGTGACTAGTTTAAATCTTGCCCCAGAGAAATGAATGATGAAGTGTCTAGTTGTTGTAGCATCCACAAAGAAAGCAACATACAAAG
Organism: Taxus wallichiana var. yunnanensis; assembly: GCA_018340775.1. Lineage (NCBI taxonomy): Eukaryota > Viridiplantae > Streptophyta > Pinopsida > Cupressales > Taxaceae > Taxus > Taxus wallichiana. The sequence goes on along the minus strand of CM031238.1, from coordinate 237,853,855 downwards.
GAAGAAGGGAATTCTTGATGAGCAAGATCAATAACTTTTTCTTAGAAAAGGAGGAATATATCATTTACCTGCAGGTATGGGAATTTAAGTGCATCATTTTATCTGTGTTCAAGCGTCTTTCCGTACTGCAAATACAAGTTTTTTTTTTCCGGATTTGCTTCTCAAGCTTAAATGTAACGATAAGTGTAAGTATATCACACAACCATTTGTACTAGTTCTTGTATGCATTGCACTACATCAAACTTGCTCATGAGTCAATCTTCCTTCTTACTTGTGATCGGCTTTTACAATATAGCACAATATTATTTATCTTGTATTACTATGTTGAACACCTATACAGTCCATGATTTTTGGCCTTATCTTAATATTTTCATGAAATTATACTTTTCTAATCGTGTTCTTCTTGTAACGTACTCCATTGAAACTAATCACAAGATGGTTAACTCATTTCACAAGCCAAATTTTTCAGGAGCTCATTCACTTTTGCATTTGTTTTAAAGATTTGCCTATGCGATTTTCCTCCCCTCTTACCCAAAATATCACCTTCGACAGTATTTGCCATATCATGGCCTTGTTTTTATTGAGCTCTTGCTTGTTATTGACTATTTACAATAGTCTACTATAGCGAGAAAGGATATTTTAGAATAGTGTACAAAATAGAAAATTTCCGACTTAGAAGAAAAATAAACCCAACGTTCAAGGAAAAATCCCTAATGGTTTTTTTATCATATATTGCTTCGTATTGAAAGTTTATAAGAAAGCAATACAGAATAAAAATGTTTCAAAATGGTGCAAAGAGTGGAAATTCGTGAGCAATAGAAGAATAAACTCCAAGCCTTAACTCCTAATTTATTTTTTCTTCAAACACTTGCTGTTGAAGATTTCACAAGAATGTATGATAGCAAAAAGAAAAGGATGTTTTAAAATAGTCCAAGTAATGGAAAATTTCTGCACACGTTACGAATAATAAGCCCTAAATCCTAATAATTATTCCAATAGCTCATTCTTTCTATTGAAATTTACAAAGAATATTTGTTAGAGGAAAAATATATGTATCAAATTCTGAATAATGGATATTTGTTCACAACTTAAGATGTACAAATCACAGACCCGAGCTTTTAACCCTAATAATCTTTTTATTTGCTCTTGCTTGTTGAAAAATGCACAGAATGCAATACAGAGATAAAATAATGTTTTCCGAGCACTCTAAATAATGAAAATTTGTGCACATATTAGAAAGATTAAAATGTAAACCCTGAACCCTAAACTCTAATTATTTTCCATTAGCTCTTGCTTCATTTCAAGAATTTTACATGGTTATATGTTAAAGAAGGAAGGTTGTTTTAAAGTGATATAAATGATGCAAATTTTGTGCAAGATTTAAGAATAATTATTTGTAAACCCTGAAAAATTAAGATTAAAAGACTCCTTCCCGAAAATGGGGGTCAGTACTACTAGCAATATTTGAAAACAGGTCGAGTGGATCTCCCTTGAAATTGCTTATAGAAAGCACAACTTTGATGAGGCATCTCAGAGCAAGCTGGATCCTATCGGTGATGGTGGACTTATTAGTTGCCCCTTTGCTCTTGCATTGTCATTTTCTCTTTAAGGATTGGCCTGGAAACCAAAAGTAAATTTGAAGCCTTTACTCTTGTGGCAAAATTAAAAGTTGCCTTAAGTGCAGACACGCCCAGGATATGGCTTGGATGGTCCACATATCTGGATAATCGTTGTATCTGCGTGTATTTAAGGCAAAAATAAAGTTTTTAATTTTTTTCTCATTTTTTTCAACATCAAAACATGAAATGACCCAATTTTTTAATAATAAAAACACTATGAAACCTTTAAAAATCAGCAATCTAATTCTACACGCCATCATCCTATCAATCTTGGGAACAAATCTGACAAGGGAATAAGCACAATAAACTCAAATACTCTTTATCTGATCACTTATAGGCAAATAATTCAATTCTAGACAAGGAACGATTGTGAGGGTAAATCTAAATCTCACCACAAACCTGGTTTTTAGTTTCGTGCTGCTATAAAACCAGAAAATAAGATCAATAGCTCTTGACATCAAGGCATGCATTTTTGTTTTAACTATCACGTGAAAATTCAGACCCTGTTGCATTCTCACTTAAACAAATCAACCCTAATTTGGATGTAATAATAAAATTTAACATTTATCATGACATTTGTGAAGTTTCACTTGGCATTTGATTGACGTTGTATAAATTATCAATATTGTTTCGCGGTTATTATTTATCAATCTATAGTTTACATATTTTTACACTGTCGTATCCAAAGCCGTACAGGGCGGAAAAAATTGCCATATCCATGTACTGGATTCTTCCTATCCACACCCATATCCAAAACATATCGGCTACTTAGATTAACAATGAAAGGGGATTCACAAGTCATAGTCAAATGCCATGTCAAGTAAAAGTTGTTAGGACTGAAAACTGCAATCTTGCCTCTCTGTTCAGCTCCATTAGATGACAACATGTGCTTCACGAGAATAATAGAGCAATTGATCACTTGGTTAATTGTGGCATTAACAAAGTGGGTACTCTCATGAGTACGTTACTTATCAATCAGCCTGATCGAGAAGATATTATTCTTAGAGAGGCAAACATTCGTAATTGATTATCACTGAAAACTGCAATCTTGTCTCTTGGTTCAGCTCCATCAAATGGCAACATGTGCTTCACAAGGATAATAGAGCAACCGATCACTTGGTTAATTGTGGCATTGACAAAGTGGGTATTCTCGTGAGTCGTTACTTATCAATTCACCTGATCTAGAAGATATTGTTCTTAGAAAGGCAAACATTCTCTCGTAGGTGATCACCACTAACTTAATTGTCTTGTCATGTTGGGATTTAGGAGGCATTACTATCAGAGGTGTGTAAAGATTTTAATCCCTTCACACATAGCAAGTGAAGGATTTCTCTTTGGACAAGACACTTGCCACCCAAGGGTTCCGTTGTGGTGATTGCCAGGATTTTTGTTTATGTTTTTCTCTTGTGTGCTCTTATTCTTCTACTCTCCCTTTGTTGTTCTTTCTTGATTTTATGGTTTCAATAGCAGATCCTCGGGAAATGAGCCTTATCGAACATTTAAAGAAGATTTTGAATGTCTTTAACTATTTTTCCCTTGATTTTCTAAAGATGGTCTTAGGAGAGGAGATTTTGTGTGAGTGCCACTCCAGTGATGAATTGAGAGATATTTTCCTTGTGTTTGAACGTTTGGTTAAAACACCAATAGTTTTTTATTTTTGTGTTGTTTCAAGAGGAATGGAGGGGCTTCTTTTCAACTTGTTTGAGAATTTTGTTGTTGAGGTGGAAAAGGACGTTTGGAGGAGCTTGGCGCTCACGCTCTCAACTTTCATTGTCAACCATATTGTGTCGACTTCTCCCAATAGTGAAGTTCCCATCAGCTCTTTTTCCTCCACATAAAAGAGGACACGCTTTAGACCTAGAGGCAGATGCATGCAAGGAACACAAAGGTTTATTCGTGGATTTGGCTCTCAATGTTATTAGACTACACAACCCATAATACTTTTGCGCCAAGACTTGGAATGGGTGCGCAAAACAATCAATAACACACAACTTAAAACACAAAGAACAAATTTAATTCAATGGAGGAATTCAGTCACAGCCTACAGGGACAATTTATGGCCCTCTCATTATATTCTTAAGATTTAAAGATTATAATGATTCCAAATGGGATACCCAAACAAAATATTTCTATCCTAGACTTGCAAACTTTGCTCGAGCTTACATTGCAATAACTTGTATTCTTCTTCTTAGACTAGGCTCTACAAATTTTTACTATGGTTGTTAACCATTCAATTACTTCAAACAAGGTATTTATAGGTACTAAAACTGTAGTGTACCCCAGGGATGTATCATGTGTTTTTGGGATTGTCCCCTATAGGGTACATTTCAGGGATGTTGGGACAAGTAGAAAATGTCCCCTAGATGTCCACAATTTTTTATTTTTTTAGAAAATGCCCTGAACGTGAAAAAATCTGCAGGGGATGGCTAGCCATCCACATTGCTGCAACTAGATGTCTAGACATCCCTGATTGTATCAGGGACGTCTAGCCACCCTCTATGTCCCAACAGTTTTAAAACACTTTTTTTTCAAAAACCGAAAAATTAAGGGAAAAAGGAGATGGGGACCCACAAGGATCCCCACTCAAAAATAAGGAAAAAAATGAGACACGGACCCCAAAAGCACCCCCACTCAAAAATAAGGAAACAAATGAGAAAGGGACCCCACAAGGACCTCCACACCCCTTTCCACTAACCCTAAACCTAAAACAACCACACTAACAACTAAAACAAAAAACAAACTTATTTTTGCCATTTTGCATTTTGTGAAGAAGAAGACAAAGAAGGTGAACAAAAGAGTGAAAAGAAGGCAAGATGTCACACGAAGTTGATGAGTAGGAGGCACTAGAGGGATTGGTTGGGGTTCCATCGGAGAAGGCGGACCCTCATAGTTTTGACCTGCAATGGACTCGACTCTGATTTTGATACAAATTTTTATCATTTTATTGTTGAAACATGCGGACCTTGGGAATTTCGTTGTAATTATTATTTATATACACAATGAATGGTATGTGAAATCTCAATTCAGCTCTAACGTTATGTATTATAGTTCTATAACGGATATGATGAATGGCTTATCAATGTTATTATAAGAATTTTTGACATTACCTATATTTTACAAAAGTTCCCTTATTTTCTAATAGCCATTCCCTGTCATCCCCTAAAAAGGGGCATCCAAAAAATTTCATTCGGAAATGCGTTCCCCATGCCCTGTCATCCCGAGTCCCAAAATTTGGTGGCACATAGACCGGAAGTAATTATGGAATTTCAAACATTTCACCTTCCTTTGTGACTCATCACCTCCAATTGTTGTTATGCATCCTTAATGTCAAGGTATTCTTTGTGCAACATGTGGCATACAATTCAAATCATAATCCAACATACACATGCATGTTGCTTCAGCTCCTCTTTGCGCAAGCAACCAAGATTGCACGCCAACCTTTCTAACCAATTGTATGCACCGCCCGAAAGTTAACTATTGTGCAAGATTCAACAAGTGCGCAAGACTCTTGTTTGCACCTCTTTCACTTTGTGCATAGATGTTTCATTTGCTCCTAATTCACACTACGCACATAAGGCGTAATACCGACTTTCATGCAAGTGCAAACTTTACCTTTGTGCTATGCTTCCACTCTTTTGCTCCTAAAGCGCAATTACATCCTTTTGCACAAGACTACTTTTGTTCCACATTTTTTCAACATTACACCTACTTTGTATTTTTGGATGATGCAGATTACTTGTGCATCAAGATGCTCCTACATTACTTGCTAAAGTTGCACGAGAGAACTCAAGGGTGGTTTAGAAGGCTGGTTTGAGTAATCACAACAATACTCAAGTCAAGCTCTTAAGTTGACTGGCTTTTACATTTTGTTGTTGCTTCTGATGTGGTTTTTGCGATTCATAAGTTTTTGGTTATTTTTATACATTTTATGTATGGTGTCAGGTACATCTCTTTGTAGGTTTGTTGGCAACTTTTGTTATGCTCTCTAACATTTTTATCCGTACTAGCTTACAAGTTTTCTACAGCTTAGGTGCCACTTTTCCCTTTGTAATTGCTCCTTTTAGCTTTTAAGTGTTTATATGGATTATATACTTCATGTATTTCAATTTTGTTGCCACAACTTCAGTCTGGCACCTTTGTAAATTGAACGATATATAATTTACTGGTTTTCTAGTGAAGGGTAGAGGACCCCCAATCTCCATTTATGCAGCTAAGAAAAGGAACAATAGAGACCAAGAAGATTGGCAAGTCTTGGTTTACTTCAGAGCCTGGTGACATTTTTAATATAAACATCAGGACCCAAATGTAGACGCTTTGTCATGGCAAGTCTTTTAAAAAGGATTTCCCAAGCAAAAGGGAACAGATGAAAACATGATAGAGGGAGCCATTAGAGCTCTAGATGATTGGGTTGGCATATAGGGACCAAATGTACAAGAAGTTTTGTAGTGGCAGATTTTCTTCTAAGCAGGTTCTGTCAATAGATGCTTGTAATCCAAATGGATTGAGATGACTATTCGTCAAGTTTTTCTGAGCTGATTTCATACTTGTCCTTGTGTCAAATGATGATTCCACATGAAGATTGTCAGCAGACTATACGATCATTGGGATTTTACAGCTTTATAGTGACAGCCAGATTTTTACCAAGAGGGAATAACAACACTTCCTGAATGTAGTAGCAAAAAAGAAATGAAACATCCTACCATGTTCTCGAGAGTTCAAAATATTTGCCCTGGTTCAAATTTTATTATTTTTTGTAAAACCACATACGTGCAGTTTATATAATTATAAAATGGGATGATAACTTGCTATATTTAGCCCTTCACAGTTCTACGTCTAGATATCTTGGGTTCCAACTAGTGGCACCTCCACAGATATCCTACCGTGCATCATCGGCATAGACACACGGGAGCATGAAATGGATGAGGAAGAAATGTGCAATAGCAGAAGTACTAAGAGTATCATGACATGTGTCATACATCTCATGAGTTAAAGATTGGAGATAGAGGTTGGTTACATTTTTAGATGGAACATTTCAGGGGTCGACATTAGAAGGTGGCATGTTTTCATTCTATCCAGGTTGCCCATTGAGCATCTCCCAAACTATTCACAAAACATGACAAACAAACCTGGGGTCTGGATCTAATGCAATGGAGAGAGATGCCTGAAAGTGTATCCAAACATACTAAAAGAATAGTTTTCAATTTCTAGGTGCAAGCTACCATGATTGCAATCTTTTAGAAACAATTGGCAATGACAAAAACAAAGTCGCGTTGATGTTTGGTTGTCGGCAAGCCAAATAATAAATATATACTACTAGATTCCCATGTTTTGGATGGAACTAAAAAGTTGCCTACCGGTTGGCTTGAAAATGCCGCAAGGAACATAAGTCTTGATGCGAACCTTAATGTCTTTGTGAATCTGTGTCCAATAGAAACGTTGTTAAAGTGTGGCCAATGTTTCAGTGATTCCAAAATGTCTAGCTGATTTTGAAAAGCGTACATCCTAGATGTGCCTACTACTTGTATGTGCATTGACTCAAAAACATCTAAGCACACAATGAACCCCTACGTTGCATCTAGAACATAGAACCCCGTGCTATCTTTACATGGAGTGGAGTTCAAGACATTATATAAGTTTAGTGAACCTTACAACAAGCATGCTCTTCTTACCAAAATTTCAAATATTAAAAAGGAAATGACTGTTAAGAGACTTCAATCTTAGGTTTCAAAAGGAGTGGAGGAAGAATCCTAAAGAGGCCCAATCTCTTGATTAAATGACACCGACATTTTACATCAACGTCTTTGACCATGATCTCAGTTATAATGTGAAAGATACGAAGACTAGATATCATTACCACACCTAGTTAACATTTGTAACCTTTGAAGTCCATACGATGGAAGTTACCACAACTAAAAATTTGAAACAAGAATGAGGAAAAAATATTCCTAGGCCAAACCTAGTATTAAGATAGGTTTGATTGTGGTGTAGACTATGCCAAGTGGGAAAACTAACAACAACCTTATTCTAGGAGACCAAACTGACCTTCCTCACTATTTTCCTACCCAAATTTTGACTAGAAAGCATGGAGATTTCTTAAAGCTTCAAATTTTCTTGAGATGAGAGCAGATATAGAGTTGTGTATATGAAGTGAATCTCATGATATATTCTCGAGAGATATCCAATCCTATCTAGATCCGAACGGGAACAAGGATGGGTTTTACTATTGAAAATGGAGTCTTTAGGCCGTTTCAAAGCATGCAATGGATATAAAAAACATACAAAGCTCTGAATCTGATCCGGTTTTCTTGTATTGATTTTCTCTTAGCCAAACACCTCTAAGCAAAACCTGACAATAGGCTTGAAACTCCTTTGGGTTCTAACACTCAAAAAATTATTTCAAGCATTTGATCAAATAGTTACGCTAAATTTGACAGCCCAATTTCTCTGTCTTCTTAGAGACACCATGAAAATCTTATATGCTCACATCGGTTCAGAACAGCCCATTTCAAATCAGGTTCCAGATCTTCATGGGAGTTCTCTAGTTCCTCAAAGCTTAACACTCACAAACATGCCCCATTTTCTTGCTTTTTTGGCCGTAGCTTGTTTCTCTCTTTTGTTTTAATGAAATTCTCCTTTCCTTGTGTTTTCCGTTGCCATGGTTGTCCCTTAGACAACCCTAACCTTAAAAATGAACAACCACTTCTCAAGGCATTTTTACTATCTTGGACCTTTTTGGGCTGATTTTAATTCCGTACCTCTTTTGTCTTTTTCATATGGCTTTTTCCAAACCACGTGCACCCTAGAACTATAGAATCTACATGATAGCCGGATGACTTACAACCTTTACCATGCTAAAAACCACCCCGATAAGACACAATTGTGGTTTTGATAGAAGACAAGTGTTTTTCATAGTTTGAAAGTTTCACAAGGTAACTAGACTCGCTCAACTTGACCGAACTTACTTTACGGCTCAAAAGCTAGATTTGTTTTGGTATGGGTACGATGCATGCAGAGATACAAGTACAATACGTTGTGGGTAGTTTATATACATATATAGAAGCATTTGCATACATATTGAAATTTAATACTCATACAATCATTCATGGAACATGAAAACAGATTTCAAATACTTTGAGAATTGAGACTTGAGTTTGTATTGATTCATAAAGTTCAAAACATAGTAGTTAATAACTTAATACATTCAAGTTCTCAACTTACTTCACTTTCAATTCCCTAGGGCTAAAAGCCTAGAACATATCATCTAGATGATCCTCAAAATCTTCTTCATGGATGGCACTGCAACTCCACTCCCACCACTCCACCATCCAACCCTTGTGAAGGGCTCCCTGGAAATTCGTCATCAATGCCAAGTAGTGAAACTTTGGACAAACAAGCCCTTTTAGGGTAAAATTAGGGTTAGGTTACGTTCTTTTTAAAGTTAGGGGCTTTTTTTATTTTTCAATGATTTTAAGTTGAAAATGGCATAACTTTGGAGTGGGTACACTATAGGGACATACCTACTGACCCGGGTACATCTTGGGTATAGATTTCCGTACTCGAGACATACTCGGGATCAGAGGTATGTACTGCAACATACTACCAGATCGTACTGCAAGCACGTATCATGCTTGTACGGGGTACCATGCATTTAAGGCGAGTCTAGCTCAAAAGGCCTTACAAGCATTCCACATGTATTTTGTTATTCTTTATCTTATCCTAAAGAGCCCAACCTAAGCTTCCTCACTATTTTTCCAATTCAACTATGTTGTTCCAAGTCTTCTAGTGGTTACTTGCAAGAAATTGGGAAAACTTGTCATTTAACGGAAATTAGAACAAGAAAATTTCCCAAAGTTTAAAATTGGTTGATATGAGATAAGAGATATAGGGTGCAAGTACTCAAAACAAATCTCGTGATATATTTTGGAAGATATCTAATCCTATTTGTAGCCCAAATGCATTGGATTTCACACATACAAAAGCTCTTGAATATGAGCATTTCCGCTTGTATCAATTTTCTAGGAGCCAAACATTTCTAAACAAACCTACGCTACGCTCAAAACCCTTACTTGGGTTACAACAGTGAAAATTTTATTTCAAGCATTTTAGCAAATAATTAGGCTACATTTCACAGGTCAGTTTCTCTCTATCTTCACCGAAACACCAAAAAAGCTGATATGCTCACCGTTAGTGGCAAAAACCATTTGAAATCAGGCTCCATATCTTTAGTGAAGTTCTCTATTTGCTCCAAGCTTTTTATGGTTAAAAACACCATGTTTCTTACTTTGTTTTTGGCCGTAGCTTGTTTCTCTCTTTTCTGCAAACAAATTCCCCTTTCCCTGCACTTCCCTACTTCCATGGACATCCCTCAAATAACCCTAACCCTAAAAATGAACAGCCATCTTCCCAAGGCATTTTTGCTCTCTAGGACATCTTTTTGCTGATTTTCTAGTGTCTATAGCTCCCGACCCATTCCTTCTTTTCCAAAATGCCTTTTGGCACATCATGCCCATGCTAAAACTACAAAATCTGCATGATAATTTTTTATTGATATGGCCCAGTACTTCCAACCTTGACCATGCTAAAAATGCCTCTTTCAAGGCATGATTTTTGTTTTTGATAGAAGACAAGCTCTTTCGGTAGTTTGTAAATTTCAAGAGGTTGGTGGCACTCCCTCAACATGATGGAATTTACTTTCTTCCTTAAAACACCCTCCAAGGTTTCTACTTGTATTTTGTTGTCGTTTACCTTGGGAACAAAAACAAGTCCAAAACTGACACACAAAGTTGAGACCACAAATTTTGAAAATGGTCACATGATCTCGAAGAAAATAACACTTGAAACAAGCTTCACATGCTCTTGGGTGGTCTCGAGTGCTCTAAAATTGACTTGGCTAAAATACCATAAGGAGGAAAACAAGGTAATGAGTGCTGATAATCTATCACCATGATCAACCGCTTTAGAATGGTTCTCAAGGCACTATGACTTGGAAAGGTCAACTAGATTCCTGTTAGACATTCTTCTCAATTCCAAAACATATTTCAAAGTCTAGAACACATGATGTGAGAAGATGGAAACAACCAAATCCCACTCCTAAGTGTGCTGACCTTCAGCTGAGTTATGAGAAAAATATACAAGAAGCCCACCATTTATTGACAGAAACAAAAGTGTTTTTGTTTATATTGGACAGTCTCTTAATCTGACGGATGTCCTTCCAATGGATATCAGGGTAGCTTTAAATAAGAGCTTTTTCTCATGTTGTTTCAAGATGCTTGCAATTCCTTTGTGAACAACCTTTTCCACATGTGATGTTTGCAGTACGTCCAAATTCCTTGAAAGGCTTTTTGATCTACTATAACATTAATTTGTCGCCTCCTATGCACATGGCCCATTTGCTGGCCTAAAACAAACGTACTTTCCTTCAGAGAATCAATCACTCTTGCTGCTGCCCTCTCCATATCTTGGCTGTACAATTTTGATCATAATTTGCAGCTTCAAATTGACTGGTCATTACCTTGGCTTCATCTTTAAGAGAACATCTGAGTCTTGCTCCCTTGCTTATCAAATTGCAATGTCAAATAATGTTTCAGCCTCTGTTGTCATAGTGTATTCCTGGTCATATTTAGTCCACATGATGGCTTCCAACAGCACACCCATCGTTTTGGACCGAATAGTAGAGTTGTCCTTGTGTCTCTAAAGTTGCTAGAAACGAGTCTACTATCTCCATTGCCTTTTCATCAACAAATTGAGCTACATCATCACCTGCAAATATCCATTCCTTTTCCTCTTTTGCTAGAGATTCTATTTTTATTTACCAAAACCAAATGACTCCTGTGTTTCAAGGCACTACTGTCTTTCTTCAAAGGAAACTACATTGCCCCTTCCGTCATACCTATGCGTATTGTCAAAACTGACACGGTCTTCCCAACAAGATATGGCATACATCTACACATAATGCATCTCACAAAACATCATCTTGATATGAACCTATCTTCACATCAGCTTTACATTCTTATCTCTCTGTAATTTCATGCCCTTTTACTAATCGAGACATCTTATATTGCTTTGTGTGTTGTAAATTTCAAATTCAACTTATATATGACTTCCAAGGTTACCACATCAATAGTACTTACACTATTGACTAAAACATTACAAAATTTACCTTTTTTTTGCATTTGGTTTTGAAGATATGCATTTTTGACATGGCTCTTTTTGCTTCCTTTGTCTTCAAGATTCTTTTGAAAATGCTCTTGGTCTCTTGGCTGCAAGTGAACCTTCAGAAGTTGCCACATGATTCTCTTCCCTCAGCTTATCATCCTCTACATTTGGTCCATATGAGAAGAGATGTCGTCTTCTTCACATTGCTCGCATACTAAGCTATTTTTAGTTGAATTCTACTCAGTTTTTCTTCAACTTTCAAGGAAAATAGATTTTCCTCTTTGCCTCGTATGTGATGTAGGAGCATCTCTCCAAGGTGCAATTTTTGGTGTCTTTGATCAATTTTGGTTTGGAATGATGGTCTTAAGTGTTCTAGGAGGTCATTAGAGTCATGATGTGATGTTTGAATGAAGTCAATATTTCAAAAAATTCAAATGCTATGTTTCCCTCGAAAAGAGATATTTTGAATTTCTAGTGAGTCTAAGCCATTGTGGGCTTGTTTAAGAAGTGTTTGTGGCCTTAGGTGGTCAGAAGGTCTTGTATGTTGTTAGTCATGTTAAATAAAGATTCCCGATGTGTGTGTGAAGGGAGCAAATGATGTAGTTAAGGGTTACAAATATGTTTTTTATGGTTGGGAACTCATGACAAGTGCTCAAGAAATCAGATAGGGTTCAAAAGGGTGTATTTTAGAAGGAGAAATTCGAAGAACCAAGTTACTTTGTGCATGGAGAGAGGCTCGTTGGAAGAGCCTTGGAAGAGAAGATTTTGGAAGGGAAGTATAGAATTCTAATAAGATACTCTGTTTTTGTAAGAAAAGTTATAAATTCTGTGTGTGGATAGATATCTTGGTCATGAATGTAGGCTTTTCAATGTGATTAAGGTATGAATCTATTGATTCTTATTGAATCTCAAGTATGCATTAGGATTTAGTAAAGAAGGTACCCTGTTTGAGCTCTTAAAGCCATGAAGAAATTAATTACAAACTGTGACAGTGTGTTTCTCCCAAGAAAAGGAAATTGATTGTTATTGGTGAAAGTTCTTTAAACATTGTTGGTGATTTCTCTATTGATAGGGTGGATGACATCTCAGGGAAAAGGTGTGAATGCGTTTAAGAGGAGTTCTGTCATTATTTGAAGTTGAGTAACCTTGGAAATTAAGTCACTGTGAACCACAATTCAGGAAAGGTATCTTTGAAGTCTTCCTTGAAATCTCGTTGTCTATTTCCTTGACTGATTGCTCAGACAGGAAGGTAAAGTTATTACAGACCTCTGAGAAAAGTTTTGGTCTTTAAAAAAATAAGTTTTGAGCATTTTGTGAAGAAAAGGAAGCCTCTCGGGATATGGTGAAACCCTCTTAGGGTTTGGAAGGGAAAAGAGTTTGGAGACTTTAACCCCTCTTTCAAAGTTCAAGACCTTTAAGTAATGCTCTTAACATGTTTCTTGAGCATATTAATGAAGATGGAGAGTTAAATAAATCCTTGAGAGATCATTGTAGATGACAGTGAGGATCAAACCTGTAGGTGGTTGTTTAAGAGGTTAAGTTGCAAGGTGATTTCAACTCTTGAAGGATTGAATCATTAAGGGAGCTTGAAATTGTTATCTTTACACCTTCCCATTTGAAAATTTGCAAGGTTTTGAATTTGATTTCCCTAGTTTATCACAAGTGCACAACAGTATTAAAACTCAGAGTTGACACAGTTCATAAAAGGCTTAATTAGAGAAAAGGAAACAAGAATTGGAGGACATAGACACTATACCAAGGGCTCAAATTTTGAAGTAATCATCTAGATTAAGCAAGGATTAGAGATCAAGGATAAATAAGTCATAAGAACATGTCAGTGAGTGGAAAAGCGTGTGACAGTCTATGGACAAACTGTAGGTGACAGTTTTAAGTCTACTTGCAAGAAAAATTCTAAGGAAAGAAGGGTCAAATGGTCAAATCTAACTCTGTAGCTTTGTATAAGTCATCAACTCGGAGTCGAAATCCATACTAAAGAAGAATTAAGCCCTGGGTAGCTATCAATTGGTGGCAATTTGTGACAGTCCTGTTCTAGTCTGTGAGTGTTGTTAAGAAGAGTTGATGCAAACTTGAAGAATTAAGCCTTGTAACAGGAATTAAGTCTCATAAATTTGTACATAGAACCTTCAAGGTGTAAGGATGGTGTTTTTAAAAGGTTCTGAGGGTTAAATTCATTCCAAGAAGCTACAATTCTTACCAGTGGGTGTACAGCCCTTACAAAGGACAACAGACCTAATTCAAGGTCCTGGAAGGTTGGAATTTGAGAAATTTTGCAAAGTAAGCTATCCTAAAATTCTGTATACAAGAACTGAGGCCTAATGGGTATCCAAGAATGTGCTAAGCTTGTTGAATGAGTCTGTGAGACAAAAGTTAGGTGAGGAAAACAAGAAAAGCAGGGCTAGTAGGGAAGAATTGTCCTATAGAAGAGAAACTAGTGGAGAAAAGAGACCTACACTAAGAATTGAGCCAAGATATTTACCATACACCTCAAGGAGGCCAATGGGTGCCTAGAACAAGTCTCAGTTGGTTTTGGGGAGTTGTAAATTGCTCCCAACGAGTTTTCACTATTGACTTGCCCTTAAGAAGCCAAAAATGGCAGTTTTGTGAGATAGAAGGGATATTGAAGATATTGGTTGATTTGAACAAGTTTGACAGTTGGATGAGTATGATGTGAACCTAATATGCATGGTGAAATGTTTGCCTAAGCCAAATTTATCTTTTAAACCAAAAATTGCATGATTTAGCAAGATTCTTGACAAGAAGAAGCAAGTTATTGTTGCAAGTTTTTGACAAGTTTGAATAATTTGCTTGATTCTAACATTGAGGGATGGTTATGTTTGACGATGCTCTGCATCAGTATGCAACCTCACCATGCTCTATTCATCCTGAATAGTCAATCTCAAGCTAATCACATACCTTGCAACTTTCTTTTGATCAGGCTCACTATCGGCAGACCTTATCATAATCTTGTAAGATTCCTTTGTATAATCTTTCACCTTTTACTCTCTTTGCCTCAAATTCTGCACATTCTTGGGCAGTGTAAGTTTGTAATCCGAAGGAAGAAAATTTCCCTGGAACTTGGCTACCCTACTGTCCCATCTTGTGATTTTTATTTCCCTCGTCTATCTCTCTGTTTGTACTTCTTTCCACCCTAGGACTGCACAGCCTTTTAACTTGGTCTGAGCTACCTTTACTCTCATGAGTATTTAACCTTATCAAGGTATTCTTTCATTCTTACATCTCAACCTTTGAATCTATCATTTCCTCAGAATTCAAGGTCCCTGAAAAGCTTGGAGCTACGATTTTCATTCCTGTTCCAACCTTTGATATGGCTGTAAGAATTCTTTCCTCTTTTCATCTTCTGGTTCAGTATCTTACATTTGTACTTATTCTGCTCTTGGCTCTTCTTCAATGTCACTCTCATCTCCTCGCACAAAATGCCTTCGCATATTTTTTTCAACAAAGTCTAATCTTGTTTGTATGGTTCACATCAAAGTTACTTCTTCCGATTTTCCTACCATGTTAGCAGCTGCTAGTCCTCTTGTTCGGAA
The DNA here is from genome assembly GCA_018340775.1 of Taxus wallichiana var. yunnanensis. Classification (NCBI taxonomy): domain Eukaryota; kingdom Viridiplantae; phylum Streptophyta; class Pinopsida; order Cupressales; family Taxaceae; genus Taxus; species Taxus wallichiana. The sequence continues at coordinate 237,838,512 of CM031238.1, read as the reverse complement.
ATTTTGAAACACCAAATACTCAGGCTTGCTGCTGCAAATTTTGCATACATCACCTCTTTTAAATTAGTAGCTCAAATGGAACAAGGAATGTTTTTGTATTAAAAATAAAGTCTTTAGGCCTTCTCAAAGCCATGCATTGGATTTCTCACACACAAAACCTCTTGAATACGAGCATTTCCACTTGTATCAATTTTCTATGAGCCAAACATATCTAAACAAACTTACATTAGGCTCAGAAATCCTTTCTTCGGCTAAAACACTTAAAAATTTATTTCAAGCATTTAATCAAACAATTGGGCTAAATTTCACAGCTCAATTCCTCTCTATATTCACTTGAACACCACAAAAGGCTGATATGCTTACTGTCAGTGACGAAAATCCATTTGAAATCACATTCCATAGCTTCATCGGATTTCTCTAATTGCTCCAAGCTTTATATGGTTAAAAACGCCTCATTTCTTACTTTGTTTTTGGCTGTAGTTTGTTTTCTCTGTTTTTGCAATCAAATTCTCCTTTCCTGTGCTTTCATACTTCCATGGGCATCGTTTAGACAACCCTAACCATATAAAATGAACATCCGTCTCCTAAAGCATGTTTGCTCTCTCTCCGACATGTTTTGGCTGGTTTTCAAGTGTCTGTAGCTCCCAACCTGTTTCTTCTTTTCCAAAATGCCTTTTGGCACACCATGTCCATGCTAAAACTACAAAATCCGCATGATAATTTTTATTGATATGGACCAAGAATTTCAAACCTTCCCCATGCTAAAAAAATCTCTTTCAAGGCGTAATTTCAGTTTTTATAGCAGACAAGCTCTTTTAGTAGTTTGTAAGTTTCAAGAGGCTAATGGCTCTCCCTCAGCACGACTGAATTCACTTTCTGCCTTACAACACCCTCCAAGGTTTCGCTTATATTTTGCTGGTGCTCATGTTGTTTCAACATGCTTTGTCTGCTTGCAATTCCTTTTGCTGAAGAACCTTCTCCACTTGTGATGTTTGCAATACTACCAAATTCATTGAAAAGATTGTTAATTTGCCACAACATTAATTTGTGGCCTGCTATGCAAATGGCCCATTAACCAGCCTAAAACAAATGTGCTCTCCTTCAGAGAATCCATCACTCTTGTCGCTGCCTTCTCCATATCTTGGCTATCCAAAATTTGATCATAATTTGCAACATCAAATTGACTGGCCGTCACCTTCACTTCAATTTTTAAGAGAACTTCCGTGTCTCGCTCCCTTGCCCGATCAAATTGAAACATCAAACAATGTGTCAGCCTCTGTTGTCATAGTGTACTCTTGGGTCAATTTTAGTCCGCATGATGGCTTCTAACAGCACATCCATCATTTTGGACTGAATTGTGGAGTTCTCCTTGTGTCTCTAAGGATGCTAGAAATAATGAAAAATCCCTTGTGGGATACCACTTAAAAATGCACCAAATATAAAAATTGCAGCAAAGTAAAATACTGATTTTTACCTAGGTTACCGGAAACGGCATAGAAGGCCTCGGGAGCGGGTATGGGAGCGGCGAGGAGCGGGAGCGGCCAGGCCTGCGATTTCGCTTTTTTTTCCTTTTTGGCCCGATTTCGCTTTTTTTTCCTGTTTTGGCAATTTTTTCCGTTTTTGGATTTTCGGTGAAAAAACGCAAGTATGGAAAAAAATTGCCATTTTTGGAAAGGGTCCGGGGAAGATGTAGCAAAAACTTGGATGAGCCATAACTTTCATTCTGCGGCTCCGTTTGAGGGTGTCGTTTTCTATAAAAGTGTATATTTTCTCGAGCTCTATGCATTGATGGCGATATTTTTCTTATTTTCATAAAATCCATTTTTGCACCTTTTTGGACCAAGCAACTTCTTGCAATCTTACGAAAGAATCTTCGAATTTAATTTTATTCGTTTTGTATATCTTGTACATTATTATAAATTTATAGTTAATAGTAGTATAACTTGTCTTTTATCTTGTTTTTCATATACATAATATGTGGTTTATAATTAAATTCCTATTTAGAAGGTTGAGATTTATATATTTTTAATTTTTATATAGTTTTGTATTTGCCGTATCCTACGCCGTATCCGGGGTCAAAAAAATTTTTCCGTTTCGCGTATCGGATACCCGCTCCCGCTCCCGTATCCAAAGCGTTTCGGTAACTTAGATTTTCTGAAAATGTCCAACTAGGACAGCGAATGGTATTAAATTGATATCACACAAAATATTTGCCCACAAAGTGCATGAAATTTTGAGGGACGCTTGCAACATGATAATAATAAACACTATTGAAACATTTTTGGAATAATATATTGCTGCTTTAAAAAAAGTGAGAAAGCCCTAGGCGGCTGGTAAACTTCAGAGGTTCGTAACCCTCTAAATACAAGAGCAAAAATAAGGGTCTTTGGAAATAACATTAATAGATACAGGCAATAATGTTTCCACCTTCAGATCTGACAACGACCGACTAGAAAACCCCCAAATAAAGGTTGCAAGTCACCACACTTGGAAGAGGGGTCGGTAAATGATGGAGGCGCCTTCAACGAGCTGCCACGCCCTGCCCAAATGGCTGTCGTGAATCTGATCCAGGAAGCCCACTGATTATCTTCCTCAAATGCCCCGAAAATCCTCGAAACCCTTCCTCTGAACCCTCTGGAAATATCTCTGTAGCACGGCCCAGAAAGCGGCTCCAAAATGACAGACTAGGGTAGATCTCTCACTACCGAAGAATGCCCTGCTAGCTAGGGACGGGTCTCTCACCACCAAAGCTAGGGTCCCTGTGGGATTTGACTCCACAAGCTATAGAAACGCAACAGCAGCAGCTGCACGAGGAGGCTAAAAGTATGCAACAAAAAGTGTCTTTTCTTCCTTCCCCATCTCCTTATATACTTTTCCTTGGCAAACGAGCCCCCATAACCCTAGGCGCATTTCATTCCATGGAGGGGCCACTAACATAAAAGTAACTATAGTTACTTTTTTCCTTTTTTGAGTCGCCATGTCCAAAAGTGACCCCCAAACGCCAAACTAGGATATTAAAACCACGGGGCCCCTTCCCAAAAGCTTCCAGCGTCCACAGCCCCCCGAGTCTGACCACGTTTTGGACCCAACTTGGCCCTTGGGCCATTTGGCGTAGAAAAAAGGGGACATTACAAATAAGTCTACTATCTCCATTGCCTCTTCATCAACAAACTGAATTATGTCATTACCTGCAGATACCCCTTCCTTTTATTTTTTTGATAGAGATTCTATTTTTATTCTACAAAACCAAATGACTCTTGTGCTTCATGACTTGACTGTCTTTCTTCAAATGAAAGTACATTGCCCCTTCCATCATACCAATGTTTATTTTAAAAATCTCCCGTGTCTTCCCAACAGGATATGGCATGCATCTGTATGCAATGCATCAGACAAACCATTATCTTGATATGAGCCTATCTTCACATCAGCTTTACATTCTTCTCTATGTAATTTTATGCCCTTCTACTAATCTAGATATCCTATATTGCTTTGCGTGTAGTGTAAACTTCAAATTCAATTTATATATGACTTCCACAGACACCACATTATCAGTGCTTACATCATAGACCATAACATTCCATAATTTATACTATACTATTATCAGTCAGCAAGCCATACATCTACAGTCATCTGAGCATAGTTTTAAGTCACACATTGAGCTTAATTCTCAAGTACAAGGTCCAAAGTGAATGTTGCCAAGTGTTAGGGCTAAATCAAGGGCTCATTCTTTATTGTGTATTTATTTTTGCTTGTGTCTCACCGTAGGTTTAGGAGAACTACATGAAATATAATCCTTCCTCGGAGTAGTGGTAGGTAGTGCAGCACTCATTCACCATGGGGGTGAGCTAAGGTCAGTCCGATCCAGTGATGTTAACCTTTTTTGCAGGGCAATACGCAAAAGGTAGGGCTTGAACAAAGGAGAAATGATATTTGATTTTGTTGCAATCATTGCAGTATTCCAAACTAGAAAAGGGGATTTACAGACACAGTCAAACCTGCACAAAAAGGGTCAGCAAGAATAGATTTACAAAATATAGGTTCGTGGGCCTTTCGGATGCCTTTGGATCCATACATGTCCTGCATAGACACATTTGCTGATGGTATTGTCCAGGCTACTACGAACCCGTTCAGCACACATTTACAAACTTAAGTTTTTTTAAGCACACATGAGGAGTATCCAATCAAAAGGCAGTCATTTGAGCTTCTACTATAACAAAAACTATTAATGTTACCGCCCCTGATAAACAAGCTTCTTTCCCAGATTCTGTTCAGGCTGCTGCACAAGCAGCTGCAAAGAAAGCAAAATTTGAATTGATTAGTCTGGCATCAAATGCAGCATATTTATCAGTAAGAATAAGATGGGCAATGTGTCGTAAATGTAGAATCAATGCAATCATGGAGGGCAGGTTGCTCGTGTTGTTCTAGAGGACGATCCTTCACAAGCACCATTGGCCATCTCGAAAGAGGAGAAACCTATTAATTTTAATAATGGAAATGCATCTCGTAAAAGTGGAAGTGCTTTGAAGTTTACGTCTTGCCGATAAAGTGTGTGATTCATTGTATTATCTTTCCCAAGGATATGAGGATGCAGAATCAATCTCCAGTGCACTCTCTCCATTTTTGCAAAACATTATCCAACCTCTTCTTGACACAATAATTAAGAATGATGCAAGTGATTTAGGCTTTGAGCACTGACATATAAGACCTTTGGAAATGGAGCTACAGTCAGATGGCAAAAAAAAATGAGTGAACCGCAATGGGACAGCCATATGGTTGCCTGAAAGTGTTTATTTGGATATTTATTGCTTCTGATTACACCATATATATTATTCTGCAATCTGTTGATCAAATGACGAACCTTTTCTTGAGAGTACTTGCATCATTGCATATCCAATTGACACTGTTCATGAGGAAGTGATGCATGCAATAGAACCTCTGAATATCTTACAGGTGTGAAATATATTATATGCAAGATTTCTACCAATATCTGGAAATGCAACATTTAAGGTTTTGCAGTGTATCAGGTTTCTGCCATCAAAAGGTAGGTCATATGGGCAAGGAATTCAAAGACAAGGTATTGCATATAAGGGATGCCATCATGACTTGGCTTCTTAAAGATTTATTGGGTAATCACTTAACGCTGATCTTTTAAGGGTCCAATATTCTCAGGTTTCGAGATATTGCACTAGTAATTGAATGAATTTTTAAAGCTATCTGATCCATGCAAAACCCATGCTTCGGAGTGCAGCAGCGTTACCATCAAAGTCTGTAGGTGTTGATGATGAAACAATTGAATACATTAAACAGTTGCACAAAGGACTTCTAGAAGTGTACTCAAGGTTTAAGAAAATCACCAACGACAGAGTTGTTGATACATTATTCAGGTTTCAATTCCTCAAAGTGAACATATCAAAAGAACAATGACAACATTACAAATGTTGCTGTTAGGATTCTATATGACTTGGCTTAAACTATTGGAAAACGTGCACAAGGAAGAAATGAAGTGAAAGTGCACACGCTGTCATTGTGTGTCGGACGGTTTATTATGTGAAAGATGGTTACAAAATGGTTGCACAGTTACAACCGTTTGTTAGTTAATATTTAACCAACAACTAAATTATATGTCTTGTCAAGAATTAATTATTGTAAACATTATTAATTTATTATATTATTATATGAGTTTGGTAACTCATTAATAATAGAGATAAATATTGTTATACAAGTTGTTAAAACAACTCGTATTATGAAGTCCGTGGTTAGTTTGTTAGACCCGTAAATCCATTAAATGGGTTATTTGTTAATTGTACTTCCTATTTAATAGGAAGTAGTTTAAGCTATTATATTGCCTATATAATAGCTAATGTATTTCATATTGAAATATATGAGAAGCTTATTATTCTGGCTGCGTACAATATTTGTTCTCCAAGATTTGGTATCAGAGCAGTGCTCATTCCTATCATGGAAGAATAATGGATTATTTAGGGGGAGTCATTTAGTTATTCGCCCATGTGCATTGTTTTTATCATCAGCATTGTTTGATCTTTGCACCTGAATAGTTTTGTAAGAAGATATTTGGTGCAACGTTTTATGCATAGAAGGATTTGGCGCAGACCTTCTGGATGAGAAAGTGATATACATGGCCATGGTAATTTCAAGATCTTAGGAGGAGCTAATAAAATCAGTATTAATGCTCAGCACACATCCTCGTGTATAGATCTATCTTAGAAAAGTATTGGAGATTAAAATGCCATAAAAATATCAGAAGAGTCGCGTAACAGCGAGTTACATGCTGAGTTTATAGTTTTCCTCGCACCTGCATAGCTTTGTTGTGTTCTCTATTATTTCCTTGGACCACTTGTAGCATCCCTAGGCATTGTGTGGCGTGGTCAACTTGGTTCATGGTTGTTCAAAAGACTTGACATTTGGCTAAAGATTGCACGCGGAGAGGAATAGAAAGAGGAGTGGATGAAACTTCAAATAGAGACAAGCCCACGCCATCATTCGCATCAGATTCTTTACCAATATTCTTAGATAAATGCATGTTGGAGGTTGCATCAAAACCAACAATCCCAGATCTTTGCATAGCCATCATTCAAGACTGTGTGCATCTTGCTTCGTTTCCGATCGAAGATCCAACAGTGTCTAAGATCAGCAGCCCTACAGATTCGCCAAATACTCTCAAATCCAGACATCATCGGAAACCCTTACGGTGAAGTACATTTTGAGTCTAGAAAATACCAAATTCCACATGCTTGTCAACCCTCCGTCTATCTTCATGTGAGTTTGATCGATGTGCCATTCAAATAAATTAAATGTTTTTACCCCAAAAGGCATTCCCCAATGGTAAAGAGCCTACGGTCGTTCACAACATTATGTTAAATTTGACGGGTGTCTAACGGGCGTTCAAATGTTTTCGCTGTTTTTTTGTTCTTAGTTGTTTCGTGGAAACAACGGCAGTTATGGAACTCCCAGTAGTTGTATGCTTTGGGAGAAATTAGTTTATTTGTGGGCGTTTAAATGTTTTTTCTGTTTTTAGCCGTTCCATATGAAACAGCAACAGTTGTGGAACTCCAGTAGTTGCATGCTTTAGGAGAAATTAGTTTATGCACGAACGGACAAAACCCCCTCTTTACAAGAAGGAAATCGTCGATACTACCGAAGACCTCGAATTCCTACTGCACAAGTAGGATTTTTTTGTATTTCTTTTGTTTCTAGAACGGTTTCATGAATTTATAATGTTGGGGGGGGGGTGGGGGCGGGGGGTTGTGTAGGTGAAACACAAGTGCGGAGCCCGGGGATAATGTTGGGTAAAGATGTGTTTAGTCTATGTATCGAGCGCAGCTTCGATCAGGCATTCATCATGGGTTTGATCATCGTTCTCAACCAAATCGACACCAATCTTCCTCTGGTTAGAAAGGTTGTGGAAGAATTCAGAGGATCCGAGGCTGCAACAACACCGCAGCCCCAGGTAGGCGACGTTACATCTCAACCCGTCAAATGATTTTGCTTTCCGTGCTCGTCAATTTTGACTACATTTTCTGTATCTGTGCACATCTACCTATCAATTGGTCGGGAAACGATTTCATTACTGGATCTCAGCTTTGTAATTGTTTAAATTTTGTGTAATATCGTTTTGTTGACAGGGCAGCGGATTGATGAGGTTATTAGTTCATGTTTGTAGCTTTTCTGTTTAGTTACTCTCCCGCTTATGCATTCCTAGCACCTATTCAATACCAACCTGCATTCTAACTAGCTTTCTTGTTCCCGAACCTGCACTTTTATCTGGTTATGACCTATTGTATAGATGCTTAAACTTGGATATCATATTTTAATGTTATTGCTAAAATACATGTAATATTTTCTCTTACTAGCATGTAATATATTAGGAATACTGGCAATCATATTCTGATTGCTTTCTTTGATATTGGCTCTTTTTGACCTTTACTCAAAGAACACAATTTACTGAATGGAGGATCTCCTTTAACAGCTATTTTCAATGAAAGCTATAGTCATATAACAACCAGTTTGGGTATTGTTGCAGGTGAGAAGGATTTTCTTAAGAAAGTTGGAGAGGATCTTCTGGAATCATTTGTTGATCCAGTTGTCATCAGGCATCCAAGGGGGTATACAAGACTACCTAAATTGTCGTGTGGCCTAATGACATTATTAAATATTATTCAAACATTATAACATAACATTACAATAAATGAAATAACTTAAACAAATAAATGAGAGAACAAATTGACACATGATTTAACGTGGAAAACTCGTAAATGGGTAAAAAACCATGAAGAATAATCCACTAGTATGAGAAACATTTATTTACAAATTCCAAGAACTCCTCCCTCCTTCTACCCCTTTTTTACCCGTGATAATTAGATTCACGTGATTATATTTTTCAATACATTTCAAATATGACCCATAGTCATATATAAATAACCCGAAGGGTTATGTCTATTAAGTGATGGGCACACCCGATTTTAATTAATAGTTAGTTAATTTAATAACTAACAAAACCTAATCTATAGTTTATATTTAAATAATAAGAATATAACTATTATATATTATTTAACTATAAACTAAATATTATGATGCACTTAATATTATAGTTCTACCACTCCCCCTTAATATTAAGTGGGGATCAATATGTCAGCATTACCTGTTTGTACAACAAGATTTACAAATCTATAAACCCTAAGGGTTTAGGCTAGCACATGTACTTTCAAGGATTTATAACTCCATCATTTCAACTTACCTTTTGGTACAAAAGGATTTGGAATCCATAAATTAGACATATGATTTAGGCTAAGCATGATTTTGAGACTACATCTCATTGTTTCTCGTGTAAATATTCTTATACCGCATCTTTAGGAGCCTTTTATAACACAAGGACCTCCTTTACAAATAGATGCACACACTAGACTATACTTTCCCCATAAACTCTATCAGTTTACTTTTAGATTATACAAGATCTTTTACAATACTTTTAAACCAGAGTAGAAGTATAGAGGAAGAGGAGTTAATCAACAGACGACCATTAGGAGGTGACATTACATGTACACTCCCCTTCAATGCCAACTCGAAAGGCCAGAGCATTGCACGAAACTTGATACTTCGCAAGCACACAATGACTTCGTAAACAAGTTTGCAACCTGATCTTTAGAAGGGCAAGATCAGAAATCAATATCACCGCTGAGAAACTTCTCGCGAACAAAGTGCATATGTATCACGATATGATTTGTCCTTTGATGCTAAACCGAGAATCTTAGAAGAGCAATACAAATCTGGCTATCACATAGAAGAGGAGTACTTCCTTTAACTTCCATGTGTATTTCTTCCAACATCTTTTTCAGCCACATGGCTTCTTTTGTTGCTTCCATTGCACTTCTATATTCTGCCTCAGTAGAAGAAATGGAAACTGTCGGCTATTTTTTATTGCTCCAAGTAATGGCACCTACACCAAACTTGAATATATATTCATTGTAGATTTACGATCTATCACATCACCAAGCATGGTCAGAATCACAATATCCATGTAAATATGCATTGTTAGATGAAATATAATGTAAACCATAATTAATAGTGCCCTTTACATAACGCAAAATTCTTTTTGCTAATTTCAGTGATCTTGATAAGGTTCTGCATAAACCTTGAAGCAATCCCTACTGCATAAGAAATGTCAGGTCTAGTAATAGTAAGATAAATCAAACTACCTACAAGTTGCCTATATAAAGTAGGATTAGCTTTTTCACATGCAGGTTTAGGATCAAGTTTACATCCTACTTCTATAGGAATAGAAACTGGTTTACAATCAAGCATATTAAATATTTTAAGTAGATTAGTTGTATATTGTGATTGAGATACTATAATAGAATTTTTATCTTGAAATATAGTCATGCCTAAAAAATGATGTAATAAACCTAAATCTGTCATCTCAAAATATTGCATTAATTTTTCTTTAATTTTCATAATTAAAGCATTAGAATTACTAGTGATTAGTAAATCATCAACATACAATACAATGAAAATAATAGCATCTTCTTCAATTTTAACAAATAAATCATTATCAGATGCACAGTTAGAAAAACCAATTTCATTAAAAAAACTATTGATTTTAGAATACCAAGCTCTAGGAGCTTGTTTTAAGCCATACAAAGATTTTTTTAATCTACAAACATATTTTTCTTTTTTTCAACTAAAAGATGTTTCAACTACAACTTTAAATTCTTTAAATTTTGACAAGACATCGGATTTCTTTTTGATGAAATATGACCAAATCATACGAAAGAAATCATCAATAAAAGTGACAGATACAAAGAACCATTAAGAGAGGGAATTTCTAGTGGTCCTCTAACATCACTATGAACAAGCTCTAAAGGTTCGAAGAGTTATCATCATGATGACTATGAAAAGGGTTAGCAAATTGCTTACCACGTAAGCAACCTTCACAAGTCTCATGATTTTGGGAAATGGGAGGTAGACCAGTTACAAGGTTTAAACGAGACATGTCATGCATACTCCTGAAATTAACATGACCAAGTCTCTCATGCCATAATTGTAAATCACTTTTATTAGCAGTCAAACAAGAAGTAGAAGGAAAACCAAAAATACATATAAACCATCTCTTTGAATGCCTTCAACTATAGTTACATTATGTTCATTTTTAATAAACCATTTATCTTTTAACAAAGTAACACTATAGTTATTTTGAGTTAATTGAGAGCAAGAAAGCAAATTCATTTTTAAATTAGGTACTAACAATACATTGTTAATGAACCCATTTGTTACTTTTGCTTTTCCCTAACCATGAACATCAAGAATGGAATGATCTCCTAAATAGATATGTTCATTACATTCACTAAGATCAGATAGAATATCAGACCTAAATGTCATATGCCGAGAAGCACCATTGTCTAATATCCATTCATTTTCTTTTGCAGTAAAAAAAGCGGCATACAAAGCAATCACATTTGATTTTTGGTTATTTTTTTAATTCTTGTTTTGATTTTCTTTTTGAACAGATTTGTTACCCTTTTGAAATTTAGAATTCGTTTTATTTTTAAATTTGCAATCATCTTTCTTATGTCCAAATTTACCACAATTGTGACATTTTCCATCAAAGCTAACTCTAAGGTTTCCAGGTTTCTTATCCTTACTAGGAGGTTTAGGAGTTTGCTTTGTGTTTTTGTTAAATTTAAAGTTTTTATCTTTTGACTTCTGAGTGAGAAGTGCCTGAGAGGCATTCTCCTTAGAATCAAAATTCGTCATTACTTGTTCTTCTGTATTAGAAGAGCACTTAGGGTTTACAAATCTGGTATGTCTTGTTCTATTTGGTATTTAGAATTCAAAATTGAAATGAAATTTATAAATTTTTCATGGATATTTAATTGAACAATAAAATAAAGTAATTTATCATGAATTAAATTACTGCCACATCCATCTAGTTGTGATTTAATATTTTTACTTTTGCTAAATAATTAATCACTTTTTCATCTCCCTTCATGGGAGTTGTCATAAGCTCTAAAATTAATTTAATAACTTTTGACAAACGCATACCTTCATGCATCGACTCCAATTGTGCCCAAGCTTCACTAGGACTCTCAAGGTTTCCGATATGAAGCAGAAAGTCATCTTGTATGCACGCTTCACAAGATAATCGACATTGCCTCTTGTATTTTTTGTTGATATGAGGCAACATTATCAGCAGTTGCATGTCTTCCAGTAGGAGCTCTCTCTGTTCCACTTACAACTGCCCACAACTTGCGAGCCATAAATTCTGCTTTCAATCAGATTTTCCAAATGTTGTAGTTGTTTCCATTCAACATCTGTGATTTGTCAATTGCAAACTGATTAGATCCCATTTGTGTGTAAAATACGATAACAATTAACAAACAAGGATTAAATAAGAGATCGATAGATAAATCCCCCTGTCGTATTTCAATCCTCGTAATTGATCTCAATCACTTTTACGTCACAAATGAGAGAGATCTGTATAAAAAGAATCTATACACAAATATTAGAACGATATCAATAAATTGAATCAAAACATGAGTGAAAAAAATTAGTTTCGCAATAAAATTACGACAACAAAAAACACGACATATAGAAAAAAACTATAATTTTATCATTTTTACAAAAGATCATCATATAGAAACGATAATTTTATAGTTAATTATGACAAAAAAGGTGTATAATTTGATATAAAAAATCTTTATAAAATGATTATATATATAAAAGAATTTTTTTACAAATAACCTATATATATAAAAAAATTGGGCTCTTGCCCATATAATCAACTTGATATGATCAACTCGGTCGAGCTTTTTGAATCAACTCGGTCGAGCTATTTATTTAAACCATATAAACCGAATGCCATATTTATATTCCAACTTATATTTAAACCATATAAACCGAATTCATTTACCACATATAATGCCACAAATTTCCAACCGAACACAAACTTCCAACCGAATGCCACATATTACCATTGCAAGACAGAGTATGCCGCGGCAGCCGCCATGAATGACAAGCCACCGCACCCGCGAAGGGCAAGCAAAAACACGGGGTGGTGTGACCTAAGTCACACCACCATCTACATATGGGAAGGCTTATAAAGCCTTCCCCACCACTATCTCGTCCCCAATGTGGGACTAAAACCCACAACAAGAAGGGGGAGGTCGTGGTAGCGGTGACAGTGGAGGGGCCCGCGTGAGGGGCCACGTGGTGCGTATAGGGAGCGTTGCGCAAAGGGCACCAGAACGTGCCACTTGGCACAAATGTGGGAGGGGTGGTTGGTGGAAGGGGGTCGCTCCAATAGTTAGGGTTTGGGTTTTAAATATAAGTTTTTTTAATATAGTTATATATACATACTATATATAATTTTATAAACAAAAAAATGCATAGAAAACAATTCCAAATGAATTAGTCAAGAAATAGGATAGGATTTCATTTTTCAAACAAAATGTAAAAACAATATTACCAGAGAGACCATATTTTTCACACGACCAATGAAAAAATTCAAATGGCCTATTTTCCCGAATCTTGTCTCCTGTGTACTTTATTTTTCACTTGGAATTTTTACTTGCTTTCTTGAATTCTGCATACATTATAAACTATACAAATATTTCAAATATTAATAGTTCTTACCTTGATTTTGCAAGTTGAATAATTCGAATGATTTTTCACTTCGTTGTGGAGACTCCAATTGACTTCCACCTGTGCAACTAACATTCGAAGAGGGGGAAAGGGGTTATATAATATTTCACCCCAACTACCTAACTTCCCAATGGTTGCTCCTTTTCATTTAATAAGTTAGGTGGTTAAATTAAATTAAATTATCTCGCTCTGGTACCATGTCAGGGCGAGATATTTAATGACATATTATTAAATATTATTCAACCATTATAACATAACATTACAATAAATGAAATAACTTAAACAAATAAATGAGAGAACACATTGACACATGATTTAACATTGGAAAACCCGTAAATGGGTAAAAACCACGAAGAATAATCCACTAGTATGAGAAACATTTATTTACAGTCTAGTAACTCCTCCCTCCTTCTACCCCCTTGTTTTACCTGTGATCATTCAGATTCACGTGATTATATTTTTCAATACATTTCAAATATGACCCATAGTCATATATAAATAACCCGAAGGGTTATGTCTATTAAGTGACGGGCACACCCGATTTTAATTAATAGTTAGTTAATTTAATAACTAACAAAACATAATCTATAGTTTATATTTAAATAATAAGAATATAACTATTCTATATTATTTAACTATAAACTAAACATTATGATGCACTTAATATTATAGTTCTAACATAAATTAGGTATGAATACAGATCACAACTTTACTATAATTTGTCAAAAAGTTAAAAATTCATCATAGTCAATATTCAGAGTTTTGGTTTTGAATGACATATTGTTAAATTCAATGGCATACACTTAATGCATCTATAACTAGTTAGAATGGTGGACACAAGTGGTTATCAAATGTGTTATTTTATCTTAGGGTAGTCTCTGGTCTTTGAATCTTGGCAGGTAAGGAGGGATTGAAGTAAATGACATCCTTTTTGGATAGAGTGGAAGAGCGTGTTCACACGGATGTTGGTCATGCAATCAAGTCTGAAAAGTCGGCTGAGCAAAGCGAGGAATCACAGTTTGAAGAAGAATTGATTGATGGAAGTTTTTATTAAACTTCTTGTTACCATGTTAGCAGAAAAGTTGTTTAGAAACTCTTTTTACTGGCTTCAAATCAAATATTGTTAGATATCTGCAAACCATGGTGTTCAGTATAAAAAAATTCATACCTCCTACAGACATAGAGGCAGTTAGTTCTGTTGACATGGCCATGTTTTATTTTACACGAGTAATCAAATCAGCCATTGGTATATGTTTGTTTCTGGCAAGCATCAATATCTGTTCAAATGTTGTCAATATTTAGCTTCAGTTATGGGGCAAGATTGCATGGATTTGATGTTGTCTTTCCACCGCTTGCTATTTCAAGTTAGTTCCTGTCCCGCCATATAGATGCAATTTATTCACTCTAGGCTAAAAGTCTATCTGAAGGCAACCTGTACGGAGTTTATTTCTGTGGCTTATTTTTAGATAATAATGTTTTATTAAAAACAAGCAATCTATGAAACTTCAATAAACAGTTCAAAATGTCTAACACTTACCATTAAAAACAAGTAATTTATGAAATTCCAATAAACATTGAATGTGTAAAACTTAGACAGTATTGAGTATACCTTTGTAAATCAATAATTCAAAAACGTAGTCATGTTGTCATCTGTGCAGACATGAGAAAAAACAAATTAACCCCATTTTAAGAGATGGAATGTGAAACAATTACTCTTTTAGAAACTGTTTCTATCAGTTTTTGGTTCTTGTCATATATGTTGGTGCACAATAAGCTAACTAATAAAAATGCATTCATTGACGAATATCAAGAATTTGGAGTAGCTCTGATAATTTTATCCCCAATAAAACTGTACTCTTGAAAAAGGGGGCAATTCTATTAATGATATTGACACCTGCTTATCTGGAAAGAGAAGAGTTATGGCCATGATATTGTAACTTAAGTATTAAGATGCATCTAGTTACAATTGTATTGGTTGGATTAATGAAAGGAGAATGATGTTGTGAAGAAGTTATATGTTGGAAAAGTTATGATTTGATCATTTTCAGGGACAAAGATGTACTGTTTCAATATTGTTGTAGGAGGTTCTGCCAGTGAGGCTATTACAAAACACTTCAATCAGGCTTCTTCTACATATATTATGTAAGCCAAAATTATTTTATCTCTCTCTTTTATATAGATACATTTCAAAAGAGTTCATTACTGTGTCTGTCTTACAGCTTCTTGGCTAACAGCTTGGATGGATAATGATTGGGGTTTTAAAGCTGAAGTTTTAAATTGGCCCGGCCATTCCTATTGTTAATCTCATCTGGGCGACCTTCCGCCAGACCTGAAAGGAGTTGACTTTGTTGTAGTATTTATATCTTGATGTCTGTTATCTATGGTATCCTGCTAAGTACCCAGATCTCTCTTTTGTTAGAGGAATAATCTCTGATTATTTGATTCTATATTTGGAGCTTGTTGTCTAAGTATTTGCTGCAAGTACTGAAATGTTTTTTAGTATTTGCTTGCATGATCCCAGGTCATGTTGACATGGAAAAGCATAAATGTAGGTCCAGTATTAATCTTGTGATGAACTTCCACCTGGTTGGAGGATTGAACTGATATAACAAAAAAATTTAGTAGTTGATTATTGTATTAATTTTGTGAAGTCAAGAATGACAATAGTTAGGGATTGAAGTGAAATTTGTAACCAGTTTTTAAATTTGTTAGTACTCGAACAGAAGTGTAACTAGCCTCATGGATGTTAAAAGTTCTTCTTAGTTGTAGGATTGAACTCTTACGTGTCTTAAGACTGGTGTGGTTATGTCTAGCCATGTATGCCTCCACTATTACTATACTCAACACTACCACTCATGATATAAAATTTGCATATGTTGGGGATTGAAGTGAAATTTGTAACCAGTTTTTAAATTTGTTAGTACTCGAACAAAAGTGCAACTAGCCTCGTGGATGTTAAAAGTTCTTCTTAGTTGTAGGATTGAACTCTTACGTGTCTTAAGAAGGCTGGCGTGGGTATGTCTAGCCATGTATGCCTCCACTATTACTATACTCAACACTACCACTCATGAGATAAAATTTGCCTATGTACGGAAGTCTTCATGTATTCATGTTTAGTTCAAATAAAAGTCCACAAAAGGCTACCACTCATGATATAAGATTTGCAAATGTATATGTACGAATTTGTAACAAATTGGAAATGTACAGATAGAACCTTTCAATGTAATGTTTCATCTATATTCCAACACTTCCACTATTAATCACACCCCTTATCAACAATACAAAAAGGCTTTTCAACAAAAAACCAACCAAAAAACCGATGCAACCACCGTCTCAAACACATTGCAACACTAACACAATTTCACCCAAATAATTACAAACAACATCAACTACAAAAGTAATTAACTATCCCTCCAAATCAAATAACACATATTGTTTGGCGTTCACATTGCACTCTACACATGTGATTGCTAGTGTTTAGGTATTACGTAATCCTATTTTAATTTTTTCATTTTATAGTGAGTTGTTACTTTGTTTGTTCAACCCAAATCAAGTCGTGTAAGTCTAGTCTTGTATTTTATGTTTGGTATGTGTTGTCTTATTATAGAGTGTTGTCAATTAAAAGTAGGCTATTTCTCTTATGTCTAAAGTTTAGAACGTGTCTTAGTATTTGTCAAGAGTCATGTTTTGAGTCAATAGTCATTGTGTTATAAGTAAATGTTCAATTATTCATATGTAGGTGTTAATGTGTTCTACGAGCCATTAAGTCATAAAGTCATTGTCATCTTGTTGTTATGTGTTTCGTCTTAAGCGTGTCTAGGTGAATAATAGGTTTTATCATTTGTATTTTTTTTTACAATGGACTCAATTTTCACACTGGAAAGTAAAGATCCAAATGCAGTTGATGAACAAAAATCTCTAGAGGATAGTAGATGGAAAAGAACCAGCACCTTTAGATCCAACCAAATTGGCAGAATGGGAAACGAGGGATGATAAAGCCAAAGTCATTATCGGCCTTGCCCTTTCAGATTCTGAATTACATTATGTCGATTTAGAGAAAACATCAAAGGAAATGTGGGATACTCTAAGCAAACTATTTGGTTCAAAAGCAGTCAATGCAAAGTTTCTCTACGAAACTTCAGTTGTTCAAGCTCAAAATAAGTGATGGAGATACAATATCTAGTCACATCAACGATTTAAGATCTCTTTTGAGACAACTTGCAGAAGTTAAAGCTCCAGTAGACGATGATGATGCAAAAGCTATTCTCTTTGAATAGTTTGCCACCCAAATACAATAACGTTGTTTTCACTCTTGGTCAGATGCCTTCCAACTCATTGGAAGATATGATATCAGCTCTTAGCTGAAGAAAAAGGACTAAGGAAGATGTTGAAGAGGAAGCTGCAATATACGTGAAAAGAAATACAAAAATTAATCTAAAAACAAAGAGGAAATAGAATGTTTCTATTGCAAGAAAAAGGCCATATATCTAAATATTGCAAAGTTCGAGCCAAAGATATTCTCAATGGAAAACTCAAAGCAAACGAGGCAAATATAGTTGAAGAGGATTTAGAATCAAACGGTGAACAAATGAATGAAGAACCCGACTACTGATTAGAAGACTTCTTGTATTAAGTGAATCTTACCAGCGGATGGAGGAAAATGGAGGTTGGAAGTCAAACAACAACCTCTCGTCGATTCTACCAACAGCAGGGCCACGAAATGCTTTAGTGACATTTTTTTCGAGTTTGTGTGTTTCAAGTATGCTTTTGTTTTCAGTGTTCTTGTTGTGATGTGTGCTAAATAAACCCCTTTTCAGAATTTTGGGAAAGATTCATGTTTTTCAGAAAACTCCTTTTGAGCAAGAGATGATTTCAAGGTAGACTCAAGGGATGGTTATCCAGCTAGTATCAAGCTTGTGGATCTTGGAGATTCAAAATTTGGGCACCTAAGGAGGGAGGAAAGTCCCACAGGAACCCAAAGAGGTAGGGAGTATTCCTACATAATTTGGCTCAACACTACGCCTTTACGAGGGTAAAGAGATAATCTATGGAGTTTATACCTGGTCTAAGCAGTGCTTTCAGGAGGTGGTTCAACTTCTTCAAAATATGGTTCTTCGTCGTGTTCACATTAAGGGGGTGAATATTGGGAATTAATAATGTTCACACCAAGGGGGTGAATGTTAGGAATTAATTGTTGTAAACATTATTAATTTATTATATTATTATATGAGTTTGGTAACTCATTAATAATAGAGATAAATATTGTTATACGAGTTGTTAAAACAACTCGTATTATGAAAATCAATGGTTAGTTTGTTAGACACATAAATCAATTAAATGGGTTATTTGTTGATTGTACTTCCTATTTAATACATAGTTACCTAAGTCTCGGGGATGGGGGGACAGGGATACAGAGGGATGGGATTTCCGAGACGCAAAAAAATCCTAAATTTTGGGGACAGCAAGGGAACGGCTCTAAAAATAATACATAAAAATTAATATTTCAATATTTTTAACTTTTTTCAATGACATTTAGGGATTTACACTGTATTTAATGTATTTTAGGTATTTTTAAGATTGTAAATGAATGTTCTTGGTAAAAATAACAGCTTTTTAACAATAAAAACATCATAAAACTTTTGAAAGATTTTTTAAAAATTGGGGACGTCCCTTTCAAGTCCCCAAGTCCCCGAAACATTCGGAACGTCTGGGACGTCACCAAAATCTAGGGGACGGCGTCCTGCGTAACAACTTGATTTAATAGGGAGTAGTTTAAGCTATTATATTGCCTATATAATAGCTAATGTATTTCATATTGAAATATAAGAGAAGCTTATTATTACAGTTGCATACAATATACATTGTCCAAGAAGTCGTATATTTTAATACCCCCTCTTAAGACTTAAACTATAGAAAGAAGCTAGAATTACAATCTTCAAAAGGTTTTGTTTTTTATAACAATTCTTAGACCAAGTAGAACTCCATCAAGTTGCCTCCTAACCCTTGTAAAGGTGTAATTCCTGAGTGAATTTCCCGAGTTCCCGCCCCAAACTCTCGAATTGTTAGACAACCATTCATATTGAGCTACTCCCACAGTGCTCCATCAAGTTGTCGCATGACCCTCGTAAGGATAAATTCAGAGGGCCACATACTCCCGAACTATCAAAACAACCATCCATGTTGAGTTTTACCTACACAAGATCTCTTACTATCTTCAAAAGATTGACTTCTTGGTGTACATATTCATCTTCGTCTTCATCAATGACATCTTTAGCGTCGGTGGCTTGTCAACAAAGGCCACATTCTCTTCTTTCGGATGATCTTTGAGATTGCGTTTGAAAACATCATTAGCTCGAATGCGGTAATTCCAAGTTATATGACCTCTTTTCTTCAATAATAACAATCAACTTGCTTGGTGTCTTTACCTGATTTTTGTTATTATTTCTCATGCGGAAGTATGGTGCACTTTCATGTGAAGAATTACCTTCTATATCGTCTGCAGTTCTCTTTACTTCAGCCATGAGACCTGAAATCATATCTTCCAAGCTTTGTGAAAGCATCTAATTGAGAGTAAAAATAGCATTGTTATATGAAGAGGGCAAATTGTTTAATAGAATGGCTTTAGAGTCTTGTCATCTACCGGAGTTCTAAACTCTACCAATTGTTTAAGAAGAAGTCTTAGATTGTTTATATGATTGGACATTGTAACATCATCGGCCATCTTGAATCAAAATGATTGAAGTTTTAAAGAAAATTTAGCATTCACTACTTTTACCCCAAACAACCTATTCAGGTTATCCCATATTTCTTTGGACAATGTATCTAAATCTATATGATGAAGTTCAGAGTCAAAAAGAGCAAGCCCGATTATAGCTTTCATTTTATCATTGCAGCTTTCCAACTCTAACAATTTAGCAGCATCGGTGGGCGGTTTTTCTTTTCCATCAACTATACCCCACAAATTTTTGTTCATTAATTGCATCTGGATTTGAACTTTCCAGATGTGGAAATTGAAACCAGAATATTTGCCTATTGGTAAGGAAAACTCCATTTTTAATATAAAATAAGATTTAAAAACGAGGCTTTTGCTTTTGCTTTTGCTTGTCGATTTATTTTTAGAGAAATAGGAAAGTTTAATTTACTTTGAAATTTGTGTTGTAGCTTGCAGGCAGGATGTCTCTTTCAAACAATCTAAAAATCTCGACTACTCGGCTATATTTCCAATCACGATTTGACTTTCTTTTTTGCCCTAGGAGTCATGATAGAGTCTTTTTTGCATTGTATTAAAATAGGGAAATTCGAATGTTATGTCTACAAAACCCTGAAATACGTTGAACAAACTTATTCATTGCTGAAATTCATCAAAAAATTGTTCGCGACTCTATCCCTCTCAAATCTTTACGTGTCTTCATTATTCTTCCTCACTGATCGGTGTTTTTATTTGGCGTCGTTTATAGATCTTCATCATAGTATTTTCATTGTCTTTAACAACTATATCGAACTGACTCATGGCATAGGGTTTCATGAACACAAGGTTATAAACTATGAGTCCTTCAAGTACCTCGCACTCTCATACCAATGTTGGAAAACTTGCACTGAGGAAGAAATGAAGAGAAAGTGAAATGCACACATTGATCTTTTTGTGTCCATCATTTTATTACATGAAAGATGGTTAAAAATGGGTGTAGTTTCAATTGTTTATTAATTTAATACTAAACCATCACTAATATCCAAGCCTTATATTTTAATAACGATTGATAGTATTTTGATTAATGCTAACCCTGACTAAAGTATAAGTCTTATAATTTAATATAAACATCATGACCCAAACCATGGCATGAGGGTTGCACGAACTCAAGACTGTTATATTGAACTATGAGTCCTTCAAGTACCTCGCACTCTCATACCAATGTTGGAAAACTTGCACAAGGAAGAAATGAAGAGAAAGTGAAATGCACACATTGACATTGTGTGTCCATCATTTTATTACGTGAAAGATGGTTAAAAATGGGTGTAGTTTCAATGTTTATTAATTTAATACTAAACCATCACTAATAACCAAGCCTTATATTTTAATAACTGTTGTAACTGTTTGTTGATTAATAGCTAACCAACAACTAAAGTATAAGTCTTATAATTTAATATAAACATCATGACCCAAATGTAGAAGCTTTGTCGTGGAAAATCTTCTAAAAAGGTTTTCCCAAGCAAAAGGGAACAGATGAAAACATGATAAAGGCAGCCATTAGAGCTCTAGATGAATGGGTTGGCATATAGGGACCAAATGTACAAAAAGCTTTACAATGGTAGATTATCTTCTAAGCAGGTTCTGCCAACGCATGCTTGTAATCCAAATGGATTGAGATGACTATTCGTCAAGTTTTTCTAAGTTGATTTCATACTTGTCCTTGTGTCAAATGATGATTCCACATGAAGATTGCCAACAGACTATAGGATCATTGGGGTTTTACATGTTTATGATGACAACCAGATTTTTTACCAAGAGGGAATAACAACACTTCCTAAATGTAGTAGTAGAAAAAGAAATGAAATATCCTACCATTTTCTCGAGAGTTGAAAATATTCGCCCTGGTTCAAATTTTATTAGTTTTTGTAAAACCAGGTATGCATAGTTCATATAATTACAAAGCATACAGAACCCAAGTAAAGAAAAAACTAGAACAAATATAAAATTACAACAGAATAATAAGTTTGTACAAATACTAAACATGATTCCTTCTTTGAGATGGGCCAGCATTCAAAAGCCATACCCCTGCAATTGCATTATATCAAGATCGCAGAAGATGGTATAAACTCATAGAGTCATAGACCATACAAATTGTTTCCAAATACTCATATATAAAGTAGTTTCTCCTTTCAATGAGTAAAAGCTTAACTATGTAGAGAGCAATCCTAGGATTTAATATAATCCAGGTTGACTTATAAATTTATTCGATGAGATCCAAGTTCCAAGTTATTTTAAAAATCGGAACCGGACTCAAAAGCGCTAAGGGTTCGACCAAAATCGGACTAAGGCAGGTAGTTCAAAGCTTATGAACCGGTTATACACAAAGTATTACAACTTTAATGAAAACAATAAATTTTAAAGATTCCAAACCATGATTACAAACAATTAGAGACAAAATATGCAAAGTTTGCTCATTCATATACCATGTAAGGGTAAATATAGCAAAACGGCACCGAGTGCACTACATATCCAAAATAAAATACATAAACAATGAGGCTCTAAATGGCATATAGAGTACAAAAACAATATGACAAACTACTACATGTTTGATATCAATCATCAAACTCAACACCACTGCAAAGAATGGGATCCTCATCAATGTCATCATGTTCCTTTGGCTCAGATACATTGGACTCCTCACGGACATCTGCAGTAGTAGTAACACGGCTAGTGTTTGCCATGTCTGGTGCTACTAGTGGTTCATCATCCAAAGCCATCCACCCCAGTCATCGGGATCAAACTCTGCCAAGTGACTCTCCTCTACTCATTTTGAGATCGGATCAATATCATCCAAGATAATGGGATTTGTATTAGGTATCATTCAAGATGGTGGTTGCGCCTTAGCCGGAGGTTGTATTGACTAAACGAGATCATTTAAGCGTCGTTGTTAATATAACATCATTTTAGGGTTAGGGTTGGAAAAAAGTAACTTAAAAGCTAAAATTGGAAAAAAAATTGTTTAAGGCAAAACCTACCCCTCAACTAGTTCAGACCGGTCTACTACAGATTGGCGGTTTGTCGGTTCAAGATCCTGAATCAGTCGGTTCTATATGGAACTAGTCATTGGTTTGGTTTTTCTAATGGTTTGCAAAAAAAATTAAATGAAACAATCAAACCAGTCGAACCAAACCGGAACTGGAACAATTTTTAAGACACTTCCAACACATTAAGCATGCCCTAAAGAAGCATGTTGCCACCATTTTGGATTGCATGCGTAGGATAACAGTACATGAATTTCCCAACTTCTGAATGATAACATGCATGAAATGCAATTTGCCCAAATGAATTAAAATCGTGTTTATGATTGAATAGTAAATACACTACGCTGCACTCCTGTGTACAAATTGTCCTAATGTTAAGGGACATACTTCAACTGTGAACATTGAAATTTTTACTGCCATCTGAATAATGTGACCCCCCAATGGCTAGATCCACTTAATTAGCATTGGTACACTAGGTATCAACAAATGTTGCACTTCTCAAAAGTTAAAACAGAATTCTACTTGACTTTTATTTCTCGAAAACAACCAAGGATGTCCAAATATTAATATGACTTGAATCATTTCTTAGGATAACAATGAAATTACAACAAATTTATAGCTCAATATGCTTAGTTTCTTGCTTAATTGTATATTTACGCATGTTGCTTTTGTGATGTTCTTCTCCAATGATTTGTTGACACCAATTGTTTCGTACTTACTCCTATGAATAGGTTTGAATAGTCATGAGGCCAAAGGTTTGGTTCCATGTCACCCACTTTAGTTTGATGAAACCATGATGGCTTAAACACCTAATTATTAAAAATACATCATCACCCAGACTAAATTCATTGTTTTAACAAAACTAGTGACCATCCATTCAACTCAAAGTTCCACTAACTGCAATTTTACGAAAATAAATTGTGCTCTTCTCTCAAGGACAAGCAAAAGCTTTGTGTGGTGGACAACATATGGAGTCCACGAGCGTAATATAGATATGATGTGCAGAAACAATATAATCAGCTAATACAACAGAAAATTCAACCAGTTCACTACTTCAGAGCTGAACACCAAAAAACAGGTTGTCCTCATAAAATTATTTACGAAAATTATTGTTGGTGGACTTCTCCAAAGGGTTCCTCCATCCTCTGGCATACAAGCAAGTATTTATGAACCATTCAAATAGGTTTATAAATGAGTGAGAGATGAGATAAGATAAGATAAGATAAGATAAAATATTAAATTCAAATAGGTCAATGGGACGGCAACCATACAAATCCAGCCGAGAGGACCAAAAGGTGAGAACAACCAGCAAAGAAAAGAAGGAGAAGAAGAATGGGCAAAAGAGACAATGCAAAAATCAGCAGAAACCAAACACGCGGAAGAGAGAAAGATAAAAGAACAATATTTCTAAATTTAAATTTCACTATGCATTATTATAATCTATGAAATCAGGTTTTGCAATTTTGAGAACCGTTCTCTAAAGAAACTTTTTTTGTAGAGTATATCAAATGGTACTCATTACTACAGGTATTGAAAGGCTCTAAACAAATGCAATCTATTGAGACTTAAGTAAAAAGGACAAGAATTATAATCAAAATATCTACCAAGGTATTCTTTCAGAGATTAAATTCCAAAAATCAGCTCCTAGAAACAAAATTACTAATGAGCACTTTAGTTACATTGGACACCTCTGAAAGAGATCCTACAAACAAGTTTTGAGCCTTTTAATCTTACTACACATGAATCTGTAAAGAAATCAAAGCAAGAACCAATGATAATCAAAATGTAATCTATTGAGATTTAAGTAAAAAGGACCAGAATTATAATCAAAATCTCTACCAAAGGTATTCTTTCAGAGATTGAACTCCAAAAACCAGCTCCTAGAAACAAAATTACTAATGAGCACTTTAGTTATTGGGCACCTCTGAAAGAGATCCTACAAACAGGTTTTGAGCCTTTCTAACATTACTACACATAGATCTGTAAAGAAATCAAAGCAAGAACCAATGATATATATACCTAGATATTTAGTTCACTTGACATTACTAGAATGAGTTGTTAGAAATTAACCTAAGTTACATGGATAGGGAAAACGAGTACCAATACAGTTACAGCATCCAATGAGGATATGGATATCTTGAGAAACCTTTTGCATATATATATATATAAAAAAATCAGAATATATACAAAAATTGAAAGAATTCTTCAAAAACACTTCCAAATATAAGCAAAATATGGGTTCAACAAGCTACTTTCAATAGCTTCAAGAGCTAATGGAAATATAATTCAGGATTAGATCTTGGGGTTCAGAGTTGATACTTACTAATTTGTGCACAGAATTTGCATTATCTATACCATTTTAAACCTTTTCCCTAAACTCATTCACCAGAAAATTGAAGTTCATATATTGTAGTCTAGTCTTCATGCCATAACCCACATCTCATGGTGACTATATTTAGTTGTCATATAAACCCTTATCCATATACTCCCATACCCATTTTCAAAATGATAATCTCATACTCATCCCAGCCCCAAAATGCGGTCTCTTGGTAAAATGCCTAAGGTACATTCTTGTAAAATTATTCAAATCATTCTAAAACTTTTTTTCCCTTCAAAACACATTTATGTCAAAAATGTGGTTGCTATTAGGTTGCAGCCAAACCAATATACCCATTTCATATGAGAACTTATCAAAACACACAAAAGGATTTCTTTTTCATTGGCCTTAGATATCTTTCAAATTTTGTGCCCCTTGGTTTCTAATCATAACCAAGCTCTAGAGTAAACCACGCCTTGCCAATCTTCTTGATCTCTATTGTTCCTTTTTTAGCTGCATAAATGGAGATTGGGGGTCCTCTGCCCTTCACTAAAAAAATCATTAAAATATGCATTGTTCAATTTACGAAGGTCCCAAATTAAAGTTGTGACAATAAAGTTGAAATGCATGAAATATATCAACCCATATAAACAATTAAAATCTGAAAGGAGCAATTACAAAGGGGAAAACAACACCCAAGTTGTAGAAAATCAGCATCTTAGTGACGATAAAAATGTCAAAGAGCGTAACAAAAGTTGCCAACAAACATACAAAGAGATGTACCTGACACTATATATAAAATATAAAATAAAAACTGACCAAAAACTTAAGAGTCCCAAAAACCCCATGAGAAGCAACAGCAGGAGAATGGTAGAAGCCAATCAACTTAAAAGACGGACACAAGTATTGCAATGATTACATGAACCAGCCTTCTAAACCACATCCGAGCTCTCTCTTGCAACTTTAACAAGTAATACAGGAGCATTCCGGCGCACGAGTAATCTGCATCATCCAAAAATACTAAGTCAATGTAATAGTGAAAAAATGACCTTAAGTCTTGCACATAAGTAGTCTTGCGAGAAAGGATGGAATTGCGTCTAGGAGCATAAGAGTGAAAGCATAGAGCAAACATAAAGCTTGCACTTGCGTGAAAGTTGGTATTGCGTCCTATGAGCAGAAGTGTGAAGCAGGTACAAATGAAACATTTGCACACAAAGTGCAAGAGGCACAAACAATAGTCTTGCGGACTTGTTGAATCTTTTGCAGTACGTAATAACTTGTGGTATGGCGCATGCATTTGGTTAGAATGGGTGGCATGCAATTTTAGTTGCTTGTGCAAAGAGGAGCTGAAACAACAAGCACATGTCAATTGGATTTTGATTTGGATAAGATGCCACATGTTGCACAGAGAAGACCTTAAAGGTTGAGGACACATAATAACAATCAAAAGTGATGAGTCACAAAGAAAGGTGAATCATTTCAACTTCCATGACTACTTCTGGTACCTATACATACCTTTGGCGAAGTAATTGGCGTGGTTGGCAACCAGAGTAAGAATCTACACAGCCAAATCTAAGAAGAAGACTACAAGTTGTTGCGACCTAAGTGTGAAGAAGGAACCATTGTAGGTTCAAGCAGAGTCTTGCAAAGCCTGCAAGTCAAGGATGGCAGCATTTTGTTTGGATTCCTATTCGAAATCATTGTAATCTTTAAATCTTAAGATAAAAAGAGGGCCATAAATTCATTATTTGTTCCTATAAGCTATAGTTGAATTCCTCCACCGAATAAAAATTACATTCTTTGTGTTTTGTGTTGCATGCTAATCTATTGTTTTGCGCACCCAATCCAAGTATTGGCGCATAAGTACGATGGGTTATGTAGTCTAATAGCATTGAGAGCCAAATCCAGGACCAGACATTTTTGTTCCTTATATGCAACCACCTCTAGGCCTGAAGCTTGTCCTCTTTTATGCGGAGGAAAAGGATCCAATGGGAGCTTCGGTGTTCAGAGGGGCCAGCACCATATGGTTGGCAATGAAGTTGAGAGCATGAGCGCCAAGCTTGTCCAAACCTCATTTTTGATGGAGGAGCATCAAAGCTTATACATAACAAAGTTTTGGTTTTCAGTTGGTTTTGGCTTGGAATAGGTCTAGGGAGTCTTTTCTAGTGTTTTTGTATCCTTCTCAATCTTATTGAGTCCCTCCATGTGTGTTTAGTGGCCATCTTGGAGTTTCCCTCCAAAATGAGCATTTGAATATTTGAATTTATAGTTTGGGATTAAAAGGTGTAATGCTATGTGTAAAGTGATAAAAGGATGTAAAAGGTCATAAAGGACCTCATTTAATGTATCTAAGGTGTTTTCACTCCTTAAGCAAGGGTCACCATGTTGTGGTTAGCCTCCACCATGGTTAGGTTTGAAAATTAGTTATCTCTCTCACCTTTTAGGTCATGAAAGTGAGATATTCGGTGATGGATGGGAAGAAGAGAGGATAGTAGAAGGATTAGAGGTTCCAAATCAGTAGGGAGAGCCTTAAGAAGCTAGGAAACCTGTTATACTAAGCATGGAGCATTGTAAAGAAACGGGATTCTTGTGTGTATAGTGAGAGGCTTCTTGTACATATGAATAAGAATGAGTTTTTGATGATATTTCTATGTGTATTTGTAATGATAGGTTTGGTATTGATGTGTTAAGGTGGATTACAATCAATGAGGAGCTCTTAAAAATTGATCATGATGCACTAGTCAGGTTCTTGTATTGAATGTCTTGATTGTGACACACTTTATTGTGTTAAGACAGGTGTTTGGTGTTATTGCAATTGATGAGTAACTGTGCAGGTGTTTGGGATATGTGAAAGAGGTTTCTTAGAGTGTTGACCATCATCTAAGCCCTATATCAAACAAGGAGACAGGGATCTTAATGCAAGGTATGCGATTTGCTTGTATGAAGTGAAGGGTTGATGAATGATATTGTTAGGAAACAGGGATGCCAAATAAGTTGTGGAGTCTGAGATAAGAAGATGAAGAGAGATTAGGAAGGAGGAGTCAGAGGCATGGAGTCGTGAAACAAAACCAAAGGCTTATAGTTCAAGACTGTGTAGAAAAAAAGGTTCTTAAGCTAGAATAAGCAAAGCTTATTGTTGTGGCTAAACAGTACGGTTTCAGGAGGTGAAGTCTTAAAGAGAAAAGTCGAAGGGGGTTAGGACAGAGCTTAGAAGGTAAGATTTAGGGTTTGAACTAGTGATTTGTTCAAGATATGGAATAAACTTCCTCTCGGGCCTGAGAAACCCTAATTTAGGGCTTAAACACTAAAATTGACATAACTTGAGATTTAATGGATGAAAACTATTGAAACTTGCTACCTATCATCTGAGCAGGGTGTATTAAGAGATTTTCTTGGTTTGGGGTATTATGGTGTTGTACGGCCTGAGTTTTCCATGACAGTCTCGTTTTCAGTGCAAAAGAGACCTAATTGAGGAAGAAATTGTCATTGTTGTGTTATATTCCTTAAGGAACCTCTTGCATATTTGAGGTGACAGTTGAAAGAGCAGAAAGGGTGTCTAGAAAGTGTATTTGTTCTTTGAGAAACCAAGTTTGCAAGAAGTTATCAAGAAAAACCAAGTTAGGCAGGGCTACAAGACTGTGCAGGCAGAGTTAAGGGTAAACAAGTCTCATTTGCAATTTCTTTGAGTTCTCAATATTGAGAGAGGTCTGTGGATATATTATCATCTTAGTTGATGGTGTGTTGAATGGCTTGAGAAGTAATAGGTAGTTTCCAGGACATGTAAGAGAGTTTCTACATGATAAAACCTAGGAAGAACACTAAAACAAGGTACTGTGATCAGAGAAAGGCTTGCATGAGACACTAATTCATTATTGCATGAATAAAAGTCATGAGTGAAGGGGTTTCAAGTAGAAAGGTGGACTCTTTAAGAAATTTACTCAGAGAAGGCAGGGTGTGAGCTCTCTAGAGTCTTTTAGACAGGTAAGATGAGGACTGACTGTGACAGACCCAACACACAGTCTTGGACAGAGTAAACAATCTTTGCTCTATTTTGATAAAATTAAGTACTTTTGATCCTTGAAGATGGTTATAGGAATTGCTAAGTCTGTGACAAACTAAGAATCAAAGGTAGTGTTATCCCAAATTCGCCCCGGCAAATTTGGTCAAACACGACCCCGCACATAAAGAAAATCTGAAGGGGACGATTCAAACCCGCGAGCTCACATTCCAGAACGACAAACAAGGGGACAGGCAAGCTTGACTCAAGGAGCGCAGGGTAAAAATGAGTCTGAACGACACAAAAGAAACCAGAGGCCCAAAGGAGGCAAACACAACCCTGCACAGGAAGAAATCGAAAGGTCGTTTCAGTCAAACGAGCCCACACTTCAAATCCAACAGACAAGTTACAGGCAGGCTCTACAATGGAGTAGCAGGTCGGGGAAGAGCAAACAGTGTCAAAGAAAACCAGAGGCTCAAAGGAGAGAAACAGAGAAAGGCTCAAAGTCTTCGGGCTTTACAAATAAATCCGAGCAAGCCCAAATTGGCTAAGTATGGAAGAATCAGCGGAAGCTTCCACATGCCTCATTGGCGCTTATCCAAAGGTTAAGTCCAAAGAGGAGACCCCAAACAAGCGCCAAGCTTCCACGTGTCCCAGTCAAAAAGGGACAGAGCGGGCCCAAAATGACTAAGTATAGAGGACCGGCGGAAGCCTCCACGTGTCCAAACGGCACACCTTCAAGGGTCAAAGCAAAAGGCGTTTCCCAAACAAGCGCCAGCCCTCCACACGTCCAAAGTCAAAAACGGGGACAAAGCTGGTCATTGAAAAGTCCAAGCTCGGGACGAGGCCAACGGAGGGTGCCACATGCCTCAAAGGCGCAAATTCAAAAGGGGCGACCCAAGGGCCAGTCTCAAACAAGCGCAGGGTCGCCGCATGTCCCAAGTCTGAAATGGGACAGAGCCGGCCCAAAAAACGACTAAGTATAGAGGCCAGCAGACGGCGCCACGTGTCGCATCAACGCAACTTCAAAGGCGAGGCCCAAAAGGCAAAACCCAAACGAGCGCTTGACTCCCCATGTGTCCCAAAGTCCGAAAAGGTGAGGACGGCCGTTGAAAAGTCCAAGAGCCTGCGGAGGCCTCCATGTGTCTCGACTGCGCAACTTCAAAAGTAAAAACTGGGAGCAGTTTTCAAATGAGTGCGAAGCTCCCACGTGTCTCAGTTCAAGCACAGTGTCTCTGCCAACATAAGGGACTTAGGTAAAATACAAAGGGAGCCCGAGGAGCTCGCGGAAGCCGCCACGTGTCAATCCGGCGCAATTTCAAGAGCATAAGGAAGGAGCCATATCTCCAAGATGCACGAGGCTGCCACGTGGACCCTGTATGGATAGACTCTTTAAATATTAAGCGCCCAACCCGAGGAACTTCAAATGGCCATATCTTTTGATTGGAAACTCAGATTTGGGCGGGAGAAGACTTTTTGGAAACGTCTCAACACCCTCTACATGCCATGGAAGCATAAAATATTATTTTTAGCAGGCTTTGGTGGGTGAAAATTAGGAAAACATCTTTCGGGCTATTAATGCAGAATCTGATTGCTTTGACTACCAGATTAGATTTGATTTGATCCATCGTTCTCCTTCTTCAACACGCCAAACAGTAATCGAGACAGACTTGACAGATTGTAGGCGGATTTCCAGGTGGCATTGGTGGATGGTGGTTGAGCTTTCAAAGCAAGATTCAATGCATATCTTAGAGTGGTTGAAGCAGGATTCGAATTTTCCCTCCTCTCTCTCTTATTCTTTCTATATATTGTAAAAGAGGGGCATTTTCAAACGATTGTTCATCTTTTCTCTTCGTTCCCCTCTCTCTCTTCCTTAGGGTAGAATGCAGAGTCTAAGCCTCCTTTCACGGCTCTGTAATGGCATTTTCTTGGCTCTTGCCCACTCACGATGTACTATGTGAGCTCATGGACCAATAGAATATGTTTTGTGATGCATTTTGTCCATCCTTCCTTATTTTGTTGTCTCTTCTCGGCTCTCGTCGTTGCAGGGTATACTCTGCATACTCTGATGTTCATTGCAGGTTCTAGGAGTTGTGCTTAACGGGTCTTGAAGTGGTGTTCTCTGTGAACTCTATCTCTGGTTTGTGGTGCATCTTGTCCACCCTCTCCTCTACTCACCTCTCTCCACTTCAGGCAGTTGGATTCGTGATTGACCACTTCCTTTTTGGTGTATCACCGCTTAGTGTAGGCTCTCTTTCACCCTCTCTCTCTCCTGTCCCCTTGGAATGGTTAGATTAGGATAGGTTAGTTCTGCCTACACTCGAGTAGCTTGTGGCAGGTAGATTAGGAAGCAAGAACCGGCTTTCTCCGGAGGGCCATCTCAGGTTTGCAAGTCCCACAGCTTGAGAGATGGTCCCATGTTGTGCAATCACACCGAATGCCCCACTCACACACGAGTCCATTTGGGGGTGTTTTGATTCCGCACTAACGGGTAGGGAAGATGATCAATGAGATTTAGAAGGTGAAATAGGGCAGAATTAGTGATTTGTATAGTCAAGATATGCTTCTTTGATCCACATTTGCTATGAGAGATTGGTTGCAGGGTATATAATGAGTTGGGCATATGCATGACTAGGACTAAATAGAGTTCAAAGAGTGGGAGATCATATCCATTTTTGGAGGAGTGAGAGAACACGGTGACGAGTTAGAGGAGCCTAGTATGAGTCACGAAGATCATTGAAAGAGAAGTATAGTTAAAAACCATTTGAGAAAAGAGTTACTAGAGTCTTAAGGTTGCGAGGGAAAGGTCGGTGTTCTTAAGTGAAGAAGAAGCCTCAAGAGGACAAGGAGAAGAGAAGTTTAGGATAACTTCCAAGAACTTTGTGAATGGAACTTAATCCATGACTGTGTTAATGGTTTCTAAGCCAAATGAATGCTTTCTAATTCTGATTTTTGAGTTTGTATGAACAGGATTGGCATAAGAGTGAGAACAAAATGTGATGATCGAAACATCAACCTAAGGTGATGATTGAGTCTTATTCTTAGAAGTACATGAAGCATTTGAAAGAATGTCATACATGTTTGGTCTTAGGCGCCTTTGGTGGGTTCATTCAACCATTTAGGTAAGACCTTGTCAACCTCTGCATCAATTTTCCACCTCAACAGAGAAATTCTCAAACACGAGAAGAAGATCCTCCTTCATTCCTCTTGAAAATACAATGGCATACGAAATCAAAAACTATTGGTGGTTTAACTAGACGGTTCAAACACGAAGCAAAATATCTCTCAATTCATCACCGGAGTGGCGCCGCACAAAATCTCCTCTCTTAAGATCACCTTAAGAAAATCAAGGGAAAAAATAGTTAATGACATTTCAGTTCTTTAAATGTTCAGTTAAGGCCCATTCTGCACTAGGATCTGCTATTGAAGCCATAAAATCAAAAAAGAACAACCTCAGGGAGAGTAGAAGAATAAGAGCATGCAAAAGGAGAACATAAATAGAAATACGAACAATCGCCACAATGGAGCCCTTGGGCAGCAAGTGTCATGTCCAAAGGGAAAATCTTCACTTGTTATGCATACAAGGATAAAGATTTGTGCACCTCTAATAATAATGCCTTTTAAATCCCAAGATGACAAGACAATTAAGTTAGGGGTGATCACCTACAAGAGAATGTTTGTCTCTCTAAGAATGATATCTTCTAGATCGGCCAATTGATAACTAGCATACTCATGAGAGTACCCACTTTGTCAATGCCACGATTAACAAAGAAATTGGTTACTCTATTATTGTCGCAAGCACATGTTACCATCATCGACTGAGTGAGCCGAGAGACAAGTGTAATGTCCCCTTTTCCCAATCGAAGACCTTTGGCCCATTTTGTCAACCAGACGGCCAAAGGAAAAATATAAGGGTGACTTAAGTTATAATAAATTATTATAAAGTGCTATAAAAAATAAAATAAAATAATTAAAGCACTTATATTAATTTATTTAGCTTAGTAAAAATAAATTGTAATCCCTATGGAAAATATGATTTGCCTTAAGGGGCAAAAGTCATTGTAAAGGGATTTATTATATTTGATTCCTCCTAGAAAGGATAATGAAGCCTAGGAAAGATAAAAACATAATTAATTTATGTATTCCCCCTAGAGAAATGCGACTTGTACTAGGAGGGAAATGTTGTTAGGAAAAACATTTAATATGGGAAAATATTAAATGTTTGCATAGGGAAAATCATGTGAGCTCATTGGCTGGTTTGGAGGTTGGTTGTTGGCCCTTTTCTTTTAAAAGGGAAGTCGACTTGCCTCTTCCATAACGCAGATTTTTATATGATATTTTCTCTTGCATAGAGCTTCAGCTTTTGCATTAAAAATTCTAAGGACGAAACCCCTTATGAATTCTACCTCTTGTGGACGAAAACCCTAAGAGTTTGAGAGGGTTTTTCACTCAGAAATTCCCATTGATTGTAATCAGATTTTCAGAATTATTTTCAGTCATTTCCAGCAGTGTATTTTGAGGGTATTTTGGAAAATAAATTGCAGCAGTTCTTCTATTGGATCGACCCAGTTTGGGACTGATTTGGCATGTTCTTTGAGGTATTTAAATCTGATTTCTATTGTCAAATCATCTACAGATTTTTGTGAAGTGAAGCAAAACAATTTTATAATTTTTAGAGGGTTCTCACAGTGGTTTTCAAGCAATTTTATAATCAGATTTCAGATCTGATTTCTGATCATTTGTGGCTTCTAAAAATTCTGATTTTAATATATTTGGGCTTCAAAAAATATGGCAATCAATTTGTGAAAAGAATATAATTTTTTGAGAGTGATTTGCATTGGTTTCTCATCCAAACCCTAGTCGCATTTCCTCTATTTAAATCAGATTTGCCCTAGCTTTATTGTCATAGCTATCGAAAAGTATGTGTTTATATTTGTGATGGGAGAAAAATTCATTTTTGGCAAAAAGATCTATTGGGGATCTTTCAACAAGATTGCAAACTTGAGTGAGAATCAATTACAAACGCCAATCCTAATAACCTGTACCCAACATGGCATTTGACTATGACTTGTGAATCCCCTTTCATTGTTAAGCAAAGTCGCCTATATGTTTCGGATATGGGTGCAAATAGGAAGAATCCAATATGTGGATACAACGAACTTTTTCTGCCCCAAATACAGCTTTGGATACAGCAGTACAAAAATTATATAAAGAATATGTAAACTCTAGCCTGATAAAAGGAATTAACCACATGGTATGTATATAAAAAACAAAATATCCACAAAACAGTACAGAAAGTTTTTATAATGCCAAATGAAACATCACGAATGTCATCATAAATATTAAATTTTATTATTAAATCACTATTAGGTTTTGCTTTGTTTATAGGAGAATGCAGCAGGGTCTAAATATTCACACGATCATTAAAACAGAAGATGCATGTCTTGATGTCAAGAGCTAATGATCTTAATTTCTGGTTTTATAGTAGCACAAAACTAAAAAATCATATTTGTGGAGTGATTTGAATTTACTCTCACAATTATTCTATAATGTCCCCTCTGTCCGCATAAGCCTGGGCGAAGACCTTTGGCCCTTTATGTCTACCCGACGGCCAAGGGGAGTTTTTAAGGGTGACATAACTTTATTATTTTATTATATTGTGCTATTGTTTCTAAAAAATAATAATAACATGAAAAGCACATATAATAAATGATAAAGTTAATAATAAATTAAAATGTCAAAAATACAATTAATTGTATTAGAAAAGGGAAAGTGCGACTTGCCTTAGGGAGTCATTTCTTGGGAAAACGTGCCAATCAGCCCAAAAAGGAAAATGCGACCAGCATAGGAGAATGAAACATTTTGATTGGCCGATTTGAGGGTGGTAGTTGGCTGATCTCCCTTTAAATAAACAAGTCGACTTGTATGGGGGCATCCAGATTTTTATTATCATCTTTTGCATTGCTAAGAGCTCTGAGCTTTTATCAGAAATTCCAAGGACGAAAACCCTTGTGAATTTATCTCTCATGGGACGAAAACCCCAAGGGATTGAGAGGATTTCACTCAAGAATTCCCAGCATTATTCACCAGATTTCCAGTGTTGGGATTCGATCGTGTGTGTCGGGAGATTTGAAGGTGTTTTGCAGTGATTTTCATCCAGCAGTTGGGTCGGCCCATTGAAGCAGTCCAGCAGCGAATTCAGAGGTATTTTCATCCGAAAATATTTGTCAAATAATTGCCATCATACTATAAACTAATCGCTGTACTTTTTATCATTTTGAAGTGTATTTTTGAAGATTTTCAAGCTGAATAATAACAGACTTCAGATCTGATTTTCTGGGCCATTTTGGACTGTAATAAGTTCAGTTTTTATGTAAATCAGTCCCCAAATATCTGAACAGTCATTAGAAATCAAAAGTATTTTTATTTGGTGTGATTTACATTGTTATCTCTCTTAAACCCTAGTCGCACTTTCCAGATCTGCACTAGGAACTTGACATAAAATACACAGAAATCTGTATTTGCTGTTTTTTGTTTGACTAAGAATCATTAGAGTGTAAGGGGATCCTCCACGGACGTGAGCGACCTGATCCAGATGCCCTTTTCAGCGGAATGATCGATTCCCATCAGGAAATGATTCAGACCATGAGACAATGATGGAGAATTTGACTATGGATAGGGCAAGAAATCGGCATGATAGAAGGGAAAGATCTGCATCCATAGCTAGCAGCCACAGAAGGCACAGCGGGGTTCCTACAGAAGTGGGCAGCGTAAGAGGTTCCCCTCCACGAGATAGGAGATATACAGAGGAAAGGAGACCCACGAGGACTGCGGATCGACCTATGCAGCCTAGATTCCTACCAAGGGAGGAGCCGCCATTAGTTGAGGACCCACTTGAAGACATAGCCTTTCAAGATAATGTAATGGTAGCTCATGATGAGTGGAGAGCATTACCGGAAGAGGTACGGAACGCCTTTCCCCTCCACCAAGATTGTATGCGAAGCGGGAGAGCTTGAAAGCTAGGCAAGCACAGAGGCCTAAGACCCAAAGCAGAGAATGGAAGCAGTTACCAATAAGGTGACCCTTTCCACCTTCGATGGCAGTGGAAAGATTAGTGCCAGGGCATGGATTCACAAGCTTGATACATACCTCACTCTCAAACCTATGCAGGAACAGGAGGCTATTCAGTTTGCTACTCTACACTTGGAGGGAGTGGCATATGATTGGTGGCACCATGGGCTTATCACACAGAGACATGACTTACTACGGTCATATAGGGAGTTTAGCAAGAAGTTGATTGCCAGATTTGACCACAAAGATGTGGAACTATATTACGAGGATCGGGCACGGCCTACGACAGAGTGGGCACATTGATTCTTACATCAACGAATTTCAGCGGATTGCAGTAATGGTTCCCGAGATGCCTGAGAGACGTGTGGTAATGCTTTTTATTGAGGTACTGCATGACAGGTTAAGAGGGTTGGTCAAGGCCCTTAGGCCTACTACATTACATGATGTTCTCTAGATAGCATTAGATTTGGAGACCACTCCCACTTCTTACCAACCTAGTAAGAAGCCCTTCACAAGCTCCAAGCCAATTCAGCGTTCCACTACTCAGCAGAAGAGTGTTCCCCCTCCTCGGATGGATCAGGAGACTCGGAATGAATTGAGAAGAAAGAAACTTTGTTTCCATTGCAAAGATCATTGGGAGCTAGCACTGTTGCCTTGGGAAAGGCAAGGTGCATCTTATTGAGGTTATCTCGGATGCAGAGACAGATTCTTCAGCAGATACAGATGCAGAGGACAGTGGTCATGGTGCACATGAGGAGCAGCCCTAGGTAGAGCTAGGAGATGGAGATGCATCAAAGTGCTCAGTCTATTGCTTCACTTTCTCGGAGTCCCTAGGTATCATCCCTTTCGTGTGAAAGGAGTACTTAAGGGCAATGAGTCGTTTGCTTGATTGATAGTGGCACTACGCACAATTTCCGATGATGAGGATTTGTGATGAAGCGGGGATTAGGTTGAAGAATTTGAGGGGTTTAGTGTACGAGTGGCGGAGATGGCTTTGCTCTAAGCTTCACTAGTCGAATTCCATGACTTATTATCCAGCCTAGGAGACTACACATTGACAGATGATTTTTACATAGTTGGACTTGGAGAGATAGATGCAGTTTTGGGAATTCAGTGGCTTCGGTCTCTAGGGAGATATGTGCAGGATTTCAAATGAATGGAGATAGCTTCAGTTTTTATCGAGAGGGAAGAAGATTGTGCTACGAGCTCTTTCGGATGGTGGGCCTAGAGTTGTTTCAGCACATAGGATGGAGTCTATTATCAGTCATGGAGAGGTTGCATGGGCAGCCCAATGTTTCATTTCATCCAAATCTTCTCCAGATGGTGGACAGCAATTGCATACAGATATTCAGACCATAATAGATAGGCACGGGCAGGTTTTTGGTGATATTCCTCTAGGGAGACCACCAGACAGAGGGTTTGAGCATGTCATAGAGTTGGAGGAGGGTGCCAAGCCAGTGATCACTACACCCTATCGTCATCCTAAGAAATTTAAGGATGAGATAGAGAGGACCATCAGGGAGCTTCTTGATATGGGGCATATCCGTCCTAGTTCTAGCCCATTTGCTTCTTCGGTGGTGTTGGTGAAGAAGGACGGGACGATGAGAATGTGTATCGACTACCGGGCCCTCAACAAGAAGACAATCAAAAACAGGTATCCCATCCCTCGTATTGATGAGCTTTTGGATGAATTGCATGGGGCCATTTATTTTTCGAAGATTGATCTTCGATCAGGATACCATCAGATTCGGGTTCGAGAGGAGGACATCCTCAAGACAACATTCAGATGTCACTACGGGCATTATGAGTTCTTGGTGATGCCATTTGGTCTCACTAATGCACCTGCCACCTTCCAGTCATGCATGAACCATCTCTTCAACAAACAGTTGAGGAAGTTCGTGCTAGTTTTCTTTGATGATATCTTGATCTACAGCAGGACATGGGAGGATCATTTGAGGCATTTAGATGAGGTACTTGGCATTATGGAGATTCAGTCTCTATTTGCTAAGATGTCCAAATGCGAGTTTGGACTTACTAAGATACTGTATCTGGGACATGTCATTGGGGCCAATGGGGTCAAGGTCCATCAGGAGAAGATACAGGCTATGCAGGATTGGCCTCCACCTAGGAACATATCAGAGTTGCGGGGATTCCTAGGGCTATGCGGATATTATCGGAGATTTGTGAGGGGTTATTCAGATATTGCTGCACCATTGACAGATCTCACAAGGAAGGGCGCATTTAGATGGACAGATGAGGCACAGATAGTATTTGATGAGCTCAAGATGGTGATGAGCACATGTCCAGTCCTTGCTCTTCCGGACTTCTCTAAGCCATTCATCTTAGAGTGTGATGCCTCGGGCTCAGGTATTGGTGCAGTTTTGATGCAGGACCGTCATCCCATTGCCTATGAGAGTAGGAAGTTGAGGGAGAACGAGAGGTTGTATTCCACCTATGACAAGGAGATGCTCGCCATCATGCATGCATTGGCGAAGTTTAGACAATATTTGGTGGGAGGGAAGTTCGTAGTGAGGACCGACCATAACAACTTGAGGTACTTCTTGGAGCAGAAGGAACTCAATGAGAGGCAAAGCATAAATGGGTCAGCAGGATCCAGGCCTATGATTTTGACATCGAGTATGTCAAAGGGAAGAAGAATGTTGTGGCCGATGCACTATCGAGGAGACCCCATGTTGCTGTCCTATATTCTATGAGTGAGATTTCTGCAGATTGGAAGTCTCAATTGCTGGTCGAGTATTCGAAGAACACCTTAGCATGTGAGATCATGGATAGCAAAATTCAGGATGGGCGCTACCGGGTAATTTCTGATTTGATTTATTATAAGGGTAGGATTTATTTGGTACCTGAATCTAAGCTTAAGGAGAAGATTCTACATGCACTCCATGATTCTCCATTAGCAGGACATCCAGGTTATTTCAAGACATATAGGCAAGTTAGAGAGAGATTCTCTTAGAAGGGTCTCAAGGAGGATGTTCTACAGTATATTCGAGAGTGTATGACTTGTCAGCAAAACAAGTCAGAGCATACTTTCCCTGCAGGCTTATTACAGCCCTTACCTATTCCAGAGCAGAGGTGGGAGAGTATATCTATGGATTTCATTACTGGGACTACCAATGTGTGTAGGGCTATGATCGCACTTATGCGATATGTGAAGTTGACTAAGTATGAGCACTTCTTCGCCATCACCACGAGTTTTAAGGCACCACAGGTGGCTGATTTATTCTTTAGGGAGGTATTCAGTTACATGGGCTTAGAAAAATATTGTCGGCGATAGGGACAACAGTTTATGAGCACATTCGGCGGGAACTCTTCGAGTTGGCGTGCACCGAGTTGACTCAGAGCACTAGCTATCATCCACAAACAGATGGGCAGACGGAGATTGTGAATAAGTGGATTGAGGGGTACTTGCGCAGCTATGTTTCAGAGCAGCGAAAGCGTGGGTCAAGCGGCTTTATTTGTGCGAGTATTTTACAATACTACGTACCACATGTCCATAGGATGACCCCTTTTCGAGCTTTGTACGGTTATGACGGGAGGTCCTTCGTGGATATGGCGTTTGGAGATAGTAGAGCTCCTAAGGCTCGAGAGTGTTTAGAGGACAGCCAGGATATCCTTAAAACCCTTAAGGACAATATGCAGCATGCCCAAAATCAGTAGAAGGTGTATGTAGACAGGCACACGATTGAGCGATCATTTGAGGTGGGGGATATGGTCTTTCTACGACTCCAGCCTTACAGACAGAGTACTCTTAAGAAGAGTGGAGCGGAGAAACTTAAGCCTCACTTCTATGGTCCATACAGGGTGGTGAGGAGAGTTGGACAGGTAGCTTATGAGTAGGAGTTACCTTCTAAAAGTAAGATACACAATGTTTTTCATGTATCTTGCTTAAAGAAGGCATTGGGACAGCATGTGACCTCTTGAGAGTTACGCCCCTTGGATGATGAGGAAGGCTGGATTTGGTTCTGAGGGACTTCTGGATTGGAGGGAGAGAAGATTGCGGAACAAGGTGATACGGGAGTACTGGTTCGTTGGAAAGATTTACCCTTGGAGGATGCCACTTGGGAGGGTGAGTCTATTCTTGACACCCAGCGTTCTACTCTGAGGCCAAGCTTGTGGGCAAGCAACTCGGGGAGGAGGCTGTAATGTCCCCTCTTTCCGCATAAGCTTGGACAAAGACCTTTGGCCCTTTATGTCTACCCGACGACCCAAGGAGGAGTTTTAGGGTGACATAGCTTTATTATTTTATTATATTGTGCTATTGTTTCTAAAAAAATAATAATAACATGAAAAGCACATATAATAAATGATAAAGTTAATAATAAATTAAAATGTCAATTAATTGTATTAGAAAAGGAAAATGTGACTTGCCTTAGGAGTCATTTCTTGGGAAAAGCAGCCAATCAACCCAAAAAGGAAAATGCGACCAGCATAGGAGAATGAAACATTTTGATTGGCCGATTTGAGGGTGGTAGTTGGCTGATCTCCCTTTAAATAAACAAGTCGACTTGTATGGGGGCATCCAGATTTTTATTATCATCTTTTGCATTGTTAAGAGCTCTGAGCTTTTATCAAAAATTCCAAGGACGAAAACCCTTGTGAATTTATCTCTTGCGGACGAAAACCCCAAGGGATTGAGAGGGGATTTCACTCAAGAATTCCCAGCATTATTCACCAGATTTCCAGGTTCAGTTCGATCGTGTGTGTCAGGAGATTTGAAGGTGTTTTGCAGTGATTTTCATCCAGCAGTTGGGTCGGCCCATTGTAAGCAGTCTGGCAGCGAATTCAGAGGTATTTTCATCCGAAAATATTTGTCAAATAATTGCCATCATACTATAAACTAATCGCTGTACTTTTATCATTTTGAAGTGTATTTTTGAAGATTTTCAAGCTGAATAATAACAGACTTCAGATCTGATTTTCTGGGCCATTTTGGACTGTAATAAGTTCAGTTTTTTATGTAAATCAGTCCCCAAATATCTGAACAGTCATTAGAAATCAAAAGTATTTTTATTTGGTGTGATTTACATTGTTATCTCTCTTAAACCCTAGTCGCACTTTCCAGATCTGCACTAGGAACTTGACATAAAATACACAGAAATCTGTATTTGCTGTTTTTGTTTGACTAAGAATCATTAGAGTGTAAGGGGGATCCATCTAGGGATCTTTCATATTCCTTTGTCCAAAATTAAATTATCTACTGTAAGTGACCAAATAAAGAGTATTTGAGTTGATTGTGCTTGTTCCCTCCTTATCGATTTGTTCCCAAGACGGATAGAATGATCACGTGGAGAATCAAATTGCTAATTTTTTTAGGTTCCATAGTATTTTTATTATAGAAAAATTAGGTCATTTTATGTTTTGATGTTGAAAAAACTTTTTTTAAAAAATAAGAACTTTTTTTTCCCAGATATGCCTGAGAATATATTTGTCCAAATACGTGGACCATCTAGGCCGTGATTCTGGGCATGTCCGCACTAAAGGCAGCTTTTAATCCTGCCACAAGAGCAAAGGCTTGCACTCTATTTTTGGTTTCCAAGGCAACCCCTAAAGAAATGACAATACAAGAGCAAATGGGGCACCTAATAAGTCCACCATTTTGAGCAGAATCCAAGTTTTGAGATGCCACATCAAATTTGTGCTTTCTATAAGCAATTTCAAGGGAGATTCACTTGACCTCCTTTTGAATATCGTCATCAATATTTTAATAATCGAACCGATCGAGGGTCCACTAGGAACCGAACCGAATCGATGGTTTAAAACTTATGAATCCAGTTTACTATAAAATACATAAAATATTACAATTTTAATGAAAACAAGAAATTTTAAAGATTACAAACAATTAGAGACAAAATATGCAAAGTTTGCTCATGTATATACCATGTAAGGGTAAATATAGCAAAACGGCACCAAGTGCATTAGATATCCGAAACAAAATATATAAACAATGAGGCTCTAAATGGCCTATAGAATCCAAAAAATAATATGCTACAAGCTACTCCATGTTTGATACCAATCATCAAACTCAACACCACTGTTAAGAATGGGATCCTCATCCTCATCAATGTCATCATGTTCCTTTGGCTCAGACACATCGGACTCCTCAGGGACATCTACAGTAGTTGTAGTAGCATGGCTAGTGTTTGCCATGTTTGGTGCTACTAGTGGTTCATCATCCAAAGCCATCCACCCCAAGTCATCGAGATCAAACTCTATCGGTGACTCTCCTCTACCCATTCGAGGTTGGATCAATATCATCCAAGACAATGGGATCTGTATTAGGTATCCTATTCAGTAATTGGTTGCACCTTAGCCGGAGGTTGTATTGCATGAAGACGAGATCATTTAACCGTTGTTGTTCCAAACGGGGTCTATATAACATCATTTTAGGGTTAGGGTTGGAAAAAGGTAACTTAAAAGCTAAAATTGGGAA
The DNA here is from genome assembly GCA_018340775.1 of Taxus wallichiana var. yunnanensis. Lineage (NCBI taxonomy): Eukaryota > Viridiplantae > Streptophyta > Pinopsida > Cupressales > Taxaceae > Taxus > Taxus wallichiana. The sequence continues at coordinate 237,795,792 of CM031238.1, read as the reverse complement.
AAAAATGTTTTAAGGCAAAACCTGCCCCTCAACTAGTTCAGACGGTCCAGTATGGAACCAGCCGGTTTGACCGGTTCAATACTGAATCGGCCATTTCCATATGGAATTGGTCATTGGCTCGATTTTTCTAATGGTTTGCATTTTTTTAATGAACCAATCAAACCGAACCGGAACCGGAATAGTTTTTAAAACATTGATTGTCACTACTATTGACCCCCATTATGGGGAAAGAGTGTTGATCTTAATTTTCAGGGTTTACAATAATTTTTCTTAAAATATGCACAAATTTTGGATGTAACCATGTAAAATTCTTGACATGAAGCAAGAGCTGACAAGAAAATAATTAGAGCTTAGGTTTTAGGGTTTACATTTTATTCTTTCTGATATGGGCACAATTTTCACCATTCAGACTGCTCAGAAAACATTATTTTATCTATGCTGCATTCTTGTGAGTTTTTCAATAACAAGCAAGAGCTAGTAGAAAGATTATTAGGGTTATATGCTTAGCGTCTGGGATTTTTACATCTTAAAATGTGAACAAATTTCCATTATTCACAGTTTGATTCATATATTTTTCTCCTAAGGTGTATTCTTTGTAAATTTTCAGAAGAACGAACGAGCGAATAGAATTATTATTAGGGTTTAGGGCTCAATCTTCTTAGTGTGTGCAGAAATTTTCCATTACTTGGACTGGAAAATTAAGAAGGGCTTAGCGTTTTTGTTTAAATGTACCTGCAACTTTCTACTGAATCCATTTCTCGACAATCATTCCGGCTCCAATGCCTGCAACTACGTACGCTCCGTAGCAAAGCAAAGCGTCGGGGAGCGATTTCCGAGAAAGAAAATAAAACTCAGGGATCTGCCTGATTTTTCTGCGCCTTTTAATGGGTTGCGGTTCAGAGGCCAAAGTACCTAATTTTTTCCAGTCGATTACATCTTCTGAACCTGTTTCGCCGCTTCTGACTCCCTTTGTGGGTTCTGGTGCTGCCATCAATGGATTCAAACGTTGCTATTTTACGAATGGTAAGGAAGGTATGTTTGTTTTTTAAATTTTATTTTAACCCCTATATACATGTTTACACATATCAATATGGCTTTGCATATAGCAGGTGGTCTCAAACATTCTCAAGTATTTTGTAGCTAAAAACATGAATATTTTGTAATCAACCGTCAAATTTAAATATTTTATGATAAAGGTTTTCTATAATTTTTCGAAAGAGTGTCATTTTTTTAACTAACCTTTCAAAACAAGCCCACAAAAATTAGAAGCATCTTGCACTTAATAAGCGAGCATAATAATTCAAGGGATCTTTACCTTCGAATCATTTGTTTCTCCAAGTCGTATCAAATATGACTTTACTTAAATGTGTTTCATGCATACAACATGAATCCTAAAGCAAATGACTACTCAGAAAATATCCAAAGCACAATGCAAGCTACTAGCTACAGTAGAAGACATATATAGGAACATAGCCACAAATACAAAGCTATTTAAATATATCATGCAAATTACACCTAGCCTTATGCCTTTTGTCCCTTTATCATTTGATGCAGGGTGGACAACCACTTCTAATACTATCCACATTGTCATCATGTCTTTGTAACCTCTTTCTTCATCTTCGAACACTCTACTTCTAGTTCTATATTTGAATAAATAGTCTGATGATGGGTGTATATCGACACCATTTTACTTTAATAGCTCCATTGACCTATTTTACACATTCATTTGTAAGCTAATATAATTATTTTCATTCTATTGTAATGTCCCTTTTTCAAAATTAAATAATTGTGGATACTCGAAGCCTATTTTTATTATTTTATGAAGGTTAAGATGGAATTAAAAAGAGAAATAGATTCATTTAAGTGGTTCAAGGGTGTTTTTATATTTTAATTGGACAAAAGGACACTTAAATTATATTATTAATCAAAACAAAAAAAAAAAAAAAACTAAAACAATATTACAATGATGAATTTCTATTATGAAGCGCTAAAGATAGAATAATAATTAAATAAAGCATTCTATTATGTGGCGCCAAATATAAAATGTGTTGCATGAGCATTAATATCCTATTTTTAAGATGGAGAGAGGATAAAAAAATTATATTGTTTATTCATATGTTTAGGATTGGGCGCCACCTTTGGAGAATGCCTTGGAAGTTATAAAGGCAAATTTGGGGTGTCCACCTTTGAACTTGTCTTTCTTTAGAAAGTGTCGAATTCGGCAATGTTCTCCGAGAATTTTTTCAACAATATTATTTTCTCCTATGCCAAAATAAATATATAAATATTTGGATTCTCTCCAGCATAATTTGCAACTCTTGTGCAATTGCTAGTATTAAAACAATCCTACTCTTCATTACTATTCACTCACCTATAATCAAAGTGTAGTTAAGCTTATTAATTGAAGAAAAATTATTTTTGAAGGAACATTTTTCTTTCTTGGGCATTGTTAATTGAGCACGTCTTGTAAGCTTGTGAGATGAAAAAGTTACAATTGTCATTATTACTACCATTTTTTTTGTTACAAATTAAAAAATAAAAATGATACAACTCCACACTTTCATCAATATATGGCCATGAGACTTTGGAAAAAAAATTCCATTCAAAAAAGATAAAAAAATTAGATGTGACATATCTCAAATCTAGGTTTGATTATTAAATAAAGTTTGCAAAATATATATCCCAACCATTTTTTCAGACTTACAAACCAAACTATAAATATTTTTTAAGCACATAACCCAGTGAAAGGATGGTATGGTCTAGTTAAAAAGTGTAGACCCCGGTTGTCACGAATCAAATCTACAATTAACATTGAAAAGTGTCAATCTTTAATTCTACAAGAGCTTCGTCGAATACAATAGTAGAATATTTTTATATATACTGCACGTTTCATTATTAAAGACATATATTTTAGGGTTATGATTTCATTCTCATAATATTTTGGGATAAGGGTTTTATTTTCACCCCTCTAAAATGCCCTAATTTTTCCTTGATTGTATGTATCATGCCCTTTTAACAAAGTTTGACTATGAGCACTCCACAATTAACATTGAATAGTGGCAATGCTACATACATTTTTAATATATGAATGTGATACTTTTTCCCATTTAATATATGGTCGATGTTTGTTTTTCGATCCAATCCATGTCCCTCTATCAATTCCTACCATGCGGGGTAAAATACATGCCTTGACTATCGGTAGTGTTTACTTGATGAATTAATCGGTGACATTTAAGAAATTATGTGTGTGTAGGCATGTATGTGTGTGTGTGTGTGTACATGTGTGTGTGTGTGTGTGTGTGTGTGTGTGTGTGTGTGTGTGTGTGTGTGTTTTCATGTGTGTGTGTGTGTGCACTTGTGCGTGCATACGCATGTGCGTGTGTGCGTGCAGACGCGTGTGCATGTGTGCGTGCATACACGTGTGTGTATGTGTGTGCGTGCGCGCATGTGCACGTGCGCATGTGCATGCATGCATGCTGTGCATGCACATGCGTGTGTGTGTGTGTGTGTGTGTGTGTGTGTGTGTGTGTGTGTGTGTGTGTGTGTGTGTGTGTGTGTGTGTGTGTGTGTGTGTGTGTGTGTGTGTGTGTGTGTTAGCTACTATTAAAGATTTGAGAAGTGGTAATTAGTTTTGAATCCTTCAAAGTCGGGTTATTGAATAAATCTAATAGATCGTGATAGATTGATCATTTTATATTTGCAACCAATGAGTAAATTGGAGTCCATAGTTTACCCCGAAAGCGATTATGAAGATTTAATTATTGAGAGGCACCCATATAAAATGTTTTTCAACTTTCTCATTTTGTTTGCTTTTGCATTTACAAAGGTATCAAACCATTGTTTATTGTGTATTCATATGTATCTATTTAGATTCTTAGAGGGATCATGTTGAAAGGACATTGGAGCGAGAATTCATACATTAAATTAAAGGGATTAAAAAATGTATATATTAGTAATCGTACTTTGAGATATTATAATATTTCATCATTTTCATTTTCTTTAATGAGATAGATTAAGCTATCTTAGTAACACTCATCTTATTTACAAAGTTTTTATCTAGAAATTAGCTTTTACTTTCATGAATAAAAATACAAGAAGATTAGCCATTTGTCTATCAATAAGATTGAAGAAGATATTACATAAATTCAATACATATGGCAAGTGCTAAATGTTAAAATGGATATCGTTCAAATATATATATTTAAGATATTTGTACTAGTTTTTAAAATATTAACTCAAACACAACTACTTCCCAAAAAACATCGATATACTTTTCTTTCTGAATTTCGTCAACTCAAACACAATTGCCTCAAAAAAAAAATTGTATTCTTTTTTTTCAAATTGTGTCTTTGTCTAATCCAAGTAACAATGGAGAACAATAGAGAGCCATTTGAACTCACACAATTTCCCTATACATACCTATCAAAATCACTTAAATTTACACATGTATTACTTATACAAATTTACAAAACACAACTATGAAAAAATTCAAACTCATTTCCTTTATCAATGCAAAATAATTTAAAATGTCTAATGGATTTGAAGGCCACACACAATTCAAATGTAAATCCCTTCCAACATGTGCATGCATTGGCCATGTGACATATGATGAAAAATCTATGATAATTTTATCATGCCCACACAATTTAAGATTCCACCATGAAATAAAGAGCACAACTATTTTCTCCTCCAACATTTGTTTTCAATTTTCAACTTGCAAAGATCAGATGGCAATTGGAATTTCGGATCTAAAGATTGATGTTGGTTCTCAAAGAGAGGATATGTTGATTAATTCCAATATCCTTGGTATATAAAGAGAGTGTAGATAGTTTATAAAACATTTATCGATTTTTCCACCAAATATCCCATGCCGCCAATCAGACATTTCATATAAATTCATAAATTATTTCCCATTTCTAAGGCATGAAAATATAGACTCTTTAATTGAATATATAATTTTTCTCACCACTTAAAAGCTCATAATAGTAAAAAATCTAGACACACCATGGATCAATACTCTTGATGAAATATGAAATTTGATATTCTCAAAAAGAAATTAATTTTACATCCCACATTTAGATCCCACTACACAACACATCACACATGTCAATTTCCAAGATTTGTATGTCCATTCACAACACTTAATAGTGTTATTCATATTCAATGAATTATGAATCAATCAAGAAACACATAGGACATGTCGCTTAAGAATGGGACCTAACATGTGTTAATGTTTGACCATAAAGGAGGAGGTAATTCAAGTTTGAGCTTCAACATTAGTGCAATCTAAGATGAAGACAATTAAGCTCACTCGGAGAATAATGACAAGACAAAACCATAACATGTTAATTCCCCATTCCAAGAAGACTGGTATGTTGATCATGTTGAGTGACAATGACATTTTATGTATGGCTAACCACAGGAAAAGTGAAAACTCCTTCATCCTTAGTGACCAAACTATAATTATTATAATAACAAAGTGGCTTTACCAATGTCGATGTTTCATTGACTCTAACTTAAGTAATACATACATCTTTTAATTAGGTTTCAATTGTTATATGGCTAAAAACTTTAATAAAAAAGGTAATATCATAATAATAAATTCAAAAGCTATGACGAAAAAGAATGTCCATGTAGTTGAAAAAGCTTTCAAAAAAGGAATTTTGAGATAAATGATTATCGGAATGCATGAATTTTTACAATCAAATGGATCCTCAAAGAAAGATCTAGTGCAATGCCTATATATATATATATATATATATATATATATATATTATATATATATATATATATATATATATATATATATATATATTGCATCCTTTCCCAAGTTTTGGCTAAAGTTCTACTCCAATGGTTACAAGTCAATATTATGGGAGCAACCTACATTATTATGTAGTGAGATAAAATAAAATACTACACACAAACAAACTCGTAAATAGATTCACAAACTAGTAATTTGACACACATTAAAAATATCTTTATTATTCAAGTAAAACTCACTACTTGCATGTAGTGCCCACTTCCCTTTGACACCTTTTTATACTAATCATGATACTGCTGATTATATTATGGACATGATTATGGACCTTATTATAGTATGATGTTAGATGTTAGATCATGGATTATTGTTGACTTGATTCAGTTATGATGCATGATGATTATTAGAGATGTTTTGGATATTGATGATGATATACTATTTGACATGGTTATATTATGGATGTTGTGCGGACTTGTGATATTTGGATATTGTGAGTAGACCTAGAAATGGAAATCATTTGATGATGATATAATTGTTGATAAAACTATAAATGACATTGTTAGATTACTTTGATGTTGATATGATTCACATATCTAAATGATTTTGAGAATTATATTTATATTATTTTGGATGTTCGATATGGCCGGGAGGCCGAAAGAGGTATTTGTATTTTACAGGTTGAAAATATCACAACAAACATCGGGGATTGAAGACCAACCACTTTGGAATTCTAGATGAATTCAACAAGGTCACCATGGAAACTGTATTTGTTTGTGTGTGTTTGATTGTGTTAGGGATTCCCATGGGGGGGATCACCTTTAAATGTGACCAAGGGATTTTATGTTTTTCTTTTATTTGGTCCCTTTTGTTTAATGTTTGCATGTGTTTTATGTGGTGCACTTACCCCTTTCATTATTTATTTAATGTGGTGTTAATATTATGAGAAATCATGTTGTTAAGTTAATTAATTAAAAGATGTCATAAGAATGTAATTAATATGGTTGTTGGTTATGATTTAAAGTGTTGTAAGAATGTGTAAGTAATATGTAAGTGATGTGTAAGTTAACTTTTGAGTGTGAAACACTCCACCTTCTTGGAAATTTGAATTTGTCCTTGGAGGCTGATTTTGGAGGCTTGTGGGACAAGTTAAACTTGTCTCATGCCTCTTAAATTTACATACCAACCTTGCCTATGGTTGGAGGGTTAAATTTAGACTTTTTTTATGTATTTTTACAAGTCAAGTTGAATGTTGTAATTGCACTTTTCTTACATAATTTAATTTCAGTCCTTATGGGGTATGGGCTTGTTTGAGTGTGTAAGTAAATCTGTCATATTATTCACCCACCTATTGATTATGCATTGGAGAATGAAGTTGACTTATGTGTTGGAGTTGAGGATGTGTGAAGTGGCATCCTACATGGATCCACCTCATCCTCTTCTCTTCCCTCTTCTATAAATTAAAATTCTTTAGCTTGTTTTTGGGTTGCTTCACTTTTATCACTTCATTTTGGGAGACTTCCTTTTGGTTTTTGAGAGCTCTTGCTTTTGGAGAAGTTGGGAAGATTGTTGGATACTTGTGTTGGGTTGATATTTGGATTGCTTGCATTGGAAGGAGCTTGTTGTTTTGAACTTGGAACAAACTCCATCATGGAGAGGTAAGAGCTTGGCTCTTGGAAATGCTCTTCTTTTCCTTTTATGAATATGTAAATGTTGTATGTTGTTATTGTTTGTTTGGCTGGTTGGGTAGATGGCTTAGGGATGGTGTAGGAGAAGACTATGGGGTACTCTTGAGGGAGGCATAAGTTTTTGGGGAGGTATAAGTGTGGAGGGAGTTGGGATTTGGGTTCCACCTTGTAAAAAGAAATAGCTTACATTTCTTTACTCGTTATGGGGTGCCATAAGAGGTTGGGGAGGCATAAGGAAATGTGAGGAATAAGGGGTACTTGGGGGAGGCATAAGGGTATGTCAAGGATTTGAAATGATATGTATTTTGGCATGTTTGTTCTCGGTGGTGATACCCATTTCCCCTTTGGGAGGCATAAGTAGCATCCCCCATAGTTTCTTGCTCCTTTGGCTTGCATGATGAAGCCTAAGTTTTGTTTGTTATGTTTTAATGTGGTTGTAAACTACATTCTGTTTTGGACTATGTTTTTTTATGAATTTGCATGTGTGTGTGTGTGGAAGCCTGTTACCATGAATTAAAACACATTTCTTATTGACTGTGGTTGGGGTTCGAGGGCCAATGAAGAAGGATGGATTCTCCTTTCATTGGATGTATTGGTTGGGTGGATAGCATTGCCTTTCCCATGCCTTTGTTGTGATCAAAATTGGAGTATGATGGTTGGCATGTTATTGTTACGGAGCAAAGGAAAAAAAGCAGTTTTTCTGGTCCCTTGTGAGAGTTTTTTTGTAAAGCCCTTTTTCCCACTTCAAGTGGATGATAATGTAATATATTTTGTGATAGAAAGATGCTTGATTATTTTGTTATGAAAGTTGTAATCCGAAATGTGAAAGTGATGCACTCTGCTTTTCTGTTTTTGAATAAAAGAAAAGAAAGGTTATATCTTTGTAAGTTGTATTTGATCATTGTAAATGAAGAAGTTGTAAAAGAAATCATTCCAACTAAATAGATGTTATTTTGCCTTTACAAAAGAAGTACTATTTATTGAAATATGCTTTGAAATGTATTTGAAATCTCTGTTTGAAAGGAAGAAATGTGTGTGAGGAAAATACAAAACTCTGTCTTTTGAAATGTGTAAAATTGGAAATCAGAATTGCATTTTGGTTTAGAATAGTTTGATTTGAATCAACTAAATGTATTAGATTAGAATTGGAATGAATTCTAATACTTGGAAGATGAAAATGGCAAATAGATCCTTTAAAATTTGATCTCGATTTGTATTTTCAAAACGGCAATTACTTTATCCAAAATGCACAGTTCGAACCTGCAACAAAGAAATAACAAATGAAACATTAAATTGGACATAATAAGATCTAAACGAATTCATCTGGACATTAATACTTAAGAAATTTCTTAGAAAACTTAGTAAAATCGGGCTTAAACCATTTTTTGTCAAAGTTGTAAATTTTCAAATTGGAACTCAATCAAACAAATTTACCTTCCAAATCCATCCTAAATCCATCTAAGAACAATCCTCCATGTCTAATTGACAAGTTGAGAGAGGAAGAAGATCAATTGATTAAAATTTCACAAGTTAAAATTTAATAATTACTTGCCTTTTAAAAGCTTACAGACTGTTTTTCTCTAAAATGACCCTTAAAACTTTATCCAAACTAAATTCTTAAGGTTCCTATGCAAAGAGGATGTCGGGAGCTTTCCGAAAAGTCCTCGTTTGCCAAAATCTAAGTTCCCTAGCAAAACTCTAGCCTTCTGAAGTTCGCAGAAAAGACCAAACTTCATGCGCGCATGCCCTTGCGTGCCCAACGCCTCTTGTGCACGCTCAACGCCTTTTGTGCGTGCCATTACATGCCAAAATCCTCTTGTGTGCCCACATTGTGTGCCCGAGATAGAATGAGCCTCTCTCGCGCCCGTCTTGCGCTCCCATGATAAAATGAGCCTCTTCCGCGCCCGCCTGCGCACGCCCGGAGAAAAGAGTTTCTCCCGCGCCTGAGGAAATTTCTTTCGCACGCCCCGTAGGAGGATAATCTATCTGTGCTAAGGATGAGTTTCTCTCTCTTAGTGTTTTGTAGGATGATTCGATATCTGTTGTAATGGAATCTGGAATTTTGTTGGGAACACCAAAAACAAATTCTTTAACTTTTCCTAACTAAACCTAGGTTATTCTTGGTCTCGAGTGGGGAGAATTTTAGCTGGAGTTACATTGCACATCTAAGAACACTAGATTAAATAGGTTGAATACATTATTATCTTAACCTTAGAAATAGGTGGTACAACTTTGTGTTTGCGAGATAGGAATACTTCCATAAATCAAGGAGACAAACAATAAACAATAATTCCTTCCCCAATGTATTCGTGAGTAAAAAAAATAACACACACAAAAATAGAAGATAAATCTAACTTAGCTTACTTAATCTCGGATGGAGTTTATAAGTGTGAATGCACAAAAAATAAACTAGTTAGGAAATATCCCTAAACCTAGTTCATGTATTCACACTTACAACAACATCCTTCCTTTGTAGAGGGAAAGCATCTTTAAAATCTCAAACCAATTTAAGGCATTACTGCAATATGCTTTTGTTTATGAGGAATAATATTTTTCTTCAATTTTTGAAGAGATTAAATTAGCAAAAGTATTAGAGATTTTAGTAATTTGGTCCGATAGGTTGTTGACAAAGAAAGAGAGATGTTCAAAGTTTTCAACAATATCTCTAACAATTTTCGTAGTTTCTTGAATAGGACTAGAGAACACAAGAGCTCTATCCAAAGCATCAAAAACTACATAATGTAAAGAATCTAAAGTTTTACATTTATTAGCGAAGAAATAGGTAAAGTAAAATAAGAGAGAGAGAGATGTGAAAGAGGAGAAATAAAAATATCAAATTATGTACCAAGAAGAGTGGAGATTAATTTGTATAAAAAATAAAGCGGTCAAAATTTGCAACTCAACAAAAATCCATAATTATGCATTCAAAACAAAATGGTGTATGTATAGTTATGTATGGATTCGAGGATTTCAGTGCAAATATTATTCCACCTATATATAAAAGAGCTTGTGAGTATTAAAGGTTCATCCATGAACTATCATGTTAAATATCACTCTCATAAAATGCAATTTAAATATTTGTCTTCTTACTCTTAATTACAATAGTATTATTTAACTAGCAATTGCATGTGTACAATGTAATGTGAGACCGAACGGTATATGTTATTTGATTTAGAGGGATAATTATTACTTTTGTAGTTGATGTTGATAAGAGGTGTAATTGATTTTGTAAGTGTAGGAATATAGATGAAGCATTACATTTAAAGGTTCTATCTCTACATTTCAAATTTGTTACAAATTCATAAATATACATTTACAAATCTTATATCATGAGTGGTAGCGATTTGTGGAGTATTTTATTTGAACTAAACATGAATACATTAGAAGGAAACATAAAATATCAATACAGTTGTGTAGCATCAATACAGGTGTGTAACATCAAGATAGAGACAAATTTACTAACAAGTTCCCACACAACTTACACTTGAAAAAGCACCATGCGAATATGCAAGCCCTTCCAATCTTATAGGAAATTTCACATCACAGGATCCCACAATATTTTGTACCCATCTTGTAACGCCTACTAAAACACCCGCAAGAGTCTCAAGAACAACCTAGGTTTAGTTAGAAAAATTATGGAATATTTTATTTTTAAAAGGCGTGCCCAACCATTTTCGAAAGTGACAATACCGAATCAAGAGTCTAAGGCGATGACCCAAATGAAAATGGTATTCCATGATAACATAGTATTTAAAAATCTACATTAAACTTTAATGCACCGATTTGATTAGGCAGGGTTAAATCTCCTAAGGATTGAAATTAAATAATAAACTAATTCCTACTAAAGTTGAAAACTCCCCCATGGGGTGTCAAAGGTAAAAGTGGTCAATGAAATTAAATACTAAGGTTATTTAATTTCTACCATGTTGAAATAATTAGCAAGGTCCTATATTAAAAGTTGGGTTTGGAATAATAAATCCTTTATTACCCCATAAAGTGTCCCCTAAAAAAAAGTCAACCCATATTTTGAAATTAAAACTTTTAAATTAAAAGGGTAATTTCCACTCACCCACTCTCCACCTACTTTTTGTAGGGATGAATCTCATCCCTTGGATGGATTAAATTTGGACCCTTGATTAGGAAATAGGCAATCTAACCCTAAAGCATCCTTATGAAAGCTTCTTTCTCATTTCATTTGATTCATTTTCTTTCTTTGGTTTTGCAGGTTGTTGGAGGTGGAAGGGAGGCCATTGGAGGCCATTGCAAGCTCTTGAAGGAATGAACATGCTTCTTTTCTCTTCTTATTTGGTTTATACCCTCATTGGGGTTTCAAAAAGTATTTATTCTTTTTATTTAGTTCATTTTCTTGTATATGCCCAAATGGGCAAATGGGTTTTTGTCCCATTTTCATTAGAGTTAAGATTTGGATTCATGTTTTCATTTAGGTATGAAAAAGTGTGTGTGTGTGTGTGTGTGTGTATTTATTTTGTGTTGTGTGTGTGTGTGTGTGTGTGTGTGTGTGTGTGTGTGTGTGTGTGTGTGTATTCTTGTTTATCTCCTATAATGGGTGAAAACTAAAAATATAAGCAATTATATATATAATTTCAATCGAGAAAACCATATATCTTATATTTTATATCATATGGGGAAAGAAATATGCCTGTTTTTTTTTTTAATGGTATAAAGTGAGTTCATTATTGTTAATTTGGGGGGGGTCTAAACTACCACGGTGGAGCAGAAATTGCGGTGGCAAAGTTTTTGGCTAAAAACTATCATAAATATCCACTATGGTAAATACCCACCACCGTGGCTATAGCAATTTGTTTACTTTTTTAAAAGTTTTAACTTTTATAAACTTTTTCTTATAAATTACACACACACACACACACATATATATTATTATGTTTAATATTATTTCTTTGGCTATAGTTTACATTAGCATATTTTTATTAATATAAAAAATATTAATAGTATATTAATATTAATATAATTTAATAGTAATAAATCTATTAATATTAATATTACTTTAGTATGAGTAATACTTACGATATTAGTATCCTTATCAAGCATTAATGAAATATGGGTAACGGTATTAGTAAGTTTAGAGCTTTTGCACTAAAATTTCTTTCTCCACAATTTAATAGGTATTGTACGGGAGTTAAAATAGATTTAATTTCATTTCCCTTAATAATTTGCAATGGATTTACAATAAATTCTTAAATGAGGATAACATACTAGAGCTAGAACTTAAATTACTTCATTGGCATATCGAAGACTATTTAAAACTTAAGTTCTTTCCATCAACAATACAAGAAAAATGCACTAATATTCTAACTTTTCCAATACATGCCTTTTAAGTAACACAATGAAATTTAATATTTCTTCAAGCAAATTTCCCAACATTCCACAAGAGAGTTTCAACAATATTCCAATAAGTTTTAGAGTAAGAACTACTAACATTCCAACAAGATCAACACACTCATATGAGGTTACAAGCCAAGTGAAAAAGGGGAATAAATTGTCTTTCCTTCAACTTTCATTTCCATCTATATTACAGCCTTAATAATGAAAATCAATACAACTTTCCTTCAAAATCTTAATACAACATCTTGGGAAACCACTTAAAGTGGGTAAAAATACAAGAAGTTTCATTTCTTCCATGGCCATCAACAAGACTCCAATGCTCCCAACACCAAAAAGGTAGCTCCTCCAAAAGTTTGTTTGATTCACAACAAAATAGGGGGAGAGGCAACACTCTCCACACAACCAAGATACTCAATGGAGAAGAGAGGCCATTCTCTCCATTGGCCCCCGAGCCCCAACCACATTACAATGGGAGAAGATTTCAACTCATGGCAACTACTAGCTTCCACAATACTTAACAAATAATTTCACATTCACTCTATTTACATAAAAACAACAACAACTCAACAAGAATAAATCAATCAAAACAACAATATAACAAGGCTTATCAAGAAAGCCAAAAGAGTAAGACCTATGGGGAGGCCACTTATGCCTCCCAATGGGAATGGGTGCCCACCTAAAAGCCTCCAATGCAAAACACAATTTCCCTACCAACTCTTATGCCTCCCTCAAGTACCCCTTATACCTCCATACACTCTTATGCCTCCCTAAAAACTCTTATGGCTCCTCATAATAAGAACAAGAAGAAATGCAAGCATTCCTCATACTAGATGGGGCACCCAACCCTTACTCCCTCCATAAAAAAGTGATCTCTTATGCCTCCTACAAGAAAAACTCCCCATAGTCTCCTCCCACTCCCAACTTAGGCATTCTACCCATACCCAACAAACATTCCAAAGAAACAACAACATGCAACATAACATATATACACACATACAATAAAACAAACAACATATTTTAAACTAAGGTCAAGCTCCTACCTCTCCATGGTAGAGCTTGTTCCAAGTATGAAGTTCCAAGCCTTTCCAAAGATCAAGCAAGCATCCACAAAGCTCCAAAAATCCACAACTCTCTCAAAATCCTCTCACTCTCCAAAAATTTAAGAGACTAAAAATGATTATCCAACCCCAAAACAAGCAACAAGAATTCAATAAATAGAGAAAAGAGAGGGAGGGATGATGTGGCTCCAAGTAGGATGCCACCTCATTTCCTCTCCACTCCACATCACTTGGTCAACCTCCTATTCCAATGCACAATTAATAAGTGGTTGGAGGAATGACAAGAACCTTACACACTCCATCTAAGCCCACTCTCCCAAAGGACAAAATTAAATATTTGAAAGAAAGTGCAATTAACATTTTACTTTTTAACTTCCCAAAACACCTAAAAGAGCCTAAATTTGACCCCCCAACCCATAGGTAGGGTTGGCATGGGCATTTAAGAGGTGTGGGACAAGTTTGACTTGTCCCACAAGCTTCCAAATTTGGCCTCTAAGGCCAAATTCGAGTTTCCCATGAAGGGTAGAGTGTGCTACACTCAAAATTCAAACACACTTCACTCAACACAAAATCCAAGACTAAATCAATTTTAATAAATGAACTCCTTTTAGTCACATCTTTAATTAGTTTAGGACAAATTCAAATTAGCTTAATTAAGACACTACAACCCATGACTAATAAAGGGGTAAACACCAATCCAAAAATATAAATAATAAAACAAGTAAAATTTCACTTACTAAGAGAAAACACATACTAACATAATAGAAAGGGAAAATTAAAACAAAAAAATGTCCCTAGGTCAAAATTTTCCCCTAACCAAATAATTCTAACACACACACAATTACACATTGCCATGGTGACCCTAGTTGGATTCTTCTTGAATTCCGATGTGGTTGATCTCCACTCCCCTGATGTTGTTGTGAATATAATATACCTGTAAAACAGAGAATACCTCCTTCGGCCTCGTGGCCATATTAAAACATTCATGTCAAATATGCAATATAAATTAGAAATCAGCTATATACGAATTAATATCATCTATGCAAGATATGATATCACTTACAATTTCTAGCACATTTCATTTATGTCAAAACGATCATCACATTAATCCAATTATCAAGATCTACTCAATATGACTAAATATATCACATGTCAGAAATACAGATAAATAACCATGTCAAAAGTATATCAATATCGACATCAAATGTCTCTAGTAGTCCATATGCATCATATAAGAATCAAATCAATAACAGTTCAGTATCTCTGATATCTACTAACATGCTATATCAAAACTATAATATATCCATAAGTGCAGACGATAGTATTAAAACAATAATAAAAAAGGTGTCGAAGGAAGTGGGCACTACATCCCCTCCCCTTAGACTCGACTTCCTCTTAGAAGTCACTGGAACAGGTGTGGAAACTGCACTCATAGAAAAGTAGCATCCTCCCAAGTAGCTACAGTCTCATCATATCTATCCCACTGGACCCGAACCTGATCAATCTCTATGCCGCGAAGGCCCAGGGTCTTGTGCTCTATAATGCATATACGGGCTCCACCATCACATGCCCCTGATCTTGCACCTGCAAAGCGGTCCAATCTAGCACGTGAGAAGGATCATAAATATATCTCCTAAGCAAAAACGTGAAACACATCATGGATGCGAGACAAGCTAGGTGGCAATGCTAGACGATAGGCCAAGGGACCGAGGCACTCCAAGATCTCAAAGGGACCCACAAACCTAGGAGCAAGCTTAGAACCTTTTCCATAATGGATAGGGCTCTTATGCGATGTCTAACACGAAGAAACACCTTTGTGCCCACCTCAAAACTACAATTTTTCCTATCTATTGGTCCACATACTTCTTTTGTCTATCCTGCGCCTCCTGTAATCTCTGTTTAATCAAGGTAACCTGTTGCTCCATATCCTGTAATAATGTTGGCCCAAGGAAACCCTGTCCTTAATCCTATCCCAACTAAGAGGTGTCATGCACTCTCTACCATATAATGCCTGAAAAGGAGCCATGCCTATCGAACTCTGGAAACTATTATTGTAGGAAAACTCCACCAAATATAGATACTCCTCCCATCTCGATTGGTGATCCATAACGTACATCCTAAGCATGTCCTAGGATCTAATTCACTCGCTCAGTCTATCCATCTATCTCAGGGTGATATGTTGTACTGAAATTGATCCTCGTCCCGAGAGCATGCTACATGGTGGTCCAGAAATGGGAAGTGTATACAAAGGATCGTAGATCACAAATGATCTTCTACAAAATCCCATGTAATCTAACAATCTCATCAAGATATACTCGTGCCACAACACTAGTTGTATAGGTGGTCTTCACCGGAGAAAAATGAGCTACTTTCATCAATTTATCCACCGTGACCATGATGGTGTCGTGGTGGTATCTCGATGTAGGTAACCCAATGATGAAGTCCATGGAAATGGTGTCCCACTTCCACTCGGTATGGCGTGAGGATAGAGAAGGCTAGCGGATGTTGATGCTCGGCCTTCACCCTCTGGCACTCTAAATAACATGACACAAACAAAGCCACGTCTCTCTGGAAGTCCTCTCCAAAAATACAACTGTCTCAAGGTGGCGTGCATCTTCTTCCCCCGGGATGGGCTGAATAAGGTGCACGATGAGCCTCTAACAAAATGTCTGTCTCAAGTCTCCATCTCTAGAACATATATCCGACCTTGTGTTTGAGAAAGCCATCTGCCTCTAATGAAAATCCATCAAATCTCCCTCAAGGGTCTCTCGTGACTCAATCTCTGCTCTGGCGCAAGGTAAAAATGTCCGAGGAAGCTACTTTGCAAAATCCTACTCCGTAAATTTGTGCCCACTGAGGTGGCCATAGCCACATGTCTCCATCTACTCAAGGCATCTGCAACCACATTCTCCTTCCCCTTCACATGCTCTATCTCCATGTCATACTCACAAAGCAACTCCATCCAACGCCACTGACGAGCATTGAGATTGGGTGCGTGAAGAGGTGGCGAAGACTCAAGTGATCAGTCCTAAGTGTAAATCTCCGGCCAAGAAGAAAATGTCTCCACCGCACTAAGGCATGTACACAACTGCTGCAAGCTCAAGATCATGAGTCGGATAATTGAGCTCATAATATTTGAGTTTGTGAGACTCAAAGAAGCTACTCGCCCTCCTACATCACACACACCCAAGTCCGCTAAAGAAGCATCTGTACAAATGTAGAACTCACCTTGAGGATCCAACACTGCAAGAATAGGTGTTTTCATGAGGCATTTCTTCAATGTCTTGAAAGCCTACTCACATCTATCTGACCATAAAAACTTCTTCCCTTTCCGTTGAAGGGAAGTGATGGGGTGTGCAATCCGAGAAAAGTCTGAACAAACCTCTGTAATATCCTACTAACCCATGAAGCTGCGCACCTTAGTCACACTAGTGGGTGTTGGCCAATCCATGATGGCTCGAATCTTGGAAGGATCGACTGCAATACCTTCCCTAGAAATGATGTGGCCCAAATATCACCTCTATCTGAAAGAACACACACTTCTCCAGTTCCCATAAAGGTGTTGCTCACGAAGACACTGAAGAACTTGGCAGAAGGTGCTCCTCGTGCTCCTCACGCGTATGTGAGTAAATCAGAATGTCATCAAGGAAGATGAGGACAAAGTAATCTAAAAAAGTCATGAATACCCCATTCATCAAACTCATAAACACTATGGGGGCATTCGTCAAGACCAAAAGGCACCACTGTGAACTCGTAGTGGCCATATCTCATACGAAATGCGGTCTTATGAATATCACCTCCGTAATCCTGAGCTGATGGTACCCGACTTAAGATCTATCTTGGAGAAAACTATAGCCCCCTTCATCTGATCAAATAAATCATCAATGCGTGGAAGGGGTAATGATTCTTGATCGTTACTTTGTTCAATTGATGATAATCAATACACAACCGAAGAGATCCATCCTTCTTCTTCACGAAGATCACTGGTGTACACCCCAAAGGGATACACTAGGATGGATTAGGCCCTTCTCTAGAAGGCCCTCGAGCTGCAACTTGAGCTCACATAGCTCAGGAGTAGTCATCGATAGGGTGCTCGTGAGATAGGCTCTGCGCCCAGGAACTAGATCTATATGGAAATCTATCTCACGTGGGGGAGGTAACCCCGGTAGCTCCCCAGAAACACATCAAGCAAACTCTCTCAAGATGGGATGGTCATCAAGGGATGGTCCGCTAGACTCATCCTCCGATCTATCACTAACCGTAACAACATACAACTGACAACCCCGTCGTGCACACCACTTAAGGTGCATAGTGGAGATGGTGCGAATGGAAACGGGTCTCCTAACTCCTGATATCACTGACTCCACTCCAAGATCATCTATGCAAGCAATAGTCTTATGGTAATAGTCCACTCTAGCTCTGTGAGCAGACAACCAGTCCATACCCAAAATGACACCATAAGATCCTAATGGAAGGATTCGAAGATCCGAAGTAGTGGTGAAGGGTCCCAAATCCACTACACACTCCTTAACTAAGGAGTCTATAGAAATTTTGGCTCCAAAAGCCATCTCAACATCCCAACTACGACCCTACCTAACTACCACTAGCCTGCAACACTCTACTAAGGATGGTGTAATAAATGAATTAGAAGAACCGGAATCAAATAATATAGAGGTGGAAATACCACCAATACTACTGTTGTCTCAATCACGGTACTTTGGTGCTTAGCCTGGTGGTTCTCGACCGCTACGTAGATTCGATGACTTCGTGCCATATCACCAATAATAGGCTTTGAGCTTTGCGTCTTACCCTTGTTAGGGTTATGTGAGCAATCTCTCCAATGATGTTCAACAACACCACAACCATAATAGCTGCCTGGTCCTCTCCAGTGGGAAGCAGCTCCAGACGCTACTCTAGATGTTTGAGCTATGGATCCGACGATCGGGCTATGGACACCGAGGTCTTTGTTGATGAGCTCCTGCTGACTGAGCTCTCGATGCACCCTGTGTCCTGATGGGACCTTTAGGAGGAGGCCCCATACTCCGTCCTCTCTGCGCATCAAATCTTTGAGGAGGTTTGTAAGGTGGGCGGGTCTGCTGCTATTGCTGCTACTGTGGTGGCATGAATGAAGCCTACCCTGAACTCTGTCCACCCCGTGGAGGAGGAACTGACCCCTTCGACCTACCATCCTGCTTTTGTTGGATACGGTTCTGAACTCTATCTCTAGCATGTTACATCTTCCCTGTGTCTCCTCTGTAATATAGGCCTTCTCCATGGCCTCTACTAATGTTTGTGGGTAGTGAATGCGCACCGTGCCACCCAAATCCAAGTTCAAGCCCCGAGATGAACTTGTGAATCCGTACCTGCTCATCCTGCATATAGTCGACGTACTAGAGTAGGTCCAAAAATTGACTCTCATACTCGGCTATAGTCATCGATGCCTGATGGAGGTTGTGAAACTCATCTATCCATTGTTGTATAAACCTCCTGGGAAAATACCTGCTCCTGAAACACTCCTCAAATAGCTCCCAGGTAACTGTCTCTCGAGTCAACATGGAGCTTCTACTCCTCGGTCCTCCACCAGACTCTTGCTCCATCCCTCAGAAGATGGATCGCAACACGAGCTTTCGTGTTGCTAGTACAAGGACAGAGCTTGAAGCATCCGCTCAAGCTCACCAACCAAGCCTCTACTGAAAACCTCTGTATCACCTAAATAGTGAGATGGTCGTAGCTTCAGGATCTCCCTGATATGGTCTGCACTGACGTTTGATGACCCCTAGGTCTCTCTGTATGCTCCTCCTCTGTCTAGGGCTCGAGACTTGTCCCTATGTCCTAATATCCTATCCCCATGTCCTCTCTGTGGTGACTCTGCCCTAGCCGACTCTCTGCGTGGAGTTTCTCGCCCCTATACTCCACACTATGTTGAGGGGATACAGGCATCTCACGATGGCTCCATACCATGTCTAGAAAATCATCCTCCCAAGGGCTCTCCGTGTATAGTGGCATTGACATCCTGAAGCGTCTGTAAGATCTGAGGTAGAATGGCCGCTACATCCTGCTCTGGCGTGGTATATCTAGGTCTATATGAAAAGACCCCTCACCTAATCACACCTCTTGCACAGATCAAGGTGAGAGTTAGTTCATTGTTCTAGGTCTTGTTCTAGTTTTCTAAGTTTGTTGTTTCATATAATTATCAAACATTGTGGTTTTCTAGATTTAAAAGAATCAATTTTGCACTAGGTTAAATGTTCATGTTTCATGTTTTCTAGGTGTGCCCAAGGGTCCAAGCTTTGAACCCATGACTCTGATACCAAGTGTAACACCGCTAAAAGACTGAGACTCAAGAACAACCTAGGTTTAGTTAGAAAAATTATGGAATATTTTTTTTAAAAGGCGTGCCCAAAATGTTTTCGAAAGTGACAATAAGAATCAGGTCTCTAAGGCGATGACCCAAATGAAAATGATATTCCATGATAACACAGTATTTAAAAATCTACATTAAACTTTAATACACTGATTTGATTAGGCAGGTTAAATCTCCCTAAGGATCATTTAAATAATAAACTAATTCCTACTAAAGTTGAAAACTCCCCATGGGGTGTCAAGGGTAAAAGTGGTCAATGAAATTAAATACTAAGGTTATTTAATTTCTACCATGTTGAAATAATTAGCAAGGTCCTATATTAAAAGTTGGGTTTGGAATAATAAACCCTTCATTACCCCATAAAGTGTCCCCTAAAAAAGTCAACCCATATTTTGAAATTAAAACTTTTAAATTAAAAGGGTAATTTCCACTCATCCACTTTCCACCTACTTTTTGTAGGGATGCATCTCATCCCTTGGATGGATTAAATATGGACCCTTGATTAGGAAATAGGTAATCTAACCCTAAAGCATCCTTATGAAAGCTTCTTTCTCATTTCATTTGATTCATTTTCTTTCTTTGGTTTTGCAGGTTGTTGGAGGTGGAAGGGAGGTCATTTACAAGCTCTTGAAGGAATGAACATGCTTCTTTTCTCTTCTTATTTCGTTTATACCCTCATTGGGGTTTCAAAAAGTATTTATTCTTTTTATTTAGTTCATTTTCTTGTATATGCCCAAATGGGCAAATGGGTTTTTGTCCCATTTTCATTAGAGTTAAGATTTGGATTCATGTTTTCATTTAGGTATAGAAAGTGTGTATATTTTATATATATGTGTGTGTGTGTGTGTATGTGTGTGTGTATGTGTTACATATATAATATATATATTATATATATTTTGTTTATCTCCTATAATGGATGAACCCATATATATTTATAAAATATAAAAATATAAGCAATTATATATATAATTTCAACCGAGAAAAACAAGGCAGCTGGTCTTATATTTTGCATATAGTCGTATGTACAAAGTATATATAATATGCTTGTTTCTTTTTTTTTTTTAATGGTATAAAGTGAGTTCATTATTGTTAATTTGGAGTGTGGGGGTGGGGAGGGGTTCTAAACTACCACATAATGGAGAGCTAGAAATATGCGGTGGCAAATATTTTTGGCTAAAAACTATCATAAATATCCATATATGGTAAATACCCACCATTGTGGCTATATCAATTTGTTTTTGTTAACTTTTTAAAAGTTTCCACATTTTACCTTTTTAAAAGTTTTGACTTTTATAAACTTTTTCTTATAAATTACATATAAACCTTTATTATTTTTTAATATTACTTTTTTTGGCTATAGTATATTATATATATATATATATTATTAATATAATAAAATATTATTAGTATATTAATATTAATATAATTTAATAGTAACTTAAAATCTATTAATATTAATATTACTTAATAGTATGAATAGTAATATTTTACGATATTAGTATCCTTATCAAGCATTAATGAAATATGGGTAGCGGTATTAGTAAGTTTAGAGCTTTTGCACTAAAATTTCTTTCTCCACAATTTAATAGGTATTGTATGGGAGGTAAAATAGATTTGATTTCATTTCCCTTAATAATTTGCAATGGATTTACAATAAATTCTTAAATGAGGATAACATACTAGAATATAACTTAAATTACTTCATTGGCATATTGAAGACTATTTAAAACTTAAGTTCTTTCCATCAACAATACAAGAAAAATGCACTAATATTCTAACTTTTCCAATACATGCCTTTTAAGTAACACAATGAAATTTAATATTTCTTCAAGAAAATTTCCCAACATTCCACAAGAGAGTTTCAACAATATCTCCAATAAGTTTTAGAGTAAGAACTTCTAACATTCCAATTAAAAGATCAAAAAACACTTTTATTATATGAGGTTAAAAGCCAAGTGAAAATATGGGAATAAATTGTCTTTCCTTCAACTTTCATTTCCATCTATTTGTTTATTCCACATGCCTTAATAATGAAAATCAATACAACTTTCCTTCAAAATCTTAATACAACATCTTCCACTTAAAGTGGGTAAAAATACAAGAAGTTTCACATGGCCATCAACAAGACTCCAATGCTCCCAACACCAACAAGGTAGCTCCTCCAAAAGTTTGTTTGATTCACAACAAAATAGGGGGAGAGGCAACACTCTCCACACAACCAAGATACTCAATGGAGAAGAGAGGCCATTCTCTCCATTGGCCCCCGAGCCCCAACCACATTACAATGGGAGAAGATTTCAACTCATGACAACTACTAGCTTCCACAATACTTAACAAATAATTTCACATTCATTCCATTTACATAAAAACACAACAACTCAACAAGAATAAATCAATCAAAACAACAATATAACAAGGCTTATCAAGAAAGCCAAAAGAGTAAGACCTATGGGGAGGCCACTTATGCCTCCCAATGGGAATGGGTGCCCACCTAAAAGCCTCCAATGCAAAACACAATTTCCCTATCAACTCTTATGCCTCCCTCAAGTACCCCTTATACCTCCATACACTCTTATGCCTCCCTAAAAACTCTTATGGCTCCCTCATAATAAGAACAAGAAGAAATGCAAGCATTCCTCATACTAGATGGGGCACCCAACCCAAACTCCCTCCATAAAAAAGTGATCTCTTATGCCTCCCTACAAGAAAAACTCCCCATAGTCTCCTCCCACTCCCAACTTAGGCATTCTACCCATACCCAACAAACATTCCAAAAAAAACAACAACATGCAACATAACATATATACACACATACAATAAAACAAACAACATATTTTAAACTAAGGTCAAGCTCCTACCTCTCCATGGTAGAGCTTGTTCCAAGTATGAAGTTCCAAGCCTTTCCAAAGATCAAGCAAGCATCCACAAAGCTCAAAAATCCACAACTCTCTCAAAATCCTCTCACTCTCCAAAAATTCAAGAGACTAAAAATGATTATCCAACCCCAAAACAAGCAACAAGAATTCAATAAATAGAGAAAGAAGAGGGAGGGATGATGTGGCTCCAAGTAGGATGCCACCTCATTTCCTCTCCACTCCACATCACTTGGTCAACCTCATATTCCAATGCACAATTAATAAGTGGTTGGAGGAATGACAAGAACCTTACACACTCCATCTAAGCCCACTCCCCCAAAGGACAAAATTAAATATTTGAAAGAAAGTGCAATTAACATTTTACCTTTTTAACTTCCCAAAACACCTAAAAGAGCCTAAATTTGACCCCCCAACCCATAGGTAGGGTTGGCATGGGCATTTAAGAGGTGTGGGACAAGTTTGACTTGTCCCACAAGCTTCCAAATTTGGCCTCTAAGGCCAAATTCGAGTTTCCCATGAAGGGTAGAGTGTGCTACACTCAAAACTCAAACACACTTCACTCAACACAAAATCCAAGAGTAAATCAATTTTAATAAATGAACTCCTTTTAGTCACATCTTTAATTAGTTTAGGACAAATTCAAATTAGCTTAATTAAGACACTACAACCCATGACTAATAAAGGGGTAAACACCAATCCAAAAATATAAATAATAAAACAAATAAAATTTCACTTACTAAGAGAAAACACATACTAACATAATAGAAAGGAAAATTAAAACAAAACAACACATGACCCCTAGGTCACAATTTTCCCTAACCAAATAATTCTAACACACACACAATTACACATTGCCATGGTGACCCTAGTTGGATTATTCTCGAATTCCGATGTGGTTGGTCTCCACTCCCCGATGTTGTTGTGAATATAATATACCTGCAAAACAGAGAATACCTCCTTCGGCCTCATGGCCATATTAAAACATTCATGTCAAATATGTAATATAAATCTGAAATCAACTATATATGAATTAATATCATCTATGCAAGATACGATATCACTTACAATTTCTAGCACATTTCTATTCCACATTTCATTTATGTCAAAACGATCATCACATTAATCCAATTATCAAGATCTACTCAATATGACTAAATATATCACATGTCAGAATTACAAATAAATAACCATGTCAAAAGTATATCAATATCAACATCAAATGTCTCCAGTAGTCCATATGCATCATATAAGAATCAAATCAATAACAATTCAATATCTTTGATATCTACTAACATGCTATATCAAAAACTATAATATATCCATAAGTGCAGATGACAGTATCTAAAAAATAATCAAAAAGGTGTCGAAGGGAAGTGGGCACTACACTTACCTTGAAATAAGCAGAAACCCTAACTTTTGGATTGTTCGAACATACCGCAACACAACACACCTAATATCAAAGCACCAACTAATCTAAACATGGTATTATAATAATTCTAAATATGCACAAACTAAACTCCCAAATGTTTCTAAGATGGCCAAAAAAACTTAGCCACAATAGAAAATCAACTTCAAATTTTCTTTGGTTTTTTTGTTAAAAAGATAGTCTTAATTAAAAAACCACAGATAAGAATAAAGCACACGGTATTAAATTAGGCCCACCTTAAATATAATAAAATCCTTTTAAAATTAAATCCACACCACGTTATTAAAAAAGATAGTCTTAATTAAAAAGCCACGGATGAGAATAAAACACACGGTATTAAATTAGGCCCACCTTAAATATAATAAAATCATTTTAAAATTAAATCCACACCACGTTATTAAACCTACCCGCTTACAAAAAAACTTAGCCCACTTTTTGAAACGTGGAAAACAAAGTAATTAAAATTTGTTAGAAAAAAGGGAAGGATTTGATTAAAAACTAAAAGAAGCGGAAAAGCTAAACGGAAGCCAACGGTTTGGAGGGAAGCGAGAACGAGTCCCACGGAACCTCAATGGCACGGGAAGGAGAGTTGCAGGTCTCAGAGAAGAATGCGCTGGAGCCAAACGTAGTGTAAGGGAAGGTGGGGTGTCGAACAACCAATTTTTTTGAAAAAACGTCCAAACGGCCGAAATTTTGAAAAAACGTCCAAATGGTCTTCAAGATCGTCAAATTTAACGCAGTTATAGAAATGTTCGGAAATGCCTTTCCCATAGGGGAAACGCCTTGGCGTAATTAATTAATTCATAGTGTGTTATTTAATGAATTTACAATAGTTTTAAAGAAATTTAATATGTCATTTAATAAATGTATGGTTTTGTTAACAAATTGAATGAACAATGTCCACTTCAATAAAGTTTTATTATGACCAACAATGATTAATTAAAGTTAATTTGTTGGACTAATATAAAATTCACCAACCCTTACGCTAGAAAAGAGAAACTAAGACTAATAATGACCAACTAATTTCAATGAAGAGTGGGGTTAACATAAAATTGGTCAATTTTAACATTAATAATAGTTTCAATGGTGTTCCCTACAAGCTTTTGAATTACATGGGAAAAAAGTGTGCTTTGTTGAAGTTATGTCGACAATTAGCATTGTACATGATTTCTTTGCTAACAAGAACAAATCTAGAATGCAATTCCCAATTCCCAATTTCCATTAGAAAGTACATTTACTCTATGTTTAAAGGGACCCGATCAATGGATGTTGAGATGAATATGATGACTCAACATGTGTATGAGAAATAGCTTGTATTAGAAATTTTCAAGGTCTTAGAAGCAATTGTAGTTCACACTTACAAATGTCCACATGTTGAGGATTATTGGGTGAATTGTGAAGATGAACGTGATGTATGCTTCAAGGAATATTCCATATTGACCATCAACCATGTGATTTCTTTTCAGTTAGAAAAAAATCTATCACACGGAATCAAAAACTATAGACAATACATGGTTCACCCTACATACAATCAAATAAATGAAATCCCATCTCTATGGTAGATTGGTCTATTTGGGAAGTGATGACACTTGAAGATAGAACCAAAGTGGTTGTAGATCGTACACTTGTTTGGCTATGAAGGAGGATTTATGAGTGCACAATAGTTGAGAACCATTCCTTGAGGGATCATATATATTTGCGGTCACACCAAAGGAGAACAACTCTCTCTCAACATTCCAACTTGTCATGGAATATTTGTTTCTAAAGATCTTGTACAACTAATGACTAGACCAATGTTGTCTTATCACTTCCCTCTTCTTAGTCCTAACTTCAAATTTGTTTTTAAGTTCTAGGTGACTTTACTACTACTAAAATGCTAACTTAGATCAATGAAAGGGTCAAGCGAGAGGAAAAGGAGAGTGAAAGTTCTTGCTTTAGATTATGAAGTACTAACACCTATATGTATTTCTCCACCAAAAAGTTGAAGATGGACTTGTATGAACAAGGGTCAAAGATGTCATGATAACTATTCACATTTGTGACACAAACAAGACATGTCTATAAGTGATTATCAAGTTTCCAAATTGATGCTAGAATTTTTTTAAAAAAAGATGATAATTGCGTACAAGATTCATTTAACACAATTATCAAGTGCTAATAAATTGGTGGCATATGTCACTTTCTCTGATGATACTATCTTGGAATTTGAAAATATGGGTAGAGAAACAAAAGCATGGCATGAAGAAATTCTAACAAAGGATTGTTACTTATGACAAAGTCATAAGAATGTTTGATAATATTCAAGTAGATTGGATGGGCTAAAAGTTCTTGAAGTTAATTTCACTTTAGAGATGACACTTAAGAGAACAATTACTCCCAATTTTTAAAAGATTATTCAATTGAAATTTGTTATTCTCTCATTCAAAAGGAAATCTCAAGAGGGACATTTAATGCTTATAAATTATATGGTCATTTGATGGCATCAAAAACAATTGTAATGAAGCCTTGCTAAGAATTCTAAAGCTCATCAAAGAAATCCCTTAGTATTTTTATTAAGTACAACACTAATTCAACTCTATAGAAGCTCAAAGAAAAATTGTAATGTTGGTCAAAGAAAAGTCTTCTACATCCTAATGTTATGTGTTTCCTTCTCTTTTACAAAAATAATCAAATTCCATGTTTTCTGTAATAAAATAGGGAATAATTGACGAAATATAACCTATTTTTGAAGTGTTGACAGTATGCTTTTTATTAGATAACGTAAAAAAACATAAGTGTTATATTATTCAAATCTCCATATTTTGTCTAATAAAATAGTGAATAAAATGATGAAGTATCTATCACCTCGTCCCTGAGTTAATTTTTGAAGTTTTTATTCAAATCGTTAAATGAGGACTCGAGATAATCAACACAATAAATACTTAATAAAAAATAATGGTAATTTTACGGAACACCAAAAAAACAGAATGAAGCTCTAAGGCAAAGCGTGGGTGGCTTGAAAAGCGCATGGGAATGCTCGGAAAGGGTGCTGTATATGTTGTGAAAAATCAGTCGCCCGTAGTATTGTTCCGTCTAAACTGCAAACAAACATTCTCCTCTTCCTCTCTGAAACTACCAACACCAAACCCTTGCAATTTACTGAAACGTTTAACTCGTACAATCCTCCACTCGGTCTGTATTCATCTTATCGTCTTCAATCGATGATCTTCATCGTCTTCAATTGATGATTCTTCATTCATCATCTTCATCATCATCTGTGCTGCTAAAATGGCATTCGCGCACCATTTCCTGTCCTCCTTCCCCAAAGTGACTCATTTCCAGACGGCATAACTCAGACCATCGATATTCGCCCCCATCAATTAACTGCAACTCCCACATCTGAAACATCAGCGGATCCTGAAACACCAAAACCACTCTGCCTTCGCAACCTGTCAAGTTCCAGTCAGCGTTATGGGACACTCCCAACCCAAGCCTAGGGTTAGGGTTAGGGTTTTTAATAAGCTCCCAACGGAAGCTGCCATCCCGCACATCTACCGCCAACACATCTTCTTCTTCGCAGCGCCAGTAGAATATCCCTTTGGAATGAATCGGCCTCGACTTCAGGCAATGCGGGAACTTGTGCTTCTTCCACGAATCCGACTCCGAATCGTACACCTGTAAACACATGTAAATGCGATATTCGATTTTTCCCTCGTAGCTTGCGATATTCGTATAGTAGGCGACTCCGTGAACGACTGTGTAACGGCCTGTGGCGGCATCCACACCGAAACCCTCGAACTCGGCCCATAAATACTTTACTCCGTCGATGAAAGGGAGGCGGCGGAGCTCCCCCGTAGCAGGATTCCACACGCTTCGAAGATTTGGAGTTTGGAAATCGTAGAAAAGTATCAGGCCGTTACTGGAATTCGCATTCACACACTTGTTGCCTAAGGGGAGCTCATGAACGATATTATTATCTGTTTCTGAATCTATTGCCCAAATCCTGCCACTTCCGCCTCGCGAAACTTCACGGCTTTCGAACACGATCAAAAACCCTCCTCCGTTGCCAAAAACGCAAAGCGGGATATTCTTCTCAATCTGTTCAACCACAGGTACTTTCGACATCGCAGGGATTTTCTCCATCTCCATATTGCCTGCCATTTCTCTCAGCTTCTGTTTTTTCTTCCTCTGCGTCACCACCTTCCATTATCCATTTTAAAAGAAAAACACAGCATGCTTGCATGTTTTTTTCCTTTTTAGCTGCATCAAACCCTAAACCTATTTTCAATTTTAATGATTTTTTCTTTTAAAATAAAAAGGAACTTCCGTTTTAAAAATAACATAGCCTCTTGACTTGAGGAATTTTTATTCGAAAAGAAGGATAAAAATTATTTAATTTTAGAAAACCCACTTTCTATTTTTTTTTTAAGTGCAATTATGTCAATTTAAATAACAAGGCCATGAATGGCAGATCCCGTGAAAAAGGTGGTAAATTGAAGCAGATCATTGTAAGGAGTGGTAGCAGAAATGAATATGTTGTTTTATATGTTAGAAATTAGTGTGAGTGTTCGAAGCAAGAGAGCAAAATGCTTCCATATGAATCCCTCTTAGATATGTGTGGCATTACTTTATCCTTGACAGCTTTTGAGAAAGAGAGATTGACTAGAGATTAATTCACTGATTAGAATGGAAAATTGGTGCTTCATGCCCAACTTATTACCATGACAACTGTGGACAGATTGGACATAATTCTTATACATTCTCCCAATACACCGTAATAAAGCATTGGGTCACTATGATGATGCACTGCATATGTTATTGTGCATAATTAGTAACTATTTTCTATAATATGAGGAAGTGGTGAAAAAGTAATCAAAACAAGGAATGCAAATATTGAAGATAAGAATGCAAAATGCAAATGAAAGTTGTGTTAAAGTCAACCTCTAATGATAAAAGGTGTAGAGTATATGTACAATATTTCTAGTATTGTTTATATTTTGCATAGGAGTAAGATGAAGGCCATTTTTTTTACAACATAAGTTAAAACAAGATTCATGCCACAATTGAAGTGTGAGCACTGAGCAAGATAAGAGAGGCATTTCTAATAATTACAAAATGCACTCCCTTCAAAATGATATGAAAAATTGATAATATGTTGTTTATCACAGGAAACAAGTGCTCGCGTAGTATCCAATGGAAATGATAACAAGACAAAACAACAATGAAACCCAATGTAGAACATGTTGAAAGTTTTTTCTTCTCAGAAATGTAAGTTCAACATCGTGTTTCTAATTCACCTATTAATGTATTTGTAAAGACAAAAAAACAAAGACATCAATTGTAGTTTTGAAAAGCGTGTTTCGTAGATGATAAAATATGAGTGTATGTTTGTAGATAGTTATATACCTTATTCGTGGATGGTAGTGGAGCTTTTGTTTTGGATGTATTGTTCATGAGTTGTATCTGTGAGTGTAGGCGGGAATCTAGTTAGTTAAGACCTAGAAAGGGTGCATTCGACATTTGTGCTTGTTATAGTTGTTATATTACAAATCAATAAGTGGACATAATGAAAAGCACTCTCTTGGTTGCAATTTGTGCATGTTATGGTTGTTTCTTGCACGATGTAAGAAGGTTGTCAACTCTGAAGTTGCATTTGCTACATACAAGATTGAACGGCTTGGAGTAGACATTGGAAATAATCAATGAACCTTATACACGAATATCAATGACAAAAATGAAGAGGTGGCAATTAGTGTTGTATAATAGAATTGATAAAGTTATTATAGATACAAATTAAACTTTTGACTGGAGTGTGTGTTTCCATTGTTGTTGGTGTTGGTCACAGTGATGGTTTTCTTTCTCTCTATTTTAGCCCTCCCTACTTTACGCCCTCTCTTCTATAACAAGGTTTCCCACCAGGGAAACCCTAGACTGTCACTCTAAACTCTTTGGATTTGCAACAAAATATCCACCCTCCAAATAGTATATGGAAATATCTTTGTCAATATTCAAAATTTGGAATTCCAAAGCGAAATTATGGTAGAAGAAATAACATATGTCCAAATCTGAATCTTTATTGTCTAGGCGCATTCAGACGGTATTGCATAGCAAGTGAATTTAACATGGTCTACTATAAATTTATTCCTTTTTATATCATATGTGTTGTAAACTTGCAAACTTGAATGGTATCCAACCACGAGAGATGCATGAAATCTCTGGTTTGCTTCAGGGAAACGAACAATCCAATTAATGTTATTAACCACAAATAAAACAAAGGTGAACTATCACCATATATTTCTTGAGAAATGTACAGACAGAAGAAAAAAAGAGGATACACACCAACTGTTTGACAAAATAACTAAACGAACTCTCGGTCAAAATTTAGAGGATGGGAAACAACTACTTGACAAAATGCCTCAACTTAACATAATTGCGGGATGGACAACAACCGTCTGTCACAAATTGCACGAACGACCCATGAGCTCATGGAATGAAATTATGGTAGGCTATGTGAAGAACATTAGAATAGAGAATGCACGGCATGTGTTTGATAGAATGCCTAAGATAAGTCCATGTTCGATGAAGAAGATGCTAAGTATAATCACAACTATGAGTATGCTTTGGAGATCGCAATGGTGGACTTGAAGTTAATGAAGAAAAAATTAGGTGTTATTTAGACATAATCAATTAGGTTGAAATGAATGAGAATGTCTGTGGTCGACATGGATCTAAAAAGAAATTTTTCTTTAAACATTGTCATGCCTCATACGGTAAATGATTCCTATTCACATATAAACGACATCCGTTGATATCCCACATAAAAATATAGGCAAAAAAATTTCAAGGTGAGTTGTAATAACAAATTACTAGAAAAAGACGTCATTTAATCGCCATGGCTGGCTCGACTTTCTTTTTCGAACTACATATGTAAAATTGCTTAAAGATCTTGTTAAAGCCAAACCAGAATTTGTTCTGTTTGACAAAGCCCTTGTTGATTTTATTATTTATTTACATAAACAAAGGCAAGATGCAAGCTCTTCGGTGGATTACGAGAAAACATTTTATGACAGCAATGTCGGTGGAGAAATTTTTCTTTTTCACTTATGAGAATGAGAGGAAAATCCTCAATGAAAAAGTCAAAAATATTTGGAGAAGATGTCGTTGATATAAAATCTTGAGTAGCGATTGCGATAGCTTGCTAGATTAGGAAGATTGTGTTCATAAGCAAATTTTTCCACAAGTAAATCTTCGTATGATTCAGAAAGAAATTTTCTCAACTCTTTTCCTTCACAAGCAATAACTCTTGATTTCATGGCCATTGCAGAGACATGACCGCATAGAGAAAAACCGAACATTCCTCGTCACCGACGGACAAAAACAAAAACACAAAGCTAAATGTACTAGCATAATCTGCCATTTATGATTTTTGCATTTAATTCATGACAGGAATCTTGACTGAAATAAATTTGCAGATCACTTAAAAATCACAAACATTAATTACAACAACCAAGTGTCTCTCTTGCCATTTTTATTGCACAATATAATTTTTATGTTCTATGGTTAAACTATAGCAGCAAAAAAAAAATGTAAATTTCTGATTTTTTAATGCAAAAAAATCTCATATGCTTATAAAATTATTTCAGCCAATCAAAAATTAAATCAACCATTTTTTGAAAAAAATGAGAAAAAATATTTTAGACAAACATTATGCCAAATACCTTGGCTTCCATGTGGAACTTTGTGATTGGATTATTGAGTTAAGAAAAATAAAATATTGATGCCTATATATTCGCCTTCGGCGAGATAATAAAAGCATATTGTAGTAAGAAGGCCTTAAATTGATGTTTACGAATGGTAAGGAAGGTATGTTTGTTTTTTTAATTTTATTTTAACCACTATATACATGCTTACACATATCAATATGGCTTTGCGTATATAAGGTGGTCTAAAACATTCTCAAGTATTTTGTAGCTAAAAACATGAATAGTTTGTAATCAACCGTCAAATTTAAATACATTATGATAGAGGTTTTGGATTGGGCATTGATAAGTTATTATCGCCGAAGGCATAATATATAGGCATCAACATTTTAGTTTTCTTAATTCAATAATCCAATCACAAAGTTCCACATGGCGTGCCAAGGTATTTGGTGCAATGGTTGTCTAAAATATTTATTTTTCAATTTTTTCAAAAATAGTTGATTTGATTTTTGATTGGCTTAAATATTTTTACAAGCATATGACATTTTTGCATTAAAAAATCTAGAATTTACAAATAAAATTGGCTGCCTATAGTTTAACCATAGAACATAAAAATTAGCATGAAAGAGTTTGCGAGAATCGAATAAAAAACGATGCACCACAAAGTAGTTGCACTCCAATGGAATCGTAATGGCTCTAGCGTAATCACAAGGAAGAATTGATCAACAATGGAAAAACTTGCATAACGAAAAAAAAGCTTGAACATAGAGGAATGACAACGGAGTGTCTTGGCATACTCATAAATCAGAAATGAAAGGGTACATATAGGGTGTTGAGTAACCCTAGTGCATGACACACAAGTAAACCATAAACCTAACCCTAAACCCAACCCATGTGAGATGACCTTCCATATGTGAGTGGAGGACACATAGGATCCCACACACCAACAAGAACATAAAAATTATATTGTGCTGATAAAAATGGGGGTAGAGACAGTAGTTGCGGTAATTAATGTTTATGATTTTTAAGTGATATGCATATTTATTTCCGTTAGTATTCTGTCATGAATTAAATGCAAAAATAATAAATGGCGATTAAGATGGTATATTTAGCTCTGTGTTTTTGTTTTTGTCTATCGGTGATAGGGAATGTTCGGGTTTCTCAATGCAGTCATGTCCATAATGGTGAGAAATCAAGAGTTACTTCTTGTGAAGGAAAAGAGGAGGGAAAATTTCTTTCTAGAATAATACTGAAGATTTACTTGTGGAAATATTTGCTTATGAATACGATCTTCCTAATCTAGCAGATGTGGTTGCTACTCAAGATTTTATGTCAATGGCATCTACTCCAGATATTTTTTACTATTTCATTGAGGATTTGCTCGCTCAATCAAATAAGTGAAAAAGAAAAATTTCTCCACCGACATTCATTGTCACAATTTTTTTGTAATCTGCGGAGAGCTTGCATCTTGCCTTTGTTTATGTAAATAAATAATAAAATCAACGAGGTTTTGTCAAACAGAAAAAATTATGGTTTGGCTTTAACAAGATCTTCAAGCAATTTTACATATGTAGTTCGAAAAAGAAATTCAAGCCAACCATGGCGAGTTAAGCAACCTCTTTTTATAGTTATTTGTTATTACAACTCACATTTATTTATTTTCGTGTTTTTTACGTGGGGTATCAACGGATGTCGTTTATATGTGAATAGGAATCATTTACCATACGAGGAATGACAATGTTTAAAGAAAAATTTATTTTCGAGATCCATGCGACCACAAACATTCTCATTCATTTCAACCTAATTGATTATGTCTAAAGAACACCTAATTTTTCTTCATTAACTTTCATTCCACCATTGCAATTTCAGCATACTCTTGGTTGTGATTATAATTCAACATCTTCTTCATCGACATGGACTTATCTCAGGCATTCTATCAAACACATATTGTGCATTCTCTATTCTATTGTTCTTCACATAGCCTGCCATAATTTCATTCCATGAGCTCATGGGTCATTCACATAATTTTTCGGACAATTGTTGTCCATCCTACAATTTTCTACCTGTGTTAAGTTGAGGCATTTTGTCAAGCATTTGTTTCCCATCCTCTAAATTTTGACCGGGAGTTCGTTTGGTTATTTTGTCAAACAGTTGGTGTGTATCCTCTTTTTTTTCTTCTGTCTATACATTTCTCAGCAAAGATATGGAGATAGTTTACCTTCGTTTTATTCATGGTTAATAACATTAATTGGATTGTTCGTTTCCCCTGAAGCAAACCAGAGATTTCATGCATCTCTGTGGTTAGATACCATTCAAGTTTGTAAGTTTACAACACATATGATATAAAAAGGAATAAATTTATGGTATATCATGTTAAATTCACTTGCTATACAATATCGATTGAATGTGCCTGGACAATAAAGATTCAGATTTGGACATATGTTATTTCTTCTACCGTATTTTTGCGCTTTGGATTTCCAAATTTTTGAAATATTGACAAAGATATTTCCATCTACTGTTTGGAGGGTGGATATTTCGTTGCAAATCCAGAGAGTTTAGAGTGACGGTCTAGGGTTTCCCACAGGCCGGGAAACCTTGGCTAGAGAAGAGAGGGCGTATAGCAGAGAGGGCTACAACAAAGAGAAAGAACACCATAATTGTGACCAACACCAACAACAATGGAAACACATAGCTCCAGTCAGAAGTTTAATTTGTATCTATAATAATTCTATCAATTTTATTATACAACACTAATTGCCACCTCTCCATTTTTGTCCTCAATTTTTAGGTACAAGGTTCATTAATTGTTTCCAATGTCTACTCCAAGTCTGTTCAATCTTGTATGTAGCAAATGCAACTTCGAGTGAACACCCTTCTTACATTGTGCAATAAACAACCATAACATGCAAAAATTACAACCAAGAAAGTGTTTTTCATTATGTCCCTTTGATTGATTTGTAATATAACAAATGTAACGCCCACTAAAATCTCCCACTTGAGACCCAAGAACAACCTAGGGTAGTTAGAAGAATTGTGGAATATTTTTTTAATTAAGTTTTCACAACAAAATTTCTAGAGTCCATTACAACAATTATCAAATCACCTTACAAAACGCTAAGAGAGTGAAAGTTATCCCGAGCATAGTTAGATTATCTTCTTGCGGGGTGCGGGAAGAAATTTCTCTCGGAGCCCGAAGGAGGCGCGGGAAGAAACTTTTCTCCTGGGCGCGAAGGAGGGTGTGGGAAGAAAATTTTTCTCCGGGCATGGAAGGAGGGCACGGAAGAAACTTTTTCTCCGGGTGTGGAAGGAGGGCGCGGGAAGAAACTTTTTCTTTTTCGAACTTAGATTATTTTGAAGCCAAATGAAGTAAAAACTTTTGGAGGCCATAACTTTTGATAGGGAACTCAGTTTTGGAAAACGAGGACTTTATGGAAATATCTCGACGTCCTCTTTGCACAAAAACCTTAAAAATTTAATTTGGATAAAGTTTTAAGGGTTGATTTTGAGAAAACGTTTTTCTATCACTAAATAGGTGAACTGGTATTTTTAACTTACACAATTTTGTTCAAATTCGTCATTAATTCCTTCTCAACATGCCAAACAGGCATGGAAGATTTTGGTTGGGTAAATTTAGAATTTGGATTGTGAGGGTTAATTTGTTTAATGGATTTGCAATTCTAGGATACCAATTTTTGTATGACAAGATGTCTACAATTTTTCCTTTGCCCAATTTGAAAGATTCTATAATTATTTCTTAAGTGTTAAGGTCTCATTAGAGTCATTTTGATAATACAACTTCAATTTAATTGTTTCATTTCATTTTCTAAGGTAGCAGGGTCATTCTAAACATTTTTATTTAAAACTTACTAGTTTGAAAATTATCTAATAGAGCTCTACAACCTCTAATTCGAATTGATACATTTACATTTACCAATTTTAAAATATTAGTTCATTCCACACTAGTTTACTTCATATATCATCTTCCTTCAACCAAGGCTTGAGAACAAGGTTGCATTTCAAAAGAGCAAAGTGATATAACATTCCCTCATACGTATTTCTTCTCTTTTTTGTTTTCATAGATTTCATAATGCATTGCAAACACAGATTTCCAATGAAGACAATATCATTTTAACAAAACAAAATAACTTCTATTGACTTGGATGATTCTTTTACAACTTTCTTTTCCATTTCATTTCAAAAGACAGAATACAAGTCTTTCTTTTCCTTCCACAAAATAAAAATACAAAGTACGTCCTTCCACATTCAAATGGGATTTCACTTCCAAAACATAGTAACTCTTCAGCACAAAACATATTACATTGTCATCCACTTAAAGTGGGAAATGGTTTTACAAATAGAAATCTCACAAGGACTGTCAAAACTGTCTTCTTTCTCAACTCCAAAACAACAAGTATGAATTTCCATCATTCTCCCATTTGATCACAACAAAATAGGGGAAAGGAAATGCTCTCCACCCAACCAAGACATCCAATGAAAAGGAGAAGCCATCCTTCTTCATTGGCCCCGAGCCCCAACCACATTGCAATAAGAAATGTGACTCAACTCATGGCAACAACAAGGCTTCCACAACACAAAGACAATCTTTCACATGCAATTTTCATATTTAAAACACAGTCCAAAACAAAATAGTAGTTTTAGTAACCACAAGATAAAAACACAAACAATACTCAGTGCTTCATCAAGCAAGCCAAAGGAGAAAGAAACTATGGGGGATGTTGCTTATGCCTCCCAAAGGGGAAATGGGTATCACCACCTAAGAACAAACCACCAAAATATATCATTTCAAGTCCCTGACATACCCTTATGCCTCCCCCAAGTACCCCTTATTCCTCACAATTTCTTATGCCTCCCAACCTCTTATGACACCCCATAACGAGTAAAGAAATGCAAGCTATTTCTTTTATAAGGTGAAACCCAAATCTCAACTCCTCGACACTTATGCCTCCCAAAACACTTATGCCTCCCATAGGAATACCCCATAGTCTTCTCCTACACCATTCCTAGGTCATCTACCCATCCAGCCAACAAATAAAACAACACATTCAAACATTTAACCATTCACATATGCATAAAAAGAAAGGAGAGCATTTCCAAGAGCTAAGCTCTTACCTCTCCATGATGGAATTTATTCCAAGGTTGCAAAAACAAAAAGCTTTCCAATGCAAAACAATCTAAGAGATCAACAATCTATAAGTATGCAACAATCTCCAATCTTCTCCAAAAGCAAGTGCTCTCAAAACCAAGATAAGTCGCCCCAAAATGAGCAATGTAAGTTGAAGTAACCCAAAAACAAGATAAGGAATTCAAATTTATAGGAGAGGGAAGAGAAGAGGATGAGGAGGATCCATTAGGATGCCACTTCACACATCCTCATTTCCACCTCATAAGTCAACTTCAATCTCCAAGGCATAATAAATAAGTAGGTGAATACTATGATAGTTTTACTTACACACTCAAATCAAGCTCACACCCCATAAGGATTGAAATTTAAAACATGAAGAAAGTGCAATAAAAACATACAACTTGACTTACAAAATGCATAATGAAAGTCTAAATTTAACTCTCCAACCATAGGTAAGGTTGGTATATAAATTTAAGAGGTGTGGGGCAAGTTTAACTTGTCCCACAAGCCTCCAAAATCAGCCTCCAAGGAAAAATTCGAATTTCCAAGAAGGTGGAGTGTTTCATACTCCAAAATCAACTTACATATCTCTTACACATTACTACAACATTTAAAACAAGAGCCAACAACCCTAATAATTACTTTCTTATGACCCAATTTGATTACTTAATTTTAACAATATGATTACTCACAATACTTTACCACAATTTATTTAATTAAATAGAAAGGGGAAACACATCACTTTTAAAACACATACTAACTTAAACAAAGGAACCAAATAAAAGAAATACGCAAAGTCCCTTGGTCACATTTAAAGGTGATCCCCATGGGAATCCCTAACACAATCAAACACACACAAACAAATACAAGTTGCCATGGTGACCTTGTTGAATTCATCTAGAATTCTAATGTGGTTGGTCTCTAATCCCTCGATGTTTGTTGTGATATTTTAAACCTACAAAATACAAATACCTCCTTCGGCCTCGTGTCCACATCGACATCCAAAATGAATATTAATATAATTCCAAAATCATATATATATATATATATATATATGAATCACAACAACATGAGGAAAACAACAATATCATTTGTAATTTTATCAACAACTATATCATCATCAAATAATTTTTATTTTCTAGGTCTACTCAAAATATCCAAATATCACATGTCCAAACAACATCTATAACATAACCATGTCAAACAAGATATCAACATCAATATATAAAATTTCTCTAATAATAATCATGCATCATATAAGAATCAAGTCAAAAATAATTTATGCTCCAACATCTAACATCATACTACATTAAAACTATAATAATGCCCATAATATAGTCGGTAGTATCGGGATCAATATCAAAAGGTGGTCGAAGGGAAGTGGGCACTACAACAACTATAAGAAGCACAAATGTTGAATGCACCCTTTCAGACCCCAACTAACTAGATTCATGCCTGCACTCATAGATACAACTCATGAACAATACATCCAAAACAAAATCTCCACTACCATCCATGAATAAGGTATATAACTATCTACAAACATACACTCACATTTTATCATCTACAAAACATGTTTCTCAAAACTACGATCGACGTCTATGTTTTTGTCTTTACAAATACATTAACAGTGCATTAGAAAAATGATGTTGAACTTACATTTACAAGAAGATTTTTTTTTTAACATTTTTTACATTGGGTTTCATCGTTGTTTTGTCTTGTTATCGTTTCCATTGGATAATACACAAGCACTTGTTTCATGTGATAACAACATATTATCAATCTTTCATATCATTTTAAAGGGAGTGCATTTTGTAATTATTAGTAATGCCTCTCTTATGTTGCTCGAGTGCTCAATCTTCGATTGTGGCATGAATCTTGTTTTAACTTATGTCGTAAAAAAATGGCCTTCATGTTACTCAGGTGAAAAATATAAACAATACTAGAAGTATTGTACATATACTCTACACCTTTTATCATTAAAGGTTGACTTTAATGCAACTTTCATTTCATTTATCTCGCATTCTTATCTTCAATATTTGTATTCCTTGTTGTGATTACTTTTTCACCACTTCTTCATTTTATAGAAAATAATTATTGATTATGCACAATAACATATGTAGTGAATCATCATAGTGACCCAATTCTTTATCACGGTGTATTAAGAGAATGTATAAGAATTTTTTTCAATCTGTCCATAGGTTGTCATTGTAATAGGCTAGGCATGAAGCACTAATTTTCCATTCCAATCAATGAATTAATATCTAGTCAATCTCTCTTTCTCAGATGTTGTCAAGGATAAAGTAATGCCACACATATCTAAGAGGGGCTCATATGGAAGCATTCTCGATCTCTTGCTTTGAACACTCACACTAATTTCTAACATATAAAACAACATCTTCATTCGCTACTACTCCTTATAGTTATCCGATCCAATTTACCACCTTTTTTGGTAGGATATGCCATTCATGGCCTTGTTAAAACAATCCTACTCTTCATTATTATTTGCTCACCTTGAAGGAAAAATAATTTTTCGAAAGAATGTCATTTTTAACTAACCTTTGAAAACAAGTCGAGAAAAAATAGAAGCATTTTGCACATAATAAGTGAGAATAATAACTCGAGGGATCTTTACCTTCGAATCATTTGTTTCTCCAAGTCATATCAAGCATAACTTTACTTAAGAACATATATTAAGAACGTAGCCACAAATACAAAGTTATTTAAATATTGCAGAAAACTACACCTAGCCTTATTGCCTTTTGTTCCTTTATCATTTGATGCAGGTGGACCTACTCACCACTTCTAATACTATCCACATTTTCATCATGTCTTTGTAACCTCTTTCTTCATCTTCAAACACTCTACTTATGGTTCTATATTTGAATAAATAGTTTGATGATGGGTGTATATCAACACCATTTTACTTTAATATCTCCATTGACCTATTTTACACATTCATTTGTAAGCTAATATAATTAATTTCTTTCTATTGTAATGTCCCTTTTTCATAATTAATTAATTGTGGATACTCAAGCCTATTTTTATTATTTTATGAAAGTTAAGATGGAATTAAAAAGGGAAATAGATTATATTAAGTGGTTCAAGGGTGTTTTTATATTTTAAGTGGAAAAAGGACACTTAAATTATATTATTAATCCAAAAAAAGAATTAAACTAAAATAATAATACAATGATGAATTTCCATTATGAGGTATTAAAGATAGAAGAATAATTAAATAAAGCATTCTATTATGGGGCGTCAAATATAGAATGTGTTGGATAAGCATTAAGATCCTATTTTTAAGATGGAGAGAGGATAAAAAATTTATAACGTTTATTCATATTTTTAGGATTGGGTGCCACCTTTTGAGAAGGCCTTGGAAGTTACAAAGGCAGATTTGGGTGTCCACTTTTGAACTTGTCTTTGCTAGAAAGTGTTAGAATCCGGCAATGTTTTCCGAGCAAATTTTTTCAGCAATATTATTTTCTCCTATACCAAAATAAATATAAAAATATTTGGATTCTCTCCTGCATAATTTGCAACTCTTGTGCAATGCTAGTATTAAAACAATCCTACTCTTTAATACTATTCACTCACCTATAATCAAAGTGTAGTTAAGCTTATTAATTTAAGAAAAAATCATTTTTGCTCACATATAATCAAAGTGTAGTTAAGCTTAGTAATTGAAGAAAAAATAATTTATGAAGGAACATTTTTCTTTCTTCAGGAATTGTTAATTGAGCACGTCTTGTAAGCATGTGAGATGAAAAAGTTACAATTTTCATTGCTACTTACCATTTCTGTTGTTACAAATTAAAAAATAAAAAATGATACAACTTTACACTTTCATCAATATATGGCCATGAAACTTTGGAGAAAAAAATTCATTTTAAAAGATATAAATTTAGAATGTGACATATCTCAAATCTAGGTTTGATTATGAAATAAGTTTACAAATTATATATCTCAACTATTTTTTTCATACTTACAAACCAAACTATAAATATTTGTTTAAGCACATAAACCAAGTGAAAGGATCTCTTAAACGCCCAAAATTTGTTCTTTGTTCCTCTGACCATATGAAAAAGTCTGTAAATTGGGTATAAAACTCGGGTTGTCCCGTTCTTTCCATTTTCCACAGGTAGAGAATTGTTGTCCCTATCATTTTTGTCCCAAATACCTAAAGAAAAATGAATGGATGTAGCTCGAAGAGTGTGTTTGAGCCTTGTAACATTTCCAAATTCTTTGTCCTCGAAGAAAATTTCATCTCCGGGCTCAAACAGTTGTCTTCTTGCATTTTATAATTTGACAGGTGAGTTTTCCCCGTCAAATTTTCATCTCTTGCATTAGTGGAAACGTGGCCCTTTTGGTTGGATGTGGCTCAGTGGGCACTCTAAAAATTATGTGGATCGCCTCGACCCAAAATTGGTCCACGTGGAGGAATGATGCTCATTTGAAAGTTCACTTTTGGGTTTGGCCTTGGAGTTGCGTCGGGAGGACACGTGGAGGATTCCGCTGCTTTGCTCGGACTTAGACAAATTTTATGTAGCTAATATAGTTTGGAGACAGGGACACGTGGTGAGCACGCGCTCATTTGAGTCTTCGCTCTTGGGGACCATCTTGAAATTGTGCCATAAAGACACGTGGAGGCTTCCGCTAGGTCTTCCCATACTTAAAATTTTTAAAACAATTTTGAGAGGCCTAGGACACGTGGAGGGACCGCATGTTTGGGGACCGGCCTTTGAGTTTTATTTTAAAGAAGCGCCAGGAGGACACTTGGAAGCTTCCACTTACTCTATCTTTTGCTTGGACTTTTCAACGGCCAAAGGAGACCGCCACGGACCCTAGACACATGGCACCTTCCACTGAGCTTTCAAATTTCAACAAATTCTATCGAGCTAGGACATGTGGTGAGCCTGCACTCATTCAAGGTCTCTACTTTTGGGGACCATCTCAAGATGCCATTGAGATGCATGGCAGATTTGAAAAGTCAAAAGGGTGGGGAAGTGGCCATCGGGGCAACTTGGATTTTTTGCCTCTTGTCATCAAAAGGGTTAAAATCATCAAAATGGCCCACAAGCCTCGACAAAGGATAAGTCAAAATTTGATGTAAAGGTCAACGGTGGAGGTGCAGACGTCCGGGGGAAATTTGGAAAATTTTCCTTTTGTGAAAAAAGGGGTTAAAGTGTAGAAAGGAAGCACGTTTCCGCTGGGACCCACATTGGGACATGTGTCAAGCCCATTTTTCAAAGGTGGAGGGGGAGCAAATTGAGAAATTTTGCATTTTTCCAAAAGGTGTAAAAAGTAAAAAAGGAACCCCCAAGCCCATCTTAACTCGGATCTCCCACATGGACGGTCCAAATTCAAAAGGGAAATCGATGGCAACTGTGCATCTGTATCTGATTTTTTGCCATTTCTGCTCCAAAGCTCCTGGGGATGTGAATTTTTCTAGTTTTTTATCATTTCTTGGAGTCTCTACACATGCCAAATGAAGAGGAACATTAATTTGATATCCTGGTTTGGTGGGGAAGGTCTGAAAACATCTTTCACCATTAAAGATGTAATGATCATTGTATCGATTCGACCTGATCTTTCTTTCCTTGGCACACAAGAGACCTGTTGATATCTTGGTTTGGTGGGAAAAATCTGAAAACATCTTTTACCATTAAGATGTGATCTGACTATTGGCCTCGATCTGATTTTCAGTTTTTCCTTCCTTGGCACGCAAAGAACCAAATTTGATAGATTAGGGGTGGAAGTAGTTGGCACATAAGAGGAAGAGTGATCTACCAGATGAAAGAATTGAATGTTGAGATATTTGAAGAAATTTACCTCCCTAAGCACCTGACAACTTTTTTGTAGATCTGATTTTGGGGGTCACGATCAAAATCATAACAAGCAATGGTGCTTTGAATGTTTTTTTTTGGGGGAAAATCTGTTGTAAAAATGTTATAAATTGCATGAATTTTCGTGCAAATGGTTGGAGTGTTAGAGGTCGAGAGCTAATTCTTAAGAGAAAAGTTTGATAGAGCCCATCTTTTCGAGAGACTATCTGAGGAACCTGTTTATTTCTTTTGTGTTAAATTTGATCATGTCAAGGTGGTTGCGAGTGTACAACCATTGACAAGCTCTGAGATTGTTCTAGAAACTTTCCCCTGCTGATAAATTTAATCAAATTTGAGTAAATCTATGTCAATTTTGAGCAAAGTTGTGTTTGCTTCATTTTTGAATGTCTACAAAAATAGTTTTTCTTGTTCCCATTGCAATCTTACATTGAAATCTCTGTGAATCACACAAGATCTTAGCTTTGTGATAGTTTGGTGGCACTTGCAATTTCATTTATCATAAGAGAGCTTTCATTTGATAGTGAAATAAACAAGTTTAAAATCACTTTACTCCTAGCATGATGATTAAGATTGTTTGTTAGCCTTTGAGGGTATCTTAGGCATGATAAAACAGAGGTTGATAGTGTTTAATTAAGTTTTTCAATTTGAGCCTTCATTTTGGATCCTTAAAGTTTGTGTGAAAACATGTTGATCTGGGCCTCCACTGAAAGCACACCATTTTGGTTAAAGGGACATTTTAGCTATTTTGAAGCATTTTGTTGATCAAGCCTTCCATTTTTGTAAAATTCTCAAAGATCTGGCAAATCAAAGTCCACTCTACCTCACCTCCCACCAAAATTCATTTAAAAACAACCAATCATACCCATACTACCCTTGTTTTTCCTGTGTGTGCACAAATGCATAATTTATGTTACCAAAACATGCATAATAATAGGTTTTCATTGTCTTTAGTAGCCTGAACCTTGCTTAGAAAATATCTCCATTATCTAGGGTGACAACTCGTGAGAGTTAGATTTTTGTTGTATTGATCATGTTTTCTTCAAGGTCTTCTCAAT
This sequence comes from Taxus wallichiana var. yunnanensis, assembly GCA_018340775.1. Lineage (NCBI taxonomy): Eukaryota > Viridiplantae > Streptophyta > Pinopsida > Cupressales > Taxaceae > Taxus > Taxus wallichiana. Next base: position 237,751,532 of record CM031238.1, on the reverse strand, counting down.
AACTTTACAATGAAGGACATCTCCATCTCCTCCACAAAAAATAGGCTACAAAAGGGTCCTCTCACCCTAGTTGAAAGGCACAACCATAAAGTAGTGAGGATAGATCAAATCCTCTTAAGGGTGCTACCCATTTCTCCACACATCGAGTGACAAAGAGCAAGCCACATTTCTTCCCGGCTACAAAATGACACACAATGTGCTCTGCTTACCTCTAAGCTTCCTATCAAAACTGTGATGCTACTCAACTTCTAAGGGAGAATCAATTTGGGTACCAACACCATTCTGTGTTGTTGCTAGGGCTCACGATTTCCATTGGGAATCAATTTGTGGTGGGAACCGATTTTTTGACTACTAGTTCATATCCATTTGGCTCATCAACACCGTTCTGGCATCGTTGGGGGACATTGTGATTGCAATTCATACTTAGGCCCTAGTAAACATTTCTTATATGCTCTAAGTGCTAGTACATTGTTTCAACATCATCTTGTGTTCGGGCCTGTAAGAAGTGTTCAAAGTTACAAGTGTTGTGTGTAATATTTCTAGTTTCTGTAGTTATTGCACTAAGTTTCATTGATAAATCTAGGTAAAGGAAGGTCAAATTGTTCCATTTCTAATTTCTAGTGTTGAAAAATATTTGACAGATCATATTTTTAGTGCATTTGCACAACTAAGGTGGAAATCCTTAGTGGCGACTCCATGTTGATCTGATTTTTATAAGTACCAGTGTCTTAACCTCTGTCAAGTGAGATTTGTTACTAATCTTTTGCAAATGGAAGGAAGAAGATCTTTCTTCACTAGGGATCCTACTAGGACATTATTTCTAGAGCTAGGAAAACAAAGTCAGAAGGAAGAAGAGCCTGGAGAGTTGTTGGAGATCAAATCAAGAAAAGAGATCTCCATTGATGAAGGTGATCAACCTATCATTGAAGATTGCCATTCAAGTGATTCGAATCAGGTAGTCTTTTTTTGGAATTAAATTCTCCATCTGGAGAGGGGCCTTCATTTGAATTTGAAAAGTTTTCTTCTCATTCTACTCCTGTGTTTTCTAAAGTTGATAGGGTTTTCCAAGAGATAAAGCCTTTAGGGGATATCCATTTTGGAAGTTATACTCATGTGTTTCAAAGACCCCTTATCCCTTATCAGTTTGATTCTCCTCCAAGGTCACCTCCTCAAAACAACATGGCCCATCCCCCACCCAGACCTCCATTTGTTGTAAATACTTTTGGTCCTATAAATTTTAGAGGGATGGCTAGTTATCCAAATGTAGTTCCCCAAGATGTAAGAAATAGACTACCAAAGTTCCAAGGAAATAATGCTATAACTAGTGATCAACATCTAAAGCTCTTTATCAACATGATGGAAGACTTTGAGATTGAATTTGAAGATGTATATATCAAATTGTTTATCCATACTTTGGAGGAAGATGCAAGGGACTGGTATAAAGCTTTGCTAGATAATTCCATTGATTCTTGGACCAAGATGAATAATGCATTTAGATTGCAGTATGGTGATAGAATGGATCCTAGGTTTCTTCTGTCATAATTTGAGAATATTAAAAAGAATCCTAATGAGTCAGTGCATGACTTTAACACTAGATTTAATAAGACATTGAGGAGATTTCCTGTTAACTTGAGGCCATGTGATGAATCATGTTTGATCAAATATTCAGATGCATTTGATAAAAAGGTTGCTTACTACTTGAGGGACAAAACCCTACCAATCTGAGGCAAGGCCTTCACCATGGCTCTGTAGATTGAGAACAACATCAAGGCAATTGGAAAACCTCCTAAGAGGGAGGGTGTGAAGCTAGTTAACCTGGAAAAGCCTCAAACAAGTAAGGCTGCTGATTTGGAGGAAGTTGTGAAAACTTTGGCAGGGGTTGTCAAAGAAATCTCATACAAATTAGCCCGGGAAGAAAAGGGAATTGGGCAGAGTTCACAAGGTCAACACAAGCAACAAGGCCAAGATAAGTTTACAAATCATCATAGAAATGATCAGAGATCTGATGACAGAGGCAAGGGACCTATTGGATTTGGAAATAAACAGTCCTAGGCTAGGGAAAACAGAATGGTGCCTAATCCTTTGGTTGTCAGAGTTGTTGTTGTTGAGGAAACAAATGTCATTGATTGGTGTGATAGATGTTTCATGCCCCATGCTCCATGTGAAGTAGATCAGAAAATAGAAGAGGAAGCTAATGATGATAATGATGATGATGTTTGCATGATGGGTTGCTCCATGAGCTCACAACAAGGAGCAACTTCAACTAAAGTGATAAGTGCTCGAACTACTGCAAGTTTTGGGATTGCATCCACCTGGGTACCCTTTCTTCCTCCCTCTCATACTTTAGAAATAGATACTATACAAGATTTTGAGATACCTAATAATGACTTTGAATACTTAAGAGCTTTAATGATAAAGAAGTATGATGGAGGAATCCCATCTGAGGAGGACAGAAGTTGTTGATGAACGTTGTTGTTGCCCAAGAGAAGGAGTATAACACAAGAAGTAAGGTTGTCAAAGGGTGGGGCCTCAGGCCAAGCCAAAAACTCCATTACTTTCAAATATTCCTAAAGAGGCTCCTAAGAAAGATGCATCTGCCAAAGGCCTTGCTGTCCCAAACAAAATTCATATTCCTCCTCATGCCCAAGCTGTCAAAAATCTGTGCCATCTGATGAGTGTGTCAATCTCCCTTCCAATGTTTGCCTTGCCAAAGTATGTCCCTTATGATATTTCCCAAGTCTTGAGTCAGATCAAGATTTCAGTTCCAATTGTTGAGTTGCTTAGAATTCCTGAGCACAAGAAAAGGGCCTTTGAGTATTTGGGGCTGAAAGAGGAAAAGACTGCCCTAGGAAAAATGTAAACATTGTGGAGACTCCTCCAATCATTGAAGAGTTAGAAACACCACCAACATTGGAGGAACTAGGTGAACCACCTGAGGTTTATTTGGGGACATCCTTGGTTGAGTCTCAGCTAAATGTAGACCCATTCTTCACTACTCTGATCATTAAGGATAGATTGTTGCACAACTGTATGTTTGATTTGGGGGCATCATGCAATGTTATGCCTCTAGAAGTCATGAATGAGTTGGATATCAAAGTAACAACAACATATGGGAAGTGCACTACAATGGAATCCAGAGAAGTGCTAGTGGTAGGATGTGTGAAAGGTTTGGTGGTGCAACTTGCAGCTTACCCAGGTAAGAACCTGAAACTCGATGTTGTTATTGTTGATTGCCCAACCAAGTGGGGTATGTTGTTGTCTAGAAAATGGGCTGCAAGTGTTGGTGGGAGTGTTCAAATGGATATGTCCTATGCCACCATCCCAATTGAGGGCAGCCTTGTCAAGTTGTATGGAGAAAAGAAGATGTTGCACCTCATTGAAGATCCCAACAATGCATCTTATGAAGTGTTGTACACAAGTGTTGATGCTAATAACTTTGTAGGATTTGCTGATGGGAAAGAGCACAAAATTGAAGAGTGCAAGTGTCTTGAGTAGGAAGGCTCTCCTTGGACTTTATTGTTTGATGGAGCTTTCTCCAGGTTTGGAAATGGTGTTGGTGTTGTTCTAATTTCTCCAGGCCAGGAAGAGTTTGTTTTTTCCTTCAAACTTAACTTTGAGTGCACTAACAACATTGCTGAATATGAAGCACTATTGTTAGGTTTGAGAATTGCTTGGAAATATGGTGTTAAGGACATTAGTGTCAAAGGAGATTCAGAACTAATTGTCAAGCAAGTCAGAAAGCTCTATGCTACTAAGAATCAATGAATGAAACAATACAAGCATGTAGTTTGGGATCTCATTGAGATGTTTGATTCATTCAATATTGTGCATCATGATAGGAAGTTTAATGATTTGGTAGAAAAAATTGTAGTATTAGGATCTTAGTTTGATAATTGTGCAATGTCCCCATATTGTGAATATGATGTTGAAGTGTTAACAAGGCCATCTGTCCCTGACAACATTAAGCATTGGCAAGTTTTTGATGATGATGCTCAGGTCAGAAGGTTTCTGTAGAACAAAGGGGATTTTTCTGATCAATGTATTGATTGGGAGCCAATGGTGTGTGTAGCAGAGGGGAAAGAAACTTTGTTTGACAAGGATATCATCCAATTGAAAACTAATACCATCCTAGAGGATTGGTTGCTCTTGAATCAAACTTTGATAATGTTGATTACATTATTAACAAGCATAGCAGCCTCAAGGGATGTTGAAGAGCATGACCTGGGTATAAAGGAGAAACCAAGGAAGATCTGGTTGGGAAGCAATCTCAGCAAGGAGGAAAATAGTCCTATATTCAATTGTTGAAGAAGTATCAAGATTGCATGGCTTGGACTTATTTTGAACTAAAGGCATATAAAGAGAGATTTGTTTCAACATGAGATTCCCTTGGAATCTAATGCAAAACCATTCAGTAGAAACAGAGGCCAATCAATCCACTCCTATCTCTTAAAATGCAAGAAGAACTAAAGAAACTAAGGGATGGAGGGATTATTCAGCCCACAAGGTATTCTTCTTGGGTTGCAAACCTAGTACCAGTTAGAAAGAAGAATGGTGATATCAAGTTGTGTGTGGATTTCAGAAATCTGAACAGAGCATCAATGAAGGATAATTATCCTTTACCAAACATGGAAAACATGCTGCAATTAGTGACTGGTTCTGAGCTTTTTCTACCTTGGATGGCTTCTCTGGTTATAACCAAGTTGTTGTAAAGGAATCAGAAAGAATTAAGACAACCTTTACTACTCCTTGGGGAACTTATGTTTATGTTAGAATGCCCTTTGGTTTGATGAATGTTGGAGCAACCTTTCAAAGAGCAATGGATGTTGCTTTTTGCTGGTTACATTAATGATTTTATTGTTGTTTACCAAGATGATGTAACTGTGTTTTCTAGAAAGAGAGGTGATCACTTGTAGCACTTGGAAAAAATGTTGATAAGATGTAGAGAATATGGCATTTCACTCAATCCAAAGAAGTGCCATTTCGGAGTGTAGAAGGCAAAGTTCTTGGTCACATTGTGTCACAAGAGGGGGTAATGATAGATCCAGAAAGGGTAGAGGCCATCAACAAGGTCCCAATTCCAAGAACCAAGAAAGGAATTCAGTCCTTCTTTGGGAAGATAAACTTTATCAGAAGATTCATATCAAACTTTGTTGAGTTGACCATTCCAATTACTTGCATGCTAAAGAAGGACCAGGTCATCAAATGGGAGGAGGATGCCATTCAAGATTTCAATGGGATCAAAGAGGCATTAAAACATGCCCCTGTTTTAGCAACTCCAGATTATAAGAAGCCTTTTCAAATGTTTTATTTTTCTTCAGAGAACACTCTTGCATCTGTCTTGTTGCAGAAGGATGATGAAGGGGATGAGAGGCCAATTGCCTTTTTAGTAAGGCATTCAGGGGTTGAGCTGAAATACACTATTATGGAGAAACAAGCATTTGCCTTGGTAAAAGCAACAAAGGTTTTTAGGCCTTACATTTTGAGCTCTAAAATTGTTGCTTATGTTCCCCACACATGGTGAAAGACATCTTATCAGAGATGGAAGTCTCAAGAAAAAGATGTAGATGGGTGAACAAGTTGCAAGAATATGACATGGATATCCAAACCATGAAGTTGGTGAGAGGTTTGGGCTTGGCTAAGCTTATGGCTGAGAGAAACTTGCAAACTATTGAGGTGAATGAGGTAGAAGAAGGAAGGGTAGATGTCCTTGAAAAGTTGATGAGTTCTGAGTGGTACAAAGATGTAATTTTTTTATCTTAGACATCTATACTGCCCTGAGTATTTGAGTAAGAACTAGAAAAGAGCTCTTAAGTTGGCTTCCTAGAAATATGTCATTACTGATTATGGGTTATCCTAGAAGAACCCTGAGGGAGTTCTCTTAAGATGCATTACTGAAGATGAAGCCCCAAGATAATTGCTGATCTCCATGGAGGATTTTGTGGGGGCATTTTTTTGGAAGAGTCACAACACACAAGATCTGAGGGCTGGTTATTGGTGGCCAACTCTCTTCAAGGATACAACTCTTTTGGTTAGAAGATGTGAGAGTTGCCAATGTTTTTCTGGAAGACTGAAAGCTTTAGGCTCCCTACCTTTGCAATCCTGATCAATTGAAGCCCCATTCAAGCAATGGGAATGGATTTCATTGGTGAGATTTAGACCCTTCAAGTGTTGGCCATAAGTGGATTCTTGTAGCCACTGATTACTTCACTAAGTGGGTGGAGGAAATCCCACCAAAAGAGCAACACACCAAATTGTCATGGACTTCATGTTGAATCATATCATCTGCAGGTTTGGAGTGCCAGTTAAAATTGTTGCTGACAATGCCATGAGCTTCAGAGCTAAACCTTTGGTGGAAATGTGTAAGGAGTATGGGATCAATTTGACATATGCTTCTAACTACAATCCCTAAGGAAATGGACAAGCTGAGTCCAGTAATAAAAACTTGTTGAAGATTATCAAGAAGGACCTTGGAGATGAACAAGAGAAAATGGGGTGAGCAAGTTGAAGTTTGTTGTTTGGGCTGATCAAATTACTGTTAAAAGAGCCACTGGAAAGAGTCCATTTGAGTTGGTGTATGGGACTCAAGCTTTTCTGCCCCTATATATGCAATTATCCTCATATCAGTTCCTTCAACAATTGGAAGATCAAGAAGTTAGTCCATATGATGCTTACATTAACCAGATTGTTGAACTTGATGAAGAAAGGAGGGCATCTCACCAAAGGCATGTAAATTTCAGAGAAAAATTGAAGAGGTTATTTGACAAGAAGGTCACTCTAAGAGCTTTCAGCGTTGGAGATCTTGTGTTGTTATGGGATAACATGCATGAAGACAAGGGCAAGCATGGTAAATTTGATGCATTATGGATGGGCCCTTACTCCATTGACATTCGAATTGGTGAACATACCTTCTTCTTGAAAGACTTAGATGGGAATTGCTCAAATTTCTTGTTAATGGCAGAATTTGAAGCATTTTCTTGATTGATTCCCCATAATCAAGGTGAACATCATCTCAGTGTAAAGTGTATAGTTCATTGGTTTTTTTATGTCTTTTGTTTTTTTCTCGTTTTGGTCCTTGGTGACCTGGTTTTGCTAGTTTCTCAGTTCATTTTTAGGAGATGGTTCTGATGTTCTTCTTTGCAAGCTGACTCCTTTGCCCAATGGATATTTTTGGCACTTGGTCTGTTATTTGGTTCTTGTGGCACTCACAGGGAGTGCATATCCTCGAGCTGGAGCCGATGTTGGTGCTCAAATTAGTCTCACCCCATTTGCCATTAAAAATCCTTCAATTTGCGGCCTCTGTCACATTTTCATCTCCATGTGTTGGTGCTTGAAATCCTCTTGTCCCCATTTAGTTGCTACATGGTCAGTTCCTTCCTTGGCCAAGGATCTCTTAAATGTCTAAAAAATTTGTTTGTTCCTTTGACCATATGAAAAAGTCTGTAAATTGGGTATAAAACTCGGGCTGTCCTGTCTTCTTTCCATTTTCCACAATCAGGAATTGTTTTCCTGTCATTTTTTCCCAAAATACTGAAGAAAAATGAATGGATTTATCTCAAAGAGTTTGTTTGAGCCTTGTAATTTCCAAATTCTCTTTCCTCGAAGAAAATTTCATCTCTAGGCTCAAACAATTGTCTTCCTGCATTTTACGGTTTGACGGGTGAGTTTTCCCCATCAAATTTTCATCTCTGCATCAGTGGAAACATGGCCCCTTTTGGTTGGATGTGGCTTAGCGGGGCACTCTAAAAATTCTATGGATCACCTCGACCCAAAATTGGTCCACATGGAGGAACGACGCTCATTTGAAAGTTCACTTTTGGGTTTGGCCTTGGAGTTGTGGCGAGGAGGACACATGGAGGATTCCGCTACTTTTCCGGACTTAGAAATTTTTTATGCAGCTAATATAGTTTTGCAGGACAGGGACACGTGGTGAGCATGCACTCATTAAGAGTCTTCGCTCTTGGGACCATCTTGAAATTGCGCCATAAAGACATGTGGAGGCTTCCACGGGTCTTCCCATACTTAAATTTTTAAAACAATTTTGAGAGGCCTAGGACACGTGGAGGGACCACACATGTTTGGGGACTAGCCTTTGAGTTTTATTTTAAAGAAGACACCAGGAGGACACTTGGAAGCTTCCACTTATCTTGTCTTTTCTTGGACATTTTCAAAGGACCAAAGGAGACCGCCACGGACCCTAGACACATGGCGCCTTCCGCTAAGCTTTCAACTTTCAAAAAATTTTAGGCTAGGACACGTGGTGAGCCCGTGCTCATTCGGTGGTCTTTGATTTTTTGGGACCATCTCAAGATGTGCCATTGAGACATGTGGTAGTTTGAAAAGTCAAAAGGGCGGGGAAGCGGGCCATCGGGGCAACTTGGATTTTTTACCTCTTGTCATCAAAAGGGTTAAAATCATCAAAATGGCCCACAAGCTTGACAAAGGATAAGTCAAAATTTGATGTAAAGGTCAACGAAAAAGTGTAGATTTGGGGGAAATTTAGAAAATTTTCCTTTTGTAAAAAGGGTTAAAGTGTAGAAAGGAAGCATGTTTCCACTGGGACCCACATTGGGACACGTGTCAAGCCCATTTTTCAAAGGTGGAGGAAACTTAGGACCAAATTGAGAAATTTTGCAGTGATTTTTCCAAAAGAATTGAATGTAAAAATTGAAAAAGGAACCCCTAAGTCTATCTTAACTCGGATCTCCCACATGGTGGTCATATATTAAAAGGGAAATTGAGGACAACTTTGAATATTCGATTTTCCGTGATTTATAATATGTTAAAATTCCAGGGATGCAAATTTTCTGGAAATTTTTATCATTTGTTAGAGTCTCTTAAACGCCAAATGAAGAGGAACATTAATTTGATAGCCCATCGGTTTGGTGAGGGAAGTTCTCGAAAACGTCTTTCACCTTTAAAAATGTAATTTGTCAACGTGGACTTGGGATCTTTCTTTCATGAAAAAATTGTTCAGATTTTTCTAGAAACACCTACCGAATATTTTTGTGAGTTTATTATTCTTCCTCACGTGGTTTTGAGTGTTTTATTTGGCATCATTTATAGATCTTCGTGATAGTATTTTCATTGTCTTATACACAAACTATATCAAAATAGATATGGCAAGGGTCATGAACTCAAGATCTTATATCCTGAACTGATAGTCCTTCAAGTACCTCGCACTCTCATTTACCAATGTTGGAAAATTTGACAAGGAAGAAATGAAGAGAAAGTGAAATGCACACATGACATTAAGATTGTGTCCATCATTTTATTATGTGAAAGATGGTTAAAAATGGGTGTAGTTTCAATTGTTTATTAATTTAATTTGAGCAAACCATCACTAATAACCAAGCCTTATATTTTAATGGGAAACTATTTGTTGATTAATAACTAACTAACAACTAAAGTATAAGTCTTATAATTTAATATAAACATCATGACTTCCAAATGTAGAAGCTTTTCTGGAAAGTCTTCTAGCAAAAAAAGGTTTTACCCACCTCCCAAAGGGAATAGATGAAAACATGATAAAGGCATCCATTAGAGCTCTAGATGATGAGTTGGCATATAGGGACCAAATGTACAAAAAGCTTTACAATGGTAGATTATCCTCTAAAAGGTTACAAAATGGATTGAGATGACTATTTCAAGTTTTTCTAAGTTGATTTCATACTTGTCCTTATGTCAAATGATGATTCCATCATGAAGATTGCTGAGAGCTATAGGATCATTGGGATCATGTTTTACATCTTCTCAATTATGACAAAGGACATCTCCTTATCCTCCACAAATTTTTACCAATTAGTGAGGAAATCAAAACACTTCCTAAATGTAGTAGCAGAAAATGAAATGAAATATCTACCATGTTCTCGAGAGTTGAAAATATTCACCCCGGTTTAAATTTTATTAGCTTTTTGTAAAACCAACATGCTACGATTACCATATAATTACAAAGTATCTGCGAACCCAAGTAAAGAAATAACTAGAACAAATATAAAATTACAAGGAATAATAAGTTTGTAGAAATCTCGAACATGATTCCTTCTTTGAAATGGGCTAGCATTCAAAATCCATACCCCGTAAATATGCATTATATCAAGATGGAAAAAGATGGTATAAACTCGTAGAGTCATGACCATTGAGAATTGTTTCCAAATACTCATATATAAAGTAGTTTTTCCTTTCATATGAGTAAAAGCTTAACTAAGAGATAAATATATGATTTAATATAATCGAATGTTGACTCAGTTTCAAATTTATTGACGATGAGATCCAGAGTTCAAGTTATTTTAAAAATAACAACTAAGGTGGAAATCCTTAAATGGCGAATGTACATTGGTTATTTTTTGGAGTATCACAGGTGGTTAAAGCTTATGAGATTTGTTATAATAGTTTGCAACTTTAATGAAAACAATAAATTTTAAAGATTCCAAACCATGATTACAAACAATTAGAGACAAAATATGCAAAGTTTTCTCAGAAGACATATACCATGTAAGGGTAAATATAGCAAAACGACACCTATCTTGCACTACATATCCAAAATAAAATACATAAACAATGAGGCTCTAAATGGTGTTTATGAGAATTAAAATAACAATATGAGAAAACTACTACATTTGATTTTTAAAATCATCAAACTCAACACCACCGCAAAGAATGGGATCCTCATGAATGTCATCATATTCCTTTCGCCAAAAGACTATACTTTGGACTCCTCACGAACATCCGCAGTAGTTTCAAATAAGGCTAGTGTTTGCCATGCCGGTCTCCTCCAGTGGTTCATCATCCAAAACCATGGCCCATCCCGGGATCAAACTCTCCCAGTGACTCTCCTTTACTCATTTTGAGGATGGATCAATATCATCCAAGATAATGGGATCTCAAGATTAAGTATCATACAAATTATCTCGGGAAGAAAAGGAAATTGGTAGAGTTCACAAGGTCGCAAAGGTTGTAGCAACAAGGCCAAGAAAGATTATTTAAGCATCAAATATTGATTAGAAAGGGGGTCTATATAACATCATTTTAGGGTTGGATTTGTAAAAAAGTAACTTAAAAGATAAAATTGGAAAAAAATGTTTAAGGCAAAAGTCATTGTTGTTGACTAGAAAAGGATGTCTACTACATGATAGATGTTTCATGCCCCATGTTCCATGTGAAGTAGATCAGCAATCAATCAGAGGAAGATGAAGATGGAACTAGATCATGTTTGCTTATTTTTCTAATGGATCACAAAAAAAAATTAAAATGAAGTGATTAAGTGTCGAACCAAAGTTTTGGGAACCCACGGTCCCTTTTTAAAACACTCAAACACATTCATACCCTAGAAATAAACATGTTGTACAATTTTAGATGCATGTAGGATGACTTTGACATGAATTTCCCAACTTCCGAACGATAAAGAAGTATGAAATGTAATTTTCCCAATTAAATTAAAATCACGTTTATGATTGAATAGTAAATACATTGTTGTTGCCAAGAGAAGGAGTATAACAAATTGTCCTAATGTTCAAAGGGACATACTTTAGCAAGTGAAAACTGAAATTTTTAAATATTCCTAAAAGGACCCCCTAATGGAAAGATCCATCTGCCAAAGGTACCTAGGTATCAACAAATGTTGCCTCATCAAAAGTTTAAAAAATCACTTGCCTTTTATTCTCGAAAACAACAAAGGATGTCCAAATATTAATATGCCTTTCTAAAGTATGTCCCTTATGATATTTCCCAAGTCTTGAGTAGATCAAGATTTCATTTCTAATTGTTGAGTTGCTTAGAATTCTTGAGCACAAGAAAAGGGCCTTTGAGTATTTGGGGCTGAAAGAGGAAAAGATTGCCCTAGGAAAAATGTAAACATTATGGAGACTCCTCCATCATCAAGAGTTAGAAACACCACCAACATTGGAGGAACTAGGTGAACCATCCGATGTTTATTTGGGGACATCCTTATTGAGTCTCACCTAAATGTAGACCCATTCTTCACTACTCTAATCATTAAGGACAAATTGATGCACAACCGTATGTTTGATTCGGGGCATCATGCAATGTTATGCCTATAGAAGTCATGAATGAGTTAGATATAAAAGTAACAACAACATATGGGAAGTGCACTACGCAATGGACTCTAGAGAAGTGTCGGTGGTAGGATGTGTGAAAGGTTTGGTGGTGTAACTTATAGCTTACCAGGTAAGAACCCGAAACTCGATGTTATTATTGTTGATTTCCCAACCAAGTGGGGTATGTCATTGTCTAGAAAATGGGCTGCAAGTGTTGGTGGGAGTGTTCAAATGGATATGTCCTATGCCACCATCCCAATTGAGGGAAGCCTTGTCAAGTTGTACGGAGAAAAGAAGATGTTGACCTCATGAAGATCCCAACAATGCATCTTATGAAGTGTTGTACACAAGTGTTGATGCTGATAACTTTTTAGGATTTGTTGATGAGAAAGAGCACAAAATTGAAGAGTGTAAGTGTCTTGAGCAGGCAGGATCTCCTTGGAATTTATTGTTTGATGGAACTTTCTATAGGTTTGGAAATGGTGTTGGTGTTGTTTTGATTTCTCCTGGCCAGGAAGAGTTTGTTTTTTCCTTCAAACTTAACTTTAAATGCACTAACAACATTATTGAATATGAAGCATTGTTGTTAGGTTTGAGAATTGCTTAGAAATATGGTGTTAATGACATTAGTGTCAAAGGAGATTCAGAACTAATTGTCAATCAAGTCAAAAAACTCTATGCTACTAAGAATTAGTGAATGAAACAATACAAGCATGCAGTTTGGGATCTCATTGAGATGTTTGATTCATTCAATATTATGCATCATGATAGGAAGTTTAATGATTTGGAAGAAAAACTTGTAGTATTAGATCTCAATTTGATAATTGTGCAATGTCCCCATATTTTGAATATGATGTTGAAGTGTTAACAAGGCCATCTTTCCCTGAACACATTAAGACTATTGGAAAGTTTTTGATGGTAATGCTCAGGTCAAAAGTTTCTAAAAACAAAGGGGAGTTTGTTGATCAATGTATTGATTGGGAGCCAATGGTGTGTGCAACAGAGGGAAAGAAACTTTGTTTGGAAAGGATATCATCCAACTTAAAACTAATACCATCCCTAGAGGACTGGTTGCTCTTGAATCAAATTTGATAATTGTTGATTGCATTGTTAATGTGCAAATTCAATGTAGCCTCAAGGGATGTTGAAGATCATGACCATGGTACAGAGGAGAAACCAAGGAAGATCTGGTTTGGAAGAAATCTCAGCAAGGAGGAAAATTGTCCTATATTCAATTTTGAAGAAGTATCAAGATTGCATGGCTTGGACTTATTCTGAACTAAGGGCTTCACATAGAGAGGATTTGTTTCAACATGAGATTTCCCTATGGAATCTAATGCAAAATCATTCAGTAGAAAAAGAGGCCAATCAATCCACTCCCATCTTTATTAAAATGCAAGAAGAACTAAGAATCTAAAGGATGGAGGGATTATTCAGCCCAAAAGGTATTCTTTGGGTTGAAAACTAGTACCGATTAGAAAAAGAATGGTGATATCAGGTTATGTGTGGATTTCAAAAATGTAAACAGAGCATCAATGAAGGATAATTATCCTTTACCAAACATGGAAAAATGCTGCAATTAGTGAGTTGTTCTAAGCTTTTTCTACCTTGGATGGCTTCTTCTGGTTATAACCAAGTTATCTAAAGGAATCGAAAGAATTAAGACATCCTTTACTACTCCTTGGGGAACTTATGTTTATGTTAGAATGCCCTTTGGTTTGATGAATGTTGGAGCAACCTTTAAAAGAGCAATGGATGTTGATTTTGCTAGTTACATTAATGATTTTATTGTTGTTTACCAAGATGATGTAACTGTGTTTTCTAGAAAGAGAGGTGATCACTTGCAGCACTTGGAAAAAAATGCTGATAAGATGTAGAGAATATGGAATTTTGCTCAATCCAAAGAAGTGCCATTTCGAGTGTAGAAAGCAAATGTTGCTTGGTCACATTGTGTCACAAGAGGGGGTAATGATAGACCTAGAAAGGGTAGAGGCCATCAACAAGGTCCCAATTCCAAGAACCAAGAAAGGAATTCAGTCCTTATTTAGGTAGATAAACTTATCAAAAGATTCATATCAAACTTTGTTGAGTTGACCACTCCAATTACTTCGCATGCTAAAGAAGGACCGGGTCATCAAATGGGAGGAGGATGCCATTCAAGCTTTCAATGGGATCAAAGAGGCATTAAAACATGCCCCTATTTTATCAACCCCAGATTATAAGAAGCCTTTCAAATGTTTTATTTTTCTTAGAGAACACTCTTGCATCTATTTTGTTGAAGGATGATGAAGGGCTGAGAGGCCAATTACCTTTTTAGTAAGGCATTGCGAGGGGTTGAGCTAAAATACACTATTATGGAGAAACAAGAATTTGCCTTGGTAAAAGCAACAAAGGTTTTCAACGCCTTACATTTTGATCTAAAATTATTTGCTTATGTTCCCCACACTATGGTGAAAGACATCTTATCAGAGATGGAAGTCTCAAGCAAAAGATGCAGATGGGTGAACAAGTTGTAAGAATATGACATGGATATCCAAACCATGAAGTTAGTGAGAGGTTTGGGCTTGGCTAAGCTTATGGCTGAGAGAAACTTGCAAACTATTGAGGTGAATGAGGTAGAAGAAGGAAGGGTAGATGTCCTTGAAAAGTTGATGAGTTATGAGTGGTACAAAGATGTAATTTTTATCTCAGACATCTATACTACCTTGAGTATTTGAGTAAGAACCAGAAAAGAGCTCTTAAGTTGGCTTCCCAGAAATATGTCAAACTGATTATGGGTTATCTTAGAAGAACCCTGAGGGAGTTCTCTTAAGATGCATTACTAAAGATGAAGCCCCCAAGATAATTGCTGATCTCCATGGAGGAGTTTGTGGGGGCATTTTACTAAAAGAGTCACAACACACAAGATCTGAGGGATGGTTATTGGTGGTCAAATCTCTTCAAGGATACAACTCTTTTGGTTATAACATGTGAGAGTTGCCAATGTTTTTTCTAGAAGACTGAAAGCTTTAGGCTCCCTACCTTTTGTAGCCTATATCAATTAAAAGCACCATTCAATCAATGGGGAATGGATTTAATTGGTGAGATTTTAGACCCTTTCAAGTCTGGCCATAAGTGGATTCTTGTAGCCACTGATTACTTCAGTAAGTGGGTGGAGGAAATCCCCACCAAAAGAGCAACACACCAAATTATCATGGAGTTCAAGTTGAATCATATCATCTGTAGGTTTGGAGTGCGATTAAAATTGTTCTTTGACAATGCCATGAGCTTAAAAGCTAAACCTTTGGTGGAAATGTGTAAGGAGAATATGGATCAATTTGACATATATTTTAACTACAATCCCTAAGGAAATGGAAAAGCCGAGTCCAAGAATAAAAATTTGTTGAAGATTATCAAAAGGACCTTGGAGCTGAACAAGAGAAAATGGGGTGAGAAGTTGAAGTTTTTTGTTTGGGCTGATCAAATTACTATTAAAAGAGCCACTAGAAAGAGTCCATTTGAGTTGGTGTATGAGACTCAAGCTTTTCTACCCCTCATATGTAATTATCCTCATATCAATTCCTTCAACAACTAGAAGATCAAGAAGTTAGTCCATATGATGCTCACATTAACCAAATTGTTGAACTTGATGAAGAAAGGAGGGCATCTCACCAAAGGCATGTAAAGTTAAGAGAAAAATTAAGAGGTTATTTGATAAGAAGGTCACTCCAAGAGCTTTTAGCGCATTGGAGATCTTGTGTTGTTATGGGATAGCATGTATGAAGACAAGGTCAAGCATGGTAAATTTTGTTGCATTATGAATGGACCCTTATTCCATCGACATTCAAATTGGTGAACATACCTTCTTCTTGAAAGACTTAGATGAGGAATTGCTCAAATTTCCTATTAATGGCAGGAATTTGAAGAATTTCCTTGATTGATTCCCAAGAATCAAGGTGAGCATCATTATATAGTGTATAGTTTGTTGGTTTGTTTTATGTCTTTTGTGTTTTTTCTCATTTTGGTCCTTAGTGACCTGGTTTTGCTAGTTTCTCGGTTCATTTTAGGAGATGGTTCTGATGTTCTACTCTACAAGATAACTCCTTTGCCCAATGGATATTTTTGGCACTTGGTCTATTATTTGGTTCTTGTGGCACTCACAGGGAGTGCCCATCCTCGAGCCGGAGCCGATGTTGGTGCTCAAATTAGTCTCACCCCATTTGCCATTAAAAATCCTTCAGTTTGTGGCCTCTATCACATTTTCATCTCCATGTGTTGGTGCTTGAAAAGCCTCTATCCCACATTTAGTTACTATGGTCAATTCCTTCCTTGGCCGAGGATCTCTTAATCATGAAAAAAATTTGTTTGTTCCTCTGACCATATGTAAAAGTCTATAAATTGGGTATAAAACTTGGGTTGTCCCGTTCTTTCTATTTTCCATAGTCAGGAATTGTTGTCCCTATCATTTTTTCCAAAATACTTAAATAAAAATGAATGGATTTAGCTCAAAGAGTTTGTTTGAGCCTTGTAACATTTCCAAATTCTCTTTCCTCAAGAAAATTTCATCTCCGGGCTCAAATAGTTGTCTTCCTGCATTTTACGGTTTGATGGGTGAGTTTTCCCCATCAAATTTTCATCTCTACATCAGTGGAAACATGGCCCCTTTTGGTTGGATGTGGCTCAGCGGGGCACTCTGAAAATTCAATGGATCTCCTTGACCCAAAATTGGTCCACGTGGAGGAACGCTCTCATTTGAAAGTTCACTTTTGGGTTTGGCCTTGGAGTTGCGTCGAGAGGACACATGGAGGCTTCCACTACTTTTCTCGGACTTAGAAATTTTTATACAGCTAATATAGTTTGGCGAGATAGGGACACGTGGTGAGCATGCACTCATTCAGATTATTCGCTCTTGGGGACCATCTTGAAATTGTGCCATAAAGACACGTGGAGGCTTCTGTTGGGTCTTCCTATACTTAAATTTTTTAAAACAATTTTGAGGGGCTAGGACACGTGGAGGGACCACACATTTTGGGGACTAGACTTTGAGTTTTATTTTAATGAAGATCAAAGAAGATAGTTGGAAGCTTCCACTTACTTTTTTTTTTGCTTGGAATTTTCAATGGCCAAAGGAGACCGTCATGAACCCTAGAAACATGGCACCTTCTGCTGAGATTTCAACTTTCAAAAAATTCTACTAGGCTAGGACACGTGGTGATCCGCACTCATTCGTGGTCTTTGATTTTTGGGACCATCTCAAGATGTGCCATTGAGCCACATGGCGTAGTTTGAAAAGTCAAAAGGGTGGGGAAGCGGGCCATCGGGGGCAACTTGGATTTTTTACCTCTTGTCATCAAAAGGGTTAAAATCATCAAAATGGTCTCGCAAATCTTGACAAAGGATAAGTCAAAATTTGATGTAAAGGTCAATGGTAGAAAAGTGTAGATGTGTGTGGGAAATTTAAATTTTTCCTTTTGTGAGAAAAGGGGTTAAAGCGTAGAAAGGAAGCACGTTTCCGCTGGGACCCACATTGGGACATGTGTCAAGCCCATTTTTTAAAGGCGGAGGAGTGGACCAAATTGAGAAATTTTGCATTTTTTCTAAAAGGTGTAAAAAGTAAAAAGAACCCCTAGGCCCATCTTAACTCAGATCTCCCACATGGACGGTCTATATTCAAAAGGGAAATCGACGACAACTGTGCATTTGTATATGATTTTCTACCATTTCTACTCCAAAGTTCTGGGATGCAAATTTTTCTAGTTTTTAATCATTTCTTGGAGTCTCCTACACGCCAAATGAAGAGGAACATTAATTTGATATCCTGGTTTGGTGGGGAAGGTCTAAAAACATCTTTCACCATTAAAGATGTAATTTGACTATTGGATTTGACCTAATCTTTCTTTCCTTGGCACGCAAGAGACCTGTTGATATCTTGGTTTGGTGGGAAAAAATCTGAAAACATCTTTTACCATTAAGATGTGATCTGACTATTGGCCTCGATCTGATTTTCCATTTTTCCTTCCTTGGCACGCAAAGAACCAAATTTGACAGATTAGGGATGGAAGTAGTTAGCGCATAAAAGGAGAAGTGATTTATCAGATGAAAGAATTGAATGCTGAGATATTTGAAGAAATCTACCTCCTTGAGCACCTAAAAACCTTTTTACAGATTTGATTTTGGGGGTCATGATCAAAATCATAACAAGCAATGGTGCTTTGAATGTTTTTTGGGGGGAAAAATCTGTTGCAAAAATGTCATAAATTGTATGAATTTTCGTTTAAATGGTTGGAGTGTTAGAGGTCGGGAGCTAATTCATGAGAGAAAAGTTTGACAGAGCCCATCTTTTTGAGAGACTATTTGAGGAACCTGTTTATTTATTTTGTGTTAAATTTGATCATGTCAAGGTGGTTGTGAGTGTATAGCCATTGACAAGCTCTAAGATTGTTCTAGAAACTTTCCCCTGCTGATAAATTTAATCAAATTTGAGTAAATCTATGTCGATTTTGAGAAAAGTTGTGTCTGCTTCATTTTAAGAATGTCTGCAAATAGTTTTTCTTGTTCCCATTGCAATCTTACATTGAAATCTCTATGAATCACACAAGATCTTAGCTTTGTGATAGTTTGGTGGCACTTGTAATTTCATTTATCAGGAGAGCTTTCATTTGATAGTGGAATAAACAAGTTTAAAATCACTTTACTCCTAGCATGATGATTAAGATTGTTTGTTAGCCTTTGAGGGTATCTTAGGCGTGATAAAACAAAGGTTGATAGTGTTTAATTAAGTTTTTCAATTTGAGCCTTCATTTTGGATCCTTAAAGTTTTTGTGAAAACATGTGATCTGGGCCTCCATTGAAAGCACACCATTCTAGTTAAAGGGACATTTTAGCTGTTTTGAAGCATTCTATTGATCAAGCCTTCCATTTTTGTAAAAGTTCTCAAAGATCTAGTGCAAATCAAATTCCACTCTGCCTCACCTCCCACCAAAATTCATTTAAAAACAACCAATCATACCCATATTACCCCTATTTTTCCTATGTGTGCACAAATGCATAATTTCTATTACCAAAACATGTAGAAGTAATCATGTTTTCATTGTCTTTAGTAGCCTGAACCTTGCTCAGAAAATATCTCCATTATCTAGGGTGACAACTCATGAGAGTTAGTTTTTTTGTTGTATTGATCATGTTTTCTTCAAGGTCTTCTCAATAACTCTGCAACGAAGGACATCTCCATCTCCTCCACAAACAACAAGCTACAAAAGGGTCCTCTCACCCTAGTTGAAAGGAACAACCATAAAGTAGTGAGGATAGATCAAATCCTCTTAAGGGTGCTACCCATTTCTCCACATCTGAGTGACAAAGAGCAAGCCACATTTCTTCCCCTGGCTACAAAACGACACACAACATGCTCTGCTTGCCTCTAAGCTTCCTATCAAACCGTGATGCTGCTAAACTTCTGAGGGAGAATCAATTTGGGTACTAACAGTATGGTCTATTTAAAAAGTGTAGACCCCAGTTGTCACGAATCAAATCTACAAATAGCATAGAAAAGTTTCAATCTTTAATCCTACAAGAGTTTCGTCGAATACAATAGGAGAATATTTTTATATATACTTTGTTTTTCATTATTAAAGACGCATATGTTAGGGTTATGGTTTCATTCTCATAATATTTTGGGGTAAGGGTTTTATTTTCACCCCTTCAAAATGCCCTAATTTTTCCCCACGATTTGTATGTATCATGCCCTTTTAACAAATTTTGACTATGAGTACTCCACAATTAGCATTGAACAATGGCAATGCTACATACATATATAATATATGAATGTGATAATTTTTCCCATTTAATATATTGTTGATGTTTGTTTTTCGATCCAATCCATGTCCCTTTATCGATTCCTACCATGCGGGGTAAAATACATGCCTTGACTACCAATAGTGTTTACTTGATGAATTAATCGATGACATTTAAAACATTATGTGTGAGTGTGTGATCGTGTGTGTGTGTGTGTTTGCATGTGTGTGTGCACTTATGTATGCATTTGTGTGTCCATTCACGTGTGTGTGTGTGTGTGTGTGTGTGTGTGTGTGTGTGTGTGTGTGTGTGTGTGTGTGTGTGTGTGTGTGTGTGTGTGTGTGTGTGTGTGCGCGTGTGCGTGTGCGTGTGCGAAAGTGCAGTGTGCATGTGCATGCACAACTATGTGTACATGTGCATACGCGCGCGCGTGTGTTAGCTACCATTAAATATTTGAGAAGTGGTAAATAGTTTTGAATCCTTCAAAGTCGGGTTATTGATTAAATCTAGTAGATCGTGATAGATTGATCATTTTTTATTTGCAACCAATGAGTAAATTGGAGTCCATAGTTTACCCCCGAAGCAATTAAGAAGATTTAATTATTGAGAGGCTCCCATATAAAATATTTTTCAACTTTTTCATTTTGCTTTCTTTTGCATTTACGAAGTAAGGTATCAAACCATTGTTTATTGTGTATTCCTATGTATCTATTTAGAGTTTTAGAGGGATCATGTTGAAAGGACATTGGACCGAGGATTCATACATTATATTGAAGGGATCAAAAATACATATATTAGTAATCGTACTTTGAGATATTATAATGTTTCATCATTTTCATTTTTTTAATGAGATAGATTAAGCTATCTCGGTGACATTTGTCTTATTTACAAAGTTTTTATCTATAAATTAGCTTTTACTTTCATAAATAAAAATACAAGAAGATTGGCCATTTATATTTCAATGAGATGAAGAAGTTATTATGTAAATTCAATACATATATGGCAAGTGCTAAATATTAAAATTGATATCGTTCAAATATATACTAACTCAAACACAACTACTTCCCAAAAAACACCTATATATCTTTTTTCGAATTGTGTCAACTCAAACACAATTACCTAAAAAAATTGTATTCTTTTGTTTTCGAATTGTGTCTTTGTCTAATCCAAGTAACAATGGAGAAAAGCAGAGAGCCATTTAAACTCACACCATTTCCCTATAAATACCTTCAAAATAACTTAAATTTACACATGTATTACTTATACAAATTTACAAAACACAACCACGAAAAAATCCAAACTCGTTTCCTTTATCAATGCAAAATAATTTAAAACTTCCAATGGATTTGAAGGCCACACACAATTCAAAGGTAAATCCCTTCTAACATGTTCATGCATTGGCCATGTGACATATGATGAGAAATCCATAATAATTTTATCGTGCCCACACAATTTAAGATTGCACCACCTTGAATAAAGAGCAATTTTTTTCTTCTCCAACATTTGTTTTCAATTTTCAACTTGCAAAGCTCTTATGGAAATTGGAATTATGGATCTAGAGATCAATGTTTATTCTCAAAGGAAGGATATATTGATTAATGCCAACAACCCTGATATATAAAGAGAGTGTAGATATTTTCTAAAACATTTATTGATTTTTTCACCAAATATCCCATGCCGCGAATGAGAAATTTCATATAAATCAATAAATTATTTCCCATTTTTGAAGCATGAAAATATAGACTCTTTAACTGAATATATAATTTTCCTCACCACTTAAAAGCTCATAATAGTAAAAATCTAGACACACCATGGATCAATACTCTTCATGAAATATGAAATTCGATATTCTCAAAAGAAATTAATTTTACATCCCACATTTAGATCCCACCACACAAAACATCACGCATGTCAATTTCCAAGATTTGTATGTCCATTCACGGCACTTAATAGTGTTTTTATAGTCAATGAATTATGAATCGACCAGTAAACATATAGGACATGTGATAATTCTTTAACATAAAGGAGGAGATGATTCAAGTTTGAGCTTCAACATTAGTGTGCAGTCTAAGATGAAGACAATTAAGCTCACGTGGAGAATAATGACAAGACAAAACCATAACGTGTTAATTCCCCATTCCAAGAAGGCTGGTATGTTGATCATGTTGAGTGACAGTGACATTGTTATGTATGGCTAACAACAATGGGAAAAGTGAGAACTCTTCATCCTTAGTGGCCGAACTAGAATTCTTACAATAACAAAGTGGCTTTACCAATGCCTGATGTTTCGCGACTCTAACAGGTAACACCTGCATCTTTTAAGCAGGATTCAATTGTTATATGGCTAAAAAACTTTAATAAAATAGGTAACATCATAATAATAAATTTAAAAACTGCAACGAAAAATAATGTCCATGTAGTCGAAAAAGCTTTCAAAAAAGGAATTTCGTGAAAAATGGTTATCGGAATGCGTGGATGTTTATAGTCAAATGGATCCTCAAAGAAATATCCAATGTAATGTCGATTAGTGGTGGTAGTGATTTTTCTTCCATCCCACCTAAATTTAATTTTAAATTTCAATGAGTAATTGAAATGGTTGTATTTTTTATTAATGGTTATACTAGCAATTGCAAATGAGTTGCAAGTTACGCCGGAGAGGGATTGAATTTTTGTATTCATTATAGTTTGGATGTGAAGGCGATCATGGACTGGATAGCATGCCGAAGAGAGTGGTTTCCTGTTTGCATCCAGGAACAGTATAATTCTATTTCAATTTTAATAAGTGGTATTGGTTCTACTTTGATTTCAGAAAGCGAATCCCATACAATTGCCTTAATCTTGGCTTGTCAAATTGCATACTGAAATCTTCTTTCATCCATACGTAAACAACATTTCTAAGCTTGGAAGCCTGCTAGAATGTGGATCCTTACATATAGACATGTGAATAGTTTTGCAAAATGTAACTTTTGTTCTGCGCTCAAACATCTATCGTATATCATAGAATATATTTTACATGATATATTGAATGTGGATCCTAGATCGTGGTATTGTTTTGTGTGCATGATGGGGGAAGGAGTATTTCCATGCCTTGTACGCCGTGTGCCAATGCTGCGGTGCAAAGTCTTTTCTCCTCCTCCTTGCGTGATTTTACGTTCTTGGTATATCTCATTCGTGCATAGCGTTCAAACGTAAAAGCTGGTTGGATTTGTAGGTCGTTGATGGCACGAACTCTTGACATTGCTGTGAATGTTAGTCCTTGGCGGTCAACGTTTCCGATGTCTCTCTTGTGGCCTTGTCGAGGTTAGGCCACCGTGATTTGTGGATGGTAAGGCCCCAAGACATTTTTAGTGGGATTTGGCGACGATTTCCACGTGTGACAGGAGGTAGGGGCAAGTGTGTTGGGTTGAGTATGTCCCATGGGGGCCCTTGGTAGTGTTTGAAGTTGACAACAACAAAGGATGGCAAGTCCGGTGGTTGTGTTTGGGTTGGACAACATAAGTGTTATCCACTCTCTGAATATTATGATGACAGTCGAAGCTAGATTGATATAGAAAAACTTGAACTTCATGTTGAAAAAAATCAATAAGATGCACGTAAATGGAGATGAAAACAACTTTTTGTACTCAAAACAAGAAACTTACTATTTTTAGTAGTTAGGGCTCGGAGAGCTGTTATTTTGGGAAGTATTGCTTTTTGACTTGGAATCAGTTCTGTGGAACCCCTAACTTGCTAGGAACTATTTTTAAGGAGTTTCTTTTCCATTTTTTCACACTTTCTGTTCATATTAAGTTTCTTTTTTGAATTTTTCTTTTCATGTTTTTTTGGAAAAGATTTCCTAGTCTGTCGTCCTTGTTGTTTTCTGAGTTCATTGCCTTGAAATAATTTTCTATTTTAGGAAATTTTATATTTATAATAAGTGAGGGAAGCATAGAGTTACTATTTTTAGAAACATCCCTTCGACAACTCAGATTGAGACAAAATCAGCTTCACCATAATAGGTTTCTCTTCTGGACTTTGTGTTCAAATTTTTAGCTCGACCCATTCTACTGGAATGATGCGAAATTGAAAAAAACATAAACTAGGGCACAAAGTGAGGGTTTTATGCCATTAATAATATAGGGCATCATTGAGTTTTCTTCTAATTTATTCTTGAATTAAATTTTACATTTGTAGACTCCTAGAAATGGTGATAGGGTTTTTGTAGTTGTTAAATTATATGTTTCTTTATGACATTGTTGATTTGTGTATGGTATTTAATTTTTTATTGATTTTTTAGGTGTCATTTTTTTCCCACTACAACATTTTTGGGGTTGTGGAAGTGCATTTATGGTCCCAATTTGTAATGAGAGGAAATTTGACAATCAATTAAAATACGAGACAACTTCTCATGGAATAGGATTATGCCAACAAACAAAAGACATGGGTTTCCTCAAGAAACAATCATTGTTTTACTGTATGCAACAAACCTATCTCCAACCAATTTAGTTTACAATTATCAGCATATTCCCGATCCGTGCCAAAATATGAGCTCTAGAACAGGGAGTGGACATCCATCAAAGCATAAAAGATAGAGGAATTTTGTCGGATGTTGTAGTTGCAAATGCTTTAGTATACATGTATGCAAAATGTGGAACATTACACAAAGCACGTGAACTATTTGACAAAATGCCTCAAAAAACGTGGTATTATGGACATCGTTGATTGCAGGATATGCACATATGGACCTGTGGGGGTTATGTGGAAGTGTTTGCTTGGTTCCTGTAGATCACATATGAATATAGGCTTAGGAGTATTTACATCCATAATGCATTTTGATTTGGATCCTAAAAATGATGTAGCTTATTTTCTTTTCTCAAACATCTATGTAGAATAGCGCGGGGAAGGTGAGACTCAAATGATATAGAGATTGATGAAAGATAGAGAAATTAAGAAGATTCTTGGATGTAGTTGGATTGAAGGCGAGGAGAAAGTTTTTTTAGTTTTAAGTTTGCATACACTTCGCTATAAATTACAACTCCAACAAACTTAACATTGTTATCCTCTCCGGTGTAATTTAGGAGAGGTATTTTAGAAGTAAGATGGTGACAGATATGTGAGAGGTTCTGAAGAATTAATAAGGGTTTGCAGTTTTTGGCTGTTATTCTACTTCCTTCAGCTGCACCTTATAGGTCCTTCAGCCTATTTGGTAATTTGTGGATACTAATGCACTTTCTTTATCTAGTTTGTGATCTGAGTTATGTATGTGATGTCTGTTAATTCGGAAACCATCTATACAGCAGGAATTTAATTTCTAATCTATACTATGGCATTATAATGAGATTTTATACCACATTTAAGATCTCTCCCTCAATAGATTTGGATTTTATGTGGCTTCAAAAATAATTGTTCATTAAGTTGAGATTTAAGATGTCGGCATGGCATGCAGGTAACATCTTTTCATGGAGGAGGCATTTGCATTGGAACTCGTCTTAATCATGTAGTAGCAGACGGAAACTCTTATTGGCATTTCATGCAATCATGGGCAGAGTGTTGCAGGGGAGCTCCCATTTCCAGATATCCTGAGCACAAAAGATACCTCTTTAAACTTTCCAACACCTCTGACAATGTAAATAATACTACTGCAACAGATAACGAATTTACTTTTGATGGAAGTAAACATGCACAGAGCAAAACGGATAAAGAAACACAGCAGTTGCAGTCCCAGAGGCCAAGCCATCAAAATAAAAGCAGTGACACAAAACCCTTAAACTCTAACCAGATGTCTAAAAGTGTTGAAGAAAGTGGAGCTGATGAGAAGGGCAACGAGACCAGAGATTTGATATGCAAAACATTTCATTTTAGTAAAGAGATGATTCAGAAGCAAAAGCTCGGGCTGAGAAACATGGAAACCAAACATTTTGCTCTTTTGTGGTGGTTGCAGCTCATTTTTGGAGATGCATGGTTAAAGCTCGAGAGATCCCAGATGGAGAACCTGTCTACTTTTTTGTGCTGGTTGACAGTAGAAATCGAGTAAATCCTCCCTTGTCTCCAGTTTATTTTGGCAACTGCATACAAATTGCAGCCTCCAATGCAACGGCTAGAGAACTGTTGAGCCAAACAGTGTCCGTTGCAAGTGGCCTTATAAAAGAAGCGGTGAATCGGTGCACAGAAAAAAATCTTATGAGTATGATAAAGTGGGTGGAATCTAATATGCATAGCATGGATGCCGAAATCAATTCTATCAGGGAGAGGTATATTGTGAACATAGTTAGCTCTCCAAGGTTTCCTGTGTATGAGGTTGATTACGGGTGGGGGAGACCGTTGAATGTGCAAGCTGCAGCAATAGATGAAATAGGCGCCATGGTGCTATTTCCTGGCAGGGAGGGTGGCGGTACAATAGATATCACTACCTGTCTTCCTCTTTCTCAGATGGATGTTTTCCATTCCCTGTTTATGGAAGATATCAATTCACTGCAACCGGATGAATGAACACAGGATCTCTATTCTTTCCTTTGATTCAATGTTGTGAGGTTCTGTTTTGAATGTTATTCTATACAAAAAACTTCTTAGACACATTAGTCCTGGTCAGTTACAAATGAAACATCTACATGCCAAACTAAATCAATTAAGCCTATTTAAAACAGCATACTGCATGATAACTGGATTGCAAGAAAAGCATCTACATTAATATATAACAGTTGCTGTAGACCATTAAAATAAATGAATAAATTAAAAGTCTACATATGGTATGTACTATGTAGATACAGATTTGATATAAATGGCAGCTAAGCTGCTCACAACAATGATGTATACAGTATATTGGCTACAGAAAATATCATCTAAAATTTGTTCTCCGACCCATGGGTCCAAGAGGGTATCCTGAGAATATAACAAAAACATTCTACTCTATAAAATTTGTTTTAGAGGTGTCTTCCAGTTTCAACTGCACACATAATGGGACTGATAAACAGTTGAAACGCCTGGACACAAAACATCAAGGCATTTCAATTAGGTGCACTGGCTATAAGCCCACACCAGAAGTACAAACTGTAGGCTCTCCCAGGCAAAGGTTTAATTTGTATTCAGTGGTGAGAGGCCAAATTGGGTTAAGCTTTGGAGTCAGCTTCACTCCAAGATCAGCTTCGAAGTGGAACGTGAACAGCTCAAATTCAAGGAACAGATCCATTCCCTTTGGAAAACAAACAGATATATTTAGGTCTGCATTTTGGTTACCAGATAAGTTCACAATACATACGTTTTAAAAATCATGTGTTGTACCAATCTGAATGTCAGGAGCATCCAGTTATATCAATCCAGGAACATGGCTCTTGAAACTCTCAAGACCCGAGGGTCTCTTCCTCTAATCATCTTAAGATATATAATTCAAAAAAGTTTATACAGCACACAACAGAAGAGCATTACACAGTAGTGTCCAGTATTTGTTTAGAATCCACTCATATTATTTGCAAACACCTACAAACCTACAAGTACGATAAAGTGTAATTTTACTGTAGCAAAAAATCTAAAAGAAATCCGGCGAAAAAAATCTAAAATCCGGCACCCTGTAAAGTTAAGCCACCGGAATTTGACACTTTCCAGCAATGCCTTCTTCAAAGTAAACGCCTCCGGCGAAAAATTAGTGTGTATATATATATCTTTTCCCAAGTTTTGCCTGAAGTTCTACTCCAATGGTTACATGTCAATATTATGGGAGAAACCTACATTATTATGTAGTGAGATAAAATAAAATATCACACACAAACAGACTCGTAAATGGATTCACACACATTAAAAATATATTTATTATTTAGTAAAACTCACTACTTACACATATGAGAACACTAGATTAAATAGGTTGAATTCATGATTATCTTCACCTTAGAAATATGTGGTACAACCTATATTGGGAGAAAGGGATATTTCCATAATTCAAGGAGACAATCAATCAACAACAATTCCTTCCCCAATGTATTTGTGAGTAAAAAAAATAACACACACAAAAATAGGAGATAAATGCAACTCGGCTTACGAATCTCGAGATGGAGCTTATTGGTGTGAATGCACAAAAAGAAACTAGTTAGGAAATATCCCTAAACCTAGTTCATGTGTTCACACTTACAACAACACCCTTCCTTAAGAAAATTTCTAAGAGAGACAAACAACGAAAGCGGGGTTTTAGTTTGCTATGCCAAATAAGGTACCTAATACAAAGGAAGGAAGAACTTATTCAAATCTTCCAAGTACAACTTCTTTAACCCCTAACAATTCTTGTAAGTGTAGAAAATGAGGAGAGGGAAGAGGTTTAATAAAATATCAGCAATTTGAGCAATAGTGGGAACAAACTCGAGATGAACAACACCATCTTGAATCAACTTGTGAATAAAATGCATGTGAATCTCAATGTGTTTGGTCCTACGATGCTCAATAGGATTTTTGGAAATTTTAATGGCACTTTGATTATCACACCTAATCACAATGGGAGAGTCATGCGAGAATACAAATTCATCAAGTATTTGTCAAATCCAAAGAGCTTCCTAGTCAACTTTTAAAACAATTTTTATTCCACCTCAAAAGAAGATAGGGCCACATTTTGCTTTTCTTACAAGCCTAAGAAACCGATCTTGAAATAAGATGAAAACGAATCCTGAAGTACTTTTTGTGTATCACGACATCCACCCTAATATGAATATGTGAACCCCTCAATAGTAGAAGAACCCTATGAAGTATAGTGAATGCCATAACTCAAAGTCCCACAAATGTAATGCAAAATGTGCTTAGTTGTTTTCCAATGACTCTCATGAGGTTCATGTGAAAAATGAGAGACAAGGTTAACAACAAATGTTATATTGGGATGAGTATGTGTCAGATACAACAAACTGCCTACTAACTGTCTAAACCAACTAGGATCTACCAACTAGTTTTACAATCCACGATTAATTGAATACCTGACTGATATGGAGTAGGTGAAGGCTTACAAGTAACCGTGTGAAATTTCTAAAGAATATTTGTAACATATTTTTGTTACCCAATGGAAATTCCTTCAAGACTAATGAAATTAAAGAACAAGGAAGTAATTTAATAAACTTATATCTTTCATATCAAACTTTTCCTTCTTTTTTTTGTATTTCCTGAACCAAGGGATTAGTGTTGCCATCAAGGATTATATCATCAACATTAACAAATCTTCATCACTTTTCAAAACATACACATTATGGTCTATCTCATAATGATGAAAGCCAACATTCAATAGAAAATAATCCATTTTCTCATACCAAGCTCTAGGAGCTTATTTAAGACCATAAAGAGAATGATGAAGATTGCAAACTAAAGAGTTATCTTGTACAAAACATGGAGGTTACTCCATATAAATATCCCCTTGGATATCACCATGCAAAAAGGCACTCTTTACATCCATTTGATATATTGGCCAATTGTGAGATGCAACAAGGGAGAGAAAATGCGTACAAAATCCATTTTTGCCTTAGGAGAAAAAATTTCATAGTAATCTACTCCTTTAACTTGAAAAAACCCTTTAGCAATAAGGTAAGCATTGTATTTGTCAATAGATCAAATCGGCTACATATTTGGTCTTATATACCCATTTACATTTTACAATTTTTCTTCCCTTAGGAAGAGGTAATAATTCTCATGTATTATTCTTCAACAAAGAATATTATTTATCTTTCATAGATTCATCCCATTTAGATTTACCACTAGCCTCATAAAAAGTAACTAGATCAAATGAAATAGATTGAACTATTGGAGCCATTCCAAAAGGGATAGAGTGAGGACGATGAAAATCAACATTACTAGAAGTTTGAGCTCTGGTGTGACGTAAATCACTCAGATCACCAACCAAGTCACTAATAGATTGTAGAGTGGATTGAAGCCATTTGGACATTTGTTGTATAGGATGAGGTGGTGGAGGTGGAGTTGGCAGAGCTAGCTCCACATCATCACTAGAATCAATAGTCGTGTCCTCTAAGTCAAGTAAAGGTGAAGGAAGAGGAGAATTATGAGCAACATCATCTGAATGAATATTTGTTTCATCAATACAAACATCTCTTTGATAGAAAACTTCACGCGTAATAGGATCTAGAAGACGATATGCCTTCACATGTTCACAATGTCCAATGAGTATAAGCTTAGTGCTCTTTTTCTCCATAGATTTTCAAGTGCCATTAGGAACAAATACCGTGCTTCACTTCTAAAAACTCAAAAATGAAATATATCAATTTTCTCTCTTGACCATGTTTCCTCTGGAGTGATCCCTTAAACTACTTTGTGAGGAACTTTGTTTTGAATATAGTTGGCATAATTCACTACTTCAACTCATAACTATGGTGGCAAGTTCTTAGATTGAATCATGCAGTTAGCCATCTCCTTGAGTGTCCTATTCTCCCACTTTGCAACACCATTTTGTTGAGGGGTGTAAGGCACTATATACTGATGTAGGATTCCATAGTCAATACAAAAATATTTAGATGCATTACTAATATATACCCCTAAATTATTAGTGTGGAGATTTTTAAGTGACAATCTTATATGCTTTTCAAAAAGACCTTAAAATTCTTGAAATTATCAAATACATCTTTTTATTTCAAGAAATACACCCAAGTTCTTCTATTGAAATCATCAATGAATGTTAGCATATACTTAGCACAAGAAAATTAATTTGTACGAAAAGTCATAATGTCATTATGTGTTAACTCAAGAGTAACTTTTTCTTGAGTGTCATGTCCTTTGGGAAGGGATCTTGATGTTGCTTACCAAGCATGCAAACTGGGCAAACACCATCATTTGAATAAATCTTAGGAAGGAAAATTACCACATTCGGATATGAGATTTTCGTGAATATCTATAGTTTAGGTGACAAAACCTCTCATGTCATATTTTACTCACATAATCAGAGCAAACAATCAATAAAGATCCTGCATAACTCTCAAATTTGTCAAAGAAATACTATATAGAAGAATGACCCACCATTCTCATATATACAATATCAATAGGGTCATTTAATTTCTTGATTACATCACTACTTGGTGATAATTCAACAATTTTTCCATCATCAGAATGACAAATTTGATAAATAGACGACAAATTTTATGAGATTTCAAGAACATGAAGAACTTGCTTTATAAGACCATTTGGCATATTGACAATGCAAGCTCCAAAAAATCAACATAAGTAGAGTTTACCATCATAATTTATGAAGTTTTGTAAGCAAAAACTAAACTCAACAAATTTCTATAATGAGTTAGATGATGTGTGGCACGGAATCAAACCCACTTTTCTTTCAATAGAGAGAAGTCCCGAGTAGACAGAGCTTTCCCTTTACCATTTTTGGAAGATGATGACCAAGGTGGAATTGAAAGCTTATGTTATTTCAAGTGTTTTTCTATTGTTTCAATTCTCTCAAAACATATATACTTAGGCGATTTGTATCACTACAATATGGACATGGATCATACACCTTCTTTTGAGAGACTTTTCCCTTTACTAGGACTAGAAGGTTTAGGAGAATCAATATTTTGGCAGACTCAATGATGGTAGGAGGTGATTATGGGGATTCTATAGGATTAGATCTTGGTTGTTGCTTAGGTTTCCATTTGCCCTTAGGATAATTCACTATTGATTCTGATTTGAGCTTGATAAGGCATCAACTAACATCATTTTTATCTGTTTATGAGATAACCTATCACAAAACACTAAAAATATGACGTCTTACATTGATCTCATAGGGCATCCATTATGGAAAATAAAGTATATGTAAATACAAAGAAAAGGAACTTTCAATTTTGACAAAATCAAGAAGATACATTCATCGTCTTTTTATCTCTACCACCAACTTTTAACTGAATTTTGAATTCCTTAAACTTTGCAAAAAATATTCTATATAAGGGAAATTTGAAGGTGAACATGATGTCAACTCCATTTCTGGTTGTAATAATCTGAACTCGTTTATCTTGCTAAATAAACTTTTAAAATTCTCCCTTACCTCTTTTGGAGATTTGGCAATAGAAATGTGGAACCGTGGACTATCCACAACATTAATCAAAATGAGGCCAAGAGTCTATTCTTTCTTACACACATAAGCATACTTGTATCTTTCACTTTGGTGAAGGTAGGAAGAGAATCTTAAAGCACACATAAGAGGCCTCTTGATTTGATAAAATGTTCCATTTTTGGTTTCCATGCATGATAGTTTGTCGAATTTAATGGTTCAAACAAACAGATGTCCATTATGTTTGCATGAAAAAAGGAGGTTGCACTCCTTGACATGTTGATTACAAAAAGTACTATTCCTACCCAAAAATAATAATGGAGATAAAATGTCCCCAAAAAAATGACGTTGCAAAAAAAGATCTTGAACCTCCAATTATAATTCTCCTTTAATAAAAGTTTCCAAAAAATCACCTCCAAAAATGTAATAGATTTATATCCTTCACAAAAAAACTTCTCCAAAATGTTTAGACCTCTTATTAGTATCTCGGTGAGATGATAGAGCAACTCGGTGAGTCAGAACAATGAGCTAGGAGGAATTCGACTTGATGAGTTGGGTTAGTGACGAGCCACGGTCGAGCACGGTGAAGGTTATCTCGATGAGCCAAAGGTAGAACTTGTTAAGCTAAGGAAAGATATATTTCAAACTCATGACCTAGAGTGAAATGTTTGAGTGTCTTCACCACTGTCGCACCACACAGTTTACACATACTTGAATTGTAAATAATTTTTTTTATTTTCTAATAAGATCAAAAATATAAAAATAAGGTTGGGTTATAGTTTTAACCTAATACTATGACCCCCAAAAACATCGCAAAGAAAATTATAAGGCCAATCCAATGAGATAAGGGTTATTTGAAGGTGGTCGAGTCAAGGATGATTTCCAAGGATCAAGGATGAGCCATAGTCATAGAGGATGACACCGAGTGATCTAAGGCGCCAAGATGAGAGAAAGATTCGGGGTTGAGCTACACAATAAGAAAGTGGCAAGTAGGGACCGAGCCAAAAAATAAGGAAACTCAAGTGGATCTTACCAAGATCACATATGAAGGATGATCTCATGGATAAACCAAATAGTAAGCGAATCCACCGAGTTTCCTCCGATCCAAGACACAAAATATGAACAATTTTTGGTCAAGTTGGAGGTCTATGTGAGTGAAGGAAATTATGCAAGATGGGGCCTAGCCAAAGGGTCAATTCAATGGAATAGGGGATGATCTCGGCTCCGGGAGGGGACAGAATCTAATGAGAGGCGAGCTAGGGAAAGGAGAGCCATTGAACGTGCCATGAAAAGAGTTTAACTTACCGAGTTAAACAAGAAATGAGCCACCAAGTAGAGATAGAGGTACTAGAGCTTGGGTCAGTGAGCTAAAAGTGGGATTGGTTGACATAGCTATAGAGAACGTGAGGTTAAGTTCAAAGGAAAGGGGCTAATCAACGAGATGAACTTAATCTTTTTAAAAAAATTCAATGCAAATCAATTCACCAACCAATCACTAATCTACAAACCGCAACCTTGAAATTACTTCTAAGCAGAGTGTAAATTTCGTTTCTATTGTAACTTTGATCATGTACCAACAACAAATAGGAAGGTAATCATGAAGAGATATAGGTACTACGATACCATATGGGAGCAACCTACATGATCGTGCACTGAGCTAAAACAAAATATTACACACAAACACACTCATTAATGGATTCACAAACCAGTAATTTCACACACATTACAAAAAACTTTATTATTTCGTAAAACTCACTACTTCCACATCTTGGAACAACATATTAAATAGGTTAAAGACATGATTATCGTCACCTTAGAAATAAGTGGTAAAATGTATGTTTGGAGATAGGGATGTCCCCATAAATCAACGAGACAACCAATCCACAAAAAATCCCTCCCAAATGTATCTATGATAAAAAAACAAATCACATAAAAATAGGAGATAAATCCAACTAATCTTACAACTCCCAAATGGATCTTATTGGTATGAATGCATAAAAATGAAACTAGTTAGGAAATATCCCTAAACCTTGGTTCATGTGTTCACACTTACATCAACAAATATTTAGAAATCATGTTAATATTTGGAAATCATTAGAAAATTTATAATCCTTTGAGTAAAGTACCAAAGTAGTAAGCTATACATCTACAATCATCCAATCATAGTCCTAAGTCATGCGTTGAGCTTAATTATGAAGTACAAGCTCTAAAGTGCATGTTGCCAAGTGTTAGGACTAAATAAAGGGCTTGCTCTTTATTGTGTATTTATTTCCACTTGTGTTTCATCATAGGTTTGGGATAATTACATGATATATAATCCATCTTTGGAATAGTGGTATGTAGTGCAATGCTCATTTATCATGGGGTGGGCTAAAGTCGGTCAATCCAATTATGTTAATCTTTTTTCAGGCTTGAACAAAGGAGATATGAAATTTTATTTTCTCACAATCATCACGGAATTCCAAACTAGAAAATTGGATTTACAAACATGTCGAACCTACACAAAAAGGGTGAACAAGAATAGATTTACAAAAGACATGTTTGTGAGCCTTTCGATTCCTTCATATCCATACATGTCCCACATAGACACATTTGGCAATGGTAATGTCTAAGCTACATTTAGCACACATTTAGAAATCTTAAGTTTTTTAAGCACCATGGCGGCTACCTTTTTTTTCCCTTACACATCATCTGAGCACACTATCTCACCCTATGTCACATATTTTGGTTTCGTTCCATTTCTTGACCTTAATGGAATTTTTCAAATTCTAAGTAGCATAACATGTTAGGAAATCAAAAATTGGCATGATTTAGGATTGTTTTAGGAATGCCTTTTATTATTCTTAATTTATCATTTACCTTTTAGTTGAATTATATGTTAAGCTTAGTTTAATTAAAACATAAATTTTCAATTTTTGGTAAATTCAAATTACAAATTTATGCACTTTTTATTGAATGTTGATTTTTGCATCATTTCCATGTGTTTGCAAGTTTTTCATGTAGATTAACAAAGACATTAAAAAATTTACACCGCCATGTTGTGATATAGATTCATAGGGTTTATGTTTCCTTTTCTCCTTTTAATAAAATATTTTTCAATACTATATTAAAAGGGGAGCAATTTGTAGTACCCTAAATTTGTTTTGAGTATTTAGTAATGCCACTTTTTGCACTTTTTTGTATATAGTCAATTTACACATATTTTATCAATTCAAGTCATTTTTCCCACACCCTTTAATCCAATAGTAAATAGCCTTTCTTCAATTCATCTTATCAAAATTACTTAATCTATGTCATTGAGTGTTTATCCAAGACACTAAACATCTCAATTCTAATTTTTGTCCTCCCTAGACAAGATTGTGGGTTATGGACATGTTTGGTCCTGAAATTTTCCACTTGCCACAAATTTTTCTCATTACGGTTATAATTTCAAATGAGTAACTTAGCTTAGTCGGCACTGGACAATTTTTAAGGTCGATTGAATGGGAAAACTAATGAAAGTTAATTTATAAATACAAATACAACCTAACCTATTATGGACATATACGAGTGATACATGTGGGCTCAATGTGTGATATAAAGTTATACTTGGATAACTATAGGTGTATCACTTGTTTCTTTGATAAAGCATGCTCTAAGAAGTATAACGTGTTTCAATCATTCCCATATGTCCCTAGTAGATTAGGTAATGTTTGCATTTATAAATGACCTTTTGTTAGTTTCTCTCCTCAATTGACCCTAAACTCTTACCTGACCAAGTAAGCCAAGTTACTTATTTTAAAATGACCATTAAAGGATGGAAGGATAGGTTCGTGGTAGGTGGATAGGTTCTATCGAGCTTAGTCGAACCTATACATAACCCTTAAACTTGTCTAGGGATGATATAAATCAAAATTGAGATGCCAAAAATATTTAATGGCACACTTCAAGTGGTTGTGATAATATAAACTAGATAAGGGATATTGACTAATGGTTTAGAGAGTGTGGGAAAAGCAGAAAAATGGCTAAAATTAGTTACATGTGTGTAAATAGACCATATACCAAAATAAGAACAAAAAGTGACATTGCCATGCATTTGGACCACATTTAGGGTATTATATATTTCCCCATTTTAATCTAGAATTAAAAATGTTTGATTAAAAGGAAAAGGGAAATGCAAACATAGTGATTCTCAATCACACGATGGTGGTGTAAAATTTTAAATGTCTTTCCTAATCTATATAGAAAACTCGGAAACACTCGGAAAGAATGTGCAAGTCAACACTCGATAAAAATGTATATTTGTCATTTGAATTTTCCAAAGATTGAAAAAAGTGTTTGAAAATTTTCTATAAAATGAAATGCGGAAAGAATGACTCCATATGGTGGTTATGCCAAACTATGCTACGAATCTATAGATTGTTGACGTGTGTCATGGGGTGTACATACTCTA
The DNA here is from genome assembly GCA_018340775.1 of Taxus wallichiana var. yunnanensis. Classification (NCBI taxonomy): domain Eukaryota; kingdom Viridiplantae; phylum Streptophyta; class Pinopsida; order Cupressales; family Taxaceae; genus Taxus; species Taxus wallichiana. The sequence goes on along the minus strand of CM031238.1, from coordinate 237,715,294 downwards.
TGTGAAGTAAGTGTTGAATGTGAAGAAGGGTGCCCATATTAAACAAGATTGAAACTTTGAACTTATTTGGTAAATAATAAGTGAGCTTCAAGATCACACAAATGTTCTCAATGCTATAATTGTACTCTTGGTTTTAAAGAAACTTTACTTATAGGACAAATAGAGCCAAATATTAATTTTTGATTTATTGAGGTCAAGGGATCTTGTTGTAAAAAAATATACCCAAAATTATGCACACATGATGATAATATGTTACCAAAATCTATTACTATTATGTCAACCCCTGTATAGGATTTGATTTGACAATGTGTAGAATACCATGATTACGATTAAGTACATGTACTTCTAGCTAAAGTATATGTGAAATTATAAACAACCCCAATATATGACCCCTTTTAGGTGATGAGACATGCTCTTGTGTATCATTCATCTCGAAATAAAATTGGTTAGATGCATTATCCATTAAAAGTATGAAAATATAAACCATATAAACTGTGTATATTAAACATGGTTGGATAAGTTAATGTAAAGTTTTTTATTTGATGAATCGTTATAAAAAAACATAAAGTTTGTTATTTGATGAATAAGAATATGTGAATAATTATTGGAAATCCAAATAAATCATCATCCGAACTGCAACAATTAAGATCATATAAGCATGCTAGAAAATACAACTCGTAGGAAAGATCCTCTAACACATGTGATATGACATGACGACACATGACCTTATGGGGCCCGACATAAGACATTTCACTAAATTGAATAGTATTATAACTCAATGATACGAAGACTCAACCAACATTGATATCAATAACAAGCACGCAAGAAGCATAAAACAAATAAGAATTATAGAATTACATAACCAAAAGCAATACATAAGCACACAAAGAACACATGAGACCAATCAATATAACATAGAAAAATTCATAATCAACAAATAGTCAGCATGGAGCAAGAAATGTCAATACATATAAGAAAATAACATCATCATCAAGTAAAGCATGACCTGATGTATGTATTAACACACGTGTTAAAAAAATATAAGCTAGTGTTATATATCCTATAAGTATATTCATATCACTTATGGATGAATATTGAAAAGGATATAACCTAAAAACATGTGTGATATGTTGCAATGTGGAAGAAGTTGCAAGATAATTTTTTTAAAGTATTTGTATGCCCATAGAAGTGTCTACCATGTGTGTCCTGTAACTAACTCATGTATATCATTAAAATCAAGTACATAAAGAAGTAGATATGTAAAAGTAAAAGCGTGATAAACAAAAATATAATAGGAAATATTTCATGTCAATTAAAATACCCATGGAAACATTCTAAACTATAACCACCATGTTGATGTGATTGTGAAGGAGCTAGGTGAAAAGGCCAAGGCAAAGATGGAAAGAGAAGAACTTGTGATGGATTTGGTGAAGTTGATAGGAAATAAGGAGAGAGAAAGAAAAGAGAAAGAAGCTCAAAAAAAGAAAGGAGAAAAAAAGCTAGAGATATGGATGGAACAAGAATTGAAGGCATTAAGGGAGGATGTACAGAAGCTAGAAGAGATGTTGATGAGACAAGATAGAGAAGTTGGGTTTGTGATAAGAAGAAGGGTCAAATGGCCTATAGATCATATTGTTAGAAGGAACTAGAGACTACAACTGAGAAGGATCATCAAGGAAGAAGAGGAAAAGCTAAAGCAAATGGAGCATGCAAGCAAAGCAGAGAAAGAAGAAGTCAAAGAGGTTGTGTGTGAGAGCTTACAGAGGATGGATGAGAGTAATGAAGGTAAAGTAACAACATATCAGCCCTTGAACAAGGTATGTGATCTATTTTTAATGCAAAATGAGGATTTTTGTGAAGAAAGGAAGTTACATAGTCTAGAAAATGATGAGAAAATGTGTGAAATGCATGTTGAAAGGAAGAAAATTAGTCTAGGGAGTATGATGATGCTAATGGCTATTAAGAGATTCTTGTTGAAAGTTAGGAAAATAGGTACATAAGTACAAGAAAGTGAACCAAAGCAATGTGAGATGATAGCTCGGAGGTATGATGCAGATAAAGGAGGTGATGATGATGTCTTAAATGAGGCTTTAGACATGTTTTTGCAGATTGAAGGAAAAAGGAGAAGTATAGTGCAAGAGAAAGAACTTGGAAAAGAAGAGGAAGAGAAAGATAGTGAAATGAGGAAAGAGAAAGAAGAAAGAGAGGATGAAGAATCTCATGATGAAGAGATTGTGGACCTAGTAAAATGTCTCAAAGAGGAAAATTTAATTTATGAGGATGATGCAAAGAAGAAAGATGAAGAGTATGGGCAATTTCTAGCCCATGTGAACAAAAAAATGATGAAATTGTATCGAAAAAGTATATGAAAAGGTGGAAAACCTCAAGAATCATGAAATGCAATGTATGTTTTTTGTTAATGTGTTTGATTTTACAAGAATAGATGATGAAGGAATGAAAATGGAAGAGATGAAGAAGAAGCTTAAGATAAAAGGAATCCATTTCAAATAAAATGCCAAGATAAAGACCCAAGTATGGGATCTAGGTGGCCAAAGAATGAGCAAGGACAATGAGAGAATGGAAAGAAGACTCAAGTCATGCAAACAAGATGAAGACAAGGTGATGCAAGCAAGTACATGGACACATTTTTCTCCTCTTAGGGAGTATGATGTAGGAGCATCAATGGAAATCTACAAAAATTACATTTTCCCTTGTTATGAGGTCAAAGTGAGTGTGTTAGAAGGTTTAGGTAGAGTTCAAGTTTTGAAAAATTCAAACTTATAGTTTTCCCTCCATTATTGTAATTCAAATCCTAACCATGTAAAAATCCAATTATAGCTTGGCAAGGGGTAACAAGGGTGTTTTGATGATGGAAAGAGTGTTTGAGGAATCTAAATACAAGTCCTAGAGCTAGTTAGAATGACTAAAACAATGTATTATGTTTATGTGTTTATGTATGGGACACCAAGTGGGTCATGAGCTATCAAAAGGGTAGTTAGGGTTATGAAAACAAAGGAGATGAGATAAATACAAAGAAGAAATAGTTATGAAGGGATTCATTCATGGTGAGGAAGAGTATTCCTCAAGGAAAGGGAGAAGAGGAAGTCTCGAGAAGTATGAAATTTTGTAATGTATATACATTTTAATATAATAATTATGTTGAGGAGCCTAAATATCTTCTCAAAGCGTGAAGCATTTTGAGTTTGATGTTTATCTTTGTATGAATTGTGTTTTCTAGTACATTGGCATGGAAAGGATTAAATGAGAGTATTTATGGAGTGTTATGAAGTTCATTGATAGTCTATATATGTTTGAATTATATATTATGTTCCTAGTAGAGAACTCGGGTCTTGAAAATGTGTAAAGATTTTATATTACTTATGAGTTTTGATTTAGTGATGGTTTGATCTAAAGTGACAATCCCATGGCGTAAAAGAACCTTGGTGAATTAATCCAACCATTGTAGTCATTCAATCTATGTTTCTTGATGAGTGGCTTGTTAATGTTGTTGCATATAGATTTTTTCATGTTTGTGTTCCCAAAGTTGAGTAAGTTTTGATTTAATTAACAAGGTAATAAATTTATCAGATGCATTATGCTATTGGAAAGTTTAGTTTGATGCATGTCTTTAGTAAATAACAAGTTCTTCGAATAGAGACTCAAAATTTATCAATACTTAGGTAGAGGGTTTGTAAATACCTTACTTCCATGAATACTCAGGCTAGGTTGAAGGTGATAATCATTAATAAGTGCAACTTTGATTATGAGTGACAATCCAGAATTGGAAGGAGGTCGAAATAAACCGGAGTAAGAGATCTAATTCTTTGACCTTTGGATGAGAAGAAAGTGTTAAACTTTGTAAACTCTCAAGCTCACACAATCATAACACTGAGGGTTGATCATATTTCTCTTGTTTGTAGTCTAAGAATGGAACTAAGGGATCAATTTGGTAAGTTGTAATATGGGGAGTTTGCACACTTATTCCAAGAAGAAAGTAATCTATAAACATCCATCATTTTTCCGATAAACATGATGATTCTCTCATTGAAAGATCATGTCAAGATCTTATAACTAGGGTTTACTTTTGTGGGCTTGAAAGGAGGAGATAAGGCTTATAACATGGTATAAGTGAAGCTTAGGACTTCTATTAAAATAGTTATCAATAATTCTAGTGTTCTCGTTAGTGGAATTTTGAGTTATCTTTGATAGAGTACCACACCGAGAGCATCACAGTTGGAGACCTAAAGTAGGAGCCTGTGTTACAAAGGAAGTATACTTGAATGATAGAAAGTTGGCATGAAATTTGGTATATAGAGAGACTACACAAATGGGTGTGTAAAAATGTTATATTTGAATATGTAAACCCCAGCGGCAAATGAAAGATACACTTGAAAAAATATAGTAAGCGAGGACTAGTGGAAGTTCCTTGGCCTAGGAAGTAAAAGATTTAATTGAGGGAGAAGCTCAAAGAATTAGATGATGAAATTTGAGACACTTCATAATAAGAATAAAAGGTGTCTAGGAATGATTTCATCTTGTTTATGGTAGGCGTGAATTATTTTAACCATGATGGATGTAGGAGTTCAGTCTCAAGAGCCTAGGTAAAGCTAGTTTTGGAGAAATTTGAAAGAAGGACTAAGAATTTATCATCTCTAACCATTTATTGAATGTTGACATATTTAATGAGCACTGGGTGATAGGTTAAGGAACTAGAAAGATCCATTGAGTTCCAAAACTAAATAATATTTCTTGGTTGGGTCAAGCCCTCAAGAAGACTAATGAAGAGAATGGAGAGAATAATAAGTGAAATTGATGTTTTCATGATACTTTTTCAGTTACAGAGGTAAGGTAACATGTTTATAGATGTATGGAGTAGGGGTAAGTTGTATGGAAAGTGAGAATTAGCTCAAAGGATCAAATTTGCACATTTTAGCTATTTTAGACTACTAGAATGAGCCCCCAAAATAGAGTATTTGGATAAGTGACTGAAATAATTTGTTTGATGGTTATGAATGCATACAAAAGGTGAAGAGCTCGCATTAGAATAGTAGTATGCAACTAGGACTAAATAGTTACCCAAAGTGTGTGATTTTGTGTCTACATTTTCCCCACTTTATGTTATCGATCATAATCTCAATAACATAAAGTAGATAAGAGATGCATACACGATGACCATGTATATCGATGATGAGATCATGCCAAGGGACAAGCCAAAAGCGTGGAGTGATAAAAATGTGAAGCATGGATGTTAAGGAGGAGAAAGCGCAAAAAGTGGTGATGAATATTACCCTAGGGTGGAAACGCATGTGTATATGTCATGATCATTCATGTTGTTAATCTCGATGTCGATGTTATTGGTGTTTTTTGATGTTGTGATGTGACTACCGCTTCCCATAAGGAAGGACTTGTAAAAGAGAAGAATGAAAATGTAGTCAAATACACATGTATATTATTGAAATGTGTAAAAAGTATGTAAAGAAGGTATATAAAATATGAAAATGAAAAATGAACATGTGTACCTGATCCATGATGAGTAAAAGGGTGTAGAAAGAATCCCGAAGATGTTATAAAAGAACGATTTTTTTACGATCCCACAATAGTTGCACCGGGCAATTTTTTTGGGCGATCTCACGCCAAGTCATGGAAAAAGTGTACGGAAGTTCGGTATTATCATCTAACCTTTAATCGCTTGTCAAATCATAGATTACCACCTTTGTAGATCCAACACGAAAGTGTAAAGTGTTATGTAGTGCATGCATGTCGAGTGCTAAGGACTGTGTGCCCTGTAAAAGACACTTTGTAGAGTTCTATAGATTTTTGAGATTCCAAATGTTCAGAATCGCCCCCTAGTCATAGGCATCCAGGAAGGGTCAAGGGCACCCATACGCTACTATCCTAGTCTAGGCTCTAGTGCATGTGTTGTGCTAAGGACCCAAGTATGATTCTGAGCCCTATCTTATACTAACGACTGTGATGCATCGGACCTTGTGTTGTGTTATGGGATGAAATTTATAATATTATATGGGGTGAATGATTCACCTAAATTATTACCCCTTGTTTGGGGTGCATACAATGTCGGTGAATTTGTATACAGCCCAAAGGAGGACTGACACGTTGTGTTGAAACCGTGCCCCTGGGGAAGGAAATGTGCTTGGTAGAAACCAAGGAATATGCAAAAAAAAGTGGCTAGGAGATAAGTGTTAGTACAAGCAAATAAAAACACACATGTAGAAGAAAAATTTAAGCTAAGCATACAATGTGTAAGCTAAGACACAAGAAGATAATGTAAACACACAAGAAGACAATATAGACCACAAAAATGGGTTGAAAACATGGGACATCATTCACGATGTCGCAAGACAATCAAGGCTGATGAAGCCAAAAATAGATAGTGTGCACACAAGACAAAGGGCAAAGCCCGCAAACAATGGAATACAATGGAAGACAAGAATGACAATGACAAACAATGTAACAGACAACCATGGATGTAAATAGACCTACATAACAAATGTTGCACATGAAGCACCTTTATCATGTTAGAGAGATTAAAAGTATGTCAAAACATGTATACGTTGATAAAGTAATGTGTTATAAAGAATGAAACAATAACACCTATAGTGTACGAAAGTGGATGCCCCAAGAGTCGTTGTGGGACTGGTAATAGGTACTGTACCAAACATCCATGTTGCGTGTAATAGATCTGTATAATTTGAGATCACAACTAGAAAGGAAATTGAACGTGCATGTGTGTATGATAATGATAATGATAATGATATACAAGATATCTATCTAGCATGTGTAATAAATTGTGTACATGTAAAAACATAAGCAATCAAGAGTAAATGCAACCAAGATATACAAAGTAGGTTATGGATGAGATTAAATGGAATGCAAGCAGTGTGAATGATAGAGTCACATGCCCCCAAGTGGATGTGTATGCATGAAGTGAGATTCATTTGTATATGCCCCCTCAAAAATCAAGCATGAACCGTAAACGAGAGTGCATAATCGGGAAATGGGTCATATGTGTGTATGAAAAATATGTGATCATCAAAACACAAAGTGTAGAGTGTAATCATGTGAATGAGTGAGTGAGTGAGTTAACACATGAGTGTCAGTGAGGTCCATTTAAGATATAGACTCTCAAAACTTGAGCATGGATCATGGAACTATAATGTGTCATAGGGTAGTGAGTGCAGCGTGTAGAGATAGATGAGTAAGATGCATAATGCGTAGAGTGTGTGGAAGATGCTTGTGATAAGAGGATGTTAAATGTGTAAAAACGTGTTGTGTAAGGTGTGTAATGTGTTATGTGTGCATTAGAGAAGGATGTCATGAATATGTCGCTATTGGTGAATTTATGTTGAATATTTTTATAGAAATTAGTTGTGGGCACATTTAGTGTGCAATGTTGTGTGTTGAGAAATATGTGTTCGGATATGTAGTGTGTGTAAGTTGTCTGCATTTTGATTGCACGCAAGAAATATGTGTCATGTGATGTAAAAAGGGGTATGTTATGAAAGTGTTGATCGTGTAGTAAGAAAAAAAGGATGTGTTATTATGATGTGGAGGTTGTATTAATAAACATGAATGAAAATAACATATTGTAAGTGTGAATGTGTTGCAAGTTTGTTGGTGATATAGTATGTGCAAAAATCTATATCATGAATGTGTAGAGTAGATGTTATGTAGAGATGAATGCACACAATATGAAATGTGTACTATATAATGTATAATATGCAAGGTTTACTTTATAGGATAGTATGTAGTTTGGTATGTGAGGTTCATGTATATAGTATGCCCTCAACAATCAAGTTGGAACCAAAGCACGAGAGTGCGTCATCAGGAAATGACATTATGAACATGTATCAAGATGTGTATGATGAATGTAAGAGACTAGATGTGATGTGTGTAAGAGGGAACATAAAATAGGATGCAAGAAGAGGGGGGAAGGAAGTACGATGCCCCACGGTTGTATGGTGATGAGTTCGTTATTTAATGAATGAAGTTTGGTGATAGATGATGAAATAGCATATTGTATGTGCAAATAGATGGCGATAAATGTACGTGTGTCCGAATGAGTACATAGGATATAGATATAATGGGAAAATGAAACGTGTTCTTATTGTAAGATATCCCTCAAAAATCATGTAAGAACTGCAAAACATGTGTGTCATCAGAAATGGCGGTACTAATGTATGAGAATATGTATGTCGATGTGATAGATTAGATGTAAAGTAATGAGAAGATAAGACGCATGTCTATGTTATAAGGGGAGGGAGAAATGGTGTGATGCCCCCAAGTAGATGTGGGTAATGAGATTGCTCAAGTAACATCATCTAAAAGGTTGTCATTGTCACAATCAAAACCGTATGGTGAGGCATCTGCAACTTGATAAGCGATAGTGTAGGGTTGGTTGAGTAAGGAGCCATTGAGGCATAAAATATACATACCCATAGCATATTCTTCATCAATGAAGGGGGGTAAGGGACATCCATACACATACCAATGAGTAAGGTTTGGTGAATAATTGAGGAATGAATCATTGCAAATGAAGATGCAACCAAATGGCATGGAAAATGAAATATCATTGTGACCATGGTCTAGTGTGCCCCTAATGTAATCAAGCCAAGACTATCCGAGAGTAAGTGGAGCAGGTGAGGAGTGCGTGTAAGAAATATAGTGAGGTAAAAGATGTGAAGACCATAAGTTACAGTGAGTGTGAATGAACCCATGATAGAGATGAGAAGAGTGAGGTGGTGGCATAAGATCATCAAGCGTATACCCGAGTTGAGCTAGACCATCATGTGTGCAAACAATTTCATCCAAAGTGGGATCAAATGGAATATTCTCCCAATAAGAATCATTTATGAAGAGTGTACATGTGAAGGGAGGTAGTGTAGATGTCGACTATGCATGAGAAGACGCTAAAGATGGTATGACATCTGATGTGTGGATAGGCCCCGATAAAGTACCATAGCATTTGTAGTAGTAGGAGGGGGTGATGATGTGGATGGAACAACATCCAACATGCAAATAGTAGCTTCTAAGTTAGGCGGAGGATCCATAGGTTGTGGTTCATTAGTAGTAATAGATTGTGGAGTAGGGATCATAGTGGTGGGATCGTGTTTGCAATATTTGAATGGTTCATGATCAATAGCAATGGTGTATTCAATACCCTCATGTAAGAATTTGACACATCGATGTACTATGGAAGGTACATCTTGCATGGCATGAAGCCATGGTCTACCAAGTAAGCAATTATACGAAATTGGGAAGTCCATGAAAAAGAAAACTATATTAAGGGTTTTTGGCCCAACAATAATGGGTAAAGTAATATGGTTGATGCATGGACGAATGAAACCATCATATGCACAAAGAGAAAGAGATGAAGGACTGACATTAGCAGTTGAGAGACCTAAATCCTTAAGGAAGGTTAGAGTGCACAAGTTAAGTTCAGATCCATTATCGACTATAACTCGCTTGACACCAATATTATGGATGCACATCATGATGTATAAAGGAGGATCATTGTCAAAAGCAACAAGATCAAAGTAGTAGGATTAGCTCAAAAACAATGTGTTGAGAAAATGCATCTACAAATGTGTTATAGACTAAGTCTGGATGAATGTCAGAAGGAACATGAGTAGTAGTCAAGAGAGTGATGATCTTAGCCCTTAGCTTAGGATGGAGGAGTAAGAAATCATGAATAGAAATATTCATGATGAGAGGATCTTAGAAATATGTAAGAAGTGACAAAAGAAAGATCCTAAGTGTGTTTGAAGAGGTCGGGTTCACCAAAATGATTAAGCTAAAATATGGAAATATATGCCTAATCGATTGCTATTGTAGCAATAAATGAATAATCAATTAAATACAAAAATTAACCCAAGCAAACTAAGCCAAAATATATGAAACCCTAAGTGCAAAGAAGAGGTAAGATGACTTAGTTGTTTTTCAATTATTACTTGGATTGTGTTGAAGTCTTGAAACCCTAAGTGCAAAGAAGAGGTAAGATGACTTAGTTGTTTTACAATTATTCTTGGATTGTGTTGAAGTGCTAACTGGATGAACAGAGAGGGAGAAGCATCACACAAAGCCTTAGAAAAGTGTGTGAGTTGACGATCTTCCCTGGAGAGGGATAAGGGCACCGGCCGGGTGACCTAGACTGTTTCTGTGCACCTATGTCAATGGAAATGCTCAGAAAACCTCCTCTGAGTGGTCGTGAGGTATTCATTGTTGTTCTCCTTTGATTGCTATGAGTCGCAAAATGATCTCCAAAGTCGTTGGAAACATGCAATGAAGTAATGACCTACAAAACCCTTAAAGAGACATCAAATCCTAAAAAAGAAAGATGCAAAATGAGGGGTCAAATTATCCTCAAGCTGTCACAATGATGATCTTACAACTGATTGTTGCACTACATCTCAAACCCAATGTTGTTATATGTGTGTGCAAAATCGTTCCCCAGGTGGCTCTTGTGTGTGTCACACTTGATAGCAAGCAAAGTTAGATGTAAATAAATGTAATAGATGTGTGCATGGAATATAATGAACTTACCTCCTATGAAGTGTATGCAGAATAACCAACCCTTGTGTCCCTTAGATGGTGTTAGATGGATGTAATGAAGCTCTTAGATGCTTGATGGATGCAACCTTAGGTGGTGATAACTAATGCTTAGTGCTTGGTCCTTTATTATGATCACATAACTTTATATTTATATGATTCCTTTGCTTGAATTTTGTAATTAACCCGAAAATGTCGACTACCAAAAATATAAGATGCTCAAACGGATAGAAAGGACTCAAAAATTGTGAGCAAAAATATCTGATGTCGGGGTGCCTCGAAGAGGGGATGAGGGCACTGGTGTTGGCGTCTGGTTGGCGGCTGGTGTGTAGGATGATAAATTTCAAGGTATAAAAATGAAGACTAAGCAAGTAAGGGTGCAAGGCAACAGAAATAAAAGAAAGGTGGCAAAAGACATGGGTTGATTAGTAATTTTCTTACTTAGGAATCATATGAATAGTAGTATGTAACTAGGACTAAATAGTTACCCAAAGTGCGTGATTTTGTGTTTACAAAGAAGGTTATTTAAAATGATAGTAGAACTTTTCATGGTACTTTGGCTTCCTATGTTAGGGTTTGCATCTCCATGGAATTGTTAAAACCCTTACTAAAGTTAATCAAAATCCACATCGAGAGAGGGATTATAAAAATATTTAATTTAAATGCTTCCATCACTTCAAATGCATCAATTCGAGAAAAAAATCAATTTAAATTCTTACATTTCCATCAAATGGGGCACAACAAAAAGTGATGTCTAAAGTAGGATGGCGATTAGAGCATGAAAATGGTTTATGGGTTAGAATTATAAAAGCTAAGTATTTATATTTTGATCAAGCCTCTTTTATTTCTAATGTTTCTCTTCCGGATGGGTCTTTCCTTTGGAATGGTTTGTGTAAATGCAGGGATATTTTGTTGAAAGGTAGTAAGTGGATGATAGGGAATGGTACAAAAATTAGATTCTGGGAAGATTGGTGGTTAGTTGATGCTTCTCTAGTTAATCAAGAACAATGGAGAGATGTGGTTGTTCATTTTCAGTTGTCCATGGGAAGTTTTCTTAGAGATTATTGGAGTAGATCTAACTGGGGATGGGATTGGAAAATTCTGGAATGGGAAGGTGAGGATGAAGAAATGAAGGAAAGAATAAGAATATTAAATGCCAATCTAAGAGGATTACACATTCCTTTAGTTCAGAAAGAGGATGAGATAATATGGTCTTTAACAAAGGATGGTGAGTATTCGGTGAGAACTGGTTATGGTATAGCAAGAAATGCCCCTCCTCCAAATCCATTTTGGAAAAAATTATGGGATAAAAATCTTATTCCAAAGGTTAATTTATTTCTTTGGCATGTTGTTCAAAATAGAATTTTAATTGTTGATAACTTACAGGCTAAAGGAATGATGATCCCTAATCGGTGTATTCTTTGCAAGGAAGCTAGTGAATCTATTCAACACCTTTTTCTTCAATGGTGCTCCTTTCTCAAAGAGTTATAATTCATGTTATGAGAGTTTTCTAGATCTCTTGGGTTTTTCCAGAGACTTTTGTTGACTGGTATGTACAATGGATAAGTCATTTTGAATCATTAAGCCTTTCAAAGGTTTGGAGCTTTGTGTTTCCTCATTTCTTATGGGGGATATGGCTTGAAAGAAATGGTAGAATTTTAAAGAAAAACAGAAAAGCTCTACTTGGGTGGGGAGTGGTATTTTAGGGGATTTGGTAAATAATATTTCTATAGTGAAGATTAAAGAGAAAGGTGGTTATCCTAATCATGAGAAGGAGATTATTCAAGATTTAGGTATCACTAAGTGTGTACAACAAATTTCTCTATGGAAAACTATGGCTAGGAAAAGTGCAAAATGGGTTAAACCTTCTGATGGGTGGATGAAACTGAATTTTGATGGAGCTGCAAAAGGTAGTTCTAGGTTAGTTGTTGTTGGTGGTATTATTAGAGATGAGGTGGGTTCCCTTGTTATGGCTTATGCTGAGCCAATTGGCAATAAATATAATAACTATGCTGAGGCTTATGCACTTTTAATTGGTTTACAATGGGTGAAGTCTTTGCAAATAAAAATATTCAAGTGGAGGGAGATTCATTATACATTGTTAATGTTATGAAGGGTCTATCAAAGCATCATATTAATATTGATTCAATTATTAGAGATGCTAAGACTATGTCGGTAAAATTTGATAATATTCAATTCAATCACGTTTTCCGTGAAGCTAATACATGTGTTGACACGTTAGCAAATATTGGTGTTCGGGTTCATAATAAAATGTGGTGGTAGAGTGAGGTGGATTTACCTGATAGTACTAAAGTTGTGCTTGAATGCAGAAAAATAGATTCAAGCATGAGAAAAGGATACGAGCTATCCTTGATATAATTTTCCAGTGTGTGAGATTTATTGCGGCTATCATTTCAGGGTATGCGTTGACATGGTTTATTAATTTAAAGGCTTGTTTCAGATTTTTATGCAGGATCATTGAAGACTGGTTCATCTTTCATTTATGTGTCTTTGAGATGGGTGGAGCTAGGGTTAGGGTTGAGCCATCATCATCGGGGGTTTGGAAAGAGATACTTTTCTTTGGGATATTTTTAAGGAAGGAGGAATTACTCATTTTATGCAGAGTTTACGAGGGTATGATGAAAATATTTTGAAGGAATTTGTAATGGTTTGGGATAATGGGGTTGTCACTATGCGGGGTGTTAGTTTTTTGGTTTCTGAGGAGTTGATTGGCAGTATTACTAATATGGATTGTAGTGGTTGTAAGGTGTTTAAGGATAGGACTTGGCTCTAGGAGGAAGTCCATATTTTTCTTGAAAATGATGAGAAAATATGTTTTATGGAGGATGGTATAGCCCATAAATATTTTTCGAGGAGATGGTTTGAAGTTTGTTTCTACATAATGAAGTATATAACATTGGATGGTAAGTACCGGAAACTGCACTCTCAACATTTTATGCTTCTTAATCATTTTCATAGAGGAAGGAAGATGAGTATTCCTTTCTACTTGTTTAATTCTCTTCAACTTTTTGTTAAGAGTTTTAAGGAGGAAAAATAGAGGTTCTTCTTCACCAAGGGTTAATCCTTCTGCTTGTTAATACGGGTAAGCCAATTCCACAAACTAGGGGGATCAACATTAGGTTTGGGGAAGACTGGGAAGATCACATTTCTTTAGCTGATAGGATTAGGATTAATAAAATGAAAGAGAGAGCCAAGAAGGAGGTGGATGTTGCGAATGCTTTACAAACTCTTGCCAGAATAATGAAGAGGGTAATCCTAGTAATGGGTTGTTGGAAGGAAACACGTGTTTAATTTTCTTGCAAGTAAAATTGAAGCTTTGGAGGATATTGTTTGTCAAGTTAAAGCTCAGAATAGAAATATGTTGTGGGGGATTCAGAGGTCAAATGCAGTGATCAAAGTTTTAGAAAATAGGGTTGATGTTCTCCAGGGATGGTTGCAGTGGAAAAAGGAAAGAAGAGGCAACTCGACATAGCAATTATGATGAGGAGGATTTCCAAATGGATGGTGTCGGTCCGAGCTTGAGGACTAGGGGAAAATGTGTTTAGGGCTTTGTTGCAGACTTGTTGTTGACTGTTTGTTGAGATTATTTTATTATAACGTGTGTTTTGCTATGGATTTTTGTATCTTTTTGTTGGGATCGGTTGAGTCAATCTCTTTTTGACTCGAGCCTTTTGTCGTGAGTTTTTTTATAGATACTTTTTGCTTTTGATGAGCTTTATTGTAATATTTGTTATGTAAATGGTCCTTGGATCCTTTTTCCAAACTCTATAAAAAAGTGTCTTTGTCTTGTGCATAGGAGGGATAATGCAAGGGGGAACTCGAAATCAAAACATGATGGTCCTTCAAGATTTTTCAAATAGTGGAATGGGTGTAAAATTATTTATTCTCCTAATTTTTCTCCCTATATCTCTCTTGCGTAGGAGGATCACCCTCAAAGTAAGGTTATTGGGCCTTTGGGTAATCAATTATCTCCATAAACTCCTCTTACGAAACAAATATTGTTGTCATGTGGAAATCAACTGCGTAGCATTAGTGATAACAATAGGCATAATTAGAAAGGGGTGTTGTTTAAAAGAATTGGAAGGCTAGGCATCCAAGGAGATTATAAAACTTTTTGGTGATGAATATTTGATTAAATACCATGAGGATTTCTCAATTCATCCAATTGAATCCTCAATGAAATATGACGATTGTGGACCATCGAACAAAGTTGAAAGGAAGTCAAAACTAGAGAAGGCAAAAACTTAAGTGGTATTCAAAGTGCTCAAAATGTAATAAATGCCTTGTTTATTCTCGATAAGTGAGGTGTGGAACTCCCCTCTCATAATGAAGATAATTTTACGGAATTTTAGAGCTTTAAATACCTATAACAAACAACACTTAATCAAGTGTTGTATAGTTACACAACAAGCAAAAATTTCACTTTTATAGGAAACAAAGTCACTAGAATCGATGCCATAAGACTTTGGGGTTAAAACTAGGTTGGGTGAAATGTCTCCTTTGTAGATGCATGTGGAGTCTTCAATGAGCTTGACATCATTTGGTACTACCGTAAAGTCTCAATGACCATGCTTACTCGCCACCCTAATCGGGTGTTCTACTAAATTTCCTCCTTCAATGATGGTTATGTGTTTTATATGTTTTATATTTATGGCCCTAATAATCCAATCCTAAAAATAAGGTATGGATGGAAATTTCTTGGGAGCTTACGAATCTCAACACCATGAACTACATATTGGGAGGAGGTTTTAGTGTAATTCTCACTAATAGGGATAAGGTAGGGTGTCTTTCTAAAGGAAATCAATCCCAAAAATATTTCAAATGTTTCTATATCTCCAATCATTTGGTAGACATCAAACCTAAACACATACGGTATACATGGAATAACAAGTGTCACAACTTCAACAACATTACTGAATATTTGTATGGATTCCTTGTTAATAAAATTTGGTTGGAAATGGGATGGTTCACCAAGTGATCATCTCTTCCAATCTCAGTTCTAATAACTTCCCAATTATTCTTTCCTTTGAAGATAACTCATCTTCCCTAAATTTCATGTTCAAATTTAATGTGGCTTCAAGATAAGTGAGCCCCATAATTGATGAAATCATGGTGGGATTCTATTAAGATCGGGGTTCCAAGATGTTCATACTTTCCAAAACACTACATGTGGTCAAATGGTTGCTAAGGGAATGGAATAAGAATCGGTTCAAAAATATCTTCAATAAAAAAGTGAGGTGGAGTCATAACAAAAGTCTCTTAATGAATGAATATTCATGGAGGAAATGAAGAAAAATTTTATGATCTTGAGATAAAACTTGTTACAAAATTGGGGGAGATTTTGTTCAAATAAGAAATCTACTGGAAATAAAAAATCAAGAGAAGGGTGGTTAAAAAAGGTGATCACAGTACAAAATTATTTCAAATTTTGGTCATCTCTCAAAGGAACCACAATAATATCTCGATAAAAAAACAACGATGTGGTAATTCGAGAGGATGAGGAAATAAAAACTTAAGTTGTTCTCTTATTAGAAAACCTTCTTAGATGTACATATGCAACCAATCTTACAACTCAAAATGATTTATTTCATCACTTCCATCCTCTTGTTAGCTAGGTGCACGATGATCACCTTATGGCTCCATTCTCCAAAGAAGAGGTGAAGAGTGTTCTTTTCTCCATAGTTTGGTTTAAGGCACCAAGCCCATATGGGTTTCTATATGCCTTTTTCAATGATTTTAGTATATTGTGGGAGATAATGTAATTGCATCCGTAGAAGAATCCAAGAATTCTAAAACCATTCTATAGGAATTCAACTACGCCTTCATATGACTTCTTATTAAAAATGAATAGGTCAAATCCTTTGATGATTTCAAACCAAGTATACCTTTGTAACACAATTTATAAAATAATCACTAAGGTCATCACTCATACCTCTAGGATAAGGCGGGCTTGTCCTCGGGAGGATAATTTTAGAAGGAATCATCGTCACCCATGAAATTATGCACTCCTTATCTATTAATTGATCCCTTGTTATGCTAACTAAACTAGATATAATCAAATCTTAGTATTGGGATGATTGGAGATTTCTCCGACTACTTTGAGATGTTTTGGGTTCTCCTCATACTTCTATAAATGGATGTTTAGTTGCATATTAGGACCTATCTTTTAATTTGGTCAATGGGATCCCGTAGGGGTTTCCTTCTAACTTGAGAGCTTAAGCGGTAGACACCCTCTTTTCCTTCCTCTTCATTTTGATGGTTGATGCCTCGGGTTAGGGAATTTTATATGCCTATGACAACAAAAATATTATTGGTATTCGGGCCATGAAACATGGGTAAGTGCATCGAAATGGGGACCCAAAAGGGGGTATTAAGTGGATGCATTTAAAAAAAAGAAACGTCAACTTGTACGAGTTATTTGAGATAGTTAGACTAGAAATTTGAAGATGTTATAAGAACATGAATTATAACATTTTGAGTCTACTTTCTAAATTACTTTTTTAAAAAATTGTTAAGTGTAAGTGGGTTAACGAGCTAAAATGCCAATATGTGTTCCTATTTTTGCAAAAAATTATAGATAATCGGTTGTGCCCCCTCATTTTTAGCACTATTTATTATTTTTTAAAATCCTTTGGTGGAAAGATAGATATGATCATCTAGTTTGGGATAGAACTTTTTTTAGAATTTTTTTAGTGAGTATTTATTTTTATGATTTTCCAAGTAAAAATAATTTTAAATTTGAAAAATTATGAATGGTTGATTGTGCCCCACTAACTACCTCATATAGAAAATTAGTTTTGTTAATATGTACAAAATTAGTCGTAGTTTGGCGAAGTGAAACAAAAGATACAAGACAAAAGATAGACGTTTACAATGACTAAAAATAGATTGTATAATTTTTATTCAACTTTGCGAAGTGAAACTAAAGATACATGATAAAAGATAGACGATTACAATCACTAAAAATAGAGGTATAAAAGACCTAGTTTGAAATGGATATAAATGGAAACCTTACAATAGTAAAAAAATCAAAGTTTATATATTTAGAAATATGATTGTTTGTTTTACATTGTAGGCATGTATTTAAGAAATATTTCAATAATTTTTGTAGGATTTATCATGGTCAAAGACGACTTTATGCATTTTGAGCCAAAAACACACCGGTTGTTGTGTTTTAACACTTCCAAGGATTAGGGTTGGAAACCAAAGCATTTCCAACCCTAGTAGAATTTGATTTGTGTGCATAATTCAAGGAATGTGTATGCACTATAATGGGTTCCTTATATTTTGAATATGCACTATAACGAGTACGCGTTATAGTGCGTTCCTTATATTTGGAATATGTGATATAATGTGTACGCTACTATAACGCATTCCTTATATTTGGAATATCATTATATATGGTGTAATATATGTGTTTATGGAAGCTACATAATTACAAAAATAATTATACTATTGGAAGCGCCCATTATATTACTAAAAATATAAGAGATTTATATTTGCGGGCGTACCAGAGAACTCACGGTCCCACAAAAATGCCATGTAGGCAAAAAAATGCCCAAAGGGAAAACAAAAAGCACGAGAATTACATAAGAAATGAGAGCACTAGGCACAAGCCGTCGCTCCGAGAGGAGGGGAGGATCATCTCGGGGAGGGATGTACACTCCACTAGATGGCTCGGCCGAAGGAGGGTCCACATGCCAACCATCTTGGTCCACCTAACAAAAATAATTATTGAAGTATAAGGTTTTCATTTATTATTATTTATACTTTAAATTTAATTTAGTAAGTATAATAAATTAAGGTCACTATGCACCTTATGGCACTAGTCTCATAGCTCCATGAATCGCATAGTTTAGGAGATAGTTTTTCATAATCTATGTTGGTCAATACATAGGTATTTTTAGGATTTTAGCATTCAACATAAAGTTTGTAGGGTTTAAATCATATAACCAATGTATTTTTGGGAAATCATGTGGTCACTTTGATAGGTTTTGGGGCCTTTCATATTGGTTACTAACATTTTTAGAAGTTTTAGATGTGTCAAAATTAGATTTTACAAACCTCACAACTCTTAAAGATAACAATAATTGCTCAAATATATGGACTCATGAAATGCCTTATAATATATAACAAATCAAAACACAAATACATGTTTTTATTAATTTAAAAATCCACGAAAACATCTACGAATACTACTCCCACTATTGGGATTGTTACAAAAATTAATAAAAATCCTAAAGCTATTACAAAGATATTTCTTCACGACCCTTGAAAATTTTCACTTGTTCCATGTGACTCATCTTGTCTCTCTACTCTTTGTCACTCTATCCCCCAAATGGTAGACTTGACTCACTTCATGCACACATTGTGCTCTTTCACTATAATCAACGCACATTATACAATTCGATTTGCAAAAAGCATTTGTGAACCCTCTATGTAATCATCACTATCACCCAACTTTTGTGTTACACTTTCCTTTCTCCATTATCCTTTTCATCATCCTTGTGTGTGCCCATACTTAACTAATATTGTAAAACTTATGTAATAAATTTAATTTTCCCATGATGTTCTTGCATCACAAATTGCATCTTCAATTTCAATTGAATTGACTGATTGATTCATGCCTAAATTTTCCATTAACCCTAGATGAAGTAAAAATCACATCATAAAGTTCCAATAAGTTTCACATGGCTCAATTTAATCAATATTTATTCTCTTATTGAACCAATCAACTA
The DNA here is from genome assembly GCA_018340775.1 of Taxus wallichiana var. yunnanensis. Lineage (NCBI taxonomy): Eukaryota > Viridiplantae > Streptophyta > Pinopsida > Cupressales > Taxaceae > Taxus > Taxus wallichiana. Next base: position 237,695,969 of record CM031238.1, on the reverse strand, counting down.
ATTATGTAATGCACGATATAATTAGGGGGCCAATTAAATCGAAATTCACATCACATAGTAGTAACTATGATTATGGTCTCAAATTTGTCTAAATTATCTCTTTAGTTGAATGAATTGACTAATGATGACACGAAAGGTGGTGACCACTTGAAAGTTTTTAGAGTTAACATAGTGGAATGAAACTCAATGGTTTCTTATCATTCACTTAATGGCCTTTATGACCTATCTACATGCAAGTTGTTCTTTATGGAGCTTGGAACTCTCTTTCCTAGCGATCAGGGAACTATCCTAAAGTGGTTATTTTATCTACTTGGTTCTATTGGCCTAAAATGACATAGACTCTCTCATTTTGCATCTACTCTCTCTCACGCTTGTTTCTTCCTTAACCTTCACACTCCTAAACTTAGAGTATTCTCTTCTTACACACTCCTTTACGCTCTCTCACATTTCTACTAGGGTCTCCTTTTTTACAAACTTAGTTGTGTAACATCATGGTAATTTATGTTCACTTAAGTCCTTTTGGTGGGATTTGTTGTACACACCCTTTCTTCTTCAACTGCATAATCTTCACTCCCTTCTATTTTATTTTCTCTAACACCTCATCCTATGGCTTCATGTAATCTCATGTGTGTTGAGGGTCTATAGTGACCATCTCCTCCTTCATGGCAACCTCCTTCCTCATGCAAACATTCTTGTGCACATTCATGTACCTCTGGTGAATTCTCTCTTCACCCATATAACTAATTATTTAAGATAATGGTGTAGTTAGTTTCCATGAAACCCCAAAAAACATCATATACTCCCATTTGATTTATTGTGCGCGTTGTTATTGAGACAAAAATTCCCTAAATCTCATCATGTCATCGTAATTATGTTCATATGACTCAAATGAGGTATGTAAATTCTCTCCTTGATCCAATCAACCAAAATTTCAATGTTTAATGCAATTAGGGCCAAAACATATTATATAGTCATAAATTTTAAGTTTGTAGAGCTCAAATGATGCAAGGGTAATTAAGAGGTATCTAGAGAAAATTTTGCGTTTTGAGGTCTTAGAACTCATTTTGGGTGAATAAAGTCTTGTTATCTCCTTGTATCACATATTTTCAAACTTGTTTTCTTGCTAAAACCTAATATTTTAAGAATTTTAATTCCTAGTTTTTCTAATAGGTGTTTTTCTCCAATCTTCTCTCCTTGCTTGATATTGATCCTTCAAGGAAATAGAATGGAAACTTAGAGGTACATTATGGATGGAAGATCAACTTATTCAACTTGTAAATGCTTGTGCAATCCACATTAGTAAATCGCTTGGGTTAAAACACCAAAAATGTGTTTATTTTTCTCTAATTGAATTTAAATGATAAGGGAGAGAGGATGGGGGATTTTTATTCAAAGTAAAAAAGTTTGTAATGGAGTGGGAAATGAAAAAAAGAGATTTTCAAGTTTTATATGCAAGGTTGTAATAATATACCAAATAAGTTCATAGAGTTATGTTGTTAATGATTCACTAATCCTATATTAACAATGGAATGAAGTTTCTTCATAGTTCCAAGGTTTAGAAACACTCATCTTGACCTGGTAATTTACCTAACTCTGCAATTTTTCATGAGAATAATCAAATCTTGAATATAGTAACCATAATCAAATTAACATCCTTACTCTTGTTATGGGTATGTAGATGTGTAGATGATGTTTAAGAAGGTTTGGATCATGTATACATTAATTTAGAATACTCCAAGACTCTAATTTTTTAACCAAAACATGTTATGAATATTTGTTCTACAATAAAGCTTAGTCCTAGAATTGTATTGTGAGAATTTTTGTGTTCCCATGTAGAAAGGGATTTATTTATGACAATAATGGTTTTTAAACCTTTAGTAGAGAGGAAAAAAGAAGTATGTGTGTAAAATTCTCCTTATAGGATATCTTTGACATCTTGTACAATCATGTGCAAGACTCTATTTGGGGTGAATTTAGTGAAATCACTATTAGTTAGAAGTATATAAGTAGACCATAATAAAAATCATTAGATTAGTGTGTAGTCATTATATTGAGTGAAACCACTATTAATGTGGGGGTATTCATGATCATAGGTCCAATATCCTATTTTCCTATTCATAATCGAGTCTTTCTTATTTTCTTCTAAAGGGAAAGTTCCCATGAGGCTTGGATTTTACTCTTCTTGAAACTAATGATGATAATTTTATAGTACACTCTCATTTACTATCTCCCTCTTGCCACTTTCACAAAATTTTTTTTTGCAATGCACAAAATTATTTCAATGGTGTCTTTCCCATATATGAATTTATTTTAATGGTATCTTGGAAACAACACAAAAGGATATCTGAAAATAATTTCTCTTAATGTTGATGTAGATTTGATTGTTTATGAAGTATGTGGCACTTGAATCAACTTTTCTTGCTCATAATACACTAAGATGAGAATGCAACTAATTTTCTTAGAATAAATCTTGATGAAATTCTTAAGTTTATTTATCCATGGAAATTAAATGAATGTGTGGAAGATTTTGCACATTTTCCACCTAATCTTACCCTAACTTTTGTTGAGTGTTATAAAGATATTGATGTGATGCACTCTTTTAGCCTCCAACTCTTCAAGTTACCTATTGTTCTTCTATTGAAAAAATGAAGATATTATGGGGTCCTTAGATAGATAATTTTTTCATGAAACTTACAATTTCTAATCTATATTATAAAGCTCAAAGGATTATATATGTGCCAACATGGGAACCAAGGTCACTCCCTTACATTGTTGATTATGAGGATTACTTGAGTGGTCCTCTTAAAGATGCATGTCCTAAGCTTGTAAAGTAGGTACTCATCCATAATATGATTCTACCATGATTCCAAGATGAAATTAGGGCTTCAACTCCACGCTCATGGGAAAATTCATGAGTCCATATATTCGATCAATGGTCACTACCATTGGGATTTGTGAGGTTTGTAAAATATGATTTATCCCACAAAATTTAAAATTTTTTCAGCGGCTTGAAGAGACCATTGCGGAGGAGCCTTTTGATCTTGAGGCACCTAAGCTGAAGGTGGTCGTCACTGGCACGAATAGGATCCCGCTCGGTCTAAGTAGCGGAGAGGAATGGAATGGGCCTTGGCGTGGAAGCTCTGGAAAAGGAAGGGGTGTCTTCGTTGGTAAGGTCTTGTGGCCCTGGGGTGGTCGTTAAATTTTTGGTCTTGCAGCTAGGGTTCTCATGGCGTAAAAAATTGATCGAGGAAATTGATCCTAGCAAAGGGTCCCCTTCTTCCCAACCCTCAGGGGAAGGAGATCCCCTCTTCAGCTGGCGGGCTTGAGGTGTGTGGTTTGTGCCCTCCAGAGGAATTCAAGGTGGGCGGGATCAAATTCAAAATCTCCAAGGAATGGTTCTTGTTGATCTTCCTTGTGAGAGAAAAAAGGACTTTGTGGATATCCGAGTAAGGAGGGAAATTTGCTGCAAATTCGTTGGTGCCAAATTCTCTAGGAGGAAAATTCGGAACTGGATTTACTGGTTCTGGGGCAAGGAGGGAAACCTCAAGGTCCTCTTTCTTTGGAACGACTTCTTTCAAGTCTTATTTCATTCTGTGACCTCTGTGGAATTTTTTTTTAAAGGGGGGCCCTGGTTTCTAAACTCCTCCAACTTATATATGAGACCTTGGTCCCCTGACTTCAATCCAAAGGTGGAAGCTATTCACAGAGCTCCGCTCTGGCTAAATTTCCAAATCTCCCCATGGAGTTCAAACTCTTCCTCTCTAAAATCCATCGCCAGCTCACTTGGTTCTTGGGTGCCTATTTCCAATCCGTCTCTTTTAAAATGGAGAAACCCTTCGGCGTGCATTTGTGTTGATATGGACTTATCTTCCCCCTGCCGAGTTTTGTATTATTGCCTTCTCCTAAGGGTCCCAGATTGTCAAAAATAATCTATGAAGGGTTGAGCTTTAAGTGCTTCTCTTGCGGGGCCTTGGGCCATTTGAAGAAGGATTGTCAGGGTTTTGGAAAAAAGGATGGATCCCTCTTTTCCTCTCATTCATCTGGATCGAGATTGGTTTTGGCTCAATCCTCGCCCCTTCCCCCCCATTGTCTTTCATGTTGAAGGAGGTTCGAAAGGGCTAGTAGTCTCTCTGTTGCCCCTTGGGCCTTTTCAGAAAACATAAGTCCTCACTCATTGTTAAAGGAGACGGAGGATGTTCATAGGGATTCAGGAGCTCTTGTCTCCTTGATTAAGGAAGGAATCATGCAAGGGAAAGCCTCCTTGATGGAAACTCTTAACGGGTGGATTTTGAATAATAACTATCGGGCTTTGGATCTGCCCAACTCCTTAGAGAATCTAGAAGATGGTGAGATTGTTCCAGAAGGTTTAGTTCCCGTCTTGGTTCCATATAAACTAGCCTCATGTCAAGATGGTATGGGGGTCTTATGTGTGGCTCCGCAAGTAAAAGGGGGAGAAAGTCAAAAGCAGAGGTGGCCCAATTGGAGGTCGATGTAGGGAAGCAAAGAACCCTGAAATTTGATCTTACTGATCCCGGGAAGGTGAAACCCCTTCCCTGTGTTCAATGAAGTTCTTCTCCTGGAACGTCAGAGGTCTTAATTCCTCTGACAAACAACACTTGATCAAGCATTATATCCTCTCCTCGGAGGCTTGTCTGGTTCTTCTTCAAGAAACTAAGTTACCCATGCTTGAAGCCGAGTGCCTTTGGAATAGGTCTTTTAGAGGCTGGAAAGGAGTCTTTTCGGACTCGATTGGTGCTTTGGGGGCTCGGGATTGTTTGGAAGGAAGGTGTTGTTATGGTGGAATTGCAAGCTCAATCCCTCAACTGGCAACTTGTAAGAGTAAGTTTTTCTAGTGCTCTCAGCTTAATTTTCTTTTGTATAATGTTTATGCTCCTTCTAGCATATTGGGTAAAAACCCTCGGAGGGATTTGCTTCATTCGGTCTCTGCCCTGGGTGATCAGATGTTCATTCTTGGCGGGGACTTTAATGTTATCTTGATAGTAGGACAAGAAGGGGGATCATCCAAAACCTTCAGTCCCAAAAATATTTATGCTCCTTCATTAGGGAGGGGGCCCTTTTGGATTTAGAGCCTAAGCAAGGTTGGTTTACCTGGAGTAATAAGTGTAAGGGCTTTAGCAACATTGCAGAAAGACTGGATAGATTTTTGGTTAGTCCTAGCTAGAATCTAAATGACATTGTGCTTGAAAATTTCCATTTTCCATGGTCTGGGTCGGATCATTTTCCGGTGTCCCTATCTATTAATTTTGATGTTTCCCCTCCTAGATCCCCATTCAAATTCGAGCTAATGTGGTTAAGGGATGCTTCTCTTGAAGGTTGGGTCGACCTTTGGTGGAACTCTTATAAAATCGAGGGTTCCAAGATGTTTGTGCTGGCTCAAAAACTAAAAAGATTAAAAAGGATTTGCAAGGAGTGGAACGTCAAGTATTTCAAAAACCTCTTTCAAGAAAAAGCTAGAGTTGAAGCTGAGTTGAAAGCCCTTAATCTAAAAGTTTTCAGTGATGGGATGCACCAAGAAGATTTTGCTCTTGAAAAATCTCTTAGGTGAGTTAGGAGAACTGCTTCTCAGGGAGGAAATCTATTGGAAACAAAAATCTAGGGAGCTCTGGCTGAAGGATGGTGATAGAAACACTAAATTATTTCATGCCTTTGTAAAAGAAAAAGGAATTCAAATTTCATTTCAGAAATTAAGAATAGTGAAGGGGTTCATCTGGTGGAGCAGAAGGATATCATCTCTGAAGGGATTAATTTCTTCTCCTCCTTGCTAGCTGGGGATGTTGCCTCCCTTGAGGCCAAGCAGACCTCCCTCCTGGATGGCATCCCTGCTCTTATCTCCGAGAATCAAAATGCAGAGCTCTTAAAGCCTTTCTCCTTCTTAGAAATTGAGAAAGTTGTATTCTCCTTGGAGAAGAATAAAGCCCTAGCCCGGATGGCTTCCCTGCCAATTTTTTTCAAAATTTTGGGGCATTGTGGGTTATGATGTATGGGGGTGGCTATTGAGGCTTCAAGAAGATCCCGCTCGGTGCTCAGAATGCTTAATAATACCTTCATCTACCTCTTTCCTAAAATGCATCAACCTTCCTCCTTCGGGGACTTCAAGCCAATTTCCCTCTATGTAATACGTCATACAAAATCATTTCCAAGGCCATTTCCCTTCGTTTGAAACCTATTTTGGATCCCCTCATTTCTCATGAACAAACTAGATTCATGCCTAGTCGATCTATCCTTGACGGTGTCATCTTGTCTCATGAGCTGACTCACTCTCTCTCTCTTCCTCTAACACCCCTGGTATGATGCTAAAATTAGACATCAGCAAAGCTTACGATAAGCTAAACTGGAGGTTTCTCATTAGGGTCCCTTAAAGTTTGGCTTCTCCAAGCACCTTTGTGAGTGGATTTTCAGTTGCATTTCTGGCCCCTCCTTCTCCGTTCTTATTAATGGGAGTGTTGAGGGTTTCTTTGGTAGTAATCGTGGTATTAGGCAGGGGGATCCCTGTCCTCCTTGTATATTCTTGTGGTGGAAGCCCTTGGCAGATCTATCAAAGTCAAATTGGGGGAAGGTAAGATTAATGGCTTAAAGATGTGGATGGTATTCCTCCTCTTACTCACCAGCAATTCGCAGATGACACTTTTCTATTTAGTAGGGCCTCCACCCGGGAAGCTAAGGAGTTAAAGGATTCTTTGGACAGATACTCTAAGGTGGTAGGGCAAGATGTTAGTGTGGCTAAATCCTACATTTTCTTCTTCAATGTTGCCTTGCAAATAGAGTCAAGAATTCTGAATATTTTCAATTTCAAAAAAGGACACCTACCTATCAAATATCTTGGTATTCCTTTGTTTAAAGGTGCAGGTAAGAATTCCCTGTGGAATGATTTACTCAGTTCTCTAGATGTTAAACTGAATGCTTGGAAAGGTAAATGGCTCTCCTCTCCCGGGAGACTTATGTTGATTAAATCAGTTCTATGTGTTGCTCCTTTGTATCTTCTTTCGGTTCTTAAAATCCCTAAGGGTGTTCTTGATAAAGTTAAGGGCATTTTGAGAAAATTCCTGTGGCAAGGTCTCTCCGAGGAAAAGAAGCTTCCCCTGATCAGCTGGGATACATTAACAAAGCCTAAAGAGCTTGGTGGCGGGCATCCTAAATTTGGGTTTGCAAAACGTGGCACTTGGTGCTAAATTGGTCTGGAGGCTTATCTCCAATCCCAACAATCTTCTCAGCCTGGTCTTCGAGAAGAAATATTTGGGTGCTCCCCTTCCTGAGTCCATCCTCTGGGTGGTGAACCCTCCTAAGGGCTCACATATATGGAATTTTATGATTGAATGTAGATCTTTGTTCATCTTTTATGTGGATTGGAGAGTGGGTAATGGAGAGAAAGCTCTCTTCTGGGATGATCCATGGAATGGATACCCTACCCTTGGGGACTCTCCTACTTTTGAAGACATTAAGAGGAGATTGTTGGGTGAATGGGGTCCTTTCGTTTCTAACTATGGGGAGCTGAATGATTCCCTTCCCTCCATGTTGCAATGGAAAAATGTGGACCATTTGAATCTCTCTCCTGATTTAAAAGCTAATTTTTTAATCTATTTTGCAGGAAAGGCATGTTCGATCTCAAATAAGCAGGATGAAATTGTTTGGACTGCAGCTCCCTCGGGATCTTATTCCCCCATCTTGGCTACCTCCTACTACATGAGGATGTTACTTCGAGAAACCCATATGGAAGGATTGTTGGGATTCCCAATGCCCCCTAAAGTTGGTCTTTTCACCTAGATGGCCTTTAAGGGTAAGATTTTAACTCAAGAAAGAAGGAAAAAATCGGTATTCAAGGTCCTACCAGATGCCTTCTATGTAAAAAGGATGTGGAAGACAGAGACCATTTGCTTCTACATTCCCCTTCGTTGTTGAATGCTGGAACTGGTTGTGTGCCAAGCTTAACCTTCCGTGGGTCCAGCCTAAATCCCTCCCAGATGTTATCCTAGCTTGGCCTATTAATTCTCACTCAGGGGATTTTTCTTCTATTTGGTTGTGTAGTTTGGTGCTTCTATCATGGCACATATGGTGGGAGAGAAATAAAAGGATTTTTAGGGAGGAATATGGCTCAGTGGAATTGGTTCTCCTAAGGCTAGAAAGGGCTATATCCGAAGTTGTGTCTGCTAACTGGTCTAGATCTTGTCCTTTTACTTCCCATGACAAGTTGCTTGAAAGAAGTTGGCCAATGATAATCAAGCCTGGGGATGGTGCCATGAAATCTTCCGCATCTTCCTCCCTGGCTAGAAGAAACACAAATTGGGCTCCCCCCTCCCAGTGGGTTTTTAAAACTAAATTTTGATGGGGCTTCTAGGGGTAATCTGGGGGCCTCCGGTGCTGGGTGTCTCATTCGCAATTCCTCTGGTGTGGTGGTTAAAGTTGCTTCATACAAACTCAAGGAGGGTACTTGCAATGCTGCCGAGCTACAAGCCCTTAGCAAAGGTTTGCTTCTCGCTGCTTCCCTTAATATTGAAAATATGGAAATTGAAGGGGACTCCATGATAATCATAAACGCCATCATCAAAAAAAGAGCTTTGTCATGGAAGTTGGATCTTGAAGTTCAGAAGGTCTTATGGACGTTGTCTAAATTCAAAAATGGAGTATTAAACACATTTACCGAGAAGGCAATCAGTGTGCCGACTGGTTAGCGAATAAAGGTGTCGAGCAAGATTGTGGGGAGAGGGTGGCTAATAATTGTTCTGCATGGGAGGGCTTGCAAATGATTGCCTCGAAGGACTCGGCCCATTATGAAATCGATGGCAGCCTCCCCACGTGTGAAACGTAAGGCACTTATTTATGACCGGCTAGGTGGTTGTCTCATTCATTCCCCTTTGCTTTGTGAAATGGCTCCTCCTAGGGCTCTGTGTTGGCTCTTTCTTGTGACGTGAGAGAAATGGCATTCAGAAATAGGGTTACTGATGGTAGGCTGTGGAAGATTTTCCTCATCTCCCTTGTGTCGAGGATCTGGAGGTAGTTAAATTGGTTATGGGTCTGGAGTTTCTAAATTTGGAGGGGTGGCCAAGGGTAAATAGTGGTATTGCCTCCATTTTCATGGAAAACTTGTTGGTTCTGCATCCTTCGAAGGTGGAGGTCGTTAAAGTCACGGCTCACTAGATTTGCCCCATCTTCTGTGGAAACCTTGCATCAGAGGTGGCCAACTTCAACCTGGCTTCATGGCCTGCTCACGATGTCACCTCGGCTTGTCGGTTGGTGATGCCTCGGCCTTCCTGGAGCTTGAACACCACTACAAAGTTATACTGGAGTTTGTTGAGTCCCTCGTGTCCTATGTGAAAGATAAAAAGGTGGGGCGTATTCGCATTCAGTTGCCCAACGTCAAGGCCTGGGGCACCGCTTGTACCTATTCAATTGGTGGAGTGATCTACGCTCCTCTACGGGCGATGCATTCGATTACCTCTGGTGCGGCTGGCTTAAAGGAAACTCGGTGGATGGAGAGTCTGATGGTGCGCCTGAGCTGGATCATGACATACCCAATATGGGTATTAATATTTCTGCCGATGTAGCCCCGTAAGCATAATTTGGGCATAGTTATAGTTATAGAATAAATAGTGGTTTTTGTTAGTATGCCACTTTGATGACTGTGGATGTTGTCTGGTCACACTTGAGGTTATGCCTCGCTATAGTGTGTACACGTTATTGTGCATACATACTTTTGGCTCATCAATTATTGAACCTACAATTTTAAAGCACAAATAGGATTTTACAAACCACATACACGTTTTTATTAAAATCACATTTTGTCCACTTCCCCCAACTTTGTGCACTTACCCACATATGGATCCTTTCTCCCACCAACAATTTTCCAACAACATCGTTTTGTTTGGAATGACACATAAACGAGAGGTAAGGGTCTTCAAAATTATCCTAGATACCTATATAGCGGTTGTAAGTCAAATCATCAATGATGTCAAATCATACATGTTCTTCTTCAACGCTCCATCAAACAACAAGTTTAGATTAAGGAGATCCTAGATTTCTATATTGGCTCACTTCTTCACAAATACCTTTGCATCCCCCTTTTTGGCTGGCCGAAAAATTTTCTCACTGGAAAAGATGATACAATCCTCTTAATGAAGATTAAGCACTTAGAAAGGGGTGGATTTCTTTGGTTAGTTGTTTGAATTCGATTAAATATCTTCTTAGTGATCTTCATATTTAGATGATGTTTATTCTATGTACCCATATTGTTTTCTAGATAAATATCTCCATTATCATGAGATCCTTCCTTTGGAAAGGGATTGAGGATCGAGAATATTCCCTTACTCAAAAGGGAATAATTTTGCCTCGCTAATTCCAAAGGTGAGGTTGACATTAAAAAATTGGATGTGTTGAATCAGGCTTAAGGGGCATAGCTTTCTAGCTATTGCTCAAGAACCCCAAAGATAAATGGCATATTCTTAAACTCAAATATCTATGTTCCACCTAGGTTGAGCTCATTCTATCATCTCTTGCACCCCAGAAGTCCCACCTATGAAATTTCATTATTTTATACATACCCATCATTGGGATATTTTCTTCATGACAAATTAAATATGGACTTGATTGAATCTAATTTTAATTAAATCTAATTTCAGAGTAACGTATTATAATAAATGATATTCAGATGATAAAACATAGTAATGAGGGATTTAGGTGCCTACAGTGATAGTATGGGGGATTTTGCTGACTTCATTGCTGACTGTAGCTTGGTTGATATTGAGTTGAAAGGGTTTCCTTTTACTTGGTCGAATAGGAGATTAGGGGAAAATTTGATTCAAATAAAATTGGACAGGTTCCTCATAAATCCTTCTTGGTTACAAGATCTGAATGCATCTTTGGTGGCTTTACCTAGAATTGGGTCTGATCATAGTCCCATTAGCCTTCAAACTGGTTTAAGTAAAGGGGTAAGTGGAAGGCCTTTTCGGTTCTTTAAAATGTGGTTGCAACATCCTAGTATAGAGGAGGAGATTAGGTCGAGTTGGAAAATTGTTGTCAAAGGTAAACCTATGTTTAGGCTTGTGGCAAAATTAAAACATGTTAAAACAAGGTTGAAAGTTTGGAACAAAGAAACTTTTGGCAATATTTTTGCTCAAAAAACAGAGATTAGTGAAGCATTAAAGAAGGTGGAGGATGAGATTGTTAACAAAGGTCTGAATAAAGAGTTGAGAGATAAGGAGAAATCCCTTTTGACAGAATATCATAATTTAGAAGCTAAAGAGGAGGCTTATTGGAAACAAAATTCTCGGGTGTTGTGGCTAAAGGAGGGTGACAGAACATGATTTTTTTCATCTTACAGCTTCAATGCATAAGAGTAGCAATACTATCTGGGAAATTGAAGATGAAAGAGGAGTTAAGTTAAGTGATCAGGGTGATATTTCGCAGGAATTTGTTATTTTTTTCTCAGTTGCTAGCTATTGGTAGGGAACCTGAGTTGGGTAAGGAAAGAGACATTGCAAATCTCTTTCAAACTATTATTTCTCATCAAGATAATATTGAATTGATTAAAATCCCTTCTGTTGAGGAAATATCAACTGTTGTTTTTGAGTTGGAAGGGATAAATCTTTCAATCTTGATGGCTTCCATGCGTTGTTTTTCAAACTTTCTCGGGAAATCATTTTTGCAGGATTTTGAGGAGGTTATAGGTCAGCTCATTAATTTAAGGAAAAGCTTTGTTCTCTTTTTTAATGTGGATGTTGAAATTCAAAATAGAATAGTGGCAGTTTTGGAGTGTCCTATCCAGGTGTTTCCATGCTTCTATCTTGGAATGCCCTTGTTTAAGGGAAGGATGTAGTTGGAAAGTTGGAATCCCTAATTTCCAAGTTTCAAAAAAAGTTGGCAACTTGGAAAGGAACTCTGTTATCTCAGGAAGGAAAACTTCAATTGCTTCAGAGTTGCCTTCAGAGTATGGTGGTGTATCTAATGTCCCTGTTCAAAATGTTGGCTAAAATTAGACAAATTATAACTCAGATTCAGCGAAGGTTCTTATGGTCAAGAATGGAATCTAAAGACAGACTTCCCTTGGTGGCTTGGGAAAAATTCACCCTTCCAAAGTATGTTGGTGGGTTGGGTTTGAAAGATATTAAAAGTATGAACTTAGCCCTTATGGCTAAAATTGGTTGGCACTTGGAGCATGAAGATGGATTATGGGTTAGAATTTTAAAAGCCAAGTATTTATATTTTGATCAAGCCACTTTTGTTTCAAATGGTGCTCTTCCGGATGGTTCCTTTTTCTAGAATGGTTTGGGAAAATGTAGGGATATTTTTTGAAAGGTAGTAAATGGTTAATTGGAAATGGTACTAAAATTAGGTTTTGGGAAGATTGGTGGTTACTTGAGGATCCCTTAGTCAATCATGTGCTTTGGAGAGAGATGGTGGCTTATTTTCAGCTGACTGTGGGAACCTTGATTAGAGATTATTGGGAGAGATCTGATTGGGGTTGGGCTTGGAAACATTTGGAGTGGGAAGGTGAGAATAGAGATTATCAGGAAAGTATTAGGATTCTGAATACTAATCTGATTGGGTTACATATACCTGTGGTCAGAAAGAGGATGAGTTGGTATGGTCTTTGACTAAGGATGGTAAGTATTCTGTTAAAACAGGGTATGGAATAGCAAGAGATTGTCCCCCTTCTCAACCTTTTGGAAAAATCTTTGGGATAAGAATCTCATTCCAAAGGTGAATTTGTTTCGTGGCATGTTATTCAGAATAAAATTTTAACCATTGATAACTTACAGAGGAAAGGTATGATGATCCCTAACTGGTGTGTTTTGTGCAAAAATGATAGTGAATCGGTTCAACATCTTTTTCTTCACTTCCCCTTTTCCTATAGGGTTATGTCTCATGTTATGAAAGTCTTTCAGATTTTGTGGATCTTTCCGGAGACTTTTTTTGACTGGTATGAGCAATGGAAAAGTCCTTTTGTTTCTCTAAATCTCTCAAAAGCTTGGAGTTTTGTGGTGCCTCATTTTTTATGGGGAATTTGGCTTGAAAGGAACAATCAAATTTTTAGGGATAAACAAAAAAATCTCTCTGAGGGTGGGGAGTGGTATATTAGGATCTTTGAGAAACAATCTCTCTATTGTGAAGATTAAAGAGAAAAGTGGGTTTCCTCATCATGAGCAGGAGATTATTCAAGGTTTAGGAATTATTGTAAAGAAAGCTTCTCTAGTGAAGGAGGTGGGTAGAAGAAGTGCTAAATGGGCTAGGCCAACTGAAGGATGGATGAAATTAAATTTTGATGGAGCTGCTAAAGGGAGTATTGGATATTATTAGGAATGATGTGGGTGATCTGGTTTTAGCTTATGTTGAACCTATTGGAAGTAAGTCAAATAACTATGTTGAAGCTTATGCCCTTTTGATAGGGTTGCAATGGGATATCTCTATGCAAATTAAGAAAATTCAGGTGGAGGGGGATTCTTTATACATTATAAATGTGATGAAGGGCCTAGCTAAACATCATATAAATATAGACTCTATTATAAGGGATGCAAAGTCCATGGTTATTAATTTTGATGTTATTCTTTTTAAACATGTGTTTCGGGAAGCTAACATGTGTGCAGACACATTGGCTAATTTTGGTGGTTGGATTCATAATGGAAGGTGGTGGCGGGATGAGGTGGAGCTGCCCCAAAGTACAAAGGACGTGATTTATGCTGAAAGATAGATCCGAGTGTGGGAATAGGATTTGTGACATCCAGGTAATTATTTCACATTGGGTGAAACCAATCGATCAAATCATTATCTAGTTTATGTTGGGTTGGAGTGATTATTTAAAGTTGCGGATCAAGTTTTTTTCATAGTTTTTTTCATATTTGGTTCAGTGGTCTGATAGTGATGGGCAGAGCTAGGGTTAGGGTGGAGCCTTCCTCGTCGACTATTTTGGAAAGGGACTCATTTATTTGGGATATTTTCAAACAGGGGGTATTTCTTACTTTATTCAGAATCTGAGGGGTGTTGATGAAATTATTTCATGGGATTTTGCTTTGGCATGGGATAATGGTTTGGTTTCTATGAGGGGGGTGAGATTTCTGGTCTCTGAGGAGCTTATTGGTAGTGTGACCAAGATGGACTATGGGGGAAGTAAATTTTTCAAAGACAGGTCTCAACTTCAAGGAAGTGCATGTTTTTCTGGAAAGTGATGAAAATATTTGTTTCATGGAGGACGGTATTGCTCGGAAATCTCTACCAGGGAGGTGGGCGAAGTCTATTTTTACATCATGAAGTACATAACCTTGGATGGGAGGTATAGGAAGTTGCATTCACAACACCTAATGCTCTTGAATCATTTTCGAAGAAATAAAAGGATGAGTATCCCCTTTTATTTGTTTAATTCGTTGAGTTTGTCGGTTAAAAATTACAAAGAGGAGAAAACAAAGCTCCTTCTACATCAAGGGCTTATTTTGTTGTTGGTTAAATCGGTAAACTGATTTTTCATCCTAGGGGGCTAGTACCCATTTGGGGAATGATTGGGAAGATCATATTTCTCTTGTTGATCGAACTAGGCTTGCGAAAATGAAGGAGAGAGCAGCTAAGGAGTTGGATGCGGTGACAGCCTTAAAAAACCTTGTTGGGGAAGTGGACGAGGAAGGCCGGGGGGAAATAATATTGTTTTATTTTCCTTGCTAGTAAGATGGAGGCCCTTGAGGACACGGTTACTCAAGTCAAGGCCCGAAGCTAGAATTTGTTGCAGGTCTACAAAGAACAAATGCGGAGGTGAAATTTTTAGAGAATAGGGTTGAGACCCTTCAGGGTATGGTGGCGGGGGACAAGGGAAAAAAGAGGCTAGATGGTTATCAATTTCTCTGATGATGATTATTTTCATGAGGGTGACGTTGGTCCTAGTTTTTAGACTAGGGCTAGGGGTGTTTAAGTACTTTTTGTTGATCTTATGTTGACCGGTCTTTTTTTTGCTGGTTTTTGTTTTCGTTAGGTTGTTTATGGGTCAATGTTTTGTTGACTCCGTGTTTTTTCTTGGGGTTTTTTTATAGATACTTTTGTTTAATATGGAGCTTCATTGTAATATCCTTTTGTAATGGGCCCTTGGAGCCTCTTTTCCAACTATTATCTATAAAAAAACACGTAATGTGCAATAATTAAGCATCCAACAATGTAAAAACCTAAATACACAAAAGAGGAATGATGACTTAGATCGTTTCATATTATTTAGAGGTGACTGGGACTATGTGAATGTTGGATTTGGCTAGAACTAGTGTCGTAGTGGTGCGAAGAGTTATGAGACTCTAAACTATGTTGGATGAAGCACCTAGGTGAGGACAGGAGTGCCCGACACTAGTGATTGTTCTAGGCATTAGTGATTGAGTGAATATTTAGAGTATGATCCTTTTTGGGTCAAAACGTATTTGATCAAATGTTTTCTTTATCACTCAAACTTCATAGTTAGGGTTACGATCACACTGTAACTTGTAAAACAAACCCTAGCTATATGCACAATCTCACAAACACATGAGATATGAATAAAATATGTAATATGTGAATTCAGACTGACCCCCTGACTGTCACTTGATGAGTGAACTTAGTACCAAGCATTGTACTACATTTCAGACTCCATGTAGTTCTATGTGTTTGTGTGTGAAATGATGTATTTTACCTAGGTTTTCCCTTGCGCTAATGAAACAAAGATAGAAAGCTATAGCTAGCTTTGATGTAAATGTGTGATATGAAATTCAGCACTTCCCCTTCTTATACGAGTGTATGTAGCCAAACATGCAAGTCCCTTTGAGTACTAGTAGTAGTATGTAGATGTGATAGTCCCTTTTGATTTTCCAACAAAAAAATAATAGTGAGTATGGTGTGTATATATATGAGTCTTTTGTTTGAATTTCGACACTAGTGACACTTTGAAGGCCGACTAAGAAAGTGGGATACGTAAAAGAAAATAAGCAAGGCCGACCATAAATGTCAAAGTGTAAAAAGAAGATGTAGGAAAATAGCACCCAAAAGGGACACAAACACTGGGCACTATGTCCAGAGTGGGCATAGGTTTCTATGAATTAAGAATGAAAAATGTCACAAGACATACATACAAGGATCCATGTAACCGACAAGAAGTGCAAACAAAACTAAGCGATGTAGAAGAGATTCATAATAGAAATAAATCAAAGAATGTATATGGACAAGGGACAGTGTCACCAATGAGTAATTTTCTCGCTTAAGAATCATGCATATAACAACATACCGATGATGTGTATAATTTTGTCTCTACAGTTCGAAAGTTATGTTTTGGTTTGATTCATGGAATAAAATCCCTTAGGTAATATGCATGAATTTGATGACTTGTGTACCTTTCTTACAAATTAGTGGAGTTAAAATGTGGAAGATTATTGGAATTTATTTCGACTAATTATTTACCTACGATCTGATGGGAATCTATAATAGTTCTCCCCTTCCCCTAAACCTTTAAGGCTCGTATGATGGATGAACTCAATTTCATAAGTATTCACTTCTTTCTTGAAGATGGTAACATAATTAGAGTGGATGCCAAATTAGTAGATTACATGGTGACCTCTGGCCACAATTTAATAGTTCTACGAGGGAAAATGTTAAGAAACCTACCGAAAAAACTTATAGAAATCCCTGGCAAATATGGCTCGAACTAGATTCACTAGGTTGGCAAATTATCTAAAATCAAGTGTTCATGGCATTGGAAAAATAGAATATATTTTTTGAAGGAAATTGTGGATAGAGAAGTGAATGAAGGATAATTCATTGACATGAAGGATATTTCTTGCACAAAACGCATTTTAAGTCCAAATGGAGGTCTACAACTCAGAACTATTTAGGAAACCATCTCCTTTTAAGTCCAAATTGATCATCAGGAGGGCATGGATTTTATGCCTTCAACCACCAACAATCATGTATTGAATCACTGAAAACAAGTATGGGCACCCTTGCAAGACCATTCCATGTCCTTTTTCTTGCAGGAGAAGATAAAAGCGCCATACTTCATCAATTCTGGTGGTTGAGCTACTTGTATCTTCACATTTAACACCCTAACTATTTTTTCCCTTTTCACCCACCTAACCTCACCAAAATATGATTTTGATAATTCCAAAATGAAGAGCATGAGGAGACCTTTCCAACAAGACCAATTTTGTGTAATTTGGAGCTCTTTGGAGGAAGTTATGGCCATTTGAAGTTTTATAGGTTAGGATGAATAGGAAGTTGACACGTGGCAACTTCTGGTTGGTAATGGGGATTTCCTTTCCTACGTGTTTATTTCCTTGGACTTCCCATGTGTCAACCTTTGATTAGTTGTGGGGTTGGGCATATTGACTATAGGAGGGGCCGGCATACTAGAAACTTTATCGAATGTGACATATTCCATGCAGCTAGAGTCAACTGGAGCCCATCACTTTGAGGTTCTCGGAATGGCAACACGTGTCAGCTTCAGATGCTTGAGATTACACCACATGTTCTCCATTTTCTGTCACATGTCGTCATGTTGACCCGTTGACCCTTCAACTTTCCAACTAGAGCCTTTTGCCTAAACCCGATCACTACGGTTTATTTCATGGATTTGATTCTCGTCATAGCCCAAAATCCATGAGAAGTTCCAAAATCACACAACATGTCTACAAGGAAATGTTTTCTAAGTGATGGGGCATTTGCCTATGTGACTTTACCATGTATAGATATGTATGGATACATGATGCAAAGTATGTTTTTATTAAATTATTTTAAATATTATACATCGTTCGATATATTAATATCAACGATGTAGGCTTTATTTCGAGATGAAGTCGTGACATGCTAACATCTCGAATGGAAGTGCCCGGAATAGGCCTAGCGAAGTGGCAATTGGAATCCACTGAATGGAATTTGAAAAGAGACTAAATTTGATGTCTATAGTGAAATACATAATCATTTATAATGATGTGCTATTATTTGTGAGGTGATATTTAACGTCCATTGCATTCTGGAAGGCATATCGTAGCTAAAGTTTTAATAGATTCATAGAATTTGTAGGTGTATAAAACTCAAAATATTCATTTTTCCGAGTAAGTGTCATCCTGCATTTGATTCTTTAAATCTTTTTATAAGTAGCATTGTATAAGACTTCGCTTTGAAATATTTCAATATAAGGGTTTACAAATTAGGGTTGAGGGTTTCCAGAATCCAAAATTCCAAGCATGTCTAACTCTACTTCCACATGATCCCAAAATACAACCCCAATCCCATATGCCAAACTGCTTAAAACCCTAGTTTTACTAATGAATATCATGATATTTATGATCCTATAATTGGCACAAGAACCTCACAACTTAGATACTCATCTCAGAATAAGGAAAATAATCCTTCAAATTCATTAGGTTTTTTGGAAAACACGAGGATTATATTGGGATGCATGATGCTCCACGAGGTTTTACCTTGCCCTAAATTTGTCATGCTTTATGCCTATAATTACGATGAGAAAAAAATTAATTGTTGCAAATGGAACCAAAGAGGAAATGTTGCCCATTACAGAGGAAAATCTTAGTCGTGCATTGGGGTTTGAAAGTAAATAATTAGGAACCTTCAGCATAAATTTAGAACAAATGCTAACAATTATCATGCCACCACTCAAAATGCCAAAGATGTTTTTGACAAAAACAAAACTTTATAGAATGGTACCAAAAGGAAAGCCTCCTTATACAATTTATAAGTTTAAATTGTCGGTTAGGGATACCACTTCTATGTTAGAATTTTTCCTTAAATTTGATAGCAATGAGCAAGTAGATGTAACCCTCCTCAAAATGGTATACAATATCCATTTCATTACTCCACATTGTGCATACAAATTTGTTGAGCACATTGCAGAATCTATGCATAAAAATTCTTAACAATCAAATAAGGTTCTAGCACTAAGACCTTTAGGTTCACTACCTACTTGTTCTTTTATTTCTATGGTGGTTTGTTAAATGATTTGCAAGAAACAAGCTTGCAATTCAAGCCTACAATGATCTTGAGGGCCAAACAAAAGTGTTGCTTCCATTAACTGAGTGGACCCCCAAGATAAGGATGTTTGATAATCAAAAGGACTAAAATCAATTTGTGGACTACTTTTGGACTCCAATTTATCAAGCAATTTTAAAAAGTACAAAGCCTAGATTTCTATGACCTATAAATATTGTATTCAACTGGGATCAAAAATACTGTTGGTGACTCGTACTTCATGTAGGGATATACTATGCTAAGGTTTAATGGATAAGGAGTACAACCTGAAAAATTACCAATACACGTGATATAGAGGGTTTTTTCCTTGGAATATATACGGTAGATGGAAATCACAAATAAACTATATTTTGTTACTCAACAAAAGAGGGCCATATTTCCTTCCTCAACGTTTTCATGCGAAGGGTTCACATTTGAGAGAAAATTATTCAATGTGGCACATGGAATTTTAAATTTTTTAAATTTAGTGTTGATTCTTATTGGTCGTATGACCCATGTGAGGTGATAAAATCTTGAGGGTAGTGGTAAACAAAAACTCGCCACAATAATTCAACATGAAAGTAAACCCCTACTAGAAAAATTGAAAAATAAGAACTCTTGGGATGAGCTAAAAATATTAATGGATGAAATTTCTATTGAGAAATGAATTAGTTTTCAAGAGTTATCAACACAAATTTTGGGATTGCATCCACAAAAAGAGGCAAAGAAATTTGAATATCAAAATTTTTATGCAAAATTTGATAATAACTCCTCTTCTAAAAACATGCCAAAGCATATAGATCTGAGTTACAAGATAAAAATTGGACTTTGGAAAAAATAACTACCTTTGGTCTATAAGGTGGGACCTAGGTGATCCAAAAGTTGTTTTAGAGTATGATTCTATTCTAGAAGATGCAATTTTTAGCATATTGTGGAATGAAGTGCATCCCACATAGGCAAGTAGTGATGATAAATATGACTTTGAGGAGGAATTACACCCCCTATTGAGTGAGATAATTAATATAAACCAAGTTTGAATGAAAGTGTGAAACAAACATATATTATAGGGGCAATTATAGTTGAAAAGATGGGTTTTACTAGTGGTGGTTTGGGTTCAATAGGATAAGGAATTTGGCTGCCACCACAAGTACATCTTAAACAAGGTTACGATAGATTAGGCCTTGGAGCTTCGGAGAAAGGACCTATTCTTACAAAAAGTGGTAGTCTAATGCATTTTTCTCTAGAGTCAAATCCTCAATATACATTTCAGCCACATGTTGAAAATTCAAGAGGAGGAGTTGGAAGTGAATCGTTAATGTTGCTATTGTTGGAAGTTGTAGTGATGGTAGTAGTAGTGGTCAGGAAGTGCCACACCAACATATTATTCTAAAGAGGCCAATACAAACAGTTCCCTACCGCCAATAAGGATGAAGAAGAGTCAAAAGACAAGGACATATACAGATTACTCTTACATAGGGTAGCATTTCCTCAAGGTAATTAATTACAGAAGGTGGTGCCACCCCTCAACAAATTTATAATCCACATGGAAATTCCCCAAAATGTCAATTACTCCTCCATTCAAGAAGTTCATTTCTTTAAAAGCCTCAAGTTTTGATTACCAAGTTGAGTTTGCCCATAAATCAGAAATAAAAAAGAAAAGAAACAAGAAGAAAATGCTACATGCTACTATAACTTCAGATCCTACCACAATTAGGGTATTTCCTATATATAACCTAGACACATATACCATGGAATACATGTATGTTTTCCCAAAGTTGAAAAAACAGAGGATCAAATGGTTTGCAGTGACTATGAAGTAACCACCCTTCAAATGGATTTTACCATAATGAAACCTTGTGATAAAATAAATGTATCAAAAAGGAATAATGATGTGGTATACACAACATTTCTAAAGGAAGACAAAGAGAAAAATAAGTTGAATAATAAAATTTAAAAGTTAGAGGAAGACTTGGAAAATGAGAAAGCAAATAGAAAAGTGGCAATTAATAAGACTAGTGAGTTGGAGAAGAGGATAAAATCATTTTCCTCTATGACTGCAGCTTATTTGCATGATGAACAAGAGCATGTGGAACTAGAAGAAGTGAAGAAAAAGTTACTAGGAAATGACAAGTAAGTATAATAGATTAGAACAAAGGTTGGGAGAATTGCAAGAGGTTTGAAGGTAAAGAAAGAAAAGGCCAAAAAATGGGAACATAGCCTAGAGGAAGAGAGAAAAATCAAGGACAAATTATAGAAGGAAGAGAGAAAACAAAATGAAATATTGCAAAAGGAGTGGTGAAAGCACAAAAGGAAATATAGTCTTCTAACACCAAAATATCGAATTTAATAAAAAGGTGGCGATTAATATATAGGATAATGTTTGGGGGAAATAAACCAAAAAAATTATGATTTGATTTGATTTGTGTTGATTTCATGGATAATCTGGGGAATATTTGATAAGCTCTGTAAATACGTAACCGATAGTAAAAAAGTGATGGATTCAAGAGAGGATACAACAATGAAAATTTCGAAAGCTATCTACAAATTCAGTGACATGGAACTAACATCTAGAAGAATTCAAAACCAGATTGATGCCTCAATAAAGGCATCATCTATCATTAGAAGTGTGTGATGTTAGGCAAAGCACATGAATTGTTGAATAAGTGTCAAACAATGTTACAAGAGTTGCATGGAAAGGTACAGGATTTTATAAAGCTTGGTTTGCCAATGCCTTTTTATAAAACACGACATTCATTAAGAAGGATGCATTAGGAAGATAATGCAAGAGAAGAATCGAATTCTAAGAAGGTAGATGAGACAAACTTTTTTGGCTTCATTAAACCAATGATAACCTTGTTAATAATTTTGCATACAAAAATAAAGGAAATATCCACTCTCAATTATAAATTGCTAACAAAGTTACATGTCAGTCACTATGATTTACAACAAATTGTAATTCCGAGAGATGAAGAGTGGAACATGTTACAGAGGATGAGATAATTAAGAGTAATTTAATTTTGAATTTTTTTCCATTTGTTGTACTTTTCAAAAAATTTCATACAAGGCATCTCTCAAGCAAGTTTAATGAGGAATAGTGTTATTTTTCATTTCAATACATAGTGGTTCATAAAAGTGAAGAACCTTTTATGTTAATTCTTTGTGGGTGTATGAGAAGCGTAAGTGTTTTTAAACAATTTATTTCTATTGTGAAGACTACAAATCAATGTAATGTATTTCAAGTTTCATTTCAAAGACTACAAATCGACATTGTGTTTTTAAAAAATACAAATAAGGAAAAAGATATTATCATAACAATGTACTGAATATTTGAATATATTATATGAACATCTATATAACATATCCACGAATGGAAGCTTCTAATGTATTGATGGTGGATCATCTCTATCATTTGCTTGACCAGTTCTTTGACTCTCACTTCGTTGACAATCAACTAGTGTAATAGGTTCAACTATAGTATTTATGGTATTCTTATCATCCCCTCTCCTTTCATTAATCGAATTCCATATTGATAAAGCCCTATCATAGGCAAATGTAGTCACTTCGTACTCATGATGTGTAAATTCTCATATAATTTTCCAATTTTTGTCAAGCTTGTTTCATAATTTTGACTTTATAAAGGTCAAGGCACTAAAAATTCTCTCATCTTTAAATGAACCCAAAATCATTATTTGACATACCTCAGCTAATGAGAAAATAATGGACATGGTTTCTTGCAAAATAGTACTTAACCCATTTTTTCCATAATTGGGTTATTGCTCCAAACTCTAAAGGATTATCCAAACATTTGAATTGCTCAATCATTGTAGAGGTGAATTCATGGGATTGATCAATCAAACTATCCTTTCTTAAAATACCTAGAATATTCATTCCATTGATATTAACAAGCTTACAAAAATGTTGAATCAATGTAGTCAATCTCTTGTGGTAGTCTTCATGCAAAAATATTTCATTTTGGACATTATTCCAACAGGTCGGGTTTACTAAATTCATTGCTTCAAGTAAAATATCCCTACTAAAACATTCCCTTATTTCTTATAGTAGGTAAATTACAATTTATCTGAACCTTACCCTTGTTGATGATACAATTTTATCAAAGAGCATCCCGTGACATATACCTTCTCAATCTTATTGG
This sequence comes from Taxus wallichiana var. yunnanensis, assembly GCA_018340775.1. NCBI lineage: Eukaryota > Viridiplantae > Streptophyta > Pinopsida > Cupressales > Taxaceae > Taxus > Taxus wallichiana. The sequence goes on along the minus strand of CM031238.1, from coordinate 237,672,850 downwards.
TTACCATTTGAAATAGGTGCATTGGTATCTCATATACATGTACAAAAGCACATACTTCTCCAAACAAGTTGAACCTCAAAAGCTACTTGCATTTCCAATATTTATCAAATTATTCCAACCATCAAACTTTGGACCCAAAAAAGCAGTCTCATTGATAAACAAATATTCTATTGCTAGACAAACATGTTTCCTCAAACCTAGAAACACCAAAAATATATATAGTTCTTTCTTGGGATTTTTAATTAAATGATGCATTTCATCCAAGATGGGAAGGAGACCACTCAACATCAGAAATGCCTCTAAATCAGTCAAACAATGTATCAAATCTCAAACCGTGTCCACTTCACTGCCACATAACTCCCAATAAGGATTGATACTCATCGTACACCCTACGAACTGGTTGATACAATGAGATCCACCTAGTGTCAACATATTTTAATAGTTTATTCCCATTTATCATTCCTTCTACAAAGATTTGGAATTTCATGAACCTTTTAGGACTACGAAAAAAATAAACATGTACCTCTCAAACAAGTTCTTCAACTTTTGTTGCTAAGTTTAAATTTGTTGACTATTTTATATGCTAGATTCATTATATGAGCCATACAATGAATGACAATCATATATGAGTAATGATATGTTTGGAGTCTTACACACATACTATTACAATGACCTTACATTACAGATGCCCCATTTACCCCAACACATACCAGCTTTGATGTAATTGTAGAATCATCCATGCCATCGATCTCCTTCAAAATTATTATCACCAATTCACAAAAGTTTTCAGCATTGGATTTCTCTCTCATCTTGTGAATAAAAAGTAAGTGAGGTTGTCTCACATGATTCTCAACGATATAAACATGTATATAGACCCAAGTTGTATTATCTCCTGTTGAAACCTCATCAATAGACAAAGACATGTATCATGCAAACTTAAGTTTCTCTTTCATTTCTTCTTTCTCAACCATAGTCATACATTTTTCCTAATCCCAACCACTACTTTTAGACCAATGAAAATGAGGAAAGTTTGGGACACCAAGAAAATAAAACTTATTTTGTTTAAAAAAAATTGTTATAGGACGAACTCTTATCAAAATGTGAAAAACAGTAGCTAGTTGAACTATTTTACCTAAAATATTGTTTTGAATGACCTTGTTAAATTGAGATGTAATTTTCCCTCCATTCTCTACAACTATTCTTTTAGTTCTCTTGTGTTCCTCAAATTATTTTTCATACCTAATATGTAAACAATCATCTGCAGATTTTCCATCTAGAAATACTCTTCAAAATTTCGTCTACAGTTTGCTTTTCATATATCTTTCCTACGTGCTTCTCAATAGTATCCAATCTAAGTTACATTGTCTTGTCCCTACCCAATTTCCAATTACAGATTATACATTTTCATTATTTGGGAGGTTCAAATTTATTTTCATTTTCAACATGTTCAATAAATGGAAACTTAGAAACCCACTCTAACATGAAACTCCTTCCCAAGTCCCATTTTCTTACCTTTCTCTTTATTCCAGAAATAGGTGTCCCCTAAGCATTTTTCCATGCAGTGGAATTTAAATTTAGTTGACTTCTAGAATTTTCACCTCCAACATTCAATTAGGCAGTGATGTAGTTTCAACTTCATTCAATGGGATGTCTTCAAGGGGAGGCATTTCATTGTCGTCGTCATTGACAACATTAGTCATCAAATCATCAATGAAATCATTTTGAGTTTCATTTCAAATGTAATCATTATCCCTTGATTGTGTTGGTCTTGCTAGAGAAGGATGGGATTCCTTAGATGGTTTCTCAAAATAAGATGTGATTTTTCGTATGCCGACATCAAGAGAGGTCACAATTTATTTTTTTCCCTAAGGTTCCCTTTTTAGTTTCCATTTTCTTGAATCTTGTAAGGACAAATTTTGAGTTGGCTGCGATGGGATGGAAAAAATGACACTCGTGATATCGTAAAATCAAAAATGACATAAATAACTTACAACAACAGATAAAACAATGTGACATGATAGAAAAAAATTTAAATAGAATTTACCTGTACTAAGTGATTATAGGATATAAACTACAACGCAGTAGCCAACAAGACCTTGATTTATTTGATTTTTGTAAGATAATTGCAATATACTGATTCACTGAATCCTTTTCTACTACTTCAGTAAATTCACAAATTGGCAAATCAAAAAGATAAAAAAACCTTTGAACTTTGCTTAGTGATTCTACAATATAGATCTATGTATATTGTGTGTGTGTGTGTTAATATTTTAATCAAATTTCTTTAAAATCCCATACATGTTGGTGAATGAAACCAAAGGACCAAAAGCTTCAATAGATTTCTTGGTGATCCAAGAATGTTTTGAAATCTGACATTAATCACACAATGATTTCTTTAAAAATATATGTTGGGATTGGAGATCTGTTGGATATTCACATGGGACAAATTACTATTTGTGGAATTTTTGGGAAGTAATTAGGCATTGACGTTTTCATAAAATAACCAAATCCATATTCCAAAATTCCCACTATTCGCCAAATTACAAATATTTGCCACTAAAATTTTCTCCAAGTGTTGGTGCATCATAACATCAAAAACTCTTGGTCTTAGTGTTTGGGAAAGGAATGTTTTCCAAATATGGTGCATTTTCTTGGTTGGATGCCAAACAAAAGATCCTTACACAAAAATACAACAAAAATGGGGTTACATAGTCCCACAATGTGTTTTTATGCGTCAATAATGAAGAATCTAACAATCACCTCGTTCTCACCAATTGACCCTTTGTTGAGGAGTGTTGGGATGCAGCTACGTTAGAGGCTAAAGCTAAGTTATGTCATCCTTGCTGATATTTCCTTTTTACTATGCTCTTACCTCTCCATCCATTATGAAGATCGCTTGTATCTATTTGAATTTGTAGCTCGTTTCTCCTTATATAGCATATCCGGTGGGAGTGAAACAAATGTATCTTCAAGGCTAATTTTTTTGGTGATCTCTATCATTAACAAATTAGAAACTAATATTTTAGAAATAGTGATGTCTTCCGCAAACTAACTCCCCTTTTAGCTTGGGACATAAAGCTTATGAATAATCGAGTTGTCCTTCAACCTTATCCCATTAAGGGATATGACATACTAATTACATCTTGAAATGATTTAAGAAGTCAACTCCAAATGGCTTCCCAGCACTCGGTGATTTTTAAAGTTAAATTATGATGGGGCATCAAGAGGTAATTTGAGGGTCTTTGGGGTTGGTTGTGTTATCAAGGATTGTTCTAGATCCTTGATTTGCCTTGGTCATTCCCATATCCTAGATGGTTCATACAATGTTGCACAAACCTCCACATTAGTAATTGGTATTCAGATTACTCTTGGTTATGGTATTGGTCAAATATGTATTAAAGGGGATTCCATGATCATCACCGTTGATGTTAAGTCAAGGAAATCCAAGAAATAGTGAATCGATAATATCCTTGGACAAGGTTGTTTTCTTTCTATCCCTCTTCACTAAGTGAATCATTTATCATTGTTATTGGGACGCCAAGATGGAGACAGACATTACGAATAAATCATAGAGTATCCCAAACAATGTATGATTTGGTTAATAGGATGACACAATCTGGAAGATGTTCTTTAGGATAAACTACTTCATGATTTACCATCCATATCAATGAACCATCATTCAAAAACCAACCTTTTCATAACCATCTCAAGTTATCATTAAGCAACGATGGTTTGATTACAATATCTCTCCCACATGCATCACATGTTCGTGGGATCAAAACGCCAAGCCTTCTCGCACATGCACTCCACTTATTGTTGGATTCGACTCTATTCTCACTACCCTATTTTTGCAATCCTATTTGACATTATCTGCTTTCTTTATTTTCATGTTCATTATCCAAAGAATGAGTGTCCCAATTCTTCCATGCTTCTATTTGGCTGGCTCTTAAAGGGAAATGGCCTTATTCTCTTCCCCTGTTTGATAATAAGATGCATCACATTTTCATTATACAACCTAATTTAGTGATGAAATTCATCAAATTTCTGTCATATGTGGATTATTTCGAGCTCTTTAACCACCCTCAGTAAATATTGGGATTGTCTTCATTTTCATCAATGATTTGATCCATATTTTATCGATAACACATGTAGCAAAGAGGCATTGCCATGCATTGTATTCATCCTTCGCATAAGATTTATATTTTGTAAATTATTGATGAATTTGATTTACATTCCTGGGATCCTATCTACGTAATGTATTCCATCGAGGGGGTATTTTCTCAAGAAACTTTCCTCAAGTTGGAGATGCATTTCAATGTGCTAATAAACTTCTGAGAAGGTGGTAAATCATTTCCATAGTAGGGCTTTCACTAGATGTATTCTTCCACATATTCATCTAGATTTTATGTGCTCTCCCATCATTCCAGTGGCTCATAGGCTTGTGGATTGGAGAAAAATAATTGCAAGGGCCCATAAGTTCCTTATTTGAATGGTCAATTCACATAGAGTGATGTCCCCTTAGGCAGTCACATAAACTTATTTCCCCATGCTCACCTCTAGGTTACAAATGGCATGTCAAATAGTGGTGATGGAATGTGGTGGAGAATTTCGCCCTTGTATAACTTATATTGTCTTCTTTTTGGTATAGATTTTGGTGTTCACTCTACAACATTTTTTCTCCTTGGGTGTAATATTTTGTATCTATGTAATAATATGTAGAGTGATTGTCTCACTCATCTTATTGCATTATAGATAGGTTTTGGACTTAGTCTCTTGAATTATATGGTTCACATAATTGATCTAGAAGGAAAATCACGTTGAATTGTAATAGCTACTCATGTTTATTTTTGGTATATGCAATATAAATGGGAGAGGGACCCATAACCCCTTATTCACAAATTAAAAATCAATCATTTGTTGGTCAGATGTCTAATGCATCAATGATAATCTCAACACGAGTCGGGTATCAAAATTTAGAAGTCAGAGCCTACTTAAGTCAAGTTTGAAATTTGGAGTTAAAGAAATTATTGCATTCAAACAACTTGTGTAACACTTTATAAGGAGGTTTTTCCATATATGAAAAGTATCTCTTTCGAGGAATGGAAAGAATAATAGGTACACCTTATTGTGTTGTATTAAAAGTTTTGGCATCAATATTCTTTGTTTAATTAATATTATTCTTATATAATGGTTTTTTTGGAACTTAGCTCTAGTAGATGTGAGAGCTTTATTATTTAGTGAATTAAATACACTAAGAATGTAAGGGTACATATGTGGGTTTATTTTGATTAATTAACTTCCAACATTAATCATAAAATATCATAACAATAAATTAAATGCTGACACGATATGCTATAAACTTGAAAACTAAAGGGAATGACTGCACTTAGATAATTACATATGATTATATGAAGTTTTTAAGTGTGTAGACTATTGGAACCGGGAGATATGAACTCGATAATGCTTCATTCTTGGAGCTATCACCTGAAACCGACATGGGGTTGGACCGCACAAGTATGTTAGGATTGTCCATACATTCTCGACCCTATCAGTACGGTTTCGACTGATTTGGATTTTGGCTCTACAAATTTATGGGAGTATCAATTGCTTAGAAATGTCTTTCACTATCAAACTATGAATGTTAGTCACGATGTGAAACCCTCTTAACATTATAAATAAGATATAAAACCCTAACCATATGTGGGAGACAATGTAAAATAAACATTAAATGGGTTGTTGGTACTCTCGTGTACCATCGGCAATAACAAGATTCCAAAGAAGCCTCACACTCGCACATCATTCTCCACCTAATATGTGATATTTGAATGGATGCAACTATAATTTGGAAACTTCTTTGACAATTCTTGAGATGAGTTAGGTTCTTTTAAATTACTTGGAGAATGGATGTTTGAGTGCTTCTTGCAAATGTGGTGAGATGACTTCTTGACCTAGTATGATGCTTCAAACCTATATTGATTGTTTCCCTAATGATTTTACATGAGATTTAGGGATCCTGTGTGCCTTTTGCAAGATTAATAAGTTAGTGTGTTAGTGTATTTCCATATAATTTATAGGTGTCTAAATGTAAGAGTTTATAATTACTTATATAGGGTTTCGAAGGTATATTATCGAATGAAGGCCGGTCCGAGGGAGTAAAGGACCCATTAAAGAATGTGAAACTGAAAAAAAGATAGAGGACATGCCATTGCATAACGCTTACAAAGGGGTAAAGACAAAATATAAACTCTTGAATAAATTATATGGTTTTACATAGGGATGAGAAACATGAAAAGTGAAGTTTGCATCTTGTTAGTTGGGATTTTTCCATGGATTTCATTCATTTGGACTCTCAAATATTTTTGGTATATCAATGTGTATGACTAATTAAACAAGAAATAGATCTCGAGAAACAAGGATAAAAAAGAGTGTATTGTAAAAACTAGTAGTGTCAAAGATTAAATTACCAAATTTGAGTGCTACTATATTCACCCCATCTTTAAGTATGAAATAAAATTACATGCTTAAAGGAAAAGATACCTAGTGTGTAGACACTCTTTATCTTTTCTCAAAGTTTATTTTACAATTGTCCCATTGTGTTTGGTTTTGGCATGCTCTGTGATGAAACCTACAAATGTAGACCGTAGTCAATGTACATGATATAAAACTGAACTTTAACTCAAGTATAAAGTATAATATGTAAAACTTTCATTTGTATAAAGTGAAAACAAAGAGATGGTAAAACATGGAAGGAATACACCTATTTTTTATGGATGGAGAAGTTCTCATGCTTTTGTTGTGCTTGGAGATTTAGATTAGTAAAATTTTTGAATTATTGGAGGCGATCAATCCCCTGATTTTTTCAAGGAGAAATCAAAGTATTGAGTGCATGCAATCCAACGAGAGCAATGGATAAAGAGAGAAGAATAATGACTTACCAAACCACCCCACTAAAGAATAAGACCATGTATCAAATTCATTCAAAAACTTTGATCTCTTCCCCTTTAAATGTAAGAGGTAAGGAAAGACCACTTTACGAAGAAATTGATTACTTTTATACTTTCACGTAACCCCGTATACCACACCACTACAAATAGCTCTAGACCTAAGTTTTCAAATAAAGACATAAAATAGAAAAGATAACGAGGGAGGCCATGCCCTTCCCATATGATGCATAACTGAAATGAATCTATAAAGTATTGAAATGTAGGTGTAGAAAGGAAACACAGCCCCCAATACCCTTGAAAATACTATTAAAACCAAGTGTTATGATGAAGGAAAGAGTGGATTACTTCATGCCCTCTACTGGCATGAAATGAACCATCGAACTTGGAACCATGCCATGAAATAGTTCCTAAAGGTGAAAATACAATCTATATATTTGGTGTAACTCCTACATGGGAAAATTTATGTGAAAGGGTTAGAAACATTCATACGGTTTTGAACAAATTGTACAATTTTTACCTTGATCAATATTTTCTAATTTTTGTATTTAATCATATTTATGAGTGCGTGTAACCGTTTTGTTTGTATGTGTGTATGAACCCTAATTTATGCTTGTGTTTGGTTTAGATGTAGAATATACCTGGATAAATTCCCCTCTTTTGAGTCGCATGCGAAAAACCATTTAAGAACGTGACTCAAAAATAATATATGTGAAACCATGTCTGATAATGTTAATAAACTATATAAGAGTATAGAATGTAGAAGGGGTGACCACCGTGAAGAATATGAACCTGTAAAAAAGGTTGCACATGGTAGAAACCATAAAAATCATAGAAATAAGTGCAATAGTAGTAATAAGGCATGCATAAAACAATAGGTCAATAGTTAAATAATTAATGTAATTAGAGACAAAAGTATGCAACTAATGTCACATGTAAGGCATAAAGTCATAAAAATGGGACACCACAATTTCATAAGACAATTAAGTCCATTAGGCTTACAAACAATGTCAAACAAAAGAGTCATAAAGCCATAAAAATTGGACACACATAGTGTCATAAGACAATCGAGGCACATAGGCCACAAGTAAGGAGAAAACAAGTAGTAACACATACATAGACAACTAGCAATCATGAATAGAAATAAAAATGTTAGAATGTGATGAAATCGAATGACTAAAGGCATATGAAATAATAAGTTTCAATGCTACATAAGAAACGTGTGTTTTCCATGTTAGTCTAAAAATAACAATTACATAATATATGTAATCAAGAGTATGAGGAAGTAAAAAGAACTATAATGAAATAATAACACATGTATAATGTTTGGCCAATTTTGGAGTTAAAAATAAAATGCAAAACTGGTTTAGTGACGATCTTCTCCTAGCTAAGGTACTTGATGACATCATAAAAGATAAACATGATATTCAAAACAATCATTAAAATATCTCCTCCGTTGTTGAAGATGTGATTATTAACTCCGCATGTAGGTTTAATGATGTGATTAAAATTTCGCACGCCTTATGGGTTTCCAAAAATAGAGGCGGTAGTGAAAGGAGGTATTGGAATCAAAACTTTGCCATTGAGAAGCAAAGGGAAAAACAGCAGAATGGGGGCCTCCTTACAAAACAGAGCCCATTCACGACCTAGCCTAGAAGAATGATGAAATATTGTGGAAGTATTTACAAATGGGGGAATTTCGAACCTCATAGAAAGAATGCAGGGCCATGATCAGGATATCTCGGTGCAATTTGTGAATGGATGGAAGAAATGAACAATTGAGTATGGAGATATCAATGTTAAAATTACTGAAGAGCTCATTGCTCAAGTCACGGGTTTGAGTTTGGAGGGGGTGAAATTCTTCAGCAAGCGGGTAGACAGGAATGTTGAAGCAAATAAATTTCTTGAAGAAGGTGAAAACCTTGAATTTTTCACAGTTGGCATCAAAGTTTCTTCTATCCGGAGCCTTTTGCTGAAATCTCATGCATGATGGTCAGGTATGTTACTCTTGAGGGAAGATATGTAACCATCCCTTTAAAACATTTAATCTTTCTTAATCATTTTAGAAGGGACTTAACTATGAATTTCCCACACTACCTGTTAAACTCTCTAGAACAGTCTGTCCTGAGCTCCAAAACCATACTCATGTTGTACCCCTTCATCAAGGCCTCATTCTGCTGATTCACCATCACTGTCTATCCATTTCTCACTCCATGCATGTGGCACCCATCGACCCCCTCTTCCAATCGTTAAAGACCATGTTGCTACTTCCACTATCTCGCAAAACAAAATCTAAGAATACCCATTATCCCCTGATTCCTTCTTAAAGGGTTCTTCGCAGTAATAAGGAGATTGAGTCACAAAAACCTACTCCATATCAGCAATCTCGTGGAGGAATTCAAAGATGAAGGGCTTCTTAGTAGGATTGAGAAGCTTGAGAGTGAGGTCATGAACCTCAAGGAAGAAATCAAGAGGAATGATAAAAATATAGGTAAAAGGAAGATGCAGGTTGAGACTTTTGGGGATAATGAGAAAAATACATAAATCTTCAAGAAACTTCATTCTCTAGATAATAGATTAGGTAATGCTAAAGGATGGCATGATTGTACCATCTCTGTGCTAAAAGTGGTTTACAATTTCATGGAACAACATGTGAAGAGTGTTTGTATCCTAAGTGACATTCCTGTTGCCATCTGAGAGTCTGACATTGCAAGGGACCTGGTCTTCTCACAAATTGATAAGAAGGATCCCTCTCAAGTCACGACACTTGCACTTTTCAGTTGCAGAAAATCAAGATAAAGATTGACAAGGCAGTTAAATAGTGTTGCTCCCAGTTTGTTGTTCTGTTGTTGTCAAGTTGAAGGTTTCAAGTTGTTTTGATGCTACTTTATTCTTTTTTGTTCCTCTGTTAGTTCTAGGTTGAACTATTGTTAGTTATTTTAAACTTCGTGGGTGTTGATCGCCTTTTTGCTATTTTCACTATTTTATTTGGTTCTTTGAGCCTCCTTGTTTAGAGGCGTTAGTCCCTTTTTTCTCTTTATGCCACTTCTCTTTGTTATATCTTACTTTTGATCCTTTTGTATCCAGGTATAGTCCATTCAAAACTATTTATCCTTATTAAAAAAACACGTGTGTAATGTGAGGGTATGCCCCAATGTAAGAATGTAAGGAACCTTGGTAGATCTTATTAGCATGTATCAATGTTTGTATCCTACATCAAGCTCAATATACTTTGTGAAAAATGTGTGTAAAGCATAAAAAAAAAAAAGATATGTTATCTATCAAACCGATGTGACAAACATTAATAATGTAAAGTGTGAACAATGTAAGATAAGTGCACAAGTCATGATTTTGGATTTTTGTAAATATTTAAATGTTTTTATATTTTCAAATTCTTACCTATATGCACAAAGAAATTGTATAACATAATAGATACCCAAGGAGAAATTTGTGAAGAGGTGAAGCAATGGTGAAGAGGATAGATGCATGGGTTGCGAATAGTGCCGAAGGATTTGATTCAAGTGCAAGTGGTACCACAATAATGATGTGTGTCGAATAAGACTAGAGAGAAGAACAAGGTGAAGTATCTTTATGACTAGTGTGTGAAGAAGAAGCTTTTCTTGGAGGACTAGAAGAGTGAGTAATCCTAAACATAGAATGTACACTAGAAGATCTATGAGAAAATGTAGAGAGAGCATGCATGATAGATGACCTATATAATATCCTATGAGAAGGTAAGCCACTAGAGACAATGTGTGGAACCGAAGGCCTATGGTGAGATCTTGCTTTGAGTAGAACCACTAGAGATAGTGTGTAGAACCAAAGGTCTATCGGGACACCTAGGAAGGGTAGAACCATTAGAGATAACATGTGCAACTAAAGGCCTATCAGACTTAGGAGGGTTAGAGCCGCCAAAGATAATATATGAAGCCAAATACCTATTTTTAGATGCACTAGGAGTAGGTATAGAAACTATAACATAATGACTTGGTATGTTAGGAGAAAAATCCTTAAATGTAATACCTCAAATGGTGACAACTTTTTGTTTGTGTATAAATTTAACACATTGATGGAAAAAAGCGATGGAATGTCCCTAAGATAAAATAACCAAGGAATATCTAAGTGTAATGCACTAGAGATAAGAGTAGCAATAGGAAAGAATGATACTAGTATAGTAGAAGAGAAAAGTGTGATATGGAGATTAATGCGTCGAGAATGAGGATTAGAATCAAATACAAGCTTATATGTGGAAATTCCAAAAGAGTGGAGAAATAGTAGAGAGCAAAAATTTTCCTTTTTATATTGTGGATAAACCAACACATCATGTATAGGTACATGATGAATAGAGATGCAAATGGATAGGGCATTGGAGATAAACTTGTCATCTATATTAGAGTCATTAAAAGGCCAATCAGTGTAGGAAATGGCATGTAGGTAAAGAATGTCAAAATGTTTACACCCTTCTCATATTTAGTAATCAAACTGTTTAGTGAATGAATTCGAGGTCTAAGAAATTAAATAAAATAAATTAATTATTAAATTAATACAAAACATTAAACACAATGCAATAAAATTAAATAACACGAACACAAATTTAACATGGAAAAACCCCAAGGGTAAAAACCACAAAGAAGGTAGGATTTCCATTTAACCGAGAAACATATTTACACAATCCAATAAATCTCCAAACTCCTCACTTCTCTCCCTTGGTAATTCACAACGTGAATACAATATTGTAGCTACTTTGTTTCAGCAACAATTTGATTTGGCGGGTCTTTGATGGGTGTCGTCATTCCTTCATTTAATCACCTTGTTGATGTCATATCAAACCAGGGGTGTGTCTAAAGCTATATGCAACAAGAGTACTTTAACCGATCTAGTAGTTGATTGTATTTATTTTTGTATTTTCTAGGGGATCTCTTTAATGTCTTAAGGACTTCTTGGTAAAACCTTATTTAAATCAAACTATGAAAACTTGTTGAAAGTAAACACACTAAAAGCTTTGCTGAAAGGAAACACATTGTGCGTAGAATGGAAACACACTTACTATGGAAAATAAACACACTTGCTTCTGAAAGTAAACACACTTGCTTTTGGAAATAAACACACTCAATTTAGAATGCTTGAAAACAATTGCAAGAAATATAAGAATCTATCTAAACACCTGCAGGAACAAGTATACAACAGAGTTTAACTAAAAGAATTAAAACAATACAAAATTAACAGATCTAAGCTATTTGCTGAAGAAATATAAATACCAAATAAATGAATATCCTGGTCCTTGGGGGAGTGGGCCCTTGCTCCTCCTCGAATCAGGATTTAACAACTTAGAATTCTCTCAAATAAGAATGGATATTTTATTGATAAAACATTCAGAATTACAAACATACTGGATCTGAGTACTTAGTCTATTTCTCTTCTTTGTTCTATTTCTTCTATTTCTATATATTCTATTTTTTATATATATTCTATCTACTTTGCATGTCTGATTTTATATACATTTTACAATCACAATTGTCTCAATGATTCGAGAAATCAAATCATGCCCAAAATAGATCTTTGAGACGGATTATAGTTGATCGATAGTTGTAGGATAACTCTTCCTGGATCTACATTCAGAAATCTTCTTGTCCTTCTTGATTGAAAGGGTCGTAGATGCAAAATCTCCGGATGTGGTTTAAAATAGATAACTCCCATCGGTTCCGAACTTCAAAGAAGTTACAGAACCATAGGAAATTGTTAAGGATCAAAACCGTGAGAGTTCAGAGCTATCCCCAGGAGTTCAAACTAAGTCCAAAAATTATGGAACTAAATACTAGAGTTTCGGAACTAAGTCCGAAAGTTTCGAAACTAGATGATGACTGTGTGATGGAGTTCGAAACTAGCTTGGAAGTTAGGAACTAAGTTTGTGTGGGAATAGATGTTTGAAAACATATCTTGAACGCGCTTCTGTTTCATTTCCTCGACTGATTTAGACCTGCTTTATTACAAAACTAAATTCAAACACACACTTGTCATGAATTCTAGAGATTTTAACATTAGAATTACAATCAATCAAAAAAGATGACAATTACATCCTAACTCATATCAGATCAACTAAAAGTCACACAATGCAATCAAACTTAATCAAAAGGAGAGTAAGATGAGATCATATATTATACATTAATCGGACATATTTTGGCCTCATCATTTCCCCAAACTTACTTGTTTGTAAGTCCCTTTACAAACTTCACTCTTCAAAAGTGGGGTTATAAGTTCTATATTCCATTTGATTGCTTAGATCAAATGGCTGAAACTTGCACCGAGGCAAATAGGTCAACTCAAATGCAGGTAAATCTGTGGACATAACACTCTGTTTTTGGAAGCCCTGAAATTATTCCTCTTTTCTATCGATTTTTCTTGGTTGCCGATAATTCCTCGATCTAAGCTCAATTTGAGTTGTTAGCTCTCCAATGAGCATCTCCCTTTGTTCCAACTTGAGCTTGAGGAAATCTAATTCCTCATATTTTTCTCTGATAATGAGCTCTACTCTAGACAAGAACATAGTCCTGTTTAACTTGTTGTCTTTCTTCTTCCTCTAAAATTATTTGAGGAGTTAGGAATTCTTCCTCTATCAAAGGAAATTTTCCTTTTCTTATCCTGGATGCCAACTCTTCTTCTTCATGTGGCACTGCTGATGGTTCAGCCAATTCCTAAAAATATTGCTCTTCAAATCTCTCTTCTCCTCTGTCCATTTCAGCTTGACTTGGCTTAGGAGGAGTCATGGCCATACTGCCCAAAATGTCAGCAACTTCTTCTTCCATCCTTTCCTGCTCACTCCTTTCTTCTAGGGTTTCCCTTGACCTCTTATGAATTTTTCTTATCTGGGGAAGTTCAACATGCCCAAGTAGTGAATTTCCTTCTAGAGCTTCTTCTTACTATTCTTTCTTGCTCTTGTGTGGGTGAGCTATCACCGTCAGAGACAGATATTGGCTCCCTAAAGCTGCTGTAGAAGAAGGAATTTCCTTCACAGGTATAGAAGGCTCTGCTGTTTTTATCTTTCTCACCGACCTTCTTTTTTTTGGTATGTTTTCTCTTTCCATTTCCCTTTGTCCTTCTACAGGGCATAAATTTCTAGATTAGCTGAAGGAGAGAATGGGAGCTGGAATTGTTCTTCTGATAATATTAGGGTTTTTCTTGAACTTGCCAAGAAACTTGTCCCAAATTTCTTCTCCATTCTTCTTTGACAGAAATGGTGTTGGCATATCAAATGAATTAGACCATGATGCCTAATTTTCCCAACACCCTAGGAATACCTCTGAGCCATGGTCTGAATGGAATAAAAAAGAAACCCTGGGAGGTTTATTATGTATTCAGTTTGGTGGCTCCATACTTCAGATATATGAGCATTTTTAAGACTTCTTTTCCCACAGACCCAAACTAACCGTCACAGGTTAAATATTTTACTATCCAAAATGCTACCTTGTCAAAGGGTTTGGGCAAACTAGCCCTTCTGACCCCTTTTATGATTTTCTTTGTATTATAGATGTACTAGGTTCAGTTTCTTCTTCTTGCAGTAAGACTTCAACCAGTTATTTCAAAGTCCCCTTGGTAGGTTGTGGGACATGCACAATGGGCACTCCAGACACATTACTTACAATATTCACAGAAAAAGGAATAAAGACATTTCTCACCTTTGTTCTGGATTGTTCTAGGTTTATGATGAATTCTCTTACCAATTCGCATCATCATGCCTTGAAAATTTCTTCAAGAATTCAAGCCATCCTGCATGCTCAAAGATGGATGCCACTTCTTTGTCTGCGAGCAAGCTGAGAATCATCCTCTGGTTCAGATTTCTTCTTAATCCCCATATTGGCTTGAGTTGTCTCTTTTGATTTTGTGTGAATTGGTTGTAGACCTTTTTCTTAGCTATGAAACTAATGACTTGGCTGCAGAACCTTTGATTTTAGTTGTGGAACCTTAGTTCTTAGCTGCTGAACTTCGAATTCTTTGTTCTTTCTTTGCGGAATACAAACTCAATTATTGCTCCTTCCTCAAAATATCTCTGCAACTTATTTCTCTTGATTTTTGCAATAATAATTACTAATGATAACCATGCCGCCACTTATTCCATCCAAATCAATTTCATGATTATACACTTGTAATCATAATGTATAAATAGACGACTCATCATACCTACTTTTAAATTAAGTCACATCACACATGCAAACATTTAATCAAACCTAAATGAGTTAAAAGACATAATTACAGTCCTTGATGATGTAATCTTTTTTCTATGATGACTTGTCATTCCTACAAGTGAAATAAAACATGATTAGATAAGACAACTAGAATTTAAAATAATTCCTTTATTTGAACTAGCCAAAAAGAGGTCAATTGCCATTTGTTGGTTTTCAATTGACCTTTGAGAGAAATTTTTTTGGGGGAAGAAAATGCCATTTGTTGGTTTTCATCTTCTTCCCTTTATTCTGGATCTATCATCTGGTTATTTGATCATTTTGGAAGAACTAGGTTCTTCCATATGATCAAATTCTTTTCTACTTCAATATTCCTCAAAAATTCATCCTTAGTGAGAGGCTTCAAATAGAGTTTCAGCCTATGTCCATTGATTAAGAGTGTTCACATACGCATCAATGGGAAGTAATCAATAGAAACATTTTCAAATATTTGTTCAACTGATAGGGTCCCAACCATCGGGTTCTCAATTTTCCCTTGAACATTTGGTACTTGGAATCAAATAAAGCAATGCCTGGATCTCCTACTTTGAATTTCCTTTTCTTGATATGTATGTCATGTCATTGCTTCCTTTGCTCTTGAATCATCTTTTTCTGTTGAAGTGCTTCCAACCTTAATTCATCCAACTCATTGAGTTGAAGGATTCTTTCTTTTTGAGCTACATTCAACTCAATTCCCACCTTCACTGTTGTCCTCAATGTCTAAAGTTCAAATTCTATAGGCAACAAGGGATTTTTCCCATAGACTAATTCATATGGTGAAAACCCTGTTGTAGTTTTCCAAGTTGTATTATAAGCCCATAAAGCTTCAGGTAGTCTCTTTACCCAATATTTTCTCCCAGCTTCAACCATTTTGGTAAGGATGTTCTCCAATTCTCTGTTTGTTACTTCAGCTTGTCCATTTGATTGTGGATGGTAAGGAGATGAATTCCTATGATTGATTTGGTAATACCTTGTGAAATCTTGGATCATATTAGACATGAATTGTGGTCCCTGATCTGAAACTATGCTCCTTGGTGCTCTAAACTTTATCATAATTTTGTTCCAAAGGAAATCAGCAACTGCTTCCTCAGTGGCATTTTTCAATGCCTACACTTCTGCCCATTTTGTCACATAGTCAGTACATACAAGAATATATTCCTTCCCTTGTGAAGGAGGATTAAAGGGACCAACAAAATCCAATCCCCATCTCTCAAATGGTTTAACCACAACTTGAGGCTGAAGAGGCATTTCATTAGTGAAAGTTGGTTGTCCCATCCTTTGAGAATCACACCTCTTGATATATATTTTCACATCCTTGTACAGAGATGACCAATAATAACCAGTGCCAAGTATCTTATGAGCTATTCTTTTTATTGAATAGTGTCCTCCACTTGGTTCATCATGACATGCTCTGAGGATGTCAAAGATTTCATCCTCTCTTACACACTTGCGCAAGACAAAATCAGGACCACACTTAAATAGCATTCCATTTAACCATTTGAATTGTGCACTAGTTTTAATTAACTTCTTTATTTGTTTTTAGTGAAAGAAGGAGGAAACTTCCATGTTGCAAGATAATTTTCCATATCAAGCAAACCATGGTGTACTTTGCCGAGATTGCAAATAGTTGTTCATATGGAAAGTTATCCTTGATGGATATTGCTCCTCCGTGGTGGTTAGTCTTGAGAAAAATCAGCTACCACATTAGATTTACTCTGGATTGTCCATAATGGTAATATCAAATTCTTGCAAAAGTAGTAACCATCTAATGACTCTTCCTCCAACCACTCTGGTTTGTTCATTAAATACTTAATTGATGAATGATCTGTATACAAATATCTTGTACTTCGTAATGTAATTTCTGAATTTATTGATTGCATAAATCATAGCTTGAGAAATTCCTTTTTAGTTGTGGCGTAATTCTTTTCGGTGGGAGTAAGATTCTTGCTAAGATAGTAAATGGCATACATCTTTCCTTCCTCATATTTCTATCCCAATACGCACTAATGGAATAATTTGAGGCATCTGTTTGGATATGAAATGGCTTTTCCCAATTATTTCCTCTCAATATTGGGGAACCGATTAATTTTTCCTTAATTTCTTCAAAAGCATGCTAACACTTGTCATCCCAAAGAAATTCACAAAGTCTTGGTTAGCAAATTAAACATGGGGGAAATTTTTTTACTGAAATATTTTATAAAGCACCTATAGTACCCAACATGCCCTAAAAATGATTTGATATCCGTAGTAGGGTCCGAGTAATAGGTAAATTTGAAATGATCCTAATTTTTTTTGATCCACCTAAATTCCTTTTTTTGAAATATGGTGTCCTAATACAATTCCCTCATCCACCATCATCAAGAATTTTCATCACTAAGAGACAAGTTGTGTTGTTCACATCTTGTTAACACTCTGTTTAGATTTCTCAAAGCATCTTCAAATGTATCTCCATGTATAGTGAATTCATCCATATATACTTCAACACAATCATTTGTTAGATCAGCAAATATTGCAAGTACAACTCTCTGGAAAGTTGCAGGAGCATTGCATAAACCAAATGGTAACACCCTATAGGCAAAGGTTCCCCATGGACATGTAAATGTAGTTTTATCCTGATCTTCAGCAACAACTCTAATCTGATTGTACCCACTAAAGCCATCCAAGAAAGAAAAGTATTGTTTACCTGAAAGGTTATCTAGGATTTGATCTATGAATGATAAGGGAAAATAATATCTCATTATGGCTTTGTTTAGTTCCTTATAGTCAACACATTTTCTCCATTTTTTTGTTCTTTTTGGAAAAAATTACAAGAGGAGATACCACCGCTATTTGAGATAGGGTAGATGAAACCTACTTGTAATAGTTTTTCAATTTCTTGTTTGACTATATCCCTTAAAGTTGGGTTAATCCTTCTTTGAGGCTGCCTAACTGGTTTAATGTTTTCAGTATAAATGTGATGAGTGCAGATACTTGGATGAATCCCCTTCATATCTTTTTAATCCCAAGAAAAATATTTAGTATGATTTTTAGAACATCAAACAATTTAGCTTCTTCATCCTCCTTCAACGAATTGTTAATGTTTAAAGTTTTACCTGGTTGAATTTCAACATGCTTGGTTCCAATATGTGATGAACTGATTTGTGGGAAGGGTTTCATTAAATTATTTAATGTACATGCATGTGGTAACTACATATGGTATGTAGCAACATATCCAAAAGTTCCTTGAGATAGAATACTTTGGAAAAGGACAAGAATGAAAATTATGATACTTATCTCTTTCATAGGCCAAATTCTTCATCATCTACTTTCCAGTAAATTCTTCGCCACTTCCTGATGTACTTGAAACTAAAGCTACTGATTCATCCTCTCCCCATGAGAAATTTTATTCCTCCGGGGTGAAATTATTTTCAATAAAAGAAAACTGATGTTGTCGTGGTTCCGTAGAACTAAGTTCGCAGAGTTCGAAACTAAGTTCGCAGGTTCCAGAACTAAGTTCGCAGGGTTTCTGAACTAAGTTCATGAGTTCTCGAACTATTTCGATTGGGCTTCCAAGGACAATAGGTTCTCATCTAATGGTGGATTAATCATCTCTTCTACTTCTCTTACATGATCCTGCAATGTGATCATAGCCAAAGAAGACAATTTTTGTTTATTAGTTTCAGGAGAATCAACCCACAATTGTTCATGATTGTTAGTAAAAGGTTGTGCAGTAGGATATAAGGAAATTTGTTTAGAGTTCTTACCATTCGAGATATCAGTATCACTTGACTCCGTAATCTATAAAAGTAAGAACTATAAAGCTAACCATGGTCTACCCAAAATAATGGGATAACCCAATGTTTTACCTTTTGGATGCAGTATAAGGAAGTCAACTGGATATTCCCATGACTCCACCATAACCGACATGTCTTCAATAATTCCTTATGGTTTTGCTACATGCGATCTCGCCATCGCAATATGGTATTAGTAGGTTGTATACCCAGTTAATGATAATGTTTTCAGGGCATCCATTGTCATTACATTGATAACAACTCCCAAATCTATCAAAACATTATGTACATCCTTATTTCCTATAGAGACAGAAATAACAAGACTTCTAGGATCTCCATATTTGGGAAGTAAAAGTTTTCCTGCTAATAAATCAACAAGTTTCCCATCTACTTTGATAGTCTTGGGTACTGTTTCTTCCTTCCAGGATTTTTCATACATAACATTTTGATTAATTTGTTTAATTCTGGAATATCTTTAATTGCTTGTAATGGTATTTCAATATTCAATTTCCTTAGTTCCTGTACCAATTCAGACTCCTTGATTTCTATAGCTTCTTTGAATCTCTCTGGAAATGGAGTCTTAGTAGTGTTGCTATCTGGCTCCTTTTCTTTTCTTTCTATATCCTCTTTTGGAACAATAGTACTAGGAATTTCATTTTCTTCTGTCATTTCAGTGATTATAAGGGTGGACTGTTAATGATTTTCCCAAATCTAGTTTGAATATCCTTACAATCCATAGCATGTAAATCAACTGATTTTTCTAGTTTTGTTCCATAAATATGGAGTTGTTTGTTTGTTTCTTGGATTTGCTACTGGTTGTGCTGGCATTTGTGTTTGGACTACATTCTCATTTTGTGAATTTTGTGCAGGGATCCCATGATGGCCTGTTGATTCTAATTTGGATATGTTCTTCCTTGAGCATAATTACTAGGGTTCCATCTAGGTTGTGACCAAGCATAAGGATTTCCTTGACTAGCCCATGGTTGTTGATGTCCCCGATCATACCAAGCTTGATTTTACCAATCTTGAGGGTTCCACGTTGGTCGAGTTACCCAAGGAAGATGTCCCCATTTTGTGGTACTACCAGTAGCCCATGGCATCGTCCATGGATTAGGAGCTGATCTTGGCATAAACCGCCTTGGTTAGGTTGTCTCTGAACAAAATTCAATTCTTCTATTGTAGATGAGGCACTGGTTTGTTTAAGTTGATTCTTAATAACATGAAGTAAAGAACAAACATCAGTATCATGTTCTTTAGATTCACAGATAAGACACATTTCTGTTTTATCCAAAGGACAGTCTCTTAATGCATGCTTCTTCCTACATCTAGGACAATACATAGCCAATGGTTCAGTTTTGGAATTTTCTTTAGCTTGTAATCCATCCATAGTAGAGGTTAATTGCACTAAAATGTTTGTTTTAAAGTTTGCTAACTCATCCATTAGTTTGTTCATATCTAGATTCAGACTTTTCACTGATTTTCCTTTTCTAGGTCCACCTCTCATTCTGGAATAGCTTCTACAAATCTCTTTAATTCTATTCATTCTTATTTGATCAATGTCTCCACCTCCTATCAAGTTAAGGTATTCTCTATATTTTCATCCAAAACTTTAAGAAAAATGGTTTTACTTAACTCCTCTGTAAGCACAAATCCACATCTTTTGCTAATAAAGAGGAATCTATCTAAATAGTCTTTTATGTTTTCATCCTCCGCTTGATTTTGAAGAATTATTCCTTCCTATTTCTTCCTCTACAATAATCCTAGTATTTATCTAGGAAGACAGTCTCCATTTGTGCCCAAGTGCTAATAGATTTGGATGTTAATCCCATGAACCACCTCATTGTTGCATCCTTCAAAGTGGATGGAAACAACTTGAGTTTTTTATTATCTGTCTTATAATCATAGGTCTGACATAGTACCTTGAACTCAAACATAAATTGGTCGGATCTTCATATGACATCCCTCTAAAGGTGGGTAAATGTGTAGGTGAGATATTTTTCATTGATGTATCATCATATCCCAATTGGATTGGATAGGTAAAGGTCCTATCAGGTTCTCTCTCAACTTCTTGTGCCATTTTAAAAATATTTTCTAAATTTTCCTCCCAATCAATGTGGTAAGTGGTATGCCTTAGGAAGGTGAAAATCAAGAGTATGAGGTTGAATACTCAATTGAGAATCAAAACTCGCCTAAATGGATCTTGAGTAATAAGCTTTCTCCTAAAAGTTTGAATTCCTTCAGTGATGATCTACGAATTCCAAAATGGAAATTTTGTTTCTTGTCTAACAGGGGATGATGGTGCTTCAAATTCTTGATCAATTTCCTTACTTTGACTAGAGGATGTTATGAATTCTTGTGAAGATGTTTTTGGGAGGAATCTACCATGTGAGTCTCTTGGTCTACTCATATATTTTGTGATATAGCAGGGAATATCCTTCAACTACTAGAGGTATTATTTGTTGCTCTTGCTAACACTTAATTAGAAATTTCTAACTAGTGGTCCTGAAACGGTGCTAAAAATGATGGGTGTCATCATTCCCTTCATTTAATCAACTTCTTGTTGATGTCATATCAAACCAGGGGTGTGTCTAAATCTATATGCAACAAGAGTACTTTAACCGATCTAGTAGTTGACTGTATTTATTTTTGTATTTTCTAGGGATCTCTTTAATGTCTTAAGGACTTCTTGGTAAAACCTTATTTAAATCAAACTATGAAAAATTGCTAAAAGTAAACACACTGAAAGCTTTGCTAAAAGGAAACACACTCGTGCGTAATGGAAACACACTACACTTTGGAAAATGTACACACTTGCTTCGAAAGTAAACACACTTGCTTTTGGAAATAAACACAATCAATTTAGAATGCTTAAAAACAATTACAAGAAATATAAGAATCTATCTAAACACCTACATAAACAAGTATACAAACAGATTTTAACCGAAATAATTAAAACAATACGTAATTAACATATCTAAGCTATTTTCGAAGAAATATAAATACCAAATAAATGAATATCTTGGTCCTTTGGGGAGTGGGCCCTTACTCCTCCTCGAATTAGGATTTAACAACTCGTAGTTCTCTCAAATAAGAATGGTTATTTTATTAATAAAACATTCATAATTACAAACGTATTGGATCCGAGAACTTAGTCTATTTCTTTCTTTGTTCTATTTCTTCTATTTCTATATATATATATATATATATATATATATATATGCTATCTATGCAGTCTACTTTTATATACATTTTACAATCACAACTGTCTCAATGATTCTGATGAAATCAAATCATGCCCAGAATAGATGCTGAGTTGGATTACGGTTGATCAAATAGTTGTAGGATAACTCTTCTTGGATTTGCGTTTAGAAATCTTCTCGTCCTTCCTGATTGAAAGGGTCGTAGATGCAAAATCTCTAGATGTGGTTTAAAATAGATAACTCCCATCAGTTTTGGAACTTCGGAGAAGTTCCAGAACCATAGGAAATTGTTAAGGATCAAAACCATGAGAGTTTCGAGCTATCCCCAGGAGTTTCAAACTAAGTCTGAAAATTCTGGAACTAAATCACCGGAGTTTCGTAACTAAGCCCAAAAGTTCCGGAACTAGATGATGATCAGTGTGATGGAGTTCCGTAACTAGCTTGGAAGTTAGGAACAAAGTCAGTGGGAATAGATGTTGCTTTGAAAACATATCGAAAGCTTCCTACTTCATTTCCTCGATTGATTTAGACCTTCTTTATTACAAAACTGAATTCAAACACACACTTGTCAGGAATTCTAGAGTTTTTAACATTATAATCACAATCAATGAAAAGACAGACAATTACATCCTAACTCATATCCGATCAACTAAAAGTCACACAATGCAATCAAACTTAATCAAAAGGAGAGTAAGATGAGATCATATATTATACATTAATCGAACATATTTTGGCCTCATTAGTCTTCACATGAAACACCCTAATTAATTAAAAATTGACTTTTAATAAACTAGTTAACCCATAAACATGTAGTTTATATTAAATAATTTAAAATATATACTATTCTAAATTATTTAATTATAAACTATGGTTTATATAAGAACACTTAATATAAAATTTTTTTCAGCTCCCCCTTAATATTAAGTGGGAACATATGCCAATGTTATTTATTTATACAACACGATTTGAAAATCCATAAACCATATTTAAGGTTTAGGATAGAATATCACTTTTGAAGGAATTATACACCTTCATCATGCTCAACTTACCTTTTGGTACAAAAGGATTTGGAATCCATAAATCAGAAGTTATGGTTTAGGCTAAGTATGATTTGTGAGACTACATCTCACAGTTTCTCATGGAAAATATCTTTCAAAGATCTCTAGGATCCTTTTATGAAGTAAGGACCTCATTTACAATATATGCAACGTAATCGACTATACACAAGAAACTTAGATTTATAAGTTTACAAAGATCATAAAATATCTTTTACAATGCTTTACATTGGAGCATAAGTATAGAGGATAAGGAGAATAAAAAATCTGACCATTAGAGGTGATATTTTCATGCACACTCCCCCTCAATGGAAAATCTGAAAGGCTAAGCATTACACAAAACTTGCAGAACTTTACAACATATAATGGCATTATAAACATATTTGCAACTTGATCTTCACTCAGCCAATAATCTTGGGAGAACTATATCACATGCAGACCACCTTCTTTCGGATGAAATTCATATGAATATCTATATCATTTGTTCTCGATGTTGAATTGGAATCTTAGTGAGAGAATCAGTAACTCTAATTATCACATAGATGAGGATTACTTCCTTTAACTTCCATGTGCATCTCTTCCAATGACCACTTTAGCCACATGTACCAAACTTGAACACATATCCAATTGTATATTTTCTATCTAACACAACACCAACATGGTTAGAATCATAATATCCATATAAACATGCATTATCATAATAAGCATAATATAAATCATTATTGATTTCACTTTTAACCATCTATAATTCTTACATTGATAGGTGAAAAAAACAAGTTGTCTAACAACTTAAATAACAATATGCTTAACAACAAACCATGTCATATTATTAATATGTTGAACAATTTCAACATTTTAATCTTGTAAAAAAATATTAGATGCAATCAGTATTGGATGTCTCCAATACAGACACAAAGGCATCCCCAAGTGTCATTTGATATGCATATAATACTATTTTTAGTAATCACATACTAATTTAGAATTTAGAAATGTTTTATCAACAACATATATATCTTCATTATCTACTTTAAGCCTTTAAATTTGTGATAAGACAAATAGATAACATATATGCAAGAATGACCAAATCATGCAAGAATAATCATAGCATACACTAAACCAATTAGAGATGGAATTTTTAAAGGTCTTCTAACATTATTGTGAAAAAATTCCATGGATTATGTGGAGTTTGCTTCAAGATGACTGAGGAAGGGTTTTGGTGATTTCTTACCATATAAGCACCCTTCACACATTTCATGAGAGATAGGTGGCATGCCAGAAACTAGGTTAAGCTGAGACATGTCATACATGCTCCTAAAAATGACCTAGTCTTTCATGCCACAATTGAACATCATTTCTTTTTTTTTTTAGTAGACAACCAAGAAGCCAAAGCAAAACCTTTTAAACACATATAATCCATTCTTTTGTATGCCTTCAAAAACTAGTAACATCTAACTCATTTATCTTTGAAAAAATACACTATAATTATTCTGAGTTAGCTGAGAACAAGAAATCAAATTCATTTTCAATTCAATAACATGCAAACCATCATTTACAAAACCTATAAAAAACATTTTCTTTTCATTTACTCGAATATCGAGAATAGAATGATCACTTTGATAGATCATTTGATATCAGATAGAATATTAGATTTATACATGTGCCTAGATGCACCATTGTCAAATATCTATTTGTTTTCTTTGGTAGTGACTAATGCAGTTTACAAGGTAATTGCATTAGATTTATGATTATTCTCTTCATTCTTGTTTTGATTTTGATTTGGTTTATTCCATTTTTATTTTTGAAATTTGGCTTGTTTTTTTTTACTTTACAATCTTCCTTCTTGTGACCAAATTTTCCCCAATTGTAACATTTTCCATCAAAATTGACTCTTAAATTCCCTAATTTCTTTTCTTTGCTAGGGGTTTTAAATTTTTTTATTCTTGTTAAATCTAGAAGGGTTTCTCTCATATTTTTGTGTGAGAAGTGCCTGTGGCATTCTCCTTTGAATCAAAATTTGACATGACCTGCTCTTCTTGGATCAGGAGAGAACTCAGTGTAGATAGATCAAGGATGTCTTGTTCAGTTTGATATTTAGAATTTAGAATTGAAATGAAATTCCTAAACCTTTGATGAATGTACGAGATGCAAGGGTAACTAAGGATAGGGCTACATAGTGGTACGTCTCTCTATGTATTGTCTATAATCCCATAATGACCATGTGTATAGTCATAATGCATTACCTTGGAAGGCCCCTTAAGGAACCCACTCAAGAAATAGATGCATCAACAACCCTTATCTGCACAAAAGAGTTGTTAGTAACAACGTGAAAAATTAGGTGTATACATTATACAACATATAACTTGTAACATTGGAGAGATCACTTATCATTAGTGTGATCTAACCTCTATGTTTGAGAGGGGAAAATCCCTTGTATGATGGGATTGTGGGGTTCTTTTTGAAGTCAAGTTTTGAAAATTTTGAGTCGGTTCCTTGGAGTAATGGATCGCATCAAGCTTGGTATTGTTTGCAATTTTCCATTCCATGGAGAACAATTTGAAATTTGGGTGTAATGGTGGAGTTTTTTCCCTTCTTTTTATTTTTCACATAGTTCGGGAATGATGGGCGTATCTTCCCCGTTAATTTTTCCCCAACATCCATGGGTAGTACGTGGATATCTCTGATTGGATGCGGCATGGCCATGTTTCAAGTGACAGTGAAGCCTCACATGTCGTCCAACTCAAAACTCCAAGAGTAGGGCCCATGGGACATCCTCAAATAAGTGCAGGCTTTCCACATGTCCCAGGTCCAAAATGAAGATAGAACAAGCCTAAATTGGCTAAGTATGGAAGGTTCAGCGGACGGCGCCACGTGCCTCATCGGTCAACTTCAAGAGGTCAAAGCTAAGGGTAGTTCTCAAACTTGCGCCATTCCTCCATGTGTCCCAAGGTCTAAAAAGAGATAGAGTTGATTTAAATTGACTAAGTATGAGCGGGTCGGTGGAAGCCTCCACGTGCCTCAATGGCACAATTTTAGAAGTGAAACCAAAAGGTCGGTTTCCAAATGAGTTCCATCGACTCGCCACGTGGTCAAAGCGGAAAGTCAAATGGAATACGAGTTGGTCGTTGAAAATTCCAAGACTAAGTGAAAGGTGGAGCCATGCGTCGACTTGGCATAATTTCAGAGGCAATCCAAAGCGGAAACTCAAATGAGTGCCATCTCTCCACATGTCCAGAGTTAAAATATTAAGCCCGCATAGAAAGTCAAAGTGGGAAAGCTAGTCAGATTTGGAAGATTTGAGAATTTGAGCCTTGTTTTCATTAAAGGAGCTTAAAGTTAAAAAGTGACCCGTAGCCCCACCCATGCCAAGGAAAAATTCAAATATTAAGCCCGCATCGAAGGTCAAAGCGGGAAGCGGGCGGTGAAGTAATTTGTGTTTTTGAGCCCACATTGAAAAGAAGTAAAATTATAAAAGTAAACCGCGACTTCTGTCCCCACTCAAGTAAGGCCATGTGTCAAGACCATATCAAAAGCGGGTGGGTGGGCCAAAATGTTCCAAAGTGCCATTTCTCCAAAGGGCACAAAATGTAAAAGGTGTCCTCAGGCCCGCTTCATTTTAAATCTCTCCCATGTGGATGGATCACATTCAAAGTTTGCAAGGGTAGATTGAACAATTGTGATTCAATGCATCTGGTTTTCTTTGCTAGACATGGAAATGGCCGAGGCATTGGAGAGACTCAGACATCGGTTTCTTGAATTAGTTTTCATCATTTTTGTAACCGAATGTAACCGTTCTTGGAAACTATTTAATGGCTTCTCCATGTTGTTGTTGGGTTGGATCTGGTACTCTGTAAAGTAATAGATTGAAGTAATCAATACAGAAGTTTTCCCCTTTCTTCCTCTACTTTTCTTCTTTCCATGTTTGAAACTTGGGAATCATCAATCTTTTATGATAAGAAACTTTGTGTTCTTGTTTATATGATTTCTGGAACTTTGTGTCTTTGGAATTATATTGGTTATGAAAGTGAATGATTCTATTATGCATCTCCCTAGTTCAATACGTATAAGGTGATACTCTACCATCTATATCTCTGAAGGTATTGTTATGTTCTTCCTTCCTCATCTCCTTAATTCTTCCATCCTTTCGTATTGATGATCTTTGGGCATAAAACATTTCAAAGTATCAGGAATCCACACTTTGAAAGTTGTACATTTGTATATAAGTTTTTGTTTGCTTTCAATAAGGGAACCTCTCCCATTAAAGAGGAGGGACTTGTTGTCCCCTAATTGTGGTTTGTTAAAAGGATCATTTTAAAAACCCAATAGTTTTTGGTGACTCACTGGGGATTTCATTTCAAATGGATCCTTTCTAAAAGAACAACTTCAAGATCATTGTTGGTTTGGTGACTCTATGGTATACACGTGGGAGGAAAGCTCTCGGGGTTGAGGATTCCCATTTTCAACTTTTGGAACAACAAAAACTTCTCTCTTAGCAAGAAGGAACAAGAGGGACTCATTCTACAAGCACACCTCCTACTAAAGATAGAAATTCCAAGGATAGCAGTGTTCCTCAGGAACATCTCAGTCCTAATCTTTGTGCTTTGATTCTTGTTGGTGTTTCAGTTCCCCTTCAGTCAATTTTTCCAAAGATGGCAGTTCCTTTGCCTTGGGGACAATAGGTTGGGCCTCTTGCTCTTCCTCAGCCATTGCATGAGTTACCTAGGGGTAACAGGAAAATTTTTCCCAAGTTTCGGGGTGATGGGAAGGTTCATCCAGATGAACACATTGCAGCCTTCATTGTTGCATGTGGGATTCTTGGGGTTGAACATGAAGATGTCTCTGTCAGGATTTTTGTGGAGACATTGTAGGACAATGTTGTTGATTGGTTCTACCATCTTCTGTTGGGTCTATCACTAATTGGAATACCATGACAACTCAGTTTGAGCAGCGTTTCAAACCTGTTGAAGATGTGCATGCTCTGTTAGCACAAATTTCTCATATCAAGAAGGAGCCATTTGAGCCCATGAGGGAGTTTGTGGCTAAATTCAACAAGCTAATTAATAAAATTCCATAGAACACTCATCAGTGGATCAAATCCAAAAGTGCTTCTTCCTCAATGCCCAATTTCCTGAAGTGAGTTATGCACTAAGGAGAGCTAACCTTACAACTTTGGATGTTGATCAACATTTGGCTATCAGTGTTGAGGATGATTTGATCATGTCTGGTAAACTGAAAAGAGAATCCTCCAAATCTAAAGCTTCTTCCTCTTCCTCTTCCCTGGAGCCAATTCTGATCAATTAGTATAGAAGCTTGCAAATGATCTCATTGCTCTCAAGAAACAATTGGCTCAACATACCCCTTACCAGGATGTTCAAGGAAGAATTTTCAGCCCAGGAACCGCCTACCTTCTTCTCAGACTAGATTGGCTATTGAAGGCCCACCCATCAAGGTTCAGTCAATGCTAACTTGTGAAGTTGAAGAACCTGATGATGAGGAGTGTAATGAATTATATGAAGAACCAGAAGAAGAAGTTGAAGAACTGGAAGAGCTTGGTGGGTCTCAAGTTCATTTCCTCACCACTGAAGGTATGGATGATGAAGATGAATATGATGAGAGAGTGGCTGATATGAATAGTGAGTCATATGTTGTTATGACTAGGAGAAAAAAACAAAAAAAAGAGAAAGTGGTGCAGCCTACCAAGAAGTCTAAGGAGCTTCCTACAACTATTCCAGTGATTGCAAGAAGAGGAGCTCCTATTCCCACTGCCTCCACACAAAAGGTGAGTAATTCTAATCCTTCTTCTTCTACTTTTGTTTCCAAAACTCCTTCTCCTTCAAATCCTAAAAATGATAGATCAAGAGTCTCTCAAGTTCCTAGCAATGATGCCCCATCTACCTCTGGATCTTTTGATATATTGATCACCTAAAAAGGACTAAAATCCAAATTTCAGAGGAGTTTTACCAGAACTCATCCAAAAGCTTTTTTGCTAAAATGGTAAACTTTGTAAATTCCAAATCCAAAGTCTCATCCAGTACTTCTAAAGGCCTTTTTCCCACCCCTCTTCCTCACCTCAATCAAGCCTTGTGGCTGCAGTCACTTCCCCTAATGAGAAAATTGAACCATTTTATGTGACTCTTCTCATAGTTGGCCATAAACTCAATAATTATGTTATAGACTCAGGAGCATCAGATAATGTAATGCCTACAAAGGTAGCTCATGCTGGGTCTGACCCTAACACGTGCCTTTGGTTCTTGTTATTCCATGGAAAGTAGGAAAGTACCTCTGGTTGGTAGAATTAAAGATGCACAAGTAGCTTTTGCTACTTTTCTAGAGAAAAGGGTCTTAGCCACCATTTTGGTAGTTGATATTCCTCCCTCTTATGGGATGTTGCTGAGTAGAAATTTTGTAAGGAGGTAGGAGGTGAGATTCAAATGGACTGGTCACATGCTTTGATCCCGATCAATGGAAAAATGAAGAAGCTGCTACCTAAGAAATAGACTGAGTACATTGTGTGCAAAATATTGATGACCCAAAAGCACAGATACTCTATGAGGATGCGTAGGGCATGGGAACTACATGATTATGTCACAAGATGAGGTAAGGCTTCCCAAGGGAGTTATTCATGACCCTAATGGCATTTGGACTCTGGAGTTTGATGGAAGCTGCTCTTCAGCTAGTTCTAGGGCTGGTGTGGTGTTGACATCTCTAGAAGGGAACATTCATCCTTTCTCTTTCAAGCTCTGTTTTGAAAATACAAACAATACAACTGAATATGAGGCACTCATACTTGGATTGAGCATGGAAAAAGAGATGGGAGTGAAGAATATTTGTGCTCGTGGTGATGCAGAACTTATTGTGAAATAGGTCAGAGATATTTTTCAAGTCAAGAATAGGAGATTGAAACATTACAAGAATCTTGTCTGGGATTCCATTGAGTTTCTTGACGCTTTCTCCATTGAAGTTGTGCCAAGAGAAAGGAACACTAGAGATGACTCTCTAGTTGTCTCAGGATCTTTGTTGATTCCTCATCCAGATTTCTCTCAGGAGAAGTTTACCATTGAAATGATTCATAGGCCCAGTGTACCAGATAATGAAAATAATTGGCAAGTTTCAATGATGATCAACATTTCTCTCTTTCTTGGAGCTTAGGGATAATTTTGACCAGTTGTATTTTGAAGGAAGTGAGACCTTGCCTAGAGAGTGTGTATCTTCAATGAAGGGGATATCAAGGAAGAGACGGATCAAGATGGTTGCATCAAATTGAAAGGTAACAAGATCCCTAAAGGGTTGGTGAGTTTGGAAGACTGTTTGATAAGCATGATAGATACATTAAGTCTAAAACTTCCCAAGGAGCTCGGCAAGTCTATTTGAGTGTGAAAAAGTGAATATTGGGAGTCTTGATGAACCTAAGATGGTGAACATTGGGAAATGTTACACTCAAGAGGAGAAGAAGAAGGTAGTAAATATGTTGAAAAGGTATGTTGATGTCCTTGCCTATTTGTATGATGATCTCAAGGCTTTTCAGCCAAAGGAGATGCAACACTTTATCCCTCTGAAACCTGGGATCAAACCGTTCAAGTAAAAACAAAGGAAATATAATCCCAAGGTTTGTTGGCACTATTTTCTAGGAGATTTAGAAGTTTCTAAAGGAAAAAATCATCTTTCCTATACACCATTCAACGTGGATTGCCAACATTGTGCCTGTCAGGAAGAAGAATGGTGAGATTCGCATCTGTGTGGATTTCAGGAATTTGAATCAGGCTTCTCTGAAAGGACAACTATCCTCTCCCATGATGGATCAGGTTTTGCAAGTTGTTATAGGCTCGAGATGTTGTCTATGTTGGATGGATTCTCTGGATACAATCAAGTGGAGGTCAGTACCCCAGATCAACACAAAACTGCTTTCACTACTCCTTGGGGCACCTTTGCTTACAAGAGAATGCCTTTTGGTCTTATCAATGTTGGTGCCACCTTTCAGAGGGAAATGGACTTGGCTTTTGGTAGTTTGAAGGGAAAGTGTGTGGTTGTGTACCTTGATGATTTGATTGTTTTCTCCAAAACAAGGGTAGATCACTTTCAGACATCTTGAATTAGTCCTCCAGAAGTGTAGAGAGCATGGAGTCTCTCTCAATCCAAAGAAGTTTGTCTTTTGTGTCACTGAAGGCAAGTTGTTGGGGCACATTGTCTCCAAAGAAGGAATCAAGATAGATCAGAAAGAGTTCAAGCAATCCAGTAGATTCCTCTTCCCACAAGTAAAAAGGGTGTTCACTCTTTCTTTGGTAAGATTAATTTCTGAGGAGATTCATTCTGATTTTACAGAGTTGACTATGAGCATTGCTCACATGATGAAAGGAAAGAAAAACTTTGGTTGGTCTTCTGAGGGTAAGGAGGCATTTGAAGGTATTAAGCAAGCCATTGCTAAGACCCCCATCTTAGCATGTCCTGATTTCAATAAGGACTTTATCATATATTGCTATGCTATAGAGTTTACCCTGGTTGTTGTGTTGACTCAGAAGAATTCTGAGGATCATGAGCTTCCTATTGCCTTCATGAGCTATGTTTATGAAATCTCATGAGTTGAAATATACTATGATGGAGAAACATGCTTTTGCGTAGTGGTCAAAGTTGTCAAGTAGTTTTGTTTTTATATTCTTAATTCTCACTCTGTTGTGCTTGTTCTGATCTGACCATCAAATCCATTCTTACACAACAGGAGTTTGGAACTAAGAGAGGCAATTGGGTAGCAAAGGTCTAGGAATATGACCTGGATATCAAGCCAACTAAGCTAGTCTGGGGTAAAGGCTTGTGTGAACTTATTGTTGAAGGAGCTGATGCAAAATTGTCCAAAGAAGCAGTTGATGTTCTGTTGTCCTCTTCCTTAGTTCAACAGATGAATGGTATGTAGATATTGCACATTTTCTTACCTATGGAGAGTGTCCATCTCACTTGAGTGCCAAGGAGAAGAGGGCTATAAAGCTAAGGTCTGCACAGTATGTGCTATGGGAGAATGCTTTGTTCAAGTGAGGCATAGATGGGAGATTCTTGAAGTGTGTAGACAAGGAACAACAGAAGAAGTTGTTCTCATCTTTTCATGATCAGGCTTGTGGAGGCCACTTCTCTTTTGCTATCACTACTCACAAAATTCTTCGTGTTGGGTACTATTGGCCTACATTGTTCAGAGATGCATCCAAATGGGTAGGTAAGTGTGAAGCCTGTCAGACTTTTGTTGGGAGACCTAAGTTGGTTGCTTTTCCACTAAAGCCAGTAGTGATTGATGAGCCCTTTCAACAGTGGGGATTGGATTTCATTGGAACTCTCAACCCACCCTCCAGTGTTGGGCATACTCACATGTGTTAACTACTATAGACTACTTCACTAAGTGGGTAGAGGCCATCCCGTCAAAAGCACTACTTCTGAGGTAGTGTGTAATTTCATTAAGGAGAACATATTGATAAGGTTTGGGGTACCAAACAAGATTTGACTGATAATGCTTCAATTTTTTCTTCTTCTGAGATGATGGATTTCTACTATGGTTATGGAATTTCCCTTGCTCACTCTTGAACTATTACCCCCGAGGAATGGACAAAAGCGAGAATCAACAAACAAGAATCTGGTAACCATCGTTCGGAAGCTTGTCAATGACTCTCAGAGGAATTGGCACAAGAAACTCTATGATGCTCTTTGGGAAGATAGAATTACACCCAAAAGAGCAATTGGGATGTCTCCTTTTCAAGTGGTGTATGGTGTTGAAGCTCAGTTACCAGTGACAGTGGAATTACCAGCCTTGCACTTAATGAAGGCTATTGAAGATTCAAGTTTTACCAGTTCCTTGGACAAGAGGATCATGTATCTCTAGAAGTTGGATGAAGACAGAGTTGCAGGTTTTGATAGAATATCAGCTCATCAACTGAAGGTGAAAGCTTTGTTTGACAAGAAATCCAGACCTAGATATTTTCAAGTAGGAGACATTGTTTTTTTGTGGGACAAAAGGCATGAACCTCGAGGAAGCCATGGTAAGTTTGATTCCCTTTGGCTTGGTCCTTTTAAAATCAGGCATTTTTTGGAGAAAATTTGTTCTATTTGGATTATCTGGATGGTTCTCCTCTCCCACTTCCTTATAGTGGGTAGTATCTGAAGTTGTTCAAGTCCTAGGTGACTAGGTGGTCCTTCTGTATATTGTGTATAGTGTTTTGGTTTTGGGTCATTCCTTTGTGTTTTGTTTCTATTTTTCCTTTTGGTTTGTTTTCCTTTTTGTGTGTTTTGTCTTTTGTGTTGGTTTTCCTTTGACTCTATTTTCCCAATGGATAAGGCATTGGTCTGCTTTCCCGAGAGTTTTCTATGGTCCTTGATCTTGCCTCGTTCCTCTCATCAAGTCATCCCTAGAAAGAGCCAGTTATTGTCATCCTCAAAATTCCCCTCTTTTTGAAGTCAAGTTTCAAAAATTTTGAGTCGGTTCCTTGGAGTAATGGATCGCGTCGAGCTTGGTATTGTTTGTAGTTTTCCATTCCATGGAGAACAATTTGAAAGTCGGGCGTAATGGTGGAGTTTTTTCCCTTCTTTTTATTTTTCACATAGTTGGGAATGATGGGCGTATCTTCCCATGTTAATTTTTCCCAACATCCATGGGTAGTACATGGATATCTCTGATTGGATGTGGCATGGCCATGTTTCAAGACAACAAAAGCCTCCACGTGTCCAAATGGTGTAACTCCAAGGGCAGGGCCCATGGGACAATCCTCAAATAAGCGCAGGCTTTCCATGTGTCCCAGGTCCAAAATGAAGATAAAACAAGCCTAAATCGGCTAAGTATGGAAGGTTCAGTGGACGACGCCATGGTGACAACTTCAAAGAGTGCCTCAGTTCTCGAACTTTAAAAGGTCAAAAAGAGACAAGGGCATTTCTCAAACTGACTAAGTACACCATTCCTCCACGTGTCCCGAGTCCAAAAAAGTGAGCCAAAATCGTTTAAATTGACTAAGTATGAGTGGGTTCGATGGAAGCCTCCAGTGCCTCAATTGCACAATTTTAGAAGTGAAACCAAGGAGGCGGTTTCGAATGATGTATCAGCGAGAAACTCACGTGGTCAAAGTCAATGGAGAGACATAAGTTCGTTGAAAAGTCAAATGGCTAAGTATAAAGCGGAAGGAGCTCTCCATGCATCACTTGGTGCAATTTGGGAGGCAGGTTCAAAGTGAAACTCAAATGAGTGTCAGGGTGAGATACTCTCCACATGGAGTCAAATATTAAGCCCGCATAGAAAGTCAAAGTGGGAAAGTAGGCCATCGGGGAGATTTGAGAATTTGAGCCTTGTTTTCATTAAAGGAGCTTAAAGTTAAAAAGTGACCCGTAGCCCCACCCACGCCAAGGGAAAAAGTCAAATATTAAGCCACATCGAAGGTCAAAGCGGGAAGCGGGCCGGTGGAGCAATTTGTGTTTTTGAGCCCACATTGAAAAGAAGTAAAATTATAAAAGTAAACCATGACTCTGTCCCCACTCAAGTAAGGCCACGTGTCAAGACCATATCAAAAGTGGGTGGGTGGGCCAAAATGTTCCAAAGTGCCATTTCTCAAAGGGCACAAAATGCAAAAGGCGTCCTCAGGCCCACTTCATTTAAATCTCTCCCATGTGGATGGCTCACATTCAAAGTTTGTAAGGGAAGATTGAATGGCTGTGATTCAATGTGTCTAGTTTTGCTGCCAGACATGGAAATGGCCGAGGCATTGGAGAGACTCAGGACATCGGTTTCTGAATTATTTTCATCATTTTTGTAACCAAATGTAACCATTCTTGGAAACTATTTAATGACTTCTCCATGTTATTGTTCGGGTTGGATCTGGTACTCTATAAAGTAATAGATTCGAAGTAATCAATACAGAAGTTTTCCCCTTTCTTCCTCTGCTTTTCTTCTTTTGTGTCTGAAACTTGGGAATCATCAATCTTTTATGATAAGAAACTTTGTGTTCTTGTTTATATGATTTATGGAACTTTGTGTCTTTGGAATTATATTGGTTATGAAAGTGAATGATTCTATTATGCATCATCCCTAGTTCAATACGTATAAGGTGATACTCTGCCATCTATATCTCCTGAAGGTATTGTTATGTTCTTCCTTCCTCATCTCCTTAATTCTTCCATCCTTTTGTATTGATGATCAATATTACATTTGACATAAGAACAAACATAACCACCAAGAATCTCAAGTCACAAAGTTCCATAAGCATCCTTATATTTCTTCTTGAAAAGGAACACAAAGTTTCCTTCTTGTCTGCTCTTCAACTAAGTATTTACAATGGACAATCTCCTAGAGATTCTTAGACTCAAAGTTCTCTTGAACCTCCATAAGAAGCATCTAGACAAAATTTCTACTTACTCTAATGTCTTAATACCATAGTACACAAAGTTCCT
Source organism: Taxus wallichiana var. yunnanensis (assembly GCA_018340775.1). Lineage (NCBI taxonomy): Eukaryota > Viridiplantae > Streptophyta > Pinopsida > Cupressales > Taxaceae > Taxus > Taxus wallichiana. The sequence continues at coordinate 237,637,266 of CM031238.1, read as the reverse complement.
CCAACCATCCAAGACCCTTTACAAATGACTCCCAACTCTTTTTTATAACCCAAAAGTTAGTTAAAAAGTAGTTAGGGTTTTATTACATCACATTAGGGCACAATGAAGTCACTTTAATTAATGTAGTCTTATTTTAATAAAGTAAGATCGCTTTATTAAAATAAAAAACAGCTTTATGTCTTTAAGATATCTAAATCAAAAATATTTATTACAATAATAAAATGGGTACATGTGGACCCCACTTGAGTGACTTAGGTGTACACCTAAACAATGACACATAGATCAACAACATGACACCTAAGATTGGTGCCTTATCCATTCAGCCAAGAGTCTTCCTATCTCAATCATACGAGAAATAAACTCATTTTTCACCAAAGACATATCCAGCTCATGATCTTGTGTTTGAATGCAATGTTGAGTTGCTTTTAAACGAATCTCTGCTGCACGCCATGATAACAAAGAAAGATAAATATTTTCAAGCTTTTCATTATTATTAATGAATTTTTTATCGATCTCCATCATTTCTGCATGACCCGTCATATCTTCTACAATATTTAAATTAATAAATGGTCTACATGAACCTTAACTACACCACTAGTAATCACTTTAGATTTTGGTGTGGTTCTCACTAAAATAACACCCTCAAAATCAACATTAGAAGCAATTGTATGCGCTTAAAGACTTTAATGCATTCGCATTATTTGAACTCCATTTTATCAAGCTCTTTTGTTGCACATAGAAAGCAACGCCACCACTTGGTAAAGTACCCTCATTCACTACAACCTTTTCGTATTCAATGCATATGTGACTCTATCCTTTTTCTCCCCAATTAAATCTCACTAGCTTCGCCAATATTAATAATTCCCTCATAATGGTTTTCCAACATTTCCTAAATCTTGGGCACATCTCGCTTCGAGTCATCTTTGTACAAGGGTATAGTCCCTTTCAAAAACTATTTGCCAATAATAAAAAAAAAACATTTCCTAAATCTTTTCTTTGTCATATCTTATGTACTCATTTCAATATTAATTCATATTTTTTCACATCTCTCATAAATTGCCTTTTTCTCACCACCTTCATAAAGAATAATGGTATCATACTTAGAAATAACAACCTTATTTATTTATCCCAACATGACCAATTTTTCTTTTTCAAGATTCATACCAAGATCTTTTGAGATGACTTGACCACCAGTGAGTGCAACAGGAACCTACAAGTTATTATTTTTTATTTTCACCAAAGCTAGGCATCTTAACAACATAAACATTCACCCCTTTGTGAAGTTTATTTAATTTTAAAATAGATAATCCTTCACTCTCTACATCCTCTATCACAACCAAAAGAGGCCTTTGTCTCTTCAGTGCTAGCTCTATCACTCAAACCAATGCTTGTAAGCTTGATACTTTATTTTCAAGTATCAAAATCGAGTATTCTCTAGTCCACATTTATGAGTCTTTTGATTGGTAATAAAATGTGGATGTATATAACCTTTATCAAGCTTCATTATTTTCAATGCATTTTGGAGTAATTCTCTTCCTTTCTCTTTATCTAAAATTATCTTTGAAATTGACTCAATTTTTTCATTAGTAACACTCAAATATTGAAGCTCTCTTGCCCTCGGATCGATAATTTTGTGTGCTGCAACTATAGTTGAACCCATGTATCCTCTTGTTATCTCAATGCATTTAAGTTTTGTTCAAAATGCACTATTTAATCTTTTCAATCTCTACATCATCTACCATAATCAAAAGAGTCATTTTTCTCTCAAGTGCTAGCTCTATCACTCAAACTAGTGCTTGCAAGCTTGATACTTTATTTTCATGTATCAAAATCAGAGGATTCTCCATTTCACATTTATGAGTCTTTTGAAATTAGTAATAAAATGTGGAGATATATAAACTTTATCAAGATTCATTTCCTTTTAATTCATTTTTGGAGTAAATATCTTCCTTGTTCATTATCGAAAGTTACTTTGAAAACGACTCGGTTTTTACATTAGCAACACTCGAGATTGAAGCTTTCTTTCCCTCGAGATATGATAATTATTTGTTTTTTTTTATTTCATTTGAGGTGATGTCTCTTCTTGTTAGCTTAATTCATTCAAATATTCTATATTTTTGTCTCTGCGGCCTTTGTGGTATCAAGCAAAGAATCTTTTCGATCTTAAAAGACTCAACACATGTTTGGATGCAAGACTTGCAATTGATGTTGGTATTCTTTTTCCTTAATTTCTTATTCACAAGCAAGTTTGTTTCACTAGTGTCTATTAAATTTTTGTATCTCAAACTCAAAAGCCATAGTATAAGCATTTGTATTTTCTATTGTGATAGTGTTATCATCAAGTGTAGTATTGCCTCCCGGAAGAGCCAAAACCCGATTTCCATTCTCTCTTGAAGAATCCTATGGTGATTCTATAAAATCAACTACTCCATCTTTTTTTTGCCATATATTCAAATTAAGATTTACATAAATATCTTGGCTCAAGATATCACAATTAAATTTTGAGGCCTCTAATAGAAATATTTGAATGGATTTGTGGCTTGGCTAGAGACATACCCCATTAGCTACTATAACTAGCAATCAGATGTGTACAATGCAATGTGAACACCAAATGGTATATGTTATTTTTTTGAGAGGGATAGTTATTACTTTTGTAGTTGATGTTGATATGGGGTTTGATTGATTTTGTAAGTGTAGATATCACTTCATTTAAAGATTCCATCTGTACATTTCAAACTTGTTACAAATTCGTACATATACATTTACAAATCTCATATCATGAGTGGTAGCGTTTTGCTGAGTAGTTTATTTGAACTAAACATGAATACATGAAGTCTTTTGTACACTTGATAAGGCATGTGATTGATAGTGGTAGTGTAGGAATATAGATGAAACATTACATTGAAAGGTTGTATGTGTACATTTAAATTTGTTACAGATTCGTACATATAAAGTTGCAAATCTTATATCACAACATTTGAACTAAACATGTATACATGAAGACCTTCGTACATTTGCAATATTTATATCATGAATGGTAGCCTTTTGTGGGCAATTTTATTTCAGTAAACATGAATACATTTGATACCCTTGAACGGAAATGTCGCTTTGGATACAAGAAGTGTTGAGTAAAGTAGTAGTGGAGGTGCTATCAAAGTAGAGGGTAGTATTTATGAAGGGTTGAGTGATAGTAGTCTTGACTCCTCCTTTCTTCTTGCTCCAAGTGTTGGTACGTGTGCCATTTTTTAGTACCTTTCGAATGAAAAAGGAGGTGAAATGTGCAGATTTGCAAAAGAGGGAACTCTAGAGAAATTTGTGAATGTCAGACCCTGCCTTTCAGTGGTTCCAATGTCGATGGTTGCTCTATGCAAAGTAAGTCCCTGAGACTTGTGGATAGTTAATCCCTAGGCCATTTTAATCAAAAATTGTCTTTGATTCCCTCTCGAAATAGGGGTAACGGAATATGGAATAGGTTGGAGGGATCCTGTCGACACTAAAATTTTCCTCCGTAATTTCTATTTCATTAATGTATGTATTAGGAATAGGATGTTGTTAAGTATAACTAGTAGTAGCGTCGATAGAAGATAACGGTGCTTTGGTACGATGCTGCCAATAATGTATAGTACGTAATAGTCAAAAGTACAATAGGAATGTTGTGGTAAAAGTAAATATTTGTCGTAAGTGGTCCAAAGATCTTGTTAAAATGTCAAAGTTAGGGTAAGTAGAGAAGTAGGGTCTACATGATTAGGAATTAGAAATATTATATTGGTAATAAGGACAAGGAGTGAGGTCATAAATATTTTGTGTATTTTATTTGTAAAAAGTCTAAAAATGTGGAACCCATGTGAAATGATAAGGTTTATCTTATCTTAAAAGATAAGCTTACATGTACAGATAAGAGTTAAGGTATGGAATATGATTCGTCAGAGTAGATTTCTTATCTATCTTAGAGATAAGATGGATAAGCCTAGAATTTCTATAAATAGAGAGGCCACCCCCTCATTTAGCATAGAAGGAAGTAGTGAGAAATATTGTATGAGTAAGTGTAAAGGAAGCCATCATTTTGAAGGTGTGTTAAAGAAGCCATTAAGAGGTGTAATTGTGAAGTTTCTCCCATAGTTATTGTTGGAAGGCAAGTGAAGTCAGTAAAACCTCAAGTACCTCATGGGTGAGATTGTAACAATTTCATGTTGATATTATAATTTACACTTATATTTCAGATTTATCATCATTCCTTCTTATCATAGTCTATGGTATTCTTGTGTTATGTTTGTTGTTGTGTTTCCAAATTACATCCACCAAACTAAAAGTTGTGCATTAGTAAATAATCATAGCACGAAGAGTTCCCGGTGAAGAATTATCATAATGTCGGATTGGTGTTGACAATCCCAACATGGGTCGTTGTATCTATCAAATTTGACAACAACAAATAAAGGTAATGTTGGTGGTGGCATTGATGCATCATAGAAAATGTTGATGATTGTTCCTATAGCACCATTTACGAGGCTTGCATCAACCCCTAAATTTGGAATAAGCATGATTTTTTGTTGTTTTCACAATATAACTTTGTGTTCCAACTAATCATTATCAAAATCTCTGGTCTAGATCACTGTTACTTTCAACAATGGATTGGGCGATCAGAACATTCAATGCCTTCAAGATCGAAGGTTGTGGGAGTCCATGAGATCATTTTTTGCAAACAAATGTGGTGTGTCCTTAAAAATGTTGAGCTCCTACTTGAGTTAGGTGTGTGTCTATGCGAGACATTAGGAGTTCCTAGTCCTCAATAAGAGGAGTTGAATCTTGCATGTAGAGCAGTAAATTCTAGAATTAAACTTTTGCATTGGTTGTTCCTTGTTGCCAAAATATTGTTTGCAATGTAATGGAAGAATGGAATCCCTTCCAAAGGTTGGCTCCATAGGATTTACTTGCATAAAGAGGACTTTCTAAAATAGGTGGTAATTGGCCAAGGTCACCGAGGAGGATGACCGATACTGTTCCTAAATTGGATGTTTTTGCGTGTGGGAAAGCTTTGCGTAACTTGATGTCAATTTTTCTTAGCAACTTTGAACTGATTAAAACCATTTCACCAATAAGAATATATTCTATATGTTTTATTGACTCTTGAAAACATGATAATGCATGACCTTCAAGGGGTTTGAGTTCTTTGATTGGAATACGAGAGGACGCATGGATTGTGGATGCAGAGATGTTGAATGTTGAAACACGGTAAGGGAAGAGAAAAAGGAGAGGTGATGGAGATGTGGTTGATGTTGTTGTAAATGAATTATGGATTTTATTTATCGAAATGATTTTCTGTGCCAACAATTCCTTGAATTATCAACATTAGTGGAGGTAGAAGGGTGTTGTTTATTAACCGGGTGTGGTATGGTATCAAGAGCTAGTTTTTGTTTTGAAGAAAAAGGAAGTGTGGAAGATGGTGGTGTGGCTTGCATGCGTCTGGTGTTATATATGTCTACCTTTTCTATCTTGATGAATGATGAACTAGTTATTTGCAAATAAGGAAGAACCTCATGTATGTTCAAGGCATCCAAGCTTGCTTCCGTTGTTAAAAGAAAGAAGGAAATTACAAAATCTTCTACAATAATTCTCACACACCAACAAGTCACAAGACATATTTTCACATAAGCGTTACTTTTAGGAAACTATGCACTGCAGGCACCCATATTTATAACATAAACATTACTTATAAGAGCTACAATTCAGAAGAGGCGATGCTTTAAAACTTAAAAGGCAGTTTCTAAGCATGAGAAATAGTAAGAAGGAAAAATTGAACATGTATGTTGAAAAGTTAGATCAAAATTCATATTTGTGTTGAATTGGATATGTATGATGTTGTGTAACAAAATTGTGGACCAATGCAATGAACAATATCCATATCAAAACCAAAAATTGTTTGCATCTGTTTGGGTTCAATAATACTATTGTGCGTAATTATAGCTATGTACCATTCAAATCATCCAAAGGCATTTATGAAAGGATTTACAAACAAAATGGAGCAAGGTGATATAACTTACATAGCTAGACATGATTTCATATTGTATAGATTATCAGATAACAAATCAAAAAGCAATATCTTATTAGAATTTCTTAAGCATGAGTTCACCAGTCAGGGATAATTGCTCAACCAATTATTTGAGCTTATTGTGCACAACAGGCATAACGATTGATTTGAACCTATTATGCATAGTAGGCAATATGCTTCCCCCATTGCTGCATTTAATGGGAAGTCATCATGTTCCCCCATTGCTACATTTAATGTAGGTAATATGCTTCCCGTTGTTGAATTTTATAGGGCAAGGTGCACATGACAAATTGCAACAATAATGGTAACTTTATTTTGTTTTATGACTTTTACCATGTAACAGGTCCCTGCAATTCCTATCATCTTCATTTTCTATCCATCAATGTGCATAGAAGTAGGTTAGCTTGATTCATTGCAAATATACACCTATCAACATAATTATTAAACTATTTTCATGCAAATAGATGAGCAAAATGTTTAACAAATGATCACTTTGGAAATACATACACACACAAGAAACCTTCATAAAGCTATACCTAGACTAATTAAATACACAATGCTTAATTTAGTGTGAATCCCATCCTCCCATGACACTGAAAATTGGCATTGTCCAAAGTTGATAGTTAAATGGATGCAACATCCAATCTCAAAGAATCAGACAAATTTTGATTTCCTTTCATTATCGAAGGCAATAGCAAATTACACCGACATTAAACCTCAAAGAAATAAAATAAGGTTAGAATCGCATAAGAATACCAGAGTCAAAATATTTTAAACCACTTTTTCATGTCTGCATCCCTAACAACAACAAAACAGCATAAGTATAAGTGAGCCTTTTACTCTAATCTGCATTGAAATTTACTCCCATAAAAATCACCAAAAAATGGACAACAGTTACATTACACTAATGTTCTCAATATACTAAAATGTATGGCATGAAGGCGGGTGACCATGCAATATTTTTGCGAGTTAAATTATAATATATTATTATTTTAAAATTAGTTGTGTACCTGAAAAAACAACAAACCCGTAGCATGAAAAAATGAAAAATCAAAATTGTTAAAAATAGCAAATATGCAAAAATAGCAGAGAAAAGCTAAACCATCATTTAGGTTGTCAAATTTAACATAGTCCGTGAATGTACCTGTAAAGCCCTTTCCTATAGGGAATGCCTTCGGCATAATAAAATATTAAAGCCTCTCTTCTCAACTACTTCCTCTTGCTTTAGTGGGAACAATTTTTTTAATTGCTTATATCCGGAGAAGAACCCCACAAAGAGAGAAGTGCCATGTTTTCACAAATTGTGTGTTGTACCATCATGCAAGATACTAAGAATAAGTGGTCACCTCCCAAAGTATCAAACTAGATGTTTATTGAAGAATTGCAAAAGCCTTATAGAAAAGTTCATATGCCTCATTAAGCTTTCCCACTATAGTTAAAGCTTTCTAATTTCTATTAGATCTCGAGCATCGGAACAAAGTGTAGAAGAGTGCTTCACTACCGTATGCATTTCTAATATATCCGATATTTTTAAGGGAGCTTCATGATTTAATAAAATTTAAATCTATGTAAGGACATTTCTGATTAGATAAATATAACAATATTCAAACAAGATCTAGTTATAGAAATATAAACAAGAGTGATAGATAGGGCTTGTAGAATGACTTAGCTTATAGTTGTAGGTCTAGATTGATGACCAAGTTGGAAATGAAGATTACGGAATGTGTAAGATCCGATCGCATCAAACCTGGAGTGTATCAATCTCAGGGGACATACGTGCATAAGAGAGGACACAACCACCTAGGAGTTAACATCTATTCTCGATGTCGGTGTCTTTGGGATAGTTGTGATCCTATTTCTTCCTATGTCACTTCTTGTTACCTTTAGTTCATTGTAGGTCACATTAGGTTCATTGTATTTCTGCTTGTCACACTGTACCTACAAAACAAACCCTAACTACCTGCACAAGACTCAAGTGCACATTATACGAATAAAAATGCATATGAGAGAGTCAGTTTTTGACCTCGACGGTCACCCCAATGTGATCTTTTTGCGAGTGTTGCACTACATTTCAGACTCCATGTAGTTCTTGTGGTGTGTGATTGAAATTGTGTCCCTTGAGCTAGGATTCCCTAGTGTCAATCACATAAAGAATAATGGGATACAACTACTTTTTCCCAATGCAAAAATGTGTGGTATGGAATTCAAAATAGCATCCCCATGTGCAGTGAATAATGCAGCCTAAAATGTAGTCCCTTGTGTTGTTATTTTGTATGTGGTAGATATAGAAATGATAGCCCAATTACCCCCTTAGAATAGTTAGTAGGTTGTGTATATATATGAGTTCTTAGTTTGAATTTCAGCATATAGTGACACCAAAATATGACCTAGGTCATGAAAAGGAACCAATAATAGACCCAAAGTGAAAGAAAACCAACAAAGCAGAAAAAATGAAGAATATAGAAGCACCTAGAAGGACATTAATGTCTGGGCTCTAGTTTCATGTCTCGGGCTATAATGTCCTGAAGTAGGAAACTAGAAAGCAGAACAAAATACATGAATAGGGATCCCTATGGTTCGACCAAAGAGATGCAAATGCAAGATCAAAGACACGAAAGCAGAGCCAATCACAACAAGAAAAGGACAAAATAGGTACCACCAATGCCTAGTCTCGTAACTTAGAAATCATGTATATAACAACATACTAGATGCATAATGTAATAGTAATAAGTGCATATTTTAGTGACTACACTTGTATATTAAGATCATATTTGTGGGACCAATAGTTATTCCAACCTTTTGATATAAATTGTGAAAGGCTGAAATATTTCTTCACTCTTATTTTCACATCCTCGTGTCTTCACACACTTTGTAATATTAATCCACACTAACTATGATGTTATACACATATACGATGAATTCATCTACCTGATATTTTTACTTTGTAAAATGGTCTTACTATCCTTTTTATAAACCTCTATAATGGATTTAGATGCATTATCCATTGATGATGGTAACTAGTTAGCTACCTTTTTCAAATTCCCACCCTTACCCTTCTACCAGTGGTCAAGCGCATCACATGAAAGTGAAGAAAAAATCATCCTCATAATACAATAAATTTCTTAAGGAGTTCGGAATGTACGGAATATTGTCCCAAGGCTTAATCTTCCTCAAGTATTTCCATTTGCAACTTCTTCATCTTCTTTATTCTCCAATTTATCCTTTGATTATCCTTTACAAATATGACCCCATACCTCATCCTTGTTCAACTTCTCATTCATCGTTATAAAGTCAAAATCCTCATTAAATTAAGTTGCACCATGTGACATCCCACCACCCTTGGCTCTCCCATGACCTCTTTGGTTAACTCCAAAATTCCCACTTGAGTCGTCCATTTGTTGAGATGCTTTTTGCTAACTTGAAGATGTTAGAAAAGGAAACAATTGATGACTTTGTGTTGCCTAAGGATATGAGATGTGTGGCTTTGGGATCAAAGGTTGAATACTTTTGACAACTCAATAGACAATTGACTTATAGATGATGATGTAATGGCCACTAGATGAAATAGTTGTCCTAGAGTAACTAAAGTATGTGCTTCGATGTTGGAAGATTGAAAGAAGTTTGACTACCAAGTGTCGAAGAATGACATATGAATTAGGAGGTTGATGTGGATCTAGAAATTACAAGAGGTTAAATTGAGGTTGGGGTCAAAACAACACTAACTTATTATTTTGAAGAGCCTATCATAATACTTGATGATGTTGTTATATTAAATAGAACCAAATATAGTAAAGATCCAATATCAATTGTTGTTGTACTTTATGTAGTGGTAGTAGCAGAGAATTTGTTTTAGAAAAATAAAGAGACAAGGGAATTTGATGAAATGCTAACAAGTTGTTGTAAAGGACAAGTGAATGCCAATGATGTAGCTGTCATGGTTGAGTATGAAGTTGTGGTAATCAATTGCACATGTTATTGTAGTTTTAGTGAAGGTGGAACAACATGGGTTATTGTGGTAAATACAAAATTCCAACATGAGGCTTATAATATCCCCGCCAATACATTGGCATTTCCAAAACCGTTCCATTTTCCCATGATGGTAAAGGTGGATGTCCCCACAATCTTAAATTTATGTCGGTTGGATACATTGAAAGTATGTGACCAGCCTAACCCTCACACATGTTTGCACGGGGTCAACATAGTCAAAATCTAAAAAAATCTAGCAAAACAAATGACGCAACATAGTGGTGGGGCACGTGGTTGTTATGGAAAAGGTCACATGTTTGATTTTTTCTAACGCTGCTGCATTCAAATGTGTGTGAGGGATGGGTTCTTCTGCATACATGCACCTATAAATGGTGAATGTACCACACCTTAATATAGATCACGAGAGCTCATATTTGATAAAGACCAGCCTCAAGATGGTTCAAATTATGTAGAAACTTAAGATGGCCAAGAATATTGTGAATGAAGAATACTGATGGTTAGGTTGTTATCTAATTTATTTTCTTATGTAGGGTTTCAAAAATAATCTTTTCACAGACTTTATCTTCCATTCAACATAGGTTTTGAAGTGATGACATGTGTTTGGCTTGTGTTACCTTGTGATCGCCATGTGCAGGATCCTTTTGCATGGGTTTTAAATTCATGCATGTGGTTAGCATTCATTGTCTTCTTTTTTAATCTTGTATTTGCGTGGTTATTTCCTCCTAGTTACTATATTTTTTGCATATGATTGATAGTATGTGTTTTGATCTAGATAAACCTCATGATACACAAAAAGTGGTAAACAACCAATGGGTTGTTTACCAATTTTTGGGGTGGATTTATTATTGGTTGGTTGACCAATCAACCTTGCAAAGTCATGTGAAGTTTAGGTTGGGCAGTCATGGATACATGCTTCTTTGACATGTGAATGATGAATCAAAGAAAAAACCAATTAATTTTATGCCTTTGTTAATCATTTCCTTCAATTACATGAAGTAAATAATTAATGCAAAAGAGGGAATGTGAAGTGGAAAGTGGAAAGTGGGGAAGCGGTTTGAGTTTTGTCATTTTCCAAATTTGGCATTTGGCAAACTTCTCGGTGGAGAGGTGGAAAACATTTTCCGCCTAGTTTTTTTCGGGGAGTTTTTAATTATTATCGATTGGAAAACAACGGATGGTGAAGTGGAAGTTTCCCACTTCACTCTCGGTTGTTTTCTAGATTAATTAATCAAAAAATTGATTAACTTTTTTTATAAAATTAACATCATTAATTTAATAATTAAATGGTGAATTTAATTAATAAAATTATTAATGTTAATTAATTAATAAATTAAATAACGTTAATTAAAATTTAAATTAATTACACAAAATTAATAATGTTAATTTAAGTATTTAAAGTCTAATAACATCAAATAAATTAAAATCATTAATTAATTAATTTCAAATAATTAAATTAAAATCATTAATTTAACAATTAATGTCAATTTGCAAAGAGAAAAAGGGTATGGGAGGTGAGGTGGGACAATGGTGATGACAATAATGTGACGGTGAAATGTTATGATGATATGACCATGTTATTAGAGAAGATGGAAGACATTAGCTTCATGAAATGATGCGAGCCAATCAATTTGTGAAGCACATTAATGCGAAAAGAGGTAAAGAAGCCCATGAGTGAGTTGACCTAGAGAGAAGAATTGAATGAGGAAGGAAAGTGAGCTTCATAGTGTCATCATCAATTGAGGGAAATTTTCGAAAAATTAGCAATTAAAAATTTCGAGACAACATATACTGACCTTGGACCTACTTTGATTCTAGCTCAATAGAGTGTCACCTTAATGGAAATGTTTGTCGCTATCAAACCATAATTTTTGGTCATGTTGTGAAGCCCTCTCGGATATTTTAAATGAGATCTCAAACCCTAACCATGGATGGGATAGGTACTACAAAACAAACGCTAGTTGGGTTGTGGGAACCCCGTACACCACCGACGTTGGCACTAATATGAAGAGGCCTCAAACTACGCATAATTTTTCACCTAGCATGTGATATCTAAATGGATGTAACTTTGATTCGACAACTTCTTTGACAATGTTTGAGTTGAGTTTGGATTGTATTGAAATACTTATATAAGGAATGTTTGAGTGCCCATAAATGAGATGATATGACTTCTTGACCTTGTATGATGCTTGGACCTGTAGTGATTGCATGGCCTAATGATTGTAAATAAGATTTTGCAAGATTTAGGGAGCCTCGGGAACCTTTTGTAAGAGTCGAAGTGAGTATATCAACATAGTGTCATATGATTTTCGGTGTCTAAATGAAAGAGTATATACTTGCTTATATAAGGCTCAAGGTAAACTATTAGAGAAAGGAAAACCCAAAGGGAGAAAAGGACCCAACAAAGAATATGAAAATGACATTAAATATGGAGGATATATAAGTTCAAAACTATAAAATTTGGCCAAGACAAGATAGTAACTCCTAACCAAGCTAGATGGTTTTGTACATGGACGAGTGAAAGTACCTAAACTTTACAAAGCAAATTACATGACTAAACAAGGAAGGCTAACACCATTGTCATCCATCTAGTCAAGGTTCTAAGTCTAGGAATGTAACATTAAGATAGAAGCTTAAAAGAATGCTTAACTAGTATGAAAACAATGCAAGATCTAATTAAACATGCCTACTAATATGCTTGAATTACCTAACATGGGCCTAAATAGACCTAAGAGGGAAATCAAATGGTTATGGTTGCTACTCCAAACAATGGTGAAATGACCTCTCCAAATGACTTGTTAAGTCACTTTAGATTATTCATCTACTAACCTTGTTGAAGGCTTTAGGCAAGGATTGAACTTGGCTATATATCATATTTATTATATGAGATGCAAATCAAAGCATGGTGTAAAGTATAAAGGAATGAGGTGCACTCTTTTTATAGTTTTCCTTTTGGGAGAAACTTGTATTTTGGTGCATGTGGGACTAAAAGCCCCAAATTAGATTAGAATTGCTAATCATGATTAGGCCTTACTAATCATAATTAGTGAATTACCAAGTGATTAAGAGGTATGAATCCCTAATCAACCACTTAGGGTCAACTAGGAGGCTAGGATAAGCTTTTGAAGCTTTCTGAAATGTTGTGGAGGTGAATGGGGTGATTTTGAGTGGTCATAAGAGGGGTTTGAGCCAATATTAGAGCATATTGACCAAATCAAGGGCAAAATAGGCTTAATTAGCTAATAACGCTAATTGTTGCCCGGAAGAGGATAACAACTTACGATTTGACGTCGATTGGCATCCTGAATGTGGAAAAGGGTGGATAATCAACAAAGCATTGTTAATTAACCAAAATAGAGGGAAAGTGTTAGTTAATTAGTGGAAATCACTAATTATAATAGAATTGGCAAGAATGAGAGTGATTTGTGTGCATTTTGGCAATAAGATTGCAAGAGCAGAATTTAGGTGTCTACATTTGCCCCTGTTTGAGGTGAAGTTAGTAACTTCACTTCAAATATAGTAGACAAGCATAAACAAGCAAATTTTTGAAGAAAAATTAGCAGGATGAAGGATGCCCCCTCGAGTGTCGATGGGGTGATAGAAGAAGTCAATCGATGATCAAAAATATGATTGAAATGGATAGAATAAAATAGGTTAGAATGGGCGTGAAACCTTCGGCTACTGAGAAGAAAATAAGGATAGGGATAAACATGGTTGTTTATTGCCCCAGGTGATTTGGAAGAAAAATTAGTAATGGTAATAAACGATAAGTGATAAGAAATGATTAATGGAGAATATAGGATAAGCCCAATCTTTCGTGATCCAACATTTCAATAAACAACCCATTTACTGATATCGAATATAAGGTCTACATCATCAAACTTTATTTAAAATAAACAAAATTGTAGGATAACATGAAAAACTAAATTACTAGCAATTATTTATTGTTAAAAATATGTAACTCCATGCAACATACATTATGTAATTCAATACGAGAAAGTAAAATGATATTTAGCTCCACGCAACATACATCTGACTGCAATGCAATACAAGAAAGTAAACCAACTAACCTAACAGAAAAACCAACACAATCACACACACTCAAACAAACAATGTTTAAGATAGTTGCACCAATGTTTTTGTTATCAAGATGCAATTCCCATTTGTTCGTGGAATTTAGGTGTCTCTACAACGAGAAATATGAAAAATGAAATTTATCATCTTGTTAATTGGATTTTGTATATGGATTGTATGCATTTGAATCTCAAAATAGGCTAACATATCGTGTGTATGAGTAAACAAGCTAGAAAACAAATATTGATATGTACTAAGCGTTGATAGAAAGAGTGTGTTTATCTTATCAAGTGTGCATTGTCAAAACTAGTAGTGTAAAAGGGTAAATTGCAAAATTTAAGTATTTACATTTCTCCCCTTTAAGTATGAAATGAAAATTACATTCTTAAAGGAAAAGATACCTGAGTGTGTAGACACACTTTGTATTTTCTTAGATTTTATTTTACAGTTGTCTCGTTGTGCTTGGAGTTTGCATGTTCCATGATGAAACCTGCAACACAAAGTGTAGTCAATGTCCATGATAAAAAATTGAACTTTAACTCAACTAAAAAGTGTAATATGTAAAACTTGCATTTGGATAAAGTAAAAATAAAGAGACGACAAAATGTGGAAGCAATACACCTATTTATTTTGTATAAGGAGAATCTCTCGTGTTTTTCTTGAGCTTGGATATTTGGATAGTTTAACATGCTAAAGGATTAGGGGTGATCAATCAACAATTGTTCTAAGGATAAGCTGGAGTGTTAGGTGCATGCAACCTAGAATGGAGTGATGAAGAAAGAGAGAAGAAGAATAAGGTACCAAATCACCCTTCTAAGGAATAAGACTATGTATCGAATTCATTCAGCAACTCTGATATCTTCCCTTTTAATGTAAGAGGTAAGGAAAGACTGCGCTGTGAAGAACTCGGTTGTTTTGATACTTTTTGTAACCCCACGGACCACACCACTCCAAATGGATCTAGGCCCAGTTTTGTAAATAAAGACACAAATTATAAAAGTGAATTGGTGCCTCTATGCCCTTCCCATGTGCCTCACAAATTAATAGAATTTTTAATGTATTTAAATTTAGATGGAGAAAGGAGGTCCATGCCCCTAAAACCCTTACAAATTATATTGAAACTAGGTGTCACGATGAAGAAAGGAGTGAATTACTTCATGCCCCATGTTTTGATTTGAAATGAACCAAATGAATATGAAATTGTGCAAGAAATATTTCTTGAAGTGTAAAATATGATCCTTCCGAGAAAGTTGGTGTAACTTCCCCGAGAAAAACCATGTGAGATGGTTAGCAAATTCCATATGGTCCTGACCAAATTATACGTTTCTAACCTTGTGCAATATTTATTTAATTTCTATATATTATCTTTTTTGAGTACTTGCAACATGTTTTTACTTGTGTATGAACCCAAAAAAATTGTTATGTTTGTTGAAGATGTAGAATATACCGAATGAGCGCCCCCTCTTTTAAGGTGCATGTGAAAAACCATTTGAATGCACAGCTCAAAATAATATATGTGTAAACATGTCTAATAATGTTGATAAACTATATAAGATTGTAAAATGTTGAAGATGTGGCCACCATGAAGAACCAATACCTATGAAAAAGGTTTTTGGATGGTAAAAACCATGGCATGCGACAATAACAACAATTAAAACACGTGTGACTGTAGTAAACAATTGTAATTGTAGTAATAAGGCATGTATAAGAATACAAGTGCACTAATAAAGTAAAATTTCAATCGAGACAAAAGTATGCAATCAATTTCACACAAAAGACATATGTTGCAAACATGGGACACCCACTATGTCACAAGATAGTCAAGGCCATTGGGCCTGCAAACAATTTTGTCACAAAATAAGCAAGCCACTCAAGCCACAAACAAGGAGACAAACTATTAACTATAGACACAAAATCTATGCACTTGGGTACATTTTTAGGTCCTAGAACATACTAATATATACATGATTCCTAAGCAAGAAAACTAGTGGTTGACAACATCTTTTGGGCCTTTTCATTTTGTCTCTTATATTTTTATTGACCTTACACACCTTACAACCTGTCGCTACTTTTTGATTTATCTTTTATGGCCTCGGACACTAGCACCCATTTAGGAAAGAAGTACCCTGTGCACTCCCGACCCTCTTTGCCTTCCTCTTACTCTTTTAGTTCTCTTTTACTTTTGGGTCATATTTTACAAAAAAATTCGGCCTTTTAGTTTTTAATTATGAAATTCAAACAAGGGAATCATATATACATAGTTATAGCTCTCAAATAAAGGGGCCAAACACTAAGCATTACCTATCATCACCTAAGCTTGCATTCAAAGGCACAAGAGCACTTCAAAGGAATTCATCTAGCATACTCACACAAGGGACAAGGGCTACATCACTCTGCATACACATCATAGGAGGGGGAAGTTCATTTTATTCCATCACACACATTCTATACATTTCTACATTCTAGATCTATCCCGCTATCACCGTGCAACTTGCAAAAGGGCAACCTAGGACATCATTATACACACATTCACGGTAACTACATGGAGTCTCGAAATGTAGTGCATTTCTTAGTACTAAGTTCACTCTTCGATTGATAATCAAGGTCGATCTGAATCCCCATTCTACATATTCTTTATTAGGTTTGATGTGGTTGTGGGAATGTGTAGCTAGTTATTTACTTTGCATATTACAGTACGACCGACGACATTGGAATGAATCTAGAACTACAAGATAGGATTAACAATGAATCTCTTCCAACCTAAAAAGGATCATAACCTAAGAATCTCGACTAGTAACACTAGTGCCCATATCAATAACTAGTTCCCGGTGCTCCTCTGTCCTCCCATGGGCACATCTCTCGAGTTCCGAGAACCTCTAGTGAGTCTTGATGACACTCTCCACAACTGCTCCACAGGTCCTCAACCTGTGCCACTTCGGATCACTCTGAAATCAACTAAGTCATATGTCTCTCTCACTTTCTTAGGGTTTCATATGTATATGCTTATTACTTTCGTCTTACTATAGTTTATCATCCGAATATCATTAGTTACATTAGTTACTCTAAAATTAAGATATAATTCAATTTAAATTAAATCACTAACAATCATGTATAACAAAAGAGAATGTTAACATGTGATGAGTCAAAATGATAAATGGCACGTGAAGTGAGAAGTGTCAATGTAAAGACACATGTGTTAATCCTATTAGCCCAAAAATAACAAGTACACAATGTATGTACTAAAGCATAATGAGGAAGTAAATTGTAACTATAATGAAACAATAACACTGTATTTATGGGGGTATTCCCCCAATATAAGAATGTAAGGAACTGTATGTACCCAAAAATGTAGGTACTGTACTGCTGGAAAGAGGTTACGGAAACCCCAATGATGATTTAGGTCTCTTCGTAAGGTGTTCGAGAATCCAAAAATCTCGCCAAGTATATGTTTGCATCCCAAATGCTTTATCCAAGCTCCGTGTGCTTTGTTATGTCCTCTGCCCCCTTTTTCTTTGCATTTTGGTCTTAAGTGATAGGACCGCAGCCTTCGCTCAGGCGGTGGTCCGTGATCGCCGCCAGGATAGGGCCGGCCTCTAACAGCGCCACCCGCACAAGGCGGTGGTCACAGTGTGCATTTTCCAGAATGTTCCGACGATCACGTCAAACGTAAAATTTAACTTTCACCTACATTCTTCAACCACTTTGGCTTGCATTTATGTTTTGGCTACCTAGTAAATAGTGTTTTCCCTTTGTTTATAGTAAAAGAGATCAATTCAAGTTACCCTATGGTAAATCCAAATGCTATAAATAGCCAACTTGTTTTCAAACAAATGGCCCCTCTCCTTTTGTGTTTGATTATTCAGTTTGTTTGAAGTTCTTGCATGAGTTTCAATAGTTTCATATTTTGCATGAATTATCAGTCTCTCATTTCTATTTTAGAGATCATTTGATCTTCTTGCTTTCATCTTACTTCATTGTTGTCCCATACAATCAGTTTAGAATAAGGTAGTTTCTTTTTTAGATTAGAATCCATTTAGAGTTGCAGGTTTTGTTTTGTCACAAAAGATAGATTCTAGAATTCTCAGCATATTTGCATTGTATCCCATGATAAATCCTGCTAGGAATTACATATTCAAGCTCTGTTCACTTGCACTATCCCTCTCTTACTTGCATTGTATTTAGTTTATATCCAAAGTTGCCTTTGTTTGAGTATCTTCTGCTGCTGACACTATCACATACACACTTTTTTGGATTCACGAGAACACGAAGGAACGAGGAGATCACACTGAGGGGACAAGTCACGACACAACTAGATTTACCACTGTTCTATAAACTCCAAGTTTGAGCTATCAAATTTCTAGTTACAATATATCAAATAGAGTAGTAAATTATTTCATTTCAATTAAATCTCAGCTTTCGCTTATTGCAAGGAATTTGTGGGGAATGATAGTTTCTAAGAAACTATGATTCATTCCTCACTTCTGAGGTAGGATCGGAAGTCTTTCGATTAAACTAGTTAGTTATTTAAATATTTAGGATAAATTCACAATTGCATAGGCAAATAGCTATACCAGGCTACCTTGCTTGTTTTGATTATGTTATTAGATTAATTGTCCATTTTCTAAATATATTAGAATAGCTACTCTTTTAATTTCATTAAAATACTTCATCGAAAATACAAAAATAAAATACTTCATCGAATATAGTTTCTCTTTTAATGCATAATATAGATATATATTTCATAATTAGTTTATTCATTTCAGTTAAAAGTTGAACCATCTTTGCATGACAATCACGGGACCTAGAGAGCCCAGAGATTACATTTTTGAACCAGTGGTACCTCAACCAAATCTCTCCACAACACTAGCTGATATAGATCAAGACCTTAGAATTCAGGTTTTTCAAATGACAATAAACCTACAAGCAATTAGTGAACAATTGAGAGAGTTGAATATTGAAGACGACAAGGCATACACATTTTGGTCAAATCAACCCAACTACAGACTACCTTGATAGGATATCCGCATGACCATACAAGAACTCGAAAGAGAACAAATATTTGGTTGTGATCCTTTAGTTCCACAACCCAACGTAGGAGACCTCCTCATCAACATAGATATTGGCTTACGTATTCAAGTTGCCAGAACACCTGTAAGGTATTCTGAGAAAATCATACAACTTCTAGTTCTAAACATAGAAGCTGAAAAATCTTATGACTATTGGATAGTCGGAAGGAGAGATTGACTCCTCATATGACCATAGGAGGTCCGCCACAACCACAAACTTACGGTTGTGATCCACAGGTCCCACAACCCAATGGGCCTACTGATCAATCAGACATTGACATTGGTTTACACACACTAATATTTAGATCCTCACCACTTCTGCCAGACATCATTACACAATTCTCTGTATTAAACATAGCAGCCAATCAAGCTAGGGATTTCGGACTAGACCAGAGAATCATCCATAAAACTCCGTGAGGATCCACTACACCTCTCATCACCATTTTCATGACCTTGTCTAGAAATATACACGAAGCACCTACAGGTCATTTTCCACGTATCCAACAGCCAATAAATAGGATCTCGGTCAGAGCTCGACATTGATTGGAGCCTCCGAGCAGCTATTATATCCAAACGATCCATTACACCAATTCAAGTTAGGAGGGCCTTCTTTTCCTTAGATTCACAGATTCCATTATTGTGTGTTGAGGATATAAGATTGCCCAACTAGTTTGTCTATATCCACATATATTCCATTCTCACCGGTTGTCTCGGCACGACCTCGAGAGGTCGGGTACAAAGAAGAGTTGCTTGTAGATTCTCATGCTCGCATGTCACTTTTCTATCGTACGGGAACCATGGTAACTCCTATTATCATGCATCAATATATGTATCCTACATCAAGCTAATTATACCTTAAGCACGAATGTATGTGTGTAAAGAATAAAAGAGATATGTTATCTATCACACCAATGTGACAAATAATATGTATAATGCAAAGAGATAACAATGTAAAATAAGTACACAAGTCATAATTTTGGATTTTTATAAATATTTTAATGGTTTTATATTTTACAACTATGTCAATATTTTTTTATTTTAAAATTCTTATCTATGTACAAAATAATTGGATAGTACAAGAGTAACCCAAAGATAACCTAGTGAAGAGGCGAAGTAGCCATCAAAGAGAAGAGACGCGTGGGCATCATTTGTGCCAAATAATGTGACTTAAGTGCATGTGGTGTCATGGTAGTGATGTGTTCCCAAGAAGACCTGAGAGGAGAACTGGGTGAAGTATCCCCATGACTAGTGTGTGAAGTATAAGATTTACATGGAGGGATAGAAGAGTGAGTAATGATAGACATACCATGTGCACTTGAATGTCATGAACAACTAGAGAGATAACATGTGTGCTAGAGGACCTAAGTAATATCCTATGAGAAGCTAAGCCACTAGAGATAATGTGTAGACAGAAGGCCTATCATGAGACTTTAGTGGTCTAGAACCACTAAAGATAGATCATAAAACCAAGGACCTATGATGAAAACTATGAGGACATGAACGATATAGATAGTATGTATAACCAAATAATTATAAGGATACCTAGGAGGGATAAAATACTAGAGATACCATGTTAGGAGACCTAGGAGGATTAAAGCTTCCAAAGATAGTATGTGCAACCAAATAAGACCTATCAAGATACTAGAAGAAGGGCTGAACCTTAGTAGAAGAAATGTATGAAGCCAAAGACCTATCCATTAATGCAGCGGGAATAGAGATAGAAAGCTGGTAGCGTAGAATGACTAGGAGCTAGGAGAAAATTCCTCAAAGGAATACCTTGAATGGTGACAAAGCTGCTGATTGTGAATAAATTTATAAAATTTGTGAATAACCAATGAAATGGCCATATGAGAATGCAACCAAGGGAGACCTAAGCATAATTCATAGGAGTAAATAGTAGAAACAACCAAGAATGATACTTGTGTAGTAAGAGAGCCAACTATGATAGGAGAATGATGTGTCAATATCGAGGATTAAAATAAAATGAAAGCCACATTAAATGGGATAAGATGTTCATTCGGTCACCTTTTCCATCATAGATAGGAATTTTATGAGTAATGAAACCAAGAGGTATAGGATAAAAAGCCACTTCAAGTGTAAGTGGGTTGTGAAGCAACTAAGTATAATCCATAGCATGAGAAGTAGACACACCTTGTTGTAATTTTAAGATTTGAGCTTGTAATGTATGAATAAGGGTTTTAAGAACACATGTTCTAGATGAATACATATGTGAACCATTATGATTATATATAAGATGTGTATTAACAATAGTGGTTGTAGGCATAAGCATAAATACATTTGAAATATTAGGTTCCCCAAAGGATGTAGTCACCACAAATTTCATAATAGTATATGACTCTTTGTTAGATAATGAAGCATGTTTAAGTTGATATGTCACAACATATATAAGAATATCAATATTGGTTGGATTTTCTTATAAGATATGTGTAAGTTGTTGTGCTTCATCCATAAGAAGGTCATGGTCATGATTGTTATATTATTGGAGCCCTCACCTTGTACATGATCAACATTAATAGTGAGAAAAACATTGGTAAAAATATCAGAAGTAGAATAAGAGCCAATGGTAGGAACCATTGTGCCAAGGTGTATGCAAACATAAGGGGAATACTATTGTATAGTAGTGAGATATCAAGAACCTCTAGGTTGAAGGAAAATATTATAAAAGAGCTAAGGATTGAGCATGATGAGAAATAGAAAACCAAATACTACACCAATGACGAAGAACAAGAACATAAAAATCCCTAGGAGACTAGGGCTTAAAAGAAGGAGCAAGATACATTTTGGGTTCACAAAAATGTTTACACCCTTTTAAATTGAGCAATATAATTTTTTAATGAATTAAGTACATTAAGGTTGTAAGGATAGATCAAGGTTATTCTGATTAATTAACTTCCAACATTAATAATACAATATCAAAATAATTCATTCAATGCTTACATGATATGTTACAAACTTTAAAACACAATAAAATGAGTGAAATTATCCAATTACGGATGATTTTGGGAAGTTCTAAGTGTGTATCTGCTAGAATTGAGAGATCTAAACTTGATGATCCTTTTTTCCGGAAGTTGACCTAAGGCAAGACCATACAACTCTGTCATGAATGTGCAGTATGGTATTAGACTTTTTGGTTTTACGGCTTTCAACTTTCTAGAGTGTTGTCTACACAGGAATGTATTTTCTATGAAACCCTATTGTCCCAAGTCAAGTTGTGAATCCCCATAACATTCTAAATGAGATATCAAACATTAACAATGGGTGAGAGGCATTGCAAAATAAACATTAGTTCCATTGTGGGCACCCTGGTGCATCATTGACATCGACACTACTTAGAAGATACCTCAAATGCAAGTCATTCTCTAATTAACATGTGATATCTAAATGGATACTGACTATGAATTGGAAAGTTCTTTAATAATACTTGAGTTGAGTTTGGATCTTGCTAAAATACTTGGAGAAAGGATGTTTGATTGCCTCTAAATTAGATGAGATGACTTCTTGACACGATATTATGTGTTAGACCTATAGTGATTGTTTCCCTAATGATTGTACATGATATTTTGTGAGGTTTAGGGAGCCTTGGGTTCCTTATGCAAGAGTAGGAAGTAGGTGCATCAATGTAATGCCATGTGATTTCGGGTGTCTAAATGAGAGAGTCTATACTTTCTTATATAGAGTTTTGAAGGTAAATTATTAGAGAAAGGCCAATCCAAAGGGAGCAAAGGACCCAACAAAGAATATGAAATTGAAAGCAAATATGGAGGATATGTCAATTCAAAACTATACAAGTCGATTAAAATGAAATAGCAACTCCTGACCAAATTGGACGATTTTGCATAGAGATGAGAAACATGAAAATTGAAGTTTTCATCTTTTCAATTGGAGTTTTTTTATGGGCTTTATGCATTTGAATCTCATAATTTATTGAAATATCAGTGTGTATGAATGATAAATTTAGACAAGAGACCTTAGGATGTACTAAGTGAGGATAGAAAGAGTGTGTTTATCTTAGCAAGAGTGTATTTTCAAAAATAGTGTCAATGGGTAACTTGGATAATTCGAGTGTTCACAATTATCCTTGTATAATGTAGACACAAAATCATGCACTTTAGACATTATTTAGTCCCAATCTTATACTACTATTCATATGGTTTTTGAGTGAAGAAATTACTAATTAACCCTCGTCTCTTGGTCATTTTTATTTACTTTTTGTCATAATTCTTGACCTTCACCACACATATGCCCAATCTATTTTTGACACTTTCTGTCATTTTAGCCTTGGTAGGGCACCCGAGAGCAATCTTAGGCGCTCGTCGGTGCCACAGTTCCGGATTGGGGCGCATTGATCCTTTTTACACTTTCCCACCACTTTTTGGGCACTTTCTAGCCATTTGAGCTTCTTATCTTTTTGGTGGTCGAGCCTTTTGGGGTTAATTACGAAATTAGAACAAGATAACCATATAAATATAAAGTTATGAGACCATAATGAGGGACCAAGCACTAGTCACTACTATCATCCACCTAGGGTTGCATTCATCAAAGGCATTTGGAGATCATTTGCATTCACTTAGCTCCATCACAAGGGACAAGGTTGGTTAATATGCATCACACAAGCATAAGAGGGGATTCTATTCTATTCCATCCACCATTTTACTACATTTTTACATCTAGTTATAGCTCACTACTTCACAAAGTGTGACTAAAACAAGAGAACCTAGGGCACATTATTCACACACATACCAAAACTACATTTGGGTTTGAAATGTAGTGAAATGCTCAGTTAGTAAGCCCATTATTGTAGGCGGTGAGGTCGACTAACCTATTCATATGTATTCTTTTTTTTAGGGTTTTGATACTTCTTGGTCTTTTGCAAGTCTTTTATTCATCTTGGATTATTAATGACACCTATCACGGTCAGCAATGAAATTGATGCTACTCTGAGATAGTGAAAGTTTCATATCACTTACAGAACCTATCAAACTCGGTTCAGAACTTTTCACACAGACCGAGTAACGCATTCTATAGACCGGGGCATCCACAGGTGCCCCAGTCCCTCTCTAGGCGCTCTAGTCCACTCAGATAGCTATGATCCTTCCTTTGCGGGGCCTTTGTATAGTTGTTCCTACTTCTTATTTCTTGATCACTTACGCGACACGGTCCAGGTGAGATCCTCTAATCAGATGAGTCACTTCCTTACTCTTCTTACATATTAGGGTTTTCATTTTCATTAGTTTAGTTTACTTGTGTCATTTTCCATATTTATTTACTACATTTATTTATTGTATTTACATGTTGTTCTAGATTAGATTAACTATTATAATTCCACATTTTTAGTTAATCATTTTGGTGAACCCGACCACTTTCATGTTTAGGATCCTCATTTTTCCTCTATCATGGCTCCCAAGGTTTCTCAAGTTTCTTTATCTGATTTACTTAAGAGATATCCCAATTTCCATGTTGTTTTGTAAAAATACCTAGACACCAAGTATTATGATGACAATACGCCACCACACGAAATAAGTCCTATGCTTGCTTGTCTATTTAATGACCCTAGTGATCCTCCATCTAATCAACCCCTATTGGACTCAATTCAAGATTTACATTCTTTGTTTCAAGACAAGTTTACGGCTATGGAATCCATAATCACATCTCTCAAATCTGAAATCCAACAACTTAAGGACACTTCTCAAGCTCATGTTTGTTCTCCCTCTACATCTCATCTTCAATCTATGTCCACTACATGTCATATAGTTGAACCCCAGGTCATGCCATTTCAGAGCCTCTCATATTTGAGTGTAATACTAAGCAACATGACATTCTTATTTGCATTTATTAGTTTTCATTGATCACTTTAACACCTACTCATTAATATCCTCCTTATCGGCTAACAAAGTATCACGATCGTCCATATTTCCATTATCATTGAATCAATGGACATAATGAAAATGATTGTTATGCTTTACAACGTAGAGTAAAACATCTTGAGCATCAAGGGTTTATCTCATTCACTTCCCAAATGTCATGTTACATCATCCTCTCTAATTGCTACATCCACATGGGCTCCTAAGTCTATCCCCTTTGTGCCTTCTTCAGTTAGTCAAGAGCCACCTAAGCAACCACTACGGTATCACCAAGTCAACCTCTCAAAATTAGTTCACCACCTCCTCCTATCTCGTCCTCTACAACATTACCAAATCAAAACAAGTCATCACTTAAGTTTTCTCTAAATCATGTCCTCTTACTAAGTCATCTATTGTATTACCAATTCAAAATAAGAAACCTCCTCTTAAGGATGATCTCACTCCTCCTTCATCAAAGGTATCTACAACATCATCAAGCCATGCTCAGTAACCACCTCCTAAAGTTAAGATTTTATTCCAACATCTCATTATAGACCTTACCTATGTTGATGATTGGGGCCTAAATGAAGCTTACTATGGTGATGAACCATATGATGGTCACACTCCTCTATCACCTCTACATCCCATCACTTTTGTTAAGGTAAATACTCCTTACATTGATCCACTTAGTGTCTTTTGACTAGCCTTCCATCGCTCACACACTTGGGGGCATAGTATTCCCACTCCCTTCTAACATCCTTACATAGTACTACATCACACTCTTAACATCTACGCATCCATCATCTTTTCATAGTCATACACCAATCTTGCATAGGTATACTCATCTACGATCTAGCATCATCATCACCCGATGACACACTCTTGTGCTTCGGTTCACACTTGACTATTGAGGGCTTACACATGAACCCCACACACTATACTATAGACACCACACATTGCATTTCACATCTTACATCATACATTCTACATTTAGTCCATATCATTTCAATTTTTGTATATTTATACATCATACATCATACTAGTCTTCATCATACTCATCTAGCATTGTATCCTACATACTATACAATCTTAGGCACACTACACATATTACATTCAATATTATACACTACATACTCATCACATGATTGTTTATCATCCTCATTACATATACTACACCATCTTCTATGCGTTGCACTCACTACCCTACATACTATGGCTTGCTGTTGTCGAGGGTTTACAAATCAAATGGACCTTACATTCATCATGCATTTATCATTTGACCTTTCATCATGTGACATTTCTAGGATAGTGACACACGCTATAGGCTAAATTGTCACCTACTCTATTCCTCTTGTAGTGGTATAATCTTTAGGCTACATCACCACTCCCTACTATTCATCTTATAGTGATACACGCTTTAGGATAAATCATCACTCATACATTCATTTTGTCTAATATATGCTTAGGCTATAAGGTTCACGCACATCTCTTATATATGTCACATATCATCATCACTACGCATACATACACATCACAACGTGCTAGACACAATACATTATTTGACCATTTCTGATGACACACTCTCATTTATGGTTCATTCTTGATTGTTGAGGGGGAAAACCAAATGAACCTCACTACATACATTTCCATTCACTCGGGGGGCACATGGATCCTACCATCCATCTTGCATTCCATTTCATCCATCCATGAAGATCACTTGCATATTATGGTTTCTTTTACTCTTGCTTACTTTTACTTATTCATGGTTGCTTTATACACATGCTATTAGATTACTTGTATTTAATTTATCTACATCATCCACAGATGCACGCGTTTTCATGTATTTTTCTAGTTGTGATTGCAGATATAAGTCTCTTTGCGCACAACTGAGATGCTTGCCTTTTATCCTTCCTACATGACTTTGGTCATTGGGGGCATCCACATTTGTCTCTTGAGGTGCTATTATTGTTTCCTTTCATACTTAGCACTTCACATTACTTGGTTATACACGCTTTTGACATACTAGTTATCTTTCTAACATGCTAATGGGTGCTTCATGTGCAACATTTGTTATGTAAGGATATTTACTTCCATACTTTTTTGTTACATTGTTTATCTATTGTTTGCTCTTGTTTGGGGTCCTTGCCCTATGTTTGGTGTGCACACTTATTTGTTGTTTGCAACCATGTAAGCCTTAGGTGTCTTGCAACATCGTGAGTAATTTCCCATGTTTGCATCCCACTTTATTACACATGCTAGTTATATTACTTGTATGTCATTTATCTACATCATCCACACATGCATGTTCATGTCTTTTTCTAGTTGTGTTCACACATACAAGTCTCTTACACGCAACGCAGATGCTTGCCTTCTACCTATGCTACACTAGTCACTGGGGGCATCCACATTCGTCTCTCATGGGTGTTATTGTTTCATTTTGAACTTAGCACTTTACATTACTTAGTTATAAAACTTTTGACATACTACGTATCTTTCTAATATGCTAACAGGTGCTTCATATGCATCATTTTTATGCAAGGATATTTGCTTCCATACTTGTTTGTTACATTTTCTGATATTGTTTTATTTTATATGCGGTCCTTGCCCTATGTTTGGTGTGCACACTTTTTTGTATGTATACGACCATGATGGCCTTGCGTGTCTTATGACATCGTGAGTGATGTCCCATGTTTGCAGCTCATTTTGTGCAGCTTATTTTTCCTTGCATTTTTACATTACTATTTTTCTTGGTAGCTTTTACATTGTTTGCATAGATTACACATTGCTTTATACATGCATGTTTGTTTGTACTAACACTTGTCTTCGGCTACCCTATTATTTATGTGTGCCTTGGTTTCTACCAAGTGCATTCCCTTTCCCCTGCAGGGTAGAGTTTCAGAGTTCATGTGGTTCATCCTCTTTTGGGGCCATATTCTCCTTTCAACAACGTCACATGGGAACCCAAAGAGAGGGGAATTATTTGGGGTTTTACATACTACACATCACATCTACACTGGTTTAATTCAGTGCACTTTCTACCCTTGGCATTGTGGGTTACATACAACTAGTCAATTTAGACCATTCTATGAACCTTATACACAATGATTTTACAAGACATGGTAGTCCTTAGCATTCTGGGAAGCAGTTAAAGGTTGGAGGATACAAGGGAATTCCTCCTATACTTCTTCATTTAATAGCGTTGGATCACCTAAAAATAGGATGTACATAGATCTCTTCACACACATTTAGGGAAGCGATTACTGTGTTAGAGGATAAAACAGATTCCTCCTTACACTTCTTCGACTATGGCGTCGGATCGCCCAAAACCCAAGAAATGATATCGTCTTTCTACACTCTTTCTCTTGATATGGATCAGTGCACATGTTCCATTTTTCATTTTCATATTTTACATTCACATGCTTTCACATATATACAAGTGTCTTTTACCTTACATTTTTACACATACATACATACATATTTGACTACTTGATTGTTTTCTCCCTACAGTCCATCCATATGGGAAGCAAGTAATCAAATGGGGAAAAAACAATAGCTAATAAACAACATTTCACGGAAACACACACCATACTAACCATGCAGGTACATTACACACATCGGAAACTACACACACATTTCTACCCTAGGTTCACTCTCATCACTCTTTTGTGCATTTTAATCTTTAGTTTCTATGCTCCATCATCTTTTTGTCATTCCATGTTTTTTCTAGTCCTTCAGCATGTTTCTACATCACTCTACATGGATTATCATGTACGCATCTCTATCAACTTTATGTTACCAAGCTTTCTGATCACCAACATAAAGTGGGGGAAAATGTAGACAAAAGATCATGCATTTTAAAAATTATATAGTCACGAGTCTTATACTACTATTCATATGGTTTTTGAGTGAAGAAAGTACTAATTAACCCCGTCTCTTGGTCATTTTTATTAACTTTTTGTCATAATTCGTGACCCTCACCACACATATGCCCAGTCTATTTTTGACACTTTCCATCATTTTAGCCCTTGGCCCGGGCGTCAGAGCTAGTACTAGGGCACTCGTTAGTGCCCTAGTTCCAATGGGGTGCCTCGATCTTTTTTTTACACTATCCCGCCACTTTAGAGCCATTTCAACTTATTATATTTTTGGTGGTCGGCATTTTTAGTGGTTAATTATGAAATTAGAACAAGAGAACCATATATATATATATATAAAGTTATGAGACCATAACGAGGGACCAAGCACTAGTCACTACTATCATCCACTTATGGTTGCATTCATTAAAGGCATTTGGAGATCATTTGCATTCACTTAGCTCCATCACAAGGGACAAGGATGGTTAATTTACATCACACAAACA
Organism: Taxus wallichiana var. yunnanensis; assembly: GCA_018340775.1. Lineage (NCBI taxonomy): Eukaryota > Viridiplantae > Streptophyta > Pinopsida > Cupressales > Taxaceae > Taxus > Taxus wallichiana. The sequence continues at coordinate 237,607,875 of CM031238.1, read as the reverse complement.
TAGGAGAGGATTCTATTATATTTCATCCACCATTTTTCTACATTTTTACATCTAGTTATAACTCGCTACTTCACAAAGTGTGACTAACATAAGAGCACCTAGGGCACATGATTCACACACCCACCATAACTACATTTGGGCCTAAAATGTAGTGCAACACCCATTTATTAAGTGCACTATTGTGGCGTAGTTGAGGTTAGCCCGAACTATTCATATCCATTCTTCTTCTTTTAGGGTTTGATACTTCTTTCCGGTCTTTTATAGATCTTTTATTAATCTTGGATTATTAGCGACACTTGACGCAGTTTAGCGAACTTGATGTGAGCCCAGGATAGTGAAGGTTTCAAATCACTTACGTAACCTATATGAAACTCATTTCTAGACCTTTCACATGGACCAAGGCACTCATTCTATGACCATGGCACCGCAGCACCCCAACCCCCTCTTTAGGTGCTCCAATCCACCTGAGATAGCTTTGATCCTTCCTTTGTGGGGCCTCTCCATAGTCGCTCATGTTTCTTGTTTTTCAGTCACCTTTACAACACATTCCAAATGAGATCCTCTAATCAAATGAGTCACTTCATTACTCTTATTGCATATTATTGTTTTCATTTTCATTAGTTTAGTTTGTTTGTGTTATTTTCCATAGTCACTTACTGCATTTATTTCTATTGTATTTACATGTTGTTATAGATTAGATTAACTATTATAATTCCACATTTTAAGTTAATCATATGACAAATTTCTTTGAAACTTAGCTATAGAAGGTGTGAGAGCTTTATTTACATGTTTGATCATGTTTATGTGAGGGGATTAATCTCGTAAGCCTTAACCATTTGACATCGGTCTTCAAATGTGTGTAGTTAGAAAACACAACATTCTTCTTAAGTTTTGGAAGTAGATTATATATGATGAGCTCGGATGGATCCTTGTTTGTTCTCTTATTAGTGGGGATAAAATATAATCGTGCACATTAGATGTAGATACTTAAGATACTCAAGGAGCACAAAGGGTCATAATTCTAAAGGATACTAACCTTAACCCTAAGATAGTTACTGATTATTCAAGGCCTATACCTAAAGTTTAGAGAGGTATCCTACTAGGATTCAAAATATAGATGGATCGAAAGGTAGATAAAACCAAGGGAAATAACATAACTAAGGCAAAGCAATAGACTAAGGAAAACACACATCTACTCTAATTTATATAAGTGAATGATTAACCATCGAAAAAATGTAAATAGTAGACAAATAAGAGTTAGAGATACTTATATGTGGTGTGACCGTTGATACATTTATCCTCCCCAAAGCCAAAAACACTTAAAGATAATTGTTAGGGATGGAAAATGGAAATCTCAATAAGAATACCTCCAGTCCTAGCTCACTATGGCCACCCAAATTCAAAAGGGAAAGCTCCAAAACCTCAAGTCTAACATTTATATGTGAATATGTGCACAAATGTCCTATGTGTAAATAAGATACGATTATTTGATATTAAAATGACAAAACAAGATGAGTATGTATAGGTGTCTATTGAATATGCAGACGTGATTGAAAGTGGTCAATCACGGTGACCACAGGAAAAATAAATCCCAACATGATCAACCATGGTCGATTGTGTTTATAAATCTAAGTTCAATAGTGCAAAACAATGAGGAATGGAGGTTGTAGACATAATGGAGATATGACAAAGGTTGAGGATGACTAGAAACAATAGGAAGACTATGAATGATTGTGAACAAGTGGACATAATGATGGTAATATGCGAATAAGAGAGGAAACAAAGTGAGGATAAGGTAACTATGGTATAAAGGACAAACACAACGATGTCTCTCCAAATGTTGTGGTCTATCCCATGTGACCAATTCCAATTACCCCCAATCTCGATAGGCCCCTCGAGGTATTTAATCAAAAGGATAATGTATTTGTAACCCCTACATAAGATAAAATGTTAGCAAGTGTAAAAATGAGGTGTATACATTTACCCCAATCGAAAATCAACGCATGTCACAATAATAAACACATGATATGTGTAAATTAAATCGCTTTATACATGCATGCTTGTTTGTACTAACACTTGTCTTTGGCTAGCCTCTTGTTTATGTGTGCCTTGGTTTCTACCAAGTGCATTCCATTTTCCGTAGGGTAGAGTTTGAGTTCACATGGTTGGTCCTCTTTTTGGGCCACATTCTCCTATCAACAACGTTGCATGCGCTCCCAAAGAGGGAGGAATTATTTGGGGTTTTACATACTACACATCGTATCTACACTATTTTAGTTTAGTGTACTTTCTACCCTTGTCATTGTGGGTTACTTACAACGAGTGGGTTCAGACAAGTTTACGAACCTCGTACATAATGGATTTTATAGGACATGGTAGTCCTTAAAATTCTGGGAAGCAGTTAAAGGTTGGAGGATATAGGGGAATTCCTTTCTATACTTCTTCTGCCGGTGCCATCGGATCACCCAAAAACCAAGATGTATAGAGATCTCTTCACACACATTCAGGGAAGCAGTTATAGGTTAGAGGATACAACAGAATTCCTCCCTACACTTCTTTGGCCTATGGTGTCGGATCGCCCAAAAAACCTAGGACATGATATCCTCTTTCTACACTCTTTCTCTCAACATGGATTAGGTGCACATGTTCCATTTTTCATTTACGTACTTTACATTTACATGCTTTCACATATATATACACGTGTCTTTATATTGCGTTTTTACACATACATACATACATATTTGACTAGTTGATCGTTTTCTCCTTGTAGGTCCGGTCGTATGGGAAACAAGCAGTCAAATGAGGGCAACAAAAATAGTAACAACATCAATAATAACATTTTGCGGTAGCACACACCATACTAACCATGTAGGTACATTACACACATCGAAAACTACACACATGTTTCCGCCTGAGTTCACTCTCATCAATTTTTGTGCATTTTCATATTTAGTTTCTATGTTCCATTATATTTTTTCATTCCACTCTTTGCCTAGTCCTTCAACGTGTTTCTACATCACTCTATATGGATTATCATGTACGCATCTCTATCAAATTTATGTTAAGAGATTTATTCTCACCAACATAAAGTGGGCATGCACTTTAGACATTATTTATTCATGGTCTTATACTATTATTCATATGTTTTTGAGTGAAGAAAGTATTAATTAACACACGTCTCTTAGTCATTTTTATTTAGTTTAATGTCATGATTCCCAGACCCTCACCACACATATGCCTAATCTGTTTTTGACACTTTCAGTCATTTTATCCTTGGTGGGGTCTTTCGTTGGCGCCCTTCTCCTATTTGAAAGCGCGCTCATCATTTTTACACTTTCCCGCCATACTTTTTGGGAACTTTCTATCCATTTGACTTCTTATGTTTTTGGTGGTCGAGCATTTTTAGGGTTAATTACGAAATTAGAACAAGAGAACCATATAAATATAAATTTATGAGACCATAATGTGTGACCAAGCACTGAACACTACTTATCATCCATCTATGGTTGCATTCATCAAAGGAATTTTGAGATCATTTGCATTCACTTAGCTCCATCACAAGGGACAAGGTGGCTAATCTGCATCTCGCAAGCATAGGAGGGGATTCTATTATATTTCATCCACCATTTTACTACATTTTTACATGTAGTTATAGCTTGTTAATTCAAAAAAATTGTGACTGACTTAGACAAAGAGCATTTAGGGCACATGATTTACACACACACACTAGAACTACATTTGGGTCCGAAATGTAGTTCAACGCTCAATTAGTAAAGCAGCACTATTTGTGGCAACTATGGTCATTTGACCTATTCATATGTATTATTATTTTTTTAGGGTTTTCATATACTTCTTACGGTCTTTTACAGGTCTTATTCATATTGGATTATTAGCGATACGGCTCGATATATGTAACAAACCCGATACGATAGATAGTCAAGGTTTTAGATCACTTACAAAACATGTGAAACTCAATTCTAGACCTTTCACAAGGACCAAGGAACCCATTCTCTGAGACCATGGTGCCCACAGTGCCCCGATCCCTCTCTAGGCATTCCAGTCCACTCAAATAACTCTAATCCTTCCTTTGTGGGGCCTCTCCATAGTTTTTGTACTTCTTGTTTCTCCAGAAACTTCTACGACATGATCCAAATGAGCTCTTCTTATCAACCGAGTCAATTCCTTACTCTTCTTAAATATTAGGGTTTTAATTTTTATTAGTTTAGTTTGCTTGTGTCATTTCTATATTTATATGTTGTTCTAGATTATATTAAGTATTATAATTCCACATTTTTAGTGAATCATATGACAATTTTATTTGAAACTTAGCTATATAGCAGTGTGAGAGCTTTATTTCCATGTCTGATCATGTTAATTGTGAGGAGATTAATCTCGTAAGCCTTAATCATTTGGCATCGGTCTTGAGTGTGTAATTAGAAAACATGACATTCTTCTTAAGTTGTGGAAGTGGATTATATATGATGGGCTAAGATGGATCCTTGTTTGTTCTCTTATTAGTGGGGATCAAATATAATCCTGCACATTAGATGCGGATACTAAAGATAATCAAGGAGCACAAAGGGTCATAATTCTATAGTATACTAACCTTAACCCTAAGATATTTATATTTATTCAAGTCCTATACATATAGTTTAGAGAGGTATCCTGCTAGGATTCAAAACATAGATGGATCGAAAGGTAAATAAAACCAAGGGAAATAAAATAACTAAGACAAAGCAATAGACTAAGGAAACACACATCTACTCTAATTTATATAAGTGAATGATCAACCATCGATAAAGCTCAAATAGTGGACACATAAGAGTTAGAGATACTTATATGTGGCATGATTTGTTGATGCATTTATCTTCCCAAAGACAACAACGCCTAGAGATAATTGTTATGAGTGGAGAAAGGAAATCTCAATAATAATACCTCTAGTCCTAGCTCAATATGGCCACCCAAATGCAAAAGGGAAAGCTCCAAAACCTCAAGTCTAACATTTATATGTGAATATGTGCACAAATGTCCTATGTGTAAATAAGATACAATTATTTGATACTAAAATGAAAAAACAAGATGAGTATATATAAGTGTATCTGTTTGAATATGCTTGGCGTGATTGAAAGTGGTCGATCATGGTGACCATAGGAAAAATAAATCCCGACATGATCGACCATGGTCTGTTTTGTTGATAAATCTAAGGTCAAGTGTAAAACAATGAGGAATGGAGGTTGTAGACATAATGGAGATATGAAAAAGGTTGAGGAGGACTAGAAACAATAGGAAGACTATGAATGATTTCGAACAAATGGAAATAATGATGGTAATATATGAATAAGAGAGGAAACAAAGTGAGAATAAGGTAACTACAATATAAAAGACAACACAACGATGTCTCTCTAAATGTTGTGATCTAGCCCATGTGACCAATTCCAATTACCCCTAATCTAAATAAACCCCTTGAGGTATTTTCTCAAAAGGATGCATTAGTAACCCTTACATAAGAGAAAATGTTAGCAAGTGTAAAAATGAGGTGTATACATATACCCCATTTGAAAATCAATGCGCGTGACAATAATAAACACATGATATGGTCTTCATAAAAAGACCGATCCAATGCGTGAAATCAAAAGTAGATGTTATAAATGAAGTAATAATGTGAGTAAAAGAAATCGATAATGAAATCCACCGAGTGAAATATGCCTACCTCATATTTACCTTTAGGTGTTATTTGACTTTTCTATGTGGGAAAATAGTTGTTGAAAATCTTGAAGAGACGATACTAAAAAGAAACAATATAAGATAATTAATAAAATAAAACATAAAGCACCTAGCTAGTAGACCATGGGAGGGATCATTGGAATGAATAAAAAGCGTGATATATGAGGTTTCTTAGAAAAAATTTATAGATTTTTGTGTAATATATCATGATGATCAGCTCGACACCATAGTTACGGTGTAACTTATGGAATATTTTTAGGGTTTTTCATTTAAAAGACATTAAGGCTTTAAAATTGGGGGAAAACACATCAAAATTAGGAGTAAAAATTCTAGATATAGTAGCAAGAGTAAGGCATTTTTACTTTACTATTTGAGATTGAGAGATTATAAGCTCTAAAAGTTTTATAATATGTGGGATTTTAGTGATGATGGCAAGATTATGAGGATTCAATTGAGATGGATGAGACAAAGCATGTAGTGGTTTGAATCACGAGGTAGGCTTTTTAATTAATTTAGAAAGGGTAACTTGGAGAAAAGTAGAAAATGTGTTTCAAGGTAAATTTAGCTAACAATTTTTCCCCAAATATAGTTGAAATGTAGATTGGTAGATGTTTAGGTGGGTTTGGGAGCATTTCAATTTTTGGAGTCTTTAGTGTTAGGTAGTCAATTAAATGCTACAAATGGTCATGCACCCATAAGTTATACATGATTGGACATGGTAGATCAGTCATACTACAGGGTGGCTAATGGCATTAGGATTTAGTAGTATGGTCGATGGTGTCTGTGTGCAAATGGATGATGTCATAAGGAAGGTGAGAAATTTCTACTTGGACAAAATGTGTTAGCCTACATGGTCAATCTAGTAGGGAAACTAGAAAAATTGTAGAGTGGTTGATTTTGTAGGCGAGCATGGTTGATTGTGTAGACAAAGTGTTGATTTAGAGGTTTGGTGATGTTATTTACGTTCTTTATTATTTTCTTTGACTAAGATATGATGTGTGCTTGTTTTTTTAAAGTTTTGCAAATTTTGTAAAGGATCGACTATGGACATATCTAGATGTTTCTTGGTTCTAGAGTTTTTGAGAGGGATGGTGGTATAGGATTTTGTACATTACATGCCTTGTTTTGGAGGGATTATAGAGATGGTTTGGATCCCATTACATCCAAACATGAGTTAAATTTTATTTCTACATTAATAGTTTAGGTCTAGCACTATCAAGTGGAGGGATACAATTAAAATTTGGAGGCCTCCATTACCTTACAGGATGTTCACGCCATACTTAGGTTGCCCATTCAAGGTGTGAGGATGTTTTGTGATGGCAGAGTAGACCACAATAGAGTGGAATTCTCTAATTGAGGGTATATACCATGATATTTTAGATGGTGTATTGGGTATGACCAACACTTATGTGATGGAGGATCTAGTTGTAGCGGTGATTGGGGACACAATGAGTTCTTTAGGATCGTGGGAAAGGCAACCCATGAGTTAAATAGTACTAGAGTGCATAGGTAGTTGCACGGGAGGAGCTATGATGTCATTGGTGCAAGGTCACCTCTAATCACATGTGACATTGGACGGAGAGCTAACAACAAAGGATTTCATATGCACAAGTAGTAGCCACTCACCAAGTGATAGATGTGGACTATATTTTAGAGTTAGAGGTATGTGTATCGAGAGTAGAGGAGAGGTTATTCTACGATCAATATAGAGCCAAATCACTAGCGTGATCCCTATGTGATACAAGTTAAACATCATTAGAAAATCATCGAGATGATATTTGATTGAGGGAGGAGATGTTTGAAGGATGCGATGTCAATTATACTATATTTTGATAGATATTTTTTGATATGATGATAGATAAACTATTGGGTTGATATCTGTGTGTGTGTGTACACGAAAAATGGGTAAGAAAGAAATTTGAAGTTAAACCATTGTAAAAATCTTTCCAAAGCCAAACTCTCCATATTCAAGAGCTAATCCTAGAATTAAAAAATCCATCCTAATTGTAAAGAAGGATTTTGCAATTAAATTTGTGATTAACCAAATTCTTTTTCTTTGTGATCTTGGAGAGATCTACATCAAAGTGACAATTTTTTCATCTTGTGTGTATCCATATTGAGTTTCTTATGAAATTCAAGGTTAAGATACTTGTATTCAACCAAAACTTCATGAGACTTTCCTTTAATTTGAAATTAAAACTACTTCTTCCTTTTTAAAGAGAAAACCATTATTTTATTTTTTATGACTTTCACTTACATACCTACTTATTTGTAGAAGTGCTCTAGAGCCCATAGGTGGTCTCTTAGTTCTTGGAAATTATTTTCTATTAGAGTTAGGTTATCATCATAAAGTAGATTTTTCACTATATATTTGGCTAGGTGAACTCCTTCCCCTCAAATATGTTAATCCAACATTCGAACTTATTGATGTATAATTTGAATAATGCAGAGGATAGAGGGAATCCTTATTTGATCCATATATCACTCTCGAAGACTTTGAACAACCATGCTTTTGTTTTAATTTTAGATCTAACTTATTCATAAAATATGTGAATTGATGGCCTATAATACTATAAGGCACCTAATTACTCTATTATAGTATGTGTTTTTCTCCTAGGATTCATGTAAAATACTTTCTTGAAGTCTATAAAGCAATACTATGCATCTCCATTTTATCTTAGGTCTTTTCAACTAGATTTCCTAACATGACTCAATGATCGATAATTGAGTATTGGGATTTAAAGCCTACTTGCCCATTTTTGTCTTTCCCTAGTCTTTGTACCAACTCTTAATTGTGCTTTCTCTTATACTCCCAAATAAATTTACAAAGAGAGGATTGGCTTTGTAATAGTTCGATAATATAAAGGATTATTTAGATCTCAATTTTAAACAAAGGTATGGTTAAGAAGGTTGTCCACTCTTATTGTGGGAAGCCATTTTGAATGACTTTATCGAACATTTATTTTATTTGAGGCAATTGGATTTCAAATCCCGTTTTAGATGCTCCGCTTCTAGATTATTTATGTCTTGAGATCCACCCATTGCTAGATTTTTAATCCGTCGTATGATGTCTTCTTTTTGAGAATAGGTGGGTTTGGAGCATTTCAATTTTTGGAGTTTTTAGTGTTAGGTAGTCAATTAAATGCTACAAATGGTCATGCACCCATAAATTATACATGATTGGACATGGTAGATTGGTCTTATCATTTGGGTGGCTAATGACATAAGGATTTAGTAGTATGGTTGATGGCATTTGTATGTAGATGGACGATGTCATAAGGAAGGTGAGAAAATTCTTGCAGACAAAATGTGTTGTGGGATTTTTTTAGTGGCGAATATTCGTAATATGGTGAATATTCCATTTTGTAAAAAAGTGAAAAGGTGATTTTTTTGGCGCGGGTCAATGACATGTTTGCCTAAAAATTAAAGTTTAATTTTTTTAGGGTCGGCTTCGCCTACCTCTTTATAATATCCCCTATATAATCCTATATTATTCAGCCAGGTAGAACACTAGTTGCTAACTCATTCCATGGTAGTATATAACTTGTGAAGCAAAAGATTCCAATACGGGCGACAAGAAGGCTATGTGGATGGGCGATAAGGATCGGTGGACACAACAAGATCTGTGGATAGATGATAAGAAGGATCTGTGGACGAGAGATAAGAAGGATCTATGATCGGGTGACAAGAAGGATCTGCGGATGGGCGACTAGTAGGATCTGTTGACGGGTGACAAGCAGGATCTGCGGACGAGTGACAAGCAGGGTCTGTTGACGGGTGACAATCTGGATTTGTTGACGGGTGACAAGAAAAACCTTTTGACATGTGATAGTAGACAGTGTTGTTGACGTGCCACCAGATTTGTTTGAACTTTGTTGGCGCATGACAGGGAACAATGGCAGCTGCTAGTGATCACAATACCCAACAAGTTACAAAAAAACTCAAAAGTCTCTGTTAAAATATTTTGGAAACTCATTAGTTCAAATACAGCAACCACAGCACCCATAGAGCTCCCACTGAAATCAATCAGAGCACAGACTGTGTGGAAGGTGTTATTGAAGTGGACATGCATTCTACTCAGTGTCAGCCAAATGACACCTATAATGATACCATGCCAGGGCTTGAAGATATTCCAGTAGTGCAGGTAGAACTTGAAGATATTGTGCAACCAGGAGTGCCAAATGTAACTCAAAATTCAAATGCAACTAGTGGTTCATGGAAAAGGAAACTTGATGATCGTGATAATCCGAAAGCTCTGCATGTAAAAGTAAAACTGTGAATACGAAAAAGAATATGTGGATGCTTGGGAGGACATACAAGTTTGACTGGGCTTCAAAATTTCCATTTATTGAACCTGTAGAACCAGCTAATTCTGAAGAAATTTCATCGGAATGTACATGTACAATATGTACGTGGAAATTGGGAAGGCAGCAAAAAATGCAACTGAAGTTGGACACAATTGAAAAACACTGTGGAAAACAATATTTCACTTTAACTGGGGAAGATGGATAGAAAATAAAACACACAGATGGAAAACGAAAAAGAATGCATGTATGTGAAATATGTGGCAAGAATATGAGGCCGATCGTAAAAGACACAGACTTCTCATAGAAAATGGCAGAACGATCACAACGCAAATTGGTAAGATGAATAAATCAAATTTGCATGCTAAACTCATACAATTTTCTACTTTATTCCACATCCTTAAGAAAGGAAGACCGATTTTAGATTTCATTGATTTCAAACCTTTGTATCAATATAATGGAATGCGAATGTTCCCCTCTCACTGGTCAGACAATAGTGCATGGGAAATGGCTAAATGCCTTGCTACGATTGAGAAGGAAGATTTAAAAGAGTGTGTAAAAAATGCAAAGTTCATCTCTTTGTCAATTGATGAAGTGATTATTGTTGACAACACCGCATGGGTATGTATCCATCTTTACACTTTAGAAAATCATATGAGGACTCCATACTGTTGGGTGTTCAGAAAATGGTTGAAAATTGCAATGCAGAAAATCTATATAAACTAGTTATTTCTCTTTTGAAAGAAATTGTTGGCATGACTGCGAATGAAATTGCTATGAAGTTGGTATGCATGGGAGCAGATGGGGCATTAGTCATGCAAGGTCATAGAACTGGGTTGTGTGTTTGATTGCAAACATCAATCACTCCTTATATGCTAGCAATTCATTGTATGGCTCACATAATGAATTTAGCATATAAAATCGTTAGAAAATACGAAAACGTTGCAAAAGTAGAAGACCTTATAAGAGAACTACATGCCTATATCGCAGTAGCCCAAAGCGATTTCTTGAGTTTCAAAAATTTTCCATAGGTATTACAGATGGCAAAAAACTTCTGAAGGATGTTGAGACAAGGTGGATTTCGTTGTATGAGCCTGCATGCAAAGTGCGTGAGGAGTATCCTTCGTTGGTTGGTTTCATGCACAAATATCATCATGAAATTGACAGGGCGAGGGACTTGTTGTTCGTCTAACTGATTTGGAGACATTGCTTACATTGGTAGGCATTCTTCCAATCTTTGCCAGGAGATCAATACATTGATGAAACATGCACAGGGTAGATTAACCTATATTGTTGATTTTATACGGATGAGAAAAATGGTATGTATGAGTCTTGATGCCTTGTACACTTCCCCAGATAGTTTTGATACACCTGTATTTGATAACTGGAAAAATTTATTGGATCTTAACCATCCCAATAACTTTTTGAGATTTAACATCCATGATCACCTCTGTTTCCATGTTAGAGGGAAAGAGATACCCGCACATACGTAAAAAAGTAAAGAGCGTTACATCAACGAGAAAAGAAGAAGTTCTGTGACACGAAATTTGTTTGATTATGTAGTAATTGAAACAAGAATAAAACTAAGAAAAATTGCGAAAATCCTTAGCATCGAAATTAGAGAACGTTTCAGCCAAGACAAAATTCTTGAAGCCATGGGTGTGATGAATCCAAATTTTTGGAATACGTGTTTAGTTGTCTTTGATATTGTAGGTAAGTTTTTAAGAAATACATGGGTACAATATTGGACCATTTCAACAATACATCGAGGTTGAGGGTATTGAAATAAAAGGTACCCAAGGTGGCAAGCACCATACGATAGGGTTCATACACTCACCGTATGACCCAAAATCACAACATGAAGCATTACATATTACACAACTCATATATACGATGAACATAGTACATCACAACATAACATCCATTGCAACATAGCAATGTGGTACACACATTTCTTCAGAACATGGTAAAAACATCATGATACAACTCGTTTCTTTTAACATCAATCTAGTCATACAACACATTGATACACTTACATATCACAATATGTCTGATGTTCCAACACTACGTCATCCACATTAGAATTCTTTTCACACATCACAAACAATAATTCACACGTGAACTCTTCCTAGAATCCACAAGAAGGAGAGAGAATACTCCCATCCCCAAACATATCAACATGATCACAAACACGCACAAGGTGACATACCCATAATGTGCGTTCACTGATATCACAATTACGACAATAATCACATCACGTTTAAAGCACATTACTCTTCCAATATCTACCACCATCATGCAACATCATCATCATCATGCGGTATCATCATGTAACACCACCACCACCATATAACCTCATCATATAACACCAATCCGGCCCATAGGTTCGAGAGCATAAACCTCCGCGCTCGATACCAAAGTGTAACACACCAAAAATACCAACACAAGGACATCACGGTGAAATATAGGATAACTTTTTTTTACCGAACTTTCACGACACATAGCATGATGCAACAAGTCATCACCAAGGATACAACTAACACCGTGAACAACCCGATACTGAGGATGACCATAAAGGCAAGCACGAAAATGTTCACACCTATCAAGGACAATGTACTCTTCTTTTGACAAGACAACATGGAAGTCAATCCACATGACACACTCACACAGGGCATCCCATGAGGAATTTCTTGTTAAATTTTCTTGTTTACTAAAGTGTCTCTTAATTCTTAACTTACATTCTTATAAAATTTCATGTAATGATTCACACAATTCTTTTCACAAGGGAGAACTTCTTTATTTTCAACGGTTGACTAAATAGCTTAAGGCCAAGCTTTCTAAACTGGGATCATCAATTTGATGTCCAAATCTTTCTTATTCATTTGATTTTAGAACATTTTCCATTTCTTACAAGGTTAATTAATCTTACTCAAGCCACTAACACATGTTCCACACCTCTGTTGCACAGGTGAAGGCATAAGTTCCGATTGAGTGGAAATACCGCTTAGGGTTCATAACAATAACCTTCTTGTTTAAGGATCAAATTTTGACCTTGCTTAAGAAATATCACCATGAATTAAGGCATGGGTTAACAGAACAGGACAACAAAATTTAGCTTCAGGGTCACATTGTTTACTATCAGTCTTTTATTGAGGTTAAGGGTTTATCAAGATTGGTTAAATGTTCCATCTAGACTTTACTTCATTAAGTTTGACAAAGTAGAACATTTCAAATGATAGAGAGAGATTTAAGGTTTAAATGATCAATTTCCCTCCTACTTATTAAATCCTATCATCTTCTAAAATCTAACCATTGCTTTCACTATGAGGTCATTTAAAATTTCACCATAAAAGGATAATGTTTATTAGCTTGGCTTGAATAAATAAAATAATAATAAGTTACCATATTTCGTTACAGAAGATAGTTTCCTCTTGATTGTTCCAGGTCTCAAAGGTTATCACGTAGATCACATCTACATACATATTCCTATATATAAATTTTTAGTTTAACTTTTATCAGGATTATCCAGCTCACTTTATAGTGCTTACAAACTCATTGCTACTAAGCCTTAGGAGGATTTACAACTCAACATTTTAACTCAAGAGCAAAGTTTAACAGTACTCGTTTGCGGAACCAAAACAAGGTTATATTAATTCATTCCAACATGATGCACAAATCAAAGGAACATACCATCTCTATGGAACCATGACTAGGGAGCAAGAGAGTAACAACATGGGACACGCCCCGCTACTATACTAAGGGTTAAAGTTCACTAGAATATCCCATAACCAAGTGGTGATCAAATTTCATCTTTCACATGATAACCAAACAAGCCAAAGTTTCAACAGTACAACAACAATACTCTACTGATACATTTACTAGGCATCGACCCTTCTTCTAAAATGTCCAAAGGCCCTTTCCAAATTTTATAACATAATACACATCCGTCAAAGGAACGTCATAACCAAGATTGATGCAATAATCTACAAGTCTTTCCATCATCTAACCACGTAAGCCATCTCGCAACAATTAATAAAGAGTCGGTTCATGAGAACCGAGCAAGACAAGACTATACATAGCAACAATAAGCTACTAGCTAACAATACCATGAAAGGAAACATTCTATTTCAGGAAATGGATCAAAGTACTAATCTCCAACAACCTTTTGAAACAAGATATAATTTTCAACATATCAATTAAGAAGAAAACCATAAGTTTTAGTTATGCGAAATACCTCTAAAACTACAAAGTTTGACAACCAAAACGCAAGACTATGAAATTTAAATGATTAGACACAAGAGTTGAGAGTCTTAGGATTTCCATCATATAATCCCGTAGATTACGTGTTTGAAATCTAAAGTGTAACCCATCAATCCACATTCTCAAGGTGAAGTCAAAAGGTAAAACCAGACCGATCTTAGGTGGCCAAAAGAATATAGTTTTGGAATCGTTCAGCAGGGCCATAGGCCTAATAGGCTAGAAATGAACAACGAGGGTAAAACAAAGTTCCATCATGTAAAAAAAAGGTTTAAAGGATGAAAAACTTATATTCAAACCCACAACCATTATATCCTAGGTAATAAGTGACTTCATACCTAATAAGGAGGAGTGGAAAGGAAGAAGAATGTCCGGAATAGGTATTGCCCTAACACTTACCTCACCGAACATAACCAGGGGTCGGATTAGCGACAAGCCTCATTAATACCCAAGTTGAGTAGGCAATCTAGTATTCTAAACACATCCTTTCAATTTTCGTAATACTTATATTTATAACCCTCCCGCTTTCTAGAGGAACATAGCCATGAATCTAGACTTGGTTGAAATTTTCCGACGTCAACTCGGTTTCTAATATCATAAACGATGTATACAAAGGAAAAGGTCTCTCAACTCTCCTTAATTTACATCTCATCACTAATTTTATGGTAACCTATGCAGAGATTAAACACATAATATACCATTGAAGATAGATATCCTCCAATAACGAACTTCTATAACTATGTAATTACAATTATTACATTCGACACAAAAACAAACTATTCCATAGCTTCTTTTCCCTTTTGACAACAAAATATATTCACGACCTTCCATCACAATCATTCTAAATTTGCAATGAAAGGTCACTCATCAAGAAGGAAGTACAAAACAAGTTTGACTAAATTAAGGAACTTCATGTTACCTTAAGCAGTTGATGAAAACCTTAACTTTCACGAACCGTGAAAGATATTACCTACTCCATCAAGGCATTATGTCTATACATGATTAAATCGATCACACAAGGAATCATCAACATGCCATATCTTAACACCATAAAGGTCATTAATTTTATCAAATTTTACTCATAGAAAGAGTAGAATCAAAATGGGGTTCTATCAATAATTTATTCCCTTCTATCAACCCAGGACATATTTTCGGCCCAAAACTTCCTTCTTAACAAGCATATATATTGAACTTCTAATTTCCAAAAGCCCTAATAATTTGCACAATACACGAAGTGCATAATCACGCTTATCATATAAAAATAATAATAATAATTTAACTGTATGTTTTCCTCTAGGGCAACAACATAACAGGAAACCAATACTAGTCAACGCTGCAACGTTCTAGGGGCGATTACATACCCAGGTTCACAAAAGAAACAACGACATATTTTTGCAGAAGGAAGTAACTTTAAAATTATATATTATATATATATTTCATATGATCAATCAAAGCATACACTGAGAACCTTTGTTTGTTTTATATATATATATGGGTTGATTACGTCAACAAGAACAACCAATGAGGCAAATCCGTAATAACAAAGCTGGTTAACCATGCTCGAACGCAAATCCACAAAATCACAGATTTAAACCAATTTCTAGAAAGAAAAAGTTTCATTTCAAGAGGTTATTAGATACTAGCATATTATGTATATGGTTAGTCTATCTTGCCTGTTTTAACGCATCCACCAGTCGTGTACATCCAGCAAGGACTGCTACAGCCACACGCCCTTCGCTTTATCCTCTGTTCCACTGGTCTTTTCTTGCAATATACCACACCAGGATTCCCTTTTGAAGGCACGACTAGAAGGATGCAATAGGTGGCTGTCCAAACACTAGATTGCTTCCATGCATAGACTTTGTTGCCTGCAACTACAAGCTCTACATACCACATATCTGACATCATCTGCCACAGAACAAAACCCCCTGTCTCGGCATCCTTGGAAGGATTCTTAGTCTTTGTTATTTGGTGGCTGTCTCATACTCTGAAGTTAGCATCTTCACTCGACCCATTGCATAAGAATTCCAAAACGAGCTCTCTATCCTCGCTCCTGATGCTGCTATGTACTGCTGTAAAATATACTATGCAGAGGATGCTTCCTTAAATCTTCTTATTCATGTGCTTCTCTAGGATCAGGCTCCAAATTCAGGGGATGTGAACTCGAATAAAACAAATACCATGTCGTTAATGAAAGCTAAGTGATTGCACTTGATCCGTATATGTTGAAATGTCCCCTGATGCAACCCAACATTCCAGACATGCACAGCTTGGATAAAAGACCAAACCCCTCATAGAATGCAAGCCTGCAACCGGAGGATGAGCAGGTCGTAGAAACAAGAAAAGACGTGCACACCAGTCCTCTCCTTCTTCACGGACACACTTGAATCTTCCCGTCTCAGGCATAGCTAAAAACCAACTTCGAACACAGAAACACTAACCGAAGGGCCTACACGCATGGGCATCGCTGTAGCAGATAATGTTAACATCTTCTTCCACCATTCAGGACCAGAACAACTACAAATACATTTCTGCCTCTCTGATAACACAGTATACTTCTTTCCAAACGTGCTGCAGGATGACTTTGGCAGCTTTGTCATGTTCATGGCGGCCTGTCGTATGAAGCAACTGTTCCCTGCTTTGAGAGACCTGTTTCATCTTCTGACCGGCGCCATTAATTCTCGGCCACCCAACTGGGCAAAACTTGGAGAGCTTTACCAGAAATGCATGACACGGGACTCAGAAAGGTAGTACAGAACCACAAATGCAAGGAAGAACAATCTGCAACCCGAGTTTAGATTCACTATAAAATCCACAATCAACCCTCTCCACATACATTTAAGGGAAGCTTAGATCAATCGTTAAAAAAGAACCACTGGTAACACTCTCACTGTCACATAGTCAAATTTGACAGACAAATCTTGAAGGAGGATCCCGAATCCGAGGATGCATTGATACTGAACAGATAACAACAAAGTTGGACAACCCGCTTGGTGGAGGCGCTCAAAAAGGCTTCTACTACAGCTGCAAGATCTTGCAACAACTGATCACGACTGTGGTCGCGTGCAACCAGAACATCAGGAACAACACCACGGCTCCCTGGCTCACCCTGCAGCAGCTGTTGCACATACTCTCTCTGGAGGCCGCTGGTTTTCTGAGATAAGTTTACCTCGACCCTGTAGCTGCTGCAAACAGCCAAACCTTCCTCACGGCACTTTCCTAGGAGGATTTCAGTTCAACGCTTCACGGAAGCGCACATTTGCAGGTCAACTGGTGAATCCACGACAAGAACACACCTCGCAGCATTCAAGAAGGTGGATGCAACACGCCTGCTCCACTAGCATCAAGTCAAATTTGTCTGCGTCCAGTGCATTGAATGAGAGGATCAAAACAAAGATTTTGGTGAAGAAAAAAATAGGCCTCCACCGACTCCATCTTTCCCACACAAAGACAGACATGACAGTCTTAAAATTTGGCAGGTTGGGTGGTTGGGGGGGGAGGCCAAGGTGGCAGAAAGGAAGCCCATGCCCAGCGGGGCATTACATACACACACACACATACATACATACGAGATAACACTTTTGTAATGATGTCATGTGTTTTAAATTTTGTATCTCGATTAATGATTGTTTTGATGATTGTAAAATTTCTTATCTATGTACAAATGTATGAACGCTTATGCTAAGAAAATGGGACAGGTAAAATATTTTAAAATGACGGTAATAGATTAGGTAACATGTGTTGAAATATTAGGAATAAATTGAAAGGCCAACATAAAAAATGAGATAAAACCCAAGCGGGATTAGGTGATAGAGACTATCAAAGTATTCAGTTATGAGACAATAGTCGTAGAGAGCCAAGTGGGAAGGATAAACCGAAGTTGAATTAAAAATAAAAATTAATTGCCAAAGTATCAAGAAGGAGATCCTGGCCATAAAGACCCAAGTGGGATGGAAAGTAGAGATATGAGAAAAACTAAGTGAATAACTAGAATGACATGTGAAATATTGACATGCATCAATTATAATGTTGGTTACTTGGTGCAAAATTTTATGTCAAGTATGAATCATATATTCTTGTAAGTTATCATGATTGGTGTTAATACCACGATGGGCTTTAGATCATGTAAAACTAGAGAATCACCAATCCATTTAGGGGTTTGCATGATAACTTCACGGTGGATATCATTAAGGGAAGGATGAGGGGAAGTGGGAGTAGATTTCAAGCTAGAAGATGGCATAGAAGAAGGTTGTTGTGATGGGGAGGAATGGGCCCTTCCCTTAGGAACACGAGGTTAAATTTCCTAAACTCGCCACTTGTAGTTGATAGCCTAACAAGTGTCAACAATATGAGAATGAAAGTTGTGATGAGAGCAATAAAGTGTTGTAGAAGAAGAGGGTCATGTGGGTTTCCTTTATTGATCTCGTCTAACACCATCTTTTAGATTATTCATATGTCTTGAATAGGCTTTACGATTTGGAACATCATGCTCGAAGCATCATGCCATGTGCAGTATGGTTCAACCTTAGGTAGGTAGAGAACCATAATGGCAACAATATAAGGAGGTGACCTCATAGAAGGTATGTCAATAATGATATTAGAAGGAGGAAAATGAGGTGATATCATAAGAATTGCGGTGGGAAGATAGCTAACTAGGGATGTAATTTGTGGCTCAAGCACAGGTCACAAATCAAAGTAGTATCATCCATTAGATCATCTTCCTCAAGATCAAAATTAGAATACGCATTTGGTGAGGATACGTCAATAGTGTTGATCTTAAGATTTAAATTAGATTGCGATGATTCTTGTACCAGAAGGATCTCCACATTCTATACTTGGTCATAACTTGCTAAGAAAGGGACATCTAGGTATAACTATCATTATATTAACATCAATAAAACATGAATAAATGATAGTTTTAGGTTAGACAAGATGCTTGATGAAGGATTCGAGTGTAAGTAATAGTGATACGAACTTGATCGCCGACCTTCTAAGGAGAGCGAGGTCATAATACATGAGCTAATTAAATAAAATTAGATAAAATTGGAAGTGTTAATCTTAAGGTTGAATTTATTGGGCTCGCTCATTTTACAAGTCGAGAAGGTGAAGAGTACTACCCATACCTTAGGATGACCACTATGGCCATAAAAGGAGTCGATAGGATAGTTAAAACATTGATATTCATGAAATGGAATAATATGAAGCTCTTTGATGGTAGAAATATTGAATTTCCCGCATCATTGGAAGAGGTTAAAGTTCCAAGGATTAATATCACCTTTTACTTTATAGATAGTTCCTAAACGTATATTAAATTTAATATATTGGCGGCGGATGCCATGACTTTGCACATGTAATGGGTCTATAATCAACCTAGGAGGATGTTATAAGACAATGGGAAGTTCGAAAAGCTCCGGTTTTGAAAAAGTTACAATTTTGAAAAGTTGAATTTTAAACAGTTTTAATTTTGAAAAGTTAAAAAGTCTGTAATTTTGAAAAGTCAAAATTTTTAAACATTTAGAATTTTTAAACGGATGTAATTTTCAAAGAGTTTCAATTTTCAAAATTTTGAAAAGTTGCAATTTTTACAAATTTTTAATTTTAAAAAGTTCCAATTCATAAAAAGTTACTTGTAAAAAGTCAAAAAAAAAAATTAAGTTTTAATTTTGTAAAATTTGTGATTTCAAAAAAATCAAATGTGTAAAAAGATAAAATTTTGAAAAAAATTGTAATTTTGATAAAGTTGAATTTTTGAAAAAAATAATTGAAAATTTACAATTTTAAAAAAGTTTAACTTTTGAAAAAGTTGTAATTTTGAAAAGCGTTGCAATTTTTAAAAACTTGCTGATTTTAAAAAAGTTGACATTTTGAAAATGTTGGAAATTTGAAAATAGTATAATTTTGAGAAAGTTTAAATTTTGAAAAAGATTCTGACTTTGAAAAGTTTTTGATTGAAAAGCATATCCATATAATAATGATGAAATGTACAATGCTAATCATACAAAATCGGGTGGAAAAGATCACACCCCATATGCAGAGCAAAAGTAGCCATAAAAAGGCTACGAGTGGCACAAATTACATAATCATATTAAGATAAGCTTATCAATAAAAAAAGTCAGAGCAAAATTTGCAGAAACCAAGCCAGGCATGGAGCTAGGCGGTGGTGGCGAACATGGAGGTAGGAGGCGATTGTGGGGGCTCTTCGGACGGTCACCCCACCCACCAGGAGGGTTGGCGGGGTGTCAGAAATCGGCATCCAGCCGTCAGTCTGTGGTTGCTCCTCCTCAGTGCCCCGCTGGTTGGGCGAGATGGCTAAGGAGAGCCGAGGGAACTTGGATTGATCAGGCGCCTGCCACCCAGAACCGCCACCGCCAGCCGGCCAAACACCCCTGGTGCGGGAGGAGCCCAAGAAGGAGGTGGAGAAGGACCCTGCCGAGGAGGAGGCACTCTGCCGCCCACAAGCCGGACCCCGATCAAAATTGTGTCGCCCACGGGAATGGGAGGCGGCGATGAGGAGAGTCGGCCAGGGAGAACACGGCAGAACATGGCGGCAAGAGGGCACTTCCTAGTGATCCAGCAAGGTCTGCAGTGTTCCACCTCAATGCGGACTTTCTCCGCTTGAACTTGGATCTGAAGCGAGACATTGGAAATAACAACCAGTTTGTTAGAAATAATAAAAGTTCTATCCACTGTCTCTTTGTTAAAAATAGCTGAATTTCTAGTTTTCCATATGTGATATAAAATAGTAGCCCGAAAAGAATGCCAAATGTTGAAAAATTTTGCAGGAACAAAGGCTGGGTCCCCCAGCAGAACCATTTTCCACGTAAAGAACGTGGGCAGAAAAGGTTGAAAAAGGGTATGAATCCAAGCGCCAAGCAGACTGAGCGTGGGGGCAGAACCAAAAAAGATGAAGAAGAGTTTCAATGTGGTTGCAAAAAGGGAAGCACAGTGGAGGAGCTCCCATAAGAATGAGGCGTTTTCCCACAGGAAGCCCTTGGTGGAGGATACACCAAAGGAAGTGAGCAACTTTGGGCTCTATAGGAATGGCCCAGACAACCTGAAAGCGTTGTTTCCAACCAAAACAGGTGGAATGCAAGCTCCAACGAGAATTGAGCTTATTGAGAGGGAGCTGCTTCTGAGTAAGAAGCTTGTAGCCCACTCGAGGTTTGTAATTTCTGAAGGGGGTGGCAGCGGGCCAATGCCAGTCAAACCACCACGGGCGCTGCGTATGAATACCAATTTTATGCAAATAATCACCAGGTATGAGCTCTTGTATTAGAGAAATGGCTTGTTTATCATTGTCATGAAGAGCAAATTTAGCTTTCAGGCTGATCCATGGAAGCCAATCCCTAGTGGTAGGATAGAAAAGGTCCTGAATAAACTTAACCCCTTTTCTGAAAAGACGCATACCCTTAAACTGCACTGAAAGAGCAAGCGGTTTCTCCTGATGTTGAAGAACTGGGTTCCACCATAAGCTGAGAGAGTTGAGAGAGAGCCCATTTCGGAAACCATCACCCTACCAAAGCAGGTGGGGTTTGAGGAGCTCCCAGGCTTTCCAAATACTTTTAGCCACAAAAGAACCACCAATTTTAATAGGAACAGGGCAAAGCAATAAAGAATAGTAGTTCAAACCCTGCCATGCCTTCCGATTAAGAGGAGACCCTTGAGATATACAATGCCTGAGCAGAATTTTCCAAGATTCCTCACCTTCAAGGCTGCGAAGAATCCATTTGGCGGTAAGAGCAACCCCTTGCAATTGTATGTTGATAAGGCCAAGACCGCCGGTGTTTTTGGGCGTACAACAAACATCCCAAGCAACCCTGTGAAAACCATGGTTCCCTTCAGAGTTGGCCCAAAGAAATTCATGCAATTTTTTTCCAACCGATGGTAAGTGACCTTAGAAGTAGCCCAACGGGGAGGAATAGTATACATGAGTGGCAGCGAGAACCTTGGAACAAACTTGAAATTTTCCAGCAAGAGACAAATGTTTGGTGAGCCAAAAGGAGATTTTTTTTTCAACTCGTTGAATCACATAATCCCAAAGGTCAGCAGGGGAGGCCATGAAGGCAAAGGGGATGCCAAGAAATTTAAACTGAATGCCAGGTTCAATCCAGAGCCATTGAAATCCCTCTAACCAAGGAGGTTTGGGACCCACTGCCTGCCTGTAACATTGAGTCTTTTTCCATTGAATGGCAGAACTCAAGCAAGACAAAAGGTGTCAAGACATTGCATAGCATTAGAAACAGAAGCCTCAGACTCAGCCAGGGTGAGAAAAGAATCATCAGTGAAATGACCATTAATCAGCTGCTGAGGAGAAGAAGGCAGATGAATGCCTTGGACTAAACCAAAGCATGAGCATCTTTAGCAAGCAAATAGCTGAGACCTTCAAAGAGCAATAACATATAGAGAGAGGAGCAAGAGGGCAACCTTATCGGATGGAATGATGAAGAGAAAACCGCGCAGATTGTTGACCATTGATAGTAATACAGGCACCAGCATCTTGGAAGAGCATATTAACAGAGTGGATGAGCGAGGTCCAAGCCAATAGCCTGAAGCATGGCAAGAATGAAAGGCCACTCAACTCTATCATAGGCTTTCTCAAAGTCAATTTTGACAAACAGAGCCGGTGAGAAGTCTGGCACGCATATTCCATGCCCTCCCAAACTGCAATAATGTTGTCCAAGATATATCTATTTTTAATAAAGCCGGTTTGCTCACTCCTAATGATCAAAGGTAATAGGTTTGTAAGCCTGTTAGCAAGAGCTTTGGCAATAATCTTGTATGAGACATTGAGCAGAGTGATTGGCCACTTGGTTGGTGATAAGTTCTGGATCACCAGTCTTAGGTATGAATTTGATGTTACCTTGGTTGATCAGAGCTCCCAGAGTGTTGGAGGACATAGCTTCCAGATAGACCTGGTAGAGATCCGGACCAACAGTGGGCCACAAAGCCTGGTAGAACTCACAGGGAAAACCATCAACCCTGGGGCTTTATCAGAAGCCATCTGAAGAGCAGCTTCCTTCAAATCATCAAGCGTGAGAGGCCGATCACAGGCAACACGTTGACTTTCAGAAAGCTTACAGGGAACAACCTCAATACATTGGAGGAGAGCAAGCATCACGATCCGAGGAGTAGCGGTGGTAAGCAGGCAAACACAGCGTGGTAGTGATGCACAAAATCTTGCAGAATGTCAGGTAAAAGGGTAAGCCTTTGATTACCTTCCTTGATTGCTTTGATTTTGGTAAGAGTTTGATTAGATTTAAGAGAAGCAAAAAACTCTTTAGTAACTCTATTACCGATTCTGAGCCAGTGAAGTCTTGCACAAACTTGAGCTCCTCTGGCCTTATAATGCTCTTCAAGCTACATTTTATGCTTCCAATGAGCAGCCTGCACTTGAATGTGGGTGTTAAAGGGAGACAGAGTAAGCTCTTGAATAGCTCTCGAGTATTCAATATGAGAGGCTTCATGAGCATTTTTCGTAGAAAAAAGCACTGTTTCCCATAAAGTCAAAGAAAAGTGGTGTGAGTAATGGCATGAGACCACCAATCAATCCAGCCAATCCCATCAACCGGTCTTGGATCAAGATTCCAGATACGTATGATATAATCCAAAGTCTTAGGATGAGAAAGATGAGACGTATTCAAATAGAACTGAGTGGATTTGGGCTTGGGACACTGAAAGTTCCATTGGAGCCCAAAGAAAATAGGCTTATGGTCAGAGACCAAAGCAGTATCCACTACTAAGACCGGGAGGGTGTGAAATATCAAAAGAGAACCATTGTTGTTCTGAAAGCAGAGCTCTGTCAAGGCATTTATACACTCTATCATCGCCAGCTCGAAAGTTAGACCATGTGAACCACGGAGTGGCAGAATTTGAGTGCTTGCGGTGGTTGGGATCAAATAAACAGAGCTTATTGCGCAAGTAAAACCAAGCTTCACGCTCCCCAGCACACCAACGCATAGGAAGCCTGCCCAATTTATCTGCGGGAGATTCCACCATGTTGAAATCACCACAAAGAAGCTAGGTAGCAGAAGGCAAGTGATCAGCCAGCCACCGCCAAAAGGAAGAGCGCTCCGAGGCATCATTGGAAGCATAAATGTTTGCCAGCCCAAGAATATGACCATCAAAATCAAAAAGGGTCCACACCACCCGATGGGTGGGGTCAGAACCCCACGATATGATATTGGAGGTGAGGTCAGGACTTAAAAGAGTGACAACACCACCTTGACCATTGTCATGCGCTGACATCTGGCAGAGAACCAGGCCAGATGGTACGCATAGCAAAAGAAAGATGGAAGCCAGTGATTTTGACTTCCTACAAACACAAAACCTGAAACTTTTTAAAATACTTACAACTGTCTCTGACAAGATATCTATGAGTCAGATTAGTGAGCCCCCTGACATTCCATGAGTAAACAATCATGGAGAACTATCAAGGTGCATGGTTTCCTCCTCGAGGCTGGATAATGCTCCAAAACGGTTAGAAAAAGCAACTTGCCGTGTATTCCCATGCAAATAGTCTCCAAGCTCAAACTGTCGGCGAGGTCTCTGTGAAAATTCCTCATCAGAAGGAGGGGAGGGACTTCGTGAACGGCGTAGGGCTGATTTTCTCTCTGGAGTAACAGTCGAACCATTGAGCAGTGTTATCCATGAGGCCAAGAGGGTTCGAGAAATCGAGGGTGTGAAGCAGTACCGATGGGTGGGAACTGATGACAATAGAACTTGCGGCATCTAGGAGATGGCAGATGAGGGTTTGGGAAGGGTCGCAGTGGACGATTTCACAGGAGCAGAAGTGGAGGCATTCACCGGTTTATAAGTGGCAGCTTGGGGTTTATTGCGAGCTGAAGGTTTACGGCCAGTGACGGTGGTCCATCCATCAGAAGGGGGGGTGTTGGATTTAGGGTCGATCGGGGGCTTTTCAGAACAACCAAAGAGTTTTGTTGCATGAGGGGACAATCCTTGATCATATGATCGGCGGATTGGCACCGAAAAGTAGTGTTGGGCAAGTTAATATAAAGCACCTTCTGTGTAAAGTGAGTATCCCCCACCTGGATGTCAAGGGTATCCTTAAGGTCCTTTGAGAGATCAATTTCCACACAAACTCGTTTCTGGGGTCGAGCTGAGTAAAATTTGGGTTGTTCATGGCAGATGAGACGACCCAAGGGTTTGACAAGCTGGTCAATAAATCCCCATAGAGGCAATGACAGACCTAGAAATTCAATCCAAACAGGAATCTTGAGTTTGGCTTGCTCGGAGACTTGAAAGTCCCGAGTCCAGTGGGAGAATACCACAAGGGTGTTACGAATAAACCAGGGACCATGGTTGATGACAGCTTTGCAATGCTCAGCATTAGCAAAGCGAAATAGAAAAAAACCCTTGGTCATATTCTGAACGCCTTCAACTTTGATGTCGTGGGGTTGCCAATGGTTGTGAATCCATTGACGGAGGATGCCTTCCGGGGGAACTCGGCCCACGAAGTAAGCAACAAGAGAAAAAGATTCAAACCAGTTGCATGCTTTGTCAAACGCAGGTAAATCAAGCACAATATCGGGGGAAGGAGTATCAGAATCCTTACCTCATCAAATACCTTCAAAATAAATTTCCTCACTCTTTTGGCGTCATTGTTGTCCAGAGCTCCGTGTTAAGACCAACATCAAAAGATGCATGGCACGAGGAGGTGGTCATTATATATACCGCCCAAGGGGCGGAAGGCAATCAATACAAAATTAGTGCGAGATATTCCCACCGGATTAGAAGATCGGTGGTGTGACACTATGGCGGCGACGCCAAGCCGAGCATTCAACAAGTGCTTGTGAAAATCGCAAAGCCTAAGAAAACCCTAACCCCAAGTTCTAATTTTTTCACAACTTTGAAAAGTTTAATTTTTGAAAAGGTAGAAATTTTGAGAAATTTGAATTTTTTAAAAGTTCAAGTTTTAAAAAGTCACAATTTTGAAAATTTTAATATTTGAATTGCGAGATAGTCAAATTTTTTTAAATTTTGTAATTTTGAAAAAATTGGAATTTAAATAAAAGGTTGAAATTTTGAAAAAGTTAAAATTTTAAAAAAATGAACTTTGAAAGGGTTGAAGTTTTGAAAAAGTTACAATTTTGAAGTATTTGTAATGTTGAGAAGATTCTGATTTTTAAAAGTTTTGCTTTTTAAAATTTGTAATTTTGAAAAAATTGAAGTTTTGAAAAAACTAAAGTTTGGAAAATTTGCAATTTTGAAAAAGTTAATGTTTTGAAAATTTAGAAGTTTGAAAAATTTGTAATTTTGACAAAGTTGTAATTCTAAAAAAATTGTAATTTTACAAGGTTACAATTTTTAGAAGTTATAATTTTGAAATTTGACAAGGTTGAAGTTTTGAAAATGTCACAATTTTAAAAAGTTGCAGTAATTTTAGAAAACTTAAATTTTTAAAAGATACATTTTTAAAAAGTTGATTTTTAAAAAAGTTACAATTTGAATAGTTGCGAATTTTAAAAAGGTTATAATTTTAAAAAGGTTTTGATATTTAAAAGGTTCTGATTTTTAAAAGATCAACTTTTGAAAAAATGTGATTTTGTGAAGGTTCGATTTTGAAAAACTAGCGATTTTGAAATTTAGTTGTAATTTTTAAAATTTGAAAGTTTTGGAAAATTGATATTTTTAAAAGTTATTGTTATCCATATTCCACCCCGGGTAGAATATGGGATCGCCATGACCCGTAGAGAGAAAGAATCTAAGAAACCACGTTCGAGATCCTACGGACGAGAAGCGAAAGACCCCGAGAAATGGAGTGGCGGAAGCTGAGAGAGAAGAAACGACCCTATGCGGGAAAAAATGACTCTATCAAGTTGTTTCATGCCTTAAAACTATTTTACAAAGCTACAGGTATACTCAACAATGAAATTACAGGGGCAGAGAGAAAGGGTAGTACCGCAGAGAGGCCAAGAGTAAGAAAGGAAAAAAAAAAACAATAGGGATTCAAAGTTTTCGGGCCGAAAACAGTTTGGGAAAGAGTCTAAAATTGACTAAGTATGGAGAAGCAAGCGGAGAGAGCCACGTGTCCTAACGCGCTCCTCCAAAGATGAATCCAAAAGGAGAGGGGCTCAAACAAGCGTCGCATCTCCACGTGTCCCAAGTCAAAACGGAGGAAGGGTCAAATGGTCAAACAGGCGGTTCTCAAAAAAATTGGCTAAGTATAATATGCGAGCGGAGAATGCCAAGTGTCAACACTCGCGCATTTCAAGAGTTGGCCCAAAGGCGGAGACCCAAACGAGCGTGAGCTTGCCACGTAGCCTAGACTCCCAAAAGATAAGAGGAACCATTGAAAAGTCCACAAACCTGCGAAAGCCTACAAGTGTTAACTCGACGCTCCTCCAAAGGCAAATCTTGAATCAGGCTTTCAAGCAAGCGTGAGGCCACCACATGTCCAGTCTCTAAGGTGGGGCAAGTCGGTTGAATTGTCAATGCATAGCCCGTGGCCGTGAAAGGCCGCCAAGTGTCCAAACGGCGTTGATCCAAGGATTGAATAGATAAAGGGTTTTCAAACGAGCGCCAGACTGCGTGTCCCAATCCAAAGCGGGCTATCGGGAGGAAAATTGGATTTCACCCCTTATTATTCTAAAAGGAGTAAAAGTTGCAAAATGGCCCGCGACTCCACCAAGAGGAAAAGTCAGCGTTTGAGCCGAGTCAAACCAAAGCGGGGAGTTAGAGGAAAAAGTGAAAATTTCCCTCTTGTAAAAAGGCCTGTGAAAAAGATTAGAGTGCACCTCCCAGCCCAACCAAAGGGTGCCACGTGTCCAAGTGGAGCAGCGGGGCCGTGGGAATTTTCTGGATTTTGTGATTTTTGTGAAAATCGGAAAAGATAAATTATGAGCCGCAAACCTGATTTTTCCCTAACTCATTGCCATGTGTCCCATATGAAAGAGGGGCCCGTTTTCAAACTAGTTTTCCGCCCATTTATGCACGGACTCGATCACGAACTTTGAAGGGCATATCTTTCAACTCAGGGCTCGAAATATTGCAAATCTAACACCGTTGGAAAGATCTCGACCTCGCCTATGCCATGGAGGTCTGAAACTTTAATTTTTGGGAGGTTAGGTGGGAGAAAAATGGAGAAATGACTTCAGGCCTTCAATGCAGGATCTCTTTCTTCCAACTACTAGATTGGATTTGATCTGCTCCGTCATTTCCTCTTTTTTCAAGGCACTTTGAAGGTGGTTCGATACAAGAAAAGGGTAGATTTTTGGGAGAGATTTCATGGGAGTCATTAAAATGGGTGGTTGAGCTTGGAGTGTTTTTCCCACTTCTCTCCCTTTCTCCCATTTGTATCGATCTATAAATACAAGCTCGGGACTCATTGTAAAGGGTTGGACATTCTCTTGTCTTTTGCAGGCTCCCCTTTCCTTCTAGCAAAGGACTCGTGGAGTTCAGACCTTCCATTAAACCGATATACACTTTCTCACCTCTTGGTCGTTTATTAATGTATTGTATCAATCTACAGAGCAATAAAACATGTTTTGTGATCGATTCTAGATCCTTTCCTATCTTCTTTTCTCTCATCTGGTCTTTCATTATTAATCTGGTTATCTGTGCTCAATTATTGTATGCATTTTATTCGGTTTGTGTCTATCAGTAAAACAAGTGTCCATCATTCCTTTGGTGCATCACCTCATAGCTTAGCTTTTGTTTTAATTTTTGTATTCCTTCTATCCCTGTTTCCTTGGTAAAGTTTAGATTAGGATTAAGAACAGACCCTCTGCAAGTTTCTACGTATGCACCTAAATAGAGGAATAGGAACCAGCCTTTAATCTAGAGAGTCTTCCTATTATACAGAGTCCCACACTTTGAGGAAGATTCAATGTTATGTAGATTACACCAAATGATTCTACCTTAGAAAAGCATATCCATAACTCATTTGGGGGTCTTTATGATTTCGCACTAACAGCTTTTTGGCACACCCGATGGGACCTTAGAGGTCTCACTTCATTGCAACAAGATTTATGTGCACTTGTTGCAATTTGTAGCTTATTAGAAGCTTGATTTACACATTTGGCAACTCCATCAGTCGGTCAACAACTCATTCTTTGAGTTGCAAACATGTTTTCCATTCACTTCCATTCATCCTTCTTTCCATATTCTTTCATTCTTTCCATTCCATGAAGTTGTGCAATCATGACTTCATTTCCACCATGGAATTCACATCTACAAAGAGAACAACACATTCCAACTCCAATAAGCTTTACAAATCCTTCAAATCAACATTTTGAGAAAATCCAAAATCAGCATGGTTACCCCTATGAGCAGCAGTGCCAAAATCAGTTTGGCTATGGAGCTTTCCAAGAGCAGGGGTATGCAAACAATGAAGAAAATCAAATGCAAGATGTTGGTCTGCTGGAGAAGATCCAAAAAATGGAGATTGGCATGGTGCAATCAAGAGCTACAGCTCAAATGAAGGCATTCAGAATTGGTTGCAGGGCACCCTATCCATGGGAAGGCCCTTTTCAAGACACTACAGACCCTCAAGAGAAGCTAGACTTCATAATTGAGATGTTGCCCCAACTTGCACAATGGACTGAGGAGATAGAAGCATATGAGCAGAGTCTGAATCAACCTTGTCAATGGGTAAGTCATTCAGCAGTTCCTTGTATTTCTTCTTCTTCATCTCAAGCTTTACCATTTCAACAATGTCAAGTTGTAAACCCAGCCAATGCTGCTCCAGTTGTGAAAACCATCCCTCCATCCCTTAGTCTTCCATCTCATCTCAACTTTTCTTCTCTCTTCTCTTCCAAATCCAAATCCCCTCCACAAGAGCAAAAAGAAACACCTTCCCCTCCAAAGAAACAAGAAGTTCCATCCCTCCCACCACCACCAACAAATGCACAAATGATTGAATCCCAATCTGTTTCTCCTCTTGCCTTCCCAATTCCATGTAGGGAAGAAGAAATTGTAAAATCAGTCATGAAGGACAAAGAAGAAGAAGAAGTGAAAGAAGAAGAAATGATTAAGAGTTTAGTGAACTTGGCTCTCAGATTCGGGATTACAAAAATTCCTTTGTTGGTTAAGCCTACAGAGGAGGTAAATGTTGAAGAACCAAAGGTGGCCAAGGCTGAGTTTGTAGCAGCAGTAGTGGAGCAAGAAGATCAGCCTGTTTTCTCAGAATGTAGTGTCCATGTTGGCACTCTACTTGAAGAAAATGTTGGTCCAATTCAAGTTACACAATCAGCCATGGAAGAGGAAGGAAAATCAGCTCAAAGTCCCATTGGAAAGGAGCAAATGGGTGAGACCAAATCAGAGTTTATAGCAGCAGAAGAAGAAGGCATCATTGATAATTTCTTGCTTTCATTCGAAGGGCCTGTTTTGGTTGATGAATCCACCATGGAAAGGAGCTCTGAAGAAGATCTTGCAGTCCCAACTTGTCCTCTAGAGCAACATATTGAAGAGTTTGATTTGGCAAACTTCATGATAGAGAAAGAGGTCATTCAAGAGCAAGATGGTCTTCAAGTAGTAGAGGAAGGAGAAGCTGCTCCAAATCCAAAAGAAGAGGAGCACATTCCAGTTGTGGAGGAGAAAATGCAGGTCCAAGAGCTTTGAACACAAAACAAGCTATAGAAGAACCTTCAATTCTTCCTTCCACTTCATCTCTCTCGAGCTCTAACGTTGGAGAAGAGTTTGATCTTTCAAACTTCATGTTGGAGGATGAAAGAAACCATGGTAAAAAAGTTGTTGATCAAGAGAACACCATGGAGGAAGTTGAACATTTGCAATGGACAACAATGAGGCAGTTTATCTATCTAATTTGGAGGACTGTTTTGATGGAGAAGAACCAGTTGAAATCACATTGTTTTCTCCTCCTTCATCCACCTTCCAAACATGCATACCTGTTGTCATGGAGGAGAGCATTCATTTGCAGCAGTTTGTACCTTATAGCAGCCTTTTGGAATCAAGTTTGGAAGATTTAAATCTTCCATGTTCTTCACAAGAGGAAGAAGAGAAAGAGCAGAAGGGTTTCACCACTTCTTCCATGCCATTCATCCAAGAAGGTCTACAAGAGGACTCCATTTTTGGAGTTGAAAATCAGAGCAATAGGCACATCAATTGGACCAGACCTTGCCCAATCAGGTATTTGGCTTCATTGGAGCCAAAGGAGAAGCCACAACCAGTCATGCTTGCTTCAGGGCATGAGGATGAGCTACAAAGTACCAAGGATCAGTTGTCATACCTCTTCAATCCAAATGCAGAGCAACTAAAAGAGGTATTGGATTTGTCTTTAGTTGATACTTTGGTCATTTGGGTGGAAGATCAGCTTGTAGTTAGTTTTTCACTCATCCAACCAGCCATGTTCAAGTGCCAAATCAATTGCATGGCTGCCATTTTTAGGAAGGGAAGCTATTTCTTCCGCCCGATTGTAGGTTTTGTTTTAGTTTCCTTTGCTCTTGGTTAGAGTAGTGTAGGTTAGTTTGTTTTCAGCATAAGAAGTGCTTTGCACACTCGCATGTTCTACTTGGGACATGTATGTTTTTAATTTTGTACATAGTTGTGGTGTTGTTTTGTTGCTCTTATACATTCCATTTAGAAAGACAGAGATGAAACCCCGGGTCAAAACAATTTTCTACTCTTAAAAACCCTCATTTCGAGATTTCTTGTGAAAAATTGAGAGCACCAACAGTCATGCTCATGCATCGAGGCGAATCTACATCAGGCATGACATCCTCGACTCCATGCCCAATGGATGCAAAAAGGCCACTGATCATTCATCTAGCAGGTAGATACCCCTGTGAGTCACCAAATTGTTATCCATATTTCGCCCCCATGTAGAATATGGGATCGTCCTGACCCTATAGAGAAATAACCGAGAAACCACATTCAAATCCTACGGACACGTAGCAAAAAGACCCAGAAATGGAGTGGCGAAAGCTGAGAGAGAAGAAACGACCCTGTGTAAGAAAAAATGACTCTATCAAGCCGTTTCATGCCTGAAAACTATTTTGCAAAGCTACAAGGTATACTTAACAATGAAATTACAAGGCGAGAGAGAAAGAGGCAATGTGCAGAGAGGCGGGAGTAGGAAAGGAAAACAAGGCGAGGATTCAAAGTTTTCGGGCCCAAAAATAGTTCGAGAAAGAGTCTAAAATTGACTAAGTATGGAGAAGCAAGCGGAGAGAGCCACGTGTCCTAACGGCACTCCTCTAAAGATGAATCCAAAAGGAGAGGGGCACAAACAAGTGCCACATCTCCACGTGTCCCACCCATAATGGAAGAAGGGTCAAATGGTCAAATAGGGCGGGTCTCAAAAAATTGGCTAAGTATAAATGTGCAAGCAGAGAATGCCAAGTGTCGGCACATGGCGCATTTCCAAGAGTCGCCCAAAGGTGGAGACCCAAACGAGTGCAAGCTCGCCACGTAGCCCATGTGAGACTCCCAAAAGATAAGAGGAACTGTTGAAAATTCCACAAACCTGCGGAAGCCGACAAGTGTCAACTCGACGCTCCTCAAAGGCAAATCTTGAATCGGGCTTTCAAGCAAGCGCGAGGCCACCACGTGTCCAGTCTCTAAGGTGGGGCAAGTCGGTTGAATTGTCAATGCATAGCCCAAGCCAGCGGAGGCTACCAAGTGTCCAAACGGTGCTGATCCAAGGATTGAATAAATAAAGTGTTTCAAACGAGCACCAAAGTGACTACCACGTGTCCCAATCCAAAGCGGGCCGTCGAGAGGAAAATTGGATTTCACCCCTTATTATTCTAAAAGGAGTAAAAGTTGCAAAATGGCCCGTGACTCTGCCAAGAGGAAAAAGTCAGCGTTTGAGCCCGAGTCAAACCAAAGCAAGGAGTCGAGAGGAAAAAGTGAAAATTTCCTCTTGATAAAAAGGCACAAAGTGAAAAGATTGAGCGCACCTCCCCCAACCAAAGGGTGCCATGTGTCTAAGCGGAGCAACGGGGCCGTGGGAATTTTTTTTTAGATTTTACGATTTTGGAAAAAGCGGAAAAGATAAATTTGAGCCCATGCAAACCCAATTATCCCCTAATTTGGGCGCCACGTGTCCCATATGAAAGAGGGGGCCATTTTTCAAACTAGTTTTCCCGCCCATTTGTACAAACTTGATGCAAACTTGAAGGGGCATATTTTTAACTCGGGGCTCGAAATATTGTAAATATGACACCGATGGAAATATCTTGACCTCGTCTACATGCCATGAAAGTGTCCGAAACTTTAATTTTTGGAGGTTAGGTGGGAGAAAAATGGAGAAATGACTTTGGGCCTTCAATGCAAGATCTCTTTCTTCCAACTACGAGATCAAACTCGATCTGCTCCACCGATTTCCTCTTTTTTCAACTTGAAGGCACCGAATCGGTGGTTGATCTGATAAAAAGGGCAAGTTTTGGGGCAAGATTTCATGGGAGTCATTAAAATGGGTGGTTGAGCTTGGAGCATTTTTCGCTTTCTCTCCCTTTCTCTGTTTGTATCTGATCTATAAATACATGCTCGGGACTCATTGTAAAGGGTTGGACAATCTCTTGTCTTTTCGTGAAGCTCCCTTATTCTTCTAGCAAAGGACTCGTGGAGTTCAGACCTTCCATTAAAACTGCTATACACTTTCTTGCCTCTTGGTTGTTTATTAATGTATTGTATCAATCTACAGAGCAATAAAACATGTTTTTGTGATTGATTCTAGATCCTTTCCTGTCTTCTTTTCTCTCATCCGGGATTTCATTATTAATACGGTTATCTCGTGCTCGTTTATCATACGCATTTTATTGAGTTTTTGTCTATCAAAGAAAACAAGTGTCCATCATTCCTTGGTGCATCACCTCGTAGCTTAGCTTTTGTTCTAATTTATGTATTCCTTCTATCCTGTCTCTCCTTGGTAAAATAGGATTAAGAACAGACCCTCTGCAAGTTTCTACGTATGCACCTAAACAGAGGAATAGAACCGGCGTTTAATCGGGAGAATCTTCCTATTATACATAGTCCGCACTTTGAGGAAGATTCCATGTTATGCAGATTACACCAAATGATTCGCCTTAGAAAAGCAGATCCATAACTCATTTGGGGGTCTTTGTGATTTCGTATCTTAATGATTATAACTTGAAATTTTAAATTTTTGAAAATGTTACATTTTTTTAATTGAAATCTGGCAGTCAGACCGCCTTCCCCAAGGTGAAGTGGGTAGATTTTTTAGGCTAAGCGACCAACGATCGAGGGGTATTCATTTCAAATTCACTCGGGGCATGATTCGACCTCATCCCTTATTACGGTGCATCTCCTAACTTCACTTACTTAAGAATTGAACCCTAGTGAGCTCTTTAAGAGCTAGACATCTTCACCATTGAGTCAATAGTCATTCGATAAATGTTACAATTTTGAAGTTACAAATTTTTTAAAGTTGTAATTTTTAAATAGTTACAACTTAGAATTTTGAATTTTTGAAAATGTTACAATTTACATAAAGTTATAATTTTTAAATAGTTCTGATTTTGAAAAATTGTAATTTTGAAAAGTTACACTTTTGAAAAAGTTTTTATTTTTAAAAAGTTTAATTTTGAAAAAGTTGTAATTTTAAAACATTTATAATTTTTAAAATGTTGCAATTTCAAAAGAGTTCCAATTTTGTAAATTTTGGAATATGGAAAAAGTTGCAATTTTTCAAAGTTTATTATTTTAAAAAGTTGCGATTCATAAAAAGTTGCTTAGAAAAACTAAAATTTTTAGTAAGTTTTAATTTTGTAAAAGTTAAATAATCAATAAGTTACAAATTTGTTGAAAGTCGGAATTTTAAAAATGTATAATTTTTGAAAAATTGTATTTTGGAAAAATTATATTTTTGAAATTTTTTTTTTGCAAAAATTGTAATTTTTGGAAAAGTTGCAATTTTAAAAAAAAAGTTGAAATTTTGAAAATACTATAATTTTGAAAAAATACAATTTTGTAAAGTTGAAATTTTAAAAAAGTGAAAAATTTTACAATGTGCAAATTTGAGAAATTTTGAGAAAGTTGAATTTTTAAAATGTTAAAATTTTACAAATTTGTAAATTTGAATTTTAAGATAGTTGATTTTTTTAAATGTAATTTTGAAAAAGTTGAAATATAAATAAAATTTTGAAAAAGTCATAATTTTAACAAGTTACAATTTTCAAAAGTTGAACTTTGGCAATGTTGAAGTTTTGAAAAGGCTATAAATTTGAAAAAGTTACAATTTTGAAAAAGTTGTGAGTTTGAAAAAGTTACAATTTTTTTAAAAAAGCGAATGCTTGAAAAAGTTGTATTTTTGAAAAGGTTGCAAATTTGAAATATTGTAATTTTAAAAGTTACAATTTTGAAAAAGTTGTAATTTTTAAAAGTTGTAATTTTGAAAAAATTACAAATTTTAAAAAATTGCAATTTTGAAAATGTTTTTTTTATTAAGGGTAAATAGTTTTTTGAAAGGTATTATACCCTTATACAAGAAGGCTCAAAAGCCATATGTGAACAAATAAGGCCCAAAGAATAAGATCAAGATCGAGTAGCGAGGAAACAACACGCACGGTAAAACCAAAACCAACAAAGCAAATCAAAGCATAAAAGCAAGCGATTTACAATGAACAAACAAATTGTTGTTGCACGACAAAGAAAGTGAAGCATTAATGAGCAGGCGAGTAGCATTGGGAAACTAGCAAGGCGGAGAAGCGGTATTCTTGGAGAACAGTTTTTTCTTTTTACGCACTGTTATCCAGCCTGTAGAAGCCTCCACAATTAGAGGATTGAATAAAGGAGGCGTATTTTCCTTATCCTCCATAGATCCAACTGGGACGGATTCATTATCTTCTTTTGTATTTTCCTTTCTATCACCAACTGAATGAGATTCTTTGGCACATTCAACAACTGGAATTTCTGAAAGAGGGTTTCCAGGACAAAATCATCTTCAGTATCTGTATTTGACTCCTCTTTGGCTTCGAAAATCAGGTGTTCAGGGAGGGCATTTTTCCACCAGTTGTTTTTCCATTTTTTCTCTTTTCCATTCATGCAAACATCAACGGTGTGTCCGTGTAGCAAAACACTTTCGCACCTAAAGGGCAAGCCTTCATAATCTAATGATTGTGTCCAAGTTACATTTTGGCTATAAGCTCTATATTAGCGAGGGAGATTTACGAATTTTTGTTTTGAAAAGTTGCGATTTTGAAACACTTTAATTTTGAAAAAAATTACAATTTTTAAAAAGTTGGAATTTGTATAAGAAGGAATTGTGATTTTATTTTATTTTTGAATAAATTTAATTTTTGAAAAAAGTTATATTTTAACAAATATTTCAATATTGATAAATTTGTAATTTTAAAGAATGTAGCATTTTGGAAAAAGTTGCAAATTTTTTTAAAAGTTGAAATTTATAAAAAAGTGATGATTTTGAAAATGTTACAATTTTTTAATAATTATTTTTTGAAAAAATTGTAATTTTGAAATATTTGAAGTATCGAAAAAGTTGAATTATTGACAAATTTACATTTTTGGATAAAATTGCAATTTGAAAACGTTACTATTTTGAAATTTTGGTATTTTGAAACATTTTAATTTTTACAAAAAGTTGAATTCTAGAAAAATTGCAATTTAGGAAAAGATACAATTTTTAAAATGTTGCAATTTTTAAAAGTAGGAATTTTGAATTATTGAAAAAGTTATAATTTTAAAAAGGTTGAGGCTAGGATCATGCCCTGGGTGATTTTGACGGCGTGGATACCCCTTACTCGTAGTTGTTTAGGTGAAGGTGGTCACTAGTTTAGTTGTAGACTTACTCATAATTGTAAATCCACTATATACTTCCTCCGAAGTATGAGCAGAGATACCGACAATCTATGTAATCTAGTGCCCAATAGCTACGCACTACTCATTAAAAAAATTGTTATTTTGAAAAAAAAACAATTTTTAGGAGGTTTTGTTTTCAAAAATTACAATTCAAAAAAATTGTAATTTTTTGAATTGTAACTTTTTCAAAATTCAAATTTCCAAAAAGTAAAATTTTAAAAAGATACAAATTTTAAATAACGGAATTTTGAAAAAGTTAAAATTTTACAAAATGTATAATTTTGAAAAAGTTATTATTTTGAAAACGTTATTATTTTGGAAAATTAAAATTTCAATTCTCTATTATTTCATCATATATACATGGAAAGAACTCGGGAGCTACGTCTCATGTTTGGGAGCTACATGCAGAGTTGCCTGCAACATTTTCGGGAGCTTCCTGTAGCATAATCAGGAGTTGTTACAGCACACTTGGGGAGCTAGTGTTGAATATAGGATCAAGTTTTGTGTGCAAATATTTGTTTTCTGAGTAGACTATTATGCATGTTTATTTTGAGTTTTGGTGATAAAAAGAGGAAAGTGTCTTTTGGGAAGCCAAAACGCCACTTTATTGTTTATTGTTCAAAAACTATACCTAGGAGAATGCACTGGGGCCTGATAGAAAGATAAACACAGTGAAAACATGAGTTTGTAACCATTAGCAAAATGAGGGAAAAAATAGTTTTCTGCTTGAAATATTGGGAAATTTATTGTTTAGCTCTACCTCCTTCATCTACAGGTGATGGAAAAATGGAAGTGAAGAATAAAACCATTTTTGATCGCTTATTACTATGAGCATCCCAATACATGGGAATAAAATGTCCCATATATATTCAACGTTATGTCAATCAGCCATTCGTTAAACTTTGAATACAATTCTATTTGAAGCATGGTATAGATTTCTAAATTTATTCAATCATCGCAGTTTGATTTGGATTATGGAAGACAAAGGGAAAAGAGGTAGTAACGAATAAGAATACAAATCCATCTAATTATTGAAAAGAAAAATAAACATATGATACTATATCCAAGAGCAGCTAGAAAGAGCTCACCTAAGAGACAAATTGTGTTCTATCAATGTAGAATATATTACAAATTAGAGGTTGGTGAAATGGTTGGATTCACTTAAGCAAGTATAAGGAATGAAGTGGGATAAAATAAATTCATACTCAATCTTCCTTAATTTCTAAGCATATATCCTAAGGTGAATGTCGATCTCCAACAAGGTTGCAAGTCATGTTATTCTACTACAACGATCAAGTTATAGTCACCTATAGAGAGCTATAGAACATATTGTCAAAAACTGTAGCTACCAGTGGAAAGTATTGGAAATATAAGCTATGTGAAGCTATTTGGGCCTATAATATGACTTATAAGTCAACTACAAGACTCAGTCCATATGAGCTAGTGTATGGAAAGAAACCATTACTTCCTATTGAATTTGAACTCTAGACATAAAAGACACTAATGTAGGTAAGAATTGATCTTTCATAAGCAAAACATGAGAAAGTCATCATATTTAATGAGTTCGATGAGATGAGATTGGAATCAATTCAACAAAAACCACTCATTCAACAACGAAGGATGTTATGACATGATAAACATATTTATGAGAAAAAGTTCGGGGTAGGAGATTGAGATTTGTTATTCGATTTCAAATATAAGGACTTCAAAGGAAAATTTCATACTCGTTGTATGGGACCATATGAGGTAAAGGAAATATTTGATAACGGAGTTATTTAGTTCACACACATTGATGGAGATAAAAGAATATTATTGATTAATGGGCATATCTTACGTCTATATAAACACCCAACCACCATAGAGGAACTTACTGACCAAATATTGTCACATCCATAATTCTATTATGTGAGAGAGATATTCTATTTCACCAAAACATACCCTTGAGTCTTATTCACGGGAAATAAAGGAAAAGAGTTGAAAACAAAAATGGAGGCTCTTTTCACAAAAAAATGAGGGAAATTTGAAAACTAGCAATGGTGAGTTTTCCGAAAAGATTCTTCTTTAGAGGCATTTATAACAAAAAAATCCTAGTATCTAGAATGTAATGTGAAAGACAAATTTTACAAGAAGGGGTATAGTCAAAGTATGCATCATATTATTTTATTTTTCTAAATATTTGTATTATTTTCTTTCATCTATAGATAGATCCACTTTAGAACAATTCCTAAAAAACAAAAGGATAATATATCCCTCCATGTCGAACTCAAGGTTTTGGGCTATTGGTGAGTTACAAGTAGTTTGTAATCATCAACTCAAGTTCCATTCTCATTGAGTTCATTGGATGCTTTCAATAAGTGGCCATGTGGACACCTTGAGGTACGGGTCGAACTTCTCCATATGGACCAAGCGGAACATAAAGGGTGCTCCGAATGCGGATCGCTTGGCGGACATTAAGGACCCAAGCCCACCCCCATGTCCCACTTAGATAAAGTTATCCTCCACCACTCCAATTCATAGCTCTGGTATAATAAAAGTGTTTACCATCCAAAGTTTTGCAATGGGGTTTGGGTGGATCGGTTAAGACGGACGGTTGTGTCTAGATCCACCCAAGTTCAAATCCCACTAGGTGTGATCCCTTCGAGGTGATTTACTTGCGGTGGTGGCGGGTGTTGCATCACCGGTAGGTTACGGCGGTTTGGTGGTGGCAGGTGTTGCATCACCGTTGGTTGCGACTCATGGCTTGGTGGTGGTTCTCGATGGTGGTGGAATTTGCATCATTGGCATTGGTGTTGGTGGCGGTAGTGGCTCTAAAAACGGCGGTGGTGAAAAATTACATCGTCGGTGCGGGCTCGGTGGCCACGGTGGTTTGTGTTGGTCTTAATTGTAATATCTTGTCTGAGGACATTGTTGTAGGGTGGGGCCCCACCAACCCTCCGGTTCATAGCTCTAGTCAAAAGCGTTTAACAATCAAAAATATATATGTATCCCTCCATGTCATTGTAACCATCCTAAAACAATCATCACAGTTGCAAGTATAAGAGAAATATTTTCCCCAATCATTATGAAAAGGTGATAGCAATTGCATAATATTTACTCAACAAGCTTGGGAAATGGCAACAAATTAGATAAACTTCAAGGCACCAAGTGTGGGAGTGCACGACAGAAAGGCCGTGATATATGCTAAGCATGGGACATAATTTCAAACCCTTTTCAAGGATTTGAAATATCATGCCAACAACTTCAGAGTAATCACCATAACTTTATTCTTGTTGTTCAAATCTCACATTTTCTCTAAGCGCGAGAATCCTTCATTCATATTTTGTCTTTGCTTGAATATTGAATTAATCATCAATTATGGGCCATAAGAAGAAATCAAAACCAACTTCCATAAAGGAATTGCTAACTAATGAGGAGGTTGTAATGATATTTTGAGATATTGGTTATATGGCATTTTTATATAAATTTGAAGGGTATAGTGATGAAATTTACAAATAATTTGTCAAGAATTTGGAGCTAAGAGAATCTATGGTACGTGGAGTGAAATTGAGGTAACCCTGAGGGGGAAAATTTTAGTGGCAAATTTTCGTAAACTCACAAATATTAGGGATTTTGGAAATTAGAAATGGCAAATTTTCAGCAGTCATTTGTTGCCTAGTTCACCAAAAATTTTAGTCGACAAGTCATTTGTATGGGTCATCTCATCTACTATTTATATGTAAAAATTAACTTATGCATGTATTCGTTGAGGTATAATACATAGTCCGGGGTTACAGGGGTACCCGTTTAATAAGACATCAACAAAGAGAGCAATTGTCCATCAACTTAGGTTGGATGGACATCCATTGTTTGTCGTCCAACCTAGGTTGGACGACAGATGATAGATGACCGTCCATCCTGGGTTGGAAAGTCATCCATTATCTCGTCATCTAACCTAGTAAATCGTCCAACCCGGGTTGGATGGCGATAGATAATGTATGGCTATCCAACCCAAGTTGGATGGCTGGGTTGGATGACAAATAATTTACGGTCATCAACCCGGAGTTGGATGGCTAGGTTGACATCATCTATCATCTGTCATCCATCGACCTAGCCATCCAACCTAGGTTGATATAGTAGATAATATCTGTTGTCGACCCAAGTTAGATGGTTAGGTTGGATGACAAATAATGTCTGATCATCCAGCTGAGGTTAGAAAACTAGGTTAGATAGCGAGATGATGGACAGTCATCCAACCTAGGTTGGATGGCCAGGTTGGACAAAAAATAATGTACGGTCATCAACCCAAGTTAGATGGTTGGGTTGGATGAAGAAAATGGAAAGTCATCCAACCCAGTTGGGACGGTCGGTTGGATGACAAATAATATATGATCATCCAACCCAAGTTGGACGGTTGGGTTGTATGGAAGCGATGGACAGATCATCAACCCGGGTTAGGTAAATTTGGGTTGGGCGACGACAATGGACAATCGTTTAACCAAGATTGGGTGGGTCATCCACCGTCTCACCGTACAACCTAGGTTGGAAGCCATCAACCTAGGTTGGACCCCATCCAACCCAGGTTATACGACACATGATGGACGGCCGTCTAACCTAGGTTAAGCGGTCATCCATTATCTTTCATCAACCTTGACCATCAACCTAGGTTAGAGGGCGTTGATGGCCTTCCAACCCGGAGTTGCGTGGCTAGGTTGGACGGGGAGACAATGAACGACCATCCAACCTAGGTTAGATGGCCATCCATTATCTGTCATATAACTTGGGTTGGATGGCATCCAACCTAGGTTGTATGATAGATGATGGATGACCTTAACCCAATCGGCTTTGCCATGAAACAATTTTTCAAAAATTCGCCATTGATGCGAAAGTCAATTTTGGAGATTCGCCACCAATTCTAAACTAATTTTTCGGAGGGGGTCTTAAAATGAACCCCTGGGTAACCCCTATCTTTATCGGTCATATTTCTTGCATCCCCAATGAGGTTAGAAAATTTCTCACACAAAAACCCCTTATGAAGAATTGATAAAAATCTTTCACTATGAAGGTGAGCAAGCTCTTGAATTAATTCATAGTAAAAATAATAATAGTAATGGGATCAAGAGGGAGAGATTACTAAATCTAGGAGGGGAATTGGTCAAATGGACTATGAAGTCACTCACATGTGACGGGAAGTATGACACCATATTAGGTTCGAGGTTTGGATGTGTTAATTTATTTGAGATATAATAGGGATAATTTTAAATATAGAGTGAATTTCTTTGATTTATGTATACATGCATTCAAAATATGGTGGAAAATTAAAAAATAAACCTGGACCCCTCAAGCATCGTGGGTTGATCTAACTCCTTTTCAATAAGCACTTCTTTGAGAAGCCACGTGAAGAATGGGGAGAAAACAATCAAAGTGATCTTAACAAACTAAGTGCCTTACTTAAGGATGGTTGCATCATGTTCGGGGTTTAAAAACCTATCAAGGAAATCCTTGATCATATTTTTCACATCATCAAGCATGATGCTACATGGGACTACTATGAAATTGCACCCAAATCTTGATCATAGACTCAAAGGGAGTTTACCAAAAAAATACCTAATAATGGTATAATTTTCA
Source organism: Taxus wallichiana var. yunnanensis (assembly GCA_018340775.1). NCBI lineage: Eukaryota > Viridiplantae > Streptophyta > Pinopsida > Cupressales > Taxaceae > Taxus > Taxus wallichiana. The sequence continues at coordinate 237,565,228 of CM031238.1, read as the reverse complement.
AGTTATTTACTAGTAATTCAAAACTCAACAAATTGCAAAACAATATCAAGTTGAGTAGAAAAATCTTTAGAACAATTTTCTAAGTTGTAGTTAGTGTCATTGTTTCCTCAAACAATTTGACTCACATTGAGAGTTAAGAACTCATAGAGAGAGCATTATAAAAATACATCACTTATGTTGGTACCCCAATTTAACCTCCTTCAAAGACCAAGCAACATCATGGATTAAACAGGACACTCAGAGGTAGATAGACAATCATGTATGTTGTTTCGTAGTGAAGGGAGACTATCGACTTGTTGGCACTTTCAGGATCGATGGGAGTGGGTAGCACATTTAAAAGGATGTGATCGATCCTAACTATTTTAGGTTATGCCTTTCAACCAAGGTAAGAGAACCTATTTTGTAACCTCTGTTATTTGAAAGGAGATGTAGATTCCTTTCTTTTGCATAAATTTTATAAAGAAGACCTTGGGGAAAATATGATCAACACACCAAATCTGACTCTTACAAGTTGTCACTTCCCGGACTATGGAGACAACACAAGGCTAAGGTTACTTAAAGACATTTGAAACCACGATTGCATCTGCATGTTTAGTAGAGATTATGCATTTGTGTACACACATGACAAACAGGGGTATTATGGGTAGGATTAGTTGTTTTAAATAAATTTTTTGGTGGGAGGAGACAGGATGGACTTGACTCACCATATCCTTGAGAGCTTATGCAAAATGGAAAGATTTAATCAACAAAATGCCACAAAAAGTTAAATTGTTTCCTCAACTAGAATATGTGCTTCAATGGAGGCCCAGATTAGCACTCTTTCACACAACCTGTGGGATCCTATCACGAAATCTCGAGTTAGAGAACCCAATAAAGCACCAAGATTTAAGCCAAGTCACCCTGAGGTACACCTAGAGGCTTACAGATAATCTCTATCAACAAAATGAAAGAAAAGTGATTTTAAACCATTTATCCCACTCCCAGATGAAGGCTCTTCTGAGAAATGAAATTGCAAATGCCACTAAACTATCACAAAGGATTGAGACCTATGTGATTGGACTATATTTTGGTACAAGATTGCAATAGAAACAAGAAAAACTACTCATATGCATTCAGAAATGAAATAAATACACTTTACTCAAGATTAACATAGAATAACTCAAAGTTTGATCAAATTTATTAGCAAGGGAAAGTTTCCAGAACAATCTCAAAGCTTGTCAATGGTTGTACACTTGTAACCACCTTAACACGATTAAATTTGACACAAAAGAGAGATGCGTACAGCTTCTTAGACGACTTCTCAAAATGGATGGGCTCTGTCAAGCTTTTTTTTGGATAGAATTCATCGACCTTTCCAAAACTCCCAACTTCCAACCATTTGCATGAAAAATTTGTGCCATTTATAACCTTTACAATAGAGCCCCTTCCTCCTAAAAGACAAAAACTTTAAATGCACCAATGTTCGCCATGATTCTTTCGTGATTCACAGAATCAGATCTATAAAAGTCTCCAGGTGCTTAAGGGAAAATCTCTTCGATTTCTTCCGCATTCAACTCTTTCCTCCGGTAGATCATTCTTTTTCAATTTTCCAACCACTCCCACCCCAAATCTGTCAAATCTGGCTCCTTGCATGCTCGGGAGAAGAAAAAGCGGAAAATCTGATCGAGACACGAAAGTCGAGACCATTTTAATGGCAAAAATGTCCTCCGAGATCTTCCCACCAAATTCTAGATATCAAAATTAACTTCCTTCCCTGCTTGGCGTGTAGAAAAGATCAAGAAATCATGGAGACTCGCACTTCCAGATGTGTTTCAGAGAAATGGGGGGAAAATTTGATTTAGACACTTAGTAGCCATTGATCTTTGATTTGAATGTGGGTCGTCCACGTGGAAGATCCAAAAATGGGCTTGGGGCTTCCTTTTGACTTTTCTTGACCCTTTGAAAAAATGTAAAAATTTTACATTTTGCTCCGCACCTCCGCTTTTGAAAATGGGCCTGACACGTGTCCTGAGGTGGGTCCTAAAGGAACCACGGAAAAATTCTGCCATTTGACTCTCTTTTGGAAAAAGGAAAATTTTCCAAGTTTCCCCGTAGCTCCACCCTTCCACTTCAAGTTTCTAATGTGGGTCCCAATGGAACCCTGGGTCCTTTTATGCCTTTAGCTCTTTTTCCCTCAAAGGGAAAAATTTTCACTTTTCCTCCAAAAGCCCGCACCTCCGCTGTTGACTTGGAGCAAGCTTTGACCTTTTCCATCGGGCTTGCGGGCCATTTTTGATATTTTAACCTTTATGAGGCAAAGAGGCAAAAAGTTTAAGTTGCCTCCGATGGTCCGCTTCCCGCCCCTTATGACTTTTCAAACTGCCACGTGTCACCATAGCACACCTTGAGGCGGTCCCAAAAATTTGATACCTTGAACGAGCATGGGCTCACCATGTGTCATGTTCCAAAATGAGATTTATCTAAATGCTTGAAGCTCAGTGGAAGGCACCATGTGTCATGCTCCGAGGCAATCTCCTTGGTTGTTGAAAAGTCCAAGCAAATATGCAAAGTGAGCGGAGTGCCCCACATGTCCTCTCGGTGCTGCTCAAGGCTAAACCAAAAAGTAAATCATCAAATGAGCGTCGTTCCCCCACATGTCCCAGACTTCCAAAAACTTTTTGAAAAGAAACTAAGTATGGGAAACCCAGCGGAAGCCTCCACGTGTCTCTATCCTGCCAACCCTCCATGTGTCCTCCCGGCGCTACTTCAAAGCCAGACCAAAAAGTAGATTCTCAAATGAGTGTCGTTCCTCCACGTGAACACATTTTAAAGTTGAGGCCTTTTCATAGAATTTTTAAGTGTTGAGCCAAGCCGCATCCAACCAAAGGATGCCACATTTCCCTGTTGATGCAAGGATGCAAATTTGACTAGGAGAAATGCCCGTCAAACCATAAAATATAGAAAAAACATTCATTCGAGCCAGAAAATGAAATTTTCTTCAAGGACAGAGATTTTAGAAATGTTGTAAGGCTCAAACACGATCCTTAGGGACACATCAATTCGTTTTTCTTCGAGTATCTAGGGTGAAAATGGCAAGAATGACAAATTCTAGCTGTGGGTAATAGAGGAACGGAAAACGTGAGTTTTTGAAGGAATAGAGCACGGAGACTCAAAATACAGACCCTCCCAGAGGAACAAAGAAACGAGGAGATAATTAAGGACCCATACATGATCTTTGACCCAGGGCAGACTAAAAATGGCAACAAAGACCAGCCAAGCACAACATGGGGAAGGATAAAATGAAAGAGGCCATGAATCAATAAATTTCAAGGGCACAAATGGGGCGAGACAATTTTGAGCACCAACAACTTAAATGGTAGAGATATGGTCTAAAAGTAATTAAATGCTCAATAAATACAAATTTTCATAGGAATTAAGTAGAAAAATGGCGTTGTGACATGAAATAATCCTAAAACCTTAAGATATGAGACATATATATGATAAATACTCTACCATCAAAGTGTTGAGGCTTTCACAGTCCATAAAAATAGTATATGTTTTTGAAAAAAACACATTGATTTAAATTATCCATCTATATTTCACATTGCCACATATAATTCATCATCAAGATGGAGAGCATATGTTCAATACTTTATTGACCATATGCATGTTTGAACACTCATTACTTATTTATAATGTGCACATTGAGCATATACTAAACATTGAATATACTATTACCAAAGTGGGTAAAGTCCGAGGGGTGGAGAATATTTTCTCGAAAAAACTCACCAATACTCAATTCCTCGCAAGTGCTAAATCAAGAGAGATGAGGTCGGACATGATCCCTAACCAAATTTGATGTTAAATCAAAACAAATGAAATGATCTACTTACATCCTCGAGATTAGAAAATTTTGAATCCTTTCTTTTTCCTCTAAAGGGAAAGTTCATATCTCTCTGTGTATAATTTTGTAAGGAACCGAGGCCTTAAGTATGAAATTACTTGTGATTCTAATTTTTGTATCCTTTCTATTTTCTTTCATTTCAAGCTTGACTTTCCACTAGCCCATACCACACAACCATATAACACCGCTAGTGTAGTAAGTAACCCTGAATAGGATTGTGGTGGTCTTTTGATCCCAAACTCAACATTCTTACACTTGTCTTGAAGTTCCAAAATAACTCACCAACCTTATAACTCACTTGTTCGAAGTGTCAAAGTGTGATGCGGGAGCATCATCTAGAAAGCTTCTTATAGTCAATTTTTTCTTCGGAGCATGTTAGGAAGGTATAAATAGGTTATTGGAGGTGTTTACGAGGTCCTTACATTTTCAAATTTTTGCTTGAAAGGTGTTTTCCACGGGTTGAATTCTGTAGTTTGGAAAATTGGGCATTTTGAATAATTTTGAGTTGAAGCATTAGTCTTGGAAGTTCTTATAGGTGTTTTAGTCATTTTTAAGTGTCTTGAGCATTTCTTAGAGGGTGGAAATAAGGAATTTTAACATTTCTCATCAAAATATCATGTTTTCTCCTTTAATTCTTTAGCCTTCTTGAGCCCAAGTGGTGCTCTTAAGGTAAGAAACATAAAAACTTAATGGAAAGAATCGATGAAAAGAAGTTAGGGATGGTTTTTCATGAGATAGAATCAAAAAATCAAGGAGGAGGTGGTTAAAGGAGGAAGAAGGTGAAGAAACTCTGTATTGGCAAGATTGGGTATAACAATACAAGAAAAAGACTTATTTAGAATAAAAATTTAATCTTTTTATAAAAGAGTTGGATTTTCTTGCACGAATTGTTGGTTTAGTGTTCTTGGTAGATGATATTGCTTGTTTTTCTTGCTTAAGAGAGCGTAAAATGTTGGAAAGAGTCTCAAAAATGTGCACATGCTTGTAGAAAGAGGAAACATTATTTTCAAGGAGGTAAATAATTGTTTCTTCAATTTATTCATAATTTCCTTTTGTTATCAATGCTCGGGAACCTATGAGAGGACATTGTAGGTCTACATGTGAAGATATAGAGTTTGGAAATCTACAAAACCATTTTAAATTGATTTTCTTCTTGTTTGGGTATGTGTAAAAACCCTAGGTAGGGTTTAGTAGAAAATCAAGTTTGGAGGAGTTGTACAAGGATTCCTTAGCTAAAATTCACAAGATATCATTTATTTAGTATCCTCATGCAGATTTTAAAGGTTTTGTTGTTACTAAGCCCCATGTGACCGGATTTTGTGATCTCAGAACTAGGGTGCACATACCTAATAAGAGGGCTAATTGAAAAAAATTACATCTAGCGAATTGAGGGGTTTTATTGGGAGTTGAAGTCTAGAAATTGGCATAGAGAAAAATGGCCCAAAAGGGTGTCCAAAACATTTTTAGTTTTTTGAGACTCTTTGCAATTTTACCCCAACAATAAGCTTTGGGTGTTTGAAGAGCTAGTAGGAGGACAAGGCATGTCCGAGAGAAAAGAAGTGAATGTCTCCTTTTTCCTTGTTTATAAACCCATTCAAGGTTGTAATTACATGGAGAAAACAGGGTAAGAAAGAAAATTGAAGTTCAAACATTCTTAAAATATTTCCCAATCCAAACTCCATATTCAAGAGCTAATCCTAGAATCAAGAAATGCATACTAATTGTCAAGAAGTATTCTGCAAGTGAATTTTTATTAACCAAATTATGTTTTTTTGTGATCTTGGAGATATCTACACTAGGTGGTATCGCACAGACCAGGTTTTTCTCTTAGAAGATAGATGATAAGGTTGCCAATAAGTTTAGAAAGAAAGAAAGGTTAAGAGAAAGAAGCAAGTTGTGAAACAAAAGTTTGCATGAAGAAGAAAGAGAAAAGCAAAATGGCTCGAGAGAACAAGGATGAAAAGAGGAGGTGGAAGAGCAAGTGTTCGAGATAGGGGATGTGATCCTTGAGGGAATAAAAATATGAGGATAATTTTTTATGATAGACTTACAACAAGATGAGGAAAACTATAGAAGAAATAGAATTACGAGGGATTTAAGTGACAAAGAGGAAGAACCAAAAGTTTCTCCAACACAAGAAGAAGTAGAAGAATAGTAAGATGGTCAAATAGATAGGTTGATTAAAGTAATAATGGGACAAGGATCCAAACCAAAGTTGGAGATTCCTACATATGCAAGTAGCCTTGATGGAGAAGAGCTTATTGATTGGACACCGCTTTAGATAAATATTTTGAATATGAAAGTGTTCCTGAGGAGCATAAAGTAAAATTTGCTTGTACAAGACTAAAAGGGCATGCAACACTTTGGTGGGAATTTATACAAGATGAAAGGATCAAACAAGGGAAAATAGGATTAAAGCATGGGATGGGATGGTGGCAAAGCTTAAGGCCAAGTTTCTACCTAGTGACTATCAAACTAATTTTGTACAAGAAGTTACAAAATTTGAAACAAATAGAGATGAGTGTTAAAGAGTACACAAAAGATTTTTATAGATTGAAAATTAGGCCAAGTCATGTGGAAGAATATATGGAAAAGATATCTAGATATCTCAATGGGCTAAGATATAACATTCATGATGAACTCATCCGAGTAAGTCCTATAGCCATAGAAGAATGCTATCAGTTAGCTCTAAAGGCAGAAGACAAGTTGAATAGGAGGAAAATGCAACATAATAGAGAGTACAAAGGTAGAGGTTTTAGAAGTAGAGGACAACAAACAAGTAGAGAACAACAACAATAAGGACAAGAGGAAGAAGCAAACAATTCACAAGTATAAGGTTCTACAAGAGGTTTTACTCAAGAGGAAGTTATCCTTATAGAGGAAGAGGTAACTTTGGAAGATGAAGAGGAGTTGAGTTTCAAATTCAGTGTTTCAAATGCAATAATTTTGTTTGTCATCGATCATATGAGTTTCCATAGAACCCTCAAGCAATTGGTAGTATGGTAAGTGAAAAAATAAATCAGATTGTACATGTTGATGAAGAAGAGAGTGTGGGATCACCATCACACATTGAAGAACTTGAAAATAAGAGAGGCATTGATAATGAGAAGAGTGTTCTGAAACCAAGTGAGGAAGTTGAAGAACCAGCCCAAAGAAGAACCTTATTCAAGACAATGTGCAAATCCAAAGGTAAGTGTTGTAAACTCATTGTTGATAATGGTAGCACAAATAATTTGGTGTCTTCTAAAATGGTAGAAAATTTAAAATTGCAAAATTTGATACATCCTAATCCATATAGAGTGTATTGGGTTTAAAGGAATCATCAAGTGTTGGTAAGTGAACAATGTCTTGTAAAATTTCATATTGGTAGTTATAAGGATGAGGTTCTTTGTGATGTGATGCCCATGGATGCTTGTCATGTCTTACTTGGAAGACCTTGGCAGTTTGATAGGAGAGTTATTCATGATGGTAGGGAAAATACTTATACTCTAATGAAGAATGGTGTTAAGCACACACTAAACCCTCTCAAGGAAAACAATGCATGGAATGAAGGTTATTCAAGGGTCATGTTAATGAGTTCAAAGGAGTATTTTTAGCGGGAGGACAAAGATGATCTTGAATCATCAAGAATAATAGTTTGAAAGGAAGCATATCATAATGGGAAACAAAGTGAGTATCGTTAAGAGGATGTGGAAATGGTTGATTGGAGAAGAGGAATATCAAGGAAACCTTCAAAAGAGAAGAAGAAAAGAAGATGAGAATGATGAATTTGCAAACCTCATAGGAAAAAAAATTCAAATTAGATCCCTTAAAAGCACAAGAAGTAAGAAAAAATGAACAGGAATTTGATCATGAGAATACCATTGATCAACCAGATGCTAAAGAAGATGATGACAATCCAAAGAAGAGGATTGAAGCAATTAAGAAGGATGATGAAGTTCAAGTTCAATAAGAATATCAAGAAAACATGTTTCAAGAATGGAAAAATGAAGTGAAGGAGATGACCAAGAAGGTTGTCATGGTTTTAAATTTTCAATCTAATGCTTCTTTTAGTGATGATTGTGTAGGTATTTTAGTTGAGATGATGAACCCAATGGAGAATGATATACCTAAGAAAAAGACACCATTCTCAAGCCTTAAGGTCATAATACATCAAGAAGGAAAAAAATAAAAATGGAAAAAGTGATCCAACAGTCATGATCAGTCAAGAACCACTTCATATACAGCTAGAGCATGGGTGGAATCCAAAGTAAGAGGTGAAGAAGTTAACATTCTATCCAAACACAACAACTTCACAAGAATACAAGCCCATTCAAATATAAAACATGATGGTACAAGATATGGTTCAAATCATGAAGATAGTATATTCATGGGAAAAATTATGAGCAAGCACAAGGAGATCAAATTCAATTGGAAAACTAGAAAGAAAGGAGTCAAATTTTGTGTAGCACATCAAGAGAAAAAGTTCATGGGTTAAATTTGTTATTCCCAGAGAGAATGGTGTAGGAACATCATCTAAGAAAGCTTCTTATAGTCAAATTTTTCTTTGGAGCATGTTAGGAAGGTATAAATATGTTAGTAGAGGTGTTTAGAGGTCTTAGGGTCTTTACATTTTCAAATTTTGGCTTGAAAGGTGTTTTCATGCCCAAAACCAAATTTGAATTCTCTAGTTTCAAAAATTGGGCATTTTGAGTAATTTTGAGTTCAAACATTAGTCTGGTTAGTGTGGGTTTCTTGGTCATTTTTAAGTGTCTTGAGCATTTCTTAGAGGGTGTACATAAAGAATTTTAACATTTCTCATCAAAAGATCATGTTTTCTCCTTCGAGTCTTTAGCCTTCTTGAGCCCAAGTGATGCTCTTAATGTAAGAAACATAAAACCTAATGGAAAGTAGTTAGGGGTTGTTTTCATGATATATAATTGAAAATCAAGGAGGAGGTGGTTGAAGGAGGAAGAAGCTGAAGAAACTTTGTATTGGCAGGACCGAGGTATAATAAGATAGTAAAAAAGACTTATTTTGAATAAAATTCAAGCTTTCTTATAAAAGATTTAGATTTTCTTACATGAATTGTTGGTTGAGTGTTCTTGGTAGATGGTATTGCTTGTTTTAAAGCTTGAGAGAGTGCAAAATGTTGGAAAGAGTTTCAAAATTGTGTACTGAGACTTGTAGAGGGAGAGGAAACATTGTTTTGAAGGAGGTAATAATTTCTTCATAAGATCCTTTTGTTATCAATGCTCATGAACTTGTGGGAGGACATTATAGGTCTATAGGTTAAGTTACAAAGTTTGGAAATTTACAAAACTATTTTAAATTTAATTTTTTTCTTGTTCGGGTATGTGTAAAAACCTAGGTAGGGGGTAAGTGCAGCAAGTTGGGGGACAATTAAGTGGACATCAAATCTGAATTTTACATCAAAAGCAATTAAAACATCAAATTTAGTCTTACGTGGACTTGAACCATCTTTGAAAATTCAAAAATATGTCATAAAAATGGTACCATCGCATAGGGAGACTATTAACTTAGTAGAAATATTGATTTTAAAGTGAAAAGAATAGTATAAATATCATTTTATAGTTTTTACTAATAGTAGGTCTTTAAGACACTTTTTCCCGTGAATGTTTATGTCTACGTTTAAGACTACAAATTTTGTTTCACTTGTCAGAATGTGATAAAACTTATACCATCCCAACCGTGGTGAAATTATATACATGTTCAAAATAATAATAATTTATTTCAATATTTTTTGATGAAGTTATGGTGGGCAAGCAGAAAGTGCTCTGCTTTTTATGTTTTTAGACCACTTTCACTGAAAAAAATCATAAAAAAATAAAATATTGCTCAAAAAAATACAAAATAAAATCTATCATAAGATAAAAGTGGCATCTAATTTCTCACCAAAGGAAAAATATATATATCAATTTTTGATCATCCAAATTGCAGCAAACAGACTACAATCTTATAGGTGTTTTAAAAAAAATACCAAGTCATTGAATTTTGAGTGTTTAATATAGCTAAACTTGTCCATTTTTAAAAAAATAGTAGTTTAGAAACTAGATTCTGGATGCTACAATTCATATTGATATAATTTTTTCTAATTTTGAGTGTATTCATTGCTAATAATCCCTACAAGTTGATATTATGTTGTTATTTGCAATATGATGTCCACTTATGACCCCTTTTTGTCCCAACTTGCTGCACTTACCCTAGGATTTAGAGAAAAATCAATTTTGGAGGAGTTGTACAAGGATTCCTTAGCTAAAATTCACAATATATCATCTATTTAGTGTCCTCGTGTAGATTTTAAAGGTTTTTTTATTACAAGCCCCCATGTGACTGATTTCATGATAGTTTAGAACTAGGGTGCACCTAACAAATAGGAGGGCTAATTGAAAAAAAAATACATGTAGCAAATTGAGGGGTTTTATTGGGAGTTGAAGTCTAGAAATTGGCACAAAGCACAATGGACCAAAAGGGTATCCGAACAAATTTTAATTTTTGGGACTCTTTTGATTTGACCCCAACAATAATATCTAGGTGTTTGAAGGGCTAGTAGGAGGACATGGCGGGTATGAGAGAAAAACAATGAATGTCTCCTTTCCTTGTTTATAAATCCATTCAAGGTTGTAATCACATGGGAAAACAGGGTAAGAAAGAAATTTGAAGTTAAAACATTGTTAAAAGCTTTCCCAAGCCTAACTCCATATTCAAGAGCTAATCCTAGAATCAAAAAATCCATCCTAATTGTAAAGAAGGATTTTGCAAGTGAATTTGTGATTAACCAAAAATTTCTCTTTGTGATCTTGGTGAGCTCTACATCAAAGTGATAAAAAAATTCATCCTACGTGTATCCCTATTGAGTTTTTTGTGAAATTCAAGGCTAAGATACTTGTATCAACCACAACTTTAAGAGGTTTTCCTTCAAATTGAAATTAAAACTACTTCTTCTTCCTTTTTAAAGAGAAATCCATTATTTTATTTTTTTCATGACTTTCACTTACATCCTTGCTTCTTTGTAGAGGAGCTCTAGAGCTCATAGGTGGTCTTTTAGTTCTTGGAAATTCTTTGCTATTAAAATTAGGTTATCATCATAAAGTAGGTTTTTCACTATATATTTGGCTAGGTGAACTCCTTCCCCTCCAAATATGTTAATCCAACATTCCAACTTATTGATGTATAATTTGAATAATGACAAGGATAGAGGGAAGCCTTATTTGATCCATATATCACTCTCAAAGACTTTGAACAACCTTGCTTGTGTTTTAATTTTAGCTCTAACTTATTCGTAAAATATGTGAATTGATGGCCTATAATGCTATAATGCACCTAATTACTCTATTAGATTATGTGATTTTCTCATAGGATTCATGTAAAATACTTTCTTGAAGTCTACAAAGCAATAATATGCATCCCCATTTCATCACAGGTCTTTTAAACTAGATTTCCTAGCATGACTTAATGATCAATAATTGAGTGTTGGGATCTAAAGCATACTTGCCCATTTTCTCTCTTTCCTAGGTCTTTGTACCAACTATTAATTGTGCTTTCTATCATACTCCCAAAAAAATTCGCAAAGAGAGGATTGATTGTAATAATTTGATAATATAAAGGATTATTTAGATCTTCAATTTTAAATAAAGGTATGGTTTTACATGTTGTCTACTCTGTTGGGAAGCCATTTTGAATGACTTTATTGAACATTTCTTTGATTTTAGGCACCCATTTCGTATCCCGTTTTAGATGCTCTACTTGTAGATTATTTGTCTTGAGAACTATCCATTGCTAGATTTTTAATCCCTCGTATGATGTCTTCATTTGAGAATAGATCTTTACTAAAAAATTATAGTAAGGGGTGCATCTATTTCATTTTCATTCTCATACAATTTTTTGAATATTCTAACCACTAATTTTCTACCACACGGGTCTTTGTTTTGCATTTTTTCCTTGTAGATCTCTTTCCAAAATCTATTTGTTTCATGTTTTCTGAGTAAATTTGCTCCTCTCTTTTAGATCTCATGTATTCTTCTTCTTCTTTTTTCTCACTAATTTCTCATATATTTTATATTTTTCCTCTATTTTGTTATTGGTTACTTTAATGCTCTTCTTGTTGCCTTGAATTTGTCATCATGCCATGGGCTTTCCAAGAAGTTATTTATTTTATTCATTTTAGGTTTAGTTATCTTGCACATTTTTAGAGCTTCTTAAATGGCATGGATTAGCTTCTCGCTCTTTGTAACATGCATACCAATGTCGGTTGTCCCATTTCTTTCCTCTTCTTATTGTTTGCTCTGTAATGACTTGTTGAAGGCTTGTTGACTTTTCTCTATCACAAAAATGTTTCCTTTGAGTGGAAATTTACTTTGATTGGTCCAAAGTTGCTCATCTTGTTGTTTGTCTCCTCATAGTATAAATTTATTGGAATTCGGGTTGTGATTTGGTTTAGGTTCCATGAGAGAATCTTCTAATTCTAATTCTTATATTCTAGATATATAATTTATGCGAGCATATAACACAATCGATAACACTTTTCCCATTGTAGGTTTGGAACACATAATTTCTTTATTTTCCCCATTTACTCATACCATTACATATGATCATGTTATATATGATACATAAGCTTGACAATTTTGCTCCAAAGTACATGACGTTCCCACACACATCTTCCAAGGCTCTAGTATACTACCAATTTTAATTCTCTACTATCCAAATATGATTTATATATAGGTTTTCATTACTTCCTAGAATGTTTGCTATTTTTTCGTGTCCTTGCATTAAAAACCTTTGCTAACAAGAACTTCCCAAGTTTTGTATATGCTGAAATTTCTCTTTTTAGGGATGAGCATGGATCTTCGTGGTCTAGATCACATTTTTTTAAGAAAAAATGGAATGCTTGGATGTAGAATAACATGTAGCCATGTTGATATTTTTGTCATTTTTATGATTCTTATCTAAATATATTATTTATTTTCATCATGTTTTTCTATTTTTATATTGTTATGTTACAATTTTTGTATTAACAACATTATACCCCCTTGACCCTTGTTATTTCCTAGTTCTTTATTCCACATTGTTACTTTATTAAATTTTTGGTGGCTTACACCCATCATATTTATGTGTTTCGTCAAAATGATCACATCTTTATCTTTGGCTATAGCCCTAGCATGGCTCCTATTCTTTAACGATATCTTTGCAATTCCAACTTACCAATGTAAGGTGTTCTTGGGTTAGCCATACTATTCACTTGCCTTGAGTTTTCCGAGTTGTGATATAGGATTTCCTATTCTCTAGGTATTCTCATCTCCCTTTGTTCCTTTTTGCCTTCACTTTCTCTCATTCCTTGTTCCTTTCTTTTAACTTCAAGAAGGTTAAATGTTCATCTAAGTAATTGTACGAGACTCTCAACATGATTTTATTTCTTACTACTATTTTATATCCCCATTGTTCACCATTATGACCAAAATATGCCCATCCCTTTCTCTCTCTCTTGGCTTACTAATTATACTTGCTTGTTTGGTCTGAACTTTCAATTGTAACTAGTTAGATAGGAAATCCCTTGCTAGGTTGTTTGTATCCTCCCCTTCTCCATGATACTTCAATCCTTTGGTTATAATATTTGATAGCTTATCACGATGTTATCATTCTTTTATCATTTGAATATTTACTTGTCTTTCTATCAACTCCTTATGCTTACCCAATGTTTCTTGTATTATTTGTGCCTACGTCTTAGCATCTTCCAATTTGTTTTGTAGTTCATTTTCTTGTGCTTCCATGTTGTGAAGTGTTTCTTTCACTTATTTTATTTGTGTTGCACTTGATTTTCATCCCCTTCATTGACATTTTTGGAGTGAATATTTTATTTAAGGAACGACACTTGTAATGTCAAACACTCATGAGTTTTTACAAAATTTCCCACTTATTTTTAAGCTTAGAATTGTCTTCTTCTAGCCTTTATTTGGTGTTTATCATTTCTTCCACTTTAATCTCTCACTTTCTCATATGATTCCATACTTTTTAGTCTCTCTTTCAAACTTATTAGCTCCTGCACATAGAGATTTGGTGACCAAGTGAGTGGGGTCATTGTGGCATTGTATATTTCCTCATCATTTTGTATCTCCTCTTGATGACCTATATCATTACATTGATGAGTTTTCTAGCTTCCTTTCATATCTTTTTTTATTGTTGTGTGGTTTTGTATTTTGTGTTCTATGTTGTCACTATTATGACCTAAACATCATTTTCCTCATTTCTTTGGTCCACTTGTGGTTTTTGTTATTTTTTTTAATTCCAAGTTAGGAAAGTCCATTGATTGTTTTTACATAAGATTGTTTTATGTACTTTGTTGTCAATCCTTGTTTATGCTTCTTCAAAGCCATTGCCCTCACATGAGCTTGTTGATGCCTTAATATCTCTCATTACTCCTTTAAATTGACATATATCAAACTTGTAACCACTTAAGAGAGTGTTACTTTTAGCTATGCTAATAATGTGTTATTATGCAAAATTCTTGCCCTTTGTAAGTATACATGTGTTTGTGCTCCATTAACCAAGTTGCATGTGATGGTATTTCCTTTTACTAAAGGGTTTGACTGCACAAAGGCGAGGACCAATTAGTTTTATGTTATACCCTTTGTAATTATAGATGTCTCTAATTTGGCCAAAAATTTGGAAAGTAGGACATGGTGTTCTCTTAGCTCTAGTTGTAATGATTGATTCATCTTTGAAATGCACTTCTCAATATGAAGGCTTCCTCCATCAAGGGACAACTAGTTTAATCCTTTACATCTTCTCTAATTCTATTATGATACTTTTATATGTTGTTCTCTAATAATACTTCTCTATAATCCTACTTTCTTATTTTGATATTTTAATATGAAAGAACCTTTGTACACCTTTGAGACATACTTTGAAAGAGTTTTATAAATGTTATACTATAACTTACCTTAAAATTTCTTATTTAGTTAAGACACGTATTTCTAAAATAAATTGATTATTTGTACTCCCGATACCACACATGTTGGTTTCACTCAAATAAAAATATACTTGTAGTTACACCTTTAAGGGGTACAAGAGCTTCACCGACAACTTCTCCGTTATAAATAAATAAGAAAAATATGGAGGTCGTTAGCACCAAAATAAGAGTTTGAAATTCAATAGGAAATATTGAGTGAAAATATTAAAAGACTTGAATAAAAATGTTGAATAATGCACAACCTTTGCGTGGAGTTTCTAACATGGACAAAAGTGCCAACATAAATCCGATCGACATATAACTCGCACTTGAGAAAAATTCCTAGTGGGGGTAGCAATATTGCTAGTAAAATGTTAATGAAATTTGCACTTCCACTAAAGAAAATAATTAAAAGAAAGGACTATAATAGAGAAAAATAGACTCAAAGAAGGAATTATAATAGGGAATTAAATTGTGGATTATGTGGTTGGAAACAATGGTTAACTACAATTTTTGAGGATGTGAAAGGGAACCCAGTTACATATTCAATTATTTAGTTTTCTACGAAGTCTTAATCATATTTTCCATCTTTCGTACTCCATTTATTTTAAATGCTTGATTTTGGGTGATAAAGTAGGATGCCCAATGATAATTAAAAATCTAATGGTTGAAATGGAATGAGAGTAAAAGTTTTAAATGGGAAATAATAGAAATCAACAAAGTAAGGAGGCCCAAAGCATCATTAACTTCTTTGTGTGTCCACTTATGCTAAGTGCATTGTGTAAGGGCTATATAACTCCAAGCTTGAACCGATTAAAAAATTCTTCAAATTACAAAAATAGCTAAACTGATTTTGTTCTATTTAAAAGAGGAAAGTGTATTGTTTCACGCTCTTTAGGGGATAATGTTTTAAGGCTAATTTTTCATAAAACCAAACATTACATAATGGTTTTGCATGAAATTATTTTCTCAAAATTTCCTTATAGCTTAATCACAAAGTAGTGTCTTCCCATTCACGGTAGGTGAGGATTTTAAATTTAATAGGAAATTCAAGAGTGAGTGAGGATTTAAGATTCGTATAAGCAATTCCAAGGTATAATGATGAGACATATCTAACTCAATTAGTAATTTTGAAGCCAAAGAGGAGGAGAGGGGAAGGCCGGGAAAACAAACATACTCATCCTGCACCCAACCAACGATCACGTTAGTAAGAGGACCACTTCCATTATAACATCACCTCTATTTTCATTTTCATAAGGATCGTGATATAATGGGACTATGTATATGTTAACTCGGACCAACCAATTTGGGATCTTGATATATTTGGGTGTATATGTTATCTTAGACCAAGCCAACCAACCAACATGGGATTAATTTTTTATCAAGTGATATTTTTAGTCATATAATTAATTCCAACATGCATTGAAGAGACATATCGAGACTTGGGTAATAAGATTGCTTTGATCCAATGATAACATGAATGGACATGTGTAAAATGGAGGTAATGTTAAATTTTCTCACAAATTATTCTTTCTTGCCAAGTCTATGTTCCATTTCGGTGTAACTTTTCCACACTCTGAGTTTCACAAGAATGTACTCGATAAATAAAATTTGGATGAGTGAGTGGAAGCGAATTTTAAGAAAATTACATTTTATAATAGAATGCTTAAGCTTTTTATTTATTTCTTGTTGATTCCACTAAATCTAAAAATAGATATTGGATGCCCATTCGTTAAAGATGCGATGTAATTATGATTAGTAAATGAAACAGGAGGACTAGCAATAAATGCGTGAAATATATGATGGAAACACGAGAAAAGGATTTCTTCAAGAAGTAAAAATGGATGAAGAGAAACAACAGGAGATGAAGAAGGGTGTAGAAGAAGGCGTAAGAGGGTGAGGAAGTGCATGGGAAAGGAAAGAAGAACGAGGGAGTCACTGTGAAAATCTATCGTCTAAGAACAAAACCACATGTTTGTCAATCAAAAGGAGAAAACCCTTGTTGAGGAAGACATCGATGAAACTGTTAAGGGAGATATCTAAAAATGGAAGGAGTGGTTGAAAAATGTTGTTGAAGCAAATATATTTGTATGAGACCTTTAATTTATTGGGTAGTTAGGAAAAATGTAAATGTAAGGGGAATTTGAATGCACATTTCATGGGACATGTATCGGGGACATGAAGATATGGAGTGTACGTAGAATGTTAAGTTAGTGACATCATGTAAATTTTAGATTGGAATTTTTCTCCACTATCAAGTTAACGATAAGGGTATTTTAGTATTCACATGAGTGAAAGTTATGACTAAACGGAAAATTATGTTGGGGTTAGCACACCGGTTGTACAGACAATATATCAGATCTAAGCATACATGTAAATAAAAGTGGATATTCTACCAGAAGAATTATATAAAACAAGAGACATAAATCAACACCAGATTTAACGTGGTTCACCCAGTGTGGGCTACGTCCACCAAGAAACAAGTCAATCTATTATCCAAAGCTTTGACAAGATATACAATGAAGATTTACAATCTTCTACACTTCTCAGATGTTCAGTACTTTCTTCCTTCAAGCTTTTTGATTCTTCACCAAGAATTCTCTCTCACATAATTATCTTGTAATTATGATCAATCCTCTCATTCTAAACCCTAGCTTTATGCTTTAAATAGTCGTTTAAGACTTTAGGGCACTTAGCCATGCAATTACATTCATTAAATCTATTCCAATGCTAAAAATAGATATAAAACCCGAGAGTTAATTAAAAGCTCGTTACATAGGTAACCGATGTCGGTTCTGCCCAACCGTCGCCGGTTCCAACTTGCCTTGACCGATGTCGGTCACACTCTAACCGACATGCGTTCATGCCGCATCGTCAACTTCCAACAAGTTCTATTTGCATGCTAAAACATGAGTAATTTAGCTCCATACTCAACAATCTCCCACTTGGAGATTAATTACTACACTATACATGTACAGTTCCATTCTTGGATCATCCTTAGCTTTGTTTCTTCCTCTTCAAGTCTCAAACTCGAAGACCAACAGAAGTGGAGTGTAGCTCCAACTTCTCCTTTGTTAATGGCTTCATTAGCATATCCGCAGGGTTCTTGCTCGTATGAATCTTTTCCAGATTCAACTATCCATCCTCCAATACCTATTGTATGAAGTGATACCTCAATTGAATGTGTTTCGTTCTTGAATGAAATGCTGAGTTCTTTGCCAAATGAATTGCACTCTAACTATCATCAATAGGTTTACAATCACTTTGCTCCTTTCCCAACTCTTCCATGAACCTACTCATCCATATCATCTCCTCGCTAGCCTCTCGTAGCTGCAACATACTCGCCTCGTAGTAGACAAAGCCACAACCTTTGCGTAATCTTGAAATTAGCTAATTCGTTGTTCCACCTACGTGAAAATATATCCAGAGTGCTCCTCCTACCATCTAGATCTCCACCATATCCGAATCAACATAGCCACGTAATGAAATATCCAAACCTCCATAGCATAACCGCATGCTAGATGTCCCTTTCAAATACCGAGTATCCATTGACTCGCTTTCCAATGCTCTTTACCCGGATTAGCCATATATCTACTCACAACTCCCACTCGCTTGTGCAATGTCCGGTATCAGTACAAACCATAGCATACATGAGACTTCCAACTGCTGAAGCATATGGCACTCATGTCATGTATTTGACCTCCTCTTGTGATGAAGGACACTGATCTTTACTTAATTTGAAGTGTCCAACCATAGGTGTGCTAACAGGTTTTGCATTCTACATATTGAACCTTTCTAACACCTTATTAATATAAGCTTCCTGAGACAAATATAATTTCTTATTTTTCCTGTCTCTATGTATTTGCATGCCAAGGATTCTTTTTGCAGCTCCCAAATCCTTCATTGCAAACATGTGAGCTAGCTTTCTCTTAAGCTCACCAATGTCCTGCATACTAGATCCTGCAATAAGCATATCATCCACATACAATAACAAAATAATATAGCTCCCATTTTCAAGCTTCTTGAAATAAACACAATGGTCAAATTCACATCTCAAGTAACCATGCTCATGCATAAAACTATCAAACCTCATGTACCATTGCCTTGGAGCTTACTTGAGCCCATATAAGCTCTTTTTCAACCTGCACACTAATTTCTCCTTACCCTTGACTTCATACCCAAGCGATCTGCTGCATATAAATCTCTTCATCCAAATCACCATGAAGGAAAGTCATCTTCACATCTAGTTGCTCTAAATGCAAATCTTCTACTGCAACTAAACTCAATACAATACAAATAGAAGTCATCTTAACAACAGGAGAAAATATTTCACCAAAGTCAATACCTACCTTTTGTGCAAATCCTTTACTACAAGCCTTGCCTTGTACCTTTTATGTCCACCTCTTCTTCCTTAATTTCGTAAACCCACTTGTTTCGCAATGTTTCTCTTTCCGCTGGCAATTTAACCAAATCCCAAGTCTGGTTCTATGTTCCAAAGAGTTCATCTCCTCATCCATGTCATGCTCCCATTGAACGTGAGTTTTATCCTGCATTGCTTCTTCAAATCTTTTTGGTTCACCACTATCAGCCAATAATAGATAAAATAGAGAAGGTGAAAATCTTTTTCGGAAGTTTACTTACCTTTGTGACCTTCTCACAGGAGTTTGGGGTACCGAGGCTCAATCTAGACCTCCTGGACATTAGTATCAACTCTCGATCGACAATGACCGACGTCGGCCACCTCTAACCGACGTCGGTTCAGGCTAACCGACATCCGGTTTCGATCCTCTCGTAAATTCGCTGGTTCATCTGACCGATGCCGGTCAAGGCCTAACCGACCATGGTTACTATGTATTTCTGAAGGTGTTTCTTTAAAACCCGAGAGTTCATTTTCATCAATAAACTTCTCAATTTTCTCATCCTTGGGTACCAAAATTTGATCCCTATACATTCTCTTTTCATTCCATTCAACATCACGACTCCTAACAATTTTAGAATTCTCTAAATCCCAAAAACAAAAACCAAAATCACCAGATCCATAACCAATGAAAGTGCACCTCTTGGATTTTGCATCCAACTTTTTCTATTTTCTTTATCAACATGCACAAAAGCTTCTGAACCAAAAACTTTAAGAAAAGAAAGATCTACCTCTTTTCCGGTCCATGCTTCCTCTGGTATTCCTCCATCTAGTGAACTTGAAGGGCCATGGTTAATCAAATAAACCGTCTGTATCAACTGCTTCTACCCAAAATTGCAAGGGCAATCCAAAATGTATCCTCATACTTCTAGCACGTTCCATGATTGTCCTGTTCATTCTCTCTGTAACACCATTCTCCTGTGGTGTTCTTAGAACCATTCTTTCTCTACGTATCCCATTCACTGAACAATAATCATTGAAAGCCTTGTTACAGTATTCACCACCATTATCAGATCTAAGGCACTTTAACTTAGAATTTGATTCATTCTCAACAAGGGCTTTCCATCTTTTAAAAGTTTCAAAAACATCATATTTATGTTTAATACAATAAACCCATACCTTTCTTGTAGCATCATCAATGAAAGTAACATAATACTGGGATCCACCATGAGAAGCTACCTAAGCTGGTCCCCACACATCTGAGTGTACAAGCTCCAATTTCTGCTCCTTCTTAGTTGCCCCAACTTTGAGAAATCTCACTCTCTTTTGCTTTCCAAAGATACAATGCTCACATAAATCAAGATCTAAATCTTTCAAATCTGATAACTTACCCTTAGCCTTTAAGATCTGCATTCATTTTTGACTCATATGACCCAACCGATTATGCCACATGCATGCATCTGAATCTGAAGTAGATAATGCAGAAAAGGAATCAATAATACAGGTAGATAAATATAACGTTCCTACCTTCTTACCTCTTGCCACAAAAAGCACCCTTGGTGACTTTCCAAGAGTCTCCTGTAAAAGTAACCATGCAACCAGATTCACCTAGTTGCCCTGCAGAAATAAGATTCCTCCTGAGGCTTGGCACATGCCTCACATCTTTCAATACCCATGTATTTTCATTCTATAATTTTAGATGAACTTCCCTTTACCAATAATACTGCAAGGTTCATCATCACCCAAATAGACATGCCCAAAATTGCCCTGGACATAATTTTTGAAATAACCCTTATTAGGGGTTGCATGGAAAGAAGCTCCTGAATCTAAAACCCATGATTCAATTCTACTATCTAAAGAAAGAATAAGAGCATCTTGCATTACCTCTAATGCAACAAGATTCACCTCTTTACCTTTGTTTGGTTGTTGGTTCTCTTTATTCTTTGACCAACAATCTTTCTTTGCATGTCCTTTCTTTCCACATTTCCAACAAGTAATTCCCTTACTTCTGGATTTAGATCTGCTATCCCTTGACTTTGATTTCCCATTACTCTTACTCTTAGATCTCTCCTTCTTCCTACCCCTGCTTTCTACATTCAAAGCATTTCTAGATGATGTTTCCTTTGTACTTTTCCTACGAATTTCTTCATTCAAGATTATACTAACCACATCATCAAACTTCAAAATATTATTAGCAGATGTTGTATTACTAATAGTCATTACCAAGTTGTCCCAACTATCAGGCAAAGAACATAAGAATAAAAGTGTTTTTACTTCATCATCAAACGGTATTGAAACTGATTTTAATTGATTTACAATAGATCAGAAATCATTCAAATGACTAGAGGTAGATTCACCTTCATGCATCTTAGAACTAAAAAGTTTCTTCATCAAATAAACTTTATTTGAAGCACTAGGTTTTTCATATAAATTAGCAAGAGATTTCATTAAGTCTACCGTAGAAGTCGCTTTCGTAATATCGAAGCCATGATGCTACCAGCTCAATCTTATAGATCCCAAAGCCTTTCGTCAAGAATCTTCCATTCTTCATCAGTCATCTTCGTAGGTCTAGACTTCTCATCCAACGGTAGAAGTACAAATCTCTCTCGATACAAATAATCCTAATCTGCATCTTCCATAATTGATAATTTGCGCGTCAAACTTCTCTACCTTGTATTTATTATCTCTTGTCATTGTTGTAGCTCCCACTCAATCGTAAAACCCTCTCGTGAGTAAATCATGTCAACACACAAAACCCTCAAACAAAGATTTGATACCAGGTTGTTGGGGTTAGCACACGGTTGACATGCATAATATATCGATCTAAGCATACATGCAAATAAAAGCGGATATTCTACCAAAAGAATTATACAAAACAAGAGACATAAATCAACACCATATTTAACATGGTTCACCCAGTGTGGGCTACGTCCACCAAGAAACAAGCCAATCTATTATCCAAAGCTTTGACAAGATATACAATGAAGATTTACAATCTTCTACACTTCTCAGATGTTCAGTACTTTCTTCCTTCAAGCTTTTTTATTCTTCACCAAGAATTCTCTCTCACATAATTATCTTGTAATTATGATCAATCCTCTCATTCTAAACCCTAGCTTTATGCTTTAAATAGTCGTTTAAGACTTTAGGGCACTTAGCCATGCAATTACATTCATTAAATCTATTCTTATGCTAAAAATAGATATAAAACTTGAGAGTTAATTAAACTCTCGTTACACAGGTAAGCGATGCCGGTTCTACCCAACCGTCGCTGGTTCCAACTTGCCCTGACCGATGCCGGTCACACTCTAACCGATGTTCTAAGCACATCGTCAACTTCCAACAAGTTCTATTTGCATGCTAAAACATGAGTAATTTAGCTCCATACTCAACAAATTATAAAAGGGAAAATCCAACATGTTCTAGGTTTGGGACTTGACCGCAATGACAACTTGTTGTAGAACTTTGTAGCCCCCTTTTCTAGTTGTAATCTCAATTAATTGGAATAAATTGTTGAAGCACAAAAATGTATTGATAATTGCCACCTTCCAATGGCTGGTCATATGAGTGAAAGGTAGATTAAGGATTTGGATTGCATGGCCCACACCTATTCCATGGATAAGATTGTTCCTACCAAAAAATATGTTATATTTACTCGCTTTAATCATTTTAATCTCACATAGAGGACAAAAAAAGGGAAACTCATAAAGTTTTAGGGTTTCAAACTGAAGCAGAATGGATGCATCATGTAATAATTTGTATTCTCTCTTTGAAGTTGTCAGAAGCTCAATTAGTGTAAGAAAATTGATGGAAGGAAAAACACCGCTAATTGAGTTATAGGAGCAATCAGACATATCAATGAAAGGTATCTTTTATGTGTTAATCATTTTTTCATATTTCACGACTTCAAGGTTTTTATTGGATGACATTTAATTGGATAGGTAAGATATATACATGAATGGATTGTTGTAAATTAAAAGGTGGGAAATTAAATACCTACGTGCCCCACACCTATTCCATGAAGCATATTGTTCCTACCCAAATAATATTTGTTATATGTGCTCCACTTAATTGTCACAATCTCATGGGATTTATTCACGTGAGTATAATGTGAGCTTAAAGGGGCCAAAATAAAATTTGTGAGAAATCACAAGGGTCCCAGGTTTGAAACCCAGTGCATTGTTTGTATTTTGTAGCACTTTGTAGACACATTTTTCAATTTTAAGTGCAAGAAATTATAGTGAAGCAGGCCATCCAAGAACAATCATTGATAATTGAACCCCTCTTTGGAATGGATGTATGGGCTACACGAAAATGTTATTCAACAAGTGAATTGTAGTATTTTGACACTTTACATTTTTTAAAGTGTAAAGGTCTTTGATCGCACGTTAGTGTGTCAATTGTTCAAAAGAAAAAGTGCATGCAAAGGTGCAAAGGCTCAAGGAAACATATTTTGGAGATATTTAAAAAAGAAAAGAGTGGTTGATCATTACTTATGATGTCAATAGTTATTGTTTATAATTTCAGCTCTTGCACTTTATAAGTAGTTAGAACACAAATAAATGTAAGGGGTACTCCTCGACTTAGATTATTCCTACCCAAATCATATTTACTATGTTCTACTATATACACTATTACAATTAGGGTTTCAAATAAAAATGAGATTAGGGGTCTCATATACAATTACAAAGAGGGTTTCTATGTAGGTATCAAGGTAAAGACTAGGGTTTTGTCTCTAGTTATGAGGCACATAGTTTTTCTAGGTATAGACGATGTAAGTGAAGTAAAACTTAGAAGTGTGAAAATGAGGAAGGTGATTTTGGCTAAGAAGAGGCTTGGGAGGGAGGCTTACTGAGATGGAAACCTGGAAAATGACATTACGCTTGTGGGATCATGTAGTGAATATACGTAAAAGGAATGTTCAAGGAACACGAATACATTAATCAAAGGTTAGAAATAAAAACGTGAGAATGTATGCTTAAGGAATTTATGCATGAATGAATGTTCAAGGAAGACGAAGGCATGAATGTAAGGATATAAATGAAAATGTGAGAATTAAATACATGCATGGCCCACACTTACCACATGAGTTAGATTGTTTCCACCTAAATAATATCTTGTGTACTCCACGTTTTTTCTCAATCTCATGCTTCATGTACATGAGTACAAATCACATTTAAAAGAACCAAAATTTAAAAATGAGGAAAACCCAATAAACGTTCATTTTCAATTTCAAGATTAGTACTTGTAGGGGAATAGGTGTTACACGAAAAATTATGTAGGGGCTATTTCACAAGGACAAAGAAGTAGCAATATTTTAAACAATTCTTACTCCAATGAGGGTGGTCTCACTCCGGTGAGGGTGGCAAGAAATGAATGGTTCTGCCTTTATTCTGTATGTGGATTTTAATAGCTCTTATATGCATATTTTCATTTTATTTAAACACTTCTAGTGCTCGGATATGTTGATCCTTTGATACTATATTAGCTATAAATATAATAGAAATAACAAGATTACATTTTTTATAAATGGCGTTGAGGAACCTTAATACTATGTATTTTAACTACATGCCTTTCATTGGATCATGGGGAATGAAGCTTGGATTTGACTCTATCTATACTATTAGATATTCTACTACATAGTTTTTTGTTTTTTCCATATGTATGCTATATATGTAAAACCTGGCAGTTGAGACAACTTTGGCCACGTAGAGAACTAAAGTGAAGAACATCAAAGTTTCAGTTATGAGAGTGAAAGGTTATTTGTGCATGCTAAACTATTGCAAAATGTGGGGCAAATGCCCTTAAAAGCTAAAAGGTACGCTTTTATAAAATAGAGCATATAAATGACAATCAAATTATAGCATGCACATAGTAATTTTACGTTACAGTATGCTTTGAGATTTACAATGATGACACATAATCAACTGAAAGTGGTGTATTTACATATATTTTTTCGCACATAAAGCTGGGTATTTGTATTTTTTTACAACACAAACACGATATTGTTTTTCCCTTTAGACTAGTTAGTTACACTTTACAATTGGCTTTCAACGGTAATATTGCTCATAGGCCTTGTTGCGTACAATGTCATAGGTATCTTCGACGGCGATGGTGGCTGCGTTAGCATTTGAGCGGTATCTTGGAGTTTGCCAATAGCAAGTTGGAATGTGTAGACATCTTCTGCCGCCACAAGCTCTATGTTGTCAGGCACGAGCCGATGGACTCGCACACAAGCTGATGAAGAGTATTGGTGTCTTGTTCCAGCTTGGTAGCTAATTTGTAAAAGACGTCACTACGGCCTCTGTGCATGCGCTCTTTTGTCGGTGGGGTAGCAGCGGTGCTTGGGAACAATAGTAGTATTAGTATAGTAGATAATGGCAGTAGAAATAATTTGTATTTTTTATCATTTTTTTGTAGAAATATGTATGCATAGGGGTTTGTACCTTAATGTGCAAGTGGTAATGTTGGTCGACGCCTTGATACATTGCGAGTGGGTTATCATTGTTCTTTGTAGGGTGGTTTTTTTAAGGGTTATTGTTGGACCTACACATATTAAAGGTATTAGAATAGTGGGGTTGTAAGTAGTAATAAAAGTACTAGTGTTGGTAGTGGGGGTGCAGTGGGGAGTCCACCGAGTTGGGGGGTTTATAAGTGGGTGGTGGCGGTGTTTTTGAAGGCGAGACGGTATTTAGCTTTTTTCCGGTTGGCCACATATTTGTTGAGTGTTATGCGTGTGTAGCGTTCAAATGAGAAGGGAGGAGAAATGATTAGGTTGGAAAGGGCTTGTACTTAGAAATAGCGTAAAAAGTGAGCCCTAAAGCTGGGTCGGTAGCACCAATGTTTATTGTGGCTTTATCGAGGGTCATTCCTTGTGCTTTGTGAATAGTTAGGGCCCATGCCATTTTTAGTGGGATTTGTCGGATGTTGTTTCTGGTGATGGGGGGAACGGGTATGTGGGTTGGATTATCTATATCCCGGGGTTAGTGTTTTAAACCTTCATACAAGTTTTGTATTAGTATTTTAGTTGTGTATAGCTTAAAAAAGACTAAGAGGAGAAGATTTTCCAATAAAATTATATAGGTTCATATTGTAGTATATATGTACGAGACATAGCCTAAACATATCAGATATCAAGGTTTTAAAGTATTTTACGTAGCACCGTGTTTTCTGCGTACTCTATATATAGATATATATGCTTTGAACTAATGCCTATAAACTGTTTTTATTTTTGTTGATTTGGTTGTTTGGTTTTTATCAAATAAAGTGCTTTTCATCTCTCTTGACCCTTCAGAGCCTATTGGCAATGTTGAATCTCACATGAACTTTCCAAGGCTCAATTCAAGTCAAAGCCCTCAAGTTTTGTTTTTGCAATTAAACGAGGCATATGCACATTATAGCAGTTTGTACATTATATATGGAAAAAATAAAAAAATGTTCGTTACACTATCTCTATTCTTAGTGGGTGCGTGGCTTTACGGGCTTAACATATTGGTACTTTAGTAAAATTTTAAGAGGGAATTAAACTATTTAGGTGTTTTACGAGGCTTTAAAAAATTGAATGTCTATGTTTTGTAGGTGAGGTTAAAAACGGGTTAAGAGGGAATTAAACTATGTATGTGGCTTGAATGCTACCTTAGGATATATTAAATGGGTAATTACAAATATGTAATTATCCACCATTACCTTAAACAGTGTATGACCAAAGGTGCACAGAAGATGTAGAAATTAGAACTGGAACTTGTAACTAGGTTGTATGACATGTATGTTTTTGTTTTCTAAA
This sequence comes from Taxus wallichiana var. yunnanensis, assembly GCA_018340775.1. Taxonomy (NCBI): domain Eukaryota; kingdom Viridiplantae; phylum Streptophyta; class Pinopsida; order Cupressales; family Taxaceae; genus Taxus; species Taxus wallichiana. The sequence goes on along the minus strand of CM031238.1, from coordinate 237,538,260 downwards.
GACAACACTTTATAAGGTAGTTGTTATCAAAAGCATACATTGTTGTATTACAATTACATGCAGATTGATTTTATATATGTTGTTTAAAGTACAAGGTGAATGCTATAGTAAGAAGAGATTGTTTAACATATGGACCATTATGTGTTTGTGGCGCATTCCAATCGTAGTTGGGTCAGATTTACATGCCTTGTAGTTGTTAAATATCTATAGAACTGGGCCCTATGGTGAAAGATAAAGAAAACATATACAAACGGCACCAACCCACTAGCGGTGTGTTATTTGTACTTGATCGGGTGCACCCTATTACCAGTGGTTGTTGTTATGTTATTTGCTCTTGATTTGATATGCTTTATATATTGTTGTGTAGTCAACCGATGTCATTTTTTAACGAATTCATTTCAGTTCGGCGTCGCCGTCGTATCTAGCTTCAAGGTTCTCGTGTGTTTTTATGTCCTCGTATACCATATGCATGATGGCGCATTCATAAGATAGTGAGTTCATAAGTGAAATTTTTTTATTTTTAGGAAGCTTAGCTATTTTTGTTGTCGATATCTCCATTACAGAACAACCTCTGCATAGTCACAACAATAGGTTGGTGGTGTAGGAAGAATACAAAAATTGAGCATTTGAAATTTAAAGCTTGATCCACTAATTGTAACTAGTAACTTATTAATTTAAAAGCTAAGTCAAAATAAGTACCTAACAATTTACTAAATGTTTGGTTTGCCAATTTTAACATGCACCCTAGTTTTATTGTTGTATTTTAAGTTTCGTTCGTATTTATGTTGTCATATGTATAGCAGGCCCATGTTCAATTTAAAAGTGAAGTCGTAATGTGTTTTCCATGTACGCTTATCGGTAGTTATCCCCAGGATCTTAGCAACGTACGTGGGCATGCATATCATAAATAACCTTATATAAGCTAGGTCGATTATGAATTAGATTCCACAATTGGTGGAGGGTTGGTATTTCTTAGGAAATTATTAAATATAATATATATTAAAAGGGTAATTACAATTATGTTGTGCCATGAGATGAGTAAGTTATCTATTTTTATTAACACTAGTAAATGGAAAACTTAACTGTGGGAAAAGCATATTGGTTTTAACCATAGGCTTTAGCATAAGAACCTTATAATGTTTTCATACATTACTGTTGATCTAAACAAAAGGTAGGCATAAAATGTGTACACAAAATTTAGTATGGAACAAAAAGTACATTGGATTACAAGGAAAATATAATAGTTACAAAAGCTTCCTATACATGTGGGGCCGCTTTGTATAGGTCGCATTAAGCAACAATTGACTAAAACAGAGTATATATGCAATGATTTAACAAATTTACATGGGGGTAAGTTGCATATTAAGGTGTGCTAGCATTTAACAAAGCATTGACAATAGTATCATGTGTGGGCGAGTCCTTTTTTTGAGAAGCATGTATAATAGTACACCCGAGCTTTTTGTTGCCATTATATAGTTCTTTTTTTACTAGTAAACCAAAATCGTACGTACAGAAAAGGACTTGTTCTAACACTGTAGGCAATTGATCAGACTATTGGGCTATGTGGTACAAAGCCTGTGTAGAAAGACCCATTATGCTCGAACTGACATCTTCGAAAGCAGTAGCCCATACTTGTGCATGTGGTATCTTCTAGCAATACATTCAACGCATATCTGAATGTGCATTGAGAGGAATCTACATTACATTTAGGACAATGTCATGTGCCTTATATGTTTGCTGCACCTTTTTGTGACACTGTTTACCGCTAACCACATTTGTACATGATGCATAACAGAAATTAGTCATATTAACATGAATAACAATAGCCGTCACTAAAACCTTTATTGCTACTTGTAATTGTGCTACTTCATGGACACCTGCAATATCGGTGTTATTTATTTCGATAGTACTTAAGCTGACCGGTACAAGATCCTTGGAATTTAAGGCGACTAGGTAACGTAATTGTTCAGCTTCCGACAGGTAGGGTTGATAAAACATTCGGAGTTAAGCCCTGATGAAAGTGATCTACCGTTAAATGATGTTACTTTAACCCGCTTTAGGGCCAAAACTAACCTTTCACCTGTGCTACCATGGTGCAAATCATGCAATAAGGTGCCTTCAGTTTCACAAAAAACCCCATAGAGTAACGTCGATAGAATGCTCAGAAGTGTCGCATATGGAAATGGCACATTTCTTTGTTTCTATTCCATCTAGTCGGTGGATGGATGAAGTTTCAGAAACAACCCCTACTAGTCCAACCACATCAACCTGTGTATTAATAATTGTATCCTTAATAGTTGTTATCTTTGTAAATTGAAAACTATCAAATGGTATGTCGCTTTCCTCATCAAAACACAATTGAAGCATGGAGTTTTATTTAGTATTATTTCCCACAAATTATCACATTGGCTAAGTTGTTGGTTAGCACATTTTAAGCTACCATTGGATATATTGTAAACTTGTCCACATTGTACGGCCTCAAAAAAGTGGGTGCAATACTTCCAAATGTTGTTACAACAACATTATCTCTAGCAACATCTTTAACATTAAAGTTGAACACCTGCCTTGGGCCCCTATTGTTAACAAAGTGGTGTACATTCCCTTTCCTTGTTACTCGGCCTTTAATAGTCCACTTTGGCTGATATGGGTTTAATTTTTTAATAGGTGTGATCACAGGCCTAGTAGGAACAACAACAAATTTACCTTGATCACTAAAGCAGGAAAACTATCAGGCCCAAGTTCAAGGGTATGCACCGGGCTAGAACTAGCCATTAGGAAGTTATAAGGTGTTCCAATGGGGTGTACCTATACTGAAATGTGTGTGTGTGTGTGTGTGTTAATACTTGCACAACTAACAAAATCCATATTACAAGTTGACGCATATGTAATAATGTTTAACATCTATTGTGCTCATGAAAGTCGGTCAATGCATAACAATAAATGTACAACAATATCATGAACAATAAATGTACAACAATTATACGGAATGGTCATGGTTGTATCATAAATTGATTTACTAATAGGGTCTAACTGCTAAACTTACATGGTAATGTCACATTCAAAGAAGCATAAGAGTAGCCCCATTTGTAATGGGGCTCAAACCACATTTAAATAGTAAATAACAAACTCACATCGTATTTATTTATTATCGAATGTGCAAACTATACACACATGTATATAATTTGTTTGTAAAGTACGTAACGAGCTTGGTATATTTCTTTGCAATTTAGATAGTAACTACAAAGTATCTTTACAAAAAGTGTTTGTATAGACAAGTAAATCGAAAGAAAAATGTATCTCACTCAATATATTGCATGTTTCTAAATAAGAAGGGCAAGGTAAATTTTATGTACAATATATTTTATAGTACTGGAACCTCTAAAATAAAGTGTTCCCAAGTTAGAGTCACACAGGGACAACATGTGTCAACTGGTTCCTCAGGAGGCCCAATGTCCTACGACGCCTTATTTGGTAGTGGCGCCTGGATATGCTCGCACTCATTATGTGTCTCCTCGAGCCCACATGTAAGCACCTAAAACAATGGCAAACACGTCTCTTAAACCCCATCTAAGGAGCTAGCCGTGCACTCTATGTAAGAATCGGCCTCCCTGGACAACATCAAACCCTATGACACTATAATAATTTTCACACAACAAATTTGTTTATAAACACAAAGATAATATATACATAAATGTATCATTTGAGGAAAATAAAATATTAGTTCAATAAATACTTTGCATGGTCAATCTTATAATTGTTTTAATTTTTTTTAAGAAACTACTAATTTTGGATGTGCACTACAAATTTCTAAGGACAAAGTGCCGCAACCTAGTATCTTTTTGATCTCTCAAACAAAAAAATTAATAAAGGTTTTTAAAAGTATTTACTATGTGTTTTTATATGTCCTTTCCAAAACTAACGCCTTTGTTGAGGTCTGAATATCACAATTCTTCGAAATATTAAGGATGAATACTCTGTTTTTGAAATACTCCCCTAAATGTTACTACATGAGCTATTTGGAATACGATGGTTGCTAACCTAAAGAAGACATGGCTTATTTGTGAAGACAGTTCTATTGTATGACCATATGCAAGAAACAGGTCTCCACCATGATCAAATTTATATTTCCTAATCTATTCCTACCTTGCACTTAGATGGGAGATGTATGAACACCCAAAAAAGTATAAAGAATACAGGACATGTGCTTTAATAGCTTTTTAAAATGATATGATACTGGGCAATGGTGGGAAAAACCTTATGACTGCAGTGGTTGCAAAGTACAAAATGTATTTTCCAAACTTGAAAAAGTGTTTCAGAGGTATCATCAAGCGTAAAGAACACTGTAATGGGCATCTACATGAATAATGGCTCGAATTTACTCTTCAAGTAAAAGATGAGGATACTTGCTGAAAAATGTCAAAGCTACTAGTTTGTATTGTCTTATAAAAACAAAATACGAAACCATGTAGATATGTTCTGCGATTACGAGTTAAACTATCCTAGAGTTACCCATTTCATGATAGAAATACGAAGACCTAGCCAGAAATGTGAGTTGTAATTTTGGTTAATTGTTGTCATTATGTACAATAGCTTTTCTACATAAAATTCTTGTGAACTTTTTGACAAAATGCAGAGAAATCTACTAGATCTAAGCCCAAATTATCCTTGGACATGACACAACAATATCAGGAAAGGATAATCCCTCATCTAAATGACCAAACATCTGACTGTACAAATTGGACATGCCCTATCTATTTGTGGTGTGGGTAAGGTTCGGTAAACAATTTTTTTAACAGTATTTACTTTGCCTATCCCTACTATTCACAATGGCACAGTTCACATTACTCTGAACCCAACATTTAGAAAAAACACCATTGCCTTTTTCCCCATAAGAATAACATTCATCGTTCCGGTTTAAAGTAAAATACAAGATGCTTAGTTAATATTTCAAACCTACAGCTAAAGCAACCTGTTCTTTAAAAAATATTCAAAAACCAGATCTACGTAGCCTTGATGAATTTACAACATACCAATAAACACCATACAATTTCATTGCACAGGTAAACAAATAAGAGCTTCCAAAAAGAAGATTAAAAACCCAGTAGACAACCCATTGCGTGCGAGTTGTTTGAAAAATGGTCTCAACGAGATGTAGTGTCATGGACTGCAGTCATCACTGGATATACCCAAAATAAGTTTTTTTAAATTCCTGGGAGTTTTTAAAGCAAATGTAGTTGCAGGTTTAATGACAAACTTTTCGACCTTTGCCACCATCCTACTGACCTACACAAAAAGGGTGAATTGGAACATGGTGTGGAGATTCATCTAAATATTATAAAAAAATTAATCGAAAGAAGATTCTTGTCAGATTCTGTGGTTGTGACTGCCTTAATAGACCTGTATGCAAAATGTGGAAACATACACAAGGCACGAAAACTGTTTGATAAAATGCACAACCCAAATGTGGTCTCATGGACTGCAATGATCACAGGATATGTACAAAATGATGGTCTTGATGAGGCTTTAGAGGTTTTCAAAGAAATGCCTCAATGTAATGTGGTCTCATGGACTGCAATCATTGTTGGATGTGTGCAAAATGGGTTTTTTGTAAATGCCTTGCAGATGTTTAAGCAAATGCAGTTTATAGGTGTAAATCCAAACTCAAGCACCTTTTCAAGCATTCTCCCAACATGTTCTAAAATGGGAGAGTTCAAACAGGGTATGAATATCCATCGAAAAAATATTAAAAGCGGATTTTTGTCAGATATTGTAGTTGTGACGGCCTTGATAGACATGTATGGAAAATGTGGAAGCATAAAGAAGGCACACAAATTCTTTGACAAATTGACTGGCCCAAATGTGGTCTCATGGAATGCAATGATTGTAGGATATGCACAAAGCGGACTTGTTGAAGAAGCCATGAAGATTTGTAGACAAATGCAATTGGCATTTGTAAGCCTAGACTGAAACACAAAAATGTTTGACAAAATGCCTAATCAAAGTGTGGTCTCATGGAATTGTATGATTGTTGCGTATGCACAAAATGGGTATGTTGAAAAAGCACTGGACATATTTAAGCAGATGCAATTGACACATGAAAAGTCAGACTCGTCAACCTTTCCCAGCATTCTTTCAGCTTCTGCCAAACATGGAGTTTTAGAACAGGGTTTGGAGAACCATAAAAAAATATTGAAAATGGATATTTCTCGGATGTTCTAGTTGTGACTGCCTTGATTTATATGTATCCAAAATGTGAAAGCATACAGAAGGCAGGTGATTTGTTTGACAAAATGTGTAATCCAAATGTCACCTCATGGATCATGCTCACGATTCTGTCCCTTAATTCCTTATGAAGGATTAAAGCCCTCTTTTCATCTTTACGCCATTTACATGCCCTGGCTTTGGATTTTAACTTTGCAGACAAGTAAGATACATGAAATTTTGGTTATGCTTCTAACATACCAAGGATTTCGTGTGTCAACCCATCTTTCTTGCACATGTTTCATAGATTGATGTAGAGAGGGTTTTATACGTTTGTATGTTGTATTTTTGTTGGACTTCTTCCTCTTTAAGTCCATTAAAAGTGGCAAAGAAAAGTTATATTTAAAATTAAATAAAGACAAGGTTATTTTTCCTTGTTATTTTTCTAATTTTGATCACCCTGAGCTTAACTTTCTTAGAGGGTCTTTGGTCTCTACTACGAATAGACCCAAGGGCCTCTTTCTCACCCGTTGTATTGAACTTCTAACATGTCATTCCTCGGGCTTTAAGACTTTCACACGCACAACCTTCTATAAAATCTTATATTTATCTTCGACAATTACAACCCCGCATTTTCAAGAACGCCCTTTATAAGCAAATTCACTCCACATCAATGAGAGGAAACAAAGTTTTTACCCACAAACTTTGCCAAGACTTCCTCATACGTACGTATGGAAAGTGTGCGAGTTTAATAGATAGATGCTTAGGTGTTTGACCAAATTGCATAGCGAGATGTATTGTTATGGAATATCACAATTGCAACTTACAGAAGGCATTATCATCCTCAATAACCATTGAGACTATTTCATTAAATACAACAAACAAATGCCCTACCGAGATAGGTTCACCTTTACATACTTGTTTAGAATGCAACCACATATATGTTTGAGTTTGATATGTCTACACATAGTTAATGCTTTTAATAGACAAACACAATCAAAATGGAATGTTTTGTGTTGCATAAGAATCACCACCACATTTTATGCACTCAAATTTCCAAAGCCTTTGATTCAAAAGCCTTTTAACCTCAAAATTTTGTGCCAAACTTCGTTAAAACCGATGTTGTGTAAGATAAAACAACTGAAAAAATAATTTTCAATGCCATTTAATTGTCTTTCTTGAAAACTCACATGCGTTATCCTTGAATTAACGGACCCTCTATTAGTTAAACAACCCAAATTCTCCACTAGCGACAAAGCCTACGATAATAACGAAGGATAATGTTTACGTAATGAAAAAAACCCGATAAGGACTTTGGAAAGAAAAAACTACCACATAGATGTCGAAAAATTAAATGTTGTCAACGAACATAAAAACAAAATGATTCACACCTTGTTTGTCAACAAGAAAATCATATAGATTATTTATTCGCTATCATTATTATATTAAAGAGATTCTAGATTAAAATCACACATTACATTCTTAGCTCTAATAAATCCGAATTTGTATGAGTATTGATTGTGATGGGTAATACATAAACATGACTAAATGAAAATGTCATTATTTCACAAACCTTGGCCATTTAACCTACGCGTCAAATTAATAATCGAACTTGGAAAAATATTATATAGGTTATAATGAGGATATTCCAAATAACACTACATAAACAATTAAATATCAATATAACATTTTGAAATATTTATAATTAAATAAATACATTAATAATAATGTTAATAAAAATTATTAGTGTTTCATGATCTCTATGAACACATAATTGGCGTACACGAGCAAGAAGATACAACTCCCTCTTCTTTATCTTCAATTTGAGGGACAAAGACGATGACACCTAATAGCTCAGTGTTGCGAGCTCGATGCATCTTAAAATTGCTTCTACGACTAAAACTTTGAATTCAATAAAAAAATCAATCCTTTCTTAGTCAGCTAGTGTCGTCTGTGATAATATATTATGATCCTTATGCCAATAGGAGCCAAGTTACACTGGATGTGGGCCTCACACTAACATAATGGTTGATTGGTTGCAGGATACGTATGCTATTGCCTTACTATCGAGGTCAGATATGACTCTTCAAGACATCTCAAAATTGTTGCGATGACTCTACAAACGTTACATGCCTTACTACCTAGATCAGACATACCTCTTGAAATTACTTCGACAACTCCATAAATCCTCCTATTATAAAAGTATCCGCTTAACATTAGACCACCTTTTGGTGCAAGCACTTGTATTAAATGCATTGATATCCATAGAATATCCCTCATTCGATACATATACCCCTTTATCGAACATAGAATTCCCTATAAATACATCGCCTCCTCTTATTAGTACACCATCTACCCCACCATGGGACCCACAACCCAAACGTGGGGTTAGCATCCTTCCATGTCATCACCAACCCTCATGAATAAGGCCGGAGGCTATTCTCCCCACAGAATACACCACCATACATAAAACTATCCATAAAACACACCATCGAGACATGCATGCACATACCATCGAGACATGCATGCACATGCATGGGTGGGATCCGCACATCCGCAGTCAAATCATAGGTTTCTTGTTTTTTGAATAAATCGGATTGAAATCAAATGGTTGCATGTGGCGAGTCTTGGCGGGTTGATAAGAGCATGCATTAATACAAAGTAGGTCGCATGTTCGAATGAAGGCATGGGTTTGTACACAATGTTGATAAACATAGTATGTTTTTACACGATGTATTTTTCAATTGTTTTTCAACCAAAATCACAAAAAAACCAATTTTTTTAATACAAAGTAGGTCGCGGGTTTGAATTGAGGTATGGGTTTGTACACAATGTTGACAAACATAATATGTTTTTACATAGTGTAATTTTCAATTGTTTTTACAGAGTGTATTTTTCAACCAAAATCGCAAAAAAAAACCTAATTGTTGAACCACACGTCATGTGGCAGCGCAAGGGCATGATAGTCGCCATGATACATTTATGCTTGCTTTTATGTATGTGGTGCATTTTGTGGGGAGAATAGCCCTCGCTCATGAATAAGTCCACGTCACTATTCACGTGTAATGACACGTCACTCTACGACCTAATCCCTATCCCCATCCAGATATCGTGCTCCTCACATAACGCAACAAAAAAACAAAAAGACCTAAACCGACGAATTTTTTTGGCTCAGAGGTGTTTTATTACTTCAAAATCCTTATCCGTGGAAACCCATTTACATTTTGCAGTACTGCGGTCTATCATTAGCCATCGAAGCAAAAACAAAATGGCGCGTCTTGTCTAGTAGAATGACTCAGAACTGCATGGAGTTCAGGGTTAACTGTTGTTGTTCCTCATTCATACCCAGTGGAGGGACCTTTCGGATTACAGCACCCAATCTAAAGTTAAAACCCCTGTAAGTTTTATGTTGGTTTTTGTATTGTTATGGTTGGCTCCAGGAATAATTTATTTTGGTTATATATGGTCATTAGTGATTGAATTACACAGTTTCTTAATTTTTTTATAGGGGCTGAGAAAACAATGGGGAAGCAAATTAGTAGTGATAAGTAAAGCTGCCAATTTTGATGAAACGGATTCCGACGGTGGGCTTCCATCTAAACCCAAAAATCTTTTCAGTGAAGAGGTAAGTTTAACGAAAACCCTTGTTTCAGTTTTGTATAATATGTATTACTGTATTTTTCCAGAGATTTTAAGCTCTAACAGCGAATTATAGTTCAACAAATTATGCTTGGATTCTAGACGATAATTGTATTGCAGATTACTGTAATTTTTTTCCCGATAATTTGTGTTGTCAAAACCATCTGGAATTTTTTAAATGGATAAATCAGCATTGATACAACAGTGCATTGCTATATCGAAAGAAGTAGGGCAAGTGATGTCGTGGGCAGGATATTTTTTATGCGCCATTTTTCACCAGTTGATCAATTTTTCACAAAATTCCCAAAAATTAGATTCTTCAATTGTAAAATAAAATTCGTCAAATTTTTAAATCAAATTTATATAAAGATTTAGAATTGCTAAAATATTAATGTGTTAATGGGAATTCCTATGATTTTTCTTAGAATTAACCTATAATAAATGCCTATTGAATGGGAACGATCTGCCAACTATTCTATAAAGATTTATCAACATTTATTCTTGTAAAATAGTTTTTGTTCCTATTAATTCTCACTTCTCATGGGTTGCCGATACTGGAACTGAACTCATGAAAAGGTAAAATTTGCAATGCACAGTGTCATAAACCCAATACTGGAATGAACTCGTGAAAAGAAAAAAATTGCAATGCAGAGTGTCATAAACAAGGTGTTTATGACAGTTGCTAGTGTTGAAAATTCAATCACAAGAACCAAATATAGCCCTGTGAACGATTGATATTATTTGATTTGGATCTTGTTTTTCTTGGTTGTGATTATCGTTCAAATCATTTGAATGTGTGTTTTTTTGGTGTGAATCTTGGGTGAGGTTATAAGCCATCTCTATTCTTGTAAAATAGTTTTTATTCCTAAAAAAATTCACTGCTCATGGGTTGTCAATACTGGAATTGAATTCGTCGAAAGGCAGAATTTGCAATGCAAAAAGTCATAAACCCAATACTCGAACTGGAACTCGTGAAACAGAAAAATTTGCAATGCAAAATGTCATAAAAAGGTGTTTATGACAACTGCTAGCGTTGAAAATCCAATCACAAGAACCAAATATAGCACTGTGAATGATTTATATTATTTGATTTGGATCTTGTTTTTCTTGGTTGTGATTATCATTCAAATCATTTAAATGTGTTTTTTTTTCGGTGTAAATCTTGGGTGAGGTTGTAATCCATCTTTAATGCGGTCGATGGTAAGCTTATACCACATTTTAAGTTTGGTGCCCCATGTTACTCAGGTTAGAGCATTACTATTCAACGAGGCTTTCAACTACTGGACTTTCACTGTCTAGGATGCAGGATTTCACCGCTTTGAGTAGCAGCACGACACTTACATTGCACTCTCACAACCCCGTTTTTAACAGTTTAGGCTGACCCATTTTGTTCACCCCTACTATGGGAATCATTTTTGCGGCCTTTGTATGCCATTGAATTTCTTGCATTTTGAATTTTTCTTATTGATTTTCCCAACTTATTGATTCAAGGTTTGAGTAACTCGACCACAATTTTTACTAGAGAAAACTTACCTTGTGCTAAAGCTTTGTGCTTTATGAGTTTAAAGGGTGTCTTGGATACACCGTGAAAATCTAACATATCGCAGATATGAAAGGAAGCAAAACACGAACACTGATGAAAACCCAACAAGATATTAACATAGGCATTAAATGATTTTTCCTTATTAGTCCGCCCCAACTATCCCTCTTTTTATTTTTTCTTGGTATATCCTTGGTAGGGGTATTCGCTGCCCTTAACATGGTTTGGGGTAATCTTGGACCACACTCTTAAGATTTGTAAGCATGGGTCATGCTCGAATGTGTTACACTTTATAGAGAAATGACACTACCATGGACAACCATAGACAATAAGTGCATACCAGACTTAACCATATAAGGGAATGCTAAAAAAATAGTTTCTCATTAACAATACGTAGTGCGTAGTATAGATTGTGCAGCACATGGAGGAAATGATACAAACACCCTTCCCTAGTGTACATCATTCTATTTATATGACAAGAAGATCCAACAATTGTTAGTTAAACACAATTTTCAACAACCATACTAACAAGCCATTACAAAACTACCTAAAGCCAAAATGCAATCATCAACCACATAACAATGTCAGCTACTAACATGTATTTAATAAGACGCGTATAACAATGACAATATTAATATAATGGTCTGCATTGTTACTCCCTTAAAAGTCAGGGTCCTCAGACACAATCCATAGACAACATGATAAATATTGAATAGGGATGACAAAAGACATTCCTGGAGGAGCTGTTGTTGATGCAGAGGTTATTGTCGTTGGAATTTCCTTCCAGATACCCTTGCGAAAAATACTTGTACCAAAATTGCGAAGCTTCTAATAGTGTTGCATGTGAGCTTGTTTGTCAAAACTTCCTCGGCCTATGGAAACGAAACCCAAATTTTCTAGTTCATTCTTCTCAGGTGGTGAAGGCAACTCATTGTACAACCCAAACAATGAAATTGAAAGGGACTGATCTGAAAACTAAGATTTTATGACTGTTCACTAGTCACCATCAGAAGCATGGTCCTATGACTGAGAAGAATCACGTGAACACAAATTAGAGACATACAAGCAAGACCTAATGATTGTGATTGAATGGAAGTGTTATATGGCCTAGCTGCATGAAGAGTGGCATACAAATACAAAGCAGGTAAGGGCATATAATGGGGTTGCTAGATGGATGTATGACCCTATATGAGTGACATATGGTCTTCCAGTTTGAGCATATGATTATACTTCCAAGGGCGTGAGTTATAATGGCCAAGAAAGGTGTACAACGAGGAACCAAAATCCAGAGCATGCGGACCTACGAAATTGTTGAAGCATACTATTGTTAAGGAGGGCTAATGGAAGTGTACAACTAGTTGTGTAGGTTGGATTTAGGCTAGACTCTGATTTTGTCCCTGCCTTATAGTGTGAGGGTGTTGGGTGTACGCTTTGTCAAGTTGGACGTATGTTTCTTGCATTTCCTTTTGCTAGGTTGCATGGTTGAACATGTTCACAATGTGATATAACACAATCCCGACCCTCCCCCTTCCTTTCATAATTATCTACTATCTTACTTTTAATTTTGTTTTCATAAGAAATGACCACACTTATGTTTGTCTAGCCTTTGTTTTTTTTTGTCGGGTGGGACATTCAGGTTGTTTATTAGTCGTACTTAGAAGTGCGATAACCATCTCATTAATATTTTGTGACTTTTAATCTAATATTAATTTGAACCCATTCATTGCATCTTTACACCCCATACCGTGCTAATTTACTAGTTGCTCGTATAGATTTTAAATGGCCATATTTAGAGTACCTTATATTTGTTTGGCTTGACTTTGACCATTGTTGTTTAATATAAATACCTTAACATGAAATTATTGTGCCTTAATCATTTATTGTTCCTTTGCTTCCTTTGTCTTTTTAACACTAGTGCTCTTGATTTAAAATTTCTCAAGAATATGTCATGACAACGCTTCAGCTAGCTCGATATAGCCTTTGTCGACCATTGTGTCACGACTCTGTTCATCCAAGTCGAGCATATCGGTTAAATTCAACTGTACTTAAACAGTTGGTTGTACTTCACCTTTTATTTAATTTTTGTCATTAGACCTCATATCCCCAACCTCACTCCTCAATTTCTTCAAGTGTTGGGTCAAGCGACACTCTTTCTTCTACATTGGGTCAAGAGAAATCCGACCTCTTGGTTAGTTCCAAATTGGGTCTAGTGACACCCATGTTCATGCTCATTGAGGTTGGATCTTTGGACTTCATGTCAACTACTTGTTCAAATTGGTGGGCCAACTTATCATCGAACTTTGCACTCCTTACGTTGTATTCTTTGAACCTAGGTGGTGAAAGCGAGTGTGATGTTGACGGATTAGACGGACTTGACATTATTGACATATGCTTGTAGTCATCTTGCTGCAAGCCATGGCCTTCTTCATTCTCCATAATCTTGATGTTATTGCAATTCACAATCATGCAAGAACACTTCATAATCTTCCATTTGCCAATAAAATAAACCGTTTGCAGAGTTCGTATTGTCTTCAAAGCATAACTATAACTCCAAGACCCCTTCGTTGTTTGGCTACATTGTACCTCAGTTCCCATCCACCGAGCATTCATCTTCGGAATCCAAATTTGATGAGTCTGACAGGGCTGCTTATTCATTGACTGCCGATTCTTCAAATCTATTATGACATTTGGCCTTTGTTTTCAATGCAGATTTGATTCTTTTTCTAGTTATGTTTGGTTTTGGTTGTTATCAACTAGCTTTGACTCAATAATGCATTATAAGCCTTTTTCAATAAGATGACTACAAAATTCAACAAAAATGTTGAGTAACAATAAATACCTTTTGTTCCATTAGGACACCCAATACCTTAATGCTATGTTGATCTGCTCCTACTAGCTGGAATATTAGAGGCCACATAGTTGGCTTTGCAAGACTCTTTCAAATCTTATCCGGAAGAACATTCACACAAGATCCAATGTCGATGCTAGTATTTGTTAAATTTTGGCCTGGAATTTTCATATGTATGATTGCTGATTGCCAAGCTAGATTCATTGTCAGTAGCATAGGATCAATCACTCATCAAACACTTGGTCGCTTATAAATGGGGCTATACTAGGGTTCATTCTTTTGCCTTTTGCTCTCCTCATCATTCGATGTTTCACCATTTGGCATTAAGCACATCATTGTATGTTTCATGTCCTAGTGAATGGCTTTAACAATTATAGTATTCTTGAGTTTGGAATCCATTGCAATGAGTCAACTATCTTCACATGTCCAAGGTTTTGAAAGACTTGCCTTGCAATAGCTATGTTAGATTGAAGACTGCTCCTCACTTTATTTCTATGTTCATGTGACCGAGGTTATCCTTGGACCATTTCCCTCTCGATTTCCACCGATGCTTAAGTCAACCTTTCATTCTATGTATGTTGGTCGAGATAATTAGCTTTCTTCGTTTGTGCTGTGATAATTGTCATAACCTCCTTGCCAGCTATGTCAATAATATTGACATTGGCTTGCTTTGGAAATTTGCCATCATTATGGTTTTCAAATCCCCTATCTACAAATAAGTCATAGTGTTATTTTGATTAGGGCAATCTCTTACAAAATGGCTCCACTCATTCCACTCTCGACATTGCACGATTGACTATCATTGGGATTTGAATTGAATCTAATTGTTGTTGCCACTATTATTTCGACGTTTGTAATTTTTGGTGATGTGGTGGATGGTGTCAATTGCTATTTGTATACACCTTATTTTTCTCTTACTAAAAATTTCTCTTTGCAAGTTGTTGGCCCATTAATCCCCTCGAGTGCATGCCTTAAGGGGATGGGGTCAGTTCATAGCATTTCATGAGAGATTGTGGTGGCACTTACCCTAGCAAGCCTTTGCCTTCCTATCACCACTTGACACCTAAGTATTGCTACCTTATTTTGCCTTCAAATTTTCTTTGTATAGCACCTTCAGATTACCTTCATACTTGCTCCAAGTATCTTGCTTCACCCTTATCGCTTCTCTACCTCACCTTTATTAGACTTTCTCAAACATATCATCGAACAATCCGCTTTGCTGTGGTCACAAATCTGCTCTTAAATGTTAAGGGGTCTTAGGGTTTAGTGGAGCTTAGGCTCGAGATCATCATTAGAGCATTGGGTTTACTAAGAGCACATCAAGAATAGGAGTTGAGTCAACGAGGTCTACCTTAGTCTTTGGAGTCCTCAACTTTGGTTTGCTTAGGTATTCTACCTAACCCCTTCTATGATCTAATGACAACAATCTCTCACAAGGTGGTAAAAACCAAGAAGGGGGATTAATACGGCAACAATGTCCACGTGAAAGTAAGTACCTCTAAACCTAAGCCCCTTTCCTTTATGTCAACTGATTGATCATTTTGATGTATCATGAATTAGGTTAGTTTATTGTAGCATGTCTTTGTCTATTACATTATTGTTCTCTTTATAACACATGCTTATTGCCTAATGTCATTACAACCCTTAGTTTAGGATTAACTCTTGCTTATTACCTCAACGTTTGCTTATAACCCTTAGGATCCTAGTAAGATCCCTTCTCGTATCTTATATATCAGTTTTGGAACAATATACCTTCAATATCGAGTGCGGATCACCCTTCTCTAGATCCATGACTATCTACACCATTTGGTTATATCCTTGCTTGTGTGTTGGCTCTAGTATGGTCTTCTACTTATATCCTAATCTTTAGAGAGAGAGAGAGAGAGAGAGAGAGAGAGAGAGAGAGAGAGAGAGAGAGAGAGAGAGAGAGAGAGAGAGAGACTTCATATTGACCATCTTAGCTTATATACATTCTCTTTGTGCGAACATTACTTGGCCACTCTTATTTCTCAAATTATATGAGCAATCCTTGATTGCATGCCCCGTAGCTTGAAAAATTTCACAGAGCATTTTTTTGCACAATTCATCTTGGTGTGACTTTCTACCTTGTAGTTGGTACACAAAGATCCTTGCCTTCATTCTTAGTGTCTCCCTTGAGTTCCTTCATCATTTAGAGCATGTCTCTCCTCAAGGTTCACATCAATCCAAGCTCACTTTCATTGTTGGAGTCGAGTAATCTTCTTTGCTTCTTCTCAAGTGCAAGGATGTCTTGTTCTCGCTTTGAGTGTTCATTGCTCAGTTGTATGTGCCTTTGTAAGACAAGTGTGGAACACCATCTTCTTCCACTTCAATTAGGATACTAGCCCTTCAATGAGCCATCACTTCTTCAAGCCACCAACATTTTTTCTTTTTTCTTTTCAAGTTTTCCCAACAGTTCTTTGAGTATTTTACTATAGGCTCAAACATTCTTGTGTTAGCCTTGCCGGATACTCAAGAGCTCAGCTACAATCTTACTATCATCTCTCAATTGTCTAAATTCATCTTGGTGTGACTTTCTACCTTGTAGTTGGTACACAAAGATCCTCGCCTTCATTCTTAGTGCCTCCCTTGAGTTCCTTCATCATTTAGAGCATGTCTTTCCTCAAGGTTCACATCAATCCAAGCTCACTTTCATTGTTGGAGTCAGAGTAATCTTCTTTGCTTCTTCTCAAGTGCAAGGATGTCTTATTCTCGCTTTGAGTGTTCATGGCTCAGTTGTATGTGCCTTTGTAAGACAAGTGTGGAACACCATCTTCTTCCACTTCAATCAGGATACTAGCCCTTCAATGAGCCATCACTTCTTCAAGCCACCAACATTTTTTCTTTTTTCTTTTCAAGTTTTCCCAACAGTTCTTTGAGTATTTTATCATAGGCTCAAACATTCTTGTGTTAACCTTGCCAGATACTCAAGAGTTCAGCTACAATCTTACTATCATCTCTCACTTGTCTAAATTCCTTCTTGAAAGCTTTATAAGTTTGCTCCATGAAATTTTCCAAGTGACTGTGCATTTGTGTTCTAGTCAATTGCTAGTCCTCAAAGTGTGGTTGGGAAGTATGACAATTCCAATCATTCATTTGTGTGCCAATTTGTCATCCATATATCATGTCTTGCAATACTGAAATTGATCCTCTGACCTGCCAGTAATGAACTTTGGTAGCTTCTGCTTTTTTGGAGATGGAGTTGGGGTAACCATGGCTTTGGTTAAGGGTTGTTTTTGACTCAGCACTTCAAATCTTTTGCTTAAGAAGGTTAATACTGGATATCCCTCTGCTCTCTCGGCACTATTAGACATGTCCTTGTGCTCAACGCACCATTCAGAAAGGATTTGTACACTATCTTCCTCACCATCAGGTCCCCTTTTTGTGCCACTCCCTCCGACTTCTTGTTTGGGCTACATTGGACTCTTTACTTGATACTCTTGCAACACCCATCAACCCAACCTGCTTGGCAAGGTCTGCATTTTCTTCTAATGGAAGGGAATTTGGCAATCTCTACCTACTCATTACTCGTAAGTGGTGTAGGGTTCAGGGTTCCGACTGAACCCTTTATTGGTTTTGGCTCTCTCTGCCTCTGGCTTCTACTTACGTACTATGCTCAATGGATGATTTCTGGAGTTGGCTAGACTTTGCTGTCTTCTTGGTGCCCTCCTCGACCAACTTCTTTTACCACATTTATCCTGGATCAATGGCATTTATTATTTCTTGTACGACGTCAGTCTTCTTCTTGTAGATGACACCTCTCTTCATACTGTTGTAAGATATTTTGTTGTTGTACTTCACAGCTACATTCAGCACAAAATGTAATAAGATAATCTAGTACCTTAATACTCAATGTTTATCATTGACTGACATTCACTTCTGAACCGACTTTACAGGCTCGAAGGAAAAATGTTTATAGAGAAACTACATTACTAAGAATAACCACATACAATACGTACAAACCAGATTCAAACATAGAAGGCAATGCCAATAATAATGAAATTTTTATTAACAATAGGAAGTGCTCAATACAGATTGTCCAATACAAGGAGTACATGATACGAGCACCATTTCCTCAACATATATCATTCTATTTACATGTCAAGAAGACCCAATGGTTGTCAGTCAAACACAACCATCATTAGCTGAACATAATAAGGAGAGGCATTACAAAACTAATTGAATTCAACAATAAACCACATACCAATGCTGGTTACTACATGCAGTTAATGAGATGCTAATGCTAATGACAATACTAATCTGACAGTCTACAAAATATTTCCATAATTGTAACAAAACCTTGACATATGTCCAATGGAGTTATCGAGTGAGTATTATGGTGTAATTTTGTTCAGTTAGGTAGATATTAATGTGGGAAAGTTTTCTTCTTATCTTCTATATTTTTGTCATAATAATCAAAATTGTTTTGTTTTGAGCAATCATTAGTTCCTCAGCTCCCCTGTGTCGGATCTATCCTTCCCATACAAAGCATGACTTGTTCGAGCTCTCCAGGTTATAATGTCTCTGTTTGTCATTTAAAATGATTGATGTTGGTGGTATATGTCAGGGCATTCTGCATTGGTGGGCAGAAAATGCTTTTAGATTGGCCTTTGCCTCTAACCAATACTGGCTATCTTTCTCTGTCCTTTTCCTTTCAACACCAAATTTTGTTTGCAAAATATTGTTTTGGCTATGAGTTGAGATACACTTGCACGCATCTGTGGTCTTTGACAGGAGGCTTAAGAATGTGTTTTGGGTGGATGACAATGACAATGATCTGGGTAGTCTTAGGAGGAGATGGAATTACCAAGAATGGATAGAAATAGACTCAAGCCTCTACCAAAGATGATTTTGTCTGAAAATTATACCTTCGAGTGTGGTGTAAGGATGTTTACTACTGAGTTTTAAACTGGGTGTTGAGGGCTGCTGAATGTCCTTCTTGAGAGGAGCTGCAGCCTCCTGTTGAAGAAGCTCCTGTAGCAGGGGCAGATGTTAAGGTGGCTGCCCCAAGAGCAGAAATGAAGGTATTTTACCAAATGTATCTAATCTTAGAGAATCCATGAATGAATTTTCTATAGGATCATTCTAAAAAATGTTTGATTGTGTTTATACTAGAGGGTATATGCTAGTCTCAAATTACTTCTAGTTTTATGGGGTCCATTGGTAAATCTTTATCCAATACTCTGCGTCCTAGAATTCAATTATGTTTCAAAAGAATTCTCACTTGGATATTGCACATATAGTTTATGTTACTCAAGGAGTTGTAGTATTGTTTCCAAGTATATTACACTCTTGCTTTTTTACCAACACCTAAAGAGTAGTTTGTCATCCAAGAATACTATTATGAGATTCGTTAGATACAGATAGAAAAAAATACGAATTCCCATAAATGTTGTGGGGTCATTTACTGTGCTAAAGTGCACAATATATATATTTTTAATTGGCAATTGAATGTTGTGTATGCCTATTGGCAATTTTGTTTCTTTCACTCTTACTTGATGGTATCCACTTCATAGGTTTACCTTTGAGACTATTGTTGCTCTGTTTAGTCAATGTGTCATCTCTTTTAGGAAAGAGATACTTATATCTAATTGTAATTTTGTTAAGACTATTATTTCTGTGCATTTGGAATGTTCCATCCTTGTTTTTTACCAAAAGGGATGGTTCATTGAAAGGTTACTTTGAAGGACGTATATACCCTTTTCTTTTAACTCTTGAAGTTGTTTTTGATTCATTTTTTTGCCATAACAAAGTGTATTAGGTGGTCTAAATGTTGGCTTTGTGTTTTGTTCCATCTCTATTACTGGTCTACATTTAACATCCTTTTATTTATTGAAAAAGGTTTGAATTTTATCTCTTAATGTGTGTTTTAGCTCATTTTGTTTTATGAATTGTGTGATGATCATGTTTTGTTGCCAATTTCTTTAGTTTAATATATGTGATACTAAGTGTTTGGTTAGACCATCTTTCTCTCCATATTGTTTGATCTTCTCTCTTATGTATATACTGAGAACACAGTCACTTTTGTGAATGGTGAAAACATGTACTCATATACCCATTTGTTTCCTAGGATTGCGTCATATCTACCTATTTGTATTACTTTGAAATCTAGCAGGTCAACATATCATTGGGCTTCAATTTCGACATTGGTCCATAGGTATCCCATTTTTGAGTTGTGGTTGCTAATTCCACCTCATGTTTGGTTCAATTTTGTTGTTGGAATGTTATGTTTTGGGACAAATTTGTTGAAGATGTTCTGTGTGAATTGTAGATCTATGAGGATTTGAGCTCTTTGCCATTAAGTTTTCCTCTCAATAGGAAGAGTTTAGTGGGATTAAATCTTTCAAACTGATTTGTGCTAACCTTCTGGTTGTTTATTGTTTGTGTTTTCTTCTCCTTGCAAACTACGCTCATTATCTTGATTTCTTTATGTTGTGTCTGAGATGAGTTTGCCTGTGTATTTTTCCTTTTAAACATTTTCAACAATTTAGGCATCGCTCCCTAGGATTTTGATTGGAGAGTTTGTTTTTCCCATGTTGGTAATATTTGGGCTTGTCCTGATTGCCTTTTTATT
Organism: Taxus wallichiana var. yunnanensis; assembly: GCA_018340775.1. Classification (NCBI taxonomy): domain Eukaryota; kingdom Viridiplantae; phylum Streptophyta; class Pinopsida; order Cupressales; family Taxaceae; genus Taxus; species Taxus wallichiana. The sequence continues at coordinate 237,517,440 of CM031238.1, read as the reverse complement.
GCTATGGTTGTTTTCTTTTGTCATATGTGATTTTTGAGTTCTCTTTACTCAGAGTTTGGTACTAATTGTGAAAGTCAAATAGTCACGCCATTATCTTTTTGGTGATTTAACGATACTCTTTGATGGTACTTGTTTGTCCAAGTCCTAGTGTGTTCTTGAAAGCATATAATACACTGTTTTGAGGTTTGAACCTATCACCCATTGTGGTTTTGAGTTGCAGTCAGGTGTCTTTGTTCAGTTCAACTTTGTGTGTTTACTATTGTACCATTCTAATGCTGCATCTCTGAGATGCAAAACGATCGTAGGGACATTATCTTATTCTTAAAGGTGACATGATTGAAAACAATTGTCAACTAACTTGAGCTATGCCTAATAATTTACATTGCCCTTAATGTTAAAGTTTGGTAAGTTACCTTTCTTTGGCCTCTTTTATAATTTAGATTTTCTAGGGAGGATCGGAGTGCCTTCTGTTTCTGTTCTCTTACACATCTTTTCATTGTCCTCAATCTTTGTTCCATGCATTCAGATTGACTGTAGTTGCTGTTGTATGATGTCATGTCATCTATTCGTCATCTCCTATAGTCTTAATAAAATAGTAAGTAGCCTAGGTATGGGTATGGGTACTGGATTCTTTGATGTTTTGGGGACACCATGAGTGAGAGTCAGAGGGCACGAATCTTGGAAGATCGAAAAAATGTCCAACCTGCTTTCAGTGCATGATAACCATTCCCAGTGAATAATTTATTTAGAAAGGTTGAATATGAATGCCAGTGTATCTCTCCATAATTCAGGAGTGTTGGAGAACTATCAAGTCAAGTAATTCTTATTGACCTGCTCATAATATGGCACTTTTAACTGGTTGAAATATAACAGAGATCTAGGAAATTACATTGAATGGGGCTTCCATTCAAATTTTTTAAATAAACAATGTTTGATCAAAACTGTATGGCATTGAATTGGTCACTGTTAAAGTGAAAACTATGCATCAGTTTGATTATAAATTTGGTTCCAGTGTTTTTGGCTAGAAAGAAATTGTATAATTAAACAGAAGATTCCCAGTGATTTACAGAAGTCCTGGACTCCAAAGGCTGGTTGCTACCGGCTAAGATTCTGGTTATACTGGTAGCGTGGTTAAACTAGGTCTGCACGTCTTTGAAACCTTTATAACAGAGAATATAGTTACATAATATGTAGCATTTCAGAGCCTGCTAGGAAAATTTATTTTTGCTACATAAAAAGAGTTACGAACAAAATAGTGTAACTGAAACTGAACATTTACAGACATTATGCGTAGCATCTGATAATGTCATCAGTTATTACTATGGGATATGCACCCCTGAACCCCAATGAATCTGTTTTAGAAAACTCCTTACCCAAACTCACCCCTTCTCTACAAGGTCGGGCAATCATTCCCACTTAGGAACCTTGAAAACTTGTTTATGAATATGTCATTTCAGAAAAGTGTTTTGAATGCATAAGCCTATAGAGGTTATGAGTGCCAGAAAAGTATTTAAGATTGAAACTGTTGATTCTAAATAGTGACTTCATATATGGCAGCTTTCAGAATGTTGTTTGAGGTTTTTATTAAGGCACTCTCTGACTTCCAAAAATGGAACACACATTGCATAACGTTAGGTGGTGCATTGAAATGTATTATTCATGCAGTCCGTCAAAAATGCACAATTGCTGAACTTTTTGCTTCTGTGAAAAATAAAAATGTTGTCATTGGTTGAATATGAATTGTGTTGCAGGCTATTGGAGCTGAATATGGAGAGGCTTTTGAAGCTTATAGACCAAATGGCCTGTTCGAAGTTGATGTAGTAAGTACTGTTTAGGCATTTGACCTAGTGGTATTTGCCGCATGCCTTTGATAATCCGCATGCAACAGAAAGCCGTTTTCTAAGTTGGAAGTTGGGAATTCTTTTTGTTTTTAATTTCCTAACCTGAAGCATTTTTGTCATGTTCTCCTTCATTGAAGAATTTCTTAAATGACCAATTCTGTGCAAGTGACTTTCAAAGAGTACGATATGCAATGAAACCTGATGAAGCTTTTGGTCTCATTTTTTCATGGGACACTGTCGTGGTGAGTCTCATCTATATGATAATTGTTGTTTTAATGCAATTTGGATGTTTCATGACTTCCTCCAAATTTTATGGTAATATTTTTGTTTTGCTTTAGAAGTTGGAATTTCTTCTTAGGAATTGTTGGATATCCAAGGCCTTGCAATTTATGTCAATTTGCCAGTGGTTATATAAAGAGGGAGGTTTTATTTGTGCCTGTGAGAGCTAGAGGCCTATGGGCAGATGTTTGTCACTATATTTTCATATGACAAACCCTCTATATATGGTATAACAATGTGATTTAATGAAATGGAAAGAAATAATTTATCTTTCTGATGAGAACCATTAGCTCTTCATAAGCTGCCCTAACCAGTCCTTACTTACACATAGGCAGTGTCATAATCTAGGGTGTCACTTTAGATAGCTTGTTTGTCAGTTATATTCTCCTTCAGAAAGAAAGAAATAAAATTAGTGTCCAAGGATGACCAAAGAAGGTCAAAAGGACTCAAGTACATTCGGTTATATTAAAGAATTACTTGGGTAGAAACATCTCTACAACTTATGTTTGCTTCCTAACATATTCCCATAATAGAAATGCATTTTTTCAAAATTATAAACCAACGTGGTTACAAAAACAGGTAAACTAACAAAGTATTATAGTTATCAATATTTGTATAAAACTTTTAATATCTTCTATAACTCTCTTAGTATCAATCCATAGACACAATATTGAGGTTGCTCTTCTTTCACATGTGCTTGCTTGCGATTTAACTCTAATTGAATTTTATTTTGAAATAAAGTTCTAATTAGGATTGGAATCGATAAATGATGCATATTCAAAATACTAAATTAAACATTCATATACAAATACGAACATACAGTAAATGATGAACACATTTGATCAATAAGAGCACATGCTAAATATAGTAAAATCACAAGAGGATTGTGCACTTAGTTTTTCGTGTACTTCAATGACTGATCTGGGCTTGAACCTGGTAGAAACAAGCAAGAATATTAATGTAAATGGTTTGTCTCTGAAACTAGATTTCTCTGCCCTCAGCAAAATCGACCAATAGGACGTGAGCAACAGTCGCTTTTGTTCAGAGATGCACGGGCTTGTCATTGTGCTCTCAGTGCCCGTGTTTCAGTCTGTGCACCTTCGTCTCAGTTTTCTTTGGCCTTTTTTCGCTTTCGATCCCTCCAGATATGTGTGCATGTTCGTAATAGCAAACCCCAAGGTTTTAGCACAAACAAGATTGGGGGAATAGGGTCAAGAGATTTTTGGGTCAGACTGACCTTGAAGATCCCCACTAATCAGCCAAGCGCTGCACGACATTGCCACTGTGTGGAGCTCAAACGTGAATGCAATTCTCCTACCTAGTGGAAGTGTAATTGTGATAATGCAAATCTATATGTCCACTTGAAACAAATATGCAAAATATAGATAATTGAATGTGCTTCAGACTTATCCCTGCAAACTTGAGTGAATGTATTGAGTGCTTGAATAATTGAGCTTGTAATGATGCCCTTGTTTTCCTTTGTGGTGGACTTCTTGTTGTTCAAAGACCTCTTAGCAGTCTTATATATAGGAGCCTCTTATTTTGAAATTAGAACCTAGTGGTGCGCAAAAGCCAACCCAAAGACTCAAAATGTGCGCAGGCAATGGTAAGAAAAGAGACAACAGTCGAAAAGATAGTGAGAAAGGCCCAAGACAAAATCGTCCACTTTGGGACAAGATTGGTAGTTGATCTTGTCTTGAAGCTGCTGATTGCCCTGAGGTTAGAAATGGTAAAATGACCACAAGCAACTCCAGAAGTCCTGAATGTAGTTCTCCCACCTAGTGGAAGTGTAATTGTGATAATGCAAATCTATATGTCCACTTGAAACAAATATGCAAAATATAGATAATTGAATATGCTTCAGACTTAGTCTTGCAAACTTGAGTTAATGTATTGAGTGCTTGAATAATTGATCTTGTAATGATGCCCTGCTTTCCATTGTAGTGGCCTTCTTGTTGTTCAAAGACCTCTTAGGAGTCTTATATATATAGGAGCCTCTTATTTTGAAATTAGAACCTAGTGGTGTGCAAAAGCCAACCTAAAGACCCAAAATGTGCACAAGCAATGGTAACAAAAGAGACACCGGCCAAAAAGATAGTGAGAAAGGCCCAGGACAAAATCATCCTCTTCGGGACAAGCTTGGTAGTCAATCTTGTCCTGAAGCTGCCGATTCTGTCCCGAGGTCAGAAATAGTGAAATGACCACAAGCAACTCCAGAGATTTCTGCGACTCAATGTAGCAAAGTGACATGGAACGTAAAAGGACACTAAACATCAGTCAACTAAGCCATACGACATAATAGACACACATTGTGTCACTAAGTACTTGTTTCGCCATTTGAGACTCTTATATGTAAAAGTTGCTAAAAGTATTATGTAATAATGCTTGTGCCAAATTTAGGTGTCTACACTTGCATTCTCTAACAACATATTGTATTAGCTTTTGATATACTCCACTTAGGAGCTTTTCTTTTCTTTTCTTTCATGTGTACTGTGCTGGCTTGCATCCTTTATGACATGCTGTATGGCCTTTTGATATATACCACTTGGGCCCTTTATTGTCTTGATGAAGTTGAGAAATGATTGTAATGAGCATGTACTATTGTGTCTATCTACCATTCTAATATGCATATGCATTCGTGTAAAGTCTGGAGTCATGCTACATATGACCCCGAACTTAATTGTTTGAGTGCTAAGGTGTATATATGCACACTATTTGAATCCCCAAATGAATGCTAATTAGAAAAATCATTTTATGTCTTAACAACATTCTTTATTAGATGTTCCGCCTAGGAAAACTAGAAAATTTTCTTCAATGAGTCTCCAATAGCCACCGAACTTCACACCACCCATCAACAAATACATAGGGTTTAGGTTTGGGTGTAGGGTTGAGCATATTTTCTTTACTCAAAGCTCAATAGTGCATCCCAAGCATAATAGCCATAATCATTGCCAATTTAACCATATTTTCTTCAATACTTCCAAACTAGAAAGCTTTAATTTTAGCATTCATCCATTTTATTAATAGAAAAGTAAAGATAATAATTTCTATTTTTGGAGCATACTAAAGAACTCTGAAGTACAATGATTTATAATATTTACGCATGGGGAATATTTATAAATGTTTGGCCCCGAGAAACTATTGTTTCTGCCTTGTTTCAATCATAATCATTTTTAAAATCTAACCTGCAGCAGTCTGAGGAGGTTTAGTATCTTGCAACCAACATTAAATCCTCAACAACACAATTTTACAGCTTCTAGAGTAAATCCAAGGATTGTTAAGCACTTGAAGCTCTTTTTTAATATTTTGAAAGATACTTCATATTAATACATTTTTTTTTTCAAAGAGCTATACAGAGCAAAGATGGGTATATACCCTGACAATCTTAACCTCATCCTAATGGCAACAAGAGCAGAAATCAAATTAGAATATATCTTAGGGTCCATTGAACGAACGCCCTTGATCAACAACCCACCTTTGGCAAGAAGCCCATGAAGGGCTCATCCCTCCAAAAAGAGAAAAAGGCAGACAACGAGTTTTGTTCTTGAGCAAAAACATTCTTGCATCTATTTTTCCAAAAGACACACAAGGTCGGGACCCTCAAGGAGTGTCAAAGCTCAACAAACATAGAATGAACTTGAGTGCAAAAATCTCCAAACAAGGTAGAATGGTTATGAAGTCTGTTTTGAATCAATGCTGAACACTGATCCTCAAAGAACCTCCAATGCCTAACAAACTGGGGCTCCCAAAGGATATGCTTTACAGTCTCCAAACAGTGACAAATGAGTTAGAGGCCATTGGTGAAACCACTCTCATCAAGCCTGGCCTTGGAAGGAATCCCCTGAGAAATAGCAAGCCTTGCAAACACTCCCAACTTATAGGAACATCTAAATGACCAAACATTTTGAAGATGATAAATCCATCTATCTTCCAGATCCGTGGAGAGCCAACAAGCATTCAGGACTGGGGACAAAGGGTGTCTCTGATGAAGCATCAAGTACATACGACAAGAGTCATATTGAAGAAGAGGACGACCAAAGCTCCACCTCCAGTCCCTCCAAATTAGACCAGCCATCCCAATATTCATTTTGAAAAGCTCTGGTTCATAGGATGGTCGGATGCTAGAAGACCATACTCCTAAGCAAAAGCGCGCCACTCCTTCCAAGAGCGAGTAGCAAAATCCCATAGGTCACCCCAAACAAAAATGCCATTCTTGCTCAACTTGCAAGCCTGAAAGTGAGGCAGCTCCGTCACACACAAATCCTGATCCCTCCAACACCAAATTGGGCGAGAAGCAAGATCCCGCCAACTCTGCTTCCTTTTCAATGACAACGATCCAAACAAGCAACTAATTTCCACACAGACGAACTGCTCTTAAAGATGAGGTGTCAAAAGAATATCGCATTAGCCAAAGGCTACCCGAACTTTGCAAACATGTTGCGCAGAGGTCATTTGATGCCGAAATAAAATTTGTCAAGGCGTTGAACACGTGAGTGATCGCACCACCAATTTAGCTGAAAGAATTCTGCCATGAGTGACAACATCTATAATGCCCAAGCCCCCCTTATCTTTGGGAGCAGTGCAACCACTCAAAGAAACTAAAGGGAGACTCCTCTAAATTTGGACCACAAAGAAGCCCTTAGAATTTGCTCGAGGTGTCGGAGTTGGGTCCTACTGGGAAACCAACAAGACACATAATATACATGACAGGCCTGAAGAATATGACTCACCACTGTCAACTCCCCAACAAACGATAAGTCATTACGGTGCTACCCGCGAAGCTTACTTTGAAGCCTATGAAGGCACCAAACCCCACATGGAAACAAGAGACAAGTTGACTCCAAAGGGAATATCCAAATAACGCACAATGACTCTTGGGAGAATAAACAGAGGAGAATCCAATCCAACAAGCCAATAGTCTAATTTGTGGTCACTAACAACAGCTCCTAAAGCAGTGCAAAAAGTGCTCGGACAAGAAAGGGCCCCACCAATAAATTCCTTCTCCACCTTCACCAAGAGAAGGGGGTCGTCAACAAAATGATTGTTAATCAACTCTGAACCATCAAGAAGTTGGATACCATGAATTTGCGTAGCAACCTGGGCAACCTCAAGCAAATGACCTAGAGCATCAACTGTCAGGACATACAAATAAGGGGCCAGAGGGCACCCCTGATGGATGGACTGGTGTAGGAGGATCTGCAGGGACAAGGAATTGTTAACAAAAACAAAGGCTGGAACATTGGTGAAGAGGGTGGACACCAAAACAACAGAGCGAGGCACAAAGCCCAAGCAAGTCAGCATCTCTGAAATGGAAGACCATTGGATCCGATCATATGCTTTGTCAAAGTCAATTTTTAGAATCAGGGGCTGCTGCCTTGTCTCTTTAGCCTAATCCAAGGCTTTAAAAGCTGAGACCATAGTATGAGAATAAACCTTCCCTGTACAAACTCTGTTTGCTCCTGACGCACCATATATTTAGCAAGAGCGAATCCTTAAAGCTAAGGCCTTGGCAATGATTTTATATACAACGGTAAGAAGCATAATAGGCCGCCAACCCCCAATAGTGTCCTTGGGAGTGTTCTTAGGAATCAACTTTATTAGTCCTTGGTTGAGTGACTCGGAGAGATGCCCATAAATGAACTCAGAAGCCAGAGAACAGAAATCGTCACAAATAGTATCCCACATGTCCTCGAAGAACTCACAAGGGAGGCCATCCATGCCCACAGGTTCGCCATTCTTCATGGAAAATAAGGCAGTGCGCAGCTCCTTCGAAATGTCTCTATCTAGTCTCACCCTATCCCCACTAGACAACTTATAGGGAACTACTCAACAAGAATCTCTAGCAGCCACAATACTATCCGTCAGAGAACAAGGAGTGAAAATTCTTTGGAAATGAGTATTGAACATACGTTTGATTTCTGAAGGATCCTCAGCCAGGGAGCCATCAGGACAACAAAGGCCAAGAACCTTTCCTGCAGTAACGTTCCTCTTGAGGAAGCCAAAATAGAACTTGGAACCCTCATTACCCTCCAAAATCCACTAAAAACGTGATCAAATCCGAGCACCCCTGGCTAGTATACTCCGACAATGAATAGTTGACTCTAACTCCACAACCTCCTCGTGAAGGGCCACATTATGCAAATCAGCGTCAAGGGCAATGCACACCACCTCAAGACGATGTTGAGCCTCGCGCAACTCTCTCCGCTTCCACGAAATCATTCTACCCCATTCTTTCATAATCTTGATTGTGTGACAGACCGCTGCTTCCCACCAAAGGATCACCAATCAGATGAGGAGAAAACTAATAGATTCTATGAACAAGGGCACGAAAGTCCTCGGACTCCAAATGAGATACATTCTATTTGAATAAGGAAGAGGATGATGAGTTGATCGAAGGACCAAAAGAAATCACAGTCTGGATTGGAAGATGATTTTAGCTTGTATCCTTAAGCATCTCAATGGGCCAATGCCAGCTAGAGAAAGTCATGCCCTCATGAGGGACATATAAATGGTCAAGCTGAGTCTGAACTTTTTGACTGCCCTGACGATAGTTGGACCAAGTAAACCAGCTGCCATGATCTAGCCCTTTTTATTTCCACATGGGGTTAAAAAGTTGGAGAGAATCTCTGCTCCGGTCCCAGGTCTGCTTTTTTGGTGCCACTGACCACAGAATCCAAACCTCCACGTGTGTCATCCTCCCACTCCACCATATCAAAATTTCCTCCAACAATCCACTCTAAGAGAGGAAGCCATCTAGTCCCACAGCCTACTTCACTCTGAGCTAAGATTATGCTTTACTGTTAGCATGTTATTTCTTACAAGTCTAAGAAGTTATTATGCTTTACTGTTTTGAGATTCTTTATTACGGGGCAAAGTATGCCTGATATTTCAATTATGATTTTCTTGCAGCTTGCATCTTAATGTTAAGGTATCATGATGTGCTACTAGAAGATAGTGATTTATGAATGCTTGTTTCAATTTAAATTGATCACTCTTTGTATCTACTAGACTACTACATAATGTCACAAACTAATTTTGATAAAGGTGTGTTGTTTTGTTATTCAATCAGGCAGATACCTGGGCCCTCAGGATGGATGCTTGGAACCGACTTGCTTTGGAAGAGGGTAAACTGTAAATCAAATAGTTTGGATTACAATTTTGGCGCATAGAGTTTACGTATTTAATTGTATTTGGATGGCATACAGACGGTGATAATCTGTGCGGTCTACCAATGTTAGTCCATTTAATTCTTTCTGTTGAACTGTGGCAGTTTACAAATGTGGTTTATGCATACAGATTTATTTTCCTATGATGCATACCAGCTATCATTATATCAGGACCATTAATTTTGACTTATGGATCCCCCAAAATTTTCCAAGTCAAAGTTTTTGCAGATGTTATATCTAGTGAACTTAGAAGTTCTGGTTATGGGTTTGGGAGATTTTGATTTTGAACCAGTGATGCTCCAAGGCTCAACATATTGTCTTTAGTTCAGGTACACTTAGTAGGCTAAAGGTTCCAAATTTTTACTATGACCTCAGCATATAGGGTTCCTTTTCTGGTTCTAAAACTTTTAAGATTGTTTATGCATGTTTATATCAGATGTACCCTTTCTTGGTCCCAGCATCTGGACTCTGGAAATAGCATTTGTGTCCCCATAAAAATTTCATAGCTAAATTTGCATATCTGCTCATATATCGATAGAATGTCCATACTGGCTTTAGAAACAACACTTGCCTCATTATTTCTAATTTCACCCACTCCTGTCTTGCCCAATATCCAACTTTCTTCTAACATTTCTCGCTAGACCCTGGTTGTGCAAGCATTGACTTGCTTCAATATCTTTGACAAGAAGCTGTAAGGGCCTGGCCTCACATTTTCAATATCAGCTTCTAAGTTCTGGTACACCTTATCAGGCTTCTCCTCCTACTGGCCACACATCAGAGTGGCTTCTCTATTGTCATTTCTCCTGGTACTTGGTTTCTAACCATTGCATAGGGAATCCTTTTCTAGTCCTAACCCTAGTCATGCCCAAGGGGTTACGGACACTATGAGCTATTGGGTATGAATATCTAGTCCAGTTGTTATTATTTTCCATTGACAGGGTTATAAAGTGCTTTGAAGGGACTAGATGTTATGTTTTATCATTGGGAGGGGCCACTTAACTCCTAATGTTCTAATTTTGCGTTGGGGTCACCTTTTTGGGCCATGGCGCCTTGAAGGGGAAAAAGTAACTTTAAGTTACTTTATTAATTGGGCCCTCTCTAGGAGAAAGTGCGACTTGGGGGTTTTAGGGTTTCCTTGGCATGGAAAAGGTTATAAAAGGAGAAGAGGGGTGAAAGGATATTCATTCATGCATACACTTATATTTCTTTCATGTGCAACTGTTGTTTGCAACTATTTAGCTTGTGGAGTAAGATCCCACGGGAACCCTAGCTTCGGTGGTGAGAGATCCATCCCTAGCTAGCAGGGCATTCTTCGGTAGTGAGAGATCTACCCTAGCTTGTCATTTGGAGCTGATTTGGGGCTGTTTCTGAGAGATATTTTCAGGGTTTTCAGAGATAGGGTTTTGAGGTTTTGGTGAGTTTTGGTGGAGATTTTCAGCTGATTTCGGATCAGACCTACGGCAGCAATAAAGGAAGGGTTTGGCATCATCTACGAGAGATTTTCACAAGGGTTTTGGTCATCTACCAAAGAGGGTGACTTGTTTGGGAGATTGCAGCCCTAATTTTAGGGTTTCAGGTTGGCCGTTTTCGAGATCGAAGGTTGGAAAGTCATCTTCTATATTTATATATGTTATTTCCCAAGTTTCATAATTTTTGCACTTGTAATCGGGAAGATATGAATTTTAGAAGTTTTCCAGTTGTTTTAGGCACGCTGTAATTTTCTGGCAGCGTTATATTGACTGAAAAATTCCAAAAATATTTCCTTGTGTTCTTTATATTATTATCTAGTTCTCTTTAAATTTTCAAGTGATTTGAGCGGATATTTTGGGAGTTATTCATATTTTTTTGTTCGCTGCCCTAGCTGTAATTTTCTGCAAAAAACCAGATTTCTGTTCGGCTGTGTTTTGTCTATCTTTTGCATATTTTACAGTGATATCCTATAAGGGATATTTCAGTGGTATCAGAGCTGTTGTTCCTCCAGCCTGTTGGGGTTGAAAGATGGGAGACAGAGACAGAGACAGTGAAGAGATGGGAGTAGATCTGATGAAACAACTGTTCACCAACATGGTGAAGCAACAGGAGACTACCAACCTCTATTTGAGCCAGCTTACTGAGAGGTTAGCACAGGGTAGGATTGAGGCTCATGCGGAGAAAGGAGAAGCCAACAATATGGGACAACATGGTAATAGAGGTGAGAGTGGACATTCGGGACAAGGGTCCCCTCATGCATCTACCAGGCCCTTGGGACTCCACGAGCCTTCTTTCTTGAAGGATCCGGAAGTTTCGCAGACATGACAGCCCGCAGACGTTGTGGATGAGGAATCTTGTTGGGAGAAGTACCGGACATTGAGTGAGGGTTTCCGGGACAACATGCCATTTCAGGAGTATTGCAAAATGAAGATTGGTAGCAGGCCCAGGAGAGATTACTAGACACAGGTACCTGAGTTTCAGAGGAGATTGGGACAAATCTCTATTCCGCACTTCGATGGCTCTAAGAAGTGTACCGCTTAGTCTTGGATTCAGAAGTTGAAGACTTACTTCGACTTGAATCCCATGCGCGAAGAAGATGCAATTAAGTTTGCTATCCTACACCTCGAGGGAGATGCCCATGACTGGTGGCATCATGGATTGATCACACAGGGGCACATGCATATCACTACGTATGCAGATTTTACACAGAGATTGATGAGCAGGTTCGACAGGAGGGACCCAGATAGGCACTTCAGAGAATTGACCCATTTGAGGCAGACAGGTTCTCTAGATCAGTACATTGCAGATTTTCAGAGGTTATCAGTGATGGTATCTGATGTTTCAGAGATGAGGTTGACTTCACTCTTCATGGCAGGATTGACTGACGCTTTAGCAGGATTTGTGAAGGCATTTGAGCCTTCCTCCCTACATGAGGCGATTAGGTGAGCACGTGATTTGGAGTTGTCCACTCCAAAATCGAGGTTTCCCCCTCGAATTCAGCCTAAGGTATTTCCTTCGAGAGCTGATGGTTCACAGCCGAAGGGGCCCCCACCCATGCAGGATACCGCAAGGAGACCATTTGTATCGAGAGAGGACAGGGAGGAGTTGAGGCGAAAGAAACTATGTTTCGATTGCCGCACACCATGGGTTCCAGGACATGATTGTAGAGGAAAAGGGAAGGCCCAATTCATAGAGGTCTTCGAGGAGAGCGAGAACGAGGAGCGGTACGCTCAGGAGTTAGAGGATGAAGATGAGGAGGCATTGGATAGTGCAGGGGTTGAACAGGAGGAGGAGACTTTTCCCCATGAGACTATTGCTACTTTGTCGAGTACCCCGAGGTACAAGGCATTCAGAGTTAGGGGAATATTACAGGGTCAGAGAGTAGTAGTACTCATTGATAGTGGGGCGACCCACAATTTCATTGATGCATCTTTGGTAGAGAAGCGGGGATTACAGGCAGAAGACTTTGAGGGTTTCAATGTAGTGGTAGCCAATGGTGAGTCCATGAGATGCATGCAATGAGTTCCATAGTTGAGTATCACCATGGGTAACCATACAGTCACCGATGACTTCTATGTGGTTGGTATTGGAGAGACCAACCTTGTGCTCGGTGTACAGTGGCTCCATTCTCTTGGAGAATTTCGGACTAACTTTCAGACGATGGAACTCAAGTTCAAGTCCGAGGGGAAGAATGTAACCTTGAGGGGTTTATCTTCAGAGGCACCCAGGGTTGTTTCAGCAAAGAGGATCGAGAGGATTCACAGACACAATGGGGTTGATTGGGCAGTACAGTGCTTGGTTTCTACCAAGAAATCAGAGGATGGACAGCCAGAGTATCATGTGGATATACAGGGGCTATTGGACAAGCACAGTACAATTTTTAGCGACATACCACCTGGTGTACCTCCAGATAGGGGATTTGAGCATGTGATTGAGCTCGAGGACACTAGACCAGTAGTTACTACTCCTTACCGTCACCCCAAACGGTTTAAGGATGAGATTGAGAGGACCATCCATGAGCTTATTGACATGGGACACATTAGGCCGAGTTCTAGTCCTTTTGCTTCTTCGGTGGTGTTGGTGAAAAAGAAGGATGGGACCATGCGGATGTGCATCGACTATCGGGCATTGAACAAGAGGACAATCAAGAACAAATATCCAGTGCCGCGTATTGATGAGCTACTAGATGAGCTACAGGGGGCAATCTATTTTTCTAAAATAGATTTGCGATCTGGATATCACCAGATCAAGGTTAGGGAGCAGGATGTGCATAAGACCGCTTTCAGATGCCATTATGGACATTTTGAGTTTCTAGTGATGCCATTCTGATTGTCTAATGCACCAGCTACATTCCAGTCTTGCATGAACCACGTGTTCAACCGCCATTTGCGGAAGTTTGTATTGGTTTTCTTTGATGATATATTGGTCTATAGCAGGACTTGGGAGAGCCATATCCGCCACCTTGACAAGATATTGGGAATATTAGAAGCTAATTTGCTATATGCAAAAGCTTCTAAATGTGAGTTTGGCATGACAGAGTTGTTATATTTGGGATATGTGATTGGTGGAGGGGGAGTAAAGGTGGACAGAGAGAAAATACAGGCAATTTTGGATTGGCCTCCCCAGAGACATTGACACATTTGAGGGGATTCTTGGGACTGTGCACCTATTACAGGAGGTTCGTGAAGAATTTCTCACGGTTGACTGCCCCACTGACAGATTTGACCAAGAAGGGAGCTTTCGCTTGGTCAAAAGTGGCACAACAGATTTTTGATCATCTCAAGGAGGTGATGAGTTCATGCCCCGTCCTTGCATTACCAGATTTTTCTCGGCCATTTGTTCTAGAGTGTGATGCATCAGGTGAGGGGGTTGGAGCGGTGCTTATGCAGGATAGGCATCCCATTGCTTACGAGAGTCGGAAATTGAGCCCAGTGGAGAGGGGGTACTCGATTTACGACAAGGAGATGTTGGCCATCATGCATGCTTTGGCCAAATTCAGACAGTACCTTGTGGGCAGCAGGTTCGTGGTACGTACAGATCACAATAGTTTGAGGTTCTTTTTGGGGCAGAAGGATCTCAACGACCGCCAGCAGAGATGGGTGAACAAGGTACAAACATATGACTTTGACATAGAATACACTAGAGGTAAGAATAATGTTGTTGCTGATGCTTTATCTAGGAGGCCTTACCTTACTACTATGTTGAGTTCTATGTCGAAATTTCAGCAGATTGGAAGGCTCACATACTTGTTGAGTACTCCAAGAATCAGTTTGCATGTGAGATCATGGATGGTATTATCAAAGATGACCGATACAGGGTGGTAGATGATCTCATTTTCTACAAGGATCGGATTTTCCTTGTACCGGGGTCTAAGATGAAGGACAAGATCCTTCGTGCAGTACATGACACACCACTAGCTGGACACCCCGGATATTTCAAAACATACAGGTACATCAGGGAGAGATTCACTTGGAAGGGGATGAAGGACGATGTCCTTAATCATGTCAGAGAGTGTATGGTTTGCCAGCAAACCAAATCGGAGCATTCTTTTCCTGCAGGGTTACTTCAGCCTCTTCCCATCCCTGAGCAGAAGTGGGAGAGCATATCGATGGACTTCATCACAGGACTCCCTATGGTGCATGGGCACAATTGCATTTATGTGGTAGTTGATCGATTGACCAAGTATGCACACTTCTTTTCTCTACCTAAGAAGCATGAGGCAGCTGACGTGGCTCAGGTATTTTATACAGGGATTTTTAGGCTACATGGGTTGCCTAAAAATATTATCAATGAGGATAAGATCTTCATGAGCACCTTTTGGCAGGAGATTTTCAGACTTGCTGGTACCGAGTTGACTCCTAGCACGAGCTACCACCCTCAGACTGACGGGCAAACGGAGATTGTCAACAAATGGATAGAGGGCTATTTGCGGAGTTATGTGACCGGACATCAGCAGGCATGGATCAGATGGTTGCATATGGGTGAGTATTGCTACAATACCACATATCAGATGAGTATCGGCATGACTCCTTTCAGAGCTTTGTATGGATACGATGCCATGTCATTTGCTGATTTGGTATTATCAGATAGTCGAGCTCCCAAAGCTCGGGATTGGTTACAGGAGAACCAAGATATCCTGCGAGCTCTTAAGGAGAATCTCCAGAAGGCGCAGAATCAAGCAGAAGGTTTATGCGGATCGGCACAGGATAGAGAGGTCCTTCGAGGCAGGAGACTTGGTGTTCCTACGTCTGCGCCCGCATGCATAGTCACACTCAAGCAAAAGGGGGCAGAAAAGCTGAAACCACGGTTTTATGGTCCATACAGGGTAGTCCGACGAGTGGGTGCAGTTGCATATGAGTTGGATCTTCCAAAGCACAGTAAGATACATAATGTCTTCCATGTGTCATGCCTTAAGAAGGCCCTAGGACAACACATTGTACCTTCTACAGAGTTGCCACCATTGGATGAGGAGGGGAAGCTGGTTTTAGAACCAGACTCTATTATTGAGGTCAGACAGAGGAAGCTCAGAAGCAGAGATATTACAGAATATTTGGTACGATGGAAGGGTTTGCCTCTTGAGGATGCTACTTGGGAAGGAGAACAGATTCTACAGCATCCTAGTTTGCATTTGCTTGGGGACAAGCAAATTTTGGGAAGGGAGGACTGTAATGTCCCCTTTCCCTCGTCCAAGGCCTGAGGGCCAGTGCGAGTCCTAACCCTAGTCATGCCCAAGGGGTTACGGACACTATGAGCTATTGGGTATGAATATCTAGTCCAGTTATTATTTTCCATTGACAGGGTTATAAAGTGCTTTCGAAGGGACTAGATGTTATGTTTTATCGTTGGGAGGGGCCACTTAACTCCTAATGTTCTAATTTTGCGTTGGGGTCACCTTTTTGGGCCATGGCGCCTTGAAGGGGAAAAAGTAACTTTAAGTTACTTTATTAATTGGGCCCTCTAGAGAAAGTGCGACTTGGGGGTTTTAGGGTTTCCTTGGCATGGAAAAGGTTATAAAAGGAGAAGAGGGGTGAAAGGATATTCATTCATGCATACACTTATATTTCTTTCATGTGCAATGTTGCTATTTGCAACTATTTAGCTTGTGGAGTAAGATCCCACGGGAACCCTAGCTTCGGTGGTGAGAGATCCATCCCTAGCTAGCAGGGCATTCTTCGGTAGTGAGAGATCTACCCTAGCTTGTCATTTGGAGCTGATTTCAGGGCTGTTTTACAGAGATATTTTCAGGGTTTTCAGAGATAGGGTTTTGAGGGTTTTGGTGAGTTTTGGTGGAGATTTTCAGCTGGATTTCGGATCAGACCTACGGCAGCAATAAAGGAAGGGTTTGGCATCATCTACAGAGATTTTCACAAGGGTTTTGGTCATCTACCAAAGAGGGCGACTTGTTTGGGAGATTGCAGCCCTAATTTTAGGGTTTCCAGTTGGCCGTTTTCAGATCTGAAGGTTGGAAAGTCATCTTCTATATTTATATATGTTATTTCCCAAGTTTCATAATTTTTGCACTTGTAATCGGGAAGATATGAATTTTAGAAGTTTTCCAGCTGTTTTAGGCACGCTGTAATTTTCTGGCAGCGTTATATTGACTGAAAAATTCCAAAAATATTTCCCTTGTGTTCTTTATATTATTATCTAGTTCTCTTTAAATTTTCAAGTGATTTGAGCGGATATTTTGGGAGTTATTCATATTTTACTGTTCGCTGCCCTAGCTGTAATTTTCTGCAAAAAACCAGATTTCTGTTCGGCTGTGTTTTGTCTATCTTTTGCATATTTTACAGTGATATCCTATAAGGGATATTGTGTAAGCTTATCTAGATATTTGTTTCTCACTTAACATGCTTCTGAGACATTTCGCCCTCTCCAAACTCTGTCTCCACTACAAGTATGTGCTCAATATTTCTGTGTGGCATAGAGCTTTCTTTTATGTACACAGTCGAGGCATTACACTTCACTTGTGCTTAACCTCAGACTTCTCAAAGCTGAATGAAATGCCTTCAGCCTATGATAGAACTGTTATCCTTGCCTTGGTCTCACTGTCTCACATTATCCACTTTTAGGTGTTCAGTATCCATCAGTTTTGATTATCTTTATGGATCTATTTGCTGTCAAGACCTATTTCACTGCTCATAGGTTACTGCCTTGATTCATAAGCCTGGGTCTTCAATTTTGGTATTACTTCAGACTTTAGCTACCAACTGCAGTGGAATCAGGAGTTCAATTCTATTCCTTATTCAGTGCATCTTCTTTGACATCCTCCAAGATATTGAGCTTCACCAAACCCCATCCAGTGCATGGGATTTCTATCCAGAATAAATGAAATCTTTTTCTTACAGCACTGTTGCCCATATGTCCAACTATTTTGATTCAATATTCCATTCACTGTTTGTTTTCTAGGTTCAAGAACTAAGATTTTATATGACATAATTCCTTTGACAATTTCTTTTTTATTACAACCGTAAATGATGCCCATAAATATCGCTCATAACTTCTGGTGCTTATCAGCACACTCATTTTGTGTATATGCTTTGGTTCTGGGCTAAGTTACCAACTTACTGGGATATGGGTATAACAGTTCTACAGAGACCGCAGAATACAATATGGTGTGAAGTTTTGGCTACTGCTTTCAATTGTCAGAAGTCAATAGAGATTCTCAATCTGTCATCATTCTTGAAAGATATGACATTAGGCAACATATGATCACTTGCAGTGCACTTGAATGAATTATTTGAATCCTATATCTCTTGGATTCTTTTTACACACATTAAAGTGTTCAAGAATGAATCCATTGCCCTATTTATTTTTCTCGTTCTGTTGGAGGTCGATTGCACTTGTTTTCTTCAAATTTAAGAAAAAACTAAAAGTATATTGCGGCAATAGAGTTGGCTATTTTCCCAATCTAGTTCTAAAATATGAGTAGGAAGAGAATGAATTATCCCATATTCTGAGTGAATATAAATAATTCTGTTCATCAAGCTTTTTGAAACTAATGAGCAAATGTTGTCTGAAATTAATGTCTGGATGCATATTATTCTTTGTAATTTTGGTGAAACTGCATGTGCACCATGCCTTTGAAATTTAATGATCTGTTTACATGCATATTTAGTTTCATGCTGTTATTTTTTCCCATGTGCAAGAAGGTGTTTTCTACAATTCTAATCAAATAGGTGCATACAAGGTGCCTCTTAGATATTTGTTATTGGGCATTGACTAATTTTACTGAATTGACTATTTGGCAGGAAAGTTTATTCCAGACGATATTGAGACACAACGCCAGATGCTTTCTGCTGGTGCGAGTATGTCTTATGTAAGGTGAGAATTCTATGCTGTTTTTTTAAAATTATCATACAAAATGTTGTTTTTATAATGCCATTCTTTCCTGAAAGTTGAACCATACTGATCATGTCCAAACTTGTTCCTACTAATAGCTTTAGAGAGACACTTCAGTTATAGGAAAAGCTAAAAATATGAAATGCAGACTATTTCAGTGTCGCTACCTTTATATCCAGAGGGGGATAGTGGGTTTATAAAACCTATTTTGTTAAATGAGATCAGTTATGGATGTATGGGCTCAAAAGTATTGTATATATGTTTATGTGGGTGCTCTTGAATAGAATTTTCCAATTATTCAGAATGATCGGTTTGCTCATTGTTTGAAATTAAATTTGAATGTGATTAAATATAGTATGATAGGGATATCTAACCTTTATAGCTTACAAAGGTATTTTATCCAGGAAGAGTCCTGATTTCATGAAACATTTTTCCTGCTTCACTGATGGCAAAAGCGTCTTAAACTACAACTTCGTTGGTTAATCAGAGGATGTTAGACATTTATTTTGATTGAAAAATGTATCTATGCTAACTCATTTAGAAAAAACACTGCACACATCAGTACTAGTGGAATCTGTTGTCAGATTGCTTGGTTTGAACCACAAATTTATTTATTAGGAACATAGTATGTCATTGGAAGATAAGAACATAAGAAATGAATAATGAGTAGAATGTCAAGGAAATTTCAATATGAAGGTTCAACTTAAATGATGAATTTTGTTTATTAATGGCCAAGTTGTAACAAAAGATTAGACACGTCACTGGTCTACTGCCCAATGCAATAACACAACTTGGCATCTCAATATTACAGCGACATTTGGTGAGTTGATATTTCAATATTTGAGTGTTTTGTTACAGTTGAGGGCTTCTTCCGTTGATGTTAAGCTTAAAACTTAGTGCATATGCAATGAGAAACCTAAGATTTTTTTTTTGAAAGCCCTAAAGAGTCATGAATGAGCCAAACAAGATTATTAAATAATTTTTGTATTTAAGGCACAATAGACAACAAAAAGGCTCCCTTGTAAAATGGGCAAAAGTGCATTCTCCAGAAAATGCCAGGGACGGGTATTTGTTGCCTGGGATGTATGAACTTAGGCACAGGAGCAAAGCTGCATGGAGGTTATTCCTGGAGGATACCCAATAAACGGACTTGTGGGGTGTGGGTAAAGTATCTAGACGTCCTCGATCTGGTCAGACTATTCTCAACTAGCAGTTTTCTGAAGGATTCTCGCATATGGAACTTTATATGTTCACACAGAGGATTATTACCCACTGTTAATCTGTGCATTGTAAAACAGAGCTAACTCAATTTTTGGGTGATTGGCAAGGAAGAAACCCATAGGTCCATTCCCAGAATGAGTGTGAAGAGTCTGGAAAGATGTACCCATGGAATTACAGATTGATCCGTATGACAAACCAAATTCAAAGGCATATGACTTTTATTGACATTCCCTTGGTAGTTGAACTGGACATCCTAAAATGGGTTGGATTTGGTTTGATAACCTACTCAGTTAAAGTAGGTCAAAACTCCCTCACTCTACTTAGGCAGATGCAATGTTTTCAGCAAAACTAATTTAGCACAAGGCTGGCCTTCTTAAAGTCAATACCTTTGCAACCTTTCCGTCCAGAATAATTTACTGATCCACTACTGTTTCCAAAAGAGGCTACTAGGTCCAAAATATGTGTTCAAGACTTGGTCTAGTTTGGACCTGGTACATGGACTTGAAATCTCTCTATCTTTCTTGACGAAACTTGGAAAATCTGGGTTTGGTGCGAGTTGGGCTTGCAATCCCCTTTATGGTTGTATAGGAAGTTTGGAAGGAGCAAAATGCTCGTATTTTCAGACAGTCGACTTCTTCAGACAATTTCCTATCCAAACTTGAAGTGACAATTTCTTAAATGGTGAAGGAAAATTTTAAGAAGACATAACCAGCTCTCAGAAAGGAGAATAGTGTAACATTGAAATTTTTTCCTTTTATCCTGCCCTCCCTTGATAATAGGGTTAGAGAGGGTAAGTCAAAAAGGAACCCTCTGCCAGGTTATGTAAAATTAAAACTTTGACAGGGCACAAAAAGCCAATCCTTGGAGCTTTCTCATGTGGCAGCCTTTGGAACAGACAATAAGATGGAGGTTTTGGGACTCCTCTCGGGATGAAGATGGTCGAGCAGCTTGGATACACTCAGTTGTCGAGGGTGACTTGTAGATTATCACTAAAGCCATGGCTCGGGGGCACCCAATTGAAGAAGTAACTTCCTATCTGAAGTGCTGTTTCTGGCTCTTTTTCTTCTCTGAACTCTCCTTTGTCCATTCTCTTTCGAGAAGGATATCATGTTGCTGATTGGCTTTCCAATGCTAGAGTTGTCTTAAACATTCTTATTCTTGTTTCTCATAGTCCTGGACATTTGGGAGGTACTATATCCGATCATAAGGATGGAATCTGTAGACTTATGCTCAGTCCAAGACTCCCAAACCTAAACATGTTAAAACTTCGAATATGAAGGGGGCAGTTCTCAAAACAAGAGGACCTCATTTTGAGGTGGTTTGAGGAAACTAAAAATTTGATAAGAGAGGGATTTTTATATTTTGAAACTTCAAGCTTCTGCAGTCCATTAAAATTGCAATAGAAAGTTTCCGGATTATAACTGCTTAAACAATTGTATTGAGCAATCAACGTTTCAGGATGAATGCTGAAAAATTGTTTTTATATAGATAATTTTGTACAAGTACATGATGTTGGCTGTACCATCCCCATCAACACAGATAGATAAGTGATAACTAATTGTTACGTAAGATAACATTGTGCAGGCACATCAGGACGGGTATACCGAACCAACAAAAATTCGGACATTGCTGATACCAATTACTCTTATCTACATATTCCCATTGACAATCTCGGAAAAATAGTATAATCTATTGAATACTTAATTAATCACTGCATTATTCTTCATACCTTGGCCAGGATTCTTTCTAAGTGTGTGGAGTCTGGACCATTGGTCTCCAAGATTGGCTGAAGATCAATCCATCATCCCTATCCAAATTGAAAGGGTTCTTTGTCTATTTCTACTGCCTCTATAATCCCACGTTTTAAGTTATGATCTACCTTTGCAATGACGTTTTCCTTCTCCATGTAGATGTGCTGTGTTGTTGCGTGCGAGATATGAAGGAAAGTTCTTGTATTGACAAAATTCATGTCACGGGGCAAAAGATTTAAGAAGCATTCTCGTGCATTATGGTCTCATGGACAGCAATTCTTGCTGGATTTGCACAATTTGGGATTCTGATTAACACTTGGAGGTTTTAAGCATATGTCACTAGGAACGTGGCAAGTCATCCTCTGTTGGCATCTTCCCAGATTCTGCTAATCTCAAAGCTCTGGGACATGACTATAAAATGTATGTTAAATGTGGTTGCATATAGCAGTCAGATGAGTTTTTCAACAGTTGCCTCTATGTGTTGCAGTCTTTACTAGTTAAGCCCTATGTTGCAAGGAAACAAAACGTGTATGGGTACGGGTATGGGTTCAAAATGCGGAAACGCCAATTTTCAAAAAACCTTGGGTACGAAATGTTACGGTAAACATCCGTACAATATATTATAATTTTTTTTTTTGTGTGTGTGTGCGCGGGCGCGTGGGTGCGTGTGCGTGTGCATGCATGTGCGTGTGCGTGTGCGCGTGTGCGTGTGTGTGTGCGCGTGTGTGTGTGCACTATATAGTACTCATTTTAAAATTGTACTCCATGGACCATAAGAGATAACTGATAAAGCACTCAAAATATTTTGTATTCATTGAAATTTGAAGTTCTAAAGATTCATCATTCAACATGGTTACAATTTCAATGATTCACATATACATGATAATAATCTAGATTCTAGAATTTAGCAAGAGAAAAAGAGAGTGTGATTTAGAATGGACCAAAGATGTCATTATATAGCTTTTAGGAAGTGTCTTTAGCAAGTTTGGGTAGGTAGATTAAGTTTAGGTATAATAAATGTAGGTAATTTCTTTATTTTTTAAAGTTATAATTTTTATTTTTAAATGTGGTGAAAACGTCCCGGAAATGCCTGGGAAGTTTCCGGAAACGTCTGGATGTTTTCGTAAACGTCCTAGGCATTTTTGGGACGTTTCCCCACCATTTCCCATTTCTAAGAGGAAATGTGGGGGCCCTAGGCATTTCCTGGTAACAGAGGTTGAGCCAGTCTCATAAATCTTGCCAGCATTGTCCAAGTTTATGCCAACTTGGAGCCTCTGGGACAGTTCAAAGAATTGCTTAATGTAGATTTTTGATGAGGTTATGGCTGGTCCGATATATCCATACATAAAAATATTTGTTTGCACTAAATGGGGTTTTGGCGAAGCTAACATAGGTTTAGTCATTGAGGGAAGCCTTAGAAAACTGTTCTCGTCATCTTAATATTCCCAGTGCTAGCAAGTTTCTCTAGAAGGAGATCAAAATTGCGGGCAAGAATTAAAAAGCAAGAACTAGGAAAAGGGAATAAACAAGCAGAACCGATAATTTTGCATAGTGATTCGTGTAACTTAGACGTTTCGCGACTGTGCATAGTGATTGGGATGCCCTAGACATTTTGTGACTGTGCATAGTGATTCACGTGCCCTAGACGATTCATGACTGTGCATAAAGATATGTGGCTGGTTCGTGACTTTAAATAAGGCTTTGTAGCTCTTTGAATGATGCACACAATCCCTGTGACTGTGCATAATGGTTCACAGTGTTGTTTTCTTCTTTTATGTTTTCCTGGACTGCCAAGACAAATCCGTGTTTCTATAAGCAGGGCAAACTTTTGTGAGCAGCTGGTATCGCGTGCCCTAGACGTGTTATGTTTTTCATCTTCTTTTACGGTTCGTGACTGTGCATAACACAATTGTGAGTAAAGCTTTGTAGCTGTGAATTGATTGTACATAAAGTTTTGTATTTATTATCCACACAACCCTCTCTCTGGCACTGGTTTTTTAAGGCATGAGCTGTTGGATGGAGGCACATATGGCTATTGGAGGGATGATGGCTCCTGCTGATAAAGCTCTTATTGCCAAAGCTGAAGCTGAGAAAGAGGGCATATGGGGGTTTTCTGTGGGAGACCTCCACTTTATTACTGAAAAACCTCTCTGCGGTGATGACCTTAAAATTGCAGCTATTTAAGTATTTCAACAATCTGGGTTATATGGAATTTCAGAGCAAGGAATTAAAGTATGGCCCTTCCCTGGCAACGACAAAAGGAAATCGCTCAAATGAAAAACAACTTCTTTTTTAAACAACTCGCCAATAAATGGAAGAACCAATCCGTGCAAGCTTCATTCAACAGTTCTTCCTCTGAAGTGGCAGTAAAGGAAAACCTCACATATACTCGCAAGAGGGGCCGAGGCTTAGAAGGACTTCCTCACCTAATAGAAGATCTTTGAGAGTCAGATTTTGTCATTGATAGGCAAGGGGATCTGTCCTTACTTATAGCTGCCTCATGCCCTCATCTGGGAGAATTCGATACGGATTTCACCAATGATGCTGAGATTAAGTTGGTCGCTGAGCGGTTAAAGAAAAAGGCTATCATCCTCAATTTTCTTCGTCGAATGCTGTTTGAGGACCATTACAAATGGTATGTAGAAAATTGGGAGAGGCGTGGATGGAAGGTAGAATCCTTGAGGCTTGGGAAAAGGTTATGTTTGTGTACTTATTGATATGGAGGAGGCTTCTCAGGGCATTTACCAAATTGGTGTCTGGATGATTGTAAGAGCTTTAGCTTATGTCTAGCCATGTCAAGAGGATCTCAGTCCAGAATTTGCGTCCCAGCATAAGTACCCTCTTTAGCTGGAACTCCCTTGCCCTCCAGAACGCTTTTGGGTTGCATAAAAAGATTGCCCTAGCGTTTGGTCATTTACTTGTAGGTGATAAATGAGGTTTGCATTCATTGTGTCCCAATGCTAGAATTTGTGCAGAGGTGGACATCTCAAGCAAACTAACTTCTAAATTTGTCTCTTTTTTAATGGCTCTCACTTCATTCAAAAGTTGTTGCATCTCAACCTTCCCAATTATTGTTTTGCATGCTTTTCTCCCACTCATTTGATTAAAGATTGTCCTTCACATATCCAACAAAATGCTGCCTCAAATGCTGCTTCAAATGCTGATGTGCATAACAAATCCCATGAGAGTGATAACACAACATGCTCCAAAAATTCCATTGCTTCTCAAGGGTGGCAAACAGAAATAAAAAGAAAAAATAAGCAGGTACCACAGCAGGATAAACCTTCAGGGAACAAAAATGGATTCCTACTAAGGACTCTCAATTGAATGGTGTCCAGGATGATGGTAACTCATGTATGAAATCACAAGGGCCGCACTTGACTGCACCGGAAATTGGAGGTAATAACATGAATGAACCACAGGGGCTAGCAGTGGTAGCAGAAAATGCTGAATTAAATACCATGCCCAACAATGACAACGTCCCCCTATTCCAACTGCTAGCCAACCACCATCTCATGGATCCTTACAGCTGCAAGAGATTACCCTAGTATTTTAATTTTTTTGCATTCCTCGAGCAGGGACTTGAGATAGATTGCCCATGAAGCTGAAAATAGCGGCCTGGTATGTTAGGGGAGCATCTGGAAGTGGTAGGCAAGCTCTTGTTTGCTCAGTCATGGCCAACCTTCATACAGATGTACTCTTCCTGCAAGAAATAAAAGTCATTGGGTTCAAACTATGAGTGTTGATGAACAATTGGAATGGAGAGATTATAGTGCTACCTCTAATGAGGATGGTAAAGACGGGGCTGTGTGTGCTATTGCTTCTTGGCTTAGTCCCCATGTAATTGACAAAGGTGAGGACCCCATGTCACAGTGCAGCTGGGTAACAATCATGCTCTGTGGCAAAGTGTGGGGTTTTTGTTCAGTGTATGCACCTAATGATACACTTGGTAGAATTCATTTGTGGAAATGGATGGCTCACTCGCTTCCCATTGCTGAATGGGTTGTGAGGGGAGATGTTAATTTTGTTAAGTGGGGTGGGGACTGGGTTGGGGGACTGAAATTACTCTTTGCCCAGAGGAATGACAAATTTGGACTGATTGCAAAAGGATACTTGGTATTTCTAATATTAATTGGGGACAAAAGGCTCTAGATGCAGCTGGATGGTATTCATTGCCTAATCGATTGGAGGGACATGGTATGATCTAGGCTAGGTTGGATAGGTTCTATGGAAACCTTCAAGCTACCACCTTCTCTTCTTGTGGCAAATGTTCGGTTTTTGTAGATGCCTCTATTACTGGATCTGATCATTTGCCAATCTCCACTCAATTGATAATTGGTGCTGACGTCCACAGGGATAATTTTTACTTGTATAAGCTCAATGTCTCTCTCCTTGACTCTGAAGAATGTCTAAAGGCTATTGCTCAAATTTGGTCCTTGGTCCCTACTCCTATTGGTGATGAAGGGTAGATTCTTTGGTGGGAAGCAACCATTCTTTGCACTACCAAGTTCCTTCGCAAATGGAGGCGAATGGTTGCTCGGGTGTGGAAATGGAGAGAAATAGAGGCTCGACTTCAGCTTCAACACATTAGACACATGTTGGAATTGGATCATTTCAATGCAGAAAAGCAAAGGACTGCTGGCAAGTTGGAGTCTCACCTCAAGAAATTAGAAGAATATTAGGCATGCAGAGCTCAAGTTAAGGGCGTCTTCATTGTCTTGCAAATGGTGATATGCCCTCCAATTTTTACTTCAATGATCTCAAATGCAAGCATATTGCAAAAAGGATTCTTGTTATACGAGACTCCAATGATTGTCTGAGATATTTTTCAGGGTCATTTTAGAAAATTTTCATGTCTGTGGGTGTATTTAATTATTATTTTATCTTTAGTGCCCCATAACAGGGTTTCATCATTCTATTAGTATTTTATTCTATTTCTACTTTATTTGGATTAATAATATAATTTAAGTGTCCCTTTTCCAATTAAAATAAAAAAGTACCCTGACCACTTAAATTAATTTATTTCCCTCTTTAATTTCCTCTTAGCCTATGGAAAATAATTAATTAATTCTGAAAAGGGAACATTTTAATGATCAAGCCCATTTTGTTTGTCAAATTTTGATTGGGAGTCAATACAATTTTATATCTGAAAATCAAAATAAGGGTAGAGTCTACAGAGATCTGATATTTGCGTCTAAATATTTTTAGTAATAGGTGTTTTTAGTAAAAGTGTCTAGTGTCATCTTTTGTTAAGTGAAGCGTGTTTGTATGTCAATATTAAAAGTAAAAGTCAAATATTTTGTGACCCTTTGTAAATGACACAATATCAGACGAACCCGACGTGTTGGGCAATATGCACATCCATTTCATGAGGGGGTGTTTGTTCACAAAACAACATGAAATTGAACTTCAAAGTCCATCTGCTGAATGAGCAGCATTCCACTGGAAGAGGGAGGCAGCAGAAGTAGGAGGCCCATCAATGACTTCAAGTTTGCCACTAACAAAGGGGTTGCACAATCCAATGGTGGCAAAAGAGTTGTGCCAAACAGTCTAAAGCCAAGATCAGTCTCCAAGTGGCAGTGGTGCCCTTCTCTTACTGTTTCTAATTAAGTGAAAGTGATCAAGAATGGTGGCTACAAACACGATAGTGAGGATGCAGTCCTCAATCTTCATTTTCTTGTTTTTGTGTGGTGTGAATAAGTGTAAATCAATGTACGCATGTGATTGTGAACCAATGGATGCATAAAATAGGTAATATGAACTAACCTGGATGGTTGACGAGGTTCCCTAAGTTCATACTTGGATGGTGAAAGGTTGATGTGTTCCCTATTCATCAACATTTGTGGTCGATAAAAGGTTGATGGTTTCCCAACCTTCCAAAAGCTTGTGTAGCGTCATGTGTTCCAAGTCATGTATATTGGACCTTGGTTCATTTCGCTATGTCCGTACTAGGGGAGGAATGTTGGATATATTAGAATATCATTGCGTGTTAGAATAATATATTATTTGGTGTGTGTATGCAAGTGAGAAACGAGTTATAATGACAACACATTTGTAGATAGGTTTGAGAAGAGATATTGTAGGGATCTTGTGATAAGGTTAGACTCCTTATCTATAGGAGATCACCCATCTATATGTAATGTGTGATTATTGAATAAGATCAATGTAGTTTTGTGTAAAGCTTTAACCAGACTATCAGTAAACAAATGCAGATTTTTGTCACATGTTTTTGTTAATGTGGAAGCTTTCACAAGGCACGTTAATTGTCAATAAATACCTCAACGAACTGTGGTCTCATGCATTATGGTGATTGTAGGATATGAACAATATTGGACCCATTAGAGATATTTTAGGAAAGGCAAGGGGTGGGCATAAAATGATAAATCCAATGACACAAGCCTTCACCGGCAATCCTTTATATGTTTATTGTGTGCCTGAATGGGAGCTTTGGAGCAGGGAAATGCACAAAATGAGCTTACTGAAATATCGGTGCTTTCTAAATGCATTTGACAGGTATAAAACTGAAGACAACAATCCTTGTACTGAATTTGGGCCTCAAAAGAGCATATATGGTAATTCAAAAAGGAACGTATTCTCATATAATCAAAAACAATGTAATAAGGGCCTTGTAATTCTGTTCAGTTGGTTGTCCTGTGATTGTTTTCATTACTGGCTTATTGGTTTTTCACTCTTAGTTTGACTCGTGTTATAAGGGTGGGGGACCCATGGACAACACCCATTTACCAGTAAAAAAATATGTTTCTATGTGTAGGTGAGGAGAAAAGAGACTGCAAATTAGTCTTATAAACTTTGGTCCTTTATGTAGAACAGTTGCAACTGCAAGCATATTTATGCCTGTACAAGCAACATAAATGGATCGTTCTGCACAATGTCACTTTACTAATTTCTTTTCAGCTTTGAAATTTTTTCAGTGTTGCATATTTGCTGCATTTCTGCAAGAAGGCATTCATTTTGAACTTATCTGCTTTTTGTACCATGAGATTCCAATATGTTATAATCTTAAGAAGGAAACTGGATAGTAACTTTTGAGATGCAGGGTAGTGTTTATTGATTTATTCAATAGACTATGCTTGAATCAATACATCACTTTCAAAATTTCAGGTTCTTTTCTGGGAAAAAGTAGGAAATGAAGTGGAGAGGCTGAAGCTGCGGCTATCGGAAATATTTTATGAAGAATTATCAAAAGTCGTACCCTTACTTTTTGGGTCTTTCATGATTGTATTGCCTTGCAATTAAAAGATGGTTAGGTTGCTTGACATCTAATGTGTATACAAATTTTATTTGGTATTTATTGGTAAATCAGTTACAAGCACCAATGGAGGGATTGAAAGACTGGTTGGAGGCTCTCTATACAGCTGGTGTGCCATGTGCAGTTGCATCATCCTTGGATCGTCAGAACCTACTTGCAGCTCTTGAAAGAATGGGACTTCATAACTATTTTCAGGTAGGAGTTTTAAGATCCAGGAAGAGTTGAAGTGTTCTTTCATGAATTTAAGTGTTTAGTTCACTTCTATGGTAATAAGAACATTTGTCTATAGACATTCGTGTGTTGGCAGGTGCACACACAATACTGTATCCCACAAGCATTTGCTGTTCTAGCTTTGCATGTGCAAAAATAAAATACTCTTATATGAGCCTCTATCTAAGAAACAAATATTAAATGTCATATCCTTCTTGACCTTTTCTTAGAAAAGGTATGGTCGATAAAAATTGGGAAGCTGGATGAGCATTAAAATTTTGTACAGGTCAGATTTCTAGTTTCTGCTTGTTCAGTTTGACTTATCTAAGAAAAAAATTTATTGAAAAGATACTACATAATATGCAACACTTGTAAACTGATTATAGTAGCACCCTGACTAATTTTTCCAGACCCGAATATGTCTGGTTCAAAGTAAATTTGACCCTTCTTTTGACCACAATGAATCATGTGCACCATATTTCTCACCTTGAAACCAACTGCATGGTCGATTCGTACTCCACCTGTTATTAATTACACTGAGGTTATCATAGTAATTGTTTACCGCGATGTTATACTAGAGTGGTGGTGTGTCACATACCAAGTTGCATAGTTTGCAAACATTATCTTTGGTTGAATCCTATGACATAATTATACTTGAAGATGGACCTTAATATTTACTTAAAAGTTGATTTTGAATAAAGCAGAAATACAATAATATTCATCAACATTTTTCTCTTGTCACGGTGCAGGCTATTGTGGCAGATGAAGATGGCATGGAGTCCATTGCGCAAAGATTTCTTTCTGCTGCTGTAAAGGTCAATGGAGAATAAATTGCTGAGATACTCCCTAACCTATTTAGAATGGCAGATCTTCATTTCTGGTGTCTTGATCCTTTTCCTAGTTGTGTACTAAATAGCTGCTTTCTAATTTATGGGATTAAAGAGGAAATGTAAATTTAATGTACTTGACTTTTTGTTTACATCTAAATGTAAAAACTACGGAAATTTAAAGGTCAAGTTGGAAAATTTTAAAATCTGCCCCTTTACGATGTTTTGTTTCGTAATGTTTTGCAGTTGGGACGACCACCTTCCAAATGTGTTGTTTTTGAAGATAACCCCAGAGGTATCACAGCTGCACATAACTGCACAATGATGGCGGTGGCTTTGATTGGTTCTCATCCTGCGTAAGCAAAACTTTTTGTTTTCACCGTTATATTGATTGTATTCGGAAATTGAATATTACTATAATTCCAAAGCTTTTAGCCAATACATGTTATCAGGTACAGTTTGAACCTCCTTTGAAGGATTGATTACATCCACCTTAAGCTAACGTGGAAGATTACTAGAAAAGTAAAGATTATTACTAAACGTTTCAGCTTTATGTACACAGATATGAACTGGTGCAGGCAGATCTTGCTGTAGCCAGCTTTAGTGAGCTTTCTGTTTTCAACTTACGACGACTATTTGCAAATAAGGGTTCTGAATTTATGGATATACAAAAACAATTTGTGGAGAAAAGCCCACCCAGAAGAAAGCTTACTGTTGACACTATATTTTAGTCCACAAGGGATATTGCCATATTGAGTTCAGCTACAGCAACTACACTTTTTAAATAGTTTGTTCATGCCCTTTTGCAACCCTGTTAATATAAAAATGTTGAGATAAAGAATGGCTGATATTTGTCAATTTCTTTCTTCCTTTGCTTACCCAGAAGATAGGGAAAGAAATCATATATCTCCATCGGCACTGTTTGACATGGTACACTGTTCTATAGAAGCTGAGGATGACTGAAAAGATCCATCTAGGAGAGATGTTGAGACTGGTCTTGATTATCTGGTCATTTAATGCTTGCTTGGTTAGGGAATCACGTGTATCCCCATTCAGATAAACATGCTGCTGATCCCTACTCTTGAGCATGCTCTTCTCTGTGTTGTACGAGCAGTTTCTGCACCTCAACATTGTACAGTTTAGTATGACAGGTGTAACAGTAATAAGTTGGGAACAGCATTAATTTTAATGGTTTCTGGATGATGTTACATATAATAATCATAACGTTTCAGTCCTGGGAATCCATTAAATTTGTGTGCGCTTCAAACTTCTGTATAGACATTTCCAAAATGAGCGAGTTATATCAATTTTATGACTGGATTGGATAGTTTTGTGCCAATTTTGTTTTTTTCACAGTATTATTATTCTTACAACTGGCTCTCAAGGTCTTGCACCAGATTTTCTTTTATAAATTTTAAGTGCAATACATTCTATGCAAGTCATCATATCAAGGACCATATGATATGATATATTAAAAATTTAGGAACATCGTTATTGCTATCAACTTATCAAGTAAATGTGAAGACACGAGAACTCAATGTTTCTGGTTTGCTTGCTCCCAAAGCTTGGTTATATTTGTCGCTTTACGGAGTTTTTTCATCTCCCCCCCCATTGAGACCAGGGAAGAGGACCAAACCATTTTCATGATTGATCAACTGTCTACTAAACAGTAAGTGTTTTGTTCCTGTTACACCCCGAAGTACTAAGGTTATGGAATGGAGTACATAATCTTTATCTTTGATTTATTGGTTCTTAATAGTTATTTAAGTTGATCTAAATTTCAGCTTTCTACGATCATTTTTGCCTAATTTATTGCAAATTTGTTGTTTGTCACAAAGCCAATCATTAGGCCACAATTTTAAGAATTTGTTCATAGTTTTTATTTTATTTGGAAAGCTTGTAAACATTCAAGTAGGGTTTATTCTTTAAAGTTTCAAATTTGAGGTAGTCTACATTTCTAAATTCGTTGGTTAAAGTTTGGGCAGGGGTGGAGAACCTAATTCAGATATAGCATGCTGTAAATTTTTAGAGTTAACACTCACTCCGGATACTTTCCTCCCCAATTGAGCACAAATCTAAAGTTATAAAGACAACCAAATCAAGAGCCATGTCTCTTGGACCAGATACTTTTTCCGGAACCACTAATCCCAATGACTCCCTTTATTGTCCACCACCTAAAATAGAGGGCACCATTTCTCCTGGATCTGAAATTGTGGTAACTTTTCCTTGAGATAATTTGTTTGTGTGTCATTTGCAACATCCTTGAATGATGGATAAGATAGGTTCCAACGAGATTTAGTGTCCAAACTGGCGGAGATCTAGTATCCGAAGTGGCTTCTTTAATTAATCAGCCTCATAGATAACCAAACCACCTTGAACTTACCAAAGATGGGCATCTGCAAGTTTGATGTTATGGATGTAAACTCATGTATAAGTTTCATAGAGCAGTATTTTAGGCTTCACAATATATGAGAGAATGCATTCGCTGACATAGCCTCATTATATCTAAAATCTGAAACCCATCATTGGTACCAATGGATGATGACTAACAAGTAAGGGCAAGTGTTTAGTTGGAATGAATTCAATGAGGACTAAGCAACCCACTATGAGGAGCCATGGAAGGGAAGGTATTTCCCCCAATCATCAAATTTGAAACAAATTGGGTTTGTAATCGAGCATATGAGATTGGCAATCTGAACTTTGAAAGCAACACCTTATTAGAGACTGCATGTTTAC
The DNA here is from genome assembly GCA_018340775.1 of Taxus wallichiana var. yunnanensis. NCBI lineage: Eukaryota > Viridiplantae > Streptophyta > Pinopsida > Cupressales > Taxaceae > Taxus > Taxus wallichiana. The sequence continues at coordinate 237,484,827 of CM031238.1, read as the reverse complement.
ATCAATCTACCAAGCAATTGAATTAAGCACGATGTTCGTTCGTTGGAACCATGTACGGTTAGGAAAGTAGTGCAACAAGCACAAAACATTGAACAACACAACTTTGCTACTAGGAGATACACCTAATGTCAAAATATGGATTGAAGAGAGAGATGTGACTAACACTGTTGATAGAAATGTGGTCAACTCTTTTAACCCGAGGTAAATTACCAAACTCTCTCCTCAACGGGAGGTAGGGGAAAAGAGGAAAAAACCTATATTGGCATTGCAACTGTACCAATGGTGAGTAAAGAATAATGGTTGCTGAGAATGAGGTTTTGGACGAGGAAGAATCAACTATTGAGGAACCAACAATAGAAGATGATCATGCAAATTCAAAGGGAGAAAACCCTACTATCTTGCGACATGCATTAAATTAGTTGATTACACCAAAATCACTGAAATTGGTTTGTTATATTAAGAAGGTGCTATTTTTGGTCAATACATGGAGCACACAGCTTCATTGAAAGAAAATTAGCTAATGAGCTCAATCGCTTTGTGTATTCAATGCCCAATTTTCAAATTATGACTACCAATGGGAAGTAACTCTATTCTAGTGGTAAATGTCATCATATCTAGCTTGTTACGGGGGACTATTAACTAGATTCATAAATCTCTGCCATCTTGATTGGGGGCAAAATATAGTTTTGGGAGTGAAATGACTTAAACAATTGGGAACATCTTTTAATTTTCAGGCTTATTCATGTTTTTAGCATAAATGGAAAAAATATAAACTTAGCAGGATGCAATCAACACCAAGCCAAAATATTAGCTCTCACAGGATGGAGAAATTGTTTAAGAAAGGATCACACGGTGTAATGACACCACTACTTTTCATAGAAGCACATGATGTAGAAAATCAAAATCCACCAAATCGTCAAAGAGATTATTCAACACCACTAACAAGGCTTTTAGGATCCAAAGTCCCCCTTGGTCATAGATCATGATCATGCAATTGAATTGATTCCAAAAAGTATTGCTCTTAACATTAGACCTTACCACTATCCCCATGAACATTAAGTCGAAAATTGAAAAATTGGTCAAATAAATGGAATTGAACATTGTTTGTCCTACTATAAGTGCTTATTCATCCTCGGTGGTTATGGCTAGAAAAAATGATGTCATGGAGTATGTACCAAGATTACTACAAACTAGATAAGATTACTATCAAAGATAAGTTTCCTATTACCATCATAGATGAATTATTGGATGAATTGAAAGTTGTTTTCAACAATGTTAGGTTTGTGTTTGAGGTATCATCAAATTCGGAGTAAAAGGAGGATGTACATAAGACCTCATTCACGAGACATGGGGGTCACTATTACTTTTCAGTTACGCCATTTAGCCTCACTAATGCCCTGTCTACTTTTTAGAGACTTGAGAATTAAGTTTTTGGCCATTTCTTTAAAAAATTGTGTTAGTGTTCTTTGATGACATCTTGATCTACATTGAAGCATGGGAAACATATTTGTAGCATGTGGAAAAAATATTATAAGTATTGGAAGATAATCAACTTTACGCAAAAATAAAATAAAATGTGCTCTTGGGTGAAGAAAGTGGAATATTTAGGATGTGGTGTTATATGAAGGCATTAAAGTGGGCCTTGAAAACATTAAAACTTCATACAATGGCCAATGCCTAAAAATATCAAAGGTTTAAGAGGATTCTTGGGTCTAACAAGCTACTATAAAAGATCTTTTCGAAACTATACTTGCATAGCGACACTCTTAACAACATTAGTGAAGAATGATTTGTTTTCATGGTTAGATTTAGCCATGAGAATCATTCCAACAATTGAAAGAAGCTCTTCCTTCCACCCTTATGCTAGCTACCCCATACTTCTCTAAGATGTTTGTAGTAGAATGTGATTCTTCTAGGCATGGCATTGGGTCATTACGAATGCAAGAAGGGCACACCTTAACATTTGAGAGTCGACAATTTAAAGAAAAGAACTAGGTAAGTCCCATTTATGAGAAACAAATATTAACTATCACCCGTGTAGTGAAACACTGTCACTAATATCTCATGGGAAGGCATTTCAAAGTTAAGACAAATCATGAGAGTCTAAAGTATTTTTTGGAGCAATGATTCTCTTTAGAGAAGCAATCAAAAGGGTGAGAGTCTAAAGTATTTTTGGAGCAATGATTATCTTTAGAGGAGCAACAAAAATGGGTCACAAAGATGTTAAGGTATGACTTTGAAATTATTTACAAAAAAGAAAAAGAGAATATTGCAACATATGCCCTTTCTAGAACACAAGCGAAGGAAACAACAATTTGTGCAATTTCTTCATTACAACTTGAATGGGTAGAAGCAACAATGGATAAAAGTAACACATGTAGAGTGGCATCATGGCACTCTTATAAGGAAACTCATATAAAAACTTTAACATAACCCATCTACTTTAGTTAGGCATGTTTACAAAGGAGACTTTGTATATTACCATGCTTGGCTCTTTTTGTGCAAAAATTCAAAATTGAAAGCTAGCATTTTGTCTCAAATGTATGACTCAACCATACGAGGGTCATGTTTTTAAAAACCTATCATCGTTTAAAGAAGGTTATTTGGGGAAGGCATTAAGGGAATGCACATAAATTTGTGGTGGAATGTTTGATATGTCAACAAAATAAAGGAGAAATGGTTAAGACTCCGATGCTCTTACAATCATTATTCATTTTGGCATCGGGTTGGGAGGAAAAATTGATGTATCATATTCAAAACAAGTAGGTAATGATTTAATTCATTAAATAGAATTTGGTTGTGGCTTTAAGTAGGATGGAGCGACAAGTAGATCAACACCAAAGTGAGAGGCATCTTGAGGAAGGAGATTGAGTATTCCTTTGATTGTAATCCTACAAATAAAGCTCGCTTAAACAATGTAAGAATATCAAGCTAGCACCAAAATTTTATGGGTCCTATAAGGTTCTCCATTGGATCAAAAGTGTAGCTTATAAGTTAGAGCTTCCACCTTTCAAAATTAATCTTAAATATCATGTTTTGTTCATAAAGAAAATAATAGATACACAACTTCTAGTCCAACTAGAATTCCACGAGTTAGATGATGAAGGGAAGTTCATTATGGAATCAGAGGTACTCATCAAAAAATGAGTGAGGCTATTGCAAAACCGAGCCATTCCTTTCTCATCAAATAAAAGAATTTGTCAGCTGAAGATGCCACATGAAGATGAAGCAGTTATGCAAAAGCATCTTGATTTGCTAAGGGTCGAGGCAACAATTTTTTAAAGGGGAAGTGCATGTTACACCCCTAACATTATATTTTCTTATGAGTGCTAAGGTTATGGAATAAAATGCATAATCTTTAGCTTTCATTTATTAGTTTTTAATTTATATTTATTCTGAGCCAATTAAGACGAAAGAGTTCAACCCTAATCAATTATGTTTATATGAGTAAGGCTCTTCCAAATTGTTACAAGTTATGTTATCAAATACATTTCCTTATTTATTGTTATTTTTGGAGGTTCTGCACATCCCGACTTTCCCTCCTCTCCTTAAAGTGGATTATATGTGAATATTTCTTCTATTATCTAAAGAAATATCGTAATAATGTACTTATAGAACTTTTGACAAATTCTTAGGTCAGTCGTGTTTTCTTGATAGTCATATCCACAAAGCTAAAATAAATTATTGTCCACTGAATTAGGCTTTTGAATTGTAAGTTCATTGTTATCAAATTTTATTTATAAATATTTGAGTCACTCAAGATGATGATTCAACTTCGGCAATTTAGGTTAGCAAAAGTGTCTCCAATGTTTCTATGTCAATATAACTTGATAACTAGGGAGACAGTACATAGATAAACTAGATTAGATGTTTAGTGAAACCTTTTTGTAATGTTTCTTTGTCTTCCTCATCTTTGCTATCACAATTTAAGCTTGTTTTTTTCCATTCTTTAACAAACTTTGTTCATAAATTTTTAATAAGTTTATGTGGATTTTGAGTTGGTCCAATTTAAAATCACGTTGAACATGAGAACCCACATTTCGGTTCCGCTTATGGGAGTATGAAAGTGCCCTTCTAAGTTTTCAATGGTTTCTTGATGTTTCCATTGCACTCGATTGAACACTATGTATCATGTATCTTCAAAAACCTTTGGGACTTAATTTATTTAAAAATGATATATTATGACAAAGCATTGTCAAAGCCCATTTTGTTATTTTTTCAACCTATTTGCCGACTTACATAAAGAAATTTGTGTGAATTAACGAGACAAATTTGAATCATATAATTAAAGATGACATTCTACTATTCTCCTTCGTTGTACTTCGAGTTGCATTACGTCAACACAAGTGATTTCACATTAACAAAATTCAACGTCCCTCTCTCTTACTAAATGCATGCATGCGAGATTGACTCTCTTCTACTAGACATGGTTTGGACATATGTTAAACAAGGTTTGTAGGTGTTTGAACAATGCACTATTTGGACATCGTCGAGTCTTGGACATTGATTTTATTTCAATCTGACTACTTTCACTTCATTATTGCGCTCAATTTCTTATATGGTGCAATATGGTATTTTTCTAACTACTATGGCAAACATGTGTCTTGTGTAACACTAGTTTATCTTAATCTATGTACCTTTGGGGCTACCTTTTGTTATTGTAGTCAATTGTTTGTATGTTTGTATGTTTGTTTCTATGTATGGAACCTATGGCCATTACTTTGAATGTTTTGTGACACTTTGTTGTTCGTTTTTGTGGCTCCTTACCTTTGATGTGACATTGTTGGTGCACTTGCATACTAGATTACTTATATGCATATTTCTATGTACGTGGCCTATGACCTTTACTCTGCGTGTCTTATGACATCACCGTGTCCCTTTTTACTCCTTACGTTTGATATGAATAACATATGTGATATTTATTATGTACTTGTATGCTAGATTACTTGTTTACTTGATTGCCTATGCACTTTGTTTGTTTCTATACATGATTTCTTGTACAATTGTTGCTTTCTTGCTTGTTTTCTATCTTTGTGTCATGGTTTCTACGATGCACATCCTTCGCAACAACATGATCTCAACAATGACCACCCATGTGACTAAAAGACACATTTGATATGGATACACATCATTTATTTTGAGTCAAACGTTCTATTTGCACATCATACTTGCCTCAAAAGAAATGGCATACATTGGGGTTTATCAAAAAATATTTATGCCCATCAAACACATAGATAAAATTCAAACTTAGATACAAAATGACATAGGGTAGAAATACTCGTAACATATTCAAATATAGAACAAGAATACATTTTACACATGTAAAAATTGTCCACTAAGGATGAAATTACCGGGTGTTATAGTCCATGATGGACATTTATGTCACATGGGTAAATTTCTAGAAAATTATAGAGTTTTATGATCTTCACTGAGAAAATTATAGGTTTGTAATACATGTTCAAGGATAAATGACATAATTTGAGTAGAGTTTCTTTGCATTTTAGTACAAAATATGGGGGTTTGAGAACTTCATTCCTTTTTTAACATTGCATGACTCGAGCATAGTATCAATATATGGTATGGGGCATGAACTATCTTTTCCTTTTTCTATATTCAACATTGCATATCTTAAACTCAAAGTTACACCACGTGATGGGGCAAGAGACTAGTTATTCCCTTTCAAAAAAAAAATCTATTTTACACTTGGTCGTAGGTTCGTCTATAATGGTGTGGTCCATGGGATTTGAAGATATCAATGTGACTAGAAAACCTTATGGCAACCTTCTTCTCACTTTCATTAGAAGATATTAGGGTGACTAGAAAAATTTGTAGCGAACTTCCTTCTTTTAGGGTTCTCGGGACAAAAGTCATGTGGTACTTCTCCTTTTGGTGTCATGTCAAGTGACACTCAATTCCTCTCCAACTCGACATCTCCTTTAACAAAATTGGGGACTGATCACCCCAATACTTAGCAACTTGATTCAAATCAAAGTCTCCAAGTGCAAAAAAATATATGAGATTCTCCTTTGGCAAAGCAAATAGGTGTATTCTTTCAATGATTTTGTCTCTCTACTTTACTATGCTAAGAATGAAAATTCAATTTTCAAAGTTAAAAATATGTTATTCAAAGTTGAGTTACAATTTAATTTATTTAATGGACATCGTCTATAATCTATGTCATTTTTCATCATAGAGCGTGCTTACACCCAAACAAAATCATCAACTCCAAGTAAAGTCAAAGTGTGCGTACACACTCAAGTATCTTTTCCTTTAAGCATGTAATTTCATTTCATACTTAAAGGGATGGAAAATGTAGACACTTGAATCGAAAATTTATCATTTCCCAATGATAATTGTGTCCTTACACATTAAGCATGACTTACGTGCATAGTACAAACCCAAGTGACCTATAATTATCCCTCTTTAGTGACTTGTGAATCTATGCACACTACTTAATAGCTCATAGAACCAATCACATCATTTCACGAAAGTAAAATCTCTATAAGCACCAATTCTAGAAATTTGCACAATCCCACATGCTTCCTATCTAGAATTGTGTAGTTGGGAACAAACCATTCCACACATTTGTCCTAGGCCAAATGCACCCATCTCCCACCACCCAATGACCACTTTTCCAAGTTGAAATATTTTCTTGGGTTGTTTCATATCCCATAGGTCGGTCTTAATGCAAAATCAAACCTATAAATGCTTATAAAAGTAAGTCTAACCTAGTCATTTAAGTATATTGACACTTATAAGAGAATATACTACAAAATACGTTTATAAAGATTTCCTAAAAAGTGACAACACAACCTAGGAGCGTCCACAAACACAAGTCCGAAGTCAGCGACATCAAATTCGAGTCATGTCTCTCATTCTATAGACCTCCCAAGTAAAGCCAAGCCAAACTCAAGCATACCATGCCATTGTCTTTTGTTGTCAAATGATCAAGTTATTGAAGTAGTCGCATACATATGGATATCACATGTTAGGTGGAGAACTACATCTAGTTTTAGGCCTCTTCAAAGTAGTGCAAACATGGATAGTGCGAGGGCATTTCAACCGAAATACCAACCTTTTGCAAGGTCTCCTACCCAACATTAGGTTTTGAGGGTATTTCACATCATACAAAGTGTATTTAATATCACACCTAAGGTTTGAGTGTGAAGTTCATCATAAAGTGTCACAAAAACACAAAAAGTTATAGAATACCATCATACCCTTTTATGAAACAACATAGCTTGGAACTAGACTTTACCACACTCTATGATAGGCCGTATGGTTCCATACCAACTTGGTTTGTAGTCACAGTTCCAAGAATGAAGCACCTCCAAGCCATTTTCAATATACACAAGTCACTTTGCACTCCCAAATCATATCTCTTCTTCCATAATTAACTAAGTACTCTCCTCTTGTGTTATGAGAAATCATATCTATTAGTATATCTTACAATTTACTTTGGGAGCTATATCCTAGTTTCAGTATTAAAGTTTATTAATTAATCGAGAGAATACAATTTGTACTACCCTTACACATTTTAAATAAATAAAAACCACATGTATACCCACAAAACCCTTATTTATTTATGGTCTAAACATCGGGTTTAAACACTTGAGAATTTTCGGTTGTATATGTTATGCTCTAGTTCCTTCCAAACTCTAGACAAAGGTGGAACCACAAAGTAGGAAATACATTACAACGTAAAGTGTTAATATAGCCATAGTTTGAGTCAAATTTGTGTCGAAAATTGACACTTTTGTGGGCCTTTTTGGATGTGTTTCGCCAAGACTTCGCGTCGAAAATATTGGTGCAAATGTGACACAAGTTTCACATGACTAGAAAATTTTAAATGCATTAATTTTGTACCACTTTAGCATCAAATTATGCCACCTATTATGTGTCATAAAAATGATGCAAATCTCGACTAACTTTTTTCATAAATAATATAATTAATTTACTAATTATTATATTGTATTGCTTTTTATAGGGTTTTTATTTTTAATGTGAATATATTATTTGAAATTGAATTGAATTTATTATTGACTATATTTTCTCGATATATATAATTAAAATAAAAATAAAAATATTATATATATATATATATATATATATATATATATATATATATATATATATATATATATATTACGTTATTGTATATTGTATTGAAGATTTCTAATATAAAATGAAATGAGTTTATTAAAAACTTAGCAAAATATCATAACATGGTTTGCATATGAAAAGTACAATAAACACATATTACACATAATCAGAAAACACAATATTTATATTGTGATTTTTTTATACAATAATTTATATAGTATATTACATTTGGGAATTACAACAAGGAACCAATTCCCTTCCAAACTGTAAAAAAATCAATATGTGCCTTGGCGCTAGTCCTCTTTGTCCCCATCCTAGTACACCTGAGTTGGCCTAATGGTGAAGAACATGTGCTCTTGAAATAGAGGTCACAAGTTCAAATCTTGAAGGGGGTAGGGTATGTACGCCTCGTTTGTAGAAAAGTTAGTTGCCTCCCGCATGTGAGTACGAGGTAGTCCCATATGCTATAAGCCACTTGTAGACCCAAAAACAGGCCACCCGACATCGTGGACTGTAAAAACCTATTATTATTATTATTTATTATTTTGTTGTCTGCATGCAATCCTCTTCATCATTCTTGTTCAAGTGATTTTCTCCCCTTGTTCCTCTTCCAATACCTATTGTCTATCAACATGCAAATTTATAATGAAAAAAGTCACAATGCTGTTTGAATTTGAAATTTATGTAACTCACAACTAATTACGCAACATGTCTTACCGACACAAAGCCATTCTCATTGGCACACTTGATGAATTCACATGACTCCCAACCCATTAATTTTAATGTTGTTTGCACTTCTTTTGTTGCAAGTCTATTATAATAGGTTTCCTACAAAAACAATGAAATGAAAAAATATGAGTATTAATAATTTATGTAAGAGAATTTCTATAATGAAATAAAATTGTAGAATAAGTACTTATATTGAACTTACAAATTTTTACTAACTCCACTAAACTGTGTTTTCCCATTCAATGGGTCACTGTCCTCCTTTTCTTACACTACTTCGTAACACGATATCTGGTTACTTTCCTCCTTGCGCTAATTATAATATTTGTTAAATATTTAATTAATAAAAAAATTAAAATTTCAGATATCATAAATTGAGTTAACTAACCTACAACCTTATTATTATCCTCTCAGAGCCATTTGTCACAAAGGCCATTCCAAGCTTCATCAAGTACATTGGGCGGTCGAATAAGTCTCCTCTCCGCGTCAATGTTTCCTTCATATTTTAGCTACATAGTATATATATAAAATAATTAGTAAAAGAGTATGGATTTTTTAAAATGTGTTATTTACACAATAAAATTACCCAGATAAGTATCTTAATTCTCCTAAACCCATGTGTTGCAATTTTTTGATCAATCGTGTTTTATATTGTCAACTCCCAAAATCACGTTGAGTTAAATCAATTAGCCTCTTGCACTTTTCTTCTACGATTTCATTCTACTCTTTGTGACAATATGATTTGAATATGTTGCATAGTCGATCAACAATTCTTTTATTGAAATACACGAAACCCAAGAATTAAAAAGGATAAAAATATCATATCTATTTCAATATTAATAAAATACAAAATAAATAAGTTGACATTAAATAAAATAATAAAAAGATAAGTTGAAAATACTAATTAAGACACTTAAATTAAAAACATATTAAAATACACACTTTCCTCGGTCATCCTCTAGTATGTTGCCAATGTTATTTACATAAAGAGTAAATTCTAAGGTCCCTCTCACTCTATGTGGATACCTATCCCGTATAAGGTGAGAGGGTATCTCATCATCCGAAGACGGTGAGGCTAATGCCTCCTCGTCCTACCCCCTTAGTGAATTGGGGAGTATGTCATTGAGGCTAGATGGGGGGATATTTTGTCATCTACGTTTTCTTGTTTTAGTTGGAGTAGGATGAGAGGTTCTTGTACTCGAAGTGGATCTGCAATAAATTATAATTTTTCATTATTGAATCAAATAAAATCAATTTGATAACAAAACAAAATAATTACACCTCCGAGGTGGTGACTTCCTGCTATGCAACCGAAGGACATGTACTCCTATCCCCCTCATCCTCCTCCAAGTCTATAAGCGAAGTAAACATGTTATAATGAAGTGTTACTATTTTTGAATGACAATAAATAGTTATAAAATACTATAAATTTAATCAATCAAATGAAATAAAATTGTATTTTAAAAACTATAAAATCATACCTTTGTGGTTGGTCCTTAGATGTCAAGGGATGAACAATGCAACAAAGACGTTCCCGAATACTAGTAGACCTGTCATTATAAAGTTGTATGATTAAAATGTGTAAATATGAAAAATAATCTTTAATTAGAAAATAAAATGTAAACTAATACCTTTATGGTGGGTGCGTGGAGATCGATGGATGTGCGAGACGTGGAAGGCCGTTGTGTTGGGTCGTCCAACTCCTCCTCCACGTCATGGTGTGTTGAAGCATGAGTGCTAGAGCCTTCACACATAAATGTGACATTCAAATGACCCATAACTCCACCTCATCTCTAATATTAATAAACACATGCAAAAAGTTAAAATAAAAACACCGAGATTGAAAATATACAACACTTCTAATACAATTATAAGGTTTCAAAATGTTTAAAATTATACAACACTTCTAATACAACATGTTACATTTTTTGCTTACAAGTTGTACTAATTTTTTTCTTAAATAAGGGTTTGTTAGTGTTAGTTCAGTTGATACATGGGCATAAATTGCTTAAATAAAGAGAACATGTGTACACAAAGTTACAACAAAACTTGAGTTGATATAGCTTGAGTTTACATTACATCATAACTTGCACAATTAAAATATTTAATTAATTCAAAAAGTGAATTAATTTATTACATCACATGAATTGAATGATTTTTTTTTTTGTGACACTAGAACCTTATCACGGAAGGCATTGACAAGCTTTGCATAACACTTCATTTTTTCTTAATGATAGGAGGTTCGTTGGTTTGTGCTTATTGTCTAGCAAGAGTGGTGTGGTTTGAAATGATGAGGTCTTTCGGGTCAGTCTGAGCTTTGGCCTCGGGCCATTGTTAGGTGTTTTGAAACTCCTTTCCAACCCATGTCCACCTAGCAATGGACATAACATGTATTACACAATCATCCCACGATTCTTGGAGGTTTCTTCGGAACATGTGGGTGTTGTCCCTCATTACCACCTCCATTTTTTTGGGTGTGGTAGAGTGTGCTTTGTTGATTCCTTGATGGTATTGATGGTGTAACAAGGATGGGGGAATCCCCCTTTTGGCCATGATGCCAATTGTTGAGTTTTTCTCATCTAATTGAGTGACAATCGATTCATGGAAGTCGGGAGTAATTTGGCCCTTCTTGTGTATCGATGTTGTTGTCAAATATTTTGTAGGATTTAAGTAAATATTACTAGCAATTGTGCATTCATATTCTCTATGGCATTCTTTGTTCCTTGCATTGAAAATGTCATGCCCCCCTCTTATTATAAAAATAATAATAATAATAAAATAAATAAAATAAAAGGATCCAAATTAAAAGAAAGACCCGTGATTTCTTGCTGGGGGCGGATTTAGGGCAAAGGATGCCTTTGTGGTTTTTGGTTGTCTTTTGCGTTGTGGGGGAGTGAGCGCCGCCGCCTTGGAGGGAGGGGAGAAAGCTCCACTGGATCGTTTACATTTTGCCAGCAAATCCCCAGCCTGCGTCCAAGAAAAACGAGCCCCCTGACCTACGCATCATCTTGCAAAGTGTAAACGAGTTGGAGATTTTTTCAGATGTTGTAGTTTCAATGCTGAATGGAAGGCATGTTTTCCTCATGGATCTCCACGCATGGCATAAGCCTCCCCTTCCACCGCTTCACTTCTCCCTTCCACGTGGTCCTTGGCATTAGCAGTGGTAAATGGGTTTTGCGGCCTCCTCCCAGCGTCCAGCCTATGCCAACATCCTCTCAGCTCACGCCACATCCCTGTGTGGACACCCATCAAAACAAAAAGGGTAGGGGAACTTTGTCAGATGTTGCGGTTACAAGCGCCCTAGTAGATTCATATGCAAAACGTGGAAGCATGCGAACTGTTCGACAATGCCTGAAAGAAATGTGTTTTATGGACTGTAATGATGGCAGGATGTGCAAAAATGAGGTTGTTGAAAAGGCCTTGGAAACTTTCAAGCAAATGCATTTGGTATGTGTAAAGCCAGAATCCACAACCTTTGCTGATATCTTCCCAGCCTGTGTCAAAATGGGAGCTTTAGAACAACACATGGACTTCCATCAAAAAGAGAGAAAATTTTGTCAGATGTGGTAGTTTCAATGTGCCTTGGGCGCTGGTTTTTGTATTTGTCCAATGAAAGAACGAGACAGACTTCTAATGGAATAGTATTATTGCAGCGTACAGAAGACATGGACCTCCTCATGAGGCAGTCACGATGTTTCTTCATTTGCAGCAGGGCACCAACCAAATCAGTTGCGTATGCCAGCATGCTTCCAGCGTGTGCCAAGATGGAAGCTTGGGAGTAGGGTATGAGCAATAGAATTTGGTTTTCATTTGTAGGATTTTGTTCTTGCAAGCGGCATAGTGGATATGCGTGAAAATGTGGAAGTGTATTCAGGGCATGTGAACTGTTTGATTGAATGCCTCAAAGAAATGCGGTCTCTTGGAGTGCCATGATTTACAGAATGTACAATGGAGAGCATTTAATCAGTATAGAGAACCTTGTTATGCTCCATGTTGCTCTAAGAGCTGCCAAGGATATGGTCATCAACGGTGATGGGAAGTTGGAATGACTGGTGTGCTGGTCGGAGCAGTGGAATAGGCACTCCTTTTGCAACAATCCTCAGAAATATTTCAACCAATTTGTTTGTTTCATTACCAGTTATGGATGAGGCTCTTTCAGGAAAAGATAAGCTTGATGACGTGTATGCAAAATGGTGGAGCTGAGGACGCTCGTGGACTGGTTGACAAAGTGTCCAAGCAAGAGATTGAACCCAAGCCTGCGGCTTCGACCGACTTCATTCTCCAGGCATGGTCCTTCTTCCCTTACCTCTCATAATTCTCATGTTTTGTTTCTCTTTTGCAACTAAATAGAATTTTAAATTATTGGGATTTTTAAATACAGTTAAAATGTCTCTTCAACTCATTGCAAAATAATAAAGTGTCGTGTCGCAACTCTCGAAGCCATTATAACTCGCCTACTTTAAACCATGAACTATCACCCTCGCTTCGAGATGATTTAGAAAACTCTTACCCTTCTTGATCGCTCCAATATCATTTTGTTGACCAGACAAATTTGACTCTCCATTGATTAAGTTGACCTTCTTCCTGCTTAAAATAGTTAAATTTTGCATTTTTCGGAGACTCACTAAGTACCCTTCGCAACTCTGGAAACAAGATGTGAAGTTTCACTCGTGTACCTTGGTATACGAGGAGTCGCCTTGATTTTTGGTTTGACCAAAACGATCATATGACATCCTTTTGACGCTCTTATAGGAGCCCTATTACACCAGTTTACAACAGTAGAGAGTTGTTAAAACTAGAAAGTTGGCTTTCGTTTGGGACCACCATTTGAAACCCGGAAAGAGAAATCACATTCCGTCTTCGCAAACCTCTAGCGTTTATACTAGACAAATGCATGGAACATTCAACATAGGAAAGAGAACTTTTGGGATAGTTTGGCGAAGCCATTTTGTAGGCCCCTGGTCGCAGTTTGACGAGGTCAAACTGGACCAATTTCTTCTTGTCGCTCCAGAAAACGTGTCGCCATTTGAAAATAGTTTACTAGTTCTCAGTCCCGTCGACTCTGATGAACTCTCCTTATATAGGGGAACTAGTAGGAGATGTCTCGTTGCGTGCTCCTCCATCGAACGTCGTCTTTGGATGTGGTTTTCTGGGCCCTCGAGCTAACTTTTGTCATTTTACAACTGGGTCAACTACGACCAAGTAGCCCGGAAGATTAGCCGCCAGACGCAAACCGTTTGCTCTTTTTCAACCTCGTCGATTCTTTATGAACTCCTGGTATATCTGGGGACACGTAGAAAGATAGTTGTGGTGTGCGTGTTCATTGGGAGATAACCTTTGGAAGTAGTTTCTTAGCCTCCGAGCTCGTTTTGTACGTTTTGTAGCTAGTGAGAAAATGTAAAAATAGAAAACTGCGGACCCTCGTAGGGTTTCCAAATCACCCTGAAAACTTTTAACACATGCAAATAATTGTTTAAAACCCTTAGTGTATCTGTTGTGTGAAATAGAACTTTTGACAAAATGGTGTTTTCTCTCTCTTCCCTTCTCTTTCTCTCTCCTGGGTTACAAAATGAAGAAGAAAAATGAAATGCAATGAATACATGTTTCTAGACTTTTTATTTCGATTGGCAAATTGTAATTATTGTCTGATGTAAATGGGAAACTGAAAAATGACAATTATGATTGATTAGGTTGGATGCCATGCCAGCGAATTATCACTGATATCATGCTCACGTGGGTTTTGCAGGATGGATGATTGACGACGCAAAAGGCGATGTGTAATTTTAATTATTGTAATTGTAATTTTTATAGGTCATTGTAAAATGAATAACTGCCTAATGTAGTCTCTTGTTACAGAAAAGTTATAATTGGAATTTGTTAATATGTAGGAGATGCTAGTTTTAGGGATAACTTAGGAAATGTGCTTCTAATCATCGGTTCAATTTGTTCTTAGTTGTGTATGGCAAAAAAAAAAAAAAGGGTTTGATTTATACATAGTAAATTGAAATTGAAGATAATATCTTGTAGTACCTTCTCAGTATTCAATAAACGACTAAATTAATTACTGGGTCATCTTCTTACCTTGTAAACTTAATAAAGAGCTTTAATGGGAACACTCAACATTAATAAATTATTCGTGCATAACTTGCCTGCATGTGTGATTATTTTTTTACCATATAAGGAATTAAATCGTAGAACGACCTTAAACTTGCGCTCGATGTGACCTTCTAGGTTAGGTAAATACAACCCCTAGCTGGAGTTTACCATCTGAGTCTTTATGTCTAGCGACATTGTCGTGAACCCATGTTTAGGAATGTCCTGGTCCCACCTACCCAGAGTATGCGGTTTCCTTCTAGTTTTGGTAATCGTGAGAAGAATGTACTCTCTTCAGGTCCGATACCAGGCTGAGTGTTGAAGACCACCTTAGGAGTCACCTTATGAGTTCTTGTTCGAAGGATCGACTAAGCGGTGCAACCTTGGTTTCTATCAAAATAACATCTTGGCATTCTCTTGAATGTGGTTTAGTATAATTATGTCCGCTTGCCTTAAAATCACATGTAGTAGAGGCGTAGATCGTTAGGTGCATATTGGAATTAAACTAAACCCTAGTGGTTTTTGTCTATTAACTTGTGGGTAGAAACTGTATTTTAACTCCTTGTATGCGAAATTGAGTTGAAAGATGTTGATTCTAGAGAACCTTAGAAATTGTAATCTTGTCCCTTAATCCCTTGTTATGTCATTTATGGCATTAAGGAATAAAGAATATTCCTTATGCGGAATCGTGAAGTGTAGTGACATGGGATCTTCGTGTACATAGATCACTTGTGTTCATGTGTAGTTTATTATGCTCCTAGCCTTGTACTTCTTTAAGATGTCAGACAAGTGCTTTCGTATCTCTTTGTTTCGAAGCAACGCTAAGAATGAGATCTTAGTGCGATGTAAGAGCATATTATATAAATGTTGCACACGAGATTGGAGTTTAGGACTAAGGTCAATCTTGGAGTCTTTATAACTTAATTAAACTTTTTCATGCGTTGCAAAGAATATAAGTTCCCTTGGTGTGCAACCAAACTTTGAGAAAACAAAATATATGTATATATAAATATATATAAATCTTATGGGAATTTAATAAGTTTTCAAATTATAATAACAATGGTAGGGAAATAAATATAGTGTGAATCGAGGAATGTTTTTGGTAAAAAGCTACCCTATATCTAAATCTCCGTCAAATCCTTTTATTGCGTTTTGGACATCAAGTCACTTTCGTTTGAGTTGCAAGGGTAAAACTGTAGACTTCAAATAATCGTTGGAGAAGAATATTTTTAACATAATAATAAGATGATTAAGTACTTTGTATGCAATTTGTTTTAGGCCAAATATGTATGTCAGTTATGGAAATTTATATAAAGTATAAGAAGCCAACTTGAGAAGGTCGAATTGTATTTTCAACCGCAGAATAAGCTTAAGAAAATGTAGGTGGACAAACAAGAAAATTCATCCTTGCTCATAATGTCCTTGGAATGTTAACTTTAACCAAAAATTGTTTTAAAGAAATGATGTGTTGTGGGATTCACCATTCCTAAAGCCATGTTCTTGTGGTTGGGTCTTTACTAGTAACCTTCCATTGGGAAAAGTGTAGCGTCAGCATGCCTATGTCGTTTTCATGTGTCTATGTGAGTCGATGATTTTTGTGAATGTCGTATGCAAGTTGAGTTCTGATACTTGAAGCTCACGTTGTGTTGTGTGTAGTGAGCAATGTAAGCCAAAAAAATTATCCTGGTATTTTACTGTTGTATTTGTGTGTGTAAAGTGTGGGCACTACGAGAAAACTCCTTTGAATAAGTGTGATTGCAATGGAAAGGTGACATTTTTTCCTAATGGATGCACCTTCATCTCTATTAGTGTGATTATGTTCATTTTGGTAGTGATCTTCTTGTCCTAGATTGGATGTGCTCTTGTCTCTGCATAGTTTGTATCTATTCATTTTGGCGGTTTCCTCTTCAAAGAGTCTTATGTTGCACGACAATAACTTTTGGTTTCCCACTCGTGTAGTGTATAATGGGTGAGAATGTTTTATATGTTAACAAAATCACACATTGCCTAGGGGCATCCATATGATGTTGTTGAAGTGTTTTTATGAGAATTCTAGAGAGGAGGGGGGCAAGGAAGCACTAAGCTACGTGCACGTCTAGGGGATGAGTGGTGGCATCCATGCATTGGGAATAGTTTTCCTTGTTCCTTATTAGATGTGACCTCATCTTTGAGTAGCTTGTTTATGTTTGTTTTGGTGGTTCTCTCCTTAAAGAATTTTATGTTGTGTGGAAGTAATCTTTGTTGGCCCATATGTGTAGGAAATCAGGTGCGAATGTTTTATATTTTGATCGGATCGCATGTTACCTAGGGGCATCCATTGATGTTATGGAAGTATTTTGTGATGTTCAAGAGAGTAGGGCCCCCAAGAAACATTGGGAATCTTACACATTTAGGGGCTAAGATGTTGCACCCGTTAATTAGGAATGATTTTCCTCATCCCATCTTGGATGTGCCCTCGTCTCTACGCAGTTCATTTCTTTTTGTTTGGCGGTTCCCTCCTCAAAGTGTCTTATGTTGCACAAAAGTAACCTTTGGTTGCCCATCTCTGTAGGACATGGGGTATGAATATTTCATATAGAAAGAATAAAAATATCATATTCTAGAAAATAATTCCTTCGGGTTTCTCTCATCCTCTTACTATGGCATTGTGTTTGAAGGTGAATGGCTTGTGAAAAGATACATTGAGTTATTTGATAGGGGATGCGTTCCTTTCGCAATAACTCCCAACAAGGGGAACTCGAATTTTTTTCCCTTTCATGGGGAAAGATGACTCTTTGTGAACCCTTGGAAAAGGTCCATCGTTTCAAAGAAGTCAATTTTCTGTGATCTAATTTGTCACGGGCTTGTGAAAGCACATTTGAGTATGCATATTAAGTGTTTGAAAAAATGTCTCTATAGATTTGGGCACCACTTCATGAGAACAAACAATCACCTTTATTATTTGAATGACATCAAATGTTCTCATGGCTATTCCATCTCGCAAGAGGAGGAAAAATTGAGTGAACTAGAGGACACATCAACTCCATCATATGCCTCGGCATGAATTTTATCACTCCCAAGCTCTGCGATATTTCTTTCTCATACAATTTTTAAAATTTATTAATAGAATGTGAAGATTATCATCTCTTTTCGATCATTATTGTCTTCTTCTATCTCTTGTTTGCAATAATAATGCTTATATAAATCCATTACTTAATACCTAGTTTCTTTGGGAGATTGCGCACAAATGTTATGAGATGAAGCTTGATCAATTATTCGAGATTTGGGAAGTGTTGTACAAATGGACTCAAAAGATACTTGTCGTGTTAGGTGAGCCGACATGAAATTCTTCTTGGAATTTGAGTATCGAATGAAATTCTTAAGCAAGACTTTTCTATGTCCTCGAAGAGTTAGGATAAATACTTGGTGGGACGTGATGAATTGATGTTAGCGTTCACAAAATCCAAACCAAGAGGATGAGTCTTTAGCCATTCATGTTTTATGGACACCAGTGCCCCCTCCAAGTCCTCATACAATGGAACCTGTCCCATCAAGTGTAATGCCCCGTCTGGGACACAAAGAAACCAGACCAAAGTATAGCAAAAATTTGAGGTAAATTTTTTTTTGAAAGTGAATGCCTAATAATACAATTACATTTCCCGATATTAATTAATTTAACTAAATCATTTTACTTAATGCTCAACCACTATCCCCAACCAAATTTATTTATTTAATCTCCATGAAGACCACTAGGAACACCCTAGGAAGATACCAACCCCTTTACCAAAATTTAATCAGTCTTCTCCCTTTTTATTTAAATTATCCACACACACACAACCTAATATTTTATTTCCCATTCCCATTCCCATGACTCAAGGATGTAGGGTTAATTTTTGACCCTAGGATCAAAAGGATCTCAGCCATTAAATCTAAGTTTTTGCCCTAAACTTTCCTTATGTTTTTTTTTTTCTTTTCTCTTTTCCTCATTTTGTTTGCTCTCTTTCTCTAGCTTATTGCAGGGTAAATGGAGGATGACTATGGGATTTGCTTGAAATTTTCCAAAATATTGCTGCAGATCCATTCAATAATAAACCTTTTTATTTATTTTTATTTTGTGTAACCCTCACCGTAGTCTTTGTTTGATTATATATATATATATATATAGATATTTATATATATATGATTAATTTTGTTTTGTGTGAAGGTGTGTGGAGGAGGTGCTGCGTGGTGGAGGCCATGTGCAGGGGTGGGGGACAGTGAGGGCAGAGGGTCGCGGCGGTAGAGGGCGCGTGGGGGCGATGGGGAGCAGGTACAGGCGGAAGGGGGTGAGAGGAGGCGCAAGGGGGCGGGCGGCAGCCGGCCCAAAGGGCAGAGGAGATGGGTGGGGTGGGGGCAGCGCCTGCCCCCACGGATCTGTGCAGTGCAGGGGTGGGGGCCGAACCCCCTCCCCTCCCCATTGTTATTTATTTTTTATTTGTTTGTTTATTAACACTGTATATTAATAAAACGTTTTTATTTTTATTTATTTTTATTTCGTTTTAAAAGAAATACAAAATATATATATATATATATATATATATATATATATATATATATATATGCTATTTAATTATTGATTTTGTTTGTTGAAACTTTTAATAATGGCAAATAGTTTTTTTGAAAGGGACTATACCCTTGAATACAAAATAAGGCCTTTAAGCCGGAATAAGAGTGAGAAACATAGCAGACTAACCAAGTCCAGTAATACAATGAAATTCCACGTAGCCTAGAAATCTTAAATATCTACACAAGCGAGACTTAACAAAAAACAACAAGAAAAAAACAAGAACTACCAAGCGAGACTTACCAAGAAAGAAAAAGAAGAATAACAAAAGAGAGCAGAGAAGCATGCAGACTACTTGGCCGCTTGATCAACACCGATCTTGACTTTTTCCAAGCATGAAACATACCCAAAGCGGTCATGTGGGCAAAGATCCGTCTTATCGAGCTCCTCGATGGTTCTTTTGCTCTCTTTTCATTGCCCCAAAGTGCAGCCTGACACCGCCGAGGTTGGAAACACTTTTGGCATGCCCCACGATGAACTCCTCAATGGCCCTAAAGGCGGCAATGTTGTAATCATGCCTAGTCTTAGCCTTCCCAAGGCGGGAGTCCAAGGAGGTCAGCTTTTTGTATATGTCTTCAATCTGACTATTGTCAATGCTCCCTTCCCCCTCCATGCTTTTCTTACCTTTTTGCTTAGCTAGGTTTTTGACCTCATCCTTCAGCATTTTTATCTCAGCCTCTAAGGCCTCCAGTCTCTTAGAAGGGTTATCCATCTGTGCTTCCCGGGGACTGGCACTACTTATGTTCAGCAGGTCACGTGCAATGTCAAGATCAAGAGGCTCTTTCCCTGCTGCAAGAGTCTCAAGGTTGAGTCTCCTAGAAGCCCTGGTGAGTGGACGTTTAGAGGTAGAGGCGAGGTGGGTGGCAGGAGGAGCAGTAGGAGGAATAGAAGGAGAAACATGTGCAGCTGGCATGGGGGTAGCAGCACCGGTGGCAGGGGCAGCAGCAAGGGCAGCAAGGGCAGCAGGGGAAGCAGGACTGGCAGCAGCAGAGCCCATCGGAGCCGGGCTAGGAGAGGAAGGAAGACCGGGGTACTTGAGAAGGCAGTATTTGTGAATTAGCAAAATAAGCCCTTGATGCAAGGGAACCGCCCGGGTATGCTTCTGGAACTCCAAAATGGAGCGCTCAAGAGAGTTTAAAAGATAATGAGGGAAGCAAACCAATCTATTCCTACGGAAGTGGTTTAAAAAGATGAGATGCTTAGCTGGGACAGTAACAAACCTACCTTCCAAGGAGATGAAACGAATCATCATGCGAGTGACTTCATCAAACGGTGATGGAATTGAGCTTACAAGTAGACCCGCTGTGCTAAAAATAAGCTTCTCATCTTCCTCCACAAATCTTCTTTCTTCAGTTTCTTTGATAACCCTTTTGTTGAAGAAGCGGTACCCATCCAGGCTGAGACCGGTCGCTTCAGCAATGAGCTCTTCATTGACAAGAATTTTCTGTCCCCCATAGTCGACAGTCCCCTCTTTCCACTCCTTAGCAAAGCGTACTGAAATACTTTGATCATGTCCTTGCACCCTTTCAACAAAGCTGGTGAAGCCGCCTATGCTGAGAATGTTCCAAAGCTCGGTGTTTTCCTTCCAATCAGGGTCCGCGCACGGCTCAATTTGACAGGGAGGTCCTCCCATCTTCTTCAGTGGTGTGCAGGTTACAACAAATTCCAGAATGCCGCTGAGCGTGAAGAACAGTTCGTTTCTTACTGTTGAAGATCGCATAAGACTGGGAACTATAGCCGTTGGTCTTCTCACGAACGGCTGCGTAATTGCTGAACTGAGCCTGCGGGAAGTCGCGTGTGAAAACCCTTTCCCTGTCAACAATCACTTTGTAATTATCATCGGTTTTCGTGGAGTTTGGCATCCGGATATCAACAGCTATTGTACCTCTCGCGTGCGCGATTTTCAAATCTGGATAACTCCACTTGAAGTTTCTTAAATAGATCTTGCTATTATTTGAAAAAGATATTATTTGCCTCGCCATATAGAATAAAGCAGCACGTGTGAAAGAATTGATGATTTTGATTTTCCTCCAAAGATTAAGGCTTATCTCTAGAGATTGCTTGCTTGTGAAGATCCGCATGGATGCTGTTGTGAAGCTGATTAGGGATACTATCATTATCCTAGACAGTAAAATTTATATTAATGCCATAATTGGCCAGTGCATCCGCCAGATTGTTGCCTTCCCTGTAAGTATGTATGATTCTGATACTATTGAAGGTGTGGCAAATGCTTATGGATTCAGAGATAAAGTCTTTAATACTCCAACTGGGAGATGAGGACTGATTAAGAAGCTTAATGATATTAAGGGAGTCCCCTTCAACAATAAGGTTCTGAATATTTTGAGCCCGTGCAACTCTCAAGCCCCAGAGAGTAGATAATGCTTCGGCAAAATGATTGGTTTGAATTCCCATTTTTCCAGCATAAGCAGCAATCAAATTACCTTTGTGGTCTCGTATTGCTCCTCCTCCAGCTGCTGTCCCAGGGTTTCCCTTAGAGGCGCCATCAAAGTTCAGCTTGTACCAATTAGAGTCAGGAGGATGCCATTTAATCAAAGATCTATCTACACTATTCCCAGGGTTGCTCCAATTTCCAATGTGCCAATTAGATAAAATGTGCTCTTCATTCTCAGGATAACACTTGTTCTTGGGGGTTTAAATCTGGCCATGTCCTCTTTGATACCTTGAGAAATTTTGCCAATACTGATTTTATAATTCTGCTTCTTATTTCTGAAAATGATATTATTTCTGTCCTTCCAAATCCTCCAGATTAAGTGTGGGATTGCTAATTTCCAGATTCTTTTGATAGCACAATGTCTGAATGGTGGGTTCCATTGATTCCATAGCTGATTAAGGTTCTTCGGCAACACCCAAAGAGCATCAAATTTAGAAAGAACAAAGCTCCAAATTCTATTGGCATAAGCACAATGTATGAACAGATGACTAATGTCTTCATAGTCATTCCTACAAAGGTGGCACCAATTAGGAATTATAAATCCTCTTCTCATCAAATTGTCAGTGGTGAGAATTCTACCTCTGATGGCCAGCCAAAGAAAAAATTTTATTTTGGGGGTTAACTCAGGCATCCAGATCTTGTTCCAGTTAAAGTCAGATTGGTTATCGTGAGAAAGATTGGTATAACCAGATTTGACTGAGTATTTCCCATCTTGTGAATTGCTCCAAACCAGCTCATCCTTGGAATTCAGCTGACTTAAAGGGAAGAGGTCTAAAAGATCCTGAAGGGAGGAAGTAGATTTGTTTCAGCTCAATTCGTTCCATAGAAAGTCTTTTCCAAGTCTTGTTGGTGCCATTTCCTTCAATATAGTCCTTGACTTTAGTTCCATACTTGCTTATAAGGCTGTCCTTAGCTGTCCCAAATCTCTCCAAGAGGTTGTCACTGAACCAGTTATCCTCCCAGAAGTTTATCTCACTGCCATCCCCCACTTTCCATTTGCTGCCCTGCTTGATGAAGTTTCTACTCTTGACCAGATTATTCCAAAAAATGGAACCATTGGGTAGTTGTTCTTCATGCAGATAGGAGTAGACAGCTTGTTGATTCAAGTATTTTGCTTTAATAACATCAATCCAGGGCTGTTTCTCAGATAGCAATCTCCAGCCCATCTTAGCGATGAGTGCCTCATTCATTTTCTCAATATTTTTTATGCCCAGCCCTCCCATGGATTTTGGGGTGCAGACCTTATCCCAGGCCACTAGGTGAAATTTGAACTTCTCTTCCATGCCTTGCCATAAATTTTTTTTCTGAATCCTTTCAATTTTCTCTCTGAAGGAAGAAGGAATTTTGAAAAGTGACATGATATAGATGGGCAGACTTTGGAGTGTACTTTTAATGAGAAGGCACTTACCAGCACTAGAGAGAGTGGCCCCTTTCCAACCTGCCATCTTTTTCTGAAATCTCATCAACAAATCATCCCACACCATGTGAGAGACTTTCTTAGTGCCAAGAGGGAGGCCTAAGTACGTTGCTGGAAGAGCACCTATTCTACAGCCCAGAATTTTAGCAATCTTGAGCTGTCTTTCCTCAGGGGTGTTAAAGAAAAAAATGGTGCTTTTGTCATAATTAATCTCTTGCCCAGAAGCAGATTCATAGAGTTGTAATAAAGCCTTAATAGCTTTAGCTTCCACAACTGAGGCCAGAAGAAGAAGGATTGTGTCGTCCGCAAACTGTTGATGAGAGACAGCTTGGCTGAATGAAGCGGGTTTAGATCCATTTAAAAGGCCGTTCTCAACCGCTCTGCCAATTGTTCTACTAAGGCTGTCAGCTAAGAGAATGAAGAGTAAGGGGGAGATGGGGTCTCCTTGTCTTAGACCTCTGCTGCTGGTGAAAAAACCCACAGGCTCCCCATTAACAACCACAGAGAACCTGGCTGTAGATATACAAGACTTGACAATTTTTCTAAATTTTTCCGTGAACCCAAATTTAGATAAAATCCTGTCAAGGAAGACCCAAGAAACCTTGTCAAAAGCTTTATTCATATCAAGCTTGAGGATCATATTAGCCTTTTTATTGTTTTCCATGGAATGTAAAGTTTCGTGCACCATAATCACTCCGTCTTGTATTATCCTGCCTTTAATAAAGCCACTCTGCTGCCTTGAGATGAGGTCATTCATTATGAGCTGCAGTCTAGTAGTGATGATTTTGGTGAAGATTCTAAAGATAGCATTAACAAGACTGATAGGTCTGAAGTCCTTGAAGTCTTTTGCATCCATTTTTTTAGGTGCCAGCACAATGTGCGTGTTATTAAGCTCTTTTAGAAGATTTCCTGTTCTATAGAATTCATTTACCGCTTTGAGAAGATCCTCCGAGCATATTTCCCAGAACTTCTGAAAAAAATTAATAGAGAACCCATCCGGTCCAGGAGCCTTATCCCCCTCAAGAGAAAAAACAGCCTTTTGCAGTTCTTCAAGCGTGACAGCTTTAGTGATGTCTCTGAATTTCTGGTCCTCAATGATATTCTGAGGGATGGCCTCCAGCATGAAGGAAATAGCTTCAGGGTTGCTGACGTTGTTCTCTTTAAGAAGATTCTTGTAAAATTCAAGCGCTTGTTTCTTGATGCTGTTTGGATCTTTAGTGCTGTTCCCATTGTTTTTAGAAACCTCAAGGATTCTGTTACTGGCTCTATGTTTTAGAGTAGTCATGTGAAAGAACTTTGTGTTCCTGTCTCCCTCTTTAAGCCAGATAGCTCTAGATTTAAGGCGCCAAAAAGACTCTTCCCTACTGCAGATCGTATGCAACTCAGAAAGAATATTCTTTTCATTTACTTCATCTTCAACCGATCTTCCCAAAGTATCCATTTTTAACTCCAGATCCTGAAGCTTCTGTTTTAACTCTTTCTTTTTTTCGAAAATATTTCCAAAAACCCTTTTGTTCCAGATTTTGACTTGCTTTTTGACATTTTTGAGTTTTTGAACCAATCTGAACTGAGCAGTGCCTTCCCCATTCCATACCCACCATTCTTTTATCCTATCATAGATATCATCATGCTCCATCCACATTTTTTCAAATTTGAATGTGCTTTTTGCTGGTTTAGTCCAATTGAGAAGGCTTAAAGCAATCGGATTATGATCCGATCCAATTCTTGGAAGGGAAGATAGGTAAAAGTCTTGGCTTAGAATCCAGTTTGCTGAGATTAATGCCCTATCCAGTCTCACCTGAATGAACTCCTTTCCCAGCCTTCTATTATTCCAAGTATACTTATTACCATGCAGATCCACATCAATGAGGTTTTGTTCAGCAATAAAGTCAGCAAAGTCCTCCATACCATTAGAGAAGGTGGGGGTTCCACCAAACTTCTCGCCTGGGTTTAGAGGGGAATTGAAATCTCCCATAATGAGCCAGTTGGCAGAGCTATGTTGATTTCTAAAGATTTTAAGATCAGCCCATAGTTTTCTTCTACCACTAGCAGAGTTAGGGGCATAAATATTAGACAAGATCCATTCACACTTTTTCTCAATAGTGACGAATTTAATTGCTAGATGATTAATATTAGCACTAAGAATCATACCAGTACAGTGTCTTCTATCCCAAAGAGTAGCCAATCCTCCGGAAGCTCCCTGAGAATCGACAGCCGCCATTTCAGAACTATCCCAAAAAAAAATTTTAATATTAACCATGGTCATTGCTTTCATTTTAGTTTCTTGAAGAATCAAAATGCTGGGGTTACTGGAATCCCGTAACTCCTTGATGGTTCTTTGCTTAGAGTTTCCATTTAGGCCTCTGATATTCCAGGATATAATCTTCATTTGGAATGGTTGGTAGTTGGAATTGCTTGCTGGTTCAGTTGTCGCTGAACCCCATCTGCAATATCCCTCTCCGTTTTCTTAGCTCTGAGAGTCTTTTTAGAGGGTCTTCCTCTTTTTGAGCTTCCTCCAAAATCAGCTGTCTCGTCTAGCAGAAGACCTGGTTGTTCTAGAAGAAGAGGTGTCCCAATTGTCAATTTCTTTTTTTTATCACTATACAATGAATCTGGGATCCTTTCAAAACCTCTCATTCTTTTTTTCTTTTTTGAGATGACCAATGTGAATCCAGAGTCTGGATCTTCCATTTCCTTGGCAGGCGTGATTTCTCCTTCTTCATGTCCTTTATGCAAACTGTCCGGCAAGTGATCAGAAGCTGTTCTGGTGCTGCAGCAGACCGGCGAAGCCACTGTTGAGATGCTGGGACAAGGCAGCGGATCTGCAATACCATTCTCTCCAGAAGAGAGAATCTCCAAAGGCTCAAACTCTGTCATATCTTCCTTGTTACCAGCTTCCTCCCTAATTAATGGCTGAATTTCTTTCTCTTGTTCTAAACTGTCAGGCAAGTGATCAGAAGCTGTTCTGGTGCTGCAGTAGACCGGCGAAGCCACTGTTGTAATGCTGGGACAAGGCAGCGGATCCGCAATACCATTCTCTCCAGAAGAGAGAATCTCCAAAGGCTCAATCTCTGTCATATCTTCCTTGTTACAAGCTTCATTCCTAATTAATGACTGAAATTTTTTCTCTTCTGATCCAGAAGGGACTAAATTGTCCATCACTGAACCATCATGCTCGTTTACTTCCATGGATACCTTAACAAAGTCTTCTTTCACAGATGTTTCAAAAGGTAAATCCGAAGAAGCCTTCACCGATTTGTCCAAAACTTCTTTGTTGGGAGCTTCAGGCAAAGCTAAAGTTGCAGCTTTGGGGCGCCAGACAAGATGCTTCTTTATATGAGTTCTAAAACCCCCCTTTTTTTTTTTTCCCTTCTATTTAGATGCAAATCCTTCTGGCTGGGACCTTTGTCATCAATCTTCCTATCCTTGCTTGGGTCCATGCTAACTTTGTTCAGATCTGAGCCTATCCCAGGCTGTTCAAAGTCCAAAGGAGGGTCATCTTCTTGGAGCAGTTTTTGTCAGAGTGACCAATGAATGGCATAGCTTACATCTTAAGGTTTCAACTTCAATTTTTTGGGTCCAGGATCCAAATCGAGTTTTCAAGATTATGTGCTCCGGAATCTCCTGATCTATGGTTGAGAAAATGCAGAACCGAGCAAAAGCAAGCCTGGATCTGTTTCTTGTGGGTCCATCAAGCCCAATAGGTGCACCTAGGGATTTTGCAATATTTAGCAGTATTTCATCATCCCATAGATGCAATGGCAGCCCTGGAAGCCTACACCAGATTGGAATGGTGTTTATATTTTCAGTATTTGGATCAAAACCCGGATACCATTTTTTCAAAAAAAGACCCATATTTCCCAGCCACCAGGGGCCTCCCAGCAACACCGAATCTAAATCCTCTTGCTGGTTAAACTTAGCCAGGAAAAAACCTTTTGGCATAACAGTAATGTTTAGGGCTCCCTTAGGTTTCCATTTTCTCAAAGCCCATTTTCTAATGAAATCAATATTAGGTCTAGAGCCAAGAAACTTACCAACAAGGGAGAGGTTTGTTTTGCTTAAGGCTCTATCAACAAATCCATCTGGGACCTTAAGACAGGTGGCACCCTCTTTGTCCGTTTCCCATGTAAAATGATCAGTGATTTTAGGACCCACCTTGAGGTTAGGGCTTTGAAAAAGCTTATTCCAGTGCCAAAGGTGTGGATCCCAAAGATATCCTCATTTTCTTTTTTCCGATCAGGGTCCGAGATCTCGTTTTTCTCGTAAACTTTGACATATGTGGTCGCGAGACTTTCTCGCTTTTCGCTGCAAGAAACTTTGTCATATTGCGCAGACTTTCCGCGGCGATCTTCTCCCGCCTGTTGGATTTGTACCTCCCGCTTTTGCATCGTTCGTACCCGTGTCCACAAACGTCTGGTTATGGCTACAGAACAGCCTTTCCTCAGCATTTTGAATCGTAGTTCGCAGACATTCTGCAGCCAAAACTGCAGAGACCGCGTCACCATAGTTCTCTCCATCGCTAGTTTTTTCTCCAGATGCAAGAAGAACGAGTTTTCTACAATTACAAGTTATATGCCTCATTTTATCTTATTTTTATTCTTATAGAAAACATAGTTTTAATAAATAAACTTTCTTTCCAAAAAGGTTTCCATCAATTTCCTATCAAATGGATCATTCTTGTAACCACATTGTTTTTCAAGGAGCTTGAGATCACCTTCACACCATGATTCCAAAATGTTTAAATTACATAAGAGTCCAAACATTCAAGTTCTCTTTCCAAGAATGAAGTAATGTCACAACAACATATGTTACTCAAGATTACATGTGAATTTCTAATCTCAAGAGGAAATTTCCAAGACAAGAAGAGAGTCATAAAGGACCATGCCACCAAAGATACTCTAGCACACCTCAAGGACAAGGCTCCAACTTCGAATGCTTTACAAGGATTCAACTTTAGGAGAACGAGGCTTGTTTAACCTCCCAACCTTCAGGCATCATTACATGCCTTTCCAAGGGTTGGAAGACATGCTAGCCTCCCCCAAGCCCATGGGAGAGAGAGCTAGCTTCCACAACTTTGAGCACAAGATCTTTAGGGAGACAAACACCACAATACACTCACAAACAAGACCAAACCATGCACGAAGGAAAAACACAACATTGAGCAATAAAAGAAAAGAGGAGAAACCATATTCATCCTCTAAATTTGGGGAAGAGTAGATGAGATACCCGAAAGTGACATAAGGTGTGATCTACAAAAGAATGCACACATCAAACTTCCTTCTCCACCTTATTTCTCCGAAGTCAACAAGATCCTCCTTATTACTCCATCCATTCACCAAAAATCCTTCTTGGGAGGATTTTCAAACCCCTTGGGTTTCCTCTCCAAGAATGGGAAAGGGGTTCAAACCAAATGAACCCCTTTACCCACCTCAAACCATATGAGGGGAGTAAAGAAACCGACATGGCTTGCCCATCAAGCCATGAGGTTTGAGAGGGAAAATCCCTCTCTCTTCCCCCCAAATAACTCAAACATCCATCAAACCATATGATGGATGGAGTAAAAATCAATACAACAAATATACTCAAGCAACAAACCATACAAGCAACTAAACAAATAATTCAACTATGAGCAAGCTAAGATTTAGTAAAGGAAACATACCACATAAATGAGCTCAAGAGGTTACCTCTAATAGTTCTCCAAAACAAGATTTTGTAACTTTCTTCCTCAAGCAATCCTCAAGCTCCAAATTTCTCAAGCACCAAGCCAAAGCTCCAAAAAGAAGAACCAACCAAAAAAGTCCCTCACCATTCCCATGGATGGGAATTTAAAGAGGAGGAAGCAAGTATCCTCACAAATGAGGGGGTGACATGTGTCACCCCTCTCCCTCAACAAGGTCAAAGATGCCAAAACAAAAGAGAGAAAGGGTGAAATTATCTTTTTGCCCTCTTCTCCCAAATTCCCTAAAATGTTAGCAAGACAAAATAAGAGCAACTTTTGATAAACACTCCAATCCACATCCCTTACATGGATGTGACCAAACAAGAGGTAAAAAGGGAGGGAAAACTCCCTCAAGCCTTGAAAATAAGCCCCCCTACCCATTAGGTAGGGTCCAAGGGCTCATTTTTGTGTTGGGGGAACTCCCAAGCTATAAAGGGACCCCCAAAATGCCCAAAATACCCTAATTTCGGGTTTTGCATTTTTGGCACAAGGGTAGAGGGTGTGGGGACCACCCAAGGGTCTCACATGTGACCCTAAACCCTTGTTATTAAGTGACACATTAAACATAATCAACAATTTAAATGAAAGAGGAGTTATTAACTCCCAAAACAAGTTTACATCAAAATCAACTACCCTAACCAAAATTAATAATTCAAAGTACAATACATTACATACATTGGGGTCACTCATAGTGCCCAAAATAAAAATCACCTATACTAAGGCTTCACACAAAGAACATGGCTAGGACTCAGCCCGTGGGCTGCTTGTGCAAGATTGTGTAGCTAGTCTGAATCCCACGTTCTCCTATGACCTGTCACCTGCACACTCATTACACACATTAACCGCATCTGTCCAATACAAGAGTAAACTAGCTGCTCACTAAGCGAATAGATTCAAACATGTAAATTAATGATATCACCATAATCAATGTGGAATGCACAATCTCACACAATTCGTCGTATGTTAGGTATTACAATACATATCATGTCATATCACCATGTCATCATGTATCCTTATCAGCAAAACGAATACGTTACAAAATCAAGGTATGTGACTAAACTAATTATCCAACATGTATCAGTTTGACCCAAATCACATAGCAAAGTGTTAATGTCCACAATATCAAATAAAAGGTGTCAACCTACTAATTTAGTTAAATTAGCGCTACGCGCTCCAAATCACCATACGTGTTCATGAAAGCAAACCAACATATCCAAAATCCATAACTGTGGTTTAAGAATTCAGCAGATCATAGAGGCTAGAAAAAGTGGGCACTACATCAAGATCCTCATCTACCATAGAAAAATTATCCCCATTGTATTTTTCCCATGGAGCACGTTTATAAGGTCCTTATGAAGTTAAAATATGTGCATTTTGACTTAGTTTATTGTAAATCAAAACAAAACTAGAGAGAACAATTTATACACCACCAAGAATTTACACTTGAAATCCTTCTTTGAGATGAATTGAATACACGGGTGTACTCAAACCATGAAGTAATTCATGTATTGTCCAAATTTTGGTGTGACAACACTAGGAGTGATGATATAAATTATAGTGTTACACATCAGTATTTCACGGGTGTTGAGTAGGGTGTCCATCAAAGTAATCATGAGTATTCACTATTATTGGGTGATATTGTTGATATGTCATTCTATAGTTATGGAAATATATTTATGTCTTTTTTGCCTTTTTGGTAGTTGATACTAGTTGGGTTTCCATCTCTTACAAGATATTGGTGTCCAAATGGTTTCAAAATTAGATTTGTAAGAAATTTAGAACAGGGTTTCGAAATACCATAGGGTTTAAATTTCCAATGTAACGTTTACAATTACAACAAAACATTGTATGATTAAATGTAAAAGAGACTTACCTATGTCCTCATTGTTCTATGTAGAGGTGACACATGTTATTCCTCTTCCTCTTCCCCTTCCTCTTCTATTGTTGAGTCCATAGAGTAGATTGAGAGTTTTCTTTCCCTCTCTTCTACTTGGATGTGCTATACTTATTTTTACTCTCAAATTCTTAGCAAATCCTCTCGTTTCTTCTATTGTCTTTGTTGTTGCCTCCACTCGCCATTTTTTCTCTCTATTTGATCTCCAAGGGAAAATTAAATGAAATGCGTTTGGATTGTAGCCTATCAAGTTTTTTTTTTTTTTTTTTTGGGTTGTGATGTGGCACAAATGTGACACAAATTTGCGCCACATTTGTGTTACCCGTGTTTTTTTAAATGTATACATATAAGTATTATATATGTATATGTATTATATTATATGCATGTATACATGTATACATGTTATATTATATTATATATATTATATCATATCATATATATTATATTTATGTTATTTTATATAATATAATATATTATATAAGTATAATGTATTGTATATTATGTGTGTTGCAGTGTTACGCAGGACGTGCCTCATAGATTTTGGTGACATATTAGACGTCCTAAACATTTTGGGGACTTGGGCACTTAGAGGGGATGTCCTCTATTATTTTAAAATCTTTCAAAAGTTTTTTGATGTTTTTACTTTTAAAATGTTGTTATTTTTACTAAGAACATTAAAATGCTTTTGAATAACATTAAAATGGCGTTATTTTTACCAAGAGCAAAAATATCTTTTGAATAATAATGTTAATAGGATGATAGCCATACAAAAATTCCTTGACAAGATAGGTCAACCGTCAAATTTAACTCTTGGAATCAACATTCCTTATACTTTTCCAAACCATGCATGTATTTATGAAAAGCAGGGCAACTTGGTGCCACTATGAGGCCCATATTGCCCATAATGCACATAAATCATATTCATCGATTTGCTACGTAGTTGTGTACGATTTATTTTTCCCTTAAATATGCTTATTTATATGTTTATTTTACAAGTACATTTTTAATCTTTCCTTAAATATGCTAATAGGGTAAGTTTCATACACCAAATTATTACTTATTTGACATTGATACAAATAATAAATCACCCACATCTCACTTCATATATACCAAATTAGTGATATGCCAAATTGGGGTAGACTTAAAAAATCAATTACATTTACAAGTTAATTGTGTTGAATTCAAATTCCACAAATGAACAAATATATTCTATCTTAACAAAGATTAAGAGAGGCTACAATATATTATATTTTGGTAGTAATTAAATTTATAATTTAATTATGTCAGTTGAAATTTTACAAATAAAATCTAAACTAATTTTACAAATATGTAATAGAACATTACAAAATTTGGAATTGATGAAATAATACAACAAGAAATAGGATTATAAATATTTCAATTATTCGTTTTCATCTTCTTGTATTTATGCCAACTCCCGTTAGTTACGTGACTTGGATTTAAAGTCATAGCTAATGGTATCTTCTTCTTCCTCTCTATATATGTAGTCATGATAATATTTCATTCATTGTACAAATATCTACCCATTAGGATATTCATTTCATCATTATTTTCATTATTTATAGTTTTGTGAAGTTCATCAACATTGCCACTTTCATCATCATCATCTTCTTTAAAACAAGCTTCACATTGATCATTTGCTTGATCAATATGATGATCTTATTCATGATTGATAGGTTCATCTTCATCACGAAGTTATGTTCATCATCTCTATTAACAACATGAGTTGTTCCCCATGATCCCCTTGTTACAACATTATTGCATCAACAACATGTATCATCCTTGGCTCACAAATGCAAAGTCTCTCTATATTAGAATAGAAGAAGACCTATATAAACATAGTTAAAAATAATAATTCATGAAAAAGGATACCTACATATAGAAATTGTGCGCATGAAAAAGGAGAAGACATATAACACAAATTAATACCCGATGGCAATGTTGAGGTAACACATATGGATTTTCCCCCTTAGTGTTGTGCCCACATTTTACACACCCAAATACAATAGTAAAATACCAGGATAATTTTTTTTTGACTTACATTGCTCACGACACACAACACAGTAAGGGCTCCAAGTACATAACTTGACACACATGCGATAATCACATAAGTCATCAACTCACATAGACACATGCAGACGACATCGACATGTCGATACCACACTCTTCCCAACGAACGAATACTAGCAAAGACCCAACCACAAGAAACGTGACTTTAGGAACGACGAACCCACGACATATCATTACTTTAAATGTATTTTAGTTACGGCTAACTTTCCAAGATCCTTATTAGGTAAGCATGATTTTCTCCCTTTTTCCACCTACATGTCCTGAAAATTCGTTTCACAGTTCACTTATTGTTCAACCATTTAATTTGCTCTTTACCCTTATGACAGATCTTCATAACTTACATAAGTATTTTCCATATTTCAGATTTTATACAAAATTCTAACTCTCCATTCTTATGTTAAGATTAGGCTTCCCAAAATGCTTATTCAAAGTTTAGAATTTAACCTTGTTACACAAGTGAACCTAACGTGATGTCAGGATGAAATCTTGGGATTAAGGAAGACATAGATTGAAATAGCTTTTTCCCCAAGAACATCCATCGATCACGGAATAGTTATTTCCCTACCATTATCATTATAGTACAATAACTTGTTGAATTCCAAATTTGAATTATATATATATATATACATCCTTTGTTTTCTCGAAGTTTGATCACACCAAGGTAACTTATATTCTTTGCAATACATGATTATGTTTAATTAAGTTTTAAGGACTTCATGAGTGACCTCAATCCTAATCTCCAATCTCGTTCTCATCTTATATGATATGCTTATACATCGCACTATGGTCTCGTTCATAGCATTGTTGTGTAATCAGGAGTTACAGAAGTATTTGACTAACATCTTGAAGGGGTATATGGTCGGAAGAATTGTAAACCATACATGAACCACAAGTGACACCTCCTAATCAGTTGAGGTTTGGTTTCTTCCAATATGCACTCAATGATCTACACCTCAACTATATAAGAGTTTAAGGCAGGTGGACATATTTATACTAAACCACATTCAAGAAAATACCAAGATGTTATTTTGATAGAAACCAAGGTAGCACCGCTTAATCGTTCCTTCGAACAAGGACTCATAAGGTGACTTCTAAGGCGGTCTTCAACACTCGGACTAGTGTCGGCCCCTGAAGAGAGGACATTCTTCTCGCGATTACCAAATCTAGAAGAAAACCGCATACTCTAGGTAGGTTGGACCATGTAACGACCCAAAAATTTCACGCACAACAACACAGTAAAATACAGGATAACTTTTTTTGACTTGCTTGACAATTAACACGACACAACACGTCATCGCCAAGGTTACAACTAACTCTGTGAACAACTAGGTACATGGATGACCACAAAGGTAACATGGGAACGTTCACACCCATTAAGGATAATCCACTTTTCTTTTTTAAACAGGACAACATAGCAGTCCAACCACATGTCACACTTACAGCTAGGGCAAGCCACAGTAAGACATTATTGAAGGTTATTTATTTTGATAAAACACCCTTTACTCTTAACTTATGTTTTCAGAGAGATTCAAGATATGATTCGCACAATTCATCTTACCAAACTGAATTATTTTCTTATACATTACAGAGAAGTTCACTTAAAGTCTTCCCTTTACGACAATTAGTTGTTTAATTCCATTATTTAATAAAGGGGATAATTTAATTCCACAAGGCCATCTATCCATACTTACGTTACTAAAATTTGCTCATAACCTTGTTACAACATGGATTCGTGTTCAACATAATTAAGAGGAAATTACAAAGCACCCTGGGAAAGAGTTAAGAGAATAAGGTCAAGTTAAATTCCTCCTTAAGACGTCATTAGTTATTACCAAGGTTTAATTGGAGCTTGAGGTTTTATACGTAATTATTAACGCTTTTACTTAGGCTTCACCGAAAGAGCTTAACAAAAGGAAACTACTTACTTTCAAATAGGCGGAGAGATAAATTGAGTGGTTTCTAAATTTTCTTCTCTTACTTGTTAAATCTTATTAGAAACTAACCATTGTTTTCCTTTAAGCTTATTTTAAGCGTTCACCAAAAAGGAGTAGTGTTCACTAGTTCAGCTATGGATAACACGTTATATAATTTCACTTTGCAAGGATAGTCTCGCCTTTGATTACTTAAGGCATTGTTTGTTCTCAAGGGGATCTCCTCTACAACAAATTTCTTTGAATAAAACTTTTAGGTAACTTCTGTAAGGAAAAACCACCTCATTATATCTTACATATAACACGTCAATACAAAGTCTTAGAAAGGTTTAACTTAACACTTAATTCTCAAGATCAAGGTTTTACAATACTTATGCCAATGTAAAGATTGAATATCATTTCTCATTAAGGTGAGTTACCAGCCAAATTACAAAAAATAAAAAAACAACTTCATCACGTAATCTTCGATCAATCCCAGGCTAGAGATCTTATAAACTCTTTTGCAAGCAGTGTTACAAAATTTACAACACATCGAGCATTTTTACAAGGAACTTCATAATTTGAACTGTTACAACTTTTACACTCTTTTCCTTTAGTCTACTCGCTTAACCCATCTGCACAAATATTAGCTAGAGTCAGTTCGCTAGAACTGAGCATGTTAAGACTACCCATTGCAACAGTGAGCTAACATTTTATAATATCATGAAAGGAAAAATTCTGAATTCAAGAATGAGTCAATTCACAAGCCACTAAAACAATATGTCTCACACGATAGAGAGCTTTATAACAGCCAACAAGGAGGAAACTCATTAATCAAGTAAGACAGATATTCCAAAATTATTCAAGGTAAGACCAGATTGGTGAAATACAACAAGGCCGAGAGTATGGAGATTTCAATCATGTAATCCGATGGATTACGTGATTGAAATCTAATACCCAATCCCTCCAAAAGAAACCTGATAAGCCAAAACATGCTAGTAACAATCCATGGCGCACACAACACAAGAATTATTCCATCCTTCCAAGAGTGAGGTTCCATAGCGATTTAGTTTTCTATAGTTTTAATTATAACCGTTTTAACTTCTTTAGGAAAACATTCATATATACATATATATATATATATATATATATATATATATATATATATATATATATACAATCATAATCATGTTTAATAGGCCACTTTGCACACTTCGTAACCGTTATAGCTGCTCACAAGGAAACCAACATAGACGTAAAGTGTCTTTTAACAAACTGATCATTATCCCCAATAGACAGATTAATAAATATTATTTTCATCTAGCCAGGTAAGAAATTCCATTATAACATGCAGGTGATTCTAGTAGAGAACAGAATAATGATTTACTACAATCATAATGTGTTGATATTTTAAGACCCCAAAGGCTCCAACGGAAGACAATAGTGGAATATTTCAACCTTTAGCCTTAAATTTGTTTTATTTATTTATTTTTATTAAAAAAATAAACCTTCACAGCACATACAAGGGCATCACGAATGACCCAGTCAAGGGCTTTCATGAGGAGATGAAACCAAACTGATTTCATCTACGGATTCCTCCTACGCGAGACCTCTCTCTCTCTTCAGAGAGAGGGAGAGGGAGAATACTTTAATTATGTTGAATCCACAAAAATGTTACTTATACATTTATACCCATACGTATTCCACCTATACCCAAATTTGGGTTGTCTTAAAAGATGAATAATAATTATTCATTTCGAACTCAACCACCAGGAACTTGTTCCGCCAATAAAACAAATACCAAAAATCTGTTGCAAAACGTATGGCACACGCGTGTAACACTACTTCCATTTGAAAGGTTAAAAGAGGAGGAGAGGGTAGACCCAAATTCCCAACCAACCCTTACACAGAAACTCGAAATGACTATTCACCTCATTATTTTAATTTGGGGTAATACAATGAGTATGCGTTGTCCTGAAAGCATGCCAGCGTATAATCGCCACAAGAACCCAAATCCTTGGACACAACAAAACTCATTCTGAATACTCTATAATGACCAGCTTATGTAACCCCCAAAAGGTGAACCTCAACCACATAGAGGAACATCAGAAATATGATTACCCATTTCATACTTTCTGATTATATTCATAGTAAATACAAGAACCAAGTTTTAAGCAAACTTATTAAATCATTTGCATTTCAGACCCGAAAAAGAAAGAACTGTTTCAGGGTTCCACAATACACAGCCACGTTTAACTGCCCGCATAGATATATATATATATATATATATATATACTTTGCAATGAAAGGGGTAAGCAAGAGGAAAGTATAGCCTTGTAACACAAACGATTTAGAAGGAGATCGAAGGGAGATAACCAATGCTCTTCACGGCCATAACTAAATAACAACAAAAAAATGATCCATTCAAGGCACCATTTACAGGAAAGAACAAGTATTTCATGGAATATTAACACAAGTAGCAAAGTATTGCAAGGGTAGGCATAACATGCCTGTTTTAAACGCCTCAAAACTGTAACCACGTCCACCCGAACTCAGGAGCAACACACACAGGTGAAATCCATTTTCTTTAGCTTGTTGGATGATCATATACATCCAGTGGCCACGTTTGGCACATGCAGTGAGTTTTGCGGCCATGGCAAGGGGAGAAAACAGCAAATGAGGAGCTCCCAAAACCTGCGACTCCATTGGATTGGGGTTTTCACACCATTCATCACCAAATCCAAACAAAACTCTCCTCCCTACTCACGCGGCCAGAACAGGATATAGAGGGCAGACAACAAAGGACACAAAAGATTTGCAAATCAACAGAAATAAATGAAGGGAAGGCGGCTGGCAGAGGTAAAGCCAGTGGGAGATGGCCACGCACCAGGACCAGATAGAAGAAAAAGGGGGTGAGGGACGGTAGGACAGTAGGCGCAAGAAACTAAATTTTGATTTTAATTCAATGTCTCCTCCAACCTGCGCCACCACCTACCTCCCTTCTTTCCCACGCAACCACTGCATTTCTTTATTTATTTATATTTTATTTTATTTCATCTTATATTTATATCTATACGTGTGTGTGTGTGTGTGTATATATATACATATATATATATATATATATATATATATATGTTTAAAGTATAAAAAAACTAGTTAGCTTGGTTTAAAAATGCAAATCGAAATGAATACCAAGAACCAGAGTACTGGACGAACATGCGTAACCCAAAACGTCACAAGGGGTATCCTCCTCTTATGCAAAAATCGATGCTCGCCTGATAGGAAGGATCAAACAATTAAGTCGAATGACTTAATGCAATTAGTTAGCTATTGCTAACAATCGACAATTAAGAAATGAAAAGGTCACGAACGACAATAAGTAAATATTATTTTCATTATCATTATCACGTTTTTAGAAAGGAACAACTTAGGGATAACTATTGCAATATTAATAATGTCGACAGTCCAGATCGGCACTAATAATAGACGACAATGATCGACTATTCATAACAATCATATTTTTTTTGTAAACACAAATATAAGAATCTCTTTTTAAAAGGGACATGCCCAAAAATACCAACCTGCCATACAAGCCGTCTACCGGGCTTCGAACACGCAAATTTCCATCAAATAGGGAAGAAGTACTTGCATCGCCGAGTGGGGCCAGCATGGGAAGCATCAGCAACGACACGAAGGGGGGAACAAATTAGAGTTTACACTCAAAGACGAACACGGAGCAAAAACTACCATGGCGCCAAGACGGGCAACCCCTTCTTCAGCGCGGGACGGGGTTCGTCCTACAAAATGATTAGACGAAACAACTAGAAGAAATGCTATAGGGATACTTAATATAAAATATCGATGATGATCGAAATTAAGGTAAAATAATAATACTTATAAAATAAGGGCCGATCGATAATTAAATTAAAATAACATTATTACCATTACATATTATAATTATATATAATTTCTACCCACATTAATATTGACCAACGATTGAGCTTAATAATGCGACAACAAGATCCCTTTGTAAAAAAAGATAACGCACAGGACATTACACAGTCCACAAAAAGGAGGTGTCGATAACGACTTGAGAATGCCAGAAGGAGAGGGAAGGTGCTAAAACATCGCTGAGACATGGTCTAAGACAACAGAATTACACACAGTCGTTCGACGCCCAACAAGGGAAAGGTCACTACGCCAAGAATCTGGGTAACCGCCAAACGGGGCATTACGAGACCATGTCATTCCTATATACGGGTTCACGACAATGACCCAAGACATAAAGACTATGATGGTAAAGTCCAGCTAGGGTTTTATTTACCTAACCTAGGAGGTCTCATTGAGTGCAAGCTTAAGTTTGTTCTACGGTCTTAATTTTCTTATATAGTAAAAAGGATCACACACACAAAGTAGCTATACATGAGTATTTTATTAAGGTTGAGTATTCCCATTAAAACTCTTTATTGTGTTTACGGTGGTAAGAAGGTAATCCAAGTAATTAATTTAATTGTTTATTGAATACGAGAGAAGGTACCACAATATCTTAACTTCAATTTCAAATTTACTTTATATAAATCAAACCTCCTTTTTTTTAACATAACTAAAAATCAAATTGAAGCCGGTGATTAGAGGCACATTTCCTAAGTATCCCTAAAAGTGGCATATCATGCATATTAACAAATTTCATTTATAACTTTTTGTAACAAGAGACTGCATTAGACAGATTATTCATTTTACAATGACCTATAAAAAAAATTACAATAATAATAATTAAATTACACATCGCCTTTTTCGTCGTCGAACTTCCATCCTGCAAAACCCACGTGAGCATGATATCAACGATAAATCGCTGGCATGGCATCCACCCTAAAACAATCATAATTATCATTTTTCAGTTCCCATTTACATCTGACAATAATTACAATATGCAATCGAAATAAAAAAGTCTAGAAACATGTAATCATTGCATTTCGATTTTTCTTCATTTTATAAACTAGAGAGAGAGAGAGAGAAAGGAAGAGAGAGAAAATATCATTTTGTCTAAAGTTCCAATACACACAAGTTTCGTTATAGTGTTTTAAACAGTTATCTACGTGTGTTAAAAGTTTCCAGGGTGATTTGGCAACCCTACGAGGGTCCGCATTTTTCTACTTTTACATTTTCTCACTAGCTACCAAATGTTCAAAATGGGCTCGGAGGCTAAGAAACTACTTCCAAAGGTTATCTTCCAATGAGAATGCACATCACAATTAAATTTCTACGTGTCCCCAGATATACCAAGAGTTCATTGCAACTGACGGGATTGAAAAAGAGCGAATGGTTTGCGTTTGACGGTTAGTTTTCCGAGGGCCACTGGTCATAGTTCACCCAGGTTATAAAATTCCAAAAGTTAACTCGAGGGCCCAGAAACATGCATCCATAACTGATGTTCGAAGGAGAAGCACACAACGAGACATCTCCTACTAGTTTCCCCTACATAAGGAGAGTTCATTAGAGTCGACGGGGCTGAGAACTAGTAAACCATTTTCAAATGGCGACAAGTTTTCTGGAGCGACAAGATGAAACTGGACCAGTTTGACCTTGTCAAACTGCGACCGGAGGCCTACAAAATGGCTTCGCCAAACTATCCCGAAAAGTTCTCTTTCCTATACTGAATGTTCCATGCATTTGTCTAGTATAAATGCTAGAGGTTTGTGAAAACGGGAAGTGATTTCTCTTTCCGGGTTTCAAATGGCGATCCAAAACGAAAGCCAACTTTCTAGTTTTAACAATTTTCTACTGTTGTAAACCAGTGTTACAGGGCTCCTATAAGGGCGTCAAAAGGATGTCATATGATCGTTTCGGGTCAAACCAAAAATCAAGGTGACTCCTCGTATACCAAGGTACACGAATGAAACTTCACATCTCGTTTCCAGAGTTGCGAAGGGTACTTAGTGAGTCTCCAAAAATTGCAAAATTTAACTATTTTAAGTAGGAAGAAGGTCAACTTAATCAATGGAGAGTCAAATTTGTCTGGTCGATAAAACGATATTGAAGCGATCAAAAGAGTAAGAGTTTTCTAGATCATCTCGAAGTGAGGGTGATAGTTCATGGTTTAAAGTAGGCGAGTTATAATGGCTTCGAGAGTTGCGACACGACACTTTATTGTTTTGCAATGAGTTGAAGAGACATTTAGCTGTATTAAAAATATAATAACTTAATATTCTATTTAGTTGCAAAAGAGAACTAAAACACAAGAATTATGAGAGGTAAGGAAAGAAGAACCATGCCTAGAGAACGAAGTCGGTCGAAGCCGTAGGCTTGGGTTCAGTCTCTTGCTTGGGCACTTCGTCAATCCGGTTCACGAGCATCCACAGCTCCACCATTTTGCATACACGTCTACCAGGGGAGTTGCATTGCAAACAAAACATCTTGTTTTCTATGCCTTGATAAAACAGGTTGATGTGCACGCCAAACATACCATATTCCAACGTGTGCAACAAATAAACTCTAATCAGATTGGAAACTTGTTTGTTGCATTGGCTAGGGAGGATCCATGCCCTTTTAAATAACCCATCTGGGCATATAAAGCAACCAACGTTGCCCCTCCAGCCACCTATAAACTATAACACTTGCAACTCCAAAATCAGCCATACGTCTTGTCCCTTCCCTGTATCAAAGCTCTTATTTTAACATGGCTAGAGTACGTTGGGAAAGAAAACTATCAGGTTAGAGACCTGTTTGTTGCACATGCCAAACAAGCGAGGAAAACCATGTCTCCTATACATTGCCAAAAAAAAAGTATTTCTAGAGGGCTGTTGTCCCGTTATTTCATTTGGTCAAATGCTATAACAGCATGCAAAGAACATTGGCAACTACGACATCTGACAAAGTCCATTATTTTATGCTTTAATGGAAGTCCATACTATGTTTCAAGAGCTCTATTTTGGCACATGCAGTGAGAATGTTGGCACGGTTGTTAAATTTAGTTTTGTTGCTACTGTTTACACTTGGTTGAAAGATTCTAAAGCCTTTTCAATAATCCATTTTGTGCAAATCCTACAACCCGACACTCCATGAGACCGCATTTCTTAGAGGCATTGAAAACAGATTCAACACCTTTTCTTCTTAATAGACCCATTTT
Source organism: Taxus wallichiana var. yunnanensis (assembly GCA_018340775.1). Taxonomy (NCBI): domain Eukaryota; kingdom Viridiplantae; phylum Streptophyta; class Pinopsida; order Cupressales; family Taxaceae; genus Taxus; species Taxus wallichiana. The sequence goes on along the minus strand of CM031238.1, from coordinate 237,442,717 downwards.
TTGCATGCTCATGCTATCATAGCAGTCTAGGAAACCGCACATCTTTCAGGTATTTTGTCAAACATTTCACACGCGTTGTGTAAGCCTTCACATTTTGCAACTATTTTGTGCATAACCTGAAATCATTACAGTCCATGGAACTGCATTTCTTTCCCACGCATTTAGACAAACTGTTCACACATTTCCACGTTTTTACATGCAAAACTACTAGGGCACTCAATGAAACATCTAACAAGTTTCTTGGCCTTGTTTTCTTTGGGTGACCCCACAAGTGTGTGGCACGGGTGAGGGGATACCTTGGCGCAGTAGAAGTTGGGAGGAGGCCGCAAAAAAACAAATCCACCGCTAATGCCAAGAACTCGTGGAAGGAAGGAGTGAAGCGGTGGAAGGGGAGGCTTATGCCATGCGTGGAGATTTAAGAAGAGAACATGCCTTCCATTCAGCTGCACCCACAACATCTGTCAAAACCCTACCTCTCCCCTGACGGCGGTGCTTCCCTTCCAACAAAGAAACCAAAAGGATGAAATACGACCCCCAATGGAGCCCGAGCCCTAAATTCACCCCAACAAAGAATTCACGGGATTTTGAATTTTAAAAACTTTTATTTTATTTATTATTTATTTTATTTTATTTTAAAAAAATGGAGGCATTACATTCTCCTCCCCTTAAGAAAGCATCGTCCTCGATGCGACATACAATGAAGAAGGAGAAATGGTAAACAACAAGGAACGAATAAGGTGAAGGCATGCGCTAAGGTTAAGATTTCAGACCCAAAAGCACGGTCACGGGGTGGCCCTAGGAACAATTGGTAGAAATTTTAACTTTCAAGGTTCTGTGAAGATTGGCAGTTCTCTCTTATTCGTTATTTCATTAATCTCTTTCCATTAACATTATTCTTAATTCAAGTCCTTTAAAATTTCATTTTTATCAAATTTTAGTTTATTCATTCCTATGGGTTCCCATCATGAACTACAGTCACAACACCCTACCAGGGTTATACACAACACCAAATTTTCACAAGCATACCTTTACATACTTTCACGACCGTAACACATCACAAGGGTTTCACCAACCATGGAATGACAACAAGTAGACCACATAACAATCAATTTCCAACAATTACGCCTTAGACATAGATCTAGTACACACATATGACTAACAAACAGAATCAACACGTTGATACATATACAACGGGTATCACAAGCCCCAAAAATCCATGACTGCACCAACATAGTGCCAAGACAATATCCAATAGTCCATACCAACCACGAGGAGGGTCAAGCCTCAAACATAACAAGGTATCAAAAAGACTCATACAAGTACACATAACTCACTATACCAATCTCCACACATCACAAGGCATCACAAAACAACTCCAGATATCTCCAAAAGCAATAGAATACAACTCCATATACCTCCCAAGAGGAGGAAACATAGTGCCAGAAACCAAGTCGGGTCACTCAACCATAGAGCCCCATCTAAAATATCTGGTCACTTTCGAACCATAGAGTGACATAAAGAATAATAGGTCACTCAACCATAGAGTCCCATCTCCTTTCTCCTTTTAAATGAGGCCGGGTCACCCTATGGCCCTAGGCACATAGAGCCCCATCACCCCAACCCAAGTGACATAATAACTCGTGGTTCAACAACCCGCTAGTTATCTGTAACTCCTTGGGGCGTACCCCCATACAACGAAGCGGGTCCATAGGTTCAACCACTCCATGGTTAATCCCATGACCCTAACCCAACACATTACGACATTAGAACCAGCATAACAATCCATTCAAATGCCAAGTGGCAAAACCAAAAGCCTTGGGCTAGGCTACAAAACTTTCAAATATGAAGAGAAAGTTTTAAAACCAAAAAAAACAAATGGATAATTATCCTTGGTTAGTGCAAAATCCAAATGTTAATGTAACGATCAAATAAATGCCCAAAATATAAGAACATGTCAATCAAGAAAACAACTGGTTCTAGCTAAAAGAGAAAGATTAATTTACGAATAAAATACGTAATGAGAAAATAGCACATCACAATCACTATGTGGCCTCCTACCGCCACCAAAGGGTAACTCATCGAGTTGCTGGCACTCGGACATCGAGCCTCAGCTCGTGAAAATGTACATGTAACCAAAAATGAGTAAATCAAATAATGTAACTGTCATCATCTCTGCTGAACCATTCCTCCATACTCCCACAAGGATCAACATAGTCAAAATCACATAGGATTATTCAACAAACAATCCAATAGGAAAGAACAGGGGACACAAGGTTGCATACGTTGAGCCTAAGGTGGTGCGCACCCATAATATACTAAGCAAGCTCAAAGTATACTAAACAGATAGAAGTGGATTTTCAGTCTATGTAAGACTCCACTTCCTCACTCGTACTCGGCTCAAGATTATGAAAACCTGGTCCACGCCTCCTCTCTCCACACATACACTCTTGATATTTTATCCCCTTAGGGTCATTGAGTGTAGGGTCCACGACATACACATAACTATGTCACAAACACAATGGTAATTCACACACAACCATAACGTCTTGCGCATGGTATAAATATACAGGGTACAACACAATCATTACCTTCATGGGTTATGATACATCACATTACCACATCCTGCACCCAAAGTGCAATCACTGTACACTAGGGATCATACTCACCATATGCCCCTAAATCATGACATGAACCATCACATATTACATGAATTATACGTATGAGGAAAACAATGTCTAACATTACGACATATAATCCCTTTGCGATACAACACAGTGATACACACGACTCATAACAACATGGTGATGACATCACAATATGATTCAATTCACTCTACACCAATTTTTCATGCAATACATCAATACATCTTCACATCACATAAGGTCAAAATGTTCCAACACTCTGCAATTCACAATATCATTCCATTCACACAAAACAAGGCGGTACATCACACACGGATTCCTCATTGGATCCACGAAAAGGAGAGTCAATACTCTCATCACAAGCAGTAATTCACACATGAATTCTTCATAGAATCCACACGAAGGAGAGGGAATACTCCCATCCCCAGCACATCAACATGATAAAAAATGCGCACTAAGTGACATACACATCATGTGCGTTCACACTATCACAATTATGACATAGATCACATCACTCTTAAAACACATTACTCTTCCAATATTTATCACCATCATGAAACACCATCACCATCATGCAACCCATCATGTAACACCATCCCATCATGCAGAATCATCACAACTCCAATCTATCCCAGAGGTTCGAGAGCATGAACCTCCACTCTGATACCATATGTAGTGCCCACATTTTACACACCCAAATACAACAGTAAAATACCAGGATAATTTTTTTTTACTTACATTGCTCACGACACACAACACAGTAAGGGCTCCAAGTACAGAACTCGACACACATGTGACAATCACATAAGTCATCGACTCACATAGACACATGCAGACGACATCGACATGTCGATACCACACTCTTCCCAACGAACGAATACTAGCAAAGACCCAACCACAAGAAACGTGACTTTAGGAACGGTGAACCCACGACATATCATTACTTTAAATGTATTTTAGTTACGGCTAACTTTCCAAGATCCTTATTAGGTAAGCATGATTTTCTCCCTTTTTCCACCTACATGTCCTGAAAATTCGTTTCACAGTTCACTTATTGTTCAACCATTTAATTTTCTCTTTACCCTTATGACAAATCTTCATAACTTACATAAGTATTTTCCATATTTCAGATTTTATACAAAATTCTAACTCTCCCATTCTTATGTTAAGATTAGGCTTCCCAAAACGCTTATTCAAAGTTTAGAATTTAACCTGTTACACAAGTGAACCTAACGTGATGTCAAGATGAAATCTTGGGATTAAGGAAGACATAGATTGAAATAGATTTTTCCCTAAGAACATCCATCGATCATGGAATAGTTATTTCCATACCATTATCATTATAGTATAATAACTTGCTGAACTCCAAATTTAGATATATATATATATATATATATATATATATATATATATATATATACATCCTTTTTTTCTCGAAGTTTGGTCACACCAAGGTAACTTATATTCTTTGCAACACATGATTATGTTTAATTAAGTTTTAAGGACTTCATGAGTGACCTCAATCCTAATCTCAAATCTCATTCTCATCTTATAGGATATGCTTATACATCGCACTATGGTCTCATTCTTAGCATTGTTTTGTAATCAGGAGTTACAGAAGTATTTGACTAACATCTTGAAGGGGTACATGTTGGAAGAATTGTAAACTATACATGAACCACAAGTGACACCTCCTAATCAGCTGAGGTTTGGTTTCTTCCAATATGCACTTAATGATCTACGCCTCAACTATATAAGAGTTTAAGGCAGGTGGACATATTTATACTAAACCACATTCAAGAAAATACCAAGATGTTATTTTGATAGAAACCAAGGTAGCACCGCTTAATCGTTCCTTCGAACAAGGACTCATAAGGTGACTTCTAAGGCGGTCTTCAACACTCAACCTGGTGTCGGACCTGAAGAGAGGACATTCTTCTCGCGATTACCAAATCTAGAAGAAAACCGCATACTCTGGGTAGGTTGGACCATGTCATTCCTAAATAAGGGTTCACGACAATGACGCTAGACATAAAGACTATGACGGTAAACTCCAACTAGGGTTTTATTTACCTAACCTAGGAGGTCTCATTGAGTGCAAGCTTAAGTTTGTTCTACGGTCTTAATTTTCTTATATGGTAAAAAGGGATCACACACACAGGCAAGCTATACACGAGTATTTTATTAAGGTTGAGTGTTCCCATTAAAACTCTTTATTGTGTTTACAGGGTAAGAAGGTAATCCAGTAATTAATTTAATCGTTTATTGAATACTGAGAAGGTACCACAATATCTTAACTTCAATTTCAAATTTGCTTTATATAAATCAAACCTCCCTTTTTTTTAACACAACTAAAAATCAAATTGAACTAGTGATTAGAGGCACATTTCCTAAGTATCCCTAAAACTGGCATATCATGCATATTAACAAATTTCATTTATAACTCTTCGGTAACAAGAGACTGCATTAGACAGTTATTCATTTTACAATGACCTATAAAAAAATTACAATAATAATAATTAAATTACACATCGCCTTTTTCGTCGTCAAACTTCCATCCTGTAAAACCCACGTGAGCATGATATCAGCGATAAATCGCTGGCATGGCATCCACCCTAAAACAATCATAATTATCATTTTTCAGTTCCCATTTACATCTGACAATAATTACAATATGCAATCGAAATAAAAAAGGTCTAGAAACATGTAATCATTGCATTTCGATTTTTCTTCATTTTATAAACTCAGAGAGAGAGAGAGAGAAAGGAAGAGAGAGAAAATATCATTTTGTCTAAAGTTCCAATACACACAACAAGTTTCATTATAGTGTTTTAAATAGTTATTTACGTGTGTTAAAAGTTTCTAGGGTGATTTGGCAACCCTACGAGGGTCCACAGTTTTCTACTTTTACATTTTCTCACTAGCTACAAAACGTTCAAAATGGGCTCGGAGGCTAAGAAACGCTTCCAAAGGTTATCTTCCGATGAGAACACACATCACGATTAACTTTCTACGTGTCCCTAGATATACCAAGAGTTCATTACAACTGACGGAATTGAAAAAGAGTGAACGGTTTGCGTTTGGCGGTTAGTTCTCCGGGGGCCACTGGTCGTAGTTCACCCAGTTATAAAATGCCAAAAGTTAACTCGAGGGCCCTAAAACGTGCGTCCATAACTGACGTTCGAAGGAGAAGCATGCAACAAGACATCTCCTACTAGTTTCCCCTACATAAGGAGATTTCTTTAGAGTCGATTTGGCTGAGAACTAGTAAACCATTTTCAAATGGCGACAAGTTTTCTGGAGCGACAAGACGAAATTGGACCAGTTTGACCTCATCAAACTGCGACCGGAGGCCAAAAAAATGGCTTCGCCAAACTATCCCGAAAAGTTCTCTTTCCTATACTGAATGTTCCATGCATTTGTCTAGTATAAACGCTAGAGGTTTGTGAAAGCGGGAAGTGATTTCTCTTTCCAGGTTTCAAATGGCGATCCAAAACGAAAGCCAACTTTCTAGTTTTAACAATTTTCTACTGTTGTAAACCAGTGTTACAGGGCTCCTATAAGGGTGTCATATGATCGTTTCGGGTCAAACCAAAAATCAAGGCGACTCCTCGTATACCAAGGTACCGAATGAAAATTCACATCTCGCTTTTGGAGTTGCGAAGGGTACTTAGCGAGTCTCCAAAAATTGCAAAATTTAACTATTTTAAGCAAGAAGAAGGTCAACTTAATCAATGGAGAGTCAAATTTTTCTAGTCGATAAAACGATATTGATGCGATCAAAAGAGTAAGATTTTTCTAGATCATCTCGAAGCGAGGGTGATAGTTCATGGTTTAAAGTAGGCGAGTTATAATGGCTTCGAGAGTTGCGACATGACACTTTATTGTTTTGCAATAAGTTGAAGAGACATTTTAGCTGTATTAAAAATCTAATAATTTAATAATCTATTTAGTTGTAAAAGAGAACTAAAACACGAGAATTATGAGAGGTAAGGAAAGAAGAACCATGCCTGGAGAATGAAGTCGGTCGAAGCCGCAGGCTTGGGTTCAGTCTCTTGCTTGGGCACTTCGTCAACTTGGTTCACGAGCATCCACAGCTCCACCATTTTGCATACACGTCTACCAGGGGAGTTGCATTGCAAACAAAACATCTTGTTTTCTATGCCTTGATAAAACAGGTTGATGTGCACGCCAAACATACCATATTCCAACGTGTGCAACAAATAAACTCTAATCAGATTGGAAACTTGTTTGTTGCATTGGCTAGGGAGGATCCAAGCCTTTTAAACAACCCATCTGGGCATATAGAGCAACCAACGTTGCCCCTCCAGCCACCTATATACTATAACACTTGCAACTCCAAAAATCTGCCATACGTCTTGTCCCTTCCCTGTATCAAAGCTCTTATTTTAACATGGCTAGAGTACACTGGGAAAGAAAACTATCAGGTTGGAGACCTGTTTGTTGCACACGCCAAACAATGTGACTGTCCCGCGAGGAAAACCGTGTCTCCTGTACACTGCCAAAAAAACATTTCTAGAGAGCTACTATCCCATTATTTCATTTGGTCAAATGTTGTAACAGCGTGCACAGAACATTGACAACTACGACATCTGGAAAAGTCCATTATTTTATGCTTTGATGGAAGTCCATACTCTGTTTCAAGAGCTCTATTTTGGCACAGGCAGTGAGAATGCTGGCACAGTTGTTAAATTTAGTTTTGCTGCTGCTGTTTACACTTGGTTGAAAGATTCTAAAGCCTTTTCAACAATCCATTTTGTGCAGATCCTGCAACCCCGACACTCCATGAGACCGCATTTCTTAGAGGCATTCAAATAAACAGTTCAACACCTTTTCTTTTTAACAGACCCATTTTTTTTTGCATGCCTGCTATCATAGTAGTCTAGGAAACCGCACATCCTTCAGGTATTTTGTCAAACAGTTCACACGCGTTGTGTAAGCCTTCACATTTTGCAACTATTTTGTGCATAACCTGAAATCATTGCAGTCCATGGAACTGCATTTCTTTCCCATGCATTTAGACAAACTGTTCACACGTTTCCACGTTTTTACATGCAAAACTACTAGGGCGCTTGCAACAGCAACATCTGACAAGTTTCTCGGCCTTGTTGCTTGCTGGGCGACCCCACAGGTATGTGGCGCGGGTTGAGGGGATACTGGCACAGGCAGAAGTTGGGAGGAGGCCACAAAAAAACAAATCCATTGCTAATGCCAAGAACCCGTGGAAGGAAGGAGTGAAGCGGTGGAAGGGGAGGCTTATGCCATGCGTGGAGATTCAAGAAGAGAACATGCCTTCCATTCAGCTGCACCCACAACATCTGTCAAAACCCTACCTCTCCCCTGGCGGTGGCGCTTCCCTTCCAGTAGCAAAACCAAAAGGATGAAATACGACCCCCAATGGAGCCCGAGCCCTAAATTTGCCCCAACAAAGAATTCACGGGATTTTGAATTTTAAATTTTTTTATTTTATTTATTATTTATTTTATTTTATTTTATTTAAAAACGGAGGCATTACACTTAGGTAATGCTCTAAAAAATTCAACCGATTAGAAGCCAATTTCATCACCCACTTTGAAAATTTATTATCGATACAAGGGTACCAAGTACACCTAAATATGACAAATTCAAAAATTCTATAATAAAGTTTTATTATTTCTTATATCTTTCAAACATAATCCGATTGCCCTTGATTTTTTTTTTTTTTTTTTATCATTGGCATTAACTCAATTGACCCACTCAAAAGGAACAACAAGTAACCCTTCTCTTCTCTATATTTTCCACACATAAATATTTTCCTTCGATCCACATTGTCAAATGTTTACTCATATTCATTATGTTAACTCATTTAAGATAGTATCAATAGATTCCCAAAATTATACAAAACACACATGTATGGATTTTTTTGCAACAACTAACCAATTCTTCACATCCTCACATTATGTCCAATTCTTCTTGTGTCACTACCCTTCGATTGATGACATGAATATTTTCTAAATATTAACTCATCCATTCAAGAGTAGGTTGGTTTGATAATGGTATTTATAGATCAATTAGGAGTGATTTACATGGATGTTTATGTATTTAATCAATCCTTCAATTCTCATGGCTAATCTTTTCTTCTTCATATTTTTGAAGCCACACAACCATCTTTGAAGTATTGAATAACATGAAATTATCAATGAAATATTTTTCAACAGGACTTGAAAATCAAACATGTAAATAAATAATTAATGGATACACACACCTGAAAATACATCATATATGTTTGATATAAATTTCTATATAAATCAAGTTTCACAAATTTTCATGCTACACAAGGTTATCCTCCAATTTTTCATTTTCATGTCCATGATCTTAAATGATTGATATTTGTGAAAATTCCCCCAATATATTGTCACTTGTATAAAAATGTTTCATGCATAATGTATCCTTCCACCATAGATCCCTCTAGATGTGCTAATTGTTTTACAAATCCCTTTAGGGTCTTCATGTACCTCTCTGGCCAAAACATCCATCATGTGTTAACTATATCTACCACATGGAGATCATTTAAAAAATGCACTAATAGATGAGTTTGATAATCCATGAAAGAGGTAGGCAATTCCTTTTCCAATTCAAGAAAAACATATCTCAATACTTTGTTTCTCCTACTCAATCTTTGCTTATGATATTTATTTTTAAGGCAACCACCTATTTTACAAACAATGGTAGCCATATGACTTAACACACTAATGTTTTTTATAAAAATGGATGAGTTGTAGTTGAAAACAAAAATCATATTACCTCAAAAAATTGAAAGTCAATATATTGCATTTAGTAGGTCAGGTGGAAGATTACAAAATGAAACCCTTAAAGCGATGGGAAATATATGCTCCAAAAATAAATTTAAAATGTTAAATATTAAGATAATAATATGTTGCATAATTTAAGACAAAAATACGTGAATTACCTTCAAAATGTTATGCCAATCATGTGTTTTTAGGCTTGTGATGCACCCATCAACGGTAAATGCACATTTCATGGAAACCAATTATTAATTCTTGAGTACCAAGCTCTTGAAGCTTTCTTGAGGCCACAAAGAGCCTTCTTCTTCTACCTGCATACCCAATTTTTAACCATTTACCTCAAACATTGTGGATGATCCATATACACTTCTTCAATCACTCCATTTAGGAATGCACTCTTTACATCTATTTGATGTATTTTCCAACATTTATGAGTATAAAATGAAAGCATTAGTTTTATAGTATCTTTCCTTGCAACAAGAGCATAAGTATCCTCATAATCAACACCAAAATTTTGTGCAAAGCCTTTTGCAACAAGTCTAGCTTTTAGCTTATCAATTGTACCATCATTGTTTACTTTGGTCTTGTAGACCCACTTGGTACCAATGAAATCCTTATCAATAGGATGATAAATAAGTGTCCAAATATAATTCCTCTTAATGGAATCCATTTAAATTTTGATATCATCAACCAACTCTTTCCTTTGACTATATTCTTAATGATTTAACAAAAATTAAATCTCAATCGAGTGATTTGAGATCAAACAAGTAACAAACAAGATCTATTATGTAAAAAATAAGCAAGTGTAAACAATAGAGAGATAAGAACACCTTAGATTATATTCAAAGATTTGGATTGATTCTAGGTTATAAAGTGGGTGAACATGATGGATCTAGATTGGATATGATTCTTATGGAAAACTGGAATCTAGAACTCCTTTGGAAAGAACCGCCCATATAAGGACAAGAAATCCTAGATGTTGGTGTCTAAATTGGGCGCTAGTGTCCTAGAAAAAGCTCTGGATTTGAGATTTTTGTGGTCTAAACTTGTCTTATTCCTTTTTTTCTTTTTCACATACACTTCAAATTAATGTTCCTATGTCATACATGAATATAAAAAAAAACCTTAGCTACTTATAAAAGGCTCGGGGAAAACATTAGATGAAACAAATAATGCATATGCTTGAGTCGATGACCTTGATGGTCACCCCAATATGATTGTCACCAAGCATTGCACTACATTTCAGACTATATGTAGTTTTACTATGTGTGTGATTGAATCAACGTGGTTCACCCAGTGTGGGCTACATCCACCAAGAAACAACCAATATATTATTCAAAGCTTCACAAAGGATATACAATGAAGATCTGCAATCTTCCACACCTCCTAGATGTACAGTACTTTCTTCCTCACAATTTTCTCTTTTCTCTCTCCAAGAATTCCTTCTTACAATTCTTCTAAATCTAACTTCTAACCCTAGCTTTCTAGCTTATATAAGCATATACAAACTTAGGGAACTTTAGCTATGCAATTACAACCATTAGATCACCTTTATATCAAAGGTTAGATCTAATTCCCATGACTTAAATAAAAGTAATCACGCACATGTAACCGATGTGGTTACCCTAACCGATATCGGTTCCTACTTGCTTGACTGATGTCGGTCCCTAGGTGACTGAAAATGGTTACCCAATTGACGTCGGTTATTGTGTATTCCAACAAGTTAATAAAGCATGCTATTTGTGAAGTAATTGAGCTCCACAACTCAACAATCTCCCACTTGGAGATAAATTTCTACATTGTACCATAACTCCATTCTTGGATCCTTTCCTTGGCATGTTTCTCCTCTTCAAGTCTCAAACTCGAAGACCAACAAAAGTGGAGTGTAGCTCCAACTTCTCCTTTGCCAATGACTTTTGTTAGCATATCCGCAGTGGTTCTTATTTGTATGAATTTTCTCTAGTTTTAGCTTGCCCATCCTCCAACACTTCCATATGAAGTGATATCTCAACTGAATGTGTTTCATTCTTGAATGAAACATTGAGTTATTTTCCAGATGAATCACACTTTGACTATCACTATACAATCTACAATCCTCTTGCTCCTTTCCCAACTCTTCCATGAACCTACTCATCCATATCATCTCTTTGCTAGCCTCTGTAGCTGCAACATATTCGAGCCTCTGTAGTAGACAAGGCCACAACCTTCTACAATCTAGAAATCCAGCTAACTATCATCCCACCTACTATGAATACATATCCAAGTGGTGCTTCTCCTACCATCCAAATCTCCAGCCATATTTGAATCAACATAGCCACATAAAGAAGTATCTGACCCTCCATAGCATAACTACATGTTGGATGTCCCTCTCAAATACCTGAGAATCCATTGGACTGCTTTCCAATGCTCTTTACCTAGATTGGCCATAAATATGCTCACAACTCCCACTACTTGTGTAATGTTTGGTCTAGTACAAACCATAACATACATAAGACTTCCAACTGCTGAAGCATATGGAACTCGTGCCATGTACTCTGACCTCCTCATGTGATGTAGGACACTGATATTTTCTCAATTTAAAGTGTCCAACCATAGGTGTACTTATAGGTTTTGAATTTTGCATATTAAACCTTTCCAACACCTTATTGATATAATGTTCTGAGACAAATACAATTTCATTGTTCTTCATGTCTCTGTGAATTTGCATGCCAAGGATTTTCTTTGCAGCTCCTAAATCCTTCATTGCAAATGTATGAGCTAAATTTTCTTTAAGCTCACCAATGTCCTGCATACTAGATCTGTAATAAGCATATCATCCACATACAATAACAAAATAATATAGCTTCCATTTTCAAGCTTCTTGAAATAAACACAATGGTCAGATTCACATCTCATATAACCATGCTCATGCATGAAACTATCAAACCTCATATACCATTTCCTTGGGGCTTGCTTGAGCCCATACAAGCTCTTTTTCAACCTACACACAAGTTTCTCCTTACCCTTGACTTCATAACCAAGTGACTGTTGCATATAAATCTCTTCCTCCAAATCACCATGAAGGAAAGTCATCTTGACATCAAGTTTCTCTAAATGCAAATCTTCTACTATGCAACTAAACTCAATATAATACGTATGGAAGTCATTTTTACTACAAGAGAAAATATCTCACCAAAATCAATACCCGATTTTTTATGCAAATCCTTTTACCACAAGCCTTGCCTTGTATCTTTTTGTCCACCCTCTTCTTCCTTGATCCTGTAAACCCATTTTTTTGCAATGTTCTTTTACCTACTTGGAAACTTAACCAAATCCCATGTTTGGTTTTGTTTCAAGGATTCCATCTCCTCATCCATGCCATGCTCCCACTTCTTGTGGGTTTCATCTGCATTGCTTCTTCAAAACTTTTGGTTCACCACTATCAGTCAATAATAAATAAGATAAGGAAGGTGTAAATATTTTGGAGGTCTACTTACTTACCCTTTGTGACCTTCTAATTGAGATATGGGGGTCGTGAGGCTCAATCTCTCAGACATCTTATATATTGTATCCACCTCTGATAGTGACCGATGCCGGTCACTTTTCGACATCGATTTAGCTAACCGACGCCATGGTCATGCTCTTCTATAGCCGACATTAGTCCTAGAACCGATGATCGGTTGTTTTGTTCAACTGATACGGTTCATTCACGATGACCGACAACATGATACATGTAGATGTATTTTCTAAATCGAGAATGAGTTTTCTTCCACAAAATTTCCAACCGGTTCATCTTTGGGTACCAAAACTTGATCCATGTACATTCTCTTTTCATTCCATTCAATGTCATGACTCCTAACAATCTTAGAATCTTCTAAATCCCAAAAATGGAATCCAAAATCACCAGAGCCATAACCAATAAAAGTACATCTCTTGGATTTAGCATCCAACTTCTTTCTATTTTCTTTATCAACATGCACAAAAGCTTCTGAACCAAATACTCTAAGAAAAGAAAGATCTACCTCTTTTCCAGTCCAAGATTCTTCTAGTATTCCACCATCTAGTGCACTTGAAGGCCCACAATTAATTAAATAAAATCATCATGTCTACTGCTTCTGCCCAAAAATGCAAGGGTAATCCAACATGTATCCTCATGCTTCTTACACATTCCATGATTTTCATGTTCATTCTTTCAACAACACCATTCTCTGTGGTGTTCTAGGAACCATTCTTTCTCTATGTATTCCATTCACTAAACAATAATCATTGAAAGCCTTGTTGTAGTACTCACCACCATTGTCAGATCTAAGGCATTTTAACTTTGAATTTGATTCATTTTCCACAAGGGATTTTCCATCTTTTAAAAGTCTCAAAAACATCAGATTTACGTTTAATACAATAAACCCATACCTTTCTTGTGGCATCATCAATGAAAGTCACATAATATTGGGATCCTCCATGAGAAGCTACCTGGGCTGGTCCCCACACATCTGAGTGCACAAGCTCTAATTTTTCTCCTTCTTTGTTGCCCCAACTTTGAGAAATCTCACTCTCTTTTTGCTTTCCAAATATACAATGCTCACAAAAATCAAGATCTACATCTTTCAAATATGATAACTTACCCTTAGCCTTTAAGATCTGCATTCCTTTTTGACTCATATGGCCTAGCTGATTATGCCACATGCTTGCATTTGAATTTGAAGTAGATAGCACAAAAAGGAATCAATAATATAGGTAGAAAAATACAATGTTCCTACCTTCTTGCCTCTTGCTACAACAAGAGATCCCTTGGTAACCTTCCAAGAGTTGGTTGTGAATGTAACCATGCAACCAGATTCACCTAGTTGTCTTGTAGAAATTAGATTTCTCTGAGGCTTGGCACATGCCTCACATATTTCAATATCCATGTATTTCCATTCTACAATTTTAGATGAACTTCTCCTTTACCAATAATATTGCATGGTTCATCATCTCCTAAATAAACATGCCCAAAATTACCTGGACATAATTTTTGAAATAACCCTTATTAGGGGTAGCATGGAAAGAAGCTCTGAATCTAAAACCCATGATTCAATTTTATTATCCAAGGAGAGAATAAGGGCATCTTGCATTACCTCAAAAGATGCAACATTTTCCTCTTTACCTTTCTCTAGTACATTCTCTTTGTTTTCCTTGAACCAACAATCCTTCTTTACATGTCCTTTCTTTCCACAATTCCAACAGTTATTCCTTTACCTCTAGATTTAGATCTGCCATTCTTAGACTTTGATTTCCCATTATTCTTTCTCTTGGATCTCTCCTTCTTCCTTCCCTACTTTCTACATTCAAAGCATTACTAGATGATGATAATTCTCTATACTTTTCTATGCGTATTTCTTCATTCAGATTATACTAACCACATCATCAAACTTTAAAATATTAGTAGCAGACGTTGTATTACTAACAACCATTACCAAGTTATCCCAACTATCTGGAAAAGAGCATAAGAATAAAAGTTCTTTCACTTCATCATCAAACAGAATATTAACCAATTTTAATTGATTTACAATAGAACAAAATCATTCAAATGACTTGATGCAGATTCACCTTCTTGCATCTTTGAATTAAATAATTTCTTCATCAAATAAAATTTATTTGAAGCACTAGGTTTTTCATATAAATTAGCTAAAGATTTCATCAACTCTACCGTGGTTGTTGCTTTGGTAATATTGAAGCCACAAGATGTTGTCAAGCTCAATCTTATAGATCCCAGAGCCTTTCTGTCAAGAATTTTCCATTCTTCATCAGTCATCTTTGTAGGTCTTTCCTTCTCATCCAACGATAAGTATAGATATTTCGATACAAGATAATATTCCACCTACATCTTCCATAATTGATAATTACGGCCATCAAATTTCTCAACTTGTATTTTCCATCTTTTGCCATTGTTGTAGCTCCCACTCAATCATAAATCCCTCTGTGAGTAAATTTGTCAACACACAAACCCTCAAACAAAAAATCTCTGATACCAGTTGTTGGGGTTAATCACACTAGTTGTACAATATATATATATCATATCTAAGCATACAAACAATAAATATGGAAATAAACCAGAAGAAACAATACAAGATATAATGTGGTTCACCTAGTGTGGGCTACATCCACCAAGAAACAACCAATATATTATTCAAAGCTTTGAGAGGATATATAATGAAGATCTGCAATCTTCCACACCTCTCCTGGATGTACAATACTTTCTTCCTCACAAGCTTCTCTTTTTCTCTCTCTAAGAATTCCTTCTTACAATTCTTCTAATTCTATCTTCTAACCCTAGCTTTCTAGCTTATATAAGCATATACAAACTTAGGGAACTTTAGCTATGTAATTACAACCATTAGATCACCTTTATATCAAAGGTTAGATCTAACATAAGTTAATTAAGTATGCTATTTGTGAAGCAATTGAGCTCCACAACTCAAAACCCCCAAGTGATGAGTAGTAATTTAGAAAAGATAACAAATGATGTGATATTTCAAATTTGAGAAAAGGAGGGAAAAGAAAAAAGTTCCCAAACGGGATAATATCACTTGTGCACTCCTGTCTCTAATGGGAGGTACTATTTGGGATGCTTGGAGGATATAATAGAAATAACGAGTTGGGTCATATGTTGTTCAATGCCAAAAGTAAAGTAGCCATTTGAGAAAAGTAAATGATAAAAGTACCAACATGATAAAACAATGTAAAATTAAAACAAGTGTTGTTAACTTCTAGTATTATTGCTTAGGAATCATGCATATAATGACATACATAGAGGTGTGATGTAAATATTAAGTTCATTATTTCGTGTCTACACTTAAAAAATTATAGGTTCACTAGCCATAAAAGACAATGCAAACATAGTATTTTCATCATATGCATCATCAAATAAATTACCTTGTTAATATTACAACCTTGCAATCATTCTCACATAATTCTAAGATCCAACATGTAATTTTCTAGATGTGGATTCAACAACCACTTGTGCTTACTTGGAGTTGTTGCAAATGGATGACTAGTCTCTTGTAAAGAGCTAGTATTATTTCTTGTAGCATTAGAAACCTATGTAGGACTTTGTAAGTCCTCAAAATATTCTTCAAGGAGATTCCCCCTTCACTTATGACCCTCTTAGCTACATGATCAAGATCATCATACATCTCATTCTCAAAAAATTTACAATCCCTTGAAACAACTGAAGTTTTACTAGTAGGATTATACAACTTGTATGATTTTCTTTCATCACTATAACCAATGAAAATATGAGCTACACTCTTAAGATCCATTTTTTCCCTCTTTTTATCAAGAATATGAACTTAAACTAAAAAAAAAAAAAAAAACCTTTAAATAATATACATATGGGTTTGAACCATACCAAGCCTCATAATGTATCTTGATTTTGATTATCATTGTAGGACTCCTATTTATGATGTTAACTATAGTCTTTACTAATCCATCCCAAAAACATTTTTCTATGTGTTTATTTTCCAACATTGTCCTTTATAATTCCATGGCAGACCTATTATTTCTTTTAACCACACCATTATGGTGTGATGTGTAAGGAGCTATTAACTAACTCTTGATGCCTAGTGAAGAACAAAACTCAGAAAATTCATTAGAACAAAATTCTCCATCTTTATCTATTCTTAGGGTTTTGATGGAATATACACTTAATTTTCCAACCAAAGATTTAAAATTTCTAAAAATTAAAAAATCTCCACTCTTCTCTTTTAACATAAAAAGTCACATAAACCTTGCAGCATCGTCAATGAAATAAATAAAAGAAAAATTATTACCAATACTCTTGTAAGACCTTGGTCCACACAATTATGAATGGATTAACTTCAAAGGTTTTATTTCTCTCCATTTAATGATAGGGAAATACTCCCTATGATGTTTCCCAATAATACATTACTTGCATGCAACATCCTTATTTGAATCTAGCTTGGGAAGACCTCTTACCATACCCTTTGTGTCAAGAATATGCAAACTTTTGAAATTGATATGACCATATCTTGAATGCCACAACATGTTAACATCCTCAATGGTAGAGAGAAAAGTACCTCCATTAATCAAATTGATACTTAGTGGAAACATCCTACTATTTTTCAATCAATCTATTTCCAGTTTCTTATAAAAAAATTAAACAAATTTCATCTTCAAAAAGTGGTTTAAAAACCTTTTCAACTAGTTGTCCAACACTGATGAAATTATGATTCCAACTAGGAGAAACATACACATCATTAATTTCACTAGTATATTTACTTGAGGTGATTTTTATGCTACTCTTTCCTTCAATGTGTGTGAATTTTCCATTTCCTAAATGCACTTGACTTTTAAAACTGTCATCTAGCATGCTAAAACCCTCTTTTTGACTTGTCATGTGATTTGAGATACCTAAATTAAGAAACCACATATTCTTGGCATCCTATTTTATCACATTGTATGTGAGACAATAATTTGATTCATATTTCATCTCACTTTGTTTAGCTTGGAGTGCCTTCTTCTCACCCTCTTTATTAGCTTGATTCTTTATTGCCAATTTCCTACAATCTTTTATAATGTGTCTATGTTTTTTACAATATTGATAAATGAAATATTTATTACTCTTCCACGTGAAATTCACTTGTTATTTCCCATTTGTATTATAGTTATTTGAATTTTTTTATTGTTGTTTAGTGTATTTTTCTCTTGGATTTGAAACTCTTGCCTTGGTTTCAAGTACATACTCTGGATTTCCTGCATATATATTCATCTTATCCTCATGGGACAAAAGAGAACCTACTAACTCATAAACACTTGTAGTGTTCATGTCCTTACACTCTTCAAGAGTGATCTCAATATGAAAACATATTGGTGTCAAAGATCTCAATATCTTTCTAACAACCATTTTATCTTCAATATTTTCTCTATAAAATCTCATTCTATGAACCATATCATTTACCCTTATGTAAAAATCTCCTACACCTTCACTTTCGACATTCTTAAAATTTCAAAATTCATTTTGAGGGTTTGGATTTTTACTTCTCTTATATTAATATAACCTTGATATGAAGTCTCCAAGGTATCCCACGCTCCATGAGCATTTTTGACTTGGAATTCTTGGTTAGATGTTAGGATCTATATTACTCTGAAGATAAAAGAAGGCTTGAGCATCTGTCTTATTTTCATTCTTTTTCACTTTTTCTCGATATTGAGAGAGAACATTCTAAATAATATTTGGTTGATACTTATTTCCATTTTTCCCAAAATTCCTTCCAACCAAGAATTCTCTTCAATTGATCCCTCCAATACTCAAAGTTTTCTCCTTTAAAAATAGTGATATTCATAAAGTAAAAGTGACAAAAGCCATTGCTTATAGAACCCGGATCGATACCAAATGAAAGAGACAAAATGATTGTGGAAGGAGAAAAAATAAAAACCTTAAAGTGTTAATCAACCTTTGAAATAACCCAAAAAGTTCTATATCATCCAAACAAGGCTTGAGAAAATTAATGATTAAGCTAGTGTAATTGCTTGTGTACTAATGATCAAACTGTGCATTGTATGCACCATTGAACTTAAAAATAAGATTTATAATATTGCTAGTTATTAAAGTTGAATACCTAAAATTTAAAAAAAAAAAAAAACTTGGACAACTTACAATAATAGAGCACTATGGCGCCTTCCTTTTGGCTATGTTTTTATTAACACAAAATAACTAAATTTAGGAATTTCAAATCAACTCCCAAAGAAATTTAAACTCAAAATATAACCACTAATGCTATAAAAATGCTCCTAAAATAATTTTGGACTTCTAGTTAACTTTAAAATAGACTCATACAATCCATGGACAAATTCAACATGCAAGAATCTTTTCCAGGAATAGAATTATGCAAGCTAAGTATGTATTCAAAACTAATTATAGTGCTCTTCAAGAAAAAAATTGCCCTAAGGTCCCTAAAATATAGGTATGGTCATAAAATTAACATATTTATAGTTATCCTCATTTAGAAAGTGTTTCCCAACTATTTGGGGATGACTACACAAAAAATTGTACTTATCCAGAAATTGACATTTGACAATCTATTTTTAGCTTTTTTCAAGGAAATCACTTAAAATCACTTATTTTTTCCTACTTGAGGAAAAAAACACATGAATAAAATAAATAAGTCCTAAATATCCTAAAATTTAATTTTTAGAGTATTTCTAAATTTAGTAGAAGTTCAAATGTCAAAATTGGTATCATGGAGGACCCATAACCAATCAATGTGCAAATCTATCACATTTTTTGATTCACCAAATTGAATTTCTCTTACATAATATACACAGAGCCCCTTCTTCCCTTTTTAGATGATATTCGTCCCACTAAATTTCATATTGGTTCTAGGACTTGGAGGGTATTTATTTTTACTAGAGATGTGATTCCATATAGATATCGCTGCATTTTTAAATATATGCATTGGATCCAAAAGATGCCCAACTAATAAATCCTCCCAATATGGGAGATTGCATAATATAGACAGTTTCTTCATTCCTACAGGTATTTCAACTCTGTGCCTAGTTTTAGACAACCACATTTGGTTTCTCCACTAATATGGAGGAATATCCACATTTGATATTATGCATGCTTGTGTGAAGGATGTATATCCACATAAGTTTAGGATGCTCTCTAATATCAAGGTTTCCATCAAAATTATTTTTCTTTTTAACATGATACTCATGCTCCATCATCAAAACCTTGATGGCCTTGAAGAATTTTTTTGAGATTTTTCGACGACCTTCCACATAGTTTATCACAACACCTTAGACAAGCATATTTTCCTTTTATAGACACTAAATCACGCACTTGGGTACATTTCTAGGTCCTAATCACGTGCATTGTATTCATATGTTTCATAAGGGAGAAAAGTACTAATTGATCACTATATTTGGCTTCTTACATTCCCTTTTGGTCTCTTTCTTGGCCTAACACACCCTATTGCCCAGTTTGACCTTCGAAACTTCACCTTTTACGCCTCTGGACACTAGCGCCAGCCTAGGCGTTATCACCCAAGTGCCCTCGTCCCCTCTAGGCACCCTAGAACTCTTTGTATCTTTCTCGCTTGCTTTTGGGTCATTTCTAGCTATTGGGCATCCTTATCTCTTAGGGTTAGACTTTTAGTGATCAATTATGAAATTCAAGCAAGGGAATCATATAAATACAATGTTATGGGATCAAATTAAAGGACCAAGCTCTAAACATCTATTATCACCACCTAAGGTTGCATCCATAATCTAAGAGCATCATTACATCCATCTAGTGTCATCCAAGGGACAAGGGCTGGTTATTTTGCATACACACATAGGAGGGGAAGTTCATTTTTCCATGCACACATCTTTTACATCTAGCTATTTCTCGTTATCATGTGTGTCACGCACAAGAGCCACCTAGGGCACGATTCTACACACACACAAGTAGAACTACATGGAGTTTGAAATGTAGTGTAGTGCTTGAATCGTAAGTTCACTCGGTCGGGTGACCGTCGAGGTCAGTCGACTCCCCATTTGCATCTTTTTATTTTTAGGATTTGATGTCTTTTGGGGTTTTGCAGGTGATATATTTATTACAGGTTATCAGCGACATCGGTGATCACTGCGTGACATTCTAGCAGAAGACATCAAAGGATTGCAAAAACTTAGTGACCCAACAAAATTCATTTCTTGAGCATCTCGCACAAAATCTGGCACCCATATAGGGATCATAATGCTTATGCACCCAAGATCTTGCTCACTCGGGCACCCTAGTCCAACTTCCTTTTACGTTTTTGCATTTTTCTGGGTTTGGTTGTGACCTCTTGTGTTCCAGTTTTACCAATCTTCCACATTTGCACATTACCATGAATATCACGAAATCAGCTAAGTACTCTAACTCTCTATTTCACTTAGGGTTTTATTTAATTTTCTTATTGCTTGTGTCACTTTATGTGCCTTACTACTTTATTTATCCTTATGACTCTAAAATAGCCTATCTAGGGTTTAGACAAAAATATATTTTTGTTAAATCATTTTGGTGAAACCATTATTTCGGACCCAACCTTGCAATTTATCATGGCTAACTCTTATGGTCCCTTTACTGAAGCCCATCTTCATGATCTTCAAGACCATATTGTTGAGCATCTGCAAGATCTAGATCTACTTTTATTTTTTTGCTCGTGAGGAAGCCACCAATTTCACTAATCTTAATGAAAATATTGTTGCTACTACCTCCATTCCTATTGCTACTCAACCTCCTTCTACCATTCCACCTACTTCCATTGTGTCTGTCTCCATTCCTACTCCTACAAATCATTTCACTCCACCTCTCACTTTGCATACATGGAAAGTTTCCTCTTCTGGCACTCAAGATATAGCTTCTCTTTATCAAGATCTTCAAGTTCAAATCCACCAACTTTAGCAAGCTACTTCTCATGCCCCTCCATCTCTTGATTCCACTATTCTTCTTCATACTCCTTTCACACCTGCCATTTCCACATATGCACTCCCTCCAAATTTTGTACTTTATAATCTCCCAAATTTCAATGGTCATAGTGATCCTTAAGAGAATATTCAAGCATTTCATGTGGCTTTTCTAGATTATGTGGATGATCACACTCTATTAGCAAATATTTTTCCTCGTAGTCTCCAAGACTATGCTATGCATTGGTTCTATGATCTACTTGTTCATTCAAGTAACATATTTTATGCATTTAGCTGATGCTTTTCTTGCCCACTTCTCAATCAACATTGGTTCAAAGATCTCATATGATCAACTAACACAACTCAAGCAACAATCTAATGAGCACCTAACAGATTATGTCTTATGTTACAAGAATAACCTAGCTAGGATGACTAATGTGCTTGCTGACTCGGAATTACAAGATCTATTTTTTCGAGTCTCTTATCGCCACTACAAGAGAGCGTCATATTTGAGACCTCTCCTTCATTTGATCATCTTTGCCACACTCTTAAGCTACGTGAAAGCAAGATTCTTACTATGGGAAAACTCAAATATCAAGATCAGGATACTTTATCTTCTAACAAGTTTCCAAGAAAAATCCTTTCAAACCATCTACTAAGGAAAATGAAGAAAAAGTCATTGTTAATGTTGTATCTACTCCTAAGAAGCTTCAATGGAAACCACCTAAGCATACATTCACTAAGCTAACATGTGCTCCACATATTCTATTGCCACAACTCATTGAGAGCAATATTATTACGCTTCCTCCTCCACTTACTCTAGATCCATCTTGCCCTAAGGGCCACAACTATAATGAAAATTCTAGATGTGAATATCACCAATGTGTTGGACATTCCACTGATTGTTGTTTCAAATTGCGACATATTATTCAATATCTTATTGAAAAATAAAATTGAGCTTCTTGAGCCATTGACTTCTCCTCCAGTCAATGAAAATAAAAAGCTAAAAATCTTCAATAATCCACTTCCAAATCATGAGAAGAAAGTTGTCGAATCTTCGAATAATCATGCATACCATGTAGTCCGTCCTTCATCGGGACCTCTCGATTTCCTAGTTGCTCATGTTGATTCATCTCCTCCTCTCATTACATTTTCCACTCATGATTATCATGCTACATTTTCCTCTGATCATTTACACATTCCTACTTCTATTGGATCTACTTCTATTAATAACACCATTGTTGATCCATCACTCAACATAAGTGCATGCTCTATTGCACTTCTTGTGGCTATCGGTTATCCACTCTCACAGATCTCATATCTAGTGTTTGGATCTTATGGTTATGTCAAGATTCCAATCACGATCAATCCTCTCACCATGCTTGTGCCTTTCCTTGTGGCACCTAGCGTCAAACATTGTGACATGCTCTTAGGTCTTCCATGGCTCATGGCCACTCAAGAAATCATTTCCATGCCTCACTTGTCTCTTAAATTCATCCATAACAACTAGGTTGTCACTATTCAAGGTGTCCCTCCATGCACACCATGGCCTCTACCTCCTCTTGAGGTGGCCCTTGCACTCGCTAGAGCATCTAGGTCCCCTAGACCTCTGAAATATAAATCACAATCTACTCCTAGCTCTCCTACTCATGCACAACACACTCATTCTCATAGGTCCACTAGTCCATCTCATTAGTCTAGTTCCATTACTCGAGACGGTTCCTTCATCTAGGTGTGCACATCACCTCATAGGACTTATTCACCTAATTGTCCATCACCTCTGCGCTCACCTTCATCTCGGTACACATCACATAACTCTCCTTATTATAGATGCACATCACCTTCATAGTCTCCTTCATATAGGTGTTCACCACCTTGGATTCCATCATATGTACATTATCAATCTCCTTCACCACCACATTTAGAGAATGTTCACACATCTTCGTCTCCTCATGCATTGGGTGGAGGAGCCTTGCCCTGAAATTTTATTAGATATCTTACATGTTCTCATGCACTTGGGGACATCATGTTTATTGTTTCCCCCTTTTCTAGAATCATCAAGCACTTGTCATTTCTATCTTAGCACTTAATACTTCACATCTAGTATTTCTTATTTGTCACAAACAACTTGATACACTACTGGTATCACCATTATCCTATGATGTACTATTATGCTATGGTTCACACTTGATTGTTAAGGGCATACTACATACATGAACCTCACACACTTTGATTTAAAAAATATGAATATTAAATCTAAATTGCGAGTGTCACAAATGATTTAAAAATGCTATAATAAAAGTGTATAAGATAATAAAATAGAAACCGTAAGTGTAATAAAGAAGGAATAATGACTTAACTGATACTCATTAAATCCTAAAGTGTTTGATGCTTTGAAAAATTGGTAAACAGAGATAACATAATATCGCAATGTTGAATAAAAATTACAGAGGTGTCAAATGTGGTGGACCAGGCGCTTGGACTAGTACTTGTGGCGTCTGGGTACTAGGATCCCTTTCTAGGTGCTAGATTCTCGC
This sequence comes from Taxus wallichiana var. yunnanensis, assembly GCA_018340775.1. Lineage (NCBI taxonomy): Eukaryota > Viridiplantae > Streptophyta > Pinopsida > Cupressales > Taxaceae > Taxus > Taxus wallichiana. The sequence goes on along the minus strand of CM031238.1, from coordinate 237,418,324 downwards.
TCGAAATCTCGGGAACTAATTTCTGCGCAGGTCATGAAAGTTATCTCTAATCTTTTCTTCATGTTGCTAGTATGTCGCATAACTCCTGTAGATGTCACATGTAACCTATAAGACAATATCCTCTGTAAAACCCCAAAACACATCAAATCCCAAAAAGAGAGTAATATAAATGAGGGGGTGGATTGTCCTCGTCTATCAAATAAGTGAACTTATGACCGATTGATGCATGACATCTCAAACCCAATGTAGTTCTATGTGATTTTGTGTTTAATAGTCTCCTTAGGTTTCCCTCATGCCAATGACGCCAAGATAGTAGGCTACAACTAGATAGAATGCAAAATGTGTGGATGGAACAAAAACTCCCATCATATGCGGTGTATGTAGATATAAGATTCATAAAGTATGCAGTCCCTTTGTATGTAGATAGCCCTTTATAGTTGTCAACCCCCTTAATAATGGTATATATGATGTGTGTGTATATGGATTTCTTGTTTAAATTTCAACATTAGTAACACAACATTCTGATTAGGACCTCAAGATAAGGATAAGATAATTGAAAAGAATGACGATATATGTCAAGATAAAAAGAAGAAATTATCGGGATAGGAGTCCCCAGATCCGAACACAAGCGCATGGGCGCTAGTGTCAGTCATCCGCTAGTGTCCTAGAGAAAATGATGAAAAATGTGAAAAGACTGATAGATAAGGATCCCTATGACCTAACCAGAAAGGAGTGTGGGAGAGACAGATGTAAAAGAAGTGACAGATATAAAAGAGAAATACAAAAGAAGACAATGAAAACAAAAGAGGACGGATAGGGGGATGTGTTACTAGTGAATACATTTCTCACTCAAGATCCATATATATAACATCATACTTGCTGACATAGTAATGTATTGGTAAGTGCGTGATTTTGCATCTACACACACTACACATTGCACACTCTACACATGTACGACATCACTTTTTTTACATTTACTGCTACATATATTCTACACATTTTTACACTTGGCACATTCAACATACATCTTTCTATCCCTCCTACAACAAACTACTCACTTCCAACCTACATCATTCTAGCACATCATACTATACTATTCTACATTCTATGCTTCATCTTTCTAGTGCACATCTCACTACCCGATGACGCACTCTAGTCACATGGTTCATACTCGATTGTTGAGGGTCTAAATCTGAATTGAACCTCACCTCAATCACAACATTCTACATCTTTCACTTGGTATTCATCATCAATATTTCTAGCATCTCATTCACACCTTTCTACAATCAATTCTTCTAATGTCTCATTCAATATTTCTAGCTTACACATCACACAAAACCATTCTACAATACAAGCCCCACACTATATTTATTGAATATTTCAAGCAAACACATTGTTCAAGCAATTTCCTATTGACACACTCTTGTTCTATGGTTCATTCTTGACTATTGAGGGGTCATCTATAAATGAACCTCATTTCACTCATATATACATACACACTCGGGGGCACGCAACTCCTATCATACTCACATTGCATACCATTCCATCACACTCATTCACAACATATTGCATATCTTGGTTGCACATTGTTCTTTCTTACTTATACTTGCATGTTACACTTTGCTTACTATGTTTAATGATACATTGTATGTCATTATATTTTCTATATACACATGCACATTCACTTTCCTTCTAGTTGTGATCATAGACTTTACATAGATCATTACACACAACATGGATGTTTGTCATTGTACCTTTTACCATCCGCACCAAGATCCCGAGGGCATCTAATTTCATACACATTACATATGTTATTATTTCATTCTATACTACTTCCCATCTACTAGCACACTACTATCTTTATATCTTTCTAACATGCTTTGGTGCATCATGTGCAACATTTTCATTGCAAGAACTTATTTTCACCATGGTTGTCTAATGTTGCTTACTATTATTTGTCTTTGTTTGCTATTGTATGTCATTGTTTACGGGCTTTACCCTATGTCCTATCTTGATCAATGATTGTATGCTTTTGTCTGCTTCAGCCATGATTGTCTTGTGACATTGTGAGAGACGTCCCATGTTTACAATCCATTTTTTGTGGTCATCATTGTCTTATTTCTTGCTAGCTTATACTCTGTTGTATATATGTGTGCTTATCTTGTTTGCATTAACACTTATTTCCTAGCCACTGTTTGCATGTTCCTTGGTTTATACCAATCACATTTCCTCTTACATATTGGTATCAGTTCAACACGGGGTCCTATTTTGGGCCGCATCCTCCTAGCGATGTCGCATGTGCCCCAAATGAGAGGGGGAATCTATTGGGTGAATTAGTCACCCCATTCAGTAGTCTATAACCATAATTCAACACAGAGTCAACATAGTCTAAAGTCTCATACAGGGCTTAGAATCATACTTGGGTCCTTATTCCAACATACACACTAGTGCCTAGATACAAACTTGGACCCTTCATGGGTGCCTATGACCAGGGGTAGATGCACATTTTTTTCTCGATCAACACATTTATTAGCAGTTCATAAAGTAGTTGTAATAGTATAGGCATAGTCTCATTGTTAGCAATCAATACACAATTTATATTCCTTTTTCTTTGAATCAAAATGGATCGAACTTGAGTAAGACATGATCACACCATCTGTAGTGGTGTATAAATTTCAGGAAGCAATTAAAGGATGGAGAATGACACTAGACCTTTCTCCCTACACTACTTTTGTCGTGGCATGAGATCGCCCCAAAAACTCACACTTGGCGTGAGATCACCCAAAAATGCGTTCTTCTACAACATCTTCAAGATCATTTCTAACTCTTTCAATCATCACAAATCAGGTACACATGTTACTTTTTCTATTTTTCAGCATTTTTCACGCTTTTTACATGCATTTCATACATTTGGATCAAAAAATTTCTATATACACATATTTGACTACTTGTTTGTTCTTCTCTTTTACAAGTCCATCCTTATGAGAAACAATAGTGAAATCAATCACATTTAAAGCATGACATCTACACTTTCACCCCTAGGGTAATTATCACTTTTTACTTCCTTTTCTCTAGCTTCCACGCTTCCCTTTTTATCACTCCATGCTTTTTCTTGGCTCTTGGCACACTTTTTGTTATCGATATATATGGCTATTAGGTACACATATTTATCTACTTTATGTTATCAAGCTTTCGCTCAACAACATAAATTGGAGACAAATGTACACACTAAATCACACACTTGGGTACATTTCTAGGTCATAATCACATGCATTGTGTTCATATGTTTCCTAAGGGAGAAAAGTACTAATTGATCACTATATTTGGATTCTTAGGTTTCCTTGTGGTCTCCTTATTAGTTTAGCCCACCCTAATACCGAGTATGACCTTCGATACTTCACCTTTTATGGCTCTGGAAACCACGACCAGAGCCATGATGCCAATGCCTAGGTGCCCTCATCCCCTCTGGGTGCGTTAGACCTCTGTGTATCTTTCTCGCTCCCTTTTGGGTCCTTTCTAGTTGTTGGGCATCCTTATCTCTTAGGGGTTGGCCTTTTAGTGATCAATTATGAAATTCAAGCAAGGGAATCATATAAATACAATGTTATGGGATCAAATTAAGGGACAAATCTCTAAGCATCTATTATCACCACCTAAGGTTACATCCACAAAGCATATAAGAGCATCATTGCATCCACCTAGTTCCATCCAAGGGAAAAGGGTTGGTTATTCTGCATACACACATAAGAGGGGAAGTTCATTTTTCCATGCACACATCTATTTACATATTTTACATCTAGCTATTGCTCGTTATCGCTTGTATCGTGCACAAGAGCCACATAGGGAAAAATTCTACATACACACACGTAGAACCACATGGAATCTGAAATGTATTGCAACACCCACTCATAAGTTCACTCATTCGGGTGACCAAGTGGTCATCTAACTCCCCATTTACATATTTTTCTTTTTAGGATTTGATGTATTTTGGGGTTTTACAAGTGACATATTTATTGTAGGTTATCAGTGACATTAGTGATCACTATGTGACATTTTAGTGATAGACAACAAAGGATTGTGAAAAATTAGCGACCCTGCGAAATTCATTTTCTAAGCATCTACACAAACTCTGGCACCCAGACAGGGATCTTAGCACCTAGGCACCCCGGTTTTGTTCCGGTGCCCTAGTCCACTTCCTCTTGTGTTTCTACATTTTTCTGGGTTTGGTTGTGACCTCATGTGTTCCAGTTTTACTAATCTTCCACCTTCACACATTACCGGGAATATCGTGAAATTAGTTAAGTACTCTAACTCTCCGTTGCACTTAGGGTTTTATTTACTTTTCTTATTTATTGTGTCAATTTATGTACCTTACTGCTTTATTTTTTATGAATCGCCTTTTGTTGAGATACCTACATATAGAAGCGGTTAAAAAACTCATTGTATAATGAAAAAAATACAAAAACACATGATCATTTATTTCCAAATTTTAACAAATGTGAAATAGTTTAACAAATAATCATCCAATGAAAATCATGAATATTCTAGCATAATATACTATGACAAGTGAACTTAATTTTACCAATGGGTTTTAAAAGGTCATACATTAGAATGGCATTCAATAATGATCGTAAGTCATCAATTAAGGGTTCAAGGTAGAAATCTATATTTTTTACTCGGTGCTTACCAGGAACTAATAATGACAACATTAAATAATCCTTATGAATCATCAAGCATAAAGGAATATTATAGATTATAAAAATTACATACAACATAAATTAGATAGTTGACATACTAGAATAGGGGTTAACACCATCTGTTGCCAAACCAAACCTTACACTACTTGACCTCTCTCTAATTTTTTCAAGCTAAAATTTCTCTATGTGTCTCATTGCATTTGAATTGAAAGGAACACTCCAAACTCCATCACTAATCCTTATAGTATGATGTCATGACATTAACTCTATAAGTGACTTGTAATGGAAAATAAACATGAGCTTAGAAATTATTAGAAAATGTCTCAATACCTTATTTGGAATGGTGAGCCCTCTCACTCCTTGTTGAAATTGTGGTGCCTCGTAATTGGGACACCTAACCTCATTCTCATATTCCTTTCTAAATAAAATGTAATTATTTGTGCATGCATCATATTTGACATAGGAAACCCCTAAATTTGATGATATTTTTGTGCCTCTCTATATAAGGAGGGAAGTGTGTTATTTTGAGGAAAAACTACTTTTGAGTGGGATGCAATAAACAATAAATAAAAGGAAAATGAAAAATAATTTAATCGAAATGGATCTTTCCCCTTACTTGTCTTCAGGCCTGGGAACAATGGGACTCTCCTTACAAGCATTGTGTGGTGAGGAGATTATGGAAACTAGTTTTACCTCACACCATGTGGCGAGTTTGGAAGGCTCGTAATGATGGCATTTTCAGAAATACTAGAAAGTTATGTAACAAAGTCTACAAAGAAATTATCATTGCTTTGTGCAAGACAATATTGCAAGATTTAAACCTCCTAAAAATAGACTTTGCCCTGAGGAAGAAGAATACATTCTGGCTGCTTGGAATATTGACATTGTCTTCAAAAAGAATAACAATGGTATGGATAGAACCACTGTCTAATGGATTAAGCCTCCCAATGCTTGGCATAAGTTGAATTTTGATGGGGCCTCAAAAGGCAATCCGGGAGATTCTAGAGGTGGAGGAGTCATCAGAGATCAAAGAGGTTGTTTTGTTCTTTGCTTTTCTGGGAAAATGGGTAGGCAAACTAATCATTACTCTGAAGCTCTTGCTGCTCTATGGGGAATAAGGCTAGCCAGGGATTGTAATATTCTGAATATTATAATTGAGGGTGATTCTCTGAACATTATCAATCTCTTAAACAAAAAGCAACCCCCAGCTGGTCAATTAGAGATTTTATTGTTGAAGCTACTGATATATGCAAGAGTTTTGAAAATGTTAAAATCACTCACACCTATCGGGAAGGCAATAGGGTCGTAGATGGTTTGGCAAACTTTGGAGTTAACAATACTTTTCAAACTTGGCTAAGGGGGGACATTCTTCCCATTCAAGTTAATAAAGACATCATCAATGATTTACATGGCTTGGAAAATCATCACTAATGGTCTGTAATGTTGATGCTAAAGAGCGGATTCTTAAGTACAGAATGATGACATCATATAAGATTTGTGTGATTTATGTGATTTGTGTGAACTGGAAAGCCATCATTACTTGTCATAGGGAGAATGCTAAGGAGCGGGTCACTAATTACAAAGTATGGTCTAATAATTACATCTTTTATCACGGATGGGAGAGATTCAAAAACAAAGCTAAGTCTGATACGCATAGTGCTAAAACTTTTACCGTTGCGGGCAGAGTCACTGGAAAAATGGGGGGTCCACCTTGCAAGACAGAGCCCACCCATAATCCAACGTGGAAAGAGGATGCAGGGCTCTGGAACTATCTTCAAATTGGGGGTCTTGTGAATTTTATTGAAAGAATTCAAGGTTTTGATCAGGATATTTCTATTAAATTTGCTCAGGGGTGGAAGAATCGGGTTGTTAAATACAACAACATTGAGGTTGAGATCACGGAGGAGCTCATCACCCAGATCACGGGGCTCAGTCTTGATGGCACCAAATTCTTTAACAAGAGGGTGGACAAGAGAGGTGGAGGCAAAGAAATTCCTAGACGAAGGGGAAAATATTGAATTTTGTGACAACCGGCATCAAGTTGACTTCGATTCCTGAGCCTTTTGCTGAGCTCGCCAGGATGGTTGTTAGGTATGTAACTCTTGAGGGGAGATTTGTTACTATTCCTCAAAAACATTTGATATTTCTTAACCACTTTCGTAGAAACATAATCATCAGCTTCCCTCATTACTTGTTAAACTCACTGGAGAAATCCGTTCGGGAAGTGCAGAGTCATTCTAGGGTAGTTCCTCTGCATCAAGGGCTAATTCTTCTTATCCATCACCACTGCTCAAACTATCCCCACATGAATCTTGCTCCACCCTCTCCCTCCATTCCCCCCTACTCGCACTTCCTCCATTCCCCCCCTGCTTGAAAGGAATATTGAAACTGCTTCGTCTAGCAAGAAAAGGAAGGGCATGAAAACTAAGGTCCCTGCTTCTCAGAGGGTTCTTAGAAGCCACAAAGACCTCGAGCTTTCGAGAACCTCCTGCACATCAGCCAACCGGTGGAGGAGCCTAAGGAGGAGGATTTGATGGTCAGAGTGGGCAGGATGGAAAAGGAAATTCAAGAGCTTAAAAGTGTTATCAAAAATATGGAAAAAGCTAAGGGAAAAGGAAAACTTCAAAATGATGATGAGGAGGGTGTTATTGCTGAAGTGTTCAAGAAGCTACAATCTTTGGATGGCAGAATGGGAAATGTAAAAATCCATAATGACTGCATCCTATCTGCACTTAAAAGTATTTACAATTTCATCAAACAACATGTTCATAGTGTATGCAGCCTCAGCGGGATTACTGAAGACATTTGGGGCCCCAAAGAGAAAAGAGATATGGCAATTGCTCAGGCGGATCTGAAAGACCCTTCTCAGGCCACAACCATTGCATTCTTTGTCTCGCTGCAAACGATCAAAACCAAGATTGATAGGGCTATCAAGTAAAGTGGAGCTGCCGTTGTTTACTAGCTGCGAAGTTGTTGATGGTGCGAGATCTCGGGAGCTGATTTTTGGTGGAGATATTCTATGATAGATATCTCTTGTTTGTTTTTTGATCTCTTCTACTATTTTTTGGATCATTGTACGTCTAGATTTTTTCTATTAATATGTTGTTTTATCTAGCTGTTGAGCCCTCTGAGGTTGGTTATTTTTCTCTTCTCTGGGTTATTTCTCCCGCTTCTAATATCTGGATTTTGAGCCCTTTTGTATATAGGGTATAGTCCCTTCAAAACTATTTGCCCTTTATAAAAAAATGTAAAACATATGAAATATATATTAAATGTAAAATATAGTTATGAAATTGTTATCTAACCTCAATAAAGCATTCAAATTTATGTTTGACCAACCAAACCTTGCTTTCAAGTCCATCAATGCCAATATAGCACTCAACAATGATGTTCTAACTCTCCTGATGTAAACAAAGGAGTTTGAGAAAATTTCAAAATCATCCTCTCTTGTTCTTGATCTTGCTCTTCATCAATCATCATCTTGTTGTTCTTCATAATCCTCATGATAATGATAGGTATGATTATGATCAAATAATGGTGAACCATGTTTTGAAGTCCAATGTCCTCTTCCATTGGAAAATCTTCAAAATATGTCCTAGGAAAATGATGCGGGAGCATTACGAGAGGATTGAAGTGTGCATGTTTACAAAACTTATCAAATCAAAGGAGGAGTGATAGAAAAACATGGTGATTGTGTGGAAGTGTGCAAAGGTTTTGTGCAATGATATGCATTGTGAAGGTCATAATGCATAGTTTTGTGCAATGTGTTTTGTAAAGTTAAGGACACGAGATGATTAGTAAAGGAACGAGTAATGTATGCAAGTATTGCACATTAGAGGAAAAAAGGAGTGCACAGGTATTTTCTTGCAAGGATTAGTGTGTGACGTAAAAATAAGAAAGGATTACGTGGATGTTCACAAACGTTAGAATACAAAGTGAGAGAACTACAAAAGAAATATGTGGATAATGACATGAAATGCATGTGGAAAACCAAGGGAACAAGCTGCCAATAAAACATGTGACACGAAATTTCAAGAAGATTGTATCAACTACCAAATATAGGTGGTTTGGTGCCTATAGACACAAAATCTATGCACTTGGGTACATTTATAGGTCCTAAAGAACACTAATGTATACATGATTCCTAAGTAAAAAAACTAGTGGTTGACAAATTTTGTGGGTCTTTTGCTTTATCTCTTGCACTTTTATTGACCTTGCATATCTTACATTCTTTGGAACTTTATGGATTTATATTTTATAGCCTCAAACACTAGCACTTAGTTAGGACATAAGCACGCAGGTGCTCCTATCCATCCCGGGTACTCTTGACCTTCTTCTTACTCTTTTGGGTCTCTTTTACTTTTTTATTATCTTTTAAAACTTTGGGTCAGCCTTTCAGTTGTCAATTACAAAATTTAAACAAGGAAATTACACACACACACACACACACACACACACACACACACACACACACACACACACACACACACACACACACACTTAAGTATTTCTCTTAAATAAGGGGTCCAAACACATAAGCATTATCTAGCATCACCTAAGTTTGCATTCAAAGGGACAAGAGCATTATAAAACATACATCTAGCACACCCATACAAGGGACAAGGGATGCATTAATCTACATACACAACATAGGAGGGGAGTTAATTATATTCTATCACACACATTCTCGCATACTTGGTACATTCTATATCTATTCCATTGTCATCATGCAACCGACACAAGGGCATCCTAGGGCATCATTACATACACAAGCACGAGAACTACATGGAGTATAAAATGTAGTGCAACACTTCAGTACTAAGTTCATTCTTTGAGTGACCAAAGTCGAGCTCGGTCCAACTCTACATTTTACATATTTTGTATTATATTTGATGTGGTTTATGGAAATGTGCAGGTAGTTATCTATTTTACGGGTTATATGTACATTGATAATCTAACATGATTGAACTGAGCAAAAAATAGAAATCAGCAATGAATTTCCTCCAAACCAAAAAGGATCGAACATGAACATCTAAGCAAATCACTAGCACCCATTCCAGTCATTAATGCCTAGGCTCTCCGTACTCTATGGGAACTTCTTTTCGACACATTTTTGGGTTCCAAAACCCTCATTGAGCCTTGACGACATTATTCCCACCATATCCAATAGCTTACCCATCCATATCGTCCCGGAGTTGCATGGAAACCATCTAAGTCATCTTCCTCTTTCACTTGCTTAGGGTTTCATATATTTGAATGCTTGTTGTTTGTCCATTATTATATATTATCATCTATATATCATTATTTGTAAAGTTACTATGAATTTAAGGTTTAATTCAATTTATATTAAATCATTCGGTGAACCTAAACTTCGATTGAACACTTGGATCCCGATTTTACATGCTCTACCAATTTTTTTCTTCTCCAAACCCAAACCCTAGTTCTAACATGGCTCCTAAAGTTCCTCAACTCTCCTTGTATCAATTACTTCAAAAGCACCTAGTTTGCAAAGATGCTCTCACAAAATATGTACACACAATGTACACGCTTCGCGATATGATGCCTTCACAAGCAAAATCCATTTTTAATCGTATCTCGGACTGCCTATTGTTCGATAACACATCTTATCAAGCTATCTTAGAGTCAATTCAAGCTTTACACCATGATTTTCAAGATAAATTTCAAGCTATGGATACCACAATTACATCCCTCAAAGCTGAAATACAACATCTCAAGGATGTTTCTCATGCCCATGCTAGTTCTTCTTCTACATTTCATCCTGATCCCATGTCTACTACATGTGCTCATACAAGTGAGGTCAAGATCTTACTACCAAAATCACCTCTCCAATTCAATTGGAATTTTGGACAACGTGATGTATTATTTTTGTTACTTGATAATCACTTAATTACTTTATTGCCTAATCATTACCACCCTCCTCATCAAGTTATTCGATACAAAAATTAGGCCACATTGTAATTACCATGGGATTAATGGAAATTTTGATGATAATTGCTATGTTGTAGAAAAAAATTGACATCTGGAGCATAAGGGTTTCATTTCATTTGCTACACATCATTCTTCTCCATGCTCATCTCTAGTTACCAAATCCCAATGGGTTCCTAATTCTGATCCATCTATGTCTAGTGAGAATCATGCCATACTAATTTTCCTTCTCTGGTAATTCAAGAGCCACCTATTTAACCAAGTATCATACCACCTTTAGAAGTACCTACCCCATTACCTCCTCCTATTGTGTCATTTGCAGTGTTACCAATCACAAATATGCAACCACCATCAAAAGAAGCAAAACCAATTCACTCGACACAAGTTGTGATCCATCACCTACTTTCATTACCTTCGTTAGACCAAAAATATGATGTTGGTCATACTCTTGCTTCTATGTACCAATGTGTTGAACATATATTTTATTATGAAAAATTTCAAACTCGCCACCATGGCATGGTCTTTCTCACATTTTTCAGGAAGAGGGGTGGAAAAGACATTAATCAAATTTATTAAATGTTATTTAATAAACAATAATGAATGCATATAAATAAATAATGAATGCACATAACAATAAATAACATAATAACACAGTGACACATAATTTAACATGGAAAACCCCTAAATGGGTAAAAACCACAGAGAATAAATCCACTAATTGAGAAACTTTTACACCACCAGTCCAATAACTCCTCCTCACTTCTATTCCTTGTTTTTACCAGGATCACCCGATTTACGTGATATATACCGAATATGACCTATGGTCATATTTAAATAACCTGAAGGGTTATGACCTTCTTAAGTGATGGGGCACACCCCAATTTAATTAGTTAGTTAATTAAATTAACCAACCACCTAATATAAAGTTTATATTTAAATAATAAGAATATAGATTATTCTATATTATTTAAATATAAACTAAATATTATGATACACTTAATATTATAGTTCTAACACTCCCCCTTAATATTAAGTGGGGATCCATATGCCAACATTACTTATTTGTATAATAGGATTTACAAATCCATAAACCCTAAAGGTTTAGGCTAGCATATGTATTTGTGAGACTAAATCTCACCATTTCTCATGGAAATATTCTTATACCACATCTCTAGGATTATTTTATAACACAAGGACATCCTTTACAAATAGATGCAAAATATACTACATATTACTTAAACTATATTAGTTTACTTATGAACTCTATCAGTTTACTTAGATCATACAATGTTTTTTAATAATGCTTTAAAACCAGAATAAAAGTATAGAGAAGGATTCAAAAATCATTTGGTCGTTTAGAGGTGGAATTTCAATGCACAATCCCCCTCAATGGCAACTATGAAAGGTCAAGCATTGCACGGAACTTGTAGAACTTCACAACACACAATGGCTTCGTAAAAAAGTCTACAACTTGATCTTCAATCAAGTAGTACTTAAGATCTATATCACCACAGAGAACCTTCTCTCGGATAAAGTGCATATGTATCTCGATATGCTTTGTCCTTTGATGATGAACTATATTTTTAGTGAGAGCATTGTAAATTTTTCTATCACACAGAAGAGGAGTACTTCCTTTAGCTTCCATGTGCATCTCTTCCAACAACCTCTTCAAAGAACATGTCTCCTTTTGCTTCTTCCATTGCACTTATATATTCTACCTTAGTAGAAGAAATAGAAAATATTGGCTTCTTTTTTACTACTCCAAGTAATGACACCTATACCAAGCTTGAACACATATCCCGTTGTAGATTTGTTCTATCACATCACAAACATTGTCAAAATTACAATATCTATATAAATATGCATTGTTAGATGAAATATAATGTAAACCAAAATTAATTGTTCCATTAATATAACACAAAATTCTTTTTGCTAACTTCCAGTGATCCTAGTAAGGCTCTTGCATAAACCTTGAAGCAATCCCCACTGCATAAACAATGTCAGGTCTAGTAATAGTTAGATAAATTAAACTACCTAAAAGTTGCATGTACAAAATATGATTAATTTTTTCACATGCGGGTTTAGGATCAAGTTTACATCCTAATTCTATAGGAATAATAATTGCTTTACAATCAATAATATTAAACCATTTAATCAAATTAGTTGTAAATTGTGATTGAGATACTACACTAGAATATTTATCTGAAATATAGCCATGCCCAAAAAATGATGCAATAATCCTAAGTTTTTCATCTCAAAATATTGCATTAATTTTTTGTTGTCGCCCTCAAAATCACCCCCTCATTTTTAATTCAAATTCAAAAATTTTGAGCTCACACTCTCCAAAAGTGTTCAAGTAAAGTTGGAAGTCCGAAAATATAGAGAAATTCATGCTTTGAAGTTGTTTAAACTCTCCAGTCTGCACGTTTGATAAATTTTTTGTTTTCCTATCCGGGACGTGTGAAAATTTTATTGTTGTCCTCATTTGAATGAAATTATCAATATTTCTATGGCCATGAATCATCAAACCTTGTATTGTTTTCAATTCCTTGGTTCACGAAAGAAATTTGAAAAAGGGCACGAAATGGTGGAGTTTTTTCTTCTCTTCTTTGCATTTTTCCATGATCGTGAATGATGGGCGTTTTCTTCCTCGTCAAATTTTGGCCCCATTATCCATGGGTATGTGGACATATCTAATTGGATGCGGTAGGACGGGTCCTTTTTACATTTTGAGGCATTGTGGTGATGATGAAAAAGTCAAATACTAAACTGCATTGAAATTCAAAGAGGGGAAGCGGGTCGGCGGGGATATTTGAGGTTTTGAGTGCTTTTGTAAAAGGGATAAAATTCATAAAGTGACCAAGAGTAGCCCGATCACACAATGAGAAAAAAATTAGATGTTGAATCCGCATCGAAGGTTAAAGCGGGAAGCGGGTCGGCAGAAGCCTCCATGTGTCAACACTGGCGCAACTTCAAAGGAAAAATCCAAAGGCAGGAGTGCTATCTCTCCATGTTGCTAGGGTCGAGATATATGGCCCCGCCAAACAAAAGGGAGAAAGTCAAATCTTGAGCCCGCATTGAAAGTCAAAGTGGGGAAGTGGGTCGGTGGGGAGATTTGAGATTTTGAGCCCTTTTGTAAAAAGGGCTAAAAGTCATAAAGCGAGCCATGATTCCTTTGTCAATCAAGTGAGGCCATGTGTCAAGACCATATCAAAAGTGGGTGAGCGGACCAAAAATGTAAAAAATGCCAAATCTCTATAAAGTCACAAAATGCAAAAGGCATCCTCCACTTGCCGTTCAGTAAATTTCTCCCATGTGGATGACTCTGGTTTAAAGCTTCAAAGATAAGATGAACGGTTCAAATTCAAAGTTACAAAATGGGTGTAATGGATGTATTATGAAGAGTCTGGTTTTTCTCACCATTGGCATTTCTTCGCGAATCAAGAATCTAAATGGATGCAAATGATTAAAAAAATTGTAAACCATTTCTTGCTAACAAGAAGAAGTTGTAACTATTTCTTGCAAGATATTTAATGACTTCTTCACGCCATTGTAGAGGGTTGGCAATTGATCTTGTAAACTCACGAGTGCATTGTACTTAGAGAAAACAAAAGAGATATCCATTTTCTTCTAATTCCCTCCATTCTCAAATTTCTTCCATTCCCACATTATGTACAACTTCTATTTAAGCATCAATACAAGAAGAAGGATTTTGTAGCCTTTTTGATGAGGAGATTTTAGAAACTTTGAGTTCACAATCTTATCTCGTCTTGTTGCCATTTACAGGGTTGTTTCTTCTCATAAATGCATGTGTTAAAGTTTCTAACTAATGTGTGCAGGAATATGATTTTCTACCTACAACATTAGTTCTCCTACCTCTTTTCTCACTCCCTTTCCCACCTTCATAGAAAATTTTCCCCCTTGCAGATAACTGCAAGCATTTTCTGCAAGGTCAGTGGAGTACCCCTGTTAGATCCCCAGTGAAAGGCTACCACAGAAATCCACACTTTCTCGCGCATGCATACATGGCATTGCATCGGTTAAGTAGAGGGACTTAGATTCCCAGAGCATTGGCAAGGAATTCACAAATTTTTCCACCTGAAAAATTCCCTTGCCAACAGTTTTGGTGCCCACTGTGGGGTAGATTTAGCAGACATCTGCACCTGAATGTGACCGCAAGGTTAGAAAATTCAAAATTCAAAAAGATAATTTTTTTGGAATTTGAATGGCTATATGAGCCACATGGATTCAAATCATGGCTATTCGGGAAACCCTCTTGTTAAAAGACCCAAATTTCTCTTCCATATCCAAGAAGACGTTGCTTCATATTTGAGGGAAGCTATCTAGCATAATAGAAAAAGTTTCAATCACTACTTCATTGCCACGAGAATTTTGGACCTTGAAGAAGAATGCATTGTTGAATTGGAGAGGTAAAGACAAATTCCAACACCGCAAAGAAGAGCATAGATTTTCAAGTTGGCGGATAGAAGATTCACTCGAAACAAAGACAAGGAGGACAAACTGATCCCATTTTTGAGGAACTTCAAAGGAGACAAGAGCTACTTGGAATCCAGAGGCTTCCTTTTCAAGCAACCGGTCACATTGGGAACCTGAGTGTTACCAATCCTTTGGACGGTGAATTTTCATACATCAACGAGAACCTTGTAGACTTCACTAACATGAAGACTAAAGAAGAAGATAGAGAAAGAGAGGTGATAGCCGATGAAGAAATAAGAGCTCAACTCGAATAAATCAAGATACTTCAAGCCGAGGCAGACGAAAGAGCAGCAACAGAAGCCACAACCTTAGCAAGGTTGGAAGCTAGAAATAGAAATAGAATGGGGGATCGTGATCGTGAGCGTGAACGTGATCATGAGGCCTATAGGCCTAATGTACCATGGGGAGAAAACACATCGATCTAGTGGATCTTACTCAACCACTTCATGAGTTACCGAGAGGCTTGAGAAAAAACTTCCCAAAATTCAAGGGGGGGTGGTTCTCAACTCCATGAAGAGCATGTATCAACATTTATCATTGCTTGCAATGTGTTGGGTGTTGAGGATGAAGATGTGTCAGTCCCACTCTTTGTGGAGTCACTTCAAGAGAAATCTATTGAATGGTTCTACATGCTACCACCGAGGTCCGTCACCTGTTGGGAGGATATAAGAAGTGCATTCGAACACATGTTCAAGAGCATAGAAGATTGTCAGGATCTTTTGGTCCAATTGGTACAAATGAAGAAAGAAACCTCTGAGTCAATGAGGGACTTTGTAGCAAGATATAATAGAGTGATAAGAAGAATCCCTGAAGATGTGGTGCCTCCTGAAAATAATTTGAAGAGATTCTTCATCAGCACCTTGCCATCAGAAGTAGGTTTCTTCCTTAGAAGAACCCAACCAAGAACATTAAGGGAAGCTCAAGACCATGCAATAGAAACCGATGATGATCTAATATTTTCCGGTAAGGTGAAAGGCCCCAATGGAAATAAAAGGGTCAAAATTCAAACTCTATCACCATAGATCCGATGTTCCAAAAAATGGAAAATGACTTGGTTTCCTTTAAGAAGCATATATCTCAGATCACAATGCGGAATGCTTCAAGGAAACCAAACCCTCCAGATACACCAAGGATTTCTCCACCTCCTTTTCAGCTTGCTCTTTAAGCACCACCAGTCAATGCCATCTATGACACAAAAGAGCTGGAGGAGGAAGCAGAAATCAATGAAATCAAGAAGAAAATATGGAAGACTATGAAAACTATTTCTGCCAAAATATGGCCATTTCAAGTTTCTCATGTGATGTTTTCACTCGTGCACAATCCGGGGAAAGGTGCTTCATCCTCAATGGATGCGGTAAAGGATAAAGAAGATTCTCCTCCAAAGGTCACACAAAATAAAATCATCAGTAGAGGATCACCATTACCACCTTCTATGGAGTCATCCAAAGAAAAACCAGACTCACTGGTTATCAGGGATCATGCTACTATGCCAAGTAAGTCATCTAATTCTTCTCCCAACTCAAAAGTTTCTAAGAACAATTCTCCTTTAAATGTTGTTCCTGCAAAAACATCTAAGGTTCAATCAAAAGCTATACCCTCACCCCCTTCCAAGCCAATTGCTACACCCGAAAAGGAGAATTCAACACCCAAAGTAGCAAAGCCTCTACCATGTAAATCTTCCTCCATTTCTGGAACCTCTTCCTCACTCACCATAACCCCATTTGACTTTGTGGAACATGCAAGCAAAACCAAAGTCTAGCTCTTAGAAATAGAATACCTATAAACACACCCTACCCAGTTTGACAAGTTCATTAATACAGTTCGTGGTGGTAACCCTGTATCCTCGAGTCATAATTATAAAGGATTAATTCCCACACCATCCACACCACCTTCCCAAAATATTCTATCCCTCAGTGCCTCCAAAACTAATAGGGTTAAACCTTTCTACCTGTCACTCCTCATTAAAGGCTTCCAACTAAATAGTTATATCATAGATTCTAGAGCCTCAGACAATGTGATGCCAGCCAAAGTTTCAAATGCTCTAGGCCTCACCTTGACCTAGGTAAATGGCACCTGCTACTCAATGGAATCCAAACAAGTACCATTGGTAGGAAGAATCAAAGATGCACAGGTAGCACTAGCTGATTTTCCATACAAGAAGGTGTTCCTAACCGCACGTCTTGGTATGAGACATCCCAACATCCTTTGGTATGCTATTGAGTAGGAGTTTCGAAGAGACCTAGGTGGAGAGATAAAAATGGATTGGTCATCTGCAACTACCCCGTAAAAGGCAAGATGAAGAAGTTGTTACCAATAAGAAAGATGAAGTTCACAGTACGAAATTCTAATGATCCGAAAGAAAACATTCTCTTTCAAGATTGTGGGCTAGGAAACTACTTCCTCACATCAAAAAAGAGGATAACTTTCCACTTCTCATGGAGGAAGAGGAAGATAAAATTTGGACAATGGAATTTGATGGTAGTCATTCCAGTGTGGGCTCGGGAGCTGGTGTAGTATTGTACTCTCCTTCCAATGAGTTGTACCCATTTGCCTACAAGCTGCAATTTGATAATACAAATAACACTACAGAGTATGAAGCACTACTCTTAGGCATGAGTGTAGTAGAGGACATGGGAATCAAGAAACTAAGATGCCGAGGTGATGCAGAGGTTGTAGTAAAGCAGGTCCACCAACAATATCAGGTGAAGAATCCAAGACTCGACATTACAAAAATAGAGTGTGGGACTGCATTGAATCTTTTGATGCATTTTCCATTGAAGCTATTCCAAGGGAACATAATGAAAAGGATAATTCTCTTGCAGTGTCAGCTTCCCTAGTGACACCTCATCCTTCTTTTGGTAAAGACAAAGTGACCATTGAAATGGTATTCAAGCCTAGTGTACCAGATAATGCAAATCATTGGCAAGTCTTCAATGATGATAGCCAAATTCTATCCTTTTAGAGAAAATGGATAATTTCAATAATCTCTTCTTCAAAGGAGGTGAAAATCCACACCGAGAAGCAGTCTCTAAAGAATGGAAAGAAGGAATTGAAGGGATTGATGATGGGGAGTAATCAAATTGAAAGGGAACAAAAGTCCCAAAGGTCTAGTCTCTTTAGAATACCTCTTTGACAAACAAGACATATTCATTCAAGAGAAAGAAAAGAAATCTTCTTGGTGCCCAACCGATTTTGATAAAGAAACCATTGGTATCCTGGAGGAACCAAGGATGATCAATATTAGAAAATGTTACTTGCCTAAAGAAAAAATAATGTTTGTTACATTACTCAAGAAATACTCAAATGTCTTGGTCTACTCTTATGATGAACTCAAATCCTTCCAGCCAAAGGAAATGCATCACTCAATTCCTTTAAAGCAGGGTGTTAAGCCCTTCAGGAAAAAACAAAGGTCGTACAACCCAAATATTATTGATACCATCACGGAGGAGGTAACAAAGATGCTTAATGCAAGGATCATATTTCCCATCCACCATTCAACGTGGGTGGCTAACATTGTACCAGTGCGGAAGAAGAATGGTGAAATAAGGATATGTGTAGATTTTGCAACCTTTGAACCGGGAATCACTAAAGGAAAATTATCCTCTTCCTATCATGGACCATATTCTACAAGTAAACTTTGGATCTGGAATGCTTTCATTACTTGATGGATTCTCGGGATATAATCAAATCAAAGTGGCGAGAGGAGGACCGCATCAAGACAACCTTTATAACACCTTGGGGCACTTTTTGCCTCCAGCGAGAATGCCTTTTGGCCTAATCATTACGGGAGCTACATTCTAAAGGGCAATGGATTTGGCCTTCAAAGAAGCTGAAGCATTACATTTTCATATATCTTGATGATCTCACAAGTATTTTCAAAGAAGAGGGGATATCATATCTATCATTTGAAACATGTACTTGCAAGGTGTAGGAAACATGACATATCACTAAATCCAAAAAAGTGCACTTTTGGAGTCACGAAGGCAAGTTATTGGGGCACATCATGAACAAAAATAGAGCTCACATTGATCCGAGAGGATTAGATCCATTCAAGAATTAGCCCTGCCCACAAGAAAGAAAGGATTTCATTCATTCTTCGGAAAGGTGAACTTTCTTCATCGTTTTGTGCCTGAGTTTGCTGAGTTGATGAAGCACATCACTTCCATGATGAAACCACAATAAAAATTCAAATGGAACAATTAAGGGAAGGAAACATTCGAAGAGATCAAGAAATCCATTACCAAGGCTCCGAATCTTGTATCTCCAAATTTTAACAAAGAATTCATCATGTATTGTTATGCATCAGAACATACACTCTCTATCGTTCTCGTTCAAAAAAATGATGAAGGTGTGGAAGCACCGATTGCCTTCACGATTTATCTATTAAAAAATCATGAGCTAAAATAAAACCAATTAGAGAAGCATGCCTACGCAGTGGTCAAGGCTATAAAAAACTTTAGGTTTTACATTCTCAATTCCCATACGGTGGTGATGGTCTCGGTAGTACAATCAAGTCCATCTTGACACAGTAGGATCCCAGAGCTAAAAGAGGAAATTGAATTGCAAAGACTCAAGAATATGACTTGGAGATTCGACCCTCAAATCTAGTAAGGGGAAATGGTTTGTGAAAGATGATTGTTGAAGATGAAACACTCAAAGTTCACTATGGAGAAAAAAATTGTGCGTGCTCAACTTGTTCGAGAAGACAACCCACGAGGTTCTCTTTGTCACCACTACGATGAGTGGTATGCTGATATTGCCTATTACCTGACTTATGGAGAATGCCCTCCCCATCTTGATTACAAGCAAAGGAGAAAACTCAAGCTGAAGGTAGCTAAATTTGTAATCTAGAATCATGCGCTTTACAAAAGAGGCCTAGATGGTTGTTTCCTCAGGTGCGTAGATAAAGAGCAACAAGAAAAGTTTCTTAAAGCATACCATGACCAAGCATGTGGTGGAAATTTTTCAGCAATGGTCACTGCACACAAGATCCTCCGAGGAAGGTATTATTGGCCCACCATCTTTGTAGACACTCAAGATTGGGTTTCTAAATGCAAATCATGCCAATCAGTTCGTTAGAAGACCACAACTCATTGCATTACCACTCAAGCATGTGGTTATTGAAGAACCATTTCAACAGTGGGGTTGGACTTCATTGGTGTTTTGAACCCTCACTCAAGTGCATGGCATGCCTATATACTCACAGCAACAAACTAATTCACCAAATGGGTGGAAGCCATTCCGGCCAAACAAGCCAACACTAAAATAGTATGCAACTTCATCAAGGAGAATATCATAGTCTGTTTCAGAGTGCCACATAAGATTGTAGCAGATAATGCTACCTATTTCTCTTCAAGAGATTTGACTGATTTTTACTATGGATATGGAATCTCCCTATCTCATTCTTCGGAATACTATCCACAAGGAAACAGACAAGCCAAATCAAGCAACAAGAACATTGTGACCATTGTCCATGCAAGCTTGTAAATGAGAATCAAAGGAATTGGCACAAAAGGTTGTACGACACATTGTGGGTGGATATGATCACTCCCAAGAAGGAAATAGGTATGTCACCATTCCAACTATTGTATGGAGTCAAAGCAGAAATTCCTCTCATGATCAAGATGCCAGCTCTC
This sequence comes from Taxus wallichiana var. yunnanensis, assembly GCA_018340775.1. NCBI lineage: Eukaryota > Viridiplantae > Streptophyta > Pinopsida > Cupressales > Taxaceae > Taxus > Taxus wallichiana. The sequence goes on along the minus strand of CM031238.1, from coordinate 237,397,548 downwards.
AAGCTGCTACAGGCAATAGAAGATGGTCAGTATAAGGATTCCATTGACAAGAGGATCCTCTTTCTTGAGAAGCTGGAAGAAAATAGACTCCAAGTGGTGGATTGCATTAAGGAGCACCAATTAAAAGTAAAGAATATTTTTGATAAGAAGGCCAAGGAAAGAGAATTCAAATTTGGAGACTTCATCTTGCTATGGGACAAGAGAAGAGAACCAAAAGGCAGCCATGGAAAGTTTGATTCATTATGGCTCGGCCCATTCTAGATTCATGAAGCTTGCGGCAAGAACGCTTTTCTTCTCTCATATTTGGATGGAACACCACTGGAATTGCCTCAGAGTGGGCAATACTTGAAATTGTATCATCAGTGAAAGTGGGTTGTTCCCCCACCTTGTACCATAGGTGTGTTTCCCTTTCCGTTGTGTGCTTTTGTTTCCCCTTCTGTTGCGTGTCATGTGTTTCCTTCCCATTGTGTGCTTGTGTGTTTCCTTCTTCTAATATTTCTTTCTCAAAGTTGTATATGAATCTATAAGGACCAATGGATAAGGCACTGGTCAACAAATTACAAGGTCAAGAGATTGAGATTCTAGATTCCCATGTCATGTCTTCACTATGCTCATTCCATGTCATATCCCCAAGCTAGAGCCAGTTGTTGTCGCCCTCAAAATCCCCCTCATTTTAAATTCAAATTCAAAAATTTTAAGCTCACGCCCTCCAGAAGTGTTCAAGTAAAGTTGGAAGTCCAAAAATATAGATAAATTCATGCTTTGAATTTGTTTAAACTCTCCAGTCTACACGTTTTGATAAATTTTCTATTTTCCTATCTAGACGTGTGAAAATTTTATTGTTGTCCTCATTTGAATGAAATTGTCAATCTTTCTATGGCCATGGATCGTCAAACCTTGTATTATTTTCAATTCCTTGGTTTTGAAAGAAATTTGAAAATCGGGCACGAAATGGTGGAGTTTTTCTTCTTCTCTGTATTTTTCCACAGTCATGAATGAGGGGTGTTTTCTTCCCTGTCAAATTTTTGCCCTATTATTCACGGGTGCATGGACATATCTAATTGGATGCGGCAGGACGGGTCCTTTTTGCATTTTGAGGCATTGTGGTGATGAGGAAAAAGTCAAATATTAAGCCCGCATTGAAAGTCAAAGCGAGGAAGTGGGTCGGCGGGGAGATTTGAGGTTTTGAGCCCTTTTGTAAAAAGGGCTAAAAGTCATAAAGTGACCCACAGCTCTAATCACGCTATGAGAAAAAAAGTCAGATGTTGAGTCCGCATCGAAGGTCAAAGTGGGGAAGTGGGTGAGAGGAAGCCTCCATGTGTCACCTAGCACAACTTCAAATGCAGGAGCGCTAGTTCTCCACGTGTCTAGGGTTAGATATACGGCCCCACCAAACAAAAGGGAGAAAGTCAAATGTTGAGCCCGCATTGAAATTCAAAGCGAGGAAGCGAGTTGGTGGGGATATTTGAGGTTTTGAGATCTTTTGTAAAAAGGGCTAAAAGTCATAAAGCGAGCTGCAATTCCTTCACCAATCAAGTGAGGCCACGTGTCAAGACCATATCAAAAGTGGGCGAGTGGACCAAAAATGTAAAAAATGCCAAATCTCTATAAAGTCACAAAATGCAAAAGGCATCCTCCATGCCCACTCAGTAAATTTCTCCCACGTGGATGAATCTAGTTTAAAGCTTCAAAGGCAAGATGAACGGTTCAAATTCAAAGTTACAAAATGAGTGTAATGGATGCATTATGAAGAGTTTGGTTTTTCTCACCATTGGCGTTTCTTCGCGAATTAAGAATCGAACGGGCGAATGATTTAAAAAATTCAGAAAAGCTGTTTCTTGCTAACAAGAAGAAGTTGTAGTTGTTTTTCTTGCAAGATATTTAATGGCTTCTTCGTGCCATTGTAGAGGGTTAGCAATTGATCTTGTAAACTCACAAGTGGATTGAACTTAGAGAAAGCAAAGGAGATAGCTATTTTCTTCTACTTCCCTCCATTCTCAAATTTCTTCCATTCCCACATTATGTACAACTTCTGTTTAAGCATCAATACAAGAAGAAGGATTTTATAGCCTTTTTGATGAGGAGATTTTAGAAACTTTGAGTTCGTAATCTTATCTCATCTTGTTGCCATTTGCAGGGTTGTTTATTCTCATAAATGCATGTGTTAAAGTTTCTAACTAATGTGTGCAGGAATATGATTTTCTACCTGCAACATTAGTTCTCCTACCTCTTTTCTCACTCCCTTTCCCACCTTCATAGTAAATTTCCCCCCTTGCAGATAAGCTGCAACGCGGGAATATGATTTTCTACTGCAACATTAGTTCTCCTACCTCTTTTCTCACTCCCTTTCCCACCTTCATAGTAAATTTCCCCCTTGCAGAGATAAGCTGCAAGAATTTTCTTGCAGGTCGATGGAGTGCCTGTTGGATCCCGGCCAAAAGGCCACCACGAGAAATCCACACTTTCTCACGCATACATACATGGAAGTAGCACCGATTAAGTAGAGGAGTTAGATTCCCAGAGCGTTGGCAAGGAATTCACAAATTTATCCACCCTAAAAATTCCCGCCAACATTTTTGTAATTACATTGTTAGAATTACTTGTGATAAGTAAACCATCAACATACAATACAATGAGAATGATATCATTTTCTTCAACTTTAACAAATAGATCATTATCGGATGAATTAGAAAAACCAACTTCATTGAAAAAACTGTTAATTTTAGAATACCAAACTCTACGAGCTTGTTTTAAACCATATAAAGATTTTTTCAATCTAAAAACATACATTTCTATACCTAGTTCTTCAAAGCCTTTTAATTTTATAACTAGAAGAGTTTTCAACTAAAGCTTTAAATTCTTTAAATTTTGACAAGACATCGATTTCTTTTTAATGAAATACGACCAAATCATACGAGTGAAATCATCAATGAAAGTGACAACATACTAGAGAACCATTAAGGGAAGGAACTTCTAGGGTTCCTCTAACATCACTATGGATAGTTCCAAAGGTTTAGAATAATTATCATCATGATGACTATGAAAGGGATTAGTAGATTGCTTACCACGTAAGCATCCTTCACAAGTTTCATGATTTTGGGAAATAGGTGGCAGACTAATTACTAGGTTTAGTTGAGACATGTCATACATGCTCCTAAAATTTACATGACCTAGTCTCTCATGCCACAATTGCATGTCACTTCTTTGAGTTTTAAACAAGAAGCAGAAGGAAAACCAGAAAACACATACAAACCATCTCTTTGAATGCCTTCAACTATAGTAACATTATGTTCATTTTTAATAAACCATTTATCTTTTAATAATGTTACACTATAGTTATTTTGAGTTAACTGAGAACAAGAAAGAAAATTCATTTTAAGTTTAGGAACTAACAAAACATTGTTAATAAAACCATTTGAAACTTTTTTTTTCCCTGACCTTGAACATCGAGAATGGAATGATCACCCAAGTAGATCGATCATTACATTCACTAAGTTCAGATAGGATATCAGATCTAAAGGTCATGTGCCTAGAGGCACCACTATCTAATATCCACTCATTTTATTTTGTAGTGACAAAGGCGGCATACAAAGCAATTACATTTGATTTTTGACTATTTTTCTTATTCTTGTTTTGGTTTTGGTCATATTTGTTACCCTTTTGAAATTTAAAATTTGTTTTGTTATTTTTAAATTTGCAATCCTCTTTCTTGTGTCCAAATTTACCACAATAATGACATTTTCCATCAAAGCTAACTCTTAGATTTCTAGGTTTCTTATCTTTGCTAGGAGGTTTAAAAGTTGGCTTTTGATTTTTGTTGAATCTAGAGGTTTTACCTTTTGATTTCTGAGTGAGAAGTGCTTGAGTGACATTCTCCTTAGAATAAAAATTGACATTACTTGTTCTTCCTGTATGAGAAGAGCACTAAGGGTTTGAAAATCTAGAATGTCTTGTTCTATTTGATTAGAATTCAAATTGAAATGAAATTTCTAAATTTCTCATGTGAATATATTCTTGAATAATAAAATAAAGTAATTTATCTTTAATCAAATTATTGCCACATCCATCTAACTGTGACTTAATATTTTTTATTTTTGCTAAATAATTTATCACTTTTTCATCTCCCTTCATGGGAGTTATCATAAGTTCTAAAATCAATTTAATAATTTTTGACAAACATGTACCTTCGTGCATCGATTCCAATTGAGCCCAAGCCTCACTCAAACTTTCTTGATTTCCTGATATGAAGCAAAAAATCATCTTGTACGCTTCACAAAATAATGGACATCACCTCTTGTACTTTCTGTTGATACACAACGACGTTATCAATAGTTTCTTGTCTTTTGGTAGGAGCTCTTTCAATTTTGTTCACAATTGCCCGTAATTTGTGAGCCATGAATTCTTCTTTCAATCAAATCTTCCAAATGTTGTAGTTGTTTCCATTCAACATCTGATATTTATCAATTAAAAATTGATTAGACCCCATTTTTGCGTAAAATAGAAATAATTAATAAACAAGGATTAAAATAAGAGTTTTAATAGAAGTCCCCCTGTCGTATTTTAATCCTCATAATCAAACATGATCAATTTACACCAAAAAGGAGGTCCTATTAATTGAATAATCTATACATGAATACGTTAGAATGATATCAAAAATAAATTGAAATGTAAGTGAATTTTTTTAGTTTTCTAATAAAATGACGACAAAAAAATTTGTCGTCATATCATATCATTTTAAATAAAATGATACTATTTTACTATTTTTCACACAATTTTTTATTTTTTTTTTTTTGAAAAAAAAATAAACAAATAATTCATACATTTTTCGAAAAGAAGATTTATTTACAAAAAAATGGAGCTCTTGCTCCTTTATTAGGTAGGATTTTCTATCAACTCGACGAGTTATCCACCGAGTTACCATATAATTTCCAAATTATAACTATGCAATTTAACCAACCAAGCCACATATATGCCAATCGAGCCACAATAATACCATGGCCGAGCCGCACGCAGTGAGTCATAGTGAACCGACATATGCATCCGTGGGCGAGGTGAGCCTCACAAGGAAACCAAATCGATTATTGAGTTGTGACCGTAAGGGCTTAAAGAAAATGGGGTGGTGTGATCGTAGTCACACCACCAATCCCGCACACACAGGATTATAAATCCTACAACCTTCCATCGCCTTCCCATGTGGGATAATCCTTAGTGCAAAGGAGAGAGGGGGGTCCATGAAAAGGAGGGTCGGTGGAGGGTCCTACAAGGGACACACGACACATCATCAGTGGAGGTTGCGCGCAGAGAAAGACAAAGGGTGCCACTTGGCATGTAGATAGGAAGGGGCCGCCCCTTAAAATTTTATTATATGTTATTTTTAATATAAAATTTTGATTTATATGCGGCATAACATGTAGGGTTTATGTTTATAGTTTTAGGTTTATATGTGTGTGTGTGTGTGTGTTATATTTTTATAAAATACAGAAGATTTTATAAAAAAAACTATACAAATATATAGTTTATATAAACTATAGGTGCAAAATAATTTATGGAGGCCCATCTAGGACATGGAATAGGGTTTAGAATTCATAGTGAATGTAAAATATTATACATTACCAGGGGACAAGAATTTTTACCCGACCAATAAAAATTTAAAAGACCTATTTTCTCGATTCTTGTCTCCCCTTGTAAACTCGAGTTTCACTTGAATTTTTACTTTCCCTTTTTATTTCTTTAATTTCTGTACACATTTATAAACTATATAAAATTTTCACAAAATTTAATAACCCTTACCTTAGTTTCCAGGGCTGGGTAATTCCTGAACTTGAATTTTTCACACGCGGTTGAAATCTCAAATGACTTTCCACCTATGCAACCAACATCCAATCCAACCATACGAGAGAGGGAAGGGGGGGTTAAATAGAATTCCAAATAACTTAACCACCTAACTTCCCAACTGTTACAACCTTAGGATATTAGGATTAAATTAATTTATTAATCTCGCTCTGGTACCATGTCAGGACGAGGGGTGGAAAAGACATTAATCAACTTTATTAAATGTTATTTAATAAACATTAATGAATGCATATAAATAAATAATGAATGCACTTAATAAAAGAAATAACATAATAACACAAAGTGACACTAAATTTAACATGGAAACCCCTAAATGGGTAAAAACCATGGAGAATAAATCCACTAATTGAGAAAATTTTAACACCACCAGTCCAGTAACTCCCTCCTCACTTCTATTCTCTATTTTTATCAGGATCACTCGATTCACGTGTTATATCATGTATATGACCTATGGTCATATTTAAATAACCTGAAGGGTTATGACCTTCTTAAGTGATGGGGCACACCCTGATATAATTAGTTAGTTAATTAAATTAACCAACCACCTAATATAAAGTTTATATTTAAATAATAAGAATATAGATTACTATATATTATTTAAATATAAACTAAATATTATGATACACTTAATATTATAGTTCTAACAACATTATCACATATATCTCCATCACTTCCACACTGGGGGCATCGAACTCCCCCTCATAGTCACACGTTATAATCAATAGTTTCCCATCCATACAACTCATATACATATATTTTTCTTTACAATTCATGTCCATATTTCTACTAAAGCACTTTCTCTTATATACATTATGACCACACCTTGCTACATCTATATATGATCCTATGCCACTCCCTACACACTTTTCTCCTCATGCTTACTTATGGATCCTGTTATTCATGATACACATACTATACACCATACATACTCTGGATATCCTTTCTCACAATGATCATATCTATTTTCCAATAGCTTCCGGTATACAAACCTAGGGGCATTATTCATCTCCCTCCTCACTTGCTTCTTATACCAATACTTCTTCCTATCTATACAACGCAATGTCACTACTACATACTCTACCAATCACTTACAATACCTTTGTTACACGATGATGCTCTCTTTTCTATGGTTCATGCTTGAATTTTGAGGGTGTAATCCTTCCTTTATGAACCTCAATTTTTTCATCTTGGCTACTCGTGCTCCATGCTTCTTGTCTATTTTTTTGAGCATCACCACATCTCCTACAAAATGTACTTTATCATCATTACCCAATGACACACTCTTGTTATACTGGTTCATACTTGGTATTGAGGAGAATTCCTAAATTAACCTCGTCTCATGCACATCATGCTGGGGGCAACGTGGTCTTTCTCATCTACACATTTTTCATATCGCAACACACAATCATTTTCATACAACATTTGCACATCTTGGTTACATTTACTCTTGCTAGCTTATACTATTTACATGTTACACTTTATTTTCCATGTTATTTGGATACTTAGTATGTCATTATCTTTTATATACACACATGCACATTCACATGCTATCTTGAGGTGAATGCATGATCTTTCTTGATTGTTACACGATGCATGATGCTCGACATTTCTCTTTACCAATCCCACAGAGGCTCCGGGGGAAAAATAGATAATTTCTCAATTTAACACAATTTCTAGTAGTTTACAGCATAGTTCTATAGTGTCGGACACTTGCCTTGATCGCCACATAATTCATTCATTCATTTATATTTAGTTACAAATAGTTACAATTGGTTACAAATCGGGACGTGCCATCTGCAGGTGGAACTTGAGGAAGTGTCATGGATGGAGAGAAAAACAAACCTATCTCCCCAAAACTCTTCTCTTAGTGTGAGATCGCCCAAAAACTCATTCTTGGCATGATATTGCCTAAAACTCGTCCCCCGGTGTGAGATCACCAAAAAAACTCTCTTAGAATGAGATTGCCCAAAAACCTCACCCTTTGACAACAAGACACTCAAATCTAGAAACATCTCCAAGAAAAAAAGCATAAATTTCTATCCTTTAATCTCTTATACATCAGGTGCACACTTTCCTTTTACTTGTACACACTTTTTACTCAGTCATACACATATTACTCTGATTTTTCAAATAAAGGACTTTGACTACTCTTTTGTTCTTGTTTTGTAGGTCCATCCTTACACGAACAAGAAGCAACTCACATTTGTGAGAAAAAGCTCCAACAACACACTATTATGCATAAGCTTCACCCTTAGGTTCTACCTCCCCTTCATATTTTCTATAGACACAAAATATATGCACTTGAGTACATTTCTAGGTCTTAGAGTATACTAATATATACATGATTCCTAAGCAAGAAAACTAGTAATTGACAATGTCTTTTGGGCATTTTGTTTTATCTCTTATACTTTTATTGACCTTACACACCCTATAACCCTGTCGGTATTTGATTGATTTATCTTTTATGGCTTGAACACTAGCACCCGAGGCACTCTATCACGTCTGGGTGCTTTTGACCCTTTCTCCCCTTTTCTCACTCTTTTAGGTCTCTTTTACTTCTTGGGCATATTTTACACTTTTGGGTCAGCCTTCCAGTTATCAATTACATAATTTAAATAAAGGAATCATATATATACATAATTATAGCTCTCAAATAAGGGACCAAACACTTGCATTATCTACTATCACCTAAACATCCATACAAAGGCACAAGAGCACTTCAAAAACATCCATCTAGCACATTCACTTAATGTACAATGGTTGCATCACTTCTAATTATACATAATAGGAGGTGAAGTCTATCCTATTCCATTACACACATTTTCATCATTGGTGCATTCTAGATCTAGCCTACTATCTTAGTGCAACTTGCACAAGGGAATCCTAGGGCATCATTACACACACTTTCACACATAACTACATGGATTCTGAAATGTAGTGCAATGCTCGGTACTAAGTTCACTCTTTGGGTGACTGCCAGGGTCAATTCGAATCCACATACTGCATCTTTATTTTTAGGATTTGATGTGGTTTGTGGGTGTGTGAAACTAGACATTTTTTCCAAGTTACTGGGTATAATCGGTGACATTGAAGTGAAACCAAAGTGACAAATAGGTATCAACAACAAAATCCATCATGTATAGAGGATATCGAACTTGAGTCTGTGAGGACATTGTTGCCCAAATCTAGTCATTAGCACATGGGCACTCTCGTCCTCTATATGCACACTCTTGTTCAGCCAACAATCCTCGACGACACTACTTCCGATCTATTTTAGCTATTCACCTGCCTAGATCATCTCCAGATTATACTAAAATCAGCTAAGTCACCCTCTCTCTTTATTTCTTATGGTTTCATATCATCACATGCTTGTTTCTTATCCATTTTAATGTATTTATCACTTGTATATCATTCATTACAGTAGTTACTCGAAATTAAGATTTAATTCAATTTATATTAAATCATTTGGTGAACCCCACTCATGATCAAACATTTGGATCCTTATTTTTCCTATTCTATCTAATCTTATTTCATGGCTCCTAAAGTCTCATTGCATCAATTACTTCAAATGCACCCACCTTAAAATATTTTCTCCAAAATCTCTAAACACTATGTATCTCCCTCATAATACGCCACTGCACAATTGCCATTTTCAATCGTCTCTCTAACGATCCTATCAACCCTAATAACACAACCAATCAATCCATTTGCAATTTGATTCAAGATTTATATTATTTATTTCAATATAAAATTCAAGCTATGGAAACCATAATTACATATCTCACCTCTGAAATCCAACATCTCAAGAATAATTCTCAAGCCCATAGTTGTTCTTCTTCTTCACCTCATTCTAATCGCATGTCTACCACATGTACTCATATAAGTGAACCCCAAGTTTTACCACTACTGGAACCTTTTAAGTTTGATCTAAATTCTAAGAAACATTATATTCTTCCTAATCCCCTCAATCACAAGTTTCTCAACTTTCCAACTACTCTTTGTTACCCTCCTTATCAGATTTCCAAATACATAGGTATCCCATATTATAATTAACACAGACTTAATGGACATCAATTTTTTATTTCATTTGCTACATAACAATCTGCTACATTCTCATATCCAATTACTAAATCCCATTGGGCTCCCAAATTTTATCCCTCTATGTCTAGTGAGAATCACACCATAGTTACTAATGTTCCTCCTCCGATCATTCAAGAGCCACATATCTAACCCAATGTCATACCACATTTAAAAATATGTACCCCATCACCTCCTCCTATCAAGTCCTCTACAACATTACCAATTCCAACTAAATAACCACCTTTAAAAATACGTGTCCCATCACCTCCTCCTATCATGTCCTCTATAGCATTACCAATTCCCAATAGGCAACCATCATCCAAGGAAGCACAACCAATTCCCTTTCCATAATATTATATCCACCCAATTATTAAAATTATATTTACACTTCCTCCTTGAGATCCAACTAAGCCATCTAATATGTCTGAAAATTTAATGTTCCTCTCTCATTTTAGAAATGTTCATACCCTTACCCCTACTTGACATTGTGATGACTCTATATCTTCTCATGACACATCTCAAACTCTCCCACAATAGCATGGTCTCGCTTAGCGTTGTCACATATATCTCCATCATTCGAACACTTGGGGAGCATTACACTTTCTCCCCCTCCTCCACCACTAGCGGTTGTCTCTAGTATCTAATATTACATTTCACTCTCTCTGCACTTCATGTTAGCACTCATACACCTTTGGTATACATATTGTACCATCATTTTCCGATGACACACTCTTTTTATATGGTTCATTCTTGATTTGTTGAGGAGAATTTATAAATGAACATCATCTCACGCACATCTGTTGGGGGACAATGTGGACCCTCCTTATCTTCACATCTTACACATCGTAGCACACCATTACACTTACACTACATGTACATATCTTGGTTACATTTACTCTTATTACCCTATATTACTTACAAGTTGCACTTTACTTACTATGCTTTCAGATTCATAGTATGTCATTATCTTTTCTATATACAAATGCATGTTCACTTTGTATCTTGAATTGAATGCAAGACCTATTATATTATCATACATAATGCATGATGCTTGACACCTATCTTTACCGGTCCCGTTGAGGCTCTTGGGGGCATGTACCTTTACTACTTTCACACTCCACATATCACAAGTTTTATTGTCACTACACTGTCACTTTATTTCTCGCTATTATATACATGATTTGACATACTACTTATCATTATAACATACTAATGGGTTCTTCACGTGTAGCATTTGTCTTGTAGGACCAATACAACCATGGCTATCTCAGTAACTTATTTCTTTCTATTATTTGTTATTGTTTACATGCTATGTCCTATGTCTTTTGTGATCATTATATGCTTCTGGCCGTTTCGGTCCTAATTGTCTTGTGACATTGTGAGCAATGTCTCATGTATAAAACCTTCTTTTCGTGGTCCATCTTGTTTTACTAGTTTCTTGTTACATTGTATTCTCTTGCATACTAGCTATTTTTCTTCACTAACACTTGTTACTAGCCCATCTTGTTTGTATGTGCCTTGATTTCTACCATGCACATCCCCTACCCCATACATGTATCCACTTCATATATGCATATCAGCTTGATTCCTCTCTTTCGAGCTGAATTATACCACATTCATCACATGCATCCCAAACGAGGGGGCATCTATTGGGTGAACAAAACACCCCTACAACAGTTCAAAGCTACAAAGTACAACACAACATGGTATAGAAACAACACATGAACATAGTAATAAATTTCCTTAAAAACAAACTTGGGTCCAAACCACAAAGCAAACACTAGTGTCCAAACTCGGATAGTAGAAGTGGGCACTTATGTCCCACCACAGGTGCTTGTGTCTTAGAGGGAAAATAGTCATTTTCTCGGTTTAACACAATTCACAACAATTTTTAGATCAATTCTCCAGAGCAAGAACTTGCTTTCGATTCTGAGAATATAGTCTATCGGTTACATTTCAGTTACAATCAGAATAAATTAGAACAAATTAGGGGCGTGTCATCTACAGTGGTGCTTATTTGGCAGAGTCATGGAAGAAGATAAAAACTAGACATCTCTCTCCAACACTCTACTCTTGGCGTGAGATCGACCAAAAACTCGCCTTTGTGTGAGATCGTCTAAAAACCTTACCATCAGCATCCAAATCCAACAACTCCAAAAAAATCAGGACAATTCTCTATCTCTTACACTCTTATACATCGAGGCACACTTTCCTTTTGTATACTTTCACACTTTTACTTACTTATACACATGTTACTTTGATTTTTCATATATGTAACTTTGAATACTCTTTCACTCTTTATTTTTAGTTCTAACCTTGATACACAACAAGAAGCATCTCATATCAGTGACAACAACATGCCAATACACATACACTTCACCCCTATGGTCTACTTCCCTTTCCTAGTCTCCACACTTCACGCTTGTCCACTTGGCACACTATCGAAATACTCTTCTCTACAGGATCATAAGGTACACATAATCTTTCTACTTTATGTTATCGAGTATTCACTCAACAATATAAATTGGGGAAAATGTAGACATGAAATATATGCACTTGGGTACATTTCTAGGTCCTAGAGCATACTAATATATAAATGATTCCTAAGCAAGAAAACTAGTAATTGACGAGTGTCTTTTGGGCCTTTTACTTTTCTCTTATACTTTTATTGACCTTACACACCCTGTATCCCTATCGGTATTTGATTGATTTATATTTTATGGCCTTGGAAACTAGTGCCTAGTTAGGAAACTAACACACAACGCTCATGTCCCTCCCGAGCGCTTTTGACCCTTTCTCCCCTTTACCCGCTCTTTTGGGTCTCTTTTACTTCTTGAGCATATTTTACACTTTTGGGTCGACCTTCTAGTTGTCAATTACATAATTAAAAAAAGGGAATCATATATATACATAGTTATTGTAGACACCCTAATTTCACATATGTCCTAAATCAATTAATTCCCCTTCCTTATTTCCCACAAAAATACACTTCGAATTAATCAAATATAATTTGATTAATTATCCATTTCAAAATCCAAAAAATAACCCAATCCTCACCACATGTCATTATTCTCCATGTTTTTCTACTATTGAATTAAAAATTCAAATTTCAAATCCTCACCCACTCTTCGTGGTCCCTACTCACCTAAAATCCTCCACTTATGAATTAAAAATCCAAATTCAAATCCTCACCCATTCCTCATGGTCCCCACTCACCTAATCTTGCCCATATTTTCAAACCATGATTACTTAAATTACTCTAAGTTAATCACTCCCCCAAGTTATAAATACAACCTTACCCCTCCCCTCTAAACACACGGAGAATAAGCTTGAATGCCCTATCTAAGTTCTTGTATCCTTTGAGCAAAGAACATCCTTCTGCCTTGTCCTAATGCCCAAATAGCCTCATAATCATTTTTCCCATCTAGTCCAAGGTAAGAGGATCGTTGTTGTAGGAAGGCCTTGCTCCCTCTTGAAGAAAAGTACCTACATATCACACAATCAGGGTTCAATCCAAGTTTCCTAGCCCATTCTGAGGTTTGCTACGAAACAAAAAGGAGGAGGTATGATTATTGGTATTTTACTTCCTTGTTAGTAGTGTATTTTTCTTAGCTTATATTCTGGCATGCCTTGGTGATGAGCCCTTGCTTCTCACTAGTAGCATGGGGCAAGGCATAGGGAGTCATTTCAAAAATATAAAATCTTACAGTGCTTGCAAATTATAGAATCCCCAAAGAAGTAATTTAGATGCCTAAGTGAAGAGAGAACTATCCCTTCACCTCATATCTTACCAATCAATAGGCCACATAACTGTCTAAGCCTAGCACATGACTCATAACATGAAAGCCATTTTTAAAATTGGTTCAGTTCTGTAATGAAGAATGGAGTCTCAATCTACCAAAGGGAATGTTGTTAGCATTTGTCTCTATATTCATTATCTACCTCCTACGTCCTTATTGATTCTTGGTAATGAGCCCACACATCTTACTAGTTGTGTGGAGTCAAGAATGGAGTTGGACTTCTTTTCATCATATCATCACTACCATATCTTGCCAATGGAAAGAGAATTTGTGTTATTTCGAGTATAAGTTGCCACACGGAACACGGTAGATATAGATAATATCCTGGTTTATCACCTCTCAAAACTAAATCTACACTGTCAGTCTGTCATCACCAATCCGGCACTATGATAATTCTTCACCGGGAACTCCTCGTGCTATGATTATTTACTAATGCACAACCTTTAGTTTGGTGGATGTAATCTGGAAACAAAACAACAACCGAACACAAGAATACCATCGTTATGATAAGACGGAATGATGACAAATCTGAAATATCAATTATAATATTAACATGAAATTGTTACAATCTCACCCATGAGGTACTTCAACAAGACTATGGGAGAAACTTTACAATTACACCTCTCGATGGCTTCTTCAACACACCTTTAACTGATGGCTTCCTTTGCACACTTCCTACAATATTTCTCACTACTTCTTTCTATGCTAAACGAGGGTGGTGGCCTCTCTATTTATAGAACTTCCGGGCTTATCCATCTTATCTCTAAGATAGGATAAGAAATCCACTGACGAATCATATTCCATACCTTAACTCTTATCTGTACATGTAAGCTTATCTCTTAAGATAAGATAAACCTTATCATTTTACATGGGTTCCACATTTTTAGACTTTTTACAAATAAAATACACAAAATATTTATGACCTCACTCCTTGTCCTTATTACCAATATAATATTTCTAATTCCTAATCATGTAGACCCTACTTCTCTAATTACCCAAACTTTGACATTTTAACATTTAGGACCACTTACGACAAATATTTACTTTTTACAACATTCCTATTGTACTTTGACTGTTACCGTACTCCACATTATTGGCGACACCGTACTGACGGCGCCGTTATCTTCTATCAAACGCTACTACTAATTATACTTAACAACATCCTATTCCTAATACATACATTAATGAAATAGAAATTATGGAGGAAAATTTTAGTGTCGACATCTTCCCCTTCCTAACTTCTACTCCGTCCTCAAGAGTAGACTATTCTCAGTGCTTGGAAAATCTTCAACTTGTCGTGGTTGACCCATTTCGTAATGGGAGTGCCCTCCAATTCCTCCCCGGTCAGTGCGTACCATTTTCATGCACAATTCTTTATTTTGTAGGGCCCCATCCATTTTGGAAGAAATTTTCTCTGTCTTCTTTTTTTGTATACGGAATCATATCTACTAGAACCAAGTCATTCACATGAAATGGAGACCATAGGATCTTTTGATCAAAGTATTCCTTCGCTTCATTTTCTTCTTATGGCTTATATCCTTTGCTATTTCTCTCATTTCCTCTAGCAAATGAAGATGTACCAACCTTTCTTTTCTTGAATCACTTTCATCCATCCTTTCATTTTTCATAACTCTCACGGTGGGAATATCAAACTCAATAGGAAGAAGCTGGATCAATGCCATGGAAGGCCAACTGAAATGGGAGTATCTTGTTGCTGAATTTGATGTTGCCCTATATGCCCACAATGTTGCATGAATCCTTTTATCCCATTTATGTACTGCAAGGCGTCTTTTGCTAGAATTTGACACAACACAAAATTTGTTCGTTCCACTGTCCATTTGTGTTTGGCTTGTATGTTGTTGTCTTCCTGTGCTTAATAGAAAACTTATTGACTAGGGCTTCTACCACCTCATTAATGAAGTGGCTTCCTTGATCTGTTACAATTTCTAATGGGCAACCAAATTTGGTGACAATGCGTTCATACATGAACCTTGCCACTTCATCCATGAAAGTTGTTTTCAATGGCCTAGCTTGACCCACTTGGTTAAATAATGCATGGCAACTACAATATACTTATTTTGGCGTGATGTAGTTGGAAGTGGACCTACAATGTCTATTCCCCACTTTTTAAAGGGACCAAGGGGAAGAATAGAACATAATGGAGGTGATGAAGTCTTACGGTTACCATGTGTTTGACAAATATCACATGTCTTACAATAATTATAACAATCTTTAAAAAGAGTGGGCGGTGATAACTTTGCATCCAAGATCCTTCTTGCTATAAGTTGTCCAGAGAAGTGCCCTCCACATGTACCATTGTGGAATTCTTCTAGAGTTCCTTCCCTTGATCACGTCCAACAACATCACCAATCTTTATTTGTTGGAGACGATCATCAACTTCTTCTTCAGATAATTTTATGGGGTCATGAGTTGGTGTGACTGGAAGGATATCCATGACTGAAACATCAACCTCACTTTCTTCATCTTCAGTATCCACTTCACTGGTACTAGAGTAATCAGAGGATGTCCAATCATCAGTTTCATCACTTGAATCCACAGGTTCTGCCTTATGATATCGAGGGATCACGTTTATCTTCACCCTCTCTCTACCACGTCCAAGTGTCATAAAACCTTCATTCCAGTAATTTCTTGCATGAACTCTCCTTAGCCATGGTCTTCCCAAAGCAGCATTGGGTACACAACAGTACCATTTTTAATCACCGAAAGTCTACCACACATACCACACCCATAACAGATATTGCCACATTTGAAACTACACCTTCTGGTTTAGTTTTTCCTTTATTTAATGACCTTAACATAAGTGTTGAAGGGCGATCAATTTTTAAACCCAACATATTCATTACAGACTCGGTCATTACATTAACTGCAGCACCTCCATCAACTAAGACATCATGAATTGAAATACCATTACATAATACCTCAGCTTGTGGAGCATAGGGATCTGCCTCTGCCTCCAAAACAGGGACCTCAACCTCCTTCCTTCTTCGAGCATTGAGTCCACCTCGCAACTCCCGCCTCTTCTCAGAAGACATAGCCAAGAGTTGACCATATGTAATATTTGCAGGCCTTTTGGACAGATCTTCCAAGATGGAGTATGGTCCTTGCCCCTGTGAAATCAGAAAATCCTGCACACCCAACTTTCTTCTCCTATGTTTCTTACTAGTTTCTCCTTTCATCTTCTTAGGATCAGTTCCATCTTGATTATCTTTTTCTTTCTTTCTTTTTGTTACAAACACATCTACTTCATTATTTCTACTCTTATCTACTACATCAAGAGAATTCACAGGTGCTTTTCCTTTATCATTATCTCTTGTACGGATGTAGAAGCTCTATCTGGACAATTATACTTATAATGACCCTTTTTATAACAACCATAACAAACAACTTCAGAAATATTTCTTTTTGGACCTCTATCTCCTCCCTGAGAACTAAATTCCTTTCCTTGAAGAAGATTAATAGTTAACTGACCCATCTTTTTGAGCAGATCTTCATACTCAGTAGATGTACTAGGAGAAATATTTGTGCTCACCGGGAGTGGTTGTGGATTCTGGACCAAAGGTCTTTGGTGTAGGCTCTACTTTAACAACAATTTATTTGGGCTCCTCTTCCATGCTTTCTTCTTGCCTTCTTGCAATTTCCTTTGCTTATTTAATGGTAGGTAGGCGGTCATACTTCACTCGTTGTCGATCTCGACTTCATCCCAAGAATGAAGTGTTTACGAGAGGAGATTATCCACGCCATTCATCAACCCATCCACTAATCCTTCCTTCCGGATCTGGGCATCAAGCTTCCTCTTTAGCTCTAGAACATGAGCATGATAATCCCTTATCTTCTCCTTCTCTCCTTGGGATAGCTTTGTGATCTCGATCATGAGATCTGCATATTTTTGTTGTTCACCAAATTCTTCAAGAAAACTTTCAGTTAATAAATCCCATGAATTTTTCACATTATCACCTAGTGTTTCAAACCACCTAAGTGCGGAACCATCCAAAAAGGTAGGAAAAAATTCAGTCCATTGTTCCCTTCTTATAAGGCCATTACAAATACAAGATCGCTTAAACTCTTGAATGAAAGAAGAAACATCTTCATTAGATTGAGCTGAAAAAACAGGAATCTTTCCCATTTTCAAAAGTAACCACCGTGAAATACCAACCCACAAGTATAATCAACAAGACTTATGTGCACAAATAATTGGAATTACTATAGAAATGACCACGGTAAACTATGGTAAAACTTGACTTACTACGGTAAAAACTGATTTTACTGTGGTAAACATTATTCACGGTAAAAGTGAAGTTCTTTGCGGTAAATACTATTCACGGTAACAAGTGACTTTTTGTGATAAATACTATTCACACAACAAAAATGACTCTATCATGGTAACTACTATTCATGGTAAAAATGACTTTCCCATAGTAACTACTATGCAGTAAAAACAAGGTTACCCTCCAATTGATTTTTGACTAAGTGGGAATATCTCTCCAGAAAATCCACCAACGAGGAATGGTCCCGGCAACGGAACCAAAATGTCATCACCAATTCGGCACTATGATAATTCTTCACCGGGAACTCCTCGTCTTTATGATTATTTACTAATGCCATGACCTTTAGTTTGGTGGATGTAATCTGGAAACAAAACAATAACTGAACACAAGAATACCATCGACTATGATAAGACGGAATGATGACAAATCTGAAATATCAAATTAAATTATAATATTAACATGAAATTGTTACAATCTCACCCATGAGGTACTTCAACAAGACTATGGGAGAAACTTTACAATTACACCTCTCGATGGCTTCTTCAACACACCTTTAAGCGATGGCTTCCTTTGCACACTTCCTACAATATTTCTCACGACTTCTTTCTATGCTAAATGAAGGGGGCCTCTCTATTTATAGAACTTCCAGGCTTATCCATCTTATCTCTAAGATAGGATAAGAAATTCACTCTGACGAATCATATTCCATACCTTAACTCTTATCTGTACATGTAAGCTTATCTCTTAAGATAAGATAAACCTTATCATTTTACATGGGTTCCACATTTTTAGACTTTTTACAAATAAAATACACAAAATATTTATGACCTCACTCCTTGTCCTTATTACAATATAATATTTCTAATTCCTAATCATGTAGACCCTACTTCTCTAATTACCCAAACTTTGACATTTTAACATTACCGGACCACTTACGACAAATATTTACTTTTTACAACATTCCTATTGTACTTTGATTGTTACCGTACTCCACATTATTGGCGACACCGTACTTGTGGCGCCGTTATCTTCTATCAGACGCAGCTACTACTAATTATACTTAACAACATCCTATTCCTAATACATACATTAATGAAATAGAAATTATGGAGGAAAATTTTAGTGTCGACAGGTCCATAAATTACCAATCACAGTGTAAAAATCTACAAATAGTGTGAAAATCATCAAAAATCTAAAAATAGTGTAAAAATCTAAAAATCTAAAAACATTTGAAAATCGTCAAAAACCCAAAAACATTAGAAACACACGTCAAAAAAATCTAAAAACATTATAAACACACATCAAAAATCTAAAAACATTAGAAAGAATCATCAAAAATCCAAACACATTTGAAAATCGTCAAAAAAATAAAATAAAAAAACAAAAAAATCAAAAATCAAAATTAAAAAAAAATAGAAACAATTATCAAAAATCCAAAAAACATTAGAAAAATATATATATATATCATAAACAAAAAACAAAAATGTTGTAAAATCACAAAACTCTAAAAACCTTTGAACTATTATCCCCAACGGATGATCTAATCACTTTATGACTACCGAATTTAAAACACTTCTCTTGCAGGGCAAATCCGGCCCTCATTGTTTCCTTGTTTGAGGACAATGACCCAATACTTTACTATGTTCTCATACTCCTACTTGGGGGAACATCCGATCAATCCTCACTATGGAACACGTTAGGGACATGTTTATTGGTTCTTGTGTTGCATTATTAGTTATAAATTATTAATTACTTTCTTGTATCTTGATATATTACAAGGGCATCTTGATTTTATGTATCCGGTGTTCTCTCTAATATTATTATGTTATCGATTGCATGTTATCTTTGGGGCATCATACTTTCTTGATGGCCTCTGTCACATGCTCTCTTCCATTTGCATATCGTATTGGGTCATCAAACCTTTTTGATGGCCCATGCCTATGTTATCACACATATTGCAGTATAGTCATCCACGATCTTTTATATCACGATGTGTCTGTTATGTGCTATATTAAAATTAAGATGCTTTTCATCACGTGAGTATCTTCCTATATGATCAACATCTTAATTTTCACCCCATCCATTCACCGATAAATTAATACATTCCCGGTTTGGGAATCCTACTTGATCACCGTTATAGTTTGCGAATCCTATTTGACGATCTTTCTCAACTAGCATTCACTATCCAGTAGCTCCTCCTCCCCCACCATGCTCACCATGTATTTGATCCATTCATCCTTACTCCTCATTTTTACTCCTCCGCCACTTATCCCCATATTTCCCTTCTCACCATTCATGTCCCCTCTCACCCATTTGTATTCTTTCATTTCCCCCTTCTGCTTCCCGCTTGAAAATTTTACTTAATAACCCCTTCTATATGGGATCCTCAGTGGAGGTTTACTCTCTCCTAAGATCTTCCCCTTTGTAGAATATTCTTCACCACCTCCTCTCATGAAACAAAAATCACCACCAAACACATCTTCCCATTCCACCTCTTCGCTTCTCATTCTCGCATCATTACTCTCACCACGTGGGCATCCCAATTAAGGATTGCCCTCACACTCTCGCCCTCCACTACATATATTCTTTCATCCATTCATGTTAAACTCCTTTGTTTCCTTTCTTTATTGTTATCACCTCATCTCATAGCCTATTCTACTCGGGCGTACCTCCATCACTCTTTCTCATCCTTCCCCAAATCCATCTTATGCCGGTCATCCAACTTACACACTCTCATAGTATGGAAAATTCACTTGAGGGTTCCCCTTCATCCATTTCGTCATACCCTATTCCCACCAACTCGATCATCATTCTTCTTCTTCTTCACAGCGATCTTACTTAACCATTCCGGCCGCATGCATGGCAATCTTATAAGACTTCCTCTTAAGATTGCTCCGCCCTATGGCCTTCCCCATCCCATGATATTTACCCCATCTTATTTCTCCCGCATCTGGTCACAATCATCTTCTTCAACCTACCATTCCACCCTTGTCCCCAATATCATCATTTCTTTCTCCTTGCATATCATCCCTATCTCGTAGGTGATCTTTGCGAAACCTCTCCAAAGACATGTCGATCTTACTTAAGAGATTCTCTTAAGCATGACATGTCATCTTACACTCGCCCATCACTCTACAATCTCACCATCCATCTTTCCTCTTCATTCCCCATCATCACATCTTTTACCACCACTATCACCCTCCTCGGTTGAAAATATTACTTAACCACTCACCTGGCATGGCGATCTCGGTTAAGAGTCCCTCTTAAGAATGATATGTCTCCTTTCCTTTCCCCATCACTACACACCCTTCACCCTTCACTTTTTCTCAAGCATTCTCCATTATCACATCCTTTTACCTCCTTTTCCATTCTGCAAACACCACTTCTCTCTTGGCCACTTGTCATCTCCAATTTCACTCGCTTGGCAATCTTACTTAACCACTTCCATCACATGACAATCTTATGTCAAGGTCCTCGCTCCGCTTAACTTTCCATCGTGAACTTCTTCCCTACCTCATTATTTGTTGATCACTTCTTCCACCTGGTATATCCTACTACCCACTTTTTCCTCCTACTATTATCCTTTCTCCACATATCCTCTTACAACATACATCTAATCTCTTCCGCCTACAATCATGTTCTTTTCCCCCATTTTCCCCTTCTTGATCCATCATCCTTCATACCATTCTTTTCATGTCTTGGTTCTTCATCCTCATCACCCGCATCCTCTCCTCACTTTCACCTAGTCCCAACTCATCCCTCCCATTTTCTTTACTCTTTCCACTTCATCTTCTCAAATCCCCCCCACATTTCTACCCACACACGCATTCGCCATTATTGTTAACATTCCTCTATCATTCTTTCATCATCATCTTCTATTCCCGTGCTAATAATTGTAAGTGGGATTTCCCTAAAAATCATCAATCCTCATTCCACACGACCTCATTCACTCCCTTGGACCTTCTAGAGTTTCCCTTCATTCCTTCCCTCCTCTAAGCCCACCACTCATTGTAAGGGGCTTTCCTAACGTCCCTTTGTTGGCGTTACCCTTTCCAATCCTCGTTAGCTTTCTCTTTTTCTTCATTTTTTCTCTCACCCTTCCCCACCACTCATTATAAGGGGATTTCCTAACATCCCCTCATTGGCATTGCCTCTTCTATCCCCATTCTCTTTTCTCTGCTATTATTTTCCTTAATCCCACCCTTTCTTACCGCTTCTTACCCATCTCTCCATATTCTCTTTTCCCTCTTTAATATCTTTATTGTCTTCATCATACATATTTTTTCTATTTTCTCATTATCTATGTATCCTCCTTTCATGCATCTCCGCATCTTTTCCAATCGATGTCATTCCTCCCCTCTTTCTTCTTTAAACATTCCTTATATTTTTCGTTTCCACTTATTACCCCCTTTTGGTATTCCCTTCCTTCTACATCATTTTCTTTGTTATCCTCTTCTCTCTCCCACCCCTCGTCTTATTTCCCTTCCCCTGTATCGTCTTCTTCCCCTTTTTCCATCACATTTCCTCCTTACTTCCCCATCGATAACCTAGATCTTCAGCGTTGTCCTGTCTTTTTTATCATACCACCCTCCACATGCATCTCCATACAGATCTGTTCCATATTCTTTGCCTTGGTCTTCCTCACAATGACATGATTCCTTCAATCTTCTCCTTGTATTCACTCTATCTTCCTTTCCTCTCCCCTAATTTTCACGTTTCTTCTGACCACTTCTCCTTTTCTCTACCACCCCTACCTTTTCGTTCATTCTGTATTTGTTTCTCTTCTTTTCTCTACTCTTTTTCACACTTTCCTCGCCCCTCATAGTTTCTTTTTTCTCCGTTCTACTTCTTCTTTCGTCCTCTTTCCATTTTCATCCATTTCACCCCTACTCCCACCTTATTTTCTCCTTCTTATTTATCCTTTCTCATTTCTTACTTTTCTCGGATCTATTATTTCTTTCACTTTCATGCATCCCTCTTTGCTATCTTTGTTGCTTCCTTCATTTTGCACATCTCTCTATTTCATCCCTTCACCCTCTACTCTGTCATTTTCCTATTTTTTTCCTTGTTTGTCCTTCATCATTCCCTTCTTCCCATATCATCCCTCTCTCTTATTTCTACCTCTTTCATTCTTTTTTTCCCCTCCCTATCTCCCTTACTCTTCTCGTAATCAACCCCAATCCTATCCATTCCCTTTTCTCTTTCCCACACACCCTCACACCTAGCATTCAAGGCTGATTGAATCCTTTCTCCATTTGTGTCATACGGTCATTCCAGTCTCTTTCACTCCATTATCGTCCTCTTCTCCACATAATTCATTTCTCTTCTTTTCGAGAGTTTTTTCATATATTCCATTCTCGTCAGTCCTCTCGAGGGGGCATCACCACATCTATCCATAATCACATATTCTCATGACATTTTTGTCTTGGAGGATAATATGACATCCGTCATTCACCACTTTCTATTCTCCCCAACAAACATTTGCTCTACCTTTTTCTTAATAAACGTAGATTGAATTATTCCCCATCCCGTCTACTTTCTTTGAAAGGACACTACTTTCATAGTACCCTTCCAAAGAGGGGCAAATGTAGACACTTTAATTTCACATCTGTCATAAATCAATTAATTCCCCTTCCTCATTTCCCACAAAAATACACTTCAAATAAATCAAATATAATTTGATTAATTATCCATTTCAAAATCTAAAAAATAACCCAATCCTCACCACATGTCATTATTCTCCATGTTTTTCTATTATTGAATTAAAAATTTAAAGTTCAAATCCTCACCCACTCTTCATGGTCCCTACTCACCTAAAATCCTCCACTTATGAATTAAAAATCTAAATTCAAATCCTCACCCATTCCTCGTGGTCCCCACTCACCTAATCTTGCCCATATTTTCAAACCATGATTACTTAAATTACTCTAAGTTAATCACTCCCCCAGGCTATAAATACAACCTTACCCCTCCCCTCTAAACACACGGAGAATAAGCTTGAATGCCCTATCTAAGTTCTTGTATCCTTAGCAAAGAACATCCTTACGCCTTGTCCTAATGCCCAAATAGCCTCATAATCATTTTTCCCATCTAGTCCAAGGTAAGAGGATAGTTGTTGTAGGAAGGCCTTGCTCTCTCTTGAAAAAAAGTACCTACATATCACACAATCGGGGTTCAATCCAAGTTTCTAGCCCATTCGAGGTTTACTACAGAACGCGAAGGAGGAGGTATGATTATTGGTATTTTACTTCTTTGTTAGTAGTGTATTTTTCTTAACTTACAAAATGTAGACACCCTAATTTCACATATGTCCTTAATCAATTAATTCCCCTTCCTCATTTCCCACAAAAATACACTTTGAATTAATCAAATATAATTTGATTAATTATCCATTTCAAAATCTAAAAAATAACCCAATCCTCACCACATGTCATTATTCTCCATGTTTTTCTACTATTGAATTAAAAATTTAAAGTTCAAATCCTCACCCACCCTTCGTGGTCCCCACTCACCTAAAATCCTCCACTTATGAATTAAAAATCCAAAATCAAATCCTCACCCATTCTTCGTGGTCCCCACTCACCTAATCTTGGCCATATTTTTAAACCATGATTACTTAAATTACTCTAAGTTAATCACTCCCCCAGGCTATAAATACAACCTTACCCCTCCCCTCTAAACACACAGAGAATAAGCTTGAATGCCCTATCTAAATTCTTGCATCCTTTTATTAAAGAACATCCTTCTACCTCGTCCTAATGCCCAAATAGCTTCATAATCCTTTTTCCCATCTAGTGCAAAGTAAGAGGATCATTGTTGCAGGAAGGCCTTACTTCGTCTTGAAGAAAAAACTTACATATCACAAAATCAGGGCTCAATCCAAGTTTCCTATCCCATTCGAGGGTTTGCTTTATGGAGCGTGAAAGAGGAGGTAATATTATTGGTATTTTACTTCCTTGTTAGTAGTGCATTTTTCCTAGCTTACATTCTGGAACACCCGGTTACTTTCGATCTGTTACCATTAATTTCCCAATTAGTGATTTTGTCTGTTCTTTGTTTATTATTGTTTGTCATTATTTTCTTTTTTATTCCTTATGGCCTTCTTTGGTTAACCTTCATGCTTTGGGTAGTGTTTTTGTTGTGCGGTGTCTTGTGGTGTATCTGTAAGTTATAACAACAATGAAACTATGACGCTCATCCTGTCTTTGATCTCCTCGGTGCTTGGTGTTTAGTTCCTAGTTCTGATTTTTTTATTCACTCATAATCTATAGAAACACATGAACTAGTCATTAGTTTATCATCTTACTATCATGGGACAACCAATCTAGAAAATGCATTTATTTATTTACTTTTGCTAAAATAACTGCTTTGTAGGAAGTTAATCATTTTTTTCTTTCATTTTAGTTAATCATTTTGTGATCTAACTCTTTATTTTTGTTTATTGTTCTTTTTAACCTTGTTGTCAAAATTTTAGCTTCTCAGGTGAAGTACAAAAGTCAGAAAATAAAAAAACTAGCTCTGGGACGTTTTTCTCACGTTCAAAATTTTCATTCAGAGTGCTACCATAGCCCATCTTCTGGAAGCCATAAATTTTTCTCCCAAACTCGGAATGACTTCGTTTTTTTTAACGGAAAGGTATCGAAAAGATCTATGCAATGGAAAAATAATTTTTGATTTAGACTTACAGAAAAAATTTGGTTTCATTTCTTCTAACACCTGTCTTTTTAACAAAAACAACAAAATTATAGTTTTTTTTTTTTTTTAATTTTATTTTATTTAACGTAACAACCTCACGCATATGATCTTTCCTCACACTTCAAAAGTGATCTTGGAAATCAGAAACGTGAGGCCACTCTGAAACTCCCGCAAAACAATTTTTTTGCCTTACATTTCAATTTTCCACGACAACACTTCTAGGTAACGTTTTCACACTCTTCTTTCGTCATTTTTATTTTTTGTGAAAACAATCATTATCACTATTTCACAATCATGATTAATTGCAATAATTATTAACAATTAAAAAAATCTATTCCAATTATATTCGTGTATGCTCTTTTCTTGTGCCTTTGAGCGATCTGAAAAATCAGAAACGGTCACAATTTTTTAGTTTCTTGTTCTAACATTAGGATCCTATAGATTTGTTTTCCAATTGTCATTTTAATCATTAATTTCCTTTTTCATATTATTAATATTTGTTTGGTCGTTGGTTGCGTATGCTCTTTTCTTGCGCCTTGAGTGATCGGAAAATCAAAAGCGACCTACGATCATTTTTCTAACATTTCGTTTGTAGGATAACTACAAAAAAAAATATGTAAGACCGCGTCCCTGGAATATTGTCAAAAAAATACAAAAACAACAAAAATCCTGCAAAAATACCACCATTAAAAGAAAATTGCTGAAAAAAAAAAAAATAGTACGCTCAGGTATGTAATTATTTTCTGTTAGTGATTTATTTCAAGTTGGAAAGAACCCTACGTTTAATCACTTTATCATTTTTTTTGCACGTAGACGAGGTGGATTTCATCACCACCAAAGCTACACTGGTGACGTGGACTTGACTACCATGCACCACAAGTATTTTCATCTGCATTGCACTTTGAGACCTAGTCTTATCACAGCATTCGGTATTTACCTCACCCATGCTCTTCACTTATAGGTAATGCTATCGTGCAGTGCATGCGAGTCACGCCTAAATAGTTGTAACAACAAAGCTTGGGCATTGTCCCTGTAAATATTTGGGGAGTTATAAGGATACCATACACATTCATCCCTCCATCACCTTCCACCTTTTTACAAAACTTGTTCTAGACGTGTTGATTCACTCTGAAACATGCAAGTAAGAATTTGTGAGTCTCCTCGAGGTGCTCTAAGGGCTTCCGTACCAATTACGCCCCCGCATACAAAATTAGGTATATCGGGACTAGGGTATATTGGAGGACGCATCTTTTAGAGTAATAAGAGCTCGTGCATCCATCAATCCACAGCATACTTGTATAATTGCATGAAATAATGATCATTCTTGAAGAATTTACCTCATAAGCCAAAACAATTGGATCCACACGATTGCTTGATGTTTGAAAACAAAATAGTTTAGCATTGTTTTATCATAAAACTTGGTTGATATCAATGTGTTCATTATAAAATTTCAAACCCTAGTTTTGTTCCACACAAAAATTAGTTCTTGACCAATTCAATACCAAGCAAAAACATCCAACAACGAAGACCGAAACATCACACCAATTTCATTAGCTTGCTTCATCCAACAATACGTCTGTCATAGCTTGTTTTCGTCTATATCCAACTGATATTGAGTGACTAGAATTCACTCCCCATATCGTCAATTGTCAAAACATCCTTCATAGCTTATTTCTAGCTATATCAAACTAATATTTGGTGACTTGTTTGAGTTCACTCATTATTCTATCCACCATCGCGTTTATCCAAATCACAGCCAACACAATCCTTTCATAACTCATTTTGAGTTATATCACAACCATATTATGATTAACTTGTTCAGTTACTCTCTCCGTCAATAGTTCAAAGCTTGTTTAAGCTAAATTTACACAACGCGTATAAAATCCTCTAATAACTTGTCTCGAGTTACATCATCATCATATTGAGATAACTTGTTTGAGTTACTCTCCTTATCGTAATCACGAGCTTATTCGATTTGAATCCAAAGTAATCAAGTTCTCATTTCCTCACACTGTTCAAAATTCCTAACCATTTTTAGCTTAATCGGACACATTTCATCATGGTATTCACTCGCATGATCCACAATCATGAAAATGACGATGAAGAAGTCACACAACCAAAACTCACCAATGAAGAACAAGAACAAGTCAATAGGGTGATAGTTAAAAATAAAAATGAATATATGTACACATCCTAGCCATAGGGGCAAAACTACCCCTAACTTTGGGATGGAAAATTTAAACAAACTCATCGACAACGGTGAATCAAGTTATCACAACGAAATACCAAACAATCCAAATGGTACTTGACCGAAGATTTATTCACTAAAATCTAAGACCTAACAAAGAAACTTGAGGAAGCAACAACTAGAGTGAAAGATTAAAAGACCTCAATCTAGATTCTAATACTCACGACATGTTTGATAAACCATCATAGTTTCTCCATTCGCATAGGAATGGAAACTTATGAAAGACACCATTTAGGGACTACAAAAACAATCAAAACAATTCAACTTTGAAGAATTGTGTCCTTATCCATTTGATACAGAGATATCACGATTACCATTTTCGTCATCCTTTGAAATCCCTAAGTTTGATAAATACAAAAGCAAAGGCGACCCCGTGAACATGTCAAGGAATTTTACATGCAATGTCAGGAAGTTGTCTATCGAGACACATACCTTTTACAATTATTTCCCCAAAGTTTAGGAGGGCAGACTTTAGACTGGTTTTTCCATCTGCCCAAAGGGTCGGTCACGACATTTGCAGACTTATCAGAGAAATTTGTCAAACATTTTTCCTATAACTTAGACTCAAAAATAACCATGCTTGATCTCTGCAACACTAGGCAAAGGCCAAACGAAAACTTTGCCTCCTTTTTACAATGATGGCGAGGAATTGCAAGTCGATTTCCCTGCTCAGTACCCAAGAGGCAACTAGTTAGCATTTTTGTCCCTAATCTCAATGTCGAATTATCATTCCACATGCAAATGCATTGTCTGAATAGTTTCGAAGAAGTCATCGAAAATGGCACACAAATTGAAAAATCCCTCATTTCTAAGGGCTTACTTAAAGCACCCTTTAGGGACTAACCTTATCGAGACACTCCTCAAAACCAGAAAAATCTAAATTCTTTAACCGGAATTGAAATATCGTCAACGATGGCATTATTGATTCCCACCATGTCTGAAATGTTCAAAACCATCCCATCAACACATTAAAATCCAAACAACCAATCATTATCCCTAGAAAGGAAGTTCCTTCTCGGGATCAACGGAGAGAGTTCACTCCTCTCCAAGAAATTCTATCTAGTTTCTTTCGTCATTTGGAAAATGCCAATATGATTACATATCCCATCATCAAACCCTTCGAAGGACAACCCAAACCAAATTGGTATAAGGATAATGAATATTGTGATTACCATCGCATAAAAGGGCACTCTACAAATCGATGCATGCAACTCCGCCATTACGTCCAAGACTTGATTGAACGTGGAGACATAGAAGTTGAAAATACTTTTGAGACAAAAACACCTAATAAAAAACTTCACATGTTCAAAAAATTTCCCTAACCATGATAACAATTCCAAAGATAAGGGTCAATCATCAAGCAATGTCGAGTATGACTCAATCATCTCGACCATAGACTATGACCAAGACTTAGTGGTAACTATAAAGATTAGAATTGATTGTACGATCACCACTAGATAGAAAAAATGTGGGTCCCTACAACAAAAAAATCTGCCACTTCGTCCCCACATCACCTCCTAATCCACCATCTAATTCCACCACCAATTCCTCTCCACATCCTACGCCATCACCAATATTGTCAAACAATTAGAGAAGATCTGCAAACACAAATTTCCATCATGGAACTACTTAATTCTTCTCCCGCACTACAACACATCCTTATGCAAACATTAAATAACACTTGTGTCCCTGAGGACATCAATTCACAACAATTCTAGGTTTTAATCGCACATCTTACAGTCCCCAATCCTATTTTATCTTTTGGTCCTGCTGACCTGCTTAATCCCAACATCGCTAATAATCATTCTTTATATGTCAAGGGTTATGTAACTCATCATAAGATCAAGTGCGTCTTAATCGACAATGGATCTGCATTGAATATTTGTTCCATGAAACTTTTACGTTGTCTAGGTTACACTGAAAATTATTTACAAAATAATATCATAACCATTCGTGGGTATGATAATAGCAAAAGAAAGTCTGAAGGTACAATCATGTTGCCTCTCCAAGTTAGACCCATCACCTTAGACACAGTTTTTCATGTGGTGGATGAAGAAAAATTGCATATAACATTCTCGTCGGCTGACCATGGATTCATGCCATGAAATCCATTCCATCAACATTCCACCAATGTATTAAGTTTCCTCATTTGGACAAGGATTTTACATTACGTGTAGATCCCTAACCTTTTGAGTATTGTAGATTCCTCGAAGGATGGTATTGACATGATCACTATTTTCCATCAATAGATAAATATGCTCCACCTTACATAATCCCTAACGAAACACGCATTGATCCTGATACACTCCCTAACAATGATTTGAAACCATCATCTCATAACCAAAACACATTTTCCAATCCATTATCTTCTCGCTAGTCAACCATCTTCCACCAGTCCTCCTCCCACTAATCAATCATCTTCTTCCACTAATCAAGCTTCTTCTTCTAGCAACAATTATTCTTCCACCACACCATCTTCTTCCTCACCTAGCCAATATTCTTCATCTAACCACACCTCTTCTATTAAGATACCTCCTCTTGTGAATAACCAAACTTCATCCTTCAATCCACCCCCTTCTTCTTATAACCCATTCTCTTCATCTTTTAAGACTACCAAACTGACTTCCCCACCACATGAGGTACCTATTGGTCCCCCATCTCACACATTTAAAATCATTGACACAGGATGCGGTGAATATCAATTTCAAAAGATGGAAGACTCCTTTTATATCACCAAATCCCCACATAGCTATGGAAAACCTAACGCTACATCGTCTAAGAATCCATCCCACTTACCAAATGGGATGAATCCACCTAAAATGTAGTGTAACACTCGGTACTAAGTTCAATCTTTAGGTAACTTAATCGGGGTCATCGGACTCCACATTCAACATATTTTTATTAGAGTTGATGTGGTTTATGGACATATGCGCAGGTAGTTATCTATTTTCTAGGTTACATTTATGACTGAAAATATAACAACCAAACTAGACTGATAAAGAGAAATCAACAACAAATCTCCTCCAGGCCGAAAGGATTAGAACTCGAACATCTAAGCGATCACAAATTCTTGGTCAATCATTAGCACCCAGAACTCATTTCATCTCATAGGTGTTTCTATCGACACAGTTTTGGGTTCTAGAACCCTCATCGAGCCTTAACAAAATTGTTCCCAGCTAGATCCAGTAGTTACCCAGTCCAGCTCATCCCCAGGTTACACTGAAATCAGCTAAGTCCTCTTCCTCTTTCACTTGCTTAGGGTTTCATATCTTTGAATGTTTATATCTTGTCCATTAATGTATATTATCAGTTTTATATCATTAATTACAGTAAAGTTACTCGAAATTAAGGTTTAATTCAATTTAGATTAAATCGGTGTCATTAAGGAACAATCTAAGGAAAAATTTTCTAGAAGAAATTTCAAATGTGAAAAGAGAGGAACAAGCTCCTATAAGAGGTAGATCAAATGCCACATTTGAGGCCATTGAGCAAGAATAAGGAGGATGCTGTGAAAGTACTAAGTCTATCTGAGCCAAAGAGAATTCCTTCATGCATATAAACACAACCTCAAGATAGTTTCGAGTTTGTGATAATTTTGTAATAACTCCATTAGTGGGAAATAATTGTAGATGTCATTAAGGCCTTCTAATATTATATAAATATATATGTATATTTTATTGCAAAGTAATTATTGTAACAAATAATATATAAATGACACAAGAAAATAAGCATGTAAAATATGGAACCCTAAGCAAGGAGGAGAGATAGGGAGACTTATCTTATTTCTGAATGAACAGGAAGTGATCTAGGTAGGTGTGAGTGCTGCATAGACTTTAGACAGGGGCGTCACTACTCAAGTTGTGAAATTTGGAACTCGGGAACAAAGGTAGACATGGGCGCCACGAGGAAGGGAGAGGCACTGGGCATTGGCGGCTAGAATTGGGCATTGGTGTCCGTGAAAATGATCATAATCTTATTTACGCTATGTCGTTAGGGTTTCTTTGTTGGCTTTTCTATCGCTTGATTGTTACCTTTGTGATTTCCGAGTGTACCTATAACCTACAAAACATAATGAATAGTTGTAGATGTCTAAAAAACCACATCAAATCTAATAAAAAAGATACATGATGTGGATTCGGTCTAACCTCGATGGTAACCTGAAGAGTGAACTTACTACCAAGCAATACACTACATCTCATATTACATGTATTTCTAGTGTGTGTGTGTGTGTGTGTGTGTGTGATTAGAAATGATGCCCTAAGATGCCCTTCGCAAGAGCAGTGACGTGATAGCGGGAGAAATCTAGAATGTAGAAGTGTATAACATATGTAGATGGAATAGAATACACTTCCCCTTCATATGCAGTGTATGTAGAATTTATGTATCCCTTGTCCCTTGAATGAATGCTAGATGGATGTCTTTGGAGTGCTTTAATGCCTTTGGAATGCAAGCTTAGGTGATGGTAGTAATGCTCAGTGTTTGGTCCTTCATTTTGAAAACATAATTATGTATTTATATGACTCCCTTGTTTGAATTTCATAATTGACAACTACAAGGTTGACCCATAAGTGAAAAAGATGCCCAAAAGATAAAAGAGACCTAAAAAGAGTAAGTAAAGGTAAGAAATGGCCAGAACACCCGGAATGGACAGAAGCACCTGATTTAACAAAAATAGAATAATGTGAAACCATAATTGTAAAGTCACATATGATAAAGTCTGATTTGACATAATCAAATAAGCTAATAAATATGAAACCCTAAGTGTAAGAGAGAGATTCAAGAGAGAGGATAGATACAAATAAATATGTTCATGTACGTGACTCACCGATCATCTTGATCTACTTCCATAAAAAAGCTAGGTTGCTTACTTCGTCTGTACTCTAGGGCACAACGAGTTGCCTGGTACTATTTCGTAGTGCACATTGCTTTTTCATCGGACCCAAGTGTCCTTTGTTATTCCCCTTGCATGTATCCTTGCTTGGGGCACCATCATCAACCCTTGTTGTTAATTCACACAGGTCAGAATTGAAGCTTGATAACAAAAACATTACATTATGTTTCTCTGTTAGGTTAGCTTGTTTACTTTCTCGTATTGCATTACATTATGTATGTTGCATGGAGTTAGGAATCTTTTACTTTCTCGTATTGCATTGTGTTTTGTATGTTACATGGAGTTGGTGTTTTTGGCAATGAAAATTTGTTCGTATATGGATTTTCATGTCATACTACAATTTTGCTCATTATTTTCAATAAATACCGATGATGAAGATTACTAACAATATGATGAATAAGAATTGTTTATATAACAATGCTTTGTGGATAGCTCAATGTCCTTTTTCTTGTTATTTTCTCTTCTATCTCCCCTTTCTTTTTCCTCTTTTTCTATCATTGATCGTGTTCCTCCATCACCCCATCAACACTCGAGGGGGCATCCTTCATCCTACTAATTTTTCTTCTACCCCTTCAAAATTTTCTACTTGTTTATGCTTGTCTACTTTCTTTGAAGTGACGTCGCGCACGTCACCTCAAAGAGGGGCAAATGTAGACACCTATAATTTGGTCTACATGATCTTATTACTAATATCATACTAATTATCCTAGTCTCGTGTTAATTTACTACACTATGCTAGTAAAATACCCTTTCTAACCCCTTATAAACCTCTTAAACCATGTTAATCCCTCTCTAACCAGCTTCTATAAGCTTGTTTTCCCTTTAATTAACCTTGTTTAGGTTAATTAACCCTCTTATTGAATTTCTAAAGAGAGTTTGACTTTCTAAAGCAAATATCTTACCTTTCCAAATAGCCACTTAGCCTTCCAAATTCAGTTCACACCTCCCAATGTGCTTTTCTAAAAATCACCTTTTTGACTCCTTTTTAGTCCCACATGCATCCAAAACATCATTTTCTCAAATCCAAAAACTATAAATAGAGGGATACCCCTCCCACCTTTTCCTAAGAACTCTCTCTCTCTCTCATCTCATTTCTGATTTAGGTCATGCTTAAGTCTTTTAGAGTCATTTCATAGTTTATTTGAGCTATTTACTTGTTATTTGTTAAAACTTTCAAAGCTTTAGGTAAATGGGAGAAGTCATTAATGGTGAGCTTCCATTTTTAAGTTTTTAAACATAAATAAACACAAAACTAATTGTTAGAGATTTAATAGGTTCACTTATAGATAGCTTTCATGGAGTAGAGAAATAATATTGTCATGTTTAGAGTTTGATTGTTTGTTTGAAGCTTTATATATGCACGTAAATAGGTAGCTCTTATTTATCTATAATTTGATGGTCATTTGAATTGTTTGTTCCAAATCTTTTAGGGTTTCTTTAGAGATTCTTACCCCATGTTCATAGCTTTAACAAACTTTTCATTGCACACATTTGGCACGCCTGGTGGGACATACTCCATTTTCCTCTAGGAGCCTTTTCCAAGCTTTTCAAGTTCACTTTCATGCTTTCTAGGAGAAACATCTTGTTATTTACTTGATTTCATTTTTTAAGTAAGCTAAATCATCCTTGTTCATGCATATTTTGTGGGTCTAAACTAGAAATAGGTTTCTTTTACTAACAACTAACATGTTTGATTGTTGAAATTTTTCATTTCCGTGACTTTTACAGGTTTTTCAGGGGGTACGCGTAGGTGTCCTAGAGGGGAGAATCTCCGTCAAAACTATAACACACTCGTCAAGCTGGTCATGCACCCATCTAGCCATCTTTTTTTTTCACTAACAGGTCATTTACAAAGGGTCACATACCTTTAAAACTATAGGCATCTTCATTGGTATCGGGTGTACCGTGCTTACAGACGCGCATGTGTATTTTGGCATACTGTGTTGATTTACATTTTAGCTTGCAAGTGTATCCATTGGGAAGGAGGCTTCTCCATCAAAACCCTAGCGTACCTATCTCTTAGCTCATCTTTGGTGTTGAACCCTACTATCAAAAATTTCTACCACGCACACACATCGGTTTGGATGCGTATCTATTGTTTGGGATGCATAGGCGATAGTCCTGACACGCAAGTGTTTGAGTTTAAAAGTAAATTTTTTTATTCAAGATGTAAAATCTTTTTTTACTTTTTTGGTTCTTCATAGGCTCGACAAATGATTTTAAGTTTCTTTTGATTTTTTTACTAACGTAGTTTAAATGTTTCACTTTTCTTTATTAGAAGGAGATTTTTGAAGTGTGTATGCTCTTCCCTCGCACCTTCTAGGTGATCTTGGGGATCAAAAACACTTCTAAAAACCTTCTTGTCACTTTCAAAACACTTACTTTACACTTCCTAATTGGATTGATATTTCAAAATTGGTTAAAATGAACTCTATCTTTTATAAAAATGCTTAAAGTATTTTTCATAAGGCTTGTTTTAGTGGAGTTTTCGTGTTGTGTATGCTCTTCCTTCGCGCCTTTTGGTGATCTTAGGAATCAAAAACAAACACGCAAACTCTCTTTCTTGATATCATTATTTGTGGTGGAAAATTACTAACTCCTTGCATGTAGGGCCTAACACTTGTCAAAGAAAGGAGTTGCAAAAATGAAACCTTCTAATACGTGTTTTCATACAGGTTGCCAAACGGTGTGCTACTTAAACCACATTAAGTTAAGCAATATAAAAACACACCACTCCACATCACATTGTATTACAAGTTTCAAAAAGGGTGTATCTGTATCCACTCAACTAGAACATAACCTCTTTGGCATAACACCTTAAGCTACAATAATGGGGATGGTTCTAGGAACCCTAAATTAATCCACCGCAGAGTAACCTCGTGGATGAAACAGGAATTACTCCGCTTACCCACTTGACTAGATTTTATACTACAAGTTAGAGTTAAATTTGTATCAGTATTGTGACCTCGGTGAGAATACGCGTGATCACATTTATTGTTCATCGTATTTGAAGGGGGTAAAGTAAAGTCGAGATACTCCCAAATTAGTCAATGCGACTCTTTGGGTAAATTGTGCTTGCATCTAGAAAAACTTTTGACACCTAGTTGAGTGATATTATTAGGAAAGCCATCTTGTCTTGGAGCCCACTTTGTTAGTCTCAGTATCGCATCTTGTCGAGCCATCATGAAGTCGAAGTGATGACTTACTTGGAGTCTAAACCTTATTTTTCAAACAAAGCAAAGATTCCACTTGAGTTATATCTAAGTGTATTTTATCATGAAATTAAAACAAAGTATCACTTAGCTTAGTTTCTTTCTCACCTTCGGACAAGGTGAAGTTCTGCCTAAGTGACACTTAGTTTATCTTCACCTCATTTGGTCTATACCCTTGCATTCTTGTTTCCCATTTGGGACAAGAAGGAGGCATACCTCACAAGTGTTATCATAGATAGTGTTCACCACTTTTTTGTTTGTTTACGCCCATCCATGTTTATGGTTGGGTTGTTAAACGTCTAAAGTGTGTGAGTATGTTTTCACGTCTTTGATAGTCCTTTGATCTTGATTTCAAGATCGTCTTCATAGCTAGGATTTTGTTTCATCACTATTTCCCCTTGAGTTGTTATTTTTCTCGCATTTTAGCTATACAATTATGGTACTTACATCTTGTTTTCATTTTTGAGAACTTGGTATAAGTTTCTTTATTGTATCGTTACACTGCTTACATAGATAATAACTTCTGGCTATACTTGTACTTAGTTTTGATTCCAACATCATCTGAGTCTTTTGAGAGTGTTGATATTACTTTGTTTATATCGCAATGACATCATCTTGATACTAACACCTTGCTTGCTTGGTTAACATATCAAAATAGTGTTGTTACGTTATCCACATTCGTAACTTCCATTATCAAAAACTTAGATTTTGTCGGCATTTGAACTAGTCATAGTATATCTCATGGAGAGATCGCATCAGTGCAACTTTGGTGCTTAGATCTTGTTGATATTTCAACTCGACCTAGGTATTGATAGGGTATTGTCACTATCTAATTTTGCACCTATCATTGAAATTGTAGCTTAAAGGTATAGTGTTCCATAAAACAATTTGAGTGAATGACTGGTTTACTAGTGGACTTGCATAATTGTTCCTTGCGTGTTAACAAACTCATAAACTTATTCTAGGAAAATCTTGTTGGATCATTGAAATGGTGCTATCACAATGTACATTTTCCTTAGGTTTCCTTTGGAAAATCACACAAGCATTTCCATACTCATGATGAATGTCTAGTTGGTGCCATTGTGTTGCCCAAATCGACATGGAAATTTCTTCACTTTGAAGGAATTTGATCACACTATCTAGGTCTAGGCATTTGCATCTACAACGATGCCAAAAATGACTGACTATTATGTGGTTCCTCACACTTACAAAAATATGGAACCTAGGTTTAGGAATTCAAATCAAAAGATTCCCATTACGACTAAACCTTGTTTGGTTCTTCACACTAGAGGTCTCATTCAGGTACCTTGTTCCCCACCTTTAGCTCATAGTCGGTGGTATGGTTTGGATGCTTCTAATCCAAATTATTATTCGGCTCCCCACTCTTCTTCTTATTCAGATCTAAACTACCATTCAGATTACTACACTTCTTCTAAAGATTCGGATCCCAACTATTGTTCGGATACCCCTAGATCAAATCTTGAATCACGGTCCTCTCTTCCTTCGAAGGAAATTCATTCCCAATCACCTCAATGATGTCTTCCTCCTTTGAAGACTCATGTGACTCCACGCCTCTGTTATGAATTAATATTTAGTTATTGTG
Organism: Taxus wallichiana var. yunnanensis; assembly: GCA_018340775.1. Classification (NCBI taxonomy): domain Eukaryota; kingdom Viridiplantae; phylum Streptophyta; class Pinopsida; order Cupressales; family Taxaceae; genus Taxus; species Taxus wallichiana. The sequence continues at coordinate 237,359,880 of CM031238.1, read as the reverse complement.
AACATTAAATAATATTATTGTGTGTGATGAGTTGTATTTACGGCTCATGTAGATATCTCTTAGAGAGATTCTAGGTGGGGGAATAAAGGGATAAGGTGAGAGATTGTGGGGAGATCTATTTGATATGTGTTGACTCCATCATTATAGGAGATCAAAGCATTATTTATTATAACCTCTTTATTAAATAGAACAACCCAAATGAATTTATTTCTTATTATTATAATTTGGTGCTCATAAAATAGTGGTTTTTCTTGAGTTAATCTTATTTGTTTACAACATGTGGTATCGAGCGAGTTAATCCTAGGGTTGAAATACACGTTATAGATGTCATTTCAGTCATGCTTGTGTTCTCATCTAGAGGATAGGATGCACATACAGCCTACGGCCTTTGCATATCGATTCTACAACCTACGAGAGGAGGACGCGAGGTGTCGGTGTTGAGGAATTTAACCGGTGAAAACTTGGGTGCAAGTGCAACAACATAAGCATTAATGCCTTTCAAACTGCACACCCATGGAGGTAAAATCTGACCAAGGCGTATGGAGGACTGACAAGGTGGATCCGAGATCTAAATATGGTTTGGGCTTTATCATTATCGGAGACCGATCTCTGCACAATAGTTAGTGGCCTACGGCATGGACTTGGATGATGGATCTAACATGCACGTTCGGGCCTGCACACTCACAGAGGTAAGAGATGACCAATTCATTATGGAGGAGATAAAGCCGCCTGCATGCATGTTCTCTCCATGCGTGATGATCTGCGAACACGTGGTGATGCTGCTCCATGCATAATGAATCCTCACATGCATGGTGATTCTGATCACTAGTTTTATTTTTTTATATATATAATTATTTATATCCTAAAGCCATCTTTAGGATCTAATATAATTTTAAGCCCCAAAGTTTTTAGATTCTCTATAGTTTTTTAATTCAATCTATTTTTTCTTTGATTGATACTATAAAATTTAAAAAGTAATTTCTTTTATTACTTTTTAAAATAATATGTAATCGGGTGCATTATCGATAGCAATTAACACCCCATTTTTATTTTTTTTTTTAAAGACGCATTATCGGTTAAAACCGACGTCCCAATTGAGGGGGTGTATTATTCTCTAAATAGATTCATTGAAAAACTTGCTAAGTAAGTAGCGACAAGATGGAGGCTGGAGGCAATGGAGGGGAGGACAATTCGTGACCTCTCGTTAGGCACCATCGATGAGGCCGCAGAAACGATTTGGTGGCTGTGTTTTTCAATTATGTGTTGAGTGTTTGTTTTTCAGTGTGTGGTTGAGAAATAAAAACACATATGATTATGTGTTCACATGTAAGATTGAAATTCCAAATGTAGTTCCTTTAGGTGTTGTGATGTGGCATGGAAGATGCAGAACTATGAGACTTTGTTTACAGAAGGGAAGCTTGACTAGAGATCCTCTGACTGCAGAGATCCTCTGACTGCCTTCCTTCTTTATGAAGATGATCCGCCAGTGGAATGCCAAGTGCATTCTTTTCATGGAGTAAATGCAGGATGCATTCCTTCGCATAGTTGTGGTCATGTGCAGCAAGTTCCAGACAACAAGATCTAGATAGCAATTGCAGAACTTTGTCATACTCATGTCTTCAGGTGCTACTTGCCCCATGTTCACACTAAGGGGGTGAATGTTAGGAATTAATATTTAGTTATTGTGAACATTAAATAATATTATTGTGTGTGATGAGTTGTATTTACAACTCATGTAGATATCTCTTAGAGAGATTCTAGGTGTGAGGGAATAAAGGGATAAGGTGAGAGATTGTGGGGAGATCTATTTGATATGCGTTGACTCCATCATTATAGGAGATCAAAGCATTATTTATTGTAACCTCTCTATTGAATAGAATATCCCGAATGAATTCATTTCTTATTATTATAATTCGGTGCTCATAAAATAGTGGTTTTTCCTGAGTTAATCTTATTTTTTACAACAATTTTGTCGATCGAACATCTAATTAGACTCTTGAGTCACGGTCCTCCCTTCCTTCGCAAGAACACATTTATCAGCCACTTCAACTACCCCTTCCTCCATCAAAGAGTTCCACGACTCGGATTCCCTCTAGTCAATCATCCAATTTGAATCCTACGTTGCAACTTAACGGATGGCTATGTGATCCTACTTTTCATCCTACATTACGTCGTCTTCTAGAAAAATGACCTAGGTCTAAATCCAAATCGTCCATTCATGAGACACCTACCTCTAGGCCTACTTCCTCTCTTGAGTCATCTTCTGCTATCAATCCAACTTCAATCCCTCTTTGGCCCTTGAGCCCTTTCAATCATATCATACCATTTCCTCATCCATCCTCTAAAGATCAATGTCTATGACAACGTCAAACCATTAGAAAAAAATCCATGTGCTAAGATATATTTTTAAAGCACTATCAAAACTCTTTGTGGGAGTGATAAGGTCAAGCCTTCCCCTCATCTACATCATCAAACATCTTCATCTTCTTTTTTCAATCAATATTTCCCACTTAGCGGACTTGTTTCTTCTAGTCACCTCCTATGGTCAAGAACAATAAACTCCACGATTGATTTCTCTCGGAATGAAGGAACAATCAAACTACATAAAGATATCCCTCTACAAGGATTCTTTCTAGAACTCGATACGCTCGCGTATGGGGAGGAATAATTTGATTCCTTTTATCATAGCGTAGAGGAAAATCCTAAGGTCATGAAACTTGATTCTTCTTCTATTCCATCTTCACCTTCCTCTAAGCATGATGAAATTCCAGGGTCTAGCATTTATCCATGGCCTATCTTCTCGTTACCCAATCATTCCTTATCTATCATCATTCCTCAATCAAAATCTCACCTTGGGTCACCGCTGAGTAGCCCATCATCTTCTTCTATCCTTGGGTCACCACTGAGTAACCCATCATCTTCTTCTATCCTTGGGCCACCCCAGGTAGCCCTCCATTTTCTATTTGTGGGTCACCTCTTGGTAGCCCATTACCTTCTATTCTTGGGCCATGTCTTAGTATCCCTTCATCCTCTTCTATCTATGGGACACCTCCAAGTATTCCCTCCTCATCTATACTTTGGTCACCCCCTAGTATGACCAAAGTTATCTTCCATCTTTATCTTGTTATCTTCTTCCATTCTGGGGCCATGTCCTAGTAGCTCTCCATTATCTTTCATTTATGAGTCACCTTGGGGTAACCCATTACCTTCTATTCTTGGGCCATGTCCTAGTAGCCCTTCATCCTCTTCTATTTATGGGAAACCTCTGGGTAGCCCATCATCTTCTATTCCTAGGCCATGTCCTTATATCCCAATTTCTTCCATCTTAGGGCCATATTCTAGCAGCCCTTCATCATCTTCTATCAGTGGCTCACCTCCTGGTAGCCCATCCTCTTCAATTTTGGATCGTATCCTTTTCATCCATCACATATTTCTTCTATCAATGGTTGTGGCAAGCATGCATTCATTTCTCACATCAGTTCTAAACGCCCACGTTTGCTTTCTTATCCTTCTCGAGATCGGATAAGTCACGCGTCACCTTATGAAAAACCCAAATGGCTTCTTCATCAAGCTCAAGTTACACATCTCATGAACTCCAAAGTTCCCAACACTTCCAATGATCTTAAGGTTAAAAATCAAGTGTGATTCAAGATCGCATATAAACGCAACCATCAAGTATGGCACAAAGTGCAGAAACCTATGGATAGGGAACTCAAGCTCCCGCATACAAAATACTCATTTCAAGATAAATCACAGTCATTTGTTGAATATGAGCTCGTCATGATCATTGAGATCGGGATAACATAACTCTTGGTAAGCAAACACACCTAATCTCCCTTATCAAGGAAGTCACGAACATTGTTGTTGAATCTTATCAGGCGTAATGACCTTGTTGGTTCCACTTTCTAGAACAATTCAAAAATACAAAAAAAAAATGAGAAAACAAAAAAAATCAAAGGTACAAAGATAAAACATTACAATCAGGTATTGCATACACATGGATGTTCTTTCTTCCATTCCTTGTTATTTATTCTGCAAGTCTTCCTACCATTTTCATCCCTTCGGTGATATTTTGGTTAGCCTATTCACGCACATTTTGCAACATTTATCTCTACGGTATCTATTTGACCTTGGTCTTTCATCACCTTAGTAAATTAGAGAATGATTGACCTCTTAGAGATCCTATCACATTAAACATCTAATAAACTTGTTACGAAGAACTTTTGGACATACTTATTGACACTAGCCAATGTCATCATCACACCTCCTTCCGTCAAGCCATCGGTGGTTCCTAACCCTTGTCAAACAAGAGAGTTGAAATAAGTTTTCGTAAAGAAAAAGAATCAAAATCAATCAAAAATCAAAAGCTAAAATCTAAAAGCAAGAGAAAATTGATATATAACTCTCTCGTAGGGTATTTCCAATCATCTCTACCGAGGCTATGGATGCCTGACTGGTAGTAGAGAAATGTTACGATTATAATCAAATACATCTCCATTGGGGCTAAGGACGCCGGCTAGTAGCAGAGCAATGTATGGCTATCCTTCCACCTCCATTCACAAATCACCTATCACATATCAAAATAAATCATTCCTACACATTGGCTAGTTTGTCTTCATTTTTTTCCTATTAAATCTTCCCTTCAAGAGGTAATAAATTCCACATACACACACTGGATCTCTATAAGTGAACATGATTAGTATGTTACCAAGTGTCTTTTTTGGACCTTGTTTAAACTCTTGCTTTATTCCTTATCTTGTCTCACAATTTTGCCTTTGGCTATGTGCTTTTTCATTGTGAGTCTTGTAAGCTACATTCGTTCACATTCACATCGTTATTCTACTTCGTTAAGAACATCCATGTGTATAGTATTTCCTTTTTCCATGTTTTTAGACACATTTGTCCCATTTTTACAAAAACAATCTTATACTTCCTTTCTATCATGTGTTTCTTGGCCAACTTACGTTGGGGGAATCCTTGCTCCTTCCTCAACATGTCATTGGTTTGTGTTCATCATCAGGTTGAACATATCTATTTTGGCCTTGATCCCCGTTCATCATCAACACGTGATGATTTTACCTTTCAATACTCCCACCTAATGTTGAGGCATTTTTCACATCTTCACTTTCTTGTGCATATGAGTGGCATTTTGTCCTTGTGCATCCCATCTATCGTTAGGGCATCCACGTTTATTTGTCTTCCTATACATAGTTTTAGAAAACTTTCAAAATCATAAAAAACATTCAAATATGTTGGAAAAATCAAAACATTCAAAAATGTTTTAGAAAACTTATAAAAAATAATATAAATCATCCTACAAAACGTCGCTCTTTGGTTCTCACATATTCATGTATGCGCGACTCGTGGATTATCTTGATCTACCTCTATCAATAAAAGCTAGGTTTCTTACTTTTTTGTACTGGGCACAACAAGTTTCCTAGTACTGTTTCGTAGTGCACATTGCTTTTTCATCATACCCAAGTGTCCTCCTTTATTCCCCTTACATGTATCCTTTCTTGGGGCACCATCATCAAACCTTGTTGTTAATTTGTACAGGTCAAATTTTAAGCTTAATAACAAAAACATTATATTATGTTTCTCTGTTAGGTTAACTTTTTACTTTCTCATATTGCATTGCATTACGTATGTTGCATGGAGTTGGTGTTTTTGCAATGGACATTTTTTCGTATATGGCTTTTCATGTCATACTACACTTTTTCTCATTCTTTTTAATAAATACCGATGATGATGATTACTAGAAATATGATGAATAATAACATTTTATATAGCAATGCCTTGTGGATAGCTCAATGTACTTTTTCTTGTTATTTTCTCTCTATCTCCCCTTTCTTCTCGTCTGTTTTTCGATTGTCAATCGCATTCCTCCATCACCTCGTAGACACTCCAGGGGGCATCCTTCATCCTACTGATTTTTCTTCTACCCCTTCAAAATTTTCTACTTGTTTATGCTTGTCTACTTTCTTTGAAGTGACATCGAGCACGTCACCTCAAAGAGGGACAAATTTAGACACCTATAATTTTATCTACATGATCTTATTACTAAGATCATACCGATTATCATGGTATGGTGTTAATTTACTACACTACGCTAGTAAAATACCCTTTCTAACCCCTTCTAAACCTCCTAAACCATGTTAATCCCTCTCTAACCAGTTTATACAAGCTTGTTTTCCCTTTAATTAACCTTGTTTAGGTTAATTAACCCTCTTATTGACTTTCTAGATATTTTGACTTTCTAAAGAAAATATCTTACCTTTCCAAATAGCCACTTAGCCTTCCAAATCCAGTTCACACCTCCAAATGTGCTTTTCTAAAAATCACCTTTTTGACTCCTTTTTAGTCCCACATGCATCCAAAACATCCTTTTCTCAAATCCAAAACTATAAATAGAGGGATACCCCTCCCACCTTTTCCTAAGAACTCTCTCTCTCATCTCATTTCTGATTTAGGTCATGCTTAAGTCTTTTAGATTCATTTCATAGTTTATTTGAGCTATTTACTTGTTATTTTCTAATCCTTTCAAAGCTTTAGGTAAATGGGAGAAGCCATTAATGGTGAGATTCCATTATTAAGATTTTGAAACATCAATAAACACAAAATTGATTGTTATAGCTTTAATAGGTTCACTTATAGATAGCTTTCATGGAGTAGAGAACTAATATAGTCATGTTTAGAGGTTGATTGTTTGTTTCAAGATTTATATATGCATGCAAATAGCTAGCTCTTGTTTATCTCTAATCTGATGGTCATTTGAGTTGTTTGTTCCAAAGCTTTTAGGGTTTCTTTAGATATTCTTACCCCATGTTCATAGCTTTAAAAAAAAATTGATGCACACAAATGCGTTGTACATTTTTCTCCCCTCTTTATAGAGTGATTCGGCACCTCTCTTCTTTGGTGTTCGGTTATGTACAATCAAATCCATCTCCTACTCCAATGTCTCCTTCAACATAATTGAGGACTTATCACCCCAAATCCTTTAGTAGCTCAACAACAAATCCAAGTATCCAAAACATAACAAGAACGAGAGCCTCTTCCTCCACAAAACAAACATGTATTCCTTCCATGTTTTGCATCTCTTTACTTTACTCCATACATGTTCAATTTTTCAAATTTACTAGCATTATTTATATTTCGATTCAATGTAATTTATACTATGGACATTGACTGCACTCTATGTTGTAATTTTTACCATCTAATGTGCCAACACCAACACAAGGGACAATAATATTTTGAGAAAATACAAAGTGTGTGTACACTTTTGGGTATCATTTTCTTTAGGAAAGTAGTTTTCATTTCATACTCAAGAGGGGGAATGTAAACACTCAAATTTGGCAACTTACCCTTTTACATTGACAAGTTTGGATCTAATCATATCTAAGGGAAATACTCACACTCTAAGCCCAATCAATGTATCTTTCTCTCTCCATCTTGACTTTCTCATCTCTACCCATTACTCCATCATCCAAATGAGAAATGTTAATCACATGTTAATTAGCCAAAGCAATAATTCAACCTTAAGAAACATCCTTGAACTTTGAGTCTCACATCACTACTCTCTTATCCAAAACTATATAGCTCTAGCCAATAGTGGAGTACAATATTTCCTAACTTATATAGTCATGGACCCTCCCATATAATACTCTTTTTCTAATTCTAAATTCATTATGTAAATCGGTTCATCTTTTTAGGCAGACATAATATGAATATCTAACCCATGGAAATCTATATAAGTAGGTCGATTACAATTTATAACATGCTTAATACTCTCATAAGCTCCTATTGAAAATAGCAACACTAAAAAACTCAAGGATCTCCTAAATATCCTTAAATCAGTTACACATCATTTAGAGAAACCACTACATTGGGTATGAAGCACTTAACCAATTCAAAGTGTCTAGATTCCCCCATTTCCAAGCATCAAAATTCCTAGAGCCATGTCTTAGAAACAACAAGTCACTCCAAGTATTGTCAAATATCTTCAAGGGACAAAAGGGTTTAGCCTAATAGTTAAAGCACACCACATCACAAAACTATTGCATTGGGTACATTCTCCACTTTATAGTTAGTTTGTTATAAACATGAGGGTACATAGGGGGCTGGACTAGATTACAAACATAACTTACTCTTACACTAAGAAAGGAAAATTTTAGTGGGGAATTTTCATAAAATCATGAATATTAGGGTTTCTAGGAATTGGAAATGGAGAATATTCAGCATTCAACTACCACCCAGTTCACCAAAAAAATTGGGCGACAGGTCACTTGTATGGGTTAGTTCACCTATTATTTACACATATAAATAAACTTATAAATGTATTTCGCCAATGTTTCAAATCAAACTACGCTCATATTTTTTGAAGTCTAATACTATACATATCACCGAGGTATAGTACATACATGACCATCCAACCTTTTTGTAATCTATGATCGTTGGCCTACTTCAATATTTCTACCATCCAATCTTTTCGTCAAACCTCTTTCATCCAACCGTTTTGTTCAACCTTGATCCATCTAACCTCGTCTATCCAACCTCAAACCGTCCAACTTTAAGCCATCCAACCTTAATTTTTCCAACCTCACGTCATCCAACCTCAATCCGCCCAACTTCAAACCGTCCAACCTTGATCCGTCCATATTGTATGTTTCTCAGCATGCGGTTGTACTCTTTATTAAATTGAGTATTTTCTCTTTGTACTCTTGTTTATTTCGTAACACTTTTATATGCAAACATATCTCAAACACATTCAGAAACTAATATTTTTGAGATGCTCCTATTGATGAAAACATTCGTTCCCTTGATGACATCGAACTAGGAGAAGATTCATCAAATTCTCATCCAACACCAACATCGGAGGAAGCTTATACTCCAATGTATGTTTCCAGAAAAAGGAGACGTGGCGATCAAGATATTATTAATTAGAACCTAGATGCACAAGTTGAAGTCGAAGAAAGTAATAAAAATATTTGAGAAGAAAGAGGACAAATTGGACAATAGGAAGGACTTTTAGGTTCAACTGGGTAGCCAAATATCCTTTTATTGAACTTGTTGAGCCAAAAAATGGTAATGATATTCCAACTCAATGTCGATGTAAAATATGTAGTTGGAAACAAGGGAAATATCATACAATGCAACTCAAACTAGACACCATTGAAAAAAATTGTGGGAAAATATATATTTCCCAAAAGTAAAAGGATGGGCACATAGTAAGATCTCATAAATGGAAAAATGCAAAAGATTGCTTGCATGTAAAGTATGTAGAAGAGTATGAAAAAGATTTTTTTTTAAATATAAATGAAAAAGGTGGCACAATTGTAGAAAAATTAGGCAAAGCTATGGAGACTGAAATGCATGCCAAAATTATTCAATTTGCTACAAGTATTCCATATATTGAAAAAGGGAAGACCCATTTCAGATTTCTCAGATAATAAAATTTTGTATTAGGTTATTGGCTTACAGAATGTTCCACAATCACATTGGTTAGATAGCAATGGCTAGGAAATTGCAAAATGTCTTGCTTTGGTGGAAAAGGAGGATTTGAAAGAGGTGTTAAAAATGTAAAGTTTATTTCTCTTTCAATTGATGAGGTGACAACAGTGGAAAATACTTCATGGGTTTGTATTCATGTATATACTTTTAAAATGAAAAAGAAATCCCCATCTCTTAGTTATTCATAAAATGAGTGAAAATTACAATTCTAAAAACCTTTACAAATTGGTGGTGTCAAGTTTGAAGGATATAGCAGGTATGGATGATTTTTCCATTGCAATGAAGTTAGTTTGTGTTGGAATTGATGGTGTAGATGTACTGTTGGGGCTAGAAATGGTCTTTGTGTCATACTACAAACAACTGTTGTGCCCTATATGATTGTAATTCATTGCATGGCTCATAGAATGAATCTAGCATATAAAATTGTGAGCACATTCAAAAGTGTTGCCAGAGTGGAGGAGCTGATTTGTGACTTGCATGCTTATTATTCAAGCAGTCCAAAAAGATTTTTAGAATTTCATAAATTTGTAATTAGATTGACAGGGAAAAAACTTCTTAAAGATGTAGATACCATATGGATTTCAATGTATGAGCCTACTTGTAGAATATTTGAATAATATCCTTCATTGACATGTTTTATGTATAAATACCATAGGGAAGTAGATAAAGCTAAAGATTTTTGTATCATCTAACATATATTGAAACTTTACTTACATTATGTGGTATTTTTCCAATTTTGAATGAGCTAAATGTTTTGACGAAACATGTGCAAGAGTGTTGCATCTACATAACAGACTTCATATGACTAAGAAAACATGTGTGCATGAGTCTAGATAGTTTATATTTTTCAGATGGAAGTTTTGGGGACCTATTTTTAAAGTCTGGAATACATTAACAGACCTTAAGAATCCAAGTTGTTACTTAAAATTTAATATAAATGATCATTTGTGTATAATAACTCATGGGAAAGAGATACCACTTCACACTTATAAGAGAAGAGCAAATGCTTATTGATTCTAATAATAGTTATATCAAAGATAAAAGCTTAATGGAATGCTTGAAATAACTAACATGGATGTAATTCAAAACCTAGCTAAAGCATGCCTACTAGTATGTTCAATTGCTAACTAACATAGACCTAAATAGATCTAGGAGCAATCAAATTGGGGGTTTGTTACTACTCCAAGGAAGGTGAGAGGCGTTCTCTCCAATAATGACTACAAGATCATATTGGATACCCATCTACTAACCCCATTGAAGACTTGAGGCAAGGATTGAGCTTGGTTATTAATCATATTTCTTATATGATATGCAAATCAAAGCATGGTGTAAAGTTGGAAGGTAGTACTTAGTCTTATTTATAGTTTTTCCTTTGAGGAAAACTTGCATCTTGGTGCATGTGGGACTAAAATTACAAAGAATATTAAGACTTTCTAATCATGATTAAGGTTTTCTAATCATAATTAGTGAATTAACAAGTGATTAAGATGTGAGGATCCTTAATCAACCACTTAGGGTCAATTAGGAGGCTAGGATAAGATTTTGAAGCTTATTGAGATGTTGTGGAGGGAAGTGGGGTGATTTTGAGTGGTTGGAAGAGGGGTTTAACCCAATAAAGGGTATATTGACCAAAACAAGAGTAAAATAGGTTTAATTAGCTAATAATCACTAATTTTCAATTCGGAAGAGGATTTTGACTTACGATTCTTCGTAAAGTGGAATCTTGGATGTGAAAGGGCTAGGTAATCAACAAATCATTGTTAATTGACCCAAAATGGTAATAAAAATTAGTTGATTAGCAAAAATCACTAATTATAACGGAAATGGTAAGAATGAGAGTGATTTGTGTGTGTTTGGCAATAAGATTGCAAAAGTGGGATTTAGGTGTCTACAAAGAGTGACACGCAATTTATATGAAAGAGTATTATGTGACATGCAAAATAATTTGAAAAAAAAATCTCGATCTCTATCTACAGAGATCCGTGAATGGTTCCAAAAGGATAAACTACTTGATGCAATGGGAGTTATCAATCCATTATTTTGATACACGGTTAGAGGTGTTATTGAAATGTCCATCACTAATATATTTATAAAATACATGAATAGTCTAGTGGAACATTTATGTAAGCATGAAGAGATAAAAAAAAATGTTGTTGTTGAAGGTATTTTGCAAAAGAAGTTACTCAGTTCTCAGTCACAACATTTTTCCACGAATGTGCTAGAGCAATTTCATTTTCTAGATGAGCCAAATGAAAATGATTCCATTAGAAGACTTTGCAAGAATATTTATTCCAACAGTATTTTGTGAGATGATTTGAGCGAGTATTTTTGATTGTATGAGTTGTGTCAAACTATGATCCTAGGATTTGTTGAAGATGAAAGGGTATTCAATGCATTATCCTTCATAAAATCCAAAGTTCGTAACATATTGGATAGAAATTTAGAAATTTGTTTGAGATTGTATGTATCCAATTATTTTGTGGAAACTTTTCCTTATGAGAGAGAAATTGCATTATGGAATTCACTCGTAGAAAGAAGAGGAGTATGTAATGATAATATTAGGTTGTTAACAAGTGTGTGTAATAAATTTCCAGATACCGTGCCCTAGCTCCATGGTTGTTACGCGAACACGCAGGTTAGCGAGCCCCTTTCAACTACGCAAGGATCGGCCAGGGATTCACAAAGATGATGGAGGAGGCACGATTACTAGGGATTCACAGATTTGTGAATCAAAATAGGAACCCCCTCTCATTGGTGGCGGTATGGGAAACCAGAGTCCCCTGTCCCTAGCGTTTGTAGATCTGATGGTGGCAGCTGTAAAAATGATGAGGTAAATAAAGCATCAATCTCATGGATTGGCATGGCTTTCGATGCTAATCAAGACCCCCCTATTCATAAAATATGAGATAGTGTTTCTCTGCCCTATCACAAAACAGGGGGTTTCTCTATTGGGGCAGGTAAAGATGGCTCAGGCTCTCCTATTAAACTTGCCAACGCTAATCAAAATAGTGGTCACACAGAACCTCTGGTGGAGATAAGTCTAGATCTTATGCTTCAGTGGTCTCCAAACAGAAGGAGAATACCATAAATGAGCTCTTGAAACCCTCCTAGGAGGTCCCGACGCTGAAAATCGAGGAGGATCTACTTCTAAAGATTCTTAAGGAGGAGGAAAATCTCTCCCACCTGGGTCTCATATGCAGATTCCACAAATTTTGGCCTAAGCTTTCTCAGCTCCATGACTAGATAGCCCAAAGATGGAGAGAAAAAATACAAGGTAAGATTGAGCTTTATCCTTGTGCTAAAGCTTACTTCATTGCTGTCTTTGAAACCCCTGCGAGATAGGGATTTAATTTTTAGCCAACATTGGGTTTGGGGGGAACACGGGCTTATGTCCAAACCATGGTATCCGTCTTTTGACCCGTTAAAGGAATCTTTTGATACCTACCCGATTTGGGTTCATTTACTAGGACTCCCATTATAGCTTTGGAACAGATCTTGTATCATTCTTTATAGGAGATACCTTAGGCTCATGTGTGGCAATTGATGATAAGACCTCCATTCAAACACATACTACTTATGCTCGTATCCTGGTTGATCTTGATACCTCCAAACCCTTACTAGCAGAAATCAATCTTCAGATTGGAGAAAGACTCTGGGTGCAGAGGTTAGACTATGAGAGACTTGCCTTCAGATGTAGGCGTTGCTTCCAAACTAGTCATGTTACAAATGATTGTGAACATGCCAAACGAAAGACCAAAACTGTCTAGTGGAAGGATTCTCTACGTGAACATCTTACAATTGACTCAAATCCGGATGAGGATTCTAGTGCCCCCCTGCAAGTTGACTCACCCATCGTGGTTGATTCACAGATCAACACAGAGAAGCTACCTACAGACTATTCTCTGTAGATTGTTGATTCAATGTTTAAGGATGTTTCGGCCCCCCTTTTTATGGGTCACATCCCCATCAAATCCATTACAGTGGATCTTCCGATTGCATTGGATACGGGAAATCAGGAATGGACAGTGGTGGATAGGAAAAAGAAGGGAAATAACAAATCTAAATCCCCCACCATATCAGACAAGGTATGATTCTTGTCTTTTGGGTGCTATTATTGTTACATCTAGGCAAATGGCCTATTGTGTAGTTGTTGGGGCTGTGTTGTTGTTAAGTTGTTTTTAGTTGTTGTTGTAGCAGTTGTTTTGCTTTTGTTGGTTCTATTCTTGACAAATTATTTTCTGTTGTTGGGATTTTTGGGGTAAAATATTTCTTTTGAGCACTGTTGTACAAGGGTATAGTCCCTTTCAAAAACTATTTACCATTAATAAAAAAACATTCGACTAATCTAGGAGAGTCGAACACATCCACCGAACACACTACCAATTTAGTAGAATTTGAGGACACTTATGAATGGGTTGCTCAAGGATTGTTTCAATTATCGAGTCCTAATTTCTTGTATATATTCTTGACAATATTGATAAAATGATTTGATATATTGATATATTTCATATTGATTAATGATTATCAACTGCTCTTAATAGACTGTGTTGTTTTACTTGTAACAAATTCATTTTTTATATTTTGTTTTATTATTGAAATAAAGATAGTGATTGATTTATTTTGATCCATCTGTGTGATTAATATTTTATCTTTGCATGAAACATAAATCCTTTCTATACTCAAATAAACACACACCAAATGTCTAAAACCATGCTTTAAAGTTTACATCTCCAAATAGTAACATAAAAACATTCACAGTAAGCGTAAAAATCGATTACAAGTTTGCATATTAAAATGTTGAAAACTTTCAATAAATGTGATACAATAGTAAATATAGTTCCAATTCACAATTAAACTTGTATTCATTCTAACAAGAGGTGGATTACTTTATGAAGACATACATGTTTTCATAAAGCATTGTCAACCAATACAATTACAAAATTATGGGTTATCAATTTCTTTTCAAATCTTCCGAGAAAGTTCTATCATATAAGAACACGTTACAAGGGAATCCTTTTTTTGCCTATGACTCTGAAACATAGTTGCCCTTATGTATGCCACACGGAATAAAAAAGTAAAAACTGGTTGGCCACTATATTTTAATTCCTACGCCATTTTTGGAATTGTGACAACACACATGTCACATGGTGAAGCTAATGTTTTTTCAATTTTTATTGCGGCAACTTGATCTTTTTCTTGTAAAATAGGCCAATTTTTCATAGTTTGTATAGTGTTCTATGCTAAAACTCTTGATACCTACAAATCCTACACTACGCTATTGATATTTTGAAGAATATTGTGCTCCTCCCTCGCAACATCTCCTACTGACAAAAGTGATGGATCAACATCGTATTTTTTTCAGTAAGATATCTGGATCCATCTTATGCTCCTTGATTATCCTCCTCAATGTATTATTTTGTTTATTTAATAATAAATTTTTTTCCTTCAATTGTATAAATGCATTCAATATTTTACGGGCATTCTTCAAATGTGCATCAAATACAACTACTTCTTTCTTTAAATTTTCATATTTTTCCTACAAAATATAAATGTATTAGATAAGTTATAAATAATTTATTGCAATGCTCATAATTTCATAATTTTTCACGTGTAAAAGATGACCTACCACAACTTTCTCTTTTTCTACATTTGCAATTAAAACATTATTTTTATCTCTATCCCATTTGTTGTAGTATGCCTGGGCTTCAACATTAAGATTCTCCAACCTATTTAACATTATATCTAAAATTTCATCATCATAATCATTATTATACAAAATTGTGTTATACTTGAGCTTTATTTAGCAAAATGTCAAGCCTTGTTGGTTGGATCTCTATGACAGTGAACAATGAATTCCTTTGAGCATGATTATGGTATCAGGTATTTATTTATTTGATCAAAATTTTGGCCCTTTTCTCCCAAGTGTGCACTAATTCCACATCATACATAACCACTTCTTGAATTGTGGCCCCCATATTGTCTAATACTAGATTTTTTACTGCAAAATTTATCTTTTGATCATCCGTGAGTGGAATTTGACTTGGTGGAGGAGGAGAGTCTATGATTTGATGGGTATCTTGTTGCACTTGTGGTTGAGGAGGTGGAGTACTTTGTATCATATCATGGGTGTCAAAATAGTTACCCGTCTTGGTGTCACCACTATCAAACCCAAAAATCATCATCAAGCTCGATCTGGTTCAAAATCGGGTACTCGTTGCACTCAAGACACCACCTAGTGAAAAACCTAGAAATTATGAGGTTGCGGGGTGAACTATTCCTATGGAGTTAGCAGGAAACGTAATATTCTTCCCTGTAAATTTTCTTTTTGTTTTGTACTTTTGTGTGGTGGCGATACCGAAGGCCTTTTTGGAATCTGTTGTGGTTTTCTACAAACTGCAAGAAGAAAAGTATTAAAAAATTAAACATTATACCCTTGTAAATACTAAATAAAATATTTGCAAGTAAACAAAATATGCTAAACATTATAAATTACCTTGCATGCTCGAAGATGTGACCATTCGACCTTGTGACTGAGACTGAGTTTGATCTAGATCATCAAACTCAAAAGTTTCTACAAACAAAAAATGTAGAAATATTAAAATACTTTACCGCTTACGAAAAAATATCATGTTAATGATTCCTGTTAGTAACTTAGTTATAAATAGTAATATTAATACCTGTAGAAAATTGTAGTGGGAAAGGTGGTGGTATTGGTGGAGCTATCGAACCCCTAGGTATTTTGTGTCGAGGAAATCAAACCAGGTTTGATTCCACTGAATCCATATCATAATCATCATAGGAATTTGGAGGGCTTTACCCCGAGCAATAGCCTCCTTATGAGATATTATAACTACAATTCTTCTCTGCAAAATATAAATTAATGTTATTATTGCATTCAAAAATAATTAATCGTTATACTATTAAAATTAATTATTACTTTTTTCTTCAAATAAAAGATATATCGTTAGCAATTTATCATTTATTGCAGTCATAATTTATTCATTATGCAATTGGTGGAAAGCTTGTTCATAGAAATCAAGTAGATAATTGGTATAAGAAAACACAGTCTTCAATTTATCACGTGCATTGAAACTGACAAGAGCATTGTTGACATATGTTTTGATTCGATTGGACAAATATGTGCACTAATCAAATTATTTCCCTACCAGTTTTCGTAATAAATATTTGCTATCCAAAATAGAATGTCTACGGATCTGCCTTGTAACACAATCCTGGATTGAAAGAGAGATATCATTGCAAGAAAGAATTTATTTGTAACACCTTATATAATAAGGCCTCTTTTGGAATGATTAATCATGCAATGCAATATGAAATGAAAAAAATTATATGCTTGGGTAGTCAATTAATATTAAGAAAACAAACAATTGAAAAATAAAATTGAACTTACCATCAACCTACACATTGTAATGAGACTCCAAATAAGCTAGTTAATCAATGGACGTCGCAGCTCCACATGGAATGAAAATGTACGATCCATCAAGGGGACTAAAAATATTCTTCTTTGTGGTTATAAGAATTGATCAGGTAATCAAGGACGGTAGTATCTATTTCAAATTGGGGCATGTTGACAAGCCCCGTGAATTATGTTTTGTGCATCCAGTCTTTAGGTGTATCTTTTAGTTTCATTAGTGTCGTAATTTGAGGGCACATGATATTTTTGTATTGGAATTTGGAGGCAGGAGTAACTATGGAACTATCCATTTTTGAAAGCTTTGGAAATTGGTGTAAAGTTGTAGGAGAGGGAGGGAAAGACTATATGTGCACATTGGTTTGGTAGAAAATTGGAGAGAACATTGTAGATTTGTAAAATTTTATGGAAAAAAGTAAAGAAATGAACCTCGTAGGGCTATATATAGGGCTCGAATTCGTGCAAAGGACATGTGGCGATAAAAATAGGTGGATATTTTTAGGAAACATGTTTCGGGGACTCGTGCACAAGCTTTTTCATCTAATAGGTTATAGTTGATGTAACTTGATGTCCATCCAAAAGGAAAAATGCCACATATATCAAACCATCCAACAGAGAAGAGACAATTGTCAACCCGATATGTCCAATATGAAAGGGAAAACCGTCAATAGTGAAAATATTGTCATCTAATAGAAAAGAGATGACCATCTAACAAAGGAGAGACAGTAGTCTAACCCGATAGGAAAGAGATGGAATTAGACGACCATCTCTCTCTATTGGATGGTCATCTAACCTTACCCATCCAATCGGGAAGATACAAAAGTCCAAAGAAGAGAGGTTCATCCTTTTAGCAATGGATAGGTGGTCGTCAATACCCATCCAACTATGTGAAACCACATAAAAGCGTGGGCTTCTAAATCACCTTTTCCGTGAAACGGTTTTCTAGACATTCACCATTTTTTGAAAGCCCATTTTAGAGATTCGCCACACATTCTATAATAATCTTTTGGAGCGGGGTTCTTAAAATGAACCCACGATACTAGGATAACTACATGAGGCTTAATCCCACTTGAGGGGATGTAGTGCAACACTTGGATTGATTTGGAAGGGGTTTACTGTGAAGGGTAGTCCAACCTCACCCACACATAGATTTCTCCTTTTGTTATCTAATGCTTCAATTAAGGGCATTGTAGGTATCTAGGATTTCTACTTATTGCGGGTCATTATAGGTTATGTCGAGGTTATGTGAGCTTGAGTGACATATAATGACACACATTTCTATGAAATTAAAGGGTATGATAATTTACAAAACCCCATTATACATAGGTCTAAAATCATACGGAATGATCCAAGACCATACCACATTCTTGACAAAGTTGTATGGTCTTAGACAAGAGTAATTTTAGAGATGAAGCATCTCTAGATCTAAAACAACATTTTCATCTAGTATGTGCAAGGAAATTACTTATATAGATCTAAATAGTAATAAAAATAGAACACCAAATAATGCCAATATAATGACAAGATCACAATAAGTATGTAAAATGACTCATTCACTTCGAGGTGGAAACCTCCAAACCATACATACAATAGGACTCGAGTGCCTAATATAATGCCCATCTACTAGTTACTAGCTAATATATACCCTACTTATGTTATATAAACCACATAGGCCAACCTACTAACCATATGAAAGTATAAATAAATGAGATATGATATGTTAAGATACTATGTTAGTTATAACTTGGTCATGTTTATCCCGATATAGGATTAAGGGCATAACAGCCCCTATCCTTCAAAGAAAAATTGTCCCCAATGTTAGAAATATCTTGATGCCACAATAAGAATGTTATATCTTCCCATGCTGCATCTTTAGTGTCCAAATTTTTCCACTTGATTAAATACTCAAGTAATGATTCTTTCCCTCCACCACTTCGTGCATGTTTGAAGTATGCCTTGAGCTCTAAGATGATCGGCCCTCCTTATAAAGCTAAAGTAATACTAAGTGGATTACACCTTCTATCCAATTACCTTATTCAAGTAGGATATATAGAATACTCAATGTATTTTGGTTGATTACGAGAGCTCCAAATCAGTATATCACACTACCAATTTTCTACGCATCATATGATAAGGGTGGTATTATTGAGATGAAAGTTTGTTATTCTTCTTTTTTATTTTTTCATGAACAGTCACTTATACAAATGCAACCACATAAAAATAAATTCCCCAAAATTGAGATTTTCATTTGTTGTGGTGTTAATGAACTTGATGCTTCATGTGGTTTTGTGTCATTCCCTAATTCTCTCTAAGATTTGGGAGGACCTCCATTTGGTGTTGAATGTGCTCTTCAATTACTTTCACTTTAGGTTGAACCCTCAAGGTGGAGGTGAGGGATTGCGGGTTGTACCCATATAATACAAAAAGGATACATTTTGGATTAGATATGAAATGAAGTGTTATATCACCATTCTAAAATTTGAAACCATTGAATCCATCTCTCCTATTTATCTAAAGTAAAGCATTGAAGATACCCTCCAAAAATTTGTTTACTACCTTAATCTACCCATTAAATTGGGGATGATATCATTTACCATGAGTAAACCGAGTACCCAAACATGAGAGTAAATCAGTCCAAAATTTTCTAGTAAATATAATAGCATGATCATTGACTATACTATTAGGTGTATCATGTAGCTTTTGAACTATATCCATGAAAGATACGATGATTGTACCTCTTTGTAAAAGGATGTGACAAAGCAAAAAAAAAAGAGCATATTGGATGAGTCTATCTACAACCACCATGATTACAACTTTTCTTTTATGTTTTGGCAATATTCTAATGAAATCCATGGAAACCTCCTCCCACCACTCACTAGGAATATATAGAGGTAATAGAAGACCTGTGGTGTTAATAGTTTCTCCTTATTACACCGAGACACCAAACATTATGTAACAAATTTTTGGCCATCCCCTTTCAACCCTTCCCAAAATAAATTCTTCTTAGCTCAATTATAATTTTTTAGGAACCTCAGATGACCACCCACCTGGATAATCATGGAGCTAAGAAAGAATATAAAATTTAAGGGTAAAGTTTTTGCACAAGTACAACCTATATTTGTACCATAAAGTGTCTCCCTTCCATACAATTATTTTTGACACGCTTGGATCCTGTTGGATATTTTGAATGAAAACATGGGTTTCTATGTCATCTTCCACTCAAATCTTTCTTGATCCACCCAATATGAGGCTACAATATGAACATGACATATAATAATTCTTTTGTGGACTCATCTCTCCTAGATAGTACATTGATCGCCACATTTTTGTTACCTCTTGTAAATTATCTCAAAGTCATAACCCAACATCTTGGATCCCTATTTTTATTTTCTTTAAATGATATTCATTGAGATCTAAGAACCATTTCAAACTATCATGATCTAAATTCACCTTTAAGTGATGACCCATGAGATATGGTATTCATTGTTTTAGTACATGAAGAATAGCCATCATTTCCTTCTCATAACTTGGCTTTGTGATTCTTACCTTTGATTTGATGGCTCTAAAATGCAATGGGGTGGACCTCTTACATGAGTACTACACCAATACCACACCCTAAAGCATCACATTTGACAATGAAGATTTTAGATAAATTTGGGATAGTAAGAATTTGAACAGACATATGGCCTTCTTCAACGTCTTAAATGCATGTATTGCTTCCTCATTCCAATGGAAGGGGTATTTCTTCAATAAATTTATGATTGGTGGTGCAATAATTTCATAATTATTCATAAATATGTTATGGTAACATGTAATCCCTAAGAATCCCATGAGGTTTTTGAGTTTTTAGGTACCTTCTAGTCCACCATGGCCCCGATCTTGTGAGTATCTACTTTTACACCTTCATGATAAAAGACATAACCCAAATCTTCTACCCGCCTAACACCAAGAACACACTTGGAGGGCTTGGCATAAAGGTGTTGTTGGTCAAGAGTTTCAAAACATTACTAACATGATGTAAGTATTTCTCCCATGTCTTATTGTAGATTAAGATGTCATCAAAGAAAACTAGGAAAAACTTACATAGAAATGGCCAAACTATAGAATTCATCAAAATTGAAATGTAGAGGGTACATAAATGTAAGGCCAAATAACATTACTATATATTCATAGTGGCCCTTATGTGTCATAAATGTTGTTTTATGAGTATCCTCATCTCAAATTCTAATTTGATGATATCATGATTGAAGATCTAATTTTGTAAAATAAATAATACTATGTAACTCATTTAGCAAATCGTCAATAACAAGAATATAAAACTTATCTTTTTCCATGTATTTTTTTAGCTCCATATAGTCTAGTACATGCACTAAATTTCATACATTTTTCACACCATCACCACTAGAGAAAAGTAAGCACTTTAACTATGGAAAATAATGCATGATTCAGTAGACACTAGAAAACACACCTTGCACATAAGGTCCCTTATTCAAAAACAAAAAAAAACATTATAAAACAAAAAAAAAACCAAAAAATAACAAAACCCTGCAAAATAGGGATATAAGGCACCTCACCACTCATTTACTAACCCTCACCCACTCACATTTAATTTTGTCCATCCCACCTACCCATGTGCATTCCCAATGCACTATAGACCCTATCATTACACCCATGTGTTTCCCACTCCCCTATGCACTCCAAATCTATAAAAACACCCTCACCCCTTCATTCTAACCCCTAGCTCTTAGTACAAAAAGGATATACTTGAGTTTTTTTTATCTCTTGTTCACATATATTGGTTTTATAGGTTTTGAAGAAGGAAAGGTGAAGCATAAAGAACATATCTTTCTTGTTGTTACCTTTTATTTCTAGCCACATTTTAACACATGTGGGAATCGTAATTTTATTGGCTTCCAATCTTCGTATGCGATTCTCGTCGAAACATAATTGTGGTTTTCATGTGATCTAAGTAGGTATATTGGTGACCAAGGTGGGACCATTTTTGTTGTGGGTAGTTATTTTGGTTTTCGAATCTAACATTGCTTTGTTTAGGGTTTTATTTTGTCTTTTTTAGTTTTTTTTTATTTTCCCTAACGTTTCTGTTGTAGATATAACACTTGATTTTGTAGATCTACCCATAAATCCAAAAAATCATGTTATAGTTTTCAAGCAATCGCGATCAATTTGGGTTGCGATTTTCTCGCACAAAAATCATAAAATTTTGGTTGTAAGGTAGTTCAGAACTACAACTTTGTTTCTATAAAAACTTAAAAACACATTTTTATTAAAGGAATGAATCCAGAATGAACCACACATTTTATTACAGCACGTATAAGGGTAAATACCCATCCACATAATTGAAGGAAGTAAATGGACATAATCCCAAAACTCATTATGAGGACTACTATAGGAACGCTAAAGTAGTTGGCACATCAAGTGAATTGGCCAAAAATGGGTACCCCCACCTACCCGAATAAGTACGCCTGTGAGGTTAGAGCTAAGATTGTCCTTAATGATGACCTTATATTTATTTATTGAAAGTTCGAGCAGAGTGAAATCCAAATTGGTTAATTAAGGGGGTAAATTAAAGTCGATTTACTAGAAATTTTATAGTGTATCACACTCGTTTAGGTAACTCTTGGTACTTAGGAGATAACCTTTCATAGGAATCCAAACATCTTGTGCCCCTTTATTCCACTTTGAGATAAACAAACATCACAACATTGTTTCTCGAGTCACATATGTGATTTTTATTCTGTATGGACCCTTTCGCAATACCATATTTGTTTTTGTCATCCATTTTGAGTTTTGATTTCCCAATCTCATTCAATATAATCGCGATTGTGCTGTAATTTTTCCTGTGAGCTAGTTCTGCAACTATGATTGACTTGTATCATTCCAAATCATTCATTCTACATTTTCTTCTGATTCCTCATTTATCCCAAAGTTAGTAAGAAATGTGTCTCGACTGCGATTTTTTGGTCTTTCATCTTGTTGACTCTTTCCACTCATGTTTCAAAGTCCTAGTCATTGTCATTCGTCATAGATTCTAGTCATTTCCATGTTCATTCTCATCCTAATTTGCTTCATCAACACCTTATTGATCACAATTTTAAGCTTAAATCCCAACATTTGGGGGCTTCCCCCTCGCACCAACTTATCTCTCCATTTGCAATGAGCATATTCACCCCATGGTACCACATCATCCCTATCCACCACATTTCAAATTTCCCACATTTGATAAATTTGATGACACTAAAGACCCTCAACACCACTTGTATCTTTTCCACTATGCATGCCACCTTATCCAACATGATGATGCTCTCCTTCTTTGTACTTTCCTACTTTCACTCGTTGGTCGTGCACTTGATTGGAATTTACCTCTCCCACAACATAACATTTACACATTCACATAACTTGTGGACACCTTTTTATCTCACTTCTCCATCCATATCACACCCAAAGCCATGCTTGTTGACCTTCACATGCTTCGACAATCCCATAGTGAGTCCATCACTAGATTTTTTGTACATTAGCATGCACTTGTTCACCGCCTTTCATTTCCCTCCCCAATCAAATCTTGTTTCATTGACCTCTTTTCCAAATTACATCCCTCACATATCCTACCACTTGTAAATTCAATCATTATGCACAATTGATGATGTCATGCACATGACATATCGAGGATGTCCATTTACTCCACCACCTACCACACCATTACACTCCCATATTCACAATGTCATCCAATCAGATCCTCTTCACACTTCATCACCTTCTACACCCACATCTTTGCATTCATTATGTTCTCATAGGTGTTATAGCCTCATTCAACCTCGTCGCAAATTTAGCCCCTTGACTAGGTTATTTTCTTCTATTCTCCACAAGTTGTTTGACATTGATCTCATCACTCTCCCTCCCAAACCGCCCCCACCATTATGGTGTTCCTCCCATGACACATGTGCTTACCATCATACTGATAATAATCATTCCACTACCTTGTGTCCTCAACTCGTAAGATAATTCAAGACCTTCTCGACAAGGGGGACATTGTTATTGAACCTCCATCTCCTCCACCTTCATTTACTGATTCCCATCCAATCACTTCACATGATTCTATTCCCATTTATTTTCCATGTGTCATTTCTCACTCATCCAATCTATCATTCCCCCATAAATCACAATCATCATGTGCACTTAGTGTCTCATCATCTAAATCAAACACTTCACAATCCACTCCATTACATGCTTCCACCTTGGACTCAACACCATTATGCTCACCTAATCACTCATTCCCTTCAGCATCCTTGTATCAATCTCCACCATCATATCATTCCATTTTGGATGTGGTCTCATCCTTGTCCTTGCTAGAGTCCTTCACTTTATCACCACATTTATCTAGTTTTCCATCATCATGTAATTCTTTCACCTTCATTACTTCCCCTCCTTGTTCATTAGCTTCACTCACATATAATCCACTTATTAAACAACCAATCACCCCATCTACATTGTGTTTGTCATCCCATAGAGTTCTACACATCACTTCACCTACCTTACCAACGTCTCCCACATACATATCACTTCCTTCATCTTCACTCATCCAAGCACCCTTCTTACTTTTGACACCTCCATTACAACCTATTTCATCTATCGTGTTCATCCAAACTTCTCTTCTATCTATTCCTTGGCATTTATATCTACATATTCTTTCATCTCTTCCTCGCAAGTCACCCACATTAGCGCACCTTATTTCACCTCCTTTTGAGCTTTCTTACACATAGATATTATTGCATTCATCATCACTCATTCAAGCATCATTTTATTACCAAATCCTCCTCCGTCATACACATCATATACCACGATCACACAACCATTGGTTCTTACACTTGTGCCTCACAAGCCTCCTCCACATCCAACTACACTTTCCAAACATTTTAATTTTCTCCCACATTCTCATGTGTTGGACATTCCTTTTTACATGCCTCTTCCCATTCCATGACATCCTAGTCTCATCACACCCACTCATCACAAGATCACACCATTGACTATCACACTTTCTTCGGACATCACTATATTTTCCACACCTCGTCCATCTGATATCATCCCTAACACCACGCTTCATAACACTTCACCATCTACCATTGGTTTATTCTCATGTCCTCAACCACCAGATGTTCTTGCACATACATCACATTCATCACCTTTCTTGTGTGTTTCATCCCCACACTCATGTTCTTCATACACCACCATTCTATGGATTTTCCTTGGCATTCTTGCTTCATTTATCATCAATGTCATCCCCACCACTCCAATCATCTATCTCATTTATCACTTGATTTTATACATCATGTATCTCATTCACCTAGCTCTTATACATACTTGGGGGACTTTCATCTTGTATCCACTCTTGCATTCTACATTTTCCTTATATTTTTCTTCTCTTCATTAGGATCAGCTTGGAAACATGACCTGATTCTCCACACAAACACCCACTTTCACACAACTAAACATCTTTCAAAAATCTGAAAAAATCAATATATTTCAAACATCTTAATAAAAAAGGTTTTCTCACATATGTTATTTTGCATTCGCTCCATTCATTCATATTTCATTCCAATTCTCTATCCACTACCACACATTTCATTTACTGAGTTCGTTCAAATTCCATGCTTTGGTTTGTTCACATGACTTTATGGTGAACACTTTGATCATCTTGTTGTCAATTTTTGTGAGTCAAGAGTCTCTACTACATTTATTTGAACTTGGTCTCTCCTTACTCGATGAATTAAGAATGATTGTCCTCTTTGAGATCCACACACACATACACACTTAAAAACTTATATTGAATACCCCATGTCATTCTTTTTGTTGACGCTTGCCAATTTCCGTCTCATGCAATCACTTTCATTTCCTTCATCAAGCCACTTGTGGTTCTAAACCCCTTGGAAAATAAAGAGAGTTGAATATCATATGAAAAACAAATCAAAACAATCAAAATAAAACAAAAAGTCAAAATTCACAAGAAAACGCAAGAGCAATATTAAACACTCTCTCTCAGGGGTCTTTCTAGTATCTCTAAATGGGCTATGGACGTTTGGCTGGAAGTAGAGAAATGTTGCAACTAGAATCAAATGTATCTCCATCGGGGCTATGGACGCCTAGCTAGAAGTAGAACAATGCATGACTTATAATTACCCTCCATCTCATACTCACTAATCACTTGTTTCACTCACACCTACAAGTGGCTTGTGTTTTTACTTACTATCTCAATCATCTTCATTTTAAGAATTCAATTTACTCTCATGTGCACACATATGATTTCGATAAGTCATAGTGATAGTATTTTGCATTGTACAGTTTATACCTTGTTCAATCTTTCATTTTAGTGTGTTTGTTGTCTCATGTTCTGTGTCTTCAAGTTCATCATGTGTTCACCATCACGCTTGTCATAAAATTGTCTTCATATACCAACCATCATCGCATTTGTACTTCATCCCCATAAGCAAGTCATGGAGTGTATTTTCATTTTACCTTATTTAGAACAAGCATATGTGGGCTTTTGCACACCATCTAACTTATATTAGGTTTTTTCATCATGGCATCATCATTTCTTTCCCCATATTTTGCATTTCATCCTTTTCATTTCCACTACTCCTCGTTACCCTACCCTTATAAAAAAATTCTAATAAAAACAAAAAAATCCAAAAATATTAAAGCCCCATTCTACCTACCCCACCGAGCTCTCCACTCGCCTTGGTGAGTCGACCCTATGACTCACCTCCCAACTCACCTTAATAGAGCATGATCCTAACTACCCTCACCACCAAGATGCCCCCTCACCGACTCGCTCGTCACCCTTCACCGCACCCAAGCTATCATCATCCCACCTCACCTCTACCCCGGCAGTGAGCCACGCACCCCACCCCTGGCGAGTCACCCCTATGACTCACCACCTAATTTTCCCTTTCTCCCCTCGAGTTTCCCTACTCTAACTCTCCTTCACACTCTCAAGCTCCCATACCCTCTCTCTAGCTCATTGATCCCGCACACCCCTTCCCCGACCTAGATCCCCCTGGACCCTATGTTGATCATTTTAGAGACAAAAACCAATTCCTCCCATTGTGATTTATGTTTTTCTTAACCCTACCTAGTCACCTCACTCTCTCCATGCCTAGCTTGACATTCTCCCTGAGCCACTTATCTCACCACATTCCCACCCCTGCGACACCCTTCTCCTATACCCCAGTTAACCTCTCTAACTTGTTTGACATCCTCGATGAACCTAGCTTAGTCGAGCTCATGACCAAGCTTCCTCGCCTTACCTAAGCTCGTACCCTCACCCAACTTGGTTGTCGTAACAACCAATCCAACCCCATCCATAACCTAACTACCCACCCCTATTTCAACCCATTTTTCACCCACTATAAAGAGTCAAGCTAGCAACTCGGCTCACTCTATATCTATGTCCTTCAACCTCGTCGCACCCTAAATTTTCCTTACAAATCACATCCTTACCTAACCACTCTAACCTTCCCACTTCTACATCAACCCCCTCACCGAATCACCGCCCAAGCCTACACTCCTCCTTACCACATCCCCCAATGCACCCAACCCTCCTACCTCGGTGAGTCACCCCTACGACTTGCCGCCCAACCCTATAACTCATCCTTCACCGCCAATTTCCACTCCACACCTACCCAATGCTTACCTCTCATGTTCCCCTGTGTTACTCACTACCCTAAGCTCACCCTTCCTCAACCTCAATTGCCCTCGCGACTTGCTTTCTCACAACTCACGGATCCCCATGCACCTCATTTACCTTAACTCCCCTGCTAGCTTGGTCATAACAACGATCGATCCAACCAATCCTCTAACTCACCAACTTGCATGTATCCCCAACCAGCTCGCTTCAGATGCCCAACTAGCTCACCAGCTCGCTTCCCCTAATTATTCCCAACACCTCCAAATCATCTAGCTTGGTCTCCACCTCTCCTTCTCATTTAACTTGCCCAACTCACTCACTTGTAACTCACCCATCTCACTCGCCTCACCCATGCCACGTCACTTGTCGAATCGATCGCCAAGTCTATTCATCCTCAATATTTCATTAACTATACCTATCCACCTCATGACTTGTCGTACTTTCATGTAATTTTGTGCATACCCCTCATCACTTTTTCACTTGCACATGACTGGGGTAACACTACCCCCATTTTTTTCTCCACACACCTTTGCCACGGCTCATTTCTACCTCATCTTCATCTACCACTTTTCATCTTGCGTTACGTTAGGGCAACCTATGGTTATAAAAATTGTCACTTAAGGGGCAAATCACACAACAAACCCTTCTCATCTACTTTATGACATGACAACCATTCATCAATCAACTAATTTCGTAGTCTTTGCCTCGTGAAATAAACCTATAGATCCCTTTACATACTCCGACTGAAGTGGCCCATTGATCACATTTCTATGTTCTTATCTATCCAATCAACCATCTAAGCTTGCGACTATGAAAACCACCCTCATAGGGTTAGATGACCCCTGTCTCATCTTTAGTTTTTTGTGGTGCATCTTGCCTAATGCAACACACATCCCAAAAGGGGTAAAATGTAGACACTAGAAAACACACCTTGTGCATAAGGTCCCTTATTCAAAAATACAAAAACATTATAAAACACAAAAAGACCAAAAAAATCATAAAACCCCATAAAATGGGGATAAAAGACACCTCACCACTCATTTACTAACCCTCACCCACTCACATTTAATTTTTTCCATCCCACTTACCCATGTGCATGCCCAATGTACTATGGACCATATCATTAAACCCATGTGTGTCCCTCTGCTATACACTCCAAATCTATAAAAAACACCCTCATCCCCTCATTCTAACCCCGACTCTTAGTACACAAAGACTATACTTGAGTTTTCTTGCTCTCTTTCTCACATATCTTGGTTTGCAGGTCTTTAAGAAGGAAATTTGAAGCACAAAGGATAGATCTTTCTTGTTGTAATATTATTATTTTAGTGACATTTCAACACGTGTGGGAATCACAACTATGATTGGCTTATGATCTCCATGCGATTCTTGGCAAAACGCAACTACTATTGTCATGCAATCTGAGTCAGGTATATTTTTCATTTTCATTTACTATTTTTTCATTTTAATCAATAAAATGTCTTTTATCTCCTTAAAATGGTTAGGGATCTGACTGAGGCAAGTCCCCTAACCACCAAAAACAACTAACATTTTCCAAGTGTGCTTGTGTGCAGGTTTAGATTCAGATCTGAAGATTTTTACCCACTTTATTCAATGAAAGAAACCACAATTGTCCCTCTCTTTACAATGGCATCATAAGCCCATTTTGTTTTAGTAGAATTGATTTGGGGTTTTCATATTAACTAATCCATCTTGCAGGTGATCTAAATCTAGGCATATTGTTTCCAACATCTCTTATGTCATTTTTTCAATCTCACTCTTTTGTAGATAGGGACACTTATAGGTTTGAGTGATGGGCAGCTAACTACCTGGTACTAGTCAAATGACATGATCATGATCTCTTTTGGGAGGAAACCCCTTTGACATATTCAAAAAAAAACAATAAAGCGCTCATTAATAATTACTTGTAGATATGATGGTATATACTCTTTTTATTGTTGAACTTCCATTAAAAATAATTATACCAAAAACTAATTTGCCTACTTCTTAAGTATATCCAATATTTGATGAGATCTCACCAACTATGGAGCTTTTCCCCTCATCTTGCACAACTCAAACGCTTTCCCTTTATAATGAAATACATAAACAATTCTTGGAATTTCATCTCAACATTTCATCTTGTAATACGTCATCGGACCACTAATAAAATGTATATGCTCCTCATGAAAATGACATACATGGGGTTATTTATCTAATAATATACCCTGCATAGTGTAATAAGCATTTTCCTAAAGCAGCTAGTTGTACCTTTGTTTGTAAGCATGACCTAAAACTACGGGGTTGGGTAAATAAAACTTAAGTATAAGGCCAACTTATAATTGATGAAGTTTTGAGTACTACCAGAGTCTATTAATATTTTCATCCTTTATTTATTCACAAACATGATGACTTTAAGGTTTTATGGAGTGTTAATTCCTAAAATTGCATGGCAAGAGATAATAGGTTGAGATTCCTTAACATTAACATCATACACATCTTCTTCTTCACTAAATGCTTCATCATTTTTTTCTTCCTCATCAAGCCCTTTAATGTAGAAGAATTTCTTCTCAATAAATTTATGTTCTTTGCTATCACAATTGAAAAATAGTCATTTTGCTCGTTTCTCTTCAATTTATTGAGGAGTCAATTGGGTAGGTCAAGGGAATGGTGGTACCAAGGTGTTACAATGTCTAATGTTAGTAAATAAATTACTCGTTGTGGTGAGGAATTTTTCCTTTTCCCTACATGTCATGATAATAGAATAAAACGCATTGACTATATTGAACATTCGTAACTCATGTTGGATGTGATTCTCAAGGCCACCATAAATAGGTCATTAATATTATCATTTGTAATTGTATCCACATGTAAGGACAATTTCTAGAACTACCTGAATATAATCCTTTACTAACCATGTCTTCCAAACTTTGCTAGTTGGATGAAGTAGTTATCAACCACAATTCTACTATAGCATGTTTGCAACTCCTTTATAAAAATGGCCAAGTGATACTAAAATCCTTGTTATTCTTTTGAGTGCACAACCAACGATACCAAGTGAATTGTTTTGAATTTATATTTTCATATGCCATATTAACCTTCTACCCACTTGGAATCTAATGTATATAAAATAAATTCTCTATTTGGTTGATCCAGTTGAACGGGTTCTTATTGTCAAACTTCCATGTGCCCATCTTTGGGATTAGGTTTATCGGCTTATAGTTAATGATCACCCCAAAGGAATTTGATGCAATATTTGATTCATAACTTGGATGTCCATTAGATCCACCTTGAGTTAGCTGAGAGGATAACAAAAATTAATGTTTTGGACACCTTAGCCATATCTCCCTTAATATTTTTAGACATCTTAGCCATATCTCATTTTAACACCTCCACCTTTCCTAACATCTTATGACACATCATATCGACTACTCCTTTCATGTTTTGAAAACTCTTCACCTGGGGGTCATATTTTGTCATCCACCAAAGAAAACATAACATTTTAATTCCCCCATTCAAATTATGATTCAACCTCCTTTTTTTTAAAAATCCCTATAGTGGCAAATCATTTTCCTTGGCCTCTAGTCGATCTCCCCACCATGACAATTAGGGTTTAGGTTTTGGATTATATCAACCATATTGGAAAAACAAGTAAGAATAGAGCATAAATCAAATTTAGAGAGATTTTCAAAATTGTAAATAATTTGGAGAAATTACCCGATTTGTAAAGTGTGGAGCGAATTTGTGAAAAATACTAAAATGAATATAAATTCCATAAAACAGATCAAAATAAATTGAAATTTGAGGAAACTTCCTCCATTTATATCAAAATTCTAATAAAAACTATAGAAAATTTCTCAAAGGCTTGTAAGATATAGGAGAGTACCCAATATTAGAGATTTGACTTGATGTTGGCACAAATCAAAGTTCGATACTACTTGTAAGAAAATTACTTAGATAGATCTAAATATCAATGTCAATAAAACACCAAATATACAAGTAGAATGATGTAGCCACTTTGAGGGGGCATCCTTAAAACCCTACAATAAGACTCAAGTGCTCAATATGTCGTCCATGTACTAGTTGCTACCTCCTATATATACCCTACTTATGCTATATAATCCACATAGGTTGGCCTCATAAGTATATGAAAGCATAAATACATGAGATATGATATGTTAAGAGATTGTATCAGCCACATATTAGCCATACATATCCCGATTTATGATATAAGATTAAGGGCGTAGTAATTTCCACACTCGGATCAACCCTATACCACTATGTGCAACTAAGTAGTTATTCCTTCATGTTTTTAAAGCAATCCTCGTATAGTATTGGCACATTTTCAAGTATTAACACTTTATTCTAAATGTGCATGGTTAATTTATATTAATTACTTTATAATAATGATCCTGTAATATTTTTTTACTTGTTTCTAATTCACTATTTCCTACCCCAGTAATTAGGAATTGATTAAAACATAGAGAAAAATATACAAGAATAATCATATAGTAAAAAGGAAGTTTCTTGCAAACTTGGTCTTTTCGACTTAAGATCTCATCAAATGATGTCTCGGGAAAAGAAATTTCAAATTTCAAAACATAATCTTCCAATTTTAAAAAAATAGATACGAAATCAAGTCAAACATATTTGATTTTAAAAATTTGAGCAATATAATAAGAAAATCAAACAATATTGATAAAATTTCATAATTTAGGAGTGATTAACTTCAAAAAAATTGTTTAGATCAACAAAAATATTTTCAAATTTCCAACTTGAAACATAATTTTAAATATTAGGTGTTGAAAATATAATTTTCAAATGACTCAAGAGAAATGTAGTTCTCAAATTTAATATCAATCAACATGAATGTTAGTTCAAAACATGACAAGTATAAAAATTCAAATCCTAAGGTAAATCAATTACATTTCAAACTAAGTAGTCATCCTTAGGAAACTCATCGACTCAAGTGACTCAAATAGTATTTGAGAAAATAACAAACAAATTTGGGTAAGTTAGCTTATCAAGAAAAGGTAAAATTTTAATTTCAAAAAGTCCTTTAATCTAAGAAAGCCAAATAGTCACCAATAATAATTCAAATCTAAATATCAAAACAATTCCAAAGAATTCCTCAATTTTAGAAAAAAAGAGAACAATCACATTTAGGTACCTTTAGTTCACTTTTCATGTAATTGTAGTGAGACTAAGGATTTTTGGCCTCTAATTGCCAATCAAATAGGTTCTATAGGTGAGATAGGGGCTTTGGCCTCTAATTGTCAATCAAATAAGTTCATTAGGTGAGATACGGGCTTTTAGTCTCTAATCAACAATCAAATTAGTTATTTTGCACTACCTTACCTAGGTGTTATCTCTTCCCCTTCCATGATAGGTAAATATAGGGATTGATTCCTTGAACCAAAGCTAGAACCACACACAACAATTTCTATATCAAGCCTTCAAAAATATCAAGCTAGTTAGACAATAAAATAAGTCAATCTCATGAAAAACAATTAAAGTTCCCTTCTTGGATGGAAAAATGATTCAAGTAGCTTCTAACAATCCATTTAAACCATTTGGGATAAGACAATCCATAAAAGAAATTTCAAATCAAGCAAAGGTTTTCTCGAGTTAGAGAAATATAGTTTTGATTATATAAAAATGCCATCAAAATTTGAAAAATATCATGAGCAAATAAAAAGTTGTAACCCACCATTGGCCAATTACTACTTGGCATCTTGCACAATAGGGAGGACTAAGTTATCACCTACCATTAGGCATTTTACGCAACAAATTTTGCACGTGCTACATTGTCAAAAGGGTTCAAAATCCCTAATAATGAGTAAATATAATTCTAATGGTGTTAGAGTCCAATTTCCCATTTGCAATATATATTTGTAGCCTTTAGTGCCCACTTCCCTTTGACACTTTTGATATTGATCATGATATTGCTGACTATATTATGGACATTATTATAGTTTTTATTCAGTAGGGTGTTAGATGTCAGATCATGGATTATTGTTGACTCTGATTCATATATGATGCATGATGATTGTTAGAGACATTTTATATAGATGTTGACATGTTGTTGGACATGGTTATATATATATATATATATATATATATTTATGGATGTTGTTAGGACATGTGATATTTGGATATATTGAGTAGACCGAGAAAATTGAATTTAAAATTGATGATTATATAGTTGCTGATGAAATTGTAAGTGATATTGTTGATTGTCTAGATGTTGTTGTGATTCATATATATATTGATGATTTTGAAATTATATTATATTCATTTGGATGTTCTGATATGGCTATGAGGCCGAAGGGGTATTTGTATTGTGCAGTTAAAAAAATATCACAACAAACATCGGGGATTGGAGACCAACCACATTGGAATTCTAGATGAATTCAACAAGGTCACCATGGCAACTAGTTTTGTTTGTGTGTGTGTTTGTTAGTGTTAGGGATTCCCATGGGGGATCACCTTTAAATGTGACCAAGGGATTTTATGTATTTCTTTTATTTTTGGTCCCTTTTTGTTTAATTTTTGCATGTGTTTATTTTTTGGTGCACTTACCCCTTTCATTATTTATTTAATGGTGTGTAAATATTGTGA
Source organism: Taxus wallichiana var. yunnanensis (assembly GCA_018340775.1). Taxonomy (NCBI): domain Eukaryota; kingdom Viridiplantae; phylum Streptophyta; class Pinopsida; order Cupressales; family Taxaceae; genus Taxus; species Taxus wallichiana. The sequence continues at coordinate 237,325,627 of CM031238.1, read as the reverse complement.
GTAATCATATTGTTTAGTTAATTAATTAAAATATGTCATAAGAATGTAATTAATAGAGTTGTTGGCCATGTTTTAAAGTGTTGTAAGAATGTGTAAGTAATATGTAAGTGATGTGTAAGTTAACTTTTGAGTGTGAAACACTCCACCTTCTTGGAAATTCGAATTTGTCCTTGGAGGCTGATTTTGGAGGCTTGTGGGACAAGTTAAACTTGTCCCATACCTCTTAAATTTACATACCAACCTTGCCTATGGTTGGAGGGTTAAATTTAGACTTTTTAATGCATTTTTACAAGTCAAGTTGAATGTTGTAATTGCACTTTTCTTACATAATTTAATTTCAGTCCTTATGGGGTATGGACTTGTTTGAGTGTGTAAGTAAATCTGTCATATTATTCACCCACCTATTTATTATGCATTGGAGAATGAAGTTGACTTTGTGTTTGGGGTTGAGGATGTGTGATGTGGCATCCTACATGGATCCACCTCATCCTCTTCTCTTCCCTCCTCTATAAAATTTGAATTTCTTGTCTTGTTTTGGGTTGCTTCACTTTTGGGAGACTTCATTTTGGGTGAATTTTCTTGTTGTTTTGGGAGCTCTTACTTGGAGAAGTTTTGGAAGATTGTTGCATGCTTGTATTGGGTTGATTTTTGATTTCTTGCATTGGAAGGAGCTTGTTGTTTTGAACTTGGAACAAACTCCATCATGGAGAGGTAAGAGCTTGGATCTTGGAAATAATCTTATTTTCCCTTTTATGAATATTTAAATGTTGGTATGTCTGTTATTGTTGTGGGTTGTGGGTAGATGGCCTAGGAATGGTGTAGGAGAAGACTATGGGTTTATTTTGTGGGAGGCACAAGTGTGTTTTAGGGAGGTATAAGGGTGGAGGGAGTTGGGATTTGGGTTCCACCTTAAAAATAAATAGCTTGCATTTCTTTACTCGTTATGGGGTGCCATAAGAGGTTGGGGAGACATAAGGAAATGTGAGGAATAAGGGGTACTTGGGGAGGCATAAGGAATGTCAGGGCTTTGATATACTATCTTTTTTGGCGGTTTGTAACTCAGGTGGTGATACCCATTTCCCGTTTGGGAGGCATAAGAAGCATCCCCCATAGTTCTTGCTCCTTTGGCTTGCTTGATGAAGCCTTAGTATTTTCTTGTCATGTGTTAATGTAGTTGTAAAACTACATTCTATTTTGGACTGTGTTTTATTGTGAAAATATTGTGTGTATGTTTTGTGGAAGCTTGTTGTTGCCATGAGTTGGATCACATCTTTTATTGCATTGTGGTTGGGGCTCGGGGGCCAATGAATAATGATGGCTTCTCCTTTCATTGGATGTCTTGGTTGGGTGGAGAGTGTTGCCTTTCCCTACCTCTGTTGTGATCAAATTGGAAGAATGAGAAGAATGCATGTTGTTGTTCTGGAGCTGAGAAAAGACAGTTTGACAGTCCCTTGTGAAATGAAATCTCATTGTAACCTTTCCCACTTGAAGTGGATGAACTTGTAAATGTTTGTAATGGAAAGATGTTGTACTGATTGCAAGAGGAAATTGGAAATGTAAAAGAGTTATACTCTGTATTCTATTTAGAAAGAATGTGAAAGAATGATATTGTTTTGTATACTATATTTTGAAATCAAATGGAAAGGAGGTTGTATGAGTTTCATTGGAATTAATGGAAGTGTTTACCTTGTTCATATGATATTCTTCCATTGGAAATTTGTGTTTATCATGCACTAGGAAGTCCCTGTTTTGAAAGTGGAAATGTGAAACACGTGAAAAGAAAATATATTATTTTGCCCTGTGTTCAATAAATGATTTTGGAAGGAATAAAAGAAAGAAGTTGTAAAATTGCCTTTTGAAATCAATAAATGAATGTAATACTTTTCTCAAATTGCATTGTAGTGTTGAATCTGATCATTTCAATGTATTGAAATCTCTATTGAAAGGAAGAATTACGTGTGAGAAAAAATATAGTATTTTGTCTCTTTGAAATGTGAAAAATTTGAAATCAGAATTGCATTTGGTCTTGAATAGTTTGATTTGAATCAACTAAAATGTGTTAGATTGGAATTGGAACGTATTCTAAATACTAGGAAGAAGAAAGTGGCAAATAGACCCATCAAAATTTGATCCCTGTTATTTGTAATTTCAAACTGACAATTATTTAAAACCAAAAATGCACAGTTTGAACCTGCAACAATAAATAAAAAATTAAATGATTGAATTGAAGTAGTAGGGCCTAAACGAATTCAAATAGACAAAAACACTTAAAGGAAACATTTCCAAACTTAGCAAAATCGGGCTCAAACCATTTTGCAGTCATTTTTCTGTCAAGGGACAGAAATGCTCAAATTGCAATCAATTAGACAAATTGAATCTTAAATACACCTAAGAACAATCCTCCATGTCTATTCAACATGTTGAGAGAGGAAGAAGATCAAATTGAACAGATCTAACAAGTTAAAATTTATCCAGTTCGCACTATAAAAGCTTGCAGGCCATTTTATTAAAATTAAACCATTAAATTTTATCAAAACCAAAAATTAATGAGCTATGTGTAAAGAGGACGTCGAGAGCTTTCCAAAAAGTCCTTGTTTTCCCCAAACCGAGCTCTCTATCAAAAGTTATGGCCTTCTAAAGTTTTCTTCACTTGGCGTTAAAATTTTGGGAAAATTTTCCTTGGCGGGCCCGCGGCCTGTCGACACTAAAATTTTCCTCCATAATTTCTATTTCATTAATGTATGTATTAGGAATAGGATGTTGTTAAGTATAATTAGTAGTAGCGTCTGATAGAAGATAACGGTGCCGTCAGTACGGTGTCGCCAATAATGTGGAGTACGGTAACAGTCAAAGTACAATAGGAATGTTGTAAAAAGTAAATATTTGTCGTAAGTGGTCCGGTAATGTTAAAATGTCAAAGTTTGGGTAATTAGAGAAGTAGGGTCTACATGATTAGGAATTAGAAATATTATATTGGTAATAAGGAAAAGGAGTGAGGTCATAAATATTTTGTGTATTTTATTTGTAAAAAGTCTAAAAATGTGGAACCCATGTAAAATGATAAGGTTTATCTTATCTTAAGAGATAAGCTTACATGTACAGATAAGAGTTAAGGTATGGAATATGATTCGTCAGAGTGGATTTCTTATCCTATCTTAGAGATAGGATGGATAAGTCTGGAAGTTCTATAAATAGAGAGGCCACCGTCCTCGTTTAGCATAGAAAGAAGTAGTGAGAAATATTGTAGGAAGTGTGCAAAGGAAGCCATCAATTAAAGGTGTGTTGAAGAAGCCATCGAGAGGTGTAATTGTAAAGTTTCTCCCATAGTCTTGTTGAAGTACCTCATGGGTCGATTGTAACAATTTCATGTTAATATTATAATTTACTTTGATATTTCAGATTTGTCATCATTCCGTCTTATCATAGTCGATGGTATTCTTGTGTTCGGTTGTTGTTTTGTTTCAGATTACATCCACCAAACTAAAGGTCGTGCATTAGTAAATAATCATAAAGACGAGGAGTTCTCGGTGAAGAATTATCATAGTGCCGGATTGGTGTTGACATTTTGGTTCCGCTTGGGACCATTCCTCGTTGGTGGATTTTCTGGAGAGATATTCCCACTTAGTCAAAAATCAATTAGAGGGTAACCTTGTTTTTACTGTGCATAGTAGTTACCATGGTAAAGTCATTTTTACCGTGAATAGTAGTTACCATGATAAAGTCATTTTTGCTGTGAATAGTATTTATCACAGTAAAGTCACTTTTTACCGTGAATAGTATTTACCGCAGTAACTTCACTTTTTACCGTGAATAGTGTTTACCACAGTAAAATCAGTTTTTACCGTAGTAAGTCAAGTTTTACCATAGTTTACCGTGGTCATTTCTATAGTAATTCCAATTATTTGTGCACATAAGTCTTGTTGATTGTACTTGTGGGTTGGTATTTCACGGTGGTTACTTTTGAAAATGGGAAAGATTCCTGTTTTTCAGCTCAATCTAATGAAGATGCTTCTTCTTTCATTCAAGAGTTTAAGCGATCTTGTATTTGTAATGGCCTTATAAGAAGGGAACAATGGACTGAATTTTTTCCTACCTTTTTGGATGGTTCCGCACTTAGGTGGTTTGAAACACTAGGTGATAATGTGAAAAATTCATGGGATTTATTAACTAAAAGTTTTCTTGAAGAATTTGGTGAATAACAGAAATATGCAGATCTCATGATCGAGATCACAAAGCTATCCCAAGGAGAGAAGGAGAAGATAAGGGATTATCATGCTCGTGTTCTAGAGCTAAGGAGGAAGCTCGATGCCCAGATCCGGAAGGAAGGATTAGCGGATGGGTTGATGAATGGCGTGGATAATCTCCTCTGTAAGCACTTCATTCTTGGGATGAAGTCAGAGATCAGACAACGAGTGAAGTATGACCGCCCAACTACCATTGAACAAGCAAAGGAGATTGCAAGAAGGTAAAAAAGCATGGAAGAGGAGCCCAAAGAAATTGTTGTTAAAGTAGAGCCTACACCAGCACCTTTGGTCAAGAATCCACAACCACTCCCGGTGAGTAAAAATATTTCTCCTAGTACATCTACTGAGTATAAAGATCTGCTCAAAAAGATGGGTCAGTTAACTATTAATCTTCTTCAAGGAAAGGAATTTAGTTCTCAGGGAGGAGATAGAGGTCAAAAAAAAAAAAATTTGAAGTTGTTTGTTATGGTTGTTATAAAAAGGGTCATTATAAGTATAATTGTCTAGATAGAACTTCTACATCTGGTACAAGAGATAATGATAAAGGAAAAGCACCTGTGAATTCTCTTGATGTAGTAGATAAGAGTAGAAATAATGAAGTAGATGTGTTTGTAACAAAAAAAAAAAAAAAAGATAATCAAGATGGAACTGATCCTAAGAAGATGAAAGGAGAAACTAGTAAGAAACATAGGAGAAGAAAGTTGGGTGTGCAGGATTTTTTGATTTCACAGGGGCAAAGACCATACTCCATCTTGGAAGATCTGTCCAAAAGGCCTGCAAATATTACATATGGTCAACTCTTGGCTATGTCTTCTGAGAAGAGGCGGGAGTTGCGAGGTGGACTCAATGCTCGAAGAAGGAAGGAGGTTGAGGTCCCTGTTTTGGAGGTAGAGGCAGATCCCTATGCTCCACAAGCTGAGGTATTATGTAATGGTATTTCAATTCATGATGTCTTAGTTGATGGAGGTGCTGCAGTTAATGTAATGACCAAGTCTGTAATGAATATGTTGGGTTTAAAAATTGATCGCCCTTCAACACTTATGTTAAGGTCATTAAATAAAGGAAAAACTAAACCAGAAGGTGTAGTTTCAAATGTGGCAATATCTGTTATGGGTGTGGTATGTGTGGTAGACTTTCAGGTGATGAAAAATGGTACTGTTGCGTACCCAATGCTGCTGGGAAGACCATGGCTAAGGAGAGTTCATGCAAGAAATTATTGGAATGAAGGTTTCATGACACTTGGACGTGGTAGAGAGAGGGTGAAGATAAACGTGATCCCTCGACATCATAAGGCAGAACCTGTGGATTCAAGTGATGAAACTAATGATTGGACATCCTCTGATTACTCTAGTACCAGTGAAGTGGACACTGAAGATGAAGAAAATGAGGTTGATGTTTCAGTCATGGATATCCTTCCAGTCACACCAACTCATGACCCCATAAAATTATCTGAAGAAGAAGTTGATGATCGTCTCCAACAAATAAAGATTGGTGATGTTGTGATGGAGAGTGAGAAGGAATCCTACCTCTAGCTCTTTCGAAGGTACATACACCTATTCACTTTTGATTACAAGGAACTCCGTCAAGTAAGTTGGGTAGAACATTGTATTGAGCTGGTAGATGGTGCTAAGCCCATAAAGCAAATGCCATATAGAATGAATCCTAATTTTTCCAAGACTGTAAAAGAAGAAATAGATAAGTTGCTTGATGCGGGATTCATATTTGTTGTGGAGAATTCGAATGGGTTTCTCCCATTGTGATCTCAATAAAAAAGAATGGGAAGCTACGCATTTGTGTTGATTACAGGAAGCTCAATAAGGCAACAAAGAAGGATCATTACCCTCTTCCATTTTCAGATCAGATCTTGGACGAAGTAGCTGGCTAGGAGTGCTATAGTTTTCGTTGATGGATATAGCGGCTACAACCAAGTTCGTATAGCAGAGAAAGATCAGTTGAAGACCATGTTCACCACTCCTTGGGAACGTTTGCTTATAGAGTTATGCCTTTTGGTTGTGTAATGCTCCAAAGCAACATTCCAAAGCGTTTGATGAATAGGGTGTTCGAACCCTACATTGGGACCTTCATCGAGTATTTCTAGATGATTTTTGCATCTATGGGAGCAAGTTGGACCACCGCACCAAATGGAGACGGCATTTCAAAGGTTAGATGAAGCACAAACCTCACTAAACCCTACAAAGTGTGTCTTTAGATGTTCTAAAGGCGTTTTGTTAGGGCATGTTGTATCCAGAGATGGTATTGGTACTGATCCTGATAAAGTTTCAAAAATCAAAGATTTACCATTTCCTCTTAATAGAAGTAAGTTGAGATCATTTTTAGGCCATGTGGGTTACTATAGAAGGTTCATCAAGAATTTCTCAAAGATTGCTGACCACTAACTTGAGTTCTTGAAGAAGGATGTTACTTATGAACCAGGAAATAAGGCGCATGAAGCTTTTGGACAATTGAAGGAAGCCCTGGTGTCTTCACCTGTTTTGAAGAATCCAGATTGGAGCAAGCCATTCATTTTGTACATTGATGCCTCAGATGCAGCACTAGGAAGTACTTTGAGCCAAAAGGATGAAAATGGGAATGAACATCCAATTTACTTTGGGAGCAGACAAATGAGCAAAGTGCTGAGGTAAATTATCTTCAGAATCGAAAAAGAAGCTCTGGCTATCATTTTTTTTGTAAAGAAGTTTAGAAATTACTTGCTAGGGTAAAAATTTCTAGTTGTAACAGATCATCAGGCTCTAAAATATATTGTAAATAAGCCTAACCCATCAGGGAGGATAGCAAGATGGATAATTTTGCTACAAGAGTTTGAATTTGATATTATAGATAGGCCAGGAAAAAAGCATGTCAATGCAGATGCACTCTCTCAAGCCTATGATGGTTTAGGATCATCTTGTGATGATGATGATTTCCCGATGCAGCATTGTTATCCCTTGACACAATCCCTAGTGAATACATAGATATTTGGAATTATCTGAATGAATTCAAGTTTCCTGATGGTGCCAATGCAAAGACTAAGAGAAAGATTACTCAAGCCAGTCGTCCATATTCTATTCTGCATGGAGTATTATTTTGAATAGGACACGATGGACAAGTGACAAAGAGGCGATTGGACGTGATCAAGGGAAGGAACTGCTAGAAGAATTCCACAATGGTACATGTGGAGGGCACTTCTCTGGAAAACTTACAGCAAGAAGGATCTTGGATGCAGGTTATCACTGGCCCACTCTTTTTAAAGATTGTTATAATTATTGTAAGACATGTGATATTTTTCAAACACATGGTAACCGTAAGACTTCATCAGCTCCATTATGTCCTATTCTTCCCCTTGGTCCCTTTGAAAAGTGGGGAATAGACATTGTAGGTCCACTTCCAACTACATCATGCCAAAATAAGTATATTGTAGTTGCCACAGATTATTTAACCAAGTGGGTTGAAGCTAGGCCATCAAAAAAACTTGACTTCCATGGATGAAGTGGCAAGGTTCATGTATGAACGCATTGTCACCAGATTTGGTTGCCCATTAGAAATTGTAACAGATCAAGGAAGCCACTTCATTAATGAGGTGGTAGAAGCCCTAGTCAATAAGTTTTCTATTAAGCACAGGAAGGCAACAACATACAAGCCAAGCACAAATGGACAAGTGGAACGAACAAATTTTGTGTTGTGTCAAATTCTAGCAAAAGATGCAACCTTGCAGGTACATAAATGGGATAAAAGGATTCATGCAGCATTGTGGGCATATAGGGCAACATCAAAGTCAGCAACAGGATACTCCCCATTTCGGTTGGCCTATGGCATTGATCAGCTTCTTCCTATTGAGTTTGATATTCCCCTTTGTGAGAGTTATGAAAAATGAAAGGATGGATGAAAGTGATTCGGTAAAAGACAAGGTTGGTACATCTTCATTTGCTAGAGGAAATGAGAGAAATAGCAAAGGATACAAGCAATAAGAAGAAAATGAAGCAGAAGCAATACTTTGATCAAAAGATCCGGTGGTCTCCATTTCATGTGAATGACTTGGTTCTAGTATATGATTCCAAGATACAAAAAAAGAAGACAGAGAAAATTTCTTCCAAAATGGATGGGGCCCTACAAAATAGAGTTGTGCATGAAAATGGTACGTACTGAACTGGAGGAATTGGATGGCACTCCCATTACGAAATGGGTCAACCACGACAAGTTGAAGATTTTCCAAGCACTAAAATAGTCTACTCCGAGGACGAAGTAGAAGTTAGGAAGGGGGAAGATGTCGACACTAAAATTTTCCTCCATAATTTCTATTTCATTAATGTATGTATTAGGAATAGGATGTTGTTAAGTATAATTAGTAGTAGCGTCTGATAGAAGATAACGGCACCGTCAGTACGGTGCCGCCAATAATGTGGAGTACAAGAATGTGATCAAAGTACAATAGGAATGTTGTAAAAAGTAAATATTTGTCGTAAGTGGTCAGTAATGTTAAAATGTCAAAGTTTGGGTAATTAGAGAAGTAGGGTCTACATGATTAGGAATTAGAAATATTATATTGGTAATAAGGACAAGGAGTGAGGTCATAAATATTTTGTGTATTTTATTTGTAAAAAGTCTAAAAATGTGGAACCCATGTAAAATGATAAGGTTTATCTTATCTTAAGAGATAAGCTTACATGTACGAGATAAGAGTTAAGGTATGGAATATGATTCGTCGAGTGGATTTCTTATCCTATCTTAGAGATAGGATGGATAAGCCTGGAAGTTCTATAAAAGAGAGGCCACCACCCTTGTTTAGCATAGAAAGAAGTAGTGAGAAATATTGTAGGAAGTGTGCAAAGGAAGCCATCAGTTAAAGGTGTGTTGAAGAAGCCATCGAGAGGTGTAATTGTAAAGTTTCTCCCATAGTCTTGTTGAAGTACCTCATGGGTGAGATTGTAACAATTTCATGTTAATATTATAATTTACTTTGATATTTCAGATTTGTCATCATTCCGTCTTATCATAGTCGATGGTATTCTTGTGTTCGGTTGTTGTTTTGTTTCCAAATTACATCCACCAAACTAAAGGTTGTGCATTAGTAAATAATCATAGCACGAGGAGTTCCCGGTGAAGAATTATCATAGTGCCGGATTGGTGATGACAGCCCAAATTTTTCCCTTGGGGCTTAGGAAAATTTTGGGAAAATTTTCAAAATTTTCTCCACCGCCCCATAGCCAATCAAAGGCTGCCATGTGGCACCATGAGGTGACAGCGGAGGCGGATCCTCTTTTGAACTTAGCATTTTCGAAAAAAATTGGGAAAAATTTCCAAACTTTCCCTGTCGGCCCGCAACCAATCAAGTGATGCCACGTGGCGTCACGAGGCATCGGCGGGGAACGGATCCCTTTTTTTTTCTTTTGTTTATCAAAAAAATTGGAAAATTTTCCAAGTTTTCCCTATTGTTCCGCCAGCCCGTAGCCATTCAGGGCTGCCACGTGGCATCGTGAGGTGTCGGCGGAGGCGCGGGTCTATGTACCCTCTTAGCCCTTCGGGGCTTTAAGTCATTTTTCACAACCACCCTACCTTCCCCATGTTAGCTTAAGATATTCCATGTGTCCTTTGCAGACTCGTAGGAGTGCGGATGCAGAGCCGACTTTTCACCCGCACGGGAGAATTTGCAAAATGTCTCCCGTCACCCCGCCTTTCCTTGTTTTCCCCGCCTTAGGGAGTGCCACGTGTCCTTTGCGCAGACACTGTGGGAGTGTGGGTGCAAATGTGATTTTTTCCTCACGTGGGAAAAAAATTTACAAAGATCTCCCCGCAGCCCACCAACCCGCCCTTTTGGTAAATTTTCTTCCCCTGGGCCCACAAACCCGCCCTCAGAGGAAAATGTTCACCCTAAGGCCCGCCTGCCCATAACTTGAGAAATATGAGGAGTTAGGAGGACTTCTTTATATCAATGGAAAGGTGAGGAAATTTCCTATCCAATGGGAGTAATTTAGGAAAATTTTGAATGCATTAAGGGTGGGAAAAATTAAGTTGAAACTTTAATCTGTTAAGGAGTGGGTATGGTGAGGAATTACCCTCTGAACCTATTTGAAACTTCTAACCCTAAATTTTGGACCTTATGACCTCTAATAATTATTAATAAAATAAAATTATATTCTAGTAGATTATAATTGTTCTAGAACCTGTTAGTGATAACTGTTGTCTTGTAACCGGTTGTAAACTCTTTTAAACAAAACAAAAAAATTATTCCATAATATTTTCCTAACCAACCCTAGGTTGTTTCTTGGGTCTCAAGTGGGTTGTTTTAGTGGGCATTACATAGCCTAGAATGTTTCTCTTAACCATTTCCATGCTTTTCCTACTTTCCTTTATCTCTTTCACATTTTTCCTTAGCTTTTGTGCTTTAAGTTACGGAACCACCCGGTGGTTTCGTAACCATCGATCCCTTAAGTGGCGGTTAGGCAATCGCCATGGAGGTTGCGTAACCGCCAATCTATGTAGACCAATATTTCCATGTGCATTTTCCTAAGACTCTTCTAACATTTTTTAAACGTGTATCACCTTCTTCAAACTTGTTTTTAGTGCATGTTTCTTAACCAATTTGGCTATTTTTATCTCATTTGATGCGTACCAACTTCTCCTTCCCTTCTCTGCTATTAATTGTGAGTTAACTACCCCTCTTTGAGAGAGGTGGCATTTCTTGGCTGCCAAATGGATTAGACCATTTCTCTACCTTTTTCTATAAGATCCAAGCTTCTATCTGGAGCATTGGTTGGAGATTATTGTTTTGAATTGCATTGTTATGTTTCCCATAATCCTACCAAGAAATACACAAGCAAGCTCAATTCTCTTGCCTTGTTATTATCTTGCCTACGTTACTACCAGATTGCTTACAAGCCATTCCAGCTCCAAAATTTCTTCATCATTTCTTCCCACACTTCCCTGGACTCATTTGAACACCAAATTGGTAAAGAATCTGAGGGGATAACATAGCAAAACCAAAAGACTGAACTCTGCTGTCACATTTCTACATTTCCAGGTTGGGGATGTATTTGGATTCTTGAAGCTTTCTTTGTCTTTATTCCATAATCTATTAGAGTATATTAATTCAAAGAAATACAATTACTGTAGCTTTCCTTTATTTACACAAAGCTTCTACTAAAAGTTGCTTCCTACCTATCCCTATGGGTTTACACGGGAATTTTTTCTGGAAGAAGATTTTGCATTTGTTTAGTGTTAGTTGTAATTTCCCTTCATTTTTGTAAGCTTCCATAGATCCTGTTGTTTCTACCGGGGAAGTTTCAAGGGAAGAATAACTTTTAAGAAGCTTTTTCGTTCTTCTCATGACTCTAAGGCAAGAACAGAGGAAGTTGTATATCCACAAGTACAAATTGGAAAAAAATTGTTTAATTAGAATAGATTATATCCACTTTAAATAGGTAAATAACCACATCGGTTATTTACTTGTTTAGTTCTGTTAGTTTTAGTGTAGAAGCAATTTTAATTAATTAAGAAGAAGTTTAATTGTCTATGCATATTTCTTTTTTTCCAAAGTAAGCATCCAAAAATACAAAAACATTAGATTAATTAGTTCTTTATTTGTTTTATTTCATTTTATTCAAAATCATTGGAAAAATAACAAAAACAAATAAATTAGTTATTCCCTCTATTCAATTAGTTAGCTTGCATTTTTAATTAGATGTTCGCAACACATTGATTTAATTAAATTTGAGTAAAGTAATTGAATTGAGTTGATTTAAATTTGTTTGTTTCCATTTGTTAAATTAGGAACATAGAGTTAATTAGAAAGGAATTAACACATCTCCCCATGTATCCCTAGTTGTCTTAGGATTAACCTTGCCCTCTTGTGGTTTTCTTTGTGAGATTGTTTATTTCTTTGCTTTAGTAGTTTACACATCCCACATGACCATTCAAGGTCCTAGACAACCAAGAGATTATGTTTGTGATCCGACGGTACCACAACCAAACCTAGCACCGCAATTGGCAGACGTTGACCAAGGCCTTAGATATCTTGTTTTCCAAACCACCCCGCTTCCACCTGTTATCATCACATAGTTGATAACCTTGAACATCGAAGCGGATAGTGCTTACAAGTTCTGGGAGAGTCAACCTAGTCGCAACTAGTTCCCACAATTCACCCATTTGTCATATTCACATGTTTCCTCCCACACCTCCATGACCTTGTCTAGAGACTTCTACGAGGAAAATGTAGGACAGTTCCCCGCATTCCATATCCGGTTCGAAGAGTTTTTGGTGACACTAACATCAATATACTTCTTCATGTGTCTATTCTCCTTGATCATTCCATTACACCCACCCAAGTGAGGCAAAAATTCATTGCTTTAGACGAGCAGATTCCTACATTTCCCGTTGAAGACATTAGATTGCCTTGATCACTTATTAGTCATTTCTACCCATTTTCATGTATTCCACCTATCTTCTTTATTTATCCCATTCCATAGCCATCTATTCATTCCATTGTGGTTTTCCTAGACATGACCTTAGGAGGTCATGTGCGCTTAAGATCACATGTTGATTTTAAGACATACAAAATTGGTGAACCCAACATGAAGGACTAGTTCCTTTTTGTTTCCATTGTTTCTTCCTTCTTTCATCCATCCTTCTCCTCTCCCATTATTCTATGGGTATTTATATACCCCCCGAATATGTCAAGTTAGGAATTCAAAGCAAGCCCATTTTGGGTCTTTAAGTGTATTATTACCATATGGGTATATGCAACAATTGCCCTCACTATCTGTGTAATGATAATTACTCATCCAATTTACCTTCCCCTCACACTCCTCCTCAAGGTGCCAAAAATGGTTCATCAGTTAGGATCGAGGATATTGATCAACCTACGTATAGCCCGCAACCTGGGTTCTCCGGTTCAAACAACATGACACTCACGGGAGAACAAGGGTTCAATCCTCGGTCTTGTCAAGACCGTAAATCAGCATGTAATCTGGTCTATTCCCATCTTACCTATTGCTAAACGATGAAATCCTGGTGTGATTCACCCAAATCTATAAGCATATTAACATAATAGACCAGTCCTTGGACCGGATGCAAGAGTACATTGATGTTCTTCTTCAAAATAACTCTACTACCCCTCCTCCTACAATAGTCAATATATCTAAAGAGGGGTTTCCTCCCACAAATCAATCCATAACAAAACATCATGTGCCTTTATTTCCCAACCAGACCCAAAATATGCCTAAGTCAAATGCGGTGTCGTTTGCGGGAAATGTAGTTTAAACATTAGTGGATATAATTAGGGAACTAGAACTTTCCCAACCTTCTCGTGCTACACCTTTTACAAGGCAAGGCAAGATCCCCCACCATGCGCAGAACTTTGGTTATGTTCCCTCAAAGCACCTTCACCTCCTCTAGTTTACATGGGTGTTCCTAACCCTGTAGACCTCCTTACCAAATCGAGCACATTAGGTATACCCTCTCACACTTCATATGGATATCCTCCATAGGTGCCAACTGGAAGTGTGTTCTCAAATGTCGTTCTGCAACTACAAATGTGGTGTTCCCCGATTTCACACATACTACTCCGTACCAAAATAATGTTCCCACGTACTTTCACATGTATTCTAAATCACCGCAGGGGGACATGTTTTCCTTTCCTAGATCGTATGCTTATCCTTAGGGGATGCCTTACGCCCCTACAAATTCTTATGTTACACCATATCATCCTCTATTCCTCCCCTACCTCCCCATCAAGGGTCATCCATGGTAGAGTCATATGCATCGGTACATACGTTGAATATCTCAAAGAGCCCCTTAACTTTACAATACAAGGCGTAATGCTTCCATGACTACTTCCCAACTTGCCAAAGTTCAAAGGGGAGGGGGACCCAAATGCGCATATCAAAGCGTACACGACTGCCATCATAGAGCTACTCCCATAGGACATAGTTGTAGCTAAGATTTTCCCAAGACCCTCGAGGGATTACTCTTGATTGGTACTACAGGATACTAGAAGCCTCGATTCATTCATTCAATAAACTCATTTCAGAGTTCATAAAGGCTTATGATATAAACAAACTTTTAAGAATAGGAATTAGAGAATTCCTTCATATTAAGAAAGAGCATAATGAATTTTCCACCCATTTCATTCAGAGATGGCAGAAATTTCTCTACTCCTCGGTCAGCGCTCCAAACATGGACCAAACGGAGCTTTGTGACTTGTTCCTCCATTCCCTCAATCAAGAAACCAAGGAGGAGGTACAAAATTTCCCTCTTAGGAGTTATGAGGAGGTTTTAGAGGGTTCTCTCCACATTGACCAAGTGAAAATTGATAGTGGTTGAAAGATGTACGGCTCAAATGGGAGATTGGTCACTCCCTCTCAAGGTAATTCAAATTACCCAAATGGTTCAAACAACAATAATCAAGGACCCAAAGTCCTCAATAAGAACCATGGTGCTACGACAGATGACGTAACTAACCAATCCAAGAAGCCGAACATTGTTAACACCAAAGAATGCGAATAACGGTAACAATAATGCCAATGTGAACAACCAAAGGAGTAATAATTTCACTCCTTCTGTTAATGTGGTGGACTTTAGTCGCCCTCCTCCACCTCCATAGTAGGTCTAGGCCTAGGGTCTGGTTCAATACTCAAACCAGTATCAAATCAATTCCAAAATCAGCATCAGAACCTGGGCCAGAGGCCACCGAACTTCAATTATAACAACCAAAAACAAAATAACAATAGAAACTATAGACCGCAACAGAACCAGAATCAAATACCTTGTGACTATGATCCTGATTTGTATTGTAATTTTCATAGGTTTAGAGAACATGACACATGTAGGTGTCGTGATTACAACAAATTTATACAAAGACTTCCGAAGGACCGAAGGTAATTCTTTGTTGAGATTGTTTTGGCTAATCCTACGGCACTGATGCAAAATGCTCACATGGGACCTATTTTCCATTAGAATTTTACTTTTGGGGTTTATAGAGACTCCCTTCCAACACATCCCAAGAATGGAAAGCTCAATCCTCATGGTACTAACAAGGGGACTCCCATTGGAAATAACTATCATGAGGCGTCTGCATCTACAAACCCTTTGGTCGCTCCCCTTTAGATGGTCGGAATCATACTAAGATTGTGGGCTTGGTGGAGCTAGAAACCAAACCCGAGATTAACGTAATAACCCGTACCCAATATTATTCCTCACAACCTCTTCCGGTCTACCCCTCAATGTCAAACGATGCACCGATGGCTCCTAAACCAAGTAGGGGCCTATGATTTAATCACGGATTTGACCAAGACCTTTTCTCACATTTCCTTTTTGGATTTGTTGAAGAATTCACCTACGCATTAAGTGGATTTATTAGAAGCATTAGGCCTTAGCCATCTAATTCATGTCACCCCTCCTTTAGAGGCCCAAGTTAATCATATAGACTTTGATGTTTATCCTCCAAGGTAGCCCGAGAGGGATGCAAGGTTTGTATTTGACATCAAAAAGATGCCAACCAATGCTAAGTTGACACAAAGAGGGGACCTTATGTTGTACCTCCAGGTTTGGATCTACAACAACTATGTTAAGTGTTCGATGATAGATAACATGATTATTGTCAACATAGTCCCTTTCTCATTTCTTGTAATCTAGGCTATGGAGAAACTAATTGTTCTTCAACATGAAATATGCTGAGAGGATACGATAGCCTCAAGGAAACGTCCATTGGGACTATAGTGCTTCAGTTACCCTTGGACCAAAGACTGTGTTGAACAAGTTTTATATTATAGATCAAGAAACCAACTATAATATGATTCTCATCAACCTTAGATTCATAGAATGAAGGAAATATCTTCCACCTTGTTCTAAGAGGTCAAATTCTTACACTTGGGTAAGGTTTTCGTAGCTCATGGTGACCCAAAGCCATTTGAAATTCATTTGGCCAATCTAAAGAAGAAACTAGGGGTTCATACTGAATTTGAAC
This sequence comes from Taxus wallichiana var. yunnanensis, assembly GCA_018340775.1. Taxonomy (NCBI): domain Eukaryota; kingdom Viridiplantae; phylum Streptophyta; class Pinopsida; order Cupressales; family Taxaceae; genus Taxus; species Taxus wallichiana. The sequence continues at coordinate 237,309,427 of CM031238.1, read as the reverse complement.
TCCCAGCCAATCAGTTGAACAGGCCTCGTGGTTCGAATCCACGAGTCCCAGCTTGTCCCTATGATTGATTGGAAACCCCCAAGGAAATCGAAGGGGTAAATCCTGACGAAAAAAAATCCTTCGTAGTAGAAATTGTATGAACGAAAACTACAAATGACTGAGATAGTTAATCCTCTAGAGAATGATTCACCTATAATTATTCCATTTGATTCCTTGGGCATAATTCCATGCTCTTAGAATCGCTACTCTTCCAAGCTAATGGCTTTGAAGAGATTTGCATGGTTGAGGTTTTGGAAGTCAAAGAGGAAGATTCCATGAATGATCAAACTTCTATCTTCCCAAATGACTATTGGAATCTCAACTATGACAGTTTGAAATTCCACTACAACGTTGGGACAAGGGTGATCCTTACTTCTCCAAAGGGGAGGGTCATGCCTTTTGCCTTTAGGTTAAAATTTGAATGTACAAACAACGTCCACAGAGTACAAGGATCTTCTTCTTGGTCTCATCATAGCCAAGAGGATGGGCGTCAACAATGTAAGAGTTTTGGGTGACTCCCAACTTGTCGCTAATCAAGTCTCGAAGTTTATGAGACTAGAGTGGAGCACCTATAGCTCTATAAGAATGTCATTCTTGAGCTTAGCAAGGGTTTTAAATTCATTTCTATTGCAGCCATACTTAATGAGAAGAATCAACTGGCTGATTCCATGGCCATGTCTTCCTCATGGTTTTGTCTGAGTGAGGACTTGAAGGAAATTGAGTTTATGGTCTCAGTTCAATCTAAACCCTTGGTTGAAAAAATGTTAATCAACACAATTTTGGCATATATTTTGAGACCGAGAATGAGCCTGCCACTTTGGACTATGCAGAGAGTGATGAGGCAATCCTAGGATATCTCAATACATTCACTGATCTTCATATGGCACACCATAAGAGGGGATTTTCTCTCATACCTCACCCTTCCTCCTACTTTGGAGATCGTACGTTGTATCCTTCCTCATCGGAGGGTCTTGAGATCTATGAGGTAGAGGAAGAGGAATTGGAATTACCTCTAACCCCGCTTGAGTTCGAAGAGGGTAATGCCTCTTTGATTGAAGGAACCATAGATATCAATATAGGGATGGAGGAGGAACCTAAGATCTTGAAACTTAGTTCTTCTCTGACTCCAGATGAGATAGAAGCACATATGAAGGTTCTTAAAGAACATTTGAAATCCTTCGCCTTTAGTTACAAGGAAATGATGGGAATCACTCCTGATGTGGTGGTTCATAACCTTGTCACAAATCCCGATGCCAAGCCCATGAAGTAGAAGTCACGACCCATGAAGCCAAAGGTGGCTTTAATGGTTAAGGAGGAAGTAATGAAGCTTCTTTAGGTGGGTTTCATTAAACCAGTGGACTATTCCATGTGGGTGTCTAACATCGTCCCGATCCTTAAAAATAATGGGAAGATACGCATTTGTATCAAATTTAGAGACATCAACAAAGCATGTCCTAAGGATGAATTTCCATTGCCTTCCATCGATGTCATTATAGATGCAATGACTAGCTATGAGTTATTGTCACTTATGGATGGATTCTTCTGGCTACAATCAGATAAGGATCTCCGAGGAGGATCAAACCAAGACTACCTTTACTACTCCTTGGGGACCTTTTTCTACGTAGTCATGTCATTTGGCTTGAAAAACACTAGATCCACCTACCAACAAGCAATGACATATATCTTCCATGATCTTATTCATAAGATTTTGGAATCTTACGTCAATTATTTGTTGGCTAAGGCCAAGAAACATTACAACCACCCTGAGGTGCTTGATGGTATCCTCTCTCGTCTTATTGAATACGGTGTAATGTTGAATCTGAAAAAGTGTGTATTTAGAGTGACAGAGGCAAACTACTAGGGTATATCATTTCTTCTTGAGGAATTGATGTAGATCCAACAAAGATTTGGGTAGTTCTGGAAATGACTCAACCTTCAGATGAATTAACCATTAGGTATTTTTGGGTAAACTTGGGGCAATCCGTAGGTTTATTCTCGATCTAACTTACATCATCCATCCCATTAACAACTTGCTAAAGAAGGAGTGTAGTAAAGAGTGGACTTCTGAATGTTGCAAATCATTTGATTTAGTCAAATGTTTTCTCATGTCACCACCTACACTCATGCCACCCAAAGTCGATCATCCTCTGATCTTATACTCTTGAGCCACCGAGGTCTCACTAGCTTGCATGTTGGCACAAGAGGATGATGATAACCGTGAACATGTCATTTATTTCATTAGTCACACTCTACTTGACTACGAGACATGTTATACGCAAGCAAAAAAAGAATGTTTGGTGATAGTTTTTGCAACGAAAAGGTTAAGGCATTATATGCTTAACCAGGAAACGTGGGTAATTGTCAAGTTTGACCAACTGTGAATTTTTTTGACTCAAGGTGCCTTATCTAAAAAGGATGGACATTTTCTTACATTGATGGGTGAATTTAAACTCACCTTCATCAACCAAAAGTTCATCAAAGGACAAATTATTACTAGATTGGTTGAGACAACCCGATAGATTGTGGAGACCTAGTAGACCTATATTTCCCTGATGAGTGTGTATTTTATGTGGAAACAAAGCCTCCCATTATGTCATGTCCCTAGTATTCTAATATCATTAATCATATTGTGGATTGTACATATCCTAAGGGAGCAACCTCATAACAAAGGTGGTGACTATATGTCATAGCTGCCAAGTATGTAATTGTAGAAGAAGTGTTGGGGTTAGCACAAGGTTGTACACATAATATATCAGATCTAAGCATACGTGCAATAAAATTGGATATTCTACAAGAAAAAATATACAAAACAAGAGACATAAATCAACACCAGATTTAACATGGTTCACCCAGTGTGGGCTACATCCACCAAGAAACAAGCCAATCTATTATCCAAAGCTTTTAGAAGATATACAATTGAAGATCTACAATCTTCCACACCTCTCAGATGTACAAGTAATTTCTTTCTCTCAAGCTTCTCCTTCTTCTCCAAGAATTTTCTCTCTCACAATTATTTTCACAATAATCATTAACTCTCACAATCCTTACTTCTAAACCCTAGCTTTCATGCTTATATAGGCATATAAAAACTTAGGGCACTTAGCCATGCAATTACAATCAATAGATCTGCTTTAATACTAAATTTAGATCTAATTCCCGTGAGTTAAATAAAACACTCACACACAGGTAACCGATGTCGGTTATCCCTAACCGATGTCGGTTCCTACTTGCTTGACCATGGTCGGTCATAGGTGATCGATGTCAATCCCTTCATAACCAATGTCGGTTACTGTGTTTTCCTGTAAGTTTAATATAGCATGCTAATCAAGTAATTGAGCTCCACAACTCAACAATCTCCCACTTGGAGATAAATCATTGCACTATAATTGTACAACGTCATTCTTGAATCCTTTCCTTAGGTTTGTTTCTTCCTCTTCAAGTCTCAAACTTGAAGACCAACAGAAGTGGAGTGTAGCTCCAAATTCTCTTTGCTAATGGCTTTGTTAGCATATCCACGGATTTTCACTCGTATGAATCTTCTCCAATTTCAGTTGCCCATCTTCCAATGACTACCATATGAAGTGATACCTCAACTGAATGTGTTTCGTTATAGAATGAAATGTTGAGTTCTTTGCCAAATGAATTGTTCTTTGACTATCACTAAACAATTTGCAATCATCTTGTTCCTTTCCCAACTCGTCCATAAACCTTCTCATCATGTATCATCTCTTTGTAGGTCTCTGTAGCTACAACATACTCTTCCTTTTTAGTAGACAAAGCCACAACCTTACGCAATCTCAAAATCCAGGCTAAATGTTGTTCCACCTACTATGAAAATATACCCAGTAGTGCTCCTTCTACCATCTAGATCTCCAGCCATATATGAATAAACATAGCCACATAAAGAAATATCTGAACCTCCATAGCATAATTGCATGCTAGTTGTCCCTCTCAAATACCCGAGTATCCATTGCACTATTTTCCAATGCTCTTTACCCGGATGGGCCATAAATCTACTCACGGCTCCCACTTGCTTGTGCAATGTCTGGTCTGGTACAAACCATAGCATACATGAGACTCCCAACTTCTGAAGCATATGGTACTCGTGTCATGTATTTTACCTCCTCATGTGATGAAGGAAATTGATCTTTTCTCAATTTGAAGTGTCTGTCATAGGTGTACTTATAAGTTTTGAATCTTACATGTTAAACCTTTCCAACACCTTATTGATATAAGCCTCCTGAGATAAATACAATTTCTTATTCTTCCTATCTCTATGTATTTGCATGCCAAGGATTCTTTTTGTAGCTCCTAAATCCTTCATAGAAAATGTGTGAGTTAGCTTTCCCTTAAGCTCACCAATGTCTTGCATACTAGATCTGTAATAAGCATATCATCTATATATAATAACAAAATAATATAGCTCTCATTTTCAAGCTTCTTGAAATAAACATAATGGTCAGATTCACATCTTAAGTAACCATGCTCATGCATGAAACTATCAAACCTCATGTACCATTTCCTTGGAGCTTTCTTGAGCCCATATAGACTTTTTTCAACTCCGCACACTAATTTCTCCTTACCCTTGACTTCATACCAAGCGGTTGTTGCATATAAATCACTTCATCCAAATCACCATGAAGGAAAGTTATCTTCACATCTAGTTGCTTTAAATGTAAATCATCTACTACAACTATTATAAATACAAGACGTCTGAAGTCATTTTAACAACAAGAGAAAATATTTCACCAAATTCAATACATGCTTTCTCGTGGAAATCTCTTTATTACGAGCCTTGCCTTGTACCTTTTTTGTCCGCCCTCTTCTTCCTTGATCCTATAAACCCACTTGTTACCTATTGGCAACTTAACCAAATCCCAAGTCTGGTTATGTTCCAAGGAGTCCATCTCCTCATCCATGCCATGCTCCCACTGCACATGAGTCTTATCCTACATTGCTTCTTTAAAACTTTTTGGTTCACCATTATCAGTCAATAATAAATAAGATAGAGAAGTTGTAAATCTTTCTGGAGGTTTACTTACCCTTTGTGACCTTCTCACAGAAGTTTGGGGTACCGAAGGCTCATTCTGGACCTCTTAGACATTTGTTTCCAATTCTGACAGTGACCAATGTTGGTCACCTGTAACCAACACTATTTTTGCTAACCAATGTTGGTTTGGCTCTTCTGTAATTGATATTGGTTCAGCTAACCAATGTCATTTAGGATTCAACCGACAATGGTTACTGTGTAACCCTATAGGTATGGATTTTAAATCCAAGAGTTAATTTTCATTCACAAACTTCTCAACTGGTTCATCCTTGGGTACCAAAATTTGATCCTTGTACATTCTCTTTTCATTCCATTCAATGTCACGACTCCTAATAATTTTAGAATTCTCTAAATCCCAAAAACGGAATCCAAAATCACAGATCCATAACCAATGAAAGTGCATCTCTTGGATTTTGCATCCAAAATTTTTCTATTTTCCTTATCAATATGCACAAAAGCTTCTGAACTAAAAACTTTAAGAAAAGAAAGATCTACCTCTTTTCCAGGTCCAAGATTCCTCTAGTATTCCTCCATCTAGTGAACTTGAAGGCCCACGGTTAATCAAATAAACCATTGTATCAATTGCTTCTGCCCAAAACTGCAAGGGCAATCCAGAATGTATCCTCATACTTCTAGCATGTTCCATGATTGTCTTGTTCATTATTTCTACAACGTCATTATCTTGTGGTGCTCTCGGGCTGTCCTTTCTCTACGTATTTCATCCATCGAAAAATAATCATTGAAATCCTTGTTAAATATTCACCACCATTTTTGGATCTAAGGAACTTTAACTTTGAATTTGATTCATTCTCAACAAGGGATTTCATCTTGTAAAAGTCTCAAAACATAATATTTATGTTTAATACAATAAAACTCATACCTTTTGTGTAACATCGTCAATGAAATTAACATAATACTAGGATCCGCCATGAGAAGCTACCTAAGTGGTCCCCACACATTGAATGTACAAGCTCCAATTTTTCCTTCTTAGTTGCTCCAACTTTGAGAAATATCACTCTCTTTTGCTTTCCAAAATACAATGCTCACGAAATCAAGATCTAAATCTTTCAAATCGATAACTTACCCTTGGCCTTTAAGATCCGCATTCTTTTTGACTCATATTTCCCAATGATTATGCCACATGTATGCATCATAATCTAAAGTAGATAACACAGAAAAGGAATCAATAACACAGGTAGATAAATATAACGTTCCTACCTTCTTACCTCTTTCCACAACAAAATCACCCTTCGTGACTTTCCAAGAATCTGGTGTGAATGTAACCATGCAACGAACTTCACCTAGTTGCCCTACAGAAATAAGATTCCTCTTAAGGCTTGGCACATGCCTCACATCTTTCAATACCCATGTATTTCCATTCTGTAATTTTAGATAAACCTCCCTTTACCAAAGAATACTGCAAGGTTAATCATCACCCAAATAAACATGCCCAAAAATGCCTGGACATAATTTCTAAAATAACCCTTTTTAGGGGTTACGTGGAAAGAAACTCCTGAATTTAAAACCCACGATTCTATTCTATTATCCAAAGAAAGAATAAGAGCATCTTGTATTACCTTTGCTGCAATATTTGCCTCTTTACCTTTGTTGGGGTGTTGATTCTCTTTAGCCTTTGACTAACAATCTTTCTTAGTATGTCCTTTCTTTCCACATTTCCAATAGGTAATTCCCTTACCTATGGATTTAGATCTACCATCCCTTAACTTTGATTTCCCATTATTATTATCTTGGATCTCTCCTTTTTCCTGCCTCTCGCTTTCGCATTTAAAGCATTCCCAGATGATGATTCCTCCGTAATTTACCTATGAATTTTTCATCAATATTATACTAACCACATCATCAAACTTAAAAATAATATTATCAAATGTTGTATTACTAACAACCATTACCAAATTATCCCAACTATCAGGAAAAGAACATAGGAATAAAAGTGCTTTCACTTCATCATCAAACAAAATATCAACCAATTTTAAGCGATAAACAATAGTTCGAAATCATTCAAATGGCTAGATGCAGATCCACCTTCATGCATCTTAAAACTAGATAGTTTCTTCATAAAATAAATTTTATTTGAAGCACTAGGTTTTTCATATAAATTAGCAAGAGATTTCATTAACTCTCTTTGTAGATGTCATACTGTAATATTAGAAGCCATAGATGTTGTCAAACTCAATCTTATAGATTCCAAATCCTTTCTATCAAGAATCTTCCATTCTTCATCAGTCATCTTCGTAGGTCTAGAATTTTTTCCAATGGTAAGTTCAAATCTCTTTAATACAGATAATCCTCAATCTGCATCTTCCATAATTGATGATTTCGGTCGTCAAGCTTCTCTACCTTGTATTTTTTTCTTCTGCCATTTTTGTAGTTCTCACTTAATAAAAAAACCCTCGTGAGTAAATTTGTCAACACAGAAAACCCTCAAACAAAACTTTGATACGGTTGTTTGGGGTTAGCACAAGGTTGTACGAGATAATATATTAGATCTAAGTATACATGCAATTAAATTAGATATTATACCAAAAGAAATATACAAAACAAGAGACATAAATCAACACCAAATTTAACGTGGTTCACCCAGTGTAGGCTACATCCATCAAGAAACAAGCCAATCTATTATCCAAAGCTTTGAGAAGATATACAATTGAAGATCTACAATCTTCCGCACCTCTCAGATGTACAGTAATTTCTTTCTCTCAAGCTTCTCCTTCTTCTTCAAGAATTCTCTCTCTCACAATTATTTTCACAATAATCATTAACACTCACAATCCTTACTTCTAAACCCTAGCTTTCATGTTTATATAGGGATATACAAACTTAGGGCACTTAGTCATGTAATTATAATCAATAGATCTACTTTAATACTAAATTTAGATATAATTCCCGTGAGTTAAATAAAACATTCACACACAAGTAACCGCGGTCAGCCTAACCAATGTCGGTTCTACTTGCTTGATCGATCGTTGTCGGTCATAGGTGGACTGATTTGATTCTTGTGTTTTCTGTAAGTTTAATATAGAATGCTAATTTGAAGTAATTGAGCTCCACAACTCAACAAGAAGTGCTCTATCGCAGAGCCTTCAATGGCATGCTTTTGAGATGTGTGGACGAAGAAGAGTTAGAAAAGATTCTCTTGAAGCCCATAGTGGAGTCTGTGGGGGTCACTTTGGAGGGCATGTTACCACTCGAAAAATTCATCAAATGGGTTATTTCTAGCCCACCTTAGAGCATGATGTTGTAGAATATGTACGTATGTGCCATAAATGTCAAGAATTCTTACATGAGATACACATCCTTACTCGAATCTCTACCCAATTGTGACACCCTGACCCTTTTCTACTTGGGGTCTAGATTTGATAGGGAAGTTTTCTCCCTCATCAATAGATGGCCACAACTTTATCATTACAGCCACAAAATATTTCACAAAGTGGGTCAAGGCCATACCTCTCACCGTTATATACGGGTCTGTGATCACCAAGTTCATTTTGAATCAAATCATCTACATGTATGGATTCCCATAGGTCATTATCTTGGATAATGGCACGTCCTTCAAGAACAAAGAGGTGCATGAGTTGTGCTCACAATTCAAAATCTCACACTCACACAGCCTCTTTGTATTACCCTCAAGCCAATGGACAGGCTGAGGTGACAAATAAAACGTTGAAATCCAAACTCCTAAAAATAGTTAAGGAGAATAAGTGTGACTGGCATTTAAAGTTATTTCTAGCCTTGTGGGCCTATAAGACGTCAGTACGAATGCCTACGAGGGCAACCCCCTTTTCTTTAGTCTTCGGATGTGAAGCAGTCCTACAGCTAGAAATTGAGTTATCTAGCCTTCATATATCTTTAGATGAAGACATGTACAACAAACCGCAATTAGTGCAATTAGAAACCCTTGATGAAGCTCAACTTAGATCTTAGCGGTGTCATAGTGTTTATCTTTGTGAGAATGTGTCGTCAGTATAATAAAAAGGTTTATGAACGAGAAATATGAGTAGGAGACCTAGTTTTGAGACTAGATATCCGGATCGACAAGAAGACCGATGAAGGAAGAAATTTCAGGCCTAAGTGGTTAGGTCCATATCAAGTCATGGAGGACTATAAGAATGGTGTATATCATTTGTGTACTTTAGAAGGTGAGGAGTTTGGTGAATCAATCAATTCACTTCACCTTAAATGCTTCTACGCATAGTTCATTTGCATTTCCACATGTACATTACTGCATCCACATTGCATATCATTTGTATAATCATATTGTAATATTGTAAAACAAGAAACTTATTTTTCAAGCAACTTTCAAAAATTTTGAGAATTGGAAAAGAATTTAATCATACTTCTTCAAACATTCATTATGTCATCTCTAAACTATTCAATCTTTTATCATCCTAGTAGATGAAGTTTTGACATTGATCCTACCAAGACCTACACACTTAGTTTTATTCACGGTTGATTCTAGCTTAGGTTTTTTTCCCATAGTCTATACTAGAAGCTTCTTGGTGTCACATCTTTCCTCAAAAATATCTCTTTTGACAAATCAATCTAAAACATTTCACCCAGATTGTTTGTTTGCCTGCTTCAACCCTCGGTGGTGAGTCCTCATATCCTACTAGTTACATGGGGTTGAGGATAGGGGCAAGTTTTCCCTCCCAAAAGCACAAGTCAAAGTTTAAAAATCAATAAAATAAAATAAAAGAGAGAGAGAGAGAGATAAAAACAATAAAATACAAAACAATTTCATTAAACAAATAAAACTACACTTCTTTGCCCTACCAGTCTTCGGTGATGAGCCCATGCTTCCTACAGGTAGCATGAGGTTGGGAAAGGAGGAAGTGCCCTTACTCACCTATGCCTTGTCCTTGGTGATGAGCCCATGCTTCTTACTGGTAGCATGGGGCAAGACGTAGGGGTCCTTTCAAATAAATCAATAAGTTGTAAACAAGTCAACAAGTAAAAAGTGCTTTGAGTCCTTTGAAATCATCAGAAAATGAGTTAGATGTATAATTTATAAGAGATTTAATCCATAAAACCATATTTTTTCAATCAGGAGGCCATCTATGGGTCTAAGTCTAGTTAAACTTGCAAGCAAACTACATTTTAAACTGGATAGTTAGCCTTGCCTAGAGTTGAGTTGTAGTTTCCTAATTGGGTCTTTGTCAAAATCTTATCTTCATATCACCATTTTCATTCATCAAATTCATATAACTTGTGTCCTTCTTGGTTCTTAGTGTTGAGCCCTCACATCTTACTGGTTGTGTGGAGTTAAGAATGGAGTGGGTTCATTTTCTTATTATATCACTATTCATCAAACTTGCCAACAAAATAGGAATATCAAATATTGCTTGAAAATTAAAGTTTTAAGTTTGCAATTCGTCCTCATATGCATCATATATATCAAAAACAAAAAAAAGGGATCATTTTGTTTATGCATTGGCATCATCATCATCCATACATGCATTCATAAAAGCATATAAAAACATCTAAGAGTACACAGATGAAACAAGTCATGAACGAGTAAACTCTTACACGAGATATTTGAGCCAAAAAGAAAGGTATGTGTGTGTGTGTGTGTAATAGTCAAGTTTGTATACAATGTCATCATACTAACGAGTGTGGTCAAAACGATCGCAATGAGTACAAAATAAAATTAAAAAATTGATATATACAATAAAAAATGATCCAAAGCAATAAAGGCCCATGGCATGTCCCTCTCTGCAAGATCCAGATGAAGGTGTATGGATGGGACTCTGCTATGGCTCCTGTGAGATTTTCCATAAGATGATGAACCAATAGATCTTCCAGTGGTGGCCTCACTATGAGAATGCTCTTGTTGTTGTCTCCTCTCAACCTTGGTGATATGCGGCGAGCTCGATCCTCATCTTGGTCATAACTCCCGCTGCAATCCATGCTAAAGTAAACACTTCGAGTGTGTCGCCCGCCATAATCTTGGATGCCCCGAATCCACAAACATCTCATCTTGAGTCATGCCTATGGGGTACACGAAGGTATCCATGAGAATACTGTGAATAAGATCTCATGCAAACTATATATCGTAGATGCAAAACTTAATAAAACAATGATGAGTTAACAAAAATTAGAAATAATAATAATATATAATGCATAGTCTACTAATAGTCCAGTCTAAAAATTAGAAATGAGAGAAGAGTATTCTACTTCCTCATATCTCCCGGCATCCAAGTCGAATCGATGAGTGTTGGTGGTGGTGTGGAACCGCAACAAGTATCTCCTCAACTCCTACCTATCTCTCCTACACCTTACTCCCATCCATATAATGACTCCTCATCCCCTCCTCCTATAGGAGGGAGAGTTACCTCTATGTGAAAAGTCTCAACCTCGGCCTCGGTCTCATCCCTCGCTGCCCTAGAATCCTCTCCAATGGTTGTGCACTCAATTTCGGTCTCCTCCTCATGTCCCCCTCCTCCTTGGCCTATGTCTCTGCTGTCTCAGCCTCAACCTCCTCCTCCTCCTCCCCACTATGCGTGGGTGTAGCCTCGATCTGAATAATCAGCCTCTGTCTAGCCATATTTGGGGCAGCCTGTGGAGTGCCAATCGAGACCCCATGTGTGATAACGGTCCACTCAATCTTTCCTCCTGGCCAGCTCTAGCCTTCGGATCCCCCCGTAAACTATCGAAACCGGCCGGGAGGACATCAATGTATGGCAATCAAAACTATTGTGGTACTCTACCAACAAGATTGACCTCCACTCTGTTGGTCTTGTCCACCAACTATGTATTAGTACAATAAGAAGCTATGATAATAACATCCTCACCCCATAAGTCGTACATGTCCTGGTATGGTCATGTAATCATATCATCTGAAGTAAGTGTGGCAACTGGCCGATGACGCACCTTAAGCGGGATCATAATTATCCATATCACCACTCTAATGGCCACATGATTTGTTATCCTAGCACCCCTCTGATAGGGGATGATGCACTCATAAACCCAACCCATCACTAGTTTCGGATGACTAAGGGCCTTTCCTTCAGTTGAACAACTCGGTATAAATCATGATAAGTGGCACCAAGTATGTCAATGTCCCATGCATAGATGTGGCCATGTTGCTCTATACTTTGAATGATCGGTGCCCAACAATAAAGAATCTTGTCCCCACCCTTGTCCCCTACCAAGTGTGAAGCCAAGATGCTAATAATGGCCTTGTGCAAGGTGGGGATAGGTGTGGAGGCAACTGATAGCAATCTCATCCCATGTTTGGCACCTATGTCAGGTGCTTGTGCATCTCCCATATATGTGGCCCACTGTCGTGATTGCGTTGGACCCACACTACCTATTGTCAATCTATTGTTTGTGACATGAACCCCTAAATCTTGTAGACATCCTTAAGAGTGATGGTCCACTCCCTCTAACTCTAGGCGGTCGGAAGGTGTCCTGTGATGCGCATCCCAATAACTTAGTAGATTAGATAATAAGTAACTAGGTGGTGCAACCAGCCATGTCTAGGATATCCTCCTTATCTCATCTCTATGCAATAAATCCCTCTTGGCCTAAGATAAGGAATCTAAGATGGGTAGAAACCAATCACACTCTCGAGCCCTACTCCATATGATGTATGGCCCCTGCATTCATAAACATCAAGAAAAGAGAAAGTTATAACCTTTTAGTGTAAAATAAGCTCATCAAAAACATCATAAAAGAATTCAAAAATCAAAAAAATTATCATACTTGGTCAAATTCTAAATCTGCCTTGGTAATTATCCAACCACCCCTCTGTGTAGAGTGGTGGTTGTGTAACAACCCCTCCGTGCATAGCAACAGTTGTGTAACCACCACAAAAATTTTGCCTTAATATTTTAAGCCCGACAATTACACAACTAACACGGCGGTTACGCAATCACCCTTTGTGTAGAGTGGTGGTTGTGCAATCGTCATGAGGTTGCGCCCACAGAAACTAGGTCATACCCTAGGCCCCACAAAATCCAAAAAGAGACAAATTTTGACCATTTTCAATGAAATAAAATCCACATCCCATGTGGAGCCCCCTAGTGAATATTTTAAGCGTAGTAACATTGTTAAAAAATCCCCTACGTTGGATTTTTCACAATTTATATGTTTTAGGGTAAAAATGAGTAAATGTAAATTACTCACATGTTTGGGGCTCGTTGCTCCTCCCCATTGGTTAGGCTGCCATCATGTCTGAGTGCTCTTCAATTCGACTATATTTACACATGAAACCATCACAGGTGATCCAAAGCTCAAAAATCTCTAAGTGGGTGAGTGAAAATGATTTCTAGAAATAGTGATTTTGGTTATATATAACATGTTTTAACTTTTTTTTTTGAGTGTGTGTGTTTTGCAAGGCTGGAGCTCTGGCATGGATATGTTTCTATCCCCACGGACATGGTAAGTCCTCTCATCATTTGATTTTAGTGTATTTTGTCAATTCTACATTATATCTACACTTGATTCTCATTTCCTTCTTACATGTAGCAGGAAGCTTGGATATGTGGCATTTCAACACATGGATGTGTCAAGTATAATTTATAACCCTCCCATTTGGGAGTGTCATACTCAAACTCTACATTTTACATCTCTTAATAGTTAAAATGCTTCTATGAGGGGGCAATATGTATGCACCCAATTTTACACGTCTACATCATTTAACGGTTCAAAATCCCCAATGATGAGTAAATATCTTTCCAATGGTGTTTGAGTCTAATTTCTCATTTGCAATATATATTTGTAGCCTATAATGCTTCTCTTTATGATTTCCATACTTTTCCCACTTTCCTTTCTCTCTTTGCAACTGACTTTTCCTTAGCTTTAATGCTTTAAGTTATGGAACCACGCCATGCTGCGGATTGCGTAACTGTTGGGTTTCAAATTTGCACTTTGGGTGAAACCACGGTCGGGGACAACAAGTCCCTCCTCTATAATGGGAGAGGTTCCCTTATTGAAAGCAATAAAGACTTATATACATATACACAACTTGGGTAAGTGCAGCAAGTTGGGGGACAAAAAAGGGGTCATAAGTGGACGTCATATTGCAAATAACAACATAATATCAACTTGTAGGGATTATTAGCAATACATACACTCAAAATTAGAAAAACTTATATTAATATGAATCGTAGAATCCAGAATCTAGTTTCTAAAATACTAAAAAAATTAAAATGGACAAAATTAGCTATATTAAACACTCAAAATTCAATGACTTGCTATTTTTTTGTTTTTTTTTTTAAAACGCCTATAAGATTATAGTCTGTTTGCCCACGATTTGGATGACCAAAAATTGATATATATTTTTCTAATTTGGTGATAAGTTAGATGCCACTATCTATCTTGGGATGGATTTTATTTTGTATTTTTTTGAGCAATATTTTATTTTTTATGCTTTTCTTCCGTGAAAGTGGTATGAAAACATAAAGAAAACAGAGCACTTTTTGTTTGCCCGCCATAACTTCATCAAAAATACTGAAATCAAATAATATTTTTTTGAACATGTATATACTTTCACCACGGTTGGTATGGTATAATTTTTATTACATTCGATAAGTGAAACAAAATTTACAGTCTTAAACATAGACATAAACATTCACGGGAAAAAGTGTCTTAAAGACCTATTATTAGTAAAAAATTATGAAATGATATTTATCCTATTCTATTCACTTTAAAATTAGTATTTCTTCAAAGCTAACAGTCTCCCCTACGTAATGGTACCATTTTTATGACATGTTTTTAAATTTTCGGCATGGTTCAAGTCCGCGGAAGACTAAATTTGATGTTTTGCTATTTTTAATGTAAAATTCAGGATTTGATGTCCACTTAATTGTCCCCCAACTTGGTGCACTTACCCACTTTCATCATGTGGATTCCTGATACTTTAAGAGATTTCATACCAAAATGTCATCAATACAAAGGGCTCAGAAGAATGGAGAAGATGGAAAAGGGGGAGAACAACAATACTTTCTAGATATATAGATTTCAGAGTATAACCTTACTTGTATTGAAATAGAAAAATGTAGAATGGGATCATTCACCTTCACAATACGTATCAATCTTCAGACACAAAGTTCCAGAGATCATATACACAAGAGCACAAAGTTTCTTTGCATGCAGAGATGAACAATTCACTAATTAAGAGCCAGAAGTGAAAGAAAATAGCAGAGGAAGACAAGAAAAAACTTTTGTATTGAGCAATTTCAGTTTTTACAATCTTTTCAAAATGCCAGGAACCCATATACAATGGCAAAGCATGTTTTTATAACAATCCTATTTCATCTTTGCTTTGCCTCCAAGGAAAGAATATCCCAATGGGATCAAATTTGTTGGAGATTCATTTGGAAAGAGACAAGAAACAAGAATGCACTCATGGAAAATGCTAGATGCCCTAAACGGTTGAAATTCATCATTTCAAACGTGAATGCTTTAGTAGAAGTATATGGTGGTTTCCTCATTCATTTTCCCTCATCATTTCACCTTTGTAACTACCTCCAAAACATTTGAGTGCCCAGTTGGCACATTTCTCCTTTTCCATTCGCAAACACCTGATTACCCTATCTCTTCAAAAATCAATCATATTCCCTGTGAAAATCATCGATTTTGTTCCAAAACAGACCCAAAATGCATTTCCACAAAAAGTGACCACGAACAGAGAAGGAAGGACAAAAATGATCCACATTCATCCATTACAGAGCTCAAGCCAAAAATGGCAATAAAAAGATCAGATGCAGATGTAAATAAACCATTTTCCCTCTTTTTTACCTCAAAATTGGGACCCTACACGTGTCAGAATTAGAGAAACGATGAGCCAGGTGGAAAAAATATGTTTCCCAACATTTGGGAGAAAAGGCGCAATTTCTCAATTTCCTTCGCCCCTCCGCAACTCCGCCAAAGGTTGGACACGTGTCGCCTTCGATTGGATGAGGAAATGTGGTCAAAAACAACCATTTGAGCCCTTTTGGTGAGAAGTTCAAAATCTCAAATTTCTTTGCGGGTCCGCACTCCCGATTTGACTAGGACACGTGTCACCTTCTGATTGGATAAGGGGGTGGGGCTCAATTTGTAACATTTTGAACTTTTGGCACAAAATTTGATTTTCCTCCGTGGGTCCATGGGTCCGCTACCTGATGACACGTGGCAATATTTGATTGGCTGCGGGCCCAAAGGGAGGGCGGAAAAACTTGAACCTTTAACCCTTTTTTGACAAAGGGTTCAAAACAAAAATTTCTTCCACCACTCACTGCCCGAGGACACGTGGCGGTCTCTGATTGGATGATGGCTTGGGAACTTATCTCTCCATTTCTCCATGCGGGCTCATGGGTCACTTTTGCTAACTTACCCTTTTGGTGAAAAAGTGCAAAAATCACAAGGAACTTCATAGGTCCGCCAACCCGCCAAAGGGAAAATTTAACCACATAGGTCCACGTTGAGCCATAACTTGCAAAATACAAGGAGTTAGGAGGACTTCTTCAACTTTTTGGAAAGGGGAAGAGATTTCCCATCTGATGAATGAGTTTTCAAAATTCTTCAAGTCCTTGGTTAGTCCCAGATTCAAAAATACCTCTTTCAAGCATACTTCAAAGGCACCAACTCAAAATTTAACATTTTTAGACTTGGAAAATGGAGGGAAATTTGAGGGTGACAACATAACCGAAAGTATAACTTAAGTGGTGGTTACATAATCATCATGGTGGTTGTGTAACTATCAATCTATGTAGACTGGTGGTTCCATGCACTTTTTCCCAAGACTCTTCCAACGTGTTTTAAATGTGTGTTACCTTCTTCAAACATGTTTTTAGTGCATGTTTCTCAACCAATTTGTCTGTTCTTGAGCTCATTTGATGTGTACCAACTTCTCCTTCCCTTCATATCATTAATTATGAGTTAATTGCCCCTTCTTTGAGAGAGGTGGCATTTCTTGGTGCCAAACGGCTTAGACCATTTCTCTGCATTTTTCCTATAAGAGCCAATATTTTTTCAGAGCATTGGTTAGAGATTATTGTTTTGAATTGCATTGTTATGGTGATCCTAATCCTACCAAGAAAATACACAAGCAAGCTCAGTTCTCTTGGCTTGTTATTCTCTTGCCTACGTTCTTTGCCATTGCTTGCAAGCCATTCCACTCCAACATTTCTTCATCATTTCTTCCACACAAGCCAACATAATTCCCTAGACTCATTTGAACACCAAATTGAAAAATAAGTTGAGGGGAAAACAGAGCAAAACCAAGCACTCGAAATGTTGTAGTTCTACATTTCCAAGTTGGGGATGCATTTGTATTCTTGAAGCTTTCTTTGTCTTTATTCCATAATTTGTTAGAGTATATTAATTCAAAGAAATACAATTACATTGTAGCTTTCCTTTATTTACACAAAGCTTCTACTAAAATCTGCTTCCCTTCCTATCCCTGTGGGTTTACACGGGAAGTTTTTCTGGAAGAAGCTTCGTATTTGTTTAGTGTTAGTTGTAATTTCCCTTCATTTTTGTAAGCTTCCATAGATCTTGTTATTTCTATCGGGAAGTTTCAAGGGAAGAATAGCTTCTGAGAAGCTTTTTCTTTCTTCCTGTGAATCTAAGGAAAGAACAAAGGAAATTGTATATCCACAAGTACAAATTGGAAAATTTTTGTTTAATTAGAATAGATTAGATCCACTCTACACAGGTAAATAGCCACATTCAGTTATTTACTTGTTTAGTTCTGTTAGTTTTAGTGTAGAAGCAATTTTAATTAATTAGAAGAAATTTAATTTGTTTCTGTGTGTATTTCTTTTGTTTTCCAGTAAGCATCCAAAAATACAAAAACATTAGATTAATTATTTATTTGTTTGTTTTATTTCATTTTATTCAAAATCATTGGAAAAATAACCAAAAAAATAGATTATTTATTCCCTTTATTCAATTAGTTAGCTTTCATTTGTTAATTAGTTGTTGGCAACACGTAGATTTAATTAAATTCGAGGAAAGTAATTGAATTGAGTTAATTTAAATTTGTTTGTTTCCATTTGTTAAATTAGGAACATAGAGGTAATTAGAAAGGAATTAACACATCTCCCCATGTATCCCTAGTTGGCTTAGGATTAACCTTTCCCTCTTGCGCAGTTTTCTTTGCGAGATTGTTTGTTTCTTTGCTTTAGTAGTTTACACATCCCACATGACCATTTAAGGCCCTAGACAACCAAAATATTATGTTTGTGATCCGACAATACCACAAGCAAACCTAGCACCAGTAATTGGCGGACGTTGACCAAGGCATTAGATATCTTGTTTTCCATACCACACCACTTCCACCGTTATCATCACATAGTTGACAACCTTGAATATTGAAATAGATAGTGCTTACGAGTTCTAGAAAAGTCAACCTGGTCGAAAATAGTTCCCACAATTCACCCATTTGTCTTATTCACATGTTTCTTCCCACACCTCCATGACCTTGTCTAGAGACTTCTACAAGGAAAACACAGGAAAGTTCCCCACATTCTCGCAACCGAGAGAGTGTTTGGTGACACTGACATCGATATACATCTTCATGTGTCCATTCTCCTCGACCGTTCCATTGTGCCGTCCCAAGTGAGGTAAGCATTCATTGCTTTAGACAAGCATATTCCTACAGTTCCCATTAAAGACATTAGATTGCCTTGATCACTTGTTAGTCATTTATGCCCATTTTTCGTAATCTGCGTATCCACCTTAGTTAGCCCATTCCATAGCCATCTATTCATTCCATTTTGGTTGTCTCAAAGCATAACCTCGGGAGATCGTGTGCATTTAAGATTGCATGTTGATTTTAAGACGTATGTGTACCTACCACTAGGCATCTCAAAATAATAATAAAAATAAGTTGTCACCTAATAAAATACCTACCACATGGAATATCTTGACAATAATGAATGGGGACTGGAAGTACATGGCACTCCTAAAGAAAAAGTTTCTTGTGGCCACAAGTCTTAATAGGGATAACAAGTACCTTCAACACCTATCATGGCTCTAAGTACTAAGTGTATGCCTAGATTTGGATCACCTACAAGATGGATTAGTCAAATAATAACAACCAAATCAATGTTGCTAAATTAGAATGGGCTTATGATGTCATCAATAAGAGAGGGACAATTATAGTTTATTTCATTGAATAAAGTAGGTAAAACTCTTAAGATCTAAATCTAAACATGTATGTAAGCACACTTTAAAATGTTAGTTGTTTTTTGTGGTTAGGAGACCGACCTCGATGAGATCCCTAACACTTTTAAGGAGATAAAAGACATTTTTGATATAAACCGACAAAATAGTAAATGAAATGATAAGCATACCGACTCATATCGCAGACAATCACGGTTGCTTTTCATCAAGAATCACATGAAGATTGCAATTTAATCACGTTTTGATTACCACCCATTTTAAGATTTCTCTAGAATAATGTTGCAACAAGTAAGATCTATCATTTGAACTTTGATTTTCCTTCTTCAAGACTTGCAAAACCAAGATATGCAAGCAAGAGAGCAAGAAAATCCAAGTATAGTATTTTTGCACTAAGAGTTGGGGGTTACAATGAGGGGGTGATGATGCTTTTATAGATTAGGAGTGCACATGGGAGTGGGACACACATAGGTGTGATGATAGGTTCCATAGTGCATTGGGCATGTAAATGGGTAGATTAGATGAAACAAATTAAAATCTAATTACAGAGTAACTTCGTGATAAATGATATTTTGAGGATATAATATAGTAATGTACAAGCAATAAGCATTTAATAATGTGAAAATCCTAAGAACACGAGGGAGGAATGATGACTTAGATGGTTCTATGCGATCCAGGAGTGATCGTGACTATATGAGTACTAAATCTAGCTGGAAAAAATGCCAAAATGGGTCACGAGAGGGTTACGGAACTCAAAATTATACTAGACAGAAGCACCCATAGGAGGAAAAACGCACCTCAAACACTTTGGTGATTGTGTCTAGGTGCTTAGTATTTGATGTGAATGCTTGAGATTTGAGATTTTTTGGGTCAGAATGTCTCCACTTATATTCACTCTTTATCGCTTTCATTTCTCTGTTAGGGTTTTGATCACATCTGTAACATGTAAAAAAAATCCTAGCTATCTTCACAAGCTCAAAAACAAATTAGGTCTGAATAAAATATGTAATATATGAAGTCGATCGACCTCGATGATCACACCGATGGTGAACTTAGTAGTGAGTGTTGCACTACATCTTAGACTTTGTGTAGTTTTTGTGCTTATGTGTGAAATGGTGTCTTTATGTTTGCCCTCATGCCAATGACGACAAGATAACATGTTATAGCTAGCTTTTATCTAAGAATGTAGATGTGTGGTATGGAATTTAGCACTTCCCTTCCTATGCAGTGTATGCATCCCAAAATGCAGTCCCTTTGGATAGTAGTGTTAATATGTAGATGTGATAGTCCCTCTTGATTTTCCAGCTAGAATAATAGTTAGTATGTTGCATATATATATGAGTCCCTTGCTTGAATTTCGACACTAGTGACACCGAAGGCCAACTAAGAATGCAAGATAAGGATAATAAAAGAAACAAGGCCAACTACAAATGATAAAAATGTGTAAAAAGAATAAGGAGGACAGAGCACCCGAGAAGGGAAACAAGTGCACGGGCGCTAATGTCTAAAGTGGGCACTAGTGTCCTGAGACCAAGAACAACAGATGTGACAAGAAGACAGATAGGGATCCCTATGACCTGACCAAAAGTGGATACAAAAATGAGAGATGTAGAAAAGAGTCACAATAGAAATAAATCAAAGAACGTAGATGGACAAAGGCAAATGTCACCATTGAACTTAATTTTCTTAATTTTCTTACTTAGGATTTGTGCATATAACAACATACCGATGGCATAGTAAAGTGGTGATATGTGCATAATTTTGTGTCTACATTTTCCCCCTTTATGTTATTTGAAGGAAATTTAGGTAGTGTAAAGGAAGTAAGGAACATACTTGTATAGGGTCCAGAGAAGTCATATTGTAGAGTACATGTAGAATATAGAAACTTGTACTGTGGCAAACCATGGATCATCATTTTAACCCATGTGGCGTAGGAGGTGATAGAAAATCATTTTAAGGGCGACTTGGAGAAATAATTGTGATGATATTAAAGATTTCATAATTTTATCAAAGGCGATAGAAGAGGTAAGGAGTGATCAATTCCCAACCTGATTTATTGATAATTGAAGGATTTTGGCATCCTGCCACCAAAGGAAGAGTTTTGGGGAGAGATGTCTATTTTTCTCTCCATCTCCATTACGCTTCCCCAAAAGGTCCAACTCAGAGATGGAATGAGAAGGACCGAATTATTACCGTTTTGTTCCAATTGAAATTCATTTGTCCCGATTGAAGAACCCACATAGGAGTAATACAAGAAAGGAAATGACATCTCATTGCCCCCACTCCTATAGTAATGGGTGTTTCAATTTGAATAGTATTATATGGCTTCCAAGTTAGGTCATCTGGAAGTGATTGTGACGTAATGTGGCTCCCAAGTTAGGTCATTTGAGAGCGATAATAACTATAATTATTGTGTTAACTGATTGGCTTGAATGATGGGATTTGATTACATAGGATGTATTTGGAAGATTATTTGTGGAGAGATTTTTGTTTTACCCCCTGGTTAGGTCATTTTGGGGGATGGATTTGAAATAGTAAAAGTATCGGGTGTCATATAGTATAAATGTAATTTGTATTTGAATGAGATCAGAGAATATGTGATAGTAGCATATTAGGAGTGTCGATTGATTGTGTTGTATCCTAAGAGGGATTATAAAATGATCCCAATTATATGCCCCCTTTCGCGAAAGGGCGAGGGGTGGAGAAATGAGTACTGAGCCGAAAGCAAGGATGTTAAGGATTGTATTAGTAACCGAGAAATAGTATAGGAGATGTAGTAGTGTTGATAAAATATGTGTAGATATTGAATAATGTGTGTGCTTGAATTAAAGATAGAGTGTTTATAATTATATAGTACGGTGTTAGGTGAGACCATATCCAGATGCCACAAACGAGGAGAAAACGGAGTAACAAGGCTCAAGATATGAGTCGAATCGTGTGCTTGTATTAGTTGTGAGAATAGGAGAAAGTAGTGACTATAGTGTAGAGTAAAATTGAATTACTATATATAGTAATATGAAAAAGTGAATAGTAACTTCATTTGAACCGAGAGTGAGTGTGATTTGAGTTGTGAGTTGTGAGGATGCCATATGTCAAGGAGGCTATTTTGATGAGATTCGAGAGGGTGACGACCGTCATGGCTGCATAGATGACGGGGAGCCGGTATGTATGATCAAATTTGGGAATTTTTGTCAAATGTGTCTATTTTTATCATTTTTAGAAAAATTAGATATTTTGTAAAATTGGGTATTTCGACCAAGACGGATGCGGACAATGCATTTTTGTCCGTCAGACACTAGAATTCACTCCCGGCACTCTTGACTGTCATGGGAGCTAATATCCACTAGCGCTAGTGTCCAAGGGCTAGTTTTTGTATTGTTTGGTGAATTTAGGTTGTTTTAATGTTGTTATGATTGATTTTGAAGTATTTATGTGTGCTAATACTATGTTTTGTTGCTTTTTGTGCTATGTAGAGAGATATACACTTGAGGGAGTTCTACATGGGATGTCATTTGAGTACATTTCTTTGTTTGGGACTATTTGATGATGAGTGGGATGTATTGGACCATGTCGGTTTGTGACACATCACTAGATTGGGGGAGGTACCCCATAATATGCCATTATTGACAACATTGTGTGAGAGGTGGTGTGCGAATACTTACACATTTTAGTTCTAACATGGGAGAGATGACGGTGACATTGGAGGATGTATATAGGATATTGTGGTTACCTATTATCAGAGAGAGGGTACATGTTATGGTAGTAGCAGATGCCCATAGTCAGATGAGGGTAACACGATGATATTTTACAAGGTCTCGAGTGCAGGCTAAGATGTATATTAGTTTGGATGTGATTGTGAGGTTAGGGGTTCCACAATTGTGGAAGTTCATTGCATTGTACTAGTTTCATCAATGGCTATGAAGGGTGGGGGAGTGGGCATTATGTATAAGATGCATGAGATTTATTAGAGTATAGAGGAGCATGGCATGAGATATGCATGGGCACGATGTGTGTTGGCTCATTTATACATGGATTTGTATTGATTCACGTAGGAGGACCATGGTGGTGGGATAGGAGTGACCACGTTATTACATGTATGGGTGTACGAGCATATAGTGATAGTGAGGCCACTTAGTGGGCCTGGCCGATAGGGCTCGTCCAAAGATATTTGTAGCGAGGTGGGTGAGGACCCAAAGCAAGAGGATGGACATGACCACGTATAGTTCAATGTTGGATCAAGTGGGCCTTGGGTGATTATCTGGAGGTTGTATAGAGATTACAAAGGATGGGTAGAGGATGATGTTGAGTTGCGGTGCATTCGGCACACTATGTGGTTGGAGGACCGATTTCCATGAGTGACATAGCTATTCTAAGGTGATCGGGTATCTCGACAGTTGGTGCGATCTACCCAGCAGCGAAGTAACTAGGGTTGAGGTCAGGCCCCACAAGAGCACATCTAGTGCCCCACAAGAGCACATCTAGTGCCCCTAGGTCTAGATGAGGCAGATCCGACTATATGGCCAATATAGGTGAATGGCACGAGGTGTACCGAGGGATACATGCAGTGGTGGGAAACACACCGATGGGTGTTGTTATTTTTAGTGGTTATAGATGCGGCACGAAGAGTAACAGGTGGAGGATTTGAAGGTCACGTACCTACTCCCGAGGTAGATGATGTAGCAACAACACAAGTAGTAACGTAATTATCGTACATTTTTATTGGTTTATTTGTTAATTTGGTTTAATGAATATGACGATGTGTAGTTGTTAATATGAGGTGTTTGTCATGTGGTTGCAAACGATGTGTATTGGAGATTGATTTTGGATACCTCCATACACACATTGACTCAGAACGTGCCCCCATATGTGCTTGTGAGTGGAGGTATGTTAAAGTGATTGGATGTGATTGTGGGTGAGCATGCCCATTTATTTGAGCATGTGGCAATAGTGGCGGCTACATGTATAATTTTGTTGAGTGAGCGTGACAAATCAAGCACAAAGGTTAAGCGAGACAAGATGGTGGGAGGAGGAGGCCTAGCCCAGGATGTCTTTGCATGTTATGTATAGCTTCAAAGCCAATTTGTAGAGTAGATAGAAAATAATTCCGTATAGTGGAGTCAACTGGAGAAACACAAAGCCGAGATTGATGACGTATGATTAGTGGTGAAGCTTCAAGTTCTAGAGCTCTTGCAGTTTTAGATAGTGATAATGAGGAGGACATATGATGTATTATATAGGATGTATTGAGGCATGGACACTTTCCCCCAATGATTTTATCTTGTAACTTTGATGTTCAATTATTATATCTATACACATGCATACGCGTATTTACTGCTTATCTAGTGTTGATGTCTATTGTGTACTATGTGATGATTGTTTGTTGCACTAGTAGTGATTGTATATTTTGTTGGTTTTGTATACATTATTGGTATTGTTGATTTGATAGATAATGTTGATTGTTGAAATTTGTGATGATGCGTAAATAATTGTATAGTGTTAATTGTTGGGTTAGATAGGAATTGCATTTGGATAACAATAGAGGTATATATGTGATGAAATGTATCAATGAGTAGCAAATACATAAAAATGGGTATGTGATAAGACAATTGTATAAGAATGTAGGATAGTAAAAATATTCAATGATAATGAGATGCGTAATGACATAGAGAATTTAATGTGGTGATGATGGAGGGAGGAAGAGTACAGATTTCCCGCTAATGTGAGAGTAAGGTTCATTTAATGCCCTCAACAAGTCATGTATGAACTTTTAAGTAAAATGAGTGTGTCATCGGGTAATGATATGGGGATCATCTACCATATGGAAAGAGGTGGGCAATGTGCATTAGGAGCATGTGGAACAGCAAGATCGTGCTTTGTATGTGCCAAATGGATGTTGAAGGAAACTGCGCACCAACATCGAGAGGTGTGATGGTGGGAAATGTGGAAGTGGGCTACTTGGGAATCCATTGGGGTGTAATATTAATAGGGGTAGGTTGAGAGGATGTGGAAGGAGGTGGGACAACTAGAGGAGGTTGATGAATGATGACCTTAGGAGGTGGTGAATGAGACAAGCTAACGGTTTGCGAGAGGCTTTCCTATATAGAATAGGGAGAGAAAGTGATCACAAGAGTAGGTGTAAAGGAAATGACACCCCTATCTTCTAACTGTTGGATTCTATCATGAAGGGCATAAAAATAATTTTCATGGTGGTCATGCAGATAATGTAGCAGTGAGGGGGTGATGTTGGTTGGAAGGTAAATAAATTAGTTGTTTATCAAGTAAAGTATGTAAGATATCATGTGGTCTAGCAGCATGTGAGAAGTATAATGGTCCATGGGTGGGAGGTGAGGAAGATCTAGGTGAGAGCCGCACGTTTAGTGGAGGGGAGGGATGCTTATGTGGAGGAGGAGATGGTGATCATGAAGGGGGTTCAATAGGTGGGAGAGGAGAGAACTTAGTAGGTAGGGGAGGAGTAAAAGAGGTAGAAATAGGTACCATAACATGATCCGCAAGTAAGTATTTTTCCAATTCAATAACTTTATAAAAAGAATAGTAAAGGAATCACATGTATCATATAAAAAATTTCTTTTAAAGGAGGAATTAAGCCATGACAAAAGATATATTGCATTTCTAGATCAATAGGTTGAAAAATTAAATGGTGCATGCAAGAATTAAAGCGTAAAATATAATCTAAAATCGGTTGTCTTTCCTTGATGTAAAGAAGGTAAGCATTCATATGTAACTTTAGGCCCATTATTAGAAATGAAATGTCTAAGGAATGCATCCTCCATATCATAATAAGTGCTAATAGATCCACTAGGTAAATGAGTATACCACTAAAGATAAAATCCACAAGACTATGATGGAAAGCTTTTAGTAACAACCTATCATTGGAATATGAAGTCATGACTAATCAAAAAGCTTTAAAATGTAAATAAGGATTGATTTGTGCCATTAAAACATGAGAAAGTAGGCATAGTGAAACCCTTAGGAAAAATGGAATTGTGAATTTTCTTAGGGATGGGATTTTTAGGAAGGGTATTATTGTCAATAAAAGCATAATAGGATTTTCTTTCTAAGGTAAGGGTATGGAATTTTCTTTGCAAATCACCAACAACATGCATGAGAGAAAGGATATCTTACGAAGGAATGGTTTGGGCAATAAGAGGCACATTGAGGGGTTGAATTTTTCCATTATGAGTGATCATAGGGACTTGAGGAGGGGAATGGGATGTGGAAGAAGGGGATGTATGTGAAGGCTCTAGAGGTGTAGTATGTGAGGATTCAATGGGTGTATGGTCATCATGAATAGTAGGAGATGCACTAGGAGTAGCATTGGTTTCAACATGGAAATCATTGGAAACAATTTAGAAACAAAAGAGATAGGAGGTATAGATTCACATTCAACATTCTTAGTACAAGAAACATCATCATTATCATGTGCATTATCATTATCATAATCATAGTCACTATCATATTTCTTTTCACAAGTAATAATTTCATCAGCGCAACATCCATGTTTGTAGTGGGTAGAAGATAATATTCATCAAGTTTATAAATGGGGCAAAAACAACAAGAGTCGGGACTTGGGAGTTCATTAGGATTAGAGGCTTGGAATCCAAGGAATTTTGGATGATATGGGGTTGATACTCGAGATTTTGTAAGAGATTACGAAATTCAGATTTTTGAGCATTGGAAAAAATTGGTAGGTGTTCATAATGGTCATTGGTTGATCTAGTAATGTGTACCATTTTTTTAACCACGAGGGATGTGTATCCTAAGGCAAGGAGTTCGATCAAGGCGTCAAGTTCACTAAATAATTTAATTTAAATTGAATTAAATATAATTTCAAAGTAGTTATTGTAACAAATGATACAATAAAGGTAATGTACAAGTAATAAGCATTCAATAATATTAAAACCTTAAGCACACAAGGGAGGAATGATGACGTATCTATTTTTATGTGATCCATGAGTGATCGTGATTGTCTAAGTTATAGATCTAGCTATAAATAGTGTTGAAATGGCTCGCAGAGGGTTTTGGAACTCGTAATTGTACTAGGCAAAAGCACCCATGTGAGGACAGAAATGCCCCAGGTGTTGGTGACTATTTTGGGCACTAATGATTGCGTGAATTCTCAAGATTTGATCTTTTTTAGGTCAAAATGTCTCCACTTATATTCTCTCTGATTTCTTTGTTAGGGTTTCAATCGCACCTATAACCTACAAAACAAACCCTAGCTATCTACACAAGCTCACAAACACATTAGGTCTAAATAAAATATGTAATATGTGAAGTCATATTGACCCGACATGGTCACCCGATGAGTGAACTTAGTACCGAGCGTTGCACTACATCTTAGACTCCATGTAGTTCTTTATGCTTGTGTGTGAAATGGTGTCCTTAGGTTTTCCCTCATGCCAATGATGCCAAAATAGTAGGCTATACTAGCTTTGATCTAAGAATGTAGATGTGTGGTATGGAATTCAACACTTCCCTTCCTATGCAGTGTATGCAGCCCAGAATGCAATCCCTTTGAATAGTAGTAGTAATATGTAGATGTGATAGTCCCTCTTGATTTTCTAGCCAGAATAATAGTTAGTATGTTGTGTATATATATGAGTCCCTTGCTTGAATTTTGACACTAGTGACACCGAAGGTTGACTAAGAATGTGAGATAAGGATAAGAAAAGAAACAAGGCTGACCACAAATGATAAAAATGTGCAAAAAGAACAAGGAGGATATAAGCGCCCAAAGGGACACAAGCTCTTGGGTGCTAGTGTCCAGAGTGGGTGCTAGTGTCTTGAGACCAAGAATGATAGATGTGATAAGGCAGACAGGGCAGACGGGGATACCGTGACTGACGTAACTAGATATAGAAATGAGAGATGTAGAAAAGAGTCACAATAGAAATAAATCAAAGAACGTAGATGGACAAGGGACAATGTCACCAAGTGAGTACTTTTCTTACTTAGGATTCATGCATATAACAACATACCAATGGCATAGTAAAGTGATGATATGTGCATAATTTTGTGTTTACAAAAGCAAGAAGACTCAAGTATAGTCTTTGTCCACTAAGAGACATGGGGTTGAAATGAAGGGGGTGATGGTGCTTTTATAAACTTGGAGTGCACAAGGTAGTGGGACACATATGGGTGCAATGATAGGGTTCATGGTTCATTGGGCATGCAAATGGGTAGATGAGATGGGACAAAATTAAATGTGAGTGGGTGAGGGTTAGTAAATAGGTGGTGAGTTGTCTATTAGCTCCATTTTGTGGGTTTTATGATTTTTTTGGTCTTTTTGTGTTTTATAATGTTTTTGTGTTTTTAAATAAGGGACCTTACGCGAAAGATGAATTTTCTAGTGTCTACATTGAGAAAATGTGAATCACAACCCTTGGCATTTCACATTCCAAATTTGATGCACTCTTGTGAAAATGGTGTTGTTATCCTTGACATCTCTAGTCTTTACACAATTTTCACAATATACAAGAATCTCATTGCCATCAAAAACCCATTAAACAGTGTAACATAATAAATTTCGGGATGAAAATAGTGTGAAGAGTTTAGGTCCAACTCATTAAATTCACCATTGGTAGAAGGCTCATTATTTTTAAGGTCATTGTTATCTTTAACACCATTTATGGTCCTTGACATTTTGATAACCTTTAACAAAATTCAAGGCATGTTGTTCAAGTAATACATGATGAGTGTCATTAGGATCAAGCTTGAACCTATGCTATGATACCACATGTAATGACCCTTTTCATTAGGACGCTAGAAAAAGGCCCCATTTTTATCCATTGTTAGATATCTTGATAGGAAGGCATTAACTAACACACTACACAATTATTTGAGCACCATTAGCTAACTTTAAACACATTATTAGTTACTCTAGTCCTTTTTATTTGCATGCAAGAATAAAGAGGTTAGGTGAAAAAAACATATAATGGAGACACAAGGGTCATTCTCAACTCGAGTTTCAAAGAATCTAGTAGCATACATGTGATTAATACTCATGTTTCTACCCTCAAACCCACACACCATCCAATACAACAACCTTTTTCCATGTTTCTTAGCCATGATCTCCCTTTATATGTACAACAAGGAAAAAACAAAATCTTAGGGCAACTATTACAATCCTCAATGAAAGCCACAATAAATGTAAACTTACTTAGCCCGCATACATGGGTAAAACACAAGCTTTTCATGTCATTAATCAACACCAATATGTGGGTAAAGCTTAAATATGAACCTGTAGATACTTGAATTTGGCAATTTACTCTTTAATGTTGTTAATTTTGACAACACACTCTTATTAAGATAAACATAACCTTTCCATTCCACCTTAACACATTATGAGGTCTCTTTTCTAGATTGTTTATCCTTACACACTGACATGTCATCAAATTATGAGAATATAATGCATAAAATTCATAAACAAACATCAATTGACAAGTTGCAAACTTCAGATTACATGTTTTCCATTCGGGAAAGGTAAATGCAGTTAGGTAACGATGTTATATTCGGTCCTAGATGACTTGTACCATCTTACACCAACATGATCTCCAACTTTTATTTCAATTTCATATTCTTTTTTGGGTCTTTTAATCTCATTGGTTAAGCCTTTCTTTGATAAATCACCTAAAACCTTATATAAAAAAAAGTAAACACTACCTCATTTTATAACCCGAAAATCTTATGGCACTACATTGATGCACTCTCTTGAAAAAAGTACCAAGGATTCCTAAATCTCATGAATGAACATCTACGGTCATTATTACAACAATCACTATAGGTAGGAAGCTTCTTACAAGGTCGAGGATTCAACCCGCCTCATTTATAAGCACTCAAACATCCCTTCTCCAAGCATTTTAGCAAGATCCAAACTCAACTTAAACATTGTCAAAGAGGGTGGACAAATCTAGTTGCATTCATTCAAATATCACATTTATGTAGAGAATGACATGTAGCTTGAGGCCTCTTTAAATCAGTGACAACGTCGATAGTGTACATGGGTGCCCATAACCTAGCTAAAGTTTGTTTTGTAGGGTCTCCCACCCATGGTTAAGGTTTGAGACCTCATTTAGGATGTTTAGATTACTTCACTACATGATCGTAAATTAGGTTTTGATGGTGATAAACATTTCTAGGAAGATGACCATCTCATGAAGCCACATATCCATAATCCAAGTAAGTTAAAAATTGTATCGAAAGGTCAAGACCACATGATACGACCATGATAGAAGTGTACCATTTTGCACTGTGTCAATTTTCAGTCCACAACTCCGAAATGAAGCATCATTAGTTCAAAATCTCCATGTTGCAATAATTTATACACCTTAAAAATCCTAGATCCATCTACTACGATCAACTAAGTGCACTCATCCTCTTGTGTTTTCAAGTTTATATCTTGTTTAGTACATCAATTGCAAGTATTAATATGTTGTTCTAATATTGGTAATTAATGTTGGAAGTTAATTAATCAGAATAACCTCTTGTAGCTAACCCTTACATCCTTTAGTGTACTCATTTCACTACTTAGATCTTCCATAGTATAAAAGGGTGTAAACAATACCAAAATCTCAATGATTTAAAACCAAAAGTGGCACGATATTGAATGGAGCCATGGATTTCGAAATTATCCACCTTTGAGTTTGTTATAAATCAATACTTTAATTGTAATGATAATCAAAAGCTTCAGCCATGTTACTTATGTTAGCCCTTAATGATTTCACCTTTCTTCTATTTAAGTACCTTCATGATTTGCTAAAGTGAACCCTTGTTAATAATTATAAGAATATCATTGAGTTTTAGGATCTTAGTCAAATGTGTTGTAGGTAAAAAAATCTTTGAATTTTATAATACCCTAGGGTAACATAGTCCCCTAGTGATAATAACAATACCATGTTTCATAATTTTAGTGTTCCCCAAAGAATAATTATCATGTCGGTGATAATATCACGGAAATACTAATCTAAAATTAAGTTACCTATTGCCTCAAGTACTTTTGAACCTAAACAAGGTCCCATAGAGAATGCCCATGCAAATCATTAGTTCTCAAGCTATCATTTAAAGTCATCTCATCTTATTCTATTTTAATAGAATTTACCCTCTTAAACATTATTTTTTTGCTTTTTTAATATTTAAACAAACTTTCCTTTCTAACCCACACCAAAAATACAATAAACATACACAATTTCAAATATCTTCGTTTAAATGTGGAAAAACATCACTTTATGAGTGGGGGTATAGTTAGATGTAAAACATGATGATATATTTGAACAATATGTGAAGATTAAATGTTTAACCTTTAGGTGATTATGTGTGTCTTGGTTATTTCATAGTCTATAATATTTAGTTGAGTCTTTAGTAATAAATCATATTAGTTTACTAGCAATTGCACGTGAAGTGTGCAAAGGAAACATTCAAGGAGATGCATTGGAGAAGCTAAATTGGAGGGAGTGAAAAATAAAGGGAGGAGGATGTGCGTTGAAGGAGGGTTTTAAGGGAGGTGAAGTCAAAGGGTGGGGAAGATGATAGGAGGAAGAAAATAAAAACTCTTCTTTCTTATGGCTAAGCACATATGAAGCATGTTTCATTTGTGTCAATCATATAAAGGAGAAAGGGGTGAGGTCAAGATGCAAGGTATTCTAGAGATATCCAAAAACAAAGGCATTTTTGAAGAAGACTTTGAAGGGAAATTTGCATTATATTCTTGATTTCATGCACATGCTAATACTAAATATGAGTGATTGATATGTGGGTTTGTTTCTATTATTGTATAGTGAGCAGCATGTTGTAGAATAAAAGATTAGCCCTTGGGGTGTTTCCACCCACAATGTTCATAGCTACATCTACAAAATATTTCCATCAGAGAATGGTTTTTTTTCCATCAAGCGTCAACGGTTTCCTATGTCTTGTTATAAAGTCTGATTTGGATCAATTGGGAGGATAGTGGTAAAGGTATAAAAAGGGTGAAATAGAGTCATGAAACAAAAATAGATGCGGAGGAGATGCTATCTCACAAGATAGTTAGCGAGACATCAATAAAATACACATGATGTTGTGAATGAGCTCACAAACATTCCCCAAAAAAACATGAATGTTTGCACATGACAATGCACAACCCTAGTTGAGGAAGTAACATAGTCTTTAAATGTGTAATCCACTCATTCCTAAGGGGGAAACTCCCTGACTATGAAAGTGAAATCCACATTCTCCCCATCCTTATAGGATTTGTAGAGTCAAAAATCATGCACTTTGGGGTAATTATCTAGTCTTGATTACATACTACTATTCATATGATTCCTAAGTAAGAACGGTACTAATTAACCCATGTCTTTGGCCACCTTTCTTTGCTTTATGTTGTTACTTTCAAGATTACGCTCTTACTTGCTAAATCTACCTTTTTAGTCTTCAAGCATTTTCATCCTAGACACCGGTGCCTGAGACCAGGATGTCGGCGCCAGACGCCCTCGTCTAACTGGGCACTCATATCCTCTTTGTACTTTACTCACTCTTTTTGGGTCATTTCTAGCCGTTAGAGCATCTCATCTTTTTGGTAGTTGGTCTTTTCGGGGTTAATTATGAAATTCTAGCAAGGGAATCCTATAAATATAAAGTTATTGATCATAATAAAGGACCAAGCACTAAGCATCTATTATCTCCACCTAAGGTTGTATCCATCAAGGCATTTAAGAGCTCTATTCCATCCATCTAGCTCCATCACAAGGGACACAAGGGCTAGTTCATCTGCATACACTTCATATGAAGGAAGTTCATTCTATTCCATGCACACATTTACTACATTTCTTACATCATCTCGCTACTTTCTCACTATCTAAGTGCAAATGACACAAGAGAAACCTAGGGCACAATTCCACACACACATAGAGAACTACATTGGAGTCTCGAGATGTAGTGCAATGCTTAGTTATAATTCCACCATTATGGTGGCGAAGGATAGCTCGAACCCTCATTTTACATGTTTCTTTTTTAGGATTTGATGTCAATTTGAGGGTTTTGCAGGTCTATTATTAATTACAGGTTTATGGCGACTCCAACAATCATTGCATGAATCCATAGTGACAAAAGGTGAGCATCAATGAAAATCTTGTGACCTTGAGAACTCAGGTTTATGAGCATTTCTGCAGACCTAGGAACCCATAATCAGTACCAGTGCCCATGGGCATCCATGTCCCTCTCTCAGGAGCCCTTATCCAGTCCATTCCTCTATATCTACATTTTTTGGGTCTTTGTGCGATGCTTCTGCCATTCTGTTTACCTGGTTAGCACTTTGGTACACTCTAGATTTAATTGTGAATTAAATAAGTACCTTTTTCTCCTCCTTGCACTTAGGGTTTTATAATTTATTGCTTAGCTTGCTTTGGTATATTTTTGTATTTCATTATTGCATTCATTTACTGCTACTATAGCATCAGGTTAGGCTTAGATTTTACATTTTAGCTTAATCATTTTGGTGAACCCGACTCGATCTACATGCTATTAGGATCTTTATTGCTTTATCATCATGAGTATCTCAATTAAGACATAGAGTCCAACATCTCCTCGCTACTACTCGTATTCCTGTTGATATGCATCAGATTCAGTCTATCACTCATTTGTCGATGCATTTTCCCAACATATAGCTTTCCCATCTAATCCTCATGCCGATCTTTCTATTTTTGACAATGATCCACCTTTGCATATCATGATTCACATTTACAATATGGGTATCAAACGTACTTTAATCAATAATGGATTTGAACTTAATCTATGTCCTATGTCATTCCTCGAAAATATAGGTCTTTCTACTAGCTAATGTTAGTCCATCATCTCTTTCCCTTCGTGCATATGATGGTTCTGTTCATCCATGCGTAGGTCACATTGTTTTACCTATTATAGGGCCAAAACTCTCAACATAGTCTTCTTTGTCATTGACTTTCTAGTTTCATATAATTGTTTACTTGGTAGGCCATGGCTCCATGTCATGTAAGTTGTTGCCTCTACAGTGCATCATTGTGTCAAATTTATACATAAGGGTGTCGAGTATATTGTTCTTTGTGACCATCATCCATACAAATATTACAACCATGATCCAAATACTACACTTCCTATTCCAAGAATTGACACTACTGATGACCCACAACCCATAGATGAGCTACCACATTTACCACCACTTGAAGGTGCCATTTGCATGATAGATTTGGTCCCAACTACATCTCCGCCTCCCCCGTTACTACTACTTGCTATAGTTCTTTATTCTACATCGAACATCATACCACCTTCCGTACCTTCTCATATACAATCAACGTCTACACCACCTCCCTTTACATGTACAATTTTCATGAATGATTCTTATTGGGAGCACATTCCATTTGATCCTACTTGTGATGTCACTATATGTTCACATGATGGTTTGACTCAGCTTAGGCTTTGCTTTCGAGGATCTTTATCCTCCAACTCATGACCCTCATCTCTATTATGGATTCATCACTATCACTGCCGCTTATGGTCTATGTGTCTTCCATCTCACCATCTACCTTGCATAAGCCCCTCGCTCTTCTCCACTTACATTAGGACAATCTTGGCTTGCTTACATCAGGGGCACGTTAGACCTTGATCATACTAATATATCATTTCTATGCCATTTGGTCATGTTTTCATTTGCAATGATTCATTCCTTGGTTATTCACCTAATATGACTCGATGGTATGCACACGGGTTTCCATTACCTCCTTTTACTGATGAGGAATATGTTATGGGCATGTACAAATTATGCTTAAATGGTGCTTTACGTGACCAACCTGACACTATAGCTTATCAGGTCTCAGATGCCTCACCATATGATTTTGACCATGACAATGATGACCTTTTAGATGACTTCACTTGATCACCTTTACTATTACACGCTTGGGGGGAATCACACTTACTCCCCCATGCACCTTTTTCACCTTATCAACTACCATATATCTTACACACATCACATCTAGTCTTTTACATTCATCTTGCATATCTACATACATTTGCATTGATATTTCCCTATGATGCACTCTTTTGTTATGGTTCACACTTGATTGTTGAGGGCATCCTATATATATGAACCTCACACATTGCACACTATACACTACACACTACACATTGCATATCACACATTTCCTATTTCACACTTGCATCACCTTCTTCTATACCCTACACCTCCTATACATCTACAATATTTCCTTCTTCATACACACCATATATATTGTGTGCTTTCTACATTCTTCTATTCATATTTTCTTTTAAACATCATACACACTATATACATCTTCACCATCATCTTCTTACATATACTATACATCATACGTGCTTTGCACTTTCCACACTCACACAATATATACATCTTGTGTTGCACATTATACATCATCACACTCGACACAATCAATAAATATTGCAAACCACATTCTGCAATTTACACATCCTCCTAGTACATCATACTATTCTCTTCCACATTCTACACATCCTATATCCAACTTATACAATGCACACTACCCAATGACACACTCTAGTTTCATGGTTCATACTCAACTGTTGAGGGTCTAAATAAAAATTAAACCTCACATCATCACACTTACATCATTCTTCACACTTAGTCAATCAATCCTTCTCACACATTATGTGACATTCTTACCCACCACCTTTTTCATACATTTCGTGATATAAGCTTTGTGCTACATCATCACATTTTCTATCATTAACTTTGTGCTTTGCATCATCATGTTTTCTATCATCTCATCCATACATTTTGTGATATATACCTTTAGCTACATCATGACGCATCATACCACCTCATCACTTTTACTTTGTTGCATTTAATCATACACATCACATGACAACCTACAATTAACATCTTCCTTATGCACACATTTCAAACCTGTTCCCGATGACACACTCTCATTTACAATTCATTCTTGATCATTAGGGGGAATACACAAATGAACCTCATTGCATACATACGCATCCACTTGGGGGGCACATTGCTTCTATCATTCACATTGCATTCCATTCCACTTCATCCATAACATACCACATATCTTGGTTGCATTTACTCTTGTTTACTTCTGCTAACAGGCTCACTTTATAACACATGCTAGATAGATATCTTGCATTTCATTATCTTTTCATACACACATACACATTCACTTGATTTCTAGTTATGATCATAGATTATAAAGATCCATTACATGCAACATGGATGTTTGGTGCAATACTTATTACCAGTTCCACAATGGTTCGTGGGGGCATCTACTTTCATACACTATAAGTGTTATTATTTCATTCTATTTCATAACACATTGCTTTATCATATTATACATGCTTTGACATACTTTTTATCTTTCTAACATGATAACAGGTGCTTCATGTGTAGCATTTGTTATGTAGGACTATTTTCTTCCATGGTTGTATGTTACATTGTTTGTCATTGTTTGTCATTGTATGCTCTTGTTTGCAAGCTTTTCCCTTTGTCTTGTGTGCACACTTGTATGTTTACGGCCATGATGGCCTTAATTGTCTTGCGACATCATGAGTGATGTCCCATGTTTGCAACCCACTTTTCGTAGTCTACATTATCTTCTTGCATGTTTACACATTATCTCATGTAACTTACATTTCATCTTATACATGAGTGTTTGTCTTTGATTATACTAACACTTGTTTTTCCTAGCCACTTGTTTATGTGTGCCTTGGTTTTTACCAAGCACATTCCCTTCCCCATGTAGGGGACAGGTTTAACATAGAAGTTGGTCCTCTTTTAGGCTACATACTCCTTCAGTGATGTCACATGCACCCCAAATGAGGGGGGCATCATATGGGTGAATTAGTTACCTCATACAAAGATACACACAACGTGGTACCGGTACAACACAGTTTCAATTTCAAATAGGGATAGAATTAGACTTGGGTCCTTAAGCACAACGACCTTTCTGGATGCCTAAAACTAGGGGGCAATACAATGGTCCTTCCTAGAATGTCATTAACAGGGGACAATTACACATATGTTTGACATGTCATAGAGGCTTTTGATAAGGAAGAGAGTCCTTTAGCATTGGGAATTTACACAATGGATTTTATAGGGTAAAGAGTCCTTAGCACATACACACCATATGTAGTGGTGTTTTACACAGTGGGAAGCACGTAAAGGTTGGTGGATGACACGAGACAATTGTACCTACACTTTTTCCATTACATTGGCATGAGATCACCGAAAAACTTACACGTCGACATCATCTTCAAGATCCTTTCTACACCCTTTTTCTCATCATGGATCAAGTGCACATGTTCCTTTTTCACACTTTTTCATTTTACATACTTTCCTTACACACTTTTTACATATTTTGATCATATACATGTGTATTTGACTACTTGTCAACTTCTCTTTTATAGGTCCATTCATATGGGAAGTGGTAGGAAAAATCACCAAAACATAAACAACAACAACAACAACATCACACACATCAACATCGACAATAGGTACATCATAACAGCTACACATGTATTGTCCTGTGCTTTTCAGACAAGAAAAATCCACTTGAAAACAAGACAACTATACCCTAGTGTCTAAATTTTCATGTCATCCCTTTCACCGATACCCACATATCAAACCACCCTCGGTGTCAAGTCTAGTATTGTCCTTTGAGAGTCCATATATGATGTCATCATTCTTCTCCTAGGTGATTTAGGAATAATCAAAATCATTCATGAAATTTTGGGCGAGCAAGTATCTCTTAAGGCGAGTTTTCAAGCATGCTTAGGAGGGGCTTTCATTAGCCTTTCAGAGCCAAGTTCACCGTCACGAGTGACACGGGAGACTTATATACATCATGGAGGTGTATTCAAGAGTCCAAATCATTTTGCAACTGATTTAGGGAAAATATGGAAAGAATTGGAGGTTTAGGATCCAGTCACTAAAAGTTGATTTTGAGACCTAAGGAGCTTACATTGAAAAAGGCACATGATCTTCAAGGAATGATTCGGGACCTCCAGAATGATTCTGGTCCAAAAAATATATCATTGGAAATATATTTTGGTCCCCTACATGGTGAAGAAAATAGATCATCTTCAAGCACCATGCATTTCTCAAGCCAATTCATTCTACCCATGCACCAGGTGGTCCCGATAAAAAGGAGAATTTTAGAGGAATTGAAAGCATAATAAGTTCATGAAACCCCTCCCATTCATCTCATAAGGTATTTTTATTGTGAAATCATATAAATAAGCACCTGAAAACTCATCCAGGAGCTCAAGATATGACTTCAAGTTGGCCCTTAAGGTATGCATTTTGATACTTAGTCATTTCCACACCTGGACACGTATCAAGCTAAGACTGAGGCACACTTTTTTGCACCCATTGCACCAAATGAAAATTTTTAAATGGGGAAAAAAGTGTTCCCTCCCCCATTCTTCCTTTTGGTCACCCATATGACCCGTCGACTTGCCATTAGCCCATTTGACTAGTTTGACCATGCTTACCCACCAACCCCCGCATGCTCACCAAGTGTCACAAGAAGGCCAAGGTGCACTTTTTTACACCCATTGAAACAAATGAAAATTAAAAATGGTGTAAAAAATTGTGCCCTCCCCCCCTTTAGCCCATGGTTTCGTCATATGACCCTCCTCGGCTAAAAAGTGCTAAAGTTTAGCCCCCTCCTTCAAAGCTCAAATAGAATGCATACATGCCAAGTGTCGCCATGAGGCTAAGGTGTAATTTTTTCACCCATTACACCAAACACAAGGTGTAAATGGTGCAAAAAATTGCACCCCACCTCTCCCTCTCAAAATCCAAACACTATAAAAGCAAACACTCAATCATTTTTCAAAGATTTCACCCCCACAACGTCCATACACCGCTGAATCTTTGAATTTTTTTTTAAGAACTATTTTCATCCTCCAAAATCTCATTCATGCTCCCATGATTTGAAAACACAAAAACACAAAGAAATCCATATTCAAATGAAGAAGAAACAAAGTTTTTTTCAAAAGAAACTCCGAAAACATGCAAGGAAAATTCAATTGTATCTCACAAACCGATGAGTGGATTGACATGTCATTTGTTACAATATCTTAGTTTTCTAGGTGCCTTGAGGATCCAAAAGTAATTTTTTTGCATGCATACCCCATATTTTTTATGGTGAGAAAACCCCAGATTTCCCGAAGATTTTTTTGTTTTAAAATCTCATTTTCTAAACATCATTTTGAGCTAAAATTTCAGAGGTGCACTAAAGGGAAAAAAACCCACATCAAAAAGTTTTTTTCATCAAAAACTAAGGTACGAACTCCACTTTCTAAAAATAGTAAGCCTCCTACACATGTACCTACTATTTTTGGAAAACATATCTGATGCGTTTCGACATAAGTAGTGTGCACAAAGGTGGTCTCAGAGGAATATTCGAGTGGCCGAAACCCGAAAAGGTCAAAAATTGTCACTTACTAAAAATAGTAAGTTTCCTCTATGGGCACTTGCTATAATTAGTAAGTCATCTCAAAGAATATTTTGGGCGGAAGGGGTGTTCACAGAGGCAATTGAGAGAGCTAACTTCACTCTACAGATTTAAGCAGACCCGTAAAGAAAGTTGAAATTTGACACTTACTAAAAATAGTAAGTTGCATTTTCTAGTGTAGTAAAGTGTCCTAGGAAGCATGAAGTTCAAATTCATAGGGGTGAAACTAGTACATGCCCTCTCATCGAGTATGCAGAAGTAGGTGACAGTGATGTCACCTACATGGACCTTGATAACCTCAAAACATGCATACTCATTGATCCAAGGGGTAAATTGAAGACAAAGTGTTTGAAAATGGACTATTCGTAGTAGGTGGGCATCATGTGTTTGTATAGAGTATTG
Source organism: Taxus wallichiana var. yunnanensis (assembly GCA_018340775.1). Lineage (NCBI taxonomy): Eukaryota > Viridiplantae > Streptophyta > Pinopsida > Cupressales > Taxaceae > Taxus > Taxus wallichiana. The sequence continues at coordinate 237,269,320 of CM031238.1, read as the reverse complement.
AATTGGTATTGGCACCGCTCGCATCACTATGAACAACAAACACGGACCATCTAGGTAAACAACAACAACCATGGTGTGGTAATTGTTCTGAGGCTATCTCTCTTGCAATACAAATTCCTACCTGGACCAATATGGCAGTCATTTCAAAGGAGAGGGCAGTGAATGAATGGAATAACATGGACTCGTATCTACAAGGTCTTGTAATTAGCTTGTGGTTGAAGTCGGGAAGAAAGCCTTCTAGAATACCCAAGTCTCTCTCAAGGTTTGAATTTCATGAAGGGTTTTCTGATGCAATCACTCTCCTCAATAGGGTGATGGGTGAACAAAACATGAGTGATTTCAAAGAATGGATGGTGTTGTTCATTTGATTATAATCAAAGGGAAACAAAAGATTCATTGGGCCCAGATTATAAGCGACAACTTGTACCTCTAGTTGTTTCAAGTGCCTATGACAAAGAAGTTTTTAATGAATTCTTGCATGATGTACCTACTTATAAGTTGTAATAGTTTAGGGGGTTAGCCCTAGCTCAAAATATCTCTTTGAAATCTCCCGCATTTGAGAGGCTTCCTCATTTGGTATAAAAGGAAATCCATCAAAGACACTTCACCCGTGTGAATGATGCCTTCACCATGCTCATTGTTAGAACTCTGGAAGGTGATCTATATTTGAGGATGTCGCCACATGTGGCGACTCTCTAATAAAACAATATAATTCTTTCTTTATCTAGTTCTCCACTTTTTCCTACATCCAAGTTACAGGTTGTGATCACACTCCACTAAGGCTACCTCGGTGCCATGGTGATAAAATAGCCTTTTGAGCTATGCAGCAACTAGTGAATCTGCATAGTAGGTCAAGAACCAAAAGAAAATACCATCTCATTGGGTGTTTTCACATGTAGAAACATTCATGATGCATCTTGTTAGGAAATAAGGGATAAAATATGTGGAATAATCCCTCACAAAATCGCAAATGAGTAGAAACTAATATGCAAAAATATTACAAATCTCAAATAAAAGTCGAGAATAAAATAACACAACACAAAGAGACAATATTTAATGTGGTTCACCCAATTTGGGCTACGTCCACCAAGAATCACTTGCTCAGATTTTATTACAAGCCACCACTCTCTCAATATAATACCCAGATTTGTTTGGAGCTATGCTCAACAAACTCTACAAAATTCACACCCGAATTCAAAGCACATCTACAATGTTTACATTATATCTACCATATGCACAAAACCATATAAATAGACAATTGCTTAAGCAATTTTACAAAACCGTGGGTATTAAAACCATGGGCCAAAACCGTCCCATAAACCTATGGGTCAAAAAACCCGCCCATATGAGAAAATCATGTTTCCTGATATATCGGGCACGTTTTAAGGCCCAAAAAAATTCGGGGTTGTCGCCCCGGACCCCTTCAGGCCCGCCTCGAACCTCAGCAAGACAACTATGGAAAGTGTACAGTACTCTTAGTGTATAATCTTCAACACTTTCTCACATGAAAACAGGCTCCAAAACCTAACAATCTCCCACTTGGAGACTAGTTTTCCTCTTAACAAGCTTCTTAACCCTTCACTAGTTTCTGTGAAGACTAACCAAAGTTGAATGCAGCTTCCGTTTTTCACTTGTGACCACCTTGGTCATCATGTCTGCAGGATTCTGACTGGTATGCATCTTCTCCAACTTCAACTTCTCTTCCTTTAAAGTTGTCCTGATGAAATGGTACCTTAATCATATGTGCTTTGTCCTAGAGTGGAAAGCAGAGTTCTTAGCTAGGTGTTTAGCACTCGACTATCACTATGTAAATTTCCTTCCCCCGCTTGTGCCCCAACTCCTCAAGTAATTGTTGTAACTAAATCATTTCCTTGCTTGCCTCTGTGGCAGCAACATACTCAAACCTCCATGGTGTTGAGTTGTGAAGCTTAATTACTTCATTTTAGCATGCAATTGGAACTTGCTGGAAAATACAAGTAACCATCATCGATCGGGAAAAGCGCATCGGTCAAGTATGACCGGCATCGGTCAAGCAAGTAAGGAACAAGAAGTTAGGGAAGAACTGAACGGCGATTACCTGTGCGATGAAGTTTTAATTAACTCTCGGGAATTATATCTATTTTTAGCATTAAAATAGATTTATTAATTGTAATTGCATGGCTAAGTGCCCTAAGTCTATAAACGACTATATAAGCATAAAAGTTAGGGTTTAGAAGTATGGTATGGATTATAATTACAAGATAATTATGTGAGAGAGATTTCTTGGAGAAAAAAAAAAAAGCTTGAAGGAAGAAAGTATTGAACATCTGAGAGGTGTGGAAGATTGTAAATCTTCATTGTATATCTTGTCAAAGCTTTGGATAATAGATTGGCTTGTTTCTTGGTGGACGTAGCCCACACTGGGTGAACCACATTAAATCTGGTGTTGATTTATGTCTCTTGTTTTGTATAATTCTTCTGGTAGAATATCCACTTTTATTTGCATGTATGCTTAGATATGATATATTGTCTGTACAACGTGTGCTAACCCCAACAACTGGTATCAGAGCTTTGTTTGAGGGTTTTGTGTGTTGACAAATTTACTCATAAAGGGTTTTTTGATTGAGTGGGAGCTACAGCAATGACAGAAGATAATAAATACAAGGTAGAGAAGTTTGACGGCGAAATTATCAATTATGGAAGATGCAGATTGAGGATTATCTATATCAAAGAGATTTGTACTTACCGTTGGATGAGAAGTCTAGACCTACGAAGATGACTGATGAAGAATGGAAGATTCTTGATAGAAAGGCTTTGGGATCTATAAGATTGAGTCTGGCAAAGCATCCGTGGCTTCCAATATTACAGAAGCGGCTTCTACGGTAGACTTAATGAAATCTCTTGCTAATTTATATGAAAAACCTAGTGCTTCAAATAAAGTTTATTTGATGAAGAAATTATTTAGTTCTAAGATGCATGAAGGTGAATCTGCCTCTAGTCATTTGAATGATTTCCGATCTATTGTAAATCATTTAAAATCGGTTGTAATACCGTTTGATGATGAAGTAAAAACACTTTTATTCTTATGTTCTTTGCCTAATAGTTGGGATAACTTGGTAATGGTTGTTAGTAATATAAAGCATCTGCTAATAATATTTTGAAGTTTGATGATGTGGTTAGTATAATCTTGAATGAAGAAATTTGCAAGAAGAGTACAGAGGAAACATCATCTGGAAATACTTTGAATGTAGAAATCAGGGGCAGGAAAAAGGAGAGATCCAAGAGTAAAAGTAATGGGAAATCAAAGTCAAGGGATAATAGATCTAAATCCAGAAGTAAGGGAATTACTTGTTAGAAATGTGGAAAGAAAGGACATGCAAAAAAAGATTGTTGGTCAAAGGATAAAGAGAACCAACAACTAGACAAAGGTAAAGAGGTGAATCTTGCTGCATCAGAGGTAAATCAAGATGCTCTTATTCTTTTTTTAGATAGTAGAATTGAATCATGGGTTTTAGATTCAGGAGCTTCTTTCCATGTAACCCCTAATAAGGGTTATTTTAGAAATTATGTCCAGGGCAATTTTGGGCATGTTTATTTGGGTGATGATGAACCTTGCAGTATTACTGGTAAAGGGGAAGTTCATCTAAAATTGCAGAATGGAAATACATGGGTATTGAAAGATGTGAGGCATGTGTCAAGCCTCGGGAGGAATCTTATTTATGTAGGGAAACTAGGTGAATCTGGTTGCATGGTTACTTTTATAGGAGACTCTTGGAAAGTCACCAAGGTTGCTTTTGTTGTGGCAAGAGGTAAAAAGGTAGGAACGTTATATTTATCTACTTGTATTACTAATTCCTTTTCTGCATTATCTACTTCAGATTCAGATACATGCATGTGGCATAATCGGTTGGGTCATATGAGTCAAAAAGGAATACAAATCTTAAAGGCTAAGGGTACGTTGTCAGATTTGAAAGATTTAGATCTTGATTTCTGTGAGCATTGTATCTTTGGAAAGCAAAAAGAGTGAGATTTCTCAAAGTTGGGGCAACTAAGAAGGAGTAGAAATTGGAGCTTGTACACTCAAATGTGTGGGGACCAGCTCAGGTAGCTTCTCATGGAGGATCCCAATATTATGTTACTTTCATTGATGATGCTACAAGAAAGGTATGGGTTTATTGTATTAAACGTAAATCGATGTTTTTGAGACCTTTAAAAGATGGAAATCCCTTGTTGAGAATGAATAAAATTCTAAGGGTGGTGAATATTGTAGCAAGGCTTTCAATGATTATTGTTCGTGAATGGGATACGTAGAGAAAGAATGGTTTTAAGAACACCACAGGAGAATGGTGTTGTAGAAAGAGTGAACAGGACAATCATGGAACGTCTAAAAGTATGAGGATACATTTGGATTGCCCTTGTAGTTTTGGGCGACAGTTGATACAATGGTTTATTTGATTAAGTGTGGCCCTTCAAGTTCACTAGATGGAGGAATACCAGAGGAAGCTTGGACCGAGAAAAGAGGTAGATATTTCTTTTCTTAAAGTTTTGGTTAGAAGCTTTTTGTGTATGTTGATAGGAAAATAGAAAAAGTTGGATGCAAAATCCAAGAGATGCACTTTCATTGGTTATGGATCCGGTGATTTGATTTTCATTTTTGGGATTTAGAGAATTCTAAAATTATTAGAGTCGTGATGTTGAATGGAATGAAAAGAGAATGTATAAGGATCAATTTTGGTACCCAAGGATGAGAAAATTGAGATGTTTATTGATGAAAATGAACTCTCGGGTTTTAAAGAAATACACAGTAACCGTGGTCGGTTAGGCCCTGACCGGCATTGGTCAGATGAACTGCCGATGGTTACAAAGGATCAGAACCGGTATCGGTTAGCAGAACCGACATCGGTTAGAGGTGACCGGCATCGGTCACTGTCAAAAGTTGATACTAATGTCCAGGAGGTCCAGATTGAGCCTCCGGTACCCCAAACTCTTGTGAGAAGGTCACAAAGGGTAAGTAAACTTCTAGAAAGATTTACACCTTCTCTATTTTATCTATTATTGATTGATAGTGGTGAACTAGAAAGCTTTGAAGAAGTAATGCAGGATAAGACTCGCGTTCAATGGGAGCATGGCATGGATGAGGAGATGGACGCCTTGGAACATAACCAAACTTGGGATTTGTATAAGTTGCCAATAGGAAAGAGAACATCGCAGAACAAGTGGGTTTATAGAATTAAGGAAGAAGAAGGTGGATAGAGAAGGTACAAGGCAAGGCTTGTAGTAAAGGGATTCTGAGTAAAAGGTAGGTATTGAATTTGGTGAAATATTTTTCTTGTTGTTAAGATGACTTCCATTAAACTTGTATTGAGTTTAGTTAAAGTAGAAGATTTGCATTTAGAGCAATTAGATGTGAAGATGGCTTTCCTTCATGGTGATTTGGATGAAGAGATTTATATACGGCGGCACCGCTTGGGTATGAAGTCAAGGGTAAGGATAAATTAGTGTGCAGGTTGAAAAAGAGCCTATTTGAGCTCAAGCAAGCTCCAAGGCAATGGTCATGAGGTTTGATAAATTTATGCATGATCATGGTTACTTGAGATGTGAATCTGACCATTGTATTTATTTCAAGAAGCTTGAAAATGGGAGTTATATTATTTTGTTATTGTATGTGGATGATATGCTTATTGCAAGATCTAGTATGCATGACATTGGTGAGCTTAAGAGAAAGCTAGCTCACACATTTGCAATGAAGGATTTAGGAGCTACAAAAATAATTCTTGGCATGCAAATACTTTGACACAGGAAAAACAAGAAATTGTATTTGTCTCAGGAGGATTATATCTACAAGGTGTTAGAAAGGTTCAACATGCAGAATGCAAAACCTGTTAGCACACCTATGGCTGGACACTTCAAATTGAGTAAAGATTAGTGTCCTTCATCACATGAGGAGGTCAAATACATGACATGCGTACCATATGCTTCAGCAGTTGGAAGTCTCGTATGTACGTTATGGTTTGTACCTGACCGGACATTTCTCGTAGTGGGATTTGTGAGTAGATATATGGCTAATCCAGGTAAAGAGCATTGGAAAGCAGTCCAATGGATACTCAGGTATTTGAAAGGGACATCTAGCATGCAATTATGCTATGGAGGTTTGGATATTTCATTATGTGGCTATGTTGATTTGGATATGGCTGGACATCTAGATGGTAGGAGGAGCACTACTGGATATATTTTCACAGTAGGTGGAACGGCAGTTAGCTAGATTTCGATATTGCAGAAGGTTGTGGCTTTGTCTACTACAGAGGCAGAGTATGTTTTAGCTACAGAGGCTAGCAAGGAGATGATATGGATGAGTAGGTTCATGGAAGAGTTAGGAAAGGAGCAAAGTAATTGTAAATTGTTCAGTGATAGTCGAGTGCAATTCATTTGGTAAAGAACTCAGTGTTTCATTCGAGAAGGAAACACATTCAGTTGAGGTATCACTTCATACGGCAGGTATCGTAGGATGGATAGTTGAATTTGGAAAAGATTCATACGAACAAGAACCCTCATGGATATGCTAATGAAGCCATTAGCAAAGGAGAAGTTAGAGCTACACTCCACTTCTATTGGTCTTCAAGTTTGAGACTTGAAGAGGAAGAAACAAAGCCAAGGAAGGATCCAAGAATGACGTTGTATAGGTATGGTGCAGTAATTAAACTCCAAGTGGGAGATTGTTGAGTTGTGAAGCTTAATTACTTCATTTTAGCATGCAATTGGAACTTGCTGGAAAATATAGTAACCGGCATCGGTCAGGGCAGACCAGCATCGGTCAAGCAAGTAAGGAACCAACAGCGGTTAGGCAAAACCAGTGTCGGTTACCTGTGTGATGAAGTTTTAATTAACTCTCGGGAATTATATCTATTTTTAGCATTAAAATAGATTTATTAATTGTAATTGCATGGCTAAGTGCCCTAAGTCTATAAACAACTATATAAGCATAAAAGCTAGGGTTTAGAAGTATGTATGGATTATAATTACAAGATAATTATGTGTGAGAGATTTCTTGGAGAAGAATAAAAAATCTTGAAGGAAGAAAGTAATGAACATCTGAGAGGTGTGGAAGATTGTAAATCTTCATTGTATATGTTTTCAAAGCTTTGGATTATAGATTGGCTTGTTTCTTGGTGGACGTCGCCCACACTGGGTGAACCACATTAAATCTAGTGTTGATTTATGTCTCTTGTTTTGTATAATTCTTTTGGTAGAATATCCGCTTTTATTTTCATGCATGCTTAGATATGATATATTTTCTATACAATTGGTGTGCTAACCCCAACATGTGGTCGATAAAGCCACCAACTTCTATACTTATGAAATTCAACTTCTGTTGTCCCACCTACAAAGTGTAAACATAACTGTTGTGCTCCTCCCGCTATCTACATCTCCACCATATCTAAATCTACATAACCACACAAAGTGGTGTTTGATCCACTGTAGTAAAAAATTGTCCCCATGGTCCCTCTCAAATACCGAAGGATCCACTTTCTTGCCTCGCTAGATATCTCTACCTAAATCACTCATAAATCTACTCACCACTCCCACTGCATGGGCAATATCAAGCCTAGTGCACACCATGGCATACATCAAACTGCCAACCACTGATGAGTAAGGTACCTTGGACATCTGGTTTCTCTCTTGCTCTATCTTGGGACATTGTTCCTTTGATAACTTGAAATGGCTTGCCAAAGGAGTCCCAACCGATTTAGCATCCTACATATTAAACCTCTCCAAGACCTTCTTAATGTACTCTTCTTGAGATAAAGTCAGCTTTCATTCCTTCCTATCCCAAGATATCCTCATACCAAGGATTTGTTTGGCTACCCCCAAATCCTTCATAGTAAAGGATTCACTTAGTTGCTTCTTGAGTACTTTTATTTCCTGCATGTTTTTACTTGCAACCAACATGTCATCCACATACAGACAAAGGATATAGAACTGTCATCCTCAAATTTCTTTGTATACATGCAATGGTCAGAATGACATCTAATATAACCTTACTCCATCATGAAGCTATCAAATTTCTTATACCATTGACATGGAGCTTGTTTCAAGCCATACAAGCTCTTCTTTAGTTTGCACACCATCTCCTCTTTACCTTTGACCTCATAGCCATTACGGTTCTTTGCATATATAGTTCCTCCTCTAAATCACCATGGAGAAATGTAGTCTTTACATCAAGCTGCTCTAAGTGAAAGTCCTCTGCTACAACTATTCCAAGAACAGTTCTAATAGAAGTCATTTTTACTACAGGAAAAAAAATCTCATCAAAATCTATACCTTTTTTCTGCGCAAGCCCCTTGACCACCAACCGGGCCTTGTATCTTTTCTTTCCTCCTTCTTCCTCTTTGACTCTAAACACGCACTTGTTCGATAATGCTCTTTTGCCATCGAGTAGCTTCACCAAATCCCATGTCTGGTTCTCCATGAGAGCCCGATGCTCCTCATCCATGGCTTACTCCCACTTCTTCATGGCATCTGCTTGCATTGCTTCATCAAAGCACTCTTGATCTTCACTATCAGTGAGTAATAAATAATAAAGAGAAGGAGAAAACATTCGGGGATCTCTTCTTACCCTAGAAGACCTCCTCAATATAGGAGTTTGGGGTTCCTGTTGAGGAGGTTCCTGAATTGATTCATGTGTCACTTTCCCATCCGGAAGATCCTCTACTGTTGTATATTCTTTCTTGGATTCTTCCCTATTTTCCTGCAATTGATGCTTATACATGAATTTCTCATTAAAGACCACATCCCTGGATCGAATGATTTTCTTGTCCTTAATACTCCAACATTTATATCCAAAGTTATCACCACCATAACCAATGAAAGTACATTTTTCTAATTTAGCCTCTATTTTGGTCCTATCATCCTTGTCTATATGGACAAACACCTCACATCCAAAGACTCTAAGAAATGAATAATCAAATTTCTTACCATACCAAGCCTCCTTGGGTATGCCTCCATCCAAGGCACTTGAGGGTCCTGTGAGTGCGAAATCACAACACCCCAAAATGAGTTCTACAGGTCTATTTTTTAGGACAAAGTCATTTGGTGTGATTGCATTAACATTAAACTTTTCCTAAGGCATGGGACCCTGTAAAAATTGGAAAAGCTCTCCAGGTTAAAGGTCGGTTCCTTATCCCTCTATTCAGTGCATATGTGAGGATTTACAGAGGATCTATTTCTTATACCTAGTCTAAACTTGCCAAGGGGACAGGGATAAAAGAATACAGAAATAAGAAATAACTAAACTACCAGGTGATGCACCAAAGGAATGATGAACACTTAGTTTACCTTTGACATGAACCAATAAAATGCATACAATAAACAAGCACAGATAGCTAGATCTGTAATGAGAGACCAGATAGAAGCAAAAGAAACAAGAAGGATCTAAAATCGATCACAAATGTATTTTATTGCTCTATAGATTGATACAGTTCATTACAGAATAGCTGAAAGGTAGAAACATATTACAATTTTAATGGAAGGCCTAAACCCCACAAATCCTTTGCTAGAAGGAGAAGGGAGCCTACAAAACTAAGAATATCCAACCCTTTATAATGAATCCTACCCCAAATTTATAGATTCGATCGAGAGAGAAGAAAGAGAGAGAGAGAAGCGGGGAAAATGTCCAAGCTCAACCAAATGCTCTAAAACCACCATTCCATTGATCCTTGGTTCGACGCTCAAGGAAGAGGAAAAGGCGGAAATAGATCGAATCGATCTAGTTGTTGAGACTGATGATCCTGCATTGAAAGCTCAAAGACGTTTCTCCATTTTTCCTCCACCTAACTTCCCAAAAATTAAAGTTTCAGACTCCCATGGTGTAGAAGAGATTGAGATCTTTCCAACGGTATCAGATTTGTAATATTTGAGCCCTGGGTCAAAAGATATGCCCCTTTGAAGTTTGAATCGATTCCGTACAAATGGGCAGGAAAACAATTTGAAAAATGGGTCCCCCTTTTGGATTGGGACATGTGGTGGCAGATTGGAACAAAATTCAGGCCCACGGGTCTACAATTCACCTTTTATCCTTTTGCGCAAAAAAACACAAAACTTAAAAAATTCCCGCAACCCCAGAAGCTCTGCATGGACACGTGGCTCCTTTTGGTTGGATGGGAAATGCGCTCCCATTTTTACCTTTATGCCTTTTAGATGAAAGGTAATTTTTCACCTTTGCCCCCAACTCCTGCCTTGGCTTTGACTCGGGTCTAAATCTTTGAGTTTTTCCTTGGGTGGAGTTGCGGGCCATTTTGTAACTTTTACTCCCTTTTGAGGTAACAAGGGGCAAAAATCAACTTTTTCCCCAAGACTGACCGCTTTCCCCTAGGACACGTGTCACTCTAGCGCTCGCTCGGGAACCTTTTCTCCATTTTACCCTTGAAACAACACCCTTAAGACACTTGGCAGCCTCTATTGGTCCGTTTATGCATTGATTATTCAACTAACCTTGCCCCCTTTGAGGTACACGTGGAGGCACCATGCTTGTTTGCAAACCCAACCCAAAGTTGCCTTTGGAGGAGTGCCAAGTTGACACTTGTCGGCCTCCACTACTCTATGGACTTTTCAATGGTTCCTCTCATTTTTAGGCTTTTGGGCTATGTGGCGACCTCACGCTCATTTGGGTCTCCGCCTTTGGACCAACTCTTTAAAATGCGCCAAGCAGACACTTGGCACTCTCGCTTACACTTCTATACTTAGCCAATTTTGAAGTTTTTCCTCTCGCCCCTTAACTCTCTTTTACCATTTTCTATGGAGGGCTAGTGCAAGTTTGAGTTCCCCTTTGGATTCACTTTGGGAGAAGCGTCGTTAGGACACGTGGTCTCTTCCACTGCCTCCTCCATACTTAGTCATTTTGGACCTTTTTTGAACCATTTCAAGCCCGAGGACTTGAATCTTCGTCATTTCTTCTTCTTCCAGTTTTTGGTTCCTCTGTAGCATCTCCCCTTTTGTCTTGACCCTATTATTCCATTGTTGAGTCTACCTGTAACTTGGAGAATGAATTTAAGGCATAGAAACGGCCCGACAGAGTCGTTTCTTTCTATACATGATCCTTTGCTCTTTCTTCATCTCCGCCACTTCATTGTTGAATATTTTTGCAACCAATTGCAGGATTTGAATGCATTTTCTCGGGTTCCTTCTATGTGGGGTCATGATTCGATCCAATATTCAGCTCGGGGTGAAATATGGATAACAATTTGGTGACTCACGGGGACATCTTCCTGCTAGATGAAGAGATCAGTTGCCTTGTCATATTTGTTGGGCATGGAGTCAAGAATAATAGGTGATACTATTTCTACCTTTGATTCACGACCCGGTTGCTGTGCTCTCAAATTTCATAAGAAAATCTTGAAATGAAGATTTCTGAGAGTAGAAAATTGTTTTAAAACAGGGCCTCATCTATTTTTTGAATGAACTGCACAAGAGCAACAAAACAACACCATGACTATGTACAAAATTGAAATCATACATGTTCCAAAATGGAACATGCAAAGCGTGCAAAGCACTTAGGAGGAAAGCAATCTACACTACAACAAGACAATGTGTGAAGCACTTAGAGGAAAGAGAAACTAAACTGATATGTACAGGGTGAGACTTCCCTTTTAGTAGCAGTGCTTAAGATAGATCCGTTCACTAGAATCTGCAACTCTTCGCCCTCCAATGTAGACAATTGGAAAGTATTACTACTTTTACATCTTGTTATCATATAGGGGTCACTCCAGATGGCATCGAACTTAGAATGTCTCCCTGGTTTTGCTCAATCTGCATCCCATTTCAAAACCAGGTCCCCTTCTTGGAAGGTCCTTGCTTTTGCCTTCTTATCAAAGCATTTCTTGATCAAAGCCTGATTCTTCTCCAATGCTTGGAGAGCTTGCTCTCTAGTCTCTTCTAATTCTATCAACTCTGCGTACTGGCTTCCATTGGTTCAAATTTAGGCATATTTAGTTACTTCACAAGCTCAAATGTTGGTAATTCAAGTGATATAGGCAACACTGCTTCTTTCCCATAGACAAGCTTGAATGGGGAGCTGCCTTGTAGATCTCTTGGGCGTTATTCTATCAGCCCATAAGGCCATTTTGAGCTTTGTGTGCCAGGTCCTCTAATTCTCATTGAGAGTTCTTCTGATGATCTTCAATAGGTTTTTGTTTGTAGACTCATCCTGGCCATTACCTTAAGGGTAATAGTTTGATGAAGTACTCAAATAAGTCCCATTTTTAATAACCCATCCTTGTGATCTTAGAACCTATAAATGTTAATGCATTGTCTGATATGATGGTGGTTGGTACCCCAAATCTGGTCACTATCCCTTCATAGAAATCTAGGATACTAGACTCATTTGCTTCTTTGAGTGTCATTGCCTCAGTCACTTGGTGAAATAATTAGTTCTTGTCATGATCCATTTATGACCTTGGCTTGAGTTTGGGTTGATGACTCCAATGAAGTCCGATCCCCATCGCATGAAAGGTTGGTCAATTGAGATTGGGTGCAATGGAAGTGTTGCTAGCTTTTCCTTGCCTTTAAAGAATGCACAACTCTTGCACCTTTTGATCTATGTGAAACAATCACTAAACACTCTGGGCCGATAATATCCTGCTTTCATGATTTTGAGTGCTATCACTCTTGGAGAAAAATGGCCTCAGCTGCTTCAACATGAAATTCTTGTAGCACTCTCTCCACCTGATTTGTCCCAATGCATCTCAAGAATTTCATTGATGTCTCTTTTAAACAAGACACCATCAATAAGAACATATGGGATGGCTTGTAACTTGAAATGTCTTCTTTTTGCTTTATTCATCCCATGAGGGCATAGGCATGTTTGAAGGAAATGCACCATGTCTTGGGTCCAACAAGGAGTAGGTACATCATCTCTCCCTTCTTCTTGATTATTCTGTAGAACAAAAATAGCCTCCTTTTCATTGTTTGCTTCTTCTTGTAGAGCAGAGGCTAGTTGCTCACACAAGCCCCTCCCATGGACCAGCTTGGTGACCTTAATCTCAATGTCATATTCCATGACATGAGTGATCCACCCTACACATTTCTCATTTAGATCCTTGTTGAGGAGGAATTCTTTGACTCCTGTATGGGAGACCAATAGTTGGATTTTGTTGTTTGACACCAAATGCTTAAACTTCTTCAGTCCCCTGATCACCACCAGGACTTGCTTCTCAATGAAGGAATACCTCACCTCATAGTCTTCTAGACTCTGACTGAAGAAAGCAATTGGTTGTTCTGAGCTTTCTTTGTTCTACTAAACCAGGATTGTAGAGATAGTGTCACTGCCACCAAAGGCATACAATATGAAGTCCTTGGAGAAATCTGGATTTACAAGAGTTGGGGCTTGTGATATGGCCTCTTTGATGGCTTCAAAGCTTGCCTTTCCTTCAGCTGTCCATCTGAATGTTAAGCTCTTATTTAACATCAGTGTTATTGGCTTAACCAGAGCAGCAAAGTTTGGGACAAACCTTCGAACAACGTTGATTTCCCCCTAAAATATTTGAAGAGCCTTCTTGTGGCTTGTGATGGCAAGATTTACTTTTATTGCTTCAACTCTCTCTGGGTCAATTGCCAGACCCTCCTTAGATACAATATGGCCTAAAATTTTTCCCTCATGGGCCAAGAATATGCATTTTTTAGGGTTCAAAGATACCCCGAATCTCCTGCATCTTTGAAACACTTGCCTCAGGTGAAAAAGGTGGTTTCTTGTACATTCTTAGAGAACACAAGTGATGTCATCCAGGTAGATCAACACTATTTTGTTGATTAGCCCTTTGAATGCCATATCCATGGCTCTTTGGAAAGTAGCACCAACATTAGATAGTCCAAATGGCATTTTTTTGTATGCATAGGTGCCCCATTTGGTGGTGAAGGTAGTTTTGAATTGATCATCTTCTTTCACCATGATCTGATTGTATCCTGAGTAGCCATCTAAGAGAGAGAATCTCTCTGACCCAGACACTACTTGTAAGATCTATTCCATTGAAGGGAGTGGGTAGTGATCTTTAAGAGAGGCTTTATTCAAATCCCTGAAGTCAACACACAACCTGATTTCTCCATTTTTCTTTCTGACTGGGACCATATTTGTAACCCAACTTGAGTGTTTAATTGGAAATATGATGCTTGCCTCTATTAGCTTGTTCAGCTCCCTTTTCATTAGAGGCTCAATATGTGGGTTGACTGGCCTCTACTTCTTCTGGTAGGCTGAGCAACTGGATCCAATTCAATTGTGTGTTGTGCTAGTTTTGGATTAAAACCCCTCAAGTCCTCATAACTCCAAGCAAACACATCAGGAATTCTTGGCAGAGTTGTATGAATTCATACCTTTCCTACTCGGTGGCCACCTTGCCAATTTGAAGTGTTTTGTCTTCTCCAACTGGGATTGACTCTGAATCTTCTCCTTTGATCTGTATGTTGGCTTTCTCCTTTTTGAATTGATCGTTAGGATTGAAAATAGATTCAGTGTTACTAAGCCTTTGGGAAGCTTGTTTGTATGTAGTTGTACTATCTGATTTCCATATTGTTGTCCCAATCTGCTTTGATTATTAGCTGAGAATTCAGCTTCTTCTTGCAAAAAATTAATGATCTGCTGATCATTTTCAAACACCTGCCAAGCATGTATTATTATCTGGCACTGCTGGTCTCACAACCACATGGATATGTGGTTGTCCTTTGTCTCTCTTGATGTTGTCCACCACATCAAAGGCTGCTCCAACTGCTGCAAGTCTATCAACAACTTCATTTTCTTTTTGGGTATGGACATAATGTTGAAGGCTTTGAAATCCTCCATGAGGTCCCATACTCTATTCTTATAGTTCTTAAGTAGGTCATTCTTGACAAAGCATTAAGTCCTCTAACTTGATTGGCAACCAATTCACTATCGCCAAACACCTGTAAATTCTTGATCCCCATCTTCCTTGCCCAATGAAGACCTTGGACTAAAGCCTCATATTCAAGTAGTGTTATTTGAGCAAGCAAACTAAAATCTAAAGGTTGAATAATACTTCATACCTTTGGGAGACACAATCATAGCTCCTCCTCCAAGCTCCTTGTCTACTCCTTGAACCATCAAAGAATAATTTCCATACCTCATTGTCATCTTTATGTTCTGGCTTGATTAAGGTAGGAAGAGGGTGATTTTCTTCATGTAGAAGGTAGACACCTAGCTCAGATTCTTCCATTTCTTTATAGGGGTCAAAAGCATGTCTTTTGTTGGCCCACTCATCTAGAGTCAAGTCTGGGATACATTCCAACTTGGTATTTGCTTCATTAGTGCTTAGGAGGTCTTCTTGATCAAAAGTGAGTAGTTGGCATTAATTGGGCTAGGAACATAAGTTTCAATATGATAGTCTGTAATGGGTTCAGATCGACTATGGCCTTTGCCCCATATCTTGTCCTAAAGAGCATATGTGACCGGTCGGTAGAGGGTAGCCTCTAATTTTAGCGGTGAAGATAAAGTAAGCAAAATGTGGTGGCAAATCTATGATGGACACGTTTTGCAAGATAGTCACATTGGGGCAGGCATGTAGGGTGAGGCTCAGATCTTTGATGATTCCCACAGTGGTCACTGTTGTCCCATCTAATTGGACTACTCCTCTAGAGATGACTTCATATTGGAGACCCAACTGATCAGCTATTTGTTTGGGCATCACAGAACTACTAGCCCCAGAATCAATCATACAATTGTGCACTAATTTGTCTCAATAATTAATGAGACATAGAATGGAGGGGGTCTCAAGTTCTTACCTTGTTGTTCTCCTTGGTTCTTCTTAGGTTGAATTGCATTGGCAAGCACTCTCTCTTGTTGATTAGGGGTTGATTTGAACTTGACCAATTCTGCATGGTAGTTTGTAACAGATCCCTCTACCCTGGAATGGCCAATGACTCCCATAGTGAAATGTTCACACTTTTCCTCTTCATTTGCTCAATAATATTGAATGAGCTATCTTTTTTTTGCCCCTTCCTAGACACATTTCTTTCTTACACATGGGTTGTTACAACCGGTGCCTGACTAGATTTGGAAGGTGGCTTGGATTGGTTCTGCATGTTGGGAGTTGCACTTGGAACACCAGGACCTTGTGGAGTGATGGAAGGTTGAGGGTTACTTGATTTCAGTGGTTGGCCCTCTCCAATGCTTCTCTTTTTGGACCGTGTATTAGCAACCACACTTTGAGGAGGGAACTGATTCATCCCACATAAGTCTTCAGCTTGCCAATTTGTAAGCATGTTCTCTCCTGGAGGTTCACCTTGTTGAGATCCTTGTTGCTGATCTCCTTCCTGACTAGGCTCTTGTGACACCATACTAGTTTTCACCATTAGAGCTTGATTCAAAGCACCATTAAAACACATGGATTGGTTATGTGGTTGACTGCATGGAAAACACCAATCATATTCTGTGCCATATTGTTCTATGCAGGGACCAATGCCTTTGATGTTGAGGTTGTATTTGGATCATAAGACCTAAAAGGTCTAGCAACTTGAGGTTGTCCTTGATTTTGATTTTGATTTGCAGTCTGAGGTGGTGGCCTATTCTACTGGTATTGGGGTCTAGTTTGATATTGAGCCTGAGACTGATATGGCCTAGAGCTCTGTGCTGTTGCCTCTTGATGGTCACTAGTTCATTTCCTAGGTTTTGCAGTTGCTTCATCACTTCTGAAGCTCTTTAGAGGTGTTGGATGATGAAGTGGAAGCTTCAGCTGAGCTTTGACTCCTAGGGGTGGGTATAGGAGCTAATGTAGGCGTTTGGTTAGTATATGGGCTTCCTAACTCAGGGTATAGAGGCATAGATGGCCTAGGAGCTATTTTTCCGACCTAAATCAAACGGTTCTCAACCCCTATGGAAAGGCTATAGGTTGTTGGTAGTGTAGTGCCTCCCATTGACTGAATCATCAGAGAAATATCAGAATTTAAAGCCCTAAGAAAGTATAGGAAGGCACCTTCATTTGTGGGCTTTACTGCTTTGTGGAATCCTATCCCAGGTTTGTTGGAATTTGAGGTTGAAGTCAGTCAGCTATTTATTTAGGGCTCTCTTGATAGTTGTTAGTTGCTCCAACAAAGACAAATTATCACCTTTCTCTCCAAACTAGTTGTGAAGAGTTGTGCATAGCTGATTCCAATTTTGAATAGAGCCTACCTCAAGACTCTTGAACCATTGTGAAGCCTTCCCTTTGAGTGAAGAGGTGAGTAGCTTGACTGCTATGTCCATTTCATGAATCTCATGGATTGTGCAGACATTTGTAATATCTTGGACATGATCACCTGGAGAAGTTTGGTTCTCCCAATGAAATATGGGATACTCTTTAATGCTACAATAGGAACTGGATTTTGTGCATTCAAGGCAAGTGGACTACTGCCAGTGAAGTTAACATAAGGATTTGGCTGAGCCATTCTGATTGGCCTGAGCACTCCTCTTGATTGAATGAATGGTCTACCGGGAGGAGGTGTTGATAAAGCTCTGCTTGGTGGGGATAGAGACCTCTGGACTCTTCTTCTTCTTCTCCCTCTATCTGGGGATAAGTCTAAATAGACAAATAGTCCCTCTTCTCTGGTTCTTGACCATGTTTGTATTCTTCTCATGAACTTACTTGACTGCTGAAACCAAGTAGATTTGTTTCTTTTGGAGTGCTAGATGATGTATAATTTTAAAAAATCACAGCAAGTGTACATCAATCCCTACTATAATAAGATGGAGACTTCTTAGTCCCACCGGGCATGCCAAAACTGTTAGTGCGAAATCACAACACCCCCAAATGAGTTCTATAGGTCTGTTTTTCTAGGACAGAGTCATTTGGTGTGATTGCATTAACATTGAACTTTTCCTAAGGCGTGGGACCCTGTAAAAAATGGAAAAGCTCTCTAGGTTAAAGGTTGGTTCCTTATCCCTCTGTTCAGGTGCATATGTGAGGATTTGCAGAGGATCTATTTCTTATACCTAGTCTAAACTTGCCAAGGGGATAGGGATAAAAGAATACAGGAAATAAGAAATAACTAAACTACCAGGTGATGCACCAAAGGAATGATGAACACTTAGTTTGCCTTCGACACGAACCAATAAAATGCATACAATAAACAAGCACAAATAGCCAAATCTATAATGAGAGACCAAATAGAAGAAAAAGAAACAAGAAGGATCTAAAATTGATCACAAACGTATTTTATTTCTCTATAGATTGATACAGTTCATTACAGAATAGCCAAAAGCGTAAACATATTACAATTTTAATGGAAGGCTTGAACCCCACAAATCCTTTGCCAAAAGGAGAAGGGAGCTTGCAAAACTAAGAATATCCAACCCTTTACAATGAATCGCCCCCCAAATTTATAGATTCGATCGGAGAGAAGAGGAGAGAGAGAGAGAGAGAGAGAGAGAGAAGTGGGAAAATGTAGGTCGAAGCTCAACCACCATTGTTAATGCTTCTGCTAAAATCTTCCCCGAATCCATCTTTTTGCATCGATCCTTGGTTGGCACCTTGAAGGAAGAGGAAACGGCAAAAATAGATCGAATCTGATCTGGTTGTTGAGACTGATGATCCTACATTGAAAGCTCAAAGATGTTTCTCCATTTTCCTCCACCTAACTTCCTAAAAATTAAAGTTTCAGACTCCCATGGCATAGAAGAGATCGAGATCTTTCCAACGGTGTTAGATTTGCAATATTTCGAGCCCTGGGTCGAAAGATATGCCCCTTTGAAGTTTGAATCAATTTCATACAAATGGGCGAAAACAATTTGAAAAATGGGTCCCCCTTTTGGATTGGGACATGTGGTGGCTAGATTGGAACAAAATTCGGGCCCACGGGTCCGTAATTCACCTTTTATCCTTTTGTGCAAAAACACAAAACTTAAAAATTCCCACACCTCGAAACTCCGCTTGGGCACGTGGCTCCTTTTGGTTGGATGGGAAATGCGCTCCCATTTTTACCTTTATGCCTTTTGGATGAAAGGCAATTTTTCACCTTTTCCCCGACTCCCCGCCTTGGCTTTGACTCGGGTCTAAATGCTGACTTTTTCCTTGGGTGGAGTTGCGGGCCATTTTGTAACTTTTACTCCCTTTTGAGGTAACAAGGGGTGAAAATCAACTTTTTCCCCAACTACCCACTTTCCCCTGGGACACGTGTCACTCTGGCGGTCGCTGGGAACCCTTTCTCCATTTTACCCTTGAAACAGACGCCCTTAGACACTTGGCAGCCTCCGTTGGTCCGCTTATGCATTGACTATTCAACTAACCTTGCCCCCTTTGAGGTACACGTGGAGGCACCGCGCTTGTTTGTAAACCCGACCCAAAGTTGCCTTTGGAGGAGCGCTTGAGTTGACACTTGTCAGCCTCCACTACTCTGTGGACTTTTCAATGGTTCCTCTCATTTTTAGGCTTTGGGCTACGTGGCGAGCTCGTGCTCGTTTGGGTCTCCACCTTTGGACCAACTCTTGGAAATGTGCCAGGCTGACACTTGGCACTCTCCGCTTACACTTCTATACTTAGCCAATTTTGAAGCTTTTCCTCTCCACCCCTTGACTCTCTTTGACCATTTTCTATGTGGAGGGGGCGCAAGTTTGAGTTCCTCCCTTTGGATTCACTTTGGGAGAAGTGTCATTAGGACATGTGGTCTCTTCCGCTGCCTCCTCCATACTTAGTCATTTTTGGACCTTTTCCTGAACCGTTTCGAGCCCGAGGACTTGAATCTTCATTGTTTCTTCTTCTTCTAGTTTCTGGTTCCTCTGTAACATCTCCCCTTTTTGTCTGACCCTGCTATTCCATTGTTGAGTCTACTTATAACTTACAAAATGAATTTAAGGTGTAGAAATGGCCTAACAAAGTCACTTGCTTTTGTACAGGATCCTTTGCTCTTTCTTCATCTCCGCCACTTCATTGTTGAATCCTTTTTGCAACCAATTGCAGGATTTGAATGCATTTTCTCGGGTTCCTTCTATGCGGGGTCGTGATTCGATCCAATATTCAGCTTGGGGTGAAATATGGATAACATGTCCTCTGTTTATCAAGTACACAAACAGGCACACCGCTTCTACCCAAAAAAAAGAGGCGAGTCCTACATGTAACCTCATACTCCTAAAACGTTCCATTATTGTTATGTTCATCCTTTCTAACACCTCCTTCTATGTGGAGTTCCTCGAACCATCTTTTTCCTGTGGATTCCATTCTTAGAATAATAATCATCAAATTCATTCTGGAATACCCCTCCATTATCCGACCCTGAGACATTTTATCTTAAGACTCGCTTCATTCTCTACCAAGGCTTTCTATTTAACAAAAGTGTCAAATACATCGATTTGTTTCTAATACAATAAACCCAAACTTTCCTTGTTGCATAATCAATCAAAGTAACATAATAACTTGAACCCCAAGAGATGATACGAGCCGGCACCCATACATCAGAATGCACAAGCTCTAACTTACTCTATTTCTTTTTGTAGGTCCAACCTTGAGAAACCTTACTCACTTTTGTTTCCCATATACGCAGTCCTCGCGTAACTCCAAACATGTTTCGTATATCCAAGCAAATCCTTCTTTATGATCTCCATGCACTTATGGCTCATATGGTCGAGCCTATAGTGCCACAATGTTAATATCTACTACAAGCCATAAGATTACAAACATTAGTGCTATAAGTGGTTAAATACAAGGTTCCAACCTTCTTACCTCTTGCCACCACAAGAGCACCCTTGGTAACCTTCCAAGAGTCCATTGTAAATATCACAGTACAACCATCACTTCCCAACCGCCCGCCGATATCAAATTTCATCTTCATGCGGGCATATGTCCGACATCCTTCAATAGCCAAGTATTCCCATTCTACATCTTAACCTGAATAGAAACTTTTCTAACTATGTTGCAAGGCTCATCATCACTAAGAAAAACATGCCCAAAATCTCCTTGAACATAATCAACAAAATAATGCCTATGTGGAGTAGCATGGAAAGAAGCCCCGAATCTAAAACCCAAGATTCAGTAATATTGTGCAAAGAAAGAATCAAAGCATCCTGACATACATTACCCATTGCCACATTTGCCTCTTTGTTTTCTTCATGTTGTTTCTTCTTGTCCTGAAGTTCCCAACAGTCCTTCTTTGCATGCCCAAACTTTCCACAGTGCCAACATACTATCTTGCTTTTGGATTTTGACCTTGCCCGATCCTTTGATTTTCCACGGCTTCCTCTATTCTTCTGTCTCCCTCTAGTTTCCATTGTCAAAGCATTCCCTGAAGTAGAAGATTCCCAGAGCTTTTTCTTCACATTTCCTCACTTAAAAACCCCTACGACATCCTCAAACTTCAACTTTGAGTTACTGAACCGAGTTGCTTACCGCCATTACTGTGCTATTCCAACTCTCAAGTAAAGAGCACATAACTACTCAAGCCCTAACTTCTTCATCAAATTCTATCAGTAAACGAAGCTAGCATATTTACAACCGTATTAAAATAATTTAAATGATCTGTTACTAAACCATTCATAGACATCTTCATATTAAACAAATTTTTCATTAAAAATATTCTATTTGAGGCAGAGGGTTTTTCATACAACTTCCATAATGCATCCATCAGTTCTTTTGTAGTCTTTTCCTTTGAAACATTAAATAATACCGAAGATGCAAGACACGGATTGGATTGTCCCAAGTGCCTTCCTATTATGAAAATCTCATTCCGCATCTGTCATGCTCAAGGGTTTGTTCACCTTCTTAGACAACGGAATATAAAGATCCTTCTGATAAAGGTAATCTTCCAAAGACTGAAATTCTACCCGTTGAATTTATCAACCCTAGATCTTCTATCATCTATCATAGCTCCCACTCAAGATAAAACTTTCCCTACGATTCAAAACTTTAGCAAACCAAACCAGACTATAATACCAATTGTTAGGAAATAAGGGATAAAATATGCGGAATAATCCCTCACAGAATCGCAACAGTAGAAACTAATATGCAGAAAAATATTACAGATCTCAAATAAAAATGCGAATAAAATAACACAACACAAAGAGACAATATTTAACGTGGTTCACCCAATTTGGGCTACGTCCACCAAGAATCACTTGCTCATATTTTATTACAAGCCACCGCTCTCTCAATATAATACCCAGATCTGTTTGGAGCTATGCTCAACAAACTCTATAGAATTCACACCGAATTCAAAGCACATCTGTAATGTTTACATTATATCTACCATATGCACAAAACCATATAAATAAATAGACAATTGCTTAAGTAGTTTTACAAAACCATGGGTATCAAAACCATGGGCCAAAACCGTCCCATAAACCTATGGGTCAAAAAATCCGCCCATATGAGAAAATCATGTTTCCTGATATATCGGGCACATTTTAAGGCCCAAAATTTTTTTTTGGGGTTGTGCCCCCAAACCCCTAATACCAGAGGCGCAGCCCGACCCCAAACCTTATGAGACAATGTGGAAATTGAACAACACTCTTAGTGTACAGTCTTCAACACTTTCTCAAATAGCCTTTTTTGAGCTATCCAGCAACTAGTGTATCTCGCACGTAGGGTCAAGAATCGAAAGAAAAATACCATCTCATTAGGTGTTTTCGTCTGTAGAAACATTCATGATGCATCTCATTTGGAGATGTCCTTTGTGTACTAATCCTCTACTCTTGAAAGCTTTAAATAAATGAACCTAGTAAGGATCTAAGCAATCAGTTTGTGATTATGAGAATGGGAGCTCACCATTAATGGCTTCAAGGCCAATGGTTCTTCCCATTTACTCAATGCTTGTGTGTGTAGTGCAATGGAAAAGCAATAGCTCAATGAAAGAAATGAAATAACTCTAAACCCTAAGCAAAATGCTATAGTTTATGTTAGGAAGAAGGAGAGTTCTTAGAAATGAGAGGGGGTAGTGGGCTATTTATAGTTTTCCATTTGGGAAAGTGGGGAATTTTGGTGCATGTGGGACTAAAGGATAAGCCAAAAAGTTGATTAGGGAGTCAAAGTAAGATTTGACTAGGTTTAGAAGAGGTTAATCATGGTTAGGACTAGTTAAACTAGGTTAGGCTAGTTAATCTTGTTTAGAGAGGAATTAGGGTTTTGAGAGAGTTTTGAGAGGTCTAATCAATCCAATGAAATGGATTGATAGTCTAGAAAGCTAGTAGAAGTAGTCTAGAAGGGAATGAGAAGATGGTTTAGTCAATAAAAGGACTATATATTAGCATGCTTAATTGTTTACAAGAGGAATATGACCAAAAGAGTGTCGTAAGAGGGGAGTTAGATAGGTCTAACTGACGATATGTCATCAATTTGCAAGAAGGAGAATAGTTAGTGCAATATTAGGAATAATAGTGCTTTGATCAAACTATAGGTGTCTACATTTTCCCCTCTTTGGGGTGACGTAAGCTACGTCACTTCAAAGAAAGTAGACAAACATAAGCAAAAAATTTTTTTGAAGGGGTAGAAGAAAAATTAGTTAGCTAAAGGGATGCCCCCTCGAGTGTCGATGGGGTGATGGAAGAACTCGATCGATGATCAAAAAAGAAAAAAAAAAGAAAAGTGTGAAGAGAAGATTAGAGAACAACAAGAAAAAGGGATATTGAGCTATCCAAAAACCAATGCAAACAATTTTTAATCATCATTTTGCTTAGAATCCTCATCATCGGTCCTTATTAAAATGTAAGCATATGATGGAAGTGTAAAATGACATGAAAAGCCAAGATACAAACAAATCGTCCCTTGCTAAAACAACAACTCCATGCAACATACAAACATGCAATGCAATACGAGAAGTAAACAAACTCATCTAATAGGGAAATAAGTACAATCACACACACTCAAACCAACAACATTCAAGATAGTTGCACAAATAATTTGTTATCGAGATGTAGTCCCAAATGTTTTGATAAATGAAAAGGGTTTAAAATGATGCCCCAAAAATTTTTATATATGCAAGGGAAAGGATGGAGGACACTTGGGTCCAATGGAAAAGCAATGTGCATGATGAAAATAGTACTAGGAAACTGATAGTGCCCCAGAGTATAGATGAAGTAAGTAGCGTAGCTTTTGTAAATGATTGTAGAGTTAGGTGATCCATGAGTTGTTGTTTCAAAACATGTGAAAATGTCAGCAAGATATGAGATGAGTGCCATGTGAGAGACAAATTTCAGCTATAAATGAGTTTTTACCAATTTTAGTCCATTTTCAAAGTGTTTACGATTTTTTGGATTTTTGAATGGTTTTATAATTTTTAAATTTTTGATCGGTCAAAAGAATTTAGGAAATGGAAGGTCACCTAAAAGCATGTGAAAAATGCCCCAAGGAAAAGAGAATGGGTGTCGGGTGGCAATAAAATGCCCCCGATGAGAAGAAAAATGGGCCAACAATAATTATTTAAAAATAATCATGGCCATAGATAAAAATAGAAGACAAGAAGCACTGGAAATATTTAAAAATGCCCCAGGGTGAA
Organism: Taxus wallichiana var. yunnanensis; assembly: GCA_018340775.1. Lineage (NCBI taxonomy): Eukaryota > Viridiplantae > Streptophyta > Pinopsida > Cupressales > Taxaceae > Taxus > Taxus wallichiana. The sequence goes on along the minus strand of CM031238.1, from coordinate 237,244,891 downwards.
GAGATAGATAGGTGGAAAATATGTTTGTGAGGGATGATTTTGATATGATATCATTTGGGATGATTTAGATGATACATGATTTGTGATCATTGTAACCCTCTTGCCCCATTGATGATACGATATGATGATATTAGATTATATACATGCATGATGGGGGATAGATTTTTGATCATATGACCCCTAGATGATGTTATATTGATGAATGATAGATGTGATGATAACAAATAGAGTTAGTAAACATACATGCAAATGTAAAACTTATACATTTAACAAAAATAAATATATGAAATGAATCAAGAAAACTTTAATAACATATTAAATTGACATTCAATCTAAGTAAAATGAATCCTAAATGATGATGAATGATGATGATGAAAGACAACAATAACAACAAGTGTCAAGCTAAATGAACCTAACAAACACACAATTAAATCAAACAACAAAACTAAGGTAAAAAATGAACAAACAACATGAAAAGGCACTTTCAATCAAAACTATACAAAAAACAACTAAAATTTAATCATTACCTTGTTTTTGTGGGACAACATTGATATATTTTCTAATGTTTTTGGGTTATCTTGAAAGATAAGTTTTCAAGGCTATTGTTCACATTGTTTTGAGGTTTCCCTAAGACAATGTTATGAAGTTGGTGTAGCTTCATCCCTAGAAGGGGATTTTTGAATGTTTAGATTTTTGTGTATCTTTTTCTAAATGTTTTTGTATTTTCTAAGGTCATGTTTGAAAGCAATGTACAAGGAAAAAGAAGTGTGGATGCCCCCATGTGATGTGGGAATATATAAAAAGGGAAGAATGCCATGTGCATATGTATGAGAAAGTGGAATGTGAAGGTGCCCCCAAATGTTAGATGGGAATATTCAAAGGCACATCCTTCATGCTAGATATAAGAGAAAATAAGCTAGATCACGGCTCGGTGAAGATGGATTTGGTAGGGTTCCTAGACCTAGCAAAGGAAGTTATTTCTAGAAAGTGGTGAGGGTTACCCATCCTTGATGCAAGAGTAACTTGTGACCGGTGAATCCTCCTTGAGTGCCGAAACTAGTTTTCACCCAAAGACCTACCCCTATGTGCCACAATTGTGTGGTTTTCACATGTGGATGACCTTTTTTTCTTTACTATTTTCTCAATTTTTCCATGTTTTGCTTGTTTTTTTTTTTTTTTTCTACTTTTTAGTTCTTTTTGATATTCACACCATACTTAAGCATAGAACCACTTGAGATGCATGGGCATTCATAGGTTTTGGAAGTTCTTCACCATCTGAATATGCTAGTTTATAAGCTCTGACCCATATTTAGCAACCACCACATAAGGCCCTAGCCAGTTGGCCTCAAACTTACCTTTCTTTTCTTTGTCTTTGATGGTGTTCTTTGATTTTCTTTTAGCACTAGATCACCTACATCAAATTCATGATGAATGATCCATTTTTATATCCTCTTGATACTTTTTTTAGTAGACCTTGAGGTGATTAAGCGCTCTTATCCGCTTTTCATCCAATAGCTCTAGCTCTGCTAGCCGAGCTACTCTATAGTCTTCATCTTTATCAAGATAATCCCAGAGAGATATTCTCAGGAGAGGAAGCTCCACTTCCAAGGGTATGATGGCTTTAGTGCCATAAACTAGGGAATATGGGGTCACACCAGTAGGAGTGCGGATGGAGGTTGATAGGCCCAGAGGGTGGGATGTATCTGTAAGTGCCAATTATGGCCAGTCTTACTTACCATTTTCTCCATGATTTGTATAAGGGTTTTATTGGTAGCTTTAAACTTGTCCATTACCTTGGGGGTAATAGGGGTAGACCACTTGAGTTGAATATGGAAGCATTGACACAATGTCTTAACCATTTTTTTTTGAAGGATTTACCATTATCAGTGACAATGGTGGAAGGGATACCATAACGGAAGATGAGATGATTCATGATGAATTTGGAAATTTGTGCACTGCAGTGACATAAGTAAGAGGCACAACCTCTACCCATTTAGTAAAATACTCGGTGTGGTGATAATGTGGGTGTGGCCATCTGAAGAAGAAGGATGGAGCTTCCCTATGAGATCAGGCCCCATTTAGAAAATGCCAAGGTGTTGTGATAGGCTGCAAATCTTGTGCTGGTGCATGTATCAAGTTCCCATACTTTTGGCATAGCTCACATTTCTTGACAAAATTACAACAATAGTCTACTTCCATGGTGGGCCAATAATAACCTACCCTTAAGAGCTTCTTAGCCAAGACCATACCACTAGTGTGTGCTCCACAAATACCACCATGTGTACTTCCTTAATAGCGTGGTGAGTCAATAACATCCAAACAATGAAGCGAAGTAGATTCCCATCGTAGCCATGATGATAAAGGGTGCCTCTAGGAGGGTATAATGGGCTATATAATGGATAAGGGTTTTCTTCTCTTAGAATGGGTAATGTCTGGGAAATGTGCCATCTTGTAGGTATCTAAATATAGGGTCATACCAAGGGGAGGATGGACCAACAATTTCACATGCCAAACAAGATTTTGGCATGTCGTATGCGGGTATTTGTAAATGCTCTATAAAGAAAGGAATTTTTCTCTCCTGAGGTGGAATGCGTAAGAGAGATCAATTGTAGCCATAACATCTGTTGATCTATTATGTGACCTTGGTTTTTCTCAAAGACAATATGTGTAAAATATTCTTTCAAGGTTTCAACCAATTTCTTGTATGGAACAAGTTTCTCATCTTTAACCTTATACTCATCATTAACTTGCTTAATAATGAGTTGGGAGTCCCCAATGACTCGTAGCTATCTGATATTCCAAGTGATAGCCAACTTGAGGCCAACAATGAGTGCCTCATACTCTGCAATGTTATTAGTGCAAGGGAATCCCAAACGGAATGCTCTTGGAATAACCTCACTGTGGGAGTGATGAGCACTACCCCTGCCCCCGATCCGTGGAAGGTGAATGATCCATCAAAATGGACTTTCCATTCTACAGACTCTTCAACATACATCATGGATGCATCTGGAAGGTCCAGAACACAAAGGTTCCATTCTGGTAGAGGAGCTTTTGCCAATTGATCAGCCAATACTTGTCCTTTCAAGGATTTTGATTTACAAACTCAATATCAAATTCACTTAGGAGAATGATCCAATTAGCCATTCATCTTGTAAGGGTGGGTTTGGATAAAAGGTATTTGAGAGGGTCAACTTTGGATATTAGTTTGGTTTTATTGTTAAGGAGATTGAAAAGTTTTTAAAAGGTGAAGATGATGCGCTAAGAAAGCCTTTTCAATCTGTGGGTAATTTAACTCATAGGAAATCAAGTGTGACTAAGATAATAAACTTCCCTTTCTCTATGGTCTAGTCATATTGGGAAAGCAAAGTGCACCAATAAAACTTGGGTAGTTGAGATGTACAAGAGGAGAGGTTTTCTTGGGGTAGGTGGCATGAGTATGGGTGGGTTGACAAGGTATTGTTTAAGTAAAGTGCAAATGCCTTTTGACAATCTGGTCCCTAGTTGAATGCAACATCCTTTTTGAGGAGATGTGTAAATGGGTGGCACTTATCCACAAGTTGTGAAATAAAATGATGGATTTCTTGAATCTTTCCTTGTAAACTTCTTAGTTGTTTGAGAGTTGTAGGTGGAGGCATTTTTGTGATAGTTGTAACCTTTGGTAGGATCCACTTCTATCCCTCTTTGTGAAACAATGAAACCTAGGAGTTTTTCCTGAAAAAATGCCAAAGACACACTTCTTGGGGTTCAAGCATACCTTGTAATCCCAGAGACATTGGAAAATACATCTCAACACTTCAGGTGCTCTCCTCTACTTTTGGATTTTGCTAAAATATCATCAACGTAATCCTCCATGATGTCATTCATCATGTCATGGAAGATGATAGTCATTACGCATTGATAGGTGGCCCTGACATTCTTGAGTCCGAAAGGCATGACCTTGTAACAAAATGTTCCCCAAGGGGTGATGAAAGTTGTTTTATGTTGATCCTCCTCTGCAATCTGATTTGGTTATAACCTGAAAAACCATCCATTAAGGACAACATTTCATAACCAGTGGTGGAATCAATGATCATATCAATATTAGCAAAGGGAAGTCATCTTTGGGACATGCCTTATTGATGTCATGGAAATTCGGTGTAGATCCTTATGCCAACAAGGTTTTTTATGAATAGGGACTATGTTAGATATCCAATCTGAATAGTCAATGGGCTTAATGAAATCAACAACTAATAATTTTTCAAGTTCTTCTTTGACAAGGAGTGCAATTTTAGGGTGCATCTTTCTCAACTTCTACTTGATGGGTTTGGCATCTGGGTGCACAATGAGGTTGTGCATGACCAAGTCTAGGTCCAAACTAGGCATATCATATATGATGACCATGCAAATATATCTCCATATTCTCTTAACAACTCTACAAAAACCTTTTGTTCTTGAGCTGAGAGTGAAGCTCCCAACTTTATCATTCTAGGTTCCTCTTCTGAGCCAATGTTAACACTGATGGTTTCTTCCACAAGCATCTTAGAGGTATCTTCCATCCACGTAGGATCAAGGGGGAAGAGTAAGGTCAACCTCCTTAGGTAGCTCATCATCATCCTTGAATGGATAGATCATTTTTTCCATAGGTTCTTCATTTTGTTTGTCTACAAGTGCTTCAAAAATTTTGTCGCTATGAGACTTGTGTTTATTCCTTGCACAAGGTTTCTCTGAAGTATTCTTACTCTTGTTGACCTTCTTATTCAAGCATCCACACATCTCTGCTTCTTCTCCAAAGTATGCACATGTGTCTAGTTGAATTGCAAAGCCTTTCTTATGATCCCCAATTGGAATAGAATCCCTGAGACCCATGAATTCTACAAATGCCTCATCATTCTCAAAGAAATCGATTGGCACGTGAAATTGTTGATCCCAATCTACAAGTTGGGATATACAAGGGTTACTTGGTAATTGGTTTGAGGATTGGATCCAGATAAGGTAAGGACAATCTGAATAGGGAATAAGTTAGTGGAGGCAAGATCCTCGTAGAGGCTACATTGGGAAATACATCGTCACTATTATCGGAATGAGATGAGTCATCCTCACATTCGGAAGAGGTGGCATCAATCTCAAAGGGTGGATCATCATGTGGTCTTATTCCAAGACCATGCTTGTTTGATTTGAAGTGAGGGATAGGAATGGGTTCTAATCTCCCTTGTGCATTGATACCACATCCAAACCCATTGTAACCCATGATGTACATCATACGGTGGCCTTTGACATATAGCGGGGCCTGATGGCATGAAGCCATGGTACCTTCAGGTACTCTACTAGTGGAATCTTCTAACATATTTTCCTTGGATAAGAAACCACTAGGAATGAACTTCTCAATGGTTTAGGGCATTGATCCCGAGTGCTTTTGAACTGAAAATAGGGTTTTCCATGTGTCTAGGTGACACTGATAAATATGATATTAATAAAGCTTGTTCAAGAGTGAATGGCTCACTAGGCCATATTTTTTACCGACGTTCCTCCCATGATGTGAAAGGGTTGACCAATGAAGGAAAGTCTTGATTACAAGGAGTGAGTGAATCTGGATCCACACGTTCCTTGATAGCCTTTTTTGTAAAGGAACAACAATGTCTGTAGAAGGGCATTCATAAGTTGCATGAGAAAAACTGTGCAAGGCTCTGCAATGTGTAAATGGTTCTGGATCACCCTGAATGGTGATTATCTATCCTTTATGGCACATCTTGATACATTGATGGAAAGTTGAAGGAATGGCCTGCATGGCATGGATCCATGGGCATCCTAAGAGCATGTTGTATGGTAGATCCAAGTCAAGGACATGGAACGTTATATCATGACAAGTGGCCCTACTTCCATTGGAACTACTATAGTGCCTACTGACTCTCACTCCTCATTATCATAGGCCATGATTGTAATAGTTTTGGCACCTAGATCCATTTTTGAGTGGCCTAGCTACTTAACCAACTTCAAAGTACAAATGTTTAGACCAGATCCACCATCCACAAGTACTCTCTTGATCTTGCGATGGGTAACAACTACTTCTAGATATAAGGGTAAGTTGTGTTTCTGGGTCATTATATGGGATTGCAAGTGCATGATCAAAAGTGATATGATCATTAGAGTCAAGGTGTGCAATCATGGCTTGGAGGTGCATGGGATCTACATCGGTTGAGACTCCCAAACTTTGTAGTGTTTTATAAAATATGTTTTTATGGGTAGTAGAGATTTTGAGGAGATCTAAGATTGATATCCTAGGGTGTTTTCTCTAACTGGTCTATCAAATTATATTGACCTTCCTGAGGGATAGGTAGGGGTTATGGTATGATTAAACAGAGCACGTCTCGTCCCTACTACACAACTCTTTTCTAAGATCCTAATAGTATTGACATGTTCATCAGATGAACGGATACATCCTATGAGGGAATCGAAGGGACTATCATTAGTGGGATAAATATAAGTGGTAATCCTATAGTCATTGGAAGTTTGTCCATGATCTGGCTTCCTTTTCTTTTTATCTGCATGGTTAGGAAAGGGCTCTTTAAAGATACCCATTTTCTCATTTGGACCTTGTCCTGAGTCAGGGGGAGAATCTATGGTGATTTTACCCTCTTCAATGAGGTCTTGTATGTAATGGCGTAGTCTCAAGCACCTATCTATTTCTTGTGCCCTTTAACATGGTGGAAGTCACAGTACTCATGCTCTTTGAACCAAATGGGTTTTGGAGCATTTTTTGGGTATGGTACCATCATGGTTGGGTACTCCACCATGTTTACGTTATCTAACTATTTTTAGTATGGTAGATAGGGATTTTGTTAATGGTGTGAACTCACGTTTGGTGGGTGCCTTGGGATGAGGTCCTTGTGAGAGCTTTAAAAGTGGACCAGTTTCATGGCTTGGACTCTCTTGGAGTCCGTAATGCCATCTCCAATGACATGTTTGTTTTTTGTTGAAGAACTTTGGTTTATCTAAGGATTTTTCTTCATGTTTGTCTTTGAAAACTAGTTTAAGTGTTCCCTTTGTGATGAGGGCCTTTTGATTTGACTTGCCCTTCTCTATAATTTCTTGAAGTTAGAGCCACAATGCATTTGTAAATGGAAGGCTATCTCTGGGTTCAAGTTAGGCACAAATATGCTTACTAGCTTTTTTTGGCAAGGCACAAGGGAAATGACTTGCCAACCCTCACCATCATTGTAAAAATCTTGCAAAGGTCTCGTTGGGCTTTTCTTTTTGCATTTAGAGAGGTCATTCATTGTGATATCATTTTCCATGTTGTAGGAATAATGTCATACAAATTTTTTTGCTAATGTGGGCCATGTTGTAATGGAGCCCTTGGGTATGCTAAAGAACCATTCCAATCCCAGTGCCCCTAGGCTATGAGGGAAGAGTCGTATTAAGAAGTTATCATTGTATGTGACCTCTTGGCAAGCCATATAAAAGTCTTTGATGTGATCATGAGGATCACTTTTGCTTTTATATTTATCAAATTTAGGAATGGTAAAATGCTTTGGGAAGGGTTTTCGTAACATGTCCTTATCGAAGGGGTAAGGGCATAGTTCTTCATACAAATATTTCCTACTATGTCCTATGTTTCCCTCTTGTAGCGTAGTAAGTGTGTCTTTCATTGATTGTAATTCTTGTTTCAATGATTTGTTCTTTGGTAGGTGACATTGGTCTTTGTGCCTTAGCCACTTTAAAAGTTGTGTCATTATATGGATCAAAGTGGAACTCGCTAGATTTCATTTTGAGTTTGTCTTTGTATACGTTCCTACTTGAAGAGCCTAAGTTTGCTAATTTTTGGCTCAGTTTCAAGGATCTATTTTTGAAGGATCTCTTCTTCAATTAAAGGATCCTCTTCCTCATCGAACTTGGGAGGTGGTGAGGCTTTGTGCTCAATCTTCACTTTACGTGAAGCTTTGTAATAAGGTTGTCGTGGATCACCAAGTGGCTTGGATGGGTCTCCTTCAATGGTGTTATGATGTTCCCAAAAGTAGAAGTGTACCCTATGTCAAAGGGGTTATCCATGTCTAAGAGGGACCTTCGTTCTTCTATTTTATGATTAATGACCTTGGTTTCTACTTCACATTCTTGTGGAAGCTTAGCCCCTAATTCTAAGACTCTTGTGAGTACTTGATCCTGTTGTAATAAAGGAGTTCATCAAAGTGACCTAGGTCTAATTGGTGTTGTTTTAGAAGATTCAGATTCTTCTCCGCTATGATCAATCAATGGCTCGTGTCCTTGACTTGTGAAAAGAGAGGTGCTAAGTTGTTTCCACTAAATGGGAATGATTCAAAAGGATTTTCTCCTAAGTCGTGATCATTTGGTTTGGATGCCATCTTTGTGATTCTAGGCATCACTAGTCAAAGTGATACTAGATTTTGTCTAAATGTCTTCAAAGTTTGCATGTGAAACCTAGGTGTATGTTTGTGTAAGTCATTCGATGTGATGTTGAAATAACCTAGTGTGTTCTAGAAGTAATGTTATGTAGTTGTTTTTATGATTCAAAGAACACTCATATGAACACTCAAATGCAATGATCACATGAATTGTCATTTTTCCAAGCTTATACCCTAACTATGATTCTGGTGAAGGGTCCAAAGTGGATAGTGACAATATCATATCAATACGTAGGTCAAGTTAGAATTCTAACAAGGCCTAAATATTAAAGTAAAGTGGCACTGATGCAATCTCTCGATGAGGTATACTAAAACTAGTTTCAAATGCGATGAAAGCTAAGTTTTCTAAAAAATGGAAGTTGTGAGTATGTATAGCATAACAACACTATCTGATACATTAACCAAGAAAGCAAGGTGTTAGTATCAAGATGACGTTATTTTGGTATATATAAGGCAATATCGACACTCTAAAAAAGACTTAGATGACATCAAAACTGAAACAAAGTATGAGTATAAAAGAAGTTTTTAGTTGCACGTGTGAGCAACGTAACCACACAATAAAGGGACTTATATCAAGTTCTCAAGAAATTGAAAACATGACGTAAGTACCAAAATTGTGTGACTAGAATGTGAAAAAAACTATCAACCTAAGGAGAGATAAATGATGAACCAAAATCACGTAGTAGTGAAGATGATCTTGAAATCAAGATCAAAGAACTATCAAAGACATGAAAAATGTACTTGCACACTTTAGATGTTTAACAACCCAACCACAAACATGGATGGGCGTAAATGGAAAAAAAGTGGTGAGTACTATCTTTGATAAAAATGTGAGGTATGCTTCCTTCTCACCCCAAAAATGGGAAGTGAGAATGCAAGGGTATAGATCAAAAAGATGAAAATAAACTAAGTGCCACTTGGGAAAGTTTCACCTCATCGAAGGTGAGAATGAAACCAAGCTAAGTGAGACGTCATTTAATTTCGTGATGAAAGACACTTAGTTCTAACTTACATGGGCTCTTTTCCTTGTTTGAGAAACAAGGTTCAGACTCCAAGTAAGTTGTCACTTCATGATGGCTTGATGCGACAACAATGGACTAGCAAAGTGGGCTCCAAGATAGAATGGCTTCCCTAATAAGATCTCTCAACTAGGTGTCACAAGTTGTCTAAGAGTGAGCTCGATTTACCCAAAGAGTCACACTGACTGATTTGGGAGTATCTCGGCTTTACTTTACCCCCCCTTCAAATATGATGAGAAACTAGTGTGTTCATTTATATCATCACTAGGGTCACGATATGGAACAACTTTGACTCTAACTTACAATGTGAAATTAGTCAAGTGGGTAAGCGGAGTGCTTCCTATTTCATCCATGAGGTTACTCAGTGGTGGATTACTTTAGGGTTCTGGAACCACCCCCATTGTTGTAGCTTAAGGTGTTATGCCAAAGGGGTTATGTTCAGTTGAGTGGATAGGGACGTACCCTTTTCCGAAACCTACAATATAGTGTGAAGTGAAATGGTGTGTTTTTTTATCTTGCTTAACTTAATGTGGTTTTAAGTAGCACACCATTTGGAAACCTGTATGAAAACACGTGTATTAGAAGGTTTTTTTTTGTCTTGACTTCTCCTCCTTTCTTTGACAAGTGTTAGGCCCTACATGCAAAGAGTTAGTAATTTTCCATCAAATAAGAAAGAGATTTTGCATGTTGTTTTGATTCCTAAGATCACCAAAAAGGCATGAAGGAAGAGCATACACAACGTGAAAACCCTACTAAAATAAGCCTTTGTGAAAAAAAATTCAAAAAGAGTAGAGTTCATTTTAGCCAACTTTGAAAGATTAATCCAATTATTTAAATGTAAAGTAAGTGTTTTAAAAGTGACAAGGTTTTTAGAAGTGTTTTTGATTCCCAAGATCACCTAGAAGGTGAGGGAAGAGCATACACACTTTGAAAATCCCCTTTTAACTAAGAAAATGAAACACTTAAACTATTTAGTCAAATAAAACCAAAAATAAACCTACAATTACTTGTTAGAACCTACAAACAAGTTAGAAAACCAAGAAAAATTAGGAAATTCCATAAATCTATTTTTAGCAATTTTTCAATGGTTTTTAGTATTTTGCATTTTTGGAGGTCTCGGGGCACTTTGGGAGTTTTTGATGATAGAAGTAATGATACCAAAGGTATATTATTTTGGAACTTCCCTCACAAATTTTTTTTGTTCTTTTCGACGCCTATTCAAACTTGAAAAAATGGGTCAATGGGTCAAAAGATATGACCAAAACTAGGAGCACTAAAAATTATATGAACAAATTCGGATCAAAAGAGATATAGCACCCTCCCTTCAAGGTGTATGCATTTTTTTTTGTGTGTGTGCATGGGTTTTGGTGCACTACGCCCCTCTGTGTAAACCTAGTGGATCTATGCAGGGTGCTGCTGCTACCAGAGATGATGCTGCTAGGTAGGTAAGTGTGTGCTGTGCTAGAGAAATAGTGCTCTGCGCTAGAGAAGAAAAAAAAAATGGTAAAAACTAAAATGATATGTGTGTGTGTGTGCTTTGGAAGAGGAGTGCTTTGCACCAGAAAAAGGTGTATGCATGCCCATGGTTTGGGTGTGTGTGTGCACTTAGTAAAAATTTTTTTGACAGAGGGCCGAGAATACACAGGGTGCTTGTGTGTGGTTTGTGTGCTGTGCGCGCTAGTAAAAAATGATAGTTTATATGGTGTGTTTAAAAGGGAAGAAGGGTGTGTGCCATGATTTGGGTGTGTGCACCTGCTTTTTAGTTTTGTACTACACATGGTTTTGGGTGCTGTGCCCTCTCTAAAAATGATAGTTTGAAACCTGCTATGCTTTGGTGAGAAAGGTGTATGCGCCTGCCTGAAAAACCACCAAAAACATGGAAAATGAAATTTTAAAAGTGTCAACAGGTTAGAAATTAGCCATTAAATGTAGTTTCTAGCATAAACTTAACAAAGAAGCATGAAAATGAGGGTTAACTACATAAAACCTAGCTAAAAATCTCAAGGCAAAATATTTAACCCTACAAAAACATGTAAAAAGTTAGAAACTGAAATAAAAGCTTCAAAATGACCCCATTAATGGAGGATGGACTAAGTGTCCCATTGGGCAAGTGTGCCAAATGTGTTCAATGAAAAGTTGTAAAAGCCATGGACATGGGGTAAGAATCTCTAAAGAAACCCCAAAGGCTCTTAACAAACTAGTTAGTGGACCATCAGATAAGAGATAAACAAGGATTCATCACTTTGCATACATTAATATTGAAAGAAACAAGAAAATCTAGCATATTTAGTAATCCTCTACTCTTGAAAGCTTTAAAAAATGAACCTAGTAAGGATTCTAAGCAATTAGTTTGTGATTATGAGAATGGGAGCTCACCATTAATGGCTTCAAGGCCAATGGTTCTTCCCATTTACTCAATGCTTGTGTGTAGTGCAATGGCAAAAAGCAATAGCTCAATGAAAGAAATGAAATAACTCTAAACCCTAAGCAAAATGCTATAGTTTATGTTAGGAAGAAGGAGAGTTCTTAGAAATGAGAGGGGTAGTGGGCTATTTATAGTTTTCCATTTGGGAAAGTGGGGGAATTTTGGTGCATGTGGGACTAAAGGATAAGCCAAAAAGTTGATTAGGAGTCAAAGTAAGATTTGACTAGGTTTAGAAGAGGTTAATCATGGTTAGGACTAGTTAAACTAGGTTAGGCTAGTTAATCATGTTTAGAGAGGAATTAGGGTTTTGAGAGAGTTTTGAGAGGTCTAATCAATCCAATGAAATGGATTGATAGTCTAGAAAGCTAGTAAAAGTAGTCTAGAAGGGAATGAGAAGATGGTTTAGTCAATAAAAGGCTATATTAACTTGTTTAATTGATTTACAAGAGGAATACGACCATAAAAAAAAGGAAAAGTATTGATCCCAGAGGTAATCTCACTTTTCAAGTACATGTGCATAACTGTGGAGAAAAATTGAATGCTCATAGAAGAATTGGAAAAGGAAAAGGAGCATTGGGATCCAATTTTCCCATTGGTGGAGGATATGGGGAACACTCGTTCCAAAGAATTGATAAGTAAGAAGATCTTCAATACCCCATCAGAGGACTTGTCACGTGTGTGGGCAAGGAATCTTGTATCCAAATACGAAATGATCAATCGGGCCTACAAGTTACAAGATCTCATCAACATAAGCATTCAAAACTTGGAGTGCCCGTGATGGAGGAAAACACCACTGTAGATGAGTTGTTGAGACCATTCAAGAAAATGTTGAGTAAATAACGGAGACCCATTGTCTTTCAACGAAGATGCCTTGAGTCATTATCAAGGATTCGAGCCACCATTGCATTCATCACAAAGAAACATCAGTCATGGTTTGAAAAATGCAAAGATATCAATGATGCTACCGATGGTTGGACAAAATATTTGAGTTGCATGTGTATTCCTCATGTGGATAAAGTTGTATCAGCAATAGCAAGTTTCAACAAAGATTTCAAAGGAGTCGAGATTTCCCAATTGGAGTTGTTTAGAGAATGGTTAGGTAGTGAGGCGTAATGGGTGGGATCGACTTCTTCATCGGCTACCGGTATTCTCTCTCTTCTTTCTTCCTTTCCTCTTCTTCCTCCCAACTTTCTCTCTCTTCATGTTCTAATTCTTCGTTAGGGTTGCAATTTTCATAATGCCTAATTTTGTAATAAAAAGGTGACTTTAGTAGTATTATATAATAAGTTGCCTTTGTTTATAAAAAGGAACTTTATTTTCCTAGGAATATGGATTTTTTTAAGTTGTGTGAAGGCATATGAAAATTCATTGGGGGGTAGGCGAAGAGTCACCTCTCTTTCTATAAATTGTAAAGGCCTTCTCTTTTCAAAGGGTTGGTCATTTTGTGAGTTCATGAGAGAGTGATCCTTGTGAAGAAACAAGAGATAGCAAATTATTCTACTTCCCACTTTTGCATTCTTCCATTCTTGTCATGTATAATTTATGCTCAAACATCAATACAAGGAGTTTATAGCCTTTTTTGATTGGGGATTTACTGATACTTTGTGCTCATAAATCCTAACTAGTCTTATTGCCATTTATAGGGTTGTTTTCTTTTGATTTATGCATGTTGGAACTTTCGATTAATGGGTGTGGAGCTCGCTTTTCTACCCATGACATTAATCCCTCTCCCTTTTTCTCACTCACTTTCCCATTCTCCAAGAAAATTCCTCTCTAACAAACAATTATTAGTTTTTTCACAGGGTCAGCAGAGTGCCCCTGTTGGATCCCCAACCGAAAGGCCACCACAAAAACCACTATTTCACGTGCATGTAAACACGAAGTTACACCGTACAAGTAGAGGGGCTTATATTCTGAAAGCGTTGGTAAGAAGTCCACATATTTGTCCACTTGAAATTTTTTCTCACCAATAGTTTTTGGTGCCCACCGTGGGGTAGACTTGGTAACATTTGCACCCAAAACACAACCTCTAAAATCCAAAAAAAAACAAAAAATCCAAAAATAAAAATTTGGAGGTTGAAAAGTCACACGAGCCTTATTCCTTAAAACCATCGCTATTCCTAAGGTAATCCTCTCATTAAAAGACCTGAGTTATTGTTCCATATTCAAGAGGATATTGCTTCTGATTTGAGAGAGGCTATTTGGCATAATAGGTAAAGTTTCACTCAATACTTTATTGCCACAAGAGTATTGGATCTTCAAGAAGAACGTGTCGTTGAAATAGAGAGAGCTAGGCAAATTCAGCACCACAAAGAAGAGCATAATTTTTCAGCGGATAGAAGATATACTCAGCTACAAAGGCAAGGAGGAAAAACTGACCCTATCTTCAAAGAACTTCAACGAAGGCAAGAGATGCTCAGAAATCCAAGGTCTCCCCTTCATCCACCAACTTCTCCCATAGGAAGCCCAAGCGTTGTCAACCCGTTAGATGTCGAGTTTCCATGCATAGATGATAATCTTGAAGATTTCTGACGTAGAAACTGAAGAAGAAGCTAGAGAAATAGAAGTAAGAGATGAGGCTAAGATAAGAGTTGAAATTAAAGAGATTGAAAGAGCTCAAGCAGGCGCACGCAAGAGCAACACCCTAATCCGCGACCCTATAAAGGTTGGAAGCTAGACTCATGAACAAAATGGCATACCGATAAGAAGAATGTAGACCAAATGTACCATGGGGCAGAAATATTGGCCCACTTACACTTCCACAACCACTCTATGAGCTACCATAGGGATTAAGAAAGAACTTTCAAAAATTTGGAGGAGACAGTTCCTAACTCCCCGAGAAGCATGTAGAAACATTCATCATTGCTTGTGGCATATTGGGCGTGGAGCACAGAGATGTATTGGCTAGGTTATTTGTGGAATTGTTGCAATAAAAATTTGTCGAATGGTTTTATATGCTACCCACAAGATCTATCACTTGTTGGGAAGATATAAAAACTGAATTTCAACACAAATTCAAAACTATGGAAGACTGTTAGGATCTATTAGTCCAAATAGTGCAAATGACGAAGGAGCCTACCGAGTCTATGAGAGATTTCATAGCCAAGTATAATCGAATAATTAGAAGGATCCTCGAATATGTTGTGCCTCCAGATAGAAATATGAAAAGATTCTTTATCAGTGCTCTACCACTGGAAGTTGATTTCTTCCTCATAATATCCCAACCTAGGGATTTGAAAGAAGCATAGGAGTATATGGTCGAGACAGAGGACGACCTAATTTTGTCTGGGAAAGTGAAGGGTCCTAATGGAAAATATAAAGGTTAGAGTTCGAGCTCAACTCTCACTGATCCAATAATCCAAAAGATGGCTATTGACATGATTACCACAAAGAAACATCTTTCTCAGATAACCATGAGGAATGCACCTAGAAATCCAAATCCTATGAATAGGCCAAGGATAACTTAGCCTCCTCGTCGGATCGCTCTTGAAGCATCGTCGGTAAATGTCGCATGTGACGCCAAAGAACCAAAAGAGGAAGCAGAGATAGAAGAACGCGAAGAGGAAGAAGAGGGCAATGATGGAAATTACCTTGAGGTCGAAGAAGTTGATGGTGATATGCAAAATGTCTTTTTGAGTATGCTTCAACAAGCGAAGATGATGATGATGAGGAAGCACCAAGCTTCTCGTGTGCGGTTTTCACTCAGGCAAAGTCAAAGAAAGGGGCTTCGTCTTCAGTAGCCGCTGCAAAGAAAAAGAGAGAAGATCCTACTGCTGAAGTCCTATAGAATAAAATCATTAGTAGATGATCATCGCTACCACCATCGATGGAATCAACCAAAGAGAAACCAAATCCATTTACGATCAAGAAGCCATTTACTACGCCAAGTAAGTCCTCTGGTACACCCCCTAATTTGAAATCTATTTCCAAGAATAGCCCTTCACTCAATGCTACCTCAAGCTAAATCCACCAAGGTTCAAGCAAAACCAATCATTCCCCTTCTTCTAACTACCACGTCCACCAAAGAGAGCCAAGCTCCTAAGGTAGCATCATCTTTGTAATGCAAAACCACTACCATTCTTGGAATGTCATCCTCACTCCCCATATCTCCATTTGACTATGTTGAACATGAAAATAGAACTAAAGTTCAAATCATGGAGATGGAATATTTCTGAAACGCACCCAATTCAATTCGAGAGGTTTATCAACACAATTCGAAAAGGTACCCCAAAACCTCATGTCACAAACCCTAGTACTAAAGTTCTTCTCCCTACCCCATCCACACCATCCTCATAGAACATGCTAGCACTTAGCGCATCCAAGACCAACAAGGTAGAACCTTTCTACCTATCCCTTTTAGTCAAAGGCTACCAACTCAACAATTGTATCATAGATTTTGGAGCCTCTGACAACTTGATGCCCATCAAAGTAACAAATGCCTTAAAACTTACCTTGACTTGGGAAAACGACTCTTGTTATTCAATGGAATCCAAAGAAGTACCATTGGTGGGTAGAATAAAGGATGATCAAGTAGCTCGATCGATTTTCCGTAAAAGAAAGTGTCACTCACTATCATAGTGGCGGAAATCCCCACATTATTTAGGATGTTACTAAGTAGAAGATCTCAGTAAGGATTTGGGTAGTAAAATCAAAATGGATTGGTCCTCTGCAACCATACGGTGAAAGGAGAAATGAAGAAACTATCAGTCATGCAAGATGAAATACATAGTGCAAAAACTAGATGATCCAAGGGCGAACATTTTGTTTTAAGATAGCAAATTAGGAAATTATTTTCTCAAATCAGAAAGGGATGAAAATATTCCTTTCCTTACTGAAGAGGAAGAATATCAGATTTGGACCATGGAGTTCGATGGAAGCCATTCAAACGTAGGTCCAGGAACTCGGCGTAGTGTTGAATTCACCTTTAGGTGAATCCTTTCCATTTTCGTATAAGTTCGTAATTTGAAAATACTAACAATACTACAAAATACGAAGCTCTCCTCTTAGGGATGGATGTTGCAGAGTTGATGGGTGTGAAGAAGCTCAAGTGTCTTGGAGATGCGGAGGTGATAGTGAAGAAAGTCTGGAAGTAATACCAAGTGAAGAATCCAAGACTCGACATTGTAGAAACAGAGTATGGGACTGCATTGAATCTTTTGATGCGTTCTCCATCAAATTCATCCCTCGAGAGCAAAATGAAAGGGTTGATTCTCTTGCAGTGTCACTTCCCTAGTGATACCACATCCATCTTTTGGCAAAGACAAGGTGACCGTGGAGATGGTTTTAGACCCAGTGTACGATAATGTAAACCACTAGCAAGTCTTCAACAATGACAATCAACTCCTAGCCTTCTTGGAGCAGAGAGATAATTTCAATAACCTCTTCTTTGAAGGGAGCAAGAATCCACATAGGGATTCGGTGGTCGAAGAAGATAAAGAAGGAATCGAGGGGATTGATGAAGAAGGAGTACTCAAGCTTAAAGGAAACAAGATTCCTAGAGGCCTGGTGTCGCTAGAAGATCTCTTTGATAAGCATGATCATTTCATCAAAGATAAAGCAAAAGAATCTTCAAGATGTACCGAGTTTGAAAAAGAAAATATCGAAACCCCGTAAAAGCCCAAAATGGTAAACATCGGTAAATGTTGCTCACCAGAGGAGAAAAGGAGATTCATCTCACTCTTGAAGAGGTATTTAGATGTCTTGGCTTATTCGTATGATGAGCTCAAATATTTCCAACCTAAAGAAACAAACCACTCCATCCCTTCAAGCCAAAATCAAAACATTTTAGACAAAACTAGAGGCTCTACAATCCAAAAAATTGTTGATACAATCAAGGAAGATGTGCATAAAATGATGAATGCAAGGGTTATCTTCCCTATCCACCATTCTATGTGGGTATCAAACATTGTTCCGGTGCAAAAGAAGAGGGGAGAGATAAGGATCTATGTAGATCTTCGCAACCTGAACAAAGCATTCCTGAAAGATAACTATCCTCTCTCATTCATGGACCACATATTGTAATTTGTCATGGGATCCGAGATGCTCTCATTGCTCGCGACTTTTTTTTTGGGGTGTAATCAAATTGATGTTTCAGAGGAGGATAGAACCAAAACATCCTTCACCACGCCTTGGGGAACTTTTTCCTATAGTAGAATGCCTTTTGGTCTAATCAATGCAGAGTGACTTTCCTAGTGGAAAATGGATTTGGCGTTCAAAGATTTAAAACACTGCATTGTGATATACTTGGATGAATTGATTGTCTTCTCGAAGAAGAGAGATAAGAATTTTAAATATCTATAGTTAAATAATTTTATCGACAATGATGTTAGTAAATTTTATTATTGTTTCATGTTTCTCGTAAATACATAGTTAGTGTATATGAGTACGACAAGAAGATACAACTCTTGTTCCTATGTCTTCAACTCGAGTGATGTTGTCAATGTTGCCGAAGGCGATGACGATGGACATGCTTGGTATTGTGGGCTCGGTGCATCTTAGAATTGCTTCTACACCTCTAAAAATTCAGTATTCAGTCAAAAATCAATTTCACCTTGATTTTTGGAATAGTTTGCGGTAATATATTATGATTCTTATGCTAATATAGTTGAAACCATACTGGAGGTGCCCTTGTCACTAACATAATGGTCAATTTGTTGTAGGATACATATATTTATTGCCCTACCACCCGGATTGGATATGCCTCTTCAATGCATCTTGGACTTGCTTCCTTAACTCAGTAAATTTTACGCACTTCACCATCCAGACAAATATACCTCTTCCATGTATCTTGAAATCGCTCCAACAACTCTACAACTCTAGAAACCCTCATATTTCTACTATAAATGTAACATTGCACCTCCTTTTAGTACAAGTAACTAAATTTTAGTAGAAAAATATAATGTCAATAACACATCTCAATACATCTCAATGACATTTAACATAAAATGAACAACACCTTAAAAAAAAATTCATTAATGGCCACATCAAAACTTAAACTTAACCTTAGTGAGAAATTAACAAATACCCGGACTTATCCATCTCAAATAAATTTTAATTGATGGAGTTTTGGAGTTCAAAAGAAACCCTAATCCTAGGGTTTTGCGTTCAAGTATTATTTTGAAGAGGCTAAAATTTCTCTCGTTCTCGCTATCGCCGGAGTTCTGAGTACGAAAGATCTCTTCATGCCGCAAATTATCTGCAGGAATTTTTGAGGTGAGATCTTATAGCCTGTAACGATTTAAACCACGTATCAACGCGCCTTTGATTCATCCAAAAAAACAGTTTTTATTTTTGTTTAATATGACATGAGTTGGTTTTAATTTTAATGGGGAAGATTTGTTAATGATTTGGATTGCGTCTGTTAGGTATGTGGCTTCTCTTGTGCCATCTAGGGCTAGGATTGATCTAAATTTTTATTTGCATCTGTAGCTTTGATTTTATCAGTTCTGAAAGCTTATGCTGGTCTTTGTTGCTGCATTTGATTCTCATTGTATTCAATGGATCAGTTTCAATCTTTAGCAGGGGAGACGACCCTACTATTGTACCGTGACTACTTGATTTAAGTATTGAGCTTTGAAGTCTAGTGCTCTATAGGGTTAGAAAACCCTTAGTTGTTTTGGTTTTTTTACTGCACTGGGTAGAACTTCTAGGGGTTTTGATGGGGTGATAGTGTGTGTTTTTTGATGTTGTATTTTACGCCTTCTTTGGTCTTGTAATAACGCTGAGGGTTTTCTAGATTATATATATTCATTGGGCTTGTCGGTAATGGTACGGTGAACTTTTTTGTTTGACCTTGAGAGGCAGTTAAGTAGCAGGACATTGCTCACTGTCAGTCAAAGTTGGTGTTTTGGCAAAGGATCATGGTTTTTCTGGTCGAATGCTAGGGTTTGTAAAATTATTAAAGCCGTGACAGGTGATTTTTCAAGTGAAAGACGTGCAATTAAACCTATTTCAAAGTGTCTTAATCAGATTTTGGTTGTTCATATATTGTGTAGGCCCCTACCCAATTAGGTAAGAACAACCTCTGTGATTGCATGCAGAGGTGAGACTGGCGATTCAGCTACCAATTAGATTCAAAGCCCAGTTACCTGGGTTGCCTGCTTGCATTGGGGTAGCCGTGTGTTACTTGTTTTAGATCTTCTCAGGCAGCCTAGTATAATCTTAGGTGCAAGTTGAGCTTAACCCCAAGCCTTACCAGCTCAAAATCAAATTTGTGGCGGTAAATTCAACTATACCTGTTGGAGTTATCTCTATAGATCTAAATACTGTTTTTAATATAGCAATTGACAACTTGTAGTTCATGTGTTCAACCAACACTGCAGTACAGTGTGAAATATATTGTGCAAAAGACCGGTCATAATGGCTAGAATGATTTAAAGTCATCTGTAGACCCGTATCTGCTTTATTATATTCCATTCATATGCTAGTCCTTTATAGTGTTCTGACCTCTACTGTTACCTCAACCGAGAATGTGACGAACCCATGCAAACAAGTCCTTTACTGCAATACTAAGCTATGAATTAGAGCTTCAAAATCTTAACTATGGACTATTAAAGGGTCTTTGCCAGTGGATCTGTAGTCTCAGTGAATCAATTCTCCCATTAACAAAAGCAAGTTTTATTAATACTATTTAATTCAGCAGGGTATTTTTGATTGTGTCATAGTTTCATAACTAGAAAAATCTGCTTTCCGTGTTAGTGCCATCCTGCATCTTTTGTTTTGGTTGATTGTGATAAATAATTAAATTCAACTACTCTAAAAATTAATGCTATTCTGTATATGATTTAAATGAGAGAAATAGCTCAAATATTCTATTGATTTCTCTTGCTAGGTCAGAGGTATATTCTGGGAAAGTTGCTTGTGACATGCACCCAAATCTGTTTCTTTTATTTGCTTGTCTTTGTCAGTGTGGATAGCAGCTGAAGTAGAAACTACAAGAGTTTACCAAATTTTATTTACCATGGTTGTTTGTTTTTGGTCTGTACTTCCAAATTTTCCTTCCTGCAGTAACTTTTTCTGAGTTGCCATGATTTAGGGGTTAATTTAATGTCAAAATTACCCAATTTCAACACTTTTATCATGCCTCCTAGGATTTAAACCCTGGGATATGTAATGAATGCTTTTCTCATTTGAACTCATCCTGTGTTTCCGTACACTTGTTTATATTATTGCTGCTCATACTCATACTTTTACTGCCTTTTTGGTTTCTGTCTATACTGTTTTTTAAATTTAGTTTGAGAATGAGATATAAGCCCCACACTGTCTGAGATTATTCCAAAACTTTAGTATATTCTACCAAGGGTTGCACCGGGTCTGCCACAAAATGTACTGTATCCAAATTTTTTAAAGTGACTATTCAATAATAGTATGGCTATGAGCGACTCTAATATTGTTTAGAAGAAACACTTTATTGTATTTTCTCTTCATATTAGTTCAATAATGAGTTTAAGATGTACTGCCTGAGATTGTTCGAAAATTCTAGTAAAATTTAACCAAGCTGTGCACTGGCTCTGCCATACAGTGTAATGTATTCAATTTTTTTAAATTGATGACTCAATAACAGTATGGTCCACTTAAATATTGTTTAGAAGATTAATAAAAATGAGCTCCTCAAGGTTTTTGCTGAGGCTTCCAAAGAATTGTAATTTGCTTTTTGTGCAAGTGGCTTGGAGACTGGTATTATCTTATGCATGTATTAGCTTATGCTTGTTTATATTATTGCAGGTTATTTTTATGTTGCTTTTCGTGCCTCGTTTGGTTTCTGTTTATACTGTTTTGTGTTATTGTATTTCCATTGTACACTAGCAACGAGTTTAAACTAGATTCATAAAAATGAGCTCCACAGATTCCGCTGGGGATTCCAAATGAATGTGTTTTTTTGTGCTTGTTGCATGGAGACTGGTTTTCTGTTTTTACAAATTTTGCTGGTTTGAAGTACTGATTTGTCTTATTTTGTTCCACATTCTTGTTATCTTGAATTTCAAGTGTCATTAGCAAGGATAATAGATGATACATCATATAATGTCTTTTAATTGCGGAGCCAAATCAAAATGAGCAATGAAATTTGATGTTCCATAGAAACATTGTTCACTTTTGAATATGAATACAATTAATTGAGAGTTTTGACTAGCTTGTTTAGATAGCAAATAAAATGGAATGTAGCCTCTGAGCTTTGCGGATCTGCCTAAATTAGAGGGTTTTAAGCTCTTACATCTGTGGTTAGCACGGTTCACTATTCACTATCCTTCATTAGTTGTATTACTTGTGGAATATAAGGTTTGCATATGATTTCTTAAATTTTACAGTGTCCATTTGCAGGTAAGTGTTAGCAATCATGTATACTGCCAGAAGAAAATTCAGAAGGAAAAGGGTGCGGAGCCTGATGACTTTGAAGAGTCTGTGGCTCAGGTTAGTATTAAGCTTACTTTATGCATTCCCTATCTTGGATGCTATATGCATCATTGTATTTTCAGGTTGTCTTAACTGATCTGTACAAACCAGGCCTTATTTGATTTGGAGAGCACCAATCAGGAGCTGAAGAGTGAGCTCAAAGATTTGTTTATTAACTCTGCCAAGTAAGTTGGTTTCCTATCAGTGATTGAATTCATATATACACACTCACATATGCGTATAGATTTTTGGTTTCCTATCAGTGATTGAACTCATATATATACTACGCTCAAGTATGCATATACATTAGTGCACATGCATAAATGTGGTGGAATGTGATGCCTAGAACCTGGGTAATGTTATTTGTACTTCCAATCTTTAAAATGACCTTAAGTGAAACTGAAGCTCACATTCTAGCTATCTTATTTTTGACTGTTTTTGTCTTGTCCAGGCAAATTGATATATCTGGAAACCGTAAGGCTATTGTCATTCATGTTCCATATCGCTTGAGGAAGGCGCCCGCAAGATTCATGTGAGGCTTGTGCGAGAGTTGGAAAAGAAGTTCAGTGGAAAGGTTAAGAGCTTAACCAGCATCCTTACGAGTAATCCTTTGTTTTTGCTTTTTTGTTATAGCATAGTTTGAATGTTAGACGGTAATCATGTGGAAATATTCTTTGATGAATAACAGGATGTCGTTATGATAGCCACAAGCAGAATATTGAGGCCACCAAACAAAGGCTCAACTGTAGTCTGGCCCCGTAGTCGAACATTGACCGCAGTCCATGATGCCATTTTAGAAGATGTTGTCTATCCTGCAGAGATTATTGGGAAGCGAGTTAGATATCGTGTTGATGGATCCAAGATAATGAAGGTAAGACATTGCTGAAATGCAAACTGTAAGTTTAGTTTGTTGGATTCAATTCTTTTTAATTTTGTTTGATTAATTCTGTTACTGTTTATTTTACAGGTCTATCTAGATCCTAAGGAGCGTAATAACACAGAATACAAGCTGGAAACATTTACTGGAGTTTACAGAAAATTATGTGGAAAAGATGTGGTTTTTGAGTACCCTTTAACAGAGGCTAATTAAATTATGCCAATAGAGGTTTTTTCCTATGCGGATTGGAGTTTCATTGATGTTGAACTTGATTTTTTTCTACTAGTGTATAAGTCAGAATATTGTTTGGTTGGTATCAGGATTTTTCTGAGCAAGCATTAAATACCTTCTTTTGTTATTGTGTCTTCCGATATTATTAAATTTTGTTTAACGAAATGGGTCTTCTCGATACTCATCAAATGAATTTGACAACATTGACCACTTCATATTTTCAATTTTCTTATGTATTAGAAATAAATATGTGAATCTAGTTGAGAAATACTGAAGAATGAAAAATCCCGTGCAACATTTTGTTTCAGAACCCTATATTGGATACATTATTTAAATTACTTTTTACAGGGCGTTATTTAGACATAGGTTTTCTAAACTTCAGTACTAATCTGTTTACTTCTTTTTAGTAAAAGTTGAAAATGAGACACTATGTAGCATGTAAATACCTTTTTGTAATGATGGATGATGTTGTACTGGTAGAGGAAGCCTTGTGGAGGAACATGGAGCACATGAATGTTTACACTTCATTAAAAATAGCCTTATTGTATATGATAAAACAAGCTTAAGGAACATTAACTGACATAATTGTGAAAATTGTACATTATGTTGTACACATGTGCCCTGCTATATGGTGTGCATTGCATCAATTTTGGGAAAAATGTTCTGTGCTGCATGTTCTATTTTGCAACTGGCTGAGTGCCCATTTATTACATCATCTTAACTGTGCATTTGTATTGGTAAAAAATTGTCCTGTGTTGCATATAGTGTTGTATTTTGTTCCAAGTCTGGGTGTCTATTTCTTACATTCTTTTTGAGAAAATATTTTATAATCACCCTGCCAAATTCAAATTGTAATGTGAAGGAAACTGTTTTCATGAGAAGTTTGTAGTTGCAAAATTTGTAGAATAGTTGTAAGGCCCCCTAGGTTCTCTACATGTATATTTTGTAATGGTTTTTGCTGCACGGGCTTGCCTTTGGGGGCAAGCTCCATGGGGTTTTTGGCTATATGCTGTGCACTGATGGTATGTAATGTTATCATAAACAGGGTACTTTGCCTGTCTTGTAAGGCCCCCTAGGTTCTCTACATGTATATTTTGTAATGTTTTTTGCTGCACGGGCTTGCCTTGTGGGGGCAAGCTCCATGGGGGTTTTGGCTATATGCTGTGCACTGATGGTATGTAATGTATCATAAACAGGGTACTTTGCCTGTCTTCTAAAAAAGTGTTTGTTAGCCCTTGTATGTGATGGTTGATGTGGATTTTGAGTTTTTACTGTACTAATTGCAATCCACGGAACCCTGTTGACAGACACATGCAATCAGGTAGTGAAGGTTTTATTTTTGTACAATTTATATAATGTTTAAAATGGTGTTCCTCAGTTTTTACTCCGGACTCTTTGCAGTGCACCACTGAAGTTTGTTGACAGACGTGGGAAGATTTTTTTAGAAGTGGCGCTCGAGTTTTTAATCTGGATTGCTTGCAGTGAACCACTGATCTTTGTTGATGCACTGTCAATCATGTAGTGAGTTTTATTTATTTAGATTTTATATTGTGAAGTGTTTGAGTTTTTGCTCTGGACTAATTTCAGTGGACCATTGAACTTAGTTGACAGTTGTTTACAGTCGGATGGTGAAAATTTTATGTTTTAATTTTCCGAAACTAACTGTTTTTTGGTTTTGTTGATCCTTTGTGGAGTTTTTAGACAGATTTAGAGATTTAGTTGTCAGGATTGTGTAGCAAACAACAATCATGTTTAAGATTTAGCAATATCTACAGTATTAGTCATATTTTGCCAGTTAAAAAGTTCTCAAAGTGTAAAGGTAAAACACTGTTTACTATGTAATTGCTGTTTCTGTGGAAGGTATGCGGGAAAACACTATTATAATGTTTGTAACCACATGATTGGTGTGGATGAAAAAGGATTGGTGTTAGTTGTGTATAGCTTGGATTGATTTAAAGTTGGGTGCAGTACGGGTGCAATAATTATGCTTGGGAAGTCGAATGATTTTTCATGGATGCTATTATTTCAGTGTACACTGAAGCCTGTTTAAGTGAAATGCATGCTATTAATACCTACTGAAATTTCTATAACACTGAATCCTGAGATATATCATTTGTGCCCTCTAAAGTGGTCCCTTCCATTAAAATAGTCTTACAAGAAAACATGAAAAAGAACAGACAAATAGTCTTACAAGAAAACATGAAAAAGAACAGACAGGTCTTGTGTGTTGAAGAGGGTTGCTGCTGGTTAGACGAGAGTATGAAATGATGCGGTGTTTGAACAGATGTTGGGTGTAAATATGTTCTTTATATGAAAAGTTGTATTTCGAGAATTGGGTTTAAATATTTTCTGTATATAAAAAGCTGGATTTTGAGGATTGGAAATGGATCGTGTCTCGGGATATCCTACGTTGGATTTAAATGTTTTTATATACAAAGCTGGATTTTGATTATTGGAAATGGTTAAGAGAGCAATATGACCATACGTAAGCTTTAGAAGACTGGAAATGGCTAAAGATATAATAAATCATGAAATGGTTATTACAATTATAACAGGTGAAATTTCGAAATCCTATTTATATGTGATTACACCCTGAAATTAGTAATACATGATATTACTAATCTAGGGTTATGCAGTTAAGAAATAATGATTAATATAATCAGATACACCTGAGATTTATTTATAGAATTAGAAATTAGGGTTTGGAAGTGCAAGCATATGATAATCAAGTCAAGGTGCAATTAAAGCTAGAATGATTATTGAGCCAATTTAGAAGATGATCTAGGTGCTACAAAGAGGAACTGACTGAAAATGTTTTGCATATGTAGTCTTTGGTTTTGAAGTGTGTTGAATGTAGAGACTAAATCGTCAAACTTGGACCAATCTATCAAACTTTGTTTGACACTTTTGTCCTTGATTGGTGGGTATGTACAGGAGTCGTTGGAGCTCTAAAATATTTGGTGTCTATGTAAGCGGCCGAAGTGCTTTTTATGAAACCCTAGGTCTTGCAAATGTGTGAAGCACTTGTATGACCCAAAATAACTTCGAACTCTAAGCATGGGTAAAAACTTTTTGTTAAAAGGATAGTGGGTGGATTGAAGTGCAATTTGTACACCATTTATGTTGGCACTACTTTGAAGATGTTTAACGCCACACATTTTTCTTTACTAAAGATGTGATATTAATTTATGACTGCAATAAAATTTGACAATTGATCGCTTATAATGGTTTCTAGTGGCTGAAGACAAGGTTGTGTTTGACTTGGCTTGGAGAACTTGTAACTTGTGAAGTTAGACTTTTGACCCTTGTTGAGGGTGTTTTTCTTCTAGTTAGCTTAAAATATTTATAGAATAATATTTGGAAGTAGTGCCCTTGATGGTGCTAATAGAGTAAATAATTGCATTTGACTTGTTTAAATAGGCCTTTGTAAGTAAAATTTGCATTGAAATTGACCTATAAAAAAACAGCAACCCATAAAATCTATCAAATTGAGAAAATAACCTTTGGTGGTTTGAAACGAAAGCATTAGTCTTAATTGTTTGGTGCTTTGGTTTTTTTGCTTGATGATCCAGAAAAAGGAGGGAGTGAGGTGTTGGGACATGACACTTGTAAATGATAGATTGTTGTGTATTGATCCAAGTAAATTTACGAGCGATTGAATAGTACCAAGAGAGAGTTGTGTAATAGAAGTATACACAATTTGGTGGTGTGGTCTTTGTTCGACGACCTTGGATAGGGTAGAAGTGAGATGTTGGGACATGACACTTGTAAATGATAGATTTTTTTTTTGATTGAGCAATGCCCAATTGGGCAATTGGATTACATAGTTTAATGGCATCTCTGCCTAAGTTCCGGAGGGAACATATAGATTCAACTAAACAAATTATGCAAAGAAACTAAACCAGTGAGCACCTTCAACTCAGCAGCTACGAGTAAGGGGCTTCCACGTTGTCGAAGTCACCCAGGACACGATCTCGACCTCAATCGCTTTGAGCTCAGGTATCTCTAGGCCTTGCACTCGGCAAGACTTATCCCAGTGGGCTCCATCATCACCAATAGACCAAGGGCCTTTCGATTGATGATAGATTTTTGTGTATTGATGCAAGCAATTTTGCGAGGGACTGAACATTACAATGAAGAGAGAAAGTCGTGCAATAGAATTAAGTATACACATTTGAACTCATAATATGCATAAAAGTAATAATTTAGGAATTAATCCAATACTAATATTATCAAGTGATAAATTATCAAATTTAGATATTTACACAATATGTTAACAGTTCATGCATTGAATATAATTATATTATGCTGAATAAGTTATTTGTTTCCTGTAAAAGAAAATAATAACGAATAAGTATTTGCATCTGATTTTGCATTATTTACCGTCTCATCTTGCTTGCTTTTGCTTAAATCTGTTCTACAGTATTTCAATACTAAACAAAACATCAAGGATCAAGAAACTAGGCTAGTACATGCCATGGATAGATTGGGTGGTGTTAAAGATTAATAATTCAACCCTTAACTCAATTAGTTTCCAAATTTTACTTTAATAGATGCTTGTATGCTGTTAAAAACTAAGTTTAATTAGCCAAAAAAAGGACCCTTATCTATTTTTAGCGACTGTAAACAAAGCTTTGTTTGCAGCCTTTTTGACTACTTGCAACACAGCTAACCTCAAGGTTATTCTCAGGCCCACATTTTTTTCTGATACTAAAATTTTGAATTAGCATTAATTAAAAACTTTACCATTTTTTTAGATTTTATATAATACATAGGAATTGAGGTTAAGCTTTATTTTCAAATGTTGGCTATTGAGAAAAATAGGCAGGTGACAAATATAAAACCACTCAATTTTTCTTAAGCGGGGACTGCCTGCTGGATATTTTGAATGGACTTTTAGCTTATAAAGTGGTGTGGATAATTTATTTCTTTAGATGAAAAATTGTTGCTACTCTGCATTGATTGTAATTTGCATCATAAAATTATATCTACTTTGCATTTATTGTAATTTCAGAGGTCCATGTTATGGTGTACATGTTAATAGAAAATTTGATTTGTTGTCTACTATATTTGAAATTCAAACCGTAAGATTTCCATGTTGTTACGATTGGGGTTTAGAAGATGGAGGGTTTTGAACCTTGTTGATGTGTTCTTTTCTTGCCAAAATGTTGAGGTTCTTGGAGTTGCAAAATGTTTTTACTTGATTTTGAACTTTGGAGTGAGCAAACATTTAAAAATTATGTTTAATGGTCGCTGGGGATCCTTGTGGTGTTAGTAGATTGTAATGACTGCGAGTCAACAAGTAATTTTTGACCTGAAATGACATCCGTTTGACTGCCATATGGAAACATAATTTTTGAATTTGACATTTATTTGATTGTCTCTTAGATTATCTTTTCATTTACAATTGGAGAAGTCAATCAAACAATATCTTTTCCATATAGCAAAAAAGTTCAGAACTTGTTTGTTTTTCTGAGCTAGACATGATAATAAAGTTAGATTTGTGCCATTCATTATCATTTGGTGGGAAATTGGTTGTGAAGGTAAGAATTATTAATGAATGTGGTATAGGAAAAGTAGAAGATAAGGATCTTGAGATGGACTTGTGGAGAGCTTGTTTTTAGCAGAAAGATATTTTTGAGCCCAACATAATAGTGTCTTGATTGACGTTATTTGTCACTATTCAATGAGAAATTTGCGAGGAAGATAACATAGTAATTAATCAAAGTGGTATGTGAAAAATCTAAGGTAAAGGCCTTGAGATTGCCATATCTCGATATTGTTTCAAATAGATGTATTTGAGATATGCGTATCTATAAGGGAATCAAGATTGATATTTCTTGACACTTTTTGGTTAGATGTATTTAAGATACCTATACTTGTTTAATACAAACTTCTATAAGCTAGTAAACAACATCATATTACATCTTGAGTTGACTCTTAACACTCTAAGCTCCCACACAATTAACTATTTAATTAGATTGTTTGTGGAAGCCTTCGATTAATCAACATAAATACGTGATTGGGTTAGTACCACACTACTAAGAATTGTGAGAAAAGGGTGACTTGTAAGGCATCACATGCTCCAAAAACTTTGTTGATGGGGAAAGAAGCTAGATGGTAGTTTAATGCCCATGAAGATATAGTGTGATGATGATTATTTGGTGGGGTTGATTTACATTATAATTACCATTCTTAGCATTTCGTTGTATGATTAATTACGTCGAGAGACATTCTACAATGGTAGTAGGGAGTGGAAAGACATCATGTTGTGCTAGTGAAAGTTTTATTTTTGACATTAAATTTGATGTTCGTTTGACCATTGCAAAGCAAATTCAACCTTAAATTTGATACTCATTTGGCTTTCACTTGAAAGCTTTTTCTTTTAGCTTTGAGAAGTTAATTGGAAAATAATAATATCTTGGCCATACGGTAGCGTTTGGGGGCTATTTTTGTTGATAATATTTTTTGGGACCAACAAAAATAGTGCGTCTACATTGATGCCATTTGTCAAAAATAAGTTGAATCATAGAAGAAAATGTAATAGAGTTAATAATCAATGTGGTATGAGGATTTTAGTCATAGAAGCAAATTCCAAATGCACTTAAAAGGCATATCAAACTTGGGGTAGTAAAGTATAGGAAAATTATAAGATAAGAAACTTGAAATTGATGTATCTCGACATATTTTAGATAGAATTATTTAAGATACTTATACTAGCTTAGATTTTTGAGTTAAATTTTCTTCATTACTCTAAACATTTTTTCCATTTTTTATAATATTTTTTTGATAGATAATAATTGGAAAAAAGGCTCCAAGGGCCTATTACATAAGAGATATTACAATAAAGATCCACTGAGACAAAAAGTATCTATTAAAAACCCGACAAAAACGGCCCAAGTCAAAAAGACGTTGACTCAAACAGAGCCCGACCGAAACAAAAAAACAATAGAAACAAAACACAACACCAATCAACAAAAAGTCAACAACCTGGCCTTAAACACACTTAGCCCTAGTCTTGAGCTCGGATGACACCATCAACTTGGAACTCTTCCTCATCAAAATTACTGATATCAAGATGCCTCTTCTTTCCTTTTTCCTCTGCAACCATCCCCTGAGAGGGTATCTAACCTGTTTTCTAAAACTTTTATCTCGGCATTCAACCTCTGCAATCCCCACAACAAATTCGGATTCTGAGCTTTAACCTGACTAACCGTATCCTCCAAAGCTTCAATTTTACTCACAAAGAAGTTAAAAACAATGTTTCCTTCCACCAACCCTTCCTTAGGCATATACAAGGTTTTGTAATGCTGTCACCACATCCACCTCTTCACAACTCTCTCTTTCATTTTCTTAAGCCTAATCTTATTAGCTAAAGAAATATGATCTTCCCAGTCATCCCCCAATCTTATACCAACCCCCACAGTTTGTAAATTTGGCTTACCCGATTTAACCAACAAGAGGATTAAGCCTTGATGAAGAAGGACCTTTGTTTTTCCTCCTTAAAACTCTTAACCAAAAATTGCAGAGAATTAAACAAGTAAAAAGGAATACTCATCCTCCTACCTCTATGAAAATGGTTCAGAAGCATTAAATGCTGATAATGCAGCTTCCGGTACTTCCCATCTAAAGTAATATACTTCATGATATAAAAACAAAATTCAGCCCACATCCTCCATAAAACAATTTTTCTCATCATTATCAAGAAAAATATGGACTTCCTCCTGGAGTCGTGTCCTATCCTTAAACACTTTACAACCCCCATAATCCATCTTTGTAACACTTCCAATGAACTCCTCAGAAACCAGAAACTTACACCCCTCATAGTAATAAACCCATTATCCCAAGCCATTGCAAATTCCCTCGAGATATTTTCATCAAACCCCCTTAAGCTCTGAATAAAATAAGAAATTCCACCATCCTTAAAAAGATCCCAAAGAAAAGAATCTCTTTCCAAACTCGTCGACGAAGAAGGTTCAACCCTAACCCTAGCTCGACCCATCTCGAAACAACAAGTTGAAACAAACTTGAAAGAACCAACATAAAACTTGAAACAAACCTTTAAATAACTAATCCATACCAATGCGTACCCGTGATGATTTTCACAATAAATCCCACCCATTGTGAAATTATTTCCAGGATATCACATATCCTTTTCTCACACCCGAATTTGTCTTTCTGCATTAAGCACAAATTTTGTACTTTGAGGCAAATCCACCTCATTCGCCACCACATTTTATTATGAACCCGAACCCCAATATTGGCTAATGTGTCAGCACACGTATTAGCTTCACGAAACACGTGATTAAATTGAATATTATCAAAATTTACTAACATAGTCTTAACATCTCTAATAATAGAATCTATATTAATATGATGCTTAGAAAGGCCCTTCATCACATTAACAATGTATAAGGAATCTCCCTCCACCTGAATTTTCTTTATTTGCAAAGACTTAGCCCATTGTAAACCAATTAAAAGAGCATAAGCCTCAGCATAGTTATTAGAATTATTTCCAATAGGCTCAACATAAGCTAAAACCAGGCACCCACTTCATCTCTAATAATACCACCAACTGAAGCTAAACCAATACTTCCTTTTCTGCTCCATCAAAATTCAATTTCATCCATCCTTCAGTAGGCATTACCCATTTAATATAATAATTATTTTAATCCTACATTATTTATTGATATTTTCCCCCTCCAATGAATCATATTTCACTCATTCCATTAATAGATATTTATGTACATGGGTTTGTTGTGATCGTTCTTTCAAGATACAACTATTACCTTCTAAAGCACCCATTCCTCACACTATTTACTTTCTATTTTACACAATCAATGAAATACACATTACTTATCTCCCCAATAGAAGGGTGTAATACTATTTTTCTTAATATTCTCCCCTTATTGTATCATAGCTCAAAGGCTAGGAGATAAGACACTTTGTATGTGAGGATTTTTAGAGTCGTAGAAACAATTCCAAGATGCACTAAGGAGGCATATCCGATTTGGTGTAGTAAGGCATGTATTTAGAGGATATTATACATGATGTATATATTTTAAATTATGAAGCCACATAGGGGAGATGGGAAGGCCGAGCAAGAAAACATACTCATCCAACAACCAATAAACCATTATGTTAGTAAGAGGTCAATTGTGGCATCACCCCTATTGGCATAAGGACCATGATATATTGGGGTTTATATGCTACCGCAAACCAAGTCAACCAACCAATGTGGAATTAATTATTTGATTCAATAGCGTTTTTAGAGTCTTAGAAGCAAGTCCAAGATGCATTGAAGATACATATCCGACTTGGGGTAGTAAGGCATGCATTTAGAGCCAATGGATTTTGAAGCCACATAGGAGGACATGGGAATCTCGAGAAAGCAAACATACTCATCTCACAACTAATCAACCATTATGCTAGTAAGAGGGCCACTTCTATTATGGCGTCACTCTTATTGGTACAAGGACAATGTTATGTGAATTGCGACATTCACACAATTTGATATACTTACAATCACTAGTGGGGATAGCTTCATTACACCTCATCGTAATATAATCTCACTAAAATTTTCTTACAAATAAGATCCTACTTATCATTCACCAAACACAATTTTGGGAATCAACCTCACAATTTTTAAAAGGTTTAGCGAACAAGGACATATTCATTGTTCATCAAGAAACATCAAACAAACATGGACTAGATTTTGTAGATCCGTACACCCATTCCTATGTGAATATGGAAAACAAAACTATCAATTGCATAACACAACCATGTGTGAATATGAAAACTCTACTATTTTCATAGAAACAAAAATGATGTTGGGTGTCACTATCTTTTTGTAGTTGGATTTGGCCTCATTGGAAAACATCAATATTGGGAATCAACCACACTAATCCTTATATGATATTGACCCTTACCATAACCACTCCCTATGTTAGATTAGACCTCCAACCTAATCAACACTATTCTCATCTCGTGAGCAACACAAATAATGGTCTTCACACCACTTCTCCATAATTTTACTCACTTAACTAGATTATCCTAATGATTAGATGGACCACGAGAATGCTACATGAAGGTATATGATGATTTTAACATAGTTCTTGGTTTTGTCTAATCAATTGGAATAGACTTTCTCCCTTCAATCAAAAAATTCGTTAGGGTGTAGGGTGCTGCTAATAATGCACCCATATACAAATAAATAACTTAATGTTTTACACGTGACTTTTGAATTTTTAAAAATATATTACAAGATATAAGTATTGAAGTAAAAACCTTGACAAGAAGGTTTAAATATAATTTTACACAAGTTGGTAAAAATGTAATACTACTTTTCATGGTAGGATTGAAAGATCTACAAAAGTTGAGAAATGACCACATGACTAAGCATATAAGGTGATTCCTAAGTTCTTGATCTTCTTTTCTAACATTTAGATATCTATCATCCATCTTGTACAATTTATCTTGTACTATAACCCCATTTTGAGCCTCTTAACCTAGGGTTTGATGCTAATATATCTTAATACACTCATCGAATTTTGTATCTCATTAGGGTGTTTCATAAGATGTTTAAGTCTTGCAAATTCTTAGACCCTTTCTTTTTCATCTTAGAAAACATGTTTTCCTTAACTAACTTCACATGCATTAAAACCTCAAGAACCATTCACAACATTTTCATTCAAAGAAGAATCATTATCAAGAGAAACCATAAATTTAACATCATTTGCAATATCCATTTTATTTTCCAAAGAAGCTCTAGGATTAAACAAAAGAATTTCAAAAAAATCGACATGTTTTCAATTTAACCTAAGACGCCTCCTAATTGGGATTTTGGATGATATAAAACATACATGCTCACATATACAAATCTCATGGTTTGAACAATATGCAAGCAATATAACACACAATATGGGATAAACAAACAATTAATAGAATTCCCGAGTTCTCACGACCTTCTCCCAATCGGGAACAACACTTTGTAGAAACCACATGAAAATTCTACAAACAAAATAATCACTCTCTTTCTATAACAATAAACTCCTCTTACACAAATTTTACATAAACAACCACCAAGAAAATGAGGCATTCTTTTATATAAATTAAAGGGTCTCATAAGTCCAATGGTTAGCCTATCTTATCAAATAAAGTGGTTGGCTAAAACCCACGTGGTCAAAAACCCATATGGAGTGGGTGACCATCATGATCCATGTGGTTGTGCGATTTGAATTTCTAGAAGTGAAAGTTGTATATTCCAAATTTATTTATTTTTAAAATGGAAATTATGCTCTAAGAAAACACAGGGAAATCAATTAGTAGCCTAATTAAACTTAACTACTAAGGTGTACTTATAAACTTACAAGAACACCCCCTTTAAGTCTCAACCTTTGATATGGGTGCAAACAACAACGCATCCGAGGTACCCATGAACAATATGCTCAATAGTAATGAAGGCGGACTCAAACTACATCTTCTTCCTAAAGAAAATTTCCCTCACCCTTAATACTTCTTGAAGATGAACATACTTGGACTCGGCGAGGGTTTTATTGAAGATGCTTTGCATATGACTCTAGCTATATAATTGGATATCAATGATGTGCTCATGAGTTAATTGTTGAATATAATGCATGTAGACTCTACGTGTTTGGTGCATTGATGTTCCATATGAGTTTTGGAGATGTGAATTGCACTGGATGTCATACCGAATAGTAATAGGCTAATTTTTGTCAATGACAAACTCTAACAAGATTAGGAGGATATAAAAATTTCTATGTAGGCATTGATGGCTCTTTTATGGTATAATTTTGTGGAAGAAAGGGCTATGACATGTTGTTTCTTACTAGAGAAAACAATAGGACCCAAGCGAAGATGAAAACATATCTGGCATGGATTTATGATCACTAACATAGTTTGCCTAATTGGTGTTAATATAGCCCACTAACTATGTAGAAGAACTTGTTGCATAATGAATGTCATATGTACAAGTACCTCAGATGTAGTGGAGAATATAATCATTAATATTCTAATGAAACTCACGAGACTCTTGCATGAAGTGAGAAACCGTGCCGACGAAAAAAAGTGATTTTAGGGTAGTTTTGACTCAAGTAAATGAGTCGTCCACTCATTACCTATACAAAGTAACATCAACCAAGGGTGTAAATAACTTGAGCCCGAGTTTCACACTCGAGAAAAAATGGAACATATGAAAGTTTCAAATTAATCAAGTTAAATATTTCCAAGAGATCTAATGCATAATCGGGATGTGAAAGAAAGATTATGTATGTTAGAGTGAGTGGGCTCCAACCTAAGGACATAGTGTAGAATTCCCAAATCTTGCAATTGAAACTATTGCTAAAGGAAATAATTTCCATTTTGAAGAAGTGAAGATGTGTTTCATGTGATGATGAGGTCATCCATAGAATGAAAAATTGAGATAAGCTCACTTTGTGATAGCCTTGAATGTAAATAGTAGGGTCAAGTGGTACCAAGATAAACCTTATGAGAGAAGGAAGGAGTCCATATTTTCATACCAAGTTTGTGTGTCATGCTTGAGGTAGTTGTAAGCTAGGAAAAATACACTACTAACAAGGAAGTAAAATACCAATAATCATACCTCCTCCTTTGCGTTCCGTAGCAAACCTCAGAATGGGCTAGGAAACTTGGATTGAGCCCTGATTGTGTGATATGTAGGTGCTTTTCTTCAAGATGGAGCAATACCTTCCTGCAACAACGATCCTCTTACTTTGCACCAGATGGGAAAAAGGATTATGAAGCTATTTGGGCATTAGGATGAGGCAGAAGGATGTTATTTGCTCAAAGGATGCAAGAACTTAGATATGGCATTCAAGCTTATTCTCCGTGTGTTTAGAGGGGAGGGGTAAGGTTGTATTTATAGCCTGGGGGAGTGATTAACTTAGATTAATTTAAGTAATCATGGTTTGAAAATGTGGGCAAGATTAGGTGAGTGGTTTGAAAATGTGGGCAAGATTAGATGAGTGGGGCCACGAAGAATGGGTGAGGATTTGAATTATATTTTTAATTCATAAGTGGAGGATTTTAGGTGAGTGGGGACCACGAAGGGTGGGTGAGGATTTGAATTTGAATTTTTAATTCAATAGTGGAAAAACATGGAGAATAATGACATGTGGTGAGGATTGGGTTATTTTTTAGATTTTGAAATGGATAATTAATCAAATTGTATTTGATTAATTCAAGTGCATTTTTGTGGGAAATGAGGAAGGGGAATTAATTGATTTAGGATAGATGTGAAATTAGGTGTCTACATGTAGTAATCGAATATTTTTAACTCGACATAAGAGCACATGGTCTTGGAAAAATGTTGGAAATTGCTCCATTTAGATATCTTGATGAATATCACCATGTATAAAATAAATTTTTATGCCCATATAATGTAATTCCTATTTCTAATTACGAAGATAAAAATTAGGAGGATAGAGTTCATTTTAGTGACTAGGGAAAATGTATTCGAATAAACAATGCCTTTGACTTAAGAAAAGTATTTTGTGATCACTTGAATCTTATGTTTTTCAATAACTCCATCTGTGGCATATGTGGTTTGATAAATCCATATATAATAAACCCAATTTTTTCCTTTCAAAAGAGGAGTTAAATCCCAAGTGTTGTTCTTGATAAGAGAACTATACTCTTCTTCCAAGGTTGTGTCCCACTTTGAAGTAACACCGACCTCACTAAAGGATGTGATTTTTATTCATGAGGAATCTCTTTATAATATTCTTGAGTACATTGAGTATCGTTAGGATCACCACAAAGAGAACTAACTACCGATATTATCTTTTGAAACCATTGAGGAAGCGACAAAGTTGCGGAACACGCGGTAAAGGAGGAGGGGCTTCATCTAAAAAGGTGTCCCATCCTCAAAATAATTGCTTAATGTATATATTATGTAAAAATGGATGAAGAGGTGGGTGATGTGGCATGTGGATGATACTCATATAAGAGAACACTTGTTGAAATGATCTATTGTTATGTGTCAAGATATAAAATTATGGAGCCTTTAACATCATAATGATATCTCACAAATATGCAAGTATTAATATGATATTCTTTAGGATTCAAGTCCATGACATCCAAATAATCTCAGGGGATCAATTGAGAGTTTATTTCACTCCAAAATTCTTCAGAATCATCCCTTTCATTGATTTCGTGGATTGTGGTTTTGAATACAATTCACACAATTAATAGCCTTGAACTAAAAGGTAAGATAAAAATATTGAGATTGAATTATACAAGTGGCCATCTCCTCCAATGTGTTAATTTTTCATTTGCAACATAATTCTGCTATGGAAGAAAGATCCCAAGGCCCAAGTGAGTGATTTCCAACCCACTGAAGTAGTTTAGCATTCCTAAGTCTTGCATCTCAAACTATTGCCAAAGGGAAGATTTTACAAGTATGAAGAAGTGAATTTTTTTTTCATGTGATGATGAGGTCATCCACATAAATAAAAAATGAGATGATATCATTGTGATTATCCTAAAAGTAAATAATGAGGTCAAATTGGTAACAATATACCACTTATGAGAGACGGAAGGAGTCCATCTTTTTATACCATGCTTGCATGTCTTGCTTAAGGTAGTAAGTGGATATTTGAAACCAAAATACAAGAAAAAGTCTTGGAAAAATGTTGGACATTACTCCATATATATATCTTGATGAAGATTACCATGAAGAACATCACTCTTCATGTATGTCTAATGCACTACCCATCTCTAAGATGTGACAATAAAAATTATGAGGATATAGTTCATTTCATTGATTAGGAAAATGTCCGAAAATAATCAATGCCTTCAAATTGTAAAAATAATTTTGTGATCATTAACACCTTATGTTTTTCAACACTTCCATTTTTGGCATATTTGGTTTTGATAGAATCATCTACAAAAATGATTTTTTTCTTTTCAAAAGAGGGACTAAATAC
Source organism: Taxus wallichiana var. yunnanensis (assembly GCA_018340775.1). NCBI lineage: Eukaryota > Viridiplantae > Streptophyta > Pinopsida > Cupressales > Taxaceae > Taxus > Taxus wallichiana. Next base: position 237,206,588 of record CM031238.1, on the reverse strand, counting down.
CAAGTGTTTCTCTTCATAAAAGGACTATACTCTTCTTCCAAGGCAATGTACCACTCACTAAATGATGTAACACTAAGATCATATATAAATGATGTGATTTATATATATATATATATATATATATATATATATATATATATAATATTCTAAAATGTTAGTATCTGAGTATCTCCAAGACCACCATAAAGAGAATCAATTGCTGATTTTATCTTCTAAAGCATTGAGGAAGAGATGAAATTGCAGTAATATATGGTGAAGGAGGAGGGACCTCATCAAAAAAGTGTCTCATCTTCATAATATTTGTGCAATGTAGATGTTGTGTCAAAAATGGAAGAAGAGGTGAGTGATGATGTGGTGTGTGGATGATGCTCATCAAAGAGAACACTTGTGGAAATGATCTCTTGGTGTTTGTCAAAATACAAAATTCTAGATCCTTTGACATCGTTAGGATACCCCAACAATATGTAAGGATTAATATGGGATTATATATTCTTAGGTATGTCTTTGTGAATTCAATCTCATGGCATTCAAAGAATATTAGGGGATTAATTGAGGGATTCTTACCACTCCAAATTTATTGCAGATCCATTCCTTTGATTACTTTGTGTGGAGTGTGGTTTTGAATATAATTCACACAATTGATAGCCTCAATCCCAAAATTAAAATAAACATCTTGATACTTGATTATACAAGTGGTCATCTCCTCCAGTATGTAATTATTTCATTTGGAAACACAACTATGCTATGAAAGAAATATCTCAAATTTAAAGGGAGTGAGCTACAACCCAAAGAAGTAGAGTAGAATCTCTAAGTCTTACATTTTTTTTTTTGATATTTAAATGCTTTTGACCGAAGCTATGAACCAGGGGTGATGGACCCCAACATTACAAGTGAAAAGAGAGGAAGAAAGGAAGAAAGGAGAGGGGAAAAGAGGAAAGAAGACGAATGGGGCAATAACCCACGATGAGGTGAGAGAGCCGAAAACAAAAACCCGAACGGGACCAAAACAAACCAACGCAAAAAGAAAGAAGCTCGGGGGACCAATGTATCGGTTGAAGCCGCATCACTTGGCGGTTGGACTCGTGAAGAAGGATCCTGTAAGCACTTCGAGCCCGATCCTTCAAAGCGTTCCACTGGTCAATAGCAGAGTAAAGCAGGGGAAGCCAACGGCCTCTATATCAACTTCAGCAAGCAGACAGACGGTGATCTAATCTTTCGACATGAAGAGCGTGCTAACACTTTAGGTGTGGTTGAGAAGGTCCCTGTACTAGCCGTAAATCCATTTGATGCCACGCCCGAACCGATAACGAGATCATCGACCTCCTCAACCTAGAAGAGTGGATCGGACGGGGAGAAGTTGGTGAGTTCATCACAAAGGTTGACACGGTGAACGGGACGGATCTTGAGTTGGCGAGGAATTCCATGCGACCAAATCCTCCTCCGTAAGTAAGTAAAGCGAAGGATATAAAGGCAAGCTGCGATGTTAGCGTTAGTGCGTGCTGGCGACAACAAAAATGAAAAGAGTCCCCAAAATGGATTCAATTGCTTCTTCCTCCTGGGTTGAAGAATAAAGGAAGACCTCAGATAGACGGGAGTGATCAATCTCCAGTGTTGAGATGACATCCGGCACCGAGCTGTGGAGGGTAACAAAGGGGAACCCGAGAAATGCCATAAGAAGAGAGTAGGCAATGCGAGAATAGAACCCGGCGGATCTGAGAGTAGATAGTCGGCAACCATCGCTCTTAAATGGAACGTTGCACATGCGAGAAGCCACATCCAAGTAGCTGAGTTGAGCTGGCCTACTTGTGGGAGATTAGGCTCGTGGCCATGCAAATCTTTAAAGGTACACAAGTGACGACAGCGGTGGGGTTATCAATTGCAAAATTTGCCAAGAAATCAGACTTGGTTAGTTTCTCTGTAGTTATGGGTAATGTATCGGGAGCTGATTTTGTTAAACCAAAATAGAATTTGAGGGATAAAGGTATTGATTTTCCACGATGGGGATGTGCCTCTCAGAGACTTCACATATGATAATTTGGGAGTCCCCTTCGATGAATAGATGAGAACATCCTAACTAAGCGACCATCTTGACCCCTCAAGAAGTGCTTGGGCTTCAACAACGCACGAACCATCTCCGAGGGGGAAAGAACCAACTTTGATGAGATTACCAAATTCATCCCCGAGAATACAACTCGCACTTGATTTACAGGTTCCCTCTTGAAGCACCATCAAAGTTAAGTTTCCACGAGCCCTTTGGAGGAGGTCGCCATCTTGCCCTTTTCTACGAATTAATTTTTCAATTTGAGTAAGGCCTTTTTAACAATTGAGCCGGGGCGAGGTTGCTTTATGAGGGGCCATGAATTCAAGATATCAAAATCCCTAGAGGAGAAAGTGGATTGTGACAAACAATTAACATTGAATTTCTCCGAGATGGCCACTTCCACTTGTTGAGAAAAGTTTAAAACTCGGTAGTTTGTTCTTTGAAGAGACGTAGATGGGTGCGTTCCCACCAAATATGCCACGGGGAGGAAGAAGGGGGCAATGTGCCAAATAGAACCGAGGGAGCTGTTGTAGTTAAATCTTGGCCAAGAAAGAAGCGTCTCTCATATATTATCACAGGGAACCCAAGCAAGATTTAATTTGCTAAGGAGCCAATCCCAACAACTAGACACAAAAGGGCAAGATAGAAATAAATGATCAAGATCTTCCTCCGTGGCACCATAGAGCACACACATGGATGGACCAAAGCATAACCCCATGATCTCCGTCTAACTTGAGTCAGAATTTCTTTTTCATGACCAACTGCCAAAAATTGCCACTTTAGGAGAAATACTAGGATGCCAACAAGTAGAAGGAACAAGGAAGACTTTGGCCAAAATGTGAGATGAGAATATTATAGCCTGCTTGACCTTCACGGTGAAAGAACACGAAGCATCCCTAGCCAAATCATAAGATCATCCAAATTAAGAAAGTGCACATTTCGTCCTGTAAAGCGCCCTTGAGGAGATTGGATTTCTGAGCATTAGCCCCAATATTGGAGATATCTTTCCAAAGCCAAGACGGTGAGCCATCGGATTATGACTACCATAGTTTACAACCAAAGATCCCCAAGTGATCTTGGTCGTGTTCATAACTCTGTTGCGTTTAGACATGAGATTAAGGGGGGATCCATTCCAAATTTCCTCCCAGAAGGTGGCGAGCTGACCATTATTGATGTTCCAAGAGACCGACTCAGCAATCAGGGATTTGGACTTGCAAAATAAATTCTAGATATGTGATCCTTTGGGGAGCTCAGTGCTAGATAACAATAACTCGGGGTGAACCCCCCCAAGATACTTGTGGGAAATAACTTGGTATGCAAGCTGGTTGGCATCTGAGATGAAGTTCCAGACAAGTTTTGCTTCGAGGCGAGTGCAGAGCAAGATCCAGAATTCCCAACCCACTAAGGCATTTGGGTAATTTGACCATATCCCAATTTGCAAGGTGAAATTTGTGCTCTTCATTGTTTCCTTACCATAAGAAGGATCTGAAAATATTTTCAATTTTGAGCGACAGTATTTAGGGATCTTCATGATAGACATCATGTAAATCGAATGGCCAGAGAACATAATTAATTAAAAGGGATCGTCTCGCTAGGGATAGCCATTTTCCTTTCTAGGATAGTAATCTAGAAGAAATGGAGTTTACTAGCCCATCCCATAGATGTGCTTTACCATTCCCATAAAAGAGTGGAATACCCAAATATTTGTGAGGAAGAACACCCACGGTGAATCGGCGATTGCTTTGATCTGCATTGCAATCTTGGGGCAACGTTAAAGAAGAAAATAACTGATTTATGAAAATTAATAACCTGTCCTACCACCTGAAGAATAGGAATCTAGAATAGAAGAAAGGCACTCGCTTTGCTTCAGAATAGAGCCTTGACCAAAAAGGGAAGTGTCATCCGCAAATTGTTGGTGCGAGAGGGTAGGAAGATTGGAAGTAATTTGAATACCTTTGAGGGATCCATCCAAAATAGTAGATTTGATGCTTCACTCAAAGCCTCAGCAACCAAAATGAAAAGAAAGGATGAAAGAGGATCACCTTGTCTCAATCCCCTTTGTTATGGAAGAAACCTTCACCGAACCTTTAACCAGATCGAGAATCGAGGGGTGGCAATACAATTGAAAATCCAATTACATAATTGCCAATGAAGCCCATGACATGAAGAGATTTAATGAGGAATATCAAGTTGACATGGTCATAGGATTTGCTAAAGTCCAGTTTCAACATCATGCCACTTGAGAAGTGGAGTGAAGAATGTGAATCAATTAGTGTGAGATGATGACCCCGTTTGAAATAGACCTCCCGGGAATAAAACCGCTTTGTTCATGAGCCACCGGTTTAGACAAGAGAGAGATAAAGGTGTGATTGAGAGAACCTAAAAGCTTGCCCATTTGTTGTGATTCCTCCACTTTGCATTCCATCTTGTATTCCCAATGATCTCCCGAAGTCCGAAAGAAAGAGGCAGGGAAACCATCGGGAGAACGGACACTTTATCTCTCTTCATAGAGAAAACAATTTTTGAACCTCCTCCTTGGTGAAAGGAAAAAGAATCATGTCGTTATTATGCAACAGTGATCGAGGTGGGATCGATTAAAAAAGAAGACTGATCTCCGGGGGTGGCGAATCACAATTCAAAATCTTATCAAGAAAGACACGCTTTAGATTTGATCGTGATTGAGTGGACATCACAAAATTATCATCCGGTTGGAGGGATGAAATATAATTGAAGTTCCTTCTGGATTTGATGAAGCATGAAAGAACTTAGTATTTTTATCACCGTCGGCCAGCCAGACTTCCTGGATTTTGTCACCAAAAATATTCCTCTTTGAGAAGAAGATTGCCAAGTTCCTTGAGAAGTAGTTTTCCTTGAGGAAGTTAGCACGAAGCATCCCTTGTGAGAGAATAGATTTGTTCAGAATTTGGAGCTCCTTCTCGACTCTCTATTTTTCAAGAAATATATTTTTAAAGCGGGAGATATTCCAAAGAACGTAAATTATCTTTCAAAGAAAGATAAATTTTGGATAGTTTGAACATCTAGGTCCCTTTGACTTTGAAGGAGTCCCACCAAGATTTAATCAGGGGCCTGAGCGAGGAATCCTGGAACCACATATTTTCAAATTTGAAAGGCGATCGATGAGGTGGAAGATCAAAGGAAATGTTCAGAGAAATTGGGAAATGATCGGAGCCGAAAGGGGAAGAACAGAGCATTTGAGAAGAAAATTGTTCTCAGAGCGATTTCGTAGAGATAAGAAATCTATCAAGACACACTGCCATTGAACTAAACCCAGGCCTCCGATTATTCCACGTGAACCAACCCAAACTCAGCTCCACATCAACCAATTTAGTGGATGACACAAAGGAGGTTAAGTCCACTTGAGAGCGTGGCTACCATTGAATACCTCCTCATTTATCAAGGTCAGAAATAGTTGTATTGAAATCACCTACAACTACAATCTTAGATTTGACGACCAAATCAAGGACCGAATGAAGTTTAAACCATATATCTCTTTTTTTGATTGGATTAGAAGGACCATAAACATTGGATAAGAAGAAGGACTCATCATAGTGTTTGATAGAAACCTTACACCGATGAAATTCGAATCAACGATGAGAGGTTCAAGAATGCAGCAACTAGATTTCCACTTAATTCCAAGGCCTCCGAGGCCCCGGATGAATACGAAAAGCATCCCTCCCAACCTTTCCATTTACGAAACCAACCTTTCTTGTAACCTTCCATAGAAATTTTAGATTCTTGAAGAAGGAAAATATCATGTAGCATTGTAACATAATGTCTTAAAAGACGCTATTTTTGTTGGGGCGTTAAGGCCCCTAACATTCCACGAAAAGAGAATCATTTGAGCTTGAGAGAGGACTTGCTCTCCTACTCATAGAAGGAAAAAGGATCGAGTTGTAGTTGCTTCCCTACTACAACCTCTTTGAGGGAAATTTTACTCTTAGATGGACAACCTAGTATACATTTCGCTCCAAGATCCACGTTTAGGATTGCTTTGGTGTCGGAAGAATCAGCGCAGATTCGCATGTTATCAATGGATTGTTCCTCGGGGACAATCTCCAGGAACCACTAGAGGCACCATCATTAGATCTGGATTAGGTCATCCTTCTCGTTCACCCATTTTTCCAAAGAGACGACGTTCCCACCCAAGCCGAGAGAAAGACCATCGTGAAAAAGGGATAAAATCCGTTGAGTCCTTTACCACTACAACCGTTCTTTAACGAAAGAAATGATATGGATCTAAAGACATGGTCTCTAAAGTAGAGTGGAGTCGCGATATCCTTTCAAAGTAGGGTGAAGACTCATTTGCAAAGGGAAGGAATGGAGGGATGATGGTAGGAAGGGATGGGGATTTTCCTCCATTCCATTTTGCCCGAAGTAGGGGCACAAAGGATTTTGAAAGGTTGTCTTGCATTTAAATGCGATTATGGAGAGCCCTCATGACCTTTTGCACCCGTGAGAAGGATGGGTGGGATTATTATTAGATACATAAGAGGCACACAAGCTTCTATTTATAGTCGATAGAAATAAAAATCCCAAAGATGAAAGTGTACCTTCTAAGGTGAAGGTCGATGTGAACAATGCGTCCCAATGGAGTAAATTTTAGTGAGAATGGGGCAAAACCAGAAACTCACTCGGGAACGAATAGAGTCTAACCTAGACATAAGTCCTTCCATTCCGCGAAAGCCGTGTCGAAATGAGACTCCATTCACGGAGGAGGGCGACATGGAAGAAAGTCTTTTCTCACCATGGTATCATTCTTAGAGAATTTGGAATGGAGAGAGGAAGATAACTAGAAAAACCTCTTTTACATGGAAGCGGATATTAAGGACTTTACCCCATCGTGTACCTCACACCAATTTTGAATTCCCTCTACCATGCACGTGAAGTGACCAACAAATTTTATAAATATTGAATATTTGGTAGAAGTTTTGTTTGGGTGACTAGATCAAATGAATAGGATGGAAGAATAATCCAAGGGTGGGCATTTCGACTTGAATTGAATTACCATTACCTTTTGGGTCTTACGGGTCAACTAGTGACCCAGATGCTTGGCGGGGCTGCGACAGCCGAGGCAAATATTTTGAAGGATCGAACAACGTCACGGGGAGGAGAGTGCATAAAAGGCATGATAGATTTGAAGGCCAAGTTTTGAAAAAATGATTGATTGTATCACATAAGAGGCTTCACCTTTTGCCATCAGAGAAGGTCTCAACAGCCCAAATTATACATCTCTTACATATTTAATTATTATTAAAGGAAGGAATTTATATTATGAAGAAGTGAATATATGTTGAATGAGATGATGAAGTCATCCACATAAATAAAAATTGATATGAGTTAATTGTGATATGTATGAATGTAAAATGAGGACGACATGGAATAACCCTTATGAGAGAAGGATGAATTCCATATTTCCATAACATGATTATGGCCCCTTCTTAAGATAGTAATTAGATATTTGACTAACATAGAAATAAAAGGTATTGGAAAAATGTTGGACACTAAAACATACAAGTGCACGTGAAGATTACCATGAATAAAAAGTGTTCATGTCCAATGGATGGAATATTTTGGTAGATCGCGATGCATTTCCCATCTCAAAGTGTATGCGATAAATAATTGCAAAGGAGGATGGATTTCATTATAGTGACGAGGGAAAAGGTATTAGATTAATAAAAAGTTTTTGTGATCATTCAAACCTTATGTTTGTCGATACTTCCATTTGCGACATATGTGGATTGATAAATCCATATAGATTTGAAGGAAAGGACTGAAAAAGATTTTTTTCCTTTCAAAAGATGGAATAAATCCTAAGTGTTATTCTTCAGAAGAGAAATATACTCTTCTTCCAAGGTTGAGTCCCAATTTGAAGTAGCAATGGCCTCACTAAAGGATGATATTTTGATGCAAGGGATCGATCTATAATCTTCTCAAGTATGTTGAGTATCATTGGGATCACCACAAAGAGACTTGACTATTGATTTATCTTTTAAACCCATCGAGGAAGAGACAAATTTGCATAATAGGTGGTGCACGATGAGGAGGAACTGAACAAAAATGGTGTCTCATCCTCAAAATAACTTCTAACGTATACACAATATCTATTGTTTCAAAAATTGAAGAAAAGATGTGAAATGTGGATGATGCTCATCAAAGAGAACACTTATGGAAGTGATGGACAAGTGTGTCACAATAATTTTTTTAGATCCTTTGACATTATAAGGATATCCCATAAATATGGAAGGCTTACTATGAGATTCTAGATCCTTGAGTTTTTCTTTATGGAATTTAATCCCATGACATCCAAATAATATGAGCGGATCAACCGAGGGTTACTTTCCACTCCGAAATTCTTCACGAGTCATCACTTTGATTGTTTTTGTGGCGTGTGGTTTATAATTCATACAATTAATATCTATGACCTAAAAAAGGAGAAAGATATCAATATTTAATTATATAAGTGACCACATCCTCAAGTGTTTTTTTTCATTGAGAAAAACAATTTTTTTGTGGACTATAAGGAATTTATCCCGAAGTTGGATGTTATGTATGTTGCAAAAGTATTCAAAGTAAGAACTCACATATTATGCACCATGTATCTATCTATCTGGAAACACTTGATGTTATTTCCAAATTGTTTTTAAATAAAGTCCTTGAAGTAAAAAGGTGGAAAACCCTAACTTACGCTCTCCCGAAATAGACCCAAGTACATATGAAAAGTTTTCAATGAGCGAGAACATAACACGCCTTAGATCAAAATAAAGTGATGTGATGTAGGAGCATAACTTGAAGACCATAATTTACATAGGACTTTACACATATTTCCTTGAAATTTTATAGGAGTTAGATGCAAGAGTAGTTTTTGTGTTCAAAAGTGAGCCTAATTAGATGGATGTCATTTATTTTTTCAAATCTAAATTCCTTCATTTGGGGATCTAAAATTAGCTTAGAACCTTTTTTAGGATTTCCTAAAATTAGAATTTTAATAAATTTTGTTCCACTTTATGGAATAAGTCAAGGCTTGGTAGAAGCCTTAAAGGGAGTTATTTCATGTGGGTAAAGTTTGGGGTCCATAAGAGGTGTTTTACTTTTAGAGTTTTAAAGAAGGTGGTATTTTAGGGTTCGAGAGTTATTCGAAATAAAAAGTGGATTGTAATCTTGGGGAATATTGGTGTGGATTTTGGAATGAGAAAGAAGTTATTTTGAAGTTTCTCAAGTTTTTACAAATCATGTGTGTGTTTGGAGGCACTTCGACCTCTTGTAGTTGGATCCACATCATGATAAAATGTGGTTAAAATGTCACTATGTAAAAGTTTAAGAGCTTCATATCCTCTCCATGATTTACCCTTCACACAAAGGTATTGTCATCTATATGTTTACCAAGGATACACACTAGATATACACCATTAGAATATGTAATACATGGTAGATTGGTGACATATGTTGTGTTCAATGAATTTGTTGAGAGAGGTGCATGTGAAGTTCAAACAACAAATTTCTCCTACCAAAACTTGCTCAAATATTTACATGAGTAAGTCCATTTTGGAAGGAGAATTGTGGAAGAAAATGTGAAAAATCATACAATTATGCATGGTGATATACCTTTCCCATGATAATGATATATGAAAGATTATTTTTTCATGAATAATGGATGAACCAAGATGAATAAGGAAAATTATTGAGAGAGGATGACAATAAATAATGATGAGAGTGTCATCACACATCTCAATAGAACTTTTTGTGTGGTACAAATATCAATAGAGGAAAAGAATGTGTAGATCGATCCATGTGATGAGTTCATTCATATTCATTAGGCATTCATTACTTAATGAAGCATTAACTATGATAGAGAGGATTTTTCCTTTCCCTTTCTAGAAAAGGAAAATTTTAAGAACACTAACTTTATGCTTCTTCATTTCCTCACTAAGAAGAGCCAAGGTTTTAAAAACATATGGATGCATGATGTTAATTTAATCCATAAAAATTACACTTTATTAAACAATTTTATATGTGTTTTGAAGCATTGAAATACGATGAAGAATAACCAAGCCTATGTAATTGTGCTTTTAGACATTGATTAAGTTGTTTTGGAAGTGTGATAGGATTTTTATGTTGCTTTATAATAAAAAGTAATTTTATATATTTTGACATCTTTGCGATGTGGATGAGATTTTTCTACTCATGAGTCAACCTTTTGGAAATATCATCAAATGTGAGGATTATATATTTAACACCCCACTAATATTTGATTGGAGTATACACTTCATATAAAATAGAATATTTCTCATCTAGTTTAGAAACATATTGACATATAAGGCATATATCTTTTCTTACATAACATTATTGAATTTATAACCTTAGAGAGTTTATTATATAAATTTAGTTTTAATGCTATCAGAAGTCCCAAAGAGATTTAGAGTAATAAGATTAAGGCGCATTTGATGACCCCTCACTTTATCATTCTTTTCATCAAGTATTTTAGTTTTTCCCATACTACATTTTTGTAGGAAGAGGATCAATGTGAAATAATAACCCATGCGATACAAACAAACATATGCACCCAAAGATGATGTAAGAGGATCATCCAAAGGTCCAAAGAAATCCTACACAATTTTGGCTAAGTGTGGGTGAACGCAAGGTTATAGAGAATTTGGAATGGAGAGAGGAAGCACAAAAGAATCAAATTGTGATTACATGGAATTACATAAGGACTTTACACAATTGCTAACAGTGAAGAGAGAAATGCACGTGAAGTGTGCAACAAAAGTGGGCATGCAACAATGGATGGAATATTTGGTAGAGCTCGCGATATTTTTCAAAGTAGGTATGGAAGAATAATGTGCAGTGGAGTGAATAGGAATTTTGGTAGCACAATGGAGTTTTGATCCAACTAGTTGACTGGAGGCGCACAAATATTTTGAAGGATCTACACAAAGTGGAAATGAGTGCATAAAAGGCATGATAGATTTGAAGGAAGGATTGGACAATAGATTGTATTACATAAGAGGCACACAAATGTTTTAGAGAAGGTTGAGAAGCCCAAAGATAGTGTACTAAAGAAGGTGAAGGTGTAGCTCAAACGTAATAGTGTGCATCAAAACACGGGAAATATGTGGTGAAGGAATGCGATCAAGGATTCTGCAACATAGTTAGTCAGTCAAAGATAAGACGAAATATGTGTAAGAGGACATCTAACAAGGAGGACGACATGGAATCAACAGTTAGTTGAATCCAACCACTAGTTCAACATGACATAACTAAGTAACATCTAGATGGAGGTAGATTAGAGCATTAAAGGATCTTGAATTCAAATTTAAATATGAGTAGGAAGATCTAAAAGAATATAGAAGGGACTAACCCGCACAAAATGGAATTCAAACAAGAGAGAGAGAAGCAAGAATGCTTGGCTATAAAAGAACATCAAGTTCACCATTTAAGGGTTAGATGGTTGGTGGACAATTTATGGAGTGGCCCAAGAAGAGAGCTAGAAGTATTTGAATGTGCATGTGTGGCACAAGAATCCAACTGAGAGCGGCTAAGTTAAGGTATACCATTAGAGATGATTTGAGAGTGTAATATGTCCAGGTTAGGTCCTTAGAAAGATACATCAAATTTTATAAAAGCTCCATGAGAGAGTTTGTATCTCTATATAGAGAAGCTGCATGTAGATGCCATGAAATTAATTGGATAAATGAAAATAGGTAACTTATTAGTGTAGTATGTTATGCAAATCTCTAGGGGGACCTTCCCTTGCACCAAGTGGTGTCAAAGCTAGGTTAATTTCTCTTGCAAGTAAGAGAGAATATAGAGATTTAAGAGTGCCAAACATGAGGCAATAACAAGCTATTGTGTTCTCCATTATGAAGAGAAGGTGGGTAGACAACACAAGTAGATCCTAGAGTGTAGTGTCCATAGGAGATAGAGATCTTGCACATGAAAGAAAGATGTCACTAAGGAGTGAAGTTTCAGATAAAAAAATTATGGAAATTTTGGAGAGAATGATGGAGGATAAATGGTGTAAGGACACGACTAAAGAGATTGGAGGAAGACCACAAAAGATAAAGGAGTCTTGCAGCTGAGGTGCCCATAAGGAGGTGAAGAACTTAGTGAGGATTCAATAACACAAAGAATATTGTGTCAAAAGGCATGTGCCAAGGAGGAGAAAATATGTCCATAGAAGCACAACCAAAGATTGCGTGAGTAGAGCACAAGAGTGGAAAGAAGGTATGTGTGGGAGTACCACCGAGAAGAGCATAAGAGGTAACACACGGAGAGTGCTCACAAGTTGAATGAAGGGTGAAGAAAGAAGTCAACCGGGAGTGCATGCCAATGTACAAGAGTACTTTGCCAAGGAAGGAGGTTGCTAAGGATAACATGGTTACTAAAAACCATGAATACATGAAAGATTACATGATACCACACATAGAAGTGGAAGAGAAGAGATAAGAGAGCGCCCCAACCAAGTGAATAACGATGCATTGAGATGAATGTCCCAGCCAAGGGACATAAAGAGGGTGATATGGTCATAGGAGACCATGAGGACACGATGGTGACCTAAAGTCATAATTGAAGGCCATTGAAAAGGAATGGAAAGAATTTTGTGGAGTCTAAGAAGTGGACCAAAAAGTGTGGAGCTGGAGAAATAAAATCACATAGAAGAACTCTCAAGATAAGGAACATAGTTTGCAATGGATTGTAAAGAAAAATATGTCCCAAAGTAGGAGGACAAGAGGCGTGTGTAAATAAGTGCACATAAAGGAGACCCGATTGGGATGAAAGGAGTGTGAAATAGAAAAATATCCTAGTATAGGAGATGAGTTGTTTGAAGATGAATACATACAAGGAAATGAGAACACTATGCCGAGGAAGCAAATAATATGAAAGAAGAAGTTTCCCCAAAGGTAACATAAGAAGAGAAGTCCATGAAGGATACTACATGAGTGTACAATGAGATAAGCACACAAAAGGTGAAACATGTGAAAATTGAAAGGCACAACAATGGTGAAGAAGCACCGCAAGGAGATGTAAAAGTTTCCCTCCAGGAAACATAAGGAAAAAATCAACATGTGGAGGAGATTGTAAATTTTTTGTGCAATGAAAAGAGAAAAAGGAGAGATGAAGGAGAAAAGTGCGCAAAGTAGAAGAATAAAGAAGAGAGTACAAGAAAGAAGACACACATGGAAGAACAACCCAAAGGAGAGATGAGAAAAATCAAAAGGAAAGAAGAAGGGAAGAAATCCTTCGAGGAGGACAACTAGATATGGGTACAATACCAAAAGTACATGAAGAAATAGATGCATGAAGGAGAGATTCACCGTGAGCAAGTGAAAAAACATGCACAAATGGTAACACAAGAGATAATGCAAAGAAGAGAGGTCACATAGAAAGACGATAAGCGTAAAGAGAGGAAGACCTAGAGAAAATAAGTGTATGAAGGAAAGAAACACAAAGGATTGAATCCCAAAGATAAAATGGATGAGGAAGAAGAAAATTATTGAATAATTTTGGTGGAGATGGATGGACAAAGGTTAGTGTAAAATTGTAAAAGAAAAGGCTAAGAATATAATCCTTAGGTGGAGGTGGATGGTACTAGGTAAACAATGAATTGCAAAGGATTAGAGAAAGAGATATATTTGGAGGAGGTGGTGGGTTTACGGTGGGTTGAAGCTCACAAAGATGTGTGAGAAAATGTGAAGGATTCATAAAGAGGTGAAAAAGGAATGGAAGAGATGCCAAGGAAAGATTAAGGGTGGGAAGATGGATTCAAAACTATCAACCTAAATAGTTTGAAGGGTGGTTCTTTGACTTACTTAGTCTACCTGGAGGTGGAACTCAATTTTTAATTAACTTGGGTGTTTGATGCAAGAACATATAAGGTATAAAGTAATATTGTACAATTTTGGTTAAGTATGGGTGCGTGCGAGGTTGGAGAGTACGTGGAACAAAGAGAAGAAGCACAATAGAATTAAGTGGTGATTGTACGGAAGTTTGCAAGGAATTTACACATTGGGTAGAAGTGAAGAACGCAACGAATATGGAGTGAACAAAAGAAGTGGGCATGTAATATTGCGTGAATGGTTTTTCAGAGCATGGAATATTTTATGGAGTACATGTGGAATAATAATGCACAATGGTGCACATAGGAATTTGGTAGTGCGGTGGAGTTTTGGCCAACCTAGTTGACTAGAGGCATGTAAGGATTGTGAAGGAGATATGCATAGTGGAATGGAGTGCATAAAAGGTGTCGAGATTGGAAGGAAGGATTGCATAATAGGAATGAAAATGTTTTGGAAAATTATTAGAAGCCTAGAGATAGTGCGTGGAAGAAGGTGAAGGTGTAGCTCAAACATAAGAGTGCACGATAGAATAAATGAAATGCGTGGTGAAGGATTGCAATCAAGTAGTGAGTGATAGATTTGGTTGTTGGTGGATAAGAAAAAAAGAGGCATCACATGACATCTCGATAAGGAGAGTGACATGGAATCAACAATTAGGTGAATCCAACCACTATATTAACATGACACAAGCAAGTAATGTTTAGATGGAGGTAGCTCAAGTATTAAATGAAGTAAAATTCAAATTTGAATCTAAGAAAAAATATCTAGAAGCATCTAAAAGGGACCAACTTAACCAAAATATAATTCAAACAAAAAGAGAGAAGTGGAAACACACAACTATAAAAGAGGGGAATTACCCATTTCAGGGTTAGCTGGTTGGTGGCCAAGTTGTGAAGTGGCCCAGGATGAGTGACAAAAGTTGTTGAATGTGCATGAATGACAAAAAATACGAGATGAGAGTGGATAAGTTATGGTATGCCATTTGATCAAAGTTGAGAGTGTAACCAGTCTATAATAGGTCCTCAGGAAGATACACCAGAATTTGTAAAATCTCCATGAGATAATTTGTACCTATATAGAGAGTAGTTACATGTAGATGTCATGAAGGCCATTGGATCAATATAAATCTACAACTTGTTAGTGCAGTTTGTTGTGTGAATCAGAAGCAGGGGACCTTCCCCTTTTCCAAAAGGAATCATTGCACCTATTAAACCATTTGGGCTTCTTAAAATCCTTTTTGTTGCTTGTTGTGACGCTATATAAACCTTTACCCCTTAGAATGTTAACCATTTTTAAATCTATATGTGTAGAAGTTGTATAGAGTGAGAATTGGTAGATCATCAACCATATTGATTAGATAATAATGCTAAAATAAGAGAGTCACAAACACACAAAAAAAACGACAAGTGTGCCCAATGTTATGCACATGAAAATAAAAACACTAAAATGGTGTTGGAACAAACTAAGGTATGTCGAAAGTAAAGTAACCCACCAAAACACACTTTATATTATCATTCAATTTCTATACATTATAAAGAGATTTAAACCAAAATTATTGAATCTAGGCACACAACTATTAAATATCAAAAATGACTAAAACAAAGAGTTCATAGTGTGGAGAAAACACAAGTTCAATTTGATTCGAGAAAATGATCTAAGTGGATCAATGAGCATAAAAACGTCTTGTGTGGGAGGTGTGGCGTCTGTCACACTAGGTCCACCCTTCAATCTTTGATAATGTTAGGAAAAAAATTTCTTGATACGAAAAATCCCATTTTGCACTGAGATAAAAGCACCGTAGTGCATAATGTTAAAATAGTTTAATTATAAGAGCCCCTTGTTACACCGATAGACATAATTACAAGTAAAGACAGGTGTTGAACAATTACAATCCATGGTCCTCATCTGTCTTGGTGAAGGATGACCATCAAGTTCTTGGTGGCCGTTGATTCATGGATGTGGATTTCCATTGTCGCGTTTTTACTCTTCGAGAGTGTTTTCCACACAATGAAGGAAAGGTTATTCTATCTAGGAGTGGGTTGCACAATGATATTGTGGGGCTCAAGGGAATTTGTGACATAACTCCCATCCATGCTCTCCCTATACCACATTTAATGATGGTCTTTTTGAGGTTTGGGTGGGAGAATTTTTCGTAAATTTGGGTTTAAAAGACAATGAAATACTAGTGTGGAGGTTTTCATTGATGTGGTGGCCATGGGTAGAGTAGATGAGCCTTGGTTGGAGATTGCAAGCATTCATTCTTCCCCTTCATTTTCTATTGAGTAGAGGCAAAACCCACGCTTATGATTATGGCTGCAATTTATTTTATATATATTAATTGGTTCTAAGTTTGGTTTTCGGATTTGGGGTTATTTTTGAAATATTTAAATGACGAAGTTGAAAAATCCATGTAAACTTTTCCTTTTGTTCTAATTTTCCAAATTTTACATCATCATAATGACCGGCCATGAAACCAAAACGGATTTGGGTATTTTATGAAACAATGTACATGAGTTTTGCATGGCTCATGAAAAATGCCAAAAATAAGGTTTTTAAAACTACCTTGTTGATTTTATAGTAAAATATTCACGAGATATTCCAAAAAAATTGGATTTGATGAAACAACCTTCGAGGAAATACATTTTCTAGGTGTAAAGCTGAAGCCACAAATTTTACCAATGTCCAATCAACCTCTCACAAAGTTTTAGTATTTGGAGAAATTTGGTGGGATAAAGTATGGTTGCCAATTGCTTGACAAAATGCATCGAATCATATAAGCTACCAATTTTTTTGATGAAAAGTCTGTTTTTGGAATATTAAAACAATTGTGTTGAAAAATCCCCAAAAACTCTTCACGTCCTTCTATTTTTCTAGTGTTTACATTATCATTGCAACCCATGAAACCAAAATGAATTTAGGAATTTTTTTAAACAACTTGCTTGAATTTTGCATGGATCACAAAAAAATATCAAAACAATAGGTTTGTTGAAATGCCCTTGCTAATTTTCTAGGAAAAGGGTTTGTTGAAATGGGTTTGTTCACCCACAAATTTTACCAGCATCCAATCAACCTCTAACAAAGCTGCAATATTTGGGGAAATATGATTCAATAAAGTATGATTTCTAATTGTTTGACAAAATTCTACTTTGACATAGGGTAGAAGGATTTGGTGAATGTTGTGGAGTTGGGGTTTACACTGCTTTGGTTAGATCTACATGAAACTTTGCAAAAAACATTTATAACGATGTTTGATAAAATTAAATCTAGATCTAATGATTTTAGTATTTTACTTTTTATGGAAAACAACAAAGGGCTCTTTAACATATCCGTCTTATACACACCCGACTAATTTTAATGTCGAACATAATTACTTAAAAAGTTCAAGCATAAATATATTGTGATTTGCTTTGGGAAAACTACACAAGTCTTTTCAATAAACCTTATTTATACATACGGTGGGGTCATTACAGTTCAAAAGTTGAGATGTTGTTGGGTTGAATTAATATCAATTTCCATAAAGATCTCGAAAACGTAAGTTGAAAATTCTAACTCAAAACATTCACAAGGACCCAGGACTAAAAATCAACTTTGTGGAATTAAATTGACTTAATCCTGCATATCGGTTCACTTTCGAAGTGGGTTATGGATACTGAAATTTATTACATTCAATCCATTCTTCCGATTTAACAATGAAAATGCTTAATTATATATATATTTTTATCTGATTAAAAGCTTCATGAAAATCGTAAAAGGACTCCCAAGATGACAAAATTTGATTATGGAGTTCGGCAATTGCCTATGTCTCGGGTTCGTTCAGAACCGATTTATAACCAATGAAATAATTACAAGTCTAGAAATCTTTCCCAATTACAAATAAAGGAACAATAACCACAAAAATGAAACAAAATTTGAAAGACAAGAGTGATAATAACGCTCGACTTCCACCTTACCAATTCACCGACGATTAAAATAAGCTCCTTTTCGCAATGGTCTAAGACTCCTTTGCTTGCTTGCTTTCAGTACATTGGTCACCTATTAACAAATAATAATAGGCCTTCGCAATTATCACCTAAAAATAATAGGCCAAATGCAAAATATTACAAATAATGCCTTAACAATATTAAGGACTTTTGTTTTAAAAATAGCTAAGAAGCTATTTTATGTACACAATAATGCCTTTGCTAAAGCTCAAAAATATTTGGGCTTCTCTGTGTATGTTGAATGGGAGAAAGGCCCTTTATATAGCCTTAAGCGTACAAAGAAGTTGTATATAGGGCTTATTGCCCTTATCTTATCCCAACCGCCTATATAGGCGGGTTGGTTGGTTTGCTTTTTTGTAAGGGTGAGGTCGGGGATATAATCCCGTCTCCCACATAGCTCGGTCGTGTCATTTTTAATGGGGCAGGTGGTTGTTTGGGTCACCATGGGGATAAATCCCACATGGTTGGCGTGAAAGGTGGGGAGTTAGTTTAATAACCGACCGACCCACCACTTTAGATGTGGCTTCGGCCACGTTCGCTCCTTTTGTTTGGGCCTCCCGCTAGTCACCGAGTTGGATGTTGTGGGTCCGATGGGTTATGTGGCTCCGTTGTGAATTGTTGGTTCTTTGAGTTGTTTGGATTGACAATTTTGTTTAACCACCGTGCATTGTGTCAAGTTGTCCACCAAGGTAAATGGGATAATATAGATCCCCGTGCATTGTTTGATCCACTCCATCCAAATAGGCTTAGGCCGAGCCAATTGGAAATATTAGATCAATGTGGAAATAATAAAAATTGACTTGAGAGGTAAATGTGATAATATAGATATCGTGTCCATTGTTTGACCCACTCCATCCAAATAGGCTTAGGCCGAGGCAGGTTGGAAATATTAGATCAATGTGGAAATAATAAAAATTGACTCTAGCAATGTGGAAATATGAAACCAACTCGGTGGGGAGCTGATCACCCCACCGAGCTAATAAAATAGCTTGCCCAAACGATTATCCACCTAAAATGCACTTGCAACATATAGTCCACTTGTCAACTCTTGATAGGAAAATCGAGCGAAATCGAACTCGTGGTGGCAAGCCACGTGGTGGCTTGAGGACCCACCATGTCGGCGATAGTAAAATAGTCCTCATGGCGGTGGGCTCCCTTTTGTTATAAAATTTGAGCCTCTTGCTCTCGTGACCAAATCTCGCTCGTTGAAGACCGGAGGTAAAAACACAACCCTTTTTACCCAGTGCCACATAATCACCAGTTGACTCTTGTTGACCACCGGTTGACTAAATTTAACCATTTGCATCGAGAGCATACATTCTCTCGATCCATGCGTTCCAATATGCGTTGAAAGCTATCGGAAGGATTTTTCGTACTAACCGGGTTGTGGAAAATTCTAGGAAGATTGGAAGATTTATTTTCTCATCACATTTTCCATTTTAAATTTCAAAATATTTGATTACTTTAGCTACTCCTTTCACGACTCTTAACTTCAACTTAGTAAGATATTTATGTTACTCACTCTCAAGATCACCACTTAGATATAATGATCGACACTATCACTCATACATCATCTTCTACATTGCTAATTACTTTTTATGACTCGATATAGATGACATGCTCATATTTTATACTTTATCTATCCCCATCTCTATTGATTAAGTACTTGTCCACAGTGTTTTGGTTGATCCACACAACAAAGATAATGTATGCTCTCTCACACTACTTCGATCTCTTAGGATTTATAAATAGAATCTTGCATTCAACACTTATCCTAGATATTGACGTGTTACTCTACTCATCATTATTGGTTCTATCACTTCTCTAACTTTGTTCTTGGTTTCCAACACTCTTAGTTATAGTGTATTACATCTAGGTATCCATTGGATACATGATCTTAGGGTTATTCCTTATGTCATTCATCAATGTGTCAATTTTATTCATAACAAGTAGGTTGTAACCATTATAAGTATTTATTTTGAGGCTCCTTCTCCTAGTTTTCATAGTCATTCTTTTGTAGTTCCTATCCCTATACCCTCTGTATTTACGAATAGGTTTTTGGTTTCACAAAATGTCCCTCACAACTCTAGCCCTCTTAGGTTTCTTCCTAAGTATGTCATTATATCCATTACCTCTCATGGATCTAGGTCTCCTAGCTCTCTTGATATTCCTTTGGTTGCACAATCTGCCTATCACAACTCTATCTCTCCTGTGTCTTCTAATAGACCTTCGGTTTCACATACTATTTCACATGGTTCCTCGCTTTGACACATTCCTATGTAGGTCCTCTAATGCACATACTCCTGCTCTATTTCCCAAATAAATTCTAGTGCCCATGGTATGTATAAGAGTACTTAGTCTTCTAATCCAAAGATGCGTAAAACCTTCCTTATTTACTTTACACACTCCTCATACATCTCCTTCATCCCTCGATCCTCTTTAGAAAACATTCCCACTACTATACCACATGCATTTGAATCACCTCTTTTTACACAATTGAGGCATGTGCCTCCACCCCCTTCACTAGTTTCACCACCTCCTCGAAGATTCTTATTAGGTAGCTCAATGCTACCCCTCTTTCTTATACACAACTAAGCACTTTGAAAATATAAAAACACTAACATAGTTCTAAATACAAAAACATTCTTATATTTGTAAAAATAAAAAATTAGAACCTATATAATTTTCTTGTGTTAGCACTTTATATCATATATGTTGTTTGCCACTTTTATTTAATAGATAACATGCTCCTTTAATCTTTACACACGTGTGTTCATGAGGTATTTTAACATTAATGTAGGACATACACATAGTTGTATGCAATGATAAGTGCTAGTTGTCACTTTACCTATACTTCCTATACATCTAGGGGCATCTAATTTACATTACATATATGTGATATTGTTATACTATATTTCCTCTCTACTTCCATATTATAATTGATTACATATATTGTGTACATGTTATCTTTTGAGTTAACAAAAATAACATGTGCATATATTGTGCAGCGTTGACATCTTTTATTTCACATATCTTGACCTATATTGGCTACTATATCATATCATTATCTTCTAACACTCTTATTTTTTCATGCATACTTGCTTGTGTGTTCCTAATTTCTTGTGTGTGTTCTTACTTACTTGTTTCACTGTTCATGTCCTACGTGCCTTGATTGTCTTATGACATTGTGGGTGTCCCATGTTTGTGGCTCTGTGTCTATCTTGTTTTATCTTACTTGCAGGTATATGAGACTTAATTGTCTTGCGATACCATGGGTGTCCCATGTTTATGGATTTACACCTTTTGTGTGACATTATTTACATTATTCATGCATTTGGATTTACCATTGTTGCACTTTTCTTATCATACGTGCATTAGTGCTAATGTTGCTATCATCTCTACTATTTATATCTATTGTTATCATTGATACTATTATGTGCCATGGTTGCCACCATGCGTAAAACCTTCCTTTTTGTAGGCATGGGTTCTTAAAAGTGTCCACCTCTTGAGAATTCTATAGTCTTCTACAACATCTTATAAATCTAGTCCACGAGCACAAATCTATTCTTTTGAGCCAAGTGCTCAATATGGTTTTTGCATATGCCTCAAAAGAGGGGGCATTCATTTAGGCATATTATATACCTACAAAAAATACATGCATAATTTTTGGGTAACATACATGTAAAGATAGGGTAAAGGTACTCAGAAACACATCCACACATATAAATATATAAAAATAAGAACAAGTTCAAAAAGGTATAATTTGATCAAAACCATATGGTACAGTCTTGCCCCTTTCACATGGTTTTTCCCAGGGGTAATTACACTAGTTTTATTAGTAGTCTCAAAATTTTAGTTACAATTACAAGTTTATGGCATAGTTTTAGATCCAATCCACTCGGTCTAGATTAATTATAGTGGGCATGAAGTACTTCACTCCTTCACCACGACATTCAATTTCTACTATAGTTTCAAGAATCTTGGGGCATGAGTCTCCTTCTTTCATCTACATTTCACTATATTACAATTTCTATTTAGTTGTTTAGCACACGGGAAGGGCGTGGGGGCACTTATTCTCTTTTTCACTATGTATCCTTATTTATAGAATCAGGTTTGGATCATCGCCGCGGTGTGGTCTATGGGGTTACAAAAAGTATCGAAGATGATAGGTTCTTTGTAGGCAGTCCTTACTTTCCTCTTGCACTCAAAGGGAATATATCATAGTTTCGAATGATTTTGATACGTAGTCTTATTACACGATTATGGTGTTTCAAAACTTAATTATTCTTCTTCGATCTTTTACATTCTCGTGTTGATTTGAATGCACCTAACACTCTAGTTTCTCCTCAACACAATTAGACATTGATCACTATACGCACCTAAAAATTACACAGTGCAACATTGAAACATGACATGTCTTTGATGATGAAAAAAATCCTTCCAAGATAAAAATGAGATCCAAATACCTCCCTCTCTCCTTTACATCCCCCTTTAGACTCAACTTAACCTTTCGCTCCAAGTTATGGACTTCATTTTGCTCCCAAACTCATTTTCTAGCCTTTTTCCTTTTCTTTTAGCGACAATTGTGCAATCGCCTCTTTAGAAACCAAGTTGGTTTTGTCACCATCTAAAGCGAAGTTAAAACATGTGTTTTTAAATGCATGTTTTGAGTTTGAATTGATATTATATCGCATTTCTGCATCAAATTAGCTAAAATTAGGCTTGTTGGATTAGTCTTGATTTCTCTTCCATTCTTGTTAAAAAATATTATGTTGAATTCTTATCCTCAAGCGAAGTCATCATTTTTGATCAACATGTGTTCTTGACATCTTCTCCTCCAACAAATATAAAAATGACACTTTTATTCGTATCATGGGTTGGGCATTTTGTATTTTTGTGAAGTGTTATACTTTTGTTTTTTAGAGAGGGTCTCATACAAATAGCCAATTATATACTCTATTTATTTACCACTCACATTCCATATACCTTCCCTACACCAAGCCAACCATCTACTTTCTTGATTTTTTGTTGATATTCTCTGCCTTGCTCACTTGGATCAATTGGAGCTCATACATTAGAAGGATCCTGAAGTTGAGGAGACACTGGATGCATCATCAACATCACTAGGATAAGCTTCCATAATACTGCAGTGACCAGGTTGGAGGTGTATTTCAATTATTTGAAGCTTTAACCATATGCATTGATTATTATAATAAAAGAAGTTATTTATTGAGTTGTTAGAAGTGGAAGATTTCATCACTTCTTGTATGCACTTCATTTTAGTATTGCTTTCAAAATATTTCTTACATAAATCTTCTTCCCTTGATAAATTCTTCCCGGCTTATCCCTGTGGATCTTCTTGGGAAATTGGTTGGAGGAAGAAGTGAAGAAATCCTTGCATTTATTTTATTATTCATTTCTTTCGATTAGTTTAGAGGTAATTTTTCTGGGAAGGTTTATTCGAAAAGTGAAAATTACTTCGAGAAGATTTCCTTTCGAAAACCTTGAGGCGAGATGATATGTTAGAGGAAGTTATATTTTATTTAATAACATTTTGAGTACTTCCTCTTTAGAGTAGTATTGTAAAACAACTGCAATAGAAGAATAACCACATATGGCTATTCTTTGTTTTATTTCATTTCAATTATCTTAGTTTTTTTATTAGAATAAATAGTAGATTTAGTTTATATTATCTCCTTGTGCATGTAGAACTAGATTTAATTTCTTTTAAATATTCCAAAAACATAAAAACATTAGTTAATTAGTTTATTTTAATTATTTTCCTTTCAAAATCTTGGTGAAATACAAAAAAAGAATTAGAATAGATAAATGCTCTTGTTTTTATTTAATTAATGGTAAAGTGATCTAATTAATTAAAAGGGTAAATCAATTTTTATTTTATTTAAACTATAGTTTTTCATTTTTAATTTAAAATTATAGCTCAAAGTAGTTTAGAAAACCCAACCAAATAACAAACCTAGTCACTTTAGGAGCTCACGGTACCGATTCATAGCCTCTCGACCACCCTTTGACCAACTTAGTTATTAAGAATTCATGCTACCAGTTAATAGCCTCTAATTATCCTTTGACTACCTATTCATACCCATATCATCTTCCACATTCAGCTATCTCAAGCATGAAATCGGGAAGTCGAGTACACTAGGAATCCCATGTCATTTTTCCAGTGTACAAATTATGGAGAACTTGCCATGAAGGAATAGTTTCTTCCCATTTCTATTTTAGTTTCTTTTCTATTGTTCCATATTATTCCTCTCCCATTATTATATGAGTGTTTATACACTCCAGAATATGTCGGGTCGGGATTATAACGAGCCCATTTTAGGCCTTGAAGCTTATTATACTCATGTGAGTGCTCAACAGTCACCCTCATTATCTAGGTGGGATGCCAATTATTCCCAAAAAAACCTTTACCACATGCATTTTCTATCCAAACATCAAATAATTCCTCCAGTGTAAGAATTGAAGAGATTGACCATCCATCAACCTATCAGGGCCCACAAGTGGAACTTTTTAGCTCTAACAACATGACATTCATCAAAGAGAAAGGGCTATACTTGAAAATCTTGAAAAGGTTGCACATTAACATGCAATCTAATTCTACCCCATTTTATTTATGACCTAATGAGGATATTTTGGCACGATTTGGATAAATCGGTGACAAAATTAAAACCATAGATGAATATTTAGATAGGTTGTAAGCTTACACTGATACCCTTCTTCAAAATAACATTTCTTCTACCCTACCAAAGTTAGAAAATGTGCCTAAAAAGGAGAAACAACAAGCAAACAATTCATAAAGGGGTATCACACATCCCCTCTGCATAACCATATGCATTACACACCCAAACAAGGGGTTTAATCATCACCAAATGATGTCATTTCCACACTAGTAGGGAGGATTAGAGAGTTAAAGAGTGAAAAACTCCAAAACTAACTTGTACAACAGGAAAGAACACATGGTATCCCATAGATAAAAAGGGTACACTCCTTTTACCAACACACAACTAATGAAAAAAACCTTGAAACAAGGTTATCTCGGTCCATTCTAACATGGGTGAACTTCTCACAGTGGTCAAGAACAATAGGGATAGGTCCTCACCTCTCTTAATCTTACCCTACTCAAGGATCTGTGAGGAATGATTTTCCATAAGCTACCGCTAACAAAGCAAGTTTTTATAGCCCAATGCTTGCAAACATGTTCTCTAGTGTTACTCCTCCCTACATGCATATGTACTCAAAATCTCTGTAACCAAATGTATATGTGTTTGTTTATTCATTCAAATAGTTCTAAGGAACTCCATATGCCCTAGCTAATGCCTATGCCATAACTTAACAAGCTCCTCCCTCTCGCCTTCTCATCGGGAAAATTCATGGTAGAATCCACGTAATGCCACAACTTAACAAACTCCTCCCTCTCTCGCCTTCTTATCGGAAACTTCATGGTAGAATCCCACGTAATGGGAAATTATGTTGAATACTTGAATTCACTATATGGGGTGTCATGCTTCCACGCCCATTTCAAGAACTTCCGAATTCAAAGGGGGAGGAGATCCTAATGCTCACATTAAGGCCTATGCCACTGTAATAAGGGAATTACTCCTATGTGATGTAGTAGTGACTAAGATATTCCCAAAGATCCTTGAAGGGATTTCTCTAGATTGGTATTATCGAATCCTGAAGCCTCTATAAATTCCTTCAAACAACTTGTTTATCAATTCATTAAATCCTTTGGCATGAATAAAATTTTAAGCACAAGAATTATGGAATTTCTATACATTAAACAAGAACAAAGAAAAGTTTCTGCCCACATCATAATGAGATGGCATCAAGTCCTCTACTCTTATACAAGTGCACATAATATGGATCAAATGGAACTCTGTGACCTTTTTATTCACTCACTTAATCAAGAGACAAAGGAAGAAGTACAAAATTTTCCTTTCCATAGCTATGAGGAAGTTTAGAAGTTTGTCTTTGCATTGACCAAGTAATAATTAACAATGGACATAAGACTTACAATTCTAATGGGATGTTCGTAGCTCCCAATCAAAATAATGCAAGATATTAAAAAAATGGAACCAATAACTAAGGGCCCAAGGTATTGATCCGTAATTTTGGTGTTACTATAGATGGTGTTACCGATCAACAAAAAATCCTAACGTTACAAACACTAATACCATAAACAAAAATAATAGCAACCTAGGAAACCAAAGAAATTCTAACTCTATCCCCTCTATCAACACAGTTGATTTCAATCGTCCCCTAACAAAACAAAGAATAATGATAAAATCAATACCAAAACCCTGGTCAAGGGGTACACAACTACACATATAAAAATAAGCACCATAACAATAATCAAAGATTTAATGAATAATAAAACCCAAACCAAAGGCCAAGGGATTACAATCCCAATTTATACTATGGATTTCATTGTGTTATTGGTCATGATTTGCACACTTTTAGATATTATAAAAGTTCATTAAGAGATTCTCGGGAATCAAAGATAATTATTCATAGATATGTTCCTAGGGAACCTTGAGGGGTCCCCACAAACTGATTATATATGGTATGTTGCGCCTAAAAATTTAAACTTGGGAATCTATCGTGATCCATTCCCTAAGTGTCCAAAAGATGAGAAAATAAAACCTTAAATATAACAAGTGTATTCCCATAAGGACCCATGACCATGAATCCTAGAATTCTAAGAACTCTTGTTGCATTACACCTCTTTTCGCACCTCCCGTGCCTTTTCCCTACATTTTCTATCCACCCTCGCGTACCACGCTCACTTCCCTCTTATTTTCAAATCACACCCATTTCCTCCTAAATTATTCTATTTTCCCCCTCATCCTATTTTATCATTATGCCCCTTTATCTAACTTAATTCCCATGTTCCCACCTTAAATCCTGTTAATCCCACCAATCCTAAAATAATTTAATTAATCCTAAATTCCACCCTAAACCATTTAATTACCCTAATTACCCTTACTTAATCATCCCCCATGGGATTCCCACCCCTCTTCATTACTACCCTTTATTAATTCCCCCTAGGATTCCCCCCACTCACCTTATCCCTTCCTAATATTCCTCCACCTCCCTTACACCCATTTAACCCTCTTACACATGTGCAATCTTAAAAATAGCTCGCCACCCATTTGAAAATCTATTCTCGTCCTCATTTCTCATTCTAACATTCAAATGGTAGTTTGTTTCGCCCTACTGATCGTCGGTGGTCGACTTAGGTCACCATCGACCCTTCCTAGGGTTATTTAATCACCCCTATCCCTCCTCTCAAATGGCTATAAAATCTTGAGACTTCTATGTGATTTTGTGACATATTTCCGCATGTGCTATCTGTGAATCCTTTTGATCAGTTGAGATATCTTGGTGTTTCCTTTTACATTAAGATCTTGGAGTTAAAGAATATTGTGGAGCTTTGGTTCGTGCATGTGCTTGTTTTATTTTGCAAGTACTTACGGGTCTTTGTCAAGATCTACCTCAACCTCTAATCAACTTCAATTATCCCCAGATCTAATAACTTATCTCGATATTCTTGTTAACATCCCATCTCTAGTTTGGTCTCCACCGATCGGACCTAGTCGTTTGTCGACCCATAGCCTACATTTTGATACATCATATCCATAACCCATCATACCCACCTTACACGCAACCTTGTCTAATACTCCCCGTATCCAACTCACCCTTGTAACATTCCACCCTCTCGCTTCATCTAGTTATGTTTTATAACATCTTAAATTCTAAATTTTACTTGATGTTCTACATACCTTTGCATGATTCTGTTCAAATCATTGTCGAATACATGTTCTATTCTTAGGTCACCATCAACTGTCTATTGTGCTCTCGGGTTGGTGTTGACTCTCTGTATCGTACTCTCGAGTCACCATCGACCCTTTGTGGTTTGTTCTCATTTTCTATCATTTTCATCCTTAATCATCATATCAGTTAAATTATCTTATCAGATATTTGCTCAAATTTTGTTATCAATATTTCCTTTCTATTATCATATTATCACTCTTTTTTATCATCACGTGGGTTGACATCCTCTTGAGGAAGAGTGTGCTTCTTGGAGCTGATTTTTTCGGGTATCCCACCATATCCATCATTAATCCCCTTTCATGTTTAGTCTTTTGATTTTTGACTGCCTTGCCAAGTGGGGAATGTTGTTGTCAGAAACTGGGTAGTTAGTGTGAGTAAGGTGTCAAATGGATATTTCCTATGCTACCATACCATTGGAAGGAAAATTTGTCAATTTATACAAAGAAGATAAGATGCTACACCTAATTTAAGATCCTACTAATGCTTCTTATGAGGTGCTTTTTACTGATGTATACATGGATAATTTTATAGGCAATGCTAATTTTGACGATCAATGTATAGATGAGAATGCTTAGTTTGAAGACCTTGTAGTTCCATGGACCATTACCTTTGATGAAGCTTGCTCAACTAATGGTAATGATTCAAGAGTGGTGTTAAGTTCTCCAAACGGTGAGTCTTTCAATTTTTATTTTAAATTGAATCTTGAATGCAACAAATAACGAGGTAGAGTATGAAGCACTATTGCTAGGATTAAGAATTACTTGGAAACATGGAATAAAAGACCTCATAGTTACAGGAGATTTTGAGTTAGTGATTAAGTAAGTAAGGAAGCTATATGTAGAAAAAAATCAGAGATTTAAATAGTACATGAATGCAAAGATGGGATCTCATTGAGTGCTTTGATTAATTTAATATTGAATATCACGAAAGAAGTCAAAATGTAGTCAGTTGATAGACTAGAAGTCTTGGGTTCATAGTATAAAAATCAAGATTCATCCCCTTATTACAAGTTTGAAATGGAAATACTAGTTTGACCCTCTATACCTGATAATATACAACACTGGAAAGTATTTGATAATGATTCACACATCCACATATTTCTAAATTTCAGGATGAGTTCACTGACCAGATCATTGACTTGGAACCTATGGTAGAGGTGTGTGAGGGAAAAGAGACTCTCTTTGGTAAATAAGTAATTCAGTTAAAAAATAATGTAATCCCAAAAGGATTAGTTAGTTTAGAATCTACCTTTGATAGTAATGACAGAGAGCAATTTGTAAATCTACTACTTTGCCAAGAGATGTTGTGGAGTGTAATTTAGGTTGTGCGAAGATCCTAGAAATGTTTGGTTAGGAGTAATTTGAATAAGAATGAAAGAGAGGCTTATACTAAATTATTAAAAAAGTATCAAGACTTCCTTTCTTGGTCTTATTTTGAGTTAAAATCCTATAGGGAGGATTTGTTTTAGCATGAGATACCCTTTACACCCCACACTAAGCCTTTCAAACAGAAGCAGAGGCCTATTAATCGTATTTTTGCAACCAAGATGTTAGAAGAATTAACAAAGATAAGGGATGGTGGGATAATCCAACCCACTATATATTCTTCATGGGTATAAAATTTGGTTCCAGTTGTAAAGAAGAATGGAGACATAAGGCTTTGTGTGGATTTTAGAAATATTAACAAAGATTCACTTAAAGATAATTATCCAATGCCAAACATGGACAATTTATTGCAAAAGGTAACATGATCAGAGCTGTTATCTACATTAGATGGGTTCTTTGGATATAACTTGGTGGTAGTGAAATCATTAGAGCAATTTAAAGCCGCTGTGAACATGTATAAATTATAAAAGATATAGAAATGGGGCTAAAACACTAAAGAAACCTCAAAGCTTTACCAAATTAACTGTGAACCATCAAGATAAGAGATAAACACAAGCTACTCCTATGAATGGATTATATATTTGACAAAACATCAAACTAACATGTATACTACTACTATATACTCTTTGAATGCTATATAAAAATGAACCTATGAAGATCCTAACAATCAAATTTGATTTTTGATGCTCAAGGTTTTGAGAGTGAAGGCTTACCATTAATGACTACAAGACCATATGGTTCCCCTCATTTACTCAAGTTTGAGTTGGAAGATGCAATGAAAGATAATAGCTCAATAAAACGGAAAAAATGTTCAAATACTAATTGCATATAGTTTATTCTCATCCTCATTTCTCATTCTAATGTTCGAATGATCAGCCTGCTCGCTGATGCCGATGATTAACGTGGGTCGCCATCAACCCTGCTCGGAGTTATTTAATCACCCCTATCCCTCCTCTCAAATGACTAGAAAATTTTGAGACTTTTTTTGCTTTTTGCGATCTATTTCCCTTTGTGCTATGTGTGAATCCTTTCGATTAATAGAGATATCTTTGTGTTTCCTTTTGCATTGAGAGTTTGGATTTAATGAATATTGTGGAGCTTTGGTTTGTGCATGCACTTTTTTGTTTTTTAGGTACTTACAAGTATTTTTCAAGCTCGCCTCAACCTATAGTCAGCTTCAATCATATCCAACAGCTTATCCCATATTATTGTTAACATCCCATCTCTCAGTCCGGTCACCGCCGATCGATTTGTCGCCGCTAACCCATAGCTTGCATTTTGCTACATCCTATCCACTTTGCATGTAACCTTTTTTGAAACATCTTGTATCCAAATCACCCTTGTAGTATTCCACCCCTTTGGCAACATCTAGTTATCTGTTATGGCATCTTAGATTCCACATTTTTCTATTGTTCTTCATACCTCTACACATTTGTTTGGATTTTCGTTGACTACTTGTTCTTCTCTTAGGTCACCTTCAACTCTCGATTTTGCTCTCGAGTCTCTCACAAATTTCTGTCTTGCTCTTGGGTCTTCGTCGAACCCTATGTGGTTTGTTCTCATTTTTATCATTTTCATCCTTAATCATCAAATCAAAGTTATAAGATATTTTCTCAAATTTTGTTGTCAGTATTTCCTTTCTATTATCATATCATCGCTCTTTATTATCATCACGTGGATTGACATCATCTCGAGGAATTTTTCACTTCTTGGAGCCAAATTTTGTCGGGTAGCCCACCATATCTCTCACTAATCTCCTTTTGTGTTTACTTTTGTTGTTGTGCTGGTTGCAGACTCATTGTGAGGAGGATAATTTATTATGCACCCGCACCATATTATCCTATCCACATCAAGAGGTTCCCTAAACCCTCCCATATTTTGAGGTTTCTTGATTTCTCATTTGGTTTTCACTAATCTGAAATAGGTAGCGGAAATCTTGTTAAACATTCTAAAGTTTACCAGTGGGACCCCCTTCCTTTGGTGAGGTCTCTTTGTTTTCCATTTCTTCCATTTCATATTTTTCTATATCCCTTTTCACTAACAACGTAGGTAGGAGTCTTCTTTTACTTGCTCGTGTTGGCTCGGGATTGCTTGGATTTTCCTTTTCATGTGCTTATTTGCTTCTAAATTCAGATAAATAGGAAAAGTGAATACTAAGTATTCCTCATCTTTATTTCTTCTCATTTTATTTCATCGCACTACATATCTTGTTTGCTATTTTCATTGAATCGTCACACTTCATTTTCAGGTATTAAAAAGAACCTCCTCATTGTTTTCTTGCTCATATAGTATAACTAGGGGTAATATTCTTACATTCACTCATTTCCACACACATCCAAATAACACATATCAATCCACACATCTAAAAATTTCCTTCCAGGTGGAACTGTTGGGATTTCATCACCCAATAGGAAAGTTTCCACGGTGTTCGGCCGTGTTATAAATCCTATACAAACTTAGGCCTCACATACCTTTGGGTATATCGAGGACTCCACAACCACAATGTCCTGAAACTAGACTTAGATTGACCCTTTCCTAGGTCCTTTCTAAGCCTTCTTATTCCTTTTTTCACATCTTTTCTAAGCAATCAAGATTAAAATAAAATGTGTTGTGTGAATTGTCTTTTGTAGTAACTAATCATATTTCTTTCTTTTTCATATCTACTCTTACTTGGTTACAAAATAAGAAAATGAAACAAGCATCTTCATCCAACATTCCTATCTCTACCTCTTCTCTCATGTAGACATCAGTCCCTCTTGTCATTTCTTCCTCTATGATCACTATGTGCATTTCCCTACCATCTCTTCTAGTGAGCCACCCGTGGTTCACGCTCATATTGAAACCAATCCTTCCATTTCTCATCATCCGATCCCTTCCTACCAGCCACCCCATCATCAACCACTTCTTTCGAGGCCTTTGGGCCGCCTCTCTTGTTCCCCAGCGAATGCGTGGAGTTCAAATAAATTCTTGATAATAATCCTATTGTACTCATATAGTTACCTCATTTATAAATCCACTCACCTACCCATCGATGGACCTCCTCTTCAACAGATCTATGCCTACCCTGAGTCTACCCAGATCCTAACTTCTCAAACTTACCATCTTCTTCCTCAAGAGATGAATTAATTGGCTATAGCCCAACGTGAACATGTATCCATTGATTCATCTATGCATCAATCTACTCAGTTAGTGGTCCCCATCCCAGCTAGTTTACCTTGCAACAACACTAACCCTCCTTCCTTTATGCACATCAAATCATCATCCACTATAGTCACTAATATCCTCACTCAGCCTCTTTCTCGGATCGGTATCTCCTCCCTCTTACAATCAAACATCCTCCTCAAAACTTGGTCTCCATTCCCACGTCTCAAATTCATGCTAATGTGGTCTCT
The DNA here is from genome assembly GCA_018340775.1 of Taxus wallichiana var. yunnanensis. Taxonomy (NCBI): domain Eukaryota; kingdom Viridiplantae; phylum Streptophyta; class Pinopsida; order Cupressales; family Taxaceae; genus Taxus; species Taxus wallichiana. The sequence continues at coordinate 237,174,077 of CM031238.1, read as the reverse complement.
TCGCAACCACTCTATTCAGGTCCCCTTCATACACATCAACCCCCTCCTCATACTACTTTTCAGCACATGTCTATCATCATCCCATCCAAACATCTCAACCTCCCCATCAAACCCATTATCAAACCAATATTCTTATCACGTAAAAGATCCCTCAATCCTACCCTTCTACTTACATGCCCTTTTAGCAGTCCATCTCTCAATCCGTCCAATCCTCTGGCCTATCACTTATTCTCTTCCCTATCAACCACCTCCTCAAGCTCCTATTTATCCTCTACAATCTCAACTTCAATTCATCTCATTTTCTTCCTATATCCAATAACCTCATCCTCCGACATCTCCTTTGCCTACTTCCAGTGACCCCATGCAAACATTGATGAGTAGATTGGCCAATCTTGAAGCCGCTACCTTGGGTCATAAGAGTTCCTTCACATACGAATAAATTTTTAATGAGCTCATTCATCCTTATATCCCAACCAAACCTTATCCTCTTCATTGGGAAATTCCTAAGTTCTCTAAATTCAACAACAAGGAGGATCCTAAAAAACACCTCTGGGATTTCCGACATACTTGTTGTCTTATAGCCCATGACCAATACCTAATGCTTGGAACATTTCCCATGTAATAATCTAGTCCTTCATTGGATTGGTATAATGGTATCCCTCAACATTATCTGTTCTCCTGATCTATACGCCAATAAACAGTTTGAGGATGAATCCATCTCAGATTTTCTTGCAAGATAACAAGGCATCATTAACCAACTATCCTTTTCCCTTCCTTAAACCGAGCTCATTGAGATATTTTCCCGATCTTGTGCTAAAAACATTTCCTCTACTCTCCAAATTCAGTCCTTTCAAATTTCGAGGAAGCCTTCACCATGGTTCGAAAATTAGAAGCTCACACCCTTGAACATGGCCATGTAAAACTTAGATCTAACAAACCAAAGACAAACTTCACTAAACCCTCCTCTTATTATTCTCATCATGATAAATCAAAGAATGCAGCAAGCATTGTTGTCAAAAATTCCACTTCTTCTTCCTCCCAAGTTGAGCCTTCAAAAAGAGCTCCTTGAACTCCCCCAAAATATACTCCCATTAGGGAGTCTTATATTTTTATATTCAATAAGTTTATGGCCACTAATATTCTCCAATCACCTTCTATTTGGTCTTTAGATGAATCACGACATAATCTCACCTGGTATCGCGAGGAAAATTACTGTAAACATCATCGAGTCTATGGGCACAACATTGAGAAGTTTCTTGCCTTTAAAGACCTTGTTTAAAGACTTATCAATTAAAGGGACCTTCAAGTGAGTAATCCTAATGCCCCTCCCAATCAACCGCTGGACGTTTTTAAACAACCTTTTCCTAACCATCCTCCTACTAGCCAAACAATCCCTTCCACATCCCAAACACCTAAATCCCACACTATTAAAACCCTAAGCCATGTTCCTACATCCTCCTCCTTGACCACTTCATCAACTTCATCTACTTCTACCATGAGCCCGTTACACCCACATCTACTATATCTCGAATCCACTCCTCCCATATCCATCATACCGCCCATCTCCACACCTGATCTCTCACCTACTTCTTCCTTTACTCCTTCCAGTGATCCTACCTCTCCTACCATCTCGACAACCTCATCAACATCCACCCCTTCTCCTCTATCTGATCCCACATCATCTCTTACTTATACATCCTCCTTAGATGTTCATTTAGAAAATACCCCTACTTCATCATCTTCTTCTACATCTACATCTTCTTCCATTAAATCAACATCCCCATCACCTTCTACATCCTCCTTGCCTCCGTTTATTTCAGACTTGATCATACCCACTACTTCACCCACATCTATTCCACCCTTACCTATTGTACCATCCTTAGAACCAATCCCAGTTCCCCTTCCTATACTCCTCCATGTACCAATCACATATACTATCGTGATCACATCGACACCACCATCTCCCCCTACACCATTCTCATCATTTGAAGAATTTTTGAAAGCACTCCAACTCACCATAACTTCAAATGATGCCCCTATCTCATCCACAAATTAGACACACCCACATCAACTCAATCCACATCCTCTTTAGACATCCTTAAACAAAAGTTACTCCCCCACCACCATCAACCTGAAAACACAATATCTTCAAACCCTCCCGGTTGAAATCATTGTCATCCCTCCCAAGGGTTCTTCTTCACAATCAAAATCTAATACCCTTGGTGTATTTCCTCAAAAGTCCCTTTCATGTCCTCATAAGAAGATAGACATTCCTCCACCTAAAATCAAATCAACTAATGCCACATCATCTATCTTAGGACCACCTCCATCTCTCCTAGGACTAGCCCTTCTTTTAAGACATCACAATCAATCAATAAATCCACATCAAATCATCCATCACTTCTTTAAATTCTGATCATTCTTCTAAACCATCAAACATCACTAAGACGAAATCCAAGACATCTAAACCATGAAATGATAAAACTCAACCTTCAACATCCAAATCATCTACCACCACTTCTAAACTACCCCCACCTCAATCAACCATCATCATCCCTTCCACATCAAAATCAGTGGTCAAAAATCCTAAGGATAAGACCTCGCTTTGACCTACATCCACTTCCTCTAAATCAAACCCATCTACTCCTTCTAAAACATCAACCTCAAACCATCCATTGAATCTTATACTGAGGTATTCCAACGTCTTCTCCATGCATCTGTGGTTACCCTTCCTCCCATCAAACCCTTTGACCCGTGTAGGCCAAATCCACTTGGTTTGATCCTAATGTTATTTGTGCCTATCATTATGTGCTAGCCACACTACCGAGCATTGTAAGGCCCTTCGCACCCTTATCGATAGCCTTATGGAAGAGGATGACCTCCTTGTCGAAGAGGAGGACACCCTTCCATCCCTGGCCCATCTTCATCCAAATCCAACCTTCCCATCAAATCCAAGGCTTCTAAGTCCACCTTCACCACTATTCCACCTTTGGCTTCTCTTTCTAATAAAGAAAAGCCCCTCTTTACATAGACATTGTATATGTTTCCACTAGGTCTCGCCCTTATGAGACCCAACCATCCACTTCATCCAAACCCAAGGTCATCATCACTACTCCTCCCAATGAACCCATCACTCATCCTCTACCATTACCTCCTTCTTCCTCCAAAGCTAAGGTTTCTATCTTGGCCGCTCCTAATCCCACTTCTATCAAACAAACCATCGTAAAATAGTTACATCAAGCTCTGTTAAGATGTCCCTATACAAGCTCATCCAAATCTCTCCCAACCACAAACATGCTCTTATTGAATCTCTACAATGCATCCTATATCATTCGATGAGCCTCAACCCTCATGGCTCTAGCTAATGCTCTTGCATCATCCACCACCATATCCTTCGAGGATTTTGAAATCCTCAACATTATTCCCGAAGACCATGACCTTCCTCTCTTCATCATAGTTCGTATCAATGACACATTCATCCAAAGAGACTATGATTGACAATGGTGCTAGCATCAACATAATTTCTTCCCACACCTTCAATCAACTCAAGCTCTTGATACCATTTTCGTTGAATCCCCTGTCATTTTCATGCCTTCAATGATGTTGTTTCCCCCATTGGGTACAATTATCCTTCCCATTCACGTTGGCCATAAGCTCCTTCATGAGATCTTCTACATTATAGAATCTACATTGTAGAAGGGGAATTTTAGTATAATGTTTTGCTTAGATGCCCTTGGATTCATGCCATGCATTGCATCCCATCTACCCTTCACCATTGTATTAAGTATGAATATGAAGGGAAGATTCACACTCTCCGCTGATTCCCCTCATTTCAAGGCATGTCATATGACTTATCAACCAAATGATGTGCTTGTCCCTAAATCAAACCCTTCTTGAAGCATCCACCAATTCTTTTGTTCCTACATCTAAGTTACCCCATGATGGATCATTGATGATGTGATGTAGTGCCTCTCCTTAGGGGAGTACCAATCCTCGCAATCTTAATTATCTTCCTTCTCCCAACCACCTCGACCACCCTGATAAGGCCCCTATGTATCAATCTAACGTTGGGGACATCATCTCATTTGGACCTTCTTTTCTCAAAACCAATTTGATCTATGGTGGCCTTGATCAACCTTCTCTTATCTAAAGATCACCCTCACACTAAACCATATACTGAAGGCTTCTAATTTCTAAAACAAAGCATCCTTGTCTACACACTTACCTCTATCGTTGTTGCCTGGAAGGGCTACGACCTAGGACGTTATGAGCAAGGTGTCCATGACTTCCCTTCAAACAACCCCGTGAACCACATTAAAAATTTGGCTTGGGATACAAAGATCCCTCCATCCCCCTTCTCACTTCTGAATCCTCTCCCATCGATGTTGATTCACCTCCCTTCTCTCCATCCAACTATCTCATAGATCTAGATGATACCATATCTATCCCTTTTGAATTTTTTTAGTCTCCACCATTTCCCTTGGACCGGTCACTTATTAGGTTGAAAATGAAACCTAGTCCTTTCCTCTTAAACATCCTGAAATGATAGGGGAAGATTCCCCTACCATTAACATCCTCCAATGCAACGATGATGACTCTATTCTATCTTACATGGGGGCTAAGGATTATCATATCCAAAATTCCCTTCCTCTTGACACTTCCTCTTCTAAACGAATCCACCATCGACATTAATATAGGGACCCTCAGAGCCCACATCCTCAAGGTTGGAAAATATCTTGATCCTCAAGAGCTTGAAGCCTTCACCTCCTTCTTATCAAACATAACCATGATTTTACATGCTCGTACTCGACATGTTGGTCTTGACACCTCCATTTTGATCATAACATCATCGATGTATCAATGCTAAAATTAGATGAAGTTACATCACATGCATCCCCGCATAACCCTTCTTGTCAAATAAGAGCTATAATACCTTCTCTCTGCTAACTTCATTCAACCTATCGACTATCCACAATAGGTATCAATATTGTACCATTTCTAAATCTTCTGGAAAACTCCACATCTATCGACTTCGAGATTTAAACCTCACCTTTCCCAAGGATGAATTTCCTCTTCCCAACATCGATTAAATTGTCAACCTCATGGTTCGCCATGAGATTCTCTCTCTTATGGATGGTTTTTTTGTTATAATCAAATCCTCATTCACTCAAAAGACCAACATAAGACTTCCTTCATCACCCTTTGGGGATTTTTGTTATCGTGTCATGCCTTTCGCTTGAAAAACATGCTAGGGCCACTTACCAGCGTGTGATGACCTATATCTTCCATGACCTTATCCATAAAATAGTGGAAGACTATGTCGATGACCTCTTGGGTAAATCCAAGTGTTGATATGACCATATTTTAGTCCTTGAAATCCTTTTTGAATGTCTTATCTGATTCCTTCTTCATCTCAACCCAACCAAGTGTGTATTCGGAGTTCTAACTGGAAAATCCTTAGCTTCATCATTTCTATTAGGGGAATTGAGGTTGACCCCAAAAAAATCAAATCCATTCTTTAAATTCCTCCCCCTTTAATCTAACTCAATTTTGCAGTCTCCAGGGCCATCTCTAGTCAATCCACCATTTCATTTCACAACTCTCTGACTATTACCAACCCTTCCATCACCTTCTTTAAAAAGACACCCAATTTAATTGGGATGCCACATGTTAGAAGGCATTTGATGATCTCAAACAATATCTTCTTTCTCCACCTATGCTCACACCTCCATGTGAGGGGGAGTTTTCTACCTTTACATCTCTACCTCCAATCATGCTCTGGGTGCCATGTTGGCACACCGTAATGAGAAAGCAGAGAGAGAAGGTTGTGTATTATATCAGCCATACCCTTCTTGATTATGAAACCTACTATACCAAAGCTGAGAAGATGTGTTGTGCCCTCTTCTTCACCACTTCCAAGCTTCATCATTATCTACTTAATCATAAAACCTTTGTCGTTACTAGCTTCCACATCCTTAAAACCATGCATTCAAAGCCTTACCATAGTGATCACATCACTCGTTGGCTCATGCTCATGATAAGTTTGACCTTGAGTTTATCTCCCAAAAATCCATTAAGGGCCAAGCTATTGTAGACCAATTAGCTGAAGCCCCTCTTCCTAGTACACATATTCCTCACGAGAAATTTCTAGATGAATCCATTAATCACTTCCATCATGAGTATGATACCCTTAAGATGACCCTCTTCTTCGATGGATCCAAGTGTCAACAAGGGGGAGGAGCTGGTGTCATCATCATTCCTCCTTGGGGCACTCTTATCCCTATCACAAAAAAGCTTAATTTTGAATGCACAAACAATATGGCAAGTACGAAGCCCTTATCCTAGGTCTTGAAACTACTACCTTTTTAGGTGTTCAAGTTCTTGACATCTATGGGGACTCTGAGCTTATCGTCAAACAAGTTACAGGTGAATATCAATGTAAAAATGATACCCTTCAGAAATATAGGACATCGTCCTTCTCCTCCTTGAAGCTTTCAACTCTTATTCCATCCAGGATATTCCTCGATCATCTAATCATTTTGTAGACACTATGGCTTCCCTTGCCTCTCTTATCCCCCTAGACAACCAAAGAATCCAAACTATCTTTTATTGTTCATCGTCTCAATCAACCATCCCATACCCATGAGATTCCTCATGTCAACCATGTTGACACCAATTCTTTTGAACCTTGGTATTCTCAAATCTTTGACTACCTATCCCAATCTAAGATCCCCTCCGATATTTCTAAGAATGGTAGGAGGTCCTTTCTCCAGCGTGCTAACCGCTATGTCATTCTTGAAAGCATTCTTTATAAGCATGGATTTTATGGTATTCTCCTTTGATGCCTTAAATCCCATGAATATTTGCGCTATCTAAGAGGTCCATGATGGCATATGTGGTGGAAACTTTAGTGGCTTAGCTGTCACTAAGTGTGTTCTTCACCTAGGCTATTATTGGCCTCTCTTAATCAAGATTGTTGTGAGTATGTTAAGAAATGTGAAAAGTTTCAACAACATTCCAACCTTATCCACATTCCTATCCAGGCCTTACATTAACAACTCAAGACCTTTGGCCCTTCTCATAATGGGGCCTTGATCTCATTGGTACCATCAATCCTCATTCTTCACAACAACATCATTCTATCATCACTGACTAAGTATTTCACCAAGTGGGTGGAAGCAATTCCACTCACCTCAACTAAAGCTAATCTGATCATCAACTTCATCTATCAACACATTATCTATCATTTTGGCATCCCTCATAAGCTTGTTATGGAAAATGGAAAGTCCTTCAAAAAAAAAGACCTTAAGAATCTTGGTTCTTCCTTTAACATCAAACTTAGTTTCTCCTCTCCTTATTATCCTCAAGAAAATGGCCAAGATGAGGCTTCTAATAAGACCTTATGTAATATCCTCGCTAAAACTATCGATAAAGTAGGTTGTAATTGGAATCTTCATCTTCCCTTCACTCTTTGGGCCTGTTGGACTAACATTCACACCCCTACGGGTGCTACACCTTTCTCTCTCATCTACGGTTCTGAAGTTGTCCTTCCTCTCGAAGTTTAGATTCCTTCCTTACGTGTTTCCCTCGTGACTTTATTTTTGATGAGGACTATGGTCAAGAACATCTAGCATATCTCGAGTTATTAGACGAACACCACCTTATCACCCTTAAACACCATCAAGTGTATCAAGATCGAATTAACCGTGCTTATAACAAACACCTTAGACCTCGCGACTTCAATATTGGTGACCTTGTCCTTAAAGAAAATCAGAACGTCACTACTCTATAAATGAGCCAATGTGGAAAGTTTTCCCCAATTGGATTGGACCATACATCATTACACATAAATACGGATCGGGAGCCTATCATTTTTCCTCCCTTGATGGTAAACTGGAAAGAAAGCCTCTTAACACATTGCACTTGTGACCATTCTATTGTTAGCATACCTACCAATATATATACTTAGTCATGTCTATGATCATCCCTTCATCATTAGCCTCTTCCATCCATCACTATAATGATTTGGAATTATGTGGTCTACCGTCACTTTCCTAGACATGACCTTAAATATGGGCACCATGGCTCTGTCCATGACATTTTCCTTATGGATAGGTTCTCCTTCTTAGTGAGAACTCTATAATCATTACATTCATCACCCTCTTATCCACCTTTAGAAGCATGCTAAGGGTCCTAAACATGTTCCTTCTACATTCATCATCCCCTTCTAAGTGGTTTACCTATCTATTCTAGCTCTTCCCCATCCGAAAATACAAATTCATAGATGATCCTATCAAATTCAAGTTATAAAAAACAAACTACTCCCTCAAAGGACAAATGTTCATGTAAAAAAAGGAAAAAAGAAAATCAAAATCAAGTCAAATAAATAGACCAATCCCTTGAAGGATGGATACCATGTATATCACTCCTATCATTATGTCAAAATCATTTATGTATAAAGTAGACCATACCCTCGAAGGATGACCTACTCTCTAAAAATATCATGCTCATCAAAGAAAGCTTCACGTATTAATCAACCTTCTATTAACATCCATAGAAAACTTCCCGCATCGATCAATTTTCTCTCTTTCCCCCACCCAAAGTTGGGGCATAGATTTAGGGAAATACACCTATGGAAAACCCTTTTCCCGTGTACAAGTTGCATCCTGAACCCCCTTAGTCATGTCAACTATAGTGCTCATAAGTTCTTTCATCGATATGTTTTCCCTTGATCTTTGATATAACTAACTATTATTGGTTATGTGTTAACACTGTTCAGGTTGTCATCGTGTGTGTATTCATTACATGAATCCCCTTCTCATTTACCTCCAATGTGGTTAGAGGCATCATTTCCCAGTGGATTTCTTGATACGATGTAGCGTCGTTCCATAGGTACCCATAGGTCACTAATCATCAAGTCACATTTTTTATTCTAATTTATCACATCTATCACCTACATGTTATCTATCCAAAATTTCACATGTTTTAAACATCATCAATTATCCATCACATCCATTTTTAATCAAAATTTTCAATAATCATATATCATGTAAATAACATCTAATCACATCTATACATTCTCATCATCATCATCAAAAAAATAAAAGCAAACACATTATCACCATCATCCACATCCACACAAACATCAAACATAAATTAGATCATCACATCATACAATGAACACATGCTAAGCTACACAAAATCATGTATATATATCATATATCGCCAAAATAAAGTGTCTCAATACATCATTGGCCTCTAAGGGCCCTCTCTCAAAGTAGAGATGTCATTAAAATTAGTGAAGTTAACATCAGAAAGCATAAAGTCTTACTCCTCTTAGGAAAGTCCCTCCTCTGTCTATCTCTCATCCTCGACTCCTTAACCCTTGGCCCTCATCTTGATGTGGTTACACCATGCTTGATACACTCCCAGATGACCCTACTCCGCTTCCCCTCACCGTTGTAGGTGCTTCCAATATCTCAAAGTTTGTGGTAATTTATTTATCACTAGTTTCTCATAGTACTATGCCTCTTCCGCCAAGGCCCTATATTGATCCATCGGTATCATATTAGGAGGTTCCATCTATCCTTCTCCCGATGGTACCACTGGACCAACACTATTGACTCTATTTGCCAATATAGTAGCAGATCTCGAACTGCAGACCCTATATGCATCCCTCTGTCTCCGATACCGGTCCTTATCTTGGATGGCTCTTTCCCTCTCCTAAGTCACTTTGCATTTTCTCTTGTCAAAGGCTCTACGCCTTTTCTTAGTGGTATCTCGCTCTATTCTCACTCAAGGCAAATCTACGCGCAACTATGCCACCTCTATAGTCTCACCCCCATCACCATCCCCACCACCTCCAAGAGCTTCCTCCTTTCTGCCTCTATCTTCACCACATCATCATCATCTCTATCTCCTCCCTCTCCCCTACCACCCTAGCCTCCAAAGTAGTAGTCATCTAATACTCAAATCCAACACTAACTCCCACGTCATCATCATCATCCCATGATGTGGAGCCTCCTCTAATGGATCCATCATGATAGGAATTAGTAGATCCCTTTCCCCTCCTCCTACCTATACACAATAGGCTCCCGAGCATTATCTAGACAACACTAAACTATTGTCACACCTATCAAATTACATGAGCTTGATCATCTCCGGCATACGACCCTGTACCCATCTCATCCTCCTCATCCCCGTCCAACTCAATGTCTACTCAAGGACATGTAGGGAAGTATCGATATGGTCACCATCTAATATGATCAACATATAACTCTGCAAACCTATCTTCATACCAATTTGCATTATGGTCTCCTCTATCCCCATAGGACTAATATGCTCTCCATCTCAAATACCCCAAAGGCAGCTCGATGTGATCCCTCATGACCAATGGAAGCCCTTGTGGCCTAACAATTGATGTGCTTATAATCCAAACATTGGAGTATGAACCCTACGTCGAATCCCATACTCTTCCCCAATCTATACATCGATAGCTCATGGTACACCCATGCCAACAATTCTATCCTAAATGAAAACATGGTTTGGTGATCCACTATATCAACCAGACCACTACCAGTGTTTGTGGAAACATTACACCCCATAAATGCGGAAGTGTGTAGCATGATATCACCATTATCAATAGATATATCAATCTTCTTTATGGTACTCCCCGTTATATCTCATCTCATATCCAAATGCCCCTGAAATGAATGTAATATGTGCTGCGTCGGCTCCAAATAGTTTTGTCAACACTTCTAAACTACCACCCACTATAATGGGAGCTATCTTCTCCCCCTATATCAGAAAATTGAGGATGCGATACACATCCTCCAAAGTGATGGTCATCTCACCTGTCCTCATCCAAAATGTGCATGTGCGCACATCCCACCTCTCCACCAATGCAATCATCAAACCCACATCTCATGGGATCCTCTGATAATGTATGAAACCACCTAACCCACTACCGCTAAGTTATCCTACCCAACATCGGATATGTCTCCCCGATATGATAATAAAAGGTGGGGACTCTATCTCTCAAATAGAGCGTCTCTTGAGCCTGCAATCACAAGAAAATCATTCAAATATTAATTGCTTCATTATTAATTTCATCACACCCTCATAAAAAATCAACATCTATCTTAAACCTATTTCCCTCATACCCAATCAACATCAACCCAAGTGGGTCGATGCCCCTATAGCCAAATCGCCACCCTTTTTAGCCTATGTCAACGATGATTGCCCTCCACCACCACCAACCACCCATGACGCCCATCTAAAAACTTGAAAAATGAAAATAAATAAATAAAAACATTAAATAAATTAAAAACAAATCTAGGGTTTCCATTACTCACCATCCGCGTGTCCTCTGCCTCTTCCTCACCGCTCCTCTAGGCTCCATTTTTCTCATAAAATCAACCTCCTTTTATCAACCAGATCTCTCAATCATCATTTTCAGCGTGACGATGACCACTATGGGATGATCCGTGAGCTTATATAGCCACCCCCTTGGTCGTCGTCAACCATAATAGAGTCACCGCTAATTTATGTAGGTGCCATCGACCCACTTATGGTGCCATCGACCCACTCTATCCCGTATTCACATTCCTCCGTCTGTAACTTAGTAAACTCTCCCCTGTTCCTTTGTTAATAAAACATCCATACCAACCCTTTATAACCTTCACTGGGCATCATAAATATTTGCATATTCATCCTCGTCTTATTTAAAGACTCATACTTTTCACTTGCTTCCTCTTATATGAAGGATCTCACATTTTATTTGCATTTGATTGCACATAATTTTGATGCATGCCTATGACCCGTTGGTCCCCACGACCTACATCATTTCGAGTGGTTTCCCATTGGATTCCCTCCATTTCATAGTGATTTTCACCGACGCACTAGCCTATAGGATATGGTCATCATCTCCTGTAGACTGTACCCTTTGTTCCCTACCAATTTGATTCGTAAAATCACCACCATATTTTAATCATTATTATTGTGAGATCCATTTTTACCCATGAAATCGTATCTCAACTTATCTTCTTCCAATCCTTCCCTTCCCGCCCTTCTCGCCGATCTTCTGATCTTCTTCAAACTCATGACTCGATTCCACTCTTTCTCTTGTCATTAATCCCTAGTTTGAGGGACATCACCTTACCAATTCCTCTTCATCGTCTAACCCATCAATCACTTCATATTTTTGTCTCATTTTTCGTTGTCGCAAACCCCTTAAAAAGGGGAAAAATGTAGACACCTATTTTTGGCACCTCCCTATGCCTTCGTCCCATGTTCACTTTCCACCCTTGCTTAGCACGCTCGCTTCCCTCTTATTTTCAAATCACACCCTTTTCCTCCTAAATTATTCTATTTTTCCCCTCATCCTATTTTATCATTATCCCCCTTTATCTAACTTAATTCCCATGTTCCCACCTTTAAATCCCCATTAATCCCATCAATCCTAAAATAATTTAATTAATCCTAAATTCCATCCTAAACCATTTAATTACCCTAATTACCCTCATTTAATCATCCCCATGGGATTCCCACCCCTCTTCATTACTACCCTTCATTAATTCCCCTAGGATTCCCCCCACTCACCTTATCCCTTCCTAAGATTCCTTCCACCTCCCTTACACCCATTTAACCCTCTTACACATGTGTAATCCTAAAAATATTCCGCCACCCATTTAAAAAACTATTCTCGTCCTCATTTCTCATTCTTACATTCAAATGGTAGTCTGCTAGCCCTGAGCCATGGGAATGACTCGGGTCATCATTGACCCTTCTCAAGTTATTTGATCGCCCCTATCCCTCCTCTCAAAAGGCTATAAAATCTTAAGACTTTTGTGTGATTTTGTGACATATTGTCGTCTCTGTGCTATCTCGTGAATCCTTTCGATCGGTTGATATATCTTGGTGTTTCCTTTTGCATTAAAATATTGGGGTTAAATAATATTGTGGAGTTTTGGTTCGTGCATGCACTTGTTTTATTTTGCAAGTACTTACAGTCTTCGTCAAGCTCGCCTCAACCTCCAGAAACTTCAATCATCCCTAGATCCAAAAGCTAATCCGATATTATTGTTAACATCCCATCTCTAGTTTGGTCTCACCCGATCGACCTGGGGTCGTTGTCGACCCATAACCTACATTTTGATACATCCTATCCATAACCCATCATATCCACTTTGCACAAAACCTTGTCTCGATACACCATGTATCCAACTCACCCTTGTAACATTCCACTCCTCGGCGTCATCTAGTTATCTATTCTATTTTGGAGCTTTGGTTTTTACATGTGCTTATTTTGTTTTACAGGTACTTGTAGGTCTTCGTTTAGCTCTGCCCCAACCTCCAGTTAAATTCAATTTTTTTTGGGTAGCCCACCATATCTCTCATTAACCCCCTTTCATGTTTAGTCTTTTGCTTTTTGACCGCCTTGCTAAGTGGGGAATGTTGTTGTTAAGAAAGTGGGTAGCTAGTGTGGAGGAAAGTGTCTAAAAGGATATTTCCTATGCTAACATACCATTGGAAGGAAAATTGATCAAGTTATACACAGAAGACAAGATGTTATACCTCATTGAAGATCGTAAGAATGCTTCTTATGAAGGGATTTTACTTGATATATACATGGAGAATTTTGTAGGAAATGTTGATTTTGACGATCAATGTATAGATGAGAATGCTCCATTTCAAGACCTTGCAATTCCATGGACCATGACCTTTGATGGAGCTTTCTCAAGTAATGGTAATGGTGCAAGAGTGGTGTTAAGTTCTCCAAATAGTGAGTCTTTCAATTTTTATTTTAAATTAAATTTTAAATGCACCAATAACATGGCAGAGTATGAAACACTATTGCTAGGATTAAGAATTACTTGGAGACATGGAATAAAAGACCTCATAGTTAAAGGAGATTCTAAGTTAGTGATTAAGAAAGTAAGGAAGCCATATGTAGCAAAAATCGAGATTGAAACAATACATGAATGCAAAGACGAGATCTCATTGAGTGTTTTGATTCATTTAATATTGAATATCATGAAAGAAGTCAAAATGTAGCAACTGATAGATTGAAGTCTTGGGTTCACAATATGACAATCAAGATTCATCCCCTTATTGTAAGTTTGAAGTGGAAATACTAGTTCGACCCTCTATACCTGATAATATACAACATTGGAAAGTATTTGATAATGATTCACACATCCATAGATTTTTGAATTTCCATGATGAGTTCACTGATCAGATCATTGACTTGGAACCTATGGTGGAGGTGTGTGAGGGTTAAGAGAATCTCTTTGGTAAGTAAGTAATTCAATTAAAAACTAATGTGATCCCAAAAGGATTAGTTAGTTTAGAATCTATCTTTGATAGTAATGGCAGAGCAGTTTGAAAATCTGCTACTTTTCTAAGAGATGTTGTGGAGTGTAATTTAGGTTTAGACGAAAATCCTAGAAATGTTAGGTTAGGGAGTAATTTGAATAAAAATGAAAGAGAGGCTTATACTAAATTATTAAGAAAGTATCAAGACTTCCTTGCCTTGTCTTATTCTGAGTTAAAATCCTATAGGGAGGATTTGTTTCAGCATGAGATACCCTTTACACCCCACACTAAGCCTTTCAAATAGAAGTAGAGGCCTATTAATCCTATTCTTACAACCAAGATGCAAGAAGAATTAACAAAGATAAGGGATGGTGGGATAATCCAACCCACTAGATATTCTTCATGGGTAGCAAATTTGGTTCTAGTCAGAAAGAAGAATGGAGACAAGGCTTTGTGTGGATTTCAGAAATCTTAACAAAGTTTCACTTAAAGATAATTATCCAATGCCAAACATGGACAATTTATTACAACAGTAACAAGATCGAGTTGTTATCTATATTAGATGGGTTTTCTAGATATAATCGTGTGGTAGTGAAACCATCGTGAGCAATTTAAAATTATTTGTGAACATGTATAAATTAGAAAAAATATATAAATGAGGCTAGAACACTAAATAAACCTCAAAGATTTACCAACTTAACTATGAACCATCTAGATAAGAGATAAACAAGAGCTACTCCTATGCATACATTATAACTTTGACAAAACATCAAACTAACATGTATATACTACTATATAATCTTTGAATGATACAAAAACATGAACTTATGAAGACCCTAGCAACCAAATTTGATTGTTTGATGCTCAAGGTTTTGAGAGTGAAGGCTCACCATTAATAGCTATGCGACCATATGGTTTCCCTCATTTACTTAAGCTTGAGTTGGAATATGCAATGGAAGATAATAGCTCAATAACAATGGAAGAAATGCTCAAATCCTAATTGCCTATAGTTTATGCTAGAGGAGGGAAGTGTTCTTGGAAAAAGTGATGGGGTAGGGTCTATTTATAGTTTTCTCGATTTCAAGAAAGAGATGGTTTGGATGCATGTGGGACAAAAAAGGCCCAAAAGGTGAAATCCAAATGAAATGGACTTAGGAAAGAGAAATGAACTTTTAGAAAGGTAAGTTCCTTTTATAAAGTGAAAGGTGATTAATTAACCCTAAGTTTCTTAATTAATAGGGATAGGCTAGTGGAAGCCATTTAGAGGGGTATTATTGTGATTTAGAGGTTTAAAGAGAGTTAGAGGGTTACTTAACTAGCATAATGTATTTAATCAATTTTTGGGGATATAATAATTAGTGCAAGTTTAGTAATAAAGCTAGTTTGATCAAACTATAGGTGTCTACATTTGCCCCTCTTTGGGGTGGTGTAAGCTACGCCACTTCAAAGATAGTAGACAAGCGTAAAAAAGTAATTTTTTTGAGGAGTGGAAGAAAAATTAATAGAGTGAAGGATGACTCCTCAAGTGTTGATCGAGTGATGGAAGATGTCAATTGATGATCGAAAAGAAGAAGGAAGAATAGAAGAATGGAGATGATGCCCCAAGTGAAGAAAGAGAAAAAAAGGGAATAAAAATGATGAGGAAGGGATATTGAGCTATCAGTGATCCAATACCATGTAAAACAATATTTATTTCATCACATTTCTAGAAATATTCATCATCGGTCCTTATTAAAAATATAAGATACGATAAAAGTGTAAAATGACATGAAAAACCATAATACGAACAATTATCCATTGCTAAAATACTAACTCCATGCAACATACAAAATGTAATGCAATACGAGAAGTAAACAATTTGATCTAACAGGGAAACAAGTACAAACACACATACTCAAACCAACAACATTCAAGATAGTTACAAAAATGTTTTGTTATCAAGATTAAATTCCAACCTGTGTGAATTAACAAGGGTTAAAATGGTGCCACAAGCAAGGATACATGCAAGGGGAATAACAGAGGACACTTGGGTCCTATGAAAAGAAATCGTGCACTATGAAATAGTACCAAGAAAATTGTTTTTCCCCTAGAGTACAAACAGAAGTCTAGTAATGGTTGTAGATCAGATGAAATTTTTTAATGGTTGTAGATCCAAATGATCCGCAAGTGACACACATGAACATGGGAGAACCAAAAAGTGATGTTTTTAGGATTATTTTCGATTTTTTGAATTTGGATTCCCTAAGTGATAGATGAGATGTACAAGGGAAAAATGCAATGCGTATGTGCAAGAAAGTGAAGATGTGAAAATTCCCTACATTAGGTGGAGTATTCAAATGCAAACTCTTCACACGTAAAGGTTGGATCAAGGCCAATATGGATAGGTTCAATCATGATGATGAACGTAAACCAATGATGTGTTAGGAAGGAGAAAGGATGCCCCCAACATAAGCTGGCCAAGAAACACATGATAGAAAGGAAGTAGAAGATTATTTTTGTGAAAGGGGACAAAGGTGTCCACAAACATGGAAAAAAGGAAATCTTATACACATGGATGTTCTGAACAAAGTAGAAGAACGATGTGAATGTTATGAATGTAACTTAGAAGCCTTGTGATGAAGAAGTGATTAGCCAAAGGCACAAATCGTGAGACAAGATACAAACTAGAGTAAGAGTCTAAACAAGGTCCAAAAAAAGACACTTGGTAACATACTAATCTTGTTTTCTCATAGAGATCCAAGTGTGTGAATGTGAAATTAATTACTTCTCGAAGTGAAGATTTGATATACAACAAGTGAAGACATGCTAGCCAATGTGTAGGAATGATTGATTTTAAAAGTTGATTTATGAATGGATTGTGGAAGGAGAGATACATTGCTCCGCTGCCAGCCAAGCATCCATAGCCCCAACGAAGATGCATTTGATTCTAATCGCAACATTTCTCTACTACCAGTCAAGCATCCATAGCCCCTAGTAGAGATTATTGGAAATACCCCAAGAGAGAGTTATATATATATCAATTTGCTTTTGCTTTTAGCTTTTGTTGTTTGATTTGATTTTGTTTTACTTTCTAAAAATGTATTTCAGCTCTCTTATTTTGACAAGGGGTTAAGAACCACATATGGCTTGATGGAAGGATATGGAAGTGATTGTGATGATGACATTGGCTAGTGTCAACAAATATGTCCAAAATTTCTTCGCAACAAGTTTATTAGATGTTGATTGTGATAGGATCTCTAAGAGGTCATTCGTTCTTTAATTTACCAAGGTGATAAAAGACCAAGGTCAAACAAATACCATAGAGATAAATGTCACAAAATGTGTGTGAATAGGCTAACCAAAATATCACCAAAGGGATGAAAATGGTAGGAAGACTTGTAAGAAGAAGAAGAATAATAAAGGGAAGAAAGAACATCCATGTGTATGCGTATATATAATACTGATTGCAATGCATGTTCATTTACCTTTGATTTTTTTTAAATGTTCTCTCATTTTTTTTATATTTTATGTTTTTTGAAAGGTGGGATCAACAATGTCACTCGGCGTGATAAGATCCAACAACAATGTTCGTGATTTCCTTGATAAGGGAGATTAAGTGTGTTTTCTTATCAAGATTCATATTATCTCCAATCTCAATGATCGTGGTGAGCTCATATTCAACAAATGATTGTGATTTATCTTGAAACATGGATTTTGTATGTGAGAGCTTGAGTTCCCTATCCAGAGGTTTATGCACTTTGTGCCATACTTGATGGTTGCATTGATGTGCATTCTTGAATTGCATTGATTTTGAACCTTATGGTTGTTTGACTTGTTGGGAGCTTTGGAGCTCTTGGAATGTTTTATGAGCTTGATGAAGAAACCATTTGGGTTTCTTATAAGATAATGTGTGACTTGTTTGATCCCGAGAAGTGGGAGAAGAAAGAGAATGTTTATGATTGATGATAGGAATAGGAGAAATGATGGCCATTGATAGAAAGAATAACATGATGGATGGAAAGGATATAGTCCAATAATGAAGAGGATGGGCTACTGGATGTGTCCTATAGAATCAAGATGAAGGGCTACTAGGATGTGGCCCCAGATATGGAAGATGAAGGACTATTTGGAGGAGTCCCACATAGAGAAGATGATGGACTACCGGAGATGACCTTATAATAGAAGATGAGGGACTTCAAGGATGTGCCCCAAGAATGGGACGAATAATGAGTCACAAGGAAGTGAGATACATGTTGGAGACAACGAAGGGCTACTTAGGACATGGCCAAAGAATAGAGTATAAGGGGATTAGAGGAGACCCATCGATAGAAGATGGAGGGATACTAGAATGTGGCCCCAAAATATACAAAGATATGGGCTACTAGGAGGTGAGCCACATACAGTTGAAAATGGGCTATTACGACATGACTCAAGAGAAGATGAAGATGGTGGGCTACTCAACGACAACCCACATATAAAATAAGATGAAGGGATACCCAAAGCTGACCCAATGAGAGGTCCATGATTAAGGACTATTTGATAGATAAATAATTATTGAGTGGTGAAAAGATAGGCCATGGATTGACACCCAAACAAGACATGTCATCATGTGACAAGGACATGAAATGGACTAATAAGAGGAGGATCAAGTTCAATGGTCTTAGGATCTTCCTCTATTTTTTGACAAAAATAATCAATTTATTCCTCCTAATACGCTAGCACATCGAAGCTAAAATTGAATCCTTGCTCGTGATCCTATAGGGAATGTCATCATGTGACCCCATGAATTATGTGATCGATTATTCATTCTAAAATGAATCGATTGGTATGGGTTATTTTTCTTCAACCATGGAGGTTGATTAGAAGAAACGAGTCCATCTAGTGTGGAAGATTGAGAAGATGATGACTTGAGAGATTAAGTAGATTTGTATTGAGATATCTCACAAGTGGAATAAGATGGTATTGTTTGACCTAGAATATGACATATTTATGGAAAGTAATAGGATCATTCATCCAAATAGTATATAGAAGAAGATGTAGGATGAAGTAGACTTGGATGATCACGACGTGAAGAAGTGTTGAATTAGATGATTGCGGAAAGCAATAGGATTCATTTTAGGAGATTGATTGAAATGAGATTTGAATTAGAAGAACTTGAGATTCATCCAAATCTTAAATGGAGGAAGAGGTTGTTGGGGCGATGGATAAACAAGGTCCTGCAAAGGAAGGGAAGGTTGTGACATAGAGTGCCACTTTAGATGCATAAGTATAATAGTTCAGATCAAAAGCCTCGAAGAATGAGAGGTATCAAAAGAATAATTTGGATTAGAATTAGAAGAAGAGTGGAACCCAAATAATAATTTGGATCAAAAGCATCCAAACCATACCACCGAATATGAGATGAAGGTGGGGAACATGGTACCCAAATGGTTTTTCTAGCATGAGGAATCAACCGTGGTTTAGTCGTGATGGGCATATTTTGAGGTAAATGCCTAAACCTAGGTTCCTATTATCGTAAGTGTGAGGAACCGTACGAAAGTCATGGTTGGCGTCGTTGGGTCCGAATGCCTAGACCTAAATAGTGTAATTGAACTCCTTTAAAGGGAAGGAAGTTCCATGTCGATTTAGGGAAACATAATGACAACCAACTAGACATTTTACGGATAAATAGGGGATGCTTGTGTGATTTTCCAAAGGGAACCTAAGGAAAATATACATTGTGATGACACAATTTCAATGATCCAATCAAGGTTTGGAAAACAAATTGTGAGTGCAAAGGATCAAAGGATCAAAAAGGATTGTCCCTAGACAAACAAGTTTACAAGATGACCGATTACAAGGAACAATCATGCAAGTTCAAAACACAAAGCCAAATAAGGAAATACTCCCTATGCAAATGTGTGTCTCAATGATAGTTTGATACAAAAATGATCAACACAATGTCAACACTTACGTCAAGTTTAAAAACAAACAAGGCGTAAGTATTAACAAGGGTTGAAGTGATTTCCGATCAAGGTATACTATAATGAGTCTAGATACAAACAAGGCTTAAATCTCAAAAGGTGGAAGTTACAAGTGTGAGCAATGCAACAATTCCACTTAGATACATTTAATCAATCTTTATAGAAAAATCATGATATTAGTATTGAAATGATATTGACATGACAAAACAAAGTAACAACAAAACTTTTCAAGGTTGAGGAAATGTTTGGAAAAGGAAAAAGTCAAAGTATATCAAGGAGTTGCTATCGTGCGAGTAGCGTAATGCTACAATCTCAAAACTTAAACCCAATTTTACGAGAAACAAGATATAAGTATCAAAATTGTATCGAGGTGATGCAAGAAAAATAACATCTCAAAGGAAGATCAATGATGATGAGCAAGCCTAACTATAAATGATACGTCTTGACATGAGTGTCAAGATAAGGTTATCTAGATGCAAAGACGTACCAACACACTTTCAACGTTTACCATCTAGTCTTAAGCAAGAGGAAAATGTAAACGGGTGCAAAAGTGGTGGACACGATCAATCAATAACACATGTATGATGCTCCTCTTTTGATCAAAAATATCAATAAGAGAGAAAAGGAGTAGATAAAAATGGGGTTGAAAAATACTTGGCATCACTTTGGCAGAGTTTCACCTTATTTTATGACGAGTTAAAAACTAAAACAAAGTAACATTTCACAAATTCCGTGATGAATTTCACTTAGTGATCAAACTTTGAATGGACTCTCCCTTGTTTGAACAACAAGGTTTTGACTCCGAAAAGTTCTCACTTCATGAAATCTCTTTAAAACTCATTGGCTTGATACAACAAAGTGGGCTCCAAGACGATATGGTTTCCTATTGGTTCTCTCAACTAGGTGTCACCAATTACCCTCTGAGCTCGATTTTCCAAGAAAGTCACTAACTAGTCTTGGAGTATCTCATCTTTACTTTACCCCTTAAATATGATGAGCATATAAAATATGTTCAATGTGTACTTCATGGGGTCACAATGGAGATAATTTTGATTCTAACTCACAAGTAAAAACTAGTCAAGTGGGTAAGTGGAGCACTTCTGTTTCATCCACAAGGTTCCCTCTTGCGTGGACTACTTTGGGGTTCCTAGGACCACCCCTTTTTTATAGCTTAAGGCTTATGCCAAGGGGGTTATGTCCTAGTTTAAAGCGGATGGGGCGTACCCTTATCCGAACTTGCAAATCAAGTGTGTTGAATATGGTGTGTTTTTAATCTTTTAAACTTAATGTGGTTTTTTTCGCACACCGTTGGAAACCTACAACAAACATGAGTTAGATTTGGTTTAGATCTTGATTCTTTCGTATGTGATATGGTCCTTTAAACAAAGATTAGTAATTTTCCAAGTGATCAAAACATCATATAAAGGAGATAAAATGTCATTTTTTATTTCCCAGATCATCCTAAGATGCAAGGAAAGAGCATACACAACAAAATACCTCACTAATCTTGTGAAATGGAAAACACTCAATCAAATTGTGAAAATTAAGTTCTTTTTAACCAACTTTGAAGTTAATTCCTTTAGAAAACTTAGTGAAGTGTTTTGAAAGCATAGAAAAGGTATTGAACCATTTTTATTCCCAAGATCACCTAGAAGGTGTGAGGGAAGAGCATACGCATTTCAAAACCTTACAAATAATAATGCAACATTCATCAACTCAACTAAGTAAAGTTAGCACAAAACTACAATATTATCAAGTAACCTACAAAACCACTGATTAGTATAAAAAAAACTTGCAAAGTGTTTAGAAACTCTAAAGAATCAACCCCTGCAAGTGTTAAAATAAATCTTAATTTTAAATAGAAATGAATGTGTGCCCTTTATGACATGTGTGTGCTCCTAAGCAACATGTGCATGCTTAAAATGACAAGTGCACAACTTTTGGAAAACATAGTTAGTAATTAACATGTGTGCGACCATAATGACACATGCACGTTATTTTAAGCATGTGCATGCCTTAGAAAACATATGTGTGTGCAAGGTAAAAATGTGAGTTGACACAAAGTTTAATAAACACCTACGCGTCCCGAGAGATGTATGTGCATGCATGCAAACATATGCATGTTGTTCATGACATATGTGTGGCTTTGGTTAAATTCTTGACAGGGGTCAAAATATAGGGTAACAGTGCATGACCTAGGAAAATGTATGCGTGTCCCTATGAACATGTGTGTGTCTTTGTCAAACAAGTGTGTAAACATAATTTTTTCGATATGTGCGTTCCTTTCTTAAAACACCTACACGCGAGCTTGAAAAACCAAAAAATGACGAGAAATAGAAATCTAAAACTATAAACAGGTTAGATTTTTGTCTTTTAATTCAATTTCTAACATAAACCCAATAAATATGCATGCAAAAGGAAGATTTACTACCTTTAAATTATCAAAATCTTGAAACTACACTAGTTAACCTTCAAAATGCATGAAAATGGTTAGAACTTGAAGTAAAAAGCTTGAAAAACAACTTCTAGAGACCATGGAGTAAGGTCCCACCGGGCGTGCCATATGTGAACATGTATAAATTAGAAAATCTATAGAAATGAGGCTAGAACACTAAAGAAACCTCAAATCTTTACCAACTCAACTATGAACCATCAAGATAAGAGATAAACAAGAGCTACTCCTATGCATGCATTATAACTTTGACAAAACATCAAACTAACATGTATATACTACTCTCTACTCTTTGAATGCTACAAAACATGAACCTATGAAGATCCTAGAAATCAAATTTGATTGTTTGATGCTCAAGGTTTTGAGAGTGAAGGCTCACCATTAATGGATACAAGAGCATATGGTTCCCCTCATTTACTCAAACTTGAGTTGGAAGATGCAATGGAAGATAATAGCTCAATAACAATGGAAGAAATTCTCAAATCCTAATTGCCTATAGTTTATGTTAGAGGAGGGGAAGTGTTCTTGGAAAAAGTGAGGGGGTAGAGGCCTATTTATAGTTTTCTGATTTCAAGAAAGGGATGGCTTGGATGCATGTGGGAGAAAAAGGCCCAAAAGATGAAATCAAAATGAAATGGACTTTGGAAAGGGAAATGCACTTTTAGAAAGGTAAGTGTCTTTTAGAAAGTGAAAGGGGATTAATTAACCCTAAGTGGCTTAATTAATAGGGATAGGCTTATGGAAGCCATTTAGAGGGTTATTAGTGTGATTTAGGGGTTTAGAGAGAGTTAGGTGGGTTATTTAACTAGCATAGTGTAGTTAATCAATGAGGATTATAATAATTAGTGCAAGTTTAGTAATAAATTTACTTTGATCAAACTATAGGTGTCTACAATCGCCTTCACTACCCCATGGGGAATGTATGTCTATGTCAGGATGTCATTTGGACTAATGAACGCTGGAGAAAATTTTCAAAGGGCCATGGATGTGGCTTTCTCTCGGTCTTAACAATGATTTTAATGCGGTATGTCGGGATGATATAATTGTTTTCTCTAAGATAAGGGGTGGCCATTTGGGAACCTTGAAAAAATGTTGGTAAGATGTAAAGAGTATAATATTTCATTAAATCCTAAGAATTGCCACTTTGGCGTGCAAAATGCAAAGCTGCTAGGACACATTGTGTCATAAGGAGTCATGATTGGTCTAGAAAGGGTAAAAGCAATTAGTAAAGTTCCATCCCTATGTCGAAGAAAGGTATTCAAACCTTCTTTGGACAGATAAATTTCGGCAGAAGGTTCATCTCAAATTTTGGTGAGATTACTATGCCCATCACTAGTATGCTAAATAATAATCAGAGAATTAAGTGGGAAGAAGGGGTAGTTCAATCATTTAGTGGAATAAAGGAGGCACTCAAAACTGCCCCTGTATTGACTAACCCTGATTATAGAAAGGAATTTTAGATGTTTTTGTTTGCCTCTGAATCAATTTTTTTTCCTTTGTGTTGTTACAAAAGAATGAAGAAGGTCATGAAAATCCTATTGCCTTCTTTAGCAAAGCTTTGCAAGGATCTGAGTTGAAGTATTTTGTCATGGAAAAACAAGATTTTTCTCTTGTCAAAGAAGCTAAGATATTCAGACCTATGTGCCTCACACAATGGTGAAAGACATTTTATCTCAGATGGAAGTATCCAAAAAGAGATGTCATTGGGTCAACAAATTACAAGAATATGATATGGACATACAAACTACCAAGCTAGTGTGGGGTCTAGGCCTTGCAAAATTAATGGCAGAGAGCAATCTGCATGTTGTTGAAATACAAAATAATGAATACCCTCATGAAAAGGTAAGCACTTCACTTGGTATAGAGATATTGTCTATTACTTAAAAAAATTGAATTGTCCTATGCACTTAGATAAAAATTAGAGGAGGAAACTCAAGTTAGTTTCCCAAAAGTATATTTTGAATGATCATGGGCTAGCTTGGAAGAACCCAGAGGGAGTTTTGTTGAGATGTATCACTGAAGAAGAAACACCTATACAAAATTCCATGGGGGAGTATGTGGAGGTCATTTTTCTAGGAGAGTCACTGCTCATAAGATTTTGAGGGTAGGTTATTGGTGGCCTTCATTATTTAAAGATACTGCCTTGTTGGTTAGAAGGTGTGAGAGTTGTCAATGCTTTTCGGAAGATTGAAAGCATCTGGGGCCCTACCCTTGCAACTTGTGTCTATAGAAGCTCCATTTAAACAATGGGGATTAGAATTTATTGGTGAGATATCAGACCCTTCAAGTGCTGGTCATAAATGGATATTAGTAGCTATTGACTACTTTACCAAATGGGTTGAAGTCATTCCTACCAGAAGGGAAACTCACCAAGTAGTCATGGACTTTATTCTTAATAATATAATTTACAGATTTGGAGTGCTTGCCAAGATAGTTGTTGACAATGCCATGAGCTTTAGAGCTAAGCCATTGGCAAAAATGTGCAAGGAATATGGAATTAATTTGGCTTATGTAACAAATTATAATCCTCAAGGAAATGGCCAAGCAGAATCAAGCAATAAGAACTTTCTTAAGATCCTCAAAAGAACATTGGAAACAAACAAAAGGAAATGGGGAGAGAAATTAAAATTTGCACTATGGGAAGATAGAGTTACAACCAAGAGGTCAACTAGAAAGAGTCCTTTTGAGTTAGTTTATGGACTTCAAGCTTTTTTCCCTTGCACTTGCAAATTTTTGCATATCAGTTCATGCAACAATTTGAGGATGGAGAATAAGTAAGTACCTATGAGACAAGGATTAATTAGATTATAGAATTAGATGAGGAAAGAAGAGAGTCCCATCAAAGACATGTCAAATTCGAGAGAAAACTTAAGAAAATCTTTGACAAGAAGGTCACTCCAAGAGTCTTTAATGTTGGAGACTTGGTCCTGTTATGGGACAATAAACATGAAGATAAAGGAAAACATGGAAAATTTGATGCCCTTTGGATGGGACCGTATTCTATTGTAATTATAATTGGTGAGCATACTTTCTTTCTGCAGGAATTAGAAGGAATTTTTGGATTTTCTGTTAATGTCAGGTATCTCAAACATTTCTTGGACTAAAGTTGGAAGGTCATGAATGATTTTGTACAATGTAAAGTCTTGTTGTTTTGTTTTGTGTTGTTTTTTCTGTTTGTTTTTGTTTATGTTGTTTTTTCCTTTTTATTCTCTAGTCTATAGTGACCAAGTTTTTGTAGTTGTCTATTTTTCCCCAACCCGTTATGTGTCTATTTTGGAAGCCTTATCTATTTTGTTTACTTTATTCTTGACCCAATGGACTAGGCATCTGATTTTTGTTCTTATGGCACCCACAGGGGGTGCCCATCCTCAAGTAGAAGTCGTTGTGGGTGCTCAATCTAGTTCCTTGGATTGATTTAGTCTCTTTCATGAACTCCTATGCATCTAATTGTTTTTGTGTGCTTCATATTATCCCCCATGTTGTAAAGACCATCCCGAGTTAAGGAGCTTCAGGTTTGTGATAAATCTTGTGCCTTAGCAATATAAATGATAAAATTCAACAAAAATGTCGGGGACTGATTTAGTGGTCGATTATTCAAAGAAAGAACTTTAGACATATAGGTGAAAGGGGATGTGTCTATATCTTTCATAAAATCTTGCAAATTAACATTAAAATGATCCAAACTCGCTCCCAAAAACCGAAGCTATAAAGGCTCAAAGGCATGCAACCTAACCATGAAGGAAAAAGTTGTAGGAATGGTTATAATGGACTTATCCATTTTAACAAAGACTGGAAAGTTCATATGCATGTTAATTTACACTTCCGAAATCACCGGTCGTTGGCATTTGAAAAAGTTGTGGGAAGTTCCCTAGCGGGTTATTGTAAAATCCCGCATGACTTTCATTTTATCATTAAATTCTACGTCAAGTATCTAATAGCGCTATGTGGAGGCGAGATCAATGGTTCATGTAGGATTCCGGCTCTCCTCAAATTATTTTGGCTCCACGGACCTCAAGTCCCCAGGAGTGAGATGCAAGTCATAAGGTTTTCGGTGCAGGTTTAGGTCAACAAAGGTCAAAGGAACATGGTGATGTTTGAGACTAACACATGACACGATCTTAAGTGTCAAAAATAGGGAACATGTTGGAATTCTAACCATCTTTGAGACGAGGTGCTCTGGGCGAGACTTCAAGTCGGCGGAATGGACTAGGTTTTATAAGACTTTGGGTCCGGACGGTTATCAAGGTCAAAGTATGGATACATGGCAACATTTTAAAGATAAAAGTTTCTAATTCTAGGAAAAGGAAAAGGTTGTGACGTGGAGGCCGAACCAATCAAAAGTAAACACGAAGACAAGAAGACCGACAAACCCAGGAATGTAGAGATTTCTCATTGGCTCGTGTTTCACGATTGTTAGTCGAGGCTAAGGAAAAAGGAAAATGTGAAGAAGCGCGAGGCTTCCTTATTGGCTAGAGCTTCACAGTTTGTTGGAGGAGATAAGGAAGGACTAACACTTCAAAGGGCGTGGAGATTTCTTATTGGCTCATGCTTTGCAATGGTCAATTAGGGCTATAGAAAGGGTAAATTGAGATGAAGTATGAAGATAGAGCTTTCCTATTGGATATTTCTTCGATGTCATCGAGTCAAAGAAAATGAGTCAACGACAAAGTAGGAGAATGTGACATTGATTTATTGGCTCACTTTTTATTAAGGAATAGACCTTCCCGCATAAAGAAAGGAAAGGAAAGAAAAGAAAATAAGCAAGGCCCGATCCAAAGCAAGCCAATCAAATACCAACACTTAGCAAAGGAAAATCAATGCACATGTTAGCAATACCCAAACTAATCAAAGGTTGCCATGTGTCACATTTTTGCATCCCGACATGTAAAATTTCAAAGGGCCATATCTTTTGATCCATAGCTCCAAATCTTACAAAATTTATATTGTTGGAAAGGTCTCTTCAAGCCCTTCACTTTGGCATCATTAGTTTTATGAATTGATGACATTTGGTGACATAAAAACAAGAAAAAATCTTTTATATTCAAGTTTCCATCCAAAGTGTGGTCATCCACTCAGAATTGATGAAGTATGAGTTCTTCTTTCTTCTACACGCAAGACAGAAGAAATGAGTGATTTTAGAAGGCAACACATGCTCATTTGCAAGATTTTAATACTTCTTATTGGTGGTTATAGAAGGAAATCATATTTTTCTTCTTTCTTTCTCCTTCTCATCTTCTATATAATGTAACAGTCTACCATTTTCCGAGGAGGCGGATTAGGGGGTAGTTGTAGAATTTTAGATTTAGTTTAGTTTTTAGTTCCAATTTCTAGTTTCTTGCAAGACTGTATGTGTCTAAATCTGTAAGGAAGAGCTAAGGTGGTTGCACTATACAACCATTAGCAGGTTTTGAAGGCATTTATTTATGTCCCCTAGCCAAAACTTACATGAATAGATTGTGATTGTTTTGATCAAACTATACTTACAAGAATGAATGAATGAAGCAATATAGTTTTGTTACTATCTTGCATTAGCTTTACATTGTTAAGTACACAAGAGTATTTCTTAGTTGTATTATTTTGGTTAGTGTTAGATTATTGCAGGATAGTGTATACTTTTGCAATGGTTAAAATCACTTGTAAAATCCTATAGGAAACATCACTTTTAAATAATTCTTGTAATTCCCTTAAGGTTCTTTTGGGTGTATAAGACAAATACAACAAGTGATTTATCTCAGCTCTAACTCCATGATTTGTAGTTAGGATTGTGAAGACTGTAGATGAATTTTTTGCACATTGAGTATCAATGAATGCAAATGTTATTTCACATATTGTGTTAACTTGATTGTTCTTTCCAAGCATTTCAGTTAAGGATGGACTCATTCCATGGGAACATTAAGACACTAAGGTCATAAAAGAAACTACCCTCCCCCTTCAAATCTCAATAACAAACAACTAGTGACCTTCATACCTACCAAGCATATCATACCTAAAAACATACATATGCTTATTTTGCAAAGTGAGCTTAAAATTTATCCATTACAAGTAAGCTTTTCAAAAATACCACCAATTCTGTGATCCAATATTATTTAAAGTAACCTTGGTCAAAAATGTTATGTAAATGCAATATCTGAAGATTGTTCATTATCTTCCTCTTGGATTTGTGTTTGATTGTCAAGTGCTTATAATAAATCAAGTGATAACTCTTTTGAGAGAAGTATTGTATTTATGGCTGCACTTGCTTCAAATTGATTTACACCAACCATAAAGGAAACTGATCCTTGAAAGCTTTTCCTTTATTTAGATCCCCCAACTAGGTCCTCTCACCTTGGTCAAGGTAGAGCTAGAAGTAACAAGGTAAATCCATCCCCTTTGTGAAGGTGCCTCCTGATCACCTCCTTGATTTGAGTCATTGAGTTGAGTGTTGAACAAATCCCTGACTATCAACAACAAAGAACTTTTCATTATTCATAACTCTCTCAAAGCCAACCCACTCAGGTTAGTTTCTCATCTCCTAGGGGTGCTATTTTGGGATCCAACACTTCATACCTTAATACATTAGCATGAGGGGTATCCACCTCCACAAACCTTTCTCCTTGAGCCCAAACCATTGTTATTGATTAAAAAATTGTTTTCTTTTGGGTTATTGATGGATTTAAGGAGATGATGCTCAAGGTTAGCTTCACCAATATGCACCTTTACCTTTCTATTCCTTAGGAGGGCTTCTCCCAACCAACTTCTAGTTTAAATATTGCCTTCCCTTTATTCTTTCTACTAGGGAGCACTTGGCACTATCATTTGATCATGGGGTGCAAGGAGTGTTGGACTTGATTCATCAACCTATACCTGTGGCTTATTAGAAGATTCAACAAAGTGCACTTTTGTTTCTTCTCCCCACTCCATAGTTCTTTACTTTTCCTTTGTCATAGTTGTAGATGGTTGACTACTTGTATCTCGCACATTTTTGACATCAACCTATTTTTCTTTGGATGGAGAAGGCTCCTTGATTTTTTCACTTTATGGCTCTTCATGATCATGAGCCCCTTCTTCTGCAACTTTATGAGTTGCAATCACCTATTCCATTGTCCCCAAAGTTGACTACATAGAATTCATGGTATTTTGTTGCTCGACGTCAACCGATGGGACCTCTCCAACATGTGGTTGCTCTATTTCACTTATTGCAACCTCCTCCATAGTAGAATTCTCCAATTCACCACTTGAAATTTCTTACGTGATAGGTATTTCATGCAATACTAGGCATCCTTCCATCTCCCCAATAGGTGTATCTTGTACATCAAATTGGAGAAGATTTATCTCTAGCATCTTAATCCAACCCATGTAACAAGTGGATGAATGTTTGTTCATGTGATGGGTCTGGTATATCTTGCACTTTATCTCCTTACGTCTCTTGAATCTAAGCTTCTTCAATGGATACTATAGACACCTAAAATGTCTACATGACTAATTAACATTAATCATGTCCTGCATTTTAACCTCATCATCATTTACCCGCTACCAGTCCATTTAATCTATTTTAATCCATTTATCCATTTATTAATATTATTCATAATATCCCTACATCATCCATATAATAATTAATCGTAAGATTAATTATTATTAATCCATTTTATCATATTTACCCCTTTATCATTTTATCACCATTTATCATTTCCTTTTAAATCATTATTATATCCTATCCCATCCTTAATCCCTTTTATTTCATTATTATATCATATTATCTTATTTTAAATCCTTCATTAACATTTATAGGAATTTAATATTCCTACATCTCACCTACCACCTACCCTACACATCCCTACACCTAGCCTTTCCATCAAATCACATCCCTAATCATATTTATTATCCTAATTTAATCCTAATCATGTGCACATCCTCACCTCTAAATCTAGAGGCTTCTAAATCTAGAAGCTTCCTATTTCTCCCTCTCATTTTCAAATATTCAAATACATCTACAACATTCCATTGAATTTTTAATTCAATGGAAATCCCTCACAAATTCTAGAAATTTCTACTCTAGAATCCTCCATCCTCTCATCCAATTCCAACCCTTGGATTCAATCCACCATGGATTAATCCTCACCATCAATTGCCACTTCTCAACTATAAATTAAGCTCTCCTCCTCCATGAGAGCTAGCTAGTAAGAAAGTTAGCAAATATTTGTCATTTTATCACTCAATCAATTTATATTTCATCTACAATCTATTATCCTTCATCAATCATCAAGCAATCTTCATCAATCATCAAAGGGAGGTGTTTTCCAAGTGCATCCACATCCAAATCTAAAGCAATCAATCATCTTCCAAGCACATCCACCCATCAAGGAAGGAGAATTGCATGCTAGACAGTAAGTGCAGGTATAATTCCTCTTCCTTTCATCTTTTCTTGATTTGAGGTATTTGATTTGTTGAGTTTGCATGTTGCATTTGAATTAGTTTCATATTCATTTTATTTGTGCATGCTAACTTGATTTTTCATCTACAAATACATTGTTAGGAGTTTAATAAATAGGCATATTGGAAGGTACCTCAAGTTATATAAGAGGTAGTAAGTACTACCTCGGAATATGAGGTGATGAAATGGGTATTTGAACTTGTGAAAATACCCCTCAACTATTGTTTCTATGGATTTATTCAATGTAGGTGTTTCCACCTTTTCCTTCTCGGTTCTCACAAAATGCGAGTTATGGGCTCATCTTCACTTTCTTGGCGATGGTCTCAAATATTGGACTCATTATTAGGTGACTTGGATGAGAAATTATTTTCTTGGGTTTCATCTTGTTAGATGACACCTACGAGGGAAAATGGCATGTCAACATGGATGATTTTATTTTCCACATATGTCTTAGGCCTTGATCTTGGGTGTGGGACTTCTTGAAGAGGTGTGTGTGTAATAACAAGAGCATCTTGCATGGTTTTATTCAATATCTCCTCTATCATGTGTGTCAATTTTGACACAAAATTCCATGTCGTGCTTGTAGCAAGACCGAGTTCCTCTAAAAACTCGAAGTTGGCCCCTTGATGGAATTTTTGGGGACTTTCCTTCGGGGCTCCAATCTTGCATCTCCTTTACTCAAAGAGGGAAGTACATATTTTATGGCACCACTTACCTAGTACTCCCTTAAGATTACTTTGTTTTGCATGGTTAAATAAATTCCCCTTTTAGCTAGATAAATCAAATTCCTCTTGATGATGTGAGTTGTTACGTCATGAAATGATGTACTTTCTAGATTTTCCATTTAATACTTGGGAGGGATGTGAGGTTATTTTCTTGTCGGCATAACATTACTCACCAAGTCCTTTCCATCTTTTAGTCGCTTGGGTACAACTACAAGTTTTTAGTCCACAATCTAGGTGAGGTTCATCCTTGAATAATCTCTAAATATTACCTCTTCCTCATCCATGTAGTCCATCCAATAGTCCTCATAGTGAGGTTCATCTTCATAAGAAGTCCCCAAAGTTACCTAAACTATCCATCTGATATCATAATTGGGAATGGGAATAAATTTTTGTAATGTTATTCTACCCATTTATACTTTTAAGAGCCTATCCTTAACTTAAGAAGAACGTAAATACCTCCGGTAGTGATAGGGAACTTGATATTAGCCTCATGCTTCCATGCAATCATCTTGTACACTGTTACCAACTACCTTGACGCTCCCAAAAGTATACATATGCCATCCAAGTTCCTTGGTAACATATAAAGGGTGTCATGATGTTATGATCCTGGTGTGTAGATTCACTAATGCCTCAAGGATTGGGTGTAACAGTTTGTTACATTTGGTATTAGAGAGACCACCGTGTTTGAATCCCACTCGGTTGGCTACGCCATGTAGTCATGACTCGTGGGGCACCTAAATGTCGGTGAAGTGGAGCTCGTACGTATGAGAGTGTGGGCACAAAAATATCACGAGGTAAGGCTTTACGGAAGGCGTGGTGGGATGTTATGATCCTGGTGTGTGGATTCACTAACGCGTCGAGGTTTTGGTGTAATGGTTCATTACACATGTAAACCACTTACCTTGATGTGAGTGAATTTTTTGAATTCGATGAATTAACATCCACATTCGGTGATTACCTTCCTTGCTTGTGGAGATATCCTATTATATTCCCATCGAGGCTTAAACAAACATATGAGGGGAACAGATAAATTATCATGTACCATTATGAAATTATTGATGTAATTGTCCAAGTTCAACTATGGACACACATCAAAAACCATGTAAAATCCAAAGCCCTTTATTCTATCCAATCCAGGGAATGATCAATGGAGAGAAATGTTGTAAACTAAGTAAGAGGTCATGTAAAACTCTATTTTTGTAGATCCCTTTTCCATCTCGTATTATCATCCTAAACTTGAGTTATTAGTAGATCTGACCACTTTGAAAAAATTCACTCCACTAACTATGTATATTTCCCACAAGGATTATCTAAATGAACTTGAACATCTAGTCATGATAGGGATATGCACACTCTTTCCCTATAAAATTGTTTAGAAAAGTAATGTTATACCCAATTTCCTAAATAAAATTAGCCATGTTCAAATTTTTGGTGATCCTAGTGGCAGAGATTCCTAGCTTTTCAAGCCAATTGTTGTTTAATATCTTGGAATGTTTTACACTATTTGCATTCCAATATTCCTCTACATTTTTTATGGTTATGTCCGTCATTTACGAAGCATCGGGGAGACCTATAAATTCTTCAAACGCGTTTCGGTGGCTAGTTATAGGACAAAAGCCTTTCTCCCATCCCTAACTTCCCTGGTCACTAGGTTGTAGTTTTGTTCACACACCCATACCAATTATGGATATTAAGCGAGATAGGAGAAAAGTAGTAGCTAGGGTAAGCCCTCTCCAATCAATCCTTCTCATTGTCTCATTTGTGTCTTTGCATAAAAATTTTGTTGGAAATCAGCTAGATTCACGGTTCTATGTTGGTGTATGTGACTTTGTCTAAGTCAAAGGTAAGGTGGGAAGTGGTTTGGACACCAGAAATTGAATCTTCATTTTTGTAGAGTGGAGGGATCAAATGTCTATTAGAAAGATGGATTTACAACTATTTAAATGCACCCAACCCCTCCAAAGAATACTAAGCCGATACACTTGGACACCACAAGTTGTTCAAAGGAACTAGTAGAACACTTACCCGTGAAAACACCACCAAAATTCTCCTTCAAGCTAAGAAAAACAA
Source organism: Taxus wallichiana var. yunnanensis (assembly GCA_018340775.1). Taxonomy (NCBI): domain Eukaryota; kingdom Viridiplantae; phylum Streptophyta; class Pinopsida; order Cupressales; family Taxaceae; genus Taxus; species Taxus wallichiana. The sequence continues at coordinate 237,140,162 of CM031238.1, read as the reverse complement.
TCGAGATGCCTTCAAATATCCAAAATAATTTTTGCACGGTTCAAACACACAAATTTGGTCTTACATTTTTCTTAGGTCTTCAAAGTTCTTCAAAACTCAAAAATTGGAGGGAAAGTGAGAGGTTTTCGTGGATTCCATCCATATATTACGTTTCACATATTTTCATTAGTGGCGACACTGCTTCCATGTATTCACATTCGTGACGTCGATCTTTTAACCTCAACTTTGAATTTCATCCTCACAAGTGGATAGATTGGCCATGTTTTATTTCACTTGAATGATTTTTCATTCTCTTATTGTCTTAGGATTTACAATCCTCCTACGTGGCATCTTTGCATGTCTTAAATTTACTTAATCACTTTTCTCAGGCTTCGGGGTTGCACAAATGATTTGAAAACTTGCAAGAATGAAAAGTTACAAACCTGCAAAAAATGTGAAGCTACTTTTTCTCTCAATTTTTTGAGATATTGACACATGTCCATCTTATTGGGTTATGGCAAAAATGTATAGTTTGTAATCTTACAAAAACTCAAAATCTGCAAAGTTTCCTTCTCCATTTATTATTTCCATATTATGACATGTGTCCCCTTTATCAAGCTGTGTGGATGAGATTGTAGTTTGCAACAACTACAAAATACACAACTGTTGTTTTGCATTATTTCGATTTAGTCTTCAAGTTCATCGAATATTCCATATTGCACACTTTGATGAACTGCACTTTTAAACTTGCAAAAGTTCAAAGTTACAAATCTACAATATACAAGTTTGCAATCCTTCTATGTTGTTCGATAGTGTGGCACATGTCCCCATTGTCGGGCTTCGAGGACGAAGGTGCGTTTGAAATATTGTAACAAATGCAAATTCTGCAAACCGTAAAACTACAAAGTTACATTTTTCTCCACAGTGATTCGATTTTGGGCCTCGGGGACAAACTTGCAACTTGTAATTTGCATCAACTTTGACCTTCTCTTAAAGAATAAGAAGGTGGAGGAATGTTCCTGGAATATTCCTTTTGTTGGGTTCAGACTTGTATTCTGACTTGACTTTGCATAAATGCAAAGTTTCTTAAATACCCGTTTTCTCGATACTTTGAATACTCTATTTTGTGTGCTTTAAGGGTAGAAATGCGGTTTGCAAACTTGCAAAAATGTAAACTCATGAATTTGTAAAGAGAACAAGTCCTTCATATGGATGGTTCCCATTCGAACATTTGATAAGAACGGTGAGATTCAAACATATCACTAACACCATTAAACTTGCAACTTTGTCAAAACACTAAAATCGAGAAACATTAATATGTCAAGTATAAAATCACATAACAGGTTGAACCATGACACAATTATGATATTAAGGCCAGGGAACCACAAAAACTTCATAAATCGACAGGAAAATTATGGAATGGTATGATTACTCCAATATACTCACGAAAAACGCATAAAACGCGCCCAAATTTCAACCAAACCAAATCAAGCATCAACACCATGCATTGGTTATATAACATTGATTTCCTTTTTCATATCATAGTTCACCGCAATCTCACCATATGTGCCCTCTTCCATCCTTACTCTTGATTGTATTCACTTTTAGTGCTTGAATGTGTTTTGTCACACCTGTAATCCATTGTGTAAGTTGTCCAACCTTTTGGGTTCTTAGTTTTGAAAGCTACGTGTTGGATGTAAATCTAAAATTGTTATGTTTTTAATAAATTGGTAGTTTTATTTAAAAAGAAATCTCACTTTATTACTTTTTAAGTATATAGTTTGAGTTTAACTCTAATTGTCCATGTCATCGGATGTAATTTTGTGTTGTCAATTAAAGTCAAAATTCGTATTGTCAAGTTAAAATAGTCTTTGGTAATTTCATTACTACAATAGTCATGTCATTATTGTCAACAATAATGTCCTCTAAATAGTTATTTTGTTGAGTCTTTTTCATTCTTTGCATTTTCAAAGTAAAAAGTCATTTAAAAGTTTGAGTGTCCATTTTCTTGTTACTATAGAAAAAGTAATTAAATAATACTTTTGAATTGTCGTGCATCACAACAAATGTCATCAATTTTTTATATTGTGAAAATTGTCGTCAAGTTTTGTGTTTATTAAAATTCATCGTTTTATTGGTCAAAAGTTTCAAAAATATAAAATTTCCTTACAGATGTATTTTTGGTTGAAACCAACATACTAAAAATAAATGATTTCACATTATGGGGGGAATAATAAACAATGTGAAAATCATTTAGCATTAAGATCGATTCCGTTGAGTTAGTAGTGTTACACCGAAGGACGGAGGTAACATAGGAAGGAGGAGTATCAAGCGTCCTCTCACCAACCACAAATGATGAGGCCACATAATGTCGTTGTGGTGTGTGTGATTTTTTTCAAACTTTGTTTTCCATTGTGTTGTGATGTGTTGATAAGATCAAATTACTTAATATAATGACGGACACACACATATTAAAGCGTGTCATGCCTTCCCGTATCTCTTCATTTTCTCAAATCTTCTAACATTTTTTAGTAGTATATATGCATACATAGATGTCTGTGTTGTCTATGGATGGTTGTAACATAAGGAAACACCATCTTTTGGTTCTTGGTAGAAAAGAACCAAAAGAGGGTGTTTCCTTGAAAATTGGCACAGTGATAGGTGGTGATATAAGAGAATGTACACATGGACTTATGTACAAAAATACAATGTAGCAATAATTATTTTGCATCGATTTTTATTACTATATATGCATATGTAGATGTTTGTGTTGTCTATAGATTGTTTTACATACTGGTATATAAAAATGCATAGATAGAATTAGTTCACACCTTTCATGGAAAAGAAACCCGCACATCAATCCCCATATTGAGAGAACCAAGAGCACCACATGTTAGTGTTTAAGCTAAAAACAAGTCATTAAAAGAATCTTCCTTCCACTTAAACATCACCAAAAACATTAATGGATTCTTGCAAAACCATATTTCAATTTTTATGCAACGTACAAGGTCACAAGAAAGTTATGCAAGATTATCCACTTCAAATTTTACGCACAACATAAGTTCACATGTAAGCTATGCAAAATAGTCAATATTCCTCATATAAAACAAGATCATGAAAATCCTTGCATTGAGATCTATCTCATATAAACTAGTAAAATGAAAAGAGTTCTAAGATTCAATTTGATATAACATATTCAATGACTACTGATATGTGTGAATAAACAACTCCAAATTAAACATAAAATGAGTGCAAAGAAGAAATGAAAGCAATATTGAAATGGAAGGACAATGCATTTGATTCATAGTGGTGGGTTTTATCCTGAGATAGTAGGCCTCGTAACTTTTTTATTTAAATAATAAAACTCAAACATGTCCTAGAATTCTAAAAAACTGAAAAACTACAAAAACTCAACAAAGAAATATGATATATGGTTATTAAAAACTGAATAGTGTGAGCTAGATCAAGACAATAAAGTGGAGCACATATAACAAATATTTTTGGGAAAAAATAATTTGGTTTGTGGAATAGGTGCAAGAAAATCAAGTATTTAATTTACACCTTTTTATTTCCATCTTTCCATTCATGTTTATGTCTTATCTACTAAATTAAACGTTGTTCAATCGATGACCTTAACGCCGTAAAAGAACAAAAAATTGTTCGGTAGATAAAATCTACTTGTCATTCATGTGACCAACCATTGGAGGGGCTCAATCATTGATGATTGTTTGTGTATCCCATGTTTCCCTACAATTAGTTAAGCTTAAAATTGAGAAGGGGGCCTACAAAGTGCTACAAGAAGCAAACAATGTGGTTGGGTTTCAAACCTTGAACTTATTGGATTTTTAATTTTTATAATTTTGACACATTTAAGCTCATATTGCACTCATGCAAATAATGCAAGTGAGATTGAGACAATAAAGTGGACCACATGTAGAGAATATTTTTGGTTGCAAACACTCACGAAATGTGGTATAAGTGTACGACGTGCATATATTTTATTCCTGCCTTTTTATTTCCAACATTCCAATCATGTGTTCGTCTTATCTAACAAATTAAACTCCAAATCGATAAACTTGATGCAAAAATATTAATATTAAATAATAGCAAAACCCTTTTTTATTTTAGTGGTTGTGATACCACCATTACATAACTCTTACCACATGTTTGATAAGAGTTATCCTCCTTGCCAATAAAAGTATAGATAGAACCCATGCATGAAAGACATATGAGCCATTTCTTCCCAAGCCATGAACAAGGAACATGGTATGTTGTATTCATGAGGTTTGGTTTCAAACCCAGAACCTATTGGATTTTCCCCATTTTTTATTTTGACCCCTTTAAGAACAAATTAGACTCTCATGAAAAATGCAAGTGAGATGTAGACGATAATGTCAAGTTCGGTAAAAATAACAAATCTCATTTTATGTCAATGGTTATTGATGGAAAACTCTATCAAGACTATTGATAAAGAAAACCCTAACCATTACCCTAATAGCTAAAGAGATTTCTTGATCACAAATGTGCATGAAATCACCAACCTTGGATGTCAGGTCCATCCCTATCTCTAAAGTGTCCCATAATAGGTACCAGGAATTCAATTTACACTTATGTGTGTTCTAACTACCACAAAAAACACAAGGACTGAAATTACAAACTATTGACATTAGTACCATCGATTGACCACTGATTGCTTTCTAAGATATCTCCAAAATACGTTGCCTTGATATCTTCAACAACGCAACCCTTTTATCTGTTGTAGGAAAGAAAATTTTGGCATCGGTTCCCCACAATACTTTCCCTATCTTTAGACACTTCATCCCTCTCCCCTTCTTTATCGACCCTTTCTCTTCCCCTATTCCAATTCCTCCATTATCACTTCTTGATAGATCCCCTTCGGCATTTCCATCGTACATTCACACGTGATTCTGCACATTTACTACTATTTTATGAGTCCACTCACTAATAGACCTACACATATCACCTATAATTACACAAGAATGATAAATACAAAAATATAAACACACACAAAGAAAAGAAATCATGAATGAGCTGTAAAGAACTTCCTCCCCACTTAGACATCTTCAAAATAAAGATAATCTTTAATGTATATGGCATTACTAAAAAAACATAATCTTTAATTTATATGGCATTAAAAAAACATTATTTTTTCGATAATTCTTAACAATAAGATTGTAATTTGTCTTTTATGTTGTATATATACAAGAAAATATATGTATATAAAGAAGAAAATATGTGACAAAGAAATAAATTGAATTGTACTATTCAAAACTACTACTTTGGAAGAAAGTATGAAACAAAATAAATATCCTTCCCACTTTTCCATACTCCGTTCCATTTTTTCATCATCCGCATACATTGCCCAATTTTTTATGACAAGACTTGGCATACAAAAACCATAACTTTATTGCTAACTATACTATAGGTTAACAATATTACTAGCAATCGCATGTGCACAATGCAATGTGAACGTCGAATGGTATATGTTATTTAATTTAGAGGGTTAGTTATTACTTTTGAAGTTGATGTTGATAAGGGGTGTGATTGATTTTGTAAGTGTAGAAATATAGATGAAGCATTACATTTAAATATTCTATCTCTACATTTCAATTTTTTTACAAATTCGTACATATACATTTACAAATTTTATATCATGAGTGGTAGTGTTTTGTGGACTATTTTATTTGAACTAAACATGAACACATGAAGACTTCCGTACATTGAGGTGCACAGAAAAGGCTATGAGAGCTTTGGATTTGAGGGCTACTTTTCAAAGGTCCGCATTGCAGTAATGGAGAAATGGTAAGCGATTCAGTTTGTTATTATGTATTGGGGTCTTGTTTGGTGTTTCTTAGCCCATTATGATGATAGATCTGCTAGGTTTTGTAAGGGCTTGCAATTCTATCCGGTAATCTCTGATATTTGTTTGCCATGCAGAAGCCTTGCCAATTGGGTACAATCCTCCTCTTTTTTCGGGTCTTTAGGCTTCATTATTTTAGATCTATTCATTGTTATTGATGGACAAATTTAATTTTCTCTACTTCCATAAAGGGCCAGGTTCACTTCTAGGATTCGGGTAGAGTCCAACCCAGTCTGACAGATTATGTAGGCATCTCCTTCAATTTCTATGCACGTTTTCTCGTCTCTTTTCTTTCTTCAGTGCTCAGGAGTAATCTTACAGATTTCTCCACCTTCACTTGACAAGGAATCTCTTCTCTATGAAGGAAATACCTTGGAACCATCTTAGATCGTTGGTTACAACTATTGTTGTTATTCATCCGTTAAGTTACAATTGTGGTTCATTTTTCAGTATTCACAGATGAATGAATGCCAACTTCTTAACATTTTCAATTGTCTTAAATGACATTTTGAGCCCTTTTTAATGAAAATCAAGCTTATTGCTATGCATTATAAGGTATTTGGTGGCTACATTTTTAGTTATATTTTGTTTAGTTACAAAATTTCTACGTTGTGAGCACCAATTAGTTACTTTCTTTTATTTCTTGTAGGTCTCTGACATTCTAGGAGGGGATATGTTTGCAGTAACTATATTGTAACTCCCTTCTGCTTAATATAATGACGGACACACACATATTAAAGTGTGTCGTGCCTTCCCGTATCTCTTCATTTTCTCAAATCTTCTAACAATTTTTAGTAGTATATATGCATACATAGATGTCTTTGTTGTCTATGGATGGTTGTAACATAAGGAAACACCATCTTTTGGTTCCTGGTAGAAAAGAACCAAAAGAGGGTGTTTCCTTGAAAATTGGCACATGTGATAGGTGGTGATATAAGAGAATGTACACAGGGACTTATGTACAAAAATACAATGTAACAATAATTATTTTGCATCGATTTTTATTACTATATATGCATATGTAGATGTTTGTGTTGTCTATAGATTGTTTTACATACTGGTATATAAAAATGCATAGATAGAATTAGTTCACACCTTTCATGGAAAAGAAACCCGCACATCAATCCCCATATTGAGAGAACCAAGAGCACCACATGTTAGTGTTTAAGCTAAAAACAAGTCATTAAAAGAATCTTCCTTCCACTTAAACATCACCAAGAACATTAATGGATTCTTGCAAAACCATGAATAATTATTCAGAAAGGAGCTAGCATAAATTAAAATCACTACACATGAATACATTTGATACCCCTTGAATGGCACTGCCACTTTGGATTCAAGAAGTGTTCAGTAAAGTAGTAGTGGAGGTGCTATCAAAGTAGAGGGTAGTATTTACGACGGGTTGTTTTGGTTGAGTGATATTAGTCTTGAATCCTCCTTTCTTCTTGCTCCAAGTGTTGATACGTGCACCCATAACTCCAGAGGACATGTGCAGAGGTTTAAGTGTAGCATCTATTAGTGCATTCAAGTATGACCTATTGTTACAGATTTTAAGAATGTGATCCGTAAATATTCAAATGTTGCATTAAAAAACAGACTTAAACAAGCTTTCTGTTCATTAAACTTGCACATTATATACATAATTCCAAAGCTTGCCATCAAACTGAGTACAACGAGGTTCCAAAGTAAGAAACTAATTTAATTTTTTATATTTTTAATTGAGTGTAGAGCAAGTAAGAAACTAATTTACAACTCTATGCACCTCAAACAAGATTCTAAAAGTTATTCTAAAAATTGGACATAACAGTTATCGTTAACAATTTTTTCACACACACATTTATAACCAAATACAACCACCAAAATAAGGTCAAAAATAATTTCTTGAGTAAAACCTGCCATGAAAACATTTGAAAACCCTTATTGAGGTCCCTTGCGCATTATCGTATAAGTGATTGCTGACATGCTACTTCCAAATAAATTCCATGACCCCTTCACTAAATCATATATAACCACTTCCCTGCAAATATTATCTATTTGTGTGCAAAAAATGCAATCCCCCACTCCAACAAATTCCAAAACAATACTATAACTAGCAATTGCAAATGAGTTGCAAATTACACCGGAGAGGATAACAATGTTTAGTTTTTGGAGTTACAATTTGTGGTGAAATATATGCTATCTTAAATTGTTTCAAGTTCATATTATGGGCAGGGGGGAGAAATATAGTACAACTACAACATCTGAAAAGAAAAACAATTCTTTTTATGCTTTGGTGAATGTCCATGACCTATTTTGAAGCTCCTTTTTTTTTCACAGGATGTGAGCATGCTAGAAAAATATTGGACACATGTTGGTTGCATTAGGTGAAACAATGTCAATATTTGACTAACATTGAACATTTCACATGCCATGTTTGAATCTCCCATTGTGAAATGTGTCACTCACTATTATAAATCATTCAGACTCACCTTGGTTCCATAGTCACCCTCCTCGCCCATGACACTAACATTTATGAGCTTGGCATAAGATTTAACATTGAATTACATTCACATTTATGACCAAATCAAGTTTGTTATTAAGGAATGGTGTAGACAACTCCTAATCTCAAACAGACTCTCTTAGCTCTGCATTTTCTAAAATAGCAAACGAGAAAAATCCACGCACAACGCCTATGTGCTGCCATCAAACATCCAATATACTTAAGTAAAACATGCATACAAAGTTGAAATGCATAAGAAAGTGTGTGGCGTGTAGCTTACCTACCCTTGCTACTCCAACATGGTTGTGATGATCCGTAACAATACCCGCTTACTTCATCATCCATATAAAAGAAAAACAAAGATTATAGAGGAAGAACCTAGAAAGACATACTTAGGGCATGGTCCCATGGAGGGTGGAGCTCCTATTTTTTTGCACGAAGGTCACACAATTATTTTTAAAGCCACCTATAGGAATAATAGCATCTAGGCCTAAAAATAAGAGCTCTAGATTTTTGACCCCTAAACTCAAGAGGTGGGTGGAGAGGGGGCTAGGAGCTTGTCGCTATAATTTAGGCTGATTTTTGTCTATGTGGAATATAATATGCATACCCGCCATTATTTTTTGGTGATTTTAGAGGAAGCGTGATTTTATTTACCTACAAATAACCATAAAAATCAATGGGATCCTATAATATCTCCTAATAAAATCCAACGGATATTCTTGAGGAAACTAATAAAAGAACATGGGACCTTAAAACTACTAAAATGCTCCTAAATTTTTTCAGCAACCCCCGCTCAGATATTTATGGAGCCCCCCTCCATGGGACCATGCTCTTACCGAGTAAGGGTGAGATTGGTGTGATCGCAAAGACAAAGAAAAGTGGAAAATTGGGTGTGGTAGCCACAACTCCCTCATCCTTAGCGAAAATTGAGGCAGTGAGTATTAGCCATGATAGGAATCTCATAATTCAAGCGAATCCGTAGAATATATAGCGACATATGATTCACAGTTTTCAAGCATGAATCTCAACTAATATAAAGTCCGTGGATAGTAGAAGCAAGATAATGCGTGAGTGGGACAATCAACGAACCTCTTGCACATGATATTGTTAGTGTCACACATAGACTCAGATAATTGAGGTTGAAGCAGGACAAAGGTGTGGTTGCAATTGAAATAGAGGAAATTTGTTGGTATTTGAAATAAAGAATTTCAGGTCATGTGCATCGTAGCTGATATTTGCGATGGCATATCTACCAATCAGTATCCTTGATTCAAGTGGGTGTTGTTGCTACACACGAATAACGATCTGTACTCCAAACTCCCACATCCATCGTCAATGCCAAATGGGTATTCGATGCCCAAATCACCACACCTTCTTTTACACAAGTTGAAGCGGGATTAATCTTATGGACGTTTATGACCAATTGAGGGAAGTTGTCTACGTTGGTAGACAACTTCTACAACACAACCATGCATATTGACAATGACAGTAGCTACATACAACACCTATTATCTGAATGCGTATAAGACCCCGCTGCAAAGGAGGCACGTCGCAGACGAAGATACAATTTTTGCAATGTTGCTCACACAAAATTTTTTTAGAGCAAGCACAACAAGTCTTTGCGGCGGGAAACCATTGCAGTTGAGGATGCCCAAAAAATCCTCAGAAAACAATTCTATGTGCATTACTATAAACCCACCCCATAAATAACCAACTTCAAACAATGTACAACTTTGTAAGCCTTCACATGTGTATACCAAAAAAATTACGAGCGATCCAATATATGTACCATTCGTTTTATTTATAGTAATGGTAAGCAAATGTACTTTGTATCGATTACTCACACTAACTACTTAGAAATAAATAAACCTTACACGATCATTTCTTTGACCCTTTTATATTGCATTAAATATGCTCCACAAGAAAGCGTTCTACGCTTCCATAATGCTCAACTCCTTACCCCGATACAAGTACAATATACTATAATAAAAATAGCTAGTGTCACTTTGATTTCATCTTGAAATCTGTGACTACCCTATCTGAAAATTTTTAGTACTTTTAAAATAATGGGTCATTTTGTGTTTTTATTTCTGAAAGTTCTTGTATTGCATCAAGATATTCCCAAATAGCCATATTAGCCTTTTTCACCAAATACCCAGATGCCCAAAATTGTTATATTCTGTCGTCGGGATTTGTCTGCGGGAAATTTGTATTTAATTATTTTGAGCCCTGTATGAGGCTATTTGCGCTCCGTTTTAACTCTGTTATGATCGAATATGTCATTACTCTTATGTACCAGAAGGGTTTTAACTTGGAATAAGTTTTGGGCTTTATTTGTAACTTTTGACAATTTTTCGTGTTTTTGTGTTGTCTCGTTTCGTTTTCTATGAAATTTCTCTAGAACAATTCCTTTGCTGGGTAAGCCCGATTTTTGGCACAGGTTGCTTGGAAAACATATACGCACATTAGTCCGGAGGAAGTCGCCATCGGAGGTTTGGATCACAGGGAAAAGCAAGTCATGCACGAAAAAGCCCCTCATGGGTTGGGTGCATTTTTGGAAAACAAAGGATTTAAGCTGCAATGGGAAAAATACAAGCAGCAGACAAGGTGGGAATTTTGTACTTGCCTAGCAGGGTACTGTTTCCCTTGTTATAAAATTCACTTAAGCTGCAGTGGGAAATTTAGAGGCCATAGGCAGGCGGGAATTTATTACCTGCCTTACAGGGTAAAAATTCCCATGATAAAATAAAAGGAAAGTGACTTAAGTGAAATCATGGGATTTTAGTGTCTGCCTTGCAGGGTAAATAATCCCATTGTCAAAGTCAAATCACTTAAGTGGATCATGGGATTTTGGTGCCTGCCTTGCAGGGTAAAGAATCCCATTGTGAAAAATTCTTAAAAATAGAATTATATGTGCAAAAAAGTGCGCCCCCTTTGGTGAGATGATGGCAGCCTTGAAGTGATTATTTTAATTAATCTATTCTTCTAAAAAGTGCGCCCAAGCTTGGAAGAAGTCAACAAGTCAAAAGGGGAATAAAAGAAATGGATTAAATGCATTAAATTTAATTTATTTAATGGCTGCCCCCTTCCTTTCAAAAAGTGCGCCCCATTTAGGAGATATTTAATGATTTTTAAGGCATTAAATCATTAAATTAATTTCTATTTTCAGTGGCTATGGTCAAGGCACACTGTGAAGCTTAAGTGAAGTGAAGTGTGAAGGATTAATTTAATTTATTGAATGGCTGTCCTTAAACATGCTATTTTTAAAAGAGGAGCATGATTTTTAATTAATTAATTGCCTTTAATTGTTAGGGCAATTATTAATTATAGAATTGTGAAGGTTATATAAGCATGGGCAGCCATATGGGTGAATTATTTAATTCACAGGTAAAGAATTGCAGCCAAGAGGAAAAGTGCGCCCCCATTTGAAGAAGGATTTTGCTCAGGCAAGGTGGTAACAAGGCTAAAAGCTTCAGATTTGGCGCATGCTTTGAAGGAGGTGGATCTTTGTCTGCATAGGTGTTACAGGTGCTCAGGAGTTTTGAAAGGATTCATGCTCTCTTTATGTGTAAATTAAACACCAATTTTTGGGGCATCGAGCTTGAAAAGTGCAGATTTTTATAATTAAAATTCACTATTCATGCTCCGATGGCCATTTTTGTCTGAATAAATTGCAGGAATTCATTACAGGTGCTTTCAAAGGAACATGAACTTTTATCAATGTCAATACATTGCATATATCCTCCAAATCGAAGAATTGTCCGGATCTCACGATTTTGAAGAAATTTGGCCAAGTAAGAAGAAAAAAATTATTTAGACAAAGATCGACAAAGCCATGGTGAAAAGAGATGAAAAAGAAAGCACTGATGGAGTCATGCATTGCTTCCAAACTTGCGAGACATAGGAGACACAGATCTAGGCCGGAACCTCTTTCGATTTGATTGATTGATCAGAGCGGGGAAAGACTTGATCATGTGTGCGGTTAAAAGCGGTCAATTATCTCGAGTGCTAACTTTTCCATGTACAACCAGATTCTTTAGAATTTGTTATGGAGTGCGCTAGATCTTACCATCCTTCATCCGGATCGTGTGTGTGTTGCTTCGGGAAAGACCATAATTCGTTTGGATGCGAGTTCATCAATTATTGTTTAAAGATTCCAGTGTGAAAGGTGGTGACTTCCATTAGTCTTCAGGATGCCGGCAGTAGGTGGGAGAAGCATAGAGTTAATTATGTGAGCATAATGAATAGTTGATACATGAAGAAGCCTAGATCTCCTTCAAAGTTCTCGAGAACTCTTTTGTGGTCCAATTTGGTGTAGGAGGTAGATGATGTTGTCAAATTGCTATGCAGGATGAATGGCGAGGCGAATGCTTACACTTTCCGTACATGGATGTATGCTTTCATCAGGACCATTGAAGTCAACAAGGTTGATTCTATAATCAATTGGTCGGAAATTATTAGCAACAACATTGGTGAGCAACTCCGGAACGTGAAGCGAACTTTCAGCTTCAAAATGACTTCCTACTTGGTGTATGCGTTGCAACTTCACAAGGCGTCTTTTCCAAGCTAGATAGATGTGGTGTTCTTTCTAAGGACCCCATTTTCGAATGCTACCCACAGCTTACTGTACCTGTGTGCGAGAAAGATTTCAAAGTGATCAACGATGAATTCTTCTATGATTTCATCTGCAGGCTAGACAAAGACTTGAAGGCAAACATGGTAAGCAAGGAAACGCGGGAAACTGTGTCCAAGATTGGCAGTCTATTCATTCAATTTGCTGATTTCACATACCTCGGGGTTACGAGGATTTTTACGGAGAACCCATGTAAAGATGCCTAGGCATCCGAATGATAGATTAATCGCCATGGAGCTGAGCGGGCAACTTGTGGAGTTACACGACCTTGATCAGCGGCACAAGTCTACGGGCTTCTTCCCAATCACTGTGAGATATTACAGCTGCATTAGCATTCATAGAGCTCAGGGGATGGAGGCGCAAATGTTATCCGAGTATGAGCAAGCGTTTATTTACAAAAGTTCATATTTTGGCATTTAAATGTTCCCAAAGCGTAGACAACAATCCCATTTTATCAGTATCCTTCAATCACTTCATTCCATGAGATGACATATCTCTAGGGAATTTTATGTTTGGTGGGTAGATGAGATTAAGAAACCTGCCAATGATACCCAAGATTTTGTAGTGGAAGAGCATCTCCACGCTTCTTATAAACGAGGCTTCCATCTTTGTGTTCTTATCCATCCGATTCTACTCCTGTTGTACATATTCATCAGCTTTTGCAACCGCTTGCACCACTCAGGTACAAAGAGTGGTTTCCTATTTACATTTGCCAGCATACTCCTCGCCTTGTTTCACCATATGCAACAAACAGGGCTCCAACCCAATTAGTTTAAATTTGCCAAAGTACTCCCAACCTGTGCCAAAATATAAAGGAATTTTGTTAGATATAGTTGCAAATGTTTTGATAGACATGTATGTAGAATGTGGAACCTTACATAAAGACATGTGAATTGTTTAGCAAAATGTAACTTATGTTCTTCGCTCAAACATCTATCATAGATCATAGAATATATTTTACATCCAAACCATATTATACACATAAAACTCAAGCCCTCTTCGGCATAACTTGCTGACTCATTTGCAAGTTCTGTGAGAGAGGAATGAATTTGTGTATGCAATATAGTTTGGATACAAAGTGAAGGTGAATTGTGTTTGTATTGCATTACAAGTGGGGTTTGCGTATATATATGTACAACTCTTAACTTATTTAATGTCGGAGTTTACCAATGGATCCTAGATCGTGGTATTGTTTTGTGCGCATGATGGGGGAAGGAGTATTTCCATGCCTTGTACGCCGTGTGCCAATTCTGTGTTGCAAAGTCTTTTCTCCTCCTCCTTGCGTGATTTTACATTCTTTGTATATCTCATTCTTGCGTAGCGTTCAAACGTAAAAGCTGGTAGGATTTGTAGATCGTTGATGGCACGAACTCTTGACATTGCTGTGAATGTTAGTCCTTGACGGTCAACGTTTCCGATGTCTATTGTGGCCTTGTCAAGAGTTAGGCCTTGTGATTTGTGGATGGTAAGGCCCCAAGACATTTTTAGTGGGATTTGGCGACGATTTCCACGTGTGACAGGAGGTAGGGGCAAGTGGGTTGGGTTGAGTATGTCCCATGGGGGCCCTTGGTTGTGTTTCTGGGTTGTACACGACATCTGTCACTTGCCCGAGTGCACCATTAACCAATCCTGAGCTAACCCATAAGTTAGATGTCAACATGACCTCTTGTCCTGTGCATAGGAAAACTACTGGGTCTAGTTGAGTGTCATTGATGTCCGAGTCAAAGTTATTTTTGTTTTGTTCTGCGATGCTCATTGCAATTAGTACGTCTGAGGATTTTAGCATTTGTTTATTGTGCTTGTTTGCTAGGTCCTTTGTTGCAAATAGGTGCTTCTCGAGTCATGACATGGATTGCTCGAGGTAGACATGCACGACTTTATGCGTGACATGAGAAGATACCAATCCTTAACATTTTGAGTGGCATTACACGCGGTTCAACAAGTTCTCATTGTCGCCTCTTTGGGTTGTCGTAAGTATCCCGTATGTGTCTAACAAGCACGGGTCATCTTCCTGCGAATGATGTATCCCAGGTTTTCCACTCTCAGGGCCCCTTGGATTCCATGCAGTTACTAATTTGTCGAAGTAAGTCTTCGCCGCATCAAGTTCACGGGGTTGTCCCGATTCGGGACCTCCATGTTTGGTGCATTTGGAAGCCATATAAATCTGTGGATATGAGCCGAGCCTCGGTGTTGCCATTCATACCTGTATTTTGCACAAAGAGGATCCAACTTGGTAAATGGGGTAGGTGGGGTATTGTATTAAAATCTAAGTGGTAGTGAGCTCACTGTGCCCGAGTAGTCGGTCTGATGCATTTTTTAAGCACCTCCTCGCAAAATATTGTAAATCTTTTTTCCATGTATGCAGAGACGATATGGGGGTGCATGTTCAAGTTCGCGTTTCTCCACTGCTGGCTAGTTGTCGAGGGTGGCGTCGGTGTTCTTGGCATTGCTTTGTGTAAATCTGGCCATTTAGTATCTGCTGCACTTAAAGTGAAGAAAAGTGTAGGGCTTTCTAGTTGGGTTATCATGTATGTGAGTTCATGTCTGCGCTTGCACCAAAACGATTTAGTTCCTCGCAAATTGGACCCAAAGCGCATTAGTTGCTCTGCAATGTGGGCGTCTGGGTAGTGTGCAAGTTGCTGGCGTAACATCGAAACCGTGGTAGGCAAGTTGTCACCTATTTTTTTTGTGTGAAAACAACAGATGTTGATTGGCTTCTGTGGCGCAACATAATGTTGAGAATGAAGTAACGAAAGCGCGGATGGCTTCCAAATCTGTTATCATGGTAACGTAGTAGGTGTAGTGCGTATTCATGCATGTGAACCCTCTTGATGCGTGCTTGGTGGAACAATGCAACCCCTGTAGGGAACAATGTTGGAAAAGCCATAGATAGCAAACCCTCAGTGTCGTATTCGCTGACCGCGGATGAACCAATGTGTGGCCACTCTATTGACTGTAGCGGAGTTTGTTTTCTGCCTTCGATGAAATTTGTTATTTGGTCAACTTCTGAAGTGGCTGGAGGGAGGGAGGACACAAAAGATGATGGCTGCCGCTCGTGGGTATTTGGTGGGGAACTTGGGGAAGCTCTGCTTCTGATTTTGCTTCAGCATTGTCTGTGATAGTTGAATTGAAGTGTGGTAGGGAAGTAGATATATCAGTACTGTGAGGTGGTAGGGAATGCAATGCAGGTTGGTCTAGGACAACATCCTTGTAGTAAGGGTCATGAGCTATTTTGAATTGCAATGCAGCCAAAACACGAGATCTACTTACAAAGCAGTCGTAAGCTTTATTTGTTGCTCCGATTCTTCGGATGATTAAGATGTCCAAGTCTTCAACGCGCCGAGGCAAGTGTTTAGTTATGGATGAAACATCTTGGGGGAAGCATATGGTGTGGCCCCTATATTTGTATTGGCCACCTACAACGTGAGTCACTTGCAATATTGGGTTGACCCTTGCTATCAACATTTCCTCAACTTGTGTAAGTGAAGATAACACCTTAGGTTGCGGGCCTGGGTCCATGTTATTCCAACTTGAGAAGCGGCGATCATCCTTTTCAACAATGCATCTGTGACAGGTATGGGCACCTTTGTAAACCCTTGTACGTAGCCCAACATATAATTCATTACAACATGAACATGTGTTTGGAGGTGGGAGGTGATCTAATCTTTGGCGGAATTGGCGTTGTGTATCTTGGAGTGAATGCGTATTTGGTGTGTGATCTTCGAGTAGGTTGACATGGTTGGCTATATAGACTGGCGCCTGTGTGTTCAACTTTTGTCGTTTCATGCAAGCTATATGGCGACGATGCTCATTGAGGTTGTTTTTGTTGGCTGCATACCTCAACCGAGCCTTTGCATTTTTCTCAGTCCGGGTTAGGCCTGCCAAAAATGAGTTAAAAAGGTAACAGTAATTAGGTATAGAACGTAGTTAATGCATGCAAAAAAGAAAAGTTCTTTTGTTTGATTGGAGTGAAGTGTAACAATGTATGTTGACAGTGTTTGCATTGCTAGTATAAAGTGACTTTGATTGCACCCGAATATGTGTATTAATAGCCTAAACTATAACGACAAACTCCTAGCCCCCCTCTCCAGCCACCGCTTGAGTTTAGGGGGCAAAAAAATTGGAACTCCTATTTTTAGGCCTAGATTCTATTATTCCTATAGGTGGCTTTAAAAATAATTGTGTGGCCTTCCGTTGCAAAAAAATAGGAGCTGCAGCTCCTCCATGGGACCATGCCCTAAGTACGTCTTTCTAGGTTCTTCCCTCTATAATCTTTGTTTTTCTTTTATATGGATGATGACGTAAGCAGGGTGTTGTTACAGATCATCACAACCATGTTGGAGTAGCAGGGGTAGGTATAGCTACACTCCACACACTTTCTTATGCATTTCAACTTTGTATGCATGTTTTACTTAAGTATATTTGATGTTTGATGGCAACAATAGGCGTTGGTGCAGGTATTTTTCTCATTTGCTATTTTGAAAAATGCAGAGCTAAGAGAGTCTGTTTGAGATTGAGAGTTGTCTACACCATTCCTTAATAACAAACTTGATTTGGTCTAAAGTGTGAATATAATTCGATGTTAAATCTTATGCCAAGCTCATAAATGTTAGTTCACGGGCGAGGAGGGTGATTATGGAACCACCGTGATCGGTCCCGAATGATTTATAATAGCAGTGACACATTTCACAATGGGAGATTTACACACGGCATGTGAAATCTTCAATGTTAGTCAAATGTTGACATTGTTTCACCTAATACAACCAACATGTGTCTAATCTTTTTCTAGCACATGCTCACATCCTGTGAGAAAAAAGGAGCTTCAAAACAGGTCGTGGACTTTCACCAAAGCATAAAAACAATTGTTTTACTTTCCAGATGTTGTAGTTGTACTATATTTCTCCCTCCTGCCTATAATATGAACTTGAAACAATTTAAGATAGCATATATTTCACCACAAATTGTAACTCCAAAAACTAAACATTGTTATCCTCTCCAGTGTAATTTGCAACTCATTTGTAATAATGGCGGGTATGCATATTATATTCCACATAGACAAAAATCAGCCTAAACTATAGCGGCAAGCTCCTAGCCCCCTCTCCGGCCACCTCTTGAGTTTAGGGGTCAAAAATCTAGAGCTCTTATTTTTAGGCCTAGATTCTATTATTCCTATAGGTGGCTTTAAAAATAATCGTGTGACCTTCCGCTGCAAAAAAATAGGAGCTGCAGCCCCTCCATGGGACCATGCCCTAAGTATGTCTTTCTAGGTTCTTCCCTCTATAATCTTTGTTTTTCTTTTATATGGATGATGAAGTAAGCAGGGTGTTGTTATAGATCATCACAACCATGTTGGAGTAGCAGGGGTAGGTATAGCTACACTCCACACACTTTCTTATGCATTTCAACTTTGTATGCATGTTTTACTTAAGTATATTTGATGTTTGATGGCAGCAATAGGCGTTGGTGCAGGGATTTTTCTCATTTGCTATTTTAGAAAATGCAGAGCTAAGAGAGTCTGTTTGAGATTGAGAGTTGTCTACACCATTCCTTAATAACAAACTTGATTTGGTCTAAAATGTGAATATAATTCAATGTTAAATCTTATGCCAAGCTCATAAATGTTAGTTCACGGGCGAGGAGGGTGATTATGGAACCAATGTGATCAGTCTGAATGATTTATAATAGCGAGTGACACATTTCACAATGGGAGATTTACACACGGCATGTGAAATCTTCAATGTTAGTCAAATGTTGACATTGTTTCACCTAATACAACCAACATGTGTCTAATCTTTTTCTAGCACATGCTCACATCCTGTGAGAAAAAAGGAGCTTCAAAACAGGTCGTGGACTTTCACCAAAGCATAATAAGAATTGTTTTTCTTTCCAGATGTTGTAGTTGTACTATATTTCTCCCCCCGCCCATAATATGAACTTGAAACAATTTAAGATAGCATATATTTCACCACAAATTGTAACTCCAAAAACTAAACATTGTTATCCTCTCCGGTGTAATTTGCAACTCATTTGTAATAATGGCGGGTATGCATATTATATTCCACATAGACAAAAATCAGCCTAAACTATAGCGGCAAGCTCCTAGCCCCCCTCTCCAGCCACCTCTTGAGTTTAGGGGTCAAAAAATCTAGAGCTCTTATTTTTAGGCCTAGATTCTATTATTCCTATAGGTGGCTTTAAAAATAATTGTGTGACCTTCCGCTGCAAAAAAATAGGAGCTCCAGCCCCTCCATGGGACCATGCCCTAAGTATGTCTTTCTAGGTTCTTCCCTCTATAATCTTTGTTTTTCTTTTATATGGATGATGAAGTAAGCAGGGTGTTGTTACAGATCATCACAACCATGTTGGAGTAGCAAGGGTAGGTATAGCTACACGCCACACACTTTCTTATGCATTTCAACTTTGTATGCATGTTTTACTTAAGTATATTTGATGTTTGATGGCAGCAATAGGCGTTGGTGCAGGGATTTTTCTCATTTGCTATTTTAGAAAATGCAGAGCTAAGAGAGTCTGTTTGAGATTGAGAGTTGTCTACACCATTCCTTAATAACAAACTTGATTTGGTCTAAAATGTGAATATAATTCAATGTTAAATCTTATGCCAAGCTCATAAATGTTAGTTCACGGGGGAGGAGGGTGATTATGGAACCAATGTGATCGATCGAATGATTTATAATAGCGAGTGACACATTTCACAATGGGAGATTTACACACGGCATGTGAAATCTTCAATGTTAGTCAAATGTTGACATTGTTTCACCTAATACAACCAACATGTGTCCGATCTTTTCTAGCACATGCTCACATCTGTGAGAAAAAGGAGCTTCAAAATAGGTCGCGGACTTTCACCAAAGCATAAAAAGAATTGTTTTATTTCCAGATGTTGTAGTTGTACTATATTTCTCCCCCCTGCCCATAATATGAACTTGAAACAATTTAAGAAAGCATATATTTCACCACAAATTGTAACTCTAAAAACTAAACATTGTTATCCTCTCCGGTGTAATTTGCAACTCATTTGCAATTATGCGATCGGAAAAGAGCCCCCAGGAGTTTGACGTTTTCCAACAAGGCTCTCTTCAAAGGAGACACCTCCGGTGTAATTAGAGCGCATTAAATAAAATGAAACAATACTATAATTAGCGCACTGTATTCTTTTTAAAGCTTTTATTTTTCCAAGCTTTACGCTAGTTTTTATTTTAATTATAAGAATATAAAATAATCTTTGCCCATCTCTACTTTAACTTTTACTCTCTCTTCAATACCTGTCCACTTTGAACTGCAACCATAGATAAAGAGCTTTAAACAATGCTATTATTACCGCATACTAATAATCATCGAAGCTTTACTCAAAAACTTTAATTTTAAGCGTCTTTAAATTATTTAAAAAACATGCAACCGCAGCCGACATTTAGACCACACGAACCACTTTCAAAACCCTTTTTGTCAAAAAAGTAAAAACAGAAAAATACAATTGTTAAAAAAGCAAAAGACAAAATTATTAAAAATAGCAATAACAAAATTATTAAAAATAACAAAACCGTCATTTAGGTAGTCAAATTTGACACAATCCCTTAAATATCCACAAAGCTCTTTCCCATAAGAGTAACGCCTTCTAGGTAATTATATTCCATAAAATACTTGGTGACATTTCAATACACAATCTCATTCCCAAACAAATTTCCCAAATACTTCTGAATTTCTTTATCAAATTCAATTATTACACTCAATTCTCTCCATAAATAACAAGGCCATGAAATGGAAAATCCTACCGATGAAAGTGCATTTTAGTGGAGGAAGAGGTTACGGTGTTGCTTGTGGACCACGTGGTCGATTATATTTGATGGCAAGTATGTATAAAGAGTCGGGTGAGAAGTTATGATAGAACAATTGGTTATATAATATAGTTAAGTCCCTAGTTCGTTTCTTCACAGTTGCAAATTATATGTTGATGTATGGTGGGAGGCTTATAACCACACTTTCATTTTGTGAAGACTACTATGTAAATTGTAGTAGCATGTCAATATTTGCAACAATTTGGAATGCATGTAGAGTAAATATAGTAATAAATAGAAATTGGAAGCAAAAAATATCATAAAGTGATATTATAATGTTTAAAGTATAGTATATAAAAAACTTGAAAATTCTTGTTTTTATTAATCAAAAAAACTTGAGATGCTTATAATTTATTTTCAGCCAATAGAAAAATAGAATCTACTTTTTGAAAAAATCAAATAAATACATATTTAAAAAAACTATATACAAATGATCTAAAATGTAATATGCTTTATTGTGATTGGTCATTAAAAAAGTGAAAATTTAATGTTGTACTTGATACATTAATTACAATAATTTAATATTTTTGTAATTATAATGTTTAAAGTATAGTATATAAAAAACTTGAAAATTCTTGTTTTTATTAATAAAAAAACTTGAGATGCTTATAATTTATTTTCAACTAATAGAAATATAGAATCTACTTTTGAAAAAATCAAATAAATATATATTTAAAAAAACTATGTACAAATAATCTAAAACGTAATATGCGTTATTGTGATTGGTCATTAAAAAGGTGAAAAATAGTTTTTTGAAACCTATATATACTGTCGACGGCAGGATAATAACCTTACACTATTACCCTCACCAGCGTGGAGGCCAACTGTCGTGCAATTGCTACTTTTATAAATTCACATTCCACTTAAAACTAAATTCACATACCACTATAAATGTAAAAAGTTCCGAATTTTCCTAAGCACCCCCCCTTCCATAAAACCATAGTCTTACTACCAATCAAGAAAATTGGCCAATAGTTCCGGCAACAAATCAACATATCAAAATTTGAGATATTCCGTTAAATTTATGCTGACTTTTCCAGCCCTGTAACAGAAGAAACAGATCTGAGACAGAGCAACCATATTTATGAAACCCTAAACAAAAATATCAAAGTCAAAAAAATTGATGACAGCACAGTGATGGTTTTGTTTTCAAAAACCCTAGCTTACAAGTTTGCGTACCTTACCAGAAAGAATTCCAGAAATTGACGGCGGCAAATTTATTTTCTGCTAATCTCGTACAACCGCCAAACTTAAACAGGAGAAGATAAAAGTTTGGCCACGGGATAATACTCTGTATACATGAAAACATGTTCTCGAGGCCAAATCTTTATCTCCTCCAATTTAAACCTAACGAAAAGTAAAATCGAACAGATTTTATCCAGAAAACAGATCGAATCGACTTTTTAATCAAACAAAATCTCCATTTTTACTGTTCTGTTCATTCTCCATTTCATCTTTGCTCTTCCAGCAGAGCTCGGACAGCCTCCGCCACAAAAAAAAAAATACTGAAAAATATCAGATCGACATTTTTTTCTTCTGTATATTTATGACGTGAAGCCATCCGAACTTCAATGGATGAAAGCAGAGATGGAGTAGATCTGAAGGCAAAATATAAACTCAGACACAAATAATACCATACAAACCACATCGTTTTAAAGGCATTTTCTTGACAAACACGCGTAGGACAATGAGCGCACCACGTGATTTTATAATATTAAAATTTATTTAATGAATTTAGGGTTACCTTTGCTTAAGGGATATAAAAGCATCTTTACTTTAAATTTTTGCTTTGCTTTTACTTGAAAATTGATTCCCCTCTATGCTTTTCTTTGATTCTTTTTGTGCACTTCTTGGGGTTATCTTGGGGTTAGGGTTTCCATGGTTTGTCTATGATTTGGAAAGTTCTCGGAGAGAACCTAGACACCGGTTAGGGTTAAGTTTAGTTACCAAATACTAAAATTTGTATTTAAATGAAGTTGTTGGGTTTTTGGGTTCCTTTGTCATGTTTTATAATAATGAATTTTAATGTTTTTCGAGTAGATTTTTTCTGTAATATTATTTTCTCATATGCCAAAATAATAGTTTATTGACTCTCTTTAAAAAAATCCGCTACAACAAAAATTTTAAGCACTCTATTTCGACAACTTATGGGACTAAACTATAGCTATAGCTAAAGTCTTATATTTTGTTTCTACAAAAAAGATAAAAATTTATGAAACCTTATTAATACTAAAATATCATATTTATCTCTCCCACACATACTTAAAAAAATTAGCTTGCACCTTACATAAAGTGTCAATGTTTGAGGGTATCCACTCCCCTAATTTCATAAAATATTTTGAATTGAAAAGTTTTTCATGTGTACATTGTTTTTAAGAATTATTTTTGTAGGGGCATTTAACAATTGCAATTAGGTTTTTATTAATGCAAATTCTTATCTTTTGGTTACTCTTTGTTGTGTTTTCTTGTTTTTTCCCTTCCCCTTGTTCCTTTCTATATACTACTAGTCTTTAGAGAAAGCACATTCACAATTTTGAATCCCACATAACCATGCATATATGTACTAACTATTATGACCCTCCTTTGGGTCTCCTAAGGTTTTTGATCATTCTTTGTTGATTTTCTTGATTAATGTATGTAACTAGTGTGCATCTAGGGTTCTAATTTGAATTTGAGAAGTCTATATATAAGCAAGTGTATTAATACATTTAAGAGATGATGAAAGAGAATAAAAAGAGTAATTGTGAAAGTGCCAAATAATCAATCCAAATATTAAGAGTATATATTCATAAATCTAAGCAAACTTAAGTATTTATTTTTCCACCAAGCATTCATCTTAGCATAAAAAGTCATATAGAGTACATTACATTGCGAGTTGAAGCATTACATTACTGACAAGCAAGTTTTTCAAACCCTTAGACATGAGAAATAGTCTTGAGATAAGATTATAACATTGGATTTTGAAGATTGATTTTGAAAAGATTTGCATAAAATTTTAGAAATGTAAGAAGGTTTGTAAACCCTTAGATATGAAAAATAGTCTTCAAATAATATTATATATATTGGACATTTTTTAGAAAACTAAATTGGTAGTCTCTAGAGAGTGTATCAATAGCCCTGAAAAGAGTGACTTGACAATCTTCCAAAGAGGTGTTTAGTTCTCATTTTGGCCTTATTGTCTATTCTTGACTATTATTTTTAGATTTGCAAGGATCAAATATTCTTAAACCCCCTTTTTGAATCATTACATTGGAAATAGTTTAACAATCATCCCACGTAGTAGTAATTATTACAATTAAATTTGATTTTATTCTTTTAAATTTTATTATATATAAATGCACTATATGCATTACATTTTTTTTTTGCATGCCTTATGTTCTTTTAAAATTAATTTTGTATATTCAAGGGTTAAATTTTACTTTAAGTTGTGATGAACATGATTGTTTTAGGCTATGTTCCCTTTTTATTTATTCAAAATTATTACCATAAATGTTGCTTGAATATATTGTTCAAACCCTAGTGTCTCTACATGTTACATATGTTGAATTGTAACATTGTTGATTTTATTAAAATTTATTTGATTAATCTTTAGAGCATATCCCAAAAAAAAAACTTTATTACACCGAAGGCATTCCCCTATGGTAGAGGACCTCACGGGCGTTTACTGTTAAATTTGACGGTCATTTGGACGTTTTTTAATGCAATTAATTTTGACGGTTGTTTGGACGTTTTTCATTTTTTTGTGTTTAAATTTGTTTTTTTGCGTGGAATGCGGATTTGTTGTGTTTAAATTTGCGTGTTCGTCTTTGCATGTAATGTTTTGTGCGGGGTTTCAATCACCTGATCACCATGAAAAATTTCATTGCTCAAGCGGATATGTTCAGGCAGACGGCTCTTTAGGAGGCAAAAGTAGAAGCCATAAAGCAGCCGTGGAGTTTCTTTTAAAGAAGGGATCTCGGCCTCTCGAAGAATGCAATGTTGACGGAAAGACTAAGATTTGACAATTGATGGCTTCCAAATTTTGATTATCTTGCCAAGATGTCCGTCGTACTTTGAGTAATGATTCCTTGCACGGTCCATTATTTAGTGGATGAACAACAATTGTGAATATACTATCCACGAATGACTCCCAGAGCTGTTTGGGTTTCTTTGAGCATATGGTCCTGATGAATTTGAGAAAAGGTAAGCATGACAACTTTCGGTCATCAGACAAGGGATCAGAGCCTAGAGAACAAAAACTTGGATGCATGGGCATAATTTCATGCATGGTTCTGGTGGAAGGGTTTTCTCCTGCAGGTATATTTTGAGTCCTCTAGGGAGGTAGAATGGTGTGCAGTTCCTGCTTAGATCAGCTTGAATGGAGACTGACTTTAAGCCCCAGTTAATCACAATAGGAAGAAAAAGGATTGCCTAATCCTTGTAAACATTGATCTCTGGTCAGACCTATGAGCTATTTGACTTCTAATACAAAGACATTCAAGCCCAGTGTTTTGATGTTTTTCCATATACTTCTCAATGTTTATCGCCCTAATAGTTTCAAGTTCACCTTCTTGTGTCAATAGTCGTATGACTTATATTCCTTCTATTTCTTGTTCTCATAAGTCCATTTTAATGGAACTCGTATGAAATTCAAGTGCTTGTTATGGATTATCTGACCTTAGCTGGAAGTGAAGTAAATTTAAAAGTGCTTAACATAGGTGTGGTCCTCGCTAAATATTTGGCAATTTCTCTTTCAATTGTTTTTAGTATCTCTAATATTGATGCTTCATGCAGGTTGATTTGCCATTATCATTTTGTCACGAGTTGATTTTTCTTCTTTTGTTGATTTCCCACAATGACAGTGGCTTGCGAGCCTCAATGGTCACTCAAACTCAAAGATTTTTTGCTTGCAAAAAAAAATTATGAGGTGAATTCATAGGGTAGTTTGGCCGCCTATCTCATACTTTTTAAGGCAAGGTAATGTTTATTTGTGGGTTAGGTAGCTGGTAGATAATTATGTCAGAAAATTTTAAAGAACTGGATGGTGGTGTTGATTAATAACAACCAATATATTGAGATTTATGTTGATAATGCAAGTTGAAGCCAAAGGGAATTGTGTTGGTTGGTGCAGAAGAGAATTTAAGTCAACTAAAATTAGTTCAAGCCTTAGCATCTACTATTCCTAACCAAGTGTCAAATGTCAAACATACTTTGTAGTGCAAGAAAAATCTGAGTCAATTATAGAAGTTGAAGTAGGTATGACATGATACTCTTCTCTATCTAGCAGAAAGCAATCACAATCTCCAATTATGGACATTTACCCAAGAAGAGTATTCAACTACACTACTGGCAACATCGACACCTGAGTCACTACTAGACATTTACCCAAGAACATTTACCAGACGAGAACCAGGCAATAGAAGTAGCCATCTCATCACTAGAGGCGTTGATGATAAGCAAATAATTGAGAGTTGGATTCAAAACATCACAACGATATCATAATATCATAACCATATAGTGAGAGTAAGATAAATAGCGAGAGCGGGAGGTGTTATGACTCATGAGAGCTACATTAGATTTTTTGTGGCAATAGATATTTGTTGAGAAATAGAGATCAAGATTTGTTTGTGGCAATTATAAATAAATATGGGACATTTTGTATGCACAGGGATTGAGATTGGGGATGAGAGCGGGTATTCATGTGTGACATTGCAATGTATATTGGCAATGAAAGGCATGAGAAAGGCTTTCAAGCCCTTGCTGCAGAAAGGCAACCGTGATTCTCATCGTGCCATTCAACGCACCCTTCACACATCTGATACGTTTCTTGTTTCAACATAGATTGAAAGGATCAAGATTTAATGTTGATATTCCCAGGTTTCCCACTGGTCTCTATCCCACTGGTAAAGACAGTTGTATCGGTCTCTTATTGGATGAGCTGTGAAAAGAAGATTGCGTCAAGGGCTTGGGTGATTCCCTGTGCAGGGAATACGAATTTGGGGTAACTTGCTCTCACTGTGCCCGTAGTCTCTACACTCAAAACACCACAGGCCTATTGATCAAGATATTTCAGAGCCCTCTCAACTTTCTCACTCCGCTCGCAATTTACAGTTGCAGACATATTTAATTTCAATTTGGGCGGTAAATCATGCAGCTGTAACCCAAAATGCTCAACCAAAATAACAATCTCACCTCTCCCACAGACATTGTTTTTAAGTGTGAAGAGTGTCGACCTAATAAAGGGAAAGTTAAAGCTGGAGCGAGTTCTGGAGTTTAATATTAATGAAGGTGTAGGGGATTGTAAATATAGGCTTGTGGGTGTCATTGTGATTGAGCATAAGGATGTGCAGCAGCCCCATTGTGTTTTGTATATAACAGGTTCAAAATATGGCTTGTCAAGTGATAAGTGGTGGTATAGAATCGACAATAATCAAGTTGAAGTAGTGTATTTCTCTAGTGGGCTTAAAAGAACCAACTACCCCATTGGCATCAGTACACTCATCTATGAGAAGTGTTCCAGTCAAACTCTTTCTCTCTCCTTGCCCTCCAGCCAAGGTCTTTCTCTCTCCTTGCCCTCCAGCAAAGGTCTCTCTCTCTCCTTCCTCTCCCACCTTCGGGGAAATAAAAGCTCTGTTGGATACCATCCATTGTTGTCCAACTGGAAACAATGATGGTAGAGTACTTGCGAGGAGTGTGATTCATCCACTCACTTTTTTGTGAATCAGTTTATACTGATGAATGGCATACATTTTGAATTCCAGATGATTTTTATCTGAAGAGAAATAAAAAATAGATGAGGTTGGGTTCATATTAATATTTTTGAGTGTGGGTAATGCTACATTCAAAATTTTCATTCTTCTTATTATTGTAGCTCCAGCAAAATGTATATGAAAATTCACAGGAATTAGTGTTCTTATCTGTTTGTAGTATTGGATGGAGTATGTTGGATCTACACAAGCAGGAAAAATGCCCACTTGGTTTTCTAAATTCAAGTCACTCATGTATATTGAAAGTTGGTTTACATTTATTAAAAGATTGTTTTAGCGGCTTGAAATACTCAGTTGTATAACTCTTCACAAACCATTCTAATGGTTTCGTGTACAAACACATTTGAACCCTGTTCCAGAATTACTAGGCCTCTTATTTTAGTGGCAAAGTGGGTTAAATGTTTCTGTTGTTTATATTATATTTAAAATCAGATTTGAATTTATAATACAATAAATTACATTGAATTGAAAGAGTTGTAGAAGTTTTTCAAGAGGTTGAACATTTTTACAAGGATCTAAACTATGATGTTGTCCCATACAACTCATTTGAATTCAAAGTTGTCTTGTGGAACTCTAAATGACTGATAAGAGGACTAGAGGACACATTGTTTTTTCATCTTTAAATGCACTTTAGCATTGAAAATTTAGGTACAGTTATATCCGATGTTCTGTTAACTATAAATTCTATGAAACTATTATGTTTCTTCTTTATTTTATCATATACTGCATTATAAAAATGGAGCACCAACAAAACATCCAAATCATAAAAAGACCTAAAGTAGGTAAATGAGGATCCATTAGGAAAAATGTGATTTCATGGGAGTCTTGACTGAAAAGCTAGGTGGGGCTTCAGATTGATAAACTGAAGCATCCTTTTGTGGATACTATTATTTGTTAATTGGTTGGTTTAAAGTGAAGTTGTAGCCTTCTATGTTAGCATAAACAGGCATTTCTCTTAGTTCCAAGGAGCTCATGCAAAATGGGTTTTCAATTCTATGTAGAGTTGCTTTCTATAGACTTATTGATTTAATGAGTGATGATAGCTGTAATGAGTGCATGCTACCTTTGTTTTCCTATTAAGGTAGATGCCTTCTAAACTCTCTAGAATGAAAAATGAAGGGATCATACTTTTGTGGAGATTATTAATTGTAAATTATTCGGTTTAATTGAAGTAGTCTTGTGTGTTAACATAAGGGTCATGAATCTTAGTTCCAAGGAGTTCCTGCTATTAAAATATAAGGTTTAATATAAGTTTATTTATTAATATTAGTTAAGTCTTAACTAATAAACAGTTGAAACTACTTCAACCACTTTTCACTTAATAAATTGACGGGTACACAATGATAATGTGTGCATTCTAGTTACTCTTCATTTGTTGTTTGCACATTATATTCTCTCTCTCCACATTTTCTAACATTCGTGTCATTGAATATTTGGGGAGAAACACGAGTAAGGATTAAATTTTGTGATTTTTTCATTGTTTTGTTACCGGATTTGTGCATTGAACTTTGTAGATGGATGGATTTTTTGATTCCATCCATCTATCCCCTCGCTCCACATTCTCCTTTGTCAAATTCCCTTAACAAATGTATCTCCTTCAAAATTGACCTTTCATACCTCCTCCACTCTTCACTACTCCCCCATACACATATATTAAATATTGTTATGAGTATTAACCATTTTAATTGATAACGAACAAATATTATATATAAAACATTTGAAAAGTGCAATAAAAAGCATTTTTGGTATATTTTTTATTGAATCGCAAAGAAGAATTGCACAGGTAGATGCACAAAATTCTTGACTAAGCGAGATAATGACTAAAGAGTTCCATTCCACCAAATTCAGCCAGGGCACGGTGTTCGATATCTCGTAGAACTGGAACCTTAATGAATGGTTAGGCAACACCTTTTACACCATCATCCCTACCAATAGACCTCAACTCATTCAATTTTTTTGTATATTTTTTAATTAAAGAATTCACTTTTTATTAATAAAAATGCTATAATAAGAAAACTCGAAAATTGATTTATTTCAACTCCCATATCGGCTCATAATTTATTCACGCTCTCATCTATAATCGAAATAAGTTTAACCCGAATGCTGCCAGCAGAACAAATCCACTAAATCCAACATATGGTTTTAGCCTATGGCTCCAGTTTCTGTCTGTGGGGATTGCGGACGAGGATTTAGAAGCCGCTGAAGATCCTGCAAAAATTAAATTAATATCATCAAAATTGATCTCAAAATATTTCCAAGATCTTATCGAGTGGGATTCTGACCCCTTAATCTATGCAATAATAAAGATTTTACCCGTTTCATAAAACTTCCTATCTGGAGAAGATGGCGATAACTTCAAAATACCTGTCAAAATCCACACACAATTACATTTTTAGAATATTAGAATATTCCACAGTTTGCTGTCATAATCTTTTAAATGCAAGAAAGATATTTCTTTCTTTTATTTATTTAAAATATGGGACGAAACAAATAGGTTGCATTCTCGCTGTGTTTATGATGGTGTAAAATGGGATGGGACAGGGTGAATTTAACAGAATGAAAACCTCTCAATTCTAATTGAACTTGAGAATTCTTATACCTAACTCATGCAAACTTCGGATTCAATCAAAGAATTGTGGATAAAGGATAAACATTCCTTATTTTAAGATACATACATATATATATATATATATATATATATACACGGGGCTTCTAAGATTTATGAGGCTTCAAAGTATTCCACAATCCTTAATCTTATCCCATATCACAAAGTAATTTACATCCCTACAATCTCATTT
Organism: Taxus wallichiana var. yunnanensis; assembly: GCA_018340775.1. Lineage (NCBI taxonomy): Eukaryota > Viridiplantae > Streptophyta > Pinopsida > Cupressales > Taxaceae > Taxus > Taxus wallichiana. The sequence goes on along the minus strand of CM031238.1, from coordinate 237,109,790 downwards.
TTCTTAGCTGCAACTTATTAACTTTGGTTAAATGGTTGATATGCTCACTCCAATGTAAAAGTAACTTAGTAGTCTTAGTTGAGTAGTTGGCTACACTCATTCCTCGATGTACCTCAACATCCTAACCTATTTGGTTGAGTGGTTGGCTATCATGTTTCTTTGAGAATGGAGAGGCTGGAATAAGTTGCATTGACCTCAAATTAATAACCTTAGTTGATTAGTTGAGTGGTTAGCTACGCTCACCCCTTGAAGTAAAGGTTGAATTCCTCAATCTAGAAGGAATACGGATTTTAGGATTTATGAGGCTTCAAAGTATTCCACAATCCTTAATATTATCCCATATCGCAAAGTAATTTACATCCCTACAATCTCATTTTTCTTCTTCCACCAGTGAAGAGGCATGGATCAGTGGTTGAGGTGGTTTTTGTATAGATGATATAAATTTCAAACTTTGTTGCTCTGGTCAAATACCTCTCAGATCAATTGAGAAATGTCAAATCGGTCTTTACAAATCAGTAACTTTGAACAAACAAGAATTCAAATCACTGAATTTATTGGATTCAGATAAGGAAAACTCTTAACCTACCGGGTTCAGACAGAGAAAACTCTAGGCTAAAATGCCTTTAAAGTCAGGGTTATGGAACAGATACAAGTACAATAGTCTGTTATTCAGCAACAAAACAAAAGCTACCTTATCTAGTAAAACAACGGACAAATGTTCTCAATATCCATATGAAAAAAATGTTCTTCCCTGATTGGGAATACAACTAATCAAGATCTCTTCCAATGCACTGATACAGAAATGGTATGACCCAGAAAAAAGAGAGATGTCTCATCTGAGTCAGGCAGGAGTTCCCTCACCCCAATAAATCTACTTTCAAAAAATAGAAAAAGGTGTGAAACACAAACACAAACACAAAAACTAGAAGCCCTTCTATCAGTAGGTCTTCAGCTCTTCATTTCCCACTTTGAAAGTTTTTTTTTCAATTTGAACTGGAGTAATGTCATATTCTGTTGCTGGGCACATTATAGCAGTTTCTATAGCGATTCAAAGTTATTTTTGGAGGCCAGATTGACTTAGAAAAGAAGCAATGCATTCTCTGACCTCTCTCACATCTTACCCTTTCCAACATTGTTATGAGGAGGCTAAGCGAACAGAGCAGCCTGTATCTTACCCTTTCCAACATTGTTATGGGGAGGCTAAGCGAACAGAGCAACCAAACAATATGCAAAAAGTATGGCAGTCTATAGGAAGCCCACATATTGTTGGCAAAATGCCTTGGAAAAATGTGGTTTCATGGTGGATTAACGTTAGTAAAGCCTGGAATTGTTTTAAGAAAATGCAATTAGCAGGTGTAAGAACATTTTACAACTTTCCTTTAAATTTGGTGAATCGAAGGGTTTTTTTGAAAGATTCTCTAAATTTCTCGGATGAGAACAAGTGATTGCCTCAAAGATTATACTGCATTCTGCATCACCATCTAGTAGTTATGTGAACAACAATGGTGTTGTGGTCTCAACGAAACTGCTACATTGCACAAACCAGGTTATTTGAGAAGGCCCTCATGATTTCAAGCAAACATAAATGGCCAGGTGTAAAGACAAACTCAGCATCCTTCGCAGCTTCGTCCCAAGACATGCTTCATGAGAGCTTTGGAACAGGGCATGGAGATCCATCACAGTTACCAATATGGGAGCTTTGGAACAGGGCATGGAGATCCATCACAGTTACCAATATGGGAGCTTTGGAACAGGGTATGCAGATCCATCAAACAAAGGTATGGAGGTCCATCAAACATAATTACCAATATGGGAGGTTTGGAACAAGGTAGGAAGATCCATCAAACATAGTTACCAGTACCACTATGGGAGCTTTGGAACAGGGTATGCAGATCCATCAAACAAAGGTATGGAGGTCCATCAAACATAAATACCAATATGGGAGGTTTGGAACAGGGTAGGAAGATCCATCGAACATAGTTACCAATATTGAAAATCAGGATTCATTGGGAGGCGTAAAATAGTCTTAGAAATCTGAAAAGTCCTGGTTGTAGGCTAATAAGGTCCAAGTGCTCACATGAATGAAGTCTGGGAAATGGGATGGTAAAACACAAATCACAAGGTCTCAGATGAACATTTACAAAGGTTAATCATCCCTGATGGAAAGCCAAGACCAAGGTAATGTCAAAAGCAATAAATAGTGTTTTTGGCAATCCAGTGGCTTTTACCAGTAGCAGTATTGAAAGAATTCCCTATATAAACATCTCCTGTATGGAGAGAAGAAAGAGGAAATCCCAAGGATCTATTTCATTTTCCTTATAAACATCTCATATAGGGTGAAAGTTTAATTTTTTTTATAATAGATCCATACAAATTACAAACTTTCTGTTGAATTATTAAAGATGTTTTTGGATAAACTGTGTAGAGTTTTTTTATCATTATGTCAAACAGTTTACATCGAACAATATATCATGGACTGAAAACATAAAATCTCTTCTTTAAAAAAAAGACAGGATATGGCAACAAACCTATGCAGTCCGAGAGCTTTGCTTTGACATTACAGAAAGTGGGCATGTGAATGAGCCTTGTCTGGTTAAAAGGGAGAAGCCCTGTATCAGGATCAGAAGAATCCTTCGTCAGAATAGACAAACACCTTTTATCATTCGGCTTAGCTAACGCGAAATTGGTACAACAATCCTCGGGAGGCTGTGTCCCTGCTCCTTGCAGAAATTCAATACAGGGTGCCACATCTTGCAGTGTGGATGAACATTCTCTTTTATTGCCCTGCATATCCCCAGACACTACACAAACTAACAATACAACCAGAAAACCAAAATATAGTGCCTATGCCATTTTAAATCAGGCACAGATTCAAACACAGAATTTTATTCAAGATTGAATGTTTGAGTGCTAAAAAACATTCTCCTGCGTTATCTGTTCGACCATATTCATGCATTTTGTTGCTAATTGCCCAAAGCTTGAGAGATGGCGGGATTTTCTGTACTCTCTTTTCTATAAATAGTTGGTTTTATCTTTATATAAATTATACACTTTTGAATGTGCATGATAAATATTCCTTGCATATAAGTTAAAGGTTTTTGCTCAATCAAAAGAAAAAAAAGTTAAAAGTTTTTAACTCAACAAAACTTACTGATTACTCCACAAAATGTTTCATTCCAACATGTAATGATATAGATTAGCGCTTGTTCAAACCAAATAATGAGTTGGAATAAATGCAAAAGATGTGAGAAGGAAACTAGTGATTTGTGATGGGAAAACACTAACATTCACTTAAACATGTTGTACTTATCAAATTCATATTTTCAATATGGTCCATACTCTTAATATATGATTGGTTGTTTACGAGTGTCTCAATAAAATTTACTCTATGTTGGTATCTTACAAAATCAAATTAATTACATTAATTAGGATGAGGGGACCGGAGTGGGAGGGGTCCAATAGTTGGGACCCTAAACCTTGTTTCTTGTTTATTATGTTGATAGGCGTGCCTTCAATTGGATGAAGAGCTTTCAATGTTGACAAAAGATTGATGCATTAATTGATGGGTTACTCATATGAGATGGAAAAGTATGCTTGTAATGCACTTAGAGCCCTCTACAACCTAGTTATGCGAGCTTTCCATTAAGCTCAAATGCATTGTTGCATAGGCTTGCCCTACCCTTCTATTTTCATATAGTGGTATGACAATTTTTATTATATTTAAAACAATTTATCAATGAAATCATGCCACATATGTGTACATTGTAAAAAATAATTCACTTCCATCTCCATTCATTTGCGCAAACATGGAAAATTAGCCTTGCTCACGTAATAACTTGAACTCTAGTTGCACCCTCTTAAAAATATGTGTACGCAACTTCTGTGACACTATGATAGTGCAATGCATTGATGTATTGACAAGCTTGTATCGTCTATGAGTCGTCACCCAAAAAGGCTCATTTGCCATCCCACTTCATTAACATGCATGGTGATAGGTCAATGGAGGCGATGGGATTCATAATGTCTACTTGGGCAATTAAACAAACAGGGAAAATAGTCTAGGGGTTAGCTTTATTTCTTGCCCCACCACACATCAATTACGAAGCCTTATCCTTTGCCCTTATCTCTACCCATAGCTTCAATCACCACACTACAAGTGTCGAGGGCCTTACTATCCTCCAACTCTTTCTTGACTTCTACTTGTTGCAATTTTCAATTATGCAGGCCTATAGGCCTAATTACTAATGACCCATTTTGAGTGAAACATATAGGCCATTTGGCCATTACAACAAAGTCATATCCCCTCCAGGATACTTTACTCCAAACATTCAAAAAAATTAAGGATTTTAATTCTATAATATGCATTATATTTTCGTGTTATCAATTTTCCCATTTTGATATGTTTATAATTTTCAATAAATAAGTTTTTTTACACATCAAACTATGTCATGGGGTAAGTGCATGGACATGGGGGACCAAAAGGGGGTCAAAAGTGGTCACTTTTTTCCTGAAATCAGCAAACGTTGAACTTTAATTAGTAACTTGGCATGCTTACGCTCAAAATTTGATAATTTGATAAGAACAAGAATAATATTGCTCAGAATCTAGTTTCTTAACTACTAATTTTTTTAAATGTCGGAGATTAAGAGGGTTAAATGTGGTGTGCACACAAAGTGTTCTTGTTTTTGTGTCATAAATATAACATAGTATCGTGTGTGCGCCCCCCCTCCTCGGTCCACCCCCTTTTTCGAGTTCCATAAAATATTTTTCAAATCCATTTAATAGGAAGTTAGCCAAGCTCATGTATTAGGAACGGTGATTTTTTTGCATTTTTCCAATGAATATATTATTTTAAACTAATTTTCAAAGTGGACACATCTGAAAAATGAAATAACTGTGTGTCCACACTCTAAATTTAGAAAAATAATAGAAAAACAATTTATTGATTTTTGAATGTGTGTAGAATGGAGCATAGATCATGTCGATGTAATTTTTTTGAAATTTGGATGAGTGGATCAAAAATTACATAGAAAAAATAATACATGTGTTTTGGCGAAAAATGAAGACACTACTAAAATAAATTAAGGATCAAAACCTTAAACTATTCATATTTTAGAAAGAAATACATCGACACAAACCTAAGATAGAGCTTGATGTTGTAGTCATTTTTTTGGAATATTGTCTTAAAACATGTGAGAAAAGGAGGTGTACACTTGAGATTTTTATGTTTTTTGCAAAACATGGATTCAATCATGAAATAGATAGTCCAACCCTTAGGCTTAGATATCCTAGTCAAGCCTAAGGGTTGGAAATTTCCAACCCAAATCAGAAATAATGTGAGTGTGTTATAACATGCTCACGTTATAACGAGAGTGCGTTATTTCTCTACCAAAATAACAATAACACAAAAATTCTAATTCATTCGTGATATCGGTCCCATAAAGTTTGTGAACTACATTGTTATCGCACATTTTTGGAGTGATTTATTCTTTTGAGACATTTCATATGCCATTCGAGTACTTTTTATGTTTCTTACATTAATATAATATTCTTATTTCTCAAGTAGCACGGTGGAGCTACTTGAGAAATTTGTGTCTCTATTCATCCCTCTTCTCTTATTAGTTCTCCATAACTTTGAAATCCCCCTCCCCCATTCTAATTTTTGAATGTCCTCAAATGTATAAGTAGATGAAGCATTGACTTCATCAAATCATATTCGAGATTTTCCATTTTGGTCGGATCTTTGATCCCCTGTAGTTGTTTAGTTTCTAGGTGTTCATCTTAGCTATGTTTTAGATGTTAGAGTTCAAAATAATTATGACCAATTAAAGCATATTGTAATGAAGATATGGGAGAGTGTCCCTACACATTTAATTGATTTATAAATAAGTTAGTGGGTTTAGAAGGAAGATTTCACGAGTTTGAAGTTTATTCACTCTAGTTATTAGGATATACATGTGGTTCTTTGGTGTTAAATTCGATAAATAGTCATTGAAAAATCAAATTATAAATTCCTTGTGGAGTTTTGGTTTCATTTGCACTTGTTAACATTACATTTGTTATATTTTGGATTTTGAGTTATAATGGTCGAAAGTTAGGAAAATGTTGTTGTATGTAGTTTACTAGTTATCTAGATTGTGGGGAGCTATATTAGTTTTGTAAATTAGTGTTGTTCTTATGTTATTTTGACTCTCAAGCTTTATAGATTGACACTGAGTGGACAAGGCACATGTTTAATTTGGAATGTTCAAACCCCTTTTATAAAAGCTTGTTGTACTTCTCCTTTAAAGACATATGTTTTATCTTGCATACCTTTAGGTGCCTATCTCATTATAAACTTGGCTTCCTACTTCATTGGATATCCTTTAAACATAATTATAAAACAAAAAATTTATGGATATTTGTATATTTCTGGAATAGAAAAATTTAGGTTCATATATTTTCTTACAATTGTCTGAATATGTCACAAGTGACACTTAATTGGGTGCTTAGTCATGGAGGTTGCATTTGTGGACAAATCTAGTGTGTGTTTGAACTCATCTTGTGATCGAATTGTTAGGGTATCTCCCCTTGGCCTTGTAAAACCAAAAGTAGTAGAGAAGTGACACCCATTCTCATATTTTTGGTCTTGAATCCATCCTCATTTTGTTGAAGAGAGCCACTTTTGCTACAAGACTCATCTTTCCACCTTCTCTTCATCAACTTCAAAGTGTAACAAATTTGAGAACCAAAACTATGTAAAAGACATATGCCAAAATTTGTTAGCATTGGTATCAACAATTCATATCCTAGATATATCATCATTCTTGCTTCCAACCACAAATAGAAAAAATGAATTCAATATTACTATGGTTATTCATGATACCAAATGTTATACAAATAGGGGACTTGAAATATTTTGGGGTGTTTTTGAAAAGGAATTCAATTTGAATGTAGATGGCATTCCATTCAGGAGCTAAAATAGTCACAAAAATGTAAAATAGAGGATAAATTTAAACATGTATCCTGGATGCAGTAAGTCCCATGAGATGAGGGGACCACGTGGATGCATTCACAACATTCTCTCCTCTAGGGAAGCTTGTAGATGTTTGAAACCCTTAAACTTGTCCCGCACCATGCTCTCTACTTCATCCTCCATAGCCAAACATGAATAATTTCCTTAGGAATATGGGATAACAAATCAAAGGAGTCTATGTAGGAAGAACAATGAGTGGAGGCCATCGCTTTGGTGATCAATATGAGGGAATTTTCTAAGAGGGAGAAACCGACACACGTGATGGTGTAACTTGTGGATGTCACCTTGATGAAGTTACTAGTGGTGATAGTCACAAAATGGGGCTCTACAAAATGATTAGGTGTGGAACATACTAAAAGAGGTAATTTGTGGATGGTGCAACCACGTCGTTATGACCATAATGAAGGACCACTAGCCAATGACATGGGAAATGAATGAATTTTACATGGATATCACCTTCCATTAGCCGATCACATTGTCATGAGCACAATGAAGTGCCACTAGCCATGGCATGGGAAATGCACAACTTCTACATGGAGAGTGCCTTCCACTATGAGAGCTTCTTCATCGAACCCTCAATAGTTGATCCCTATCTTGTGTCATATTTAGGAACCCTCATATTATTAAAGGGAATTCCTAATGACATAATTAAACTAAATTCGTATTTACACCATTAAAAACTCAAATAATCAATACAAATGATTTTCCTATTTTTTATGCAATGTTTATTGAGTATCAAATCTTTCTTAATAATTTCCAATCTAAAAATTCATACTTTTAAATGGCTTTGTAAATTTTTGGATATACTCCAATTACTTTATTTTGTATTTTGATAGCATAAGTGTTGAACTAATACAACAAAAGAATGCAATTAAAATATTTTTTTTACATGTTTTAATAACATAAGCATTGATCTAATAAAAAATTGTAAACAAAATGAAAGTATATTAAGAATAATTGACACATATTTAAGGGTAACAACAAATGTTGACACATGTTGAGCAACAAAGTTGTCTACTTAAAACTACTCATGTAGATACCATATATGCCAACAAGAAAAATGAATAATATGTTATGACAAACCAAAAAAATTAATCACGTGGATTACAACACTTCGTGCCATATTATGAAGTGTGCAAGAATCATAAATGAGTTAGTCAATGTACTCTACATAAAAAAAAACTTGGCAATAAATTTGAGCAGAGCCCAAAATGAAAAAGGAAAAAATGGCATATCTTCACTTGGTTGTTGGTGGTGAACTTGAGCAACTCGCAGGATATGATAGCACCAAGAAAATGCAAACTCCTCTACAAAACTCTAAGCAAAAGGGTGATGTGGCTGCCACGCACTAAAAATATCATTTAGTGTAAGAAGATGTTAGAGAAAGATTTGTGTTAGGATCCAAAACAATAGACCAACAAACACACAATTCTAAATTTGAAAGTGACATTAAAACCTTAAAATATGATAGTGATTGACTTTAAGCCTAGTAATACCTCCACAAAAGAAATTTCTAAAAATTCCATTAAGCATAAAAAATTTGCCATATAAAGTTTTGCGCCATGACCCAAAAAAAAATGTTAATTTGATGAACACACAATTATGAAACTAAAAGTGACTTTTAAACCTAATATTATTATAGTGATTGAACCTAATCCGATTGGGTTGTACATTTAAAAACCTAACCATTGTATGGGTGGAGGGAAAAAACATGGACCTTGGTAAAAATCATCACCCAATTTTGACTTAACAATTGATTTTGTCTTAGGAAAGTCCAAACTCTATTATGAAAATTGGAGAAGGTGGCCATAAGTCCGAAGGTGGGTTATGTATACAATAATGTGTTTTTAATGGGAAAAGGTTGAGTAACAAGTGTAACCTAGTGGCTATGGAGTGCTAAATTGAGTGAGATGTGTGTATGAATAAGTAAATTAAGTGCAAAAATATGAATGTGTTGAGATAAATGCCAAGGATAACTACCAAATGACATCTGTCCAAATTAAAGATATTGCAAAAACAAATCTAAAACTCATATTTGTATCGAGAATTGATTCCTTAAACACATTTGATAGGTTTGCGGGTCCATGATAGGTTCAACCATGAACCTATCCTATCTATTATAAACTTTTCCCTTGCTCTTATAGGGAAAAGTTTTATTTTAAATGCATAACTTAGTTTAGTTAGCCTAGGTGGTACTTTTGGGTTGATTGAAATGGCAATCATTCAAATGGTCACATGTATAATACATCTACCCTAAGCTATTAGGGGCATCTTGATAATCTCTATTTCAACCACTCTAAGAAGGACATGAACAAGCATTGAATAATCCAATTTTTATATCACTTTGTTTATTAAAATTTTGAATAAACACGTGCATGCATGTATACACGAGCACGCACACACATTGTTACCATAAATCAACCATGAGCTAAATTGAAGTATCAAGTGTGTATTGTTAAATGTGAGGGCTATACCGAATGTTCCATATTATATTATTTTATTTTATATCACATGCATCTCATCATAGGGTTGGGATATCAACACATGGATTGATCCCTCTTTGGAGTAGCAGAGTATATAGAGTAGTGCACATCACATCAACGTAGGTATGATGAGGTGGTCCAATATAGTTTTTATTAAACCCATTTTAGGGTTACAAACAAGGAGAAACTATATCTCGATACGAGACAAAGATCGCACCAAAACACGTGTAGAAATATGGTAGGAAATTATGTTAGTGCTCACTTATATGAGAAACTTATTGTATGGGTGATAATAATGGTGAGATGTAATAACAAATCACATAGAATTAATTGTGTGAGTATTTTTATTATTAGGCAAGTAATTGTTACGAGTGGTTGAGAACTTCCACTAGAATACAATTACTTAAGGGGTATTTTTGAGTTTATTATAACTATCTATGACAATAGTGGAAGGAAAGAATGTCTATGTATTATAATGTCTCGTATGAATGAAATTAAAGGATAATTACCATGTTTCAATTTGTTTTAGTCATTATTTTAATTCTATGTGCATAAAATTTGACCAAATTTTTACATTTAATATTAGAGTAATTTTTAATCATGTGCAAGATGGAAAGAAAATTAAAGCTTTGGTAATTGAATAGGGAAATTTATGTTATTTCCCCCAAATAATGATTGTTTTTGCTATTTAATTTGTGTTTGGTTGTAGTTTTAGATTTTATATCAATTGATTAAAAAGTATCTCCATCTGATGGATTCCAATATTTAGTGATAACATGTGAATCTACAAGGATGTGATAACGTTGTGATGGTCCTAACAACCTTGTTAATTATTTCAAATCCTTGTGTGATATTTTGGGCCTCATCTTTAGATCCACGCACATCATTTTGTATTGAAATTCCTTCAACACAATGGCCACGTCGGATATGCGAGACTCTCCACTACAATCCAACCTACATCCGGTGCTCTACTACCCCCATTTAGATCTATCATAGTCCATTCTAACACAATCAAATTCAATAATATAATATATTGTTTTATTATTTTTTGAAATTAGAGATTTGAAACATTATTTGAGTATTCATACATATTATCGGTTGTGCATCTCTCGCACTTATATGTCAAAATCCTATCAATATTCATCCATGCATAAACATTGAAGTGTAGTCTCGTTTATTGGTTTCATGTGCTTGAATCAATGAATAAGTTGTTGGGAGATCTAAATTCATAAATGACATAATCCTATCTAGAATATCATTTCCACAAGTGTAATATTTATTATTGGAACCACCCATTATATTAATAAAAATATAAGAGAGTTACAAAATCAAGGGTGACTAGACAACTCACTTTGTCCCACAAAAAAGCTACGAAGGCACCATGAAATGCCCAAAGGGAAAATACATAACGCCATGAGGAAAACACAAGCACTATATCAAAAACCAGAGAACACTAAGCACATGTTGCCACTCCGGGAGGAGGAGGAGGATAATCCGGACGAGGTGTGTAAACTTTATTAGAAGGCTCCATCAAAGGAGGATCGGCACTGTCGACCATTACGATCGGGAAGTTGAATTTGCGAGAGGCACCATAATTCCCTAACTAGGAGGCGGAGATTTTTTTTTTTCCTAAGCTCCATGTCAAGGAGAGGCCCATCGTGGAGAATTAGCCACTACCTTCCCCTGCGAAGGAGGAATCCAGCCTAGCCATGAGTAATACGAAGCTAAAGGGTGACCCCAGGGAGAGGCGAAGTGATGGTTGTGAAAGCAACTTCTATGATGTGGTCCTTGAGGAGGTGGTTGGCATGGAAGAGATGGACAATGTGGCGGAAGAAAAGGGTCAAGAGGGACTGACTCATCGTGCAAGGAGCACCCACCCATTGTGCAAGCAATTCTTGCAGGTGAGAAAACTCCAGAGTAACTTTTTCAACTTCAACTTGAATCCATATGCACACATAAGACAAAATAGCCACTTTATCATTAGTGGAAAAAAAAGCTATAGGTTGATCATTCTAGAAGACAACAATATTATGAGCTTTCCAAATTTGAAAGAGAATACAAGCTCTAAAAAATTCCATAGAGTATCAATATAGGAAGGCCAAGAATTGAAATCTCCAAACAATGTCATCCACCAATGAAAGAATTTAGGGTGGTAGGGTTGAAACAATGTATGAATCCAAGACAGATGGCTTGAGAATGGTATCGAGACCAAAATAAATATTTAAAAGATTCTATTCAAGAGCAAAAGGGGCATTTAGGATTGGGAAATCCAATGTGACTAAGTCGTTCGCCAACAGGAAGACCCTAATAAATAAGGCACCATAGAAAATGGTTGACTTTAGGTTCAACAAAGGGTTTTAGGCACGGGTAACATGTCAAAGCCAAGTAGTCGGGGCAAATTGTAGACCCCAATGAGCATTGAGTTTGAAAATGGCAAGTGAAATATGTCTCAATAACTAGTAAATGGTGCTAACATTATAATGAAGAAAGGCAATATTATGATTCCCGATCCAATCTCGCCAGCAAACATCCAGAGGTTTAAGACCCAGTTTATGAAGCATGACATTTGGCATCAACTCTTGAATTGTGTGGATAGATAGAAGGTCTGAATTGACAAGATTGAATTTCATCTCGAACTCGAGCAAGAAATCTAGTCTTTGCGGGAAACCAAATCTTGAATGGTGTGTATCCCTTTTCAAGATAAATAGAGAGCTTTGATGCCTAGAGTTTCAATGAGCAGGATATTATCTTCCGTGATAATGGGAGACCACCAGATATTATAGGAATTGAAAGAGATCTTGGTGTGAAAGCCATCGCCAATCCATCACAACAATGGTTTCACAACTTCAAAGGCCTTCCATATGCTCTTGGCGATGAAAGTTCCAATAATATTAACATGTGCCTTGGTGATAATTAAGGTATGTAACCCTATATTATTCCAACATATTTTTGTATGGGAAACCTAAAACATTTAATGGCGAAACAAAAATTTAGGCTTAATTACCCGAAAGGCAATGCACCACCCATTTAGAACATAAAGTGATGTTTTGCCGATAAAGTTCAATAATACATATATTGCCTTGATTCATGAGGGAGACAAAAAACCTCCCAAACGACACGATGAAATATAGCTAAACCAAAAAATTTACACCAAAGCTAAAATAAAAGCATCTTGGAAATTTTGGCAAAGGAAGCCCGCGATGTATGCCAACAAACAAAATAATAAACATGGTTGACCACAAGAGCCTTAATACACACTGGAATTTACCACTAAAGATAGATATTTAGAAGACCACCGAGAGACCTTATGCTCAACTCTATCAATCACATATTGCCATAAAGTTTTAGAATCACTATCAAAGGTAAAAGGAATGCCCAAAAATCTAAATTATTTTCTGCATCCAATCCACTTACAGGGGTAAGATTTTAACTAGTCAGGCATAGGCCAACAACTTTGTTGATAGCCCAAAGTTTTAGCCATCTGAATGTTGGATCTTGAAGTAAGAAAAAATATGTCAAGGCATTCAAAAACTTCAACAAAATTTTTCTCATTTTCAGCAAGGGTAAGAAAATAATCATCAATAAAGTGCCCATTAATGAGATGAGTAGAATGATATGGTAAAAAATGCCCCAAATGTGACCTTGATCAGCTTGCTTAGCAATAAGATACCCAAGAGAATTGATGAATAAGACAAAAAAGTAGGTGCAAGAGGGCACCCTATCTGATATAGCGGAAAAGGCCAATCGCAGAGGATTGTTGACCATTGATAGTGAGGAAAGACAAAGCATTGGAAAACAAATTTTGGACAAGCTAGGTAAAATTTTTGTCAAAACCTAAAGTTGTGAGCATAGCTAGAGTAAAAGGCCATTCGATACGATCATAATCCTTTTCAAATTCAAATTTAAGAAATAAGGCTCATTGTAGAGACATTCGATCCCATTCCATTCCTTCCCAGATTGGAATGAGATTATCCATAATAAAGTGACCTTTTACAAATCTCGTCTGCTCAGTTTGAACAATCTTGGGTAATAGATCGACAATGCAAAGAGTTAGGGCCTTAATAAGAATTTTGTAAGAAACATTCAATAAAGAAATAGGCCGCCAACTAGAAATTAACTTAGGGTCACCCTGCTTTAGGTATGAAATTTATGTTTCCTTGATTGATGAAACTCCCTAAATAATTAGATTAGAGAGCTTCTTTGTAGACCCGAAGCAAGTCTAGACCAACAAAATACCAAGAGGCTTTGTATAATTCACAAGGAAAGCCATCCCATCTAGGAGATTTATCATTAGTAAGGCACAAAGGAGCAACATATAACTCATCCAACGAAAGAGGGGCATTGCATCAATCATGATCATTAAGAGAGAGTTTGATGGAACCACCAATAATACATTGACTCATAGCGGCCACTCGCTCTTGGTGGTGATCTCTTGACTTGGGAAAACTAACTGATAGTGCTCTAAAAAACATTAGTGATCTCAAGTAAATACGTGAGATGAATTTGAGAAACTTGAATAGCTTTAATATGTTCATAAGCATGTTTGGCAAGGAGGGATTTTAAAAAGTGTTTAGATGTTTTGTCTCCCACCTTGAACCAATCTGACCTCGACTAGATCTGCGTGTCACGGGCTAAGTGAGATCCATGACGAGCTTGAGCTTGAGCCTATGGCTGAGTATGCGTTTCGAAAGGATTGGTTTTGAGGAGAACATAGACCCTATGGAATTATTTGTACAAATCGAGTCCACACACTTACGCTTTGAGAAACCTACTTACCAAATTAGCAAAGGAATCTGGTGGTGCATTGAATCGCCACTTCTCACCACTCAATATAGCTGGTAGCAAAAGGCGGATGTGGTGTCATGTTCCAAACTTTTGTAGTAAGAGAGACCATCCCCGAGTGACTCGACAAGGATACATTAAGAAAGAATTGATTTGATGGGACTTTGAAAGGGGCCCCGCACTAGATAATCTTAAAAGAGATCATACGGTGATCTAAAAAAAGAACATATGACCACACCATGACAGGGGAGAGGCCTTACGTGTCAAAATAAAATATTTGTTGATGAGAGAGAAGTACATGATCAAGCCTTTTAAAAATCTAATTGCATCCTTCTTGAAGATTGGTCCAAGTATACCAAGCTTGAGACTTAAATTCCTACCGATGTCGGATCAAAGGATGGAAATCCCTAATGAATTTTAAAGTAATACCAAACCGCATGCTCGTTGATACACCAATGCATAGGAAGGGCACCGAGCTTGTTATTGGGATGTTCAATCATATTAAAGTCACCACAAACCAACCAATAAGAAAGAGGCAAGTTATCACCTAACCATTTCCATAACATCATTCTTTCCATGCCATCATTAGGAGCATAAACATTAAGAATACCAAAAGAAAGATCATTAATCGCCATAATCACCCACATGGCCCAATTTGAAGGATCTTGGCCCGAGGAGGTGATTAAGGTAGAAAATTTGGGGTAATGGAAATACTAGCACCACCTTTTCCATCAATATGTTGAGTATGAAAATGCAAAAAAGCAAGAGCAATACAAGTTAGCGTATTTTGAAGTAAAAAAATAGAAATTTTAATTTCCTGTAAACAAATAATATCCAAATAATTAAAACATTGGCAGGATAACCACATAGAGTATTTGCGATAGAGGATATATGAGACCCCTAACATTCCAAGAAATGAAATTCATGAAAAATCAGACATGTCAAACTCCCCTTGACCATCTAGCATGCCATCCTCCGAGCCAAGGATTACAAAATTATTAGCAAGCAAGATCTGGTTTGAATTAGAAATCTCAACATGAATGGAGTGACATTTAGCCCCATTATCTCCCCATGATCCATGGGACACCTCCTGGATGGACTGCGTGAGCAACGCAGCTTGAGAAGTAGAGACGTTGAAGCTAAATTCTGGAGTTCTTCATTTGTGAAGGAAAAACTTGGCTCTGCAAGGGATTAGAAGGAATGGAAACCGACGAGGGGAAGGGTGGACCCCACTTATCCTTGGATGGAAGAGGGGGAGATGGAGCAGGGGGCACAACAGAAGTGGATTTCACACTGAAGCCTTCTTATTCCGACTACGAGTACCCAATCATTAGTCGATAGATCACTTTTAAGATTAGACTCTGAGGGTTATGTTGCCACGGTTTTAGAATGATCTAGAAGAGGACAATCGTGAATGCGATGGTCCAGGGATTAAAAATGAAAGTAATTATTGAGGAGGTTGAAATAAACCACCTTTTGAGAGATACATAGGGACCCAACTTGAATATCCAGGTGGTCCCGTAGATCTTTCACAAGGTCAACTTTGACACAAACCCATTTATTGGGATGAGCGTAAAAAATGCTCATGTTCATGGCATATCACCCTGCCAATGGGTTTAACTATCTCTAGAAGGAAAGACCATAAATGAACGAGGAACCTAGAAAGCTCGATCAAACCGAGATTTTCAAATAGACCTGACTAGTGGGGCTAAAATCAGGAGTCCATTGAGAAAGCACCCAAAGGGTGTTACTTAAATACCAACAAACATCCTTAAGAAGGATGGCTTAGAATTAAGAAGGATCTTGAAATGAAATGAGATAAAATCCCTTGGTGAAGTCATGGATTCTGAAACCACAATACCATTGGACTCCAATGGTTCTTTATCCAATTTTGTAGGTAAGATTCAACGAGAATGCGGTCACAAAAATAAAATATAAGGTAGTTGTTATGATTCCATTTGATCAAAGAATCTAGAAATTCATCATAAATCACAACATTTGGGGATGATTCGAGTCCATACGTCGTTGTAAACCTTTGACACAAAGTTTTGAGCACGCTTGGGAGCTATTTCCACCAGTAATTACAACATTCATTGGAATGGATGGAGATGTAGCCATTTATAGGTTACTCATCACCTTATCGGTAGGAAAATAGTCGACTAACATTATGATATGACCAAAAGGAAAACCCTAAAAATGCCAAAGATGCATTGTGTAAATAATGGGATAACACAATCAAATGCATGAAACCCTAGTAGAGCCGAAGTTATCCCAAAATGTGATATTCTAGAGCCTCCATTTTGAAAAGATATGGATAGAAAATGTGTGATCACCAGTGTAATATTTATCTCAACGTCAAAACACCATCCAAACATATGTTTTTGTAATATTTTTCTGCATGTAGATTTTGCTGATGACATATGGAATTACCCTTCACTCATTGTGCCTATCAACAATCTTATCAATTCCATGCACTTATTTCTTCGTGAAAATAAAATGAAGGAATGCCTTTGGTATATTTTATTACACTTTTCATCATACAAATATACCAAATTGAAGTGGAAATATAGCTTTTAGGATATGTGTATTTTATCTTCCAATGACAACTCTCGTGCAATATGTAGATCATGTATCAAAGTGGGTACGAGGTCAAGTTACATAGAAATTTATGATTACTGATGTTTTCAAAATAAAGTTTTAAGTGCTACATAGTTTGTTTTAGAGTTGTCATTATTAATTGGTATAAGTTTTTATTTGTTTAAACTACGATAATTTCATGGTCTAATCTCATGTCAAATAAGTTATTATGTTTTTATGAAATAGATCTTATACTAAAATAAGTATTATGATACAATACTATCCACAAAAAATAAGGCAGTATGGGAGCACGCCCCAAATCACAAAATATACTAGGTCAAAAAAAGACCTAGGAACAAAACAATGAGGCAATGCCTAATAGGTGCGATCTATTACATCAAAAAAATTGACAGAAACACACAAAAACTAAGCAACCATTGCAAAAATTTTCCCTACGGGTGACGGATCTTGATCATGTTAGCCTAAACCTAGAAATCCTTTCCTCGTGTCGAGAGGATTCGGGTTGAAGCCTCTAGGAGCTCTTTTTCTTGATTGACTTTATCGATGCATGCAAATGCAGAGAGATAACAAGTGCAAGTCACCATAATTTATCCATGGGTGGTAGACTCCACCCATCATGGGTGGTGGTAGAGTGTGGACCAGGTGGTGGGGAAGAGCCCCATCCCCCTATGCATGGAGATGGATGTGGAGTAACACACCACCTGGTGGGTGACTAGCGCAGAGAGAGAGGAGAACACGAATCTAGGAGCGACATTGGGAGCAACTCTTGTACCCACCTCCTCTATGTGGAGCACTATTGTGCCCAAAAGGTGGGAAGCAAATATTCGAGGACAAAGGAACGTGATAAAGTTGCACATATCATCTCCATAGTGACGTAGAAGAGTTTGGAGATGGTCCACCTCCATGGTCACTTGTTGGCTTGAACTTGAAAGTATAATAACACATTGGAGATGACCATGGATTTGTTATACATAGAGAAATGTTGATCCATAATAGAATTAGTAAAAAGAAAAGTTTTTATTTCTTTCCATATCCAAAAAATAATTTCCCCTTTGAAAGCATGCCAAATTAGGGTAAAATTTAGTGACATCCTGGGGTTATCTCCCAACAACACATGCTACCAAGAAAAATACTATGGTTGGAACATGTGGAAAATGAATGAATCCACCTCCATGCATTTTCGGATTCGGAACAAAATTAGGAAAGGTGTAATAAGGTTTCCAAATGGCCACAAAAGGGACATTTTACGTTGACCATTCCTAATTGCAAAAGGTGGTTTTCAATTGGAATCCCTTGGTGTAGAATGTACTAGAAAAATTGGGAAAATTTGGGTTCTGAACAAGTCGACCAAACAAGTTGAAATCTCATGCGCCAAGTTGAGGTGGAAAAATGAATTCCCCAGAGTTGATTTTTTCCACCATGGGAAGGTGAGGCAAGAGCCACCCATAACCTTTACTTTTCTACTTGATTACGCAGAGGGGTTTCCACATACCATTTCCAATCCTTCCACCATAGATGGGGAGAAATAACTACCACTTTGTGTAGTATGTGTTTAAGAACCACCAAAATGATTTCATCAATGGTTTCTTTTTCCTTTTGGGCTAGTTTAAACTTGGCTTTGAGGATGTGCCATGGAAGCCAAGATTGAGATTGTTTGTATAAAATATATTGGATAGTGCATATCACCCACCTAAAAATCCTGAGCACATAGATCCATGACACCTCACCCAGACAATGATCTTGGCAACAAAATAGGGGCTACCACAAGGAGTTAAGGTTGAAAGAAATCCCTTCACAAAATTTGTTTCCATTCAAAATAATCCATGGTTTGACTCGCTCCCAAGATTTCTAAATACTTTTGATATCAAAAGAGCCCACAATTTTGATAGGGAGTGAGGAAATGAGGAGGTTGGAAAATCCTAATCCTCTCTACATAGAACACCCATAAGGAGCCCCTTCAGAAATGCCATGCCATAGAATAAATTTCCAAGCTTCTTGCCCTTCTAAATCCCAAATAATCCATTTGGCACAAAGGGCATAGCCTTGCCGATGAATTTCAATAAGGTCCATTCCTCCCACTTCCTTGGGAAAACAACAAAAATCCCATGTAACTTTGTGAAATCCTTTTCCAGTAGAGGGATTAGCCCACAAAAATTCTTTTAGGAGATTTTCTAATTTTTGGATGAAATTTTTTTAAGGAACCCAACAAGAGGAATAATACACATGGGTTGTTTCTAAAACTTTGGAGAAAAATTGAAATTTTCAACAAGCGAACGACTTACCGATCGATAATTCCAATTTTTGACAATATATTGCACCACATATTGCCAAAGCTCAGAGGGGGAGGCCTGGAAGGAAAAAATAGCCCAATAATTTAAAAATTTCACCATGCTTGAGCCATTTCAGTCATACATTCCCAACCATGGAGGCGGAGGGAGAAAAGATTATTGATAACATTATGTTTTACGCCATTGAATATAAGAACTAGAGGCTAGAAAAATGCATCCAAGTAATGGATAACATGAGAAATGTTTCACTCTTCCTTAATAATATTGAGAAAAGATTCATCTGTAAAGTGCAAATTAAGAAGTTTCATTGTTTCAGCAGCGGGAAGAGAGATTCCCTGAACAAGACCTTGAGATTGTGCCTATGTAAGAAAATATCCAAATCCCTCGTCGCTAGCATATACAGGATAGAGCAAGGGAGTAGCCTTGTCGATAGAATGGAATAGAAAAAAATACTCTAAGATTCTTCCATTTATGGTAATATTAGTTGAAGCATCAAAGAAGAGCATTTGAAGCACACTGAAGGAAATTCAAACCAAAACCCAATGCTCTAAGCATGGCTAATATAAAAGGCCACTTAATATGATCATAGGATTTCTCAAAATCAATTTTAATGAACATGTCTTGTTGGTTAGAACGACAATCCCATTCCACGCCTTCCCAAATAATTATAATGTTGTCAAGGATGTATCACCGTTTAATGATCCCAATTTTTACGGCACGATAAAGGTAGGAGCAAATGACAAAGTCGAATGGATAAATCCTTAGCAATAATCTTATAAGAAACATTTAGCAGAGTAATGGGCCACCAATTATAAGTTTCTCAGAGTCTCCCTACTTAGGAATGAATTTGATATTCCCCGTATTGATGTTTGGCCCAAACAACTATGTATGAAACCCTTCTAGATAAACCTTGAACAAACTTGGACCAAAAATATCCCACAACGCTTTCTAGAATTCAAAATGAAATCTACCACACTATGGGGATTTTCATTAGACATTTACATAACATCATTATGTAGGTCCTCTATGGAGAGCGATCGGTTGTAATAAATTCTTTAAGCCGGTGAAACCTTACGCAAGGAATCGCCACCAACCATTCTTGACATATCACTACGCTCTGCCAAGGAGGTTTGAACTTGAAAGACCTATTTGTAGTGTCTTGAAAAGATTGAAACATCTCTAGATATCAGTAAATCAAATTCCATTATCTCAAATGGATTTAATTTCTGAGAAGAGTGTTTATCCTTGATAATTTGGAATAATTCCCTAGAAACACGGTCACCCACTTTGAGCCGGTGCGTCGAGATCGATTTTTTCTCCCAGGACATTGTAATTATCAACGACTTGAATCATGTGTATGAGCTTAACTACTTCATTGAGCATGAAGGAGGTCAAGAAATAGGAGCAACACCTTATCAATTCAGCGAGCGCCCATAGGTTTTGAGGAATCTAGAGGTTCTAGTCATTGCGTCCGTCCACCATTAAATCCACCATGGTGTTAAGAAGGCTGAAAAATGGTGGGATGACCTGGAATTGGAACCAAATTCCAAGTCCACTTGATGAAGCTAAGGGTAGGCCCATGCTCCATCAACACTGTATTGAGAAAAACTATGTTTTATGACATAATAGTTCTTTGGGATTTCCAAGTGATGCAAAATCTGATGGGGAAATGGTCAAAAGGAAAAAATCTAAAAATACTTCCATGGGAAAGGAATAAATGCTATCAAAATAATAGAAAGCTTGTGTGGACAACATTTCTCGGTCGATTTTTTGAGCACTCGATTGGATCCACTTCAAAGATTGGTCTAAGTGAGCCAAGTTTAAGCAATGATGGGTGGCGTAAGGCATTCGCATCATAAAAATTGAATTTAATAAGTGGCCACACTTGTCTATGGGAAGCTAAACCATATTAAAGTCTCCACATATAGCCTATTGTGCATGAAATATTTCATTTGCAATCCACCACCATAATTATTCCATTTCGAAACATCATTAAAGGCATAAATGTTGATGATGGCAAAAGGGTGGTTATTAATTTTAAAGAGAGCCTAGTTAACCCGATGAGTGGGGTCCAAGCCATGATTAAAAAAAAAGGACCACCATTTAGGAGAAATAAATGTGACTCATCTCCCATGTCTTACATCATGATTTTTAGTTAACACAAGGTTGTTAGGACAAATATAATTGCAAACAACAGAAAGTTGAAAGCTTACCAATTTAACTTCTTGCAGACAAAGAATATCTAGATCTATAAATTTCCTTCAAAAATATCCAACAATATACTTACGAGTGGAGTATGTAAGACCTCACACATTCTTTTCTATGAAATTCATGAGAGGCGAGATTCGATGGCCATCCCTTCTATATTTAGGCCTTCCAAGGCATCAAACTAATATTGTAGGAATTATACATTATTGTGATGCGAAAAATCATGTAAATCAATTTATGTCTCCTAACATATTCAATGTTATATACTTCTTCCATTGATTCCACATTGCGTATCGAGACTATTCTTGCGGTCAAGCGAGAGAAATCCTTATGAAGCTTATAAGCCCTCTTAACAGGTCCTTGTACAAAAGTTGTCATGGTTGTTTGGGAGGCTAGAAGTGTGGAGGTTGATCAAAATGAACTCGAGGAATTTGTGAGCACATTGGCGGCCCTAGGTGTCTTTAGAAAATTTAGGTAAGGCTGTAAGAGGCTATGTCATGGCGAGGATCGAATAAGGTTATCTTGTTTTAATATGCTCTTTAACATTTGGCTCCTTCGACCCATCACTTGAAGCGGGGTTATCGTGATCAACTGATTTGTTTTTATTTTTTTCATCCCCGATAGTTTTCCAATCTTCCTCTTGCTAGGGTTTGGGAGCCTCATCCTCTATTTTAGAGGTGGGTCTATTATGCAAAACATATAGAGGGAAATATTTGATTTTATGATTGGTTTTTGGCACTAAAAGCATGTGTTAGTTAGGTTTTTGTAGAGCACTCGTTGAGAATATCGAGTGTCTCCCATCTTGATATCCATAAACTCCTTGATTTCTGGGAAATATCTACTTCAACACAAACCCATTTTTGGGGTCTAGCATTGTAGAACCTTTGAGGTCCCGTGTAGACAACCCTCCCAATGAAGGACGATGTCACGGTGTAGGAAGTGTATGCATGGGAGTGACAATCAAGAAACTTAACCTAGACCAAAACTTTGAGTTCATGTATTTAGACACCACAAAGTCCATAGGGATATGACTAGTAAGGAGTTGTAAACATACTAGGGAACCGAATGGTTAAGGATGGCGGGGACATGCGAACGGTTAGAAAAATCATACAAAAATAATCCCTTTGCCGTGTTTTAAACACTTTCCATTCTGCTACCACGGGAAGCATGGGTTGAGTTTACCCATGTCTTGAGCATGCTTTCGAGATGGGATATGGCCAACATAGTAGTCGATAAGGTAGAATTGTTCTAACCAATGACATGCAACATTAAATTCGAAACATGAAGAATAATATCGGAAGGAGAGCCATTACCTTGTGAAGTACAAACTTCCCAATAGTTATTCAATGTCAATGATAGTAGTATTCAAATAACTTTTGTGGCTATTTTATGATTTTAGTGTTATGTTAAGATGATTATTTTTATATTAGTCAAAAGTCTCTACTGAGACTCAATATAATAAGTAAATATTCATTTTTTTATATGTTAAAGTTGTTTTCTCGTGTCATTACAATTAAAGTGATGTATTTCATCAACAATCTAAAAGTTATTATTGGTTCTTGTCGATAAAGATTTGTGTCATCAAAAGTATGTCTTGTCGAAGTCCAAAAGTGTCAAATATTTATTTGAAAAATTGGATGCATTATTGGTGAAACTAACATCCAAGTTGTATCACATTGTGGGGGAATTATAAAAATAATCACATTTTATTAACAATTGAGATTCAATTTCCAATTTAGTGAGTAAGCAACACGTCAACTAGAGGATGGAGGCATTGATGACTGGAGGACATCTAGTGTCCTCTCGTAAATGGCTATGCGACGGGGTTACATGATGCATTATCGGTGAATAAAGTGCGTGAAAAAAACAAGACCGAAAACCAATGGCAATGGAAATTGGTTGTGTTGTGCAAGATTGAGTAATGATGATCAAGTGTAGAGGCTACAAGAGGTGATGAAGAATTATTCCTCATTTTTAGTTTTTAGGTTTTCGGTTTAATACGATTGAGAATAAATACAAATATACATTCTTGTTCACATTTTTAATAAGTTATCATAATTCTGATGTAATCCCTCGATGTAAATATGTAGTGGAATACTAAAAGCGCATTATATTTTAGGATCATGATACTTAAAGATGATGAGCATATTTGTGTCCAAATTCATACCTAGGTTAGTGTTCGTCCTATGAAAAACATTTATGAAGGTTGAAACGATGTAGAATTCTTGTTCGTGGTTCCCACACCAGTTTGGTTATATGAGTTTCCATAGTTGAAGAGAGGTTGATGAGTTATTTATCTACCTCATGTTATCCATTTTTACCCCATTTGGTAAAATGGACAACAAGAGAAAACTGAACTTGGGCAGTTGATAGAGCTTCATGGTTAAGCCTAGGTTTTTAGAGGGAAATGAGTTCATTCCTCGGCCAAATTTGAGAAAAATTGAGTAAGATCAAGAAAATGTGGTTTTGGGAACTCTACTTCCTTTTTCTAACTCCCCAATCCAAGAAAATTATGAGTTAGTGAATTCCACAAAAAGCCGCAAAAAAAAGTCCGCGGAAGTTGCGAGAAAAAATCCGCAGAAGCCGCATGAAAAGAAGTCCACGGAAGTCACGAGAAAATCCGCAAAAAAGTCTCGGAAGAAGTGTAGAAAAAATCGCGAGAAGCTGCAAAAAGAAGTTCGCGGAATCTATAGAAGAAATCCGCGGAATCCACAGAAAATAAGTCTGCGGAAGTCACGGAAAAGCCGTAGAAAAAGTCCACGGAAGCTGCGAAAAAAATCGCGGAAGCGCAAAAAAAAGTTCGTTGAAAGCGAGAAAAAAAAGCCCGTGGAAGTTGCGAAAAAATCCGCGGAATCAGCGAGAAAAAGTCCATGGAAGCCGCAAAAAGAGTACGTGGAAAATTCCACGAGAAAAAAGTGCTATAGAAATCCATGAAATGCCATGAGAGAACCAAATCCGTGGAATGTTGTAGGAAAGTGGAAAATCCATGAACAAAGGAAAATGACATTTTTCACGCGAAACTTCAAATGGGCATAACTTTTGATCCAGTGCTCGAAATTTGAAAAACTTTATATCATTGGAAAGGTATAAATTCCCTCTATACAATGGGAATAATATTTCTTAGTTTTAATAAGGTTACATGTGTGAAAAATTGGAAAATGTCTCCAGCACGGAAATACAGTTCAAGGCCCAACCACCACAATCAATGAAGTATGACACCCCATTTCTTCTTCCAGAAGCTAAAGTACATATGTAAGATGATTTGTAAGGGTGCCCATACCATTTTCAGACCATTTAATGGTATTTTTTTGTTGGTGAGAGAAGAAATACGAGTTTCACTCTTTCTCTTTCTCTCATTCATTTTCTATATATTGTAAACACTTCTCATTTGAGAAGGAGATATTCTGGGATGTGGGAAACTCTGTAAAATTTGTTTTCTCAACACCATTGAGCTACAAACCCTCTCATGGGCCTGAAAAGTGTATTTGTGCCTCTATTTCAACAATGTAATGGACTGTGCATATTCTAAGAGTAATAAAATTGTGTTCGTGGTGTTCTTTCAACCCTTGCATTGTTTTGTTGTATCTCCTTGCCCTTCTATTTTTGTTGTTGTTTTTTTGTGCATGTATGTCTCATTTATAGGTGCAAGATGTTGTGTTTCATGGAGATTTAGTGGTAAATGAAGATCTGGGTTTGTGTCACATTGGTCTGGCCTCTCTCAACTCCATTTTCTTTATGTATTCTCCCTCAACAAGATATTTCACCTCCTTTTCTGGTGTATCATTGATGTAGTGTAGGCTTTCATTTTTATGCATCCTCTCTCCTTGGTCCCTTGGAATATTTAGATTATGATAGATTAGCTTGCCTGCACTAGAGTAGCTTGTGGTAGGTAGTTAGGAGCAAGAACTAGCTTTCTCTAGAGGTCTATCTCAAGTGGCAAGTCCCCTGACTTGGAGATAGTACCCATGTTATCCAATCACATTGTGAACTCAAGCATATGCACTTGTGTAAACATAAGGGTCTTGTGATTCGGCGATAACACCTCTGTTCGAGTTGTGGACCAAGATCACAAGTAAGGAGAGGTGGCACGTTGCGAAGGAGTGTGATTATTTTTCTACCATGTCCATGCTAAGGGGGTGCTAAGAAATTATGTTAGTTCTCACTTATATGAGTAAATTATTATATGGGTGAGAATAATAGTGATATGTAATAACAACTCACATAGAATTAGTTGTGTGAGTATTATTATTATTAGGAAAGTAATTGTTATAAATGTTTGAGATCTTTCAATAGAAAATAATTAGGCTAGGGATATTGTTGAGTTTTCTAAAATTAATTCCTATAGTAGTGGAGAGAAAGAATCTCTATGTATAATTGTAATGTATCATATGAATGAAATTAAAGGAGATTTTAATATGTATCAAATTATTTTAGTCATTGCTTTAATTCTACTTACATAAACTCTAATTAAATATTTACAAAATAATACCTCTAAGGGCATGCAAACCAAATCCCAAAATTAAGACCCGGTGTGCAAGTTTAGAGGACATGTTTGTAGCCCTATGGGACATGTTCAATGAGGAAGGTGTCTAAACACCCACAAACTTGTCCTATGCTCAAATTCGAAGTACTTGATGTTTTATAGACACTTGAATATACAAAGTGATTTGATCTTATATAAATTTTGAGTATTGTATAACACCATTTAAAATTGGTAAAATGATTCGCTCTCTAAACTCTAAACCCTACTTGTACTTTAATTAAATATCTTTAGAAAATCTATTCACACATGAAAGAGTAACATAATTTAGGAGTATTAAGATCATTTATTTTATTCTTCATTATCAATATCACGTGATATATTTAAGCTGGTAATAAAACTCTAATTTGGTATTACATTTACGTATAAGCTTTCATGATGATGCATTACTTTGTTTATATTAGATATTTTATATCATGTGATACATATAGTACACACAATTTATTTCTTTTGAGATAGGTGATTAATAAGTTCATATGACACCTCAAAAGGATGGAATATCTCATGCTTATTTTATCTCAAGACTTTAGGCCTGCAGAAAATTATCTTACTTCCTTGTATTGAAGCAAATACTTGATGTTACATAACATATTCTATTTGATTTATTGAAAGACACATCCATATCTAGACACTCAAATTTGGAAATTTATCTTTTTGACACTTCTAGTTATGAATGTGCTTCTTGGACAAGACAAACACCTACAACATATCCCCACATGGTACATCTTGTTATCTCTCTCCAAAATTTTGTACTCCTATACATTGATGTGTCAAAAATTCTAAATATAAATGCATAGAATCAAACCTTGAATCCTACCATAATGATGCAACTCCTAGATTTCAATCAAGTATCTCCCTTTCCAAAACCATACGGTAGGGTGAAGATGTGGAATATGGTCTTGGCTGACCTATACGATCTTAGAAAGAAACATCTTCCAAATCTAGTTTAAAATGCATTATCTTTGTCAGGTATTTTCATCTTCATGGTTTAGATGAAAATTTACATTGATTCCTATATAAGCAAGTTAACATCACCTTATTTACCACACGGAAAGATCAAAGCAAATCACTTGGAATACGCATTGCAAATACATGTGAAAGGCACTCAAGGCTCCTAAATATTCCCAAAGTTGATGCACATCCATTAGGGAAGCCACTACTACAATTCTGAAGCACTCAACCATGACAAGGAGTTTAGCTTCCTCACTTCCAAGTACTCAAATAGCCCTACTCAATGTCTTAGCAAGAGTGCAACCATCTCAAGAATATTTAAAGTGATTCAAGTTTTCAATTAGTTGCATTCATCTAGATATCATATGTTATGTGTAGGAGTATGTTGTAGACACAAAATCATACACATACTACTATTACTACTATATCGCCAAGTATGTTGTTTTATAAATGGATCTTGTGTAAGAAAAGTATTCACTAGTGACACACTACCTAGTCTATCTGTTTGTTTTGCTTGTTTCTATTGTTTTATCTCTCACATCTATCACTTCTACACCCAGATCTGGTGAGATCACAGAATTCTGTGTGTCGGTCTTCTCACATTTTAAATCCGATTATCTTTGGGCACTAGTGCCCGGGAGCTCTGTCAATCTGTGTGCCCCTGTACTCTTTGTTCTTGTTCACATTTTTATATTTGTGGTTGGCCTTTTCAATTTTCTTACTCCTATCTTGAGGTCCTAGTCAACATGTCGTGTCATTAGTGTCAAATTCAAGCAATAGATCCTTATATAAACACAACATACATACCATTATAAGGGCAAGAAATTTTATCAAGGGTTATCTATCTACATACTATCAAAGGGACTACATTTTGGGCTTATTACTCTACATACACTACATAGGAAGGGGAAGTTTCTGAATTCCATCCCACACATTTGCATTCTATCTAGCTATCACCAATTATCCTGGCACCCAGATTAGCGAGGGAAACCTAAGAGCACTATTGCACACATAAACACATAGAACTACATGGAGTTTGAGATGTAGTGCAATGCTCGGTCGTAAGTTCACTCTATTGGGTGACCATTGAGGACAATTTAACTCCCCATTTGCATCTTTCTTTTTAGGATTTGATGTAGTTTGGGGTTTTGTAGGATATCATCTATTTTGTAGGTTACCATTAAATTTGGTGATCTTCCAGTGAGCTACACATGATCAATAATGAAGGGTAGTGAAACCCTAACAAAAATGAATAAACAATGTTTCAAGGTTTTATACGAGACTCCAGCACCGAGAAGAGGTCTCGGTCGTCCCAAGCACCCTCACCCCCTGTCCGGGCACCCCTTTCTAGGTTATTCGCAAGTTCGGGAATTCACATTGAACATTTCCAACATCCTTCCCAACCTTCTCATCAGTTGTTCGGTTCGGGTATACTTGGGACAATCAAAAATCGAGATAAGTGTCTTATCCCTTTCATTTTATTACATAGTTACATTTTAAAAGGATAAACATTTGTATCTTATTGTACATCATTGTAACAATTCTTGAAATTATATTTTAATAAAATATTAATATTTTATTAAATCATTTGGTGAACCCGTATCTTATAACTCTTTTCCCTATGACCCACTAAATCCTAATGGCTAAAAGAATATCTTCTTCTCCTTAGCAAGCTATGCATCATGAGAGTGTTAACCATATCCTTGATGATGATGTTGAGGCTGAATTGCTTGATCTTTATCACAATGTTAAATTTGATGATAATGTTCAAAGATTTCTTGATGTTAATGAACACATAATTCCTACTAGTTTTGAACACTCTACTCTCAGCATTGTTCCTAACGCTCGAAGATTTTCTAGATGTAATCCTTGTTATTTAACACGCACTAAAACTATTCTACCTTCTTCTTCTATTTCTCTTTGAAACGCTTGATATGATATTATTAATTATATGCTTAGTCTTACTTCTGATATGTAGATAAAAATCATGATGAAAATGTACATGCGCATGATGTTATTTCTCATACTAGTTAGGATGAATGTAAAGTTGTATCTCATACTTCTTCTACTTCGAAAATGTTTCTAATGATTGTAAAGATACATCTCATGATAGTTCTTCTCCTACTTCACTATATGTTGATGACTCGCTTGATGAAATAATTGCATGTGAAATTTTTTTTGATGATGAGTTTATTTATGAACATGAACATGTTAGTAATGATTCTACTTCTCTTCAGACTGCTTGAATGTGACTTCTCTACTCTACTTTCATCTACTTTTTCGAGGTTATATCTAATAGCATTCATGATGATTCTCCTCCTTCTATTGTTTTGTCTTCTATCATTTCTTCCGATGTTATTCCTAATGTTTCTATTGATGTTCCATGTTCTTCTCCGCCTATTTCTTATTCTTCTTATATGGAATATCTAGTGTGCCTATAACATTGGCACCTTCTACTTCTTCTTCTCATGTTCCCATGATCACTCATAATGGAAAATTGTAACCTCTCAATGTTCCTCTCACATCTCCTATGATTCCTTCACATGAAATTTTATCACTCATGCATGTTGTTGGAAAATTACAATCTCAGTCCAATCTCTCACTCTTGAAAGCAAATCCTATTATGCATCTATTGATAATAACTCTCTTCATGGAAATCTATTCCAAAGAAAATTCACAATTCAACATTTCCTAAGGATTTCACCATGCCTACATTTTTATTCTTTGACAACACTAGTAATCCATATATACACATTAAGCATTATCATTTAGTTATGGCTTCTTATTTGAATGATCAATTATTGCTAAAAGCCTTCTGCCATAGTCTTGTTGATGACGTTCTTCAATGGTACACACATCTACCTTTTGGATCTATTAGTACCTATTGTGAGATGGAAGATGTATTTGTTAGATGCTTCATGCTTAACAATGGTTGTAGAGTCACACATGATCGATTACCTAGCTTACATCAAGGAAAGAAATAACCTATCATGGATTATATTTTGCGTTTCAATTCTTGCATGCATCAACTAGTATTTCAGCCCATTGATCTAGAAAATCAATTTATATTTTATCGTGGCTTGATTCTGCTTTAAAATAATGATTGCAATATGATACATGCCAATCATTTACACTCTTATGCTATAAGGTCATAGATATAGAACATGATTTAATTTCTACACATGTTATAGATACTCATGTTGTTTCACGCTATACTATTGCATCATCTCCTAGTTCTTCTCCTCTTCCATCTATTAAGCATCTACCAAGGTCTCCATCTCCTCCACCTCACAATCAAGTTCAATCTCCTCCATCGCATAAGCGTCCTCCATCTCCTCCACACGCATCGGTCTCCACCTACGAATTCTACATCTCCTACTCGGGAGTCATCACATTTCTCATACTCGCTTAAGCCTCATGATGTGTTGCATGATTTTCTTGATAAGCACTTAATTCACTTACCTTCTAATCAAAATCATCCTCCTCATCACTTGCATCACTAGAATGATCATCCTTATTGCAATTATCACCGCATCAATGGCCACCATGACAATGATTGTTGTGCCCTTTATGAAAAATTGCAACAATTAGAAGACAAGGGTGTCATTGTTTTTGGCTCTCACTCTCATGAGTGATCTATTTCTCCAATTCCACGCAAGTGTGTTGCTACTTTAGTTCACTGTCTCCTTCTCCCACTTCTAAGGTTGTCACTCATCCACCACCTCAAATCATTATTCATGCATGGCCTCCACCGCACTCATCCACTGCTACATCATCTCATGCCGCACAATGTTCCTACTTCACATTGGCTTCTTAAGCCATCTGCATCTATGCCTCATACCATTGCATCTCCCATCATTGGCACCATCTCATCTAACATTTAGTTTGGCTCATATACTCACGCTGCTACCACTTCACATGCTTCCACCGCTCCTCGCCGCCCTCTTCATCTTTGGTAGGTGATTTTTCTCACCTCATTACCTAATGATGAAATCATGTTCTCAAGGTTCTTACATGACTGTTGAGGGATCTATTTCAATAAGAACCTCGCTTCATCTTTATACTACACACTTCATTGTTCTATTTATCTATCATACATTATCACACCATTTCTGATGACACACTCTTATTCTATGTTTCATTCTTGATTGCCAAGGGGCCTTATATAAATGAACCTCATCTTTTCTACACACACGTTTGGGGTAGCACCTTTCTTCTCTCCTCTTCATTATTCATACACACGCTTACATATATCATTTACATATCTTACACACAACAATATCCTATATCATGACTCATTCATCTACTACACTATATCACATATATCTATTACTAGTTATCATATACTCCTACATCCAATTAAATTTTCACTCATTATTACATCATCATCTATTAAAAATCCACATCATCATTTACACAATACAAATTGAACATATACATATACTGATAATAATTGCATCACATATCAAAAACACATCAACACAACACAATAACGCCAAAAATCATAAGCTACAAAAATACAATTGTTGGGGGCAAGCCCCCATCCATCACTACATATACATCATATTTCATCATCATTATCACTATATACAATTGTGAGAGCTCTAAAACTAGATGCTTCACCGCTCAATCTGTTTCATTGGTCATGAAACCTATACCTCTCCACTTGTCTACGCAATATAGCTAACTCAATTGACTACGCTGCAAAGAGACCCTTTAACTCGACATATTTTGTAGATACATCTTGCGCTAGGGCTCCTCCTCTTATAGGCTCCCTAGCTCATTGAGTCTCCTCCCGTGCCTCATCACGCTCACTCAACAATATGGTACATGTAGCCACCACTATTTCCACTAGCTCAAACAAATGGGCATGCTCGCCCGCAATAGCATCACTCGCTCCAACATCCCACCTCCCACAAGCACATCCAAAGGTACATTTTATTTCAATGTGTGGATTGATGAGTCCACGATCAAGGACTAATATGCATCGCTTGCGACCATCAATACCACGTTATTTATCATAGCTGATTACAAACATGCAACAACTAAGTGACAATCAACAACTAAAAACAAAACAATACTCACGCTCCGTTATCATTGTTGTTATACCATCATCATCGGGGTAGGTGTTTTCCTCTCGTGGCTCCAACTGGTGGTGCTCCCATTGCATCCACAAAAATGGAAACAATAGCACCCATCGGTGTGCTTCCCACCATGTGATATATGCCTCAGTACATCCTGCATCATCTACCTATATAGTCTTTATGGCCATATCCATATCATCTGCACCTATGGGCACTAGTTGTGCTCCGTAGGTCCTAGTCTCACTCCCGACCTCCTCGGCGCTCTCGTCACTCGCACCCATAAATATGGCTCTAGAGGTACATCTTGAGCCAAACCAAACTATCGTGACACATGCTCGCCTAGAATAGCTCGGCTACCCCTAAAAACTAGTCCTCCAACCACATAGTATGTCGAATACATTGTAGCTCTACTCCATCCTCGGGCCATCCACCATAGTCTTAATATGGCCTCCATATAATGGCCCCTAGCCCCATGTGATCAAGCATAGATTTATAAGTGTTGGTGTCGACCTCCTTCCCAGAACCTACCCCTCTCACAAAAAAATAAAATAATCAAATGATTTCACAACACTAAGTGGTCATGTTAGTGTGAAATCACAACACCCCCAAATGAGTTCTATAGGTGCTGCTTTTCTAAAGCGAGACTCATTTGTGCGATTTGCATAACATGGGACCATCTCTCAAGCTATGGGACTTGCGGACTTGAGATGGCCCTCCGGAGAAAGTCGGCTTCTTCTTCCTGATCCTAATGTTAAACTACTCCTAATGCGAAATGATGTCTAACTACACCTATCCTAACAATGCCAAGGAGACATGGAGAGAAAGTGCATAAAGAGGGAAATCCTACACTAATGAGGTGATAGCACCAAGAAAAGGGAAGTGCTGGTCACAATCTCAGCTGAAGTGGAGAGAGGTGAGCAGAGGAGAGGGTGGACAAGATGCACCATAAACCAGAGATAGATTTCACACAAAACACCACTTCAAAACCCATTAAACATAGCTCCCAGGACCTGCAACAAACATCAGAATATGCACAGTATACCCTGCAACGACGAGAGGTGAGGAGAGACAATAAAATAAGAAAAGGATGGACAGATGCATCACAAAATAGAATTTATTGCTCCAAAAGTTCACACAATACATCGTTAGTGGGCAAGAGGCAAGAGAATGCCATTACAGAGCCATGAAAGGAGGTTTAGACTCCATTTTCGACCTTGGGAAGAAAAAGAGAGGGGGCAGGGAAGAAGAATGAACAACAACCTTTTACAATGAATCATGCCCTCGTATTTATAGATTTGATTAGAGAGAAGAAAGAGAGAGAGAAGCGAGAAAAATTAGGTTGAAGCTCAACCACTGTTGTTAATGCTTTTCATAAAATATGCCCCAAATATGTCTTTACTGCACGATTCCTTGATTCGGTGCCTTGAAAGAAGAGGAAACGACGGAAATAGATCGAATCCAATCTGGTTGTTGAGACAGATGGATCTTGCATTAAAGGCCCAAATATGTTTCCTCCATTTTCCTTTACCTAACCTCCTCAAAATTAAAGTTTTAGACCTCCGTGGCATGGGCGTGGCCGAGATCTTTCCAATGGTGTCAGATTTGTAATATTTCGAGCCCTGAGTCGAAAGATATGCCCCTTCAAAGTTTGTATCGGGTCCGTACAGGAGGGTGGGAAAATAGCTTGAAAAATGGGTCCCCTTTTGATATGGGACACGTGGAAGCCAAATTGGAACAAAAATCGGGCCTACGGGTCTGCAGTTTATCTTTTGCACTTTTCTTCGATTCCCCGCTTTGGCTTTGACTCGGGTTCAAACTTTGACTTTTTCCTTTGTGTCGTTTTGGAATGCGAGCTCGTGGGTCCGAAACGTTTTCCCTTCATATTTCTTTATGTGTCGGGTCATCTTGACCAAATTTTCCGGGGGTGAATTTGGGATAACAATTTGGCGACTCACGAGGACATCTACCTGCTAGATGAAGAGACCAGTGGCCTTGAAGTATCCATTAGGCATGGAGTGCACTGATAAAAATGAAACCGATCTCGAACTCGAAACTCTAACCTCGATCCATCTGGAAGCCTCACGAAACTTGGAGCTGATCTTCGCAAAAACCATTACAAGGCACTGTGCAAGAGCAAAAAAACATCACCAAAAACTATGTACAAACTAAAAATCATGCATACCCCAAGTGGGATATGCAGAGTGTGCAAAATCACTTCTTCTGTTGAAAACAAAACTACCTACATTGCTCTAACCAAGAGCAAAGGGAGCTCAAACAAAGCCTGTAAATGGTAGGGAGAAATAGCTTCCCTTCCTCAAAAATGGCAGCCATGCAACTGATTTGGCACTAAACATGGCTGGTTGGATGAGTGAAAAACTGACAATAAGCTAGTCCTCCACCCAAATCATCAAGGTATTAGCATTAATGGAAAATACCTCCTCAAACTGACTTGCATCGGACTTCTGGAGGTGTTGATGATGACCCTTGGTACTTTGATGCTCATCCTCATGCCCTGAAGTAGGCATGATTGGTTTTGGTTTCTCCTTTGGCTCCAATGAAGCCAAGTACCTAATTAGGCACGGTTTGATCCTTTGGATGTGCCCATTTCTTTAAAAATTAACTCCAAGAATGGAGTCTTCCCTACGAACCTTCTTGAGTGGATGGTGTGAGAGGGATGATGACATCTTCTTGCTTTTTCTCTTCCTCCTCCCGAGAAGAACATGCAAGATTAAGATCCTCCAACCTTGGTTCCCGAGGGCTATTATGAGATACGGGTTGTTGTCCTTGGATGTTCTCCT
This sequence comes from Taxus wallichiana var. yunnanensis, assembly GCA_018340775.1. NCBI lineage: Eukaryota > Viridiplantae > Streptophyta > Pinopsida > Cupressales > Taxaceae > Taxus > Taxus wallichiana. The sequence continues at coordinate 237,075,043 of CM031238.1, read as the reverse complement.
CCATGGAAGTAGATGTCGGTGTGTATTATTTTCCACGTCATTAGGTGAGTCATCTCACTTAGGTGAGATCATAGGTCCATGTGTCATTTAGGGGTCATTATGAGATTCTCTTACGTGTCAGTGCGTCAATGCGTCATATGTGTCATTGGGAGTTACACTTCTATTATGGGAATGTAACTCCCCCTCTCTACTCGAGTTGTCATGATTGTAGCACTGGGGGTTACTCAACACCTCCTATATGTACACCCCATTTGATCTATGAGATAGAGGAGAGTTTTATGGCTTAACCAGGTTCTGCCCGTGTTTCAAATCTTTGCATGCACATTCGGTTGATGCTCACTCCTCCTGAGATCTCTTCACGTTGTCATTCACACGTCCGTTGATGTGCACGTCGTCCCTCGTGATCCTCGCTTGTGGGTTTTAAACCCTCTTTCATGGTATCAGAGTAGATCTTGTGGATCTGTGCACTCCTCGGCATTGCTCATGCATTTTCCGGCCCTTCGGTGTGATATTCAGATTTCATTGTGTGTCTCGTAATGGAAATTCTGTTCATGCTCTTCTTGCATTGATTTCAGGCACCATACCTCTTGCATGGGTTTGATCGCGGTTTGTTTGGTCGTGTTCGAGTTTCTGGTGTTTTCGAGTTTGGTGTCTTCTCGGGCTCGTCAGTTCCTTACTTGCATATGCTCGTACTTGCATGCTCTACTTGCATTTTTTGAGGGTACATGTACTTGGTTATGTGTGTTGGGAGTGGTGGTTTTGCGTATAACTTTGTGCATTTTCTCTTCAAAACTCAGGTTTTGCTGCATTTCAGAGTTTACAAATCCGTGTTTTTTTCATAACCTTGGGTTGTCATTAGAACGGTTTGCATTGCTCCTAGTGACCTGCATTGTTTTTGGAAGCTCGGGTTCTTATTTTATTAAATGCTCGCTGCCTTGGTCTTCAAAATTCGTGGTTCTCCTCTGCGTGAAGGTGTTTTCCCTGACTCAACAAGCTCAGGTCTACAAATCTGCGAGGCCGTGTTCATTTTCTCTGGATCCGCATGCAGGTGTTTGGATTAATTTCCACGAGTGGTTGTTTCTCAGAATCTTTAGCTCAGCTCTACAAAACCACTCCAGCTTCTTCCACGGGCTCCAACTCCCAGGTTCACCCTCACACCACCACCAAACCTCACTGCCTCGCCGTGCTCTCCTTCCGTTGGAGATTTTTTGTTGAAGCCTGCAGTCTCGGCCATCTGCTATCGCTAGAGATTTTTTGTTGAAGTTGCACGTTACACTCAACCTAGCAGACCTATGGCACATGGCAATAGGCTCAACACTCCACGGAAACACCTCCCACCTACATTTTGGTCAACAAAACTCGCGATGCAGCTCCACACACATTCCAAGAACTCTGCAGCGTTGGTTACTCCTCAGCACGCACAAAGACCTCTACAACCCGAGTTTTCGGCCGTTATGTGCATTCTCCTTCCAACTTGGCACTGGCCCATCTCAAGCACATAGCTCAAGAGAGGCCTCTCACTCAAGAAGATTACACCTATCTAATTTGTCCTTTTGGACGTTTTCTCACGTCTGCAGCCTCTCCACGTGGAACATAGGCTGGGCAGCTCCAAACAACTCGCTGCTACCAAACAACACGTTGCATGGTTTTCTCACTCTTCCAATGTGGGCCCCCACCTTCTTTTTAATGTTTTAGGGTGTTTAAAAAAACATTCATTTAGCTTGGCATGTAATAAATTTTCTAGGATGGTTTTGCCTTATTTAATCCCCTCCTACGAGCGTCGAAGACGGAGGGCGAGGTTCAGGGTTGGCAGGAGGCTAATCCCCCCTCGCAGTCAAAACAAACTATGCCTAAAATTTGATGTCGTTTCCAATCAGTAGTCACATGATACCATTTGCACCCATTTCGTGCACTTTTTTAATAAGTTTACAATGTTTATTGACTTTTTCCATCAGTTGCGGGAATTGTATTTATGCCATAACTTTTGACTCGTTGCTCATTTTTAGCGCTTCCTTGGTCAAAGTTGCATGATTTTTCACACATTACATGATGAAATTGTTAGTTTTATAAACAAACTACTTTATAAAGTGCCACATTCTGGGGGGGTTGACTGTACTCTTGGGCTTTCACACGCAGATGCATTATCGGTGAGTCCGACGTCTTGCTTTTGTGCATCTTGCATTTTTCATCATGGAGAGTGCTCTTTCTAGACTTGAGCATCATAGGATCACCTTACAACCTCTGCCACTTCTCACCGGGAGAGGGAACTATTCATCTTGGCATGCTTCCATGGAACGTTACTTCGCTCACGAGGGTCTTTCACCCTTCTTGCTTGGGCCAATTCCTGCACCCGCTGATCATCGTCATCTGGAGGACTTCCTTGACACTTGTGACCATGTCTTTGGTCACATGATGATGCATGTATCTCGATCTCTCTAGTTTCACATGGCAGACTTAGATCCACCTCATCGTGTTTGGAGCATTCTTCAGTCCCTCTATGGAGACCCTTCACATACTACCGCCATTGTTCTTTGTTGCCGATTCATTGTCTCCTCTATTTCTTCGTGTGATGATAGTTCCACTGACATAGGCTCGCTTAGTTCTACTTCTGATGATGAGGATTGTGCATCCAGTTCTGATGTCGAGAGTACTACAGAGGACTCTTATCCTCTTTCTCTCACTATTCTAGAGAGTGTTGACACATCCCACATCTCATTAGATATCGAGCAATCTCCTACTCAGCCTCATCGGTCAACACACATGCCTCCTTTCCACTTCTAGTATGTGAGGCCCACTTCACTCCTCTACCTTCATTGGATGACTCATACCTATCTGACATTGCTCTTCTGTTTGTTGAGCCCCCTCATTGGGATGAGTATCTGCCTGACCTTTGTCATCTTTTCGCAGAGTCCACTTGTGATGCTCTACAGGTCCCTCATCCATCTAGGTGTTTCACAGGAGTTCATCATCTTTGTTGTTGGGAGTGCCCCTTCCGGGAATCATGTCGCTTCCACATTTCCAGAGACCTTCATTGATCCACCCTCAGCTGTGGATCCCTTTTCTATTATGGAGGATGTTTTGTTCCCTTCACATCGGTTGGACATCCTTTATGCAAATGTTCACTCTTCATACTATGTGATTCTACGCATGTGGCATTACCTTCGGTTCCTTGGCACTCACTCGCTAGACCTATGTCACACTTCCGTGCACCAGACTTAGAGTTCTTCATGTTGTTGCCTTCGGTTTCCTTCGTGGAGTGGGTGGACTTCCAACACGTCATTTTTGTCCTTCCTAAGGGCAGGCACACTTGTTGTGGGTGGCTCTTCTTGACCCGAGGCGAGAGATCTTGTCATCGACATTCTTCTAGGAGACCTCCCAGAGCTCCGAGTTCGAGATCCGTCCATGGCATCTTCTCGCATTCCTCTCGTCTCCCTCTTCTTCTCTCTTCTTCTTCTTTCTGAGAGATTTCCTTTTGTACATGAGTACCTCATCAGGCTTTGTGTCGAGACCCATTTCTCATTTCTGACTTGCCGCCTCATCCTAAGTTATGATGAAGGGGGGGTGTTGGTGTGTATTATTTTCCACATCATTAGGTGAGTCATCTCACTTAGGTGAGATCATAGGTCCATGTGTCATTTAGGGGTCATTATGAGATTCTCTTACGTGTCAGTGCGTCATCGCATCGTGCGTCAATGTGTCATATGCATCATTGGGAGTTACACTTCTATTCTGGGAATGTAACTCCCCCTCTCTACTCGAGTTGTCATGATTATAGCATTGGGGTTACTCAACACCTCCTATATGTACACCCCATTTGATCTATGAGATAGAGGAGAGTTTTATGGCTTAACCAGGTTCTACCCATGTTTCAAATCTTTGCATGCACATTCGGTTGATGCTCGCTCCTCCCGAGATCTCTTCACGCTGTCGTTCGCACGTCCGTTGATGTGCACGTCATCCCTCGTGATCCTTTCTTATGGGTTTTAAACCCTCTTTCAGTGAGACTCATGTTCTTGGAAGGCGAGATGATGGAGGAGAAAATTATGTGATCTCCTTGGGCTCCTCTCCATCAAGATAATCCTCCAAGTCAGACAGATAACTTGCCTCCTCATTGTCTTGCTGCGTGTGTTCGACCTCCTCCATGGTGTCCTTCGAATATGCAATTTTCTCACCATGGTTCCCCTCATCTTCAAACATGAATTTTGAAAGCTCAAAATATTCTTCGACATTAGAGTTTGAATGGGATGAAGTGGGGGAAGAAATTAAGGTTCTTTTTGTGGCTTGCTTTCGCACTTGGGGCCTTTGAAACCATATGGTCCTCCTCCACAGCCAGAATTTACTCCTCTTCTTTTGGATTAGGAGTAGCTCCTTCTTCCCCTGCTTGCATTGTAGCTGAAGCTTCCACCACTTGTGGCTTGACCTTAGCCTCCTCCATAGGCTTAACCAACAAGGGAACCTTTGAAAACTCAAATTTAACAGCCCAACTCTTCAGATTTTCTATCATTTCTTCTTTGTTGGGTTCCTCTATTTGATGTTCTCCTTGGCTGGTTTTTTTATTGTTTTCTTCCCAACATGGGTTTGGGAAAGTAGGAGGAAGGATGGGTTGATTTACAACAGACTTTGCAATTGTTTGTGGTGTAGGGGAAGGTGTTGCTTTTGGCTCTTGTAGAGGGGAATTGGATTTGGAAGGGAAAAGGGTAGAGAAACTGAGGTGAGGTGGAAGACTAGGAGATGGAGAAATGAAATCAACACTTGGGGTAGCAAGTGAGGGGCTTGACTCTTGCCTCTGCTGAAATGATAAATATTGAGGAAGAGACAATGAAAGACAGGGAGCTGGTAATTGACTTACCCATTGACAAGGTTGTCCGCACTTTCCTCATAAGCCCCAATGTCCTCAATCCATTGTGCAAGTTGGGGCATCATTCCAATCATGAGGTCCAACTTCTCCTGAGGGATGTAGTGTCTTAGAAAAGGGCCTTCCCATGGACAAGGTGCCTTCTGCAACCAATGTTGAAAGCCCTCATTTAAACTACTTCCCTAAATTGAACCAGGCCAACCTCCATTTTTTTAATCTTCTCAGTAGATCAGCATCCTATGCATAACTATCACCATCATATGTGTCCCCTTGTCCTTGATAAGCTTCATAGTCAAACTGGTTTTGACACTACTCATATGGGTAAGCATAATGGTTTTAGATCTGATCATGATGTTGATCTGGAGGAGTTGGGAAATACATTGGAGGTGTCTTTGTATTGCTCTTGTAAGTGTGAGTTGCATGAAGGGAATAAAGTCATGATTGCACGACTTCATGGAATGGAAAAGAATGAAAGAGATGGAAGAAATAATGGATGAAATGACTGGAAATGGATGGAAAAGGATCTGCAACTTAGAGAATGGGTTGTTGACCAAATGGAGTCACCGGATGTGCTTCGAGAGTGCCTCCAATGGCTGAAATCTTCACCGGGAGCACATTGAACTCGATGAAGTAAAGTGGTAAGGTGCTTCGGACTGTCCCATAAGGGCATGCCAAAACTATTAGTGTGAAATCACAGGACACCCAAATGAGTTCTATAGGTCCTTTTCTAAGCGAGACTCATTTGGTGCGATTTGCATAACATGGGACCATCTCTCAAGTTGTGGGACTTGCGGACTTGAGATGGCCCTCCAGGAGAAAGTCACTTCTTCTTCCTGATCCTAATGCTAAACTACTCCTAATGCATAAAATATGCCTAACTACACCTATCCTAACAATGTCAAGGAGACAGGAGAGAGAAAGTGCATAAAGAGGGAAATCCTACACTAACGGGGTGATAGCACCAAGAAAAGGGAAGTGCTGGTCACAATCTCGGTACTGAAGTGGAGAGAGGTGAGCAGAGGAGAGGGTGGACAAGATGCACTATAGACCAGAGATAAATTTCACCTTCAAAACCCATTAAACACAGCTCCCAAGACCTACAACAAACATCAGAATATGCATAGTATACCTTGCAATGATGAGAGGCAAGGAGAGACAATATAATAAGAAAAGGATGGACAGATCCATCACAAATAGAATTTATTGCTCCAAAAGTTCACACAATACATCGTTAGTGGGCAAGAGGCAAGAGAATGCCATTACAGAGCCGTGAAAGGAGGTTCAGACTCCATTTTCGACCCTGAGGAAGAAAAAGATAGGGGGGCAGGGAAGAAGAATGAACAACAACCTTATACAATGAATCCTGCCCCCGTATTTATAGATTTGATCAGAGAGAAGAAAGAGAGAGAGAAATGGGAAAAGCAAGTTGAAGCTCAACCACTGTTATTAATGCTTCTGATAAAATATGTCCCAAATCTGTCTTTACTGCATGATTCCTTGATTTGGCACCTTGAAAGAAGAGGAAACGGCGAAAACAAATCGAATCCGATCTGGTTGTTGAGACAGATGGATCTTGCATTGAAGGCCCAAAGACATTTCCTCCATTTTCCTTTACCTAACCTCCTCAAAATTAAAGTTTCAGACCTCTGTGGCATGGGTGAGGCCAAGATCTTTCCAATGGTGTCAGATTTGTAATATTTCGAGCCCTGAGTCGAAAGATATGCCCCTTCAAAGTTTGTATCGAGTTTGTACAGGAGGGTGGGAAAACAACTTGAAAAATGGGTCCCCTTTTGATATGGGACATGTGGCAGCTAGATTGGAACAAAAATTGGGCCTATGGGTCATGATTTATCTTTTGCACTTTTCTCCGATTCATTGCTTTGGCTTTGACTCGTGGTCAAACTTTGACTTTTTCCCTTACCTCGTTCGGAATGTGAACTTATGGGTCTGAAATGTTTCCCTTCATATTTATTTATGTGTGGGGTTGTCTTGACCAAATTTTCTGGGGGGTGAATTTGGGATAATAGGTCCTCTTGCGACCACCACACAAAACAAGCCTTGATATTCACCTCCAAATTAATACCGGGAAAGGCATGCATCCAAAAGGATTGATTACATTAATAATTAATAATTTATTATGATATACCTTAATAAGTTACGATTTCATACCGAAAACTTAAGTGATAGGTTGAGCAATATTGATCATTTATTTATTTTGTGTAATGTTATCAAAAGTTTTTACAACTCCCATCTCAAGAAGTCCCCACCAATTCTCATCTCAATTGAAAATATTGTTGGGAGCACCATTGTAATAAATTTAAGCATGTATAAAATAATATAGTATGAGAGCTTACATTTCAAATACAAGGATTTCTTCTTTGCATCCTCAAAATATTAATGACAATTATATCATAAATTAAGCTTTGGTTACACTAAATGAATTGTTAATAAATGTGTGTTAGTGTAGGATATTATTTATCCTTTATTTGTTTATTATGGATTATTTCTACACATGGATTATCCCTACACTTGTTGAGTTATATTGCTTAGGTGTACTAGTCATGTGGAGTTAGCTTACTATTCATTTGGAGTTAGGTGTACTAGTTGTGCGAGTTAGCTTTAGTCTGTGGAGCTAGCTTGCTAGTCTTATAGAGTCAACTAAACTTCGGTATCAATTAGTGGGAGTTCTCACCACTATTTTAGGTGGTAGTTACACTTCCCTCCTCTTGTATATACATATTGATTATTGATCTAACTCATTGCATTTGAGTGTATGAAGTTGGATCCATTCTTGTGTTGTATTGCAACAAGATCTTTATTTTTTATACTTGAAAATTTGTGTACTTGTTTAGACTTGTCTTTATGCAAATCAAATCTTGAATTTTCAACATTGGTGCATACTTTAATCTAGTTGATTATTGGAATTCTCTAATATAGTATTAGAGCCTTGTTGGTATTAAACTTGTTTGGTTATTTTTTTTGTAAGTTTGTTGATTTGAGTTTACCATTTTCTCGTTTGGGTTAGTGTTTGTTTGTTTTTGGTTCGGGTGGATCTTTAGTTTGATCGCGAGAATTCTTCGAAGACCTTGACTTGATGACTGTCACCCAACAATAGTTCCCATGAATCATGTAATTCCTTAGTGAAGTTTTACAATCCTTAAAGTATTATTGTAGATTTGAAAAGCATTCAAGTACATACAATACTAAGCATTTCATACCTCTAAAGGATTCATATGCCCTTGAAACATCCACTGCAACATTAATTCAAGTCTAAAAGGTCTTTATTCAGTGCCTAAACTCCTTTAGCTTCTTCCTTGGTTGGGATGTTTCATTCACTACATGTAGGACATGGTAGGGATCTAGATGACCTCACCAACATCCATTGGATTCCTTACAAGCTTTCCATAGTCAATTTGTAGGTGTTTGAAGGTTGTTGGATGGATTATTCATGCCCTTTGGAAAGACCGAATGGCTTACACAACTCATGCAGGCTCCATAACATTTCAAATCCATGGGAGGATTTTTTTGCAGCCTAAATACATGTAAAACTCATGAAGAGGAGTTAGAGGGCCTCACATAGCCCATAGACATCCATGGAAGGATTTGTTAGACATTTCTCATGTTGTGAATTGCTTAAACTCTTCAAATTCTCTTACAACAAGATCTTTCCTCTCCAACACTCACAATGTCCCTACAATGGCTTCATTATGTCTCTTGTAACATGTTCAGCTTAGTCATGGACAACACCAAACATTGGAAAGCAAAGGATAATGCAGTCCTAGTGTTTGATAACCTTAAAATCAACTCATGTTCACCACACAAGGTGAATAAGGTGATCTAATTTCCAAAATTGTAACCTTATTGTTCCTTTATTCACTTTAGGGATACAAGTTTATTTGGGGAAAATTACTTTTAAGAGGGATTATTAGTTTGATTTAACTTATTTTTCACCTGAAAAAGATGAAGGGTGAGGCCTAGGTTGGCAGGTGGTCAATTCCCCCTCACAAATTAAAACATTGTATTGTTGAATTCTTTGTTAATTCCAACAAGTGGTTGGAAGACTAGGTTCACCTTAGCCATAGTGTATTTTTAAAATTTTAGCGCAAATGTGTTTAAAATAGGCCTCATTTAAGGAAAGTAAGTGTTTAATAAATTTTGATTGCTAGCTTGGCCCGAGTTCTATCTTTTGCAAAAGTTCATATTTTTTATTCCCACACATTAAGCCTATTTGAATTATAAAACACACTAATTTATAAAGTGCCAAAATTTGAGGGGGTGCTACTTAATATAGTTTCTAGGGGGTGTTGTAATCAAATGTAGATGCATTTTTAGATAATTCCAAAGTCTCACATACTTGTGTGGTCTTTAAGCGATCTCTTTTTACATTTTGCGAGACACATTTTTTTGTTGAGTATGACATCCATCGAGCATCCATTTGTCACTTATGACTCCTTTGTGTTGATTGATCTCATTTGTGGATGCACAATGAAATATGTGCTTTATAGACTTATGCTTCATAGCACCAATACTACATTACATCCTTCACCACTTCTATTTGGTAGGGCTAATTATGTATCATAGAGTTTAAGCATGGAGTATTTTCTTACTCAATAAGACCTTTATCAATTCTTCTATGAATAAGTACCTACCCCGGTGACCCAGTTCAACTCGAAGATTGGCTCAACTCATGTGACATGGTTCTTGGTCACTTTTTTATGTCCATTTACATGCCTTTCCAATATCATGTGGTTCCCATGGAGTTTCCTCGCACTACTTGGAGCACTCTTCGTACCTTATTTGGAAACCCTTTAGAGATTGTAGATTCTTTTCTAAGACTGTTGTTTCCACCCCCATTTCATGTGATGATAGCTCTGCTACTACAAATTATCCTATTCATATTCTTGATAATGAATATTATTGTTCTAGTTCGATGTCATGAGTATTGATGAAGATACATCTCCTCCCTCTCACAATCACCTTTCATAGAATGTTACATATCCTCTCGAATCTCCCACCATCTAAGATTCGTCAGAAACTAGGAAAACATGTTCATATTTTCATGGTTTTCCACCTTCTTTCATTACATTTACCTCCAATGCATATTCATTGTGTGAGGCATCTTCTACTCCTCCTACTTATTTTTTTATGATACATTCTTGTTAGATATTGTTCTTTTTGTTGAGACACCCTTTTGGGACGGGTTTCTTTTGGACCTCGAGATGTCTTTTCGCAGACCCTACTTGTGTTGTTATATAAGGAGATGTTCTTCCATTTGTAGAGCCTTCACACATTTGTAATTCATAGGAATTATATTTCTCCATTGATGGGAGTGCCCCTTATGGGATATCAGTCACTTCTACTATTTTGGAGGTCATATTTGATCCTTTGCAATAAGATCACATTTCTTCTGGATTCACCTCACTTGGATACATTTCTACCAGACATTGCATCCTTGTTAGTAGAGTACTACATTTTGGATCTAGATGACACCATTGAGGATTGTTAAATCGATCTTATCGTTCTGTTTTAAATTAATGAAATGGTAACAAGAAAAACAACTCTAATATGAGAGGGTTTAAGGTACTCTAGATGAGATGACCCTCCTTGCAATGAGCTTGTCAACCTACATAATAATGAGGAACTCAACATGAAAAGGATTAGTATATTGGATGGTGGTTGCCCACTAATGCCAATCTCGAGAAGTGAAAACTTCTTAGGATGGATGTCAATCCACTTTTAGATAAAATAAAGTAATGATGGATCCAATATGATGCAACGAAATTTGAGATATAACAAAAAGATGAAATGGAATAGATATAATAAAAATGTAGATTTATCTAAGTAAATGCAAACCAAATCAAACTTGGGTGGGTCGACGGTGACCCAAGACTGCAAAGCATAGTTAATGGTGATGGGACAATGTGGAAATAAAATGTAGAAAAGAAGACCTGAAAGACTTCTTGATGCCTCGATCTGCGGCTGATCTCGAGGCCCGGGGATGTTGTTGAGCAATTATAAGAAGACTAGATCTGATGAGAACAAAAAGGATGCAAGAAAATTGAAGAAAAATGAGAATTGCTTTATAGGGTCAATGGTGATTGGCCCCGATTGATCTTGGATTTGATGAAGTTTGCATTTGAAGTTGTAGGTGTGCGAGAATGGTAAGATTGAAGGATATGAAAGGTTGTGGTATCAAGGAGTAGATGACTATAAAAATGAATGACAAAAATCCAAGAAAATGGGATGCGGGTCGATGATGACTAGGAGTGATCTAGGGTTTGATGGAAAAATATGGGTGAAAATGATAATCTGCAGATGGGAATGAAGATAAGAAAATATAGAGACATGGCTCTGGAATGACGAAAGGACCTACAAAAAATTTGATATGGAAGAGTGATGGAATGAAATCGGTGGATCAAGCATGAAAGAGAAAGAGAGCACTTCAAAACTCTAAGGGCGAAGTACAATATCTCCAAAATATCTCCAAGATGGTGATAATAGTTGCAAAGAAGAGCAAGAAATGAAGGCAACATCACAAGAAAGCTCGAAGTCTCCAAAATTGCATCCCAAAGAAGGAGGAGGGGTATGGGCGTATTTATAGGGTCGAAGACAACCCGAATGGGTCACCGGTGACTATGATGAACCATCCATTTGGGTAGTGGGATGCCCAACTTGAGGCAAAACGGGTCTAAAAAGGGCGATTAGGGTTTCGGGTGATAAGGATGAGCTAGGGTTGTCTAAGGGAGATAAAATGGTAGGTGAGAGGTGGAAAACATTAAATAAAGGCAAAGGGAAGATAAAATTATTAAATGAAGACCTAAGAAGGACCAAAAGGGCATTTAGGGAGAATAAATGGATTAAATGGGGATTTAGGATTAATTAATGATGATTAGGGATGATAAATTAAGGACATGATTAGGATGGGATTAAGGATGGAGGAAATAATAATTAAAGGGATAAATTGAATTTAGGAGGGAAAGGGGATTTCGAATAGGAAGAGAGGTATGAATATAGGAAATGATGATGAGAGGAGTGAATGTGGGATGAGTGACAAGGATACCAAAAATTGGTGTCTACATTTGCCCCTTTTGTCGATAGTTTGGGTTGGGCAAGCTATGAGAAAAAAATGAGAAGTGGTAAAAGATGATGATGATTGAGGTGTTCCCCCTCAAACTAGGGATCAAAAATACGAAGAAGATTCAATCTCAAGTTTGAAAGAGATAGATGAAGAGATTAAAAAAGCGGAAAGGATGAGAAAAAGAGAGAAGATGAGATAAGATGCCCCAAGTAGAGAAAGATAAACAAAAACAAAAACAAAATATGGCTATGATTTTAGAATCACTTAGGTAGGGAAAAAATTACAAACTCAATGGGGATGGCGGAAATGTCCTACGGACCTGTGAGTCAGTGAAAATTGCTGCAATAAAGAGGGATTCTAATGGGAGTCCACTCGGATTGATGTGTAACCCGTGGGACTAACGGGCTAAAGGTAGAAATCAAATTATGTGTAAGAAAATGTAAAGATGGTCGAAGAAGAAGGGTCACGATAAAATGCGGGAAAAAATGGATGCGTTGTCCTTCATATACGAGGAATCGACAAATATGTGTCCATGTGGAACAAAGAGAAGAGATGGCCATAATGGTGGGCTTAGGAAAAAATGGTGCCCAAGAGGGAAACAAAAAGAATGGAAAAGAAAACTATTGGGACATGATTAATGATACGTGATGAGGTTAGGATAAGTCCAAGGGGAAAAATAAGAGTATGTGGTGAAAACACACAAGTCAAAAGTGGAAGAAAAGACAATACAAACAAAGGATTGCATGAAAGAGGACAAGCAACATTTAGGGTAGGGTCAAAAGTGACTGGATTGGGTGGCGGCGCTAGGGTTAGGTCAACATAAACTAAAGCCAATTGATGGAGACGAAGGTTGGTGGCCTATATAAGTGGCAAAAAGCAACCAACATAGCTCATTTTCACTATGCGACTTGAAGATTAAGAGCTTTAAATGAAAGAGAAATTTGAGATTTTGAGCAAGATGGAGGCCAATGGAGTAGTGAGGAAGTGCTAGAGGACTCGAAGGATGGTAAGTGCCTAAGCCTTAGCTTAGTTTTTAAGTTATTTAATTATTTTTACACTTTCCGAGTTTTGGGGTTGGTCTTAAGAGCGATCGTTGGTGACACGACATGATCGTTGTCAACCGAAGCCTTAGAGTGGTGACCCAAGGGTGGATGATGTCGAATTGAAACAGTCGGCATTGACTAGAGTTAAGATGTGAAAAATTTCATTTTCGATGATGATTAACTTAATGATGGGGTGTTAATGATTGATTATTTGATGGATTTTGCGAGTCTAGAGGCACTTGTATATTTGAGATAGTGTTCCTACGATGTATGGATGGATTAGAGGTGATGTTACATGGCGGAGTGGGATCACTTAGCCATAGTGGGGTTGGATAGATTCGACACACTACCAGAGGATACCCAGAGATGTTGGTTTGATGATCGTTGATTGATAGATGGGATATGTGGACTAGCACATTTTGGTTCAAGACTGGGGAGATGATGGTCACACTAGAGGACGTGTACCACATATTGAGGTTGTCGATACTAGGGGAGCCGATAGAGCCGATCACACCGGGTGATATGATATTAGGTGTACGAATACGGCTATTTGGAGCTGATGCCCCACATATTACATTCACTTGGGGATTTCCACATAGAGGCTCGAAATGAGCCAGGGGTAGTGAGGAGAAGATTGATATGTGTGATTATGATGGCTATCTCATGTTATGCACTCCCAGATTTTGGTGGAGTGAGATTTCGTGGACATTGGTGGGGATGCTTGTAGATATAGTAGATAACATGATAGTGTTTTCTTTTCGCATAACATTATTGGCAAAAGTATATCTGTGTAAGCTATGGATGTATGCGACAGGGAGGAGGTCAGGATTGGGTGTTGGGTTTCTATTACACTATTGGGCCTACGAACATGTTTTCATGATCGAGGACACTAGGAATTCCATGGGTTACAATGGATCACATTGAGCTATCGGTTGGATTTCGAGATGGAGAGTCGACCAGGATCACGAAGATAGGGAGAGAGGGGGATTGGTACATTGATATATAAGAATGAATGGATGTAGATAAGATTAGATGGTGGCCATACCGATATTTTCTGCATGGCCGAGGGCGAGACATTCGGTTATATGGGATGAGGAAGACTAGGTGGAGTGCGGGGAGGAGACAAGAGATGATGGAGGCAATACAATTTCCACGGGTTATGAGGCGGTTCGGGGTTGTCGATTCTTTGCAAGAGACCTTGTTAGATATAGGAGAGATGAGGTAGAGAGGAACTTGCCTAGTCCTACGATGGTCTATCCATTGGATGAGGTGGGAGCGCCTAGGAAAACGATGATGATGTGGAAGTAGGGGCTGGATTTGTAGAGTGGATGACAGAGGCATGGGCAGCCCAAGTAGTGAAGGAGAGGGACGAGTTAGGATCAGATGAGGAGGAGGAGGTGCTATAAGAAAAGGAGGATGTGGCTCTGGAGGAGATTCGGAGTGGAGATGGAGGGAATATAGTACGAGATATCTCGCCTACGGGTGGAGTGAAATACAACATGTCAAGAGAGAGATGCATCGCGCCAAGAGGCGACATGATTGTGCTGGGAGAGGGACCTAGTTATTCAAGAGAGAGACCGGTAGAGGTGACAGAGAGGGAGGCTTACAAAGTGTCGAGATTCGAGATATCTCGGTCCTATAGTCATGGCATCGGGAGGTGAGGCACTAACGAAATCTTAGGGAGCTAGCTAGATGGCGTTGCTTGAGTCTTGTGTCACTAGACCGGTATAATGCATTAGGAGCAGAGGTGCACTATTATGAGTGCATAATGACATCAAGGGTTCCAAAGGTGCCGATATATATAACATACCTAACATGGTAGCGGGGAGAAGGGAGCTCAACATGACCATCACCATCTGGGAGCATGGCTAGTGTTGTGTAACTGATTGAGGTAAGACCTAGGACCAAATGGAGGAGATGATGGTCGAGAGAGACATGCAAGCACCTTCCCCAGGGGCAAGTCTCAATAATGAGATTATCAAATGTATAGTTCACTGATTAGGTGGAAATTGTATATATAGATTTTGATGATGTATTGATTTTGAGATAGAGCCCAGTAGAGGCCTATCATGGATGTATAGACATGTTTTGATGAGGATATATATATATATATATTTATGATTTTGTAAGTGGCTTATATGAGGTGTATGATGATTTATATGATGAGTCTAAGTGTTTTATTATAACATGGATGTTATTTTAGATGTTAGATGTGATGTATATTTAATGATGTGATGTGCTGATTTGATCTTAGTTTAGATGTTAGATGTACGATGTAATGTTTTAATTTTATGATTTAATTATAATGATTAGATGTTGTTATACGATGTTTGATGATGAGATGTGTGATGAGTAGATGAGAACATGGTTATATGATTGATTTGATGTGATTTATGTTAGATTAATATGATAGATGTGTTTGAGATGACATGATTTATACTAGAGTGGAAATGATGAGTTGATATGTATATGGTGATAGGAATGATGGATTCAGATAGGGTTAGATGAGAATATAAATGAGTTTAGATGTGAGATGATATGAGTTAGACTTAGGGTGGGGAAGAACAAGAGCATAATTGATGAGAATGTGACAATCAAAGGGGTGACTAGAACATGAGAAAGTACACTACGTCATAGAGAAGAGAATACGTGTAAGTGGATGCCTTTGAAAATGATTTGGAGGTAAACATGAAAAGGTAACAACGCACATCATTGCACTTACGACCATTGTGAGATGTTAACACAAAACTAACAATAATTAGTCACACTTGAAATCATAAGGAAAAGATGGAATGTGTGCTCATAAACCTATTGTATACACGACAAAGGGGTTAGAATGGAGCTTATACGGGGAAAATAGGTTCTCCTTAGATGGTATTCCTATGTCTATGCCCCATCTCGAGAAATATGGTGCAAATCGATCAATGCGGGAAGTTTGTTGTAGATGGGAAAGTTGATCGATGCAGGAAGCTTTCCAGGGATGCTTTGCTTTTGATATTTAAATTTACTTTTGATATTTTGGAAGGTTGATCAATGCGGGAAGCCTTCTACTACCATAACATAAGAAAGTAACCATCCTTTGAGGGAGTGGTCTACATTTGGATTTTTATTTTGAATTTTTAGATGGCGAGATAAAATACAAATGATAGTTGTCCTTCGTGGGATTGGTCTATACTTTTGGCAATTTGAATTTATATGAACAATTTTCCTTGAGGATCATTCTATTTTTTTGTGTGGATATGATAGCTTTTTGATTGAAGCATCCATAATTTTTGACTTTAGAATAGATATGGGGATAACCAAGTAAACTACTTGGGGAGGGGATGATAAGATGTACAAGCGACACCTATATACCTTTATCATGGTTCTAGTAGGTATACAAGAGGGTGACAAATGTAATGATTGTGGGGTTCTCACCTAGAAGGAGGAACATGTCCATAAGGAATATGATATGGGTAGATTTGTGGTGCCCATATTCAAGGTCATAAATAGGAAAGTGACGGTAGACCACATAATTCCAAATCATTACTATAGAGATGTAAAATGTCAACATGGTCATTTAGCAAATAATATGCTCATCATACTATAGTAATCCATTCCCATTATCAACCATATAATAATTAATTATTATATGTAACCATACTTCAATTATTTTCTCTCATCTATTCCATAATCCCATTACATCCTTAGAAATATTAATACATCATTAATATTTTATTTACCACACTAACTAATCCTCATTAACTATTTTCTAGCAATTTAAAAATACTCACCCACCTACCCTATACCTACTCTATGCCTAGCTTCTCCATCTAATCACTCCATTAAACATACTTAATCTCACCTAACCACAAGCTAAATGTCCTCCAAATCTAGAGGCTTCTATTTCTAGAAGCCTCTCCATTCTTCCCTCCCATTTTCAAATATTCAAATGAAAATGCACTATTCCATTGAATTTTTAATTCAATGGAGAGTTCTCATGAAATCTAGAATTCTCCACATCTAGAAAATTCTCCACTCTCATGCATCCTCAACCATTGATCTTATCCAACATGGAAAGATCTCAACCATTGATTTTTTCCTCCTCTAGCTATAAATAGAGGTGCCACCCTCCATGGCAAGCACCTTAGAACAATTGCAAGTATATGTTGCCAAATTCTCAAGCAAGCTAAGCATTCTTCATAGCATTCCATCAAGCCAAAAACATCATTTGATCAAGGGGAGGTGCTGCTAAAATTGGTCCACAAATCTGAAGCATTCTCATACCATCTCACAAGAAAATCAAGGAGAAAATCAAACTCATCAAAGGAGGAGGATTTCACTTGTAGGTAAGTACATGTATATCACTTTCTCCCCCTTTTATCTCTGCTCAATCTGAGGTAGATGAACCATTGTGTTAGATTTTGTGTTGAATTGGTTTCATAGTCATTTCATATTTGCATGCTAACACAATTTTCCTCTACATTTTGGTGCCCACCGTGGGGCTTACCCCCTAAATTTTTATTGAAATTAGTAGCATTTAGCACTAATAAAAAGCTGTCAGAATTCCAAAAAAATTCAATGAGATTTAAACTCAAAATTTTGAATTTTTCATGACTTTGTCCCATTTCAGCGTGTACTACCTGAAATAGCGCATTCGTCACCTAAAACGACACATTTTTCTATCAATTTTGACTATGTGTGTGCAGGAAAACCTTTCAGCACATTTGTGTATTCTATGGCACATTTATTGTACTTTCCATGTGTTTGTACCTTGTAGTAGCGCTTTTATGTACTAACACTCTGTCTATGCATGATTAGCGCTTGTCACAACATCAACTTGTTTATTAGACTTGTAGTGTGTTTATTCCTGTATCAATGCTTTTGTGCGCTAACATTTTGTCTGTGTATATTTTTGGGCATTTGGCTAAGTATCGACACGTTTATCCATAGTTTAGCGCGTTTAGCTCTTGAAATAGCACTTATGTGTTTAATAACCCTCTTGTTTTATAGGTTCAATGCATACATTGATACTACAATGTATTTAAAAGTTTCAGCGCATATATTACGTATTAGTGCTTATCGATTTCTAACCTCGGTGTTTGTAGGTTTAGCATATACGAGTCATATTTTAGCACATTTGTCAAGGAAAAACATGTTTAACCCCTGAAACAACGCATATACTCTATAATAGCACGTTTATTTTAATAGTATTTTTTTGCCTTAATATTAAACAATTACTCACATATTTTTCTTTTTTGACATTTTGTAGAATCTAACATTATTTTTTTACGGTAGAAATTGCATAAACAAGGGGAAACTCTGTCGGTTTTAGTATATGATCAAAATAAATAAATAATATATTTCCTAACATTTGTGGTTGCAGGGTATTAAGTAAACTAAGACTACTAACCTTTGTTTTGTAGCATGAATGGTCCAAGAGCATTGGGGTTTTAATGAAAAACTAGTAATCTTTTCATTTTGCAGGTTCCCTTGTCGAAGGCCCCCATAATAAAATTTCAACTTTCATTGTTGTGTGTATTGTATTTTTGTAATTCACGTGTTTGCTTGTTTTTAAACCCAAAGGCGACGTCGTGTATGCTCTCCTCTCGTGTCCTAAGATGATCTTGAGGATCAAAATCGATTAGCCTTCCCTCCCTATTTTTCCTTTTTAGGGGGTAACGTGACGTGGAAGTGACATCCACACACTTACCGTAGTCCTAGGGGTCTCATGATTGTGGGATTCACCTCCATGCACGTAGACACACCCTGTGTTCCAGTGGGGTATATAAATTCTTGGAGAGCTATCGTTATTGGCTAAGTGCTTGCTTGTTTTAAGAGCAACGTGAAGTGAGGGGCTTCCACATCCCAAAACCCAAGCCTTAGACAACATCCTTGCAACACGGACTTGGGCCCCACATACTGCAAGGTATATGGGGACTCCCTAGAGAGCTTGTTAGCCTAGAATAAAAATCCCTTTTGGTCACATATTAAACTATAGTGCAAGGAGGTCGCATTTCCCAAGGTCACTCGCTAACCGATCACACATTCACACATAGGTGGAGAGTCAGTTTGTGGCACCGCCGTCAGTGTGTGGTATTAAAAGTGAGTTATAGTTAGCAATCCCACCGACTAGTTAGGGTTGTGCTTACATGATTTTACTTGTTTGAGTGTTTTGTTGAAACCAATAAATAACCCTCACACTAATCCTCATAATTAAATCATACATCTACCATTCACCCATTTTGACCATAACCTTTTAACCTCGATTTTTAGAATATACATCATCAACATTTGACCATATCTTCTTCATCACATACCATTAATCACACTTACCATAATTATCCTATAAAACTAAAAATAATCCTCCTTTTTCACCTAATATATAAATTTTGACCATACATTATCCCCTTACCATTATACACATCCTTTGTAAATAATAAACCAAATTTTTCCACCATAAACTTTAGACATACACTACCATCATGTAAATACTTTTAATTTAAACTTCCCACATTACCACAAAGATCCAAAATCTAAAAAAGAGGACCAACATTCCCATCCCATTAAGTAAATTTCATCAATCCCACATTGTTCACCCTTCACCTACCAAGAAAAAGCACATTAAGAATACGACATAAACACCTCCTTCCATCTTCCAAACAAAAATATTATCATTCTTCATCCTAATCCACATAAGTCATACCACCCAAACTTCCTAGTGTTTCCTATTGGCATCTCAAAATTAACCTAGGCATATAAGACTCTAAAAATTTATCCCAATCATATACTTCTATCATCACAAACTTCGTCATAACCTTATATCCTCATACACATTTATATAAACACTTTCAATCCTAAACACCCCATTTACGATCCATTTTTGACACGACTAACCTAATATTATTAATCAACATCTTGCTAATAAACAAAATAATCTATCCTATTCTTCTAAGCCCTTATAACAAGGCACATCCTAAGCCATCTACTAACAAGGCAAATCCTTCTTCTATTCTCTCCCCATATTTCTTCCATCCTATAAGCAAGAATAGATTATTGAGATTATACGTCAATTAACTAAGGAATTGTAACCTTTTCATCCAACATCCTTCATTCATTCCGAACATCTTCATCTCATCAATACATCTCATTAACATCAGATTCTAATGACACCTAGGAGAATAATAACTTGATCCCAATTTAGAAACGATGAAGAAAACAATCACCACGACGTAGAACATGATATATTCAACCACAATTATTATGATGCCAATGCTGAAGAAAATCGACCTAGAGGAGAAGACGAGGAGACCATGGTCAACACTAGCAGTGACGATGACTCAAGTACCTACTTTACAGAGGGAAGAAGAAGATAAATGCTAAATTGTTTCGTCGAGAAGAATAAAGCGACCTCTTGCTCCAACTATATCACATGGGGAAAAACTTCCTTCTGATTACACCTATTTATTAAATGAATTTAAGTGATAGGGGTCAAGGGAAGCCAAGAATATATATATATATATATATATATATATATATATATATATATATATATACACTTATAAACATACATACATACTCTCCTCTACCTATATATAGATTTATCGGTCGAGTGCCATATATACATATTACATTGTGCTCCTCCAATATATAGATAATGGTCAACTCAACTATATAGAGTCTTATAGGCACTTATCTAGTATGTGGATTTCTCTTTATAGATCCAACCCAAATGTATCTACGTATGTCACTCCCCTCTCATCCTCTGCATATCCGGGTAGGGGGCGAGAAATATAGGGAGAGAACAATCTAGTGATTCTCCCCTACACATATAGGGTAGGGGACCTGTTATGTTATCGATTTTCCCCAAGATAAGATAATTCTCTCTAAGCTCTAGACGGTCTTCACATAATAGAGATTTACAACTCCTTTCACCAATTTTCTTATCTCCAAACTTCCCTACCTATCATATATTTCTATGAAAAGCACCGTAGATAGATAGATGTATGGGGAAACATGACCTAACTATAAAGAGGGGGCTATCTAGAATTTTATACTCTATATGGGTTGAAGGTGTAGTGATTATTTTTATTTTTTTAACAAATGGCATAAATATGACACAATTTTGTGTCACATTTGTGCACCACACCAACCTCTAACTTTAAAAACATAAAGTGAGATACCAAAAGGAAATCCCACTTTATTTCATTTCATTTTGACAATGATGAGAGGAAATAAGGAAGTGAAAATGGAGAGGAGAGGAGAACTCTAGTGGAAGAAAAACAAAGGATAACAAGAAGGGAGAGGAAAAAGTAAAATAAGAAGCATAAAGGAATAAAGCCAACATAGAGGATAGATAGATGAAAAATGGGCCACCGACATAAATATAGAGTAAAAATAAAACCTTTAAGGAAAGAAAATCCTCCACTAGAAGAAGAATAATATGTGATAAATCCCAAATTATAGGTATGCAAATTTTCATTTAAATTTGATAAATAATGTATGTGAATTGTAGGAAGTAAAATACAAATCTTAAGAGAAATTTTGTAAACCCTATAATAGATTTGAAAGGAAATTATGTAAATCCTAAATAAAATATAAAAACCCTAGGATAAATTATGTAAACCATAGGGAATATTGTGTAAACCCTAGGGTAAATTGTGTAAACCCTAATGTAAATTATGTAAACCCTAGGGTAAATTGTGTAAAGTATAGATAATATTGTGTAAACCCTAATGTACACTATGTAAACCCAAGGGAAAATTATGTTAACCAAGTAGGGTAAATTTGTAACATATAGAGAATATTGTGTAAACCCTAATGTACACTGTGTAAACCATAGAGAAATTTGTGTAAACCCTATGATAAATTGTGTAAAGTATATAAAATATTGTGTAAACCCTAATGTACATTGTGTAAACCCTAGGGAAATTGTGTAAACCCTAGGGAAAATTGTGTAAACCATATGGTAAATTGTGTTTAGTATCGAGAATATTGTTTAAACCCTATGTATACTACGTAAACCCTGGGAAAAATCTAATCACAACAAATATTATATCCTAAATCATGCCATAATATAATATTCAATCAACACAAATTTTTTTAAGTGGAATATAAAGAAATATGGTTAGGGTTTAGAAAGATGTCATCTTTTGTGATGTTTATAGTTGTGAAAATGATATATAACCTGTCTTTAATATGCTATTAAGAGTTCTTAAATGTACACATAACTTATAGGGACCTAAAGATAAGCTCAAAAACAATATTTTGTGTCAAACAATATCTCCGAGAGATTTTTTTCCTCGGGCGTATGATTTTTACCTCCTTAGTATGACATAAAATAAAAATTTGACATCTCATGCACTTGTGTCTCTAGAACTAGGATATGTTCTTGAAATTTCACAATTGCACTTATATTAACAATTATGAGATACATACATAACAAGTTTCTCTAAAAATACCTCCCAGTATGGATGTGTGATGAATGTTGATAAACAATGTAAATTAGAAATCCCTAATAAGGCCTTCAACACTTGGAAATGAACTTTATATAATTCTCCCTATTGTGATTTCTAAAAGAAGATAAGTAATTACATTGTATACTACATTTAATGACATATTTTTCATGACTAATGTGTACATATTTCCTCACTCAATGCATTCTATAATTTTGGTTTTGATATTAGAGAGGACACAACCTATTTAGAAATACATTTGATGCCTTCACTTGTGGCATCTCTAGAGATTGAGTTCAACATAATATGACATGGATGAGGATTTAGATGAAACCCATGTCACCTCTTATGTTCATTGACCTACTCTACACGCCCATCATGAGATGTATAAGTTTATAGTATATTTTGTAATTTAATTAAATTTTTCATATTTAAAATTATAATTATACATCTTCATAATGACATGTCTACTACTTATAAATACCTAAGAGAGTCCGTCTAATGAAGATAACCACATTTTATGAGTGGACGTCCCTCAACCTCTAGGGACTCACACAAAGGTATATATTTATAATTGATTTTTAATTACAAAATTATTTAATTTCAATGGAACAATTCTAATACCACATGTGTATCACATTTATAATTCCCATATGTATAGATGGGAGGATGATGATGGTGGAATGAGCACACATCCTTCATTTACTCTTAGGGTGTCCCCTACATGGAGGTATAAATTTACAATTTATTTGTTAATATATATATTTCTCTTAATTGAACAATTATAATATGACTTGATTATGACAGGTCTACATCCCATATCAATTGACATGAGGATGATGACCGATCAAATAGGATGAGGAGGGAGTCATCTACGCGGAGGTATAAATTATTTCATTTATTATTTAAAGTGATTTTAATTAATTCTTTTATAATGAGTTGATGTTTTTTGTAGATCCTCATCAAAGGAAGTCCCTCTCATCATGTTAGTAATAAAAAAAAATTAAAAAGTGAAATGGTGAGAGATTATCCCCAAAAAGTATGAATGACCTACTCTGAGTGGATTAAGGGGGATGACAATGCACTCTCTCCCCTCCAACAACAAATGTTGATAGACCCTCTCATCTTGTTCATAGTAATTATAAACATTGGGTGCAAGGGGACCTCAAAATGGACCTCTATGTAAATGATGATATGATGATATTAATGGATATTCGAGGCAAGTAAGTATTTTAATATATTTTATTTGAGCTAGAATAATTTATCATTGTATTAGTTTAAGTTTTTTCAATTTATTTTATATGTCATTTTTAGTGATTTCTATTTTTTTGTGGTTGTAGGTATTTAAAAAAAAGAATAGTTGACCAAACATGAAAAATTGATTCATTCATATTGTCATCTAGAGTGGTTGTAAAATCCCACTTGAGAGACGAAGAAGATTGGTTGATGTAACTTTCATTGAGTTCGAGAGGACCCACTATGACCCAAAGCTAATTGGAAAATTTGCATCATAAGGGTTTAGGAGAATAAAGAGGAATTTGAGGGTAATTACGTTGCATAAATAATTTTTTAATAAAATATATATAGTTTTAAAATAATTTTTATATTTAAAATTTTAAGTTCACTACCAAGAAACACATAGATGATGAGAGGAGATGTCTTTGACCTCCCAAAATAGAGAAAGATGTTTGGTTTGGTTTGTGTGACAAGTGGCTAGTAGAGGACACTAATAGGGATGTAAGTTAGTTAATGAAAAGAAATGATATATGTTGACATTTGCACTGTAAAGAGGACTATTTAAAGCTTTGCATTGTGGTTGATAAACACGTTTTCTTTAATTTGATATTTTATGTTGTCTAGTTTCCATTCATGTCTTATAAAAGACAAATATGGTCTATGATCAAAATGCAATGGTAATTGTATAACATGGTGATTGATTAAAAATTTAATACATATTGCAATTGATGCATGTATCAAAAGTAATGTGCTTAAGGGTATGAATCCAAAGTTTGAAAAAGGGTTGTTTGGTGACTCATCATTTGGGTTGACAAAACTTAGAAGAGGTCACTAATAAATTTGTAAGTTCTATATAAGTTATTTATAGAGTTATGTTGTTTTGTTTTAATATTTTTAAAATAAAAATATTAATATATGTAATTTTATCATATACTTGTATTCACAGGAAGAGTGCTATAAGAAGTGCACAACAAAGAAAGTGTGTGTGGCATTAAAAGATTTGGGATGGAACACAAAAGCCTTTAATTAGTGGGCCCAAGATAATTAGTTTGTACCAGTAAGACATGTAGTGTTCAATTTGTTGTACACACAAACTATAAATTAAAATTAAACACTTTTAACATTTTATCATTAAATTTTTGTCAAGGTAAAACAAATTAGAAGGATGAAGAGGATTTAGAGAAGGATGAGGATGATGAGGATGATGAAGAGAATGATGAGGAAGACGATGATGAGGATGACAGGAGGATCAAGTTTAGGAAGAACAAGAAGATTGTGAGGATCAAGGGGGGATAATGAGACCGATCATTGGGATATTTAGGATGTAGTTTTACATCTATTTATTTTGTAATTTGGAAGGGACCCTTAATACTCCCTTGAAATTACATTGTTATATATTATTGTAAAAATTGCATTTTGAATTGAAACAATGTATTATTTTATTATTAATAATAATATTTGGATACTTTACAAATTCTCAATGTATAATTTCTCAATGAAAATACAATGTAAATAATATTTTAGTATCTAATGTTTAATATGTCTCACATTTGCACCACCCCTCATTGTTAATGTTGTAGGTTTTGTGTCGATTTGGCATGGCGTAAAGTAGACACATGTTTGGAACAAATTATGTGTAAAAGTAGACAAGAGCCATGCAAACTCGAAACAACTCAAATTGTCTAGTCGCACCGTTTTTGTGTCACTTTTGTGCCACACAAATTGATATGCATTCTTATAAGAAACACACCAAAAAATTCCCAAAATTTTTGTTTTTTGAAGCAAAAATGTGGTGTTATTTACACATTGTGTAGTAATGCCTCTTTCGGCACAATTGGGGACTAATAACCATGCGATTGAAAATCAACACGTGACCTTTCAATGCACTCGATTGCCGAGGTCATGCCAAGACAACCAATGTAGAATGAGTGGATGGCTATGGGTAGTGAAATATAACAAATATGTGATATGTGGACGAAAATATGTGGAAATGGGATGAACAAGCTATCAAGGCAAAATAATGTCCTCGACATGCAATATCGGGATCTACTTGTCAAGGGCAAGAAAGGCCCTTCTAACCTGAATGGGTCTAATAGATGGGTAAAAAGAATAGCCACACAAAGACTCCAATCAATGTCGAGCTCCACGAAATCCTCTCTAATGGTTGTGGGATACATGGAAAACCAATGGGCACCTCATAATGATGTCCAGACAAGGTCATGGAATAAACGAGAGAGGCGTGGTTCCGTTAGATATATGCGCGGTTATTTGGATTAGTCGAGCGAAGGCTCGATGAGATTCTTCATTCAGAATGTTCAATTGTATTATAGTATTTGGTAGAAGTGGGGATGTTCTAAATACTAGTGCATGTAATCTGGTGTCTAAGTCTAATTGGTTTTCGAGGCCCATTCGGTTGAGGGACCGTTGGATCACAACCGTAAACTCTCTCTGGTCGTGGTCCTTGTATGGTCATATGTGTTTGATCTAGACTCTATTGTCGGGGGAAGTCTAATATTCGTAAGCATTATCAACCTCGATTTTTAAGATGTTGAGTTATGCAATCTTGTTAGAATATCGTGATGGTTTTTTTAGGACAGGACATATGAATTCCATTATCTATGTCCGTAGGAAGTTTCGAGGTTTGTTCGGTTGGGGGAATCGTGGATCACAACCATATGTTCGTTCTTGTTGTGGTCTGGGAATGGTCATGTATGCATTTGTGTAATTTAATCTATGAAAATAAATAACAAACTAATCTAAATAAATAAAAGCTACACTATGTTTTTGTATTTTCCAATATAGAAGAAATAAAGCAATAAACAACAATCTAATCTACTTTAAACTAATATTTTTGTATTTTTTGGAATAACAGAGGAAAATGAAGAAATGAAGAAATAAATTGCCTCTAATTCTAATTAACAAATCCTATACAAATAAATATTTGGATGTTGCTATTTATCTATATGTAACACCGTAATTAATATATCTAATTTAAACGAAGCTTTTTTCAATTAATAATTGTGGATTGTCAAATTCTCTTCCTATCTCAGAGACACGGGAAGATTTGAAGCTTTTGAGAAGCTTTTCTTCCCATATGACTTCCGAGATAGAATGTGAGAAAATTTAATAGAAACCACATTTTGCAATATATTTGTTATTATCTATGGTGATATAGCAAGCTTCCTCTAGATATTCTTACCTCACAAATCCACAGGGATAGGAAGGGAAGAATCTATCACTAGAAACTTCTATAGAAGATATGAAAGCTTCTTGGAAATGATCTAACCATTTGCAATAAATAAAATGATTTCTTATACTTTAGTTGATAAATGTGCATACGTTCAGAGATAAATGAAGAAATGAAGAAACTTAATAATAACCCCCAACCTAGAGTTACAGTGCAAAGGTAATGTCGGTTGTGGTATCAATTTGTACCCTTAGTTATCTTTACCAATCTTTTGTGTCCATGTGAGTCCAGGGAACTGAGAATGCAAAGGAAGCAACAATAAGAAAGCACTGGAGCAATGACAGATTGATGACAGCCTGGTTACAATGCAAGCATAAGAAATACAATGTAAGAGAACAAAGCTTGGTTGTGCAGTTTCTAGCAAGATTGTGGCAGCTCAACTAAACAAGATACACAAATAATCTCCGGCCATTTTCTTCAGAAGAAGTGATGGTTTTATAGAAGGTTGGTTGGGCAGTGCTCTAGCACACTTGACAACCATGGGGTGCCACATCACAACATGAAGGGGCAGTTAAACACTCAATCAACATTTAGAAGTGGAAGAGGATGTGAACATGAATCAATCAAGCCCAAAATCAGCTAAATTGACTCACAAACGTGTGCTAAAAGTGAATTGGAGTGAAGTAACACGCGTCAATTCACGCTTGAGAAGTCTTGGCCAATTCACACGAAACTACGCCTCTATGCAGAGCGGCGGTTACACAACCACCACCCAAGAAGGGTGAAAATTTTGTAACTAAAGGCCAAAACCTAAGGAAAACAATGTAGAAAACTACGGAAAATCGGAAAATGCTAAGGTAAACTAGGCTACAAATATGTACTGCAAAGAGGTAAAGGGGCTCGAACACCTTTGGAAAAGACATGAATCATCATTGGGGATTTTGAACCATTTCCGACAATGTAGCACATGTAAATTTGGGTGCGTACAATCACCCCTAAACCTTTGGTAAGTTTAGCAACACGATTCAAATCTTTAACTACAAGCAAGGACAAGAGCTCTTCCCTTTGCAAAAACAAACATGTATATTCCTTCCATGTTTTACATCTCTTTATTTCACCTTATATAAAGTTTAGATTCTATATTTATATTTGAGTCACAATTCAATTTATATTATGGATATTGACTACACTTTGTGTTGTAAGTTTCATCATGGAGCATGCCAACACCAACACATCTAGACGATAATTTTTTTGAGTAAAGACATAGTGTGTCTACACACTAGGGTATAATTTTCCTTTAAGCACGTAATATTCATTTCATACTTAAGGGGAGGGGGAATATATACACTCAAATAGATAAATTATTATTTTAACAATGTTGTCATACATGATTTGTTGGGTTAGACGTGGCCACCATAAATTTTTGCGCAAATTACGACGAACAAGGTAGGCCCACGATAAGAATGGACCATGTGGATGTATTCACAAAGTCTCCTTCTCCACTTCTTACAACTAGGGAAGCTTCCCTTATGCTTATGCCCATAGAACAAAGATGGTGTCCTCAATGTCCACTTTATCCTTTTTATTTCACAAAGGACCCATTGTGTGGTATAGGGCCTAACGTGACATAAAGGAAGTCATAATAGAACAACCTGGATTGTGAAATGCGCTTCAAAGCCGAAAACCAACAAAAATTTATATTTTCTATTTTTAGTGATTATGGTTTTGAATGTCAAATTCTATACATGGAACAATGGATAATAAGGAGTCATTTGTGCATCAACGATGCCCTAGACACGATTTTGGTTGTCCAAACCCTACCACGTGTTAGAGTGGAGTGTCACGCTTCCTCCAAGGAAACACCTATCAACGTAATATATGGGGCTTGAAATCGTATGGAGTTGTTTCCAATATGGGACTTGAAATTGTATGGAGATACCAATCTAAAGTGGGACATCGAATTGTATGGGAGGATTTTAAAGACCAATAATGACTGCCTAGAATTTTGATAACTAAATTGGTTTGTCGACTTCTTTGGTTACACGAGAACACAAACTAATAAGGGAGTCATCTTTAACATCACTATTTTGTCTAATCTAATGAACAAAGTATTGGTAAATGTTCTCGGGGCATGTGTTAGCATACGGTGACAAAAATGTCAATGAAAGGCTAGAGAATTTGTGCCCTACATATATTTCTATGAAAACCTCTCCACATGTGGCAAGAGGAAAACACAACATGATTGGGTTAGAAGGGGATCCAACAAGAAAAGGCAAGGGAGATGGTTAGCTCAAATACCTCTTCCTACATCTCTCGAAGACCACATAAACACATACTCCTTAAGATAATACAATAATATATAAACATGTAACATGATTTGTGAGGACGTCTAGACATATGTACTCTTAACAATTAAAAAAAATATTCAAAGCAGTATGTTGTTACAAACTTGGATATTAATAATAATATAGACTATTTTTTTATTTCAATGTTTGTTGACTATTAAATATGTCTTAATAATCGCTAACCTATTCTTTTTGGAATCACTTTGTAATTACATCATTAAGTGTTTTGATTAAAAAGGGTTAACAAATATAACTAATACAATAAAAAGTTGTATATACAATGAAAATAGAAAATAATTTAGAACATAAAACATGTTATAATAAATACAAGTTTTGACACAGGTCACAATAAAATTGGACACATGTTGAACTCCTATTTGTAGACAACCCCTCTTAGCAGAGTCCGAGATTTGGTTGAAAACAAATAATGAATAGCAAACTAGAGTAAATTTTATCCAACCATGGTAGCCTTTGAGTAGTGTTGAATGGATAAGGAATCCCGCATATGTTTGAATCCCTTACGCTTATTCCCACCATGTTTTCCAACTCGCCTTACACCATTTCCGCCATGTCCACTTTTTTAGCAACAATGTCTTTGAAAGATCATTTCAACATACCATTAAAAGTTAAAATAGTAAAAACATGCTTAAATTATTGACAAAGAACAATGGAAGTAGAAAATCGAGTCACAATATAGCAAGAGAGGAATTCATCTCATATATTGTTGAGCATGAAAAGTAACTCTTCCCACCAAGTGCATATGTTGTGGTTTTGACATTGATCTTCGCGTACTAAACAAAGCTCCCATCAAGGTCCTTAGCGACCAAATTTCTAGCTCTAAGAACCCCACGTAGAGATAAGACATCTTTTTTACCATATAGTATGTGTTGTTTCTCTCGCCATTGAGAACACCCAACAAGGGGTTCATGTCATAAAGGACATTATCTACACAATCATAGTGAAAAAAATACAAGTTGTTCCACTTTAGTTGGGAAACCCCGAGACATTTCCTTGGGAGGAGCTTGACCCTCCATGACGGCTTTTTCTTCTTATAAATTTTCCTCTTTTGTCGATTTTTCTCTTCCTTAGTAGGATCTTATTTTGTGACAAGGTTATCCTCTTTGGAAAAAGGAGGATGAGGTTTCTCTTCATTTACTTCTTTTACTTTGGTGGGTTGATCATCTAGCTTCACTTTTGCCTCTTGGGCATACTTGGTCTTATCATCCTCTATAGGAGGAGGTGGAGGCATAAAATCTTCGTCTAGATAATGTATTTTGAGGTTAAGCTCCCCTTTGATCTACGAGAAGACACTCCTCTTGTTGAGGGGATAATAAACCAACTTCTCTTCATTACGGGAATGAAGTGCTGCACATCGAAATATTCAATTTACCCAAGAAACTACTTCACTTGCCATGCGTCTTATCATTGTACACATTAATTTTGAGCACCTTTGCGGCATGGTTTAGGGATTGTTAATGAGAAACTCAAGTTTATCCTCCTAATGGGGATTCAAGTCCCTAAATTTGGTTTGTGTGCTTAACCTATGGCCATCAAAGTCTGCATGACAAGTTGACGAGTTGTGCGAAGAAAAGAATAGGTTTCGATTAACTAAAATTAAGCTAAACTATAAGAAATTATAATAATAGTTAATCTAATATATGAAGACTAAAACACTGTAAACTATGCTAAAACAATATAGAATAATTTTAAACAATTATATCAAATGAAATAAAACCATGACTATGTAGAGATGCAAAAGGAAAGAACTTAGATGATTATTAAAGGTTGTCACATGTACATGTTGCAGTCCGACTATATATTATGGAAGTAGAAATGATCACTCAGAGTCTTGCAAAGGTCATATCTGGAAGATATAAGTAGACAGCGCCCACAAAGGTCTTGGGTGACCTGGTCTATAGAATAGGCGCCCGGTCTCTGTAAAAGCTCATAATTTGATCTTGGCAGTGTCAAAAGATGCTCAAATACTTCTATCTGTCGCACTAGATCATCGAATTGCATCGGGTATCTAAAATAATGCAAGATGAAGGAATGACCTACAAAAGACAAAGAAGTATCAAAACCCTAAAAATAAAATATGTAAAATGAATGGGTCAAATTGACCTCAACTGCCACAATAGTGGGCTTACTAAACTAAGTGTTGCACTACATTTTAGACCCAAATGTAGTTCTGGTGTGTGTGTGCATGTCGTGCCCTAGGTGCTCTTGTGTTAGTCACACTTTGTGAAGTAGTGAGCAATAATAACTATAGAAAATGTAATAGCATGTGTGCATGAAATAGAATAAAATCCCTCCCCTATGTTGTGTGTGTTGATGTAGATCTCCTAGCCTTGATGCATGACACTATGTGGATGCAAGTGATGAAACTCTAGATGGAGTCATAGTGGTATGTGACGCTAGGGCTCTCATTATGGTCTCATAACTTTGTATTTATAGGGTTCTCTTGTTGTAATTTCGTAATTAACCCCGACATGGCCGACTAGGAAAAAGATAAGGATGAAAAAGGATAGAAGAGGCCCAAAAAGAGGCGGGAAAGTAGAACATGGATTGGGGTACCCCAGGTGGGACAGGGCACCTCGGGGTGCCGCAATACAAGCATAGGCACCCCGATTTGGGCTAAAATGATGGGACAATTACGAAATAGGTGGGCATGCATAGGAAAATATGTGGGAATGACAAAATAAAATATAAAAATAAGATGGCCAAAAGGTGGGATTAATTAGTACTTTCTTCACTTGAGAACCCTCTAAATAATAGTATAAGACCGAGCTAAATAATGCCTAAAGTACATGATTTTGTGTCTACATTTTTCCCCCACTTTATGTTGGTGAGTAGAACGCTTGGTAACATAAAGTAGATAGAGATGCGTACTTGATATCCATGTAGAGTGTAGTAGAAGACGTGTCGATGGACTAGACTCAAGCATGGAATGACAAAAATAAAAATGTGGAGGAGCATGGATTCTAAGGATGAAAAATGTGCATAAAAAGTGATGAGAGTGAACCTAGGGAGGAACGCATGTGTAGTTGCTACGGTGTGTAGTGTACCTACATGGTTAGTAAAGGCAAGTATTGTCGCGGTGTGTTGTCGTTGTCATTGTCATTGTCGCGTCGCCGTCGTTGTCCCCAATTTGACTGCTTGTTTCTCATATGATCGGACATGCAAAGAGAAAATGATCAAGTAGTAAAATAT
Organism: Taxus wallichiana var. yunnanensis; assembly: GCA_018340775.1. NCBI lineage: Eukaryota > Viridiplantae > Streptophyta > Pinopsida > Cupressales > Taxaceae > Taxus > Taxus wallichiana. The sequence continues at coordinate 237,042,655 of CM031238.1, read as the reverse complement.
ATATGTATGTAACAATGTTGTGTAAAATACAGATGTGTATCGAAATGTGTAAAGTGCGCAAATGTAAAATACACAAAAAGAAAAGTGTAAATGTGCACTTGATCCATGTCGAGAAAAAAGGTGTAGAAGGATATCCTATACTGTCGCGAGTTTTTTGAGCAATCTCACGCCACCTTGGCTAAAGAAGTATAGGGAGGAAATTCTCTGTGTCCTCCAAACTTTAACCACTTATGCTGAAATGTGTAAAGAGATCTTTGTAGCATCCTAGTTTTTGGGCGATCCGACACCACCTTTGGATGAAGTAGTGTAGGAGACACACCCATTGTAATCTCCAAGCTTGTAAGCGCTCCATAGAAATGCCAAAAGACACCATGTCCTGTAGAAGAGCTGCTTGTGTATGGAGTTCATAGACTTGTCTGAACTCACTCATTGTATGTAAACCCAAAATTCCAAGGGCGGAAAGTGCATTATACTGAACCGGTGTAAATACACTGTGTTAGTATGTAAAACCCTCAATGATGCCCCCCTCTTTGGGGGCGCATGCAACATCGCTGAAAGGAGAATGTGGCCCCTAAAGAGGACCTACCGCACTTTGACCTATAAAGAAAGGGAAAGCGCTTGGTAGAAACCAAGGTGCACACAAAAGGGTATGGCTAGCCAAAACAAGTGTTAGTTCGAGAACACATGCATGCAATAAGACAAGTGTAAAATGCATAGAAAATGTAGTAATTACCAAACAAAGTAGTGTAAACACATAAGAAAACAAGTAAGCCACACAAAGCGGGTTACAAACATGGGACATCACTCACGATGTCACAAGACATGTAAGGCCATCATGGCCGCAAACAACAAACAAGTGTGCACACAAGCAAAGGGCAAAGCCCACATACAATGAAAAACAATGGCAGACAAGTAGAAACAAACAAACAAGGATTCATGGAGACATATAATCCTGCAAAACAAGTGTTGCACATGGAACACCCGTTAGCATGTTAGAGTGATAACCAATATGTCAAAGTGTGTATGAACAAGTAATATAAGATGCTAAGTACAAAATGAAACAATAACACCTAGATAAGATGAATGTGGATGCCCCAACGACCAATATAGGAAGGGTAGAAGGCGAGCATCCATGTCGCGTGTAGAGTCTTGTATCTGCGATCACACTAAACAAAGTCATGAACGCGCATGTGTGTATGATAGAGATAATGACATATAAGAAATCAACCTAACATGTGTAGTAAAGTGATCATGCAAAACACTAGTAAACAAGAGTAAATGCCCCAAGACAATGTAGTATGCTGTGGATGGATGGAATGGAATGCAAGATGGAATGATAGGAGCCACGTGCCCCCGAGTAAATGGAAGTGTATGCGATGGACGCAACTCTAGATGGATTCATAGCGGTATGTGACGTTAGGGCCCTCATTATGGTCTCATAACTTTGTATTTATAGGGTTCTCTTGCTCTAATTTCGTAATTAACCCCGACATGGCCGACTAGGAAAAAGATAAGGATGAAAAATGGCTAGAAGAGGCCCAAAAAGAGGAGGAAAGTAGAACATGGATCGGGCGCCCTAGGTGGGACCGGAGTGCCCAGGCGCCCAAGATATAGGCATGGGCGCCCGGTTTAGGCTAAAATGATAGGACAATTACGAAATAGGTGGGCATGCATAGGAAAATACGCGGGAATGACGAAATAAAAGATAAAAATAAGATGGCCAAAAGGTGGGATTAATTAGTACTTTCTTCACTTGAGAACCCTCTAAATAGTAGTATAAGACCGAGCTAAATAATGCCTAAAGTGCATGATTTTGTGTCTACAGTTTAAGTAGAGTGGTCACCTTGCAAAATGCAAATGTAGACATAAACTACACGTGGTGTATTGGTATAGTAGTTTGGAGTGAAACCACAACTAAGAGGATATGAAGCGCTTCGAGAGAAACAATGACTAAGATTTTGTCGTCCATCAATGACCATTGAAATCCTAACCCTCCATTCGCTGCGTCGTGTTAGACACAACCAACCACAATCCAATTTTGAAATGCCTATCGATGTAAATATTACAAACCTCTTTTAGTTTATTCCATCTTATAGGAATATCTACACTACCAAAGTTGCTTGGGGCTTATAATCGACCCTAACCCTTAGCTTCTCACCATTTAGATGGGGCAAAGTACAATTGAAGTGAAACCTTGGTATATAGGATAGAACCCATCCACCTTTCGAGTGAATTAAACCCTTGTCCCTTTTAAGTTGTAAAGAATGTAACTCAAGTCTCACCGAGGGTCAAAACAATGTACCTCAAGTTTCGACAAAGGTGAGATAATGCAAAATTACTTATTGCCTTCCAAGCAATTCTCTCTATCAAGGAGGTAAAGCCACAAACCTTCTTATTGGATATGTCGAGGCGAGACAATTTGACTTTTACATTAAGAGACTTGATTATGTGTAATCTCCAGGCCCATAAGATCCTTTGGTTCGTGATTTGAGTGATGCACATCCCTTAGCTAAAAATTTCAATGGAACCAGGTTTCAATGAGATGTTCTGATAAATTTTGGACAAAAAGAGGGATGAGATTGAAAATCTAGCATATTCGATTCTTAATGGTGGAATTCGTATGGGAGTTTTCCGAACGCCACGAGACAACATTCTAAATTCTTACATGTAAAGGCCCGAGTTGAAGGCTTCTACCAACACAACTTCACGACTTAATGTTGCTCTTTGTGCCTTTGTCAATAATGATTTCTTATGCAGAACTACATGATTTGCTTTTGGCAATAGCATTAGACCATGACAAACTAAACAATGGGTCTACAAATATGAGGGTAGTTCAGTAGTAAGTTGCCACTGATGTTCAAATTTGGGAAAGAAAGTTGTCTTTTCAAGGAAAAACAGGTAAAACCTAAAGTCCAGAAAAAAAAAAAAAAGGCGAAACACTAAGTATGTCTGTCGAAGTGAAAATACGAGATATTTTGGAGCTTCAAATGGATCAACTTGGCACTCTATTCTTTAGTGTGCACCATCATGACTAAGACTTCAGTCCAAAAGGAACATGGAAAAGAAAAAATTACAAGCCTGATACATAGTTTTCCTTGCATTAGACGCATCTAAACTCAAAGAAATGAATAATTCAGCAAACCTGCTAGATTGGGTTCTAATTCTCTAGAGAGACAATGTATATGTTGTTATACCCTGAGCTTCTTCAGATTGTCAACTGTACATCCCAATTGGCTACTCTGCTCAGGGGCATCACTTAAAACCAGGCTAGTTGGTATTGGAATCCACTGTCAGGAATCTGTATTTGGGTTTTCAATATAACTAAGGCCTAATCTCTTCTTTGCTACATCCACCCCTGAATGATGCCAAGAGAAGAGGACTGCCTGAATAATAAATGTCTGATGTTTTTGTAACGGGGCTTGGGATTGGGCAGAGCTTCTATTATCCAGTCCTCCTGATCTTGAAGGCATGCAACTGAAGAAATTGAAAACAGAGGAGGAGGCCCTGTTTATATCCAAGAAACAGTGGATCCCATAATGTCATACATGTGATATGGTTTCCTAATTAAAAGACACTATTCACCAGTTATCCACATTACTTGGGAGATTGAAATTACATTGAAAAAAAAGCGTTTTGACATTGTTCATTGAAGAGTAAGCTATTTAAGCACACTAGAGAAGAGTCAAGTTAGCTTAAAGGAAAGAATCTGGAGGGTATGGAGTTAGTGGAGTTCTTGCTGCTGTGTTTCTGCACCCAATCATTCGGAAGTGACATCCCATCTAGCAGCAGCAGCCAGGCCCTCCATTCGGAAGACCTACTTTCAGATACCCCTCTTTCATCGATCTTCTTAGTCCTATGTGCAGTCCTCTACACATCCTCATGTCTCCCAAACACGGGCAGAGAGTGCTGGAAGGTGCCCAGAAATAGCAATGCCTGGGAAGGGGTCCAAAATCATGCGTTTCTGGACGCCAAGACCAGGGACAAGGAATGGAGAAAAAATTACAGAATGGGATTCGCATCCCTCGCATATCTGGCCGAAGAAATCAGGCCTTACATCGAAAACCCAAATACGGATTTCGTCCGGGAGCCTGTGGATGTTAAGAAAGCTGTGGCAATGGTGATACACAGGCTTGCACACGGAGAATCCCCCAGGAAAATAGGGGACTTGTACAATCTTGGGGCTTCTACAGTCATAAAATACACGAAGATCATCACAGGGGTACTGGCTAATATGAACAAGTTGTATTCGAAATATATTGTGATTCCTACAGAGGAAAGAATTCGGAGATTGAGCGGAAATTTTGAGTCCATTACTGGGATTCCTAACATATGTGGTGCAATAGGGGAACCCACATCAAACTCCAGCTTAAGCCCAGAAATTCTTACAGGCCTGCTGATTATTGGTCAACCCATGGATTTTACAGTGTGCTTTTACAAGGTGTTTGTGATGCAGATAAGGTTTTTGGGATGTTTGCTGCAACGCTCCTGGAGGATTGGATAATGCTACCCATTTCAGGGCTAGTAGTCTTTGGAGGAAGCTCAGGGAAGGGGAGATTTTGCAACAGCCAGAAATTCAATTGCAGAGTGGGGCGATTTCAAGGCCTGTTCTTGTGGGTAATGGTTCTTTCCCTCTTAGTGCATCCTTGATTACCCCTTTCCATTTGGGAAGTCCTGAGGTAATCAGAGAGAATCATTTTGACGGGGATCTTCTCAGGGGCCAGGCCACAATTGGAAATGCCTTTGCGGTTCTGAAGAACAGATGGAGGATCCTTGAGAAGTTGAATGTGGATGTGAAGTATGCTGCCCAGACTGTTCTTGCGTGCTGTGTCTTGCACAATTTTTGTCAGATTGCTGGAGAGCCAGAGCCTGAGGAGTTGGTTGACAACTCACCCAATCAGGAATTTGTCATTTCCTGTGAAGATGAGGAAGAAAGGAAGTTTCAGATGGAAGGGATGGAGAACAGGAGAATTCTGTTTCTTGAATGGCTTCACAGGAGGGAGGAAGCTGAGCCAGAGAGGGCAGCAAGAAGGCAAAGGTTGTTCTGATGGTTAAAATTTGTGCCAACATTTGAAGAAGCAGTATAGGGCATGGGATTGAGCCATACAGTTGTATTGCAAGGTTGGTCTAGTAATAGCAAGCGACATCAAGAGCTAAGAGATCAAATCAGGGGTATTCAGTTAACCAAGAAATTCTATTGTATAAGGTCCGAGATAGCAGAAATTTTGCCATATACTGAGCAAGGTATGGTTTTATTCTGTTAAGACTTAATTCAGATAGTCTGGATGTTTGGTAATTTCTTCCTGTCCTTTTAATTCTGATCAAGTAGACCGGCTCTGTTAACTTCATATACATATCTATTTACCCTTGTGATACAGAATGCATAATTCCCATTAGTCATGCTGTTCTTACTTGTCAAGTATTAGAGTTTGTAAGTGTGGGAATGCGTATGCATGTATATGATAAACAGAGAGACTATGCAGCCCATGGAATGTAACCATCTGACAGGCGCCCTTCGAAAGGCTAAATTTAATAAGATGAAAAATTTCTGGAAGTTGCGTACTCTTTTCGACGTCTTTCTGTGTTTCAGATGTAGAGTTGGTTGTGTTAGGGGGTGGGTAGTTGGGAGCTGCATAGATTAATCAGATGCATGATAAGGGAATCCAGTCAGCGAGTCTTGCATGTACATTCATTTTCATGAAAGCACAATAATTCCATCTAAATATTGTTAACAGTATATTTGTCGATTTGTTTGGCACTTACGTGTATCTATAGAAACACATCTTGAATTGGTGTGGAAGAACCTTTAAAATATACCGTGTATAGGTTCTAGCAAGCTGGAAAACCCTTTAAAATATACTATGTATAGGTTCTAACAAGCTTATCCTCTGTTCTTTCACTGTTAGAGAGATTTTAACGCTAAACCACTTCATTACCAAGTACACATTGGATCATCATTGATGCAGGCCACCACCTGCAACAACTTGCAGTATAAACAAATACCTGCAAGCTGAACTTTAAAATGAAAGAAAACAACAGAAAAGGAATGAGGGAAGGAATCTAACAAAAAAACAACATTCTTCTGCATTAATTCAAAAATCCATGGTGATAAAGATCTACTACAAATATCAGTCAGTTCAATTGACTGTCCAGTTCATAACACAGTTCAGCAATAAGAGGGTTTACTCTTCCTGAGTATCCTTTCCCTTCCCTACCAAGAAGTTCCCCAACAGAAAATAAATAAAAACTCCTAACTAAAGTCCCAGCTTCTACGGCAGCTAACTGCCCCAAAAGTTAGGAATTTATTAACTAAACAAAGACTAAACTGCCAGCTAAGCTTAACCACTCCACTCAAACAGCTAAGTGGTTGCACATTACTAAATTTAGGAAATCAGTCCCACAATTTCTCCACCGTGGGCATCATTCTCCCCTTCTTTTAAAAATCTGAACCTCCTGGTTCAGCAGCATCTAGTTTTGTTATCTTCATAAGTTCCTCTTCTGTGATCCAAGTATTATGGAATCAGGTAATCCCTTCCACTTCACTAAATACATCTTATAATTCTTGGCCCTTGTAGCAGTAATCTTGCTGTCCACTATCTTCTCAATCTGCTCCCTCGTTTTCTTTGGCAAATGTTTGGTCCATTCTTCAACTCCACTCTCATCTTGAACTTTTCAGGGCCTGCATGATAGGAATAAAGATCCGCCACATTGAAAATAGGACTGATGTCAAAGTCCTCTGGCAAGTCTATCAAATATGTATTCTCATTAATCCTTTTGAGAATCTTGCAAGGGCCAATTTTCTTTGGCTTCAGTTTATTGTATGTGCCTTGAGGAAACCTTTCTTTACGCAAGTACACCATGACTAGCTCACCTTCTTGGTATATCTTTTCCCTCCAATGCAAGTCGGCATGACTTTTATACAGCTGATTTGTCATTTGCAGCCTTTGCCTAACTTGTTCTTGCACTTCATATATATGTTTCACAAAGTCTTCTGCATCTTGGCTATTTCATTTCCCCACGGGGAGATCAATTAAATCCACTACACCTTTTGGATTGTTTCCCAAAACAATATGAAACGGAGATTTACCTGTAGATCTATTGATGCTGGAGTTGAAAGCAAATTCAGCCTGTGACAAGACTAAGTCCCATTGTGTTGGGCTGTCCCCAACTAAACATCAAACAAATTTCCCAAGCTTCTATTCACCACCTCTGTCTGTCCATCCGTTTGAGGGTGATAGGCTGAGCTATATTGCAATTTGCTGTCAAGTTTTCTCCACAAAGTTCTCCAAAAGTGACTAAGAAATTTTGTATCCCGGTCACTTGTGATAGTCTTGGGCAGCCCATGTAAGCGTACAATCTCTTTAAAGAAGAGATCAGCTATCTTACTAGCATCAGCAGTCTTCTTGCATGGAATGAAGTGGGCCATTTTAGAGAACCTGTCTACCACGACCAAGATGGAATCGTTACCCCTTTGAGTACGAGGCAATCCCAAGACAAAATCCATGGAAATTTCAATCCATGGTCCTTCAGGTATTGGTAAAGGTTTATACAACCCAGTGTTTTGCTGTCCGCCCTTAGACACTTGACAAATTCTACAGGTAGAAACAAATTTATTAATATCCTTCCTCATCTGAGGCCAAAAGAACTTGTCACTTACCAAGGTGTAAGTCTTGTCTCTACCAAAATGACCTCCCAAGCCATTTGAATGCATCTCTCTAATCAGTTGTTCTCTCCTAGACCCAATGGGAATACAAAGTTGGAGTCCCTTAAATAGAAACCATCCGTAAACAAGTAGTCACCATAAGATTCCCCACATAAAGCTGCTGGATTGTTTAGAGTACCAATAACTTTGCTGAAATATGGATCAACTGCATATTCATTCTTCATTTCTTCAAACCCAACAACTTCATTAGTCATAGTAACCAGTAAGTGACGCCTCCTACTTAAAGCATCTGCCACAACATTAGTTTTTCCACTCACATGTTGCACCACAAATGTATAACTCTGCAAAAATGAGACCCATTTGGCATGCTTATGCGATAACTTGGCTTGAGAATTTATATACTTCAATGCTTGATTGTCTGTCAACAAAACAAATTCCCTATGCAATAGGTAGTGCCTCCAATGCTTCAATGTTTGAACAATAGCATACAACTCTTTATCATAAGTGCCATACTTTTTTTTTGCGTCATTTAGCTTTTCACTAAAATAGGCCACCAGTTTGCCTTCTTGGCTTAACACTCCTCCGATCGCAGCTGCTGAAGCATCACACTCAACAGTAAAAATCTTTTCAAAGTCTGGTAAAGCGAGAATTGGAGCTTCCATCACCTTCTTTTAAGTTGTTCAAAACTTCTTTCAGTTGCTTGAGTCCAAGAAAAGGACTTTCCCTTGGTACAATCGGTTAATGGAGCACTTATACCGCTGAAATTTCTAATAAACTTCTTATAAAAGTTTACTAATCCATGATAGCTCCTTACCTCTGTTATGCTTTGAGGAATAGGCCATTCAAGTATAGCCTTGATCTTTTCTGGGTCCATGCTCACTCCATTTGCTGAAATCACACTACCCAAGAATACCAAATTTTCCTTACAAAATTCACTCTTCTCAAGATTGACAAACAACCTTTCCATTCTAAGGGTATCAAACACTCTCTTCAAATGCTCCAAATGAGTTTCCAAATCTTTACTAAAAATCAATATGTCATCAAAATAAACTATGACAATTTTTCCAATGTATGGTCTAAATACCTGGTTCATAGTCCGCATAAAAGTGGCAGGAGCATTAGACATGCCGAATGGCATCACCAACCACTCGTACAAACCATCCTTGGTCTTAAAGGCCGTCTTCCATTCGTCTCCTTCTCGGATCCGGATCTGATGGTAACCACTCCTCAAATCCATTTTGGAGAAGATTTTTGCACCTGCCAAACAATCTAATATGTCATCCATTCTAGGTAATGGATATCGGTACTTTATTGTGATCTTGTTGATAGCTCGGGAGTCCACACACATTCTCCATTTTCCTCCTTTCTTTGGTGATAGTAGGGCTGGTGTGGCGCATGGACTCATGCTTTCCCTTATGAATCCCTTCTCTAACAAATCTGATATTTGCCTTCTCATTTCTTCATTTTCTTGCGGAGCTAAGCGGTATGCAGCTTGATTAGGAAGCCTTGATCCTGGCACTAAATCAATATGGTGAGTAATGCCTCGTGAGGGAGGCAATCCCCTAGGTAATTCTTTTGGGGTTATATCAGAATACTTTGCTATTAATTTCTGCACTTCTTGTGGGAGTTTCTCTTCATTCCTCTTTTCTTCTCTAGGGCATAAAAGATAACAAATTGCTCCTTTAGTTTGTTTGCAGAATTTTTATAGCTCATGGATACTAGAGAGATTTCAGATGCCCCTTCCTCTTTCCATGGTTTTAAAAGATGCTTCTTCCCTCCATGTTGTACTTCATAAGTGTTCTCTTTCCCATGATGGATTACTCCTTTGTCATATTGCCAGGGCCTTCCCAACAACAAGTGACAAGCATCCATTGGCACTACATCACATAATACTTTGTCTTCATAAGGACCAATTTTGAAATCAATAAGACAAGATTGATTTACAAGTACACTATGATCCTTTTTCAACCAAGAAATTTTATAAGGATTCGATTTTGGAATGCAAGTAAGCTGCAATTTTTGCACCATTTCAGTACTTACCAGATTATCAGTAGATCCTCCATCTACAATTACCTTGCACACTTTGTCTTTGCACTTGCATTTTGTCCGAAACACACTCTTTCTTCTCCAATCTGCTTCAGGGCCTCTTGGTCTCTTGCTATTAAGTTTCTTTGCAGCATCAAGTTCTCTCCAATCTCGGCTTCAATTTCTTCTACTTGGGGTTCCTCCTGAGCCATCATGACTCCATTGGTAACTCTAGAGTGTTCAGGACAATCAGCTTCTCTATGAGGTCCGCCACAAGTATAGCACTTCACTGGTCTCCAATATCCAAACCTTTGTTGGCCTCTACCTCTACCTCTAAAAGCACCTCTTCCACCAAAATCAGTCTTTGGTTCCTTACCTTCCTCTAGCTCTGCATCCCTTGTGGAGTTAGAGGAACTTCCTCTTCCTCTATTCAAATTGTTGCCACCCCTTTTGCTAACCACTTTGCCTTACCTGTTCAATTTTTCCTCTGCTTTCAAAGCAAATTGATATGCCTCATCCACGGTGTTCACTTTGAGAAGAGCCAACTCATCTTGGAGTTGAAACCTAAGCCCATTGATGTATCTAGCTGCTGCATGCTCGTCATCTTCCTGCAAATCAGTCCTAATTTGCAGCCTTAGGAATTGCTCAAGTATAAGCTTGTATCGATGACTCTTTCTGCCTTAGATTTTGAAACTCTCGAAAAAGTTTTTGCTGATAATCAGAGGGCATAAACTTAGTTTTCAAATGTTTTAGCATCTTTGGCCACATTCTGATTTTCTCTTTCCCTTGTCTTCTTCTAACATTCTGGAGATTCTCCCACCATAGAGCAGCATGAGACTTCATTTTTGATGAAGCAACTTTGACCCTTTGTGGATCAATTTCCTCAATTCCTTCCATCTCAAAGTATTTCTCTAGCTCTTGAATCCAATCCATAAACACTTCTGGATTTAGCTCACCTTTAAAATCAGGGACTTTAACCTTAACCTTGGCCCCTTGTCTGAGCTACAACTTCAATGAGCCTTTCCATGGGGTCTATGGCTCCAACCCGAGCCCTTTGAACTTCTGGTTCTTCTTCAGAGTCCTCATGTGTTAACCTAGCCTCAAGAGCTTCTAGCCTTCTTAGTAATTCATCTTCAACTCCTAGGCCTTGCATTTCTTCTTCCTCTTCCTGCCCAGTTCATATGAAATCCCCTTTGGGCCATACCTGCTCTGATACCAACTGATGCAGGCCACCACCTGCAACAACTTGCAGTATAAACAAATACCTGCAAGCTGAACTTAATGAAAAAAGAAAACAACAGAAAAGGAATGAGGGAAGGAATCTAACAAAAAAACAGCATTCTTCTACATTAATTCAAAAAATCCATGGTGATTAAGATCCAATACAAATATCAGTCGATTCTAATTGATGTCCGATTCATAACACAATTTAGCAATTAGAGGGTTTACTCTGTTGGAATATGCAAAGAGAAGAAAGAATACAGAAGGCAAAAACTGCACTGTCTAAATGACGAACAGGCAGAGTGTATTTATTGTAGGAGGTAGTTACAATTGGTTGCATAGTTAAACAACCGTATAACTGTTCAACATGCTATATAAGCATCGTATTTTAACACCCCCTCTTAATGACTAACCTAGAAACTATACCAAGTTTATCCCGAAACTTGACAAACAAGAAAGCACCAAGAGGTTTAGTCATTACATCAGCAGACTGCTCCTGAGAAGGACAGAAATGAAGAGAGATTTCACCTGAGTCAACCAATTGACGAATATAGTGATGATGAATCTCAATATGTTTAGTGCGGGCATGATAGATAGGATTTTTGACCATCTTCAACACACCTTGATTATCACAAAAAAGTGAAAGAGGTGTAGCAGTGACCTGTGAAAACTGAAAATCAACCAAAATCTGACGAAGCCATACCGCTTCGCAACCAGCACTAACAACAGCCTTGTATTCTGCTTCTGTGGAAGAGATAGCCACAGTGGGCTGAAGCTTACTCTGCCAAGAAATAACTCCTGAACCAAGAGAGAAGATATATCCAGTGGTAGATCTCCGAGTATCCACTGAACCTCCCCAATCAGAGTCTGTGTAGCCAATCAACGTGAAATCTGCAACTCTCTGATACAAGATGCCAAAGTCAAGAGTTCCTTTGACATACCTTAACACACGTTTTGCTGCTCCCCAGTGAATGAGTTTCGGTTTAGACAAAAACCGAGAAAGATAACTCACAGCAAAACACAAATCCGGTCGTGTAGTGGTGAGATAAATCAAACTACCTACCAACTGTCTGTACAATGTTTCATCGACCGGTGGTGAATCATCATGAGCTGAAAGTTTCAGCCCGACCTCCATAGGTGTAGATGATGAATTACAATCATACATCTTAAATTTTTGCAAAAGATTCGTGGCATATTTAACTTGAGAAATGAAAATCAAGTGATCTTGTTGCCAGAATTCTACACCAAGACAATAATGAAGGAGGCCTAAATCAGTCATGTCAAAAGCAGTGCACAAATCTGATTTTACCTTATGAATCGCAGCATCTCCACTGCCTGTGATGGCAAGGTCATCAACATAAACAATAAGAATCACAATGTCATCATTTGTGCTTTTGACATAGAGATTCGGATCAGAATGACTTCGTTTGAAGCCCGAATCTCTGAGATGTGTATCGATCTTAATATACCAGGCTCGAGGAGCCTGCTTAAGCCCATACAAGGACTTAATCAACCTGCATACCAGATGCTCACGACCACATGCCTGAAAACCCTCAGGTTGAGTCATATACACTTCTTCCTCCAAATCGCCATTCAAGAATGCACTTTTCACATCCATCTGATATATTTTCCAACCAAATTGAGCGGCAAAAGCAAGAAGTAACCGAAAAGTGACCATCTTTGCAGTAGGAGCAAAAGTCTCCTCATAATCTATCCCCTCCTGTTGCGAAAAACCTTTTGCAACAAGTCGAGCCTTGTACTTATCCAAAGTACCATCTGCTTTACACTTGATTTTGTACACCCATTTACAACCAATAGGGCGTTTACCTGGAGGTAATGGCACCAACTTCCAGGTATCATTCTTAATCAAGGCATCATACTCGATTTGCATGGCAGTTTCCCATTCTGGTATGCCTCGTGCATCAGAGTATTTTTGTGGCTCGCGAATATGGAGAAGATCAGAAGCAAGAGCAAATTGAGCTTGCTCAGAGTAATCAATCCTCTTGCCAGGTCTGCGAGACCGGCCATCTAAGAGTGGAGACAAATCGTCTCGTGTCAGATCCTGAATAGTGGAATAATACCACTTGGGCCGTCGCTGAACTGAGGATTCGGAAGCTAGTGGGACTTCCGGAGGTGAAACCAACGCAAGTTGATTTCCAGGAGACGGAAAAGACTCAGTAGGAGAGAGCATAGACTGTACTGGAGTCTGTGGAGGAGTATGAGAATGACCAGACTCATCATCAGGCAAGGAAAGAGAACCAATCTCTGTGACCACCCCTTGCTGATCGCTGCCATGTTGCTGGTCTATTTGCTGATTACAGCCAAAGAAAGACTCTGTTTCTTTTACATCAACATCACGACTAATAATGATTTTATTAGTGGAAGTATCAATCAATCTATATGCTTTAGAATGATCACTATAACCAGCAAAGAAATATCTAGAACTTTTGGAATCTAGTTTACTCCTCTTACGATCAGGAACCAAAGTATAAGCAGCTGAACCAAAAATACGAAAAGCTGATACCTCTGGTTTGATTTTGGACCATGCCTCCTCTGGTGTGATCTCCTGCAAGGCTTTGCAAGGACTGCGATTGAGGATATAGACCGTTGTATTAACAGCTTCTCCCCAGTATGTGTATGGCACTCCACGACTGTGCATCATACACCGGGCCATCTCCATGATGGTTCTATTCCGCCTCTCAACCACCCCATTCTGTTGGGGAGTATATGGTGCTGTCAACTGACGCTGAATCCCTTCTTTCTCACAAAAAACAACGAACTGTTTAGAAGTGAATTCACCCCCATTATCGGATCTTAAAGTCTTTATCCGCCGGCTGGTCTGGTTCTCCACCAATGCCTTGAACTTGACAAAAGAAGCAAAGCAATCAGACTACTTCTTTTCAAGAGATAGATCCACATCCGCCGAGAGTGATCATCCACCAATAAGAGAAAATAACGTGCACCAAGGACTGTGGGAGTCTTCCACGATGGCTCACATAGATCTGCATGGACAAGATCTAAGAGCCCCTTTGCACGCCAAACACCTTCATGAGGAAAAGGTTTCCGCTTTTGTTTGCCTGCAAAACATCCAACACACATATCTTGCTTTTCCTGGATAGGAGGCAAACCAACAACCATGTTGTCTTTATGAAGACGGGCCAAATACGGAAGATTGAGATGCCCATATCTTTCATGCCACAAAACACTGGTATTTTCTACCACAACTAAGGCATGCAAGTTGACCGTGGCAGGATCAACGAGTCTGTACAAACCTCCATGCCCAATTCCCAGGGCAACCACCTTATTATGTTTGACATCAGACACAATACATTGTTTACCAGAAAAGTTTACAGAGATATGAGGATTATCAGTTAATTGATTGATGGATAACAGGTTCTTATTCATGTTAGGCACATATCTAACACTCTTCACAAGCAATTTAGTGTTATTATTTAACATGATACGAACATCCCCAATCCCTTCCACAGCATGTGATCTCCCATCCCCTAAAGTAACTGAATCAGAAGAACATGAATTAGCATGAAAAGTAACATACCAATCTCATTGACACGTGAAGTGTCGTGATGCGCCGGAATAAAAAAACCAGCACCGTGTAGGGCTGCCACCATCCGAGCAAGATGCCATGAGGGCATACTCATCTTCTGACTCGTGTTGCTCAACTGTTGCCACATGTGCTTGCCCCTTCCGCTTCTTCAGGGCACTTAGTCGCTTATGACAATCCCTCTTCACATGACCAAGTTTGTGACAATAGTAACACTTTACCGGAAATTTAGGAGAGGAAGGTGACGCATCAGCCTGTCGCTTCCACTTTCCTTTGGACTGTGCAGCAAATGCACTCTCAGATTGTCCAGAACTGGACTCTTGAACTTGTGTCTGTCTCCGTTCCTTTTGCAACAGGTAGGAACACACCTTGTCAAACGTAAGAGTTTGACTCTCGCCCATTAAATGAAGAGCCTCCACGAACGAGTCATACGAGAAGGGCAAACTGTTTAAAATGAGAGCCACCATATCATCATCATCAACCGGCTTGTTGATGGAAGCAAGCTGATCTCGGAGATCTTTCATCCGAAGTAGGTGCTCAGACAGTGATCCACCTTCTTGTAATTTTACGGAAAAAAGCATATTTTTGAGGTATAGAACCCGACTCTTCTCCGACGTCTAATATTTGTCCTTCGAACGACCCACAACTTACTCACCTCAGTGGCATTCTAGACCTCAGGTATCAATTCATCCGATACCGACAATTTTAATAGCAGAAGAGCCTCCCGATGACGTTTGTCATAATCATCGAAATTTGTTGTAGGTCTACTCTCGACACCCGTGATTATTTTCTCAAAACCACGGAATTCTGCCAGTGTCAAGATCTTATGGCTCCACACATTAAAATTCGTGTCGTTAATTTTTGTGTATCCGCAAAATCAAATTTGCAATGTTTGACATTTTATTATTCCAAAGTAATGGAAAATAATAAAATAATAAAATATCCAATTTTAGCAAATATATTTAATTATTTTAATTTCTCCAGCATATAGTATGAGATTAATTTCTCACATGCAAATTACCCCTCCAACTGCCTTCGAACTATATTTGCATATATTAATTAAATATTATTACTTATTCCTCCAAATAATATTTAATTGCTTCACCAAATCCTATGAAATTAATTATGCAAAGGTAATACCTTTGTTGAAATATTATTTCACTGACCTTGGATAAGAGGAAACGATTCTGGCACTCACGTTTTACTCAAACAACGACTGGTTTTGCTGGTGCTGTCCACGACTTCACAATTTCCTTGTTCACGTTTTTGTACCTCCCAGGGTTTGCTGCTCACGTTCTATGCACAAACCCACGATTTTTGCTTGCGACTGAGGTATTTCCGTCGGAAAAAACGTGAGACTGTTTTTGCGCGACTGCTGTGCTGGTGCCCCACGATACTGGTGAAAATGGCCACGATTTTTGCGGTTCTACCCTCGAATGCTCAGAAACTCCTCGCCATTGCACGCTCCAACAAACACGACTGTATTTCCGTCAAAAACCGTGACTTTGTGATACGAAAAACGTGACTGTTTCGTGGACCTGCCCGCGCTGCCCTCATCTGTGCACGAACTCGTTTTCTTCACGAATCCCTTCCACGATTTTTGCCTTGTTATGTAGGAATGGCGTCGATCTTACCATCGACCTCACACACACTTCACTGCAACCCGTCTTCCTCCAATGGCATCGATCATACGAACCATCAAGCTCTGATACCAATGTTGGAATATGCAAAGAGAAGAAAGAATACAGAAGGCAAAAACTGCACTGTCTAAATGACGAACAGGCAGAGTGTATTTATTGTAGGAGGTAGTTACAATTGGTTGCATAGTTAAACAACCGTATAACTGTTCAACATGCTATATAAGCATCGTATTTTAACATACTCTTCCTGAGTATCCTTTCCCTTCCCTACCAAGAAGTTCCTCAACAGAAAATAAATAAAAACTCCCAACAAAAGTCCCAGCTTCTATGGCAGCTAACTGCCCCAAAAGTTAGGAATTTATTAACTAAACAAAGACTAAACTGCCAGCTAGCTTAACCACTCCACTCAAACAGCTAAGTAGTTGCACATTACTAAATTTAGGAAATCAGTCCCACAATTTCTCCACCGTGGGCATCAATCATGATTGCATTATATGGGAGCACTGTCAAGGGAAAAATTGAAAGGTGAATTTCATAGCCCACTCATAGAATTTTTCTAATCATAGTCCTGCAAAATTATTCTAAATTGAATGTTATTCAATCTTCTGCTAGCAAACATCTTTGCTTGAGTAGTTACCTATTGGACCAATTTGGAGGCACAGTACAGTCCGATTCTTACTTCTCCGGACTTATGTACTGCGACTGGGTGTTTACTCCTTGATCACCCTCCTAAACATATCCCCCATTAGTTAATGCGCGAGGGAATGGTGGTTATTCTCATTCAACCATGGTATAATCCAATATGGGGCTTATAAGTTTAATCCTACTTTTCATTATACCATTAAATAATCAAATATCTGATAAAAATAGCCAAATGGTCCTCACATATTTTGGTTTCTAATATCAGAAAACCATTGATTGGAATATCTATCCATCCTTTGCTACTATAACGAAGATATCTGCTTTTATGATTATTTGCACAGACTTAGGAAACTGTCATATTTTTGATTGCAAATTATGTGAACTTTCCGATGTATGTCAAAAATCAGGAAAGGATAAAATTGTTTTCAAATATCCCACTAGTCGAGGATTTTGTTCCACCATAATATCTAATTATCTAATCATTTAATTATCTGTGCTGTTGAAAATTTGAGATGTTTCTTTTACGCATGAAATGGGTTCTTGTCTATCACCCACTCATGAAATATGGGCCAGTGAGATTGACTTGATACTAAAAAAAGGATTCTTGGAAAATGAAATTACATGATGATACACTTCAGAAACACCAAATGTTAAAAATGAAAGAGCTCCAAAATGAATGGTTCATAACTTCCAATACTTGCTGAAGGTTCTGCAAATGAGGTAACAAGCTAAGTTGGTCTAATTGTGGAGGAATTTCCATCATCAAGTGTTTGTAGGTGATTGGGTGTGTGGGTGTGTGTTTGCATGTATAAGATAGACAAACAGAGCCATGCAGTCCATGGAATCTAACCATCGCGATTGGCACCTGTGAGGCTAAATTCGATCAGATGGAAATTTTCTGAAAGTTGCATGCTCTCTTTTAAAAGTGTTTGTTTGTGTTGGGGTATGGGGGTGGTAGTGTTAGAGGGGTGGGGATGTAATGTCCCCTTTTTGGAATTAATTAACTTTGGATACCCGAAGCCTATTCTTATTATTTTCCGTAGGCTAAGGGGAAATTAAAGAGGGAAATAAATTAATTTAAGTGGTCCAAGGGTATTTTTATATTTTAATTGGAAAAAGGACACTTAAATTATATTTTAATCCAAAAGCAAAAATAGAATAAAATAATAATAGAAGGGATGACTTCTATTATTGGGCGCCAAAGTTAGATTAATAATTAAATAAAGAATGGGGCGCCAAAGTTAGAGAGGGCTGCATGAGTACCAAGGTCCTATTTTTAGGATGGAAAGAGGATAAAGTATTTTAAAATTGTTTAATCCTATTCTTAGGATGGGGTGCCAACATGGGGGAAGAATTAAATTATTTTTAATTGTTTGAGGATCATGCATGTAATTCTAAAAGGGGCGCCCACTTTAGAGAGGGTTTGGAAGTTATAAAGGCAGCTTTGGGGTTTATTGTTCATTCATCTTGGAAATTTATCAACTGCTTCTTTGTCTACAAGTAGCTTCTGCTTCTGCATTAGCAAAAGAGGACAAAATCCCTCATTTGCATATAGGTTTGAGGACGAAATCCCTGATATCTATGCTTGACATTTCCATTCAGGGATTGTAGTGATCAATCAAGGTACAAGTATTCATCTAGTGCAACTAGGGCAGACTTTTTAAGCTTGATTCTACATCCATAACAAGTACAACTAGGTCTTAGTATCGGGGCAGATTTCAGTCAAATTAGCTCGGATGCTCTTCTCTTCCATCTATCTTTTCATTAAGTCATAAATTGTGAGAAAATAATTGTATTCAAACACTCGATATTTCTTTTATTACAGCTGATTGAAATCAATAGATAAAAGTCTGCTTTGGCACCTCGAGGCCTCTGCTATTTTTAGCTAAAAAATGGTATTGTCGTTGTCATAAAAGGCATTTTTATACTAATGTTCTAGGATTTTGACATAGATATCCAGATTTATCTTAAGTTTTCTTGAGGGATATTATAGTTGTATCAGAGTGAATTTCCTCCCAGCTTGTGGAAGGGAATTAAAAATAAAATAAAAATAAACAAAGGAAAATAAAATAAAAAAATAAAAATCGCAACTTTGAACTTCATGCGGGGTAGCGTCAAAGGAATTAAGTATTAGCAAAGGGAGAAAAAGAAAGCTACAAAATAACCGAAGTCACAAGTAACAAAGATCCAAAAGATGTATGTTTCGATAGGCTTTGTGTAAAGGACAAGAACGGTTAGGCCGACATGATGGCTCAGTTAGTCCACACCATGCAGAACACAAATGTGCAAAGGGCTCCAAACGGTGAGGGAAGCTCTTCAAGAGTGAACCATAACCAGCACAACCAGAGGACAGTCACCGGTTTTATTGCCAGGCCCTTCCCAAACTGATTTTCTTCACAGGGAGGAAGCGGTTCTAGAGGTGGAAACTCAGCCATCTATAGCGGATGATATTGCTGCCAGCTATGAGGAGTACAAGGTACTTCTCGGTGAGATTAGAGAGGCCATCACTCACCAATTTTATAAATCTGAAGAAAAGTAGGGGTGGACCAAGAGTTGATCCTAGGCCACAAACTAATTAGAGAGACCTACAACAAGGCATTGGGGAAGTTGTCACTCCCTACTTTTGATGGCTCGGTAAGAGTACAACTTGTGCATGGATACAAAAGTTAGACACCTTATCACTCAAGCCAATGATGGAAGAGGAAGCCATTAAATTTGCAACCCTTCATCTGGAAGGTATAGCACATGAGTGGTGGTACCATGGGCTAATTACTCAAGGGCACAATCATATTGATTCTTATGTTGTGTTTAGTGATAGGTTGATAGAGAGATTTGACAGAGTTGATCCAGAAATTCATTTCTAGGAATTAGCTCAACTCAAACAAATACATTCAATAAGTGATTGTGTAGCTGAATTTTAGAAGCTTTCGTGATGGTACCTGATGTGACAAAGAGGAGATTGGTTGTTTTGTTCATGGAAGGTTTAATTGAATCTCTTAGGGGTTTAGTGAAAGCTTTCAGCCCCACCACTCTATAAGGAGCCATCAAAAAGGCTTTGGATTTAGAGACTTCAGCCCCAAGAGGGAGATATCAGCCTATAAGACAACCTACAACACAACCAAAACCAACACCTTATGGGCAACAAAAAAGCCATTTCAACAGGGTAGTTTTCAACAAAAGAAGCTGCCTAAAACCAACAAGGAGATAGAAACAATAAATGAACTCGAAGGAAGAAATTATGTTTCACTTGTAGAGATCCATGGGGACTAGGTCATAGATGTCTTCCCAAAGGACAGGTGCACTATATAGAGGTGATATCAAATGATGAAGGGGAAGAAGAGGAACCAGAAGTGGAAAAAGAAGAGGAAGAACCGATAGCTGAAAATAAAGGAGAAGAAAAGACTCCAGATGGTACTCTTGCTACACTTTTAAGTGCTCCCAAGTATCATCCTTTCAGAGTTTGTGGAGTACTACATGGGCATAAGGTAACTATTTTGATTGATAGTGGGGCAACTCACAACTTTATTGATGAGAGTTTGGTAGCCCAAAGAGGTTTGAAAACAAAGGATTTCTAGGAGACTGTAGCAGATGGCTTTACTATTCCATGCACCAAGAGGGTGAAGGGATTGGAAATTACTCTTGGAAAACACAAGGTTTGTGATGATTTCTATGTGGTGGGCATAGGAGAAACCAATGTGGTTTTGGGAGTACAATGGTTGCATTCACTTGGAGAATTCACACAAAATTACTGAACTATGGAGCTAAAATTCAAAATCGAGGGAGGAGAGGTTGTACTTCATGGTATGGCCAATGGAGCACCTAGGGCTATCACAACAAAGCGGATGGAGAGAGCTTTCCGTAAGGGGCAAGTAGCATGGGCAGCCCATTGTTTGGTAAGTATTTCCACTTCTAGTACTGATGATAGGTCTTATCATGTGGATATACAATCTATTTTGGACAGACATGGTACAATATTCAGTGATTTACCATCAAGATTGCCACCGGATAGAGGATTCCAACACATCATAGAGCTGGAAACAGGTTCTAAACCTGTCATGATTACTCCTTACCCACCATCCACGAGTTTACAAAGAGGAGATTGAGAAGACAATCAAAGAGCTTTTGAAGATGGGGCATATCCGGCCTAGTTCTAGCCCTTTTGCTTCTTTCGTTGTTTTGGTGAAGAAGAAGGATGAGACAATGAGGATGTGCATTGATTACCGTGCTTTAAATAAGAAGACTATCAAAAACAGTACCAAATACCCATGATTGATGAATTGATAGATGAATTACATGGAGCGGTTTATTTTTCCAAAATTGATTTGAGATTTGGTTATCACCAAATCAAGGTAAGGGATGAAGATGTGCACAAAACAACTTTTCGTTGTCATTTTGGGCATTTTGAATTCTTGGTAATGCCTTTTGGTTTAACCAATGCTCTAGCTACTTTTCAATCATGCATGAACCATGTTTTTAGTGAGCACTTGAGGAAATTTGTTCTAGTATTCTTTGATGACATTTTGGTGTACAATAAGACTTGGGAAGAACACCTAAAACACTTGGATATAGTGTTAGAAATTTTGGAACAACAAGCTCTTTTTGCAAAAGAATCCAAGTGTGAGTTTGGAACAATGTTACGCAGGACGTGTCCCCTAGATTTTGGTGATGTCCTGACGCGCCCAACGCTTTGGGACTTGGGGGACGTCTCAATTTTTTTAAATCTTTCAAAAGTTTTCTGATGTTTTTACTTTTAAAAAGATGTTATTTTTACCAAGAACATCAAATTATAATCTTGAAAGTACCTAAAATACATTAAATATAGTTTAAATCCCTAAATGTCATTGAAAAAAGTTAAAATATTGAAATATTATTTTTATGTATTATTTTAAAAGCTGTCCCCAAAATTTGGGAATTTTTTTGCCGTCCCAAAACCCCGTCCCTCCATACCCCCGTCCCCCGTCCTCGAGACTTAGGCAACTATGGTTTGGAATGACTAAAATTTTATACTTGGGACATGTCATTAGTGCCCAAGGAGTACAAGTTGATCAAGAGAAGATCCAAGCAATATTAGATTGGCCTACACCCACCACTTTGACATAGTTGAGGGGATTCTTTGGTCTTTGCAGTTATTACAGGCGGTTTGTAAGAGGGTTTTCACAACTTGCAGTCCCATTGACTGATTTGACAAAGAAAGGAGCTTTCAGCTAGTCCGAAACAACCCAAACAACTTTTGATAGACTCAAAGAGGTTATCACAGTATTAGTTGTCCTGATTTTCTATTCCTTTTGTGTTAGAATGTGATGCATTAGGGGAAGGAGTAGGGGCTGTTTTGATGCAAAAGGGGCATCCCATAGCCTTTGAGAGCCGAAAACTTAGTGAAGTAGAGCGTGGGTTCTCTATTTATGACAAAGAGATGTTGGCCATCATGCATGCGTTGGCAAAATTCCAACAATATTTGGTTTGTGGTCAAAATTGATCACAATAGTTTGAAGTTTTTTCTTGGCTAGGACTTGAATGACAGGTAACAAAAGTGGGTAAGTAAGCTCCAAGCTTATAATTTTGACATAGAGTATGTAAAAGGGAAGAATAACGTTGTAGCAGATGTTTTATCTAGAAAACCTTTTCTATGCTCTATATCTGAAATCTCTGCTGATTGGAAAGTTTTAATAATTCGGAGTATGTAAAAAATGGTTACACTAATGAGATCCTTGAGGGAAAAATACAGGGTGGTTGATGATCTTATCCTCTACAAGAATAGAATCTATTTGGTACCTGAATCCAAGGTAAAAAGCAAAATCTTAAGGGTTTTCCATGATACACCTTTGGTTGGTCACCCAAGGTATTTCAAGACCTACAAGCAGATTAGGGACAAATTCTTTTGGAATGGACTCAAGGAAGAGGTTCTTCAATACGTTAGAGTGTATTTTGTGCCAACAAAACAAGGCAAAACATGTTTTTCCAACAAGTTTGTCTGCAACCCTTACCTATTCCAAGTCAAAATGGGAAAGTATATAAATGGATTTCATCACAGGCTTCCCAATGTTCGTGGTAAGAATTGTATTTTTGCAAAGTGGTTGATAGACTCACTAAATATGCTCACTTTTTTGTTTTTCCTCCTAAAAATATTGTGAGTGATAGGGATAACATTTTTGTAGGAGCTCTTTCGCATGACATGAACAAAGTTAACAAGTACCAACTATCATCCACAGACGGATGGGAAAACAGAGATTGTGAATAAGTGGATTGAGGGATATCTACGGAATTATGTGGTAGGGCAGTAGTTAGTTTGGGTCAAATGGCTTTACATGGGAGAACATTGCTACAATACCACTCATCACATGTCCATAGGTATGACACCGGTCTCAAAGCTCGTATGGTTATGATGTTCTTTCCTTTGTGGATTTGGTATTTGCAAACAATAGAGTGTCGGGGCAAGAGACTTGGTTGCATAGAGCCAAGATATATTGGGAATACTCAAAGAGAATATCCAACATGCACAAAACCAACATAAATTTTATGCAGACCAACATTGCATTGAGAGGTCTTTTGAGGTTGCAACCCTATAGACAACCTTCTTTGAAGAAAAGTGGAGTTGAAAAGCTCAAACCTTGTTTCTATGGACCATACAGGATTAAGTAGAGGATAGGAGAGGTTGCCTATGAGTTGGATTTGTCGAGCAAAGTAAGATACATAATGTTTTCCATGTCTCATGTCTCATGTCTGAAAAAAGCTTTGGGACAACATATTGTTCCTTCCATTGAATTGCCTCCTTTGGATGATGAAGGCAAACTTGTTTTGGTTCTTGAAGTAATTTTGGATTTCAGAGAAAAGAAGTTAAGGAACAAGATTATCACAAAGTATCTGGTATGTTGGAAGGATTTACCGCAGAGGATGCTACTTGGGAGGGTGCTGAAATTCTTAAGCATCCCAACTTGCAATTGCTTGAGGGAAAGCAATTCTGGGAAGGGCGGACTGTAATGTCCCCTTTTCAGAATTAATTAACTTTGGATACTCGAAGCCTATTCTTATTATTTTCCGTAGGCTAAGGGAAAATTAAAGAGGAAAATAAATTAATTTAAGTGGTCCAAGGGTATTTTTATATTTTAATTGGAAAAAGGACACTTAAATTATATTTTAATCCAAAAAGCAAAAATAGAATAAAATAATAATAGAAGTTATAAAGGCACACTTTAGAGAGGGGTTGGAAGTTATAAAAGCAGCTTTGGGGTTTATTGTTCATTCATCTTGGAAATTTATCAACTACCCTTTTGTTTGCAAGTAGCTTCTACTTCTACATCAACAAAAGAGGATGAAATCCCTCATTTGCATATAGGTCTGAGGATGAAATCCCTCATATCTACGTTTGGCAATTCCATTCAGGGATTGTAGTGACCAATCAAGGTACAAGTATTCATCCAGTGCAGCTAGGGCACACTTTTCAGGGTTGATTCTACATCCATAGCAAGTACAGCTAGGGCTTCAGTATTTGGGGCAGATTTCAGTCAAATCAGTTTGCATGCTCTTCTCTTCCATCTATCTTTCCATTTAGGTCATCAATTGTGAGAAAATAATTGTATTCAGACACTCTGGTATTTCTTTTATTGTAGCTGATTGAAATCAATAAATAAAAGTCTGTTTTGGCACCTTGAGGCTTGCTGTTTTTTTTTTTAAAAAATCAGATTGTCGCTGCTGTCATAAAAGACAATTTTTATACTGATGTCCTAGGGTTTTGACAGAAATATCCAGATTTATCTAAAGTTTTTTTAGGGATATTACAGGGGAGTTGGGAGCTGAAAAGAAGAATTAAAATGGCATAATACGAATATCCAGTCAGTGAGTCTTGCATGTACATTCATTTTCCTGAAAGCACAATAAATCCATCTAAATATTTTTAGGACTGTTTCTATGTATTCATTTGACACTTTGAAAGTATTGAAATTATAGAACACATCTTGAATTAGTGTGAAAGATCCTTTAGAATTTACTGTGGTTCTTACAAGCTTATCCCTTGTTCTTCCATTGGCAGCATATTTTAATTCCAATCCACTTCATTCCCAAATAGTGCAAATACCCATTGGATCATTGTGAATGCATAATCTGGAACTGGAATTACTGTCATCGGAAAAAATGAAATTAAGATGAATTACTTGTCTGCTTATAGAATTGTTACAAATTGTAGTCCTGCAAAAGCATTCTGAATTGAATGCCATTCAATCTTCTGTTACCAAACATCTCTGCTTGAGTAGGTACCTATTGGACTAATTTGGAGGCACCAGGACTGTCTGATTCTCAGATATCCCGACTTACGTTGCCCCAGTCTGGGTTTCTGGTTTTTGACCCCACTACTAGACTTTTCCCCTATAGTTTATCTGTGCAAGCGGACAGAAGGGGCATCCTGATTCAACCATGTTATAATCCAATATAGTGCTTATTAAGTTAATTAAACATTTCATAATGCCAAGAAATAATCTATATGATTATATCCGATAATATTAGCCATATGGCCTCTACATATTCTGGGTTCTAATATGAGAAAAACATAGATTGGAATTTCTATCCACCATTTGCTCTTTGATGAAGACATTTGTTTTTGCAATTAATGGCACGAATCTCAGGAGCATGTTGTTATATCTTTTGTTGCTTGTGTGAATTTTCCTATGCTTGTCAAATATGAGGAATGTTTAATTTTTTTCCCTCAAATGGTGTTCTAAAAATTACAAGCTTGTTCCAACTAGTTGATGATTTTGTTCCACTATAATATCTATCTGTGATGTTAAAATTTTGGGAAGTTAAACCTCAAGAAATACTAGTTCTTATATGTGCCTGATGGTTTTTTCTGAACCACTACTCATGAAATATGGGCCAATGAGATTGACTTGATGCTAAAGCAGCTGATTCCTGAAAAATGAAATTACATAATGATACATTGCAGAAACACCAAATGTTAAAAATGAGAGAGCTAGGGACCTCCAAAATAAATGGTTCATATAAAGTACAATATTTGCTAAAGGTTTCACAAACGGGGCAGCAAGCTAAGTGGGACCAATTGTGGAGGAAACACCATCATGTAGCACGCTGATCCAAACTACTGGTGGGATGGGTGATCTCTTGGGAAGTCCCGCCGCTTCACCTTTGTGAGCATCACCTAGATGCAACAAGTGGCAAGTGGATTATTCATGCTCATGAGAGATGACATTTTGTGACCAATACTCATGAAATAAGGGCCAGTGAGATTGACTTGATACAAACGCTGCTGATTTCTGAACAATGATATCCCCTATGAGTTAAAATGTGTGAGTAGATGGGTGCATTGTTATTTAACCACGGTGCAATGACTATAATCCAATTTGGGGCTTATAATCATTACTTTTTCGTCGTGTCAAGCAACAACCTCAGCCTGATAAAAATTAGCCATATGGCGATTGCATGTCTTGGTATCTAATATCAGAAAACAGTCGATTGGAATTTCTATCTGCCATCTGCTACCATGATGAAAACAATTTGCCTTTGAAATCAATCTCACAAAACTAAGGAAACTGTTATATTTTTGTTGTTGCAAACGATGTGAACATTGTGCTGTGTGCCAAATCTGAGGAAAGGATAAAATTTGTTTTGGCTGATAAAAATATGGAAAGTTAAACCTCAAGAAACTGTAGCTCTTTTGTGCAACTCCTTGCAAGAAAGGACTTCTAATTTTTTTGCACTAATCCCAAGTACAATGGACTAACTAATATGCCACATTCAACACTGCAGATGGTTTTTGTTTTGTGATTTGTTCCATGAGTGTTTTTCGTGGTCAAAATGACAATGGGCTCTTGTGATTGAAAGGAATCTGTAACATATGACCTAGGAGAATAGAGCATCAAAATTATTTAGAATTTAAACAGCTCGTCATCAAAATATCTGGAATCACTTTAGAGTTACCCCCACCACTCATTCCTTGCTTGAATGCTGGTTAACTGCTTGTAGTTTTCCTTGATATTGGGGTTGTCACTTGAGAACACAGTGCCAAAAAGAAGAAAAGGAGACTGCTAGAAAAAGAGAGTTTTGGAAAAGGGGGATGGAATGCTAGGAAGAGAGAGAGATGCTGTTGCAATTCAGAAACAGGAAGCTAAAAGTAGCTGCTTTGATGGACCAAAGAAGAGAGAAGACGGAAACACGGGCCTTGCACGATGATCCTAATGCTGACGATAGGCAGGTCTATGTTTTGTTGTTCCGTGTCCAAACTACTAAGAATACAAAACTCGTCATTAATCTAGTGAGTAGCTAGAATGTGAATATTATGACTTCTTACTAGGAAGTTGTATAAGTAGATGAATCAATTGAATGTAAGCTGTCATATAGCTCCATTCAGTAGACACAAATTTGTGTAAAATCATCTAGATTCCGAGCAAAGCAAGCTTAGCATTTTCATTTGTCATCTATTGATGCTGTTTTCATTATTATGCAACCTTGTTTGCTGCATCATACTGGTATCAGGGTTTATAGGAAATTAAAAAAAGGAAGTGGAAAGAAAACCACTCATGGATGAGAAAGAGAATTTGTAGTGAAGACAACCAAGAGAGGAGAAATATAGGTGAAGAAATCTGGAGGAGGCTTGCTATTGAAGGAAGATTGGGAGCTATTGATAGGTAGATGATGAAAGAATGAGCAATATACCATCCCATCTTTGTGACCATCATCTTATGGAGTGGCTCATTGTCATTTTGGCTAAACAAGGACCAAGATGAAATTTTGAAATGATTGAGTTTCCAGGGGAACTTAAAACTATAAATTCTCACAGATTGTGGATTTTGAACTTGAACAGCACTTGATATGGAAGAAATAGCTGCAGACAATCCAAGAAGAGTGAAATATTCAGTGTTCAAAAGAAAATCATACACATTAATACGGTGTAAACATTCATATAAGTATCCAAAAAGAAATGAAAAAGGAAAAATTAGAACTTGGCCAAAAATAATGAAACGTTTGCTGGCTAATTTGCATGGTTATCTGCAGGTTTTGTTTAAGCAGTTCTTGGAGTTAAGCCAAAGGAACTGTTAGGACAAGAACAAAAACAGTTCATTGAGGTACAGATAAGAATGGAGTTACAAAGGTCAATAATTAGGCACAGAAAGGCATATCAATGGGCTCCAGCATACCTCCCATGTTCATTAAAAATGAAAGACAAGACATTAAAGCAAAGTGTGAAATACGTTCAAGCAAAAAAATTCAGGAAAAAACAGTCATTTAAATTTCTTTCCCATAGGACTGACTTCCTACAGAATTTTCAATTTAGGGTCAGTTAAGATTAGAGAGAGAGTAGGCCAATGTTTTATATGTACAGCCAAAAAAGGTGGATTTCTTTCAGTTTAGAGGTTTTTTTTTGTCTATCACGAGTTCCAGCATGGGACTAGATATGGCAGCAATGGTGAAGCTTTGAGTGTGTTAAAATTGGGAGAGAGAAGTAACAGGGTTCATGTAAGAACATATGTTAGTAGAGCTAGAGGAGGTACGTCAAAGATTAGAATGTGGTGAGAATCAAAAGAAAAAAAGGAAGAGAAGTTATCCTGAATGACTGAATAAAGCGAATAAGGACAATGAGGTTACTGTGGATGTGGGAAATGACAACGGTATGGAGCAGAATTGAAGCTCTATGTCTATGATGATGAAGGGAAGAACACTAATGATTGCCCAAGAACCCTTTGAAATTAGGCATTGGTTGCACAAGTTAGAGATTCTACAGAAGTAGAGGATGTAGCCATGACTTGTGAGTCTTATTATGGAGAAGAATCTTGTACCAGAAAATCAAGAAAAAACATTTTTAATAGCAGAAAATTAAGAAACCAAGAAAATAAACTGGAGAGGAAGGTAATTCTCTAAACTAGATGCAAATGTGAAGGGAAACTATGCAATGTGATTTTTGCTAGAGGTTCAATGAATAACCTGATTGGAACATAAATGGTTAATATACTAAATTGGGATTGCTTCCCAAGTTCCAGACCCATTTCACTAGTGTGAAGAAGGAAGACGAGTGATTTATACATATATTTTTGGAGAACTGAACAGAGTCATAATGAAATATAGTTGCCCTTCACATCAGATCAGTATTGTGAATGGAGTCATAATGAAATATATTTGTCCTTTACATCAGATTAGTACTATGAGCCCATTCATTTATTGATCGATGAAACGACTTTTGCCAATTTGAACAAGGGAGGAGATTAACAAGAGCTTAGGTTCAAAGGAGTAGTATGAAACTAATGCTAGATTTAAAACCTGGAAAAATCTGGAGGAAATGTGCTAAAGTCTAAAGATGTAGAATTTAGTGTGTTACAGCCAAAAGAAAATGTAAACAATGAATGAAGTGAATGGAAATTGTACATTGAATCATATATAAAGAGCAATTTTCATATAAAGAATTCTATTCAGAATTGTATTAATCGAGAAGTAGGGACAAGAAGAATATCTTTAAATTGTGAATGATTGTCCTCTCCCCAGTGTTGGAGCGCTGTACGAATACAACTAACTGAAGTAGTGTGGCAAAGATAATGAACATTCATCAGAATATATGAGGTGATTCATCTTTCAACTGTTATGGCACATCAAACCTTGGTGATTATTATGTAGGAGTCTATATCCTGCCCTTGACTCCACAATTGGACAGGGGAAATGATAGATGCTTTGCTTGGGTTTGGTGTGTGCTATATGAAAGTATTGTGTGATACCTCCATGGTCTGCTACATGGAGTTGTTGCCCGGCTTTAAGTGGTGAGGGCCCAATTGTGCCAAGTTCATAGCTACCAAATCTGGTTGGATCTGCACAAAATCTGGTCTGATCTGGGGCAGTCCTGTTTTTTTCCATTTTTTTGTTTTGCAATAAGAAATACACCCAACACCCTTTTATATTATTTAATATTAAATATATTAACATTTATACTACATTATTAATATTTTTCTCTGTATTTGTGATTTTTGCATATTTATAAATTATGCTCATATATAATATGTATATATTCCACATCAAATTTTCCCAAAAATTTCAACAGTTCTGGATTTTCAGATTTTTAAACTCCTCCCGAACAGATCCGGATTCACGAACTTAAAAACTATGGTCAAGTTTTAAGCTTAAGTGTGGGAAACTTATCCCCTATAACCTTATCTTTAGTGAATCATCTTCCTTTATTGATGATCTACCCACTTTATCAATCCTATAAAGAGGTAAAGATTGCTTTTTTCATGTAGTCTGATGATTTGTTTTGTTGCAGTTGGTTGAACAACTATAGCTTAGGTTTGATTAACAATTCATGAATCTATTCAAAAGTTCCCACATGACATGCAAGTCTTAGATATATATTTAATTTTATTTGGTATGTGTTTTTGTATTAAAGGTTTGTATAAAGTTCAGGTCTGATTTTTTTGGTTCTTGTCTCATTAGGTTTGTTTAGTATAGAGCTTTATTACAAGATCGTTGATGTTTTATTTTTGTAAATAGTCTTTTAATAACGTTCAATTTTCTTTTAATGACTATAAGTTATTTAATAAATATTTGTAATGTGGGTATTTTATAATAGGAGCCTTAATTTTTCAAACGATGCATCGTTAGTTGAAATGACCAACAAGTGGGGAAGAGCGTCTAGTGAAGGTGAAAACTGGTGTCTAATTCGCATGATATTTTCTGCAACATTCAAAGTATCATACTTGCCATCCGTATATGAAACTTAAAGTATTTGTTATGATTATATGGTTATCACACTATTTTATTAGACAACTTTATTTATTATTTATTCTATTGAAATGTTTTTTTAAAAAAATTGTAATGTTGGTCTCATGTTGGCTTTTTCTCAAATTAAAAATGTGGTGGCGTTTATGTTTAACTTCTTCTAAGCAATATTACTTTTTCTTGTTGTGGACCACGTTGTTCGAAAGATGTCTTTTGAGATGGTAACTTTGCTTCATGTTGTTCCCTCACAAGGGTGCCACTCAAAGACTAATTAGCACTATCTTTATTTTATTATTATTTAACAATATTTAATTGAGTTCTCAGGGTGGTGAATATGTGTATAGATCAAATATTTGATATTTTCAGTCGTTGATACCCTAGAAGTCAGTTTAGCTTTATTAAGGTGCTTTATAGGTAGAGCCACGGGTGCCACCTGGACCGAATCTCTTGTGCATTGTATAGACTACATCTAGATCTTGTGGGATCTCTCCGATCGAAGTTTGGATTTGGTTTAATAGCTTGTCTTATGTAAGTGCCTGAAATTGTGTTTCTAAGAATCATAGGGACCTAGATACCATTAATGCATAAAAAATGTTGTTGGAGGATACTTGGAATTTAAAAAAAGTGTGACCTTTTAAATTCGACAACATTCTCCGTAACGATCAATCTCAAGGGACACAAGTGACAAGATAGTGTTATAGGTGCTTTTAAAGAATGGAGGACTTGCCCATGTCTTGCGATATAGGGACTAGGAATTTGATGTTGATGTTGACGTTGATGCTAAGGAGGAGTCGACTTGCTTGAGCATTCCACACTTAGTGCCGGTGGTTGGAGGGCTATCCTTAATCCTTGAGATGATGGATGGGAAAACGATGGTGTTTACGAGAGGTTGTAAAATGCTCAACTAACATAGTTTCATCAAGAAACCTTCATGCTTACTTCTACCACGTTTTAAGGAGATGTTGATGGAATTACTATAAATATCCTCCCTAACAAACACTTTAATCTTCTCTCTCGTCAAGAGAACATTATGGAGTGATTTTCATAAGAATACAAAAGGTGTTCATTGGTTGACAACTGAAATGAAATTATTAACAATATGAGACCTTATGACGTGGTATTATTATATTTAAATACCTTCAATAAACTTCTTATTTTGATCAATTTTACATTTTATACTTGTCTCATTATAATAATAGAAATACTACTCTAGGAAATACATATGAAAAAAGTATTTTCAAACTGCAAATGTCACCAAAGAATAGAAATGGGAATTTGTGCTCTTATTTAATTACTTATAATGTTTTCATACTTTAATGTATTATAATGACCCAACTATGAAGGAAGCTCAAGTTTGACTTATATGCTCATTTGTGTATTACTGCTCATGGTGAAATAATAGTCTTTTTTTTTCTCCTTTTAGATCATTAACATGATTTAAGACAATTTAATTACCGTACAACGCCTTTTCAATTGCAATGCCAATCTATTACGCATTTGGAGAGCAGTAATACAATTCAATGTCTAGATGAGAGGACAAATTACTTTTGAAAATAAGGCTGCAAATTTCTTCAAGTAAAATGATGTGGAGCACCTTAAATTATTTACATTAATTTTACTTGTTTATTTTAATTTTTATAAATAACTAGTCTTTGAAATCATAGAGCAATTTTCTTTACTTATTTTCAACAATTTTATGAAATATAGAGAAATTTCTTTGATGATTTTATTAATTTAGAGCAATTTTGAATTTCTTCGAGAAATTGGGTTTACTATTTTTATAATTTTAAAGAATTTTTTTATGCCAACATTACTATTTATTGTTAAATGATTTTATTGTCATATCAAAGCAATTATGTTTGTTGTTTTAAAAAATAGGATAAATTTCTGTCTAAAAAATTATGAATGCATATTTGTTTTGAGCAAAAATGTAATATTTATTTTCAGCAAAAATGTAGGTAGTGTTTTGAGCAAAAATGTATTATTTGTTTTCAGCAAAAATCTAGGTAGTGTTTTGAGCAAAAATGTAATACTTTGAGCACAAATGCATATTCTATAACCAGATACTCAATTCATGAGCATCTCAATCTGCTTTTCCGTAAGCCCGAAATTATCAATTGAAGGATTTGGCACTCACATACATCCAATAACTTTGAAGGAAAGAAATACATCCTTGATCAAATTTAAATAGCCATTCCAATATAAATTGATACAAGAGAAATAACAATCCGACTCGCACTAGCCTTGTAATGCACAATTTAACGTAGGATCATAAGCACCGAAGATGAATTCTTTATGGTTAAGATGTCGATTTTCTTTAATCAATCTCTTTCACTGAGACAACTATTCTTGTTCACCATAATTTGTGTGGGCTTATAATCTTTAATATGTTTTTTTGGGTGCACAAATAATAAATTGCTTGAATAACTCACTTACTATTCCGTTTACAACATCAATTATTCAATCTCTTTCACACTTAATTGTACAAAATTAAAAATTACAATTAAGAAATTTAATTGAAAGATGAAAATTAAGAACTGGTTGTAAAAACAGGGGCATCTATATTGGCCTATCGGCCAAACATTAATAGAACCAACTTCGAAGTAGATTTTTTAATAAAAAGTGTAGATGTCAAAAGCGGTTTTACATTAACAATTCACTAGAACTAATCACATACGCCGCATTTCATGTATATCGGACTTAATTGCATAAAGGAATATTTCGGAATGTAAATAATTGACACATTAGGGTTTTAGAATGATATCCGGTTTGTTGCAATTCCAAAGACAATCTTTGACAACACACTGCAGGTTTTGAAAGTAAGTTGAGGAAGAACAAGAAAAATCAAGCCTGTTTGCTTGCTCTCGAGCTCTAAAAACCTCTTGCATTTTTGAAACTTCTTTGGATCTTTGGAAAATTGATCTTTCTTCCTTGAAACCCTAATGTAGAAACAACACAAACATTCAAAAATACAAGAGTCCAACCCTTGTCACTTTTAATAACCCAATCAATGCAACAAGTAAATGCTAAATGCTTGTAATTGCTTTAGGCATGGGATGCTTTTCTATCACGTAAATGAATGATTAATTCCTTTTACAACTCTTCCTAAATTCATTAGTGCATCTATGTATTTATGTACTTATTGAATTCAAAATGGGACCCTATTTGCACACATGTTGACACACAATGGGTGGGAAAGACAAAAAACTTGGAGGGGCCTAAATAAAGGCCAAGGGCCCACACAAAATCTTACTAAAATTGTAGTATGATTTTGGACGACCATAATTGTATGGTACAATTATGGCAAAAATAGAAACCCTAAGAAACAAAGGGAAGAGAGAAAACATAAGAAAGTGCAAAAGACATGTTAGCAATTGATAAAAACTATAGAGTATAAGCTAAGAAGAACATAATTTTGGTTCTGTCCCAAAGCTCAAATTGCCTGGAATTGGATCCATTCTTTTTTTCCCCCACAACCCCACTGTTTCACTTGGCAACATATCCTCTTGGGAGATAATCCCAAACTTCTGCCTATGTTCACCCAAACTTGATATGTTTTCAAAGGGGAGATTCTATTTTGGCTATGGAAAGAAAGAAATGATTTTTTTTTGCTAATTGTGTAGTTGATCAATTTTTCTCAATTTATAATAAATCTATAGTGAACTCCAATGTACTTCTGCAGATTCAAGTTCAAGCAAACAAGGTGGCGCCCGGAGGTGGACCACCTCTAGACCCTATTACGCCATTGGGGAAGCCCCGGCAACGTTGCTCGAGTGCCTCTGTCTCCCAAAGCAAGTGCTCCTTGCCTTCACTGTGGTGGCGTGAGTCGATCTCGGTGTCGTGCTTTCACCGCCGCACTCGCCACTCTCTAGGGCCGTTACATAAGCACATCATTTGTCATGCTCGTTGTCGTGGCTGTGGCTCCACGCCGCATTCGTCGGCTTGCCAAAAAAGCCGAGGCTCGTCACCTCAAAGAACATGAGTGGGGCTTTCCGCCTCATTCATCGAATCGGCAAGCAAGGTTGGGGCTCTCCTTCTATTGTTGCTTCACACCAGATCGCTTGGCACCCACCGCCACCCCCACCATCATCTGACAAATTCCCTCGCCTCAACCTCGCCATTCATATGCACGGGGAAGTGGACTTGGAGGAAGAACTTGCTGCTGGCTGGGAGATTCGGATCTTTGTGCAAGGACTTGCCTAGTTCGGGGTGGTTGGATGATTAGAATCCACCTATCTCGGTCATGTTTGTTGTTGCTGCTTGATAGTGCCTTTTAAGTGTTTTTGGGCGATGCCTTTTGTTTTGTTGTACTCTCCTAGGCTCGGCCTAGTTTGACTTTTGTTGTTCTAGGCTCGACCTAGCTTGTTCGTGGTTTTGGGGCATGCTCTCATACTGCATGCTTTTTTTTTGAAAGATATCTTGTATCTTATTGCATTAATATAATATAAGATCCCTTTTCATAAAAAAAAAAGAAGAACATAATTTAGACCAATAATCAATAAACAAACAAATACACTAGAACAATGCAAAATTATAATAAATAATTTGTCTTGTACCAAATTAGGTGTCTATATGAATGAGAAAAGCCACTTTAGAACTTAGGCATTTTCTAGAAATAGGAAAAACAAATTTTAATTAGAGAAATGGTCATTTAATTCATGTAATTTTTTATATAATAAAGAGACAATATATTATTATGTGGGTGCATATATCTTAAATACATTTATCAAAAAAATGTTCAATTTTCAAGTGCCTATCTTCGATTTGTCACATATTGTATACACCTTATGTTTCACTCTAACTAATTGTGTCTCTTTGTAAGGAGTTGGTGCATTAATCTCTTGAATTGTTTGCCTCAAGGGGTGTATTAGGAGTGGGGTTGGAATGGTAGGCAATATTTAGTGAAAGAGTAATTGTATGTGGCATTACCCTAGCTTGACCACTATGCCTCCTTACAACCTTCCTATTAACTTCCTATCTCTTTCTAACAACTTGGTATCTTCAATATTATCACCTTCACATATGCTTATAACACCTTTCGATCCCCTTCATACCTTGTATGAGTGTTTTCTCTACTTTTGTTCTCCCTTCTTTGCTTGCCTTTATGTGGGATGTTTTTGGCCAATGACATTAAACATGGACAATGACGTCTAATAGAACCCTTTTTCTAGTTGAATACATCGACCTAAGAGAGAATGATTTGAGGTTATGTTCTCTTTTAAATATGTCTCATTGTTGTCGTTTTTCTATATCGTCATCATATGTGTTTTGCTTTCACTCGCAAATATGTTCTTAAAGGTTTAAAGCTTAGTGAAACTTATACTTCAAGGTCTACTTTGGAGCATTAGGTTACTAAGAGCAACAAGAATATGAGTTGCACCAACAAGGTCTTCCAAGTCTTTGGAGTCCCCAACTTTGGTTTGATTATGTCTTCTAGATATCCTCTGTGTTATCTACCCACAACACTTGTCTCATAAGATTCTACTAACACTTGAGGGAGTTTACACCCTAATTAAATTATGTTATGGAATGTGCACAACAATAAATAAGATGTAAACGGTTTATTACAAGAGATTGTTCGAGACCTAATCAATTGATAATCAACCATACCTAATTAGAATAATGCATTACTACTTGCAATAATGATAAAACAATAGCACAAATACACGAGGAGATTGAAGACTTAGTTGTACAAGTCAGAACAAAGAAGATCCAGATGTGTAGGCAAGTGGAAAAGACATTAGAAACTAGAAATTCTTTGTTATCAATCCTGGAACTAAAACTGAGTTGTTGCAAGACCATAGGAATTAAGTGTGACCTAGACCAAAAGTTTAAGGTCGTGACTAGAAGTGTATGGTCTTGGACCCTTTGACAATTAGACTTTGCAACTTTCTGTGTGCTCCACTTTTATTGAAATGTACTTCAATGCATGTCGCTTTTGCTCTCACAACCTCGGGATGACTTGTAATCATCTGCAACAAAGTGAAACCCCTATAAACCCTTAATGCCCTTTATCAAATCATTAAATAACTAAATAAAGAAATCATGTGGGTGATGAGGTAGGACTATCCTTACCGATTGACCTAGTCAATTCAATCTAAGTGCTACACTATATGCCCTCGTGTGGGATCAAACTTTATGTAGTTCTCTTAGGTGTTTGTGCAAGTGTGAGTTTGATCTAAGCTAACCCCTATGGGTGCCCTCGTGTCTCTTGACACAAAGATAACATGCTAACTATAGAGTATAAAATGTACCCAACGCAGTAGTAGTGTGATGTGGTGTGCTTCAATTGTGTAAGTTAGCCTTTTATTCCATGAAACCCTTTAACAATGCTTGGAGTGACGTTGTTCTTGCTAAGAAATGGCTCTATAACCTTTAGATGCTTGGAAATGGAGAAAGTTAAGACTCCTTGACTGGTTGAGTGCTTTGGACTTGTAGTGGTTGCTCTAAATGATGTGTAACTAATTTAGGAAGATTTAGGAGGGTTTTGAGTGCTTTTGGATATTTGTAATAGTAACTTGTAAGAGTGTCAGGTGAGTTATAAAGTGATATTGACTTCTTTGTGAAGGCTTTCGTAGGTGAAATATTATGAATATAGGGCCGACCCTAGGAAGGAAAAATGACACAACAAAAATATTCAAATTGAAAACAAAGTTGAAAGGTAACAAAAATTAGGACCGTACAAGGCAGTCGGGACCACATTTCACATCTTGACCAAACTGTATGCGGTCGGGACGGGAAGTGTGATGCGAAAGCAGAGATAGTTGTAGCATGATGCACAAGGATTATTTACTACTTTGTTTGATTACTATTTCTTGAATTTGCAACATAACAAGGTATAGAGATGAGCAAGTCATGAAAGAGCTAGAGAAATATACTCATTGGACTCCAAATGTGAGTATTGTCTTAAGAAGGAACCTAAATAAACTTGTTATTTCCAAAGAACAAGTTACCATATTTTAGTGTCTACATTTGCCCATCTTTTAAGTGTGTAATTGAAAATTGCATGTTTAAAAGAAAACCATACCGAGTGTGCCCACACACTTTATATTCTTGATAGTTGTACTCTAATTTGTTGGTATTGACATGCTCTATGGTGAAACTTGCAACACAAAGTGTAGTCAATGTCTATGATAGAAATTGAACTATAATTCAAAGCATATATAATGCTTGTAACTTTTGTATATTTGAACTTGCATAAAGTAAAGTAAATATAATGCAAAACATGGAAGGAATACATATGTTTGTTCAGAAAGGAGGAGCTTCCGTTCTTGTTATGGTATAAAGATTTGAAATTGTTGTTGAGATCTTTGAAGCATTGAGGGTGATCAATCCACAATTGTGCTGAAAGAGAAATTGGAGTGTTGAGCGCATGCGACCCAACACCAAAGGAGAGAGAGCAACATACCCCACCAAGAGAGAAGACGGCATATCAAAAATTTTAATAACCCCGATATCTTCCCCTTATGTGTTTGAGTTGTGTAGAGGAGAATGAATGAAGTACTCATGCCTCATGTATAATGATCTGAACTGGATAATATGTGTCTAAAACTATATAAAAAACATGTGAATAGCTAACAAAATATGAAACTGTTGAAAAATTCTAAGAATATGCCCCTTGTTCGGGAACATATAATGTGGTTAGAATTGTACCACAATCTTGACTAAATTGTATAGTTTTGACCAATATTAAATTTTGCCACTTTTTAGCATTTGTGTCTATTTCGAGGCTATGAACCCATAAAAGCTTGTTCTTGAGTCTTGTAATATGTCTGTAGATGTAGAATGTATCCTTATGAATGCCCCCTCTTTTTAGGTGTGTGTGATAAAGCATTTGAGCGTGCAACTAAAATAAATAAATGTGTACCCTTGTTGGATATGTTTGATAATTTGTGTATGATCACATAGAGGGTTGGAATGGTGGCCACCACTAGGAACTGTACTGCAAAAGAGGTTTCACATGATAGAAACCACGACGCACAAAGAAAGCAACATGCAACACACAAGCAATTGTACATGTGTATAGTAGTAAGAATAGTGTAGAAAGAGTCAATCACGTTCTTACGATAATGTTTACATATACATATACATACATACATACATACATACATACATACATATATATATATAAACAACACTATAGTAAGAGTCAAACGAGTCATAAGCGAGTGTAGCAATAGAATATAAATATAAACAAAGTGTAGACAAGTAATCAATAATATAGAAACCTAGTCATATGGAAGCATAGAGCCGCATGAACAAGGGACACCCACTTTGTCATAAGTCAATCATAATAGAAGACAATGTTGGCCACAAATAGAGAAGTAAGTATATACACGTAAGATAGGCATATAGGCCCAAACATGGGACACCCACAATATCACAAGACAATCACAATAAAAGACAATGTAGTTTGTATACGGAGAAAAAAAAGATACACACACAAGATAAGTGTATAGCCCTAAACATGAGACACCCACAATGTCACAAGACAATCAAGGAACTTAGGTTGTATAGAGTAAGCAATCATAGCATTGTAACCAAGCAAGACAATAATCAGTCATAAGCAAGGAGTCACACAATGCAATAGGAAAACAATTAAGTAAACCACATAAGCAAACAATGACAATAATGTATCAAGTATAACAAACAATGATAATAAAAGTAGAGAGTAAGATAGATTAGGTTTGCACAAGGCACATGTTTTAGTGATGTTAGCTTAAAAGATAACATAGACACTATGTATATAATCAAGTGTGATGAAGAAGTGTAAAGTAATTGTAATGAAACAAAAACACATGTATAGTGTGGGAGATGCCCCAAAGAGTAGTGTCAATGGGAAGGAATTAAGACGACACCTATCATCTTGTATCGATATAAGTGTCCTACATTAAACACAATATACCTCATAAACACAAGCATGTAAAAAGTATATAGAAAATATATGTTATCTATCAAACTAACATGAAAAACATGTATAAAGTAACAATCTATCCAATTAAATCATAAACATGTGTTGATTTCATACTTTTGCAAATATGTGAATATTTTTGTATTATGTTTTTATTTGAATGTTTTTAAATTTTTTAAAAACAGGCATGTATAGGAAATGGGGTAACACAAAAGTTACCCAATAAGATTTTCATAAAGAGGCATGCCACACTCAAATGGTAAAGGAGGCACAAGCCCTGCAAGTGTCAAAAGAGACGGTGGATGCTAATGTATAATGTGTGTAGAAACCATAGCGCGTGTTGTAGAAGACTTAGGGTGGGAAGACACATGATGAGTGGTATGTGTAGAAAGTTATCTAGTCAAATGCCTAGGAGAAAGTGTTCTATGAGTAGTATGTGACCATGTAGAAGGCCAAGGAGACCATGAAAGGTTATAAATAACATGTGAACTAGAAGACCTATGCATATATGCGCTATAAGGGAGTGTCCTACTAGATGTAGCATCATAAATAAAAGACTTAGACAAAGATGCACTAACACTAGGAGTAATAACTGTATGTATTGGGCCAAGTTGTTGCGACATAGGGTCCTCAAATGGTATACCCCTAATTGTAACCACTTGTTTATTGTGAATGAACTTAACACATTAATGCGGTAGTGAAGGGATAATTGTAAAAGTATGGAGCTGAAGAAACTTAAACTCATATCACATAATATAAGAGAAGATTCCACCAAGAATGGATTATCAAATGTAATAAAAGCGAGTGTGAGAGGGAGAACAATATGCCCTATGTTTGTCTTAGGATCAAATGCTATTTGATTTTTAGTATATCTAAGAGAACACAATAACTCAAAAGTGCATATATTATGTGGAGCAATACTATCAATCAAAACATTATGCATATGATGTCAATCAATAAAAACATGAATGTAAAGTGTATTAGAAACAAAGCTTTGAGCCATGACACTGTCATCGAAAGTAATAACTAACAAATAAGGCATAGTAGTAATAGTACCAATCATAACATCTAATGGGTGATCATAAGAAGGTGGAGGTGGTACAATGTGATAAACATGGTACACCTCCAAAGTAGATTTAGGAGTATTGTGCTCAGAAAGTGGATCACTAAATATTTTGAGCTTTGGATTGTCATTAATAGGCTTAGATACAACGAGATCGTCTCATTTGATAGCACCAATATCGAGAAGATCTTGTATAACATGGTGAAGCTTAATACAATGATTAGTGGTATGACTAATGCATCAATGATAATCACAATGGGCATTAGCATCAAAACTCTTACCATGAGGCGTGCTTGCATCGAACTCAAACATTAAAGGTTGCACTCGAGTAATTGTTTAAGCATTATTTGTGGTGCACAAGGAAAATGTATGAATTATTACCAAGAAGGTTGCAACTATAACTTTGTGGGTTGAGATACAACATTGATAATGGATTTAACTTTAAATTTGTCATCATTAATTGTACTCTTAAAAGTAGTTTTTCCTTGAAACTTGTGATTAGAGGTGGTAGGAGGATTAACAACATATTTGAGCTTATTCATGTTGAGGATCTTAGCTTCACATTCTTTCAAAATAAGGCATAGATGGTAAAATGAGTTTAACTTTTCAAATATAACCTATTATTGTAAAGGAATAAGAAGACTTAGTGCAAAAAAATATCATGGTATTCACTTTTAGCCAAACTATTGTTCATCTTAGTAAGCACGGTCTTATAGTGTAGAGCATAATCATTAATGGGCTCATTGGAACCTTGTCACATTTTAGCCATTTGAGCATATAAAACCTTATCTCAAGTATTAATATAAAATTATGCAAGAAATTGATTAGCTACAAGAGTGAACAATTGTTTTTTCAGTCACCATGGTCTCTTTCACCAAGTACAATCATGGTACTCACAAGAAGAGGAGGATCTTGGAAATATTTTACACATCGTATGCAACCCTCACAGGCTTGAGAGATCATTCATCAAGCAAAGCCCACTTCCATGAGGTCAAAACATAGTCAAAATCAGGTTTGTAGAAGTTATTTCATAGCCCACACCTCTTTTCAAGCAAACCAACTTTTGGAGGAACTTCCATAATAATTCTCGAGTTCTTTTTGTTCCTTGCTTTACCGATTTGGCTGATTGAGTTAAGTTTTTCGGGAAAATCAGCTTTTGGAGGAACTATTCACGAGTTCCACCGGTTCCTCGCATAACCAATTTAGTGACTAAAGGGCAAAATAAAGCGAGTCAAGTAAAGTCGAGTTTTGGAGGAATAAGAGAATTGTTCCTGAGTTCCATCGAGTTCTTTGCATTACGATTTTGCCAATCTGAAGGGAAGAATAAAGGCAAAGTTGGTTAAGTCACCTTTTGGAGGAACAAGAGGAATTGTTCTTGATTTTCGCTAGTTCTCTGCATAACCGATTTAGCCAATTGAAGGGCATGATAAAGGCAAAGTCGGATTTTGGAGGAACAAGAGGAACTATTTCTGAGTTTTGTTAGTTCTCCACATAGCCAATTTAGCCGACTAAACGAAAAAATAAAGGCAGAGTTGGTTAAGTTGGCTTTTGGAGGAACAAGAGGAGTTGTTCCCAAGTTCCTTCAGTTCTTTGATTCTCCACTTTAAAGTAATGGCGAGGATTCAACCGAAAAGGTCCGGAATGTCATCTTTGGGAAGCAACAAAAGTCATCATTTGGGGTATAGACTTGGAGTTAAAACCCTAATTTTATGATTTTGGTCAAGTTCAAAGTGGAGATCAAGTTTATAGTTAAGAGGAAGTTAAACATGCAAGGGAAAAATGATGGAGAGTGGAATCTTGTGTTAAGAGGACATACAATGAGTCCTATTAAAGATTTTTTGACTAGTTTGAGTTCTCCAATAATCTCTTATGCTATTATTCATGAAGACAACCTTAATCCAAGGACAAATTCATGGGAGGAAGTTGTAGAACTATATGATGTCATAATGTTAATATTGTGAAGTATTGCATGCTCTTTTCTCTCTGATTTCATTTCTCCTATATATACTGGAGATTATTCATTAAAGGAGAGACCTACGGCTGGTTTTGGCTGAGCCTTGTTGGTTTTTTCACTTGTTGCACCTTTTGGATTAATAAAAGAACCATTTTTACTTTCTCTTTACCTGTGTATTGTGTAGAATTGTGATATAATTGATTTTATCGTGTGATAGAAGTATTTATCCTTGATTTGCAATCTTATTTCCTTACCTTTATTGATGTAGGAGTATCATAAGAACTTTGTGCAAATCTTGTAAATATGTCTTCAAAGTGATGGAATAAGGTCGAAGAGTCTTAAAAGATAGTGAACAGATTAAATTTGTCCATCCTAGGTCTATAGGTCATAACTCATTTTCCCTCCAAAATGAGTAGTTTGAAAATTTGAATTATTTAGCATGATTCATAAGGATAATAAGCATTTGTAAAGGATTTCAAACTATGTTTTTATGGTCCTAAGGAACTATTATTGTATTGTGAATGTATTTTCACCTCCATGTTAATATAAACTCACCTCAAGAGTCTTCTAGACTTGTCTCCAATATAGAAGGAGATAAAGATAAGTCTATCTCATGATTTTAGGCAAGATTCTTGAGATTTGCTAAGTTAAGGAGGTTGGGTGAGTCTTCTTAGGATCGAATTATCATTGGATAACCTTAAGAGGAGAATGTTATTATCTTTCAAAACATGAAGCGGAAAAAGGAGGAAGAAAAGGCTCTAAATTGAAGAATTATTATGTAAATGTTGTGGAAAGATGTGTGTTCTAGGGGTATACTATCCAATCAAGATTGTAAAAGAAGTAAGTAACTAAGTTTATTTGATTTTGGTTGATGCGTATTAAGAGGATCAAAGACTGAATCTGAAATGATAGTTCATTATATTTT
The DNA here is from genome assembly GCA_018340775.1 of Taxus wallichiana var. yunnanensis. Taxonomy (NCBI): domain Eukaryota; kingdom Viridiplantae; phylum Streptophyta; class Pinopsida; order Cupressales; family Taxaceae; genus Taxus; species Taxus wallichiana. The sequence goes on along the minus strand of CM031238.1, from coordinate 236,999,351 downwards.
GTAATTCCAAATGCCTTTATTCATGTCAATTTTCATGTAATTCTAAGCAAAGCTTATTGTGTAGGCAAAACTAAGCATCCTTAGGCCTAAATATATAAACATAAAAGTGGTAGAGTGTCTCAAAGCTAATTTACCTGCGTTTCAAGATTTAAAAAGGTCAATTAAGAAAATTTAAGGTGATTTTTCTCCCATCGGGCTCATAGAAACCTTGATCTAGGGTTTAAATCAAATTCATTATATCTTTGCCATTATATAGTTTTGGAAGCTAATATTTGAAACAAATAACTGTGTGTAGTCCTCTTTCATATAAAAGAAGTCTCATGGAATTTCATGGCCAAACAAGGAACATATCTATAATAATTTCAAGAAGATGACATAGTTAGCCACTTAAGGCATAATTTGCTCTAATTCATTGTGAAATGGGCGAGAATCTATAGAGAATTAAACGATAAAACTCTATGATTTTCTTAAACGTTATAAAGGGTATGTGAAAATTCCTATAGAGTCTCAAGAACTCATGTCTAATAAGATCTAGACCTAAAATTATCTAATAACGAGGCCTAAAGGACAAGCTTAAGACAAATGACTAAAGATCAAGAAGAAACTTTGCTTAAGTGGACTCCAACTAATCTTTTATGGGAGAATACATGATGGTATGACTAAAAAGAGGTAAATACGATTGTTACACGTTTCTACATCATAAGATTTTCACGGTCTAGCTTAGTTTAAGGAAATTGAGACCTTATTGTTATAACAATATAACAATAGTATCAAATTGAATGATCTTAAGCATGAAATTTGGGAATCATATCTTAAAGGAGTAGACAAAACAAGTTGGATAAGGAGTGGTAGACAGAGGTAGATCATTTGAAGGTGTAACTAAATTTTTATCCATGGTTTTGAGTGTTTTGTAGTGTATTGGCCTTCCACAGTGCTAAGAATATTGTTACATCTACAAGGTGAAACAAGAATCATAGATAGTGTTTAAGTGATTGGGCATCATTTGTGGATAATGCATGTGATGTAAGTTGTAGAGTCACCTTGATATCAAGCCTAATAACTTTAAGGGAGTGTCCATTGGTAAATGCAAAATGCCGAGGTCTGAAAACATAGTAAATAAATATGTTCTTTAACAACCAAGAACCAATTGAAGGGTAGTTGGTTTAGGAAATTCATAACGATGGAGTAGTTGGATGATGGATGTTTAGTATGAGTAAAAAAATGGAGCTTGAATGTTGATTGTATTAGAAGCCATGACACGAGAGGAAAAAATATAGAGAATGAAGAGAAGTTGTGATATGTAAGGACAATGAACTGTGAAGGAGACAATATTGTATTCCATTGGTTGGAAACATCAACCAAAGGTCTTAAGGACCCAATTCATTTCAATAAAATTTTCAAGATATCTTTTGAAGAAGGCATAACGTGGAAAATCACTAAAACGAATCTTGATTCAATTACAAACTTATTAGAAAGTATTTTGATGTTGGGAATGTTTATTTTGTTGTTAATCAAACATATTTTGATGATAAATATGGTAAATCATGTTTTAAGGTGGACAAAGTGAAAAAGTGAATTCGGGTAATAAGGTGCATTTCAATATAGGATTGATCTAAGGACCCATTGTCATCATTTATGTGGGGATACATTAATTTGCAGTGTCATAGTCGTGTTTCTATAAATTTCATGCAAGATTTAACAGTGGAGTTTCTCCATTTGAGCCCTTATAAATCCATTTGTTGCCCCTTCTGTGTGTTGTCATAAATTTAAACCTCTCTATAAATCACTTATGCAAAAGTACGTCAAATTGTGAGTTGTGTATGGTGTGTTGGTCCCTTTAATCCTCTTGTGTATGCTCAGGAAAGTAGAGGTCCTCAAACATTCTGGTGCATCACCTTGTTTTCAAATTTCTATTTCAGCCTTGTGCTTAGTTCCTACCCCTTTTCCTTGTTACAATAGTAGAGTAGAGTTAGTTTTTAGGTGTTACACTAGGGGAACCAGCCCTCTCTGGAGACTCACTCCAAATTTAGGTCACCCACAACCTAGGAGTGTTTCAATTTTGTCAGTTGGAAGGGGATTCATCACACCACTCCCCAAAGGGTAAATTCCATCACGACAACTATTTCTACCACATCCAAAGTGGGACTAAAACAAGAAGACTTGCTAAAGATTTGATGTTGTTCTTGGCAAGTTTTCATGTTTAGGCACATATATCCAACATCTTGCAACGCCAAAGGATAACAAAGATTCAGTAACACTTCCTGATGTATATAAAGTAGCCATTAGGGATGAGAATAGTCGCATGCAAGTTGGAAAAATTACATCAAGACCTCATATGCCTATATTTCTAGAAGTACACCATTTATGCCACTTCAAATACTTGCAATAACATCTATTCTAGTGCCAATTAGTCAACCTGTAAGCCAAATCAATATTGTCCCAAGCCAATCTAATGACTTTAGGAAGTTAAAATCCTTTTACAAACCTTTGGGAATGAAATAGTTTCTCTTAAGAGATAACAAAATTAGAATTACAGACCTTACTATCCTCCCTACCATCCTAATAAGCCACCATTTCAAGCTAATTTTCAAGGCCAAGGCCAAATCACTAATGTTAAGCCTTATCAATCATACAACCCCAATGTTGCTAGCACTTCTAAGGAAATAGTTCTTGTCCAAAAAACTTAATACATGACTATGAGTGGTGTTTCCCTTGTAACCAACCCCACAACCAAACCTCTTGTCCAAATGGTGTCCTCAATCAAAGCACTAATGGTACAAAATGCTTCAATTTCCCAAAGTACATCAGTTGAAGCACCATCACAGAAAGAGGCTTCTCAAGAGCTAGTACATAATGATGACACTTCTCAATTGGAAAGGGGAAGAGTTTTGTGGAGTGAATTAGTTGGAAGGTCAAATCAAGCTTCCACCTTTGTGGCAGCCAGTACAAGGTCAAAGAAGAGAGCCATAGAAGTGGAACAATCAGTTGATAAAGGTCCTATTCATATTTAGCTTATAAGGTGTAGTCTTGAGCTCCTGCAGGAAATTCAGGAAGAATAATCGACTATAAAAGCTCAAGAACAACCCAAAGCTCCTATTTTATCAACACCAACACAAGAAGGTACCATTATAGGTAAAGTACAACAAAAGGTTAGTACTTCCCCATTTAATATTCTTGAGCATATGAAGAAAACCAACGTGAATATTTCAATGTGGGAGTCTTTGTCTATTCCTGGACAAAAGAATCTTTTACAAGATGCCTTGTCTAACCTTATCCTTTCAAATGAGTCATCCAAAGAGCAATCAAAAATTGTGCTTACCAATACACCTCAGCCAAAAAAAGACCAGTCAAGTAAAAGTATAAACCCCTCTTTTTATGTGTCATTGATCATTGGCAACCATTTAGTCCACAATTGCATGATAGATTCAAGAGCCAATAGTTTAGTCATGCCTAAACAAATAGTTGACAAGCTTGGTCTAGAGTATGAACCTCTTTCTAAAGGATTTGTACAACTAGATGGGACAACCATAGAGACTGTTGGTTTCATCATAGGATTTAACCTCACTTTACATGCATGTCCTAATTTCTCAATTCCCTAAGACATTTTTATAATTGACCTCCCTCCATACTTTGCTTTATGCCTATCTAGGGATTTCACAACCAATATTGGGGGATATTTGTCATCAGATTGGTCTCACATGTTATTTAGAACTAGGTATGGCACTAAAGTCACCATAAGGTCTGAACCTATTGCAAATAACCATATAGAACCTTATGTGTCAAGTGCCATCAATGCCAATTGCATAATCATTAATGAAGAAGATCAACTAGTTGACAAGGAGCCAAATACTCTTCTTGAAGGTATACCTGATTTATTGCTTGATGAATGGGGGACTAAAAGTCATGAGTTTGATCCTTATAAGCATATTGAAGAGGCTGGTCTTGGTACTTATTGTTTGCATGAGGAAGACTCTTTCATTCCTAACCTTGTGAAGACAAATGAGCAAGATGATGGTGTTTGGAAAATGTACTTTGATGGGTCCAGGAATAAAAATGGGGTAGGAGGAGGTATCATGCTGATGTCTCCAATGAAAGAAAAATACTATTTTTCAGTTTCAGGTTACAATGATTTGGCTAAGTATGAAGCCCTTATACATGGTCTCCAATGGGCTAGAAGAAGAGGAATAAAACAATTACAGGTCTTTGGTGACAATGAATTGATTATAAATCAGATAAGAGGGTAAAATGTAACTAAAAACAACTTGTTGAAGTCCTATAAGAATAGAGTATGGGACCTCATTGAGGAGTTTGAAGCTTTCAATGTGCAATCCATTCCTAGGGAGGAGAACAAACATGTTGACATACTAGCTTCCATTGGTGCACAAATTGATATTCCTAATGACATCAAAAAGGACAAAGTACAACAACATATTAAGGTACTTTTAAGGCCAACCATACCTGATAATAAATAACACAATTGGCAGGTGTTTGAAAATGACCAACAAATAATCAATTTCTACAATAAGTCTGAGTTCTCAACTAAAAATCAGGACAAATTACAACAATAATATGAAGAGCAAATCATCCAATTGAGGTCAAACAAGATACCTCAAGGTTTGGTCACTCTTGAGTCCATCTTCAATATTGATGATCAAATTAGAGGAGAGAAATTAAACATGATGATTAAGCATGAAGACTATGAACAAACCGTCATTGGCAAGGACAAGTTCCTCAAGCTTGGCAAGGTATGTACTCTAGAGAAAAACATGCATTTGTCAGCTTTGTCAAGAGTTTAATGATGTTTTTGCATGGGGATATGGTGATCTTAAGGTTTTAATCCAGAATTAGCACAACACACTATAGAGTTAGATCAAATTCCAAGCCTGTTAGGCAAAAGCAAAGGCCTATAAACCCAAAGATAAATCCTCTCATGAAGCAAGAATTGAATAAGTTGATAGAGGCTAACATAATATTTCCTATCAAACACTCATCTTGGGTTGCAAATTTGGTTCTGTGAGGAAAAAGAATGGAGAGATAAGGTTATGTGTTGACTTTAGAGATCTAAACAAATCTTCATTGAAGGACCATTACCCATTACCTTCCATGGAACAAATATTACAAATGGTGATAGGTTCAGAGTGTTTTTCACTTCTTGATGGTTATTCTAGCTATAATCAAGATATTGATACAAGAAGATCAATTTAAGACAACCTTCACTACAAAATGGGAACCTATGCATACATGAATATGCCTTTTGGTTTGTCTAATGTGGAGGGCTACTTTTCAGAGAGCCATGGATATGGCATTTCAGGGGCTAATCAATAACATTGTGCTTGTTTATCTTGATGATATTACAGTGTTTTCCAAGCAAGTTGATGATCATTTGTCTCATCTTAGGAAAGTGTTTGAAAGGTGTAGACAATATGGAGTCTCACTCAACCCCAAGAAATGCATATTTTCAATTCATGAAGGAAAACTTTTAGGCCATATTGTCTCCAAAAAGGGGCTTGTTATTGATCCTGAAAGAGTAAGTGTTATTCTAACATTGTCTTTGTCTAATCACAAAAAAGCATTGCAAAGTTTCCTTGGAAAAATCAATTTTGTTAGGAGATTTATTCTTGATTTTCCAACCTTGTGAAACCACTAACCTCTATGTTAAAGAAGAATATGGTTTTCAGCTGGACTAAAGAGGGAAAGAATGGTTTTGAAGCAATTAAGAAAGCTATATCACAAGCTCCTACCCTCATAAATCTTGATTTTACCAAAGACTTCACCTTATATGCCTTTGGAGGCATTGATACTATTTCAGCTATGTTAGTGCAACAAAATAATGAAGGTATGGAGCAACCAATAGCATTCTTTAGTCAAGGCTTAGAAGGTTATGAGGTAAGATACTCCTTTGTAGAGAAACAAGTCCTTTCTATTATAAGGAGTCTCAAGAAGTTCAGGCACTTGATTTCTAACAATAAAGTTCATTTGATGGTCTCACACCCAAGTGTAAAAGAATTCCTCTTGAGCAAGGACTTAAATGAGAAGAGGGCAAATGAATCACAAAAGTAATGGAGTATGATGTGGACATCAAGGTCACAAAGTTGATTAGAGGTAGAGGGTTATGTGAGAAACTAGCTTCAGATTTTCATGATGATAAGAATGTTGTCCTAGTGCTTCAAGATGGCCAACAATCAGCTGCAACTTCGTTGCCTATTAGTTGGACTCATGACATGGTCCATTTCCTTCAAACAGTGAGTTCCCTCAAGGTTTGGACAAAGCTAAAAGGAGGTATTTTAGACTACAATATATTCCTTATGTTCTAGTGGATGGCATATTGTTTAGAAAATATATCAATGGTGTTCTCATTAAGATGTATTGAGACAAATCAGAATTGATAGTATTTTAGAAGAGTTCCATGAGGGGCTATCAGGTGGACATTTTTCTCTAAGAACTACAACTTTGAAGATAATGAGGGCAAGATACTATTGGCCTAACTTGTTTAGGGATGCCTATGCATGGGTTAAGAAGTGTAAGAAGTGTGCTTTCTTTACAAGTAAGAAAAAACTAGCAGCCCTCCCTCTCCAACCCATACAGGTAGAGAAACCTTTCATGCAATGGGGCTTAGATTTTATAGGAATGATTAACCCGCCTTCAAGTGCAAGTCATAAGTGGGTTCTTACAGCTACTGATTACTTTACAAGGTGGACAAAAGTAGTGGCTCTTTCAAGGAAGCAAATGAGACTTTAGTTTTGGACTTCTATGAAGGTATAGTCACTAGGTTTGGAGTTCTGCTTCAATCATTTTGATAATGCAATGGCCTTTCTTGGCACTAGGATAAGTGAATGGGTAGTCAAGCTTGGTATCCATTTGTCCACATCCTCTAACTACTACCCTCAAGGGAATGGATTAGCAGAATCCACTAATAAGAATCTTATTAGGATTATCAAAAGAACCATGGAAGAGAACCAAAGATCATGGCATACAAAGTTGAAGACAACCTTATGGGTTGATAGAATCACTCCTAAAAGATCTATGGTAATTCACCTTATATGTTTTTATGGTAGAGAAGAAAGGCTGCCTATATCCCTTGAATTACCAGCTCTAGAGCTCATTAACCAGCTGGAAATGATGGAAGAAGATGTAATGGCAATCAGATTTGCAAAATTAATGGAGTTGGAAGAGGTTAGAAACCAAGCAATACATATAATGGAGCTTCATCAAGCCCAAGTAAAGAGATCATTTGACAAGAAGAAGTTTCAAGAACATTCAAGGAAGGAGACCTTGTTCTCAAGTGGGATGAGGAAAGGACTAAGCCTGGAAGGCATACCAAGTTTGACTCTATGTGGAGTGGACCATATATGATTTCTAGTTGCAAGCAACACAATACCTTTCAGCTCTCCAAGTTGAGTGGTGAGGAGATATTTCTATCCTAGTTAATGGGATATACCTCAAGCATTGTTATTGAGGTCATGATTCACCCTTGTACATAGTAGGTAGTTGTCTTGTTTTCCTCCAAGTGCTTCACGCACATTGTTGTTTTAGTTTCATTCCTCTAAGTGCCTTGTGCACATTGTTGGTGTTGTTGTCTTTTCCATAAGTGCTTTAAGCACATTTTGTTGTCTTGAGAAGGCATTTAGAATTTGAGTTGTTTTAAGAGGTTGCAGATAGAGTGTGTACTTTTAGAGTAAATTGGTATGACTCCTTGCCTAATGGATCCTTCAATGCTAGTGATCTCCTTGTTTGGTAGGTAAGCAAATCCCCTGAAAGTCACCAAAGATGTTGCCTTTTAATCACCATGGTATCTTTCACAAGTCATTCATGGTACTCACAAGAAGATGGCAATCTTGGAAATATTTTACACATTGTATGCAACCCTCACAACGAGAGATCATTCATCAAAGAAAGTCCACTTACATGAAGTTAGAAAAATTAGGTTTGCAAAGAAAAAGTTATTTAGAGCCCACACCTCTTTTTCAAGAAAATCATATTTTGGAGGAACAAGAGAAAAGAAATGAGTTCCTTTTGCACAAGGATGAAAGCTTTACTAATTTGGCAAAATTGAGTTAAATTTTTCGGGAAAATCAACTTTTCAAGGAAGGAACAAGAGGAACTGGTCATGAGTTATGTCAGTTCTCTGCAAACCAATTTAGTGTTGAGTGAGTTAGATTAAAGGAAAATTTGGTTAAGTTGGATTTTTGAGGAACAAGAGGAAATGAAGTTAGTTCTTCTCCACATAACCCATTTAGCCGATTAAAGGGTAGAACAAGAGTTATGCAAAGGATTAAATCAAATTTTGGAGGAACAAGAGGAATTTTTGAGTTCAAAAGACATAACCTATTTACTTTAAAAGAGTGAAGGAAGAGTAAAAGTTATTTTGGAGAATAAGAAAATGCTCTCAAGTTCCGCGGATCATTCATAACTTATAGTTTGAAAGCATAATACCAAGGAAAATTTTGTTAAGATAAGGCTTTTGGATCAAACAAGAAATTATTCCTAAGTTCCTTTAGTTCTTCGATTCATCTTTAAAGAAATAAGAAGGAAAGGATCTCTGCGAAACTCTCTGTAATGAACACATGTTGGGAAGCTACAAGAGTCATCATTTGGGTCCAAACTTGGAGTTAAACCCTAATTTTATGATTTTGGTCAAGTTTAGAGTGGAGATCAAGTTGGAGTAAAGAGGAAGTCAAGCATGCAAGGGAAAGATGAAGGAGAGTTGAATCTTATGTTAAGAGAAAACATGCAACATGGCCTATTGAAGATCTTTTGACTAGTTTGAGTTCTCCAAAGAATCTCCTATGCTATTCTTCATGAAGACAAACTCAATCCAAGGAAAAATTCATGGGAGGAAGTTTGAGAACCGATGTCATAATAATAACATTGTGAACTCTTGCATGCTTTTCTTTTCTCTCTATAATTTTCATTTCTCCTATATATATACTTGGAGATTATTCATTAAAGAAGAGACCTCTGGCTGGTTGTGGCTGAGCCCTGCTGGTTTTTGTACTTGTTGCACCTTTTGGATTAATAAAGGAACCATTTTTACCTTCTCACTACCTGTGTATTGTGTAGAATTGTGATATAGCTGATTTTATCTCGTGATAGAAGTATTTATCCTTGATTTGCAGTCCTATTTCCTTACCTTTATGCATGGATACATTAATTTGCAGGTCATAGTCTGTGTTTCCATAAAGTTCATGTAGGATTCAACAATGGAGTTTGACATTTGAGCCCTTATAAAGCCATTTGCTGCCCCTTTTGTGTGTTGTCATAACTTTAAGCCTCTCTATGAAACACTTATGCATAAGTACGTCAAATTATGAGTTGTGTATGGTGTGTAAGAAATTTCCATTATTCGAGAAATAATTACACAATCCAAGTAAATTCTCCTCTCCTCACTCACTTCTCCACCCCAATAATTCACAGGCGTGAATTCCAAAAATAATGATCTGAATAATCATTTGACCTCGCGGGTCATTAAATATTAAGTGACAAGACATGACTTTTAACAAAGCACCTCGATTTAATATAATCAATTATATAAATATTCCTAATTATTTAATTATAAACTAAGGTTTATAACGCACTTAATATTATGTTCTAACACTCCCCCTTAATATTAAGTGGGGAACATATGCCAACATTACCTGTTTATACAACATGATTTACAAATCCATAAACCATAGTGAAGGTTTAGGCTAACATATCACATTTGAAGGATTTATACACCTTCATCATGCTCATCTTACCTTTTGGTACAAAAGGATTTGGAATCCATAAATCAATCGATTTAACAAAAATTGAATTTAGTATAACCCTAAGATATTATAGAGTCACATATGATAAATAAATGATAAAGCACAAATTTGACATAAGTAACAAGCTAATGAAAATCTAAATCCTAGGTGCAAGAGAGGGAATATAAGACTTAGCTGATTTTGCAATAAATCCCGAAGTGTTCTAGTTTGGAAAACTGATGAAAAGGAGGAGGAGACTATCATAATCAAACTCGGAAAATTATGTAATTGTCGGATGAGCCTGGACTAGGGCACTTGGAACAATACTAGGGCGCCTAGTACTATAGACAACCGGTAGGTGCATGTGACTGCGCAAGACCTCATAAACTAACTTTTGTTGTGTCACAGGATGGTATCTAACCTTTGATGTTGGTCACCAATATGTCACCGAATGATTACAGTAATTCACATGTAACATATACAAGAAATGATATCCTGCAAAACCCCAAACTACATCGAATACTAAAAAGTAATGATGCAAATGGGGAGTCAAACCGACCGGTTGGTCACCCAACAAAATGAACTTTCAACTGAGTGTTGTACTACATCTTAGACTCCATGTAATTCTTGTGCGTGTGTGTAGAAATCGTGTGCTAGGAAGCCCTTGTGCAAGCACATGTGATAATCGAGAATAGTTAGATGTAGAAATGTAAATAGATGTGTGGATGGAAAAATGAACTTCCCCTCCTATGTGTGTATGTAGAAAATACAGTCCCTTGTCCCTTGAATGAAAGCTAGATGGATGTCTTTTATGCTCTTAGAATGCCTTTGGATGCAACCTTAGGTGATGATAATAGATGCTTAGAGCTTGGTCCTTTATTATGGTCACATATATTTGTATTTATATGATTCCCTTGGTTGAATTTCATAATTGACAACTAAAAGGCCAACCCATAAGAAAATAAGATGCCCAAAAGATAAAAGAGGCCCAAAAGAGGTGAGTAAGATACAAAGAGGTCGGGGGTGCCTAGAGGGGACAAGGGATCCTGGGTGCTGGTGTCCAGAGTCAAGAAATATAAAGCAATGAAGATCAGACTGGGCTATAGGGTGTGTAAGACCAAAGAGAAAGTAATAAAGAGGCCAAAGACAATACTCAATTACTAGTTTTCTCACTTAGGAATCATATGAATAGTAGTATGTGATTAGGACCTAGAAATGTACCCAAGTGCATGATTTTGTGTCTACATTAGTAGTGAATGATTTAGGCTAAACATGATTTGTAAGACTACATATCAGAGTTTCTCATGGAAAATATCTCAACCAACATCTCTAAGAGCATTTTATAACACAAGGACATCCTTTACAATAGATTTTACACATTTTAATGTACACTGTAAAATTAGAGTGACAAGTTTAGATCATAAAAGATATTTTTATAGTTCTTTACAATGGAGCAAAATTATAAAGGAGAAGGAGATAACACAAGATTGACCATTAAGAGGTGACATTGTCATGCACACTCCCCCTTAATGGAAACTCTGAAAGGCCAAACATTGCATGAAACTTGCAAAACTTTATAGCACACAATGGCTTTGTAAACATATTTGCAACTTGATCTTCAGTCGGGCAGTAATGGAGATCTATATCACCATAGAGAACCTTCTCTTGGATAAAATGCATATGAATCTCTATATGCTTTTTCTTTGATGTTGAACTGGATTCTTAACAAGAGAAATGCAACTCTAGCTATCACATAGAATATGAGTACTTTCTTTAGCTTCCATGTGTATCTCTTCCAACAGTCACTTTAGCCACATGACTTCTTTCGTTGCTTCCATTGCACTTCTATACTTTTCCTTAGTAGAAGAAATGGAGATTGTTGGCTGCTCTTTACTACTCCAAATAATAACACTGTACCAAAAACTTGAACACATATCCAGTTGTATATTTTATATCTAAAACAACATCAACATGGTTAGAGTCATAATATCCATATAAACATCATAATAAACATAATATAGATTTTTATTGATTTCACTTTTAACCATTTATGAATCTTACATTGATAGGTTAAAAACAAGTTATATAACAACAAGTAAATAACAATATGCTTAACAATTAACCATGTTATATTACCAATATGTTGAGAAATTTCAACATATTAATTTTGTAAAATATATATTAGATGCAATCAGTATTGGACGTCTCCAATACAAACACAAAGGCATCCCCAAGTGATCCAGATAATGACCTGTGTCAATTATAGTGGATCAAATTTTGGGAGCCATAAATTTTGCACCATAGCTCTAATTGACTGCTCAAAATGTGGCGTAATTATGGAACATGTAGAATATGGTGGAAGGGTGTAAAAAAATTTGTTTGGAAAATTTTGACCCCGAAATCCTAATCTAAAGGCCTAAAAATATAATTTGTGTAGTGTTGTCTAAAAAAAGTAAATTCGTGAAATTGTCACCTATGTGATTCACGGAAGTTGAATCACCTCATCTCCCTCAAAATTAGTGACCTTCCACATTCTTCTAGGTGCCTCTTTATATTTCTAAAAATAGTATGTAAGTATATGTAATCTTGTAGACACTAAATCACGCACTTGGGTACATTTCTAGGTCCTAAAAGCATACTTGCATTTACATGATTCCTAAGCAATAAAACTAGTAATTGACAACTATATTTGGTCTCTTTTATTTGTTTCTTGATTTTTATTTGGTCTTACACACCCTACAATCCAGTCGATATTTTACTAATTTATCTTTCATGGCTTCAGACACCAAAGACCCACCAGACAACAACGCCTAGGCGCCCGACCCTTTCTTATCTTACTCACCCCTTTTGGGTATCTTTTACATTTTGGGAATCTTTTTCACTTATGATTCAACCTTCTAGTTGTCAATTACAAAATTCAAACAAAGGAATCATATAAATACATAGTTATGTGTTCAAAATCAAGGACCAAGCACTAAACATTACTATTACCACCTAAGATTACATTCAAAAGGCACCTAAAGCACTCCAAGGCATTCATCTAACATCCATTCAAGGGACAAGGGATGCATCAACTCTTCATACACTACATAGGAAGGATAAGTTCATTCTATTTCATCCACACATGCTATACATTTCTACATTCTAGCTACAACCCGCTATCAAGTGCAACTTGGACAAGGGCATCCTAGGGCACAATATCTACACACACTCATAAGAAATACATGGAGTCTGAGATGTAGTGTAGCGCTCGGTCGTAATTTCACTCTCAGGTTGACCGTCGGGGTCAGTCCAGCTCCCCATATTGCATCTCTCTTTTTAGGTTTGACGTGGTTTTGTGGGCTTGTGCAGTTGAACTTCTATTTTACAGGTTACAAGTACCTTCAACATTCAAGGAGCGACTACCAAGTGACCAAGAGGAAGCAATAGTGAAGATCTTGTGATACTACATAAATCATGTTCTGAGCATTTGCGTAGTCACCGACGCCTGAAGGCCTCTAGCTGCCAGCACTCGTGCCCTACCGTGGGCGCCCGTGTCTAACAAAGATTCTGCAAGCTCTAGAATTTACAAAGTGAGTAATAACGACATTCTTCCCATCCTATTCAAGAGTAATTTTCCCAACCCCGATCAACTCAAGATCGAGCGTAAATCAACTAATTCATCTTATCTCCCTTCTTCGCTTAGGGTTTTATTATTTAAATCTTAGCTTGCTTGTGTCATTTCTATACTTCAACATTGATACATTATTTTGTTCAATAGTGACTCTACAATATTATATTTAATTAATTCAAATTGAATTAAATCAGGAACCCGCAAGGGAATAACAAACATCTCCGTTGGAGGTAGTTATTGTAATCACAGTCTTTGAGTAATATACACATCTCTTTTCAAAGATAATTTTAGTATTATACATCTCTTCTCAGAGATAGCTTTTCCATTTACATATGACACAATTGTTATTTTGTCCTTAATTCCCAAACCCCCGCATATTATAATATTCTTATTAATCATATACTAATTTAGAATTTTAGAAATGTTTTATCAACAACATATATATCTTTATTATCTATTCTAAGCCTTTAAAATTGTGATAAGACTGATAGATAACATATATGAAAAGATGACCAAATCACTCAGAATAATCATAGAATACACTGAACCTTCTATGAATTTTAAATATCCTCTAAAAATATTGTGGACAAAATCCATGGATTATGTGGAGTTTTCTTCAAAAAATGACTGAGGAAGGGTTTTTGGTGATAGCTTACCATGTAAGCACCCTTCACACATTTCATGAAAGATAGGTGGTAGATTAGAAGCTAGGTTAAGCTGAGACATGTCATACATGCTCCTAAAAATATGATCTAGTCTTTCATGCCACATTGAACAACACTTCTATTTTTGAGAAGATGACCAAGAAGTCGAAGCAAAACCTTTAAACACATATAAGTCATTATTTTGTATGCTTTTAGCTATAGTGATATTAAGTTCATTCTTAATAAACCATTTATCTTTCAAAAATATTACACTATAGTTATTATAAGTTAACTGTGAACGAAAGCAAATTCTTTTTCAATTTAATACAAAACATAAAAAGAAAACATTTTCTTTTCATTAGTAGTGATAAATGTAGTTTATAGAGTAACTACATTAGATTTATGATTATTCTCTTCATTCTCGTTTTGATTTTGATTTGGTTTATTCCATTTTTTATTTTTGAAATTTGTTTTGTTTTTGACTCTACAGTCTTCTTTCTTGTGACCAAATTTACCATAGTTATAACATTTTCCATCAAAACTAACTCTCAAATTTCTAGGTTTATTTTCTTTACTAGGTGGTTTAAAGTTTGGTTTTTAATTCTTGTTAAGTATAGAAGAATTGTTTTTAGATTTCTGAGCGAGAATTTCCTGAGTGGCATTCTCTTTCGAATCAAAATTAGTCATAACTTGCTCTTCCTGGATCAGAGAGCACTCAGAGTAGACATATTAGGAATGTCTTGCTCAGTTTGGTATTTAGAATTCAAAATTGAAATGAAATTCCTAAACCTTTCATGGATGTTCATTTGAATAATGAAATACAATATTTTATCATGAATTAAGTTATTACATCCATCTAATTGAGATTTAATGTCTTTAATTTTTTCTAGAAAGTTAACTACTTTTTCATCTCCCTTCATGGGAGTCATCATCAATTCTAGAATCAATTTTATAATTTTTGATAATCACATACCTTCATGCATTGATTCTAGTTGCGTCCAAGCCTCACTCGGAATTTTATGATTCCCGATGTGAAGGAGGGAATTATCCTACATGCTCCACAATATAATAGACATTACTTCCTGCACCTTTTGTTGATATGCAACTACATTGTCAAAGTGTCACTTGTCTTATGTCAGCGTTGGAGCTTTCTCATATCGCCCGAGTTTCTAAGCCTTCAATCTTATCTTCCAGATGTTGTAATTAGATCCATTCAACATCCCTATCGCTCAAATTATGTTAGTCGTATTTTGATAGATTTTTCTTATTCACGCTCAAAATTATACCACAAATAAATGATCTAGACACACAACATATTAGTTTGACTATAAGGCAAATTCGTTGAAATGTAAGTGATTTTTTAGATTTGCAAGAAAACGACTTACTTGATCGTCATAAAAATGCATTATTTCTCATTCATATTAAATTATCAAGAAAAATTCTCATCTAATACAAAAAAACTTTTGAAAACATTTTCTAATATTAGATAAAAATAATAATTTAATAATTTGATTAAAAAAAGAAAAAATATATTATATGTATTAAAATTTTTGGAGCTTAGCTCCATTATAAATGATTTAGATCATTATCTCGGCCAAGTTTATTTTATCAACTCGGTGAGTCACCTTTGCTCATGAATTTACCACAATTCTTAATCAACTCACAAGTTTCTATACCAACTTGTCGTGTTAGGGTCAAGTCAGGTGGGTTCGCCCTCTCTTTAATTTTCTCGCCAATCGAGCTAATGCAATGAACACAATGTTGAGCCAACACAGAGAGTCACGACCGAGCCGAAGGGCTCTCAAACAAAACCAATGTGTGACCAAAGTCACATAGAAATCTGCCTCCCGTCAATATTTAAACCCCCAATTTCTATCAGTAGACGGATGTGGGACTAAAGTCCCAAATGAAAAAAATTGTCATGGCCAACCTTGGAAAAGTTAACGGTGGGAGGACGAAGGTGGTCGGCACGTGGGGGACAGGGGGGCCATGTGGCCAAGAATATTGTCACGGTGAGGGAGCGTGTAGAGGCCGCCACGTGGGAGAGAGGGATGTGCTTTGATTGAATGGGGCCGCACAACATAGAATGTAGGGTATAGAATAAAATGAATATAAACTATAGTTTCTACAAAGTGTATTTTATAGGTTTTAAACTATAGTTTTAAATGTGGCCACATAGATATATATCGTGCTATAATATAGAATAAAGGTTAGATTTAAACTATAGTTTTTAGTTAGATTTAAACTTAGCATAAAGTTTAGATTGTAGTTTTTAATATATAAACTATAGATTTAGGCTATAATCATTTTTGAATAATATGGTTGCAAATTAATTAAAGGAGGGTACCAGGGGTCACACTAGGACAACGAAGGGACAAAATAAACTTTTGGATTATAGTTTACTGAGAGCCAATATGAAAAATCAAATTTCCTATTTCCATGGAGGTTTGTCTCTTCCTGGGAGACCTTAAGTAACTTGTTTTACCCCACACTTTTTACTTTTCCCTACACATTAGAGAACTATACAATATTAAATAAATTATTTCACACTTATTTACCCTTACTTGTGTTTTACAGAGTGCCCAAGGAGAGATTTTTCACCAACTAAAATTCTTTATCACATGGTAAATGAAATTGAGAGAGGTTTGGAAGTGTGAATTATTTTTATGTGTATTTGTAAAATCAAATGAGAGGGTGGGATATTAATATTTAGGGGTTGCAACAAACCACCAACGGTTTTAACCCTTAGGAATATCAATTAAATTAAATTAACCAAAACATATAACCATACTCTGGTACCATGTGAGGTCTGAGTAATTACATTAACAAATTAAATATTACATTAAACATAACATCAAAACATAGGCAATAAAATTAAATAACACCGCATTAAATATAACGTGAAAAAAACCTAAGGAGTAAAAAACCATGGGAAAAAGATTTACATTATTCAAGAAACAATTACACAATCCAGTAAAGTATCCTCTCCTCACTTCTCTCCACCTAGGTAATTCACAATGTGAATTCCACAAACAATGATTTGAATAATCATTTGACCCTGCGGGACATCAAATATTAAGTGACGAGATGTGACTTTTTACAAAGCACCTTGATTTAATAAAATCAATTAACCATAAAAAACATAGTTTATATTAAATAATTAAGAATATAAATATTCCTAATTATTTAATTATAAACTAAGGTTTATAACACATTTAATATTATGTTCTAATAGTTACAACAATGGAGTAGAGTTAGTTTTTGGGTGTTACACTAGGGGAACCAATCCTCTTTGGAGACTTACTCAAAATTTAGGTCACCCATAGCCTAAGAGTGTTTCAATTTTGTCAGTTGGAAGGGGAGTCATCACACCACTCCCCAAAGGATTCATTCCATCATGACAACATGAACATCTAGACATAATTCATGGGAGATCATAAAACCTTTGTAGGGAAAAATCTTTGAGATTTTGAGGAAACAATTTGGTAAATAATGTATTATTTGAAGAATAATCCAATCAAGTAACATAGAACGTACAAATGTACCATTCAAGATCACCCTTTCCATCATAGATAAGAAGCGTAGGAGAAAAAATGATATGTAAAGGGTAGGAAGCCACTTTGGGTGCAATTGGGTTTTCAAGCAAGCGGCTATGCAGAGTCCACAATATGAGAAGAAGCAAATGCTCTTTATTGTAGTTGTAAAATTTGAGCTTGTAAAGTATGAACAAGGGATTTAAGAGCTTGTATGTTAGAAGAAAAAGGATGTGAAGAATTATGAGATAGAAATGCAAACATTGTGGAGTGAAGATTAGGTGCCCCTAATGAAATAGGAATCGTAGGAAGTAAAAATAATGGATATATCAAAGCATTAGACAATTGAGGATTGAGATCAGTTGTAAAGGATATGATAGTATTATTAAGTTGGTCCCGAGCGGTATAGAGAAGAACATCAATATTACCATGATTTTCTTGTAAAAACATGTAAAATGTTTTGCCCCCTCATCAAATAGAGCCCGATTTTCAGATGTGTTATGAGAACCCTCCCCATGTATGGTATTAATGAAAATTATGAAGAAATAATGAGCAAAAATATTAACAATAGAATATGCGTTCTTGCGAGAGATAGATATGGTAGAATCATGGTGTACATCATCATAAGTAGGATAATCATATGGTTCATTTCCCTTACATGAAGGAGGAGAATGAACTTGATTAAAGGGATAATAACTCCTATTGAAACAAGGGCATGAAGCCTTTGTCTTGCGATATAGATGATAATAATGATAATGATCTATGATACTTTGAATTAGAACACACCAAAATCAAAGAGGAAACTCTAGAATCACTAGGATTTTAGCAATAAATACAATTCAAATGTCAAGTTTACTAAATGTTTGCACACTAGTTAAATTATGTTATGCAATGTGTATGATAATAAAAACCCTTAACAATAAATATGATGTAAGAGTTTGTTACATAAGATTATTTTGATATAATCAATTGATAATTAACCATACATTATTTGAATAATGAATTAATACTTGCAACAATGATAAATGATAAAATAATATCTCAAATACACAAGAGGAGATGAAGACTTAGTTGTGTAGTTCAAACAAAGAAGATCTAGATATGCAGCATGGTGGAAAAGATACACCAAAACTAGAAATGCTTCATTATCAATCCTAGAACTAGAAATTGAGTTGATGCAAGACCGTAGGAATTAGAATACAACCTAGACCTAGAAGTATAAGGTCTTGGACCCGTTGGTAGTTAGACTTTGTAGCTTTATATGTGCTCTGCTTTACTGGAAATATAATTAATTGTATGTTGCTCTTGCTCACACAACCTCGAGATGACTTGTAATCACCTACAACAAAGTGAAAACTCTAGAAACCTACAATACCCTTCATCAAATCATTAGATAATTAAAAGGTAAAATTATGTGTGTGGTGAGGTTGGATCGCCCTTGGCGATCGACATGGAGGAACCAATCCAAGTGCTCCACTACATTCCCTCGTGCAAGATAAGGCCTCATATAGTTCTCCTAGGTGCTTGTGCAAGTATGAGTGTGATCTAAGCTAACCCATTATGGGTATCTCATGTCTCTTGACACAAAGATAACAAGATAACTATAGAGTATAGAATGTACCCTACTTGATAGTAGTGTGATGTGGTATGCTTCTATTGCATGACCCTACCCTTTGTTCCTTTAAACCCTTTGGCAATGCTTGGAGTGAATTTTCTCTTGCTAATACATGGTCAGTATGACCTTTGGATCCTTGGAAATAAATGAAGCTAGACTCTTTGACCTGGTTGAGTGCTTCAAACTTGTAGTAATGGCTATATTAATTGATGCACAACTGATTTAGGAAGATTTGGGAGATCCTTGAGTGCTTTCAAAGTGATATTTGTAATAATAACTTATAAGAGTGTCAGATGAGTTATAAAGTGATATTGACTTATTTATATAGCCTCATGCAGGAAAAATATTCTAATAAGGCCAACCCTAGGAAGGTGAAACGAAACAATAAATATATTTGAATTGGAAATGCATTCATAAGATAACAATATTTAGGACCGTATAAGTAGGCCATGATTGGATTTCACATCTTGACCAAAATGTATGGTCTAGGATAGGAAAAGTGTGATGTGAAACAATATTTTTATAGAATGATGCACAAGGATTAATTACTACTTTGATTGATTAATATTTCCTAAATTTATGACAACGCATAGTGTAGAGATGAGAAAGTCATGAAAGCACTAGAGAAATATATTGATCGAAATATTAAAGTGAGCATCCTGTCTTAAGAAGTTTAACATATCTAAAACTTTCATTTCCAAAGGACAATTACTAAATTGTAGTGTCTACAGAGCGGTTAATGGGCCAACAATGTCTAAAAAAGGCAAGTAACCCTAACCCTTATATTTCCTTTATGTTAGTATGATTGGCAATTGTTAATATGTATCATGTATTACACTAGGATAGAGTAATATATTTTTGTCTTTGCATTATTCTTCATAACCCTCATTTATTATCCTCCACATGGCATTATAACCCTTAGCCTAGATATCTTACATCATCTACTCATTACTTTGACTCTCATAACCTTATGATGTTAGTAAGACTCTACACCCTTTCTTAGACATAGGCTTTAGAACCCTATGCCTTTTATATTAGTGTGGACTATTGTCTTATAGATATATGAATAATACGCCCCTTTCGCACTATCATTCATTTATTTTTTGCCTTAGAATAGTAATTTACTTATATCCCAATCTATATTATTGAGAAAAGAAAAAGGATAACAATATAAATCATCTTAGTTAACATACATTCTAGGGAATTTGACGTGAATCGTATTCCAATCTTAATTGAGTCATATTCATGTTCATTTTTACCTCCTATTTTATCTCCTTTTATATCAACTTCTTATCTCTCTAACTTTTCGTCCTAACTCTTTAACAATATCCATTTTCTCAATTAACCTTTCTTGTAAAAAGTTCCCCTTGGATTCTAAGTTTAAACTCTCACATAATTTTCTTAAATCCTTTCACATCCAATCATATCTCCTCCCGTATTTCTTATGGATGAAGATCTAAAAGTCTATGTTCCCTCTTTTCCCTTCATTTTTCATGCTATCATGGATGCATATCCACATAAAAGCTTCTCGTCATAGTCGAATATCCATAATAGGACCTTCCCATTTCTTATCACTTTGCCATGGCCAAAGATCCAAATGACAATATTCCCATCTATGATACCTTCTAGTATGAACACACTAGTTTCCACATTGCTATTAGAGACAATTTTACATCTTTCAACCCTATTGTTTTCCATTTATTGCAAAACAACAATTGGGAAATGAAAAAATAAAATAAACCTTACCTCTTGACTCGTAAAATCAAACATTTCGAATTTTGCATCAAAAATTTAGGAAAAAAACATTATGCACTTCAAGAAACCTCATACCATTTTGTTTGATTTGCCATCTTATTGAAAATAATGGCGTCGTTAACAAAATCCTACTACAACCAACTACACCACTTGATTTCCTAAAAATATTGATGTATTTGTAAATCGACATACCGTAGATAATCGCATCGCCACTCTAATTACATCGTGGCTGATTTGGTTGAAAACCACATTGTTTATAATCGCATCCCTTCATGCATCATCATTAATTTCAAATTCCTTATTTCAGCCACATTCATACATCAAACCACCATGCTAATAAAAATGTGTGGATTACAAACTTAGCATAATCTACAATGGTCTATTACATCATTTTCCCCACACTTTGGGGCATCTTTCAATGCATGTCATTTTCCTAGATGATATTTGGGAGCATATCTCGATGCCCATCCTTCTTTCACTTCCACTTTGGGCATCTTACAATTCTTGTGCTCACTCATCCTTTAGCTTTGGGGCATCTTATGATGCCTTCCATATTTCAACACCTCATATTCGACCAAAACCTTATAACCATTAAATCCAAACAAATCTAACTACAACAAATTCTCAAAGATGAATGCCTAGTTTCTAAGAGTGTACTCTATCAAGGGTATGATCTTCTTGTGCATGTTGATACGCAAGTCATCACACATGTCATAACTATTTTCACTCTTGTCTTTTTACAATTTATCTTTTACTTTCCCTCCTAAATATCCTATTGTCTACATATCTCATTTTGTTTGACTTTTTTACTTGAATATCCTACTATTTAAATAACTCACTTCACTTTTCTTTACTACATATATATCCTATTGCCTAAATATTTTGTTTTGTCTTCCTAAATGTCTCATTTATCTTTGTTCTTATAACTCCGCCTTTGATATTTTATTCCCTTTGGGTAAATATGACCATTAAACTCTTTATGAGCACTTTGTTAGTTAATTTTCAATTTATTTTTTACAACCCACCTTTGATATCCATCCCCTTTGGTGCATCTAACCATTCTCCTCTTTAGGAACTACTATGGAAATTTATTTATTTCTACAAACTCTTTTTATAATTATTTCTATAAACTCTTTTACAATGTTTCCGGTAACTTGTCTTACATAAGGCGCACTTAGGTTGAAAATGAGATCACACCCTTTCCCTAGGTAGTTCTAAAGCTATCTAAGCATCCTAGTTTTAGGTTTTCCCTCAGTAGAAGTTAAATGCAAGTTATCTAGCATTGTTATCTTTCATACCATTTGATTAAGTGTCTAAATCTATATGAAGGAGGAATAGAAAAATCCAAAAAGTCAAAATCCATACGAACATAAAATAAAAATCAAATAAAATACAATCTAAAAATACACTAATTACAATCATACAAAAATATTTCTAAGTAAATAAGGCCTATTTTAAATAAAATTGCACTCCAACATTAAAAAATGCATGAAATGATGATGAACCTAGCCTTCCAACCACTTGTCCGAATCAAAATGAAATGTAGAAGAGAGTGGCTTAGTTTGTGATGGGTAATTGGTCACCTACCAACCCGAGCCTCACACTTCATCTTCGATAGGAAAATATACAAGTTTTTAAAACCACTTAATTCTCCCTTAATGTATTTTTCCAAAAAATGACTAATTTTTCAAAAGGCATGAAATGTTAATTTTGAGATAATTTAAAATTCAAAATTGGAATATCATACAAAGAAGGAAAATACCACTCTTTTACCACTTGGACATGGGCCCATCAAAGAGGAATGTGTTGGTTTTAGGATTTGAAAGCCAAAATTTCTGATTTTCTTTGTTGTTATGGTGTGCCCAACTCTAAACGGAAAGCTACATATCCATCCAAAGTCTTGGATACCACCAAAGAAGGTGATGTAGGTTGTAAAGCCAAAAACACCCAATACAATTAGCAAATGAATGTTTATGCTACTAGGGAAGGGAAAATGCTCTCCAATGGTCTCGTAGAGCTCCTTAAACAAAAGAAAACACCCTTGAACAACAAAAATTCCACTCCATACTTGAAAAGCGTGGCTCCAAACAGAAAAAATACCCTTCACACAAAAAAAACCCTTCAAACTGCAAAAATGTGGCTCTAAATAACAAAAATGCCCTTCACATAGTAAAAGTGTGGCTTCAAACAACAAAAATGTGTCTTCTCTTAATCAAGTGACCCTTTAGCTGATTGAAACTTGCCTTAGAATCTTGCACATAGGATTTATACACCACAAACCAGACATAAAACCATCAAAACAAGCACACCTAACACCAAGTCTATGTAAACAATAATCTCATGCAAAACTAGCATAATAACAACCGAACAAGCTCAATACGCATGGCTTTGATACCATATTGGAGAATGCCATGGATCCGCTAAATCGAAGAATACACTAGTGAAAAAAGTGAGACATGAATTGCACAAATGCAAGACTAAGCGCACACACATACAAATCTGCAAGTTATGAAGAACAATGAGATAAATTGTAAAAGGCAATAATGGATCCAAAACAACTCAATGCTCATTAAGCCTCCATGACCAACATCTAAATATCTCAAGTGGGAGCATGTACAAATAGGAGTGATGTGTAACTCCTCCATGGGAATATTCCTAGAATAGGAAGGGGAGTTACATTCCCAAAATAGGAATGTAACTCCTATGACATACTATGACATTCTATGACATGTAAGACATGTCATAGTAACTCCTATGACACACTATGACACCTAAGAAAGATGAGTCAACATGAGTGTAGGATAATCCTAATAAACTAATAAAAGGAAAATAAATATCCTACACTAACATATTTAACTAATAAGAATTTGTTTAAAATATTAAGTCATTTTCTTTTCCATCTCACGATTCGATTGATTTTGATTGTTGGTTTGTTGACACATACATTAATTTATCATCCATGCACCTCTCTTGATTTAATGTGTTTGTATTCATTGTATTTTATTTTTGAATTTGTATTTTTTCATAAAGTTTGAAATATTTTAAATTAAAATTTTACTTTGAAGATTATTTTTATTATTAAGTGTAAATATGTTTATACAACCTCACAACTCTTGTTTATATGTTTACACATTAATTTATTCTCTTGAGGATTTTGTGTTTATGTGGTATTTAAGAGATGGAGGAAGAGGGATTTGAACTATTGGGGGATTTTAAATGAAGTTGACCATCTCCCTTGACTTCACTGCAGGAAACCCTTCGAATCTACTCATTTTGTGTTTGCCTCATGCCATGCGCGAGAGGCTTCGTTAGAAATATAATTAGAGGTCAAAATTCTCAAGCCTTTTGCTAAATAATTCATCGTCATATGATGGCGATTTTCATGATAAGTTGTCACTTATTTCTTATTCAAATTCAACAAAATTATCCATGGACAAAGATGGCTCCCATAACATGTTGTTCATTCACTTAACCAAAGAAGTCAATGAAATGTTTATATTATCAAAATTGTTGGCAAATGGTATTAATGTGAAAAATAATCTTGTGTGATTTCAGGGCCCACTTTAGAATGAAATATCTGTGCAATTTCAAATCCCGTATTGAAAATAGTTCCCTACAATTTCAAGTTCCATATTTGAATGAGAATAGGTATCATGAACGACAACAACAATAATGAATCCATTTTTGACATTCTTTGTTCGAAGGAAGAATGACAATGTATAGGATATAGATTATTGATTTCAATGTCAACAACTTTTGTCATTTCTCCTTCACTATAAGTGTAGTCCTTACATCTACTTCTTTGATCACATTTTGATAAACTCTTTACAAAATTTATGGGAGTATCCATACATTTGTTCCTCTCTCATTTTTTTCAATTGCTTCCTCACACCGCAAAGTCACACAACTTCAAAATTTCAAAATAGTAGGCGTAAGAATATACACATGAAAGTACTTCATGTTTAATGACTATTAAAAACCATGAATGTTGAGGAGGCATTACTAAATAAAAATCCAAATGAAAAACTACTACACCTTTTTTTAATAAATAAGCATGGAGAATGTGTTAAGCAATATAATTATAAAACAACCGCAAAACTTCTTTAGTACTCTAAATAGTTTGGTATCCATTTGTCTCGTATTTTTCTTCCACTTAATTTATTGTCACATTTTCCATCTAGTGGCTCTTCTATGTATTTCAATAACATTATAACATGTATTTCAATCTATATGTTGCATCTCTCTTCCACTTGCAATGTTTCACCTCCACTTGTCCAATTTTATCTTATTCAACGCCTCGTTGAGATTGTTTTTGCAAGGATCAATACGGAACCCCATGCACATCAAAGAGGCTGCACTCCAATGGTGACATGAATGCTCTAAGTAATCAACAAGAAATAAAACACAAAGGAAAATCAAACATGAAAGAATAGGTCTACTCATTCTCATAGCTCAAATAGAAAGGGTACATATATATGAGTGTTGTGTAACTCTTGTGCATGACATGTGGACACATGAAACCCTAATTACACCTAATGACCTATGATCTCACTAAGTGATATGACTCACCATGTGAGGTGGACAAGAGGCCGAGTTAAAACGAGGAAAGTCACATACACTAACACCCCATTCATCGAAGTTGAAGTAGAGATCATGACAAGTCGTGCAAAGAGAACTCCCCTAGACAACTAAGAAATATGTGTCATATGGGTCTCGACAAATAAAGGCCTAATAAGGTACCCATGTACAAACAACATATCTCTAGAAAAGAAGAAGAGGAGAAGAGGACTAGAAAGCCCAAAGAAGATGGGAAGTTACAACAGACCTCACCCCAAGAAGAGACCGCAAGTGAAGAAACTTCGCCTTAGTGAAGGGCTTGGTGAAAATATCTGCAACCTGATCAAAAGTCTGACAATACTACAAGTCGATGATGTCATCATGAATCAAATCCCAAATGAAGTGCATATGGATCTCGATGTGCTTTGTCCATTTATGTTGAACCAAATTTCAACAAATTGAGATGGTGCTCATGTTGTCACAATAGATGATAGTAAGCCACCGAAAGTGAATACCGAGCTCTGTCAAGATACCCTGCAACCAAACAACTTTTGTGGCAGCGTTGACTAGTCCTTTGTACTTTTCCTTTGTAGATGATATTACAATTACATTCTGCTTCTTGCTAGACCAACTAACATGACCCAAACCAAGAGAGAAACTATAGCTTGATGTAGATTTCTGATGATCCAAATAACCGACCCAATCAAAATCAGTAAAACCAAGTAAATCAATCTCTGTCCATCCTAGATAGTGAATACAATCTGTATAAGTCCCATGAATGTAGTGAAGGATCTGCTTCGCTACTTTCCAATGCAACTCATGAGGCTCCTACATAAATTTGGACATGATCCAAACAACATACGATAGATCCGAATGAGTGTGAGTTAGGTAAATCAAGATCCCCACCAACTTTCAATAAAGGGTACCATCAACCATAGGAGTAGAGCAATTAGAAACCAACTTAACCCCAAAAAGGAAAGGAGTAGGAGAAGGCTTACAATCGAACATATGAAACCGAGCTAGAAATCAAAGGAGTAATTAGGCTTGAAAATTATGATTCCCAAGTCGATTGTGAAATCTGAATCCCAAGAAAGTAATGAAGCAATCCTAAGTCATACATGGAGAACTTGTTGGCTAAGGAAATCTTCATAGAATCAATGATCGAGGAAGAGTCTCCCGTGATTAACAAATCACCAACATACTAGAATGAGGATGAGCATGGAGTCATCTTATCATAGAATATAAACATTTGGGTCGAGTGACACTAAGTGAACCCTGATGTAAGTAGAAAGGATTCCATCTTGGCATACCAAGCCCGAGGGGCTTGTTTAAGGCCGTAGAGAGACTTCTTTAACTTGAAAATGAGGGAGGGATCATGGACATAACCCGGAGGTTGTTCCATGTAGATCTCTTCCTCTAGGTCCCCATGAAGGAAGGCACTCTTAATGTCCATCTGGTGGACTTACCATTTGTTCACGACATCAATGACGAGGATCAATTGAATGGAATTCATCTTCACAATCGGAGCAAAGGTATTCAAGTAATCAACCCCAACTACCTAGGAGAAACCCTTAGCTACAAGTCACACTTTAAAATTTTTGACTTCTCCATCAACACCATACTTTGTTTGGAACACCCACTTACATCGAATGATTTTTCTTCCTTTTGGAAGAGGGGTGAGATCCCAAGTATCGTTCTTCATGAGTGAGGAATACTCCTCATCCATGGTAGAATCCCACTTAGAAATCCTATAAGCCTCCTAGAAAGATTGAGGGTCGAAGTGAAGGTGAAGGAGTGAGGTCCAACGAACTCCGATCAAGTACGTCTCTCATCCAAAGGATCTCCCATCCATTCTCCAACACTCTGCAAAGTTTTCCTAGCCCAACGAGGACCAGGAGGAGGATCAAGCTCAAATTTGGTAGATTCTTCACTCGAGTGAGAAGGGACAAAATTTGCATCATCACTACTATTAGAATCAAAATACTTTGAAGCATGAGGGTCAAGAGGATCAAGCGGAGGATGAGGAACATGCTTAACAACATCATCATCCAAAGAATCAGAATCAGAGAGCATAAGGACCTTAGAGGGTGAAAAAGTAGAAGTTTAAGATGACTCATTGAATTTCACACTTCTCTTAATATAAATATGATAAGTAGTAGGGTTTGATAATCTATACCCCTTCACACCATCATGATACCCTACACAAATACAAGGTTTGGACTGTGGTTTCAAAGCCTTGTGTTTCTTTTTGGGAATTCAAGCCATAACATTGGATCGAATACATGAAAGTGCTCAACATCAGGCTTGCATCGAAACCAAGCTTCAAATGGTGTCATCCCTCTTACAACCTTGTGTGGTACAAGGTTTTGAATATAGTAAGCATAGTTCATTGGTTAGCCCAATATTATGGAGGAAGGGATTTCGAGTGAACCATACAAGTGACCATCTCCTTAAGCATTTGGTTCTTTCTTTCCACAAATCCATTTTGTGAAGGGTTGTAAGCAAATTGTATGCTGTAAAGCAATCCCTTCAGAGGTACCAAAATATTTAAACCTATTTCTTAATACTCACCTCCATTATCATTTCGAAGAACTTTGATAGACCTTTCAACTTGTTTCTCAATAAGAGCCTTAAATTCTTGAATATGATCGAACACTTCATAGACTTTAACTTAAGAAAATGCACCCAAGTGTAAAGCGAAAAATCATCAATGAAGGTTAGAATATAAAGAGATCTAGTAAACGAAGGAGATGAGAAACATCCGAAGTGTCACTATGAACAAGATCCAAAATACAAATAGCTCTCCAGGATTTTCCTTCGCAAAAAAATTCTTGAGGTGCTTCCGAGGGCACAACCCTCATAAATACCCTTAGAAAATTTGACATGAGGTAACCCATTGACCATTTCATTTTGGCTCAATTTTTCAAGGTAACGATAGTTAAGATGGCTAAAACAATCATGCCATATCTTACTAACCTCATCTACATGAGTGAGCAAGGTAGTGGGCATTGAATAAGAAGTAAAGTCGAGAAAGTATACAACCGTTAAATGGTGATGTGACTTTCCCTCAACCATAGTAGTGTCGGAGTGAAGCTCACAAATAATCATTGAGTTAGGACCAAATTCCACTCGCATTCCTTCACCAAGGTGAGTGATTTGGTAAACCAATAGGAGATTGGTAGAGATATTAGGAACACTCAACACTTGTTTAAATGTTCCACTTGTGTCATCTCTACCGATCCACTACTAGAAATCGACACTATAGTTTCATCACCCAATGTGATTTGAGACATGCCACATGGTTCAATGTTAGAGAAATCAACATACAAAGAGGCCATGTGGTGCGAGGCACCAGAATCGATTATCCATGTCGACGAAGGAGCAACTCTAGCTACATGGGCATTTCCTTTCTTCTTCTCATATTTAGACTCATTTGTTACAGTGGAAGACTCAACTTTCAGAGCATTGTGTTTGATAGACTCAGAACACCTATGTTATTCTTCTCAAGTAAATGAGTTAGGTGATCGATTTGTTTTCTCATACATTGATGCTCTTCATGGCCAATATTCTTGCAATAAGAACACTTACACTTTTCCTTCTTCACTTTAGGCTCAAAAGTCGAAGTGTTCGTGTTAGGTTTGGTTTGGGCTTGGTTGGTCTTGGTTTCCTTCTTCGGTTGGTCCTTTTTCTCTTTCTTCTTTTCAATTTTCTTTCCCTTACCATTACTTGCTACAAGGGCATGTGACTTGGATTTGAGAGTCCCCATTTGAATGAGTTTTTCCTATTCTCAAATGAGTTGGGATGAAAAATTGTCAAATGAGGGCATTTCCAAGTACTACTCAGAGTTGCTTTCGTAACGTGGAAATCAAAACGAAGATGGAGTATTCGGGACCTAACTTAGAAAGAATCGACAAGATCAACTAGGAATATTTCTTCTCCACTTTACATTCCTTTAAAAGTAATCTAGTGTGGACAAACTTTGTAAAGAAGGCTGTAGGCTTTCAAAGTCACTAGGATTTAATTCTTGTAGTTTGTTTTCCAACTCATGTGCTCTCATATCATCTTGTTTTCTAAACATATTGTTTAACATTTTCCACACTTCATTAGGTGTTTTGGATGACTCAATGTGGATGAGCAAGTTAGGAGAAACAAATATATAAAGAAGACCTAAGGCTTCATCACATTAGTTCAACCACTTAGATTTTTTGGGCTCATCATCAGGTTCAGTCTCAACTCCCATGGTGATGTGAAATAACCCTTTACCCCTTAATTTCATTACCATTTTTGATCTCTATTTGAAAAGTTGAACAACGTGAGCAAAGGAATTGAAATAACATCCATCATGAAGAGAGAGAAAGAAGGAATGCAAAAATAAATACAAAGAAACACAACCACCCCAAAACAATATTATCACCCCTTGATTTCGACACTTTATAGTTTAATGTGTTGATTACAATCAAGTGTGAATATGATTTGTGAAATAATCAGTCACTCACCTTGTAATTAGGGTAATAATGTGCAAGAGTGGAGACCACAATCAAATTTGAGCGATCGTGATAATTCGACATTGTAAATAAACACAAAACGAACTAAAAGGAAGATAAGGGGAGAGAAAATACGTCATGTGTGAGAAATAATGTCTCATGTCGCAACAAAACTCCCCTTGCTACAAGAATATGACAGAGGGTGATACAATGCAAAAATGGGCTCAAAATGAGTTCATAGGACCTTCAAGATGCGGGAAAAGCTCCCTAAAAGTGGAAAAATGCTAGGAGGGGTGCTACACACTCCAATAAAAATTTAATAGCAAAAAACCTCTAACAACATTAGAAAATGTGCTTTTAATTTTCCTAAATAACTTAATTTTTAAAAATTAAATGGACTAGAAAATGTGATTAAAATTTTAAAACAATAATAAACCACTAATTAATTACAATAAAGAACTAATTAAAAATAATTAAACCCTAATTAATCTACCTCCTTAATTAAAATTAGCCCCTAAGATTAACTAAGCCCCTAATAAGACTTATAACCTTACATCTTATTAAATGACCACCTTATAATAACCCCCTTACTTAAAAACCGACCTTACCTTTTATTTTAAAAACACTTCGCTTATTTAATTAAACATAAGACTATTGAACAATGCCACCGCTTATTTTAAAAAAAGAGGTTAAACTAGTTTTTTTAAAGATAAAGGTGGTTAAATAAACCAAGAAGGCACGAGGTAAAAGTCATGGAGGAGGTCGAGTTGGCTTGTCAAGCCACGTGGTAGAGGACAAAGTTGGCGTTGGATTTGAGAGGAGCGAGTTTGGTGGAGGATAAGGTCAAGGTAGTGTAACAACAAGAAAAACTCAGCTACAACAAGTCAACTAGAGGAGATAGACTTGGACGCAGCGACGAGTTCAAGCCCAATGACACGCAATGTCTAAGCGAGTGTCAGTAGGGTTGGAACGAGTCGGCGGGAGGATAAGCGCACAACCATGTCGGTGGGAGGATCAACACACAATCGTATCGAGGGAGAGGGTTCAATAGTTAAGACCAAGGTTCGAGCTTGGGAATGACGATGGGCGAGTTGATAGTGAGGACCTAGTGGCGGGAAAAAACACTCGGGCGGGGAGGAAGGCTATCAGGCATGCAGAGCCGAAGGTAGAGTAGAAGCAAAAGTGGCGAGGGAAAAGTTGGGTTTGTGTTGAGCACGGTGAACAACTCGGCCACAACACATGAGTTAGTTGGAAAACAGGGTAAGGTTGAGCCCATGAAGAACTACTATAGGCTAAAATTAGCCCAAGAGGGGGATCCATGAACAGGATAAAAATGCAAAGACACCGAGTTTAAAATGACCCAACACAAAATCCAAACAAAACTCGACAACAAGGACTTGATAAAGGAGAACTAACAAACTTGATGATAGGTAACAAGCAAGGCAAAGTCCCAAATCGTTGAGTTAAAGAAACGGCTCGCCAAGGAGCTCAACCAAGGAGCTCAATCAAGGAGTTCGGCCAAGTCGGCAGGAGAAATCATGCAGGATGCAAAGAAGACAGGAGGAGGCAAAACCAGGCCTAAAACAAAAAAAATCAAGAAAATTTGTACTTTTGATGAAAAATAATTGATAAAACCAAAAAATGTGCCAACCTCCAAAATAGCTTTCTCTCCAAAGTTAGTTGCAACTAGCTAGATCATGTAGAGAAAATCCGAAAACTGCTCATGCACAACCAAAAACCAGCACAAACTCCAAAAACGAGACTATTAAACCAGATAGCAAGATTCCAAAAAGTGATTGAAAACTTACACGAGAAGCATACTAACTGAACTGGAATTAATTAACAACTAGAATAAATGAACAACTACTCGATACCATGTGAGATTGTTTTGCAAGGATCAATACAAAACCTCGTGCACATCGAAGAGGTTGCACTCCAATGGTGATGTGAATGCTCCAAGTAATAAGCAAAAAAATAATCACAAAGAAAAATCAAGCATGAAAGAATAGGTCTAATCATTCTCATAGATCAAATAAAAAGGGTACATATATAGGAGTGTTGTGTAACTCTCATGCATGACACGTGGACACATGAAACCCTAATTACACCTAATGACCTATGATCTCGCTAAGTGAGATGACTCACCATGTGAGGTGGACAAGATGTTGAGTGATGATGAGGCAAGTCACATACACCAACAATCTCCCTTTAAATGTCTCAATTACACCACTAAGATGTGATTACGAGTACAATTTATAGGGTTTAAAACATTACTTCGAATACTAGAATAAACGTGTTATTAAGTCCTTAATGGAATTTAACTTTAAAATAAGAAACATAAAAATATTTTAATTAAATGTACCAAACCCTAAATAACAAAGAAGTTAAGAAGATACAATCTACACATTGCATTAGAGATTAATATTCAAATTATAAATTTAATACATTTGCATATTTATGGCCTCACTAAGCTTCAACATTCAATTTGGAGTTTTTTTATCATAATGTATGAAAAGTGTCATGATTTACCTAAAGCTCATAGAAAGCTATTATTAATTTCTCAAATTGATAACATTCAATTGAATTATAATTATATGATAAGAATAATTTGTTTACTCATAAACAAACTTTGAGGTACATATATCAAGTCTAAAGCATTCATAATTCTTCAAGAACTTACCAATGACATATATTGTTCTTTGTATAAATGTTCCATCACATACCATATTCTATCCATAGTGCAATTGAGATTTCAACGTAATTTGCTTCTCTATGTATCACACATTCAAATCTAAACACGACATTGGACACATTTACGCGATTAAGCCATCAAGAAATGTCATATTAGTAGTGATAATACAAAAAATGCATTGGTTACAAAAACTACAATTGTCCACAAGTCTCGCACATATAATATTTTCAACATCCACAAACCTGGAGAAAACAAATGGGAGGGGTCAAAATGGGGCATTACAAACCCACTATTATGTTATATATTGTTTGTATAACATAAAATTGTGTGCTTCATCAAATACCCTAATGATTGTTTGAGTTCCTCTACAAATCTTATAAGTGCTCAATAGATTACCGTAAACAATAAAATGTATTATCTAGATTTCCTTTTGTGCAAAGGAACCACAATGCTTATGTGTTTATATTTAGTTAAATACACATTGGGACCTTTATTGGTGTGCTACTTAACACAACAATGACTAAAAATTTAAAAATGTGGGTGCATTATGATTGATTTAACAAAAATAGGATTATGCTAAACCCTAATTGTAGAGTAATTGATAGAAATAATGAAGTACAATCTGCTAGATACACTATGACACAAGCAATAAGCAAATAAAATATTGAAACCCTAAGTGCAAGAGAGAAAGAAAAGAACTTAGTTGCTCACATTTTCCTAGAACTGATCTGGACTAGAAAATTGATGAACATGAAGATAACAATGTCATAATTGCTCAAGATAAATTTTGAAAGCTGTTAGAAAGAGTTGGACTAGGGTGCCCAAAATGGGTCAGGGGTGCCTAGGCACTACAATATGCTTCTAGGCACTTGTGGATCTGCGAAAGTGGTTGGAATATGATTTTTGGTGTCACACAAGTGTCACTGATAGTCATTGTTGGTCACCTATATGTCGCAATATGATTGTCGAGTGCGCTTGTAAATTGCAAAACAAAGCCTCACCTGTAAAACCCACAATACCACATCAAATCTAAAAATAAAGATGCAATATGGGGAGTCGGACTGACCCCGGCTGTCACTCGACTAAGTGAACTTACGATCGAGCGTTGCACTACATCTCAAAATCCATGTAGTTCTTGTGATTGTGTGCAGTTGATAGCAGGTGATAGTTAGATGTATCAATGTAATATATTTGTGGATGGAATAAAGAAATTTCCCCTTCCTATGTAGTGTATGTGTATCAATGTATTAGTTAGCTATGCAAAGGGAATTGAAACTAACACCTTAATAGTTTCAAAACATGAACTAACTACACAAAGATCATCATGTTAAGAGCTAAACAAGACTAAATACCAACA
Organism: Taxus wallichiana var. yunnanensis; assembly: GCA_018340775.1. Lineage (NCBI taxonomy): Eukaryota > Viridiplantae > Streptophyta > Pinopsida > Cupressales > Taxaceae > Taxus > Taxus wallichiana. The sequence goes on along the minus strand of CM031238.1, from coordinate 236,965,376 downwards.
TTATGCATTAGAACTTGAAATAGAAATCAAACTAATATGTTAAGCATTTGAATCTCTACTCTTTAGATCACCAAAAACACTAAATGAACCTAGATAGATCCATGAAAATCAAAGTTTATTGTTTGATCTTCAAGGGTTTGGGAATGGAAGCTCATCAAAGTATGGCTACAAGACCATTTTGATTTTCTCCATATGACCCAAAAGCTTGGATGAATGAAATGCAAGAATGAGGTTATTAGCTCAAATGAAAGATGCTCTAAGATAAAATGCCTATAGATTAGATATAAACATGCAAGGCATATAAAGGTGTAAATAGAAAGATAGGAGGAGGGCTCCTTATATAGCCCAATGGATAGTAAAATCTCTACATCCCTTTACATGCGGGATAATAGGGAAGTTGAGTTAGTTGTGGATAAGGGAGGTTTAGAAAGGGTTGAATCAACCTTAGGAGAGATTATTTTGTCCTTTAATGACTCATGGGCTTTTAGGGGATTTATTAATTAACCAAAGTGATTAATTAATAAGTGTGCAAACTTATAGAAGCTTTTTTAGAGAAATAGTTAGTATGATTTATGTTATGAGAGGATTTTAATCAAACAAATGATGATTTATTGATTTAATGGAAAATGATGCTAATTAATTAGTCTAGATAAAAAGGGGGATTAATTAACATAAGGTCGTTAATTGGCGTATTTGTTGGATAAAAGGGTTAATAGACTAGCATAATGTATTTAATTAACGACAATAGAAGAGAAAATGTGTGATATTGACAATATGTTATCAATTTGTGGGAAAGGGGATAATTAGTGCAATTTATGTATTTAAATTGATCGAGCTAAATTATATGCGTCTATAGTATGTAGAAAATGTAGTCCCCTGTCCCTTGAATGGATGTTATATGCCTTTAGTGCTCGTAGATGCCTTTGGATGCAAGCTTAGGTGATGATTATAGCTTGATCCCTTATTTTGGTCACATAGCTTTCTATTCATATGATTTCGTTGGTTGAATTTTGTAATTGAAAATTGGAAGGCTGACCCATAAGAAAATAAGATGCCCAAATGATAAAAGAGACCCAAAAGAAGCGAGTAAGATAGAAAAGGGTCAGGGGCGCCTAGAGGGGACGAGGGTGCCTAGGTGCTAGCTTCCTAGCTGGGCGTTGGTGTCTGAAGTCATAAAAGATAAACAAGTAAAGTATTGACTGGGATGTGGGGTGTGTAAGACCAAATGGAAAACAAGAAACACAAATAAAAAAACCAAAAATAATTGTCAATTACTAGTTTACTCGCTTAGAAATCATATGAATGCAAGTATGCTTTTAGGACCTAGAAATGTACCCAAGTGTGTGATTTTATGTCTACATTTTCCCCACTTTATGTTGTTGAGTGAATACTCGATAACATAAAGTAGATCGAGTTGCGCACTGATAACCATGTAGAATGTGATGGCGATAGCGTGTCGAGGAGACAAGTGAAAGCGTGAAGTGATAAAAATGAAGCGTGGAAACTAAGAAAGAGGAAGTGACCCTAGGGGTGAAGTGTATTATGTTATACTATGTTGTACATGTTGTGCTTGAATTTTTGATGTAGGGTTGCTTCTTGTTGTGTATTAAGGATAGACTGTAAAAGAAGAGTGAAAGAGTAGTCAAAGTCATGTATTATGAAAACTCTGTAAAAGTATGTAAAAAGTAGTAAAAAGAAAATGTGCACTTGATGAACATGAGTGTAAAATGATAGAAAGATTTTACACAATGATACACAAAACCCTCAATTCATACAATTTAATAACTTATAGAAGCCTTACGGCTAGTTTAAATGTCTACATAGTTGAGCTTTTGCCTAAATCACCGCACCTAAGTGAACTTCTTTGTAAAATTTGATCATGGTAATGAGCCTCCCATCCTCATCCTCATTATGGTTTAAATTTGATGACCAATTATGCTTGTTAAACAATTTTTGTGATGGTATTTTTAAAATATTACCTTTCAAATTATATAAAACGTGATATTAGTATAACAATGATAAAGATTTAAAAGGCCACATTTATTTATTTTAACAATTTTAACACACACACACACACACACACCCACACACACACACACACACACACACACTAAAATTCATATAAAAATGGCAGTCATATTTTAGATTTGCAAGTTTGAAGAGACGTTGTTTTTAAAATTTGCACGTATTTTATGGCTAAAAGTACAAAAATGTGTAAGTCGCCATCAAATGTGAATTGTGGATCGATTGCTTATCCCCATGTCCAATAAAACTAACAATTGCATCAAGTGTGTAACTGGGTATGCCATTCATTGGACAAAGAAGACGGATGGACATTTGTTTTGGGAAGGACTTTTTTTTCAATTTTTCTTGTGCTAAGTACATACACACACCAAAATTGTCTCTTCAAGGAGCCATACACAAATGATAAAAGAGAGGAATGTTATTTTTTCTAATGAGAAAATAAAGTCTTACAAGTCCATGTATTAGTAAAAGAATCACCCAAACTTCTACATTTATCTTACCTCTATTGCATATTTGCTCTCTACTTTTAATATTCACATAAAGAAGTGGGATAGAGTATGAGGACAATATTTTTAAATAGGGTGCAAGATTATATAGATAAAAGTAAATCTTTATTAAAAATAGTCAACATGAGATCTGGTATGTGTACTGCACCCAAGTTTTTTAGTGATCATGCCACTTTCACAAATTTTGGAATTTGATCCAATTAATTCATTGAAGCCACGTGTAAATTCCTCTTGTTATGTTTTAGTTCCAATTAACACATTGTATAGTATGTAATAACATATTTCGATCGAACATTACATATTATGTAGAACTTCCATAATTGTTTTAATCATTAAATTCCTCTTTTCCTTGTGTAAAATCAAACAAAACCATTTTTTGCCAGCTACATAGCCTATTAGTTATCTCAACACATGTTTGATTGTCTACATACATGTAGAGAGATTTAAAAAAAATATTTTTGTAGAAATATTAAGGAGAGTTTCTTATCGCAGTCTCTATAATTTACAATCCATCGGTCATGTTGGTGTCATGGGTTGAGAGGTGTGCCGATGATAGGAGGGGACCAAGGGGATGCATTCATAGAGTCTCCTTCATTGTTATCTGCAGATAGGGTTCAACTTGCATATGTTTGAATCCCTAATGTTTTGGCCCTTTCCCACCACGCCTCCAACTTGTGGTGCACCTTCCTCTAACCTTACGGGTTCAAAACCATTTTCGCCATGATCACTCTATCAATAATGCTATTGTGTTGGCTCCATGAAATATCATTTTCGCATGCCATTAAATTTTTACTAATAGGTAAAACTTTCACACTCAAAATTACGCTTTTGACCTAATTACCAACAAATCAAAAAATTGTATTGGGATTCACTTCTAAAACATTATAGCAACAAAAGACCAAGCTTTAGGAATTCACGAAACCCAATATAAAGAGTTGTGATTGAAATCCAAAAATATAAACTAAACTAAAATCAAAATCAACGCCGAATATAAGAAAACAATGATCTTTAAGGATTTTAGAAAAGATAATGCATGTTATCTCTCTCTACACAATTGTCTCCATTTTTTTAACGATCATAGACTCTCAAAGCTTGAAATCATTAACTACTATGGTTCTTGTAATTAAAACAAAAAAATCTACTATCATTCACAACATCAATTAGTGTTAATTTAAAAAAACTTATGTTATAATATAATACCAAATTTAGAGCATTAACTTGAGTTCCAAAACTAAATTGAAATAAAATATAGAATCAAACCTTGAAATTTCCACCATCCCCTGGTTAAGGAAACCCCGATTCTCTTTTCATTTTTATATATTGAGAGAATAGGGGAGGCACGAAATTCTCCAACAATCAACAAAACTTCTCCTCAAATATTCCTTCCCTCATGTTTTTTGTTTGTACTACTCATTAACAAGAAAACCCACATGCACCTTACAAGTATAATAATTTTTGTAACCAAAACCCTACATGAGAAACACGTTGAGAAGAAAAGCACAAGGACAAATCTAGCCCAACAAAATTGAGAAGGGTAACAAAACAACAAGCAACTTTATGATAACTATACCTACACAAAATCCTATTACTCACACTCATAACACTAAAATTTCCCCTTCCTACATTCCTCACATTTGTGACCATAAAAAATAAATCCAAATCCCCGAGGGTAATCATTTGGGGGAAAATTTGATGTGCAGGATTTGTTTTTGTTTTTGTGTAGGCAAGTCAAAGGAATCAATGTAATCGGGTAGACAATTATGCACTTGACAATGGTGGCCACACCATATGTGCAATGAAAATCAATCTTCTATTCGGTTAAACCTAATTGTGATGTAGAAGACGATGACATAGTGAAGGCACCCATATATACAAAATCTACACTTATAAATCATCCCATCATGACCTCCCTATTCGCGGTAAAACACGATAAAAACATGGTGGGATAATATGGCCCAAACATCTAACTTATTCTCTTGTCATGAGAAATAAGGGGGCTACAACATGCCATACTAGATGAGTTTGTAATATAATAACAATATTGTGTTATAAAAGGCAATTGAACTACTACAACATAAATGAAAACATTTTGGACAATACTCCGAGTGATTGTACATTCTATGGACTTGCATTGTTTGGAGATAATACCAATTATTAGTGTGTAAAAGACATGGGGGAGGCCACTTGTATATTACACATATTGACATAGTTAAATATTTGCTACCGAAGGCGTGTCTACAATTTGGTAGGATGTTTATGACAACGCCTTCCTGCTTTAAGCTGCATGTCATCCTTCTCTGCCAACATTGTCCTCATCCCACCACTTGTCACTGCATGCGCTCCGCTTCAGCCTCTCCACGCCTATAGGTTACAAATTTTGAGGGCAATGGGATCTATTTAGTTGTCACTTCATGAAATCGTGGGCAAAGTGTAGCAGAGGCCTCTCGATTTGAAGCCTCCCAACACAACAAAGCATAGCAGAATAAAACAATCGAATGTAAATGATAAAAAAGCTAAACACCAATATGCACTTCTTTGAACACCAAGATCTTTGGCATCACCTGGCATCGATTGATGTTGATGTTACCTCATGCAAAATTTACTCTTTTCATGTCGCTACTATGAATAGTAACAACCTTGTAATTTTAATTTTAAAAAGCAATCTATAGTGTAATATAAATATATTTTGTATCAATTTTCATTTAAAAAGCTTGAAGTTAAATTATATTTGAGTAGAAAAATTACAACTATTTTTGTCATGGTGATATCTTTGAAGTAGTTGACTTATATTTCTTATAAAATAAGGTAAATAATAACCATTTTGCACTTCGACACCTGGGAAGTCAATTTGTTTGGAAAGTTCATCTGTTCTTTGACGGGAGTTTGGTATATTGTTGTATTTGTCGAATCGTCTAAAATGGGCAGCCGTGCGAGATGTAAAAGTTCTAGTTGTTGTCTAGCCTTGTCCGATTTCTTATCACGTTTAATACAATATTTGATATTTGTGTAGCTATGAAATTCAATTTTTAACCACCTAAAAGATTAGGAAATTGATTGCCTTTGAAATTCTATATTGAGAGTTTTTTTTTCATTTCCTCTATTATTCTATGTAAAAGCATTTTGGGAATTTTAGAATATCTTTGTTGTTGCGTAACTATATCTATCTACATATGGCCTTACTATCCCCTATTGTGTGTGTGTGTGTGTGTGTGTGTGTGTGTGTGTGTGTGTGTGTGTGTGTGTGTGTGTGCGTGGGTGCGTGTGCGCATGTGCGCGCGTAAGATGGCGTGCGTGCGTGCATGCGTGCGTGCGTGTGTGCGTGCGTGTGTGTGAAGATTTATTAAGCGTATTCAAGTTAGAATAAAGGAGGCTCAATATATATTTCATGTAGTTTAGTGATAATGTATCATACAACAAATTATTTAGTTTATGTTAGTTATAAAATATAACAAGAAAACAAATGTCTTCATTTTTATATTAAATCATGAAATTTTGATGGGAAAGGGATTTTTAAAGTATAAAAACAATAATTGTTAGCAATTTTATTTTTATTTTTCCCTAAGTAATTGTATATTTATCAAAAACTAAATGAAAAAATCAAAATTGAATTGCAAAAGGTGTATTTGTTTTTCCCAATCACTTTAATAATAAAAACATATTTTCAATTTTCAAGTCTAACAAATATAACAATAATAGAAAATTCTTAATACTAATACATATATAATTGAAACGTGTAACTTATTTTGGACATTTTTTTAAATTTTTATTTTGCTTGTATTTCTAACAAATGTAAAATTACTGAATATAAATTTAATTTTTTTATTTGAAATAAAAACTACTTATTTATTTTCTATTAAAATTTATTGATTTGCTTCCTCTATGACTTGGATTCATATTGTCATCCTCACACTACAATGCAATGTCAGATGCCTACTCACGACAAAAGATCTCGTATTCATAGGAGTTAAGTATATGAATTATGTCTTCGAATCTAATTGAGTGGGAAAAGAAACGAAATATCTCCATTTACTGATTCTCAGTTTACCCCTACCATTTCCACCACTGCTCCCTTCCATTACTGACCCTTTCGGCGTAGACTTGCTCCTTCTAGAACAACCACTAGTTAATGTTAATTTCTCGAGAGGCTCTAGGGCCTCTCGAGAAAAATTTCTCGAGAGTAGAACCTCTCGAGAAATAGGGCTTAGGACCTACCACCTAGCTGCCGGGGTCGAGTCACAACTTGGCTGGTCGTATGGCCCTCCAAGAGATGAGTGGCACCAAAATATGGCGCGAAAGTCATTTTTGGCGCCAAATATTTCCCGCCAAAGCCACCAGCTTACCATAACTACTTTTCATGCAACCCAAATTGTTCTTGCAGGGAATACTCTGAGAGCGCATCCTTCATCGAAAGTTTGTTCTTCCAAAATTTGCCAGGTTTTGTAAAATTTGGATAGTAAATAGATAGAAGGAAACCAATTAGTAGAATGGGAGGCCCGGCATTTGATTGCCTGAGAAATCCACTGGGTGCAGTCAGATTCATGTTCGATAAAGCAATTTCTGCAGGAACAGATCCTTCCAAGCTCAACAGAACTGACTGGGGAGTCGCTGAACTGTTCGATAAGTTTGTTTTACAAGATGGAGCACTGGAGAAGGTAATTCCTTCTTGACGGAGATCCTAAAATTTGGGATTTTCCAGATTGTGATGATTTTTGAATCTGGGTGTGTTTCCAATGGAGTTTTCGGATTCGGACGGTATTTCCAAATTTGGGGCTTTCCTGAAAGTGGGGCTTTTCCCCTAGTTGTTCATATGCACACTGTTTTGACTCTATATTTGTTTTGTTGTAAGCACTATCGAGTATTTGAAGCCTAACTGATCTCTAATAAGGGTTGGTTATATTTTGAAGATAATTCAATGCGCATGATGTGAAATTTAATGGTTTAGTGCATTTTTGTGGTGAATGCTGAGGCCCATTGGGTGCCGTGTGTCTTATTTGCAGGTTCCTGAGATAAATTCGGTGAAATTGGATTCTATTCAGCCTAATTCTCTTGTTAGGTTTTGTGGAATGATACAGGATATGTTCGATTCCGAGTATTATGTTGGGGCTTTCCAGGTAAGTTGAACTCTGCTATGAATTTGGTGTTTAAGGTTTAGTTTAATTTTATATGGGCAGGAATTCATATATTTCCCTTTCTTTTTGGGTAAACTGTATGGCTCAGTCGTCATGATGGTGGGGGAATCTCTTCTGTAAAACGTGGCCTCATCAGTTAGGATATAAGCTACTTCACGATTTTGATTTTACCCATTTTCAACACTACACTGCCTCCTGGGATTTGAACCCGGGGCTCCTACTGGTAAATGCTTCAGGGCTGATATCACTTGAACTCAAACCCTTGTTGGCATGTGCGACCAGCGCTCCCCGTGACTTTCGACATGGACTAATAGTCTCTCATGAATCCTAACTCTGGCTATTGTAGCAGGAGATTAATGCCTGCGGGTTTTGGTCTAATGGCAACAGTGATCAAACAACCCTTTTGACAGGGTTTTGGGGATTACAAGTAATAACCTGCCAGGGTTTTTAACATTTTTGTTGCTAAATTTGGGTCAGCCTTTAACACGGGGTAGATTCAGCTTGGATTGCGTTCTTATGATTTTTAAACACGGGTTGCTTGGATACTTTGGGGTTATGGACTACCTTATCCCTGTGGGGATACTTTGGGGTTATGGATGGCACTCTTGCAAATGTCCTCTATTACCATTACATTACAATTCCTTGGCATTTTACTAGAGTTTATTCGATACAAGGTGCCTGTGATTAAAATGTTTGTTGCCGTCAAAATGGGTTAAGTTTGTGGCGCTAATTGTGGTAAGCAGATTTAGTGTGTTTTGCAATAACTTTATTTAGGGTTTACAGGATGGTTCAACATGGAGAACGAATAAGTATGCAGATGTGGCCTCTGTGGAAATGCCATCCGATTCCAAAGTCGTGGTGTGGGATCGCCGGCTTCTATATTGTATTCCTGTGAGTATTACATCCATGTGAGTTGAGTTTAGGGTTTGTAGTGGTTTGTGTTGTTTTGATAAGATTGTGTTTTTGATTCCACTTTTATATGAGGCGCTGGGGTTTATGGTTTAGCTTATTTAAAGATCCTGGGTTTCTTGCTCGAATGATTGTTTATTTGTCTGGTGGTAAAAACTAGGAGGATTTGTGAAAATTCAAGATTGATATCCAAACAAAATGAGCTGAGTATGTGATGGGGTTGTGTCAGGTTCCCGGACAGAATGCATGGGTAAGAGATGCATCTTGCAAGGGTAATGATTGCTCTGATGGCATTCGTGCACAACAAAGGGAGAAACGTGGGCGTGAAATATCTGATCCAACAGAGGACACTGATGTATGACATGGCCTGGCTTCTTTAAATACTTTAGTTGTCTTTTTTTTTCATGGAAGTGTTTTGTGCCCCTCCATGTAGGGCAGAGTATATAGGGATTTGAGCTGCAATGAAATAGTGTAATTTGGTCACATACAGTTCCTCTGTGAATCTGGGCATAAATATGCAAGTTGATTGCATGCATGAAACTATATATTGTCCAGTTCCGAAATATTAAGTGCGGTTTAGTTCCCTGGATGGTCATTTCCGTCTACAACTTGTAGAGAGTAATAACTGACTTTTTGGTGTTTCTATTGCAGATGATGAATGCTGAAAGTGAGCTTTCAAACGAGTCTAAGAGAAAGGTAAATCGATCTTCCTCTTGTTCTTGTTAAAATAATCAATGGGTACTGTGTTGACAGATTAATTTATTGATATTCATTTCAGCGTGAAGAGGGGTCTTCTTCCCGCAGTTCTGCAATGGAAACATGCCAAAGACAATCAAATCGGATTGAGTTTGATCCCAACATGCCACTTGGCCAGTCACATATGTTACCCTGCCTAGTTAAGGTACAAAATTAACAGATTTGGGCTCATCTCAATTTTGAGGTTTATTGGCAAATGTTGTTCTTGATAAGGGAAAAATATATCTCTGAAGTTTGGCTTTTGTTAAAGCAGATGGGTAAATATTGTCCTTGTAGCTTTGAAAATAAAAAATTCCTTATGATTAGGACCATGGTTTGCAGATCTATGATGGTATGGATGGAGACTTGAAGCTGAATGACATTGTTGAGTTTATTGGCGTGTTCACATTTGATCCTGATCTGTCAAGCCCAAGTAATGAACAAGATGCTATGGCCGGTACTTTCATAGATGATGATGTGTCAAGTCATTTGCCTGCTAGTAAGGTTGGTGTATTCTTAGTTGCTAGTTGCTGGCGATTACAACATTTCACCATTTGACAGAGCAAGATCTATAGCAATTTTTATGTAGCGTGTTTTGACTACTAGCCATGGATAATTTTCACAACTCTTATGGGTTGCATTCAACAGGTTCCTCGCCTGCACTGCATTATAACTCGAAAGCTAAGCACTAACAGCCTGGTCTCTCCATCTATTAATTCTGAGGTATGTATGGCTGAGCTTAAAACAAGTTTGAGATCTTTTTGTTGATTGTGTTTTTTGAATCTATCCCATGGATCCAAGATATATTCAGAAGCACACCTTTTATGTGGGGTCAATGGGCAAGATCTTTTTGTATCCATTTTACTCTATTAACTTTTGAAATGCTTTGTTCTTTCTTGTTCTGTTTTTTTTTTTTTGTTCTGGGTTTATTCCGCTTTTAATAGTTATAGGTTTCCTTTTTAGATTGAAATCCTCTCTTTTGGGTATGTATTTGCATATTTCCTTGAACTCTGTTTGCATTATACATTCCATTTTAGTAACAATTAAAACCTTCTTCCTGATCCGTTGTATTGAATGTGAATGTTGTTTTTTTGTTGGTATTTGATACAACTTAGTTATATAATTTTTATTATTCTATAAGTGATCTGTCACTGACACAAGCCCAAATGGTAATCATCTGTTGGTTTTGGAGCTCTAATTTGTTCCGTTCCTCCATGTCAATCTCTTTTCTTTGCTTGACTATAATTGTTTATGATGGAAATTTGCCCATTTCTTACCCTGCTGTCTTGGTTGATGGCATGATTGCTGAATATTTTAGTGTCTAATGCAGGTGCATTTCAGACTTCAATTAAAGGAGCTCAGAGAGTCCTTATTGCAAAGTCTTAAAGCTGTCTTTGGAGGAGATGACCTCGCTGCACAGTATTTTCTGCTACATATTCTCTCACAGGTATTTATTTTTAAAAAGTACTGTATATTTTGCAAGACCTATTGATATTCCACTTATTACATCTTCCAAAATATAGTTTTTAGAGTGTATTACTGTTATATCATCTATCTGGACAAATTCTTTTTCAATACACGTAGAACTTTGTGAATTCTTTTTCAATACACGTAGAACTTTGTGAATAGTGTCTGGAACAATGTCCTTGTATTTGATGTTTGTTACTACAAGACAAGTGACAGCTATGTTTCCATAGATTAAGAATACTAAAATATTATTGATCTCAGCAGAGGAAGAAAAATGTTAGTATTTATTTCTTTGGCTAATGATTCTATATTGAGTTTAACCATATTCATTTAATAAATGGAAGTTTTCAAAAGGATTCTGCAATTTTATGATGGAGCTTTATGATAAGGCAATATAGAGTTTGCTATCATGTCCAAAAACCAACTTTCTGGGCTCCCAGTTGAAGAAATTTCTTGAACACCAGACTTAGTCATTTCACTTACCTGGTAAAACATTAGCTGGAAATGCTGGATGCATGTAGTTATCTATCTAAACACATGCTTGCTGTTGGTTCATGTGTAACATGTTCCGACAGTTGTTACTTGAGTGCTTATATTTGACCATGCGATTTTAACCCTTATGTTTGTTCACTTCTACTGTACTGCTGCAGATACATGCTAGAGTTGAGCCTGTTGCGCTTGGCAGGTTCTCGATGAATTTGACAAGGGTTGAACGTGGTTCAAATGTGCATTTGTTTATAAAAAAATTTAAACGAGGCAATTCAAGATCTGGTTCCGTGCTCGCATCTTCTTCCTCTTACAATAGAATATCTCAATGGATCCTCAGTCGCACCAAAGAAAAACTACCAAACAAACAGGTGTGAGACATTGTATGATGTTATTTGATATTCATTTTTCTTCTACAATTGAAGGAAGCCATATGATGTTATTTGATATTCATTTTTCTTCTACAATTGAAGGAAGCCATCCCAAAATTGCTAAGATAAGTTGGGAATGTTGTTTTGTTCTCTTGCAACATAAGATTCTGGTTATCCACACGATTTTATGTGGTTATTGTACAGACTTTCAACTGGGGCTTTGCAGCTAGCTTCGGGAACACATTTAACAATTGATGAAACTCAGTTGAAAGCTGGTACTTTAAATTCAACCGGCGTTCAAAATGTTCAGATTTTCAGGAATTTATTGGAGTGGCAAAAGGTATTATTTTCTTGATGAGAAAATCTTACAGTCTAACCTATCTATGGTCGCTAACAGTCCTGTTCATGCCTTTTCAGGTGGCATATGATTTCGAATATTACACAATGGACATGGCAACTGATGTTCAAGTTCTTATACTTTCAGATGGCAAGTCCAATATTTTTCCAGCAGATATAGTGGTCCCATATACACCCACTTCAGATTCTTCTCCTCTGAGTGCAAGTCAGTTGGACAAGCAACAATGGCGACTCTACCTAAGTACAATGAAGTCATATGAGCACACCATTGAGGCAGCCATACAACAGGTCTTTTCTACCAACTTTTGATGCTGAATTTGTTGTTTAAATTTTTAGCTGGTTCGGTCAAATATGGATTTTGTGTTTTAAGTTGTTTGGTTGTGGTCCTTTCCTGCAGGTAGTTGAAAATGACATGGTAACAGCTAGACAACAAGATAGGTCTATTGGTCCTGAGGTCTTTAGCAGGTTTGATCTCTCATCAAGATTTTCAGTTTCATTGCTTTGTAATCTCATGAACTTTTGGATGGGTGGGGGTGATGGTTGTTTTACTGAACTGAATTTCCTAGTTTGGATTAACTACCTTGCAGATGGTTAACCATGGCACGTTTGGTGTCTCTGAGTTTTGGGAGAAAACCTTGACTCTGGATCACTGGCAAATGGTTAAGGATCTTGAGAGGCAGAGAGCTGAAAGGCTTTGATGTATTTGAGGTTTAAGTCCCCGAAAAGGATTTGTATAGCTGGGTAGGTCTCAAGTGCATAGTTTTTGTTGCTTGACAATCTTCTTTCCCTTGGAGGAGAGTAAGGTACAAGAGGTTTGCTTGTAAAACCGTAAGAGTTTGCAAGCTTGGCCTAGATTGTAATTTAGACTTCATATTTTTTTCTGGCAATCAAGATTTTGAAGATTGATGTAATTGGTAATCAAAAATATATGCATGTTCAGTGATTTTAAATTGGAAAATGGTGTTGTCATCAATTTGATATCAGGCAAGTTTTAATTTCCAAAGGTCAAACAGGAATTGACAAGAAATCTCTCATATAAAACCAAAAGGTGCTCTTCTCAAATAGATTATTTAATTTTTAAAATCGTATTTTGGAGAAGTTGACAGTGGTTGCAGATGGCTTTGGTGTAAAGATCAATTAAATACTGTATTAAAGTTAATAGAAATAGTAAGATCTAATTCTTTTTCATGACGGAAGTGAAGAATATTTTGTATTTTGGTTTCAGATGAATAAAACCTTTCGAAGCTAAGTAGTGCATGATCTAAACCTATGGTGGCTAGTCATTGGCGAAGGCTCATACCTAAGCTTGGTATGGTATCTGACAATGATAACACTTTACAGGGAAAATTCCATCTAGATTTTAAGAGCATGATGATGTAGACAATGCCAAGTAATTTCAAGGAAACTCTAAAAGGGGAATCCTAAGCATATTGAAAAGATCAGTGCGCAAATTTGATCGTGGAAGCAGTCACTCTTGTCTCATACTAAAGGATTCCTATTTTTATCAAGGAAACTAATAATGGGGGAAGCTTAAGCATATTGAAAGATCAGAGAGCTCAAATTTTGATTTTGTAAAAAGTCTTGGCTTAAACCAAAGTATTATATTCTTATCGAGGAAACTAATAATGGTGAAGTTAAAAAGCACATGACAACTTAAAGATCATCAAGATTGTTGTTGGTCAAGGCCTGAATAAAATCTATTAGGTGGAATCTAATTTCTCTCGAGCATATACCAAGGTTCTCTTGGTGTACAGCTTTGTTGTTGATATCTTCTTGCTAAAAAATCTTTGAGCCAAGTGCAGTTTTGTAGGGCGACCCCTCAATGCTATGGTTGGGCAAGTGACTTTCAGGGTTCCTCACTCCAGGTGGCCCCCTGATTGTCCCTGCTGCAAACAGGGGAGTTCAACTTTGCAAAAGTGGTCTCGATCTGTCAGGACACTTAAGTGTATATGGCTGAATGGATTATAGGTGGCTTTCACCAGGTGAGATCCTTGGAGATCTCAACTGCTGGATGTAATTTGTGCTGGGTTGGGTTGGTATTCCCAGAGCCTAAATGTGGGGACACCCATTGAATCAGAGGTAGCTCTTATAGGCTCAAACATGGGGTTGAGAGGACATCCGAACACTGCGGAAGCCTCTGTGAAGGCCTGTATAAATACTAGGTCTCTGCTAGATCAGGATAAAAAATCTTCTTGCTAAAAAAACTTGATATGAATGGTCAATCTTCACTTTAGTTGGGCTAAGTTTGAAATGGGTATGTGAATTCTTATTTTGATTAGTGAATAGTACTTGCACAATAATTCAGACTCAAGAAATCAAAATTTGACCTTCTTCATTATTTCCTTCTCTTTCTTTTGATAATACAATCAAAGAATTTTAACTCTTATGCTCTTATTCGGCAACACCTCCAGTATTTTACTTTGGTAATTGATACCTATTGAAATGTGCAATTGCCTACTATATATGTTTGCATACTATCAAGATGATTATATTTATAGTGTGGCTTAGCATCAACCTTTATGCAACATTATTAAAACAGTCTCTTATTCAATCAACTTTGAGTCTATTGATATTGTTCAAAAATTAGAATCAACCTTATACATTTGTATATTCAAGATAATTACATTTATAGCGTGTGGCTTACCATCAACTTGTGTGCAACATTAGTAAACAATCTAATTCAATCATCTTTGGCTCTGTTGATGTTGTTCAAAAAATCATCTTCAACTTTGTGTGGAAACATTATGAAAATACGTCTCTTATTCAATCATGTTTGAGTCTATTGATACTGTACTAAAAATAAAAGTAAGTTGGCAATGATCTCTTATCGGTCCAAGGTTATTTGTAGTCAACATGATATGGTCCCACTAGTTCCAAGGATGTCTCTTGGTAAAATTGTCACTAAGAAGCAAATTTATCATATGTTCATAAATGATAAGAATAAGGCGGTGGGGCCATAAGTTTAAGGATGCCTTTAGGGTAAAGGTTGGGGATGGTAAGAAGAAAATCTACTAGTGTTTGCAAATGATGGAAATGGGGTAATAGAATTGTAAAATTACAGCTAGCTTAGATAGACAAGCGGGATATGCTTGATTGCGCCGATAGGCGTTCCCTTTCATAGCGAAGCAACTGATTTTTGACGCGCTCGCAATAAATCGGCGGTTCGAATTCTTTAGCCATGTGACGAAGCACGGCTGCAATCGAAACAAGGAAAATGACAGGTTTGTGAGGCTGCGTGGGATGTGTGATCTCCATGCCTCTGCTTTGGGTTTTGAAAAGCGCTTGCCAGGGAATTAGTATTGCGTCTCCTAAGATCTTCCGCAGGTCTTTAGCCGCTGGCGTGAATAATCTCCTCTCAATTGTTGAGAAACCCAAAAAATATCCGCAATGCACGGCAGTTAACAGAAACATGAGCCTTTTACCGATCAGGCAAGACAGTAAATTCAAATGATAATGTATATTTGTAATAAATAAAAACGCAGTTGATGGGGTGCCATCTACCTATCAACATCAATTTCCCCTTAACCGACATGCACTGGCTAAAGAGGGGAACCGAGTTGGCCAATTCTGGGATGGAAGGGATTCTATTCCACCCGCCCTGCACTGGATCGTGTACCGTTTTCCCATAAACGGGCAAAGTTTTCTGCTCCTTCCATGAGTCGCCCTTTTCTTGAGGAAGGGCCTGAAGCATAACGATACAACGCTCGGAGGTCCCGTTGGTTTTTCTTTTCTCATAGACTCGGGGGCTCTTCACCACAGACCTCCAACTCCTGTAAACGCCTTTGACCCAAATGATGCCACTATTTGCACAAAATGTAATAGTATTCATATGTAAAAATGAGGTTTTGATGCGACTTAATAGACACCCTCACCAAACATTATGTGGCAATTTCATCAGGGAGTTTGGGCATAAGCTCCATCTCTAATATAGGAGCCTAAACTAGATGATACCCATATATAACTGGAAGTTGAATAGCCTTAGATTCTTAAAGTCGAGTTTGTAATCTTTGCCAGGTCTATTTTTATCATAAGTGGACTGCCAATGCCATCATTAAAACTATTTGTCCACTGTGCATTATTTACGTAAATATTAATAATAAATAGCATTATGTGTTTTTATTTGATGGCCATTTGAGACAAAGGTCAATGATCAACTTAAACTCCCAACGCTTATGATTATATTTACACTGATAGGAGTTTCATTCTACTGGCTCAACCTTTGTTAGTATTGATCGCAGTTAAATAATCAACAAATCAGATGTTTGTGCGAGGACATGCGACGATGGACGACCGAAGGAGATTCAGACAGGTATTCACATCATTGACAAGTGACAGGGAAATCAACAGTTTTATACTTTTTCAGAGGTGCATGCGTTGATTACGGTTGATGCGACCTGTAGATGCTATGAGGAATGTTGATAACTTTGACATTTACATGTTTTCCGAGAAAATTCCACTGCTTTAATCCTTGCTCGGCGCAGAGAAAAGACTGGATTTTGGCTCGAGGTGGGCCTTTGTGGGGATGTTGGTGCGCAGTCAGGGAACAGACCACTGGGTGTTTCAGAAATAAATTCGATTCTCATTTTCCTCCATCCAGGGTGCGCCAACATGGGTGCTATATGTAGACCATGGACATCCATCTCAATTTAACAAAAAACAAAAGTAGATATATCAAGTGATTTAGTAGATATGTATGCAAGATGTGGGAGCATACGCTAGCAATGTAAACTGTTGGACTAAATGGGGAAAGAAATGTACCCTCATGGCCTGCACGACAGTTAGAAAGGGAGCCTTGAACTGGTTATGGACTCCATTAAATCATAGTGGGCTGCGGATTTTGTCAGACTTGTTGTAGGAGTCCAACCGACCACCCCCATAATGTTATGATAGTGAGATTGGCGTGGATATCATTTTAGTGGAGGCGATGGAAGTGTGTTTGTGTTCGACCTTCTCCATTTGTGGTGGCGACTGCACCTACTTGCCTTTTTGTACTAGCCTCCCGCTCGCCGCTATGAGAGGTTTAAAACCAGTTATATATGTACATCCATCATGGTTTCTTATAGCATAGTTGTTGGTTCCATGTCTCATATGAATGTCAAAGGTGTAGTGCCTCCTTTAACTCGCCCTCTTTGTATAAGGTTGCGAGAGTGAGAATGAGATTGGCAGCTGGATGGGGAATGGATTGTAGATTATTGTTGTAGCTACAATGTGCCATTAGATAAGAATGCAAATGAGGGAACATTTTGAGAGGATGGGCCGGTGCTATCATTTTGTAAGGGCGGTTGGTATTGGTGTGTATTGTAAAATGGTTGACATTCTTGGCCAAGCAGGATTTTTTGAGGAAGCTCTAAGTGATATCATCAAATTATGATTAAATCTTATGGTGGTTGCATGGGTATGTGGGCTCGTGGGGCGTGCACGATATTTTATTCCAATGAGTTTGTAAACGATGTAGAGCAAATTGGTGGGTTAGCTTTTGTAATCTTTGGTGGAGAAACATGCACAATTTGTATGGTGGGAGTGATTCTATTGCTCTACTATATTATTAGATCAGCTCCATGTGATACAACGTGAGAAGACTTGCTCGAGGTAGCACGTTACATTGAAGTTGCCACATTGGATCTTAGAAGCATGCACATGGCACGTGAATTGTTCAATGGATTGCAATGAGGGAAATCATACATTGGTGTTTTTACTTATTTGGAATTGTATAATTTTGCTTCATCAATGCTTCGGATAGTAGCAATAGATTTGAAAAAAATCGCCCATTTCTGTCTACATTTCCATTACATCTCATGGATTGATATGGGGTGTGTGGGTGTAAAAAGGGTTACAACTTACTATATAACTCATGCCCGCCTGTTGTCTATAAAGAGTTGGACAAAAACAAACTCCTCACAAAATTTGCACAAAATGGGTTTGTTGAAAAGGCTTTGGAAACTATTTGGAAAAAGCAATCACAATTTTTCCAGGATCCTTCCATATGTGTCAAAATGCAAGCTTTGGATCTAGACATCAACATTCATCAAACCATAATGGAAATATGTTTTTGGTAGACATGTACACAAAATTTGGCACCATACACAAGGCATGTGAACTATTTAAGAAAATGCCTCAACGAGATGTAGTTTTGTGGACTACAATGAATGCATGACATGCACAAAATGGTTTCATTGAAAAGGCCTTTGAAACTTTCAAGTAAATGCATAGATGGTAGGTGTAAAGACAAACTCCACAACCTTTGTCAGCATACTCCCAACCCACTCCCAATTCATCCTAAAATGGGAGTTTTAGAATAGGGTATGGATATCCATCAAAATATAATGGGAAGTATATTTTGGTCAAATTTTATAGTTGTTAATGCTCGTGTGGACATGTATATAAAATATTCATGCTCACCAAAACATGAGGACAAATTAGAAATGTATTTTAAAATACAGGTTGTGAGGGACATTTTTTCCGCATTTTTTCCCTATGACCTTTTCAAGTGACCTTTATCCTAGCAACCTACACCTACGAGAAGACATAGACATACATGGGAAACCTCATGAGGCATAATTTTGTTTCACAAAAGACAATCAACACGTGCCCGACCTGATTAGTTTCAAGCCTACGTAAGATATGCGAAAAATGGGTCCGTTGAAAAGGCCTTGGACCCTTATCCGGCGTGACAACCATGACCCTCCCACTTTGTCAAACTAACACCCAACCTGACCAACCACATACACCAGCCATGTCAACTATTTGACGAAAGGCCTTTGAAAAATGTCATCTCATGAAATGCAATGATTTTTGTATATTCACAAAAATGGGGTTGTGGAAAAGGCCTTGGAAACTTTTAAATGTCAAAACTTGTGCTTGGTGCTGTAACACTAAAATGGGTGTTTTAGACAGGGTATGGACACTTGTGAACACTACAAAAATGTAATTCATTGGTGTGAAACCCAAATCTGCATTTTTTCCATCATATTCCCAATATGTACAAAGACAAGCTTTGGACCGGATTATGCAAACCCGTCCAAGAATACTTGTAAGTGGATTATACCAGATGTTGTTGTTGCAAAAATATCCTTCACAAAGTAATTGCAGGTGTATTTTTATCACATGTTGTACCATACATATGTATACAAAATGTGTACATATGGACTGACCCTTTCGAGAAGTTTCTAGATGTCTATCTCTTTACCAACAATCTTCCACCCACAAGATTTGAATCCATCACAAGTCTCTTTTTGCCATATTCTTCTCCACATTCAAAATGTTGAAACCCATTTCAATGATTGGGAAAAATGAACTTGCTTTCACTCCATGCTTTACCAAATTTCTCGATCAAATGTTGCTCGAAGATGTCTAGCATTTCTTATGTCCATATTAGGAAAAGCAAGTCTATTTTCACCATTTGCTTCCAAACAATCAAAATGTTGAAGCCCATTTCAATTATTGCGAAAAATGGTCGTGCTTCGCCAACTTCCTCGATCAAATGAATTATTTTAGATGTGTGCCTACAATACCTCTTGCAATTCTCTGCCAATAACACATATGCACCTCTTCTCCACAAATAATAAAACAAAAGCCCACTTCCCCGTGTCTCTTTCCTTTACCTACAAGAAACTCCTTTATTGGTATTCCACAATTGTGTTTTCCATCTTTTCGTTGTTTCTCCTCTCTTTCACCTTCTTCAAACATTGCACACCATCAACCCAAACCCATCCCCTGCATATTTTTCACTCTTTTGTTAAACAATTTCCTTCCCGTTAATCCCTATCGGCGTCTCCATTGCACCACTTTGGTGCGATTGCTAGTGTATCTCCATTGAGTCCTCTAAAGGGAAAGTGGAAAAAATGTTCATCCTCAACTTATAGCATCTTTCATCAATAGTTTTCACTCCTAGGTAAGTACTGAAATGTAGACCTGCATCATAACTATGAACCCTGAGGGTTCTATCACCATATACATGGTCATTGATTCATTACTGATGTTATATAATTTCATCAATATTGTAGAAGTAATTCCTCATCGCTCCTGTCCCAATCGGTTTCTTATCTCTATCATTACAAGGTTTGTACAATGATTATCCTTTTGTCTTCCTTATTCTCTCTGTTTTTCAATTTTTGTAGTGTTCAAACACCAGCTTTCAGAGCAGAGTTTAAGAGGCTTTGTCTTTTGGTATTGAAAATCAGAACCTTGAAGGCTGGGAAATGACAAATTTTCCTTGCTCTTCTTCAAATGCAAATGCCGGGGGTCCCCTCAATCAATTTACATAATGGATTGCAAACCTGGTTTACCAGTGCAAAGCTGCATTTATTATCCAAGGTTAGATCCATCTGGCCTTGTAGGCCATTGACCTTGAATATACAAACTGCGAGTCTTCTCATGATGCCAAAATCTGGAGGTTAGTCATGCCCATACAAGTGAGGTCTAATGGCCACAATTAAATAACTGTGCCACTTGACGCAGGATTTGATGTTTGGAATATTCTAAAGGAATGTCAGAACTTTGGTTCCTCTTGTCATCAATCTTGGCAAAAGAGAAATGGTCCGACCCTAGTGACCTGATGTTACAAGTGAAAAGTGCTTGGTGCTTGAAGATCCAACGATCATCTAATTTTGACACTAGGTGGATAACATTTACAAAGTGCAAACTAACATGGAAAGGAGGTCTGACACCTCTATGAACTTCCCCACCTCTGCAATTGTTCACCTTAAAGTAATGCATGGGGCTAGGTTCTTGAAAGTAATAAAAGATGGATCTTGTAACCTATATTCTTTTCCAATGTCATGTGACAATGGATCACTCATTTGAGGTGACTTTGAGACTTGCCAGATTCCTAACCACCCCCACCTAAAAGCCCAATATGGAGGTGGGAGGGCTCCTCCAAGTTAAGATAGAGGCAAGGATCTAGATATGTAACTGGCACCGGGTAGATGCTTGATCTAGATCAAAAGTGGGAATTTTTCCTTGATTGCGATCTCTGTTCAAGTTTCTAACGGATGAGATGTCAATCTCATAACAAAGGGATGCTGCAAGGAACAAAGTAACATGTGAATGACCCATATGATTATCTCTTCTAGCGTTTAACACCCAAGTATGATGACTATAACAGACATCATCCACTTCACAGTGGATTTTGGGGCATGAATTACGGAAGCAGTTGTGGGAAAGACCATCTTGGAATGTTAAAGGAAGCTTGGGATGATCATTTGGCTTTTGATAGGATAAGTTTGGTTTTATGGTATGCACATGTCTCCCTTTTTGTAAAGCTGCAGAGTGCAAATTTATGCATGTGTTATATTAGAATATAAGGCTTTACTTAGTTATCAATGTAAACATCAATCGCTTTGTAATCAATCTTTTGCATGATAAAATGATGGACACACAATCTCCAAAGCGTGCAATCTGCCTTCTCTTTATTTCTTCCTTGTGCATGTCTTCCAACATTGGTATCAGAGCGAGACAAGCGAAGAAAGAGAGAAGGTGAATCTCAACAAGAAAGTGCATTTTATGCCAGAACCAGAATTTTTCATAGAATGTCGATGAAGATAAACGAGAGATTGAATGTCGTCATTGTAAGAAAAGAGGTCACATAGTGTGGGATTTTCGTGTTTGAGCCAATGATGTGCTCAAGGGTAAAGGCATATCAAATGCAACCAATACAACGATGATTGAAGATCCACCAGATGTAGAAGGTAGTGAGGACAATGACAAATACATAATATAAAGTTGCTCTAAACTTTGAAAGTAGGAAAGGATACAGGTAGATGAAGCTCGGTATTGAATCATTGCTCGAGATAGTTTGGGGTCTGTGGATCTTGGGAATTATACCCTCACACGGGTTATGAGTTAACTTGAAGGAGCTTGTGGATGCCTCATTATGGATGGTTGTCCAATAATTGAGGAGATTTATAATTTGGGAGTTTGGGGAGGTGGAATCCTTAGTATGGATGCTTGCTCAAATAGTTTGGGAGACTGGATCTTGGGAATTATACCCTCATTGAGGGTCATGAGACAACTTGATGGAGCTTATGGATGGGTCATTACGGATAGTTGTCTAATAATTCGGGAGATTTGTGATTCGGGAGTTCGGGAAGGTGGAATCCGGGAACTTAGGAATTCAATTTAGGAGCTACACCTTTACAAAGGTCATGAAGCTGACTTGATGGAGCCTTACCTAGTCAAAGCACTGCTTTCAAAGTGAAAGCCTTTGAAGATTATGTAGTTCTGTTTGGTTCTAGTTTTGTTAGAATGTTTGTTTTTGCTTTAGGGTAAGCCTTAAGAGGGGGTATCATAATATAAGGTTTTACTTAGTTATCAGTTACACTTTAACTAATAATCGGTTGTAACCATCAACCGCATTGTAAGTGTAACTATCTTTTGCATAATAAAATGACAAACACACAATCTCCAAAATGTGCAATCCACCTTCTCTTTATTTCTTCCTTGTGCACATATTCCAACATCTTACTCTTTTATCCCATTGACATCAGCTAGGATGTATATATTGATCTTCAAGCTTTGCAAAGCGAATTTTTTTGCCGTAGAATTTTGGGATTTTTTCACCTTGAATTATAACCTTAGCTTTTGTTTCTCTGTTTTTAATGTTAGTTTATTTCAGAGCTAAATGTAACCGTGTTTCTTATAAAACACTTAACAGTGATTTTGTGTTTTTCTAGAATTATGTGTGAATGGTTTGAATTATTTAGCAGTGTTAACTTTCTTACCTCTTGCAATTGTTCTGTGTCTCTTTTCCTCTTAATATGTATTAGTCCATTAGATCATACTAATTTGCCACATTGCACCATCTTTATTCTGTTTCATCACTTCTCACACCCTTTTCACCCCCAAACAATTTTAAATAGCCTTAAAATTGGGGAGCCAACCTGATCCAGAGGTTGTTTTGGCTTAAAATTGCCAGGGCTTCCCATTGTGGTTGCTTTGATTGTGGATGTATTAATTAGAAATAATCAGACAATCAAGGTCGTCACCAACAATTCCTTTGTCACCGCTTTCATATAATAAGTTAAACCTTTTCACTCAAGTTGAGCGAGTGCACCTATCAAGTTCTTACGGTTTGGTTGGGGTTTTTAGAGGTGTTTAGCGGTTAATTCTGTACTAAACCAGAAATGTTCAAAAGAGTGCTAATTGTACAAGAAATACCGTGGTTACAAAGACCCTGCCTTTCTTGGGCTAGAATGCAGAGACAACTCCTTGATTAACAGATATATGGATTTTGGGCTTGGGAGATATAATACAATTTCAATGTCCATCTCTTTGCACCACCCAAGCACTTTTTTTTGGACCACAGAATGAGAATTTATTATTTTGAAGCAGTAAATGAAAGGTCTATATTCTGTGTTCTGTGTAACTCTTATTACTTTGTAGTTGTAGTGTTCAGTGTTCATAGAGATTATCAAGTCCAGGTATGATTTTCGTGTGGATATGGAGAAAAGAGAGCTACTTGTCCTGGATTCATTGATGGACAGGCATACAATTATATTTTTGTGAAGAAGTCACGAAGTTTACATTCAATGTTGTGGTAAAGTAAATGCTGAGCTTGATACCTGAGAACCCAATGACAAGAATATCTTGAATGACCTCTTTACTTTTCCGAAGTGGCTTGTATCAGTGCCATCATGTATCCCAAAAACACCTTGAGAATTGGCATTGCAGGGTAGGGTAACAATTCTATTAGAAGTGGAAATGATAGTGTAAGAAAGGTCAAAGAAGGAAGCAAAGTGATAAGCATTCAGGATACTTGATATATTCAGGAAAAACAATAGCTTGGGAGGCCTTCTTTTAAGATCATTTACTTGTTGGGCCTATTTACCGCTGCAGTGATCATTCACCTGCTTGGCAATTCACAACTGACGTTACAGCAGTTGTAGGCAAAGCATGAAATGATAGCAGGCACAAAGCAAAAGGGAAAAGTTTCGAGTAATTACTATTACAAGAAAATGTCATTCACTCCAACGTTGTGATCAAAGAGGCCTTAAATCACGACAAAGCGATCTCTTTACATGCTCTTTACAAAGCTGCCTTCAAACTCAATCCTTGGAGATGGGACATGCTTATTGCTAAGAACGTAACAATTAACAATTTCTGGAGGAAAGTCTTTGTCCTGGAGCCCAATTTGCATTAGTGGAGATTGCTTTCTACATTCATCACCTCAGAGTTTCAACTGCAAATGTGGAGATTGCTTTCTTCATTCATCACCTCAGAGTTTCAACTGCAAATGTAAAGTAGAAAATCTTGACCATGCTCTGGCACACTGACATGTAGAATTCTTATATCCAAGAATAGAAGAATATCTTCAGAAAAGTGGGATCACACTTCTGATGTGCAAGCATGTAATTATCATAGTTACCATGTTCTTACAAATTTAGTGAAAATTTGGTTAGAACCGTACTTTTTGGTCTGACCGAACTTACCAAACAAGTTCAGTCTAACATTATTTTTTTTTTTAATTTAAAAACTTAAAGCGTTTAAATTAAAAGAACTTCAACACAACAAAAGTGAAACAAGAAACACTAATACCTAAGCACGTAAAGGAAAAACTTTGTAGATAATTATTTATTCATTATTACATGTCTTGGCTTTTCTTTTCAAATATCATCATAAATGTATAATATTTATTACTTATGTATATTTTATACTTATAAATTTTTTAAACTGAATCAAACCCAATCTTTTGAAAAATTCTGAACTTCCGAACATTTTTCCCCTTTTGAACTATCCCAACTGTTTGAACATGGTAACTATGGTAATTATAGATTGGAAGGAGTTGGGTGTTTCGTAGACAGTTTGTGTGTGAATGTGCACTACGAAGCCACATAGACAATTATTTGATTGACAGGTTTGGGACAATCATATGGTGTATCTTTTATAAGAGAACCCCTTCATCACGCTGTTGCATATTTTTATCGTAGTGTAAGTAAGTTTTCTATGCTTTTCCTGATGATTGAATGGAATGTGGGCATCAAATTCACTCTTGGATTCTATGATGGATGATATGTCCCTGCAAAATGTTGGTAACAATTGGTTTTAATTGGTCTCTTGTGGAGATATTTGTTAGTTATTCCTGCAAATGAAGCACAATTCCAATAACTGCAGGTATGGCACATCGGAGTCTGGTTTATCCTGTGGTGAGAACTCGTACTTGTAGCCTTGTATGTGTTTGCAAATAATATGAGTGGATTCTAAACAAATACTGGACACTACTGTGTAATGCTCTTTTGTTGTGTGCTGTATAAACTCTTTTGAATTATATATCTTAAGATGATTAGAGGAAGAGACCCTCGGGTCTTGAGAGTTTCAAGAGCCATGTTCCTGGATTGATATAACTGGATGCTCCTGACATTCAGATTGGTACAACACATGATTTTTAAAACGTATGTATTGTGAACTTATCTGGTAACCAAATTGCAGACCTAAATATATCTGTTTATTTTCCAAAGGGAATGGATCTGTTCCTTGAATTTGAGCTGTTCACGTTCCACGTCGAAGCTGATCTAGGAGTGAAGCTGACTCCAAAGCTTAACCCAATTTGGCCTCTCACCACTGAGTACAAGTTAAACCTTTGCCTGGGAGAGCCTACAGTTTGTACTTCTGGTGTGGGCTTATAGCCAGTGCACCTAATTGAGATGCCTTGATGTTTTGTGTCCAGGCGTTTCAACTGTTTATCAGTCCCATTATGTGTGCAGTTGAAACTGGAAGACACTGGAAGACACCTCTAAAACAAATTTTATAGAGTAGAATGTTTTTGTTATATTCTCAGGATACCCTCTTGAACCCATGGGTCGGAGAACAAATTTTAGATGATATTTTCTGTAGCTAATACACTGTATACATCATTGCTGTGGGCAACTTAGCTGCCATTTATATCAAATCTGTATCTACATAGTACATACCATATGCAGACTTTTAATTTATTCATTTATTTTAATGCTCTACAGCAACTGTTATATATTAGTGTAGATGCTTTTCTTGCAATCCAGTTATCATGCAGTAGGCTGTTTTAAATAGGCTTAATTGATTTAGTTTGGCATGTAGATGTTTCATTTGTAACTGACCAGGACTAATGTGTCTAAGAAGTTTATTGTATAGAATAACATTCAAAACAGAAGCCCACAACATTGAATTAAAGGAAAGAATAGAGATCCTATGTTCATTCATCCGGTTGCAGTGAATTGATATCTTCCATGAACAGGGAATGGAAAACATCCATCTGAGAAAGAGGAAGACAGGTAGTGATATCTATTGTACCGCCACCCTCCCTGCCAGGAAATAGCACCATGGCGCCTATTTCATCTATTGCTGCAGTCTGCACATTCAGCGGTCTCCCCCACCCGTAATCAACCTCATACACAGGAAACCTTGGAGAGCTAACTACGTTCACAATATACCTCTCCCTGATAGAATTGATTTCAGCATCCATGCTATGCACATTAGATTCCACCCACTTTATCATACTCATAAGATTTTTTTCTGTGCACCGATTCACCGCTTCTTTTATAAGGCCACTTGCAAAGGACACTGTTTTGCTCAACAGTTCTCTAGCCGTTGCATTGGAGGCTGCAATTTGTATGCAGTTGCCAAAATAAGCTGGAGACAAGGGAGGATTTACTCGATTTCTACTGTCAACCAGCACAAAAAAGTAGACAGGTTCTTCATCTGGGATCTCTCGAGCTTTAACCATGCATCTCCAAAAATGAGCTGCAACGACCACAAAAGAGCTAAACGTTTGGTTTCCATGTTTCTCAGCCCGAGCTTTTGCTTCTGAATCATCTCTTTACTAAAATGAAATGTTTTGCATATCAAATCTCTGGTCTCGTTACCCTTCTCATCAGCTCCACTTTCTTCAATACTTTTTGACATCTGGTTAGAGTTTAAGGGTTTTGTGTCACTGCTTTCATTTTCATGGCTTGGCATCTGGGACTGCAACTGCTGTGTTTCTTTATCTGTTTTGCTCTGTGCATGTTTACTTCCATCAAAAGTAAATTCGTTATCTGTTGCAGTACTATTATTTACATTGTCAGAGGTGTTGGAAAGTTTAAAGAAGTATCTTTTGTGCTCAGGATATCTGGAAATGGGAGCTCCCCTGCAACACTCTGCCCATGATTGCATGAAATGCCAATAAGAGTTTCCGTCTGCTACTACGTGATTGAGACGAGTTCCAATGCAAATGCCTCCTCCATGAATAGATGTTACCTGCATGCCATGCCGACATCTTAAATCTCAACTTAATGAACAATTATTTTTGAAGCTACATAAAATCCAAATCTATTGAGGGAGAGATCTTAAATGTGGTATAAAATCTCATTATAATGCCACAGTATAGATTAGAAATTAAATTCCTGCTGTATAGATAGTTTCCGAATTAACAGAAATCACATACATAACTCAGATCACAAACTAGATAAAGAAAGAAAGTGCATTAGTATCCACAAATTACCAAATAGGCTTAAGGACCTATAAGGTGCAGCTGAAGGAAGAAGAATAACAGCCAAAAACTGCAACCCTTATTAATTCATCAGAACCTCTCACATATCTGTCACTATCTTACTTCTAAAATACCTCTCCTAAATATACCTAAAAGAAATCCACTCCTAACGAGAAAGGGCACTAATCCCTAGTTCTATATTTAGGAGAAGAACTCCACAAGTTTTTCAAACTTTTCACTGACAAGTGTAGATTGTGTTAAGTGATTTTTTATTACACCGGAGGCGTCTCCTTCAAAGAGAGCCCTGCTGGAAAACGTCAAATTCTGGCAACCCATTTCTACGGACACTATTTTTCGTCAACAGTAGCAATGAATTGGTTTCAAAGTTGTGGTAGTGTAGTGTTTAAAGTATCTCCTGTCATCGAACCGACCATTCATTGATTCCGTTTACACTTGCATAAACCTCCTCACCATTATTTAACATATTTTCAATGCTCAGATAACAAAGACTATAGTTAATCAAACGTAGAAATAATCTCTCCACTGAGTCGAAACGATGTGACAGTCATTCAAATAGGAAAAGATACATCGTCCACTTGTCAAACCTCCTGCAAAAATGTAAAACACGCACACATTTATTTTCCTGTTTAAAATGAAGGCCAATTACAGAAGTTATATTCATTCAACTGATTTACAAAAGTCAAGAGCGATGATATCATATCAATCTCACAACATTATTTCAAAATAGTAAAAAAGTAGATGACGATATTAATGTCATCTCAAAATAGTAAAAAACTAGAGGATGATATTAACGTTATCATGAATTATGAAGTTAAAATTATAATTTCGCCCGTAGTCCATCTTTGAAGTTGCAAATCGAAAATTGAAAACAGAAAAAAAGTTGTCTCTCCAGCCCTAGGTGTGGTCCGGAAGGAAACCTTGTTGGTTTTGTTGGAGTAAGCAGGCATACGACCAGGGCAGGCTCCCTTGGGAATACCCAGAAGGACTGTATTTGCTGATAACGCTGCCATTACACACAGTTATGCAATCCAGATTTTGAAAACGAAAAGAGAGAGTGATGATTCAAATACTTCATTCATCATCTGGTTTATGAAGGCAGATATGTTAAGAGTGATGCAGGATAGCAAACAGGTGACATGTGGAACTACACCTTGCTAGGTGTATGCTTCGGTGAAACGACTAAATTAATTTTGTTGACCGTTAATTTTTTTTGTTGATATTTTGGTGCTGGCTTGTATGATTATAATTGAGGGCTCTTATTTGAATTTTATTTTTCTTTGAATTAACCTCATGATTTTTATTTGGGTATCTTGGTACTGATTTATATATACAATTTATGCAAGTTCAGTAAATGTATATTTAAATTAGCGATCACTTTTATCTAAATATTTATAGGTAAAGCGTATCTATATCACAAACTCTCAATCATTAGATTTTTCATATTGGGGTATTGGGAACTTTTGTAGTGGTTTTATTTTTTCTTCGAACGACTCTATTTTTTAAAACCGTTTACCATACATATTACCATCGTGTCCACGTGAACTATTAGACAAAATGCCAGAAAGATATGTGGCCGCATGGACTGCAGAGATTGCAGAATATGCACAAAAAAGGGTGACATTTTTTATTGCTTATTCTCTAAGGTGAGGGAAATTTTGTGGTCATGACTTCAACACATGTTTAACAATATCAATCGTTTGTATGTGTTCATGTTTTTAACTATAAATAATTAATATTTTGTAACTTTCTTTGTAAGCTGCTTATTAGTCAGTGAAAAATGGTGTCAGGAAGATTTAGACATGGTCATCCTCAAGAGCCAATGGGACTATTTCACCAAGTGCAAGAAACAAATATTAAGCCCGCCAGCTCACCTTTGCCGGGCATGGCAAAATAAGAGCTTTGCAATAGGGTATGTACATTCATCACGAAAAATATGGACAACATGAAGACATAATATGAAATGTTTTTTTTATCGGATATTATACATTTCATGACAAAATACAAATCCACCAAAATTTATACTTTCATTCTGTCCGGTATAATTTGCAACTCATGTGCAATTGCTAGTAACTAGCCCACTCATAAACCACTAACATAACTGTGCATGCTGACTGTTCCCAAAATTCCTAAATTTTGTTTCTCCTCGGATCCCACTGCGGCCACCAGTAATACTGTGTTATTGTCCCTTAATAAGAAAAATTCTGAACCTCTCAGTTTAGAGCCAGTTTTACTTTTCTTGTTTCGTTTACTCCACAAATAAAAAAGGACTCTTCTTGTACAAGTCCAGTATACTTGTAAGGATAATTTCTACTTTGCTTGAAACTTTTCACTAACATAACTGTGCATGCTTAGCCAAGCAAGAAATTATAAGATCCTCCCAGCATCTTGGGATGCTTTGATACCAACTGATGCAAACAAACCTCTGTTCTTGCAGGTCAATAAAACAATACTTGATACAAGTATTAAGTGCAGCAAAAGGAAGAAGAATAACAGCCAAAAACAACAATTAATTCTTTAGAATCTCTTCAATATATGTCACCATCCAACTGCTAAAAGACCTCTCATAAATCTACCTAAAACAAATCCACTCCTAACTAAAAGACCTCTCATAAATCTTCAAATTTCTTAAACTTTTCAATGTCAGTGTACATCGTGTAACACCATGTTAAGTGATCCAATATATAACTCTTCCACTCACAAACCACTAACTAAATTATGTATGCTGAATGTTACAAATTCCTGCATTTTGTTTCTCCTCAGATCCCACCAGGTCACCAATAATGCTTTGCATCACATGTGATACTGGGGTGAGAGAAAATACTAAAACATCAATCTAGAGTCTTTAGTTTAAGTAATTCTAAGGAGCACCTATAGGTGCCAAAGGTTACACAGATGGGTAAATACACATAAGAAGCCCAATGTTCCTGGAAGTTAGCATAAAATTGCAAAAATGCAGGAGAAAATGCTAAACATTAACCTAGAGAATATCTAGTTTTAAGGAATTCTGAGGAGCACCTACAGACACCAAAGGGTACAGAAGGTTTATGCACATATGAAGCAGGATGCTCATGTAAGTTTGCAAAACCTGCAAAAATGTGGAAAATTTGAGCAATGATTTAGGACCATGAACCAGTGTTACCTAAGACTTCCGGACGGCGGGACACGGGGACAGTTTCTGGGATGGCAAATTTTTTTCAAATTTTTGGGACGGTGGGGATGGCTATTAAAATAATATATAAAATTACAAATATTAAAAATATACAGATAAATTTTAGAAATTTTATGAATAGCAGTTCATTTTTATATATCAGTCCACCATGTGCATACAGTCCACGTCCAGACATCCATATTAAAAAGTAAAAACTCAGCAACATACATACAGCTGTACTAATGTTATGTGTTCATATAATTTTTAATATTAATATGTATGCTGTTGGTTTTCATAGTATGTTGTGACAGTCCGTCATGTGCATTTGTGCTCAAAAACTCTGTATACATAGATTCTTAATATGTTTTTGTAATACAATACAGTAACTGGTAAATGTTTTTAAAGAGAAAACAACAAAGAAATTAATTAAAAATAAAAAAGTGAAAATAGTTATTATTTTAGTAGAAAAAGTGTTTTAAAACTGCCGTTGATGCAGGGGACGTCTGGACATCTCTCAACCATCTCGGGGACTTACAAACATCCCCTACGTCCCCCTCCTGTCCCAAATGTCTCCAGATCGTTTTCTGCATTTGTCAAACATTTCTGGGATGTTTCCCTTGCAACGTAGAAGTTCGGCAACGTGGAGGAAATGTTTCTGCCACATTTCGGCATCCCGGAACGTCCGGGACCCCTGGGATTTAGGGGGAGGACGCATCTCCGCATAACACTGCCATGAACCTTCATTCCAAACTTCAACTATATTTGCAAGGAAGGGATGTTAGTCATGGAAAATTTCGTTGAAGGAAATGACATAGTTATTGGGTAGTAAAGCTGAAGTCCAGACTTGGTCATTATTTACTAAGCTTGGCAGTGATTTGAAAAATGAAGAGAGGGTGCATATATTTATATATGTATGAATATGTGTATATGTATAACTTTTGTACAAGTTGAGTTTTCCCATTAGTAAAACTGAGAGAAAGAATTGAGAAGCAACCGGATACCTGAACTGACAGAAGCAATTGGTCGTCTTTCTCATCTGGAAGGGAAGCAGGGACAAGCCTTTTGAAAATAGGTCTGGACTCAAACTTACTAATCTGCAAATCACTGAAATTTAGGTCTGCATAGGCTTCAACAAAAGGGACCCCTCTATCATTGCAGTCGATTTCCAGCCTATTCTGCTGGTCTCCAGAGGCCAACCTGCCCGCCAATGGATAAAAATGAACTAGAACTGTTGACAGGCTGCTCTTTAACCTCTCCACAATTGCATCAAATTTGCTACAAGATATGTTGTAGAAGAGAATCCTTTCAACTGGGCTAACGATGCACCACAGAAGATCAAGAGCAGGGAGAAACATTCGTTTACTCTCTGTAAGCACAGCCGGTTTCACAGTGGAGATCCTCACCAAGTTTATGTCTGCTACTTCTGTCATATTCTCCTATGGAAACAGTTTTACCAGAAGTCTCACAGCAAGGTTACTGAGACACCTATTATCTATGTTCCCAGCTTCTCAAAGAATCTCGTATCCCCAGCAAGTGATCCCAACCACCAAACAATGATTCCAACCAACAAACAATGATTAGCTCTTCCAAGTAACAAAGTTCCCACATTCCCATAACACTGGGTTCACATTGGATTTTTATTGAGTAACCACCACCAAAAACAAAAGCGGTAGGTATGTGTCTTGAATACAGAAACTCTAGTCTCTTACTAACAATAATGAGTAAGTAAGCACCAGAATCCAAATCCCAGCCATTATGAATGGGATGTGGAAAGCTGGCAGCTTCAGCATAAGCAATACCATTATTGCATGCCGTTTTTGGCAAGATCATTTATGACAAAGCTGACAAGTTACAGTTTTACAAATAAGAAAAATGCTGGTGCACCATTTCCTGTGATGTGCAGTGGATCAGGTGGGCTTGTCATTGGACCTTTTTCACCATAAGTTGCTGAAAAGGTACCTATAATTGTTCACTTTTTGATTAATGGCATTTTAAAAAATCAATGATAATGTGGTATTGCGGAGTTGGGTCATTGGTCCCACAATCAAATTTGAAGGGCTGGTCTGAATTTTATTTTGTAGGGAAAATATTGAACCAACCCTTCAATGACGACGAGAATAAATAAAGTACACAAGTCTTAAAAATTAAGAATATATATTCTTTTTAAAATGAGAAATTGTTTTTTAAAATCATTAGTTCATTAACACCTTAAATAAAAAGGGAAAATTCAGTAATCCAAACAAAATGACCCTTCAATCATAATAGAGTAAAATTAAGCCGCACTTTAATTGGTAAAATAATTAAATTATGATGTAAAAAAGCCCAAATTTGTAATATTACAATTTCCTAAAAATCATCATAACTAAAATAAGCATTAAATAAATACATAAACAAACAATTGAAATGAGACAAGAAGACACGTAGATTAGTAAACACATAAATACCATCAAACTACGTGTCGGACACTAGGATCTCTTATCAAAATCATTAAGAAAACTTGTAAATAATAAAATAAATAACTTTAACTTCTACTTGGATTTTAGTGCTAAAAATAACTTTACATTGCTGGATCTGTTCCAAATCATGTTGTCCAGGCTCCCAAGTGTGCAAGTATTTGTGTGCAAGTTAATCCCATCATTGCTTTCTATGTCTTTCAAGGTGACCCCTGCAACAAAAATTGGAAAAAAGTACAAAGTGGTAGATAATTCATCTAAATGAATCCCAAGAAACAAGCCAAGACTGTACATGATAATATTAAATATTCAAATTTTAGGTCTTTGTGCTCAAGTATTCACTGAGTTGGCATCAACAACTTGCTAGAAACTTGATATTTGAGCTTAATAGTATTATAGTAGTAGTATATTCATTATATTAAAATTTTTGGCAATCTCAAGTATTACTCCAAGTCTAACATATCTATGAGTCATATGAAGAGCCTTAAACGCTGGAGGTAGACATTGTTTGTAGAAGTCATAAAAAATATTTTTTAATATATAATAATTTCACACAAATTATTGACTAATATTTTTTACCATAACCCTTCTTTTGAAATTTTTAAAAGTAACTTGGCCTTCTCTATTGTCAAATATTTTTTACATTTTGATTTTTTTTTTTGACATGCAATTTTTAAGCTGCTCTTTTCGATAGGTTTGAAGCCTTGGGAAGGGCTATGATGGACTCAATTTTGAACCCCGATTGATTCCTGTTTCAAATGCTTAATGCTATTTTTTCATATTAAATCAATTCAAAAATTATTTTTCCCTCCAAACAAACAAGCAAAATGAAAATGCTCATGTGACATGATCGTACACTACATGATATAATTTTTTTGTTTTAATGAGAGTGCACACCCCTACATATATGTACACACCCCTAAAGTTAGGGTGCACAGTGATAGGGTCTTCTCCCTACAATTAAAATTTAGGTTTAACTTTTTTGAGTTTGGGTTGATGAGGGTAATAACATGGGACTTGGGAGTTGTCTATTGTTTTGTTGTGAATATTATAATCATAAATCCTTATTTATTGAGAAAATAATGGAAGGGCCTATTTCGCACGTCCAAAATGTCATTCCAATTTCTGCAAGTGCATTGGTTTAAATGTCTAGTGGGACCTATCATATCATTCAATTTAGATTCTACATTTGTATTTATTCAATGTTACATATACCAACTACTTCAAAAACTTTCATTTTCAAAATTTGTTTTGCAATGCATGTTTTAAATAATTTATTCAAGTTGAATTCCATCAATTACTTTGGAATAATTTCCAATGCATTGTCTAATACTTTGATTATGTGAAGTCAAACACCATATGTGTTGTTAACCCTCATAATGATGATCCAACATGTTATACTTAAAATAATATATTGTGTTTATTATATGTAAACATAATGTATATACTACATTAAACTTTCAATGTTAAAGTTTGGTGTGCATATAAGGCCTTTAAAAAAATAGCATGTTGTTCCACATATTATGTTGTTAGTCATGCACTTGAGATATTTTTTTGTAATTCTTAGTGTGATAACTTTATTCACATTGAATTTCACATATTATCTTGGAATTATATCCAATACATTGTTTGATGCTTTTACTACAAAGATCTCAACAATGTTTGTTATGGGTAAGTGCACTAAGTCGGGGGCCAAAAATGGTCTTAAGTGACACATTTTTTTGAAAAATAAAAACTTCAACTTGTATGAGTTTTTGAAATAGTTACACTCAAAATTGGAAGATGTTGTATGAACATGAATCGTAGAATTTTGAGTCTAGTTTCTAAGCTACTAAATTTTATTGAAAATTGATAAGTTTAAGTGGGTCAAATAACTAAAATACCAACAAGTTCTCCTATTTTTGTTAAAAACATTACAGAGCAACTTTCGTGTCCCCCACCATTTTTGAGCACCATTTAGTAATTTTGAAAACCCTTTGGTAGAAAGATAGCTAGGAGCATCTAGTTTGTGCTAGGATTTTGTAAAGATATTTTTAGCAAATATTTAAATTTTTATGATTTTTTTAGTACATAAATTTTATGTTTCAAAAATAACGGAGCTCCAACCGTGCCCCTAACTACCTAAAAAAATTGAAAATTATATATATTTTTGAATACATATAGAATCAAGCCTAGTTTGTGCTAGTATTTTTTTTTTCAATTTCGATGACCCAAAAAAAGATGCACGATGAAAGATAGACATTTAAACTTCAAAAATAGCTATAAAAATTCATAGTTAGAAAATAAATAATATGGAAACCTTATGTTAATCTGAAAATTTAAAAAATTATATTTTTAGAAAGAAGAAACTTTGCTCTATGTCGTGGTATATATTTTTAAACGAATCAATTGTTTTATGTTGATTTATCATGGAGGAAGTGGAATTTTTACATTTTCCTGCAAAAACACATTGTTTGTTGTGTTTGTGCGCAGTCCACGCCACATGCTTGGGAATCCAAACTAGATCTTAAGCCTTGAAGCATGGCTTGAAAAAGTGAAAACGCAAAATGCATACGCGTTATAACATTGTATATGCTTTTGGCATGCTTCTATTTACACAAATTAAATTTATTATCAAATTTAATAAGTATAAGTTTTTCATTTATTATTATTTATATTTTATTATTTCTTATACTTTAAATTTATTTATGTAAATATAAGAAATTAGGGTCACTCTGCACCTTATGGAATTAGTCTCATAGCTCCATGAGTCATAGTTTAGGAGATAGTTTTTATAGTATAATTTGGTCAGTACATAGGTAATTTTCAAGATTTCAACATTCAACCTAAAGCTTTTAGCGTTTAACTTCTACAATCGAAACCCTAAACCCTAGGCCATAAAACTAAACCCTAAACTATGACCTTGAGCCCTAAACCCTAAACCTTGAACCATGATTCCTAGACCCTAAAACCTAAACCCTAAACCTTAAACATTCAGCCCTTACTCATGAGCCCTAAACCCTAAGCCATGAGCCCCTAAACCTTGAGCCCTAAGCCCTAAACCCTAAACCATGAACCATGAACCATGAGCCCTAAATGCTAAACCCTAAACCGTAAAAACTAAATCCTAAACCCTAAATCGTGACACCTAAACCCTAAACCTTAAACACCGAATCTTAAACCCTAAACCCTAAATCCTAAGCCTTGAACCCCGCACCCTTATAATCTAAACCCTAAACCCTAGACTATATTGTTGGGGTTAGCACACGGTTGATAGATAATATATCGATCTAAGCATACATGTAAATAAAAGTAGATATTCTACTAGAAGAATTATACAAAACAAGAGACATAAATCAACACCAGATTTAACGTGGTTCACCTAGTGTGGGCTATGTCCACCAAGAAACAATCCAATCTATTATCCAAAGCTTTGACAAGATATACAATGAAGATTTACAATCTTCTACACTTCTAAGATGTTTAGTACTTTCTTCCTTCAAGCTTTTTGATTCTTCACCAAGAATTCTCTCTCACATAATTATCTTGTAATTATGATCAATCCTCTCTTATTCTAAACCCTAGCTTTATGCTTTAAATAGTCATTTAAGACTTTAGGGCACTTAGCCATGTAATTACATTCATTAAATCTATTCCAATGCTAAAAATAGAAATAAATCCCGAGAGTTAATTAAAACTCGTCACACAGGTAACCGATGCCGGTTCTGCCCAACCGTCACCGGTTCCAACTTGCCCTAACCAATGCCTGGTCACACTCTAACCAATGTCGGTTACTGTTAACTTCTAGCAAGTTCTATTCACATGCTAAAACATGAGTAATTTAGTTCCATACTCAACAATCTCCCACTTGGAGATTAATTAATGCACACTATACCTGTATAACGCCATTCTTGGATCTTCCTAAGCTTTGTTTCTTCCTCTTCAAGTTTCAAACTCGAAGACCAATAGAAGTGGAGTGTAGCTCTAACTTCTCATTTGCTAATGGATTCGTTAGCATATCCGCAGGGTTCTTGCTTATATGAATCTTTTCCAGATTCAACTGTCCATCCTCCAATACTCGCTTTGTATGAAATGATATCTCAATGAATGTGTTTCATTCTCGAATGAAATGTTGAGTTCTTTGCCAAATGAATTGCACTGATGGTTGTCACCGAACAAGATACAATTACTTTGCTCATTTCCCAACTCTTTCATGAACCTACCCATCCATATCATCTCCTGCTACCCTTTCAGTATTGCAACATACTCGCCTTTATAGTAGACAAAGCCACAACCTTTTGCAATCTTGAAATCCAGCCTAACCGCCATTCCACCTACTGTGAAACTATATTCAGAGTGCTCCTCCTACTATCCAAATCTCCACTATATCCGAATCAACATAGCCATGTAATGAAATATCCAAACCTCCATAGCATAACCGCATGCTAGATGTCCATTTCAAATACATGAGTTTTCATTGGATTGCTTTCCAATGCTCTTTACTTGGATTAGCCATATATCTACTCACAACTCCCACCGCATGTGCAATGTCCGGGTCTTGTACAAACCATAGGATACATGAGACTTCCAATCGCTGAAGCATATGGCACTCGTGTCATGTATTTGACCTCCTCTTGTGATGAAGGACACCGATCTTTACTCAATTTGAAGTGTTCACCAAAGGTGTGCTAACATGTTTTACATTCTCGCATGTTGAACCTTTCTAACACCTTGTAGATATAATCTTCCCGAGACAAATACAATTTCTTGTTTTTCCTGTCTCTATGTATTTGCATGCCAAGGATTCTTTTTGTAGCTCCTAGATCCTTCATCGCAAACGTGTGACCTAGCTTTCTCTTAAGCTCACAAATGTCCCGCATACTAGATCTCTGCAATAAACATATCATCCACATACAAGAACAAAATAATATAGCTCCCATTTCAAGCTTCTTGAAATAAACACAATGGTCGATTCACATCTTAAGTAACCATTCTCATGCATAAAACTATCAAACCTCATGTACCATTGCCTTGAGCTTGCTTGAGCCCATATAGGCTCTTTTTCAACTTGCACACTAATTTCTCCTTACCCTTGACTTCATACCCAAGTGAATGCTGCATATAAATCTCTTCATCCAAATCACCATGAAGGAAAGCCATCTTCACATCTAGTTGCTTTAAATGCAAATCTTCTACTACAACTAAACTCAATACAAAGATTTAATAGAAGTCATCTTAACAACAGGAGAAAATATTTCACCAAAGTCAATACCTGCCTTTTATGCAAATCCCTTTACTACAAGCCTTGCCTTGTACCTTTTCTATCCACCCTCTTCTTCCTTAATTTTGTAAACCCACTTTTTCTGCAATGTTCTCTTTCCTGCTGGCAATTTAACCAAATCCCAAGTCTGGTTTTGTTCCAAAGAGTTCATCTCCTCATCCATGCCATGCTCCCATTGAATGTGAGTTTTATCCTGCATTGCTTCTTCAAAGCTTTCTGGTTCACCACTATCAGTCAATAATAGATAAAATAGAGAAGGTGAAAATCTTTCTGGAAGTTTACTTACCCTTTGTGACCTTCTCACAGGAGTTTGGGGTACTGAGGCTCAATCTGGACCTCTTGGACATTAGTATCAACTTTTAACAATGACCGACGCTGGTCACCTCTAACCGACATCGGTTTGACTAACCAACGCCGGTTCTGATCCTCTGTAACCATTGTCAGTTCATCTGACTGATGCCGGTCAGGGCCTATCCGACCACGGTTACCGTGTATTTCTGAAGGTGTTTCTTTAAAACCCGATAGTTCATTTTCAAAAATAAACTTCTCAATTTTCTCATCCTTGGGTACCAAAATTTGATCTCTCGTACATTCTCTTTTCATTCCATTCAATATCACGACTCTAACAATTTTAAAATTCTCTAAATCCCAAAAATGAAAACTGAAATCACCAGATCCATAACCAATGAAAGTGCACCTCTTGAATTTTGCATCTAACTTTTTTTAATTTTCTCTATCAACATGCACAAAAGCTTCTGAACCAAAGACTTTAAGAAAAGAAAGATCTACCTCTTTTCCGGTCCATGCTTCCTCTGGTATTCCTCCATCTAGTGAACTTGAAGGGCCATGGTTAATCAAATAAACCGTTGTATTAATTGCTTCTACCCAAAACTACAAGGGCAATCCAGAATGTATCCTCATACTTCTAGCACGTTCCATGATTGTCTGTTCATTCTCTCTGCAACACCATTCTCCTATGGTGTTCTTGGAACCATTCTTTCTCTATGTATCCCATTCACTGAACAATAATCATTGAAAGCCTTGCTACAATATTCACCACCATTGTCAGATCTAAGGCACTTTAACTTAGAATTTGATTCATTCTCAACAAGGGCTTTCCATCTTTTAAAAGTTTCAAAAACATTAGATTTGTGTTTAATACAATAAACCCATACCTTTCTTGTAGCATCATCAATGAAAGTAACATAATACTGGGATCCACCATGAGAAGCTACTTGAGCTAGTCCCCACACATTTGAGTGTACAAGCTCCAATTTCTGCTCCTTCTTAGTTGCCCCAACTTTGAGAAATCTCACTCTCTTTTGCTTTCCAAAGATACAATGCTCACAGAAATCAAGATCTAAATCTTTCAAATCTGATAACTTACCCTTAACCTTTAAGATCTGCATTCCTTTTGACTCATATGACCCAACCGATTATGCCACATGCATGCATCTGAATCTAAAGTAGATAATGTAGAAAAAGAATCAGTAATACAGGTAGATAAATATAACGTTCCTACCTTCTTACCTCTTGCCACAACAAAAGCACCCTTGGTGACTTTCCAAGAGTCTCTTGTAAAAGTAACCATGCAACCAGATTCACCTAGTTGCCCCATGCAGAAATAAGATTCCTCCTGAGGCTTGGCACATGCCTCACATCTTTCAATACCCATGTATTTCCATTCTGCAATTTTAGATGAACTTCCCCTTTACCAGTAATATTGCAAGGTTCATCATCACCCAAATAAACATGCCCAAAATTGCCCTAAACATAATTTCGAAATAACCCTTATTAGGGGCATGAAAAGAAACACCCGAATCTAAAACCCATGATTCAATTCTACTATCTAAAGAAAGAATAAGAGCATCTTGCATTACCTCCGATGCAACAAGATTCGCCTCTTTATCTTTTTTTTGGTTGTTGGTTCTCTTTATTCTTTGACGAACAATCTTTCTTCGCATGTCCTTTCTTTCCACATTTCCAACAAGTAATTCCCTTACTTCTAGATTTAGATTTGCTATCCATTGACTTTGATTTTCATTACTTTTACTCTTGGATCTCTCCTTCCGGCTGCCCCTCGCTTTTACATTCAAAGCATTTCCAGATGGTGTTTCCTCTCCGTACTTTTCCTACGAATTTCTTCATTCAAGATTATACTAACCACATCATCAAACTTCAAAATATTATTAGCAGATGTTGTATTACTAACAACCATTACCAAGTTGTCCCAACTATCAGACAAAGAACATAAGAATAAAAGTGCTTTCACTTCATCATCAAACGGTATTAAACCGATTTTAATCGATTTATAATAGATCGGAAATCATTCAAATGACTAGAGGCGATTCACCTTCATGCATCTTAGAACTAAAAGGTTTCTTCATCAAATAAAATTTATTGAAGCACTAGGTTTTTCATATAAATTAGTAAGAGATTTCATTAAGTCTACCGTAGAAGCCGCTTCACGTAATATTCGAGGCCATGGATGCTACTGTGCTCAATCTTATAGATCCCAAAGCCTTTCTGTCAAGAATCTTCCATTCTTCATCAATCATCTTCGTAGGTTTAGACTTCTCATCCAACGGTAAATATAAATCTCTCTGATATAGATAGTCCTCAATCTGCATCTTCCATAATTGATAATTTCGGTTGTCAAACTTCTCTACCTTGTATTTATTCTCTTCTCTCACATCATTGTAGCTCCCACTCTATCATAAAACCCTCTGTGAGTAAATCTGTCAACACACAAAACCCTCAAACAAAGCTCTAATACCAATTGTTGGGGTTAGCACACCGGTTGTATAGACAATATATCAGATCTAAGCATACATGTAAATAAAAGTAGATATTTTACCATAAGAATTATACAAAACAAGAGACATAAAACAACACTAGATTTAACGTGGTTCACTCAGTGTTGGCTACGTCCACCAAGAAACAAGCCAATCTATTATCCAAAGCTTTGACAAGATATATAATGAAGATTTACAATCTTCTACACTTCTCATATGTTCAATACTTTCTTCCTTCAAGCTTTTTGATTCTTCACCAAGAATTCTCTCTCACATAATTATCTTGTAATTATGATCAATCCTCTCTTATTCTAAACCCTAGCTTTATGCTTTAAATAGTCGTTTAAGACTTTAGGGAACTTAGCCATGCAATTACATTCATTAAATCTATTCCAATGCTAAAAATAGAAATAAATCCCGAGAGTTAATTAAAAACTCATCGCACAGGTAACCGATGCCGGTTCTACCCAACCGTCACCGGTTCCAACTTGCCCTGACCGATGCCGGTCACACTCTAACCGATGCCGGTTGCCATCACAACTTCCAGAAGTTCTATTGGCATGCTAAAATATGAGTAATTTAGCTCCATACTCAACACATATACCATAAGCCCTAAACCCCGAGCTCTAAACCATAAACCATAAACCTTAAGCCCTAAATGTTAAATCCTAAACCCTGAACCCTAAACCCTAAACCATAAACCCTAAACCCTGAACCATAAACCATAAACCCTAATCCCTAAACACTAAATCCTTAACCCTAAACCCTAAACCTTAAACCCTAAATCCTTAACCCCGATCTGTAAACCCTAACCATAAACACTAAAACCTAAACCATAAACCCTAATCCCTAAACACTAAATCCTTAACCATAAACCATAAACCCTAAATCCTTAACCCCAATTCGTAAACCCTAAACCCTAAACCTAAATCCTAAATCCTAAACCATAGCCCTGAACTTTGAACCTTGAACCCTAAACCCTAAACCCTAAACCTTAAACCATAACCATGATCCCTAAAACCTAAACCCTAAACCCTAAACCCCGAACCATATTTCATCAATATTTCCTAGTCTCATGCCTAGAACCATCATTGAGTCTGCTTATAGAACTACCTTGTTTATGAGAGGTGGGACAAGTAACTAAATGGATATGACATCTACCTTGTGCCTTGCAATGCATATTACACATCTCTT
Source organism: Taxus wallichiana var. yunnanensis (assembly GCA_018340775.1). Taxonomy (NCBI): domain Eukaryota; kingdom Viridiplantae; phylum Streptophyta; class Pinopsida; order Cupressales; family Taxaceae; genus Taxus; species Taxus wallichiana. The sequence goes on along the minus strand of CM031238.1, from coordinate 236,923,084 downwards.
CCAAACTTGTTTCTCCCCACATATACTTGCACTCTTGAATGTAAATTTATTCACACTCTGAAAAAAATTTCACATTTCTCATATTTCCATGTATGGTGTTTACGCAAGCCGGGATGACCCATTGAAAGTTGAAAAAATAACCATCACAACACAAAAACTTAATCTTAAAGGAAAACAATAAACATAGAGAATATACCAATGCAAAGGTGTAGGATCATAATTGAATTTCATGTAAAGTATCCTCTCCTTCGGAGAAAGAGAAAGTTATTTTTCTACTAGAATGGATAGTAAATTTGACATAACTTCTGAAGTGTTCAAAATAAGCATAGAAATAGGGGAATGAATAAGAACACAAAGGGGTTATCAATCACATAGTAAATATTTCTTGTTCAGTTCTAAAAGGGAGTCACTTGGCCTACGACTTAGTGATCTTCCATTCATTGATATTTCCTTATATTATAAACCCATTGATGTTTTCAAAAATGCCTTAAAAAAGATAGGAGTAGTCATCAATCCTAGTGAAGGGCATGATGTGATTTCCAAGCAACTTGAAATTCATATAGATTTAGAGGTCATAACACGAATTTATAAATATCTCTGTCATTATAAATGGAAGCCAAGTAACGATGTCATCTCCCGTATCCAAGGATTGAGGACTACTGGGGTCTATGAAAGGATTGGACATTTAGGAATATGACATTTCCCTCCTTCAAAATATCAACAGATGAAAGACATCAAATTGTGATGAATCTCTTTGAATGTTCTGCCTACGAAGTCGATGAACCCTTTTCAAGTTGAATACTCTCTGTCAATTACTAATAAGAATGGGTAAGACACAAAACATTACAATGAGTGAAATATTTCCCATGCAATGGGCAAAAGAAGATAGTTGTATTGGGTAATATTTCTTTACCTTGAGCCCTGAGCCCTAAACCATAAACCCTAAACCCTAAACCCTAAACCCTAAACCCTAAAACCCAAACCCTAAATACTGAGCCCTAAAACCTAAACCTTAAACCTTAAACCCTAAACCCTAAACCTTAAATTCTAAACAATAAACCCTAAACTATGAAACCTAAACCCTAAACCCTGAGCCCAAAACCCTAAACCCTAAATCCTAAACCCTAAACACTAAACCCTAAACCTTGAGCCCTAAACCCTAAACCTGAACCCTGAACCCTAACACCTAAACCCTTAACCCTGAGCCCTAAACCCTAAACCATGAACCATGAGCTTTAACCCTAAACCCTAAGCCCTAAACCTCGAAACACCCGAGCGAAAAACCTAAACCCTAAACCATACACACTAAACCCTAAACCCTTATCCCTAAACCCTGAACCCTAAACCCTCAACCTTGAGCCCTGAGCCCTAAACCCTAAACCCTAAAACCCAAACCCTAAATACTGAGCCCTAAAACCTAAACCTTAAACCCTAAACCCTAAACATAAATCCCTAAACCCTAAACCTTAAACCCTAAACCTTAAATTCTAAACACTAAACCATAAACCCTAAACTATGAAACCAAAACCTGAACCTTGAGCTCGAAATCCTAAACCCTAAATCCTAAACCCTAAACCTTAAACCCTAAGCCCTAAACCTCAACCCCGAGCCCTAAATCATGAGCTATGAACCCTAAACCATAAACCCCGAACCGTGAACCAAAAACATAAACCCTAAACCCTAAACACTAAATCCTAAATCCTAAACCCTTAGCCCTAAACCCTAAACCCTAAACCCTAAACCTTGAGCCCTAAACCCTATTCCCTGAACCCTGAGCCCTAAACCCTAAACCCTAAATCCTAAAACCCAAACCCTAAATATTGAGCCCTAAAACCTAAACCTTAAACCCTAAACCCTAAACACCAAATCCCTAAAACCTAAACCTTAAACCCTAAACCTTAAATTCTAAACACTAAACCCTAAACCCTAAACATCATTTTAGTAAGGATCTCATTTTAGTAAGAAGTAGACAAACATCATAGAGCTGATTCGTGGTCACTAAAGTGAATTATGGACCAAATTTCAAAATTAGTACCAATTCAAGTAGTGGTAGGGCCAAAATCCAATCCAGAAGGTCAAAAAACCTACAAAATGACTATATGTTTTCACAAAACAAAGACCGACTACAATATATATGGCTTGAAAGTTTTAGGTCATTGCTGAAATTCTAAAAATGAGTAAGTACTGACCAAATTAGATTTTGAAAAACTATCTTCTAGATTATCACTGTCAAAACTACGGGACCACTTCCATTAGGTGTAGAGTGACCCTAATTTCTTATATTTAGTAAAATAAATTTAAAGTATAAGATTTCTTTTATTATTTCTTTATACTTTTTATACTTAACATTTATTTTACTAAATATGGCTCCTTCTAGCCCCTACAAACTTCATATAGAACAAAACACGTACACATTTTGTGTTCATAGAAACGTGTACGCGTTATATCGCGTACGAGTTTTAGGTTTGTGAATTCGAGCCTAGGAAAACATAACACAATCGCGTTATTACAAAATTTGACCGCGTTTCATTCATTTTCAGGTTTTTGTCCACTTTTTGGCCCCCAACTTGGTGCACTTACCCTTATTACCCCTCAATTTATCATGCTAAATGTGCTAGGCTTGCATAGTATTCTTTGTATAATATATTATGTTCATGATGTTAAAGTTTGGTGTGAGTATAGGGACTATGTTTAAGTAGTATGTTGTTTTGTCTAGTACATTGCTACAATTGAAACTTGTAACAATTCAACAATGTATTGTGTTCTCACCTCTCGATCATGATGATCTAGTGTGTTATTCTTATACATGATACTTACTATATTATATAAAACTACAATATGAAAGTTTGGGGTACATGCATGATCTATATCAAAGTAGCTTGTTGTTCCACGTATTATGTCTTTACTTCCAACACTTGAATTTTCAATATTTGTTTTGTAATGCATAGTTTAAATCATTTATTCAAATTGAATTCCATTAATTATTTTGGAAAAATTTCCAATGTATTATCGATGTATTGATTAAAAAAATTAAGTAAGGCATTATGTTGTTGCCCCTAATAATGTTGATCTCCAATGCGTTATTCGTACAAAACATAACTCATTATATTGTATACAATTATGATGTTAAATTTTAGTGTGCTTATAAGATATATATCAAATTAGTTTCTTGTTCCACGTACTACATTGTTAACTCAAAACATGCATTTTTAATGTTTATTTTGCAATACATAGTGTGATAAATCTATTCAAATTAATTTCATTTAATTATTTGGAATAATTTCCAATGCATTGCTTAATACTTTGATTACAACAATCCCATAATGTATTACGTTATTACCCCTAATAATGATAATCCAATGTGTTACTATTACAAATGATTCTTATTGTATTGTATAAAACTACATTGTCGAATCTTGGTGTGCGTACAAGATCTCTATCAAAGTAGTTTGTTCCATGGACTATGTTGTTACCTCAAACACTAGAATTTTCAATGTTTTTTTACAATGCATAGTTTGAGTCATTTCTTCAAATTGAACTCAATCATTTATTATGGAATAATTTCCAATGCGTTTCCTATTACTTTGATTACAATAGTTTAACAATGTATTACATTGTTACCCCTAAAAATGATGAGCCAAAATGTTATTCTTGCAAAAGATACTCATTATATTGTATAAAACTACAATGTTAAATATTGATGCATATATAGGATCTATCTCAAAGCAACTTGTTCAACATACTATATTGTTACATCACACTAGCATTTTCAATGTTTGTTTTGTAATCCATAGTTTGAATCAACACATTATTCTTACAAAAGATTCTCATTATACTATATAAACCTACAATGTCAAATCTTGGTGTGTATACATGATCTATATCAAAGCAACTTGTTCACATACTATGTCGTTACCTCATACACTAGCATTTTAAATGTTTGTTTTGTAATCCATAGTTTGAGTCATTTTTTCAAATTGAACTCAATCAATTATTATGAAATGATTTCCAATGCATTGCCTATTACTTTGATTATAATAATTCAATAACGTATTACGTTGTTACCCTTAATAACGATGATTTGGCGTGTTCTTCTTACAAATGATATTCATTATAATGTATAAACCTACAATGTCAAATCGTGGTGTGCATACATCATTTATATCAAAGAGACTTGTTCAATGTAACGCATTATTACCTCATACACTAGCATATTCAATGTTTGTTTTACAATACATAGTTTGAGTCATTTCTTCAAATTGAACTCGATCAATTATTATGAATAATTTCCAATGCATTGCCTATTACTTTGATTACAACAACTCAACAATATATTACATTGTTACCCTTAATAATGATGATCTGACGCGTTACTCTAATAAGAGATACTCATTATATTGTACAAAACTATAATTAAATTTGATGTGTGTACAAGATTGATATCAAAGTAACTTTTTGTTCTAGTAATACATTGTTACCTCAAAAAAATGCTTTTTAATGTTTTTTTGCAATGCAAAGTGTTACGAACATATTCAAAGTGATTTCATTCATATATTTTGGAATAATTTCCAATGCATTACCTACTATTTTGATTACAACAATTCAACAACGTCTTATATTGTTACCCCTAATAACAAATGATTCAATGCGTTATTATTACAAAATATACTCATTATACTATATAAAACCGTGATGCCAAAGTTTGGTGTTTGTACATGATATATATCAAAGTAGCATGTTGTTCCACGTACTACCTTAATGCTTAAAACCAAGCATTTTCAATGTTTGTTTCAGAATGCACAATTTGAGTCATTTATTCAAAGTGACTTCATATAATTATTATGAAATCAATTCTAATGCATTTCCAGATACTTTGATTACAAAAATTGAATAATGTATTATATTATTATCCCTAATAATGATGATCTAACATGTTTCTCTTACAAAAGAAACTCAATGTAATGTATAAAACTATAATGTCAAATCTTGTTCGCATTCAAGATCTATATCAAAAAAACTTGTTCCATGAACTATGTTGTTACCTCATGTGCTATAATTATCAATGTTTGTTTTGCATAATCCATAGTTTAAGTCATTTGTTCAAATTGAACTCAATCAATTATTATGGAATAATTTAAACCGCATTGCCTATTACATCGATTACATCTCAACAACCCATTACATTGTTATAAACCTATGATGTCAAATCTTGGAGTGCATACATGATCTATATCAAAACTACTTGTTCCACATACTACATTGTTACCTCATAACCCGACATTTTCAATGTTTGTTTTACAATTCACAGTGTTATGAATCTATTCAAAGTAATTTCATTCAATTATTTTTGAATAATTTCTAATCCATTGCCTACTATGAACTCAATCAATTATTATGGAATAATTTCAATTGAATTTCCTATTACATCGATTACATCTCAACAACACATTAAGTTTTTATATTAATGATGATGATCCAACACATTATTATTACATAAGATACTCATTATATGGTATAAACCTATAATGTCAAATCTTGGAGTGCGTACATGATCTATATCAAAACTACTTGTTCCACATACTACATTGATACCTCATAACCCAAAATTTTCAATGTTTGTTTTTGCAGTTCAAAGTGTTATGAATCTATTCAAAGTAATTTCATTCAATTATTTTTGAATAATTTCTAATCCATTGCCTACTACTTTGATTACAACAATTCAATAATGTATTATGTTGTCACCCCTAACAATGATGATCCAACGTGTGTGTGTGTGTGTGTGTGTGTGTGTGTGTGTGTGTGTGTGTGTGTGTGTGTGTGTGTGTGTGTGTGTGTGTGTGTGTGTGTGTGTGTGCGTGTGCGTGTGCGTGTGCGTGTGCGTGTGCGTGTGCGTGCGTGCGTGCGTGCGTGCGTGCGTGCGTGCGTGTGTGAGCATACTTGTGCGTGTGTGCGTGTGTGCGTGCGCGTGTGTGTTACATACAAATTCTTACAAAAGATACTCATTCTATTATATAAAAGTGTGATGTCAAAGTTTGGTGTGCATACAAGTGATATATCGAAGTATCTCATTGTTCCACATACTATGTTGTTGCCTAAAAATATGCATTTCTAATGCTTATTTTGCAATGCATAGTTTGATTTATTTATTCAAAGTGATTTTATTTAATTATTATGGAATATATTCCAATACATTGTTTGATAGTTTGATTACAAAAATGTATTACGTTGTTACCCCTAATAATGCTTTGAACAATTCATTATTTTTACAAAAGATACTCAATGTATTGTATAAAATTGTAATTTCAAATCTTGGTGTGCGACAAAATCTATATCGAAGTAGCTTGTTGTTCCACATACTATGAAGTCATCTAAAAACATGCATGTTCAATGTTTGTTTTACATTGCATAGTGTGATGAATTTGTTCAACGTATCATACATCGTATAGAATTGCAATGTGTTATCAAGTAGAGTACATGGACTATGTCAAAGAATTTTTTTGTTCCACCTAATACATTGTTACCCCGAAACTTGCATTTGGATTTTTGTTTGCAACACACAATGTGCTAAATTTATTGAAAGTGATTTGCATCAATTATTGTGGAATAATTTCCATTGCATTGGTTGATGCTTCAATTAAAAAAATTCAACAACTTATAATGTTGTTACCCATGATATGAAAATTCATGCTCATATTTTTCAAGAACTCAATTTTATGCTCATATTGAACATTTGTGAATGCAAGTTTTATCATTTTAGTGTCAACTATATTATAAATATCAAATGGTTAGTGTTATTATCTAATTATATAGTGTGTTATCTTGAGCAATTTTTTTTTCAAATTTTAATAATTTTGAGTGTTATTAATATCAACATTAAATTATAGAGACTCAAAGTGGAAGTGCTTGTTAGATGTTCTTATCCAATGTCACCTTAATGCACCTGTGTTTATTTTGGAGAAAAATTATATATAACCTTGGAGTGGAAGGAGATGTAGTTATGTGGGTAGAAGTTGGACAAGTAGACGCTTTTATCAAAGGGAATGTAATTAGACAACGTTTCCAATAAGTTATTACAAACATTAGAGTCATTCATCCCCCATAAGGGAAAGTACACATTGGGTTTGAATTGATAGCACCATCAGTTATATAATGTATGATGTGGCAATACTAAGTAGTTTTAAATGCAGTTTCAAATTTTTTGTTTATTTTATTATGACTCACTTTTAGTGACATTTTGCAGATATTGGTGTAGCTATGGGCCTGAAGACTTTAAAGAAGAGGATGCTTTGCCATATGATAAGTCCAAGGTTCCAACTAGAGGGACGGGGAGTAGACCTGGACGTAAACATATAAAATGTGGTTGCCAATGCAATTTTAATGTGTGCATTCTTATGAAAAGAAGTGAATATGCACTTATCACATATCCTCAGATGGATCATGTGGATAACAACAATCATATATGCCATGGCCAAAAAAATCACAAATTTGAAGGGACACGAGCTTATTATGTGCCACATATTAGTAAGGAATTGCAAGAATGGGTAGAAAAGTTATTGTTATTAGGAATGCCAGCTGATATTGTGTTGCAAAAGCACCGTGAAATGGTTCATGAGAAGCTAACCTTGTTTGATGGGAAAACAAAACGTGATGATTTCTTGTCTTCACATGATGTTCAAAATATTGATACAAAAATAAAAGCAGCAAAGTACATGTATGATAGAAATGATGCCCAAAGTGTGAGAGTATGGCAAGATCAAAATCCAAATATATGTTTTGAATACCAAGAGTATGAAGGAAATGTTGAGGAAGATGGTCACGTGCCATTTATCATGGGCATTCAAATGCCGCAACAACTTGAGTGGATGTTAAAATATGGCCATAACAACATACTTGCAATGGACGCCACTTTTGGGACCAATGGAATGAAGGTATTCTCTTTTACATAATCTTATCAACACATTTATTTTACAACAAATATGCCATATTTTAAACTAATAATCTACTAATTCACATTGTTATTGCATTGCCAACTCTCCATAGTTCAAACTCTATACCATCCTCGCATTTGATTCCAAACACATGGGCCTACCAGTTGCATGGGTCATAATGTCAAGAGCTACAACTAGCAACTTAACCCAATGGATGAAAAAGCTGGTGAATAGAGCACATGCTCATATGCTTGAGTGGAAACTAAATTCTTTCATACCATAGATGATGCTATAGATGAAATCAACACTATTACATTGTAAAATATTCTTTACATCTATTGATACAATATATACAAGTGTAATTTACAAATATTTATTGTGTTACCCAATTTTATAAATTCTCATAAAATAAAAAGTTTTTTTTTTTTTGGTGCAAAGTATACCTATAAATCTATCACATAAGGAGGGCATGGTTGAAGAATCTTGTTGCCAAGGTTAAGGAAGATCAGAAAATATGTGTAATTTTTGATAGGATGGGGGGAACAATGCACCATTCAAACAATGAGGAGAGTGTTATTTGAATGACATAAGATTTTGACATAAGATTTATTAAATATTGGCAGGAACACTGGCTTCTAAGAATTGGAATGTGGGTGAGACATCTACGGACTTTAAAGCATGTTGGGCAAGAAACAAATGCTGCAATAGAGGCATATCACTCTATACTTAAGAGTAAGTGGTTATCCTCCATTCGAAAAGCATCTCATCGCAGGGTTGACTGGCTAATTTATCAACTAATTGTAGTGGTTTTTATATATTATTGGTGGAGTCAATGTTGTAAGGAAAGTGGGTTCTACCATAACTTCAAAGTGGAGAAACTAGAAAATAACCAATGGTTGCATGCACAATCCATTCCTGATTATTATGTCACCTTCCATACCTTTGACCCATGCTTAGCATGGGTTCGTAGCCAGATGGATGATACTTGTCACTATGAAGTATGATATCAAACCCCACATTTTTAATAATGCGTGAATGCGGATTGTCAAATAATGGGTACTTATGTAAGCATGTAATTAAAGTGAATATGATGAAAAAGAATTCAGTGAGAGAAAACTTTAATGTTCAAGTATTCTAGGCACAATGGTCATCATAAATTACTAACATAGTACTATATTGTGTATACAAATTATGTAAATTTTGGTTTGTGTTGAAATGTATGATTTATTATACTAATTTGTAATGTTCTCTAGGGTTTATTTTGTGCTCCAAATGTTGCATGTGGAGATGAACATGTGGTTGATGATCCTTTTGGTCAAGCATGGAATCCTCCAAACACCTGTGAAGACTCTATGCATGTTTTGCAACAAGATAAACATGTTATAAATGAAGAAGATGAACACTTGAGCCCACAAGTGAGAAGGATCAAAACAAACAAAGTTACTAGTCCTTTAAACAAGTCATTTCTTACTTTATTAGAGAATACACTTGTGGAAACAACAAACCGATTGAGGGGAAGCCAAATATCTTACATGATAGGTCTAGAATATCTCAAGGCACAACCATTTAGACCTATAGATGATGGATTCAATAATACACTTCATTCAGAGAGAGATTTTATAGAGAAGATGTTGATTTAAAGGAGCCCATGCATAAAAAATATGAAATCTTGATGGGAAGTGATAACTATACGATAATGATAATGGGTGGAGCTTGCATAGATATATTTAAATTTGATAGAGCATTGAGGAAGGCATCTCTGTCATTCTTCCATTTGTATTTTTTTCACAACTACAAGAATAAGACATTTGAAGATTATAGACCCACACCAATTTGAAGTAATATGAATTATATGAGCAAAGAAATACAAGTCAAAGAAGATTTGCATGCACGAGAAATTAGTAAATATCCATTCAAATCGTGGAGCCACCTTGCAAATGTTAAAATCTTGGGTTATCCCATTTCAATTTGAGAGAGATTGACATCCAAAAATAAGGATATTTTAGAGTTTTGCTAACAACAATTCACTTTGATGCATCATACTACCTCATTATCTATATATCGTAGAATTTCAATGCATTAATAGATTAATTTCACTAGTTAAATTTGAAATAACAGGAAATCACATGCAATGTGGCCAAATTGAATCAAGAAGAGACCTTCAACAAGTCTATGTGCGGTGCAGTATTCGTAGTGGCACAAGAGTGGAGTTTTGACTCTACTTAACCAAATCTTAAATAGAAATTAGATTAATGACAAGGGCAGAGAGATGACACAACCCATGCTCACCCTATGCCATGCTTGTGTCAATGGGTGGTTAAATATGGTCATAATGGCTAATCTTGCAAAGCATTGTGTTTCCGATTCTTTCGGATATCCAAAATATCCTTTATGGATGAAAGGATAAGTAGTAACAAAACCTCTATTCTTTTTTTACAAAGGTAAATGAAATTAGTGTGAAGGTGTAAGGGGTATAAAGAGACATAAAGAGGTATAGAGATAAATATGAAATGATGAACAAGAGGTCAGTAGGACCACCTAGCCAAGTTCTCTACAACAAACACTCTTTATCATAAAATAAACCAATTAATTTTATTATAAAATTATTATTTTGTCAATTGTATTTTTATTTTATCTTTTAACCGTGTAAATTATTGTAGTAATGAAATACACTAATTATTGTCTCCAAACGACGATACGTCATAAGAGGTTGTTGACAAGTATCGTTTAGTACACTCATCATAGTGGTGAGAGGTGTAACGTCACTAGTTGACAAAATGTTAATGGCATATAATTGTTTGACAGTAATAATTGGGGTATTTCATTATTTATTGAGAGAAAGATCATAAGCTTATTTACTGAAATCTTACTTATGCCTGTTAAATTTATGACGTGGTTAAAAATGTAGAGTTCGTGATATTAGAGCCTAATGCTCAAATATGGGGATCAATGCCCCTACCTCTAGTGAAGTAAACTTTCAAGCACATGCAAACTTTGGGGCCAAAACTAGTGATAATAATTTCTAACCTAAAGATGAAAATAATCATATATTAGTACATACATGCCCTTGTGCAATACCTTATTCTTAATGTGCTTATCATGTAACAATTTCTATCTAAATTTTCCAACCCATGGTTGCATTTGACTGATGATTGCATTAGCACTTCCAATATGTGATTTATTGATTCTTTATCATCTAGTCCTCCTATAGGTTTTATTTGTGAACAAGGTAACTTAAATTATTGTTGGAAAAATATTTTTCAAGGACCAAATATGGGTTTAGTCAATGCTTGTGGACTCGAGTCCCTTGGCTTCAAGATGGGGTGGCTCCCATTTATTGAAATATGGAAAATATGTACACTATTTCTAACTCTAGGGGTTGGTCATAGACCGGGAAAGTGCAAAAACCATATTTGTGACTGCAATAGTAAGTTAGAGAGGGAAGAATAGGTGATATGGAGAAGAAAAAGCTGTGAGGGAAATAGTGAGAAATGAGGGTGAGGGAGTTATGTCGGTGGTAGTATAACAAATCTCATTAACCAATAAATCGTAATGTATCTAGTTCAATTGGAAGAAACAAGCAAATATACACAACTATGCAAGAATCATGAAACAATAATAACAATTAAAACAAATTTTAATTGGAAATTTTCATTCCATGGCTGAAAATCCAAAGCTTTTCATTCCTTACAAAAAGTTTCAATACATTCGGTTGAGTACAAAGTTGAGAAAATGGAGAAAAACACTAGAGAGGAGCAGAAGAACACAACATGCTAAAAGAGGAGCAAAAATTGATCTCTTCTACAATGAAGAGAGATCCTCAATATATAGCCCAAGGCTTGTGACTCCTCACATTCTTTCATGACTGTTCACCTTCTTTTCTAGAATAAGACATTTTTCCTTATTTTAAGAAAAGCACCTCTATAAAAGTGGAAAAGAAGTGACTTAAACTACTTTTATAAAAATTACTTTTCCCAACAAAGAATTAGAACATACATAGGTTGTTTTTAGGAAAAACTACTTGTTACATGATATAATGAGAGAGATAGAGATATAAGAAAGAGAGATCATCTATAGAAGGAACACGTGAAGAGGAAGATCCTTTTACATGATGAACCGTCGAGTAATCTTTTGGCTTTCATTTGCTGTATTGTATCTAAACACAACTTCCAAAGCTTCATTTTCATGAGGACGATAATATTGGTGATGATGTCTAACCAGTGGTTAGTTGCGCCTTGGATTATCTTACAATGCTTAAGATGCCTTAGAATATTCTGAGTTGCATCTGAAATGGACAATCTAATATGAGCTAACTTACCCATGAGTTCATTTCCATAGGATCAAGGGTGAGACAGTTCACCTCTACACTATTTTTGAAGTGTTCACAAAGCTCATCTAGAGACACCGACTAAAAATACAATTTGAATACCTCATCTTACTCAATTGATCATTGATTTCTTCCTTGATCTAATGAATTCTCGGTTTTGATGATATGGGAAATATTCGATGGCCTTAACAAGGGATCTCATCTTCCATTCAATTATCCTCACCCATGTGTGAGAGAAGTTGTCCTCGTAATCAAGAACACCTTATTTTGAAGAAACGACCTTAGATTTGTAGTTCTCATCTCTTGAATGACTGGTAGGAGCTCATTCCAATGATCGACATCTTTTTGACTATGGAGAGAACATAATTTACTTTCTCAGTTGACAAGACCATGATCTTTAATATTATGATAATTTGTGGAAGTAATTCATAGCCTTTGTGTATGATGGAGTTAATCCATGATTCAATCATCTTTCCCATTCTAAGTTAAGCCATTTGAATTCCTAAACTACATGTGGGTTAATTTTTATCAGAGGAGTGATTGATTCAAATGGAATGAGAGGAGGAAAATCTGGGTCCAAGAAGGTTTGGACATATGAGGTCAAAGTGAGCACTTGGCTTTGTAATTACTCCTTGGTTGCTTCACTCTCCCTTATTTGATAAATGATATTTTTCTCAAAGTTATGAATGTGTCCCTGGTTCCTATCTCTAAGAGGATATCAAGTGATTTCATAGCCTCTTATTCTCATTTCAGATTCGTATTTTTCCACTTTGGGTTGAGAAAACTCGATGAATTAAGACCTCGAGGCATTTGTCGTGACCCGATAAGTCATCTTAGATTTTTTTGGATTATGAAAGAGCTTCTAGAGTTTAGGAGAAATATCAACTATTGGAGGCTTCGCCTTGGCTACGGTCACTAACGATCATTGATTATGTCTTAGACACATGAGACCACATAATTGGGAGATGAGGATGAGGCATGGGCCACTGAGCCACTTACAAGAGATACTAGAATTACTGCTTGAATTTGTATAGGAGGGGATCTATGATCACTTCCCACATGATGTTTTGTTGGAAACATGATGGATCTGTGGGATGAGTGTGTAGACAACTTTAGAGACTTAGACTTAATTCTTGTAGTAGAAATGAAAAACTCCTCGGGCTTGAGGGCACTTGAATTAGTTATCTTTAGTGATAACTTCCTACGAGAGGGATCAAGTGAAAAATTTGGAGGTTCTCATGGAAGAAATTGCATAGATTGAGAAGTTTCCTCATTCCTTAGACCTTGCTTCCCTTACACACACATTTCTTCCTGATTCATTTGTTTTACTATAAGATGATGAAGGATTATGGCTCTTCTCATGAACCCTTTTGAGAAACCATTGTTTTGACCTCTGGATAATTATGGCAGTGTGAGTTAAGATGTTAATGGGTTCTACCATTGACTAGTCAATGAGAGGGATAGGATCGAAACAGATGGCCTCCAAGTATTCAAGCTCAAATATATCACTACCACAATATTCAATGTCCATAATGACCAAATACATTTAGAATTATTTCATCTGTCAGACCGTTAACCTTGAGAATTCTCTTTTCCTAACCTCAATATCATCTTCACAATCTTCCCAAAACCAACTCAGTGATGAAATAGGCCTAGATACTTATGTTCCACCCCCATGTATTTCTTGCTATCCAATGACCTTCTAGATTGATTAGGAATACAAATTGAAGGATTTGAGGGAGGCTTCAATATTACTCGCACATGTTGAGTTTCTGCAGGATTAACTTTCCAACCTGAATTAAGAATGTCACTCCTTTCCTCTTCCTTTTGTGACATTTGATATGTATTATAGATAAATTCTTACATATCTCATTGAGCACCAACATGTTACTCGAATATCTTGGGATTCTCAACGGGATTCATAGAACTCTCCAACATGAATGTAAGAGAAGGTCTTGAATTGTGAGAAATGACTCCAATATTTTCTTATCAACAAGGAAGATTCCCTAAGAACCAAAGATTGGTGTCCCCTTCTATTTTTCCGATCGGTTACATTACGAAAACATTGTTCACTCTGGCATAGTGCCATTTATACTCCCTCAATGTGAACTAAGGGTATACTTGATACACCAACACACCTTTTGGAAGATTTCTCTCTGAATTTGGACCAGCCACTTCCATAGTGATGCAATAACATATACCAAGTATGAAGCCATGGTGAATTTATTCATTCTATTGAGATTGATCACCTAAGAATGTATATTATCACCGATCATCCGACTCCAGTCTATTCTATGCGATCCATCGATGGATATCAACATGAACTGTGATATCCATGGATGAAAATCCTTGGTTGAAGGTTCTCCCATGAGTTGGTTGAAGAGCACAATACAATTAGAGAACTCTTAAATGAACTCAAATATAGAAAGATAATTTGGAAGGTGAGAAATCTTGTGTGACATATTCATCCAGTTTCTAATTGTCATTCCTTGAAAACATGATTCCTTCCTTTCCCACTCTAGCAATGCATCCTCCTTACTTAGGACGACATCATTCTTAGGTCTCTAAATACAAAGGCATCTCAAGATCCCTTTAGGGATAACAAAAGAATGATAGAGTTGTCATCGGTAGTGATGAACTAGCTTTTCAACCTTCATAATTCTTAAGCGCATGTGAGGATGAAGTCAAAGTATTAAATGACCAATGGGAATCGACGACTCGAAGAGATTCCAATGTGGAATATTTTTTCATCTAAGAGAAAGTGAGTTCCTTGCTCCATTCTTTACCTTTGATCATCAAAGTCCATGTGCTCCATGTTACTATCTCCAATGTCTGGGTACTGACACTAGAATCGAAATGGGATTGTATATGGAGTAGTGGAACTTATTTGTGTATTTTTATGGTTTTAGTGACCTTATAATGTTGTGGGAATTCAATGGTGTAAGTGAAACTGAGTTTCGAGCTAGTTTTTGAAAATCAAAAATTTGAATGGATTTGAATACTATGGACAACTAAATTTGTATTTTGGGAAAAACGAGAGCAAATCAAATCCAAATTGGATGTAGTCCTTGATACATTATAAATATATTTCCAAAATGAGAAGACACTTCAAATTTGGTAAAATTATCTCATTGGAAAGTAACGTGAAATTGGAAAAGAAGTTTTATGAGTGAAATGCTTCAAAATGACATTAATGGAAAAGGGGAAAATTTCAAATATTCATTTTGGGAGAAATTATTTTCCAAATAGAGTGGTTTTTGATTCATTAGGAAGGTATTAGGGATGAGAATTCATGCTCAAATTTTGGTGAAATTATCTTGCGGGTTTGAGAGAAAAATCAATTAATTTTTGTGTGTGTGGGGTTTTTGAGTAGTTTTGAAGGTGAAAATTGGTTTTACTCACAAGTAAAGAAATAATTAATATTTTATTAGGATTAATGTATAAAAATGGAGGTTTCATTGTAGGAAACTTATTGGCAAATTTTTGGAACCTTCCTCCTTGTGGTTTTGTGTAATCTTCATCTCAAATTTCAGTGGTTTGGGCAAAACATGGTTGAAATAGCTGAAGATTTGAAGTGCTTAAATTTAAAAAAATACTGATCTATATTCCATGAACCTAGGATTAATATAAATTCACACTCAAGAGGATTTTGTGGTTAAAATTTGGAGGGATTTGGACCATGGAATCACAAGTTATGGGAAAAACAACCATTTGGAGACCTAGGGCACAAAAAGTGGTTTTGAAAGCATGGAGGTGGAAAGAACCATCTTGGAAGGTGGTTTAATGGAGTCACTTTATGTTTTTGAGTGTTTTTATGTGAAGGGAAGTGAAATTTTAAACATCAAGTGCACATGTTGGTGGAGAATGCACTTTGTAAATGCAATGTGTATTTTCCACCTCTTTTGCAAGATGCATGGGAAAAAGGCACCTCCACCAACATGGGGCACAATTTAGGGGTGAAATTGCACCTCCAAAGTGTGCCTAGGTGAAATTAGTGCTCCAACATGTGCCTAGGAGGACAATGTGGGGCCCACTTGTATAATCTCCTTGACTTTTTACCCTTTTTAAATGTTTTTACATTCAGCTTTTGTATGGACCAATGATAGGGGTGAATTTTTTCAAGAGGGAATGAAAAGTGAAAAGTGCAAGGTGAAAACCAACCTCAAAAGGCCACCACCCTTCCAAAATGTGCCAGACACAAATGATGACATCATCTCGCACAACACAATATTTAAACAAGAAGTGTCCTTTCTCCTAGGGTCCATACTTAACCAATTTGGGCTATATAATATATGATTTCGCATGGAAATGGGCCAAAAATCCGATTAGAACACATAGGAAGTATAAAAATGAGTTATTCATGAATGTTTTCTCATACTTCCATTTTTTTCATAAGACTTGGCTTGTTAGTGAGCTAAGTTTCTTGAAGAGTTTGGAAAAAGTGTGAACCGAACCATCAATTGGGTCATGAAGGGGGTTCAGTGTGATTCCATTTGAATATTTTTTAGGATCCAAATTCCACTCAAGAGTCCTGAAACCTTTAGTACAAAGGACACCATATTTTAGTGTTAGAAAGGTTTCGTCTTGTTATGCTTACAAAAATTTTTCTTACCCATTCCAACATGTAGCAAACTTCATAATATTTACAATGAATAGGATTTGAGATACCACCACCACATGGGGTTCCCAAACCTTTTTAGGAATTGGATCTTTAATAATGCACACACACTCCTTTTCCCTAAAAAGTGTAAGGAGAGAATGATTTCCCATAGAATCTCTTGAACATCATATTGTCATGGAGAAAACTCGAGACATTTCCGTTGACTATAATATGGGATCCTGAAATTATCTGAGGCTCACAAAACCTTTCCTAGAAGTTGAACTTTGAAAAGGGGAAATTTTGGCAATTTTAGCAATTTTGACCAGTTTGACCAGCTTTGACCAACAAGCTCGTAAAAGTTTCAATGGGGTTGTCAAGTAAAATGTCATGAAATTTTACATTCCAATTATTGGCTCATACTTAGGAACTTGAATTGGTTTGAGATTGATTACAAATGAGGCAAGAAGGAACGCTAAAATCTCAACTTAAGCTTTAGTAGAACAATGTCTCATCCATTAGGCAATAGAAAGATGAGGCGAGGAATAAAAATATGTGGAAACACAAAAAATAGGGAAGGAAACATACCACACAACAAGAATGGTAAAAAAATAGAAAATAAAGGGGAAATGTACCTAAATCACCTATGGTACATGTGGGGGACAAATCACTTTCATTGCTTGTACAATTTTAAGTATTTCTAACCATAGGGCAACTTGAGGGGTGTGTCATTGAGGTAAGACAGTAAAATGTGTTATCTCCACAAATGTGCCTGATCTTGAATGGTCCTAGCCATAGAGAATCAAACTTCGAATGAACACCCTTTTGATCTCTTCTCTCGTCGCACAGTAGGACAAGGTCTCTAATTTGAAATGCGGTTTCCGTGTTTTCTCATCAAAATATCCTTGACCGCATTTGTTGTTCTTTGATTCTCTCAGCCACCATGAATTTTTCTTCATTGAACCTTTCCAAGTACAAGATCCTCTTATCCAATGAGTTATGGAATCAAATGTGTTCAATTGCCTTCATCAACTGTGAGGTAGACAATTTGACTAATATGGGAATTTCTACCTCTAACCCATATAACAATAGGAACGACAACATACCTATTACCTTATTAGACATGATTTGTTTAGCCCATAGTGCATCATATAAATTCTCATGCTAGTTCCTTTGACTTTGATCAACCAACTTATAGATGATCGTTACAATGTTCTTATTATTGGACTCGGCCTGACCATTACCTTGGGGATAATAATCAGACAAATGCGATAGAAAGATGTTAGCAAATATTAATGCGTACATTAAATTATATACATATGAGAAAGTATAATATGATATTAATTGTTGAATAAACAACTTATTTTAATAATATTAGTGGTGGTAAAACCACTCATGAAATTAACTAAATTGTTAACGAGTTGTCCTCTATTTTAGGACATGTAATTTCCTATATAAATGGATATTTGTCCATTGAATATATTGAATAGAAAACTATTGTCATGTGTTTAAGCTGTTCAAATATGCTCTACCAAATCATTTGGTAGAAAAATATTTTTGTGATCTATTATATGGAGAGCTAAATTATGAATGAGGTAGATCCGCTGCAAGCTATGATTACCCCAACAGATGAGAAATTATTTTGTGTGTTGAAAAGGTGTACTATTTTGAGGCGTTAAGAACTGGTAGAATTGTTGTTTTAGTTTTACTTGCTGTCATATGTTTTTTACTCTAGACACATGTGTAGTCCTGATATCGATTTGCATTCAGCCTGATACTTACTTTCAACAAAGCTTCCACTTGCATCGAATTGGATTTGTATTAATATTGGATTGTGAACTGGAATTTTCTCCATTTCATTTTCATATTTGAGTGCCATGTGATTCTATCAGATCATATTTCGTTGAAGATTGAAGTCGATTCCTCAAGCCGTGGTGCTACTCACATTTTGCATCGTGATATGATTTGGATCGGCTCAACATATTTGATAGCTCTCTGTGTGCATTCACGTTTCCATGCAAGTGCTTATACTTTGTCAAAATTCTTTTCATGCGAAAATTTTCATCTAGTACATCACGTCACCATTCATTGTAACGTGTCTCTTTATTGCTTAGAGTCTTACTCAAAGGTGTAGCATTGTATTTTTAAAAGTCAATCCATTTGGTCTATAACTTCAATTGGTTTGAGATGGAATACATAATATCTCTTTTCTTCAGACACGTGTGTAGGAAAACACTAGCAAGGAGCAGAAGAACACAATATGCTAATAGAGGAGAAAAAACTACCCTCCTTTACAATGAAGAGAGAACCTCAATATATAGCCCAAGGCTTGTGACTCACATTCTTGCATGACTATTCACCTTATTTTCCAGAATAAGACACTTTTCCTTATTTTAAGAAAAATACCTCTACAAAAGTGGAAAAGAGGGGACTTAAGTTACTTTTAGGAAAAGCTACTTGTTACATGCTATAATGAGAGAGAGATAAAGAGAGAAGAAGGATAGATAAATCGATAGAAGGAATACATGAAGAGGAATATATTTTGAAACAAAAATCGGGAAATATTTCGGTTTTTCATTGCTGCATCAGATCGAACATGGATTCCAAAACTTCATCTTGGTGAGGACGATAATATTGGTGATGATGTCCAACCTGTGATCGGTTGTGGCTTGGATTACGCACAATGCTTAAGCCACTTCAAAATCTAATGAGTTGCATCTAAAATGGTTGATCCGATTTGAGCTAGCATATCCACGAGTTCATTTACATAGGATCAATGATTATATAATTTACCCCTACAATGTTTCTAAAGTGTTCACGAAGCTCATCTAACGACATTGACTCATAATGCAATGTGGGAAACCTCATCATTCTCAAGTGATCATTGATTTTTTCCTTAATCTCATGAACTCTATTTTTATGATATGGGAAATATTTGATGGCCTCAACAAGGGATATTATCTTCCATTCAATTTTCCTCACCCATGTGCAAAATCGGTTATCCGTTAGACTCAACAATAAATTCTTTTTAAGAAACGACCTTGGATTTGTAGTGCTCATCTCTCGAATGACTAGTAGGAGATCATTCTAATGATCAAACTCTTTTGTGACTCGGAGTGAACATCATTTACTTTATCAGTTGACAAGATTATTATCTTGAATATTTTGATCATTTCTGGAAGAAGTTCACAACCTTTGTGTATGATGGAGTCAATCCATGATTTTTTCATCTTTCCCATTTTACCAAGTCGTTTGAATTCCTGAACTGCATGTGGGTCAATTTTTCTTAGAGGAGTGATTAAATCAGAGGGAGTGAGAGGAGGAGAATTTGGGTCCAATAATTTCTAGACACATGAGCTCAAGGCGAGCACTTGGATTTGTAATTTCTCCTTGGTTGCTTCACTCTCCCTTGTTTGGGGAACGAGCTTAGCGGTAGTTTTCTCAAAGTTATGAATGTGTCCCTCGGTTCCTAGATCTCCAAGAGGATATCAAGTCATTTCATAGTTTGTTATCCTCATTTTAACTTCGTCTTTTTCCACTCTGGTTTGGGAAAAATCGATGAATTGAGATGTCGAGGCATCTTTCGTGAGCCGAGAATTCATATTGGCTTTTCATGGATTTGGAGTGAACTTCCAATGTTTTGGAGAGATCTCAAATATTGGAGCATTCATCTTGGCTATGGTACTCTAATGATAATTGATGATGTCTTGGACCCATGAGAAAACATGGCAAAAGATGAGGATGAGGCATGAGCCATTGGGCCACTTGTAGAAGATATTAGAACCATTGCTTTAATTTGTACAAGAGGGGATTTATGATCACCGCCCATGTGATGTTCTGTTAGAAGCATGATGGATATGTGGGATGAGTGTGTAGATAAGTTTGGAGGCTTATACTTATTTCTTGTAGGAGAAATGAAAAAACTCCCCCGGGCTTGAGGGCACTTGAGTCAGTTCTCTTTAGTGAAAACTTACTACGAGAGGGCTCGAGTGAAAAATATAGAGGTGTTTGAGGAAGAAATTACATAGCTTGAGAAGTTTACTCATTCATTGGACCTCTTGCTTCCCTTACGTACACCTTGCTTCTAGATTTATTTTTCTTCCTATGAGATGATGAAGGATTACATCTCTTCTCATGAACCCTTTTGAGAAACCATTATTTTGACCTCTAGAGAATTGTGGAAATACAAATTAAGATGTTAATGGATTATACCACTAACCAGTCCATGGGAGGGATAAGCTCGAAACAAATGGATTCCAAGTATTTAGGATCAAATATATCACTACCATCATCTTCAAGGTACACAATGACCTACTCCATTCGGAAGTATTTCATCTGTTGCACTGTAAACCCTAATAATTATCTTTGCTTGACCTCAATATCATCAAAAAAATATTCCCAGTAGTCTTCCAACCCAAGACGATGAAATATGGCTCGATACTTGTGTTCCGCCCCCATGTATTTATTTCTATCAAACAACCTTCTAGCTGAATAGGAGTATAAATTGAAGGATCATAGGGAATTTTCAATGTTGCTTGCATTTGCTGAGTTTTTGTAGTAGTAAATTCCTAGCTGAATTGGGAATGTCACTCCTCTCCTCTTCCTATCACGATATTTGATGTGTACTATAGATAGTTACTTGTATAGCTCAATGAACACCAGTTTGTTACTTGGATATCTTGGGAGTCTTAGTGGGGAATTATCAAACTCTCCAACATAGATGTATGGAAAGGTCTTGAATTGTGAGAAATGGTTCTTGTATTTTCTTATCAACATGCAAGATTCCATTGAGAACCAATGATTGGTGTCCCCTTCCATTTTCTTATTTAGATATATTACGAAAACATCATTCACTTTGGCATAATGCCTTTTGTACTCCCTCAATGTAAACTGAGGGTAGAATTGATACACATGGCATGCCTTTAGGAAGATTTCTCTCTAGAATTAGACCATGCCATTTATGTACTACTATAATGACATATACCAAGTATTAAGCCATTGTGAATTTATTCATTCTCTCGAGATTGATAAACTGAGAATGTATATTATCATTGATAATCCAAATCCAGTCTATTCTCTATGATCCTGGTGGCTATTAACATGATATGTGACATCCATGGATGAAAATCCTTGATTGATGGTTCTCCCATGAGTTAGCTGAGGAGAAAAATACAATCAAAGAACTCTTTAATGAACTCAAATCTAGAAAGAGACTTTGGCAGGTAAGAAAGCTTACGTGAATTCTTCATCTAGTTTCTAATAGTAACACCTTGCAAACATGATTCCTTCTTTTCCCACTTAAGTAGTGCATCCTCCTTACTTAGGATGATGCCATTATTAGATATTGAAATGTATAGGAATCTCAAGACCCCTTCATGGGATAACAATGGGATAACACAACAATGATAGAGTTGTCATTAATAGTAATGGACTATATTTTAGCTTCATAAAGTTTGGCGTATGTGAGAATGAAGTCATCATCTTGAATGACCAATGGGAATCTAATGAATTGGTAGAGTCCACTATATAATATATTTTCAACTAAGAGAAAGTGAGTTCCTTCCTCCATTATCATCCTTAGATTGTTCAAGTCCATATACTCCATGTTACTATTTCCAATGTATGGGTACTTAGACACTAGAACTAAAATGAGACCATATCTGAAGTAGTGGAATTAATTGCATGTTTTAATGGTTTCAATGACCTTATAATGTTGCGGGAATGCAATGGTGTAGGTGAAACCGAGTTTTGATCCAATTTTCAAAATTTTGAATTGATTTTAATACTATGAAGTACTAAATTCGTATTCGGGAAAAAAAAAATGAGAGAAAATAAAATACAAATTGGATGTAGATCAATTCATTGGAAATATAATCCAAAGATGATAATTCAATCTAAATTTGGTGAAATTATCTCATCGAATCAACAAGAAATCAAAAACAAGTTTTGGATGAGGGAAAAGCTTGTAAAATGGCATTAATGAAGAAGAGAAAAAATTTCAAATCTTCATTCCGAGAGTAATTATTGTTAAAATGGAGTGGTTTATGATTATTTAGGAATATATTGGGGAGGATAATTGATGCTCCAAATTTGGTGAAATTCTCTCTTAGGGTTTGAGAGAGAAAAAGTTGGTTCAATTTTCTGTGTGTATGGGGTTTTGAGTGGTTTTTGATTAATTAAAAATGGAAATAGGGAAGCTAGTTAATCTAATATAGGAGGACATACAAAATAAATAAATAAGTATGTAAATGAATTAACCAACTATTTCAATAAAAGTAAAAACCTTAATGTGCAAGACAAAAGAGGAAAGAACTCAAGTGAGTAGAAGATGCTCACGGGACTGTGTTATAGAGCTAATTGGGGAATCTGGAAGCAAGAATGACTGTGCAGAAGCTACGAAAATGATGGATCATGAGTATTTAGCTAGATTGGAGCACCTTGAGAGGGACTGGGGTGCCCACGAGTGCTCTGGTCTAAAAACTGGGCACCTTGATCTAAGCAAAAGTTCTGAAACCAAATCTCATAGGGATGGGAGGTGGTCTGAAAGCTTCGTTGTCTATCACATTAGATTCTCTTCCCTATACTGGATGTCGCCAATAATCCAAGATGATATAAAGACCTGTAAGAGACCAAAAAAAGTATCAAAACCCTAAAAAGAAAGATGCAAATGAATGGGTCAGACTGACCTCAACTACCACAACAGTGGGCTTACTAACTGAGCGTTGCACTACATTTTAGACCCAAATGTAGTTCTGGTGAGTGTGTTCATAATGTACCCTAGGTTATTTTGTTCTAGTCACACTTTGTGAAGTACCGAGCAATAACTAAATCTATGGTATAACACGTGCGTTCGGAGGGTATTAAAGAATACCCTTGATTTTAATTTTTACCTCTACTTATTTAATTGATAATACCCCCTCCCGTTATATTATTAAAATGAAAATACCCCCTATTTTTTCCATGTACCTCACTTACCCATTTTTCCATTACAATTTTATTTACCCCTTTTATCTCTACCCGTATATGTCAAATAGAAAATATATCATGTTTTTCACTCATATATTAGTTTTATAATACATATTTTCTATAGAAAGTGGGTTTGAAGACATTCAAGACCTATTACCAATTACCTTAATGTTATTCTTTAATAATTTATCATTTTTCAAGTAATTAAGATGGTGAAACAATATTATTTAAGATGAAAAGAATACTCAATCTTAGTTACTGACAAAATCGGATGTTCCCTTTGCATCTCAATATTTCCTAATTAATAATCTTCTAATTGAGATTTCCTTAGTCAATAAGAGACTATAATTTAATTTTGTGACCACACTCCTCTTGCACTTTTTGAGTCTTTCAAATAGACAACGGTAGATAAATTGGGAAGATTATCAAGTATAATTGCTTAGATAAGTCTATTTTTATATTAGCACTTATCAATTATTAGTCATGGACTCTTTATTATTATATGTCCGTATAAATATCTATTTAAAAAAAAAAAAACTCATTTACATATAAAATAAAATAAAATAATTTCAATGGATGTAAACTCATTTACACAAAGCATTGAATTTAATTTAATACATGAAATTAGAATGAATGAGGATAATGCCAAGTCATTGATTCAAAGTCATTGTTGAATTCATAATAAAAGAAAACCTCAAATGAGATATATTACATGCAACACAACTAACTAAATTGAAATATGGCTTAGCAAAAGTAAGGGAGCAATTAAAATAAATCAAGTTCCGTGAAGAATTTATCCATTGCCATAGACAAAATGAACTAGTTCATATCATCACAAGTTGACGTAACATGCCCAAAAAAGGAATCTTGAGATTCCAAAAAATAAGCTTAATGTTCTTTTTATTAGTTTAGAATATTTATAAATTAATCTAAGTTGACATTAATATTATACAAGTATGCATGTGTTGTGGGCGAACATCTTGAAAATGTACCGAGTTATCTAGACCCATTTTAGAATTTAACCATCATTTACAAGTCTTGGAGCCCTCTCTCCGTAAGTTTCCACAACACACCAATACTTAGAATAAAAATAGAAAATTGATCAGTCACCAAGAATTTCAAGAACAAAAATGTCCAGCATTGTGATACGATGAAAATAACACCTCTTTAACTTTGATTGAACCCACCTTACCCCATTTTATATGGTCTTTTTGTATGGACTGCTAGTAGCACCCTTTACTTGTGTCTAATATACCATTGGGCCTGAAATTACTTGTACTGAAATTTATTTGAAAGGTGAAGATGTGTCATTTTAGACTCTTAGAGTAGTAGAGAAAAGTACATTCTAAGTTGTATCCCAACACATTTTTGTTAAGTTAATTGATAGACTATTTAGATTTGGTTAATGCAATTTCTTATTGAGGAATTGAAATTCATCAAACGGTGAATAGGGGTTCAAATATCCCTTCATCATTTAAGCAAGCATGATTTACCATCTAAAAAAGTAATGTATAGACAATGTGTCTTTTATATAAATAAAAAGGTGACTACATGGTCTCCAAATAACTATGGATATGCACAAAATGAGCTTATCAAAAAAAGATCAACATAAGTTTAAGAAAATGCAATTGCAGATGTAAATCCCAATGCATCAATGTTTGCTAGCATCATAAAAGCTTGTACAAAACTTAGAGCTTTGGTATAAAATACAAATGTACATTAAAAAAATAATTGAGTACAATTTTTTTCAAATGTTATAGTTCTGGATGAAACCCCTCATAGGCGCATATGCAAACTAGGTAGATTAAACAACGCACATGAACTCTGACAAAGGTAGATAAACGTGACACATAGAACATGAATTTCATGGCTATTGCAATAATGCCATCAAACTCTTAAAGATTATTATGGAGGATAATTGTTGATGTATATGCACAAAATGGTCTTGTTGAAAAATCCTAAAATATATTTATGCAAATGGTCAGATGTAAAGTCAGCCTCATCAAACTTGGATAACATCATCCCACCAAGTGTTAAAATTGGAGCTTTGAAACATAACGACCCGTCAATAAATAATTGAAAGTAGATTATTATCAAACATACATGAGGAAAAATGTGCTAAAGTGGGTTCCTTTGCTTATGATTATTCCAAAAGATTCACAAATGTCATTAGAGTAATGACTACACATGGAGTAATTATTTAGTGAAACATATGTCCATATGCTGAAGCTTAATAGTTCAGATATAAAACTGAATTTTTGAAATAGGAAACTTGATCTCTGAAAATGTAAATCTTAACTAAAAATATTTTGAAATAATAATAGAATCTTGATATCGGAAAAATACTTTAAAACCTCAACAGATTTAATGTCTGAAATATGAAAAATAAAATGCATCTGAGAATGTGACTGCTGGAAATAAAATTCAAAAATTTTGGAGAACTGAAATTTGTAACTGCAGAAACAAAACTGAAATGAGAAGTTGTAGAAAAGTCAGAACTAATTTCTTTGAATGCAATGTCTAGGCAGGAGTTTGCTTCTTACCCCCTTTTCCTCAAGGGAATCTTAAGGGCTAGCCAAACTATGAAAAGCTGAATCTTTTAGTAAGTGCATGCACTAACCTATAAAATATAAAAATACATTGTCTTCATATGGATCTCAATGAGCACCATTTTCATTATTATCCAAACCTTTCACTGCACACATGCAAAAAAATATAATTAATATTATAGTGTTACAAATGAATCAATATAAATGAAAATGCATAAAGATTTTTAAATAATCTATAACAAATAGAAATTAAAAGAATGAAGACAAAATGATTTAAAAACTACATCTTGTTTAATTTTTTGATAAAATCTTCAAAAATAGTGTAATGATTGTCTTCCAATTTTTGTATGTATTGCTCTTAGAATCATACGATAAGTTGGTATCCATGATAAAAGATTCAACAATAAAGTTTTAATAATGAATCGTACCTAGATTTTATTTTTCTAAAAAGGATTAATTATATTAGAGTAAGAAGATAAAGACATCAAAAACATCCCTTGACTTGTATGTTACAACTTGTCACAAGTGGGGACATTAGAAAAACCAATGAAGCTTCAAGATATTTAATACAAAGTTGTCCTTGGAAAAAAAAATATAAGCTAAAACTACAAAGCAAGTAATTTGAACAAAAACATACACAAAGCTGGTTTTACAGCTACTAATACTAGAGTTAAAACTTAGAGGCCATGTCACAAGGTTCTCTGAATTTCATCAAAAAAGTACTATGAAAACATTTCATGAATACTATGATCGACATAATGATAAAAAATGCATTGGGACCCTATTGTAGAAGGTCTAAGCACTTTATTTGAGATCCAAAGGAGTTAAACCATGCTAAAACCCAAGTTAATGTTGTAAATTTAGCAGTAATTGGATAGTTACAGCGAGTGCAAAAGTCAGAGTTTAGATTTACTAGCAATGGTAAAGAATGGTTCTCTACTCTCATAATTAAATAAACAGAATGTTATGGAGAACTATGCTAAACAAAGTTCTTGTTAATAGTTATCCTAAAATCAATACCATTATGGGTTAAATCAGCTATCATATGAATTGTATAGCTTTAAAAGTATCGTATCTGTTGTTTTTTCTCCATGTATTCAACAAAAAAAAGTTGAGTGGGAAAAATAGACCCATGTCAAACAAACCCACCAACCGGGTTAAGCACTCTTCAAAACCCAAAGTAGAACATGGAGAGTGACACATACTAAACAACCTTTCAGACCTCTCATTTTCCTTGCATGATAATACAAGCACTTTATTTGAGATCCAAAGGAGTTAAACCACGCTAAAACCCAAGTTAACGTTGTAAATTTAGCAGTAATTGGATAGTTGCAGCGAAGTACAGAAGTCAGAGTTCTGATTTACTAGCAACGGTAAAGTATGGTTCTCTACTCTCATAATTAAATAAACATAATGTTATGGAGAACTATGCTAAACAGAGATATGGCTAATAGTTGTCCTAAAATCAGTACCATTATGGGTTAAATCAGAAACATATGAATTGTATAGCTTTAAAAGTATCGTATCTGCTGTTTTTTTCTCCATGTATTGAACAACAAAAAAAAGTTGAGTGGGAAAAATAGACCCATGTCAAACAAACCCACCAACCGGGTTAAGCGCTCTTCAAAACCCAAAGTAGAACATGGAGAGTGACACATACTAAACAACCTTTCAAACCTCTCATTTTCCTTGCATGATAATACAAGCACTTTATTTGAGATCCAAAGGAGTTAAACCACACTAAAACCCAAGTTAACATTGTAAATTTAGCAATAATTGGATAGTTTGTAATGAGTGCAGAAGTCGAGTTTTGATTTACTTAGTAAAGTAAAGAATGGATCTACTCTCATAATTAAATAACCTTTTAATGTCTATAGAGAACTATGCTAAATAGAAGCTTTCTAATAATTTGTCCTAAAATCAATACCATTTATGGGTTAAATCATGTATATTGGGTATGAATTGTATAGCTTTAAAAGTATCATATCTATTGCTTTTTTTCTCCAAATTTGAAGGATTGAAAAACTTTGAGTGGGAAAATAGACCCATGTCAAACAAATATCACCAATCGGAGAAGTGCTCTTCAAAACCCAAAGTAGAACATGGAGAATTGACATATCTAAACAACCTTTCAAAACTAATCATTTTCCTTCATTGATAAAAGCTTTATTTGAGATTTGTAACCTTGCTAGTAACCCAAGTTAACGTTGTAAATTTCATGCACTCTTTTATCTTTGGATCATGTACATACCCTATTCTTCCTTCCTTTAAAGAAGCCCTCTAAAATCTTATAATTAAATAAACAGAAATGATTTGAAGAACTATTCTTGTTGTCTTATATTCACTTCCTAAAATAGTCTTAATCAAATCTAGCTATCATTTGGTCTTTAAAAGTATTTTTTCCTTCTCACTTTTTTTCACATGTATTGAAAAACAATAACATTGGATTCAATGGGGTCAAACAAACTTCAACCAACCTTACCTTTACTTCAAAACCCAAAGTAGAATTCTCAACACATCCTAGTCCTTTCAAAACTCGTCACTATGATAACACACACTTATTTGAGATACAAGATGGTTAACCAGATGGTTTCATTAGTTTTCATTTGACTATTTAAACATGCTCCTAAAATTTCAAGACTTGAATCAATCTCAACTAAATGATACACTTGATACAAAATGAGTTACCCTTGTTTTTCCATTAACCTCTTTATCTCTGCTCTTTGACACTATTATATATAATCACTTTTAGATTTTTAGGTTAAATACCACATAAGAAATTTTTTTGTACACTTTAAGGGTTTCTAGGTGGATACAGGATTTCAAGTGTTAACTCCAAATAGAAAAGGTACTTCCTTTGAAAATTAAGCTTTCCACCACACATTAGGTACATCCTTTTTCGATTCACAATGATCATTATTAAAAATTGGTAAAGATATCTTGAGTTTTCTCCAATGAAAGTTCTCACTCCTTTTTCAATACCTACAATACACCCCTCTAATCATTTCTTCCAATTTATAGAGAAAAATTCCAAGTGTAAGGGTTTTTGCCACTCAATTTCTTAAGAAACCCAAACTATGTAACCTCTAGGAGAAGTCAATTCTTGCAATAACTTTTATCATGCATCGAATCAAACCATAAAAATTCAACTCCTATGGGTTTGTTTTTAAGGTGTTCAAAGTATGGCCTTACCATTGGCCTTTGAAGAAACACGTGCTAACCCCTTTCTCTTGAGGATTCTTTCAAATTTTATTGTAAATGATCTCCTTCATAGAAAGGAATGAATTAAGCATTCAATGATATTTTCACAACCTAAGTTGCACATCAAAATCCAATCCTTAGGTGTAACACTCCCTCATTATTATTTCAAGACTTCATTATTCTTTAAAAACTCTTAATTTCCCATATTGTGACTAGATAGCCACATCATTATGGGAATGCAATTACAACTCAAATCCATTGAAGTAGAAATCACCTAATCACTTACTGTATAGATTCAATGTCTTCCAAATCAGAGTCTTTGGATACCCTTCCTTATTCAAGCCTATAGCACATACACATGTAAAATCACAAGAGAAACCTTATTTCAACCTTTTTCTTATGATCACCCATGAAGTTTCAATGTGACTCAATATACAACATTAGTGAAAAAAATTCCCTTCATTTTTTCTAATCCCAATCGATACTGGGTGTTCACAAGAAGCAAATTCTTTTAATCCCAATAAAACTTTCAAATTCTTTAAGAAGGTAAGATTGCCTACATCAAAATAGAACTACGAATAATGAAGGAAGAATTTGACACATCATTGAATCAAAAAGTTTCTTTCTTTTTGGCCAATACCTAGATCATTTCCACAACATTCATATCACAAGAAATTTGACAAATTATGACTTTACCTATTAGTCAAGAAAACTTCAAAATTCTCTAAATAAAAATTATAGTTCCTACACAAAATATTTTCAATTTTCTAAAGAATGAAACTATTATAAAGTGAATAATGCATTTACATTATTATGAACAAAACATCTACCCATTTTGACCTACTCAAGACAACCTTTTATGAGAGCTCATTTAAATATACAAAGAATTCATCATTTTCTTTTCACTAAGCTCTCAAAAATTTATAAGCTCATTTGATTTTCTATTAATTTTTGAGTTATAAACTCTTTGAAAGGAAATTCATCAACCTTTATATGTCAAAAGTGATTCATACTTCATTTTCTCTAATTCAAGACATTCCATCAATGATGTGTCAAATTGACCTCATTCAATTTTAAGTTCTTTAAGAGTCTCATATCTTTAAATAAGGTTTCTGATTCCTAACTTACTTTTCTCTATTTTCCTCTGGTATAGTTCATCATACTCTCATATGACTTATTTCAAAGGCATTACAAATTCTTTCTCTCCACAAGTCTCATGAATTATAGAAGCAAGTTCAAGGTGTCATTGAAGTCCCTGGAATTCTCGACCTTTAGGGAAAAGATGCCTTAACTTTTGTTTCATTCATACTTCATGGAGCTATAATGTATTCATAATGACTAAGATGAAGAAAACATGCACCTATAGGAAAGGGTGTAAAAGACATCTGTATGATGTTGTTTAATAAAGGGATAAACATGGATTTACATCATTTTATTAGTTTCATTAAGTGAGCATGTACATAAAATGTGAAGTGTCATAATGATAGTAATACATGTGATCCTTGAGCATTTTCTTGTCTATCAAGAGATAGGTTCAAGATAGATTCTACCAAAATTAGAAGAATCCCTCTCTTTGAAGGTTAATAATGTGTGTTAAAGTTCCATATTCACATTTCTCATCAACATAATATTCATTTGGAATCAATCCAATCAATTTTACCACACTTATCCTAATATTAAAGAATGTTCAACATACTTGTCATTGATATCTTGATAAGAGCTCAAAATATATAAAATGAGATAAAACATCTCAAGTGTGAAGAGTCTTACTTAATGAGTTAATTTGGATTGAGGAAAAAAGGTTTGATAAAACATACAAATCCATTGCTCCTCCATAATGTATAGTGATCTACTAGAGCATCTCATGATATCTTATTCAATGGAAGAAAAGTATCTAGAAATCAAGTATGTGTTTTGCTCATGACCAGAACTAAAAGTTGTCAAAAATTTCATTCCTATAAGGTCTTGATATGGTAAAAAATTGTATCAATGCTCTCATGTTTCAAATTGTAATTTCATGCCTAATAAAATCTTCAAGGTTCATATTGTTTAAACTGAATTGAAAACATATCTCCATAGTTCATCAAAAATAGTTTAAATTTATCTAATGAACTTCATACCAAGGTTATTCATCAACTTGAGAAAGTGCCTCAAAGCAAGTCTTTGAATGATCTTTTAAGTGGATTTACGAATAAAAGGAATGTTTGTTTTAATTTTTGAATATCTTTTTAATTATCATCGATGATTTAATCAAAGAATAAAAGTATTGAGAAACTTAAAAAGGATAAAACAAGATATCACCATCTATGTTTTGGAATGCATGTGAACTTACTGACAATGTGCACTTGTTTAAATGATAACATTGCATAAATGTTTCATAAAAGTGAAACTATCTTTAAATGATGTCAGCCATGAAAACACCTATTTTTATAATCATGAATGGAAAATATACAAGTAAGATTGCATGACTATTTAATTAAAATGCCATACATTTATAGGTGTTTAATTAAAACAAAGTATTTAAGAAAATTTGTGAAAATATAAATCCATTTTGAAATTCAGACATCTACAAGTTGTAAAGAACAATAATAGATAATCAAAAACATTCAAATGTTAACAAGTATTTGCTTTGATTTTTAAGTGAGGAGTAAAATCACATGAAAATAATGGTAAGATGTTATCCATTATTGGAACATAGTGTTAAGAAGTCTAAATCCATGATAAGATTAAAGCATGATCATGGGTTATCATACAACATAAAATCACGTATCAAATAACTATATTACGAGTTTCAGATATTTCTGTAGGTTCAAGGAGAGGGAGGATGTTTGCACTAACCTGTAAAATCTAAAATTGCATCATTTTCGAGATGGTATCATCAAGCACCATTTTCATTAATATCTGAACCTTTCACTGCAGCACATACCAAAAAATATAAAATTAATGCTATAGGGTTACAAATGAATCGATAAATTATAAAAATGAAAATTAACAAAGATTTGTAAATCATCTATAATAAAAATACATTCAAAGAAGGAAGACAAAATGATTTTAAAACTACACCTTGTTTAAGTTTTTTGTAAAATCTTCAAAAATAATGTAATCACTATCTTCCAATTTGTAGGTATTGCTCCTAGAATCATATGATAAGTTGGCAGCCGCGATGATAGATTCAAGTTGTACAAAAAGATGGTCTGTAGAATCATACTTGTATATGTGTTTCCCCTTTATTTTATTGTACCAACAAAGTTGAAGTTCAATTCCTTCTTGTCTATCCAAAAGATCAATGTCATTATGGTAATCAAACACTTTATTACCATCTTTTTTCCGTATTCTTTGAACCCTTCCAATGTACCATGTTCCACATGAAACACCATGATTTGTACTTCGAGAAACCCCTTTTCTTGTAGTACGTTCAGCTATGGGTATAGAATCAATGTCAAACAAAACCCCACAATCTGACCCAATGCCAAAGCTAACTGAAACACCCTTTCTTGGTGCTCTCTCATCTCATCTAAAGTACACCCCATTTCTCACTTTGGTCAGCCTATCCTTGGATAATGTTGGATTTCCATTCAATTGACTAACCAAACATGATTTATACATATCCTTACCATCGAGATCAACAACTGGTTTAATGGCTGCACTTTCATTATCCTCAATGGAATCTAATATTTCATCCAACTCATGCCTCCACTCACTTTCCATTGTTTGAAATTCACTTCCATCAACTACCATCAATGATGAAGGTTGGAATATAGAGATAGAATGCTCTGGAAGAGAGTCATGAAGTACTTCATCCACAACTTGAAATTTTGGATAATTTTGATCCTCTTTCCATGGTTTAAGCCACCAAGAAGATTGAGTGTTATTAATGGGTTTCATGCCAAGACTTGATAAAATGCCTTGTGCATCATTCAATCCTTTTTTTAGAGCTTCTATAATTTTATCATCAGTAGATATTGTATCATATTGTGACAACACAAGTAGGGTTATACTTCATGTTTTGATGCAATTTACTCCATATGTTTTCTTGCTTCTTATGAGATTTATTAAAATGAAGTCCTTGGGGACTTGCTTCTTCTTCAACAACCCTATTAAGAGTTCCAACAAAGTGTGAAGTAAATCAGTGAAATCATAGGACCTTTCTACTCCAACCATGCCACCAACTTTGCTAAAGAAGTTTTCACATACATCTGAACCAGTTAGGTGCAATACACATGGCAAGTGTGGGTAGTGATCCCGAAACAATTTCATCAATAAAACTACAAAATGGCAAGAAATTTGCACATCAAGATATGCCTCTTTGCTGATAAAATTAATGCTAACATCTATTTGGGACTGGTTTCATACCCAACACAGCCATAATATAAAGAAATGATGAACTCTTGATGCATTCCACACTCTTTCCCAAAGAGTCAGAGTATTAGACAAAAAAATGTCAATGTAATCAACAACAATTGATAAATAAATCTTTGTACCTAATGTCCTCTCTGTCCTGCCACTTATTGTACTTCTCATCTCTTTCAAACAATTTTGAACATGCCTTGAAGCAATGCGTTGTGCTGAAGCCCAATTTTGTCGATCTATCCTCTCTATATCTTCAACTTTCAACTTGTGATCATCCACTTTAAAATTATTATAAACCATTCGAACATGATTAAAACTAATCAACTCTTTTCCAACTATCAAATCCCGTTGACCACTAAATAAAGGATTCACTAACTTTTTTCCATTATGGATGTAATCTTGATCATGAAGTCCTGTTACTTTTTTATCAATATATGAACCTGTTAGCCTCCATCCTTCCCATGGAATTTGATATCTAGATCCCATTGTTGAAGAATAATCCCTTAACATAAGATGTCTTCTTCTACTATCTCCATCTGAGGAATGGCCAATAATAGGTCCTAAATACATTTCTACATGTTTCTTCCACATGACTTCTATTGTTTTCCATTGTTGATGAACAAAATCTGCATTGAACCTATTGCATGTTGGATGAAGAACCACAACCAAATGAGGAAGCATATCATGTAAGGGGTTTGCAATAATAACACGTGCATAGTGTCCAATCACATTGTTCTTAAAAGCATCTGTAATATTTTCATATCCTACTGCTCCTTCACCAACCGTCACTAAGAAATGTGATTGACATTGGTGTTCTTCTTTATTTCCACAAAAACCCACCAACGTATCACTTTTTGCAACCCACCTGATATATTTTTTCACAACTGTTTCATCTTCAGCAAGGCATACGGGAATTGGGCCTTCTATCCCATGCTTGGACTTATAACTAGCATAAATATTTCCTATTGCCTTAAAAATGTATTCATGTTCCCCTGGAATGTATGTTAATGATTTTCGAACTTGCCTTAGAGTTGTAGATATTGAAGGACCATCTAGATTCAAGCTAAGAAAGCTATGCAATCTAGGACCTCCCCATAGCTTAATCATCTCGTAAATAGATTTGGTGGATTTACTATACCTTTTTCCTTCCTTAGAATGCACAATATTGTGAAAGATATCCTGTACAAATTCCCAAACTACATCCTTACCCTGTAATTTTCCTTTTTTATGTGCCTCACACACATCTTTGCAAAATCGATATACATCTTTCCTTTCTATAGATTCAAATAAATTTTCCTTTAGGGATCTAATTCTAATAGATAATGAAGCAACAATTGTCCTCTCCCACCAAAGAGCACATGCATTGTTATTCTTAGGCTTGTATTAGCATCTCGTGAAACTCTTTTGAGTTCACTTTGAGTCAAAAAGTCTAATCTTCTCCCTCTTCATGTATCTCTCCCATGTATTTTAGTGGAGCTTATCATTTCACGATATAAACGCATCCTGAAGTCATCACAATTGGGAACCAACTTACAAAATGTACATGTCAATGAATCAAAGGGGAATCCTGACTCAGAGACCCTTTTGCAATGAATATGCCTATAAGTTCCATTGATACTACATTCAATGCCATTATAACATATTGATCTCTTGGTATGCTTCTCAATGGCCCAAAATTTCCCATCCCTTTGATCATCCATTAAGATCTTAGTGTCTAATCGCTTCCCATTTCTATAAATATATGGTTCCCAAAACCCCCAACATAGAAGTAATATGTGAGATCCGTGAGCTGTAAGAAGGAAATATATAATTAAAAATACTATTAAGTAATAATACATTAGAGAAAGTGATAATCCAATAATAATTACAAGTTATGCAACATACCTGCATGTGAAACTCTTGTGCTTGTAGAAGCTTCTTGCACTATTGGTTGTGATGATGGGACCAAAAACCTATTCAAACTTTGTTGGGACTTATCAATGGTAGGCTTCTTGGGTCTACAACTGTGCCACTCCTCAACTCAACTGTAGAAGTCTTATTTGTAGTAAGTGTGTGCTTCTTTGATTTCATGTGCTCATTTATAGATGAGGCAATACTACCACTAGCAGGCACTAAAGAAAACCATTTATTGCAGCGTGTACACTCCACTTTGACTTTTCTCTTGTCTGCATATTCTCCAAGTGTTGCTTCCACCACCTTGAACAAATCTGAATCTTGTGTCTTGTTAAGATCATGTAGAATTTTGATTGCATGTTCAATCTCAAATCGATCTCCAGACACCTTTTTGGTGTTATTTGGTTGCATGATGGACTTTCACTATTTCCAATTGTTGTAATTTTATGTTGATGCTTTTCAGATTTCATATGAGAATTCTTGTAGTTACGGATAGTTTGACTTGTTGATGATATATCTCCTGATCCATAATCAATTCCACAAGCCCCACAATGAAGTTTTATTTGAGGTTTTCCCTCTTTTAAACATTGTTTCAAACTAAGCTTCTCGAGGAAAACTTTTCCTTTAATTCATTCAGTTTGTCTTCCCATTTTTTCAATAAATTGATATCAATAACTACAACCTGCTCTACTGATTCGGAACTTTCAACAAATTTTGATTGTTTTTGCATGGGCTCCTTCACATTCTCAAAATTTTCAGTGGATCTTGATTGTATATGCATGGACTCCATCACATTCTCTCCAAAAGTTGCAAAGTTTTCTACCATCTCGCTTATATTTTTTTCAGCTGTACCAATATCCAAAGTTTCAAGTTTCCTCTTGATGCCTATAGTTGATGAAGAAACTTTCCAATTTTTCTCTTGCTTTGGGTTTAATGAATGCCCTTTACTGTTAACAAACTCAAATGGATATTCAACAACATCATCTTTCACCATTTCATGATGAACAATAGAAAATGTAGAATCCCTCGGACATCTAACTATACCAATGACATGATTCCCTTCACCAGTTACAATATCAATATCCAAATCATCCCCTGGATCCATCTGTAATTCCATCAATATGTACCATATTAGTACAATAAAATTATTTGAATCTAAAAAACAAATAATAAAAATTATAAAACAAATAATACTATTGGTTGCACTTGAAAGAACGAGTGATTTATTAGTATCTAACAACCTTCTTAAAATATTTTAAATGAAATGCA
The DNA here is from genome assembly GCA_018340775.1 of Taxus wallichiana var. yunnanensis. Taxonomy (NCBI): domain Eukaryota; kingdom Viridiplantae; phylum Streptophyta; class Pinopsida; order Cupressales; family Taxaceae; genus Taxus; species Taxus wallichiana. The sequence goes on along the minus strand of CM031238.1, from coordinate 236,886,004 downwards.
AGAGTATGTTTCAAAACACGCTTTGTCAAAATGGATAGAACATGTGGCTTACATGCAATATAATAAGGAGAACATGAGTTCAAGAATATCTAAATGAGAAATGAAAGCAATTACTAAATTGATCTTACATGTGGCCATAGATCTGGTTCACATAATCCACCATTGAATCTAGGATTGAATAAATGAATAATTATGGTCATAATTACCCATCCATTGAGGCATATTTTTCAATCCTTCCAAGATCAATGTAGGCTTTCCAAGTGTCATAGCTGAATCTGGCTAGTTGGATCTCCACCCTCTCTAGAGAGTATCTAACTTGGCAATACAAAATAAACTCAAATTGACTAGTAAGAGACCGAGTATCCCATATAATTTGAGTTGTTTTCTAATGGTCGTGGTCACTTCCAACATATGTCTAACTTATAATAGAATCCTTTAAAGAGATCAACCAGAGCATGCCACCTTCCTTAGTATGTGTTTTCATTTTATTATCAAAGGAGTCTTTGCAGTCTTTGCTCAATATGTGATTTTATTTTAAGAAAAAAATAGCTTTGCAGTCTTTGCCCAACAAATGTTAGAAGAGTAAGTTAAAACTCAAGTAAACAATCATGCTTAAACCTTTGTTGTTGATCTTCCATAAAGAATACCTTCCCAAAAGGGTATGGACCATTAAGTAGATTTGAAGTCAAATTGCTAACCAACTTTTAGGGCACCCGTAGGTTTAGTTGTGGAGAGAAGTAACAAGTGAATTTTTTTTTTCAAGATCTAGAAAATAATATTTTTAGTCATCTTAATTTCCTTTTAGTGTGTTATTTTAGTGAAAAATAAGGTGCAACAATGAGAATGTGCATAGACTACAAATCACTGGATAAAGTGAATGAGGATTATCATCACCTGAATGCTACATTATAAGAAATGTCTCATGCACCTTTTGTTTGAAAACACAAGGCAATTCAAAAGTCTAAAACGCATAAGAAACGCTTGGAAAACTACTAGAAATGTCCATAATAGTGCAATATCAATCAAAGTCCAAATCGAGTGATGTGAATGTGGGTGACTCAAGACTCTGCCATTAGCAAACCTTGGCAAGTCAGAGTGTAATTCGCCAACAACAATGACCCTCTGTCTTTATTGAAGGGGCTATTGCTTAGGCATGCTTCTACAATTAACTGATGGATAGGAAGTGAAAGGACAAACCATCACGTTATTTTTGGCGTAGATCAGTTTCTTGAAAAGAACATCCACACATTACTATCTTTAATGACTTTTGATATTCTTGACTTATCCGTGAATACCCCAAGACATGCCATTTGTATTCAGTTGGAGAAAGGGGATGTGGGGAGAGAAATTCATCCTCCGTATATCAATGATCTGCCTGGATTGCCCCTTTATAAAGTGATTTGTGCCCTATGGTTAAATTGCTTGACAAGTGTTTTTTCATTGATTGTTGTGCTTAAACTTCAACCAACTCTTCTACTTCCCAAGACTTTAACCCTTTCTCAACTTCGACGAGGTAGGGATTGTTTTTATATATTACTTGAGAATCTTCCTGATCTGCTTACTCCTTGTAGTTGTTCTATCAAATGAGTCCAAACTGAAGGTATGGTAATATGGTTCCTTAAACTTGCCATCTTGTTCAAAAGTTTCAGTGTTTCATACAAATAAAAAAATTAGTGAAGAAACTAAACCAATATGTTCCATTGGTATAGTTGCAATATGGATCTAATGATGTGTTGTAAGATTAGTTGGAAAGAACTTAGAATCAAGGCAGTGCTCATAGATCATCATAAGTTGCTTCCATGTTATCAAATAAATTTTATTGAGATTTTATGGCAATATCCCAAATGGGAGGCACCGAACTCTAATTGTGATGGTTCAAATATAATGATCCTTTCAATTTTGAATAGGGGGTGTTTTACACTCTATGGGTTCACATACAACTAAAATGGTTTGGGGAGCGAAAACATATCCAATTATTTGTAATTAAATAATATTCTTAATTCATTACAACTCACATTACATTTGATGCGCTTATACCATGCGGTAGTTGAAGTGGGATATGGATTTAATTGGAATTTTGTTGGGGATGCATTTGGAATTCTTATTGTGGAGTGTGTTTTGAATTGATAAGACAAGAGGTTCTTTCATTGCATCTTTTGAAATTAGATATAGTTTTTCACCATATCATTGTAAACTTGATCTTTTTATTCAAAAATTAGGCCTTTTAGGACCTCAACCACAACTCATGTAGATTGGCTACTACCCTTTTCTCCTATATTTATGTGGTATGCTCCCTTCCCCATCCTAGATAACATATTTTTCTTTCTTCATGATTGTTGTCATATCAACCTTACTACTAATCGCACAACATATTTGGCCTTGATATGCATTCTATGAATTATCTCATGCTTCTTTTGACCTCGTTACTTTTTACGCAACCACAAGAAAAACCATTTCATCCATAGGTTGTTGAATAATGAGGAGTGCTTGATGTAATTTTTGTTTTTTCTAAAAATCTTGTATGCCACTTGATCTACTAGTTCTGAAAATTCTTTTCTACTTGGTACCACTAATATTTTGAATGCAAATTAGCTTTCATCATAATTCTCAAAAATTTAAAAATAAATCTCAATTGATCATTATGGCCACATGATGCATTTTTGACCATCATGAAATCCACTAAAAAGAAATCTCAAAACAAAAATCTATCTTTGTACAAGATTTCTAATGTTTTATTGAACCATTAATAAAGCCCATAATCTCAAAGTACTTTCATATGATATGAACGAATGTGTTGATCATTGAAAGAAACATTACACAAGTACAAAATAGGAATACATGCTAACACTATGATTCTATTAATAAATAAATGATATACTTGTAGACACCATAACCAAATAACCAACTCAAACACACTCACCTAACCATGGCCCCTTTCACCCCACTCTAATATTAATTTAATTAAATTAATTCATGATCTCATAATATTTATTATTTAAATATCCTAATTGAGATAATGCCCACACCACCACCTCACCTAGCCACCTCACCCTAGACCTATTCTTAGTATGTTGCCATAACTAACTAAGACCTACCTAAACCCTAAAAATCAAAGCCTACATTCCCTCTAACCACATTCCCGCTGTTAGAAAGGAAGCTTCCATTCTAATCCACGGAGGGAAATAACAAGATCCAAGAAATCAAAGAGATCTACCTAGTTTAGTAAACCTAGGAAATCCCTCCCTAACCGACACCGGTTACCCTCGACATTGCCAAGTCGAAACTCGAAAGCTGTTGTCGGTTACCATTTATTCCCCAAAACAACCTTATTTCGAGGTTGTCACATTTCGAGAGTGGGAGAAGAAACCGAGTTGTATGCAAGAAGAACCAACATTCACAGATGCATTAGAGCATCCAAAGCCACCATCAGAAGCAATCACCGAGCCATTAGAATTCACGGGAGCATCTTGGGAAGTACCATCACCATAAAAATTCCATCTATCTCATCAACTGCCATTGCCATCCAGCCATCAAGCTCATACCACAGTAAGTATTGTGTTAACCAACATTCATCTACTTTTGTTTTAATAGGTTATGCTACCTCTACTATCGGTTTGACTCGCACTCCCATTCTCCCACCATTTTACCTCCCATGCAAGTTTGATCATTCCTTCACCCACACCATTAAATTTCCCATACCTGACGATCAAAGATCTCTGAGTACACCTAAGATCTTCATGGACCTTTCCATTGCCCTCTCCATTTCCATTTAGCCTCATATCTGTCCTCACACCGAGATTTTAATAAGTTTCCTCTACCTCGACCATATCGACCTGGTTACCCACAACCGTCACCGGTTTCACTTAAACCAACATTGGTCATACCAAACCAATGTCGGTCTCTGTGTTTTACCGTAAGACCAATAATAGAGTCTAAAATCCCCACCAAATACCCAAAACAGCCCAAAACCGGACCACGGCGAACGGAAGCAGTACTCGACAGAGCTTGAACTTCGATTCAATCATAGCTTAGCCTGTTGTGAAAAAAATTACTTATTGTAGTCGAATGAGATACCTAAATCATTTTAACTACAGTAGGATTTCATTTATTATTAACATTGAGTTGTTTTAAATAGTGGATTGACAACCTTTTAGGGAGTATCACACTTCTTAGAACTAGCACATGCTAGGTAGTCCATTGTCATATGCTATTTAATCTCTTTTGGTGGTCTTGTTGTTCATTTCAGGTAGTTCCTCCTAGCCAAAAGGAAGCTCTCACAATCAAGTTGTGGATCAAGAAGTCATATGCACGCAACAACCTTCAACCAACTTTAACAAGTATTCCTCTAGCCCATTTACCCTTATCTGTTTCATCAATATTCAAAGAAACGCTCTAAGAATCAGGTGAAACATTTTGGCACGCCCAGTGGGACCCATTCGGGGTTCCTTGCATTTCTTCATTTCTAGGTGAAAATTTGTATGTTTGTTTCCTTTCTGAAAGGTTCTCACATTAAAATTTCTCCCCTAGAATCTTCTCTTCTTTCTATTTGTCTCAAAGCAATTGTGTTTTGGTGTTATAAAAATAACTCTTCTTCTCTTTCATTTGTATTGCATTAGTGAAAGATCATACTCTCTCATGTTCATCTTTTTTTGTCATCGAATTCAATATTTCGATTTGGGCTTAAAATCAATTACATTTCAATCTGATTTACTGCATTAGCTCATATTAAATGAGGGTAACCTATACGCTAGAAGTCATGCCCAGTTGATGGTTGACAAATGAATCATAGAGAAGCACTTCCTTTCTCTTCTTCTCTCTCTGAGTCTTACCCAAACATCACAAAATTGAAAAATATACACATTATTAAACAACATCTTACCTAGAAGAAGCTGTAGGTGATCACATAATCACGACACAGTGGGCACCCAACTCGTTATTTCTCTTTGAGTCATTATCTCATAGGACGGCCTACCCCACCATAACATAATCTAAAACCTCTCCTTGTAGATATCCTTCTTCGTAGGAATCCTTCCTCACCAAAAAAATCTATTATAAAGTTCATGAGGTAGTCCTCTAAATAGCATAAGTTGAACAAACATAATAGAAAGAGCACTCTTAGGATCGTATTTTTCTTAGTGTTTTTGTTTGGCTTGCATTTTGAGGTGAGAGGACACGTTCTTCATCTTTTTATTTCTCCTTGCACGCTCCTTATCATAGTTAGTGTATTCCAACTTCGTTTGAGTGTGCTGGACCCCATTTTCATCATTCTTAGAATTATGGGTTTGATTCCACACTTGATTTTAAATCACAACCACCTTTTCTTCATCTCTGTTTCAATTTCACAATAATCGGTGTCGGTCCAGCGACCGTCATTAGTTACCCTCTAAGCTGTCACCTATTTTATCCAATCGACGTCAATTTCTTGTTCTTTTGGTTAACCTACCCAAAAGGACACTGTTTCATATTATTTTTTATTCAAAGTCTCTGTAACTCTCATCATCTTCTCTGTCCTGATAAAATCCATTTGCATCTTATCTACCTGGCAGATTATTAACCTTTTGCCTTGTTTTGACAAACTGTTAATTTTCCACAAAGTGAGTGACCACGGTTACCTGTGACCAACGTTGGTTTACCCTAACCGACATCTATTAGCTTGTTCAAATTTCTAGCTGACATTTTATACCTAATCCACCTTCCACCACCTTTTTTTCCTATTTTTGCTATATTTATGTGTCATTTACAAAAAGTAGTTCTACCACATCAGTACTTGATCACATGGGTTTGACTCATAGCTAAGAAAACAACCTCATATTCCACGCTAGTTGTCGAACACTCCGAACTAGTCCTTCACCACCTTCCATCCTATCACCCATGGATCCTACCCAACCTATCACTATCACCATAGGGGACGAGGAGTTCACACGACTCCTTGACCAGAACCCTACCGCCTTATAGTTCTATCTTTCCCACTCGTCCACTCAAGATGCCTTGGGTCAGTTGATATATGGCATGCCCTTATCTTTCCCTGGACACTTGTTCCTATTCGTGTCGGTCCCTTCTAGCTTCGCGTTACCCACATCTCGCCTTGCCCCCATTCATTTTGTAGTAGAAGCCTAGGCCCCTAGCCTCGCTTATGACCGCCACATCTGCCACATCTATTGCACATGCAACATCCATGATACCTTCATCCACCACCTAGAACATAACCTCATCCGTGCCTATTGTCTCACATATACTCGTAAGAACACGACCACCACCTGGTGTCGATGACCCCTATCCATTTCAAAACATTGTCATTTCTATTCCATAGTCCTTAGCCCCCATCACTACTAGGGTTACCTCGACCCTTCCACCTTCATATACATACTATCAATAGCCTCCCATTTCATCCATCATTCATTCAGGGTACGTACCCCCTATCTTACTCCATCATTCCCAACCTACCTATACGGCATTGCCATATACTAGAATGCCACCTCCATCATATGTCCAACACCAACCCTCTTACGCTACATGAGGTACCCATCCATTACCACCTACCAATGACCTCATCAAGTTAATGATGGAAAAATATAGACACTGGAGGTATTGGTTTCCAGCTCACACAACTCTCTCACCTACGACGAAGTTCGCAATGAGACCATACACCCATCTATTCCTATTTGTCCATATCCCATACATTGGGAGATGCCTAAATTTAACCGCTTCAATAGCAAAGAGGACCCACAACAACATTTGTGGTCTTTCAAACATGGGTGTTATCTGATCACCAATGATGACACTTTGCTTCTGAGGACATTTCCCATGTCTCTGATCGGGTGGGCCGCGTTAGATTGGTATAGTGGGTTACCTAGGCATTCTATCTTTTAATTTAATTAGGTAGCCGAAGCCTTCTTAGATCAATTCTCCATCAATGTTGTTAAGAAGGTTACCGAGATCGACCTCTACTCCATGCGTCAATATGATATGACGGAGTCTATCTTAGATTTTGTCTCTCATTGGTGTAGCACGATCAATCAACTCACATTCCGATTACAAACCAAACTCATAAAGCTCTTCATGTGGGCTTGTCTTTAGACATATTTCTCCGAACCGTAGGTGTATACTTTCCGAACCTTCGATGAGGAATTCATCATGGCATGAAAGATAGAGATTCGGGCCATTAAAGAAAAGAGAATTCAATTATGAAATAAGAACTCGACATTTAAGTCAAGTGATACCTCCTCTTCTTTGAAACCATAGAATAATTATTCAAAATCCAAGGGAACCGCTAACATGCAATGGTACTCAAGGCCGCCCAACTCATCCATCAAATTAGGCTAAGCCCTCATCTAATCTTTCTCTTGTTCAGACCTTTCAATTTAGACAAGAACAACGGAAATACACCCCAATTGGGGAGCCTTATTCTTCTATCTTAGAAAATCTCATTAAAATTGGAGCCATCACCCTTCCTCCTATAAAACCACACATTGGTTTTGATCCTACTTACCCCACACCCGTGTGGTACAAAGAGCACGACTTCTGCAACTATCATCGGGTAAAAGGTCATAATGATGGCAATTGCATCACTTTCAAGAACATTGTCCAAGAAATGCTCGAGAACAAAAGTTAGTCTTCCAATCAAAACATGCACATCTTCAAGAAACCATTTCCTAATCATGCCCCTTCTTCTAATCAAACTAGAGAGACCTCAACTAATGATAGCCATACCCGCAAGGTCCATGCTATTTTCAGTGATGCACCGATTGCTTCCTAATTACCTTCCTTCCACAGAGGAAATCTTTTCCTAAAGTCCGCCACCCACACATGAACCCACTTCACCTATTCCTCCACCCTTAGAGGAACACCCTTCGTCTCCTCCTCACCTGTGAAGGAGTCTTCTGTTAACATCAAGACCACTTCACCTTTGGCTTCTCCACCTAGAGAACCATCACCAGTAGTACCTCTCGACCCATGGGAGATGCTTGTTCATCTCCTCCACCCACAGAGGAGCACCCATCATCTCCTCCACCTATCAAAGATCCAGTAGAAATGTCATTGCCTCTAGGTGACCATTCTCCATCAGCCACCCAAGATCTGGTGACTTACTTTTGGCACTCTTACCCAAAGAGGCTGAAGCTAATGAATTCCCCATTTCTAAAACACATTTTATGGGAATCACCATTGGATCCATATCAACCCCACCCACTGCAGTGCCATTCTCATGCTTAGCCGACCACCTAGATTATGTGGATAGAGTCCTACTTTGGGGGCGTCTTCTACTTCCTTTCTCAACACAAATGAAGATGTTACTCACCGACACCTCCACTATCTATCCAAAAGTATTTATGCCGATCGAAAAAACACGACCACAAATATCACAAATTCTCCCACGATACCACTTATGGCTCAAATTACACATTTACACATAACCCAACATACATCTACATCTAAACCCACACCTACATTATCTTCCTTGCCTAAACCTATTCTTGCTTTAGGGGTCATCCCAACAGCCTAGCCTTACTCATTTACCCATAAAATTATATTTAGCTACATCCTCTAAAGCCAACACCAAATTTAATCCGGCCCCCAAACGAGAAGAACCAATCCCTCGGATCTCGTACTCCCAACCTCACCGATCACACCTTCATCACCTTCCCCTTCTCGTCTGGGACCTCACCCCTCGACCCTAGCCAAGAAACCTCCACCTTTGGTAAACTAAAAATGCAAAGCAGTCCATTCCTCCTCCGAACTCTAATATACCCAAGCACACGACACAACTTCGACCCACACTTGCAACATTTTAACCACCCATACCTACAATACCATTGATTACTTCTTCACTACCTAGGACACTTCATTCCCTTTCCTTACACCTCCCGCACGACTCCGCATCATCTACCTCCACAAGACCTCGGCTTATCCCCATGGGTGAATCTCCCTCTTCCACCATCGATTTTTCCTTTAGATCTCATGCGTCCATATCGCCTTTACCCTAAGAAGGTGTAGCCCAAAGGCAAAGATCCGCTACCCTCTAATAAGGTAGTTAAATGAACCACACACTCTGTTGCGGTTCATCTACCATGCCCTTACCAAAGCAGACCACGACCAACACCTAAGACCACGACTCAACCCACTCCCCATCTTGCAAAGGCATTTCTATACAATCAGCCTACACACGTGCCCAAACCCACATTCACTTCCCTTTGTGATCCACTAGAAATATCCTATGCCAAAATCTTAACCAACCTCCTCAAAAATTCTGTCATCACATTACCGCCTCTTAGGCCTTACAACCCACTCAAACCCAAACCAAAAGGGTTTGAAAAAACCAAAATTTGTGCCTATCATCATGCATCAGGACATGATGTAGAGGAATGTAAGGATTTGAAAACCGTTCTTATCCAGTTGTGTCCTCTTGAAGAAAACTTTGACGATGATGACCTTCTCGATGAGGACCCCATTTCACCAGCACCAATTTCCACATTTCTTCCCTCATTGCCTACTCAATGACCAAGACCTCCACCCCACAACTCTTAGAGCCACCTCCGAGATTTGAAATTAACATGGTGCGTATTAGAGAACTTGCCAAACCTCCACCCAAATGTTGGTGTGCCCAACTCATCTCACAAGGTTCCTTCCGGCACTTGGCTTCTTCCCTTCCTATGGCTATACCTTTCATGGCTCACCTACTTCACCTACCTCACCGCCTCAAATAAACATGATCCACGTTGCTACCCGCGAACAAAAGGAAAAAGGTAAGGAAAAGGAAACCGACCCACCGACCAACCCTATACCTAACATACCATCGACATTCACACCTAAAATCACTATCCGCAGCCCCACATATCCTATTTCTAATGGGGTTACACATCACTTGATGCACAAACAATTACACCAATTCTCCCTCAAAATGTCCCTATATGACCTCATCCAAACCTCTGAATCCCATCGCCAAGCTCTCATGGAGGTTCTTTAGTCTATTGAGGTCTTACCCAATGACCCTACACCTGTAGCCTCCATTATTACACCTCATCATGTAGCCTCTCTTACCAAATTACCACCTTCTCCTACATATTCACCTACTCAAAAGTGGCCACCCTTGGCTTCTCAGATGAAGAGATCATGCTACACCAAACTGATGACCCTGATCCAACCCTTTTCATCTCCGTCCATATTGATAATATACGTGTACGACGTGTTATGATCGATGGGGGCGCTAGCATTAACATCATCTCCTCCCATGCATTCGACCAAATGCACATACTTGACAATTGCATGCATAAACATCCCGTCATGTTGTGTTCATTTAATGACACTATCACCTCTACACTTGGCACCGTCATCCTCCATGTTCGCATGGGCCCCCACACTATTCCAGAGTTATTTTACATCTTGGAGGGGAATTTCAATATAACATGTTGCTTGGTAGACCCTGGATTTGTGTTATGGGTTGCATTCCTTCCACTTTGCATCGTTGTGTGAAGTTTGAGCATGAAGGGCACACCTATACCATTCCGGTTGACCCATCACCTTTCAAAACTTGTAACATGCTTTACTAACCCAATAACGTGCTTATACCCATTAAGGTGTCTCACCTCCATGACCACTTCCTCTTCACCTACACCTCCACTTACCGGTCTGCCGCTACATCAATCGCACCTAACTCCTCCATACCTACCGCTACCACAAAATTCATTACCAACCGATCATCCTCACAATCAGCTAGCTCCACCTCCGATCCAATCTCTAACATATCGTCTATCCTAGCTACCCACATATCGACCAACTATCCCTTAGAAGGCGTTCTTCAACACCTCACTCTAGGGGAGTATCACCTATATAATGTCAACACATTCCTTACTCTACAAGAGTATGGAAGCCTTCACCAACACCCTCACTACGATCACCACATAGGAGAGCATCTCCTTTACAGTCCTCCCCACCTTCACACCAATCTCACCTATGGGGGACTTGATACTACCACTTATACACCTAAACCACCATAAAAACTCACCCATTTTCTGCAACCTCCACCACACCTTCCTGCACCGATGTGCATGGAAGGGTTTTGGTTTTGGATTTTATGAGCAAGGTTGTCACATTGTTATTCCATGTACTACCCAAAAACATAATGACCATAGTGGTATCAGATTTGTTGAACTACCTACCAAGAAGGCTCGCATCGAACTCATTGAGGATATTGACCCTTCTCCACCTTCTTCACACCGCTCCCTTTTTCACCACCTTCATTGATAGAGTCGCTGGATCCGGAATCCATCCCTCCTAAATTTTTTTCATAAACACCATTTCCTTGGGGCCTCTGACTTATCAAAGCGAGGCAAGGCTCCCTCTTCTCTTCCCTTCCGTATCCTCGAAATGATCGATGACGATACACCTTCTATTAATGTCATTCAATGTCGGGATGATGCATCTATACTCACCTACCTTGGTGCGGAAGACTCATATATTCATTAGTCATTACCATCTCGAGACAAAACCATGTTGAACGAATAGACTATTGAAATCAACATCCATACTCATGATGACCGCACATTCTAAAGATTGGCCAATCTTTAGATCATCTTTGAATAGGAAGCCATCACTTCATTTCTCAAAGATCATAATCATGCTTTTTCTTGGTCTTACGCATACATGCCCGGTATTGAGCCCACCATAGTGGTCAACAATATCGTTACCATTCCTGATGCAAAACCCATAAAATAAAAGTTGAGGAAAATGCACCCTCACATTGCTCTTCTAGTCAAAGAAGAAATTCAACGCCTTCTTTCTGTTTCCTTCATCTTGCCCATTGATTATCCCTGATGGATTTCTAACATTGTCCCAGTCACTAAAGTGACATGGGGACTTCGGGATTTGTACTGATTTCGTGACCTCAACCTTGCTTGCCCAAAAGATGACTTTCCTTTACCTGGTATTGACCAACTGGTTGATCTTACCGCTGGTCATGAGATGCTATCACTCATGGATGGTTTCTTGGGTTATAACCAAATCTTGCTTGTCCCTAGAGGATCAACACAAAACCACATTCATCACCCTCGGGGACCTTCTGCTATCGAGTCTTACCTTTTGGCCTAAAAAAATGTTGGTGCTACATATCGGTGGGCTATGACTTACATCTTCCATGAAATCATGCACTGTATATTGGAAGATTATGTAGATGATCTCCTTGCAAATCTAAACGCCACTCCGAGCACCTCGCCATCCTAAAAACCATCTTTGATCGCCTCATTAAGTATTGTGTTCACCTTCAGCCCAAGAAGTGTGTCTTCACGGTTCTCTTGGGAAAGCTCCTAGGATTTATTGTTTCCTTACGTGGTATAGAGGTTGACCCTACCAAAGTCAAGACCATTCTTGAAATGTTTCTGTCCACTAATCTGCGGCACCTCCGTAGCTGTAAGGTAAGTTGCAATCTATTTGTTGTTTCATTTCGTAACTTTTGATCGATGTCAGCCATTTCATCATCTTCTCAAAAAGGATGTCTCCTTTAAATGGGATGATGACTGCCACAAATCTTTTGAGGCCTTAAAACAATACCTTTGAACCAATTACTCATTCCACCTAAAGATGATCAACCCTTCTACCTATACATTTCTGCTCACCGAGCACTCCTTAGGGGCCATGCTCGCTCATCGCGATGAACAACATAGGGAGCATGTGGTTTATTACATAAGCCGTACTCTTCGGACTATAAGACTTGATACACCCATGCTGAAAAGCTTTTCTTAGCCTTAGTTTTTTTTGCCACCAAACTCCGCCATTACCTACTTAACCACAAAACCTATGTTGTGACCAACACCAACCCCTTACACTTCATGTGTGCCAAAGCTTACCAAAATCAATGGGATGCATCTTTGGCTTATGCTTTTGGCCGACCTCGACCTCAAATTTATCCATCAAAAGTATATCAAGGGCTAAGCTATCGCCAACCAATTGGTGATGCACCTATTTTCTGGGGCCAACCCTCTAATTTTGACTTCTAGATGAGTCTATTGCTATCCTTTCCCTGGATGAACCCGCTTACCAAATGACACTCTTCTTCGATGGTTCCAAGTGTTAGTGTGGGGGTGGGGCTGGTGTTATCCTCATTCCGCTTGATGGTGAACCCATGCCTTTGTCTTTCAAACTTGATTTTGATTGTACAAACAATATTGTTGAATACGAAGCACTCGTATTAGGTCTCCAGGCTGCTTATGCCTTAGATATTAAGTCAATCAACATATTTGGTGATTCTCAATTGGTCATAAACCAAGTCAATGGTATATACTAGTTTTGTAATGAGACAATTCAAAAGTATAAACATCATGTGGACATACTTTTGACCACCTTTGACCATTACGCCCTTCAAACTGTCCCCCGTTTTACCAACAAATTTGCAGATACCATGGTATGCTTGGCTTCTTAGATAACCGTTTCACCCATCGATTCTAAAATCTTTGTCACCATGAAAAAACTCCAATCACCCTCTTATTTACCTCATGAAGTTTACTCTATCGGAACCAATGCTCCTGACCCCCATGACCTTTGGTATAAACAATACTCAAACTATCTTTCCCTCTCCATTTTACCTCCCTACCTCACTCGTAATGGTAAACGCACCTTTCTTAAAAGGGTCTCTCGTTATGTCATCACGGGTGGCCTCCTCTATAAGCACAACTTTGATGGTATTCTTTTACGGTGCCTTAAGAATTATGAAATTCCTTATACCATTAAGGAAATTCATGATGGCATAGGTGGAGGTCACTTGATGGCGTTGTTGTTGCTAAGCGTATTCTTTGCCTAGGTCATTATCGTCGACCCTTAACCATGATTATTGAGACTATGTTAAGCATTGTATAACATTCTAACAACATGCCAACCTTCATCATACACCCAGTCATGCCTTACAGGTCACCTGTGACCTTTGGCCCTTCTCTCAATGGGGTTTTGATTTTATCGAGAGAGATCAATCCCCATTCTTCCTAAAGCGACATCAATCGATAATCACTACTACCGAATATTACACCAAATGGGTTGAGGCCATACCTACCATGTCCATGAAAGCTGAGAAAATATGTGAATTCATTAATCATCACATTATTTGTCACTTTGGTGTCCCACATCACCTCATCATTGATAACGGAAAACAATTAAAAAATAAAACCTTGCAGAAACTTTGCGATGCCTTCAATATTCAACTAATTTTCTTATCACCATATTACCCACAAACCAACGGCCAAGACAAATCCACTAATAAAACCTTGAACAATATTCTCATGAAAGTGGTTAACGATACTTTGGGAAGGATTGGCATACGCACATTCCTTTCATCTTGTGGGCATACCGTACTAGTATTCACACTTCCACTACTGCCACACCTTTTTCTTTGGTCTACGGTACAGAGGCTGTTCTACCTCTTGAAGTCCAGATTCCATCACTTTGTATTTCTCTCCATGACATGCTCAATGATGATGACTTTCACCAGGACCATTTAGCACAACTTGAGTTATTAGACGAACACCGTCTTAATGTTCTTGATCATCTCAAAGTTTACCAAAAACGTATCAAACTTGCCTATGATAAATGTTTGCATGAATGAACTTTCCAAGCCGGTGACCTTATCCTGAAGGAAAATCAACATGTAACCAAGGAATAAAAAATTAAACGGGGAAAATTTTCTCCTAATTGGCTTGGATCATACATTGTGACTCATGCTTATGGATCGTGTGCTTATCGTTTATCTTCACTAGATGGTAAACTGAACTCCGATCCCCTTAATGCCTTGCATCTTCAACCATTATACTTTTGTTGACTCGAGTCCTACCTCAACTTCTACCTCTTTTCATGCTCCTCCCTTAAGTGCTATTCACTATCCTCCTTTCCTATATCATCCCCAACGATTAAAAAAGAATCATGTGCATACCTGTCACTCTTTTTACCTCTCTTAAATATGTGTACCACGGCTCTGCACATGGCATGATTCTCATGGATACTTTTCATCTACTTTTAGATGAGATCCCATGGTCATTTCACCTTAATTTTTGAACAAGAATCTGATTCTTCACCTTAGTCTTGTCCATGACTTAAAATCCCTCACACGGGATCCAAATCTTGAGTCAAACTTCCAATAAAAAGATGACTCCCTCAAAAGGACATTTTTCTCTCTACATCATTGCTATAAATAGACCGCTCCCTCGAAAGACAACTATGTAAAGCGTGCTTTTAAAAAAGAGAATCGAAGCTTCCCGCATCGATCAGCTTCATGAAGACCTCAAGGAGTTAATTTCCTCATCCCATATAGACTTCTTGCATCGATCAGTCTATCTCAAATATAAGTCAAAACGGAACACTTTTTCATCATGGACTTGTTTATTGTGATCTTGGATCTCTTGCCAAAAGGCATGCTTCCTCACACCATATAACCTAACCACTGTTTACCTTCTCACTGTTCACACTTTCATTTCCTACCGCCTTAAGGGACCTACTGGAACCGTGACATTTGGTGATCATGTGACTACTCTTCACCTTTAGAATAATCAATCATGTAATGTCTTTAGGGTCTTACGTTCACCCACCTATCCAAGGTATGAATCACCCGTTATGATCCTTACCAATCAGGTGGCTTTCTTGCCTCCTCTTATCTTTTAACGTTCTTCATTATGCATTGATCATCCTATACTGGGGCTAGATCCTCACGCTTATCTTTGGGTAATTTTTCCTCTTTCACCACAATCAATTTAAATCACCCATACCAATGTGCCCACAATTCAACCATACCTAAAAGACCTAGACTCAATCATGCATATAACCTACTAACCCATTCTCATACCTCCTCTAATTCTTCCCTAGCTTATGGGAGAACTACATTGGCCTGAGGTCCCTGTTTCTCTGGGACTATGTAGGCAGCACTCGAGGGCATGGGGCCCTTGGAGGTTAGCTCGACCACTCTCTACCCTAACCAATTCCCCTTTCCCTTTCCTAATCACATTCTACCCTAGTTAGTTTCCTTTTATATCAATAATTGGAAATTAAACCAAAAAAACAACAAATTGCTTCACATCTTTATCATCATCATTCATACATTTATTATGTCTAGCATTTCTTTCCCATTATTATGCATGTTACTATAAAACATCTCAACATGACTCATATCATCATTAATTGTACAACTTAATGAGTTACAAACTCAACCAATCCCAACTCAACCATGCCTAAACCAAAACCTGACTCCATCCATGCCTAAACCACAAACTTGACTCAATCCATACCTAAACCACAAACCTAACTCAATCCATGCCTAAAACACAAACCCGATTCAATCCATGCCTATGACTCGACTCAATCCATGCCTATAACCTAACTCAATCCACGCCTAAACCAAAAACTTGGCTCAATCCAAACCATAAAAATTGACTCAAGCCATGCCCAACCCGACTCCATCCATGCCTAAAACCAAACACGACTCGATCCATGCCATGACATGGCTCTATCATGCCTACACTACTTAGTTTCCATCACATATACAAATCAAAATAACAAGTTAAACACAACCATATACACATAATGACCATAATCACCATCATCTCTATAAATTAATCATCTAAACATGTGTATCCATATACATGACTCTCAAATATCTTCAAAGACACATGCAGTGTATATAACAAAATATAAAAACTCTCATGTACATCCTCACTATCTTTGGTATGCAGATCGGTATATGTGTCAAAAATATGATATCAACAATAAAATAATCATGCATGGAGCTCAATCATCTCCCCATTTGATGTCCAAACCTATCTCATCTTTCTCCTCCCCTGCTCCTCTAGCTCGACGTCCGGTTGACTCCGCCTCTTCTTTGCCCCTGCCTCGGCCCCCGATGATGGTCTTGCCTTTGGAGTTAGCCTCCATGCACTAGTGGTCTCACCTTGAATTGGCCCCTGGGCTCACCTGCCTCCTGTACTCTCCACATGATGTGTGTGGGATATGCTCCTCTCGGGCCGAGGCTGCTTTGTGCTCTCTGTACTCGGCATATGATAAGACATATATACCCGTTGCCATCAAATGATCCTGGTAGTAGTATTGCACCTCGCCATTGCATCTCTTAATCTAGCATTGGATACTATCGTGGTGGTGCCATCGCCCTCGACCCTACCCTACTCCTGCGCTAACTAACGGGACCCTGTCCCTACCCCTGTGGTGGTGCCATTGGCCCCGGAGCTGTGCACAGTATCTCGGGCCTATACGGTGGCCAAATGGCCCTACAAACCTATAACTTGTCCCTCGTACCATGGCCAACTAGCCTGTAAACTGTATCTCGTGTGCTTGTAGGGAAACTACCTTTTCCCCTATCTCCATCTCCACCCTCTCCCTCTCCCTCCGGTGCGGGTGTTGGTCCCTGTACTCCATGTGCCTGAAAAGTGGCAACTTGTGCATGCAAGGTCACAACCTGTGCCTCACCCTGTTAAATGTCCCTGTACTATGCCCAACTGGGTCACTAGAGTAGCCACCTGCCCCTATAGGTTACCTCTCTCCACTGTGATGGTAGCCAAATCCGGCTACCCAGCCGGTGGTATGCTCATCATAGATGTGCAACCCACCACCGCATATGCACTGTCTATCACCCCAACATCATCTATCTATTGGTCGACCCACCGCTCCTCCTTCCCGATTGGCACTATAGGTTGTGGTGGAGACATAGGCCTCTCCACATCATCTCTCCTATACTGAGGGAAGGGTGGGGTTGTATCTATGGTAAACCAAGCGCCATCTCGACCCGGCCTGGGGTATCATCTCATGCTCTCGCCCGCCGCTTTTTATCCATCAATAAATCAGTAGTCCATTCAGCTCTGCGCCATCTGCTATATGAAGGATAGCCTACATATGGCCTCTAAATAATGTCCATGCCGGACAAACCCTCCAGTAATCACCTATAATAGGCTACATCATGTGTCACTCTAGCCACTCGACGCTCTCCCATAACTGGCACCCATCACCTATAGCCCACTCGAATAAAACTTGGCTCGAATGTGTCGGCCCGGGGCATACCAACTAGGTGCACACACACAATGTTCTCATAGGCCCAACAATGTAGCAGGAATGTGCAACATAGGTTGAACCACCGTAATCACCCATAAGCCCATAACTCCCTGTATAGCTGAACCAGGAACGCAGGCCCCCATGTAAACCGAGGCTTTCTCTCCACTATGTCGTGTAAGACCCCATCAGTGACCATGGGAATCTCCCACCCTCTACATCAAGTAGTGCAAAACAACAGACTACCTCCATCAAAAGTACTACCAGCCTCATCTCCTCGGGGTAGGCTCAGTACATCGCCCCATAGCTCATGCTGGCACTGTGGAATCCTAACAAGGCCACCCCTCTCCAAAAACTAGTAACAATAACTCCTTGGATGCCTCTGAGGAGATCGAGTACACTGTGTACCTCCTATAGGTAGTCACAGGATCCTGTAAACATCCTCTAAGGTGATCATGATCTCACCCATCGGCAAATGAAATGTATTGGTTTCGAATCCCATCTATCGATGAGGGCAACCATCAAGCTCACCTCCTAGACTACGTGTCAGTAGCATTTGACACCAATCAGACCCACATCTGTAACATGGATCCACTCCTCGCGTGTCATCTCCCCTCATATCTCCACAAGTAGGGGAGGTACTCTATCCCTCATCTGCAGCTGGTCCCTGGCCTGCATACAACCAATCATATTAATCAAACTTGACCACACCTGCATGCAACCTTGTTATCCCCCTACTACACCGCTTACCCTAACTAAATCACCCTTTCACCTATATCTATGCCCTAAATCAACACTACCTATCTACCTATCTACCCATGCCTCGGACCCTCACCTATTTCCATTTTTCTCCTCTCACTGATCTTCCTTATTCACTCACCTACCCATACCCATAACTCTACCCCTATCTAACTCTCCCCCCCCTACCTATCTATCTGTAACCCATCCATTTTAACTCTTTAAGGGCTTGCCTCTTTATCCCGCTAACCGGAACCAGTCAACATTGACCGACCATGGTCCAATAATAACCAATATCGGTCAATCGCATCTATGACTAATACCGGTCCTTACCACTAACGTTGGCTAAGAGCAAATTGACGTCGGTGACTATCATGGTGATGAACCCGCGACGTCGCCCCATTTTTCTCCCACATTCCTCCTTTCTACCCATTTCCCCTACCCATACCTACCCAATTACCTATTCCCACCCCTTATTTACCTAAATCTACCCTCCCTTATTCCCCTTTTCTCATTAAACCGCCACATTAAAATTTTAAAACTTTCCCCCCAAAAAACCCGTTTCCCTCCTACCCTCCACCTACTCATAACAAACAAAAAAATCATAATAGCCTCTTACCTCATCATCGTTGTTGTCTACATGGTGGCACCTCAAAGCTGCGTGTAGGTCCACCCGATCCCTTTCCCGCCTCTCGCCATCACCTATCACCCGTTGGCTCAATCAAATCCAATCGATCACCCAATCCAATCACCGTGCTCGTAGACCCGCCTATTGACCAATGATCACTCACTCTGTGGCTCGCCAACTTAGCTCTCTATGTCATTTGGTCACTTTCCACCTCGTTCTTCCTCTCTTGTCATTTTCTCCAATTTGGTAAATGATTTTAAAAATGCATCACTTTTCCTTTTATAGCCTACTTGACTTGACCACCGGCATGACGGTTTTATCTTGACCGACATTGGTCCTGTGCCCTCGCCTACCATGGATGGTTTGACCTCGATTGACATCGGTCCTGTGCCCTAGCCTACCATGGTCGGTCCATAGCGACGGAATCGGTTCCTTATAACCATTGTCGGTTATCCTACTTAGTCTTTTTCCTACCCACTACCCCTAATTTGCTGACCTGAATCATTTTTTTCCCTCACCCACACTTGACTTAGACACTCCACTTTACCCTCATGACCTCATCATTTACTACCTAACCTCATCCTCATTTGCGGATTCATTATTTTACCCATACCTCAGCCCTACCCGTACCGTGACCTAGTTACTTGGACCTGGAACATTGCTAGTGACCTATGACCTCATGTGCTCGCTATACCTTGCGGCACTTATACCGTTTATCTGACCCAACCTTTGGAACATACCTAAACGTTCCTACACGACCTATGCCATGTTTCCTTACCATATCCTATACCTTGATACCGGAATCACTTCAACCTTGTTTGGATAAACCTATCGACCTTAGACAACGTAGAGTTTGCATGCTCTTCAACCTGGTACCGTGCTGTACTTTATACATGTGCGTGTGTTTGACTATTAGTACCTTTGACCCTGACCCATTACCTAGATTACCCGATTGGAACTTTTACCCCTTTACCCTCGTCACCCACCTTCCTTTTCATCACATTCACCTTTTATCAAAAACTCACTGATTTTGCCTTCTTCCTCATTAGTTCTTGGTTTGAGGGGGATCACCTTCACCCATACATGGGGCAACCACATCTTATTTTTGTCAGCATCACTTACCAATACAAGCTACACAACAAAAGGGGTAAAATGTAGACACCAAAATTGGGTCACACTCCCCTTGGTCCCTCGTTAAATAACCAACTCAAACACTTTCACCTAACCACTCTAATATTAATTTAATTAATTAAATTAAATTAATTCATGATCTCATAATATTTATTATTTAAATATCCTAATTGAGATAATGCCCACACCACCACTTCATCTAGCCACCTCACCCTAGACCTATTCTTAGTATGTTACCATAACTAACTAAGACCTACCTAAACCCCAAAAATCAAAGCCTACATTCCCTCTAACCACATTCCCACCCGTTAGAAAGGAAGCTTCTATTCTAATCCGTGGAGGGAAACTAACAAGATCCAATAAATCAAAGAGATCTTCCTAATTTGGTAAACCTAGGAAATCCCACCCTAACCGACACCGGTTACCCTAAACCACCGCCGGTCAACCCGAAACCATTGTCGGTTACCATTTATTCCCGAAATAGCCTTATTTTGAGGTTGGCACATTTCTAAGAGCGGAGACGGAACCAAAGCTACATGCAAGGTAACCATCATTCACACACGCATCTAAGCATCTAAATCCAACATCAGAAGCAATCACTGAGCCATTTGCATTCACAAGAGCATCTTGGGAAGCACCATCACCACACCAAATTCCATCTATCTGATCAACTGCCATTGCCATCCAGCCATCAAGCTCATACCATAGTAAGTATTTTGTTAACCAACATTCATCTACTTTCATTTTGATAGGTTCTGTTACCTCTACTATCAGTTTCGACTTGCACTCCCATTCTCCCACCATTTACCTCCATGCAAGTTTGATCATTCCTTCACCCACACCATTAAATTTCCCATACCCGATGATCAAAGATATCTGAGTACAACTAAGATCTCCATAGACCTTTCCATTGCCCTCTCCATTTCCATTTAGCCTCATATCTGTCCTCACACCGAGATTTTAATAAGTTTCCTCTACCTCGACCATACCGACGCCGGTTACCCACAACCGTTGCCAGTTTCACTTAAACCGACATCGGTCATACTAGACCGACATTGGTCTCTATGTTTTACCCTCAGACCAAGAACAGAGCCTAAAATCCCCACCAAATACCCAAAACAACCCAAAACCAGGACTCGACTGCACTCAAAGGTACTCGACAGAGAGCTTGACCTTCAGATTCAATCATAGCTTATCCTGTTATGAACGAATTTGCTTATTGTAGTTGAATGAGATACCTAAATCATTTTAACTACAGTAGGATTTCATTTATTGTTAACATTGAGTTGTTTTAAATAGTGGATTGACAACCTTCTAGGGAGTATCACACTTCCGGAACTAGCACACGCTAGGCAGTCCACTGTCATATGTTATTTAATCTCTTTTGGTGGTCTTGTTGTTCATTTCAGGTAGTTCCTCCTAGCCAAAAGGAAGCTCTCATGATCAGTTGTGGATCAAGAAGTCATACGCGCACAACAACCTTCAACCAACTTTAACAGGTATTCCTCCTAGCCCATTTACCCTTATCTGTTTTGTCAATATTCAAAGAAACACTCTAAGAATCAGGTGAAACAATACTACTTGCTTAATGGTTTCATCAACGACGTCTCCTTTACTTTCTTATCTCTCAAAGATTGCGACACATTGTGTTGGGGTCGTGATGACAGAGTGCTATTGCTTGCCACCATTTTTGGACTGTGAAAGCTTCAAACAAACTGGGATTTTCTCCCTTTGTTGGCTTGCACTTGAAAACAAATGAGAAAGGTGCATTTTTACCAAAATGGCCTACAACCTATGATTTACGCCTAAACCCTTGTATTGTGCCACATATAGACTTCTCTAATCTTCTTCTTCACTTGAAACTATAAACAGGTGAACAACCAAGTAGAAAATCCAAGTGTTGAAGTGTTGAACTAACAATCTACTGGTGAACCTAGCTCTAATACCTTTTGTTGGAATGAGGACACAAATATAAATGCAGAGAATAGAGACACGAAATATATTAAACACAAATAAAAGTTTTATTATATTCAACAAAAGAGAGCATTGGCTCTATTACAATATGATTTTGGCAGAGTTTCATTTCTTTACTGCCTTGATACAAAATGACTAAGAACATCTATTTATAAATCCTGCTTAAGGATTTTCCAACTTGTCTACACACTTAACTAAAGTAAATTCACACCATACATATTAACAAAACCTGACTACAAAAAATCTAGAGAAGATGCGTATGGATTTCCTTAGGATCTCACATGTACAATGTCGGAGTTGGGGGCTACAGATTTAGTGTGGATGGTTGGGATTACAAATTCCCACATATTCCATAGGTTACCCTTTGATCTACCTCAATGGATATATAATTTAAACATTTGCAGTGTCCTTGTGTTGCATCCTTGCCTTAAACATTTTTCCCACCAAAGTGCACATCTTATAAAATATATTTTCCCTAAGATACATGTTCTCTGCATCGAATCTTAGTTATCAACATCAAATGTTTCAAAGAAGCTCAAATGAAAAGAAATAACTGAACACACTCCAAACTAGCAACAATGAACAATGAAGAGGATAGAAAGGCATTAAAACTAACAATAAAAAGGCAATTATGATCACACATTTTCTGAAGTTCCATAGATTTAACAATAAAAAGGCATACTGTAGTTCCAAAGATTTAATTCTGGGTTTGTTATAGTTTGTCTTCAATCTGTAATTTTGGCTTAAGAAAAGAGGAGGTTAGATCGTATCCACAAACAAGAATATGCCAGGTGTATTACTATACACTATTACAACAAAACAAGGTCATATTATACAACTTCAAGAGAGGAAATTCCCGGATTATTAGTATTTTTACATGCTTATCGAGAAAAATTTCATGTTGTATTATGGATGGTGGAAGTATCAAATTTCTTATTACTTTTTTGAACTCTTTCATAGCACATGATAAGAAGTTCAATTCAGATGGAACCATATTTGATAATGGCCAAGAATATTCAACTGAAAATGTAGTTGTTAATGGTGCAAATGGAAATACCGAATACCTTATATGCGTAAACAGTCTTACCCACTGACTATGGTGTGATCAAGGTGAAAGGGCAGGTAGGCAGGCCAGTAGGAGTGTCTGGAAACCAATATGCGTAAAATTTACAAGAAGTTGAATACACCTAAAATTAACGATATAACTAGAATTGATTAGGGAGGCCACACAACTAACTTCTGCAACGACCAATTTTTCAGTACAAGCTATAACTCTGATCTCATTTCTTCTGTATCAACTAAGAGTATTAAAGACTATATGCACAGACAACTTGATATCAAGAATTCTAATAATGTGCCTGAACGATACAGTAATATAGGTACCTTATACACACAAAGCTTCATTTATCTTACCCACTTTCTCTTTACAAAAGGAGGCATCCCTTTCCCATCTTACTGATAATCTGCACTAGTAGAGGATGATAGGAAATTTAGGAAATAAATCAAATA
Source organism: Taxus wallichiana var. yunnanensis (assembly GCA_018340775.1). NCBI lineage: Eukaryota > Viridiplantae > Streptophyta > Pinopsida > Cupressales > Taxaceae > Taxus > Taxus wallichiana. The sequence goes on along the minus strand of CM031238.1, from coordinate 236,862,006 downwards.
TAGGCTGTGAATTGTCTCGATTCCATTTGGGACTAAAAATGAGGACTGCTCTAAATATAGACAATCAGACCTTAATAGATTCCCTATCCCTCTCTTGTCCCAAAGTAATCTCAAATCATGCATGGTTGATTACCATCATAGATGACTCTGTTCAAGAGCGCAACACTGAAGTTTTTTTGTCATTTACATAATGGGATTATGTTGTCATTGTCAAGAGCTAAAAAATCACATGGTGTAATTATGTTGTCTTCTAATATGATTCGGCTTAAACATGCAACTGCAATAATTTGTGGCTACTCTATGTCACCGATCTACAAGATCCTTACCATTGACAACCCCATTTCACTAAATGACTTATGTCGATTTCATGGATATAAATAACCTTTCAGTAATTTTCAGTAATTTAACTTATGTGGACACAAGAAAGATGAAGCACGCTTTTCAGTAATTTTCTTGGCACAGTGAAACTATGTTTGTGCTAGAAAGCAATTAAAGGGTAGAAAATTGGATCATTTTTTGTCATCTTAGTCAATCATTTGATTGTAATTTGTATTCATTTCAAATGTATGAGTTAGATATAGAAATTTCCCATTGTGTAAATGGAATTTCATTACTTTCTTTTCCTTTATATCATGTGAAGTGTGTCTGTTACATGGCATTTCCTAGTATATGGGAAAGCTAGTTTGAGTTTAGTAGGCATTTCCTGAGAGGATTGCAAATAATATCTAGAAGTAGCTAAATATTCAACACTCATGCTTAGAAGGCCCTTATTCAACAGATGAATACGGAATATTAAAACATGGCTATAGAAAGTATACCCAAATAAAAAGAGAGAATAAAAACCGACCCAATTTCAGAACCCACCTAAAATATCCTAATCAAAATCTTTAAGATTCTTGATATTCTCATTCATGTTCACAAACTATCTAAAATTAGAACCAATAAAACCCTAGACAGAAAGGGATTCACATTTGCAGGGACGGGAAATACCTTTTCTTTCCTGTAAATCACCTTTTCCTCTTCGCAAAAACTGGAAACGTCTTGTTTATTTTTCCATTCTATATAGAATCCTATGAAATAGATTTGACCAACAGTTTAAATACAACATCCAAACACTACCCCTCGGAAACGAGTGTCTAGAATGGTGCTAGAATGCAACCGGATTCAATGAAAAATTAGACTGCGTGCCAAAGACTTTATACTGCAAGCCATATTCAGTTTTCGAGAAACAATGCAGATGGGTTATAGGTAGATGACTTGCCTCCACAATATTCCTCAGATTTGGAAGGAATGACTGAGATCAGAGCAATGGTTTTTCCCTTCTGACACTGAATAACCCCTATCTGTTCATGTGTAGAATATTAAAGGTTCACACCTAACCTGTAAAATATCAATTGAATGGACGGCTAATATTTTTACGCTGATTGCAAACAGTCCCACTATGATGAGAAACATTTTCTATGTGACTCAGCCTCTCCTCCCAGCTTGTGCCTTTGTACCTGACCCCCCAATACCTACTTCGACATACTAAAAAACTAAACCCTTCCACCCCCATGCGCATACCGGTATATTGGGTTGTTTTTTGGCCATTTTTAATAACTCAATATGAACAGACGTGGTAGGATACCACTTAGTTACTAAACCCCCATGGTGCCTCGATGGTGGAGCTATGTGGATGCAAGTGATATCCAATGCAATAGATGGATGTAACTATAAATGAGTGATAGAAGTGAATGATACTAGGTCCATTATTATGGTATCATAACTTTATATTAATAGGGTTATCTTGATCTAATTTTGTAATTAACCCCAAAATGACCGATCACCAAAAAGATAAGGATCTAAAACAACTAAAAAGAGCCCAAAAAGTGACCGGAAAGAGTGAAAGGATCGAGGCACCCCTGGTGGGACCAGGCGCCCTAGTCGAGGCTAAAATAATGAAAAATGACCAAAAAGACTGGGCACGTAGGTGTAAAAGGTTGCTAATGACAAAATAAAATAAAACATGATGGCCAAAATACGAGGTTTAGTTAGTACTTTCTTCACTCAAGAACCTTCTAAATATTAGTATGAAACTAAGATAAATAATGTCTAAAACACATGATTTTGTGATTGCAGTTTTGAAGGTGAAAATTGGTTTTTCTCATAAATAAATAAATCATTCATCTTAGATCATTCTTAATGGCTCAAAATGGAGGTTAAAGTGTATGAAACATGTTGGAAATTTTTGGGAATCTTCCTATGTGTGGATTTTGTGTAATCTTTAACTCAAATTTTAGTGGTTTGGGTAAAATAAACTTAATAGCTTAAGATGTTAAGTATTTATAGAAAATTAAATTATGATCTACATTCCATAAACGTAGAATCAATATAAATGAGATCTCAAGAGAATCCAATGGTTAAAATTTGGAGGGATTTGGAAAAAGGAATCACAAGTTATGGGAAAAACAATCGTTTGGAGACTTAGGGCAAAAACAGTGATTTTGAAAGCATGGAGGTTGAAAGAACCAGCTTGGAAGGTGGTTTAATCTAGTCAATTTATGTTTTTTTCTTTGGATGGGAAGTGTAAGGTTAAACACCAAGTGCACATGTTGGTGGAGAATGCATTTTGCAAATGCAAAGTGTATTTTCCACCTCTTTTGCAAGATGCATGGGAAAAAGGCACCTCCACTAGCATGGGGTGAAATTTTTGGGTGCAATTTCACCTCCAAAGTGCACCTAGGTGTAATCATCTCTCTAATGTGCACCTAGGTGGAGAATGTGGGGCCCACTTACATAATCTCCTTCACTTTTACCTTTTTCTTATGTTTTTACATTGAGTTTGAATGGGCCAATCATAGGGTGGAAATGTTTTCAAGTGGGAATGTAAAGTGAAAAGTACAAGGTGAAAACCCACCTAAAAAGGCCTCCACCCTTCCAAAGTGAGTTAGGCGCACATGATGACATCATCCACACAATACAAGATTAGAACACAAAGTGTCCTTTTCACCCTAGGGTCCATACTTAATCAATTTGGGTCGTATGATATATGATTTTGCATGGAAAAAAAGAAAAAAATCCAATGAGAACAATTATAAAGTCTTAAAATGAGTTTTTAATGAAGTTTTTCTCATACCTCAATTTTTGCTTAGGAAGGCATGCTAGGGAGCCGAGTCATTAGAAGAGTTTAGAAAAAGTGTGAACCAAACCATCACTTGGATCATGAAGGAGGCTAAATTTTATTGGATTTGATTTTTAGGATGTAAACTCCGCTGAGGTGCTCAAAACCTTGATAAAAATTACTTATCTAAAATGGACACTTGTGCTTCGAGTGTCGAAAGGTTTCTTCTTATTATGCTACCAAAAATTTCTCTTACTAATTCCACCATATAAGATTTGAGCTCCCAACACCACCTAGGGCTCATGAAATATTTCTCGAAGTTGGATATTCAATAATACACACACACACTCCTTTTTGCCAAAAACACATGGTGAGAAATATTTCCCAAGACCATTTCAAATATTAAAAATATCTCCTAAATCATATTATCATGGAGAAAAATTTAATACCTTTTTGTTGTTGATGCAACTGGGCTCCTAAAATGCTTGAGGCTCCTGAAAACATTCCTAGAAGTTGAACTTTGAAAAAGGGAAATTTTGGCAATTTTAGCAATTTTGACTTGCTTGACCAAGGGCAAAAGTTTTAGTGGGGTTGTCGCTAAGTAAAATGTAGTGAAAATTTACATGCTAGAAATTATATCGGAAAAAAGCTCCAACCCAAACACCAATTAGGATGGTGTAAATTTGTTCAACTACATTACTTGCACATAGCTCTCATGATATCCCATGTTTTCCTCCTCCTCTTTCCTCTTCCCTAGATAATATTCATGTTACTTCCTCTATTCCTACTAGTATACCTCATTTTATTTCTTCTGTCTCTACATCTAGCGTTCCCATAACATCTTCATCTTCTCGATTCTTCTTCTCATGTGCCCATGATCACTCATAATGACAAATTGTAACCTCTCAATGTGCCTCTCACATCTTCTACTATTCCTTCACATGAAATTTTATCACTCATGCATGACGTTGGCCAATTGAAATCTCAAGTTCAATATCTTACTCTTGAAAGAAAATCCTACTATGCTTCTATTGATAATAACTCTCTTCATGGAAATCCTATTCCAAAGAAAATTCATAATTCAACATTTCCTAAGGATTTTATCATGCCTACATTTTCATGTTTCAATGGTACTTGGAAATCCATACTTGCATCTTAAGCATTATCGTTTAGCTATGGATTCCTATTCAAATGATCGATTCTTACTAAAAGATTTTCCTCATAATATTTTTGATAATGCTCTTCAATGGTACAATCATTTGCATTTTGGATCTATTAGTATCTTGTTGATGTGTAATCACAACACCCATGAATGTCTGCAACTCGGTAGGTAGAAAGCGCAGGTGTGATTGCATAACATGGAAATTTTCCCAAAATGTGGGATTTTGCAATCGGGAAAGCTCTCCGGATGAAGGTTGGTTCATATTCCTCTATTCAGATGCACACATTTAATTTGTAGAGGATCTACTCTAAAATCTACTCTAACTTGCCAAGGAGACAGGGTTAAGAAGATTACAAGAAAATAAACCTAAACTAATAGAGGTGATACACCAAAAGGAATGCTGAACACCTGATTTTCCATTAAACACAAACCATTAAAAATGTAATACAACCACCATGCAAAGATAACCAGGATTGCAATGAGAGATCAAGAAAGATACAATGAACAAAAGAGAGGGTTGAAATTTATCCACAAACTTTTTTATTGCTCCACATATTTGATATAGTGCATTACAATGGCCAAGAGGAAATATTGCATTTATAGTTTAGATGGGAGGTTTTAAATCCAAAAATTCACTTGCAGACAAGGGAAGAAGGGAGGGTGGAAAGCAAAATTATCCAACATTAGAAAAATGCCCCTCCTTACAATATATATGAAGAATGAGAGAAGAAAGAGAGAAATATCTGAAATCTTGCTTCAACAACCCTAAAATGCATTGAATTCACTTGAAACAATGATGGGTGCCACTGCAAAACCCATACCCCCATGTAATATGCCTTATTGGGAAAGAAAGGAAGCCCATACTTCATTATTTTGGTAGGTGAGAAACTTGGAACATCCTCTAAAAATGGCGTACTATATTTCTTAATTTTTAATAACTTAGTCTCACTTAAATTAAGATAACTAGTCTTAGTTTTGTAGAGGAGATTGTAAGCTTTCCAAAAAGTCCTTTCTTGTGCAAATCTGAGCTCCCAGTCAAAAGTTATGGCCATCTAAAGGTCGGGGTGTCATTCTGCAAAAATGTGAATTGCTGATCTTCCTTTTTGGAGTCCGAAATGCATGCAACCTCCGAAATCTCAAAATTCAGACTTTCAGACATTTTGAATTCAGATTTTTTGTTACTGTTCATCTCCTTGGGCACACAAAAAACTCTGAAACCTAAAAGTCTGAAATTTAGGACTTTTAGAACTTTCCATTTCGGAGTTTTGGTCACTTTGTTCATTGGAAAATCGGCTTGAGAGTTCGAAACCCGAAAGTCCAAAATTTCAGACTTTTAGAATTTCAAACTTTTCATTTTAGAGTTTTTTCCCCTTTGGACATCTTCCTTTTAAAATTTTTGAGTTTAAAACTTTTTCATTTCGGATTTTTTTGAGTTTCGGACTTTTTCCTTTCGGAAGTTTTTGAGTTCGGGATTTTGGGCTTTTTCTCACCTTTTCTCGATTGGTCATTTCTTTTCAAAGCAAAACTCGAAACCTAAAAGTCTTTTGGAACTTTGGAATTTCAAAATTTTTCCTTTTTGGACCTTTGGCACTATTCACCGCTGCGCTCACCAAGATCTCTCGAAACTGAAATCCCAAAGTCCAAAATTTGGACTTCGGGGTTTCAAACTTTTGTGCATTTCAAACTATTTTAATTTTTTCTTAGTCTTATCTCGAAATGTGAAAATGCAAAGTCTGAAAACTTCAAGCCTTTCTCCATTCTTTCGCTTGAGCTCTGATCTCCATCAACATTCCCTTAGCCATTCATTTATCAACCTTGCATTTTCATTGTCAAGCCTGTATGCAACCTAATTTTGGAATTGAAATGTGATCTTGTATGAACGAACCAACCTCTCCATTTCTCCTGTGCAAGGTCGTGTTTGATTAAATTTTTCCCGAGGGGAAAAATTGGATAACAAGTACATATTGTGAAATGGAAAATGTTTTTCTTAGATGCTTTATGCTTAATAATGGTCCTAGAGTAACACATGATTGCTTCCCTAACTTTTATAAGGGAAAGAAATAACCTATTCTAGATTGCATTTAATGCTTCAATTCTTGCTTGAATCAATTAGTATTTCAGCCCATTGATCTAGAAAAGCAATTTATTTTTTGTCGTGGCTTAATTCCTGCATTAAAAGAAAAATTACATTATGATACATGTGAATCATTTATGCTTTTATGTTATAAGGTCATTGATTTAGAACAAGACTCAATTACTACACATGTTATAGATCCTCCTTCTATTTATTCTTCTCCTACATCATCTACTTCTTCTTCTCCTCTTCCATCTATCAAGCATCCTCCAAGGTCTCCATATCCTCCACCTCAAAAACATGTTCCATCCCTATATTGTATAAATTTCCTCCATCTCTACCATCATGTCACTCTCATCCTAAGTATTATCCATCTCTCACTTGTGAGCCATTGCATTTATCACATGCTGCTAAGCCTCATGATGTGTTGCATGCTTTTCTTGATAAGCGCTTAATCCTCTTCCTCTTATCAAATCAACATCCTCCTTCTCATTTCTTGCATCACCAATGAAATCTCCCTTATTGCAATTTCCATTGCTTTAATGACCATTGTGATAATGACTATTACGCCCTTCAAGACAAATTACAACAATTAGCAGAAAAGGGTGTCATTGCCTTTCGCTATCACTCTCATGAGTGGTCTCTTTCTCCAATTCTACATAAGTGTGCTTTCATTTTGGTTCAACTATCTCGTCCATTCACTTCTAAGATTGTTAGTAATCCATCTTCTAAGACCATCATTCATCCACATCCTCCACCTCAAGCATCTATCACAACATCATCTAATCCATATCACAATTATAACACTTCACATTGGCTTCATAAGCTGCCGACATATGTGCTTATCTATTGCTACATCTTCCATCATTGGCACCATATCATCTGACATCGAGTTTGGTTCTTACACTCATGATGCTACCACTTCACATGCTTTCATCACTCCTCACAAGCCTCTGCATCTTTGGTAGGTGATTAGTCTCACCTCATTACCCGATGACACACTCGTGTTTTCATGGTTCTTACATGAATGTTGAGGGATCTATTACAATAAGAACCCTGCTTCATCTTTACACTATACACTTCATTGATCTATCTATCTAGCGTACACTATCAAACCATTTCCTGATGACACACTCTTGTTCTATGGTTCATTCTTGATTGCCGAGGGGTCTTATATAAATGAACTTCATCTTTTATATACATAAACCGGGGATCACTATTCTTTCCCCTCTTCATAATCCTCACACATGTTCACATACACGATGTATCATCCATTACATCTATAACTACCACATATTATCAATCCTTATTTATACATACAATCTAATTTTCAAACAATAATCATCCACTTCCTATCTACATCATCATCTATTTCAAATCAACATAATCATTTACACAATGAAAACCACACATCATCCTTCGAACAATGCAAATCAATCATCAAAAGACCAACATAAAAACAACAATCATCACATCACATATCAATAAAACATCAACACAACACAATGACACCAATAATCCATATATATATATATATATATATATATAGTATAAATCATATATTCAAAAATTGCAAAAATTGCTTGGGGGAAAGCCCTACATACATATACATCATATCTCATAATCACTATCACTATATACAATTACAAGAGCTCTAGAACTAGATGCTTCACCGCTCAATCTACGCCCTTTGGTCACAACCCTTATATCTCTCCATTTGCCTCCATAGTAACGCCACCTCGAATGACTAATTCGCGAATCGGTCCTACAACTCTACGCACTTTGTGAACACATCATGTGCTAAGGATCCTCCTCCCACAACCTCCCTAGCTTGCCGAGTCTCTACCCGTGCCTCATCATGATCACTCAACGATATGGTACATGTGGCTACCGCTATCGCCAATGACCCAAACAAATGGGCACACTCTCTCGAAATAGCATCTACTCGGTCCAACATCCCACCTCCAACGATCACATCCAGAGGAACATTCTGCATCAACATACGGATCAATGAGTCAACCATCGAGGACCAATTGGCATTACCTGCAACCATCCAATACCACATTAGTTATCCCACATGATTACAAACGTCATAAAAAGTAATTAACAATTAACAACTAAAAACAAACAATACTTATGCTCGTTAGTGTTTCTGTTATGCCATCGCCATTGGAGGCAAGTGGCTACTCCTCTACTTCTCCAACTGGAGGTGCATCTACCGCATCTAAGACAACTAGAAAAATAACACCCATCAATGTGACACCCAATACACGCTATATGCCCGTGTACATCTTGAATCAACCACAGATCGACTCTATGGCCGCATCCACCTCATCTGGGCCTAGGTGCAATAACTATGCCCTGTTGGGCTTGGCCTCGCTCCTAGCCACCTCAAAGCTCTAGTAGCTCGTAACCATATATATGGATTTGGGGGCACACATCATGGAACACCTAATCTTAGTATGGCATCTAGGCTAATATGGGTCTCTTTCTATACCCATGTGCTTGTAAAGTACCATCTAGCTGCCCTCATCTACCTCTGAGCATCCACTACGGCCATCACTGTACTCTCTCACCCACAACTGGTAATCGCAATATACGATATACATCCTCTAGGGTCACATTCATCTCCCCAATAGGAAACCAAAATGTACAAGTATTTACACACCACCTCTCGCATAATGCAGTGATCATCGACATATTATGAGGTACCTCCCCCAATCTTGTTATGTGTCACATGCCGACATGGTCTAGTATGTCCCACTCTACGTCAGATAAACTCAAAGTCAAAAATATACTCAAGCGTCGATCTCCACGGAACTCCCTCAAATGAATATCCCTCTGTATAGCACAAACACCAATAAAATAGTGATATTCACACCTCATATACATGCAATACAATCTCACACCGCAAACAGTCATCAAATGACACATATTTCACACTCTATGGTCAAAACAACTTCCTTGGTTACCAAAGTGCCCAAGATAAGGACACAGCGCCAAGGATTAGGTCACAAGAGTTCTGAAACTAGGCGTTGGTGTCCCAAAGGACATCAATGCATAGGCCGTTCCCGCCTAGATCGAAACACCCAAAATTCAAAAACTCTAATTTTTCAAAAATTGACAAAATCCAACTAATTTCAACATTTTTTTGAAAATACCCGTAGTTACCACTCATTTGTCGTCTTCGCCGCCGCCATCTCGAATCAAGTCAATCTCATTGCTCTAACATGTGACATAGTCAATCTCACTACTCTAACATGTGACATCCTCGTAAGCTCAGAGCTCCAATTCCCACTCACTCACAGTTCAAATGACATTACTATTCACCTTTACTTATTACTATATATAACAATTTCCAATATCACATTTACTATAGTTACTATTCGCACTCACTTTTCCAACTAATACATGGCTCACGGTTTCACTCATATCTTGAGCTCCATTACTCCATTTACTACCTGCTTGCGCTTACTTGTTTCATAATTTCTCCTACTTCCATACTAAACACATTCCGCAACTCTATATTCCAATCGACACATTTTCAACTCGACACACAATCTTGTGACATGTGTTTTACTACATTTTACTTACTATTACACTATTTCACATCTACTTTCGGCTCAGTCCTCGCTATTGTTACCACTCCCCCTTCACCAAAAGGGGGGCATATAATGGGGATCACCCTATGATCCCCCTCAGGCTATCATACAATCATTCCATACTCCTAATACATTGTTATCAAAAATCTTCTTATACAACACGTGACATTCTCCACTACTTTCTATCTATTCCCCTAATGACCTAATTTGGGGGTAACAAGCAAAAATATCGTCATGAGTAATCTATCGCATACATTCAATTTCAAAACAATCATTCAATATTCGAATCAAGTCAATCGATTGGTACAACATTAACATCACTTCATTATCTCTCCCAGATGACCTAACTTGGGAGCTACATCATTTTACTATCTTTCCCAGATGACCTAACATGGGAATTACTTTACATTTTCTATCGCTTCCAGATGACCTAACATGGAAGCCATCTAGAATTTGCGACACTGTGGAGTGGGGGCAATGAGACGTTATTGTCTTTCCTATACTACTCTTATATGGGTTATTCAATCATGGATCAAAATGGAACAAAATTTGGTCTTTAGTTGTTTGTAGTGGTTGCACCTTTTTGAGGACGTAGTCATAGTTGGAGGGTAAAACTAGACCTATTTCCCTAACACTCTTCTTAAGCCCGCCACTGGACGCCCAAATCTTTCATTTTTTCAAACATACAAAATCGTAGGAATTGATCACTCCCTACCCCTTCAAATCCCCATCAACGACAATTCAAAATCTCCAAATTCTCTAAAATCAAATCAACTTCTCCAAGTTCTCCTTTATAATGGTTTGCTATCTTTATTTATGCCACATGGATCGACACGTTGATCCATGGTTTGCCATGTTATATGTTCTTATGTTCTACATGTATTTCAGCAAGACAAATTCTCCAGAATTCTTACATGTATATTCCTTACTTCCTTTATACTACTTGAAATTCATTCAAATAGCATAAAGCGGGGGAAAATGTAGACATGAAATCATGCACATAATACTATTTTACTATATACCACCAAGTATGTTGTTTTATGTATGGATCTTGAGTAAGAAAAGTATTCACTGGTGACACACTTCCTAGTCCATCCACTTGCTTTGATTGTTTCTATTGTTTTTATCTCTCACATCTATCACTTCTACACCCAGTTCTGGTTAGGTCATAGGTGGGTCATAGGGATCCCTGTCCGTCGGTCTTCTCACATTTGTCATCAATTGTCTCAGGACACTAGCGCCCAGAACTGAACACTAACGCCTAGGCGCTCCTATCCTCTTTGTTCTTGTTCACATTTTTGACATTTGTGGTTGGCCTTTTCAATTTTCTTACTCCTATCCCGAGGTCCTAGTTGACATGTTGTGTCATTAGTGTCGAAATTCAAACAAGATATCCCTATATAAACACAACATACATACCGTTATAATGGCGGGCAATTCTAAGGGAAAACTTTTCTACATACCATCAAATGGATTGCATTTTGGGTTAATTAGTCTTGCATACACTACATAAGAAGGGGAAGTTTATGAATTCCATCCCACACATTTGCATTCTATCTAGCTATAACCCACTATCTTGGCATCATCGGCACGAGGGCAACCTAGGAGCACTATTGCACACACAAGCACATAGAACTACATAGAGTTTGAGATGTAGTGCAACGCTCGGTCGTAAGTTCACTATGTCGGGTGAGCGTCGGGGTCACTCCGACTCCCGGTTGTATCTTTCTTTTTAGGATTTGATGTAGTTTGGGGTTTTCCAGATCTTCCAACGACCTATAAGAGACAAGCAACGAGGGTTAGCGACAAAACAAAAATCGGTTTCCGACCAATTTCGTAGGAAGAGGTCTATAACGCCTAGGCGCCCTTGACCCGATCCTTTCTCGCTAAATTTAGGGTAGTGTTTAGTGGTAGCTAACAAAGGTTTTCTAATGCTAGATTAGATTTAGAGGACCTGCTAAATTTGCCACTAAATAGGGGATTAGGTGGAAATTTGAACTCCTAACCTTCCTTATCCAAATCCTTCCACTTATCCAATAAAGAACTCTATACACATATAATACAAAATGAAGTAAAAGTTATATAAACATAATTAAAACTAGGCTATCTTTTAGAAACACAATGTGGCTGATGATGGAGAGACCACGTGGCGGTTCTTGGGAATAGAGCGATTTAGGGATTTCCCAAATTCCATGAAAAATGGATCTGAATGCTTTGTTCTTTTTATGTGCCTCGACTTATTTACTTTGTTATTGGCTGTCGTTTGATGGTTTTTTCACCATGTATTGCAGATCACTATTAAGAGATTTTGGAGCTCGATCAGAGCTCGGCGCGGACATGGAAGAAAGGGTCAGCCTGAATTGCTCGACCGTTACTTTAATCAATACATAAGATGTGTTGTGTGCTCAAGTTGGTCGAGAAACATGGCATCGGATTTAGAGCAAGGAACACAACTGTGAATCCACCTAGCTCAATCCACCTTTTGCATAACTCGTCGATCAACCTTCGCAGCTCAGTTGTGATGGACGATGTGTTGATGTGCCAGGAGCTCGGTGCAATGTTAACTTTTCAACTTCCTGCACATCGTTGAAGGTAGGGGAAGATCTGCATCGACTGGTGTCAATGTTGGCTCGACCAACTCATTGCAGTGAAACAACCCTCTAATAAAATAACATTCACTTTGTAAAGCCTTAAATGCAATGATAAAAAAATGTGGCTCAGTGTGATCTGAATGTTTAACTTATGCAATAACACGCCCAAATCGCCACGAAAGAACTTGATGCAACTCGGTGAGTAGATGAGCAACTCGCCTGCTAGATTTGGTGCCTATCCTGCTAAATACAGCGGAAGGGTTGAGTTAGCTATAGCTAATTATGTTGCTAAATTTAGTCAAAACCACCCTATTGGGGAAATTGATATATATATATACACACTTTTTGAGTTCTTGTCAGAAGGAGATTTTTTCAGCAGGTAGGCCTGGTGTAGGTGATAGCTCCTAGGTGGTTCCTCCTTTGCTAGTGCTATTTTTTCCCTTTCTGTTGCTTGGAAAATTGTTTGGAGGTTGTGGGGATGTAAGGTGGGTTTGGGAAGCTTCATGAGGAAACACAAGATCTCAAAGTGGGCAAAAACTTCTCTAAGATCTCTTCACACTTTTGTAGCCTCCTACAATATTTGCTATTTACACATGCTCTCCCAAACTCAACTTTGATACCAAATGTTGAGGATTTGAGGAAACAGGAGGAAACATGTGTTGATTTTATTGATATGTGAAAATAAGTAGATTACATAATAAACGAGGGATGCAATATTTATAGATATTGGATAACCGAGTATAAACAATAATTTTTTTACACAGTGCAAAAATAATCCTATATGAATACAATATGCCAAATAATATAGTTTCAACCATATTAAAAAAATTAAACAATTAAGTTACCTACCTAACCATTAGTAGCAAATTAACTACCATAGTAACAATGAATTAACTACAATAAATAATAAAACTAAATTACATTGCATAAATTACCTAATATTAGGTTTTACCTAACATGGACATCCATCAAAGCATAATGGGGAGATTTATTTTGTTTGATCGTTGTTGCATACACAAGGTAGGTGAACTATTCGACAGAATGCCTCAAAGAGTTTTGGTCTCATGGACTACAATGATTGCAGGATATGCACAAATGCTCTTCACAAAATATCATAGTTGTAAATTAACAAAATACATGACATCCTCAAAAATCATTAACACAGTTTCACTCGATGTAAACACCAAAGTATTCAATTTGATCATATATCTATTTTCAACATTCTAGGCCTTATGGTACAAAAACCACATCCTTTGTGTTTCACTGGCCGTGAAAGATAAAAAGATTTAACAAAATCCGGCGGATGCACACAATTTGCCATCTGTCAAATCTTACAGGACCTTCATATTTAATTGAAAGGTGGACATTTGGTGGCAAGTGTGATTGTGGTGGATGGGATACTTGTTACACCCTCACCTAGTTTCACAAAAAAATCCAAATAAGCAAGTTGACAATCGCTAATTCAGAGGCCAAGGATTGAGATGATGTATTTAAGATTTGCAAACAAGGAAATACATCATCCCCATACAACTGAGTTAAACATGAAATCCTATATTTTCTTTATGGATGGATAGAGAGGATTTTTCTTACATATGATGGCCTCTAAGCAATGCCATTATCGATTGCCATATTAAGTTCATAAACTAAATAGTGAAAGAATTCAAAATGACATTAAAATTCACAAATAGATCAATATTTATCTTCCCATCAAACACAACTATTATAGTTGTTTAAAATTAATACATCATCCCCATACAACTATTATAATTTCATAGTAATTGCATCAAAATATCCTCTTGTTCTATTAGAGTTAAGTTTATATATATATATATATATATATATATATATATATATATATATATATATATATAAAGAACCACTATTTGAAAGGTTTAGAGTCGGATGTTCATGTGTAAGAAGATAATGCCAAAAATTAGTTGTAACTTCTTGATACATAACCCAATAAAAATAAATTATCAAAAATATTAATGTAAAATGAATTTATGAAATTAATGTGAGCTACAAAAGTAAATAAATCTTAAATTAAAAAAGTGAGTTGGTTACCTCTCATATACATTTATGAAACAAAGTGTGAGCTCATGGAAAGAATTATATTAAATTGAATAAATAAAAATTATAAATATTTAATTTGTCAAAACTTTTATTCATTCTCAAAAACTTTTTAAAGGATTAGAGTTACAAATATTTTTTACAACTATTTAATATACATTTGATAAAAAATTAATAATTGTTAACTTTTACAACTATTTAATATACATATACATAATTAAGGAGAATTTATACATTTACTAATAAATTAACTATCAAAATGAACCATATGCTCACTTTTACATTATCATAAAAATAAAAAGTATAGTATAAACATTGAATAAAAACAAATCTTTATAAAAATCCTATACGAGTAATTACTTCCACCGAACGCATATCGAGGATTTACTCATATAGTCTACACTAGCAATCGCACGTGGATTGTGCGATGAAAACGCCAAAGAGGATAATTCAATAAAGTTATAGTTGAGGGAAATAAGAAAGGGAAGAGGTGGGTGACAAAGAAGCAGATTGAGGGATAAGTCATGGATTGTGATAAATGTTGGAGGAACCTATGTTAAAATCATATTTGATAGGAATAGACGTATATGAAACACTTGTCCGTCAATGACCATTAACAAAACACCTTGACCTCTCATTTTCATAATGCTTTACAGGCATAGTTATTGAGACTTGTATTTGGAAATGCTTTTTAGTGTAATTAAAGGTTGAGGCATTGGAAAAAGGTGGAATCAAATTTCTTGGACATCGTTTTCTCCTTTGATCATCAAGGTCATCAAAGATAACAAATAGGGAACATTTGAATTTGAATATTATAATTTGGTGGATGCTCAGACAATAATAATTTGGAAACTTGATGAGAAGAGTAAAATCTGATAAGGAGCCAACAAATTTAGAGGCATGGTATATGTTGAATGCATTGATTTTGATGAAGGATAGTTGCAAGAGATGACTACCCTTTCTCGAATTCAACTCAAAATTATACAATAACAACACTTATAACATGCAAAGAAATAAAAACCATAACACATGGTTTAAACCATCCAAAGCCAGGGACTACCCACTGCCAAATACCAATAAGCATAATCAAGTTTGGTTATTCTACTAAATTTTAACATAGTTTTTGACTATCCATATAACTTAAATGTCTACAAGAGTATTACTAATCATATAAAAGTTTTGGGCAGTTTGCAAGAGAAAAAAACATTGGGAATAAGACGGATGATGAACATGATTGTAGCATCCAGATACAACACATATCGCAAAGTCAGAGTCTCGAAAATCTTAGCGGTAGACGACCACTTTCCACTAGCTTCAAAAAATTAGTGTTGTATATTTACATAGTGAACATGCCATTGAAGGGAATTTTACGCTATAATTAATCTTCATATGTAGCAGCCTAGCATAAGACTGACTCCAATAATCAAAAACCACATAAAAGCTGCTACGGAACCTAAGAAAAACACACACAGAGTCAGTATGTGAATCCCCCTTCTTTATCATTCTAAAGCATAGTTTCCTGAAATGAAGTTAGTAGATTAAGGAGCTCTGTCCACGCTGCCATAAGATATACCAGACGAGGAATTCCAAGATGCATTCTCTGGCCTGCATTTCTGAATCTTGGAGCATGGATAGGTTACAATTACAACAGCCATGTGCTCCTGTGCAATTCTTATATGTATAGAACCAAACTTGGGAAGTTGTCAAAGGAATTTGTTTTTCACATGATATTCAACTGCTAATGCAGTACGGGTAGGAATATATGCCCGCAGAGCTCCAAGTATAGTACGAGATCCAACATAGCTAGCCTGGTCCCTTTTTGCATGTGGCAAGCCAACACTTGTATGTTGTGTTATAGTAAGCTCATTATCTAAACATAAAACATTAGCTAACGATGAAAGACGAGAACAAAAGTAGAATTATTTCTCTTGCCATTAGTTAATATTCTGAACAATTTTTCCCAGGCTGACATGGAATATTGTTCAATGTAGATGTCTTGCAAAAGAGGATTATGAATCAGGAAGGACATCACAAGTGCCAAATATTTTGGCATAAAGTTATAACTTATTTGTTCATTGAACCTGTTAGAGGAGTTGCATTCATCCATTGTCCTTCCATTGAAAACGGAGTCGAATTTTCTACCAGTGGTCTTGAGTGCAGCTCACTTTCTAAATAATTAGCATGTTCAATAATACTACATTTAGTGAGAAACACAATCCTAAGAAAAAATGATGAATGCATAAGAAGAATATGAACAAGATATTCCAATCCCTAAAATCTCTCTCCAATTCAAAATTTATATTTCATATTTGGATTCAAACCCCAATCAAATAACACCACTGCTGGTTTTAACAGTATTCTACAAATAATAAAAAAATACTGACTTAAGAATTCAAAATCCAAATTTATGTCAACGCTCCCCATCATGAAACATAAAACTTTACCTCTGATAGTACATATTTTCCATATTGTTAGTATCGATTCTTTTTGCCATTTCAGTTGATATACGTTGATCACATCTGAAAAGGATTGATCTAGTATTCTAAGTTACACTCTCATTTTGATACCATGTTGTTGATGGAGCACCAAAGGTGTCTAAACGATTTGAGGCTTGAAAGAAAGTACCCTCACCTGGTGCTTTTTGAACAAAAGAATTAAGTTGTAATGGATTCTTAAGGTCGTTATGGTCAAAGAAACATCCATATAGAGTAGTTGATGATGATTCATATCTATCTGGTAAAAATGATCAAAGCAAGCAGAACCCTGCACTTCAAATTCCATCTCACTTTTCAAGTGGAAGCTACTGATATTATCTTCGATAGTGCTATGTACAGCTCTGTGCTTTCACCAAAATAACTAATATCCTCTATATTATCAAAAATATCATCAAATTTAGTCTGCAAAAACAATCCATGTTGACGTTTCATCATGGATCAGAATGTCCTTCTTCACAGAACCTTAATATATTGGATCCTTCTTTATGATTATGAAACTTAAAAGTCCGGCTTTTCTGCTGGAAAATTATTGTAAAGCTTAAAACGATAAAAATTTGGTCATCCCTTATCGTGCTTATCATGTTTAAAAATACCTTAATGCTTAGAGATGACATGCGTATCCATATGACTGAATCAAGAAACAAATAACTGATTCAATTTTGACTTTGAACTTTTTTTGTAATCACCATATCAAAATGAAAAATTCCAAACTATATAAATGTTTTAACTATACACATATAGATAATGAGTCCATTGTTAAAGCATAAGAATTCCTAACATCAACAGTTACAGATGCAAATTATTCAGCACTACCTCTTAGGCGTTACACGAATAAAATGTAAGCTTGTTGCTTTATCTACACACAAGTGGCACAAATTCATTTATATGGAAATCAAGCATTTAAAATCAAATGATAACGTATCTCATTACAACTTAATTACCTGATTTTCATAAGCACCCTGTTGGATGACTTCATTCCTTTTGGAGTTGGGGTTCAGATAATCTGAGTAATGAGTGATTCAGCACATCCTGGCAGGAAGCTTTGAATCTCAACCTTATTATCTGCTAAAGGATCAAAATCTTTGTCTTGATTAAGAACTTGATTGCCCAATACTGGAGATAGTTCAGAGCATGCAGTAACATCTTCATTGGCATTGCTCAAAGTTGAATTTCTTGGATCATATGCAGTATGACTCATTTCCAAAGAATATGGTGTCCCAGCTTCAGTAGTATCCTCATTCCAATCCTCTTCCCTAAAAGGATCGCCATATTGTTCCCTGTTTTTGGGACCATGACCACTCTTCCGAAAGACTCAGCAAAGTACATATGAATCCTACAACCACATAAGGAATTATAAAATCATCTATGCCATTGATATATTGCACCAATGTTTGATGACAAAGTACCATTAGACACGAATATCAATTATACACAATCGAAAGATAACATGTTTCCTACCTCAAAACATCGTGTTCTGCAATTTTGGGCCATAGGATTTGAAATAATAATTAAGTGTGCAAAGGCATCAACATTCAAAATATCATTAGAAACAAAAACCTTTGAATTTTCAACAAAAGTCCCCAAAAGCTCCCTGACTCATGGAAAATGATCAACCGGAATAGCATCTGATGCTTCCTCTGCCCTATGTTGCAGAGACATATTTCTTCTTCTAATCAAAGAACAGTAGAGCGAGGATACAAATTTTCTTTCTTATTTCACACATTTTTCCACACATCCAAAAAAATAAAGTCCATTAGCATCCATTAACAAATGCAAAAGAACCATGAAATATCAACAAATTGACTATGTTATGAATGTATTGTCACAAATACCTAACACCATACAAACCATGTTGCTTGCGGTTCGTGCATCGTCTAAAGGGGGTGGGAATTTTTATCGGATACATTGTGATGTAAATATACGAACATCATCTACTAAATATCCAAGAACAATGAGTTTCAATGTCTGACTAACAGCAGTCCATGCTACAATAAATAATAAGGTAATACAAGGCATGATCAGCATACTTATTGTTCTGGGATTTTTTTTAGAGCAACTCAAACATGGAAAGCATCACAAAGGTGCAACTTTGAAAATTTTACCGAGGAAATCCACACTACTTTTCTCCTTGGTTGATCCGAGTTGACCTACTCTTCTTCGTTGTTGTCTTGCCCTATCAGAGAGAAAATTAGAAAAGAAAATGCAAATCTCAAAAACACAGAGAACCAATGAAAAATGCACATACAAACCCAAAATACCATTCAACATACAAAACAACAGACCAAAAACAAAACATTCAAACAAATTGAATAACACGGTTGTGCAAAGACACTCTGGATCACCAGAAACGTAAAACAAAATGACAAATAAGACAACTATACAATCCTAATTATATAATCATATAACTTTCAAAGCCATTCGTACCCTTACTATCTAATAGCAGATAAGGGCATTTTACCCTCTAGACGAGCTCCCAAAAGAAAATGTAGAGTTCTCAGAAGAAACACAGAGCTCCCACAACAAAACAAAGAACTCACGCAATAACAACAGAGGCTGAGAAAAAAGAAAGTCAGAAACACACGAATAAATGCAAAGCTCCCACAAACAAATGTAGAGTTCAGAGACAAAACAGAGCTTCCAAAATCCATGTCCGTAGAGAACTCATAGGGTCACCAGAGCTTCAACAAAAATAAATGGAGTCTGCTAAGAGTGCAAGGGTTTTCTCATGGCGGCGGCCTCACAAGCCTCAACTCCCAGCAGCCAGACCAAAGTGGAAATGAACTGAATGATTAGGGTGTCTATCCTAATGCCTGTAATCCGTTTATGGATGTGAAAACCACGGGCATAAGAAATGTGGTTTGCCTGAGCTAGATTTCTACAGATCCGTTTGATTTCAACGAAAATTCAGTCAAGTCATCTGAGCCGTCTGTTTCCTGCAAGGTGTCAGACCTGGTAGGTCGCATCTCACTACAAGAATGCCTTCGGCGTAATTACCATTAGTAATGTTTATATTTAGTAATGTATGAGGTCGCACTTGGATCCACGTTTACGTTCGTATTATAAATTTTATTTAATCATATTGTTTTTTTTTCCCAAAATAATTCTATTAGCAAGATTATTGATATTGTTGAACCATATTTTTAATGGATTTATTGAGATTTTTTAATTAGAACAGTCAATTTAATTAAGTTTAGATATTAATCTTTACTTAAGTAGATAATGCTCAATCGAAGTAATGGAAATGTATTTCCAAGAATTAAAGAAGAGAAAGGAAGAAATGCGATCATTACAACGAAGGCGTTCCCCCTATGGTAAAGGACCTCCGGACGTTTCGCATCCTGCCTTAAAGTTCGACGGTTTGACGGCCGTTTGACGCTTTTTTGCATTTTTAATAGTTTTTTTACCTGCGTTCCTTCTTTACACGGATAAAAAGATTAGTGTTTTTGATCGGGCGGTGGATCTTACCGATGCCATGGCCTCTAATACTTTCATGGCGAACCCAATCGTAATATTAATGCATTTCATTAAACTTTGAGATTCTCGCACACGGGGAAAGCAAAGGAGCCATGACCGATTCGAGGGCTTCTCTTCTTTGTTTCATTAACAATGATTATGCCCACATTGGTGTAGTGAGAGGCCGATTTGCCTTGCATTGTGGGTGGATTTCAGGAGGGATTTTTGTTGCGAAAGCAAGGATTCGAAGGTCGCGAGGTCGAAGTCAGTTAACATGATGAAAGAGGATGACGACGATACCACTGAAACTTCCCATGTTTTCACTTATTTTTCTTATGACCTATAATTTATTATTACCTACAATGATTGATGGCGTTTTGGTTCTGAAAGTTACCTATTGAAATGAAAATGTGGGGTTTGAATAATTGAGGTGCCCTCACATTCGCGCATTAAAGTTTGCTGACATCTCCATTTCGTGGTGTCCAGAGGAAAATCGGGTTTGTTATTTTATTTTTATTTTTTAAAATTGAAATCTGTCTTTTCATTTAGTTACAATGAAGGCGTTCCCCCTATGGTAAAGGACCTCCGGACGTTTCTGCATCTATCTTAAAGTTGTGACTTGACGGCCGTCTGGACGTTTTTGCATTTTTAATAGTTTTTTTACTGCGTTCCTTCTTTACACGGATAAAAAGATTAGTGTTTTTGATTAGGTGGCGGATCTTGGCGGTGCAGCTTTGAAGACAACACCAGTCCCTCGAGTAGCTGCAATACGTAAAGGAGGGATCATTGCAATGCCGTTACAATAACACCGACATCAATAATTTTGTTACTATACAGCGTTCCCCCTATGGTAAAGGACCTCCTGGACGTTTTCGCATCTGTCTTAAAGTTGACGGTTTGATGGTCAAATCTGGATGTTTTTGCATTTTTAATAGTTTTTTTACTGCGCCTCCTTCTTTACACGGATAAAAAGATTAGTGTTTTTGATCAAAGCGGTGGATCTTACCGATGCCATGGCCTCCAATACTTTCATGGCAGAGACCCAACCTGCAATATTAATGCATTTCATTAAACTTTGAGATTCTAGCGATAGGGAAGCAAAGGAGCCATGACCGATTCGAGGGCTTCTCTTCTCTGCTTCATTAAAGCAGATTATGCCCACATTGGTGTAGTGAGAGGCTGATTTGCCTTGCATTGTGGGTGGATTTCGGGAGGGATTTTGTCACGAAAGCAAGGATTTGAAGGTCGCGAGGTCGAAGTCGGTTAACATGATGAAAGAGGATGATGACGATACCTTTGAAACTTCCCATGTTTTCACTTATTTTTCTTATGACCTATAATTTATTATTACCTACAATGATTGATGGCATTTTGGTTCGAAAGTTACTGTTGAAATGAAAATGTGGGGTTTGAATAATTGAGGCGCCCTCACATTCGTGCATTAAAGTTTGCCAACATCTCCATTTCGTGGTGTCCAGAGGAAAATCGGGTTTGTTATTTTATTTTTATTTTTTAAAATTGAAATCGTCTTTTCATTTAGTTACGCCGAAGGCGTTCCCCCTATGGTAAAGGACCTCTGGACGTTTCTGCATCTATCTTAAAGTTGACGGTTTGACGGCCGTCTGGACGTTTTTGCATTTTTAATAGTTTTTTTACCTCGTTCCTTCTTACACGGATAAAAAGATTAGTGTTTTTGATTAGGCGGCGGATCTTGGCAAGTGCGGCTTCAAGACAACACTCCTCGTAGCCGCAAATACGTAAAGGAGGGATCATTGCAATGCTTTTACAATAACACCGACATCAATAATTTTGTTACTATACGGCGTTCCCCCTATGGTAAAGGACCTCCGGACGTTTCTGCATCTGTCTTAAAGTTGACGGTTTGACGGCCGTCTGGACGTTTTTGCATTTTTAATAGTTTTTTTTACCTACGTTCCTTCTTTACACGGATAAAAAGATTAGTGTTTTTGATCAGGCGGTGGATCTTACCGATGTCATGGCCTCCAATACTTTCATGGCAGGACCAACATCGCAATATTAATGCATTTCATTAAACTTTGAGATTCTCGCGACAGGGAAAGCAAAGGAGCCATGACCGATTCGAGGGCTTCTCTTCTCTGTTTCATTAACAGCAGATTATGCCCACATTGGTGTAGTGAGAGGCCGATTTGCCTTGCATTGTGGGTGGATTTCAGGAGGGATTTTTGTCGCGAAAGCAAGGATTCGAAGGTCACGAGGTCGAAGTCGATTAACATGATGAAAGAGGATGACGACGATACCACCGAAACTTCCCATGTTTTCACTTATTTTTCTTATGACCTATAATTTATTATTACCTACAATGATTGATGGCATTTTGGTTACGAAAGTTACCTGTTGAAATGAAAATGTGGGGTTTGAATAATTGAGGCGCCTCACATTCGCGCATTAAAGTTTGCCAACGTCTCCATTTCGTGGTGTCCAGAGTAAAATCGGGTTTGTTATTTTATTTTTATTTTTAAAATTGAAATCTGTCTTTTCATTTAGTTCGCCGAAGGCGTTCCCCTATGGTAAAGGACCTCGGACGTTTCGCATCTATCTTAAAGTTGACGGTTTTGGCCGCCCGGACGTTTTTGCATTTTTAATAAGTTTTTTTACTGCGTTCCTTCTTTACACGGATAAAAAGATTAGTGTTTTTGATTAGGCGGCAGATCTTGGCGGTGCGGCTTTGAAGACAACACCACCCTCAAAGTCGCAAACACGTAAAGGAGGGAT
Organism: Taxus wallichiana var. yunnanensis; assembly: GCA_018340775.1. Taxonomy (NCBI): domain Eukaryota; kingdom Viridiplantae; phylum Streptophyta; class Pinopsida; order Cupressales; family Taxaceae; genus Taxus; species Taxus wallichiana. Next base: position 236,838,705 of record CM031238.1, on the reverse strand, counting down.
CATTGCAATGCCGTTACAATAACACCGACATCAATAATTTTGTTACTATACGGCATTCCCCTATGGTAAAGGACCTCCTAAGGACGTTTCGCATCTGTCTTAAAGTTGACGGTTTGACGGCCGTCTGGACGTTTTTGCATTTTTAATAGTTTTTTTTACCTGCGTTCCTTCTTTACACGGATAAAAATATTAGTGTTTTTGATCGGGCGGTGGATCTTACCGATGCCATGGCCTCCAATACTTTCATGGCAGACCCAACTGCAATATTAATGCATTTCATTAAACTTTGAAATTCTCGCGACAGGGAAAGCAAAGGAGCCATGACCGATTCGAGGGCTTCTCTTCTCTGTTTCATTGATGAGATTATGCCCACATTGGTGTAGTGAGAGGCCGATTTTCCTTGCATTGTGGGTGGATTTCAGGAGGGATTTTTGTCGCGAAAGAAAGGATTCGAAGGTCGTGAGGTCGAAGTCGGTTAACATGATGAAAGAGGATGACGACGATACCACTGAAACTTCCCATGTTTTCACTTATTTTTCTTATGACCTATAATTTACTATTACCTACAATGATTGATGGCGTTTTGGTTCGAAAGTTCCTCGCATTGAAATGAAAATGTGGGGTTTGAATAATTGAGGCGCCCTCACATTCGCGCATTAAAGTTTGCCAACATCTCCATTTCGTGGTGTCCAAAGGAAAATCGGGTTTGTTATTTTATTTTTATTTTTTAAAATTGAAATCTGTCTTTTCATTTAGTTACGCCGAAGGCATTCCCCCTATGGTAAATGACCTCCGGACGTTTATACATCTATCTTAAAGTTGACGGTTTGACGGCCATCTGGACGTTTTTGCATTTTTAATAGTTTTTTTACTTGCGTTCCTTCTTTACACGGATAAAAAGATTAGTGTTTTTGATTAGGCGGTGGATATTGGCGATGCAGCTTTGAAGACAACACCAGTCCCTCAGAGCTGCAACACAGAAAGGAGGGATCATTGCAATGCCGTTACAATAACACCGACATCAATAATTTTGTTACTATATTTGCAGAGGTGGGTATAGTTTAAGAACAGAGATTTTTAAGGTCAAATGGGCTAAATTCTGATAATGGGCTAATTTCATATTTGACCCTCTTTTGCGATGTTTTCCCTCTTCAGAAAGTGTGGCCGATTTTGTTAGGAATTAAGGCTAGCACAGTGTAGCAACGCAAATTATTTGTGGGCTGAGACCCGAAGGCATGGCACCCTTGCAAGACCATCTTGGCGCTTTGCCAGACCCTATCTTGTGTTTAATCCTTTCTCTCATGGAACTCAAATTTGCTTTATCAAGTGTTGTCTCTCAGCAAGAGATGGAAATATCTTTACACCTATCTCCCTCGACTGAAATTTGTTACATCTAAACTGTTGCCTTCTACTCACAATGAGCTAGATAGAAACCGTATAATTGAAGACATCATTTCTAATGTGCTGCTCAGCCATAGTGGTGATTTAAAGGGTTTCAACTTGGATGAAAATTTCCACGAATGGAATGTGCACCCCATTAAACTATGCAAATGGGTGCGGTACGCTGCATTGCACAATGTACAACACCTTTCTCTGGCCCAGTTGGCCCAAGATAATCCTATATTACCTTTGGACACATTCAATTGCGAGGTTCTCAAATCGCTTTCTGTGGCAGACTACAACATTTATACTCCCCCAGATTTCTCAAGTTTCAGATACCTCACTCATCACATTACTTCTTCTCAGTAAGTGTTGAAAACTCGGCCTCGTTAGTGTACTTCATATCAAAGTGCCCTGTTTTACATCATCTTTACTTAGAGGATTGTGTCCTACTGACAGAGACCTCGGCGAACTTACCATCTCTCTGCTCCAAATCTTCGGACTTTTGATGATTACTTGATCATGGCGATTGGGATAGAGAAGATGTAGTAGTTGGAACTTTAACACTCAGTTGCCCTAATTTCTTTGTATTTCACTTTGAATTTGTCTTTCCCAAACATGTGTCAAATGTAATATAATCTTGTTAGATGAATTTTCAAATAGACTTGTAAGTGTTGACTTGACAAGCAATAGAGATTTGATAGAATTAGAGATCTTAATGTGGGAAGAAGAGAGTGAAGATTTTGTAACCAGATTTGTTGATATAGTTGAGGGTTTCCAAACATTGAAACAACTCAAGCTCTTCAAATAGGACATGTATTCAAAGCAAGAAGTTTCCTCTTATTACTCAGACTTCTACAAATGGCTCATCTAGGCCTTACACTCTCGTCTTTCACTAAACATTTTCCAAAGGTAATAAGTCCTGCCATGAATATGTTTTCAGTGTTAGTGTTATGTATAAAATAAAATATCTCTTATGGTAAATGTTTTGCCTCAGTTTTTAATTACTGGTTTTAAATTTCTTCAATCATATTACAATTTTGACCATATAGTGATATGCAGAGAGATCAAAGACCAAAGTCGAGCCTTGACCATATAGGGTATATTGCACCGGAGTATGCAACTCATGGTCAATTGACAGATAAGGTGGATGTGTACAACTATGGCATGTTGGTTCTGGAGATTGTGAGTAGCAGAAAGGTCAGGGATCCTAAACTTCCACCCGAGATGGAGCTCCTTCTACAATGGGTAAGACTCGAAACTTCATTTAAGATCTTTCCTAGATTACTTGTTCTGAGGGGCATCTTGAAGAATCCTCTTGTGTTTATGTACATGCGTGGAGTTTACACGAGAAAAATGAGGCATTTGAGCTGGTAGACAGAAGAATTGCAAAAGGAGAATCTGAAATCAATAACGAAGAGATAGTAAGGGTAATCCACATTGCTCATCTTTGCACGTAAAATGCTTCAGAGATGAGACCATCAAGCAATCGCATGTGTATAATGCAATGTGAACGCCGAATGGTATATGTTATTTGATTTAGAGGGATAGTTATTATTTTTGTAGTTGTTGTTGATAAGGGGCGTGATTGACAATTTTGATTTTCTATTAAAGCCAAAACAAATGTTGCAAAGTACATCAGAAGGGATTTTAAATAATAGTTAATTGTGTAATAATTGAATACAAATGCAAGTAAGAGATGTAAGTTTGCTATCACTCACTCTCGAGAATGTAGTGAATGTGAAGTGTTGATGTCAAAGTAGATTGAAAAAATGAATAAGTGCTTTAACATATTAGCTCTCCAAGAAACATAAATGTGACTAAATATGCAAGCACATATAAACAAAGCTTAAATGGTTAGGGTACAATCTAGAGTGCTTTATTACCTCAAAGAGTTTGAGAGCATCATTGTCAGAGCTATTTTGTGCATATCCTACAATTATGGCATTCCATGAGACCACATTTCTTTGAAACAAAAAATGGTATATGTTATTTGTGTTATAGGGATAGTTTTTACTTTTGTAGTTGTGTTTGTTTAAACTATGGGTGATTGATTTTGTATGTGTAGAAATATAGATGGACCACTTCATTTAAAAAGCACAAACATGATGCCTTTTATTAATGTCAGCTCCAATTTGGACTCCAATAATATCAGGTGGATGGATTCTTCGATGGTTGCATCAATAGAACCCCCCCTTTCCGTTTCTCTTGAGGCACATTAGGGGAAAAGTGGTTTTACATATTATTCTCACGGGACATTTAGCGCATGGTTTTAGTAATTTTATGGAGGCATCACTTTATGCATGTATTATTAAGTAGACGTAACTTTTTACGTAGAAGGCATTCCTCCTATGGGAAAGCCCTTTCCGGTCCTTTCGCCCAATATGTTAAATTTGATGGTCGTTTGAACGTTTTTAAACATGATTAAATTTCTTCTTGGTAAACCTTTCTTCGTAATCTGCTCTGCAACGAGTTTAATGTCATTTATGGTAGTCGATGGTCTCATGATAGTTGGCTGTAGGGGCACTATGGAATTTACAGAAGTCGTTATAAGCCCAAAAAAGAGGCAGACCTCTGTGAGCCTTTTGACACAGAGACGACTCCTGAGATAAAATTCAAACATTTCAGACAAATTTTCAATCAAAGCCACATAAATTTCTAACATTTCAGACGTATTTTCAATCAAAGCCATGGTAGTGGATCATTGGAAGATTATTTGTCGAAGGTGTCCATTGTCTACCAGTTCTCATGTCCTCCATCACACAAAGTGGTGCCATGCGAATTGTTTGACTAAATGCCTGAAACAAATGTGACCTCATGAACTTCATTTATCACATGGGATGAAAAAAATGTTTGTGTTCGAAAGGCCTTCACATCTTTATGAAAAATGCAATCGGAAAGGGTACATGCGGACTCCACAATCTTTTCCAGCATCCTCCCAACTTCTGCTAGAATGGGAGATTTAGAACAGGGCACCCGACGTGTTTGATGAAATGCCTCCTTTTCACTAACCATATTCAATAGTTTTAAAGTACAATCATAAAACAATTAAGAACTTTTGTTTCCCAACCTAATGGTAAAAGAAAGCTTGTGTGAAACCTATACCAGTGATAATAGCATCAGTTACTTATCAATATTTTGATGGGCAACATTTGTCTATACAATAAACGGAGCATAAGTCACCTTCTTTTATAGTTCTATGTAATTGTCTGAGTTTCTCTTTTTATTTCCTATGCAGTAACCAACTTATTGGTCTTGGTGTTTGAATAATCCTTTTGTTTCCTAATACTTCATTAGAAAATATGAAGAACTATTCTCAGCAAGTGTCATGATATTTTTCAATGTTTTCTTCAAAATCAAGGCTTATCTTTCAAAAACAACTAGATACAATTATGATGGTAGTGTGCTGATTTGTAAGGGCGGGTTTCATAAGCACCCAAGGCCTAATTTGTTCTCTATTGCATCTAAGAGGATTCCTCCATTTTCCATATTCTTAGAAAATATCTAACAACTTGTTAACAACATGCTCACCTTCACTTCCCATTACCTACCAATACCCCTTGTAGAAATATTTTTTTACCGTCTCTTTCAAGGTTTATTTGGGTACTAACCTTGTTGATGATCATATACCCTTCCTTATGAGACATTTCCCTCATTATATATTGAGCTTCATGGATTGTAGATACACTGGCTCAATGTATCGCATATAACATCAAACTGTGCACATGATAACCTCTTCTTTGGTACTTGAGTTCTAGATCTCTAGACTACCATTTTTCTAAACTATTGTTTCTAACATGGCATTGTTGTATTTGTAAGTCTTAAAGATGTTTACATAACTTTCCTCTTGTGAGTAATTGATCTCAAGTAACAAAATCTCCTTATAGCTATGTATATGCAAAGCGTTTATTCCTTGTAAAAGATTGGGTGTTGAATTATCCTGCAAATGCATTGTCTTGATTAGTCTGTTTCTTGCTGAAAAAAATCATTGTTATGAGAACCTTCTACATAGTGACACCTGATGAATTTTTATTTTAAAACTCAAGTTCACTACTGGACTCATTTACTTATTTACAATAATCTGGGGAAAGAATAGTGCCATATTTTCCGTTCACTTGCCCTTTCCTTGTGTTTAGGCCATGTTTCCTTGTCGTTAGATGTACAAAATGTTATCTAAAACTTCAGAGTTCGCTGTGTTCCCAAGGATGAAGAACTTGGAATAGTATTCTATTGAGTTTGAATGATATTCTGGATCACAATTTTAAAGAGACTAGGCCCTCCAAAGGAATTCATCACTCTGGTTGAGCTTGGATTGTTTTGTCATAATTGAAGTAGTAAGCCCTATTTAGGTTAAACCATCATCATGTTAACTCGTAAAATACAATACTCATTTATATTCATTTCTATCCACCCCTTAGTACTTTTCTATATTTTTTTGTAATTGTAAATATTCAAGGTTTGAACACTTTCACTCAATTGTATCTAGAGAAAAATCATACAAGCCAAACTATTTCTTATAATTTTGTTTATTCTTCATTATTTCTTTTGTTTCTTTGAATTTTTAGGCTTTAAATTCCATCTAAATAGGCATTCCTACCAATGTTGGTTGTCTAGTATATGTTGAGTTGAAGATGTAGTGGGCAGAAGGACTTCTTTGTGTCACACAATTTCTTTACTATACTTTATATATTTGAGATTATATTTACATCAAATTCAAGGATAAGAACCAGGCTGAGTTGAGCTAACACATATCTTACATACATAAAATTTCGAATGGTGGGATTGGGAGGATTGCTAATGCAAAGCTATGTTACAACCATTTGAACAATACTTTGGAGATTTTCCTGCAACTTTCCTCAACCATAACTTCTCTCATAGAAAATGAGGATACACTGCCTTCTCATCACTTTCTCTTCACCAAAATCAATGACATACCTACAAACACTGTCGGTTCTTCTGTTGATTTGATTGGGATTCTTTTTGCGATGTCATCATTCTCAACTATTCATAGGCATGACCAGTCTGAAACAAAAAGAAGAACTCTACAATTAAAGGACATGTCAGGATTCAGTTTCATTGTCACTTTGTGGGGACAACACTTAGATGAGATAAGCAAAGAACTTGAAGACATTCTTTGTATACAACATCTTCCGGTCCTTGCCTTGAAAGTTGTTCGCGTCTCTAGTTTCGATGGGACCTCAGTTGACACTGTTTCAAGTACCAAATGTTACGTCAACCCCCAATTTCGAAACTATTGCACTTCATGGTTGGGTTGATACTGATGACTACTCCCATCCGATGCCCTCTATCACAAGCAAATTTTCGGGCCCTCTAAAATGCTTGACCTCTGTAACAACGATTTCATAGGTCGTACAAATGGGGAATACTGAGGGAAATGAATGGGTCATGGTTACTAAAGAAATCACAAATATCAACATGTACAAATTGTTTTACATGACATGTCCTCTTCAAAAAGGTGACAAACAATGCAAGAAAAAAGTACAAGAGCATGGAAATGGTTCATGGTTTTGTTCGAGTTGCAACGTACAAGTTTAGACCTATGAGTATAGATATACATTCAGGATCGATCTAAAGGACCCAATAAGGGAACTTCAATTAGTTACTACTTTTGATGAGACATTTGAGTCAATCATGGGTGTTGCAGCTAGTGACCTCCACCTATTGTCTATAGATGAAGATGCGAATAGTGAAATTACAAGCAATGTCATCGGCAATGAATATTGCTTCACACTTTCCCTGAAAAAAGAGACATACCACGAAATCAACAAATTGAAATATGTCATCCTTAGTTCAAAGAAATCACAAATATCAGTATGGAAAATCTTTTTAACACAACATGTCCTCTTCAAAAAGGTGACAAACAATGCAGGAAAAAAGTGCGAGAGCATGGAAATGGTTCATGGTTTTGTTTGAGTTGCAACATACATGTTCATAACTATGAGTATAGATATGCACTTAGGATCGATCTAAAGAACCCAACAGGGGAACTTCAATCAGTTACTGCTTTTGATAAGATAACTAAGTCAATCATGGGTGTTGCAGCTAATAACCTCCACCTATTGTCTATAGAAAAAGATGCGAATAGTGAGATTACAAGAAATGTCATCGGAAACGAATACTACTTCACACTTTCCCTGAAAAAAGAGACATACTGCGGAATCAACAGATTGAAATGTGTCATCCTCAGTTCAAAGAAAGCAGATGGCAGTGCATCTCCTTCGTAACCTTCTTTACGCAAATATTTCTACCGCATCCATCCCTTCAAACTTTACACCCTCATCCATTCCTTTCTATACTTTGAACTATCAACACTATGTTAGTTATTCCATATCTATGTTTCCCTCTTTTTCCCCGCTTTAAAAGAAAACTGTTGTATTTCCTTTGACATTAACATACCATTGTCTCCTACTACTATGTGGATTGAAAGTACTATTAAGAAAATAAATGAATATTACTTGTACTTTTGTTATGATATTAGATTTGCAAAAAAATGCCCATAAAATGCTACCACTCATGATATAAGATTTAGAAATGTATATGTACGAATTTGTAACAAGTTTTAAATGTAGATAGAACTTTTAAATGAAGTGCTTCATCTATATTTCTACACTTACAAAATCAATCACACCCCTTATCAACATCAACTACAAAAGTAATAACTATACCTCTAAATCAAATAACATATATCATTCGGCGTTAACATTGCATTGTACACATGCGATTGCTAGTTTAATGAGTAGTAACAATTTTGATATTTGAAGGTGATATGATGCAATGAAATGTATATTGCTTCAAGGATCATGTGATTCAAATTCTTTTGGTATATGCTCTTTTAATGTTGGAGACTCGGAGTAGCTTTATTTCTAAGTGTAAAGTGATATTTAGTAATAATTGTATTTGAGTTGTGCAACAGATACATTGATGGGGAAGAGAAAAAGATTCTTAAGTGGACTTTTCCACTGATAATGTTATTACTTGTAGAATTTAAACATGTAATATGACACTCTTATTATTATTTAATTTCTTCTTGAAAATCATGGCTTTGTTCATCTTCCTTCTTGCTAAATATTTTTCTTGAACTTAAAATGCTACTATTGGACATAAGTGCACTTGAATATAAAGATTTACACAATTCTTCAATTTCATGTTGCTTTTGTTTCTCGTGATTATGTTCATCTATTGAACAAAGAAGCAACAACTATTTAGTGTAAATGTTGTGTTGCTCGCTAGAACACAAAACATTCCTTCAACAATCAAAGGAACCTCTCTCCTCGAAACTACTTGCAAGCACGTTTCAACCAATAAGGTAATCAATTCAATCAGTGCACAAACATGGTGGTTATCAAGAATGGGATTATAATTAAAACCAAATAATATGAAGCTTTAATAATCTTGCACATGACCAAACTTTATTCTCAATGTTTACACAACTCATGCACCCTCAATTCCTTCATGTGCCCTTATGTCGAGAGATAAACTCATGTGCCAATAACTATGCACACCTCCATACTTAATCAATTTCCTCCTACCTCTACAAACTTCCTACCAATTTATGTACTTTATTCATCATTCTTACAAAGACTATATTAAAAAAAGACTATTGTCAAGGAAAATTGTAGTTACTATCATGTCACTCAAAAGAAATCCTCGAGCAACTTTTAATTTAAAATAAATTTACAATATTCTTTATGCTTAAAGGGTATTGTATTGAGATGTAGCAAAATTAAACATTTATAAGGTTTTTGTTCTACCAACCCATGAAAAAGGCTCCAAACAACAATGGTAGTTGAGTATCATTTTGTAGTATTTCATTATTTATGCCACACTCTTCTTTGGAGATAATTTCTTATTTAGATGCCTTGCTCCTATAGAGGGCCTTTCAAATTTGGGTTTATAGCTAAGGAGAAACAATGCAAATTTATTTTGTTGTATTCAAGTTTAAAAAATTAATTCTTTAGTCTAAGATCAAAGTGATTGTCTCGGTAGTCTATGGATGTGTTAGTAAATAATCTTAAAAAGTTATTTAGTATGACAATTGGATTGATATTATTTCTTTTAATTATAAAAATGACATTCCAAACTTGATCTACAAAATTGCAAGATCAAGCTTGTAAATTTATATTGTTTTAAGACCAACTTACACTTTCAAATGGGTTATCTAATTTTATGGTAACATGACTTGAATTGATTTAAACATATAATTAACATAAAAAGTATTTATATGTAGGTCTACCTCCTCCAACTTGGATGACATTGATGGTGAAGGTCTAAGTATTGAAATTTTAGTTTTTGAGTTGGTAGAGTAGCGAGATGTATGCATGTAAAACATCATTAAGTAGACTTGGACCATTTCTTGCATGAAATATTGTATTTTAAATTCTTCAAAGGATTTGGTGAAGGATAATATTTCCAATATGTTAAAAATATTACTTGGATAGACGAGTGCAAGTTCTATAATGTTCCTTTTTTGTTTTTCATAAATTTTCCAATTTCTTTTTGACAAATTTTCTTTTAAAAGTTTGCATTAAATTGCTTATAGAATTCTCATGTTGTGAAATGTTACATTTATTTACAAAAATATAAATTTTAACATTTTAAAATCACACTTACATCACACAAATAACAAAATTTGAAATACATTCATGTTGATTTTGGTGCACTAGTATGAACGAGAATATAATAGGTTGTACTTTTAAAAAATAGTAATTGGACATGAGTTGTAATGCATGCCAAAAGGGATGTCAATGTTGAATTCTCTTACTTTGTTTCCATATGTTAATTTTTTTCTATATGTTATTGTAACTTGTCAAAAAATTTAGGTGCCTATGTATAGTTTGACATTTCATATACATGTCATCGTCGCATTCCATGAGACCATTGATGCATTTCGGAAAATAGTTCACGTGCCTTGTATATGCTTCCACATTTTGCATACATGTCTATAAGGATGTTCACAATGCGACATTCGAAAAACATACAATTTCAATTATGTTTTAATGGATATCCATATCCTATTCTAAAACTCTTGTTTTGGCACATATTGGGAGGATGTTGGAAAAGGTAGGTGGGTATGGTTTTAAACATCCCAATTGTATTTTTGTAAATGTTTATATGGCCTTTTAAATATACATGTTTTGTAATGTATACCCTATGCAGCCATGGAGTTTTACTAGATGACATTTAATCAAGACATTTTTCAAAATTCTTAAAGCCTTGTCAAGAACACCATTTTGTGCCTATTTTGTAATCATTGCATTCCAGGGGACCATATTTCATTGAGGCATTTTTTCAAACAGATCATGTGAACTATAATAGATGAAAAAAACCTCCTTTCCATCATGTGTCATGTATATTCATAACCTATTCGAACCTCTTATTTTGGTGCAAGTTGAGAGTATGGCCACACAGATGAATTGGTCAACTTAAAAAATTGTTTTGTTGCAATTAATTAAATAGTAAAAATTATTTGGGATGATGCAAGTGCCTTGTATAAACTACTTCATTAAGAATATTTATTCAAACATAGAATATACCATAAAAATGTTAGTAAGACAATTAAAAATCATCCTTTAACTCTTTCGCCAACATTGAAAAATACAATCCTTTAACTAAAATTTAATAAGGCAATTACTTATTTTTTAATAAAAACATAAATAATTAAATAAAATTTAGAATGTCACATACAAAGTGCAATTACTTTTCTTTTTAATCAAAACACTATATTTACAAAATCTAGTTGCATATTTATTTAAACAATCAAAACATTATATTAGCAAAATCCACTTCTATTTTTTATGTAGTCAAATTATTAGGAAAAAACTATATGTGAAATAAAATATCCAATAATCAAGATCTAATCCATTGCCCAATATATTATTTGATATGTCGCTTTTGGTTTTAAACTCCCAATTCCATAGGTTTCGTGGGTGAAAATGAACATGACCAACATAAATTGTGCACATAAATTTAAACATTTAGTGGGGAAAATTTAAATATAATATAAATTAGGAAACATACACTTCCCGAGCCGGTGTAATAAATATTCCTTGACATAAATATGCCGGAAATTGGAATGCAAATGGATAAAATGAAAGTCCGTTTCAATGTAACATACCAATCTAACTAATAAGCTGATGGAACTCATTGCCGTTAAACATTTGGATAATTGACTAAGAGTGGTGTCCACCTTGCAACGTTTGCAAGATCCAGAATGCACCATAAGTTCAATGAGATAGCATATCAATATAATTAGATTGTAAGAGTATAAATTCAATAAAATACTATTTTTCTTTTTTTGTAGTGGACCCGAAGACGGTGACCCGACATCATAAGTATTTTTTTGGTTAAATTTTTAATGCTTTTGCTTCAAAATGTTAACATCCAACAAGCCGGCATTAAAATATGAATTCCAAAGGCTAATGCACATGTCCATACTCATTTTAGACAATAAGGTCACATATCTAAAACCAACATTGGTATGTTAATATGGGTCATTTTTTGACAGAACTCGGTCTGAGGGTCACATGGTGTTTTCTCAATGCTTGTACAACAACAGTATACCTCAAGTAAAAACCTTCCCAGTATCATTTCAATACCCTAATCTTATGATCACGTGTGCAGAATGCTACGACCCCGAGAAAAGAGGTGTTTTTTAGTTAACCCTAAACACATTAAAGAGCTTCTCCAAATCCCTAAGTATGAAGAAATTTCTAAGATCACAAAATAATTTACACAATATTATTGGAATGAAGACCTGCTAAGATGCTCCCAATTCATGAACAAAAATTTAATATTCACTAGAAGGAGTTACGCCAATCGGCTTCCCAAAGCATTTCCTCGCTTGAGTTTTGAGTAGAAATTGGATACAAGTTCACCTTACTAAGCAAAGTGTTCATCATCCCTTCAACTCGTTATTTCCAGCCATGGATATATAAGTTCGTTTGTGTCATCCTAGATCAAAAAATTCATATTGACGGGCTACAATCATAAGTGACAAATTACACAAACAACTGATTGAAGTGAAGATGATGGGAAATTTTTACATGATTTCTTACCTCGTTTATGGTTTGGCATAAAGAATAATCTTCACTCGTTTAATGTGTTTAGGGTTAGCTAAAAAACACTGTGTAAAAAAATAGTTTTCACTTCTACCCACTTGACTAGAATTCAAATCAAACATGCATCAATTATGACGAGTCAACGATGATTCCTCTTCTATATCAACCATCATACTTGAGACCATTTTTTTAATAGCTACCACCATAAATAATAATTTTACATACCTTCCCTCCAAAGGTGCATCTTTTTTGAAATATATGTCTACAACCAAGAATCACCATTGACACCATCTTGTGTTTTATCCTTCCTCGGGATGATCATCTTCCTCCTTATCATGAGGGTTTCACCCAAGTCTGTAGCAACCTCCATTTCCTTGTATTCTTTAGCTTCAACTAGGTTTACTTATACCTATTCCCCTTGTCATCTATCCTATGTAGGAAAGTGTGGGAAATCAAAAGCTATGTGCCCTTCTTCACTACATCAATAACAAGTATACTAATTTTGGGGTTTTTCAAACCTCGTCCTCTATCACAACCTCTTCCTATTTGAAACCCCTACCTCTTTTGTAGCTACGACAACCTTGACCAGATTCTTCCTTTCCCTCTGCATTAGAGGATTCATCTTTTTATGAAATCAAAACTACCTCTCCATCTCATTAGAGATGATGATGGTCCTCTCTTCACTACTCTTCTAAAATTACTCATCTTATGCTTTTCTTCTACTTTCAATGTTAGTTAATAAGCGTTATCCATGATATGCATATGGAGCATACTCAATTAATATTGTATAGCATAACTCAACCCATTTCATACCTTGTAACCTTCTGTTCTTCAAACTCTCCTTGTTTTACCCGAATTGATAGCTTATAAAATTCATTGGTATACTCTTCGTTTTGAGATAATTTTGTCTTAGGTTTTGAAACCTTTGAAATAGTGTATGTTTATAATCTATAGGAAGATACTTTTCTTTCAAATTATTCACCAGTTTATTCGAGTTTCACATCTTGTCCTTTCTTTTCCTTTGTCTTTCATTTTTAAGTGATCAAACCATATCAATGCATACCTTTCCAACTTAGTGCATGCAAACTTAACCTAATTATTTTTTGAAAGGACTTAAATAAGTTTTCCATGTGATTCAACTAGTTAATCAACTCCTGTGGTTGCAACCTTCCACCATAATTAGGAACATTAATATTGATGTAGTCATTCTTTCCCTCCAAACCTCATATCGGTCTCTCCTCAAATGGTATCTCATTCAACTTTTCTTCATCTCTCTCATTTTCTTATTCATTTCCTCCCAAGTTTCAGCAAGGAAAGTTGTTACAAAGTGCATTTAATTTTAAAAGATCATTGGTTCCAGCTTAAATTATTCAACTTTATAGTGCTTATATTTAAGTTGACTTTCATGGAGGTGAGAAAGAAACAACAAGATGAAGATGAAGATGAAGTGTTTCATGTGTACCAATACACACTTAATAATTTTAGCTACTTGTGCAAGATTTGTGGCAAGATATTTGTGTCGATGGAGCCCTGGGTGGTCATATGACATCCCACAATCCTATGGCCATGGAAAATTCTAGTGAGAAAAAGAGGATTCATCGTAATTCAATAGAGGAGGAAGAAAAAGAAGAATTGGATGGTGATCAAATATATACTCTGCGAAAGAATCCCAAACACAACTAGCAGTTTGCATATTAGGACTACCTCTTCATGATCGGTACCTAATCCTAAGAAGAAGGTGATTCTATAGATAGTGATAACTTGACACTGAGATTGAGCACCATCTTGCTTTTGAGAACTACCCAAATGGAAAATCAAGGAGCTTTGATAGGTGGATGAAGGGAAAGAGATTCGAGAGACCTATGTATGTGATCCAAAATGAGTCTCATCATCAAGAGCATTTCTATTCAGATACAATGGAAGAGGACATGTGAATATGCCTTGTAATGCTTGCCAGTGGAGTAAACACTACCACTCAAAAGCTATAATTCCATAGTGGTGGGAACTAGCCTTATGGCTTCTCAAAATACCTCAAGACACCAAACAATAACAATGATTTGGAGCTTCCAAAATTCATCAAGAAAAGGTCTAAAACTAAGATAGTGTATGATAATGTGGATCTCTCTAATGACAAAAAAACTAGGTATGATTGTACCACATGCAATAGAACTTTTCGTTCATATCAAGCACTAGGAGGCCACAGGGGTAGCCACAAGAAGTTCAAGGGATGTTTTTCATGGATTGATGTGCTAGACGAGAATAAAAGCGTAAAAGAAGAGATTAGTAATGACGAGATTATTACCAGATCAGTTGATTCTCAGTTACACAAAAATTTCCAAAACCCCTCTCACAAGGGGCAAACTAGAGCTTCCTCGTGATGAAGCAAGAGAAGAAAGTGGTGAAACAATAGCTCAGATTGATGTTGCTTCTATTGTTAAGAAGAATAAGGTCCATGAATGTTCAATCTGTCACATGATTTTTCCTTCAAGGCACGTTTTGGGTGGTCACAAAAGATGCAATTGGGCAATACAAGAAATTTGGATGCTACTAGTATTGTGTATATCACTAAGGAGGCCCCTCTATAGCAAGAGAGACCTACTAGACTAGAGCTACTGAACCTAAATTTCCCTATCCTTATAGATGATAAATGTGATACTAGATATCTTAGTGCTTTAGGTGGGAATGATGTAAATTCTCTTAGGCCTTCCAATATTGAAACTCAGAGCAAAAAGAGCCATCCTTTTTCCACCAATTGGTGGATGCGCTACCTCATGGATTTTCGGGCATGGTAGAAAATTTGAAGTAACTAATTTCGGATGTGGTGATACTTAAAAGTGGAAGGAGAGAATTAAATATTACCTTTCATTATTGACCTTAGAAAAAAATTAATTAAGTTTATTAAAAAATGGAAATTGTTATTTCATAGTAAAGAAACAAAAAATTAAGAAGATTTTAAATATTATTTTTATTTTAAAAATTAATTGTTATTTATTGAAAACTTGCTATCTTCATCTCCTATAATTGTATATTTTTATTCTTATTTCATTAATAAAATTTGTTCAGCTTCAGAAAGTGGAAAAAAATTTGATTCACTAAAAAACCGCACACACATTGAAATAAAATGAAATGTAGATTTTTGTACGTCAAAGAATGTGAAAAAGGTTTTGATCAGATCATTCTTTCCTATATTCATATGCACAGGTGAACTGGTCGAATTGCACACAAATTCATTTTCGATTTGGTAAGATGAAATTCTAATAGATACCTATTTTGATATTGTTTTTGTTAACAGAAACTAATCGTCAAAATTTTATGCGGTTGTGGATTTTATTATCCTCGAGGAATCTGCAATATTGGTATCTACACAGCTTTACCAGCGCTGCCAACAGATAAAACTCACAGCCACGGGACGTCCTCTGCACCTCTTTTTCAGTTTTTCTTGTTTTGCATTCACCCGATTCCCCGCAACCAACAGGAATACAACCTGCGTTTAGAAAGATTAAACCGGAACGCACCAGCAAGTTAAGGCCTTCCATTACTTTCGGTCTTTGAATGTTGGAAGCGTAAAGTGTAAATAGCCTATAATGGCATATTTTTCATCAGAATGTAATCGCATATTTTTCTTCACATTTTAAAATGAACTAAACATAAAAGAAATTTCACGTTGCATAATAGAGGAAGATATTTCCTAAAAACATTTATAAATTTATGTTTATTTCTTACGCAAACAGGCACCTAAATATTAATCCGCCGGGAAGAGATGTCAAAGAATATATGTTTTCGAGAATGATAAACTTGTGATTTGTGGCATGATAAACTTGTGAATATTTGTTTCTCGAAAAGAGGAAAAAAAAAGATAAAAACAATGCTGGTGGCAGCTCTCCCATCGTCCCCTAGGTTAGAAAATCGATATTTTCCTCTTCTAAATCTCACGGTTCATTTCACATCCAAATGGTATTTGTAACGAATCAAAGCGTTGTATGACATTCCACGTACAAATTGTGCTTGAAGATTCTCCTAATAAACAGCTACTCTAGTTCTAATGTAATCCTGATAAGCTCAACGTTCCTCGCAAAATCCTTTAAGTGGCAGTTCTTCCATTGTCCTCTGTTAAAAAAACTGATATTTTCTCTTCTAAGTGAAAAACACCAATTTCATTCCACGTACACCACACACAAATCGTGGTGGAACAAATGGTATTTCTAAAGAATCACAATCTTGTATAACATTTCACGAACACCACACCTAAATTGTGCTTGAAGATTCTTGAACATAATTCCCTATCAAATTCATGTACAAAAAAATGTGCATGCATAAGAAGCCAATTTATTTATTTATTTTTATTTTAGTTGATTTTTTTTTTTTTTTTGGATGAAAAGAGATTTTATATTATATTAATTCAATAAGATACAAGATAGATTTCAGCAAAAAAGTGGGCGGTATGAGAGCACATCTCAAAACCACAAACAAATTAGGCCAAGCATAGGAAAACAACAAACACTAGGCAACGCCTAGGAAATTGTCAGAACACAAAACTATGTAGCAACAACAAACATACTTGAGGCAGGAGGATCATGGTCATCGGGCCGGCTCGAACTAGCTAAGTCCTTGCCGGCCATCGGGGATGTCCGCCCGTGGGTTTCTCCTCTTCATTGACCACCGCCACCCGAGTATGAGAGATGGCAAGAGGGAGGTGGGGAATTTGTCCGAAGGTGGCGGGGTGGTGTTGGAAAGTTCCAACCATCCGAGGTGTGCGGTGTAGGGGCGACATGCAAGCCCCACTCGAGTTGATGGTAAGGGGGATGGCGAGTAGGTGGCGTAAGACTCCTTCGGTGCTAAGAGCGGGGTGAGCGATGAGCTCGACCGAAAGAACGCCATTGAGAGCATCATGCAACCACCATGGCCATGCGAAAAGGAGCGCCGAGATGGCAATGGTGGATCTTGAGTGACATTGTATGAGGCATCCTGTGATTCCGCATCAACGTTTGCGGGTGGTCCACTTCCAGGGAAACTTTATTAGCCTAGACTTGAATCTGTAGAAGCACATTGGAGATAACAATAGACTTGTTATACACTACAAATTGTTGATCAACTTTAGAATTAGCACAAAAAAGCATTCCATTCTTTTCATATTCAAAACAAAATTTCCCCTCTGAAAACATGCCAAATTTGGGCAAACAGTTGTGGAATCTTGGGGTTATCTCCTAAAAGGATATGTTGCCAAGTAAAACATTGAGGTTTGAGAGGAAAGAAAAAGGAATGGATCCGATTCCAAGCCAGTTGAGATTTCAGACAAAACCAAAAGAGGTGAAATAAAGTTTCCAAGTGACCGCAAAATGGGCACTTGGGAGTGGGAACCCCAATTTGAACAATTCGAGAACCAACTGGAAGACCTTGATGTAGAATAAATCAGAGAAAATGAGTAATTTTAGGTTCCACATCAACTGACCAAATAATGTCAAATCTCCTTCTCCAACATGGCAGAGTAGAATGAATCCCCCATCGAGTGTTGAGTTTATCAACCATGGGCAAGATGAGGGGAGAGCCAACGATAGCCTTTTCTAGCTGAGTAATTACAAAATGGGGTATCAACATACCATTTCAATTTTTTCCACCAAGGACGAGAGGAATGCATAGAAATTTTGTGCAACATCGATTAGGGACTGAATTGAGAAGTTTGGTATTACTTGCATGATCTGGTTGGTAAGCATAAATGAGCTTTTAGCTCGGGCCAAGTATACTAGGATTGAGAGTGTTTACAAAATAAATCTTGAATGGTACAAATTTTGCATTTAAAAACTTGAGCGCAAGAATCCCCTGGAACTTTTGCAAAAACTTATCCTAAGCATGAAAGATCGGCGACCACCATAGAGAATGATGGTTAATGGAGATGCCATTTGAAACCATTGCCTATCCATAAGATCCATGATTTGATGCACTTCCATGCCTTCCAAATACTTTTAAGCATAAAAGTGCCAACAAATTTAACAAAATAGGAGCAATAAGGAGATTGATTAACCCCAAACCTTTCTAGGTGGGGCGGTGTAAGGTGACCATGCTTCGATACCATGATGTAGAAGAAATTTCCATGCTTCTTATCCTTCTATGCATTGAATGATGAATTTTGCACAAGGTTCTGCCCTTGGTGTTGAATGTCTATAAGGCCCAACCCCTCGGAATTGTGGGGAAGGAAGCATATCTCCCATGCAACACGATGAAATCATTTGCAAGTTGAAGCTTTGGCCCAGAGAAATGATTTGAGGAGTTTCTCCAACTTCTGAATAGATGCTTTAGAAGGCACCCAACATCGGGAGTAGTAAACATGAGTGGCAACAAGGACTTTGAACCAAATTTGGAATTTTTCCTACCAAGGACAAGGGTTTGGTAATCATGTATTCCAATTTTTGGCCACGAGTTGAATAACATACCGCCAAAACTCAGCCGATGAAGCTTAAAAGACAAAATGAATGCCAAGAAATTTAAGCATTTCACCATGGGAAAAAATCGTCCCTTTGAAACGAGTCCGGCCAAGTGGGTGCAGGGGAGGAAGGATCGCTTGATAGCATTGGGGTTTTCTCCTTTGAATGGAGGAAGCTGGATGCTAGAGCGCAGAGAAGATAACAAGGCACTTTGCATGACATGGTGGATATTGGATTCATCCTCAATGAGAGTGAGAAATGAGTCATCTACAAAGTGACCATTAAGAAATTGAGAATTGGTTGTAGATGGTAGTGAAATTCCCCTAACAAGCCCTAGTGATGGGCGGAAGATACCCAAAACCTTTCGTAGCAAGAACATAGAGTGTAGGTGCTAATGGGAACCCTTGGTGGATGAAATAGAACAATCTAAAATACTCAGAGCTAAGACCATTGATAGTGATCTAGGCAGAGGAATTTGCAAATAACATGTTGATGGATTGAATGAAGATGGGGCCGAAGCCAAGAGCTTGAAGCATAGTAAGAATAAACGACCATTCGATATAATCATAAGCTTTTTCAAAATCAATAGTAATAAACATAACAAGTTGATTGGATTTGCGAGCCCATTCCATGCCTTCCCAAACATCAATGATGTTATCCAGAGTATAACGCCTCTGTATGAACCTAGTTTGTTCCAGTTGGATGAATACATGGAGAATATTACACAACCACAGAGCCAAAGATTTGGCAATAATTTTGTAGGAGACATTCAACAAGGTGATGGGATGCCAACTGGTAATTTTCTTTGGATCACCAGGTTTTGGGATGAATTTAATACTCCCTTTGTTGATACACGGCCCCAATGACTACTTCTGAAAGCCTTCAAGATAAACTTGAAGAAGATCTGGGCCGACAGAGTCCCATAGGGCTTTGTAAAATTCACAAGGGAAGCCATCACATCAAGGCCTTATCATTAGCCATTTGCATGACCGCTTCATGGAGGTCTTCAACGGTGAGCATTGATCACAAACCACCTTCCGAGTAATAGAAATCTTACATGACACCGCAACTAGAAATTTCTTGACAGTTGTTTTTGTTCGACAGAGGGTTTTGGGTCCTGAAAAACCACTTATAATGTCACACAAACACCTACAACATGAGCTAGGATTAGTGACTGGAATTTGGCCATCAAAGATGGAACAAATTTGTTGTGAAGGTTTTTGGCTCTAAGAGAAAAAAATTCTTTCGAGACCCGGTCACCAATTTTAAGCCAATGCATGTATGCATGAATTTGAGCTCCTCAAGCATTGTAGTTGTCCGTAATTTGAATTTTTCAGTGAAGTGTAGCAACTTGAACTGTAAAATTTCAAGAAAGGGATTTTACTATAGCAAAAACACCACTCATCTAAGAGCGGGGTGTTAGCGAAGTATGAGCATTGTCGATTTTGACTAGGCCGCCATAGATTTTGAGGAATCTAGTAGTCCGATTCATAACATCCTCCCACCATTGACTCTAACTTTCATGCATAGGTGGATGAAAGCACTGACAATGACTTGGTGGAGGGCTAAGTTCCACACATGCTTGATATGATTGAGAGTGGGCCCATGTTGCATCAAGGCAGTATTAAGAAAGAATTGGCCTTTATGACAAAAAGTGTACCTATCATGCCAAGTGATACAAAATCAAATGGGGAATGGTCCGAAAGGAAAAAATCAGGCATGACCTCCACTAGAAAGGAATAAATCTTTGTCAAACTCGAAGAAATTTGGAGCCGACAATATAGCTCGATCGAGCCATTTAAGAACATGATCTCGATCCTCCTTGGAGATTGGACCAAGTGAACCATGCTTCAGAAGTGGGAGTGCGAGAAGCATTAGGGTCATAAAACCCAAATTTATTGTGCATGAAAAACCACACCTCCCTTTCACCAACTGTCCACCTCATTGAAAGGTATCCAAACTTATCATTGGGTGACTCAACCATATTGAAATCACCACTTATGACCCAATAAGCATTGAGAATGGTGCATGCTATCCATAACTAGAGATCGGCCCTTTCGGCCACATCGTTAGAGGCGTAAATATTAATGAGGCAAAAATGGTGGTCGGCAACATTAAAGAGGACCCATATGGCGCGATAGGTGGGGTCGATGCCATGATCTGTCAAAAAGGCCGTCATTTGGGAGAAAAAACTGAAATTAATCCCCACTTCCCCTTCATGATTACTTGTAAAAGGCCAAGGCTATCATGTTAGATGGATTTACAAACCATATGTAACTGAAAACCTATAACTTTCACCTCCTACAAAAACAAAACATCTAAATTGGAAAATATTTTCCTAGTTTCATGAACAATATACTTGCAGAATGGAGTTTGTTAGACCCCAAAAATTCCAAGAAAGAAAATTCATGGAAAATAATAGTCAAGAGCCATTCCATCCACATCGAAGCCCTCAAGGGCGTCGAGTGGTTTTGCAGAAATTGAGCATTGTTATGCTTCAAGAAATCATGTAGTTCAATTTTCTTGCACTCAACATATTTGATTTCGTACTCCTCTTTTGTTGAGTCTACACTCTGCGCCGAGATATGATCCTAGGAGGACGCAAGAAGGACTCCAACCCCTTTGGGTGGGCCCATTGAGATCTTTGGTTAAAAGTAACATCCGATCTTTGTGACATGGCGACATTGTTAACATAATTAAACTAGTCCATGAGAACCGATGCCACCTTGTGCATGCTAGAGAATTTACGTAGCTAGCATTACAAGTTAGCAACAATAGTTGGTTCCTTAGTAGTGATTGGCTCCTTAGCTTTCCTATGAGGTTATTCTTTAATAGGCTGGCTCCCGTGGGCCGTTTGAACTATAAGCCTTAGGTTCTTCGATTTTTATTCCTATTTTTCTAGCCACCAACTATTTTCCACCCTTCCTCCTAAGGGGTTTGGCCATTTCGGCGCCACTTTGGGCTGCAAGTCAATTACGGGGGACATAAAGAGGCGGTCCTTGATCTTGTGATCAGAGGCCTAACATCAGAAGCAAGTATTAGGAAAATTGATATAAAAATATGCTAGGAGTGACATTTTTCTCCCATTTCGATGTCCACAAATTCTTTCAAGTCTTGAGAGAGGTCTACCTCAACACATACACGCTTCTGTGGATGAGCGTTATAAAAAATGCTATGGCTTGAGGCATAGCACTTGACCGATGGAAGAATCAATCTGCAGTGCAAGAAATGAGAAAAAGGCAAGGGTAGGCCATGAAATTCCACCCATTTGGAAATGTAAGTGCAACATACTCAGAGACCAAAAGTCTTTGGTCATGGAGATAGGACCAATAAGGAGTTATGAACATACCATGTGGCTTGTCGGGCCAAAATGTTTGGGGCATTGGCTGGGTCAAAGAAGTAAAAAGGAAGAATCCTTTGGTCATATTTTGTACGCTCTCAATCCGGACACCATGAGGAGTCTAAAATGAGTTAACCCAAGATTTGAGCATGCTTTTAGAGGGGATGCGACCCATGAAGTACCCAATGAGACATAATTTTTCCAACCATTGACAATGCAACATTAAACTCAGGAATAGGTAAAACAATATTAGGAGAAGAATCGTTACCTTGTGAATTTTTTTGGGACAAACTTTTGAGGTCGTTTCGGTGGAGGTAACATTGTTCAAAGCTCCACTATCTCCATTCGCGGTTGCAACAAATGGACTTGAAGTGGGAGGACTCATTATATAGAGGCACCAAGAGGGCGAGAAACCCTAGAAAATAACTGATTCGTATTCTTACCACAAAATTGAAGTTAGTGTTTTGTATTGTAAATTATTTTCTCCACTATTATTATTATTGTAAAATTTAATTAATTTTTAATTTAATCATATAATTATATTTTTAAATTTTTCATTTTAATTCAATTGTTAATCTAAGAGTATTATTTTATCTGTCTTCTATTTTGGTGAGGCAACATTTGAAAGTCGATTATTTTGGTGCATAATTTTATTGACAACACTTTGTAAAGTGATAATTTTCGCAAGACAATTTTTTTTTAAAAACAAAGATATTTTAAAATGTAATACAAAAACACCAATTTTATTTCCAACATAAGCTTCCACCCATTGAGAAACAATTAAATTAAATTATTAATCTTAAAATTATATATATATATATATAACAATTTTTATGTTGATTATTTTGATATAAATTTAATTAGAATTAGAATTTTAATGAAATTATAAATTATTGATAAGTATTTATATTTATAAGTTTAATGACTTTGTCTATATTAAATTTCTTATAACATAATAATTTACAATACTTATAAATAAAGGTACATGTACTCCATTCATAAGCATCTTTAAATGATGATTCTATTTTATATGCATAATGAGTTGGATGGATATATTTCAAAAATTCATAAAGAGAAATTACTTATTTACAATAGATATTTATATTGCATTCAATCGGACATGTACATGTACCAACATAAGAATATATTAATAAATTCACATTCTCATATTAAAAATAAAAATATTCAAATCAAAATTTATCTTTCCATATACAAACACAATTTCCTTTATAAAAATATATTTTCTCCCTCAACATAGTTTACATACTCTCTCATACATTTGATGACTACTGTGTACATGCATGCCATTCGTACATTGCTTCTACACTAGCACTCACATGTGAGATGTGCGATGGAAACACCAAAGGGGATGCATCAAAGAAGTCAAATTAAAGGGAGTGAAAAATGAAAATGTTTAAGGCATTGGCAAAAATGGAATTTTGTTTGTGCGTACATAGGTCCTCTTTGATCCTTTAGCTCTTCTAAGCTTATAAATATAGAATGTTCCAGATTGAATATTATAATTATGTTGATCAATTTGTCGAATATGGCGGATCATTCTAATTTCAAAAATTAGTATGAATGTAGTTACTTGTTAACATTACAAATTCAACAACCGATACTATGCAATGTTGTTTATGGATCATTCATTGTTGGCCTATATTTTTTAATGTATATATAAGTGATGGTGTTTGTTTCTATAATTTTAGGTTCTTTGATAAAATGGAAGATTTTTGAAGCGTGGGTTTATTTCTATTAATATGCAACGCGCTTCATGTTGTGAAACAAAAAATTGGGACTAGGGTCTTTCCACCCCAAATTTTGACAATATCTACAAAAACCACCTTCCATTAAGCTTTAACGATTTCCCATGCCCGCTTTAAACACCCATTTTGGCCCATGTAGGAAGATGGTGTTGCAGCTATAAAAAGGGTCATATGGAGTCACATAATAGAACAACATGAAATGGAGACACTATTTAAAGTGCCCACGTTTTTCTATATTCTGATTTTGGTCAATAACAACTCAAATTATCTAGGCTATTGTTATGACAAGGATATTATTGCTTATATTATTTTTGATAGGGATCTCTTTGCTTTAGTACATTATTTCAATGTGACACTATTTATGATATCGTAGTTCTTAGCACTAGGATGCTAACTCTTATTGACAGGTTTCCTATGGGGCACACAATGCCATTGTTCATTTATCAAATATTGTGTTATGATGATGTTTTCATGAGTTAATTTTATGTATGATGTTATATCGTCTCATTTAGTTGATGATTCATATGATGATATACTACTAGTTTAGCATGAATCGTATGGATGTTTGATTTCGATGCATATGATATTGTCGTATTTTGTTATCATATTGGGCATATATGAGGTTTGCATTGAGTGTGTAGGTGGCAGGTAATTGATCTTGAGAATAACATGGGATTTAGAAAACACACACCAATTAGCACAAAAGGCCCTAATGGCCAAACATCTCCTCCTTATCGATTATGAAGTCCCTTTCTCATGTGTGTGCCATGTCGTGTTGGGTTGCTTGGGTTTGAGAGTATTATCTTATTTTCCTTCTATCATGGTGATGAATTATTATGTTGCTTAACTACTTGTTTTAAGTCTCTTCCTTTGGTTAATGTTTTTAATGTTTTATGCTACCCCTTTTTATGTGGTTCTAACATATTTTGTGGTTTTGGATGATGTGTTGGGGTTAGGTGGATTAGGCCACCTAATCATGGATTAGGTGAGCCTAATCACCCCTCCTAAATGCCACATTTTTCCTAAACTCGGATTTGGGAAAAATGTGCCATTTAGGAAGGGTAAATGGAAAGCAAGAGACCTCATTTGCATGGAAAAGAGGCCCTAACCCCCATCCTTATGGGTGGGTGGGATCTTTCCAATGCAAATGAGGCCCATTGGCTCATTTTACCCCTCTCTAAACACTTCATATTTATGGGGTTTTGATTTTGGGGAATGTTTGGGAAATGGGAAATATCCTCATGAATGCTTTGAGATTGTTTTTATTTCTCCCTCATTTTATTTTAGTGCAAATTTATGACAAGTTGTTTGAATTTTGGTTTTGGTGGATGGTGACATTTTTCACCCTCCCACTACTTATCTTTGGTGGCTTCTCTTCTTATTAACCCCTCATTTCCTTAGTGATGGGGTTCTTTTCCTGAATTTTTTTAGTGGAAAGCTTCGGGAGCTTGAAGGAAATGAAAGGGGCTCTGACCCTCCCCTTCCATTGTTAACCACAACCAATGGCCATGCCACTAGCCCTCGAGTCATTGGACCTTCACATTTGCAGATCACCCTTTTTGGGGATTTTAATAGTGTAGCCAACACTATTGTTTACTAGTATATATATATGAAAATATGCATATATATACCTTTGAAAGAAAATATATACACAAAGTCATTTAATAAAAGAAAGACTTATCTTTTTCTTTCTTAGAGATATGATCCATTTTAGAAAACAATAACAAATTAAAAAAAAAACTTGCAGATCCCAGGATTCAGACCCTGAAGACTGAATGAGAACCATATATTTGAAACCATGGTAAACCAAACAACCTGTGAGAAAACCAGATCTACATATGCAAACATTATTGTAGTGGATAATCCTCCCTAAACCTCTTCTTCATTGAGATCTCCATGAGTTTTCCTTCCTGCACACAAATGGAAAATGCAAAGCAAAAATAAAAATAAAAATAGGGCATCTAGGTGAAGGAGATGAATAAAAATGAATAATAAGATTTTAGGTCGATATTTTATCCTCTTAAGTTGTCAAGTTTTGAGTTTAGCTAATTTAAGGATGGAGATCTCTTAGATCATAGGGCTCATATTTGATGTGCACAATGACTTAAATCATATTTTTTGGGAAAAAGACCATGTGGTTATATTTAATAAAGGGATGTATTATTTAATTAATTCCAATATTATTAATTGTGGGAAAAATTCATAGGCATTTTCCCATTTCGGAGATGAAATAGGACCCATGAAAATTTTGAATATTCTTTTCACTATGTAACTTCTTTATATATATATATATATATATATATATATATATATATATAGTTCATTCTAAAACCTGTAGTTATGGTTAGTACAATAATTTATATTTCTAGTTGAGTAATTTCACTTTACCTCCGTCATGATAAATTTATCGTCAACACCGTTAAAAACCAACCATAACAATATTAATAATAACCGTAATTCGTATAACTTGCGGGGAAGTAGTAAGGCAACTCCTCATCTCGAATGGTCATTAATACGTTTGTGGTATTAATAGTGCAATTTTTCTTATTTCTCCTTGTCGTTCATAAGCTGCGGGTTGGGAAGCCGCCATGTATTGTGACTTAGTCACATTTATTCATATTAAGTAGTTATAACCACTTTATAATTTTATAAGTTTTATTAAAAAATTTATTACCACCTTTGTTATGTTTATCTTATTTGTTTGTGATGTTTAGTTGTATATTTATCATTTTAGAACTCGTGTTGAGAAAGGTGTAAAAATATTCGACAAGACAAGTGAAGAACCTTAAGAAAATACATGGGATCCTACAAAAAAACTTGCCAACCTTCATAATGGAAAACATAATAATTTGTAGAATGCATGAGCCTAGTAAAGGAGGCAACACATGCTAAAAATGTGTACCGTGGTTATAAATCCAAGATGTATGAAGGACGAGGAATTGTGATGACCCATGCAATGATTGCATAAATCCCTAAACATTGTAAATCCATTAAAAGATAGTATGTCAAAACATGTATAGATTAGAGAAAAGTAAAGCGACAGTGCTTTAGTAAGTAGTAAATAATGTAACAATAGAACCTATAATGTGTAGAGTATGAGAGTGTAAAGGATAGATGCCCCTAGGAGCCTCGGTGGGACTGGTAAAGAGTTGTGTCAAGCATCATGCATCGTGTATGAATATATGAAATTTCCTACATTCACCTAAAGATACCAAGTGAACGTGCATGTGTATATAGAAAAATATAATGACATACTAATAATCTATCTAACATAAGATACAAAGTATAACATGCAAGTTGGATAAACTAACAAGAGTAAATGAAACCAAGATATGCAAATGATGAATGAGTGTGATGGCATGCTGAAATGTGCAAGATGTGAAGGGAGGAGGAGCCAAATTTTACCTTAGTGGATGTGTATGAGATGAGGTTCATTTAGAAATTCCCCTCAATAGTCAAGAATGAACCATAGAACAAGAGTGCTTCATCGGGAAATGAATGTGATGTATGTGATTAATATTAGATATTAGGAGATATGTATCATGAAGCATAGAACGTGAAGTTTATATGATGTGAGTTTCATTAATAAAGTGTGACCTTAACAACCATGTGTGAACCATAACACTAGAGTGCGTCATCATGAAATGAATGTGATGTATGTGATTGAGAGTAGATTCTAGGAAAGATGTATTGTGAAGCATAGAGCATGAAGTGTAGATGATGTGATGTTCATTGATGAAGTGTGCCCTCAATAGTCAAGTGTGATCCATAGTATTAGAGCGCATCATTGGGAAATGACGGTGCAATGTGTGTACAAAATATGCGACAATGTTGAGAAAGATGTGTGTACATGAAGTGCGAGCATAAAATGTAGTGGCAAACACTAGATACATATGATATTGGTGGACGGGGAGAAATCTCAATCCCCCAAGTGTGTGATGGATAGAAGGATATATGAAGATAGTGAAGGGAAAGGCCCCCACGATATCCCGGGGTGTAAAGGCATGTGACCATGGTCTATGATCGGTGGTGCGGGACGGTAACTATGTGCACGTGAATGAGAGCGATGTGGTGAAGGAGGTAGAGAACACTGATGAGAAGGGTTTTCCTGAGTAGGGATTTTACAATGGTAGGGTGGACTAATATCTTGATGAGGACGATAAGGTCATGATATAGGTCATGTGAATATGAGAGTTATGTGTGGAGATAGATATAGATTTGAGAGGTGTAGTTGATCTAGATTCCATGACTAGTGTGAAGATATTTGCAAGAGTGGGCCAAGGTAATGGGGTACATGATCAAATTCCCTTAATGGTAACAACTTGCTTATTATGTATGAACTTGAGATATAAGTGATGTACGAAAGGGATGGTATGGTTAGCACGAGCCAAGGAAGACATAAGATCATGTCATAGCCTTTGATTGTAGATATAATGAGGAATGGTGTAAGCAAGGTAAGGGTCCTAGTCATAATTGGAAGTATGACATGTTTGTAAGAATTAGGGATTGGAAATGTGATTAGGGAAGTTGGAAACTTGATAGATAATAGGAGTACCAAATCATACATTGGAAAGTTCTGACGGATAGAACAAAGTATTGTTAAAATTATAAGTACCAATAGAATCATTGATACTTGAGGAATCGAGAGGAAACTTTAGAATGGTAATCATGATCCAAATTGTGATGACTAATGGTGGTACATTAGTAATAGAAATATGAAAATCGAGACACCTTAAGGAAGAAGAAGGTATGACATAATATTCATGGTTTGTAGAAGAAATAGTAGCTAGCTCATCGTGCTTGGGAAATGAGTCATTGAATATTTTAACATTTTGATTTTCATTGACCGACTTAGAAGTAGATGGATCAGGAAGCTCGATTGCATTGTTGTCAATAAGATTTTGAATGATATGCTTGAGTTTAAAACATCGATTAATAGAACTCCCAACACATCGGTGGTAGTCATAACATGTAAATTCATCATAGTTATAGCCACGTGGTGAGAAGGATTGAGATTGAGTGATGGTGGGACAATGATGAGATTACTTTAAATAAGTTGTGGTAATATGAACCAAAGTACATAGGTTAGTTTAGTAAAATCACGCTTTAGAGGCTATAATTGGAGATTTTTACGGTGTGGAGACAATGTTAACAATGGCCTTAGCTTGATGGGATTAAGAGATGGTTTGAAGGTAGATTTATCTTGAAACTTACTAGAGGATGAGGATGAAGAAGTATCATAGTATTTCAATTTGCCCATAGATAAATGCTTGTGTTCGCGCACTTTGAGTGTATGGCATAATTGATCAAAGGATGGAAAGGTCTTGAATATTACACTTTCTTAAAGCGGTGGTAAGAGACATTGAATACGAGAGAATTTGAAATTTTGAATCAGCTATTACATTAGTTATCTTAGCAAGATTGTTCTTATAGTGTAAAACATAGTCAACTAGACATTCATTGGATACTTGTTTGAGTTGAGAAAGTTGTGCATAAGATATCTTGGTGCTGATATTAATAGAAAAGTGAGAAAAGAAAACATCAGCTAATGATGTAAATTAGGTAACTGTAATGCTCACAAATTTTTCGCACCAAAACCCATGTTAAAACCTCATTAATTACTTAGGAAAAATTAAGGAATAATTTTTGTTTTTAAAAAGAGGTTTGTAAGGAGATAAACATTAACAATGTTTAATCATTACCCATTTAACAAATTCCACATATTCATGAAGTGGTCATAATAAATATAATAACTAAATACTATGAATTTATTCCAAAATGCTTTCGGGTTTAAATCCTCTTATAGGGTTTCCATTAATTCTCATTTAGAATATTATTAGTAGTCGGTTCCCATTATATTACCTTAAGTAAAATCCTCTTAAGTTTATACGGGGTCATTTTCGAGTTGATTAAACTAATGCCCAATTCCATTATATAGTAATCTATCTATACATTTAAATGCTAATTAATTTAATCCATTTAAGTCATTATCTATGGTACCCATTCTCAATATTGTTTATTTAATCGTTATAACCAAATTTCAATTGTTTATTTAAGAATCTAAAGAAAAGTGCCTCAACTTAACCTAACCCACTAGGTGGCCCCATTCAAAAATACCCATACATTTAATTAAAACATATTCCCATAAAATGCCACAACTTAAGATTGTAGGATTGATTCTCTACCCTTAGATTGATTCATTTTGAGCCCTTAGATCTTAGGTTTTCACTATAACCCTAAATATCCTTATCTTACCCTAGTTTCTTCATTTGGTTTTTTTATTTGCAGGTTGGAGTAGTGGAAGCTATGGAATCTTGAGGGGAGAACATGGAGAAATGTTTCCTTAATTCAAGTTTGTAAATGGGAGGAAGTGCTTCCTCCATTTGGCTCTTTAGTTTAATGTTTACTTTAAGATAGAGGTGTAAAGTTATCCTTTTGTTTTATTGCAAGGATTCTACCAAGATCTGGTTGTGGGTATTAGTTTGCTCACCATTTCTTGAGTTTTACATTAGGGGAAACCCATTTTAAAGGATCTACGAATATATACACATATATACATATATACATATATACATACTTGTATATATGTATATACATGTAACTATATCCATTTCTAAGTTGGATCTACAATATGTTTTCAAATATTTGATAAAATATAGATGGGGTTGAAAATCACGTTTTAGAAAACGGTTTTCAAGTATAGGTGACCGATGCGGTTACCTAACTAGTCACGGTTCTTCTTGTGTGATTGACACTAGTCTAGCTATTGGTGCCGATTCTTTGTGAATTTGGCAAAAATTATAAAATTATACACAAATGTATATATTCTCAAATATATACATTTGTATATAATTTTACTGAAGTTCAATTTATTACATATTTGTTTTATTGTTTCCTAAGCACATAAATCTTGCAACTAAGTGAAAATTTGATTTTATAGGGTATATCATTTATAGAGACGATGTTGGTTTTACATTACTGCCGCGCGGTTGGTTGGTGACATCGGTCACTTGTGCAAAACAATTTTTATTTAAAAAACATATATACAAATATATATATATATATATATATATATATATATATATATATATATATATATATATATATATATATCTAATCTCGAGTTCTAACTACTAATTTTTGTGAGAATACAAAAATAAAAATAACCAATTTCTTCATTGAATAGAATCACAAAAATTAAACATTTTCTCCTTTGTAACCTTATATAAATTTGACTATATCAACAACACTAAAATACACTATTTCACATATCTATTTGAAGAGAATGAAAGTATAACATACTTAAATGATACTTCTTCTTTCTTATTTTCAAATCAAGTTTGCAATAATACTAAAAAGAAATCAACATATACTTTCCATACAAGGACACCATTCTCTTAAAATGAATACATAGTAAAACCCTTGAATAAAATCTAGATTTGGAAGGGTTTATTTTTCAATAAAATACAACTTTAAAATTTTCCCGTCCAACTATAGCAATACATAGTTTAATAAATATATTTTTACAAAACTATTCTCCTTTAAAATGTAAGTAATACAAGCCTTCTAATCTAAGTGGAAACAACATGGCCAAATTTACAAAATAGTATTCTTCCATTGGGCTCAAATACAAAAGTCTTCATTTCAAGATCATCCTCAAATTCCATAGCTTTTCCCTCTTCTTCAAAATAACAAAACAAGGAAGGGGGTGTAGGTAACACTCACCTCCCAACCTTTATTCCAATGAGGAGGAGAAACCATCCTCCTCATTGGCCTCGAGCCCCAACCATAGAAAAATAGGGAATTGATGACACCAATGGAAACTTTCACAAATTATTCCACATTACTACACACATGCCAACAATCTTTTAACACACATACAAGCACAAAACAACAATATCAATAAAATGCAACTTTTCCAAAACAAGGCTTAAAACTCTAAGCCAAGGGAGCAAGGAAATATGGGGAAATCACTTATGCCTCCTAATGGGTTAAGTTCCCACCTTAAAGGCCTAAAAAAATCTTCATCCACACAACAAAACCAAACTCTTATCCCTCCCTCAAACTCTTATCACTCCCTCATACTCTTATCACTCCCTCAAGTATTTCATACAAGATAAGTAAGAATATCTTATCTTAAAAGGTGGGACACCCAACCCAAAATCCCTCCAAAATATGCAAAAATACTCTTATCCCTCCCTTAAAAGATCCCCATATTCCTTCTCCTACACCATCCTTAAGGCCATACTACCCAAGTCCCAAACATGCACACACAAACATTCATTTTACATACAACATACATATAATAAAATAAAATTGCAAGGTTAAAGTCCCTACCTTGCCATTACAAGAACATTTGATCCACAATCACAACTCTAAGCTCCTTCCAAGCTCAAGTCCAAATCCAAACAAGCTCCAAGACTCCAAGCAAGCAAATCAAGCCCCAAAATATCCAAAATGTAAGTGCACAACTAAATCAAGTAACCCCCAAAACATCAAAATAACTTGTATAAATAGAAAAAGAGGAGAGGAGGGTGAGGTGGCTCCATGTAGGATGCCACATCACTTCTCCTCAACTCCACATCACTAAGTCAAACATCAAAACCAAGGCTAATAAATTGGTGGGTGAGGATATGAAAAATTCCTTCCACACACAAAATCTCACTCCATACCTCTAAGGAAAAAAATAAAAGCTCATGTAAGAAAGTGCAATAATTTCAACTTTTTACCTTCCAAATCACATAATGGGGTCTAATTTTGACCCCTTACCCCATAGGTATAGTTGGTAGGTGAATTTAAGAGGTGTGGGACAAGATTAACTTGTCCCAAAAGCCTCCAAAAATGACTCTAAAGTCAAATTTCGGGATTTGAGGGATGGGTTGAGTGCACAACATCCAAATCAATTAGAATCCAACTCAAATAAAAAGATCAAAAGGACAATCTACCAAAATTAAATTCCCCTTGGTCACATTCCAAATTAATTTAATTAACATGATTAATCAAATTAAATAAGAGCACATTAATTAACAATAATAAAGTGAAATACATTACAATAATAAGTCACATACTCCAAAAATAATTAAAAGGAAAAGGGAAAAGCACACACATAGCCCATGGTCACATTTTGAGGTCACCTGCATGGGAACCTCTTCTCAACATAACCACACAATTACAGTAGCCCCGCAATTGTAAACCACACTCTTTTGTGAAAAGTTACAAAAGTTCCAAAATGCCCCACATAACTACCGCTTTGCTGGTCCATGCAACCTTCCCATGGCGAAAAGTCTTCCCTAGCCTACCGGCCTGCTCTGGTTAAAAATCCTTTCAAGGCTCGCCGGTCCGTAACTTGCAAAATATGAAGAGTTAGAAGGAATTATTTACATTTACGGAAAGGGGAAGAAATTTCCTATCTGATGAAGATGTTTTTAGGAAACCTTAAGTGCTTAAAATATCTAAAAAATTGGATTGAAGAACTAAAGGAGGAAAAGGGGGTAGTTAACCAAAAATAAGCATGAGCTTATTTTGGATAACAATTTGGTGACTCATAGGGGACATCTGCCTGCTAGGTGGAAAGATCAGTTGCCTGTAGCAATCCATTGGGCATGGAGTCTACCTGGTAATTTCAAACCTGATTTGGAACTACCCTTTGCTGCATGTACTCTTATCTTTGCAAGAAAACCTTGGATTCAAGATTTGTGAGAGTAGAGAGTTGTCTAAAACCTAGAAACTTCTCTCTCATTTGATTTTCTACAAACTGATTTGTTGGAGTGTAATGAAAACATCCAGACCTACTCCAATATGGATACTCTACATATTTAATTTCTTGTGGCCACAAGTCTCTTCCATGAGTGAGATGAACTATACAAGCATACACCAGAAGCAATAGAGCATGTGCACCAACACTTAGGGAAATTGAAACCTAAACTATAACAAGAAAATGTGCATACGCACTTGGAGAAATTGAAAACCTAGGCTAATATTTACAAGGGTGAGAAATTCTCCTTTTAGTAGCAATGTTTGAGGTAGATCCCATTGACTGGAATATACAATTCTTCACCATCCAATGTAGACAATTGGAAGGCATTGCTACTTTTACATCTTGTGACCATGTAGGGGCCACTCCAAATGGCATCAAACTTGGAATGCCTTCTGGTTTTTCCCGATCTGCATCCCACTTTAGAACTAAGTCCCCCTCTTGAAAGGTCCTTGTTCTTGCTTTCTTATCAAATATCTTCTTGATCAATGCTTGATCTTTCTCCATGATCTGCATTGCATGTCTCTTGTTTCTTCTAGTTCCATTAACTCTGCATACCTGATTTCAATGGGTTCAAACTCAGACAACTGTACAATGCTTCATGAGTTCCAATGTGGGAAGCTCTAATGATATAGGCAACACTGCCTCTTTCCCATAGACCATCTTGTAGGGAGAATTACCTGTAGATCTCTTGGGTGTGATCCTATCAGCCCATAGAGCTGATTTGAGCTTTGTGTGCCAAGTTCTCTGATTTTCATCAAGAGTCCTTCTGATAATTCTTAGTAGGTTCTTGTTTGTGGACTTTGCTTGGCCATTACCTTGAGGGTAATAGTTTGATGAAGTGCTGAGGTATACACCATTCTTGACAACCCATTCAGTGATCCTTGTACCAAGGAATGCCAATGCATTATCTGATATGATAGTGGCAGGGACTCCAAACCTAGTGACTATCCCTTCATATAAATCCAAGATATTGGATTCATTTGCCTCCTTAAGTGCCACTGCTTCAGTCCACTTGGTGAAATAGTCAGTTTTTGTAAGTATCCACTTGTGGCCTTGACTTGAATTTGGGTTAATCACTCCAATGAAGTCTAATCCCCATTGCATGAATGGTTGGTTAATTGAGATTGGATGCAATGGAAGTGTTGCTAACCTTTCTTTTCCTATGAAGAATGCACATTTCTTGCATTTCTTGATCCATGAGTAGTAATCACTAAACACCGTAGGCCAATAGTAACCAATCCTTTCATGATTTTGAGAGCTATTACTCGAGGAGAAAAGTGGCCTCCTACTTCTCCATCATGGAACTCATGCAACACCCTCTCAATTTGGCCTGTCCCAATGCATCTTAATAGAACACCATTGATGTCCTTTCTTGAACAAGACACCACCAATAAGCACATATGGGATGGCTTGTAATCTGAAGTATCTCCTCTTTTCTTTTCTCATTTCTTGAGGGCACAAACTTGTTTAGAGATAATGCACCAAGGCTTGAGTCCAACATGGAATGGGTGCATTATTAGCTAGCTACTCTTGATCATTCTGTAGTAGCAAGACAACCTCTTCTTCTCCTTTTGATTCATCATGTGGTTTAGAAGCAAGCTTCTCACAAACCTTTTCCATGAACCAACTTGGTCACTTTTATTTCAATGTCATATTCCATTACATGGGTGATCCAACTTGCTCTCTTCTCATTCAAGTCCTTGTTTAGGAGAAAGTCCTTGACACCAACATGAGACACTAACAATTGGATCTTATTGTTTGAGACCAAGTGTCTGAACTTCTTCAAACTCCTAATGACAACAAGGACATGCTTTTCAATAAAAGAATACCTTACTTCATAATCTTCAAGCTCTGACTGAAGAATGCTATGGGCTGCTTTGATCCTTCTCTATTCAATTTATACCAAGATAGTTGAGATTGTGTTTGATCCTCCAAAAGCATACAACATGAAGTCCTTTGAGAATTCTGGGTTGATAAGAGTTGGAGCTTGTGATATTGCCTACTTGATGGCTTCAAAACTCTCTTTTCCTTTCTTTTATCCATTTGAATGCAAGACTCTTCTTCAACATCATTGTCAAAGGCTTCACAAGAGTGGAAAAATAGGCACAAATCTGTGAACAAAGTTTATTCTTCCCAAGAAGCTTTGGAGATTTTTATGTTGTGGAAATGGAAGTGTTTGGATGGCTTCAACTCTTTCAGGATCAATTGTTAACCCTTCTCTTGAGATAATGTGGCCCAACAATTTTCCCTCATGTGCCAAGAATACACACTTCTTTGGATTCAATGACACCCCAAACCTTCTACATCTTTGAAATACTTGCTTGAGGTGAAAGAGATGGTCTACAACATTCTTTGAGAAGATAATGATATCATCTAGATACACCAACACTATCTTATTGATTAAGCCTTTGAATGCCATGTCCATAGCTTTTGAAATGTTGCTCGACATTTGACAGTCCAAATGGCATCTTCTTATAAGCATATGTACCCCATTTGGTGGTGAAGGTTGTCTTGAACTGATCTTCTTCTTTCACCATTATCTGATTATAGCCTGAGTATCCATCTAACAATGAAAACCTTTCAGAACCAGCTACAACCTGCAAGATTTGTTCCATTGAAGGAAGTGGATAGTGATCCTTGAGTGATGCTCTATTTAGATCATGAAAGTCTACACACAATCTGATTTCTCCATTTCTTTTCCTCATAGGCACCAAGTTTGTAAACCCAACTTGAATGCTTGATAGGAAGATGATGTTGGCCTCAATTATCTTGTTCAACTCCTTTCTCATGAGAGGTTTAATGTGAGGGATTCATTGGCCTTTGCTTTTTCGAAAGGCTTGGATTCAGGTTTTAATTCAATTGTATGCTCAGCCAATCTTGGGTTGAAACCTCTTAAATCCTTATAAGTCCATGCAAAGACATCTAGGAATTCTTGAAAAAGTTGAACAAATTCAACTTTCTCTTGTGGAGTACTTACTTTCCCAATTTGCAATGTCTTGCCTTCATCTACTAAAATGGGCTCTAAATCTTCACCCTTTACTTGAATGTTTTCCTTTTCCTTCGGAACTGATCATTTGGGTTGAAGATTGACTCCAAGGTCACAAGACCTTTTGGTAATTTGTTGGTTCTCAGCTACACCACTTGGTCACCATATTGTTGTTCCAATTTGTCTTGGTTTTACGGAGGAGAACTCAACTTCTTCTTGTAGAAAATTGACAATTTTTTGGTCATTCTCAAAGACTTGCCAACTTGTGTTGTTATCATGGGACACTGGCCTCACAACCACCTTGATATGAGGCTGAGATTTCTCACTTTTGATACTTTCTACAACATCAAATGCTGCCCCAATTGTTGTCTTCTGTCATTTGCTTGCTTCATTCTTCTTTCTTGGAATGGAATTGATGCTAAAAGCTTCAAAATATTCAATGAGATCCCATACCCTATTTTTGTAGTTCTTCAATAGATCATTCTTTGTAGCATGTTGTCCTCTGACTTGGTTCACAATCAGCTCACTATCACCAAATATTTGTAGATTCTTAATGCCTCTCCTCCTGGCCCAATGAAGTCCATGAATCAAAGCCTCATACTCAGTTGTGTTGTTTGAGCAAGAAAACTGGAAGTGAAAAGCTGAGTAATATCTTATGCCTTGAGGTGAAACAAGCATAGCTCCTCCTCTGCACCTTGTCTACTTCTTGAGCCATCAAAGAATAACTACCATACCTCATTATCATCCTTGTGGTCTGGCTTAGTGATGCTAGGGAGAGGATGATTCTTTTCATGCAAGAAATAGACTCCTAATTTAGATTCTTCCATTTCTTTGTAAGGGTCAAAAGCATGTATTTTATTTTCCCATTCATCAAGAGTCAAGTCTGGAATACATCCAACTTTGGTATTACTTCATAAGTTCTTGGATAATCCTCTTGATCAAATGTTGAACAATTTGCATTGATTGGACTCGGTGTATGAGGCTCAATATGGAAGTTTGCAATAGCTCAGATATGATTGTAGCCTTAGCTCCATACCTTTTTCTAAATAACATGTGTGACCAATCAGCAAACAAATAACCTCCAATTTTAGCAGTGAAGTCTCTTGACAAACACAATGCAAAGAGTGGTGGCAAGTCTATGACTGATACATCTTGCAAGATGGTCACATTGGGGCATGCATGCAATGTGAGGCTCAAATATTTGATTACTCCAACTATTGTTACTCGTTGTCCCATCCAATTGCACCACACCTTTGGAAATGACTTCATATTGAAGACCAATTGATCAACTATTTGTTTTGGCATTATAGAGCTACTTGCTCCAAAATCAATCATGCAATTATGCACCAATTTATCTCCAATGATCAATGAGATATAGAATGGTGGGGATTCAAATTTTTACCTTGTTGTCCTCCATGATTTCCTTCAGGATGAGCTACATTGGTAAGCACTTTCTCTTGCTGATTGGGTGACTGATTTGATGTTGACCAATTTTCCATAGCAACTTGCAATAGGTCTCTTTGTCCTGGGATAGCCAATGACTCCCACATTGAGATGTTTACATTTTTCCTCTTCATCTTACTCAATGATGTTGAATGGAGATGAGCTATCTCTTCTGTTTGCCCCTTTCCTTACATATTATTCTCTTGCACATGGGTTGTTACAACTGGCACTTGAGCTGGTCTAGAAGGTGGCTTGGGTTGACCTTGCACATTGGGAGCTGCACTTTGATTGCCAATACCTTGTGGAGTAATAGAGGGTTGTGGATCACTTGAATTTGATGATTTTCCTCTCCAATATTCCTTTTCTTGGACCATGTATTGGCTGCTACACTTTGAGAAGGGTTTGATTTATACCACAAAAATCTTCAGCTTGCCAATTGACAAGTGTTGTCTCATTTGGAGGTGCCTCTTGTTGAGATGCTCCCTATTGCTGATTTCCTTCTTGGCTTGTCTCTTGTTCCACACCAGTTGTTGTCACCATAAGGGCTTGATTCAAAGCACCATTAAAACACATTGACTAGTTATGAGGTTGATTGCATGGGAAACACTAGTCATATTCTTGAGCCATGTTATTTTGCATTGGTACTAAGGCTCTAGATGTGGATGCAACATTAGGATTGTAAGGCTGGAATGGTCTATTAGCAGGAGGTTTTACTTGGTTCTTGATTTTGTAGCTTGAATAGGTGGCTGTTAGGATGATATGGGGTCTATTGGGTTGAGTTTGAGGTTGATATGGAGGTCTAAAATTTTGAGCTTTCTGCCTCTTAAGTGTCACCAACTCATTACCCAAATTTTGTAGTTGCTTCATGACTTCTTGGAGCTCATTTGAGGTACTAGAAGATGAAGTAGAAGCTTCAGTTGAATTTTGATTTCTTGGAGCAGGAATGGGAGCTAATGTGGGTGTTTGACTAGTACTTGGAGCTCCTAATTCTAGATATAGAGGCATAGGTGGCCTAGGTGCAAGTTTACCAGCTTGAATTAAGTAATTTTCAGCTCTAATAGCAATGTTATAGGATGTAGGTAAAGTTACACCTCCCATGGATTGAATCATTATAGAAATATCAAAATTTAAAGCTTTAAGAAAGTATAGGAAAGCACCTTGATCTATTGGTCTCATGGCCAATGGAATCCTATCCCATGTCCTTTGAAATCTGAAGTTGAAATCTGTCAATTGTTCATTAGGAGCCCTCTTGATTGTTGTTAATTGTTCCAACAAAGACAAATTATCCCCTTTTTCTCCAAATTGATTGTGAAGGTTGTGCATAGATGGTCCCAATTTTGGATAGAGCCTGTTGTTAGACTTCTGAACCATTGCAAAGCTTTACCCTTAAATGAAGAGGCTAACAATTTGACTACAATGTCCATCTCAATGATTTCATGAATTACACAGACATTTGCAATGTCTTGAATATGATCAATTGGAGTTGTTTGGTTTTCTCTAGTGAAATATGGGATGTTCTTCAATGCTGCAACTGGAACTAGATTTTGTGCATTGAGAGAAAGTGGGCTGCTACCAGTGAAATTGACATAGGGATTGGGTTGTGCCATTTGATTGGCCTAAGAACCCTTGTTGATTGAATGAAAGGCCTACCAGGGGAGGTGTTGAAAAAGTTCTATTTGGTGGAGATGGAGACCTTTGAGCTCTTCTTCTTCCTCTCCTTCTCTATCTGGGGACAAGTGTAGATAGACAAATAATCCTTCTTCTCTAGTTCTTGATCTAGTTTGAATTCTTCTCATGAATCTGCCAAGCCTGGGCTGCTGAAACCAATGGACTCTACCTCTTGTGGAGTCACCAGATGTGTAATTTCAAAGCTCCTTACAAGCTAAAAACTTACAACAAGTGCACATCAATCTTGCTGCAATAAAAATGGAGACCTCTTGGTCCCATAAGGTGCATGCCAAAACTATTGATGCAAAATCACAACACCCCTGGAATGTACAACTCAATGGGTTGAGACTCTCAGTGTGATTGCATAACATGGAGCATCTCTCAAAGTGTGGGACTTTAAATCGAGAGAGAGCTCTCAGATGAAGGCTGGTTCCTATTCCTCTCTGTTCAGTGCACACATTCAAATTGCAGAGGATCTATCTAAAACCTACTCTAACTTTCCAAGGAGACATGGTTAAGAAGATGCAAGAAATAAACCTAAACTAACAAGAGGTGATGCACCAAAGGAATGTTGAAACACTTGCTTTGCAATAAACACAAACCATAAAAATGTAATACAATCACCATGCATAGATAACAAAATTGCAATGAGAGATCAAAAGACAACAATGAACATAAGAGAGGGTTGAGAATCATCCACAAACATATATTATTGCTCCAAAGATTGATAATACAGTGCATTACAATGGAAAAGAGGCAAAAATTTACATTACAACTTGAATGGGAGGTTTAGAAAACTCCACAAATTCACTTTCAGAAAGAGAAGAAGGGAGGATGCAAAACAAAAATGTCCAACCCTTTACAATGAGCCAAGCTCTTACCTTTATAGATGAAGCGAAGAGAGAAGAAGAAAAGGAGGTGGGAAATCTGATTTGGAAGCTCAACCACCAGCCATCAATGCCTGCAAATCCACCCACAATCTATCAAGTCTGGCTCTCCATGTTTGTTTGGCATGTTGAAGAAGGAAGAATGGCGGATCAAATCAAATTTGATCTGGTTGTTGAAGCAATCAGATCATGTATTAATGGTAGGAAAGATATGTTTTCCTATTTTCACCCACCTAACCTTATCAAAATTAAAGTTTTAGGCTTCCATGGTGTAGAGGAGGTCAAGACCTTTCCAATGGTACCAAATTTGTTGAATTTTGAGAACTGGATCGAAAGATATGCCCATTTGAATATTTGAATTGAATCCATGCAAAAATGGAAAAAAAAGTTTTGCAAAATGGATCCATGGGCCCAAAATTCACTTTGGTGCCTTTTTGAGAAAAATGCAAAATTATAAAAACCTCCCGCAACCTCGCAGCCCGAAATTCACTTTTTCCCAAAAGCCTCCATGGGCCCAAAATTGAAATTGCGTTATTTGCAAAAGTTGCAAAATTTCCAAAGTTTCCCTGACAACCCGCTTCCTCCCGACAAAATGACACGTGGCTTGTCGACAGTGGCTTCTCTGGGTGTCGGTGGAGGTGTGGATTATTTTATACTTTATGCCTTTTCAAAACAAAAGCCAAAATTCAAACTGCCTCTGGTGACCCGCCTTCCCGCTTTGACTTGAAACATGGCCACGTGTCCCTTTGCGGGCCTTAGCATTTTTCTTCATTTGGTGCAAAGTAAAATATTCTGTAGGCTCGCGACCCCATAATTGTAAACTGCGCCCTTTTGTGAAAAGTTACAAAAGTTCCAAAATGCCCCACAGACCTACCACTCCGCCGCTCCACAACCTTCCCATGGTGAAAAGTCTTCCCCAGGCTTGCTAGCCCACTTTGGCAAAAATCCTTCCAAGGCCCGCTGGCCCGTAACTTGCAAAATATGAAGAGTTAGAAGGACTTCTTTACATTTTCGGAAAGGGGAAGAAATTTCCTATCTGATGAAGATGTTTCCAAGAAACCTAAGTGCTTAAAATATATAAAAGATCAGATTAAAGAAATAAAGGAGGAAAAAGGGTGGCATTAACCAAAAATAAGCATGAGCTTATTTTAAATAACAATGTGACATGAAGAAACATGTTTAGCTCTTATATCTTCGACACGCAAGATCTACGAGTCTAAGGAAAATAATGCTCTCCTAACTTGAAGTGGTGTGATGGCTAGGTCCGAGATAATAGCCCCTTGTAGACTCAATCAATGTCAAGCTCTTCCAAGATTCTATTTTTGGCTGTTGAAAATGCAGAAAATGACATGCGGGCACCTCGTATAGATTTCTAGAAAAGGTCATGGAAGTAAGAACAAGAGGCGTGGTGGAGCCACTGGTATTTATCGGCAATTTTTCGGTGCGGTCCAGAAAGTCTTAGCCTAATCGGCCGCTATGTTTAATAAAGAAAGTTGTGTCATAATATCTTATGGAAGTCTTTGAAGATCTGAATACTAATGTACACAAACTAGTGTCAATGTCTAACTGATTAGCAGGCCGTTGGGTTGTGGGACTTGAGGATCACAACCAAAGACTTGTGGAGGCTATGGCCCTTGTATGGTCATGCACATA
Organism: Taxus wallichiana var. yunnanensis; assembly: GCA_018340775.1. Lineage (NCBI taxonomy): Eukaryota > Viridiplantae > Streptophyta > Pinopsida > Cupressales > Taxaceae > Taxus > Taxus wallichiana. The sequence continues at coordinate 236,796,328 of CM031238.1, read as the reverse complement.
ATCAAACCCTGTTGCCAGGAGTAGTCCAATAGTCGTAAGCTTGATTAAAAGTGACATTTAGCATATTGAGTTCTATTTTCTCGAAAAATTTATAGGTGTGTGCAAGACTATCAAACATAAAATGGTATCAATGTCGAGTTACCAATTCTAGCCCATTGGGTTGTGGGACCAGGGGGTCATAATTGTATGTATTTTCCTATTGTGGACTGTTGATGGTCATACATAATGAAATAAAATGATTTTTGATAAGAAAACTAATTACTGAAGGAAATCTATCTAGAGATTTGGACAATAGATGGCAAACACAAAGTAATAATACTCACTGTATATTATATTTTCTGTCCCCAAATTATCCTGTGCAATACATTAGGCTAATATATAGCCATAATAACAGCTAAACAACCTCCTATAAAATAGGAAGGAGTCACAACAATTAACCCGGAATGTTATTCATGGGTATAACAAAATCTAAGAATAATATATTGTTGAAACAATATATTATAACAAAATACTTTCAAACCTAATATCTATAATGTAAACATTAATAATTAATTTCCTAACATTCCCCCCCTTAATGTTTACATGGTACAACATATCTCGTTCACTGATTGTAGCCTGCCACCTCTGTGTGCTCATGATCAACTCTGCAAATGTGTAGCATTGGGCTTGCACAAAACTCGAACATGTGCCAACGCACATTTCTTCCACTGATGGTTTTCTCCGGCTTCTACCAACAACCTTACCAATTGGTTTTGCAGGTGTACCAATAACCTTTCACACTTGGTTTTGCAGGATTACCAAAAACCTTACACAATTGGTTTTTACAGGTTTACCAAAAACCTTACACAATTGGTTTTACAGGTTTACCAAAAACCTTTACATCATGATTGCTACAATACTTTTTGATCAATATTATACAATGTCACTACAAAAGGGAATCATGTAGGAAATACTGCTTTCAAAACTGAACAATAAAACATAATGGAAATGGAACAATGAGACCATGTTCCCCCCCTCATTGTGAACATTTCACTTATTCAACCCAAAACAGGAACTCTGAAATCATACTGCACACAACAAACTGCAATTCAGAAATGAAAGAACACTTACACACACACTGTCACCACAACTTCATGCGGCCCCGTCGTTGGTGACTGACGAGAGGTCGCTGAATGACCTCCATCCTCCTGTGCCTCCGTCCTCCAGTCAAAAATCATCTAGAAGAGAAAATCTTCATCACTTTGATGTGCGGTATTTTCTTCCTCTTCATTTTCTCTTTCTTCATCAACAATCATGGCATTATCTTGTAGTTTCCCATCAAGTAAGTCTTGTGCTCTTTTTCTGCAATTGTTAGATATATGACCAGGTTGTTTACAATAGTAGCATGTAAATTGTTTCTTCGGTCCTTTAGAGGTTGAACCGTATTTGGGTATTTTCTTACCAAATGCTTTCTTGTTTCTGCCAAACATTGCAGTCTCCTCTGGTTCAACAACCATAATTCTTTTTTCTTCATCTAACAAAGAAGAAATAAGTTCTTCTAGACTTGGATTTATTTTGCTTAATGTAAAGACCATATTAGAATAACATGAAGGCATGCTATTAAGTAATACTGCTTTAGCATCATCATCAGGTACATCTACTTTTATGCCAGCAAGTTGATTACAGATAGACCGAAACTTACTGATATGCTCCACCATGCTCTCACCTTCTTCCATCTTGAGGCCGAACAATCTTTGCTTTAAGGATATCGCTGCGCTTCCCATTTGTGATCCAAACAACTTGTTCAATGTCACCCAGATTGTATGAGAGGACTTTTTAAAGTCTATATGATGTAGATAAGCATCTGATAGACCCAATCCGATAATTGTTGTAGCCTTTCGATCTCTGCTGTCCCATTTTATTGCTTCATCTGCATTTGTCGTTTTTTTCTTTTCCATCAACAATATCCCATAAGTCTTTGTTGATTAGGAATAATTGAGTCCGCACTTGCCAGGTATGAAAATCTTTGCCTTCAAATTTTTCAATGTGACTCAACTTATTCATTATGAATTTTCACACAATATGGACGTCGGATTCTACCGAGAATGCGTCCGTGCAATAACATGTAAAAAGTAATTAAAGAGACTTAACAATTTTTCACAAACTACAACAAGCTAGTTAAGAGTAACTAAGAGCCATAATTGCCCTGACCTCTATAACATGTGTATGCTTTGCTAAGAAATGCAAATACCTTTGAATATTGGAAAAATACTTGCCTTTATTTGTCTGCCTGATCTATAGCTGGATGTGACTCAATGTGTAAAAAAATTCCAACGTAGATCTCTGCGCCTGCAGCTTGTGTGGACCGGAGATCACTGTAATTCGTGGATCTATGCACCCGGCCAGACCGTTCTGTGGAGGAGATGTGTCGAAGCACCATGCAAGGCCAGATAATAATAATTTTCCTATTGATAAGGACAAATTAACATTCACGGCTCAGTAGATATCGCTGCGACTGCCATGCATTCCCCCTTTACAAATATTCCCCACCGATTGCATGCAACCTATCATTTCATGGGCGCAGATCTCGCAAAAACGTGGCTTCAGAAAAAACGTGGCTTCAAGCATTCTTCTTAGCAATATTTGAAGGACATGTCAGATCTATCACTGCAAAACTTAATCGATTCAGCTCTCAGCATGAAAAGGTTCACTGTCGATCTAAACTGCATCGACTCCATAAGCATTGCATTCAATCTTCGAATCAGCCAATATAATTTCCAATGCAATTATGTCGATTTCAAATGCAAGATCAGATATAAGATCAGACACGTTAGCGTAGAATTGATACAGCTATCGTGTATTCTAATATTTGATATCTTGTCCACATGAAGAATCAAAACTGAGTGCCCAAAAAGATCCGGTCAGGCTCTGACAGGTCTGCAGAGTAAAAAATTTGAGGCTCATGCCATCGTGAATCCGGGACCAATGGTTTTAGCTTGGGTGGGAAGCCATACGAGATGGTCGTGGACTGAGATATAGCCACCGTGTAAAAGTAGATCAGATGACTGTGCAAGGACTAATTCACTGAGCCGAGTCTCTGAGTTCGAGCACTAAAAAAAACTGCTCATATCACCAAACTCCATTCATGGGAGAATAACAATACAACTGCCCCTACAAATTATTTAAAATTGCAATCTTTCCATCTCAGATATTACACCAGCTCTGATACCAAATCTAGAGATTTGGACAGCCGATGGCAAACACAAAGTAATAATACTCACTGTATATTATATTTTCTGTCCCCAAATTATCCTGTGCAATACATTAGGCTAATATATAGCCATAATAACAGCTAAACAACCTCCTATAAAATAGGAAGGAGTCACAACAATTAACCCGGAATGTTATTCACGGGTATAACAAAATCTAAGAATAATATATTGTTGAAACAATATATTATAAAAAATACTTTCAAACCTAATAAACTATAATGTAAACATTAATAATTAATTTCCTAACAATCTAATCTATGTTTTTGGAGTTTTCATCTACCAAAGGAAATGTTTTTGTTCTTTTCTAATTTTTAAGCAATGTGTTCTAATCTAATAAATAAACTAAAGACAAGTAATCAGCTGGATGTAGCTGGTTACTTGTGCGAATGTATGAATCTAATCTAAAACAAATAACCTAATCTAATAAAAAACCCTTCAAACCCTAACTATAGGTGAAGAACAAATCATGACCCCGAAAGGGGCTATTGTTCCCAATAACTTCCTAGTAATGTTAAAGAGAAAACTTACTAATGATTTGATCTACTTGTGATTGAATAATCTATGGAATGAATGAAACGAACAATTTTCTACTCTATTTGATATGTAATTGAAACTAGTGATTTTAAAATTGACCATTTAACAAATAAAGTAAACAAACACACAATTCCAACCTAGAACAACAAGAGATTTAGAAAATCTAGTTGTATATGTATTTTCCTCTCAGTATGTTCCTTTCTTTCTTCGAGTGTTCATTGAGTCCAAGGGATTGGGAATGCAAGAACAAAAATAAGAGGATGGTGCTTGAGCAATGAAAACTTGATGGCATAGTTGGATGCAATGTAAGTAGAAGAGAGATAACACAAGAGATCAGAGCTTGGCTATGGAATTCCTAGCAAGATCGTAGCAACAATACAATGCAAGATACAAAAAATTCTTCGGGCCTTTTACTTGAATACAAGCATGGAATATATAGGAATGGAGGATGGGAGGTACCTTCAAGCTCAATGAAAGAAAGAAGTAGTTCTAACTAATTAAATCTATTTAAAAATAGGAGGAAGGAGAACCAAGAAATCAAAGATAATTTTAGACAATTTGGCTCACAGATGCATGCTAAAAGTGAAATTAAATGAACCTTCACATGTTAAAACACATGTGAGGGAATCTGGAAAAGTGGGTAGGACCGCCACCCTTTTTCGGTGGTGAAATTTTAGAACCGCCACCAAAGTAGTGGTAGGGTCAGAACTGCCAGGAAGGGTGGCGCCTTGGCACTAATGGCCAAACATATGTAGAAAGAGGTAGGAAGCTAGAAAAATCATGGGAAGGCTAATTAAGGATGTCTAGGAAAGTAAATATACACTACATGAATGGAATTTGGAGCTTAAACATCTTTGAAAGGACCTAAATCATCATTGGGGACTTTGTAACCATTTTCCGACAATGTAGCACATGTAATTTTGGGTGCGTACATATTTCCCCCTCGAGAGAAGCATTTTAGCCATGAAAAGGTGTAAAACATAGAGTTTGAGTATGGTGTTCCTAAAAGGGGAGTTAGAAGTTATACTTGACATGCCCGTGTGTTGAAATGTTTCACCCAAACTCCCACTACCTGTAAGAGAAAAAGAAGACTCAAGTGTAGATAGATAAAATATTGAAAAATAAACACTAAATCAAAATGACAAGAGGACTTACCATTTGTGTAGGGATATAGAAATATACCTGTGCCAATGCTCTAGCCTTGTGAACACATACACTCAAAACGAGGTTAAAAATAACATATATATATAAAAACAAACTCACTTTTCAATTCATTTGTGCATTCTTGATTTGGTGAATTTGGAGCTTTGATTCATGGTGACCATTTCAATGAGAGTATAGCTGAAATGACCATTGCAGAATAGTGATCATGCCTCCATGTGTGGGAGATCGACCAGTGTGGTCAAAGGTTGGTTATTTTCACTTTTTTCTTTTTATACCCTAAAATGTAAAAATGTTGAAAAGTTCACCTAGGGGGATTATTTTCATTTTTTTTGTCTTAAATGAGTCTCTTAGGGGGTGGGCGCCCATAGGGCATTCTTTTATTTTTCAAAATGGTTTTTTTGCACTTTTGAGCATTTTTTAGGGTTAAGGGGTTAGGAAAATTGGTTCATCGTGACCGCCGCCCTACACTGGGTGATGGTTCTAAATAGAATGACCAAAACATTCACTAACTTGGATTTTTTTGGATTTTCATGTTTTATCATGTTTTTGATGAGCTTGTCTTCTTGTATACAGTTACTAACTTCTCTTTTCTCATGTTTTGGTGAATGCGAAGTAGAGGAGGAATACATCCATTGGAGTAGAGAGAGAGAGTGATTGGCTCCTTGGGATTCTAGATCAGCTGACTCAAGCTAAGAGGGACATTCTGTAGAGGGAAGGTATCTGGAGGATTGCATGGGTACCCCATGTTTCCCCCACTAGTCACATATTGTGTGACTTTTTCTCCTATTGGGATGTAGATCGGAACACCTTCTAGTTTCAGGTGTTAGGGGTGAGTGGACCATTACTCTAGAGGATGTATACCACATCCTTGGGCTCTCGATTCTTGGGAGGAGACTAAATTTAGAGACAACAAGATCTAGGGCCACGATGACATAATGGGCCACATATATGGGAGATGCCATTGTCTCATCTAGTTTAAGAAGGGGATGAAGGTCCAGTTGATTGCTACATCGCTCCTATTCTGATCATTCAGAGAGATGCCATGGGTATCTTATCCTCATGATTGATCAAGGACAAGGAGGTGACACTCTTCTCTACTACTAGGCTCCCATTATCACCACAAATTGAGGACATAGGTTGCACAGGTACGTATGGGAAGAAGACATCCTATGGACTACCTAACATGACTTATACATGGGTAGTTTTTATGCAGAGTGAAGTCACTAGCCACCACCACTCTCATCATGAGTTGGTTATATGAGCATATCACCCCTATGGAAGGGGAGTACATGTATTAGACCCAAGGGCCATCAGGAAGTGAGGTGGACAACTATGTTTGTTCTTAGACACCTCATCACCTAGTGGCTTCTCTTACCATAATAGACATGGTCGCTTACTCCCTACCAGGACATGAAAAGGTTATGGGGATAGGAGGTGACCATGGTGGTAGCTTGTTCTACTATAGGCCAACTAGTTGACAGGGCCTGAGAGAGTTGAGATTCACCCGTTTGATTGGGTTCCTCAACAATTTGGCCTACCATATGCTGACATACTTCCCCCAGTGGTATCAATCTATAGGACCATTTAGGAGGCCCAGAGGGGCCCTAGAGGAGATCTCGGCTAGACAGTAGTTACTCCATGTGTTCCTATTGTAGTTGGGTGTGTTGTTCATGCTTGACGGTCAGTTGGTGCCCTCAAGTGCCTTTATCAAGATTGTTATCACTCTCGCTCACATCGGAGAGGAGGATGAGCCTATTAGTGTAGACTCCGATTCTGAGGAGCACATAGGGGATGAGATGGAGGAGGAGTTAGTTAGAGAGGAGAATGAGGAGGATGAGGGGGGATGCTGAGACTGGTGAGGCAGCCCATATGGTAGAGGAGGAGAGTGATCCTGAGTGGCATGAAACTTAGGAGATGTTGAGAGCACACATGAGGAGGCCAGTGTAGAGAGAGATACCTTAGTCTTCAGAGGATCCATTTCCTCTAGGTGGGGAGGGGGATGATGAGTCCATGATTGAACAACATTTGGCCTCTAGCTTTGGGAGGCCCCACAAAAGCCATCAGTAGCATCAAAAATCAATAGTCAATGACCCTACTAGATTCTCCCAAATACGAGTATGTTTGACACTCTTCTCTCACCTTTGTTAATTTGAAACCTTAGTTTTGATATTATTATTTTGATTTATGTTTTTGTTTTTCTAACTTATCTGTTTCTTCTCCTTTCCCTTATTGTAGAAGTGACTACACAGAATGGTGGAAGATCTCATCTCATGGGTGTGCATCCACATAGTGTTGATCCCCTGGGAAGACCCGATCCGAGATGGTGATGATTCGGGTCATCTCGCTAGCTGCCAATAAAACATTGACATTTTACTCTACTATTTGGAGGATAGTGGAGGTGGTGACTCCATTTTTACTACCTAGATATGAGGCATCCATCGATGAGGAAAAGCCATTCCCGTGAGTGAGACCACATCCAACAACTTCCACCATGAGCATTCTCACCATTCGGTTCACTCCCAACGTAGTTTGCATCTATAGTAAGAGCCTTGGACATGGTCGTGCACCATCGAGGATCCCATAGGGATTGATAGGACACTAGGCCATTTATTAGTTTATTGCCATTTTTCAAGCACTATATGATTTTTTTTTGTATATTTTGGGCTCATTGTGAGTGTTTTGACCACACCTTAGTGCGTGATGGCATTGTATAGAAACTTGACCCACTATGATATATACAGACTCTTATTTTTGGTTTGGTAATCCATTGTATCTAAGTTGACTCTCTTTTTTTTTATTTCTCATGTGTACTCTAGATGTTTAGAATGATTTTCATAATGCATGTAATGGGTGTGAAATGATAAAAAAATGATTTATTTTTGTATTTTATAATGCTGATATATGATAATGCAAACACAATGTGATGTTTGAACTTTAGTTTCTTTAAGCAATCTTTGATACTTCATATTGTCTTGGAAAATGTGGTGAGATAACAATATGATAAGAATATGTACTTTTCCCACTCTTGATGCCAAAAAACCAATAGGATGCGAAGGCTCAACACTAATATCCAAAAAGGGAACAAGTTAAGAAATTTGTTAAATGGTAATGATGAGGGAAAGACAATGGTTTAACAGGACCAAATTGAGACACTACAACCTCACCCTACTCAAGTTACCTCATAGCTTAGAATGTGATTTAATTTCCAGTTTATCTAGACTTAGATCCGTAGATGGCTACTTGGTTGACAAAATCTGGTTTTGAGGTTTTAAACTCTTTTGGAATTTTGGACATCTAACTCACTTTGTTTTTGAATTATGATTTCACAACATTTGAGTGAATTATTTGTAACTTTCAAGTTTATCAAAGAGACCCCTACACCTTGCCCCATGTTACAAGTAAGAAGAAAGGGTTTCATCACCATGGAAAAGGACTAGGAGAGTAAGGGAATTTATATCCTTTCCTCGCAACCCTACATCACCATTAAGAGACAGGATCAACACCGAAGGTTGGTAGGGAAAAGAAATATGTAAAATAATTTTTTTTGTTGATTTACATTTGACTTACTCATCTAGGAAATTTTTTTAGTATGTTCTTATTTCCAAAGATATTTTTATGGGATAGATGTGACACCATGAAGCTTCTATAATAAACTATAATAAAATACACCTAATCTAGAAAGAGACTATAAGTATAACCAAGTATGCAGGACTTGGTATGATCACAGTTTAAAAAACTGTCTTATCCTACTTGAAATGATGAAATGATTTGAAAAAAATTGATGATGCCATGAAAATTTGGAGTGACATGATTTGAATGTTTTACCAATGTTTTTCAAAATTTTTTAAGATTTATTATAAGAATAAATCCCTTGATCACAAATTTTAGAATGAGATGGCAAATGAAAGTGTGATGTAGATGTAGTAATGTACATATGAAAATGCTAATGGATCATGTGTAACACCTCTTTAGGTGAAGAGAGTTTATAGATTCATTAAAATCCTCACCCTGCCTAGTATGTGGATCTCGTGGAATAACTCTTGGCATTTATATAGCATCTGTGCACAAACTCGATATGGACCCATCAACCTAGGTCTAAATAACCCTTCCCTTGATGTATCTTTTTCTAGTCTGGCATGGCAAGTCTTAAGTGACCAAATACTCCCTATGTGACTATAAAGAATCACTCTCAAAACCTTCTTATTGTCAACACATCTGAACAACATTAGAATAAATGATGTGTCATTGTTCAGCATTGAGTCTAACCTCATAAGTACTTTCTAACTCTTTGTTTTGATGTTGCCCCTTATGGATATGTATGTTCTATAAAATTAAAGATTTTATACCATAGACACGTAGAAACACATAGACTCAATATTTCAACCTCAGGGAAGTAAAACTACGGATCATCTCCATCTAAATTATCCAAAAAAAATGGGATTTGTCCATTTGAAGATTTCTAATTAAAAAATGTTAGCTCAAATTCAGGCCCACAAATTTATAGAAAATCTTTAAATTCCCATCTTAGATTTTATCCTTAATGGTGTAAGGAGGAATGGACTTTAAGTGATTTTATTAACAATAGCCTTAGCTTTTCCATTAGCCTAAGGATAACAAAGAAAAGATGAATATCTTAAGCATTTTGTTGGAAACACTATGGCAAGGCATTCTTTCTCTACCTAGGTGTAATGTGTCTCATAATCAAGCAACATCCAACTAATAAAATAGATTGCACACTCTCATTTATCATCATCCTCTTGAGCCAACATGTAGGCTAGTGAAACATCCGTAGCTCATGAATACAAGATCAAAGGGTGATTTGATCTAGGCGGCATTAGTGTGGGATGGGACAATAAGAATCATTTAACTACCTCAAAGGTCTTGTTGCATTATTATATCCAATCAATGTTATAATCCTTTTTCAAAAAATTGTTGATTGGGTGAATAAAAAGGTCAAGTCAGGGATAAATCTTTGGATTCCCACAAGTTTTCTAAGAAAAGATTTAATTCCAGAATCATCTTTGGTGGAATCATTTCCAATATAGCTTAAGATTTTGGCTGGGTCTACATCAATTCCTCATGAAGATATGACATACAAAAAAATCTTCCCTCTATTATTATAAATACACAATTTTCTAGATTCAATGTGATGTCTTATTGATTAAGCGAGAAAGGATGATACGAAGCACCTCTGGGTGATCGAGTGCTTTTTGGCCTTATCCAATAGGTCATCCACATAGGATTCCACAATATTATGTATAAGATCATGGAATATATAATTCATCACTCGTTGGTACGTATAACTAATTCTTAAGCCCGAATGGACATGACCACATAACATTAGGTTCCCAAGGAGTTATAAACGTGGTTTTGGCCTGATCCTCTTCAGATATTCTGATTTGATTATACCCAAAGAATCCATCCATAAGAGATAACAACTCAAAACTAGTTGTTGCATCAATGATAACATTGATGGATGGTAATGGGAAATCATCCTTGGGAAAAGCCTTATTTATATCCCGAAAATCTATGTAGATGGATCTTTCCATTTTTCTTGAGAATGGGACTATGTTAGATACCCATTGAGAGTAGTCAACTGGCTTGATGAATCCCACCTGGAGGAGTTTCATCACTTCTTCCTTCACCATGAGGGCCACCTTTGGCTTCATGGGCCTTGAATTTTTCTTAATTGGCTTTGCATCTAGTTTGGTGATGAGATTGTGCACTGCAATGTGTGATGCAATCCCTATCATTTCCTTGTAATTAAATGTGAATGATTTTGATGCTCCTTGAGAATGTGGTATGTATTTCAACCTCTTTAAGAGTTAAAGAGGACCCTAGCTTCAAAATATTTGGTTCTTCCTCGGTCTCGATATTTATATCGATTGTTCCCTTGATTAAGGAGGTGTTTCCTTCCTCAAACTCAGGTGGGGTCGAAGGTAACTCTAAATCCTCTTCTCCTACCTCAAAATTTTGAGTTCCCTCCTATGTGGAGGATTCCATCATGGGATTTCCAAAATAGGAAGAAGAGTGTGGAATTAGAGAAATATTAACCTCATGATGTGTAAGATGTAGCTCTGTGAGAGTGTTTAGATATTCTAGAGTTTCTTTGTCAATGTCAATGTGATCTTGAAATGAAATATTTGCTCGATCTAGTCTCCACGTATGTCACATTGGAGTTACTGGGTGTCTTATGGACAAAAAATTCTACACAAACTAAGACGTGAAGTTTGAATCTTCCAACTCACCGCTTGGAGTAAAGCGAGAAGTGGATGTTGTGATTGAGTTTGCAAGGATATTTTGGTCTCATGGAATTTCCTCGATTGATATGAAGTCAAACCTCTTCTATTAAATTCAACACTGCTCAATTTTGTAAAGTTGCAAATGCTCAACTCTAGTCTCATACACTTCAGATACTTGATTTGCAACTAGTTGTGAATCACCCAACACCCTGATATTAAGAGCACCCATTCTTTCGGCTATGATGAGACAAAGTAAAAGGGATTTGTATTCAACCCCATTATTTGTGCACTCAAAGTTTAATTTGAAGGAAAAGGTAGAATCCTTCCATCAGAGAGGTAAGAATCACACCTACCCCTAGTGCTAAAATGGCACTTGGCTCCATCGAAATGGAGAGTCTAATAGTTACTTGGAAAAATGGACGTTGGATCATATTTTGAATCTTTCTCCTTTACTTTAGTTACCTCAACCATACAAACCTCATTTGTTGGTAGAGAACCAAGTCCTAGGGTATGTCCCATGCCCATGGAATCGAAAGGAAGGAGAATGGGTAAATATTTTTCCAATAGCTCAACAATATTTTCGTAGTCCCTAACGATACTATCTCTACGATGATGGTTTCATCTCTGACTTCCGAGAATGCCTTGATCAAACCCGTGACTCTAATTCCATTGTAGGAACTAAATTTTTTTGGTACTAATCTTGTAGGTTTATTTAAATGATTTGTAGGAAGCTCAAACTCAGAGTGGACCCCGGCCTCTTTTTCAAATTATCTAGGTATATGTCAAAGGTTTTGGATCACCCCTACACAAAAAAACCTTCCTAAATACATGAGCCTAACTTCTTGAAACAAAGTGGATGGAATCGACTTCATGCGATGAATCAAAGGTTAACCAAGGATCATGTTATAGTTGGTTTCTCGATCTATAATATAGAATTCGGTCAGCACCGTCTTAGGTCCAAGGGTGACCATAAACACTATAGTTCCGATTGACGTTGCTTTAAGGCTATTGTAAAATCTCAGCGTATTTCATGTCGAAGAGCAATTGGTCTCTCCATACCCTAGTTTTTGAAAGAAAGAGAAGGGACTATGTTTATTATTTCCTTATCATCAATCATCACATGCTTTACATAGTTCTTGTAAATCCAGACTTGTAAAAACAATGTCGGATCACCTCTATGAACTATTTTAGTGTCTATGGGAATCTTATTGATATCGAACACAAATCCAAAATCTCTTTTAGGATTAATTGGAGGATAGACATCAAAGTCCACATGGTTTATTTGTTCTTCTGGAGGAGGGGTGACATTAGCCAAATGATCAATACCCAATGCTTCTAGTAGAGAGGAACCCTATGAGCAGGGGAATTATTTAACAAATTCAAGAAGGAAATGTGTGAGAATGTCTTAGTTAAGTCACTGATAAAATCATAAGCTCCTATTAGATTTCTTAGCATATCGTGGATGTCATCTGATGTAGTGAGTAAGATCAAAATAGGTGTGAAGAATAATTGCTAGTTCTAGTGGTAGTGTGAAATTGTGGTTTAATATCTAACTCTACTAACCCCACAATTTTTCATTTCTTTGATGACCATTCAAAGGAGGTGTCACTTGTGGGTTTGACGAAGTTGAGGCTTTGTGATCATGGTCCTATTACAATACCTTTGTTTAAACCATGGGATCTATTCCATTGTCATTTAGATGTATGGGGAGAGGATCGTTAAATATTCCAAGTGGTGTGTTCTATTGAGATAATGGTCCCATGTAGGTGTTTTGAGTGGGTGTTGTTGGGTTCACCAAAAACATGTCAACAAATAACTGTATTTTTTCCTCTAGAAAATTGCTATAAAAATTTGTTACAATCATGGAGTATGTTCTTGCGTTATGCCCACAAACCCTATGGAAACCACAATATAAATTAGGATCGTAATTTCGAGGCCTTTGGTTTGCACCTTGTTGTGGTCTGAAATTATGGTTATTGTTTAGCTGTTGATTGTTATGGTTAAAATTTGGGAACCCTTTCCCTTGGTTTTGAAATTGGTTGAATACCCACTTGGGAATTGGTTAGGGCCTTTCGTCTATGTTTTTTTCTTGCTTGAGGCTTGCGTTGAGGTTGTTGTTTTTGTTGATGATTAAAATCTACAAATGTTAATATGGGAAAGAAGTTATTGTTTCTTTGATTGTTTTCATTTTTATTGTGGTTGTTTTAAGTGGTAGTATTGGAGCATTATAAACATTAGGCTTCTTAGGTTGGTCCATCACTCCATCTTTTGTGAATCCATGATTATTATTAAGGATTTTTGGTCCTTGGTTTTTATTCATGTTGTTGGAGTAATTGGGGTTATCTGATTAGGGTGAATAACCTTCCATTAGCTCCATATGTCTTACGACCACTTTCAATAGTTTTTGGTCAATTCAAAAAGCACCTCTATATCATCTCTTCATAGCTCCTTGGTGGGAAGTTTTGAACCTCTTCCTTTGTCTCCATGTTGAGAGAGTGGAGGAAAAATCAATTTTTTTCCATTTGATACATATTTGGAGTGCTTGTAGAGGAGTAGAGAACTTTTCGCCACTTTGAATAAAGTAGGTCTGCAGACTCATTATGCTCTTACTTGATATGAAGGAATTCCCGATTCCTATTCTCAAAATCTTGTTCATATCAAAATATTTAATAAATTATGATATGAGTTTGGTTGAATGAGTGTATTGAAGCCTCCAAGTATCCTATAGTACTACCAAGAGCAATATCTTATAGCATCTTATGGAAATTTTCCCAACAAATGCGTCCCATGGGAGAATATTTGAATGACCATTGTGTAAGCCTTAATATGGGCATTAGGATCACCCTCCCCACTTTGAATTTTGTAACATCAGGAAAGGTTCTAGGGAGCATGACTGTCCGAATGGAGAAGTCTAGGGGTTCCTTGAGATATTCATAATAGGTCCCCATTGCGTATGTTTCAATCATTGAAGATCCTTGATGAGGAGGTGGGGGCTGCATCGGATGCTGAAATGGGACAACATAGAAATTTTAGGGGTGCATGGACATCCTCTGCGAAGTTGTCCATATGGACTTGGGTAGGTATACATGTCCCCATGTGGAGATTTAGAATACATGTGTACATAGGGGGTTGATTACCTTGATATGGAATCGAAGGCACAAAGCCAAGGAACATTACATTTCGACTTGTATGGCATTTGAGAATGCACTTTGATTGGTGCCTATTGCAAATATCCATAGGTGGCTTGAGGGGGCATACCAAGGTTCCCATCCCCATAAGAAGATCTCAAGGTTTTGAGTATTCATATAAACTAGAGGATTTTGTGTAGTAGGTATTTTTCTATAATTTTGTGGGTAGGGAGAAGTTTTGCTTTCCCTACGTATGAATTTTGAGTATTTTGGGAAAGCTCTAGCTCCTTGAATTTGTCTACCAAAGCTGAAATGACATCACCTAGTTGACAGGTGGTGGTGATTTTCTTAGGTGCTTTTTTTTAACCCTCGAATGTTGTTGAGGAGTATGGTATCCTGCTATGAATTGTTCACTATGTTTCCACCCCTCATTGGTAGTATTTTTGGTTGGTGGAGGGGTAGTGTTATTATTTTGGAGTAGAACATCACCTTGTCCTTATAACCTATTGAAATCTTGGTTCATGTTCTAGAAAGTTTTTCACTCCTAACATATCATACTAAATATTCCTCATCTAGATGTGGGAGTTGATCCGATTACATGCTAATGGGTTGTCGAAACAATACCCGAGGAGATGAAATTGCTTCACCAATGAAATTCATGTTGTTTGAACTTGATTGTTCATGAGGATAGGTCTGCATGACCTGGTCAAGTTCCTCAATATGTACAGAGGAACCAACATTGGTTCCCTGAAGTAGAGGGTTTTGAGTTGATGAGGTTGTCCACCCACGTTGAAAGTGAAGGTGATTGTTGTGGTATACTTGATTGGTAGTTATACATGTAAAAACCTAGGATGGGTCGACCATACTCATCATATCCCAACATATTTGGGGGGTATGATAATACTCGTAGAATAAAGGATGGATGAAGAAAGTGGAAACATTTAGAGACTAGCTCTTCATGTCGGGTTCACCAATTTGTATGAAAAAAAATCAACATGTGACCTTCTTCACACTTGACCTCTCAAGGTCGTTATGAGACAACCGGTGTAGAATGAATGTGAATGTGAGTGTGGTGACAGAGATCAAGATAATTGGGAAATATTATATCTTTAACATGTAATGTTGGGATCTATGAGTCTAAGGAAAATAATTCTCTCCTAACTTGAAGTGGTGTGATGGCTTGGTTTGAGATAATAGCCCTGCTCATAGACTCCAATCAATGTCAATATCTATTGAGATTTTGTTTGTTGGTTTTGAACACACATAAATGACCTACGCAGGTACCTCGTATAGATTTCCATATAAGGTCATGGAAGTAAGAATAAGAGTGTGATAGAGCCACATGTATTTATGGGTGATTTTAAGTCCTGGTCCGAGAAAGTCTTAGCTTGATCGGACTACTATGTTTAGTAAGGAAAGTTGTGTAATAATAGTGGAGGTGGTGAAGATCTGAATACTATTATGTATACAAACTAGTATCAATTTATAACTCGATTAGTAGGTTCATTGGGTTATGGGACCGAGGACCATAACCAAAGACTCATGGAGGTTGTGGCCCTTCAATGGTCATGCACGTATAATCAAAGCCCTATTTCGTGAGTAGTCCAATAGTCAAGATTTGATTAGAAGTGATGTTTAGCATAATTAGTTGTTTTATTTTATTAGTAAAAGTAGGTGTGTGTAAGAATGTGAAACATAAACTGGTATCAATGTCAGTTATCAATTCTAGCCCATTGGGTTGTGGGACCAAGGGATCACAATTGTATGTATTTTCTTGTTGTGGACCATTGATGGTCATATATAATGAAATAAAATGATTTTTGATAAGAAAAATAATTACTGAAGGAAATCTAATCTATGTTTTTGGAGTTTTCACAATATTTTGGATCAAAGCAATAAAATCAAACTAATCTACCAAAGGAAATATTTTTGTTCTTTTCTAATTTTTAAGAAATGCATTCTAATCTAATAAATAAACTAAAGACAAGTAATCAGCCGGATGTAGCTGGTTACTTGTGTGAATGTATGAATCTAATCTAAAACAAATAACCTAATCCAATAAAAAACCCTTCAAACCCTACCTTAGAGGTGAAGAACAAATCATGACCCTGAAAGGGGCTATTGTTCCCCACAACTTCCCTTGGTAATGTTAAAGAGGAAAACTTACTAATGATTTGATCTACTTGTGATTGAATAATCTATTGAAATGAACGATTTTCTACTCTATTTGATATGTAATTGAAACTAGTGATTTGAAATTGACAATTTAACAAATAAAGCAAACAAACACACAATTCCAACCTGGACAAGCAAGAGCTTTGGAAAATCTGGTTGTATCTATATTTGTCGTATCTATATTTGTCCCCTCAATATGTTGCTTTCTTTCTTCGTGTGTTCATGTGATTCCAAGGGATTGGGAATGCAAGAATAGCAACAGGAGGATGGTGCTTGAGCAATGACAACTTGATGGCAGTCGGATGTAATGCAAGTAGAAGAGAGATAACACAAGAGATCAGAGCTTGGCTATGCAATTCCTAGCAAGATCGTAGCAGAAATATAATGCAAGATACAAAAAAATTATCAGGCCTTTTTCTTGAACACAAGCATGAAATATATTGGAATGGAGGTTGGGATCTTCCTTCATGTACAAGGAAAGAAGAAGTAGTTCCAACTAATTAAATCTATTTAAAAATAGAAGGAGGAAGGAAAACCAAGCAATCAAAGATAATTCTAGAAAATTTGGCTCACGGATGCATGCTAAAAGTTAAATTAAGTGAACCGTCGTATGTTTAAAAATGCAAGACATAAGCTGGAAAATCGGGCAAGATCGCCACCCCGCACATGGTGGCGGTTTTAGGACACCTGCCTGTTTTGGGCTAAATAGGGTGTACGATGTGCCTCTGCCAAAATGACCTACCTTAAATCTCCATCCCTAGGTTCATAAATCTGACCTCTGTGTTTGTGAAGTCCATATGGCTCCAGTGTCAATCCCTCAAATTTTCCCTCAAGCCTCTCGAGACTCAATTTTTACTCTAGATACGAGGTAGAAGCTTTCATGTAGAATCTATTGTAAGATCATGCTCCTCAAGTATGTATCCACCGATGTAGTCATAACAAGATGAATCCAACATCTCAAATCATCTATAACCATATTTTGCTTCCCCTTCACATGCTCTATCTCCATATCATACTCACATAAGAGCTCCATCCAACGCCATTGACGGGCATTGAGATTGGGTTGTGTGAAGAGGTGTCTGAGCTCAAATGATATATCTTGAGAATGAACCTCCTACCTAAAAGAAAATGTCTCCATTGAACCAAAGCATGCATAAGCTGCTTTGTAAGATCAAGGTCATGAGTCGAGATAGTTGAGCTCATATTCCTTGAGTTTGCGATACTGAAAAGTAACTACTCCGCCATCCTGCATCAACACTCCTCCTATCCCTACCAATGAAGCATCAATACACACAAAAAAATCCCTGTGGATATGGCACTGCTAGGATAGGTGTTGTGGTAAGGCATTCCTTTAGAGTTCTAAAGGCCTTATCATAATTGTCGACCAAACAAAATTATTCCCTTTCCACTACAGGAAGTGATGGGATGAGAAATACGTGAGAAATCCTAAAAAAATCTCTGTAATACCTGCTAATCCCATGAAGCTGCGTACCTTGGTCACACTTTGGTAGGTACTAGCCAATCCATAATATCTCTAATATACAAAGGATTGAATATGATTCCTTCCCTAGAAATAATGTTTTTGTTATGTTTGTGGAGCCTATTTTCATGTTAGAGTGTGGTACACCTTCTATGTGTTACACTCGGGTATTTTTACGGTGGTCCCGCTCACCGATGAGCGGGTCACGGGTTCGGGGCGAAGCCCCCGAAGAAATTTTTCATGGGTGGTTTATTAACCCATGGGTAATGGGTAACCGTTATGGGCTATTTTTGGGCCCATGGTTTTTCGGTACCCATTGTTTTGTAAAACCACCTCTTCGGCTACCCATATGTTTATGGGACGGTTTTGTTTTTACCCATTGTTTGATACTCACGGTTTTATAAAACTGCTTAATCAGTTGTCTATTTATATGGTCTTATGCATATGATAGATAGACAAGAAAATGTATTGCAGATGTGTTTTGAATACGGGTGTGAATTTTGTAGAGTTTGTTGAGCATAGCTCCAAACGGATCTGGGTATTGTATTGAGAGAGTGGAGGCTTGTAATACAATTTGAGCAAGTGATTCTTGGTGGATGTAGCCCAAATTGGGTGAACCATGTTAAATCTTGTCTCTCTGTGTTGTATTATTTATTATGCACTTTTATTTGAGATATGTAATGTTTTACGCATATTAGTTTCTCTCTGTGTTGCGATTCTGTAAGCAAGGATTATTCGGCATATTTGATCTCTTATTTCCTAACAATTGGTATCAGAACCTGGTTTGGTTTGCTGAAGTGTTGAATCGTAGGGTAAGTTTTATCTTGAGTGGGATCTTTAGCAGATGATGGAAGATCTAGGGTTGATAAATTCAACGGGTAGAATTTCAGTCTTTGGAAGATGCAGATGGAAGATTACCTTTATCGAAGGATCTTTACTCCGTTGTCTAAGAAGGTGAACAAACCATTGAGTATGATAGATGCGGAATGGGATTTGTTGGATCGAAGGCACTTGGAACAATTCGGATGTGTCTTGCATCTTTG
Organism: Taxus wallichiana var. yunnanensis; assembly: GCA_018340775.1. NCBI lineage: Eukaryota > Viridiplantae > Streptophyta > Pinopsida > Cupressales > Taxaceae > Taxus > Taxus wallichiana. The sequence continues at coordinate 236,777,311 of CM031238.1, read as the reverse complement.
GTATTATTTAATGTTTCAAAGGAAAAGACTACAAAAGATATAATGGATGCATTAGGAAGTTATATGAAAAACCCTCGCCTCTAACAAGATATTTTTAATGAAAAACATGTTTAATATGAAGATGTCGAGAATAGTTCAAGATGTGAGATCATTTAAATGATTTCAATACGGTTGTGAATATGCTAGCTTTGGTTACAATAGAATTTGATGAAGAAATTAGGGCTTTATTAATTCGTGCTCTTTACTTGAAAGTTGGAATAGCTTTGGTAATGGTGGTAAGCAACTCGGTTCAGCTAACTCGAAGTTGAAGTTTGAGGATGTTGTAGGGGTGATTCTAAGCGAGGAAATAAAAGAAAAAGCTCTGGGAATCTTCTACTTGGGGAATGCTTTGTGAGTGGAAAATAGAGGGAGACAAAAGAATAGAGAAACCGTGGAAACTTGAAAGATCGGGCAAGGTCAAAATCCAAGAGAAAGATTGTATGTTGGAAGCTGTGGAAAAAAGCATGCGGGCATGCAAATGTGGCATTGGGTAATGTATGTCGGGATGCTTTTATTCTTTCTTTGCATAATATTCTTGAATCTTGGGTTTTAGATTTAGGGGCTTCTTTTCATGTTACTCCACATAGGCATTATTTTGTTGATTATGTTCAGGGGATTTTGGGCATGTTTTTCTTGGTGATGATGAGCCTTGCGGTATAGTTAGAAAAGGTTACATTCGGAGTTAAGATGTAGAATGGGAATACATGGCTATTGAAGGATGTCGGACATGTGCCTACATTAAAGAGAAATTTGATATCAGCGGGGCAATTAGGAAGTGATGGTTGTCTTGTGATATTTCTGACTAACTCTTGGAAGGTTACCAAGGGTGCTCTTGTGGTGGTCAGAGGTAAGAAGGTTGGAACCTTGTATTTAACCACCGATAGTACTAATGATTGTAATCTCGTGGCTTCGAGATGCGAGATACAACATTATGGCTCTATAGGCTTGGTCATATGAGCCATAAGGGCATGAACATCATAAAGTAGAATTTTCCTGGATATACAAAAACAGGTTTGGATTTCTATGAGAACTGCATATATGGGAAACAGAAGCGAGTAAGGTTTCTCAAGGTTGGACCTACGAAGAAAGAGAGTAAGTTAGAGTTGGTACATTCTGATGTGTGGGGTTGGCTCAGGTATCATCTCTTGGGGTTCAAGTTATTATGTTACTTTTATTGATGATGCAACAAGGAAAGTTTGGGTTTATTGTATTAGAAACAAATCTGATGTATTTGAAACTTTTGTTAAATGGAAAGCCTTGGTAGAGAATGAAACAGGTCTTAAGCTAAAATGTCTTAGGTCAGATAATGGAGGGGAGTATTGCAGCAATGAATTTAATGATTACTATTCTAAGAATGGAATCCATAGGAAAAATATGGTTCCAGGAACTCCACAACAGAATGGGGTATCAGAAAGGATGAACAGAACAATAATGGAATGTGCTAGGAGCATGAGGTTACATGCAGGACTACCTCTTTCTTTTTGGGTAGAAGTAGTGAGCACAACTGTGTACTTGATAAACAGAGGACCCTCAAGTGCCTTGGATGGAGGCATACCTGAGGAGGCATGGTATGGTAAACAAAGTTGATTATTCATTTCTTAAAGTCTTTGGATGTGAGGTGTTTGTTCATATAGACAAGGATGATAGGACCAAACTAGAGGCTAAATCAGAAAAATGTACTTTCATTGGTTATGGTGGTGATGACTTTGGATTTAAATGTTGGAGTATTAAGGACAAGAAAATCATTCGGTCTAGGGATGTGGTCTTTAATGAGAAAGTCATGTATAAGAAACAATTGCAGGAAAACATGGAAGAATCCAAGAAATAATATGCAGTGGTAGAGGATCTTCCGGATGGGAAAGTGACCCATGAATCAGTTCAGGACCTACTCAACAGGAACCCCAAACTCCTACAGTGAGGAGGCCTTCTAGGGTAAGAAAATAACCTGAACGTTTTTCTCCTTCTCTTTATTATTTATTACTCACTGATAGTGGAGAGCCAGAGAGATTTGATGAAGCAATGTAGGTAGATGTTAGTAAGAAGTGGGAGCAAGCCATGGATGAGGAGCATAAGTCTCTCATGGAGAACCAGACTTGGGATTTGGTGAAGCTACCGGAAGGCAAAAGAGCATTGTAGAACAAGTGGGTGTACAAAGTTAAAGACGAAGAAGGAGGAAAGAAAAGATATAAGGCCCGGTTGGTGGTCAAGGGGTTTGCATAGAAACAAGGTATAGATTTTGATGAGATATTTTCTCCTATAGTAAAAATGACTTCTATTAGAACTATTCTTGGAATAGTGGCAGCAGAAGACTTGCACTTAGAATAGTTAGATGTAAAGACTGCATTTCTCCATGGTGATTTGGAGGAGGAACTATATATATGCAGCAACCAGAGGGCTATGAGGTCAAAGGTAAAGAGGAGATGGTGTGTAAACTGAAGAAGAGCTTGTATGGCTTGAAACAAGATCCACGTCAATGGTATAAGAAGTTTGATAGCTTCATGATGGAGTAAGGTTATATTAGATGTCATTCTGACCATTGGGTGTATACAAAGAAATTTGAGGATGGAAGTTATATTATCCTGTGTTTGTATGTTGATGACATGTTGGTTGCAGTAAAAACATGCGGGAAATAAAAGTACTCAATAAACAATGACTAAGTGAATCCTTTGCTATGAAGTATTTGGGGGCAGCTAGACAAATCCTTGGTATGAGGATAACTCGGGATAGGAAGGAATGGAAGTTGACTTTATCTCAGGAAGAGTACATTAAGAAGGTATTGGACAGGTTTAACATGCAGGATGCTAAACTGGTTGGGACTCCTTTGGCAGGCCATTTTAAGTTATCAAAGGAGCAGTGTCCCAAGACAGAGCAGGAAAGAAACCAGATGTCCAAGGTACCTTACTCATCAGTAGTTGGTAGTTTGATGTATGCTATGGTGTGCACTAGGCTTGATATTTCCCATGCAGTGGGAGCTATGAGTAGATTTATGAGTGATCCAGGTAAAGAGCATTGGCAAGCAATAAAGTGGATCCTTCGGTATTTGAGAGGGACCATGGGGATAGTTTTGTGCTACAGTGGATCAAACACCACTTTACATGGTTATGTAGATTCAGACATGGCTGGAGATGTAGATAGCAGGAGGAGCACGACAGGTTATATTTATATTGTAGGTGGGACAACAGTGAGCTAGATTTCATGACTATAGAAGTTGGTGGCTTTGTCAACCACGGAGGCTGAGTATGTTGCTGCCATAGAGGCAAGCAAAGAGATGATTTGGTTACAACAATTGCTTGAGGAGTTGGGGCATAAGCAGGAGGAATGTAAGCTGCATAGTGATAGTCAGAGTGCTATACACCTAGCTAAGAACTCTGCTTTCCACTCCAGGATGAAGCATATACAGTTGAGATATCACTTCATCAGGACAACTTTGGAGGAAGATAAGTTGAAGTTGGAGAAGATTCATACTAGTCAGAATCCTGCAGACATGATGACCAAGGTGGTCACAAGGGATAAACTAAAGCTATGTTCAACTTTGGTTGGCCTTCGTGGATGACAGTGAAGGGTTGAGAAGCTTGCTCAGTGGAAATCAGTCTCCAAGTGGGAGATTGTTATGTTTGTGGAGCCTATTTTCATGTTAGAGTGTGGTACACCTTCTATGTGTTACACTCGAGTATTTTTACGGTGGTCCTGCTCGTCGGTGAGCGGGTCAGGGGGGTTCGGGGTGAAGCCCCTGAAGAAAATTTTCATGGGTGGTTTATTAACCCATGGGTAATGGGTAACCGTTATGGGCTATTTTTGGGCCCATGGTTTTTCGGTACCCATTGTTTTGTAAAACCACCTCTTCGGCTACCCATAGGTTTATGGGACGGTTTTATTTTTGCCCATTGTTTGATACTCACGGTTTTATAAAATTGCTTGATCAGTTGTCTATTTATATAGTTTTATGCATATGATAGATAGACAAGCAAATGTATTGCAGATGTGTTTTGAATTCGGGTGAATTCAGTAGAGTTTGTTGAGCATAACTCCAAGCGGATCACAGGTATTGTATTGAGAGAGTGGAGGCTTGTAATAAAATCGAGCAAGTGATTCTTGGTGGACGTAGCCAAAATTGGGTGAACCACATTAAATCTTGTCTCTATGTGTTGTGTTATTTGTTCGCACTTTTATTTGAGATCTGTAATGTTTTCGCATATTAGTTTCTCTTTTGTTGCGATTCGTAAGGGATTATCCCGCATATTTTATCTCTTATTTCCTAACAATTTCCTAGATACTAAACCTCTGACTAAAAGAATGCACACTTCTCTAGGTTTGCATAAAGCTACTACTCTCAAAGACACTCCGAAGCAGACGAAGGTGATCCTCGTGCTCCTCACGTGTGCATGAGTATATCAATATGTCATCAAGGAATATGAGCATGAAGTAATCTAAAAATTTCCTAAATATCCCATTCATCAAACTCATGAATCTGCGGGGAATTCGTCGGACTTAACAAACAATCGTGAACTCATAGTGGCCATTTCTCGTGTGGAAATCTATCCTATGAATGTCTACCTTTGAAATCCTCAACTGATGATAACTTGACTTAAGGTATATCTTGGAAAATAATGTAGCCCCCTTTATATGATCAAAAAAATCATCGATGCATGGAAGGGGGTAACGATTCTTAGTTGTTACTTTGTTTAGCTATCTCGTATTCAATACAAAATCACCGGCGCACCCCAAGGGATATGCTAGGATGGATTAGGCCTTTCTAAAGAAGGCCCTCCAGCTGTAACTTGAGCTCACAAAGCTCAGGGGTGGTCATCTTATATGGCACACGTGAGATAAGCTCTGCTCCTGGAACCAAATACATATGAAAATATATCTCATGTGGGGGAGGTAGGCCAAGTAAATCACTGGAAATACATCTACAAACTCCCTCAAAATACGATGATCATCAAGTGAAGGCCCACCAATCTTGTCCTTTATCCTATCGGTGGCTTTAATAATATACAAATGACATCCCTAATGTGCACACCGCTTAAGTTGTATAATGGATATGGTGCGTATAGAAACAAGCCTCCTATCTCCAACTATCATCGACTCGACCCATAAATTGTATGCACACGATATCACTTTTCTATAACAATCTACTCTAGATCTATGTGTAGATAGCCAATCCATACCCAAAATGACTCCATAAGAACCCAAAGGAAGGATGCGAAGATCCAAGGTCATGGTGAAGGGTCCTAGGTCAAATACACACTCCTTGACTAAGGAGTCCACTATGAGATTGGCTCTAGAAGCCATCTCAACATCCCAACTACGGCCTTTCCTAACTACCACTAGCCTGCATCACTCTACTAATGATGGAGAAATAAAGGAATAAGAAGAACTTGAATCAAACAAGATAAAGATATAAATACCAACAATACTAACTAAAGTATTTATCACTATGCCACGATGCTTTGCCTTGCGGTTCTTGACCACTACATAAATCTTGGGACTGCATGCCATGTCACCAACTATAGGATCTGAAATATATACCTTACCATTTTTATTAGGGTTCTATGGACACTCCCTCCAATGATGTCCAAGTACACCACAACCATAAAAACTACCAGGCTCCCTCCAATGAGAAGTGGCTCCCCTTATTGCTCTAGTGTTCTATGGAGTAGATCCCGATGATCCTGCCATGGACTACTGTGGTCACTGTGGATGAACTCTAGTTAACTAAGCTCTGGGTGCCTCCTGTGTCCGACAGGTCATCTAGGATGAGGCCCTAAACTCCGTTTTTCGAGCATCAAATCTCTCGAAGAGGCCGGAATGGTAGACGAGTAGTCTGCTCGCTGCTGCTTATGGCTCTGGGGTGTCTGAAGAAGGAAGACTATGCTTTGAACCATGTCCACTATAAGGAGGAGTTGTCCCCCTCGATCGATTGTCCTACATCTCGTTGAATGTGATTCCTCACTCTATCTCTAGCCTACTATGTCTTCCCCCTATTTTCCTCTGCAATGTAGGCCTCCTTAACGACCTCGGCTAAAGTCTGTGGACAATGTATATGCACTACCCCCAAGATCTAAATCAGGCCCCTAATGAACCTATGTATCCCGACCAACTCATCCCATATATAGTCGACATACTTTGTAACAAGTCCAAAAAATGACTCTCATACTCAACCACTATCATAGATGCTTATCACAGATCATGGAACTCATCAATCCTCTGTTGGATAAACCATCTAGATAAGTATTGGCTCCTGAATCTCTCCTCAAAGAGCTCCCATGTCACAGTCTCTAAATCTACATGGAGCTTTTGATCCTCAATCCTTTACCACACACCTATTCTATCTCTCGGAAGATGAATCTCAACAAGAGCCTTCGTGTTTCTAGAACACGAACATAGCTTGAAGTATCCACTCAAGCTAACTAACCAAGCCTCTTCCCTGAAATCCTCCTATATCCCAAGAAAAGTGAGATGGGTGAAGCTTCAAAATCTCCTGGATATGATCGACCATTGTCATCTTTCTTCCTCTAGGTCTCTCCTCGTGGCCATCTCTTTGTTTAGGGCTCCTAGATTTCATGACCCTATCTTTGCACTCTCTTTATGGCGAATCTGGTCTAACTAGCTCCACATGTGAGTTTCTCTCTTGTATAATCCTTGTTGTGTCATAGAGGGGCATAAGCCTCCGCTAATGGCTCTCTATCTTGTTGGCTAGGTTGTCCCCCCTACCTGAATCTTAGCGTATAATGACATTGACCTCCCTGTAAGGTCCAGTAAAATCGTGGGCGAAAAAGCTTGCGCTTGCTTTGGAGGTGGTATATGTAACCCGACATGCAAGAACTCCTCGTCTGATCCACTTCTCCTGCACAAATCAAGGTGAGAGTTAGTTCATCATCACTTAGGATTATTTCAATTTTCTAAGTTTTCTATGTTTTCAATTATCAACAAGTATCATGTGTTCTAAGTTTAGAGTTGTGCTTTAAGTTAATTGTTTGTGTTTCCATGTGTACACAAGCCCAAATGTTGAACCAACGAATTTGATACCAAGTGTAATGCTCACAAATTTTCCATGCCAAAACCCATCTTAAAACCTCATTAATTACTTAGGAAAATTAAGGAATATATTTTTGTGTTTAAAAGAGGGTTGCAAGGAGATAAACATCAACTATGTTTAATCATTTCCCATTTAACAAATTCCACATATTCATGAAGTGGTCGTAATAATAAATATAATTTTTAAATATTATTAATTTATTCCAAAATTCTTTTGGGTTTAAATCCTCTTCTAGGGTTTCCATTAATTCTCATTTAAAATATTAGCTAGGTCAATTCTGTTATTTTACCTTAATTAAAATCCTCTTAAGTTTATACAAGGGTCATTTCCTGAGTTGGTTAAACCTAATGTCCAATTCCATCATATAGTAATCTAACTATACATTTAAATGCTAATTAATTTAATCCTTTTAAATCATTATCTATGGTACCTGTTCTCAATATTATTTATTTAATCCTTATAACCAAATTTCAATTGTTTATTTAAAAATATGAAGCAAAGGGTCTCAACTTACCCTAACCCACTAAGTGGCCCCATTAACAAATACCCATACATTTAATTAAAACATATTCCCATAAAATGCCACAAATTAAGATTGTAGGATTGATTCTCTACCCTTAGAATGATTCATTTTTAGCCCTTAGATCTTAGGTTTTAACTGTAACCCTAAATATCCTTATGAACCCCTTTTATCTTTATCTTACCCTAGTTTCTTCATTTGTTTTTTTATTGCTGGTTGGAGGAGTGGAAGCCATGGAATCTTGAGGGGATACCATGGAATTTTGTTTCCTTGATTCAAATTTTTCAAATGGAAGGAATTCCTTCCTCCATTTGTCTCTCTAATTCAATGTTTACATTAAGATGGAGGTGTAAATTTATCCTTTTGTTTTATTACGCAAGGATTCTACCAAGATCTAGTTGTGGGTATTAGTTTGCTCACCATTTCTTGTGTAAATAATTCCCCTACCTCATTTCCCACAAAAATGCACTCTAAATTAATCAAATATAATTTGATTAATTATCCCTTTCAAATATAAAAATAACCTAATCCTTACCACATGTCATTATTCTCCATGTTTTTCTACTATTGAATTAAAAATTCAAAATCAAATCCTCACCCACTCTTCATGGTCCCCACTCACCTAAAATCCTCCACTCATGAATTAAAAATATAATTCAAATCCTCACCCATTCTTTGTGGTCCCTACTCACCTAATCTTGCCCACATTTTCAAACCATGATTACTTAAATTACTCTAAGTTAATCACTTCCCCAAGCTATAAATATAGCCTTACCCCTCCCCTCTAAGACACGAGAGAATAAGCTTGAATGCCTTGTCTAAGTTCTTACATCCTTTGAGAAAAGAACATCCCTCCACCTCATCCTAATGCCCAAATAGCCTCATCTTGAAGCACCCCAAATCCATAATCCTTTTATCCATTTGGTGTAAAGTAAGTAGATCTTGTTGTAGGAAGGCTTTGCTCCATTTGAGAAAAGCACCTACATATCATGTAATTAGGGCTCATCCATGTTTCCTTGCCCATTCTGAGGTTTGCTATGGAAATCACGAAGGAGAAGGTATTATTGTTAGTGTTTTACTTTCTTGTTTATCAGCGTATTTTTCATAGCTTACATTGGCACCCAGTTACTTTTGATCTATTACCATTGATTTCCCAATTAGTGGTTTTATCCATTCTTTGTTTATTATTGTTCATTATTATCTCCTTTTCCATGCCTTATGGCCTTCTTTGGTTAACCTTCATGCTGTGGGTAGTGTTTTTGTTGTGCGGTGTCTTGTGGTGCATCTATAGGTTATAGTAATGAACTGAAACGATGCTTACATATCTTTATCTCTCGTGCTTGGTAGTTTGAAAAAGGACATCCATCACCTGATCTAGATACTTATGGATCACAATAGAAATATTCAATCCTAATGTCATCACAGAGGTTACATTTCAAATATTTTTCCAATTTTGGTTTTGGAAGGAAACAATCTTTTTTTTCATTTTCTCATCAGTAAATATCTACGATCTCATCATTTTGATTGGGTTAGTAGTCTTTGTCAATACACATTCTTCTATTGTTTTACACCACTTTTGGCTATTCAATAATAATCTGCAACATCACACGAACAAGTCATTAGCTTATCGTCTTATTGTCATGGGAAACCAATCTAGAAAATACATTTATTTATTTATTTTTATTGCTTTGTAGGAAATCGATCTTCTTTACTAATCAATTTTTAAATCTTAGTTTTAAATCACTATATATTTTGTTTTCCTAACAATCATACTTTTTGATCTTTTTATTTAAAAAAAAAAAAAAAAAAATCAATATCTTTATTTCTTTCAATCTTCCTTTTCAACTATATCTAGATCTTAATTTTGAAACTCTCATAGTTTATATTTAATTTTAAAATCTCATTTTTAAGGTAAATGTACATCATGCTTTAAAAAAAAAAAAAAAAAAATCTATATAGCTCTTATTTTATTTAAACATTTTGTTACTATTTTTAAACCTTTAGCTCTTGAATACATTGATCTAATTTATATACAAGTATATTTATTTAGATAAATAAAAACTAAAATAAAATATATATATCCCACTCCCAACTTCCAACCATCCATTCCCTAATCTCCACTCCTCCCTAAACTCGACTACCCACGTCAACCCCTCCCTATTCCCTCCATGTCAACCCATATCCCCCAAACACGTATCCCATCTCTTCATTCACATCCCCGACCCCTTACATGACCCTCCTATCTTGACTCCCAACCACTCATTTCTCTTGCTCCTCCCACACAGTCCCAAATTCTTTCCCTACACTTCACCTCACCACTCATCTCCCCCTTCCCACATCCCTCCCTCACATAGTCCCCCACATCCCATCCTGCTTTCCCCGATCCCGGCCCTCAGCCCATCCCCTACGAACCCTCCTCACTCCACGTATCCTATCTCCCAAGACCATACCAATATTCTCCCCAATATCCAACTCTTAATAACTCCCTCCCCAACCTTCACTCACCCTCCTCTCCCAATCATCCTTCCCAACTTTGAAATCCCTTCCCTGCTCATCCATCTCGACACCTCATCCAAGTTCTCACCTTCGACCCTTGGCCCTACACATCACTAATCCCACACATTGCAAGTCCTCTAACTTCCACTCCCTATGATTAAGGCCCAACCTCACCCCATGACCACCCACGAGCCCCGCATCTCCCATCCCATTTGACCACACTCACTACCACACAAACCAACTATTAATCATGATTATTTGATTCGAATAGTTACTTTGAATAAAGCTTTGATCATTATTTACAATCTTCTACCCAAATTCTTCTTCGAACATAAACCAAAACATTACCCACCAAATATAGATTTGACTAGTTACTTTGACTTATTAAATTATCATTCATCGACATCTCTCCATTCACTATCCCTTTATCACATACCCTCTTCCATTATATATTTCACCTAACCTATTTTTTTATACGTTCCCATTACGTCTCACCATTGTATTTGTCTAAAGTCCACCTCCTCACCATATTGCTCCACCTTCTTGTCGTATAAATCCACATTTTTGTCTTAAAAGTCATCGTATGGGTCCACATTTTAGTTTGACTTTTCATATAAGAACTTATTCAAACCACACACGTTCGTGCTTCCATCAACTTGTAGATTCGAGTTATTTTATTATTTTCTCCTTACTAGGATTTTAATTAAACATTATTTAATTAGGTCTTTTCTCATTACTAATTTTTCTTTGCTTTTGATTGCTTAATACCAAATCTTTAACTTTTTTCACAATTTGATTTTTTAAGATCAAACTTGTACCTCTTTGTGTGGTTATTCACAGTCACACGCGACTAAAGGTAATTACTTTTTCGCAACCCATTTTATGACTTATAGTTATCAATTTTCTCGATTCTTTTTTAGCTCATTGTATTTTGTGCCTTTTAAGTACTAATTTCCACATTTTATTTTATCAGCCTTGTTTTGTGTTTAACACTTCACAATTTTAATTAATTATTTTTTGATATCTAACATTGTTTGTAGGTACAAACTACTAATCATTTTCTTGCAGGACCTTTTTCGACAATACAGGACCTTTTCACACCTATCTTGCAAAATTATCGGATTTGCATTCCTAGTCATCCTTTGCACATTGGAGGCCACCCGAGGATTTAAAAAAAAAAATTCCTTACATTCCAACTTTCCATGACAACACTTCTGGTAACATTTTAAACTCTTCTTTTTCGTCATTTTTTTTTTTTTTTGTGAAGATAATCGTTATCACTATTTCACAATCATGATTAAGTGCAATAATTATTAACATTTTTGCCAAAGTATGTCTCAATTGTATCTGCGTATGCTCTTTTCTTGTGCCTTCAAGTGATCTGGAAAATTAGAAATGGTCGCGATTGTTTAGTTCTTGTTCTAACATTGCAGGATCCCCAATCAAATTGCCAAATTTAAATCAACATTTCATACTAGTCGGGCCTTTTGTAGCTTAATTAAAATAATTTAAATTAGCTCTATTTTTCATCATTAACTAACTTGTCACTTCAATTTTGTTTCTTCTTCATAATTTGATCGATTGTTGGATGTGTATGCTCTTTTCTTGTGCCTTGAGTGATCTGGAAAATAAAAAACAACCACAATCATTTTTCTTTCTAACATTTTTTCTGTAGGATAACTACTAATTTGTTTTCTATAGGACCACGTCGCTAGAATATTGTCAAAAACAAAAAAAAAAAAACATCCCACAAAAATACCACCATTCAAAGAAAATTGCTAAAACAAAAAAATTTTTTTTTAGAACACTCAAGTATGTTGTCATTTTCCGCTAGTAATTTATTTCAAGTTGGAAAGAACCTTGCGTATAATCACATCATCATTCTTGTTTTTACATGTAGTAGAGGTGGATTTCATCACCACCAAAGCTACACCGGTGACATGGACTTGACTACCACACACCAACAACATTTGCATCTGCATTGCACTTTGAGACATCATCTCATCACAACATTCGGTATCTACCTCGCCCCTGCTCTTCACTTATATGTAATGTTGTTGTGTGGAGCATGCGAGTCGCGCCTAAATAGTTGTAACAATGAAGCTTGGGCATCATCCTTGTAAATCTTTAGGGAGTTATAAGGACACCATACACATTCATCCCCCATCACCTTCCACCTTTTCACAAAACCTTCCTTGGACGTGGTGATTCACTCCAAAGTAGGAAAGTAAGAATTGGTGAGTCTCCTCCGAGTGCTCTAAGGGTTCCCCATACCAATTTTTTCCCCATACAAAATTAGGTATATCAGGACTAGGGTATATCGGAGGACACATATTTTTGGAGTGATAAGAGCCTACATCCATCATTCCACAACATACTTGTATGATTGCATGAAACAATGATCATTCCTGAAGAATTTACCTCTTGAGCCAAAATAATTTGATACACATGACTGCTTGTTGTTTGTCAACAAAATAGTTTAGCATTATTTTATCATCAAACTTGGTTGATATCAATGTGTTCATTGTAAAATTCAAATCCTAGTGTGTTCCACAAAACCATTTCTCGACCAATTCAATACCAAGAAAAATGTTCAAGCAATCCAACAATGAAGACCAAAACATCACACCGATTTCATTAGCTTGCTTCAGCCAATCCTCCATAGCGTGTTTTCAAGCTATATCAAACTGACATTAGGAGACTTGTTTGAGTTCACTCCTTATTTTTCAACTATCGAGTTTATCAAAATCACATCCAACACAAATCCCTTCATAACTTGTTTGAGTTATATCACAATCATATTGAGATTAACTTGTTTGAGTTACTCTCCCATCAACAATCCAGAGCTTGTTCAAGCCAAATCTACACAACGTGACACAAATTCCCTAATAACTCATCTTGAGTTATATCACAATCATATTGAGATAACTTGTTTGAGTTACTCTCCTTATCAGTAATCATGAGCTTATTCAAGCCAAATCCAAAGCAATCAAGTTCTCATTTAATCACACTTGCTCAAAATTCATAACCACTTTTTACAACTTAATCAGGAACACACCTATCTCATCATGGTATTCACACGTAGTCACAATCATGAAAATGATGATGAAGAAGTCACACAACCAGAACTCACCAATGAAGAACAAGAACAAGTAAATAGGGTGATAGAACAAAACAAGAATGAATATCTATTACACATCCTAGCCATGGGGAAAAACTACCCCTGACTTTGGGACTGAAAATTTAAACAAACTTATCAACAATGGTGAATCAAGTTATCACAACGAAATACCAAACAATCCAAATAGCTCTTCGGTCCGATGAGTTATTCACTAAAATCCAAGACTTAACAAAGAAACTTGAGGAAGCAACTGCTAGAGCTGAAAGGTTAAAAGACTCCAATCCAGACCCCAATACTCATGACATTCTTGATAACCCATCCCCTACCTCTCCATTCACACAAGAATGGAAACATATGAAAGACACCATTCAGGGACTACAAAAACAATCAAAACAATTCAACTTTGAAGAACTATGTCCTTACCCATTTGATATGGAAATATTACGCTTACCATTTCCGTCATCCTTCGAAATCCCAAAATTTGATAAATACAAAAGCAAAGGTGACCCCATGAACATGTCAAGGAATTTTACATGCAATGTCAGGAAGTTGCTTATCATGACATGTATCTTTTACGATTATTCCCTCAAAGTTTAGGAGGACAGGCTTTAGACTGGTTTCTCCATCTTCCCAAAGGGTCAATCACGACATTCATAGACTTATCGGAAAAATTCGTCAAACATTTTTCCTTCAACTTAGACTCAGAAATAACCATGCTCGATCTCTGTAACACTAGACAAAGGCCCAATGAAAACTTCACCTCCTTTTTACAATGATGGTGAGGAATTGCAAGCAAGATTTCCCTGCTCAATACCGAAAGACAATTGGTTAGCATTTTTGTTCCAAATCTCAATGCCGAATTATCATTCCACATGCAAATGCACTATCTGAGTAATTTGAAGAAGTCATTGAAAAGGGAACACAAATCGAAAAAATCCCTCATTTCTAAGGGCTTACTTAAAACACCCTTTAGGGACCAACCTCATAGAGATGCCCCTCAGAACCAGGAAAATCCAAATTCTTTAACCGAAACCAAAATATAGTCAATGATGGCATTATTGATTCTCACCATGTCAAAATGTTCAAAACAATCGATCAACACATTAAAATCCAAACAACCAATCATAATCCCTAGAAAGGAAGCTCCTTCTCGGGACGGTGAAGACAGTTCACTCCTCTCGGAGAAATCCTATCTAGTGTCTTTCGTCACTTGGAAAATGCCAACATGATTACATATCCCATCGTCAAACCCTTCAAGAAGGACAACCCAAACCAAATTGGTATAAGGACAATGAATATTGTGATTACCATCACATAAAAGGGCACTCTATAGATCGATGCATGCAACTCCGCCATTACATCCAAGACTTGATTGAATGTGAGAGACATAGAAGTTAAAAATACTTTTGAGACAAAAACACCCAATGAAAAACTTAACATGTTAAAAAAACCCTTCCCTAACCATGATGATAATTCAAAGGATAAGGGTCAATCATCAAGCAACGTCGAGTATGACTCAGTCATCTCGACCATAGACTATGACCAAGACTTAGTGGCAACTATAAAGATCAGAACTGACTATGCGATCACCACCAGACAGAAAAAAAATGTGGGTCCCTACAAAAAAAAATCTTCTACTTCGTCTCTCACACCACCTCCTAATCCACCATCTAATTCCACCACCAATTCCACTCCACAACTGTGCCATCATTCAATATTGTCAAACAATTGGAGAAGACTACAACACAAATTTCCATCATGGAATTACTTAATTCTTCTCCCACACTACAATGCATCCTTATGCAAACATTGAATAACGCTCGTGTCCTTGAGGACATCAATTCACAAAATTCTAGGCTTTAATCACACATCTTACGGTACCCAATCCTATTTTATCCTTTGGTCCCATTGACCTTCTTAATCCCAACATCACTAATAATCATTCTTTATACATCGAGGGTTATATAACTCATCGTAAGATCAAGTGCGTATTAATCGACAATGGATCCACATTGAATATTTGTTCCATGAAACTCTTACGTTGCCTAGGTTACACCAAAAATGATTTACAAAACAACATCATAACCATTCGTGGGTATGATAATAGTGAAAGAAATTCTGAAGGCACAATCACGTTACCTCTCCAAGTTGGACCCATCACCTTAGAAATGATATGTCATGTGGTGGATGTAGAAGTTGCATATAACATTCTCATCGCCGACCATGGATTCATGCCATGAAATCCATCCCATCAACGTTCCACCAATGTATTAAATTTCCTCATTTGGACAAGGAATTTACGCTACGTGTGGATCCTCAACCCTTTGAGTATTGTAGATTCCTCGAAGGATGGTATAGACATGATCACTATTGTCCATCAATAGATAAGTATGCTCCACCTCATGTAATCCCTAATGAAAACACGTGTTCGATCGGATACACTCCCTAAATATGATCCAAAACCATCACCTTCTAACCAAACCACATTTTCCAATCCATTCTCTTCCGCTAATCAACAATCTTCAACTAGTCCTCCTCCCACTAATCAATCATCTTCTTCCACTAATCAAGCTTCTTCTTCCAACAACAATTACTCTTCCACCACACCATCTTCTTCCTCACCTAGTCAACCTTCTTCATCCAACCATACCTCTTCTATTAAGATACCTTCTCCTTGATTAACCAAACTTCATCCTCTAATCCACCCCCTCTTCTTATAACCCATTTTCTTCATCTTTTAGAACTACCAAACTGACTTCCCCACCACATGAGGTACCTATTGGTCCCCCATCCCACACATTCAAAATTATTGACAAAGGATGCGGTGAATATCAATTTCAAAAGGTGGAAGACTCCTTTTACATCAAAAATCCCCACACAACTATGGAAAACCCAACGCTCCACATCTGAGAATCCATCCCACTTACCAAATGGGACAGTCAGTTTGGAAAAAAATTGGTTATCTGACAATGAACATATTCCAAGTTCTTTAGGATCTTGGTTATATAATGATGACTTTTCTCCCTGTTATGAGTCCCCTCAATTTACCAAAGCTCATCGAATAATGAAAAACATGTGATGGAAGGGTAAAGGACTCGGTCCAAATGAACAAGGTCATTTAGACCCAATCAATTACACACAACATCATGGTAAACATGGTCTGGGTTTCAAGGTATTCGATGTTGCTCCTATATTAATTTCAAGTGATAATGATGACACCAACTCTGATAGTGACACCAGGTCTACACATAGCCTTTTCGAAGACCTCACTGAAACACATCTTTACTTTGAACATTTATCTATTAATGTCATCGATTTTGAGCCTACACATCCGACTCTCATAGACCATGGCCAATCACATCATGTGGCCATGGACATGTTCCAAAATGATGAAGCCATCAAAGAATTCCTTGGAACTCTCACGATCAAATCCCTATTTCCGACCATAGAAAAGGATTTGAAATCAATCTAGATGAATCGACCTATTTTGGTGAAGAAATAGAATATTTGGATCCTTTACCTTTGGAAAATTTGGATCAGAAGCGCAAACAAAAAATTTCCCATAGTCAAAATCTCATCGCCACCCTATCAAACAAACATGTCAATAAAAAGTCTCAACATCACACACAAAAATCTTGTGCCAACTCCCCAAATCACCCGACACTGATGACTTACATCAACCATTAGCATCATTCTCAAAAAGGATACATCTAAAATGCTTGTAGAAGAAACTAAAGACATAAACATTGGAACCATCGAACAACAAAAATTTTACAACTTGGCATTAGTTTGTCTGACCAAGAATGCATAGAATTCACAACACTCCTTATTGAATTCCAAGATATCTTTGCATGGACCTATAAGGACATGTCAGGCCTAGATCCATCTCTTGTAGTACACCACCTTGTGGTGCATCCGGATGCAAATCCTGTAAAACAAAAACTACGCAAAATGCATCCCCAAGTAGCATTGTTTCAAAGCCAAACTCGAGAAACTCTTGGAAGTTGACTTTATCCGACCTATTGATTATTTGGCATGGATATCTAACATAGTTCCCATAGCCAAGAAAACCCCTAACATCAGGATATGCACAAACTTTGAGACATTAACAAGGCTTGTCCCAAAGATGACTTTCCCTTGCCAAACATAGACATGATTGTTGATTCTACGGAGGCCATGAAATGCTCTCCTTAATGGATGGATTTTTTGGTTACAATCAAATACGTATTGTTGAAGGGGATCAACATAAAATGACATTTACTACACCATGGGGCACCTTCTGTTATAAGGTCATGCCTTTCGGCTTGAAAAATTCGGTGCCACCTATCAACGAGAGCAATGAATGTCATCTTCCATGATATGTTACATGATATCATGGAAGATTATGTTGATGATATATTAGCAAAATAAAAAACATGAATAGGACATCTAGGTGTGTTGAGACACATTTTTGATAGATTACGTGAGTATAAGGTTCATCTTAACCCAAAGAAATGTGTGTTTGGGGTGACCTCTGGTAAATTGTTAGGGTTTATTGTCTCACGGAGAGGCATAAAAGTGGATCCTGCAAAATTCAAAGCCATTATGGAAATGCCTCCTCCTCAAAACCTAAAACAATTACATAGTCTTCAAGGAAAAATCCAATCTATTTGATGTTTCATATCACAGTTGGCCGATAAGTGCCATCACTTCAACCAATTACTCAAGAAAGATGCACAATTCCACTGGAACCATGATTGTCAAGACTCTTTTGCTAAGTTAAAAGAATACCTCTCTAGCCCACCTGTTCTTATGTCACCAGTTGTAGATAAACCCATGTTGCTTTATACATCTACCACTGAACATGCCATAGGAGCTCTGTTAGCGCAACACAATGATCAAGAAAAAGAACAGGTTGTATACTACCTTAGTCAAACACTTATTGAGCATGAAGTATGATATTCCCAAATCAAAAAAGTATGCTTGGTGGTCACCTTTGCATTCCATAAGTTACGTCATTACTTGCTCAATCACACAACTAAGTTGATCGCCAAGATTGATCCCCTCAAGTATCTCTTATCTGACCCATTCTCATAGGAAGAATGTCTAGTTGGGTCATACTACTTAGTGAATTTGATGTCAAGTTTGTTCCGTAGAGAGAAATTAAAGGACAGGCCCTTGTAGACCAACTTGTCGAGGCACCCCTTCCTAGCACAGAACCACTCCATTTTGCATTTCCTGATGAAGATCTTCTACACATAGACATCATGCCACTTGGACTCTATTTTTTGATGGATCTTGTAATCTCCATGGATCAGAGAGCTGGTATTTTTCTTATCACACCTAGTGGACATGTCATCCCCAAATCATTTTGATTAGCATTCCCATGTACCAACAATATCACGTAGAATATGAAGCTCTAATCAGTAGGATTAAAACTAGCTATATCTTGGAATCTTAAGAGTTAGTTGTATTTGGTGATTCTTTACTTATCATCAAACAAGTTACTGATGAATACCAGGTCAAGGATGAAAAATTATCCCATATAAGCGCATGGTGGATAGCCTTCAAAGCTATTTTTGATTAATTAGCTTTGATCAAATCCCCAGAATTCATAATAAATCTATCGATGCTATGGAAACTATTGGATCCCTATTAGAAATCACATCTAATCAACCCCAGGCACATTTTCTCGTAGAACATCTCTTAATGCCTACCTATGATCTTCCTGAAAACACTATGGTATGTGAAATCGTGGGTCCAAATAACCCTTGGTACCATGATCTTTACACCTTCATCCATGATAAAACATTTCCTACCGACATGAAACCAATGCATAAACGTGCTTTAGCACAACGTGCCTCTCGTTACACCATTTTAGCAAAATCTTTATAAATGAGGATATGATGGCACCTACTCGATGTCTTAATCAGGAAGAAGCCTCGAGTGTCCTAACTGAAGTCCATTCTAGTATCTGTGGAGCACACATGAATGGTATAGCCTTAGCCAAGAAAATCTGCGAGTTGGATATTATTGGCCCACCATGGAAAGTGACGCATGCCATTTTGTCAAAATGTCAAGCATGTCAAAAGCATGGAAATCTTATCCACACACCTTCCCAAGCATTGCAATCGATAACCACACCATGGCCCTTCTCTCAATGGGGACTTGACCTCATTGGTAAAATCAGACCAACATCATCGATGGACATAAGTTCATCATTACCACTACCGATTACTTCACTAAATGGGTGGAAGCTATGCCTCTCACCTATGTTACCGGTAGCCAAATATCGAAATTCATTTTTAATAATCTCATTTGTCGATTTGGTATTCCATCCGCTCTTGTCATGAGATAATGGAAAATCATTTAAAAACTAGGATGTAAAAGACCTCGCCAAACGTTTCACATCAAACTTAAGTGGTCCACTCCATACTACCCTAGGGTAATGGTCAAGAAGAAACCAACAAGACTTTAAAATCCATCATGGAAAAAATCATCAACACCCATGGATGTAATTGGCATACTCAAATTTACCCCGCTCTTTGGGCTTACCGTACATCTTACCACACGCCTACTAGAGCCACCCCATTTTCCCTCGTTTATGGTTGTGAAGCCATTTTACCTATTGAGATAGAACTCCCATCCTTGAGAATCTCCCTTAAAGATGTAATTAATGAGGATGAATACGACAACATCATGGCTTCAAGAGCTTGAGCTTCTCGATGAAAAATGACTTAATGCCCTCAATCATCTTCAAGTCTATCAAAACCAATGCAACATAGTTATCATAAAAAGGTAAGACCCAGAGAATTTGAGATTGGTGACCTCGTTTTAAAAGAAAATAAAAAGAATACCACTAAAGAGCGAGAAAAACAAGGAAAATTTGAGCCTAATTGGTTAGGACCCTATGTAATTACAACTAAATTTGGCTCTGGAGCCTATAAGTTGGCCACTGAAGATGGTCAAGAACTTGATGAACCAATGAATGTAGTTCATTTAAAGAAATTTTATCCTTGAGGCATTCACTATTCAGGAGACAACAATGACTTGTACATTGTTCCTTTTATCTAACTTATCTCTCGAATAATTTAAAGTTATTCATTTCCATTGGTCAGATATTTTCATTATCAAAATCACATCTTCATATTTATCATCATGAGACAGGTGCTAATATAGATCCTATTAAGTTTGTGAGCATCATACTTCTTATAATATCTCCCATTTTCAGTCACTTTCACCTATGGTCATACCTAGAAGCTTTCTTGATGGTAATATATTCCCTTCAAAGAAATTCTCTCTTTCATAACAAAGCTCTAAACTTTTGTACCAGTTCGTTTGATCATCCATCTCAGTCTTCGGTGTTGAACCCTCGCATCCTACTAGTCGTGTGGGGCTGAGATTGGGGGAAAATGTTCCTTCCCAAATACAAAGCACTATTGTAAAATTCAATCAATTCAATAAATTATGAATAATTCATTGTCACACCTTTCATCCTTCATAGTCTTTGGTGTTGAGCCCACACTTCTTATTGGTAGTGTGAGACTGGGAATGGAGGAAGGTGCCCTTACTCATCTATGTCTTGTCTTCGGTGATAAACCCTTGCCTCTTACTGGTGGCATGGGGAAAAGTGTAGAGGGTCATTCATCACAAAAGCATAAAAATATTGCAAAAACATTCAAAAAAAAAAAAAAAAAAAAAAAAAAAACAAAAAAAAAAAAGGAATTTACTTGCCTATGTTTTGCCTTGGTGATGAGCCCTTGCTTCTTACTGGTAGCATGGGGCAAGGCAAGGCATAGGAGTCATTTCAAGAATACAAAATCTTATAAATCTAAAAGTGCTTATAATTATAGAATCCCCAAAGAAGTAATTTAGATGCCTAAGTGAAGAGAGAACTATCCCTTCACCTCATATCTTACCAATCAAGAGCCACATAATTGTCTAAGTCTAGCACGTGACCCATAAAGTGAAAGTCATTTTGAAAATGGTTCAGTAACCTTAAGAAGAATTGAGTCACAATTTCCCAAAGGGATTTTTGTTAGCACTTGTCTCTATATTCATTATCTACATCATGCGTCCTTCTTGATTCTGGTGATGAGCCCTCGCATCTTACTAGTTGTGTGGAGTCAAGAATGGAGCTAGACTTCTTTTCATCATATCATCACCAACATATCCTGCCAATGGAATGAGAATTTTTTGTTATTTGAGCATGAGTTACCACGAGGAACATGGTACATACGGACAATATCTTGGTTTATCACCTCTCTCAAAAAAGTTTGCAAAATGGTCCAAAATTCCAAAACATTAAAAAATCTCCAAAAATCCAAAAACATTAGAAAATCTCCAAAAATCCAAAAAACAAAAAAAATCAAAAAAATCCAAAAACATTAGAAAATCTCAAAAAATCCAAAAAAACATTAAAAAATCAAAAATCCAAAAAATTAAAAAAAAAATCCAAAAACATTAGAAAATCAAAAATCCAAAAACATTAGAAAAATCCAAAAATCCAAAAACATTAGAAAATCTTCAAATCTCCAAAAAATTAAAAAAAAATCCAAAAATCCAAAAACATTAGAAAAATCAAAAATCTCTAAAAACATTAAAAATCAAAAAATGTAAAAATCCAAAAATCCAAAAAATTAGAAAATCTCCAAAACTCCAAAAAAAGTATAAAAATCCAAAAATCCCCAAAAACATTAGAAAATCTCCAAAATACAAAAACATTAGAAAATATCCAAAATAAAAACATTTGAAAACTTTTCAAAATTCCAAAAACATCCACAAAATCAAAAAAAAAAAAAAAAAAAAAAAAAAAAAATTGTAAACTCCACAAAATCACAAAAACTCTAAAATAATCAACACAATTCATCCTTTGAACTATTATCCCCAACGAATGATCCAATCACCTTATGACTATCAAATTCAAACCACTTCTCCTCGCGTGAATCCTGCTTGGGGAAAATCGGCTCTCATTGTTTCCTTGTTTGAGGACAATGACCCAATCCTTTTTTATGTCCTTGTACCCCTGCTTGGGGGCACATCATCAATCCTCACTGTGGAACACGTTAGGGACATGTTTATTGGTTCTTGTGTTGCATTATTAGTTACAAGTTATTAATTACTTTCTTGTATCTTGATATATTATAGGGGCATCTTGATTTTATGTATCCTGGTGTTCTCTCTAATATACTTATGTTATCTGATTGCATATCATATTGGGGCATCATACTTTCTTGATGGCCTTTGTCTATGCTCTCTTCCACTTGCATATATCATCTACTGGGGCATCAAACCTTTTTGATGGCCCCTTATCTATGCTATCACGCATATTACAGTCTAGTCATCCTGATCTTTTATATCACGATGCATCTGTTATGTGCTATATTAAAATTAAGATGATTTTCATCACGTGAGTATCTTCCTACATGATCAAAATCTTACTTTGCACCCCATCCATTCACCCATACTAATACATTCCCTAGTTTGGGAATCCTACTTGATCACCATTGTAGTTTGTGAATCCTACTTGAAGATCTTTCTCAAGTAGCATTCACTATCCAACAACTCCTCCTCCCCCACCATGATCACCATGTATTTGATCCATTCATCCTCGCTCCTCATTTCTACTCCTCCGCCACTTATCCCCATATTACCCTTCTCACCATTCTTGTCCCCTCTCACCCATTTGTATTCTTTCCTTTCACTCTTTGCTTCCCACTTGACAATCTTACTTAATAACCCTTCTATATGGGATCCTCGGTGGAGGTATACCCTCTCCCTAAGATCTTCCCGTTGTAGAAGCTTCTCCACCATCTCCCCTCTCATCAAACAACAATCACCACCACACACATCTTTCCATTCCACCTCTTCTGCTTCTCATTCTCGCATCATTACTCTCTCACCATGGGCATCCCAATTAAGGATTCCCCTCACACTCTCCACCCTCCACCACATATATTCCTCCATCCATTCATGTTACACTCCTTTGTTTCCTTTCTTCCTTGTTATCACCTCATCTCACCTCCTCTTCCACTCTGGCATACATCACTCACTCTTTTCTCATCCTTCCCCGAATCATCTTCTTCTTGGTCATCCTACTTACATGCTCTCATAGTATGGAAAATTCACTTGAGGGTTCCCCTTCAGTCCATTTTGTCATACCCTATTCCCACCAACTCTATCATCATTCTTCTTCTTCTTCAGCTTGGTGATCCTACTTAACCATCCTTGCCACATGGAAATCTTACTTAAGAGTCCCTCTTAAGGTTGATCTTACCCTATGGCCTTCCCCCATCCCATCATATTTCCCCCATCTTATTTCTCTCCGCCTCTCATCATGATCATCTTCTTCAACCAACCATTCCACCCCTGTACAATAATAATTTTTTTTCTTTCTCCTTGCATATCATCCATTCGGTTTCGGATTTTGCTTGACAATCTTACTTAACCACTTAAGGATGATGGCATGATGATCTTACTTAAGAGTCTCTCTTAAGGATGACCTATCATCTTGCACTCGCCCATCACTCTACATTCTCACCATCCATATTTTCTCTTCATTCCCCATCATCACATCTTCTTACCACCACTATCACCATCCTCTTCTTGGCAATCTTACTTAACCACTCGCGCGGCATGGTGATCTCACTTAAGAGTCCCTCTTAAGGATGATCTATCTTCTTGCCTTTCCCCATCACTACACATCTTCACCTTTCACTTTTTTTTGGCATTCCCCATTATCACATCCTCTCACCTCCTCTTCCATTCTCACAAACACCACTTCTCACTTGCCCACTTTTCATCTCCATCATCCCTCGCTTGGTAATCTTACTTAACCACTTCCATCACATGACAGTCTTACGTCAGGGTCCTCCCTACGCTAAACTCATCATTCTAAACTTCTCCCTCACCTCATTCTTTGTTCACTTTGTTGATCACTTCTTCCACCTGGTCTCTCCTACCAACCACATTTTCCTCCTACCATTATCCTTTCTCCACCTATCATCTCACAACATATGTCTACTATCTTCCACCTATAACCATGTTCCTTTCTCCCATTTCCTTCTTGATCCATCATCCTTCATACCATTTCTTCCCATTCTTTTCATGTCTTGTTTCTTCATCCTCACCTCATTCATCCTCATCCTCCGCATCCTCTCCTCACTTTCACCTAGTCACAACTCATCCCTCACATTTTCTTTACTCTTTTCACTTCATCTTCTCAAATTCTCCCACATATCTACCCCCACGCTTACTCGCCATTGTTGTTAACATTCCTCTAACATTCTTTCATCATCATCTTCTATTCCCCGCTAATAATTGTTAGTGGAATTTCCCTAAAAATCATCAATCCTCATTCCACACGACCTCGTTCACTCCCTTGGACCTTCTCCATTTTCCCTTCATTCCTTCCTTCCTCTGGGCCCACCACTCATTGTTAGTGGGCTTTCCCTAACGTCCCTTCGTTGGCGTTACCCTTTCCATTCCTTGTTACCTTTCTCCCTTTCTTCATTTTTTCTCTCATCCTTCCCCACCACTCATTGTTAGTGGACTTTCCCTAACACGTCCCCTCACTGGCATTGCCTCTTCTATCCCCATTCTCTTTTCTCTCCCATTCTTTTCCCCCACTCCCACCCTTTCTTGTCACTTCTTCCCCACCTCTCCATCTTCCCTTCACCCTCTTCAATATCTTTATTGTCTTCATCATACATCCTTTGTCTATTGTCTCGTAATCCTAGTATCCTCATTTCATGCATCTCCGCATCTTTTCCAATCTGTGTCATTCCTCCCCTCTTTCTTCTCTTTACATTCCTCATACTGCTCACTCTACACTTATTATCCCCATTATGTATTCCCTTCCTTCTACATCATTTTCTTTGTTATCCTCTTCTCTCTCCCACCCCTCATCTTATTTCACTTCCTCTGTATCATCTTCTTCCCCTTTTTACCTCATGTTTCCTCCTTACTTCCCCATCGATAACTGACTCTTCAACGTTGTCCATTTTTTATCATCCCACCCTCCACATGCATCTCCATGCGGTTTGTTCCATATTATTTTCCTTGGTCTTCCTCATGAAGACCTGGTTCCTTCAATCTTCTCCTTGTATTCACTTTATCCTCCTTTCCTCCCCCATAATTTTCATGTTTCTTCTGACCACCCCTCCTTTTCTCTACCACCCCTACCTTTTTGTTTATTCTGTACCCATTTCTCTTCTTTTCTCTAATATTTTTCACACTTTCTCGCCCCTCATAGTTTTTTTTTTCTCCGTTTCTACCTCTTCTTTCGTCTTCTTTCAATTTTTCATCGATTTTACCCCCTACTCCCACCTCGTCTTCTCCTTCTTATTTATCTTTCCCCGTTTCTTGATTTTCTTAGCTCTATCATTTCTTTCACTTTCATGCATCCCTCTTTATTATCTCTTTATTGCTTCCTTCATATGGCACATCTCTCTATTTCATAATTTCACCCTCTGCTCTGTCATTTTCTTGTCTTCTTCTTGTTTTTCCTTCATCATTCCCTTCTTCCCCTATCATCCCTCTCTCTTATTCTCTTCTACCTCTTTCATTCCTTTTTTTCCCTCCTCTATCTCCATAACCCTTCACCTTTCTTTCTCTTCTCATAATCAACCACCAATCCTGTCCATTCCCTTTTCTCTTTCCCATTGCATCATTCCACACACCCTCACACCTAGCATTCAAGGCCGATTGAATCCTTTCTCCATTTTGCATTGTGTGGTCATTCCATTATCTTACACCCCATTATCATCCTCCTCTCTGCATAAATTAATCTCTCCTCTTTTCGAGAGCTCTGTCATATATTCCATTCTCGTCATCCCTCTCGAGGGGGCATCATCACATCTATCCATAATCACATCTTCTCATGACATTTTTGTCTTGGAGGATACCATGACATCCATCACTCACCACCTTCTATTCTCTCCAACAAACATTCACTCTACTTTTTTCTTAGGAAAAGTAGATTGAATTCTTCCCCCATTCTCACAAGCAAAAAGTTTGTTCTACTTCTTAGAGAAGCTTTCTCTTTTCTTCCTCTGACAACTTCTTATCGAGGGAACACCTCCTTCAAGAAGAATCTCTTCAAAAATATTCAATCCTGCCACCTGAGGCATATTCACTCCATCTCATCTACTTTCTTTGAAAGGACACTACTTTCATAGTACCCTTCCAAAGAGGGGCAAATGTAGACACCCTAATTTCACATTTGTCTTAAATCAATTAATTCCCCTACCTCATTTCCCACAAAAATACACTCCAAATTAATCAAATATAATTTGATTAATTATCCTTTCAAATCTAAAAATAACCTAATCCTTACCACATGTCATTATTCTCCATGTTTTTCTACTATTGAATTAAAAATTCAAAATCAAATCCTCACCCACTCTTCATGGTCCCCACTCACCTAAAATCCTCCACTCATGAATTAAAAATCTAATTCAAATCCTCACCCATTCTTCATGGTCCCTACTCACCTAATCTTGCCCACATTTTCAAACCATGATTACTTAAATTACTCTAAGTTAATCACTTCCCAGGCTATAAATATAGCCTTACCCCTCCCCTCTAGGACACAAAGAATAAGCTTGAATGCCTATCTAAGTTCTTGCATCCATCCTTTGAGCCCAAAGAACATCCCTCCACCTTTCATCCTAATGCCCAAGAAAATAGCCTCATCTTGAAGCACCCCAAATCCATAATTTTGAAAATGTGGGAAAGATTAGGTAGTAGGGAACACGAAGAATGGGTGAGGATTTGAATTAGATTTTTTAATTCATGAGTGGAGGATTTTAGGTGAGTGGGGACCACGAAGAGTGGGTGAGTATTTGATTTTGAATTTTGAATTCAATAGTAGAAAAACATGGTGAATAATGACATGTGTTAAGGATTAGGTTATTTTTAGATTTGAAATGGATAATTAATCAAATTATATTTGATTAATTCAGAGTGCATTTTTGTGGGAAATGAGGTAGGAGAATTATTTGATTTAAGAAAGATGTGAAATTAGGGTGTCTACATTTGCCCCTCTTTGGAAGGGTACTATGAAAGTAGTGTCCTTTCAAAGATAGTAGACGAGATGGAGTGAATATGCCTCAGGTGGCAGGATTTGAATATTTTTGAAGAGATTATTCTTGAAGGAGGTGTTCCATTGATGAGAAGTTATCAGAGGAAGAAAATAGAAAGCTTTCTCTAAGAAGTAGAACAAACTTTCGATTGTGAGAATGGGGGAAGAATTCAATCTACTTTTCCTAAGTAGAGTGAGTTTTTGTCGGAGAGAATAGAAGGTGGTGAATGATGGATGTCATGGTATCCTCCAAGAAAAAAATGTCATGAGAAGATATGATTATAGGCGGATGTGATGATGCCCCCTCAAGAAGGATGATAAGAATGGAATATATGAGAGCTCTCGAAAAGAGGAGAGATTAATTTTGCACAGAGAGAGGAGAATGATAATGGGGTGTAAGATAATGGAATGACCACACAACACAAATGGAGAAAGGATTCAATCGACCTTAAATGCTAGGTGTGAGGGTGTGTCGTAATGATGCAATGGGAAAGAGAAAAGGGAATTGACAGATTGGTGGTTGATTATGAGAAGAGCAAGAAAGGTGAAGGGTTATGAAGATAGAGGAGGGATAAAAAAAGGAATGAAAGAGGTTGAAGATAATAAGAGAGAGGGATGATAGGGGAAGAAGGGAATGATGAAGGAAAAAAAATAATAAGACAAGAAAATGACAGGAGCGAAGGGTGAAATTATGAAATAGAGAGATGTGCCATATGAAGGAAGCAACAAAGATAATAAAGAGGGATGCAGAAAGCGAAAGAAATGATAGAGCTGAGAAAAACAAGAATCGAGGAAAGATAAATAAAGAGAACATGAGGTGGGAGTAGGGGTAAAATCCTGAAAAATTGAAAGAAGACGAAAGAAGAGGTAGAACGGAGAAATTTTTTTTTATGAGGGATTAGGAAAGTGTGAAAAATATTAGAGAAAAGAAAAGAAACAAGTACAAAATAAGCGAAAAGGTAGAGGTGGTAGAGAAAAGGAGGGGTGGTCGAAGAAATGTGAAAATTATGGGGGAGGAAAGGAGAAACAGAGGAAACGAGGAGAAGATTGAAGAAACCAGTCTTCCTAAGGAATACCAATGAAAATAATATAGAACATACCGCATGGAGATGCATGTGGAGGGTGGGATGATAAAAAATTTGGGACAATCTTTGAAGATCGAGGTTATTGATGGGGAAGTAAGGAGGAAACATGAGGTAAAAAGGGGAAGAAGATGATACCGTTGAAGTGAAACAAGATGAGGGTGGGAGAGAGAAGAGGATAATAGAGAAAATGATGTAGAAGGAAGGAATAAAAAAATGGGGATAATAAGTGTAGAGTGAGCAGATGAGGAATGTAAAGAGAAGAAAGAGGGGAGGAATGACATAGATTGGAAAAGAAGATGAGATGGATGAAATGAGGATACTAGGATTAAGAGACAATAGAAAATGGACGTATGATGAAGAAAATAAATATTTTGAAGAGGGAAAAGGGAAGATGGAGAGGTGGGGAAGAAGTGACAAGAAAGGGTGGGAGTGGGGGAAAAGAATGGGAGAGAAAAGAGAATGGGGGATAGAAGAGGAAATGCCATGAGGGGACATTAGGGAAACTCCAATAACAATGAGTGGTGGGGAAGGATTAGTGATAAAATGAAGAAAGGGAGAAAAGTAACAAGGAATGGAAAGGGTAAAACCAATGAAGGGACGTTAGGGAAATCACACTAACAATGAGTGGTGGGCTCAGAGGAAGGAAGGAATGAAGGAAAACAGAGAAGGTCCAAAGGAGTGAACGAGGTCATGTGGAATGAGGATTGATGATTTTTAGGGAAAGTCCACTAACAATTAGTAGCATGGGAATAGAAGATGATGATGATGAAAGAATATTAGAGGAATGTTAAAAACAATGGCGATTAAGCGTGGGGGTAGATATGTGGGATAATTAGAGAATATGAAGTGAAAAGAGTAAATAAAATGTGAGGGATGAGTTTTGACTCGGTGAAAGTGAGGAGAGGATGTGGAGGATGAGTACAAATGAGGTGAGGATAAAGAAACAAGACATGAAAAGAATGGGAAGAAACAATATGAAGGATGATGGATCAAGAAGGAAAAAATGGGAGAAAGGAACATGGTTATAGGTGGAAGATAGTAAACATACATTGTGAGATGATAGGTGGAGAAAGGATAATGGTAGGAGGAAAATGTCATTGGTAGGAGATACAGGTGGAAGAAGTGATAAAAAATTAAACGAAGAATGAGGCAAGGGAGAAGTTTAGAATGACGAGTTTAGCATAGGGAAGACCCCAAGTAAGGCGTCATGCGATGGAAGGGGTTAAGTAAGATTACCAAGTGAGGGATGATGGAGATGAAAAGTGGGCAAGTAAGAAGTAGAGTTTGTGAGAATGTAAGAGGAGGTGAGAGGATATGGTAATTGGGAATGCCAAAAAAAGAGAAAGGTGAAGATTTGTAGTGATGGGGAAAGGAAATAAGATATATCATCCTTAAGAGGGACTCTTAAGTGAGATTGCCATGCCACGTGAGTGGTTAAGTAATATTTCCAATAAGAGGGTGGTGATAGTGGTGGTGAGAAGATGTGATGATGGGGAATGAAGATAAAATATGGATGGAGAGAATGTAGAGTGATGGGTGAGTGCAAGATGATAGGTCATTCTTAAGAGAGACTCTTAACTTAAGAGAGACTCTTAAGTAAGATAATCATGTGATTGGAGTGGTTAAGTAAGATCGCCAAAACGACCGGGATGATATGCAAGGAGAAAGACACAATTATATTGGGTAAAGGGGTGGAATGGTTGGTGAAAGAAGATGATCGCAATGAGAGGAGGGAGAAATAAGATGGGAGAAATATGTTGGGAGGGGGAAGGACAAAGGAAGATCAACCTTAAGAGGGACTCTTAAGTAAGATTGCCATGTGACAGTAATGGTTAAGTAGGATCGCCAAGTGAAGAAGAAGAAGAAGAATGATGATAGAGTTGGCGGCAATAGGGTATGAAAAATAGAGTGAAGGGTAACCCTCAAGCCAATTTTCCATACTATGAGAGCATGTAAGTAGGATGACCGGGAAGAAGACGAATTCAAGGAAGGATGAGAAAAGTGTGAGTGATGTATGCGAGTGGAAGAGGAGGTGAGATGAGGTGATATAACAAGGAAGAAATGAAACAAAAGAGTGTAACATGAATGGATGGAGGAATATATGCGGTTGAGGGAGGAGAGTGTGAGGGGAATCCTTAATTGGGATGCTCGCATGGTGAGAGTAATGATGCGAGAATGAGTAGTAGAAGAGGTGGAATGGAAAGATGTGTGTGGTGGTGATTATTGTTTGATAAGAGGGGAGATGGTGGAGAAGATTCTACAAAGTGCGAAGATCTTAGGGAGAGGGTATACCTCCACCTTTGAAGATCTTGTATAGAATGGGTTATTAAGTAAGATTGTCAAGCGAGAAGCAAAAGAGTGAAATGAAAGAATACAAATGGGTGAGAGGGGACATGAATGGTGAGAAGGGTAATATGGAGATAAGTGGAAGAGGAGTAGAAATGAGGAGCGAGGATGAATGGATCAAATACATGGTGATCATGGTGGGGGAGGAGGAGCTGTTGGATAGTGAATGCTACTTGAGAAAGATCTTCAAGTAGGATTCACAAATTGTAGCGGTGATCAAGTAGGATTCCAAAACTAGGGAATGTATTAGTAATGGTGAATGGATAGGGTGTAAAGTAAGATTTTGATTAGGCGAGGAAGATACTCACGTGGTGAAAAATATCTTAATTTTAATATAGCACATAACTATTGAATCCTGTTAGAATCACATATTAATTGTGAATCGACATAGTTTATAAAAATATACACAAATGTATATATTATCAAATATATACATCTATATATAATTTTACAGAAGTTCAAGTTTATTACAACCTCTGTTTTATCAACTGTTTCCTAAGCACATAAATCTCTCAACTAAGTGAAAAGTTGATTTTATAGGACTATATAAAGTTTATAGAGATCGATGACGGTTTCTATTCTCGCCGATTTGGTTGGCCGACGCCGTTAGTCAATGTGCAAAACAATTTGTTAAAAAATATATATATATACAATATATATATAATCTCATAGTTCTAACTATTGATTTTTGATAGATTACAACAATGAAAATAACCAATTTTTTCATTGAATAAAATCACAAAAATTAATCATTTTCTACTTTGTAACCTTATATAAATTTGACTATATCAATAACACTAAAACACACTATTTCACATATCTATTTAAAGAGAATGAAAGTATAACACATACCGTAATGAAACTTCTTCTTTCTTATTTTTCAAATCAAGTTTTCCAATAATACTAAAAGGAAATCAACATATTATTTCCATACAAGAACACCATTCTCTTAAAATGAATACATAATACAACCCTTGAATAAAATCCAAATTTGGAAGGGTTTCCTTTTCAACAATATACAAATTTAATATTTCTCCTTCATACTATAACAATACATAGTTTAATAAATATATTTTTACAAGAAACTTCTCCTTTAAAATGCAAGTAATACAAGCCTTCCACTCTAAGTGGAAACAAAATGGCCAAATTTACAAAATAGGATTCTTCCATTGGGCTCAAATACAAAAGTCTTAATTTAAAGATCATCCTCTAGCTTCATAGCTTTTCCCTCTTCTTCAAAATCAAAAAACAAGGAAGGGGGTGTAGGCAACACTCACCTCCCAACCTTTATTCCAATGAGGAGGAGAAGCCATCCTCCTCATTGGCCCCCGAGCCCCAACCATAGAAAAATAGGGAATGGATGCAACCAATGACAACTTTCACAAATTCTTCCACATTACAACAC
This sequence comes from Taxus wallichiana var. yunnanensis, assembly GCA_018340775.1. Lineage (NCBI taxonomy): Eukaryota > Viridiplantae > Streptophyta > Pinopsida > Cupressales > Taxaceae > Taxus > Taxus wallichiana. The sequence goes on along the minus strand of CM031238.1, from coordinate 236,745,198 downwards.
ACATGCCAACAATATTTTAACACACATACAAGCACAAAACAACAATATCAATAAAATGTAACTTTTCCAAAACAAGGCTTAAAACTCTAAGCCAAGGGAGCAAGGAAATATGGGAAATCACTTATGCCTCCTAATGGGTTAAGTGTCTACCTTAAAGGCCTCCAAAAATCTTCATCCACACAACAAAACCAAACTCTTATCCCTCACTCAAACTCTTATCACTCCCTCATACTCTTATCACTCCCTCAAGTATTTCATACAAGATAAGTAAGAATCTCTTATCTTAAAAGGTGTGACACCCAACCCAAAATCCCTCCAAAATATGCAAACAATACTCTTATCCCTCACTCAAAAGATCCCCATATTACTTCTCCTAAACCATACTTAGGGATATACTATCCAAGTCCCAAACATGCACACACAAACATTCATTTTACATACAACATACATACAATAAAATAAAACTACACGGTTAACGTCCCTACCTTGCCATTACAAGAACCTTTAATCCAAAATCACAACTCTAGGCTCCTCCCAAGCTCAAGTCCAAATCAAAACAAGCTTCAAGACTCCAAGCAAGTAAAGCAAGCCCCAAAATATCAAAAATGTAAGTGCACAACTAAATCAAGTAACCCCAAAAACATCAAAATAACTTGTATACATAGAAAAAGAGGAGAGGAGGGTGATGTGGCTCTATGTAGGATGCCACATCACTTCTCCTCAACTCCACATCACCAAGTCAAACATCAAAACCAAGGCTAATAAATTGGTGGGTGAGGATATGAAAATTCCTTCCACACACAAACTCTCACTCCATACCTCTAAGGACAAAAATAAAAGCTCATGTAAGAAAGTGCAATAATTTCAACTTTTTACCTTCCAAATCACATAATGGGGTCTAATTTTGACCCATTACCCCATAGGTATAGTTGGTAGGTGAATTTAATAGGTGTGGAACAAGCTTAACTTGTCCCACAAGCCTCCAAAAATGTCTCTAAAGTCAAATTTCGGGATTTGAGGGATGGGTTGAGTGCACAACATCCAAATCAATTAGAATCCAACTCAAATCAAAATATCACAAGGAAAATCTACCCCAATTAAATGCCCCTTGGTCACATCCAAAATTAATTTAATTAACATGATTAATCAACTTAAATAAGAGGACATTAATTAACAAAAACAAAGTGAAATACACTATAATAATAAGTCACATACTCCACAAATAATTAAAAAGGAAAAGGAAAAGCACACACATAGCCCATGGTCACATTTTGAGGTCATCCCCCCATGGGAACCTCCTAACAACCTAACAACACACAACAACATAATTGAACATAAAGATTCCATGGTGACCTTCATTGCAACCATTTGATATTATGTTACATGGTTAGTCTCATATCCCCTTCTTGTTTGTTGTGATGCAATAACCTAAAAAATCAAACAATACCTCTTGACCTTGTGGCCACATCAAATACATCAATAATAAAATACATGCACATCATCAATAAACATCATCATATCACGTAATTAAATCATCATCAAAGCTAAGAAATGCTATCAATCGTTCACAATTTTCTAAACATTTCAATTCTACCATTTCATCAACAATAATGAGATCACAAGACTAACTCAATCATCTAAAAAAATCAACACGTCAAGAATCCAAAGTGTCAGTATATGTAAAATAACAACACTAGATCATCATCAGTACTGAAATATCTATCCATGCATATAATCCACACTATGAGTCACCACATATCCATAATCAAAATATCTATAATGTCTATCAAAATACTAATCAAATATAATAATGTCCATCTATCAATGTCTACTGATCAAATATGATAACAAATTCCATGTCTCTAGTCCATAGTAAGAAAAATCATAGTAAGATAAAATTTGTGTTATCTCATTTTTGTGTTTACGCCAAAAATAAGATAACCCTAAGAAATTTTTGAGCTGGTTTTCTAAGAATGCCCTTTCAGAGAGATAATCGGGTTTTCAAATTTCAATAGCAAGACAACATGTGTTTTGGATGCTTCATGTTGTGTGTTCCCAAACCCAAAACCCGCATCAAGTAAGTCTTTCAGGTTTGTGGGTCTTCGAGCATCGGAACATGCCTTCGTCAAAACATGCTTCATGTCGCATGTCTTCCGATCCCGAAGCCTGATTTACTCCTTTGTTTCAGGTTTGCGGGTCTTCCGAGCATCGAGAACATGCCTTTGTCAAAACATGCTTCATGTTGCATGTCTTCCGATCCCTAAAACCGATTTACTCCTTTGTATCAGGTTTTGGGACCATCAAGCATCATGCTTCATGTCGCTTGTTTCCCACAACCCGAAACCTAAATTAATACGAAATCCTTTGTGTCGGGTTTCCGGATATCCCAAGCATGCTGACATGGCATTAATGTCGAGTTGTCAGGTAGTTGACACGTGTCAACTGAAGTGTATTAAATGTGAAATTTCTTATAAATATTCAGATTTCCACGTCATTTTTACCAGATGTACTTTTTACCTCATGGATTTTTGTGCATGCATCTTCGACCCAGAAACCCGACTCGCCTCTGTGCCTAATTGCATTGCTCGTTTTTGATCATTTTTCATTCTGATTGAAGGTATTTTCCTTTATTCTTTGTTTGTGGTGTTTGTGGAATAATTGTGTAAAGGATTCTTCCGAGTTTCTGTCTTTTTCTTGTTGGGGTTATTGGGGTTTTATCTTTTCCGTTTTAGGTTGTTTTCTAATCAAGTTTATGTTTTAGGGTTCCCCCTTTTGGAGTGTTCACTTTGTTTTATTCCTTGGAATATATCATTGTGATTAAAAATGTATCAGAAATATCAACAATGGAGAAGAGTTTGCATGTTTCAACCTAACAAATTACCGATTCCCTCTTTTTGGGTTTGCAGGTGCTTTGCAGTTTTTGAAACCCGCAGTGTATCGGGAGGTTTAAGGTGTCGGGAACTTCAAACATTCCAGAATCCTCCAAAGATAGTAGACATTTCAATCTTTCCGCCATCTCCAGTGTGTCGGGTACTTCAAACTCTCTCGACATCTCCAGTGTGTCGGGTATTTCAATCTTTCCGCCATCTCCAATGTGTCGGACTTTTCAAACTTTCTGACATCTCCAAAGGTGTGTCTAAAGTTTTTCAAGTGTTCAACACCTTCTGATCTCGACACTCTCCTCCTTTGAAATTCCTCATGTCGGACCCTGGTTCATCACAAGATAAGACTGAAAAATTAGGGAGGATGAAGTACAAATTTAGGAAGGTGGAGTCTCCCTCCTACATTGATTGTAATTATGACATCCAGGATACAGAGCTCAGAAACATAGATATGGAGGATTTTTGGAATAGGGTCAAGAGCTCTTCCCAAACTCCATGGATGAAATCAATAGTTGGTAGTGGTCTACCTCTTGCAGTAGGTTTCCCTATGTCCGCTCAGTGCCCCGAGTTCATCTTAGCCTGTGCTTCGAACTATGACTCTGCTTCTCGTTCTATGAAAAATCAGGCGGGAGAAGTTGTAATCAAGTTAGATGGAGGTTACTTCGATGACCTTCTCAAGCTGCCTAATTTTGAGGAATATGGAGATGTGAATCTCAAGTCAGCCCAAAAATCTTGGGACAATGATCAGGAGGATTGTATCAAGCACGTGAATAAGAAGTTCCTAATCAAAGCCAAGCCGGCTATTTCCAGGTTCCCAAGACTTGTTCCTAGAAGTGATTTCGTTCAGGAAATAAATGATATCATTACTCTGTTGAGTCGACTTTTTTGGTTTCCCGAATCAAATGTTTTCCAAGGATGGATGTACCAATTCATGATCATTATTAAGAAGAATCAACAGGGAATTGATTGGGGTACTCTTATCAGTAATGAGATAGATTCTCAAATGACAACAATCTGTCTACGGGAAGTTTTATATGTCCTCATATGTCACCTATGCAGTGGCCGACATGAGGAACTATCCTGGATTGGACACCAAGGGGAACAAGACAGTGGAGCATGTTTATCGGTATTTTCCTCAGCTAACAAGAAAAGGGTCTGAAGACCAATTCAGAAGGGTAAACGATGCCTTCTTTTACGAGAACATCTGTAGGTTAAACCCGAAACGAGGAAAATGAGAGTCTCTGATGAGGCATGGGCTGAAGTTTCAAAATGGGGTTGTGTCTTCTTGCAATTTAAGAAGTTCACATATCTTCGAGTAGTCATGTACCCAGGGGATCCTTTCCATTTGCCCAGATATCCAGGGGACAAACTAATCTTGATGGAGTTGGTCAGGCAATTGTTGGATTTTCACAAATTCCAACAGAGTAAACACAAGGCCATCTGTATCTTTCCCAATTTCTATTGGAAGGTATACTTGTTCAACGGTGGTGAAAGCCAAGAATGTTGTACATGAGCTTCAAGATAAGTTGAAAAATCACATGAAGCCCGAGATGGGTTTGATTTTCAAGGAGTCCTTAAGGCATATGGGTAAGTGCACCAAGTTGGGGGACAATTAAGTGGACATCAAATCCTGAATTTTACATTAAAAATAGCAAAACATCAAATTTAGTCTTCCACAGAATTGAACCATGCCGAAAAGTAAAAAATATGTCATAAAAATAGTACCATTATGTAGGGGAGATTGTTACCTTTGTAGAAATACTGATTTTAAAGTGAATAAAATAGGATAAATATCATTTTATAATTTTTTACTAATAGTAGGTCTTTAAGACACTTTTTCCCGTGAATGTTTATGTCTATGTTTAAGACTACAAATTTTGTTTCACTTATCAGAATGTGATAAAAATTATACCATCCCAACTGTGGTGAAATTATATACATGTTCAAATTTTTTTAATTTGATTTCAATATTTTTTGATGAAGTTATGGTGGGCAAACGGAAAGTGCTCTGTTTTCTTTATGTTTTCATACCACTTTCATGGAAAAAATCATAAAAATAAAATATTGCTCAAAAAAATACAAAATAAAATCCATCCCAAGATAGATAGTGGCATCTAAATTCTCACCAAAGGAGAAAAATATATATCAATTTTTGGTCATCCAAATCATGGGCAAACGGACTATAATCTTATAGGAATTTTTTTTTTAAAATACCAAGTCATTGAATTTTGAGTATTTAATATAGTTAATCTTGTCCATTTTTTTAAAAATTAGTATTTTAGAAACTAGATTCCAGACGCTACGATTCATATTAATATAAGTTATTCTAATTTTTAGTGTATGTATTGCTAATAATCCCTACAAGTTGATATTATGTTGTTATTTGCAATATGACGTCCACTTATGACCCATTTTCTCCCAACTTGCTACACTTACCCATATGGAACTCGCACCCACACGTGCAAAACATAGAAGACATCTAGATTGATTTACGTGATGTGGTTGCTGTCTGAAGAAAATATCGTAGCAAGTTGACACTTGCAGATATTTAGACACTTGAGCTCACTGACATACCAGAAGGTACTGGCGATAATGAAAGTGTTCGGATCCTTCCTATGACGGATTGAATGAAGATCAATATGTTTTCCCACCTATTGATTGGTCTATCGGTGAAAAATCCTCCATTACAGATAGATCGGCCCCGATTCTTGCACGCACCAAGGCATGGCTCACCTCTTGGGGAATGAGTTTCAAAGAAGATAATTTTTCAAAGTTGGTTGCTGCGGAGGCGGGGCCCTCCAAAAAGGAAAAGGACAAAATCTCTTCTAAGGGACCTATAAAGGTCAAGTTTGTCAAGAAGAGAAGAGAACAAGAAACCTCTTCAATTGTTACTCCAGTTGAAACGGTGAATGTGCCAGAATCACCAACACCACCAGAAATAGGAGAAATTTCTTTGGAAAGAGAAGTAAGCCAGCCCCTAGTTTCACCATTTGTTGACTGCCCAACTGAAGTGACCTTATCTCTTGCATCCCAGGCTTTGGCATCAGGATCTGTGCTTCCTACTTCACAACCACTTCTACCTCCTCTTTCCCCATCTACTTCATCGGTCATGGCCAGCATTTTCTCTGGACTCTCACCCCTCTCTGCTGGGACCAAAGTAACTACAAACATGCCCCCTCCTGCACCTCTTTTCACTGAATCTGCTACCACATTGGTAACTGTCCCCACTCCACCAGTGGATCTCCCTCTCCCTGAAAGTATGATACCAACTTCTACAACAATGGAAACTCCCTCTGGCACACCCCAATGGTTACTTGAGAAAACTCCAGGAAAAGGAAGGTGGTTGTACCCATACCAGCCTTTGATTTTAGTTCACTCAAGGCTTCTACTGCTAAATCAGCCAAGAAACCCAAAATAGTTTCAAGGGTTTTAGTGGACGCTTCGGGACATAAGTTTGCAGAGATCGCCACTCCTGTGACTGACAAAACCAAAGAGGACATAACGGCCTCTGACTATCAGATAACCAGGTGGCTCTAGGAGAAGTGACAATAGAAGGAGCACAACAAGATGCACGAGATGCTATGAATGTGCTATGCTAGAAATTGAAGGAAACAAAGGACAACAGAGATGAGCTTAAAGAAAAGGTGGAGCAGTTAACTGAAGTATTACTTAAGCTCTCAAAACCCCTTGAATCCATACCATCTTCCTCTATTCCTGTCGGGTTCGATTTCTCATCGGTGCCTATAATTGAGAAGATTAATGAAAAAGGGAGAGTGGTCGATGAATGGACCCAAAGGCTGCTCCAACAGGGGAAAGAAGTGATTCAAGACACCGTAGAAGTCTATCAATCTTTGGAGAATATACAGAGTGATGGGGAAAAGATGGATGATGATTTCTCCCAAGAAATTGGACACCTTGATTTGACTTTTGAAGCTCTCCAGGTATTGAAGCAAATTCCATCACGCATCTTGGTAGAAGAAGGCGTCATCCCACATGCGGATAAGCATTTCCAGCTGACCAAAGCCATCAGGTTCAGGGTAAAGATTCTCAACGAAGCTTGCGGTAAATTGAGAGAATCAAGAGATCAATTGATTGATGGCAAAAGCGACCTGGAAGAAGAACTACTGAAAAATTTTTGTAAAAGTGTCAGTTGGAAACTCGGGCATCCTACCAGCTGATGATCTTTTCAAACAAATCCAAGAATCAATTCAGCATGAACCAACTCATGGATTTGGTATTGAAATCATTGACAGGTTTGTAAAGGTTGAACATTCTTTGGAGGCCCTGAGAAAACTCAACAAAAGATTGAGAAAGCTTCCCGGTAGTGCCAGTGACACTCACGAAACATGTGAAGTCTTGAGTGATCATTCCACTGTGCCTGATGAAAATGAGATGCAAGGTATAATCCGGAAGTTCCAAGAATTTCAGAACAAACAGGCTCAGTTAGAGGAAGAGAAAGATGAGGAAGAAAAAGATGACGATTCAGACTAAGTCTTGATGTGACATGTCATTTCAATCTTGAAATTGACATGTCTTTTTCATTTCTATTTCGTCACATAGGAATCATATTGTGACTTGGTCTCCTGCATGAGAGCCAAGCAAAATAGGACTCTTGTTAAAAGACTGTTTTATAGGGTTTGTCCTATTTTCTCTCAACTATTTTTATTATAAATAAGGGATGTGCGTACATTCCAAGGGGTTGAGATTTTTGGAATATTGAGAACTATTGTGAAGAAGAAAAACTTTGTGTTTTCTTTTTATCATTTGAGGAATAGAAGCTGATGCTATTTTGCAAACTTTGTGTTGTGAGATGTATCATTCTTAAGATATTGTTCTTATGTTTGTAATCTTAAGCTATTCTTTGTTTAGCATCTTGATGTTTCTAATCATTTCAAACATTACATTTGTTATCTAAAGCTCGTATGATTATTTCGTGCTCTGTGTTTACTCGAAAGAAAATACGTTCCTCTCATTTCCTTCCATTGTGTTTTTTCCATAATAATAATTTTTGACCCAGTCCATTTATAAAGACAACATCTTCATATAGTGTGGATATGGATTTTGGGATTCTATCCCAACCCCAATGGTTAGATTAGTGTGAATATTGTACGCATTATTTCTTTTGTGTTTTAGATTAGTAATAAACAAGCAGCCTCACCTGTCTTTGAGGAGGGATTTAATCCCATGTACTATGGTTGAATTTCATATTTTGACTTGACAAAATATCCAACCAACATTTTTTGGTGACTCCACTGGGGAATACAGATTAATAGTATAAAGCTTATGCTCTTGGTGTCTGGCGACTCCGTATTTTCCTTATTTTCAACAAGATCTCTTTCCCGATTCAAGCTGGCTAGAAAGATCTTCACTCGGTCCCGCCGATCCCGGGATGAAATTCATCCACTCTTTGAGTTGCTACAACAACACAATTTCAGTCTTTCCCCCAACAACGTTATTTCTAACCGAACTAGAAGTTCTTCGCTGTTCGGAGAAACTGGATCCCTCGTAGAATGGGAAGTGTCTGCAACTTGTCACACATTATTCTTTTCGACACTCAGATCCCTATACGCACTCTTTTCAGAAGGATGGTAGCACAACCTGTGCCCTAGGGTGCAACTATTGGTCCTCTTTCTTTAACTCCACCATTGCACGAGTTACCACATGGATCACGTAAAAACATTCCCAAGTTCAATGGGGATGGGAAGTAGCATCCTGATGAACACATTGCATCTTTCTTTGTAGCATGCGGTGTCCTTGGAGTAGCTCACGAAGATGTCTCTTCGACTCTTCGTTGAAACGTTGCATGGTGTAGCAGCCGAATGGTTTTACCACCTTCCAAATGCATGCATCACAAACTAGGCTACCATGAGGACCAGATTCGAAGCACGTTTCAAACCAGCCGAAGATTCTCATGCTTTGTTAGCACAACTTACCCATATGAAGAAGGAATCGCATGAACCCATGCGGGACTTCGTGGAAAAGTTTAACAAGCTGATCCAAAAGATTCCAGAAATAGTTGTACCTACTCTGGAAAATCAGAAATGCTTCTTCATTAATGCTCAGCCTCCCGATGTGAGCTTTCTATTAAGAAGGTCGGCTATCCCAGATTTGGCTATCGCTCAGTCAATAGCTATTGAAATAGAGGATGATCTCATTTTGGCTGGAAGAATCAGGAAAGATGTACCCAAACCTAAAAATCAAGGTTCTTCCCAAGGTAATACTGACCCTATGATTCAAAAAATGGCTAATGATTTGATTTCTTTAAAAAGAAAATGTCCCAGCAGGTGAGCAATGTTCCATATCGGGATATCCCTAGACGGAATTTCAATAACACCAATGGTGTACCTACAAGAGATAGGTTGTGGTTAACTCCTGCTCAACCAAGACTAGAAATTGAAGCTCCTCCCATTAACGTGGCAAGTAGAAATAGTTGAAGAAGAGGAAGAACCAGAAGAACAAGATTCCCCTAGAAGCTTTTGAAGCTTCAGGATACGCTGATGAGTCTTATGACGATTCAGCTGGCGACTCCAGCATTGGGTATTTGGAATATGAAGAAGATGAATGTGCACCAGATGGCTAGTCATTTTCCATCTTCACTCGATCCCAATCTCAGAATCCAAGAAAACCTCTTGGAAGCCCCAAGGAGAAGAACAAGGAACCTTCCATAGCCATAGTTAAGAGAGGTGCTCCTATTTCAGCGCAAACTGAAAGAGAAGTCACCAAAAAGGTAACAACTTCTCCTCATTCTCTTTCTCCTAAGGTCAGTGCCCCAGCTCAAGCTCACAAGATTAGAACTGAACTTACCATCACCCCTTCTTATATTGCTTTTGACATTATCGATCATGCAAAAAGAACCAAGATCCAAATGTCAGAAGCAGAATACCTTCAGTCAAATCCTGAACAGTTTGAAAAACTTGCCAAATTCATTAGAAGTAAAGCCACCATTCCCCCACCTCCAAAAGGTATTTTTCCAAATCCTACTCAATCCCCACCTCAGAACAATCTGACCTCTACTTCTTCTTCAGGAAAGATTGAACCATTTTATTTGTCTTTGCTAATAAATGGGTTTAAACTCAGCAATTGCATCATCGACTCAGGGGCCTCCGACAATGTTATGCGCAAAAGTATCCCACACCCTTGGGATTACTTTGAATAAGTCATATGGATGGTGTTACTCCATGGAAACCAAACAAGTTCCCTTGATTGGTCAAATCAAAGATGCACAGTTTGCATTCGTTGCCTTCCCAGAGAAGAGAGTGAAAATGACCATTCTAGTTGCTGACATTCCTGTAGCTTACGGTATCCTCTTGGGTAGAGGTTTTTGTAAAGACGTCGGAGGAGAGATTAATATGGATTGGACCAAGGCCAGGATTCCAATCAACGGGGTTTATCATGTTCTCCATCCCGAACCTCAGGCAAAGTATTTGGTAACTAAATCAGATGACCCTAAGGCTCAAATTCTTTTCGAAGATGCTAGTTTTGGAAATTATTTCATGACATCAGAGATACCAGCTGTAGACGTCAAGAAAGAAGATCCTAATGCTATTTGGACCCTTGAATTTGATGGTAGCTATTCAACCACCGGATCGGGTACTGGTGTAGTTCTTATATCTCCTAATTCTGAGATCTTCCCCTCTGCTTTCAAATTGCAGTTTGATAATACTAATAACACGATTGAATATGAAGCTCTGTTACTAGGATTAGAAATGGCCAGACAGAAGGGAATTCAAAATCTCAAGGTTCAAGGGGATGTGGAGCTGATTGTCAACCAGGTCAAAGGGATCTATCAAGTAAAAAATGATTGCTTGAGACATTACAGGAACAAAGTTTGGGATAATATAGAATGCTTTGATGCATTCTCCATCAAGGTAGTTTTGAGAGATTATAACGACAAGGCTGATTCTTTGGCCATGTCTGCATCCCTCCTTCTCCCTCATCCCCAGTTCAAACAAGATACATACACCATTGAGATTGTGTATCATCCTAGTATCCTAGATAATGCGGCTCACTGGCAAGTGTTCAATGATGATCAACAAGTGTTGACTTTTCTAGAAAAAAGCTGACAATTTTAGTGAGCTGTACTTTGAAGGTTTAGAATCAGCTTTTGTGAATTTATCTTAGATCCATATCAAGAGGTTGAGGGTGAGTTTATTCAGCTTAAAGGAAACAAAATAACCAATGTCTGGTTTCTCTGGAGGGTTGTTTGACAAGCATGATTGTTTTATTCAAAACAAGAGACAAGTTGAAGGAGCTTCTTCCTCGGAAGTAGATCAAGTCAATCTAGGTCTTGTCTGATCAACCTCGGATGGTGAATATTGGGAAATGTTGTTCCCCTGAGGAGAAAGAAAAATTCACTTCACTCCTGAAGAGATACATGGATGTCTTAGCCTAGTCCTATGTAGATTTAAAATCCTTCAAGCCCAAAAGACATACAGCACAATATTCCTTTGAAGCCTGATGTAAAACCTTACAGGCAGAAGCAAAGACACTACAATCCCAAGATCTCAAGGACTATCCTTGTGGAAATTCAAAAAATGTTAGATGCCAAAATTATTTTTCCAATCCATCATTCCACCTGGATTGCTAACATCATCCCTGTCAGGAAGAAGAATGGCGAAATCTAGATTTGTGTTGATTTGGAACCTAAATCAGTCTTCATTAAAAGAAAACTATCCCTTACCTATCATGGATCTGTTGTTACTGCATCACGTTCTTGGATCAGAAATGCTATCCATGCTCAACGGATTTTCAAGATATAATCAAGTTGAGGTAGATACGAGAGGATCAACACAAGACGGCCTTCACAACCCCATGGGGGACCTTTGCTTACAGGAGGATGCCTTTCGGCTTGATCAACGCCGGAGCCACCTTTCAGAGAGCTATGGACTTGGCATTCAGAGACCTGATGGGCAAAGTCATAGTGGTATATTTGGATGACTTGACCATTTTCTCTAAAAAATGGAGTGATCATTATGATCATTTAGAACAAGTACTCTTGAGATGTAGGCGTCACGGGATTTCATTAAATCCCAAGAAGTCCATGTTCGAGTGACTGAAGGAAAATTCTTTGGGTCATATTGTGACTAGAGAAGGAACCAAAATCAACCCAGAGAGGGTAAAAGCCATTCAGAGCCTTACCCTACCCACAAGTAAAACTGGAGTTCATTCCTTCTTCGGAAAGGTCAATTTCCTAAGAAGGTTCGTACCTGATTTTGCTGATAAAACCAAGGATATCCTTGGGATGATGAAAGGAAAAATTCCATTTCGATGGAGTACTGAAGGGAAGCTTGCATTTGATGAAGTCAAAAGGGAAGTTGCTTGCGCTCCTATCCTAGTATGTCCAGATTTCAAAAAATATTTCATCATGTACAGCTACGCCTCTGCTCACACAAGTGTCAGCCATCCTGATGCAGGAGAACAGGAGGGCATTGAAGCTCCCATCGCTTTCATGAGCTGTCCATTAAAGGAACATGAACTAAAAATGTCACAAATTGAAAAGCATGCTTATGCAGTGGTACGAGCGGTGAAACATTTCAGGTACTATGTGCTGAACTCCCATACCCTCGTTCTCATTCCCGACACTACCGTTAAATCCATTTTGACTCAACAAGAGCTAGGGAGTCAACGAGGTACCTGGATAGCTAAAGTTTAGGAGTATGACTTGGACATTAGACCTACCAAGTTGGTATGAGGAAGGGGCCTGTGCCAATTGATCGCAGAAAACCATGCTGAAACAGAATGCGAAAAGACCAAAGATACCTCTTCAAAGTTTCCCATGGTGCTTTTCGTGAGTACAATTGATGAATGGTACACATATATTTCTTTCTTTCTGACTTATGGTGAATGCCCCCACATTTAAGCCAAAAGGAGAAGAGGATAGTCAAGTTAAGATCTGCAAGATACCTCCTGTGGGATAACGGAATATATAAGAAAGGTATTGATGGTGTATTCTGCTGTTGTGTTGATAAATCACAACAGTTAAAGTTATTAGAATCCTTCCATAGCCTAGCATGCGGAGGACATTTCTCATCCTCTGTAACAACTTATAAGATCCTACGGGCTAGGTACTATTGGCCTACTCTCTTTCGGGATTCAGCAGAGTGGGTGTCCAAGTGTGAAGCTTGTCAACATTTCATTGGTCGTCCTAAGCTAGCAGCTCTTCCCCTGAAGCCCGTAGTGATTGAAGAACCTTTCCGCCAGTGGGGAATTGACTTCATTGGAATGTTGAATCCTGCCTCCAGTGCCAGACACAATTACGTGTTGACTGACCGCTATAGACTATTTTACCAAGTGGGTGGAAGTCATGCCAATCAAGCAAGCAACCTTAGAAGCCATGTGCAAGTTCCTTAAAGAAAATATAATTGTTAGATTCGGTGTGCCTCACAAGATTGTGGCTGATAATGCCTCCAATTTCTCATCGCATGAGTTGAAATTTTTGCTATGGATTCGGCATCACCCTGGCTCACTCATCTGATTATTATCCCCAAGGCAATGGGCAAGCTGAGTCCAGCAACAAGAACCTAGTTACCATAATTAGAAAGCTAGTAGATGAAAACCAGAGGACATGGCACAAAGCATTGTATGATGCGTTGTGGGCTGATCGGATTACCCCAAAGCGAGCTATAGGAATGTCTCCTTTCCAAGTACTGTATGGGATTGATGTTGAGATACCTATCTCAGTAGAGTTTCAGCCTTATAGTTGGCCAAAGCAGTCGAAGATGTGACCTTTCAAAATTCTATTGAAAAAAGGGTTATGTACCTAGCTAGGCTAGAAGAGGAATGAGAGCAAGGTGGTTGATCACATTGCAGATCATCAAAGCAAAGTAAAGAAATTTTTGACAAGAAATCAAGGCAACATAATTTCCAAATTGGAGACCTGGTGTTGCTTTGGGATAAGAGGAGGGAGCAGAAAGGAATGCACGGAAAGTTTGATTCTTTGTGGAAAGGACCTTTTAAGATTCATCAGCTGAGTGGTGAAAATAGTTTCCATCTATCATATCTTGATGGAGAGTTACTCCCTTTTCCTTTCAGTGGCCAACATCTAAAGTTGTTCCATCATTAATGCAAGATGCTCTTTTGCATTGTACATACTTTACTTTTTGTCGTGTGTTTGCTTTTGGTCTTCTTTCTTTCCTTGTTTTGTTTTTGGTTTTCTTCTTTTCTGACTCCATAGCCCAATGGATAAAGCCAGAGATTCTAAGTTCTCTTCCTTTGATATCACAAAGAAAGTCCCCAACTAGAGCTAGTTGTTATCTCATTTTTGTGTTTACGCCAAAAATAAGATAACCCTAAGAAATTTTTGAGCTGGTTTTCTAAGAATTCCCTTTCAGAGAGATAATCGGGTTTTCAAATTTCAATAGCAAGACAACATGTGTTTTGGATGCTTCATGTTGTGTGTTCCCCGAAACCTAAAACCCGCATCAAGTAAGTCTTTCGGGTTTTGGGTCTTCCGAGCATCGGAACATGCCTTCATCAAAACATGCTTCATGTCGCATGTCTTCCGATCCCTGAAGCCCGATTTACTCCTTTGTTTCAGGTTTGCGGGTCTTCGAGCATCGGAACATGCCTTCATCAAAACATGCTTCATGTCGCATGTCTTCCAATCCCCGAAACCTGATTTACTCCTTTGTATCGGGTTTCCGGGACCATCAAGCATCATGCTTCATGTCACTTGTTTCCCGCAACCGAAACTCAAATTAATACGAAATCCTTTGTGTCGGGTTTCCGGATATCCAAAGCATGCTGACATGGCATTAATGCTGAGTTTTTGGGTAGTTAACACATGTCAACTGAAGTGTATTAAATGTGAAATTTCTTATAAATATTTGGATTTCCATGTCATTTTTACCAGATGTACTTTTTACCTCGTGGATTTTCGTGCATGCATCTTCGACCCAGAAACCCGACTCACCTCTGTGCCTGATTGCATTGCTCGTTTTGATCATTTTTCATTCTAATTGAAGGTATTTTCCTTTATTCTTTGTTTGTGGTGTTTGTGGAATAATTTTGTAAAGGATTCTTCCGAGCTGTTTTCGATTTGGGGTTATTGGGGTTTTATATTTTCCGTTTTAGGTTGTTTTCTAATCAAGTTTATGTTTTAGGTTCCCATTTTAGAGTGTTCACTTTGTTTTATTCCTTGGAATATACCATTGTGATTAAAAATGTATCGAAATATCAATAATGGAGAAGAGTTTGCATGTTTCAAACCAACAAATTAGGCCGATTCCCTCTTTTCGTGTTTCGAAGGTGCTTTATGGTTTTGAAAGGTAGAGAATGTATCGGGAGTTTAAGGTGTCGAGACTTCAAAGATTCTCGGCATCCTCCAAATATAGCGGACATTTCAATATTTCCACCATCTCCATAGAAGACATCGGATTGTGTTGGGTACTTCAAACTCTCGACATCTCCAAAGTGTGTGCGGTGTTTCAATCTTTCCGCCATCTCCGGTGTGTCAGACTTTTCAAACTTTCCGACATCTCCAAAGGTGTGAGTTTTTCAACTTTTGACATCTCCAATGTGTCGGGTTTTCTGAAGTGTTCAACACCTTCTGATCTCCGTAACTCTCCTCCTTTGAAATTCCTCATGTTAGACCTTGGTTCATCAGAAGATAAGATTGAAAAATCAGGGAGGATGAAGTACAAGTTTAGGAAGGTGGAGTCCCCTCCTACATTGATTGTAATTACGACATGGGGATGTGAGAATCGGGAAACATAGATATGGAGGATTTTTTGAATAGGGTCAAGAGCTCTTCCCAAACTCCATGGATGAAATCAATAGTTGGGCAAGTGACCTTGGTCTACCTCTTGCAGGAGTTTCCCTATGTCCGCTTCGGCCCCGAGTTAATCTTAGCCATCGTGCTTCAACTATGACTCAGCATTTTTCTTGTTCTATGAAAAATCAAACGCGGGAGAAGTTGTAATCAAGTTGGATGGAGACACTTCGATGACCTTCTCAAGCTGCCTAATTTTGAGGAATATGGAGATGTGAATCTCAAGTCAACCAAAAAATCTTGGGACAATGATCGCATGGGAGGATTGTATCAAGAACGTGAATAAGAAGTTCCTAATCAAAGCCAAGCCGGCTATTTCTAGGTTTCCAAGATTTGTTCCTAGAAGTGATTTCATTCATGAGATAAATGATATCATTACCTTGTTGAGCCGGGTTTTTGGATTTCCTGAGTCAAATGTTTTCCAAGGATGGATGTACCAATTCATGGTCATCATTAAGAAGAATCAACAAGGGATTGATTGGGATACTGCGATCGAAAGGAGATAGATTCTCAAATGACAAAAGTGGAGTAGTCTACGATGGGAAGTTTTATATGTCCTCGTATGTCACCTATGTAGCGGTTGACATGAGGAACTATCCTAGATTGGACACCAAGGGGAAAAATACAATGGAGCATGTTTATCGGTATTTTCCTGCCTAACAAGAAAAGGGTCTCAGACCAATTCAGAAGAGTAAATGATGCCTTCTTTTATGAGAACATCTGTAGGATGAACCCCAAACTGAGGAAAACAAGAGTCTCTGATGAGGCATGGGCTGAAGTTTCAAAATGCGGTTGTGTCTTCTTGCAATTTAAGAAGTTCACATATCTTGGTAGTAGTCATGTACCAATGGGATCCTTTCCGTTTGCCAAGATATCCAGGGGACAAACTAATCTTGATGGAGTTGGTTAGGCAATTGTTGGATTTTCACAAATTCCAACAGAGTAAACTACTGAAATTTTTTGTAAAAGTGTCAGTTGGAAACTCGGGCATCCTACCGGTGATGATCTTTTCAAACAAATCCAAGAAGCTATTCAAGCATGAACCAACTCATGGATTTGGTATTGAAATCATTGACAGGTTTGTAAAGGTTGAACATTCTTTGGAGGCCCTGAGAAAACTCAAAAAGATTGAGAAAGCTTCTCGATAGTGCCAGTGACACTCACGAAACATGTGAAGTCTTGAGTGATCATTCCACTGTGCCTGATGAAAATGAGATGCAAGGTATAATCCGGAAGTTCCAAGAATTTCGAACAAACAGGCTCAGTTAGAGGAAGAGAAAGATGAGGAAGAAAAATATGACGATTCAGACTAAGTCTTGATGCGACATGTCATTTCAATCTTGAAATTGACATGTCTTTTTCATTTCTATTTCGTCACATAGGAATCATATTGTGACTTGGTCTCCTGCGTGAGAGCCAAGCAAAATAGGACTCTTGTTAAAAGACTATTTTATAGGGTTTGTGCTATTTTCTCTCAACTATTTTTATTATAAATAAGGGATGTGCGTACATTCCAAGGGGTTGATATTTTTGGAATATTGAGAACTATTGTGAAGAAGAAAAACTTTGTGTTTTCTTTTTATCATTTGAGGAATAGATTTTGATGCTATTTTGCAAAATTTGTGTTGTGAGATGTATCATTCTTAAGATATTGTTCTTATGTTCGTAATCTTAAGCTATTATTTGTTTAGCATCTTGATGTTTCTAATCATTTCAGACATTACATTTTTTATCTAAAGCTCGTATGATTATTTCATGCTCCGTGTTTACTCGAAAGAAATTACGTTCCTCTCATTTCCTTCCATTGTGTTTTTTCCATAATAATAATTTTTGACCTAGTCCATTTATAAAGACAGGATCTTCATATAGTGTTGATATGGATTTTGGGATTCTATCCCAACCCCAATGGTTAGATTATTAGTGTGAATATTGTACGCATTATTTCTTTTGTGTTTTAGATTAGTAATAAACAGCAACACACTGTCTTTGAGGAGGGATATAATCCCATGTACCGTGGTTGAATTTCATATCTTGACTTGAGAAAATATCCAACCAACAAGTTGAAGAGGAGTGGGCATTACAATTACCAAATGAACTTGTAGATCATTAAACCATCGTATAGCGTAATCTTGTCACTACAAGGAAATAATTTAACTAGTAATGTAATGTCATCCCTATAGTCCGGACATGCCACATGAAATGATCAATGATGCTCCCGAGGGTCACCATGGTAATTCAAGGTGGGAAGCTATGGTGTAAAGAAATTAAGAGGTAGTGGAAAAGAGGATATGGAGGGTGTGAAAATGATATGAAGGAGTAACAAGGAATAAAGAGATGGAGAGGAATGTGATGTAGCTTGTTATAATTGATAAATTTGGGATTGTAAATCATGGTATAAAGAAGCTAGGTCATGGGTACCGAAGAGGAGACATTCCATGTGTGAGAAGTAATATGGGTAAAATGATTAGTAGTAATAGGCATGGAAATAGTCATAATAGATGTAGGTGGAAGGATGGTGGAAGAGTTAGGAGGATGTGTCAAAATAGGAAGAGAAGTATCATTGGAGACCAACAGATTGAGCTTAGATAAATTTGTGGTGTCTTCATGTGTAACAAATAATAAGTGATCCAAGTCTTGAGGGTGTTCAACGATATGAGCCTGGAGATCATGAAGGTCTTCATTGGTAAAGGGTTCATAAGTCTCAACCATGGAAGAAGAATGCCTTGCAACAAGGTTGGGTTCGATCGAATGCATTCACCAAATGATTTAATATAAAAGTAATTAAATCTAATTTTAGAGTAACTTTACTACACTAATGATATGTAAGTAATGAACTATAATACAACAAAATAAATAAGCACGTGATAATATGAAACCCTAAGAAAGAGGGAGTGAGAGAGTGACTTAGCTGATTTATGAGTGATTAGGAAGTGGTTTGGGACCGAGGCACTGCTGGAATAGATTGAGAAAAGAGTCGTGAAGGTTCACTCAAGATCTTGGGACTCAAAAATGTGTAATAAAAGAGAAATCATTGGAGAACAAGAGTTCCGACCACTAATGACTAATTTTAGCGCTAGCGTCTATACAGTACTTAGGGTATGGTATCTTTTGGATTTTATCACTTTGTTGTCAATGTTACAGATGTTACTTGTAACCTAAAAATAAAATTTCTACCTACACATTCCCACAAACCACATCAAACCTAAAAAATAAGATGTAAAATGTGGAATCGGACTAACCCAGCGGTCACTCGAAGACTGAAATTAATACTGAGCGTTGCGCTGTATTTTAGAATCCATGTATTTCTATGTGAATTTATGTTTAATGATGCCCTAGTATGCCCTTGTGCAATTTTCATAGTGATAGTGACCTAGATATATAATGTAGAAATGTATAGAATATTTGTGATGGAATGAAATGAACTTACCCCTACTATGATGTGTATGCAGAATGATGTAGCCATTGTCCATTTTATGAGTGTGTGAGATGAATTCCTTTGAAGTGATCTTGTGCATTTGAATACAAGCTTAGCTTATGATAATTAATGCTTAATGCTTGGTCCTTTATTTGAGTATAATAACTAAGTATATATATGATTCATTTATTTGAATTTCATAATTGAAAACTGAAAGGCCAACCAAAATTATTAAAAGATAACCAAGAAGTAACATATCCCCAAAAGGGTAAGCAAAGGATAGAGAGGGACAGGAGTTCATGGGTGCTTCTTTTCTAACTAGGAGCTAGTGTCTCGATGTCATAAATGATAAATCAATTAAATACCGATAGAGCTGTAAGGTGTGTAAGGAAAACAAAATTTTAAGAGAGAGAAAAAGACCCAAAATAAGTTATCTACTATTTTTCTTGCTTAGGAATCATATATACATTAGTATGATTTAGGACCTAGAAATGTATCCAAGTGCACAAATTTTGTGTCTACAATAATCCCAAGATAAAAATTGATAATAAATGGAAAAAATGATTATATAAGCTATTATGAGAGTATTCCTAAGGATTTCCTCCATCCCTATATGTGAATAAAAAGGAGTTGATATTTTTGGTTAGATTTATTACTTTGCAATACATTTCATTGTTGTAGATAAAAGTGATTTTGAAGATGAGGGTAATTAGTATATTCAAAAATAAAATTGAACTTGAGTGGTAAATCATATCTCGGCTTCAACATGGACAAATTATGCAAGTAAATGAAATAGATATGTTGGAAATAAGAGATTTGATAGAAAATAACCATTGAATTTAATGAATATTGAGGTGAAGAAATCATGAATAAAGTGATAAAATTAATTCACACCATGAAAGATAAGGGGTTGATTGTACATAATAAATATCCTGAAAGATCAATTATGGAGGATAAAGTTATATAATAATGGCACATTATCATCAACACAATAATACCTTGCCATGATGCATGATAATTCAACATGATCTAGAAGTTCATATGTAGTTGGTGTCATTCATCAAGAACTTTCGGATGCATCATTTCCAAAATGTTCTCCTATGCTATTAATTGACCTTTGGTTGCATTTACAACATTTAATATCGGTGCATCAATGATACATTTTAAATTAGAATCCATATCATAGATTTTGTTGAACTAAATGGAACAAGGGTTACAACTATCCAAGAATATGTTTTCCACTATATATATATATATATATTCAACATGGACAAATTATGCAAGTAAACGAAATAGATATGTTGGGAATAAGAGATTTGATAGAAAATAACCATTGAATTTAATGAATATTGAGGTGAAGAAATCATGAATAAAGTGATAAAATTAATTCACACCATGAAAGATAAGGGTTGATCGTACATAATAAATTTCCCGAAAGATCAATTATGGAGGATAAAGTTATATAATAATGGCACATTATCATCAAAACAATAATACCTTGCCATGATGCATGATAATTCAACATGATCTAACAGATCATATGTAGTTGGTGTCATTCATCAAGAACTTTCAGATGCATCATTTCCAAAATGTTGTCCTATGCTATTAATTGCACCGGTTGCATTTACAACATTTAATATCGGTGCATCAATGATCCATTTTAAATTAGAATCCCTATCATAGATTTTGTTGAATTACATGGAACAAGGGTTACAACTATCCAAGAATATGTTTTCCACTATATATATATATATATGCTTGATGAAATGAGCTTCATTGGTCAATTTTTTTGGAAAATATAAACTCTCAACTTCATCAAGAATATCTTGAAAAATTAGAAATGGATTTTATAGGTTTTTCTATAATTTTGGTGTGAGATTTAGGAAAGTTCCTCCTATTAGTGATATAGCACCATATTATAGTAGTAGATAGACGAAACATAGTATAGATAGGACTAAAAACATTTTTTTTTGTATAAGGTATTTAGAAAGGAAGTATAATTTTAGGACCAAATAAGGTATCAACAACTTCTCAACAAAATTGATAGATGCAAATCTAAAAATTTGAGGATTTGAACTTATTGATGAAGTTAGAACCAATGTTAGATTACATAGAGCTTCTAATGAAGAATTTGATAATATGGTACATCTTTTCACCAACTTTTTTAATGTGGATAACTATAACAAAATAAAATTACATTAATTGAAATGACCTATTGCATGGGAAAAGTAGGTAGTAATGACAAACCAATAAAAGATTTAAATGATGAACTTGGTGTTGATTCATTAATCGATAATGATATAAGTGGTATTTTAACCTCTAATCCTTGGATAGAAATAGGTCTTGTAAATGGAGCTTTTGGGTATATTCAAAACATAATATACAAGCCAAGGAGTGGCCCACCATAATTGCCAACATATGTTAGTGTTGAATTCAATAGTTACTTTGGAATACCTTTTGAAAATAAATATCTTGATAAAATTCCAATTAAACAAATATAAAGGGGACATAAACTCCAATTACCCTTATAATTGGCTTAGGCATTGAAAACACACAAATAACAATGTTTGACTCTTTCAAAAGATACACTTGATATATAACAAGAGGAAATAAAAATGATACCATTTGTGACTATCTCTTGCATAATGTCATTGGAAGGACTATGAATATTACCTCCATTTACATACGAACCTTATGAAATAATGAAGAAATGAATTTTTCTTTCAAAACGAAAGGATAAAAATGAGAAAATGGAATTCTTAGAAGTTAAATAATGTTATCTAATTATTACAAATATCATATTATGAATTTATCATTTTTGTGATGTACATGTGGAACATTTTCATTAATCTTAAACAATTCTTTAATTTTCATTTACACACTTTAATTTTAATGAAATGCTTTGTATTATTTATTCAAGAAAAACATAGTACATGTGTATGCTAAGTAGCATAATGTAAAGAAAAATCTATGTAAGAGATGTAGAAATGTATCATTCTTGAGACACATATCCAACTTATGTCACAAATACAACATAGGTTATTTGAGAATGATACCTTTCAAAATCTCACACATACATTTTTCTAAGATTGATATACTAGTGTATTTTTCAATAATTTCAATATATTGTTAACCCACAATCAAAATAGATTTTATATAAAATATAATAATGTAATATGTTGTTACCATATAACATTTTTTTAAATGTAAGTCAATGCTCTACAAAAACCCAAATATACATTATGTTTAGATGTAACCTTTTCTAACCACCTAAGCCATGAAATCTATTTTATGGTATATTTTCAAATCTAAAATCAATCCTTCATAGAAAAATATTTCTAAAATAACACAATAACATGTTATTAAAGATTCATTGTTTCCTCCATCTCATTGCTTGAGCGGATATCAAAATATCATTTAAAAAATTATTGCAATGTAAATTATTCAACTGTTCATATTTTCATAGTATTTTCTTCCATTATGAGAAATATAATTCCAAAATATTTATTAAATATACTATATGGATCCTAGAATGGATTAATCCACTACAATGATCATATAGAAATTTTGATTCCTCGGTAGAGTTGAGATTATGGTATCAAGAAAATGAAACCTGTCACTTCCCAAGCTTGAATGAAGAAAGTCTCAATCTTGAACGCAGTTCATGACTTGGAACCGAACATGATGGAAAATTTACATGTCAATGATTTCTTTGTTCCTATTTACTTAAATCCCGAAGGATATATAAAACAAAAATAATTTAAAAATATTACCTTGGTAAATCACAATCCTTTCATTGAGGAAGATAAGCCAATGTGAATCACTTTTCAAATTCATTCTTTAGATTTCACCCTTCAAGATAAATTTCCACAAATCTCTGCATTACTGGAAGCTAAGTATGGAGAAAAAGTTAACAACTACATGGCTAAGGAAGAGAGTTTCAGACATGGAAAACTCTAGAATTAGATAGACAGGAACTAAATGATCAAATGAGAGGGATCAATGAGTTTTTAAAAATTATGTATCATCTAATAGCAAGGACCAAGATAGAATCATTTGGGATAAGGAACCATGTGGAATTTTTTCTGTCAAATCAGCCTATGGCCTCTTTTTTGAGGGACAAATTGGTGAAGAAGATTTAATGGCTGGAAAGATTTGGAACAAGAATATAACACCTAAGGTTAATGTGTTCAGCTAGCTCACATTTGATAATCTGGTAAAAAGAGGTTTCAATGGGTTAATAGATGTGTGCTATGCAAAAGAAAAATGGAATCTATAAACCATATGTTTGGAATGTCTCGTATGCACATCAACTGTTATCCTCCATTTTGGATGGTTTCTCGGTTAATTGGGTCATCCCCAAAGATATAAAGGAAGCTTGGAACCAATGGAAATGCCCTTTTCATAGTCAAGGGCTAAAAAATCTATGGACCATAAGCTTAAGTCATCTATGGTGGGAAATCTGGAAGGAAAGAAACAGAAGGATATTCAAAAACAAGAGTCTTCCTATCAAACTATCTATAAAAAACCTCTTTCAGGCAGTTAGAAACAATTTCTCTATACTCAGGAATAAAGAATTGGAAATTCTGGATAATGAACAACATTTCTTAATGAATTGGAATGTTTCAGGGATTCCTCTACCAAACAGGCCTAATCCCAGATTGGGGATTAAGTGGAATCCTCCTTGTGAAGGTTCTCTAAAACTCAACTTTGATGGAGCAGCTAAAGGGAATCCAGGGAATGCAGGGGGAGGAGGAGTCATAAGGGACTCTTTTGGTCATTTTATTCTTGCTTATTTCTTTGACCTTGGACAACAATCAAATAATGTGGCGGAGGCAGCTGAGTCCTGCTGCAGGGGGTGAAGATTGCAAAAGAAAAAGGTTTCAACCTTCTGGAAGTGGAAGGAGATTCGTTGTACATTATTTCTTGTATGAAGGGCTCATCTAGACCTGCCATATCTATAGAAGACTTCATCAGTAAAACTAAGTCATTTTAAAATTCTTTTGTGAATATTTCTTTCAATCATGTGTATAGGGAAGGCAATGCAGGTGCAGACTTTGTTGCTAATCTAGGGGTTACCGCTAATGGTCTCCATGTTGTCGAGCACCTCTTTGGTATGAATGCTAATTTCATTGAAATCATGAAAAGGGAGGGAGTCTTTAATAATTTTTCTAACTCTCCCGCTCGTGCCAGTAACCTTTCATGATTTTTTCTTCCATGCGTGAGTTGGATCTCTTTTTCACACGGGCAGCCTGGTCTTTTTGGATTTGGGGAAACTGAAAAAAGAAAAAGCTAATTTTCAAGTCTGGTTTCTTCGCAATAAATTTTTGGGTACAGAAGGATGGGAGGGGACCTGGTTCGCACTGAACCATCTAGGTGTCTAGAGATATCCAAGGAGGCCAAAGTTCTTCTGGAAACAACGGGATTGTTGTCTTTTCTCAAAAATTTTGAGGGCCATGATGAGAGTCTGAGTGAAGCGGTCACAAAAACATGGAACAAGGGCAAGGTACAAGTCAAAGCAATCTGTTCTCTCACAATTTCGCCCAAGCTCATTGCTAAAGTGACTGGCCTCATGCTGGAAGGTAGATGTATTTTCAAACCAAAATCTGATTACAGTCTTGAGATTGATTATTTCTTTCAAGGAAAAGGGGATCCCATCTCTCTGCATAATGGATACGCTCAAAGTAAGTTACCTTCCCCTTTTGATGAAATTGCCAAACTGATAATGTCTTACATTACATTGGAAGGAAGATATAAAGTAATCTATGGCTACCATTTCCCAATGTTAAACCATATTCGCAATTCCAAACCATATAACTTTCCTTTCTACTTATTCTCTTCTTTGGCTAAATCAATAACTATGGTGAAGAAAGGCACTTTCATTCTCCCTTTACACCAGGGTCTGATAAAAACTATCATTCGGCTGAGCACTCTGTTGGGAAAAAATGATAAATTTGGGGCTTCGGTTTCAAACATCTTGTTGGGTAAAAGGACAGGGAGTATGGAACCTAAGGAGGATAGTTGTGATGATTTTGGTCTAGGGAATCCGGTGGCCAAACGTACCAGGTCAAGCATGGGTAAAGGGGGTGATAAGATTTAGAATAGGAAAGTGCAGAATCCTGGTTGGACTGAGGAGGATAACATCACCTATGTTTCGGATGAATGCCCTGGTGAAACCCCTACCCAGAAGGAATCCTCTCATGAAAAAGATGAAGGGGAAGCAGAGAGTAGTGAGGATGTGGACAGCATAAAAGAACAGGAGTCTTCCGAGGACAAGCATTCCAAGAACACTGAGGAAGCTATCCACAGTCTACATAATCTTAAAATGGCTCAGATGGAGCTTTTCTCGGCCCAAGAAATACTGTTAAAACCCATGCCTTCATGAGAGATTTTGAAAATTGTAAATTGAACACTGATATCAATAGGCACAAAATCAGCTTGATCACTATGGACCTTAAGGAGCTGCATGACAAAGTGGATAAAATGTCTTCCCTTATCCTCAACAAAAACCTCAAAAATACCAATGCCAGAAGCATGGAAATGGAAAATGAGTTGCTGAAAATGAAAGGTATTATTATGCAAATCAGAGATGCACATATCCTTAATGTGAAAAGTACTATTTACCATCTCAAACTGCTGGCCGAAATGATCCAGTCCATGGAGTTGGCAAAAGAAAAGGAAAAGGATGGTACAGGGCTGAAGGTGGTGATCAAAGAACCTAACTACAAGTACTGGAAGGAGACTATAACAACTTTGGTCAAAGAATGGAACGGCTGTATGGAGATGGTGGAAGATCTGGTCAAAGATTAATGAAATTCAATGGTTTGGAATTTCTTTGTTTGTTTACCTTTATGTTGTTAGTTTCATCCTTTGGACTGTTATATATTGTAAATTCTATCTAACGGATATCATATACTGTTGTCTTTGTTTTTGAATTTTGGAACATGAATGGCCTTTAAAGGTAAATACTTTGGCCAATATGTAAGTATGTTGTAACTCTTTGTAAGGGGGTAGGGTCCCCTCAACCCTAACTTTTACCTCTAATAAAAAAATTCATTCTTTAGAAAAGACGACATAAAAAGAAAATTGCACTAGCTTAATTTTTTTAGTGTCCAAGGAGGAGTTTCTTTTGGCTTCCTTTCATATGGATTGTTTTGAATGCTCGGTGGTTTAAAAATGGAAAAATATCAAATGTCAAATTGTGTTTATAGTGACAGGTGATTTGGTAGTTCAGTCGAGATAAGTTTGATAATTTTATCATTTTTTATAATTTTTATAAGGGTCATAATACATCATTAAGTTAGAGAAATTAGCATATAAAAGGATTAAAAATATTTTATAAAATTATAAACAAGTAATAATCCATGGGTCCATAAAGAATTGATTACAAGAGGTGTTTAGAATGAAAAAAATACAATTTTGTATATAAGCTTGGTTATTTGTCTTATTTACCAATATAAAGTAGGTGATGGGACTTAAAACTAAATAAAGCACCACTTTTTGTGAAAAAAATAATTTTTAGATGGCTCCCATCATTTTGTGAAGAGTGGTATCTCGACCATGTGTGTTAATTCCTCCATAGAAAAGAGACATTAATTAAATAATTCTTTCATTCAATTATACTTGCCTTTACTAATTACCCAAAGTGACACTATATAAAAATACATGAGCCTTTTCTGAGAAAAAATTACACACCTTAATTATCTAGAGCTACATTAGAGAAAGAATAATAATACCAAGAAAATTGGATGAGCTCAAAAATATGGATATTTTTTTCTTGCAAAAATACTATAATAGATTTTTGTCTATGCATGAAATTTATATTACTATATAATAATCTAATAAAAAGGTCAATTAATATTGATTTTCAGTAAAAAAATATTAATAGTAAGATCTAATAATAACAAAAATAATGATTTTTTAAAGATTTAGGCACCCCCTTAATATTGACACCCTATGTAGTTGGCTAATCAGCTTAAGGGTTAATCCTTCCTTGGTCCTGTAATTGTTAGTTAGACATATCAAATAGACAAAGAGATGGAGCATAAGGCATAAAAGAGAAGAATAATTTAAAGATTATAAAAGTGAGAATATTAATTGTAAGACTATATTTGATATGATTAAATTCATTTTATATCTCGTGAATATATTCATATAGTTGTTTCAAATGTATATAGATTAGTTTTGAATACATAATAATTTGACGTATGATAGTATATCTTCAAATTCATATCAGAGGAAAATTGTAATCTAGATTAGAACTAAAATAAAATTTCAATCTTTCAATTTAGCTATGGTGAATGTCGGGAACAATAGCCTTACCTAGCCTCAAACACGTAAATTTCCAATGTGAAAAATTATGATTATGAGAGTATTGAGATGAAGACTTTTTTTCTTAGGTGTAAGATTTGTGAGATTCTCGTGAAGAATGGAATTGAAAACCTTAAAGTAAGGTGTATTTAAATGAATTATCAAAAGTATAGAAGGATTTTTTGAATGAGAATAATATAAAGGTGCAAATTAATTATTCATAATACAAAATGCAATGGAAAAATAAGTTTTTTCCAAGAGTTATACAAACAATTCAAGATTCAAATAAGTTTGGGAAATCGTACAACCAACATATTAAGATACTATTAAGGTAAAATTATCTTGTATCATTTTACTTGTTAATATAATATATAAGATCTTATTTATCGATTTTTTAATCTTCATTCTAAATATTTAATAGAGTTTTTGAAAATCTATATCTAAAATATTTAGACTAAATCGCTTTTTCTTTTTACCCATGTACAATGTAATTTTTAAATCAAATCTAGTCTCTTGGTGAAACATTAGTGGACCAAATGTTTGTAGAAAAATCCCTAGAAGTCTATATGCTAATTTTTATTTTATTCTAGTCATATATGAGGATTCAAGATACCTAACAAATGTTTTTGTTGATAAGATGATGGGATTTCTACAAGATTATGAGAAATGGTTGAATATGATAACCAATTCTCAGGAAACTTTTAGTGGCGAATTTTCGTAAACTCGTGAGAATATGGGTTTTGGAAATTCAAATTGGTGAATCTTCAAAGAAGTAAAATCGACTTATTCACCAAAAATTTCAATTGACATGTCCCTTGTAGGGTACATTTCACCTAGAATTTACACATATATAAGAGCTTATGCATGTAATTCACCACTATTTCAAATCATTCCATGTGCATATTCACCGAAGTAAACATAGACTACCAGTATCGTACCATCCAACATATGTTGTCAAACCACAACTGTAAGTCGTCAAACTTAAGAGCCATCTAACTTTAGAGTTGTTCAACCCTAGGTCCGTCTAACCTAAAAACCATCCATCCCAAGAGTCTTCTAACCCCACAATTGTCCAACCTTAGAGCCATCTAACCCTAGAGTCATCCAACCCCACGATTGTCCAAACCTAGGGTCGGCCAACCTCGGGGCCATCCAACCCTATAGATGTCTAACCCGGGGTCATCCAACCTTCGAGCCATCTAACCCTAGAGCCATCCAACCCTAGAGTCATCCAACCTTCGAGTCTTCGACCCTTCATGCCATCTAACCTTAGAGCCATCCAATTCTAGAGTCGTTGAACCCCGAGTCATCCAACAATAGAACCGCCCAACCCTAAAGCCATCCAATCTCAGAGCCTTCGAATATAAGAGTCGTCCTTCCTTAATTCAACCTAAGCTAGTCTTGTTTTCAATTTAGTGATATATCAATGGATTTTGGAAATCAGGGTAAGAAGGTTACAAATTCAGCTAGTTCAAAAAAGGGTGCAAATACTTTGCTTGGCTATTTTGGAAATTCACAAAAATGAAGGTGGTTTCAGGTATCGGCTGAAAATATCAAGTATGTGATATTTACTGTGTTTTTAGTCTTATAGAATTTGATAATTATGTTTTTCATATTGTTCTTCAAACTCTTTGTACTCTCTGTAAAAATTTAACTATATATAAAATTAATACTATATATGTAACAATTTTATAAAATTATATACAAACATTTCACAATTTTCTTCACAAAATAATAAATTTCAAGATATCAATGATCCATTATATGTTGAGGAAAAATTTCTGTCCCTTGATGACATAGAAGTACAAGAAGATTCATCAAATTCTCATGATACACCAACAAAGGAAGCTTTTACTCCAAGGTCTATTTCCAAAAAAGGAGACATGAGGATCAAGATATTCCTATTGAGAGGCCAAATACAAAAGTTGAATATGAAGAAAAAAAGGAAATCTATCGGAAGAAAGAGAACAAATTAGATAATTGGAAGGACTTTCTAGTTTGAATGGGCTGTAAAATATCCATTTATTGAACATGTGAACCCTTAAAATGGTAATGGTGTTCCAACACAATGTCGATGCAAAATATGTAGTTGGAAACAAGGGAAGGATCACATGATGCAACTCAAACTGGACACAATTGAAAAACATTGTGGGAAAATATATATTTCCCAAAAGCAAAAGGATGGCAACATAGTTAGAACACATAAATGGAAAGATGCAAAAGAGTGTTTGCATGTAAAATACGCAGAAGAATATGAAAAGGAACAAAAATGTATGAAAAATCTAAATGAAAAAGGTGGCACCATTGTAGTAAGATTGAGCAAAGCTATAGAGACAGAAATGCATGCAAAAGTATTCAGTTTACTATCATATTCCATATATTGAAAAGGGGAAGACCCATGTTAGATTTGGAGAAAATAAAATTATGTATCAAGTTATTGGTTTACAAAACATTCCTCAATCTCATTGGTCTAGATACCAGCGTCTGGGAAATTGTAAAATGTCTATCTCTGGTAGAAAAGAAGGATCTGAAACAGTTTGTTTAAAAGGTAAAGTATATTTCCATTACAATTGATGAGGTTACTACAATGGATAATACTTCATGGATTTGTATTCATTTTACACATTTTCTAATGAAGTAAGATATCCCCACCCCTTAGAAATTCATAAAAGTACTAAGAATTGCAATGATGACTAGATCATCGACATATACAACAATTATCACAATCTTTCCTCATTACCTCTTGAGGTAGAGATTGGGATCATATGGATTTATAAAAATCCATATTGAATGAGATTCTCATCAATATTGATGTACCATGCCCGGGGTTCTGTTTAAGGCCATACATAGATTTTACGAGTCTACATAATGTAGCCAAATTCTAAACAAGCTTGATATATTGCAAATAATATGAATTCCAAAAGAAATTAGATCTCCTTCTTCCTTCTCGAATAATGAATAACAACGTTTCCTAAATAGGAACACAACTCCCAACTCGAGTTTCCAAATGAACTCTAACTAACTTTGACTAAATCTACTCTAGGTGGTGGAAATTACTGTTTTTAGTAGTTTACTAAAACCTAATATTCTTAGTAAGTTCGCATGCTTATTCATACGGGAATAGAAATTGCCATGAATCTTCTACATTCCTAAATGATAGGAATTTCCAACTTTCTAAATCATAATGCAACTAATAGACTAAAATTAACTAATGCCCAAAAATAGGAAAAAACCAAACTACAACTTAAAGCCTAATTTTTGGCCGCAAGATGGCGGATTTTGGGCCCTAAAATGTGCTAAAACTTTACCCAACCAAAAAGGCAGGTTTTAGGTGCATTCATCTCATTGAAAAATGTGGTTTTAAAAAAACGGACTCAAACGGACATCCAATTGCTCAAGTTATGAACTTGTTAAGTTGCTACTAATTTTGGCGTATCATTCTCCCCTGCTTGAAAAAAACGCAGCTCCTACAAGTTGTCTTCTTCAAAATCCTTCCATTTATCTACATCTAACTTCTTAATCTCCCACTTTATGACCCAAGTATTATTCTCTTGTTCCATTCCTTTCCAATGGACCAAATATTTATTGTATTTCCCATGTCGTGTGTCCATTATTTTCGTATCTAGAATCGATCTACTTCTTCTTTCTTCTTCACCGGAACCTGTTTCCTTCAATCTAGTACTTCATCAATAACATCCACTTCTGTACCATCCCCGAGAAAAGAATACAAATATGAAACATTAAACAGTGGAGAAATATCAAAATTCCCTAGCAATTCTACCTCATAAGCATTATCATTTATTTTTTTCATGATTTTGCAGGGACCAATCTTCTTGTACTTCAGTTTGTTATAGGTTCCTTTTAGAAACCTTTCCTTCTCGTAGATATACCATAACCAACTCACCAACTGTAAATATCTTTCTTCTTCTATGCACATCTGCTATTTCCTTATACTTATCATTACTATTCTGCAACTTCTTCCGCACTTCTTCCTACAATTGTTGTATATGTTCAACAAATACTTCTGCATCATCACTGACTCTGCCATCAACTGGTAGTTGTACCAAATCTAACACCCCATTTCAATTAATCCCATACACAATTTAAAATGGAGACTTTCTTGTGGATCTATTTATGGAACTGTTATATGCAAACTCAGCTTGTGGTAATGCTAAGTCCCATTATTTCAGATTTTCCCCAACGATGCACCTTAACAGGTTTCCCAAACTATGATTTACCACCTCTATTTTCCCATTAGTCTGAGGATGATAGGCACTGCTGAATTGTAGTTGACTTCCCAATTTCTTCCATAAAGTACGCCACAAGTGACTGAAGAATCTTGTGTCCCTATATGAAGTAATGGTTTTTGGAACACCATGCAAATGAACAACTTCTCTGAAAAACAAATCTGCTACACCTGTCGCATCACTTGTTTTCTTGTAGGAAATAAAATGAACCATCTTAGAAAACCTATGAACAACCACAAAAATTGAGTTATTGCCTTGTTTTGTTTTGGTAATCCCAAAACAAAATCCATACTTAGATATGTCCATGACCCTTTAGGAACAAGCAACAACATATACAACCCTATATTTTGTGCATGGCCTTTCGAGACTTGAAAAATTCGACACCTCTCCACATATCTTACAACATCTATTTTCATCTTTGGCCAATAGTATTTCTCTACTACCAAGGCTATCATCTTATATTTACCAAAATGCCCAGCCAATCCTTTGTTATGCAACTCTTTCATTATATTCTCTCTCATAGACCCAACTGGAATACATAGTTGGTGTCCCTTGAATAGGTAGCCATCCTGTAAAATGTACTCATCTAGGACATCTCCTGCATTGTCTGACAATGGATGAATTAACCTTTCAACAATATCCTTGAAATCATTTTTTCTTTTTAGGAAACATTTTAATTCATTTTTGATAACGAAGAAGGAGACATAATTTCTTTTGGAGTTCATATTATTTGTAGTATATCAAGCTTGTTTAGAATTTGGCTACATTATCTAGTATCAGAGATGGTTTGAGTCTTTAAAAAATGGCAGGAACAGAAGAGGAAGAGGAGGCAATATTTCTCTAGATGAATAGAAATATGCAAGATCTACAGAGGCAAGTTGTTGCACTTGCTGCAATGATAACCTAGAGAGGAAATCAAGGTGGAGATGACACAGATGAAGAAGAAGTTTGTGAAGAGGAGGAAACATAAGCACCACCATTAGCTTTTGAAGAAAGGATGCTTCGAGCATTAGAAGGAAAAAAATGATGGGATAAGAGTTGATGTTATAGAGTATGGTGGTAGTCTAAAACTAGGGGAGCAGATAGACTGGTTGACTAGCATGGGGAAATTTTTTGAGTGGAAGGTTATGTCAAAATAAAATAAAGTAAAATTTGCATGCACTAAATTGAAAGGTCATGCTATGTTATGGTGGAATCACCTACTGAAAGAGCGGTCAAGAAAGGGGAAAGAAATAATTAGGATGTGGAGTAAGATGGAGAAGAAGCTGAAAGATAAATTTCTCCCTGTGGATTATGCACAAACCCTTTACATGAGGTTTCAGAATCTCAAATAGAACTTACAAACAGTGCACGAATACACATATGAGTTTTACAAGTTTTCCATTCATGTAGAGCATGAAGAAACTAAGGAACAAATGGCTGCAAGGTATGTAAATGGATTAAAATTTTCTATTCAAGATGAGATAAGTATGCATAGGATTAAGAGCATGGAGGATACCTATCAATTAGCCTTAAAGGCCGAGGAAAAAAATATTCAAAGTTTTAGGAGATCACCTGGAATGAATAGGGAGGCCACATCTTCCTTTCAGGGATGAACTGGTTTCAGCCAAGGTAGGGGAGAATCATCTCGTGGATTGGAAAAAGCAAGAAGATATGAGGAAGGATTTCTAGAATCAAAAAGAGCTAGAGGATTTTCGAGGGGTAGAGGATATGTTAGTGATAGAGGATGGGAGGCTCCATGAAGACCATTTGTTTGTTACATATGTGGTGAAAAGAGGCATTAGGCTTTTGAATTCCCACATTCTTATACACATGACAAGAGGCAAGGAGATGCTCCAAGAGTAAATATTGTTGAAGTTGAACAAGTAGAAGATGAAAAGGACCTAGAAATTCCACCAGATGTTGGAGAAAATTTGATGATCAAGAGGATGATGATTTCTCCAAGAAAGGATATCAAGGGGGATGCATGGCTGCGTACAAATATTTTAGAACAAGATGCACTTTAGGAGGAAAGTTATGTAATGTTATTATTTATGGTGGTAGTTGTGAGAACATGGTTTCAAATGAGATGGTCGAGAAATTGGGTCTGCATTGTGAGAAGAATCCTAACCCTTACCGTATTGCATGGTTTAAGAAGGGTAATAAAGTTACTGGTGATAAGATATGTTTATTAATTTTTTCTATTAGAAACAGTTACAAGGATGATATTTGGTGTGATGTTATTCCTATGGATGCATGTCATATGTTGCTAGGAATACCATGGCAATTTGATAGAAAAGTTATTCATGACAGGGGAAAGAATACTTATAATTTCTGGAAGGATGGCATAAAAATAGTTTTGCTACCTCTTAAGGAAGAGGGGAAGTCTAAAAATATGCTATCTACAAAGGAACTTGTGAAGGATGTAAAGGAAACCAGTTTTTTTATGCACTAGTCGCAAATAAGGATGAACCTGCAAGTGCACAAATACTAGTAGAAATAACAAAATTAATAGAAGAATTTTCTGATGTTATTCCTGATGAGCTGCTAGATAGATTGCCCCCCAAAAGAGATATTCAACACCATATTGATTTGATTCTAGGGTCCTCACTCCCAAATCAATTGGCTTATAGGATGATCCCCACATTGCATATTGAGTTGAATAGACAACTGGCAGAGCTCATGAGAAAGGGGGTCGTAAGGGAGAGCATGAGTCAGTGTGCAAACCTGAATTTATTAACACTAAAGAAGGATGGAACATGGAGAATGTGCACAGATAAAATAGTAATCAATAAAATTACAATCAATTATAGGTTCCCAATACCTTGCCTTGATGATATGATGGATGTGTTTCTTTGGATCTAGGTATTTCACCAAGATTGATCTTTGAAGTGGTTACCATCATATTCGGATTAGAGAAGGAGACGAGTGGAAAACAACATTCAAGATAAGAAATGGATTATATGAGTGGTTGGTGATGCCATTCGGGTTATCCAATGCACCTAGTACTTTTATGAGACTAATGAACACCATGCTGCGGGAGTATAATGGTAAGTTTGTTGTGGTTTATTTTGATGATATCTTGATCTTTAGTAAAACTAAGGAAGAACATTTGAGGCATTTAAGGGTGATATTTGAAGTGTTAAGGAAAGAGAAAATCTATGCAAATATGAAGAAGTGCACATTTATGCAAGAGAGTTTGGTATTATTGGGCTTTATTATTTCAGCAGATGGGGTATAGATGGACTCATAAAAGATAAAGGAAATTATTGAATGGCCTACTCCATAGAGTATAATAGAGGTAAGAAGCTTTCATGGTCTAGCAACATTTTACAGAAAGTTTATTAAAATTTTCAGTAAGTATTTTAGCACCTATAATGATTGCACAAAAGGAAGGGAGTTTTTGTGGAAAAGGCAAGTGAGGATAGTTTCTAGTTCTGAAGAAGAAGGTGATAGATGCACCCATTTTGGCACTACCAGATTTTGATAAAGTGTTTGAGGTTGATTATGACGCCTCACATGTGGGTATTGGTGTTGTTCTAAGTCAAGGTGGAAAGTCAGAAGCTTTGTTTAGTGAGAAAATGAATGAGGTAAGAAAGCACTACTCTACTTATGATGTGGAATTTGATGCAATTGTACAAGCATTAAGGCATTAGAGGCATTACTTGGTGCCACGAGGAGTTTGTATTATTTTCTGAGGACCACATAGCCCTAAAATATGTGAATACACAAAATAAGTTGAATAGTAGGCATGTAAAGTGGGTATCATTTTTTGTAGGGTTATACTTTCTCTCTAAAATAGAATCAAGTTAATGCATTAAGTAGGCGTGTGACTTTTTTTTACCACTATGGAAAATGAGGTGGTGGGTTTTGAAGAAATAAAGAGTTTGTATTCTTCTGATATTGATTTCAAGGATATTGTTGAAAGGTTAAATCGTCTATTGTCAAAAAATGCAGGAGATTTCCTGGATGAGTACATTTTACAGGATGACTATCTATTCAAGGGACAAAAACTATGTATTCTAGTTGGGTCTATGAGAGAGAACATAGTGAAAGAGTTACATAGCAGAGGATTGGCTAATAATTTTGGTAAATATAAGACAATAGCCTTGATAACAGAGAAATACTATTGGCCAAAGCTGAAAAGAGATGTGGTAAGATATGTGGAGAGGTGTCGAATTTGTCAAGTCTCGAAAGGCCATGCACAAAATACAGGGTTGTATATGCCGTTGCCTATTCCTAAAGGGTCGTGGATAGATTTGAGTATGGATTTTGTTTTGGGATTACCAAAAACACAACAAGGTAATGACTCAATTTTTGTGGTTGTTGATAGATTTTCTAAGATGGTTCATTTTATTGCCTGCAAGAAAATAAGTGATGTGACAAGCATAGCAGATTTTTTTTTCAGAGAAGTTGTTCATTTGCATGGTGTTCCAAAAACCATTACTTCAGATAGGGACACAAGGTTCTTAAGTCACTTCTGGAGGACTTTATGGAAGAAATTGGGAAATCAATTACAGTTCAGTAGTGCCTATCATCCTCAGACTGATGGGCAAATAGAGGTGGTAAATCAGAGTTTGGGAAACCTATTAAGGTGCATCGTTGGGGAAAAGCCAAAACAATGGGACTTAACATTACCACAAGCTGAGTTTGCATATAACAGTTCCATAAATAGATCCATAAGAAATAGTTTTAATTGTGTATGGGAGTAATCCAAATGGGGTGTTAGATTTGGTACAGCTACCAATTGATGGTAGAGTCAGTGATGATGCAGAAGCATTTGTCGAACATATACAACAATTGCAGGAAGAAGTGCGGAAGAAGCTACATAATAATAATGATAAGTATAAGGAAATAGTAGATGTGCACAGAAGAAGAAAGTTATTTACAGTTGGTGAGCTAGTTATGGTATATCTACAAAAGGAAAGGTTTCCAAAAGGCACCTATAACAAGTGAAGTACAAGAAGATTGGTCCCTGCAAAATCATGAAAAAAAAATGATAATGCTTATGAGGTAGAATTGCAGGATTTTTGATATTTATCTAGTGTTTAATGTTTGATTTGTATTATTTTCGTTTGGATGGTGTAGAAGGTGATGTTATTGATGAAGTAGTAGATTGGAGGAATAGGTTCCAGTAAAGAGGAAAGAAGAAGTGGAGTAGATTCTAGATAAGAAAACAATGGATACGTGACATGGGAAATACAAAAATATCTGGTCCATTAGAAAGGACTGGAGCAAGAGGAAAATACTTGGGTCACAGTGGGAGATTAAGAAGTTGGACGTAGATAAATGGAAGTATTTTGAAGAAGACAAGTTATAGGACTGCATTTTTTTCAAGCGAGTGAGAATGATGCGCCAAAATTAGCAGGAATTTGACAAGGTCATAACTTGAGCTCTCGGTGTCTGTTTGAGTCCATTTTTTTGAAACCATATGTTTCAATGAGGAAAATGCATAAAAATTCAGCCCTACTAGTTGGGGTAAGTTTTTGGCACATTTTCGGTTCCTAAATCCGCCATCTTGAGGCTGAAAATTAGGATTTAAGTTATTGTTAAGTTTTTTCCTATTTTTGGGCATTAGTTAATTTTAGTCTATTAGTTGCATTATGAGTTAGAAAGTTGGAAATTCCTCTAATTTATGGATGTAGAAGATGTGTGGCAATTTTTGTGCCCATATGAATAAGCATGCAAACTTACTAAGAATAATAAGTTCTAGTAAACTACTAAAAATAGTAATTTCCGCCACCTAGAGTAGATTTAGTCAGAGTTAGTTAGACTTTAATTGGAAACTTGAGTTGGGAATCGTTTTCCTATTTAGGAAACATTTTAATTCATTATTCAATAACGAAGAAGGATATCTATTCTCTTTGGAGTTCATATTATTTGTAGTAAATCAAGTTTGGTTAGAATTTGGCTACATTATCGAGGTATGTAATGTTAAATTCAATTGGATGTATGCATTATGTAGTCGAGAAATAAGACATTGAGGAAGAACTAGAGGAGAAGGAAGGCTGTGAAATGGTAGTTTTCTCAATGGAGAAGCCACATATCTCACTTTCCATTGAGTTTGATGATGTGGAGGGGTTCATAAGCCTACATGGATCCACGGGTGGATAAAGTGTCGAGCCATATTGGCTTGTTGAATCAAATGCTCAGTTTAAATTCAAAAAATCCATTAAATTATATTGGCGCCAAACCGCAAAGTTTTTAGTAAGTGGGTCAAGGTGTAATGAAAGTATGGAGGATGACAAGTTTGGTGAATGAGCCATTAAAGGTCTTCGACACACATATTTTTGAATCAAGAAGCAGAATTGATGATGTCACGTTTCATATATGTTTGCAATTTGGGGAGGAGGTCACCCATTTTGGAGGTAGATTGGATGGTGGAGGTGTGGGTATGTCATTGAATCCATTTGAAAATCTCAGATTGATGGCAAGTATTTTGGTGGACCTAGGTTCAGGTCCATCTAGGGATGGGTGGACCAAGGTCCTATCGAAGAATTTAAAGGTTGAGAGGTCGAGTGTGTCCTCTGTAGCTGCCACCTGAGTGGTGGATCCTAAGGCTTATCTCTTTGTTGTGCCTTCTCGTGTTTTGCCTTGGTGGTATGTGTTTTATCTTTGGGCTCCCCTTAATGGATTTTTTGTTGTTGTTTTTTTTACCACTTGCGTAGTGGTGTCTCGTTTTGTTTTTTTGTCATGGTTTGGCTGATGGTAGAGGCCTCCTCTCTTTTATGTGTCATTGTTATATCCTTTCTCCCTTTGTATGTAGGGTTTTTTTGTTCCCTAAAAACCAAACCTTTTTACCTTATCTAAAAAATCTATTATCTAATATGTATTAGTGATAGTTATTTTAAGATATTTAGAAAATATTTAATTATTTATATGTAGAATATATATTTAAATATTAAATTTTATTCTTATTATTCATAGTAATGAGGCCAGGTTTTAATATCTATTTAAGTATATTCTTAAATTATATTTAATTATTTTAAAGTAATTTTATGCTTACAATGCGTCCTAGCTACCTATATAAGATGGCATCCAAAACTAAAGATATTACTCAATAAAGTATATAACACATTTAATTTTTTTCTATCATCCCACTCACTCTCCTTATCACAATTCAAGTATGTAGGACACATTTTCCAACTTATGCCATGGAATTCACAACGACTTCAAAAAAAATTCCAAAATGTTCCATTTCTTCATTATTGGTCCCACTTTAACTCGCATTAAACAATGCGGAATGCATTCTGTTGGTCAATTGAAAATTCAAGTTGGATTGCATGTGGTTAGATATAAGCATTCATATCAAGTTTCCCACATCCATTGGTTTTCTTACCCCACAACCAACTTGGAGTTGAACAATTGATGAAAACCGATAGAAAACTCCCTTCTATGAGTATTTGCAAAGAAAATTGTTGACATTGTAGTAATGACTCCAATTCACATATAACTATAATATCCATCTTGTGAGAGAAGATAACACTATTTGATAACCTAAATATATGAAAGGGAACAAGATCTACTCTTCTATCCATGGCTACCTTAGGTTGTATACTTGTTGATTGCATTTTGTGAAACTAGGATGGTTCATTGTCATAATATGGAAACTTTTTACAGTAAAGGTACTCATAGTTGGATGTCACCAATGTAACATGTAAATGGCTTATCACTTCAATGCTTTACTAACATGGTGTTATATACATTGTAAAATCGTATGGTTAGTGATAGTCTACACTATAATGTATGGGTTACATGGTTAGTGTTATAATACAAGAGGGTTGTTTTATGATTCCTACTAATTTTAGTGACCTAACAACACAATAAGATAAAAGAAAAAGAGGGTGTGGTGTCGCATGAAAATCATCATGGGTTCTATGTTTTGTGAAAGATGGGCTTTAGGTTTTTAATTTTATTTACAACCTCTTCATTTATATATATATATATATATCATATAATAAGTTAGAAAGAAAGTCAAGAATCAAAAATTGAATATTGGGGAATTAAATCACTACAATTTTTTTGTCTACAAACCATTAATCTTCACACTAGTAATGTCGTTTTAAAGTTCTCTAATAGGTTATTATTATGAAGAGAAACGTGAGAATTATTTGTTGGGAGTTTTTGTAATTATTTATGTTACTTTTAATTATTGCAAAATAACATAATAACATGATTATTATTACTTGATATTAAGTTTTTAATTTACTACATCATTTGGACTATTTTTTAATCCATAACATCATGTTCCCAAATCTATGCACTTCCTAAATCTGAACAAGTCATGAAATATTTAATTCCTTTCTCAAACTAAAGGAGGGTAGAGAAGCCTCTGTCATACACATAATTTCCTTCATCCATTTTTAGAGAGAGATCAACAATCAATTTAAGAATAACCCACATATTCAAAGTGTTCAAATCGATTTGCATAGAAAACTCTCTAGCTTTGTAACTAATTAACTAAAAATGGAAAATATGTATACTAGTTAATATAATCCAAGAGGACATATAACACAAAAAAATAATTATGTAAGTGAATTAAGAACCAAATATAATAAAATTAAAACCCTAAATGTGTTAGAGAGAGTGAGGAAGTGACTAAGTTGATTAAATAAAGTGATGGGACTCTATCACAAAGTTGACTGGAAAATCCGAGAATAGGAATGACTGTGTAGGAGCCCGAAAAGGATGGATATGGGTTATTTTCTCTGGATCAAGATCTTGGAGGAGGACTAGGGTGTTTGGGGCATTCTTGTATGTAAAATAGGTTCCTTGATCTATGAAAAAGCTACGGAAATAATCTTCATAGGCTTGGGTGGTCCGAAACCTTTTTTTTTGGTCGCATTAACTTCACCGCTCCACTTTGTATGTTTTCTCGGTATTTCAAGATCAAGAAGAGACACAGCAAAACCCTAACACGCATGGATTTATAAAAAATAAAAATGCATATGCAAGGGTCAGACTGACCTTAGCTGCCATAATAGTAGACTTACTAACTGAGTGTTGCACTACATTCTAGACCCAAATGTAGTTCTATGTGTGTGTGATTATGCCCTAGGTTTCTCTTGTGCTAGTTACACTTTACAATGCAAAGTGAGCTAACTATGTGTAGAAAAATGTAATAGAATGGTGATCCATAAACCGGATTTACCCCTTATAATAAATCAAAGAGTTTTTTTATAAACGGATATTGAAATTTTCAAATCCCAAATAAAACAGATTTGGATGTGGAATTATTCTCAATTTCGGTTAAATAAATAAAAACTAGATTTTCTCTAGAATCAAGTGCAAGTGTTTGAAAACTATTACACTCAATTCTACATATTAAAACTCATGTTTAGTGTTGTTTATCAAATTCCCGTAAATTGACTTAGCATTCAATAATTCATTTGCAACTAAATTAAAACTGAACACACACATCCCTCAAAAGGAAAATAACAACACTTGATAATGGAGTCTACCCTTTTTGGGGCTACGTCTCTGGGTTCAAGAAACAACGAACCAATCCATTAAAAAGATGTAAATATTAACAATTTACAAACTTACATCCGAATGGATTTGGGAATTGAAAATAGTACTAAAAATTGACTGTGTGAAGACTTTGATGTGCTCAACAAAACATCTTCTCAACGTCTATAGTACCTATACTTCATCTCCGAGGTTACGGGCATGGTTTCTCCAATAAGAGTGTGTAAAAACTCTTAAATAATGGCATAAGTAAAATTAAGGAATATCTCTCGATGTATCAAATCTAAACTCCTCCAAATAACCCTACAAACATGATTATAACAGCTTCCCATGGCCATAGGCCGTACAAAATAGAAACAACATAACCACATGCTTGGGTATGTTTTTTTATTTACAAAGAAATGGGTCAGATTTTATAGTGCACATAAGACCCTAAAATATGGTTTAGGAATTTATCGGCCAACTCACCCTCCTAACCAACTCACTGGCCGATTTGGTTAGGGTGATCATTATCCCGCTGATCTCCTTCGCCAATTATCTCAGCCACTTTGTATTTGGTGGAAAATTCCACATTCTCCATGATATGGAAAGGGGTCGGGTTTTATTGGGCTTGCTAACCTAAGATGGACATGGCCTCGGTCACGCCTTATCCCTTCATGCTTGGTTTGGGCGTTGTTCTCCCGCCGAGTCATGTGGGTTCCATTGGTTTGTTTGATTCATTGGAGGACTATGTTGGCCGCTCTATGTGGTGAGCTCTGCATAGTTTTTGGGGTTGGTTGGTTTGTTTACCGTTGTGCATTGGAGGTGTCACCAATCCATGTGGCAAGGTATGAGAGTTGTGGGGTCTTCCACCTGCCCCATGGTTTCGATCTAATAGGGGATAACATAGATCCGAGAAATATGGAAATAACTCGATCCATGTGGAATAAAATCCAATCCCGAGCAATGTTGAAATAAACTCGTTCCATTCGAGTCATGAGGTAAACATGATCAACTCGGTTAACAAATAAATTAGCTCATCGAGCTAAAATAATACACATCGAAATGTGATCAAATCAGTGGGGAGTTGATCACCTCACCGAGCCAAAATAATAGCTTATCGAGATAACTCAATGTCGAAATGGTGGTTTGAGAACCCACCATGTTGGTAACACTACTAGCTCTCACTGCGGTTGGGCTCCCTTCCATCAAAAAAGTTGAGCCTCTTGTTGCCAAAACCATCTTTTCTCACCTAACGAAGATCAGAGGTTGCAAACCAAACAAAATGACTCTCTTTTTCCTTTTGTCACATGTCATAGTGTCATTGGTCCATTAATGACCTTTTGACTAGAGTTGACTTTCCCGTCAACTGAAATTTGACCGGACATAACTAGAGCTCCAAATGTCCGTTTGTCGCGTTCTCATAGTTGTCGTAAATCTCTCAAAAATATATTAAGTATTGTCATAGTTTAGGGAAAAGCATAGAAGATATTGGAATTAAATTTTTCCTCTAGATCACACCTCCCCACAAAGTCCTTTTGGCCTCCAAAAGGTATAATAATCCAACTGAACCGTAAAATGAAGATTCATATCTCCGTGATTTCTCTTCACTGCCATAACCATCTTCCTGCAGTGGTCACAATATACAGGAGTCACAAAACAACATCTGAAGGTATTCTCCACGTAGGGGCAAAAATCTCTCATCAAGAGTAAAATTCTCCAACAATGGCAATTCTCTTCCATCCACATCTTCCTGCACTCATAAACATATACAGGAGCTAAATACGATAGAAGGTATTATGAAGTTAGTCAATCCATGATGACATAATACAAATCCATTTATAATACACCAGGTCTGTATCAGTAAAATAAGACGTTTTAAATCTCCTCCAGAAAGTTAACTGTCTAACTGAAAATCTGTAACCTGATTGTGAAGAGTAAAATAAACTCTTACCAAAATATGCCAAAAATAAAATGACCTGATACTCGAAATAGTCATACTTGATGAATTATCTCAACCCCTGCACTGCACGAAGGCTAAGGTGTTCTCCCAGAAGGGTCTAATTATCTTTTCCACAAAGGGAAATCTCCTAACAAGGGGTTAAGTTCTCCTAAACAAGGCTAAATATCCTTTACAAGGGAACATTTTCTCAATATGAGACTATCTCTCCACAAAAATGGGAAACACAAAGTGTTGCATACAAAATGGTGTTCTAGGCCACCATGTAAAAAAATGCCCCAAGGTTCTTACAACAACTACAACATAGTATTTATAAACATTTCCCAAGGTACACTGGGAATTAATCATAAAAATGAGTGCAGCATCCTAGGTAAACAATGCACTATATACATATGCACAATACATGAAAGAATAATCAAAGGAAATAGATGTGATTACCATCCTTTAAAACAACATAGTTAACTATTGTGTCCCTGAAACTGATTATCAACTCCTCCCATTGTACCTGTCAAACTCCAATGTCAAACTTAGAGACTTTAAAAAATAAGAGCTTCTTTACCAACTCACAATTCTGCAGTATTGTAAGAAAATATCAGAAACATGGGGATGAAAACCAAGAATGTTAAACTGTCTTGAGGTTTTCCTCACTGCTGACTTCTCCCTGATTCATACCTCCAAAACTTATCCAACTGAGTTAGTTTTCTAACCACTTCATCACAATGGAAAAACTGATTACGAGATAGCAAAAATATAACATCATAGAGCTTGATAATACCATAATTGTGAGATGAACTATGCATGATAAACCTGTCTCATAGTTTTCTCACATTGGCAACTCAATATATCATTCACAACACAAGGGTTATGAAAATTCCTTCCTGATCCAAAAAGTTAGAAATTTCCCTGAAATAGTGTTTGAAGTAAATTATAAGCATACTACTCAATACTATAGTAATGTTAGTCAAAACTATTCCGTTAAACCATTTTATCAACACAAGGGACTGTTTCCCTCTTCATGGTTTTAAAACTGAATAGGAGGTTTCATCTTATTTAAAACTCTATCTCACGAGAGTTAGATGATCCATTTAAATTTTCAAAAGGCTTTAAAACAATTTCAAATCAAAGCATATCATAAAGTAACCCACACAAAGGCTATCCAAATCCACGGATTTAACCCAAAAATGTGTAAACATAGTTACATTCACAAATATCGTATACCTCTGTAGAAACTGTAAACTACACCTGTTGAGTATTGGTTGGCTTAATGTTGGTATGTTAAACATCTTACTTGTTTACTTCCTACAACACTCGAATGATGAAGTGAAGACATAAAACCAACTTCAACCAATAAAAACTCAAAACATAAAGTGCGAAATCTTGTTCAATATCGTGAACAAAGCCCTATTTTCCATTTCTATATCTTACTATGGAACTAGTCTTTTCACTTACTCCTTATATTAAAGGAAATAGGCTTCCATAGTATGATTAGTAATCCAAAACTAAAGGCCACACAAAGAGTTATAATTACCCAAAATATTGTGTCCATACCAATAAGAAATCAGATCACAATCATACCTTATTCTGCCCTTTATGTAAGAATGGTAATAGGATAACAAATGCTTCCTCTTGAATTTGAGCACTGTAAATGCCTAGAATTTTAATTGACTGTGGCCCAAGGAAGAAAGGTTGATCCTCTCTCAACACCATCTCACATCTACAAGTGATTTTTTTGTTCATCATCCGAATTGAACCTGCAACACTAGTGGTTTCAGAACCTTAGTTGTTAGAAGCTTGTCTTCTTCCAGTGGATTGGAACATCCTCCAATTCTCCTTTGCACTAGTAAAATATGCATGGTTAAATCAAATAGAAGAACAATACAACGTAGCAATAATCTAATATCCAAAAACTCCCAAATGAAGTATATCAGCAACTAAAGCTAA
Organism: Taxus wallichiana var. yunnanensis; assembly: GCA_018340775.1. Lineage (NCBI taxonomy): Eukaryota > Viridiplantae > Streptophyta > Pinopsida > Cupressales > Taxaceae > Taxus > Taxus wallichiana. The sequence continues at coordinate 236,700,248 of CM031238.1, read as the reverse complement.
CCGTGCATTATCCTACTCTAATACCAAAATTGATCCGTAAACCGATTTACCCCCTTAGAATAAATCAAACATTTTTTTATAAATGGATATTGAAATTTTCAAATCCCAAATAAAATATATTTGAATGCGGAATTATTCTCAATTTTTGTTAAATCAATTAAAACTAGATTTTCTCTAGAATCAAGTGCAAGTGTTCGAAAACTATTAAACTCAATTCTCCATAATAAAACTCATGTTTAGTGTTGTTTATCAAATTCCTATAAATTAACTTAGCATTCAATAATTCATTTGCAAATCAGAATTAAAACTAAACACACACATCCCTCGAAAGGAAAATAACAACACTTGATAACGTAGTTCACCCTTTTTGGGGCTACGTCTCTTGGTTCATGAAACAATGAACCAATCCATTAAAAAGATGTAAATATTAACAATTTACAAACTTACATCCGAATGGATTTCAGAACTGCAAATAGTACTGAAAAATGAATATGTGAAGACTCTGATGTTCTCAACAAAACATATTCTCAACGTCCGTAGTACTTGTACCTCATCTCCGAGGTTACAGGCATAGTTTCTCCAATAAGAGTGTAAAAACTCTTACATAATGACATAAGTAAAAATAAGGAATATCTCTGATGTATCAAATCTAAACTCCTCTAAATAACCCTGCAAACATGATTATAACAGTCTCCCATGGCCATAGGCCGTACAAAATAGAAACAACATAACCACATGATTGGGTATGTGTTTTTCTTTACAAAGAAATGGGTCGGCTTTTATAGTGCACATAAGACCCTAAAATATGGTTTAGGACCTTATCGGCCAACTCACCCTCCTAACCAACTCTGGCCGAGTTGGTTGGGTCAACCATTATCCCGCCGAGATTCTTCACCAATTATCTCATTGCTTTGTATTTGGTGGGAAATCCCACATTCTCCGTGCTATGGAAGGGGGTCAAGTTTTTATTGGGATCACCGACCCAAGATGGACGTGGCCTCGGTCATGTCTTATCCCTTCGTGCTTCATTTGGGCACTGTTCTCCTGCCGAGTCATGTGGATTTTGTTCATTTGTTTGATTCATTGGAGGACCGTGTCGGATACTCAATGTGGTGAGCTCGCATGAGTTTGTGGGGTTGGTTGGTTTGTATACTACCGTGCATTGGAGGTGTCACCGATCCATGTGGCGAGGTATGAGAGTTGTGGGGTCTTCCACCGCCCCATGTTGGCTGATCTAATAGGGGATAACATAGATCCTGAGAAATATGGAAATAACTTGATCCATGTGGAATAAAATCCAATCCGAGCAATGTTGAAATAAACTCATTCCATTCGAGTCCTGAGGTAAACATGATCAACTTGGTTAACAAATAAAGTAGCTCACGAGCTAAAATCAAACACGTTGAAATGTGATCAACTCAGTGGGGAGTTGATCACCTCACCAAGCCAAAATAATAGCTCATCAAGATAACTTGACGTCGACACGGTGGTTTGAGAGCCCACCATGTTGGTAACACTACTAGCTCTCACGGCGGTCGGGCTCCCTTCGTAACAAAAGTTGAGCCTCTTGTTGCCAAAACCATCTTTTCTCACCTGACAAATATTGGAGGTCACAAACCAAACAAAACAACTCTCTTTTTCCTTTTCACCACGTGTCATAGTGTCATTGGTCCATTATTGACCTATTGACTAGAGTTGACTTACCGTTAATCGAACATTAACTGACATAACTAGAGCTCCCAATGTCATTTGTTGGGTTCTCATAGTAAATCAAATAGATCTTACTGCATCATCACGGTTTATGGAAAATTAGAGAAGATCTTGGACTTAAATTTTTCCTCCAGATCAAAAGTCTCTTGGAATAGAATAAATCCTCCCCCTATGTTGTGTGTGATGTAGATGACCCAAGCTTTGTCCCTTGTGATGAAGCTATGTGGATGGAATGATCTCCAATGTAATAATTGAATACAAGTCTAGGTATAGTGATAGTAGTGATAGTGATTAGTCCCTCATTATGGTCTCATAACTTTATATCGATAGGGTTCTCTTGATCTAATTTCATAAATAATCCGAAAAGGTGACCACAAGAAAATTCAAATTACGAAATGGTATTAAAGTGCCCAAAAAGTGGCGAGAAAAGGCTCGGGGGCATCCCTGTGGGACCAGGGCACCCTAGTACTACTACGAGCGTCCCAATTAATGCTAAAATTAAGGAAATGACAAAATTTGACTGGGCATGCAGGTGTAAAAGTTCGGGAATGATGAAATAAAATAAAATAAGATGGCTAAAAGATGGGGGTTAATTAGTACTTTCTTCTCTTAAAAACCTCTAAATAATAGTAGGATATCGGGACTAAAACAACCCAAAGTGTACGATTTTATGCCTATAGTACCCATGAAAACTTAAAATAACTTCGTTGAAGTGATCCCGAGGGTGAATCCTAGACACATAACCCAATTTCATGAAATCTACACTTCCAAAAAGGGCCTCAACCATCCATTTTGCAATCTTATTTACATTGTTCTTGAATTCAATTTCCAAAATAGAAATATGTTGAGTTTTTAATCTCGATGCCAATCATCTCCAAAAAAATTAGGATCAAATTCATTCAAATGATTCAAAGTGAGGTACTATGTTTGTACCATTACATCCATATAACACTTTAGATGTCACACCTCACCCCTAATGATATATCATCATCTAATTTCCAACACCTATACTGATAAGAAAAAATGCAACCTCCTCACCCTTCGAAGAAAATGGATTGGTTTCTTCAAACTCTACCTTATTACCCTCTCTAGCTAGAACTTGCTACAGAAATTTGTGGTTGATATATGATTCCTCAACACCGAGAGAGTGAGAATAATTTATATCCTCATTTTCTTCCTAGGCAAAGCCTCTTGTGAGGTTTCATTCACCGACAACAAATCCAACTGAGACCCATCCATTTTGTCAAAGAACATCTTGTTTCCCACCCTCTAGATGACAATATCCCAGGAATACACTAAGTGAGGAGCACATGTTAGTGTGGCCAATATTTTATGTATGGAAAAAATAATAACCTTTTCTTCACTTACAGGATGCCTTATTACAAATAGTATTTGAAAGAATTAATGAAAACCATGCCATGCATTTCTTCAAACTTGGCATAGTATGTGCATTCATAAACATGTTTCATGCTTCATGTATGGATTTGTTAAACAAAATGTAGGAATTATTTGTATCTAACTTTGTAAATGACTTAGTAAAAACCAAGTAATGTTTAACCCATGATTGCATGGAAATTTTCTTGTTCTCCTTTCCTTTATCCTTGAAAACAAAAAAAATGGTAACACCCCAAGACCACAAAAATGCCTTCTTTGGCCATTTTCATTAATCATTTTTTTGTACCTTATTTTTTGGATTGTCCATCTTCTATTTTTCCTTTTTTTTCCATTTGAACATAGTTGTTCTCATTATATTCGGAATTGGGAAAGCTACATTCCTGAAATTTATTTTATTTTATTTGATGCATCATCAATTAGAGTAGTCAATAACTTGAATGTTGACATCCAAGATAGTTCTTCTCAACATGATTGGGGTAACTCTTCTATGGAGATAAATAGATATCCTCTGTTAAAAGTAGCAATTTTTGGTGCCGAATAGACTCTACATAATTTTCTATCATCCTCTCAACCTCTTCCAAAATGGGAGATTTAGAGAAGAGCGTAGACATCCTTTGAAGCATAATAGAAGTAATTTATTGTTAGATGTAGTTATAATTTTCCTATATGTAGTTGTAAGTTTCATGGTTGCATTCCATGAGAAGAAATATCTTCCAGTCTATCAAATAGTTCATGTGCCTTGTCTAATATGCTTCCATGTTTTGCATACATATCTACCACGATGGATTCAAATTTCATATTAAATGTTTCCTCTATCCTTCATGCTTTAATGGAAGTCCATACCCTATTCTAAATCCCCCATTTTAGCACAATAAGGTAGGATGGTGGCAAATGTTGTTGATTTATCTTTAAAGATGAAAATTAAATTTTATTGAAATTTTCTAAAGCCTTTTCAATGAATCCCTATTATGCATAGCTTGTAATTAATTATATCTAAGAGAACAAATATCTTTGAGGCATTACATCAAATAGTTCATGTGCTTTGTCTATGATTCCAAAACTTGCATACATGTCTACAAGGGTAGTTGAAGTACAACATCTAGAAAATTCCTCTATCCTTTTTCCAAATCTTCTATTTTGGCATAAGGTGGGAGTATGAAGGAAAACATAAATTGGGTTTAGAGACTTGTTTATTTCATATAGTGAAACCGTAGAAAAGAGAGGAATCTTCTATTGCCATTATCAATATTTTCTATATCATCACCGATTTGGAAATTACAACTTGGCATTATTGACTTATAAGTTTATAGTTTATGTAAAAATGTTGTAATCATTATGCAATATGTAATGGTGCATGTTGAAAAACGAGATGTATTGAATGTGATAAATTGGGAGGTATAGAGTAATGTTTGGTATATTTGAGAAAGTTTTGCTTACACTAGAGACTGATATGTCAATTGTTTAATGTTATAGTTCCATTTAGTTCATGGTATGAAAAATATCGATATTGAGTATACTAGTGTATATTTTATGTCTTGGTGTAGTTAGCGAGTTGGTTTAAAAAACATATTGTTGAAGAGCCGTCAATTGCTCTCAACAACTAATTTATGCACTAACTAATATATCAGCTCATAACAAGTTTACATTATTTTTTGTTATGTTCTTAACTATAAATAGACATTCCATTTAATTAGTTATTTTTATCCCCACCCACACACATACCAATTTTAAAATTATTTAACTAAATTTATGCAATACTTATAGAAAAATTGGAGTGCACGAATAGAAAGCTAATTACCTTTATAATTTAGCTGGGTGCATGAATAGCAAGTTAAGAACCCTTTAAATTGTTTGGAAAATCAATGCTTTTAGACCTGGAACTTTATACATAAATAATTTCAAACTAGTTAGTGACACATAATTCTTTCAGATTTATCATTCATAAGAATGATGTAGAAAATATATATTTTTCCATTGTAAGGTCATTAAGAGGGAAGAAATTTAAAAATGAGCGTAGACAATGTTGTAAGTACTTGATGTGGAATTAAAGTAGGATTTTTTTGTTTAGAGTGTGGAATAGTAAGCACTACTATATGAAGGAGGAAGTTACAACAAAATGATGTTATCATCGCTTTCCTTGTATAGAATGATACCCAATTAATTTTGTATGAGTTGTGGCCGACTTGACAACCTGAAAATTACTACCATCCCCTCAATTTATTTAGTCAACAAATAATAACTATGTTAAATATTTTTAATGCCATATATTAATAGTTTGCACTAATACTCCTCTCTAGAATACATATTTTCATTCAACCTTTGTTGATTTACGTACTTATTAAATGATTTTAGAACATTTTAATCATTTGTTTATGTATTTTTGATGCAAAGTATAAAAATCCAATGGTATTCATTAACAAAGCAATGTGAAGCACATCAATTAATGAATTAATATGACATTGTTTTCCAATGTCACAACAAAGATAATATATAAATTCAATTCATTTTGTATGTTTGAGAAGGGCACAAAAAAATGGGGAGGCCTTCATTGTATACTATTTTCACCACTAATTGTGACACCAATGGCGAGTCCATTTATTTTGCACCAAATTCACTCACAAGTACTTTAAAAATAAATTTAAGGGCATTTCAACTCTTGTAATATTCAACTTTTTCACATTTTATTCAAAATGCTTGTGATCAAACTTGATAATTATATGGGGACAGTTCCCTCACATTGTACCTTGCCATACATGCCTTCCTTGAAGTCAATATTTTTTGTTCATGGATGGATTAACTCCCCATATGAAACATCACCAATACAACCGAAGTTATATTTCCCTCACTTACTCTCACAAGGTATGGTTTCTCACATTTCTTTCTTCTCATCTTCCTAACACTGTAATTTACTACATTTTATTTTTTAATTCTCCTTTTCCTATGAGACCTCACTACCTCTATCAACATATATCCATTGCACATCCTAGGTGTGTTTTCTAGCTATAAAATTCTTGTACATGTGAATTTGGCAAGTAGGATTATAACTATTTTTGATATTTGGGAAGGATTTGAACTCAAGACTTCTTTAATTTTTCCCATTTTGTACAATACAAAGTTTAGGAATTAGGAACTAGGAAAATTTAGGTCGTTTATCTCTACTTGGGAATATAAGATGTCTTTTTATTTCCTTTTAAAACATTTTCACAATAATCATAGATAATTTTTAAAGAAATGGATAGTCGAGTGGTAAAGGCCTAAACTAAATAAATGGGAAGATCATAAAACCATTGTAAAGCAAACTCCTCGAGAATTCTAGGAAAGATCTTGGTAAGTAATGTTTCATTGTAAGAGTAGTCCAAAAAAGTGGATTAGAAAGTATGAATTTTATTTTCATGATCACCTTTACATCCTAAATATGAAGATTATGAGCAAAAAACTTTATAGGCAAAGGATAAAAAGCCACTTCATGTGTGAGTGGGTTAGAAAATAATTGAGTAGAATCATGAGAAGAAGTAGAGGCACCTTGTTGTATTTGTAAAATTCAAGCTTATAAGGTATGAACAAGGGTTTCAAGATCTTGTGTGCTAGAAGAAGAAGAATGTGAACCACTATGGGTGTATATAAGAGATCTAGGAATAGTGTTGGTTATATAGGAATAATCATAATAACATTTTGGGTTGGGGTATTAGTTTCCCCAAAATATATAGGTATTGTAGATGTAGGAAGAGCATATGTATCGATATCAAAATATGCTAGATGAGACAAGCCAAAAAGATATTTCTCATTTGAGGGACATTGATTACAAGAAAGCTTAGTAGTGAGAAGTTTCCGATAAAATGATCAATATGGTGAGATTTATCACATATTTGTGAACAAAAATTAGATAGAGACTCCACTTTCTCAAGGTCTACACTGTCATCATCATCATGACTAAAATCAGAATGGTGTTCACTACATGTTTTAATGCTATGCAAAGAAACCTTAGGGGCATCATGATTAAGCATACTTTGAAAGCGTGTTGCATGGATACTGGTAATGGTTTTGATGTGAATAATATCAGGAGTTGCACAAAATTTATCAAAGTAAAGAAAATAATTTGAGACATATTTTAGGAACATTGTATAATGTGTATGATGTAATAGTTTATGTGGTATGGGTAAGTGACTAAGCTACTCACGGTAAATGCTCGAGGAGCAGAATTGTGTTTGGATAAGTCAATGTGGATATATATACTTATTATTTTTTAGTATCATGTTTTAATATTTTGGGATGTATATAACACATTTTAAAAATATAAGAACAACACAATTCATTACAATGTTTCATATATGTTTGGATTGTGTAGTTTTTAATTGTTTATTTGTATGTCCATAAAAAATAACAAAAGTGTGATTAATAAATGATGAGACCCCTATGACTTACTAATCTAATTTATGTATACCTCTTCAATGCACTTTGGAATTTCTTCTAACACCTGATATAAACTTGTGCCTCCAAATCGAATTTGAACTTATGCCTCCTCTATATGGTAGTAGTCGCGCCTTAACCATCAATGTCATGCAAGTTGGAGGAAGTAAAACTTCATACAAATACTTTTTTATGTTAATTATATATTTAAATCAATTCAATTCGTGTTTCCTTATAATTAGATAACCCATTTAAAAGTATAAATTAGTCTTAAAATAATATAATTTAACAAGCTTTATCTTTCTCTTTTGTATATCAAGTTTGGAATGTAAATTTTCAAATAATAATTTCAATCCAATTGTCATAGTAAAAAAACTTCCAATGGTTTTTTACAAGCACACCAATAGACTATTGTGATAATAAATTTGATCTTAAAACAAATAATTTGATGTTTCAAACTTCACTACAAACACAATAAATTTTCGTTATTGTTCCTTAGACATAAAATGATATGTAAAAGGATTTTCATAGGATCAGGGCCTCTAAAAAAACACATTATCTCAAAAGGAAGAGTGTGGCTTGAGTCTTGGTTATAAGTGACATGATAATAACTGCAATATGCATTGATAATAGTCTTGCTTCTTATTTAGGTTTTCAATGATATATAGATGTATTTAGCAGCACCATTGGCCTTTATTGGAAAAGTTAAGAAATGAAATAATTAATATGATGAAGTAAAACTTGCTTAACTAAAGCAATAAAGAAAAACACTCTTGTTGTAGCATACAATTTTTTTCGCCATGCATATTTTTATCATTTTTGTCATACTACAAAGCAACAAGGATCCATAAAACATGCAGAAGCACCATAAATAAGTTTTAGTATAAGAGAAGAATGATGAGGACTTGAGTTATAGAAAAATTCTAAGGTCCATTGAAGAAGAATATTTGATGTGGGGTAGTAAGACATACATTTAGAAACATTTGAACATAGTTTTTGGACTTATGAAAGCAAACATACTCATCACACAAGCAATCAAACATTGGCATTAATAAGAAATATTTAAAATAATACTTGCAAACTACCAGGTTCCACCTTCTTCAAATTTTGTGGGACATAAATTTTTTTCTTTCACGATTACATCCCAAACAGACCTTTGCCTTTCATTGCTTATAAAAGGCTGAATTCTTTCCCATCTTACGATATATTATCCAGGTCAAATTTCTCTGCCATCAATTTCAACAACTTTCCCATCCAAATAAATCTCCATTGGCACAATTGAACGCTTGCATTTATACTAAGGTTATGTAGCAGCCCAAATATCTTGCTATGCAATCAATTCTACGTTATATACATCCAAGTGATTTTATTGCCTAGATATTTGAAAGGAAGCCCAAGATATTTGTAGAGCCAACATAGACACAAAAAGTACCAATGATTTTCATCAAGCGAAATATGGCTCTAGGGAACTACATGGACCAAGGTAAACCATCTTTCTCTTAGCGTCATCAAATAGTATATCGAGTGTTGTAAAAATTATGACTTGGGAGCCTAGGAAGCTCTTCATGAACGGGTGTTTTATGATGCTGAATATTTGCATTTCTAGCTTTGTTCTCATATTGGCTTGATTAGTGTTTCGCACCAGTTTGAAGACAGATTTGCTCAAAATTTTCAACATTAGGCAGTAGTGTATCCAAGACATTCTTCCATTCTTTTCACAACTATGCTCCTTTGTCTCTCTACTAACCCAAGAAACTCAAAAAATAGTAGTTACATCCTTCAAAGCAAAAATATATTCTAATTTTTTCTCTACTTAACACATCACATTCGATGTAATGTATTGGATTATCTACAAACCAACCTATCTTATGCCTCCTGGTGTGCAACTACTATTTGACGTTCCCAGATTTAGCTATCAGATTTGTATTTAATCATGACTGCTGCACATTTATTTTTGGTTGAAACTTTCTCCCTAATTATCTCTTGTCAGAGATTTGGTGTTGACTTGCAAGGCAAGTTTGTTGTGTAAGTTTTTATTATTATTGCATTATGTTTTATTGGGAGAAGTAAGAGAAAAGAAAGAAGAAAGAAGAGCAAGAAGTAGAAGGAAGAAGAAGAAGAAGAAGGAGAAAAACCAGATTTGGGAGAAGAAGAAAAGTGCTCTGTTCCAGCTCAAGTCTGGACTGTTTTTGCTGATAGAATTCCTTCATTTCTCATGTTGTTAATGTATGAATGAATGTTTTGTGTGCAGCTGTAGCTGCTGTTCATTATTGACAAATATATTTGTATTGCTCAAGCAATTTCAATCCCAGATCTGTGTTATTTGCAGCCAAGAGTTTTATCTATTTTGCTGTTATAAATTTCTGTAGCTTTCCTTACATTTTCCCCTGTTTTGCATCATTTAAATCCGCTGCATTTTATTTTCTATTGTTGTCCAAGGATTCTGTAGATTCCGTAGACTCTGCAGTTTCCATAGATCCTCGTTTCATTTCCCTTCATCTGGTATCAGAGCTAGGCTAAACCCTTCTTCTATTTCATTTCTGGGTTTTTAGTTTTTCATTTGGCAGCCATTAATGGCTTCTACGTCTGGTGCATCGCTGGTTAGTGTGCAAACTCCGATTTTCACAGGAAAGAACTATGAGTATTGGTCTTTGACCATGAAAGCTTTGTTTCGGTCTCAAGACATTTGGGAAATGGTTGAAAATGGTTACCAGGAACCAGCAGACCAGGCAGCATACAATGCTCTTACACAAGCTCAAAAGGACGTCTTGAAGGAACAAGGAAGAAGGATGGGAAAGCATTATTTTATATCCATCAAGCAATGCATGAGAGCATACTCCCAAGAGTTGCAAAAGCAAGCCAAGGAAGCATGGGACACACTCTAGATTGCATATCAAGGTATGGACAAGGTTAAAACTGCTAAATTACAGCTCCTTAGAAGAGAATTTGAAAATTTATCAATGAGAAACTCAGATTCAGTAGAATCTTTCTTTACTCATGTTGTTGGTTTGATAAATCAAATGAAGTCCCATGGAGAGGCCATAGAGGATAGGAAGGTTGTTGAAAAGGTACTTAGAAGTCTCCCTTCTAAATTTGATGCTGTAGTTGTGGCTCTAGAGGAAACCAAAGATTTGAGCTAGTTTAGTGTTGATGAACTACATGCCTCTCTTATCAATCATGAATATAGACTAAATAGATCAAATAGTTCAGTAGAAAATGCATTTTCATCTCAGATTTTATGTAAATCGTGGAAGAGGAAGGAGGAGTTTCAGTCCTAGAGGTAGAGGGAGAAGTTCTCCTAGAAGTGGACGTAGCAGCAGTTATGCAAATGTTGGTGGTAGAGGTCAAAATCAGAATTTCAGTCACCCAAGTGGCCAAAGATTTGACAAATCACACATTCAATGTCACTATTGTAAGAAGTTTGGGCATTATGCTCATGAATGCAAGAAAAAATAGTATGACCAGCAGAAGCAAGGTCAAAATCAGTCAAGTAGCACTCCCTCAGGCAAAGCATGTTCATTGCATGCATGAAGATTGCTGAAGCAATCCCTACAAACTCTCCAGTTGAGTGCAATGTTGTTCAAGAAAGCCCATGTGACATATGGTATTTAGATTTGGGCTGCAATAATCACATGACAGGTAATAAAGATTTGTTTTCTAGTTTGGAAGAATCAGTTCAAACTGATGTTACACTTGGTAACAACAACAAAGTCACTATTTTGGGTAAAGGTACGGTTAATATTCTAACCAAAAAGGGGGAGCCAAAATTTATGCCTGATGTATATTATGTTGCTGGTCTAAAACACAACTTGATGAGCATTGGACAACTGATACAAAAGGGATATAGAGTGTACATGGAAAATAATGAATGTGTTATTTTGGACAAGCTTCCAAGCAATATGCTTATTGCCAAGGTACAAATGACTATAAACCGCATGTTTCCATTAAAAATAAGGCCAGCCATGAAAGGAAAAACAGCTCAAGCTATTCATGAGACACATACTGTAAATTCTGGAGCAGCTTTTAAGGTAGAAGATACAAAATCAGCAGTAGCTAGAGACAGCTATGAAATGTCCAAGATAGCTACGGAAATGTTCAAAACAGTCACAAAAAGGTTCAAAATTTCTACGGAAATTTTCAAGAAATCTATGGAAATTTCCAAGACAGCTACGGAAATGGCCTAGAACAGCTCCAAAGAGGTAAATGATGTTTCTATAGAAACTCCAGCAGCGTTTCAATCAGTAGTAAAGGATGATTCTTGGCTATGGCATTTCAGATTTGGGCATTTATATTTTGGAGCACTGAAATTACTTCATATGAAGAATATGGTAAAAGGTTTGCCATTAATTGAGAAACCGGAAAGAGTTTGTGAAGGATGTATTATGGGCAAACAACATAGAGAGTCATTTCCGATTGGCAAGGCAAATAGAGCTACAACTCCACTTGAGATTGTGCATTCAGATATTTGTGGGAAAATGCAAACACCGTCTATAGGAGGCTGCACTTATTTTCTTACTTTTATTGATGATTTCACAAGAAAAACTTGGGTTTATTTCTTAAAACACAAATCTGATGCATTTGCTTATTTCCAGCAGTTCAAGGCACTTGTGGAGAAGCAAAGTGGCCACTACATCAAGGTTCTAAGGACGGATAGAGGTGGTGAATTTATATCTAATGAATTTATAAATTTTTGCAGATCTCATGGCATACACAAGCAATTTACAGCCCGCTATACACCTCAAGCAAAATGGTGTGGCGGAGAGGAAGAACCGAACAATTATGGAGATGGCTCGTAGCATGATGGCAGCCAAACATCTACCAAATGAATATTGGGCTGAGGCAGTGGCAACTGCTATTTACATCATGAATAGGTGCCCAACAAAGAGTGTAAGAAACAAAGTCCCTCAAGAGGCTTGGACAAGAAGGAAACATAGTGTTTCTCATATGAAGGTATTTGGATGCATAGCATATGCGCATGTTCCAGATGAGTTGAGAAGGAAGTTAGATAATAAAGGACAAAAATGTATATTTGTTGGTTACTCAGAGGAAACAAAAGCATATAAGTTGTTTGATCCTATCAATAGGAAAGTTATAATCAGCCGTGATGTTCAGTTTGTGGAGGATGAAGCATGGGATGGAAGCATAGAGAGGACTGTCAGAATTGCAGCTGCTGTCCCAAATGATAATATGGCGGATGAAGTGTTTCCAACACCAAATATAACTCAAACAACAGCTCCTTCCAATCCCGGGATGGTACCACAAGTTGCAGCTCAAGCTACACCTTCATTCACACCAAGGAGATCTTCAAGGCTGCTGTCCACACCAACAGGACAACAAACTTCACAAGCATCTAGCATCTACATCAATCGGCATCCTTGGAGCAACACCATCTAGCACTCCAAGTAGTTCTTCATCTCCGGATCCAACTCTAGCAAGCATGATGCCACGAAAAACAAGGAGTTTGAGTGAGTTGTATAATGTTGACACAACTAATTCATTTTCAGCTTTTGCTTTATTTTCTCATATTGATGATCCATTAACATTTGAAGAGGTTGTGAGTAGTGATATATGGGCAAAAGCCATGGATGAGGAGATTGAATCCATTGAAAAGAACCAAACATGGGAGTTGGTTGATTTGCCGGAAGGCAAAGATGTAATTAGTGTCAAATGGATTTATAAGACTAAACAAGATGCTGATGGGAAAGTGCAAAAGCATAAAGCAAGGCTAGTTGCAAGGGGCTTTACACAACAGCCTGGTATAGACTTCAATGAGACATTTTCTCTCCGGTTGCTCGGTTGGATATAGTTAGGACTGTTTTAGCTATTGCTGCCCACAACAAGTGGCCTGTATATCAAATGGATGTAAAGTCTGCATTTCTTAAATGGTTATTTAGAGGAGGAAGTGTATGTGGAATAGCCACAAGGCTATGAGCTACCGGGTCATGAAGACAAGGTGTATAGGTTAAAGAAGGCACTCTATGGATTGAAGCAAGCTCCAAGAGCTTGGTACAGCCGCATTGACTCCTATCTCATTCAAAATGGTTTCCAAAGGAGCGGTTGTGAACCGACATTGTACATCAAGGTCAACAAGCAAGGTAACATTTTGATTGTTTGCTTGTATGTGGATGATCTAATCTTTACCGGTGATCTAAACATAGATTCTTTCAAATCAGTAATGAAGAATGAATTTGAAATGACTGATTTGGGTCTTATGAGGTATTTCTTGGGGATTGAAGTCCATCAATCCAATGATGGTATATTTATTTCTCAATCTAAATATGCAAATGAAGTTTTGAAGAGATTTAATATGGCAAGGTGCAAGGTATCCCCAACACCGGTTATGACAGGGATGAAGTTAAGCAAGGAAGATGATGGAGCATGTGTGGATTCTACATTGTTCAAGAGGCTGGTTGGAAGCCTTATGTACTTAACAACCACAAGGCCGGATATTATGTATGGTGTAAGTCTGATTTCAAGGTTTATGGAGTCTCCAAAAGACTCACATTGGCAGGCCGGTAAGAGGATATTGAGGTATGTAAGTGGTACAAAGGATTTTGGTATTTTTATTCCACTTCAGATGATTTCAGTCTTGTTGGGTACACTGATAGTGATTGTGGGGCAGCATAGATGATAGGAAAAGTACTTCTGGGTATACTTTTCACTTTGGTATAGGTGTTGTGTCATGGGCATCGAAGAAACAACCCATTGTGACTCTTTCTTCAGCTGAAGCTGAGTATGTGGCAGCCACTAGTGCTGCGTGTCAAGTTGTTTGGATGCGAAGGATGTTGAAAGATTTGATGCATGATCAAAAGGAAGCCACTACAATATTCTGTGATAACAGTTCAGCCATAGCATTATCTAAAAATCATGTGTTTCACAAGAGAACTAAGCATATTGATACGAGGTATCATTTTATCAGAGAGCTTGTAAGCAACAAAGAAATTTGTCTTGATTTTTGCAGGTCTGAAGATCAGCTGGCTGACATATTTACAAAAGCATTGGAAAAAGAGACATTTGAGTATTTACGAAGTGGCTTAGGAGTTTGTGACTTTGCACAAGTTAGCAGCTCCGGAAAACTGTTAGTTAGCTACGGAAATGCTACAACAGTTTTTGAACAAACTTGATTCATATTTCCATGATCTGCAGTAGTTCATAATTAAGGGGGAGTGTTGGAAATTCAAATTAGAATTTATTGTGCAACTACTATTTGACTTTCCCAGATTTAGCTATCAGATTTGCATTTAATTATGACTGCTGCACATTTATTTTTGGTTGATTATTCTCCCTAATTATCTCTTGTCAGAGATTTTGTGTTGACTTGCAAGGCAAGTTTGTTGTGTAAGTTTTTATTATTAATGCATTATGTTTTATTGGGAGAAGTAAGAGAGAAAAAGAAAAAAAAGAAAGAAGAAGAAGAGAGGAAGAAAGAAGAAGAAGAAGGAGAAAAACTAGATTTGGGAGAAGAAGAAAAGTGCTCTGTTCTAGCTCAAGTCTGGACTGGTTTTTGTTGATAGAATTCCTTCATTTTCTCATGTTGTTAATGTATGAATGAATGTTTTGTGTGCAGCTGTAGCTGCTGTTCATTATTGACAAATATATTTGTATTGCTCAAGCAATTTCAATCCCAGATCTGTGTTATTTGCAGCCAAGAGTTTTATCTATTTTGCTGTTATAAATTTCTGTAGCTTTCCTTACATTTTTCCCTATTTTGCATCATTTAAATCTGCTGCATTTTATTCTCTATTGCTGTCAAAGGATTATGTACATTCCGTAGAGACGCTGCAGTTTCCATAGATCCTCGTAATTAGGTAAGAAAAACCCTATTGTTGCATGTCGTAATAAGCATTGGTTAGCATTTGAACTCACTCAAGTAAGAAAAATGGTAAACCTCTTTCCTGACATGCTGAGGTCAAATTATTTGGCCTTTAATCAATTCCATGGTTGGATTCATTCTTCCTACAAAGAGGTGAATCCCTCGCTCATCAGAATCGTTTCCCTCCAGTGACTAGCGCTAGTGTATGAATAACCAACTTAAATTTCTTTATAGAAAAGTTTTAAACCTACACGATCCTAATAAGCAGGTACATCATTTAGAACAGACATTCACTGAGTTCAAAACTAATACTTTGGTTATGAAGGAAAATTAGAGATAAAACAAAATCAAATATACAAGCATTGTTTCTATTTCTTGCAATCTCTTTTACCCTTATAGACAGCTCCATTTGAGAAGTCAGATTCATAACATATTTAAAAGAGGAAAGAAGAAAAATTAACATTGAAAAAAGTTCACTTCATACTGAAACATGCTTGCTGACTTACATAGCCCTAACTGGATAAGTTGTAGACCAAAAACATGGACAAACTAAAATAGCCACCCCTTTAGGACCAAGAGAACGTGTCCATGTCATTGTGAACAAACATTTTTCTCATCATTACCTATAGAAGGGAAGAAAGTTATTATATTCTTAGAATTTCCCTAGGAATGATAAGTGGGCAGAGGATAACTGATAGAGCCTAGAGGGAAGAACATCCAGAGTCTTTTAATTAAATTGAAATCCTATCCAAATTAGTATCTCGAAAAAAATCCTTGTATGCCATTGTTAGTTCATAGCTTGATTAACCCCAAGCATAAGAGAAAATTAGAAAGCTTAGTCATTCAATATTAACTACTACTATCTTTTCTTACAAAACTAGTTTTCAGATAAAAAAGAATTTAAAAACCCAAAAAAAAACATTTGCAAACCCAATTTGAGTCTGCATAGATTACTTATATGATTATATTCTCTGATTTTTAAAAATTTCAAATAAACAAGGATAATCTAAATTAAAGTCTGTAGAGATGACTAAGATTTATAGCTAAAAAAATGTAATATAAAATACATCTTGATCAAAAAAATTATTGATTCAGATTTCCCAGTGCTTATGTTAATCACTGCAAGAGGAATTGATACATCACAATGCCCTTAAACTACATTATAGGTGGATGAGTATTTTCGATCGTGGGGCATGAGATCGAGTAAGGAATTTGTAAGGAGCTTTTGGGCGGGACTCGTGAGGAATTTGAACAAACTCATTAAATGAATGTGACCTGAGGTGGGGTTTGTCAGATACTGGAAACAATATTGACGTTAGAGCGGTTGGAGAAGGGTGTGGCGCCGATATTAGATGAGCTTTACAGGGTCAACTGTCATGGTGGCAATGTACATTCGGTTCTCGATCTCACTTAGAAACATCTTCAGGTCTTTGAATGTTGGAATCGTACGAGCAGGTGTGGCACAGACCTTAGATGAGCTTTACAAGGTCAACTATCATGCTGGCAAGGTACGTTCGGTTCTCTCTCTCATCTAGAAACCCATTCAGGTCTTTGAATGTTGGAAGCGTACGAGTGTAAATAGCTTGTAACGGTATATTTTTCATCACATTTTAACATGAACTAATCATAAACGAAATTTCACGTTACATAATAGAGGAGGATATTTCCTTAAAACATTTATAAATTACGTTTATTTCTTACCCAAACAGGCACTTAAATATTAATCCGCCCTGGAAGAGATGTCAAAGAATAAATGTTTTGAGGGGAACTTATTATTTGGGCTTGGGGAATGATAAATAGTTACTCTAGTTCTAATGTAATCCTGATAAGTGCAATGTTTCTTGCAAAATATTTTAAACAATGTGGGTGGCAGCTCTTCCATTGTCCTCCTATGTTAAAAAATCGATATTGTTCTCTTCTAACTCACCAAAAATTTTAAAATGCAAGTGAAAAACACCAATTTCATTCCACCTACACCCCACACAAATTGTGATGTAACTAATGGTATTTCTAAATAAGCAAAGCAACATTCCCGTACACCACACCCAAATTGTGCTTGGAAGATTCTCCAACATAATTCCTAATCAAATTCATGTACACGAAATTGTGTATGCATAAGAAGCCAATTTATTTATTTATTTTATTTTAGCATGGGAATTGATAATAAATAACTTGAAGTTAGTGTTTTGTATTGCAAACTATTTTGTCAACTATTATTATTATTGTAGAATTTAATTAATTCGTAAATTTAATCATATAATTATATTTTTAAAATTTTTATTTTAATTAAATTGTTAATCGAATGAATTATTTTGTGCCATATTTTCCCAGACAACACTTTAAAGCTGATTATTTTGGTGAATATTTTTATCAACAACACTTTAAAGCCGATAATCTTTTAACAAAATTTGATTATGATAAAAGGTAAGTCAAAAACATTTTAGATAACATATACATTTTGAAATGTAACCTAAAAACACCAATTTCATTTCCATGAGAAGCTTCCATCCTTTCAAAAACAATTTAATTAAATTATTAATCGTAAAAATTTAATTTATATTTAAATTTTTTTGATGAGGTAAATGCTTTTGATCAAGCTATGAACCGGAGTACAACCGCCAAGAGAAAATACACATGCCAACCTAACACACAAAAAATAAATCCAAACATACAAAAGAAAAGATTGACCCTTGGTTGTTACCACTCTTCATTCAAAGAGTAGTAATCAAGCAAATTCACATAACGCCCTTTTTTTCCCTTTCTCTTTAGGACCTCTTGCCAATTATTTTGATTGGAAGCATACACCAACATAAGATTACTTGGAAGGCTCGAAATTTTGTTCCTGCTCTTAATCGAATTTATCTTATTTGTCGGATTCGTGACCCCTTTTCACACCACCTCTATGTTGTCATTTTTTCTTCTACCCTATTCAAGGGGGTATGTTAACTCGGGCTCTTAAATCCATTCCCTAAATCTGATGGATGAGCCTCTCCAAGATCCTCCTTATGATTTGTCTTGCATGTTAGGTTTAGAGAAGCATTGTTCGAGCCTCCTTTATTTGACGAACTCTTTCTCCATTGATTCTTATTTCCATGTGCGCAATCTATGATGCCCCTCCATTCCAATCCTTGAGACACTTTGTGTCGTGGCACACTGTTAGAGGATGGAAGCGACGCATCCTAAATGCCTTTTGAGACCTGTCAGTTTCCCTGTCAGAATAATCCAAGCACATTGTTTGAGGTCCAGAGGCGGAAACCATATGAAGCCTAAGTTAACATTGTAATTTAGCATTATTTGGATAGTCCTAGCCGATTGCAAAATTCAGAACTCTACTTCATTCATAATGGAAAATCAGATTTTTGTACTCTCCTAATCAAATAAACATAATGCTACTGGGGACCGTTGCTACACAGAGCTTCTTCTAATAGCCGTCTAAAATCAGTTTTCTATGGGTCTAATTAGTCTTGCACACAAGGATAAATACTAACCGACATACCCCCTGTCACTTTACTGTAAATGAATTGATTGATCTAAAACAATATCTATAACTCAGGAGGGTTCACTTTGTATCTAAGAGGAAAGAAAAAAATGTCTTGTCATTGTTTTTATCTTGTATGCATAAGAGATGAAGAAGATTGAGGATAAGGAATCCCTTCAAGTGTAGTTGTATGGATATAGATTCTTCTTCTTTTGAGCACCTCTTCTATGTGTATTACAACCGTGGTAGTGCTTTTACTTTTCTCGCTCTTTATCTTTTAAATTGAGCGATTGTTTTGAGACATTGGAAGTGTCCCTTTTTGTTATTCCACTTGTGCATCTAAAACATTTCCTCTTACACTTCTTCTCTGCATGAAATCCTTCGGTTTCCATTCCTAGTTGGTAAAGAGGGTCGATTGGAGGCGTTGCATGCTTCTCTCCTACACATAACTAGCATGGATCTCAAGCTATTATTGTTATAGATCTGGGTTTTATATTTGGGTTTAACCATACGAGGATGTGATATAAAGGGATTATGTTACATCAGTAAACTCTGTCTCACCCTTGTTAATTTGTGTCTTGCTTTGTATGTTCTCTGCAACTCACCGAGTGGGTCAAGCTCTATTGTGGCTCGGTACAATTCTTCATCCATTCACAGATCAACATCTTCTTTCATAACTCGGTATGGGTTGTTTTAGTGGGCTTTGAATGATTCTTTACATTTCCTTGAGCTCACTTAACTTAGTTGCTATGAGATGTTGGGCTAGCTCAACGTAGTGCTTCTACTAGCTCACCGTGCTAATGGCATTACATAGCTTAGTTTTAAGGAGTTTTCTTTGTGCGAGGATTCTACTTAGATATGTGCTTTGTTAATGGTTTGACCCAGCTTGACTTGTTATGAAACTAAACCAGCTTGTTCCTTTTGAGTTCTCGGTGTTTGGTAAGGCACAACGAAGCAAAAATGGACCCATGAAGCTCTTCGCTTGCATCGCTTCATTCGTTAACATGTATGTACTTTCTCTTTTCTCTTGTACTAAATTTTATTTTTATCATTTCTTGCATTTGGAAATTAAATGTTAATTAATAGGAAATTCAACTCCAACCAATGATAAAACCTTACTTCTTTTGGAACTATCAAAAATAAAAAAATTATGACCCCAAAAGTTATGTGCATGGAGCGCCACACCAAAATATACCGCAAACCTGAAACTCCTTGCATGACCCCTGGTAACATGAGACACTATGGGGAAACTTAACCAAGTTGTTTGAACTTAATTAACACCCTTGCATGTTGAATTTCTAAGCCCACTTAGCTTATCAATCACTTGTAGTGACATGCTCTTTTTAGTAAAACATGATCTGCATTTCGCCTATGATTCTTGCTTAGGTTGGGTGAAAATGAAAACCACTTCCACTTATCCCTAGAATTCCAACAAGAGAATCATAACCCATATGAATTTCAATGAAAATGCACTCAAAGAATAGTTTTTCTAGTGGGTTTTGGGGCCCATTGATCACTGAGTGACAAGAGTTGTTGTCACAATTACGATAACTCAACCCGAGTTACCCTTGTAACTTGAGCTCGAGCTTCGTAGCAAACTCACATCGGACACGATGAATTTATTGTATATGGGAGAGGATGCAAGAATCATCTAAATTTGTGTACAAAATTAAAATGAGTGTTTTTAAGGCCCAATTTGTGAGCACTTTAGATGTTTCGACCAACTTGCACCAAAATTGCAACTTTAGCTAAACACACCTTCTAAGGGTTCTGTTGACTCCTAACTAACCATGGAACCTTGTACATATCGTTTCCACACTTTATAGAGTATGAATTAATCAAATTATTGTATGAATGCTTTTTGAGAACTTATTATGTTTCTCTCACTTCCCTTTTCTCTTTATAGAAATTACTTTGATATTTTGGTGGTTCAAAAAATGTAAATGAGTTATAAATGTTCATGGGTTGGAAATAAAATTAAAATTTGATAATGTAGGTTATTATGATATGATGAAAAGAAATGAAAATGAAATACATAATTTCTCTTCCTTCCTCTTTCTCTCTCTAGATATAATTATGAAAATATTGATTGGGTTTTGAAAATACAAATGGGTCAAAATGTATATGAGTTGAAATGAAATGAAAACTGGATATGGGATGTTACGGTGATTTGAAAAGAAAATGAATCCTAGATTTTCTTCCTTCTTCCCTTACTCTTCTATCTCTCTCTCCCTATCTCTATCTCTCTCTATTGTCTGTTTGATTGTTTGAAATGATGGATGCATGGAATTATGCTTGAGTGTAGGGGATTTCCATACTCAGTCCTAGGACTGATGCAATGTTTGTTGCAAGTACTCGAATAAGAGGAATTTTCGGATGTGATATGTTGTAATTAATGAGTTATTATTGTAAAGTTATATTCATCTTGCAATTCATGTATTACCATAGAATAATGATATGTATTGTTGTTTGAAGAATTGTTCTTGGTATATTTTTAAAGTGAATACCAATAAAAATTTAAATGTAGACATTGATATTAAACAAATAATTACTTAGAGAAATCTTTATATGTTAAAGAGATTAGTTTTACTACTATGACTTTATTTGTAAAGATTCATGCACATTACATGCATTACTAACACATGATTTGTCATAAGACGATAAAATTGTGAGTATACAACACGAGATAACTATAAAATATCCATAATGTCATATTGTCACATACACATCATATTTGTCTATATAATTATAGTATTGTTGACAAATTTTTCCCCATGGGCCAAAATTATATAACAGGGTCCCAAGGTAATCACGAGCTCTTAAGTGGGCCCCAAAGGTTTCAAACAGTCACTGAAATAGTATATGGGGTCTTGGGGTATTCTTAGGCATTCATGAAGTATTCAAGCTAATCCATGCCATTTAGGGCCATCTCGGGATCGAACTCTATTTCAAGCCCAAAATAGAAAATATGATATTTTAGTGTCTCAAGCACTTATCCCTATCTCCCAGTTAAGAAATTTGAAAAATTCCGTTAAGAATAAAAATATGTGCTTAAATTTCCTATAGGGGATTATTGAGGCATCGAACACAAAATAGGTCATCGAGTAGCTTGGCGAGCCGAGTTGAGAGGATGCCATTAGAGAAGATGTCGTCGGCCGGGAGTTTTGATTCCGGCCGGTCGAGGTTGTAGGTGGGATCAGAAATGAAAATGATTTCAGATGAAATAAATGGAAACGTGAAGATCGCACACATGGACCTTGAAGGAAGCTCGAAGTTGAGCTAAGTAAAAATGGGGCTTCGAAGTCTAATGTTTTTAGAATTTGAAGGTTTTATGGTTTAGAGTTTCAAAGAGACAAGAAAGGAAAAACAAGAAAAATCCTGAAACCCTGAAGTTTGAAAGGACTCAGGGGGTTTTGAGGGTTAACTCCTCTTTCGAGGTCAATGGTGTCGTAGATCGGGGTGGCGGAGTCCGAACTCGGAACTCGAATTTTAGACTTCGAGGTCTCGGCAGGTCATCCACCTTAACAATGTCATGATCCCGAAAGGTGCAAACATATGAAACCCGAAGTCTAAATTTATGACTTTGGGGTTTTGGAGGTTTAGATGTTTCAGGGGTTTGGCGAATGAGCAAAGTCTTTGTGTAGAATATGAATTGAGTCCGAACTCGAAATCTAAATTTAGGACTTCGAGAGGTTGAAAAATATCGAACTTTAAACCCGAATCACTATTGAACAGTGTCAACGACCTCCAAAGCATCAAATCACAAAGTTATAAATCCCTAAAGCTCAAAATTTCAGATTTACGAGGTTGTGATGTAGGATCGAGTCCAAAAGAGAATATCAACAACTCACATTTTTAATAGAATAAAACCCTCATCTTTATATGGCCATAATGTTTAACCTAAGAAATCATAAAAGTGGTTAGAAATGGACATGAAAAACCTATAAAAAAATCCTGAATGACTATGGTGTAACTCTTATCGGGCATTCCAAATGTGTACAAGGAAAATTTTGAAAAATCTATGAAAATATGGGAGGAACATTCAAGAGGTCCCAAAGCTTGAACAACTCAATGGACCATTAGATAAGAGATAAACAATGATTCATTACTTTTTATGCATTAATCTTGAAGTAAAAAAGAAAATCTAGTTATCCTCTACTCTTGAAAGCTTTATAAATGAACCTAGTTAGATTCTAAGCAATCAATTTATGATCATGAGAATGAGAGCTCTCCATTAATGGCTAAAGAGCCACATGGTTTCTTCCATTTACTCAAATATTGAATGAAAATAGAAAATAAAAGCAATAATAGATTAATAAAACAATTGAAAAAAGCTCTTAATCCTAGCAATAATACTATAGTTTAGCTAGAGAGGAAAAGTGTTCTTAGAAAATCAATTGTGGTAGTGGGCTATTTATAGGTTTTCATTTCCAAGAATGAAAAGGTTTTGGTGCATGTGGGACAAAGGGATAGTCCAAAAGCCACTTTTATCTTTAGAAAAGTTTAAAACATGATCAGGGCTAACTAAACTTGGTTAAGCTAGTTAATCCTGATTAGAGAGGAATTAGGGGTTTGTGAGAGTTGTGAGAGGTGTAATCAATCACATGAAATGGATTGATGATCTAGGAGCTAGTAGAGGCATTTTAGAATAGGATAACAATAGGGTTTATCTCATAAGGGTCTATATTACCTTGATTAGTCGGTTATAGGAAAAATACGACAAAAAGGATCTTGTAAATGATGAGTTAGAGAGGCCTAATTGACGAGGTGTCGTCAATTTGTGAAAAGGAGAATAGCTAGTGCAAAATTAGGAATAATAGGGCGTTGATAAAACTACAAGTGTCTATAATATCCACCTCAACACAATCGGTGCCACGTATGGTTAAGGAGTGTTGCTACTCCACCTCAACAAACAAGGAAATTGTATGCATTCACTAAAAGGGTGTAGATGTTTTTGTAATGACCAAAAAATTCAACACACGAACAACACAGTAAAAGACAGGATATTTTTTTGACTTGCTTGACACATAACATAATGCAACATGTCGTCACCAAGGATACAACTAACTCTGTGAACAACTCGATACAAGGATGGCCATAAAAGCAGCACGGAAACGTTCACACCTATCAAGGACAATATACTTCTCTTTTTTTTTTGTCAGAACAACATAGAAGCCCAACCACATGACACTCTCACAGCTAGGGCAAGCCACAGTAAGAAATGATTGGAGGTTATTTATTTTGATAAAGATGGTAATTTAATTCCATAAGGCCATCTATTCACACTTATGTTACTAGAACTCGTTCATGCCCTTATGACAACATCGGTTCACGTTCAACAAACTTAAGAGAAGAAGGTCAAATGAGTTCACCCTTAAGACGTCATTAGATCTTACTAAGGTTTAATTGAAGCTTGAGGTTTTATACGTAGTTAATTAGCGCTCTTACTTAGGCTTCACCGAAAGAGCTTATCAAGAGGAAGCTACTTACTTTTAAATAGGCTGAGAGATAAATTGAGTGGTTTCTAAATTTTCTTCTCTTACTTGTTAAATCTTATTAGAAACTAACCATAGTTTTCCTTTAAGCTTGTCTTTAGCGTTCACCAAAAGAGTAGTGTTTACTAGTTCAGTTAGGGATAACACGTTATATAAAATCACTTTGCAAGGATGGTCTCACTCTTGATTACTTAAGGTATTGTTTGTTTACAAGGGGATCTAAACCACAACATATTTCTTTGAATAAAACTTTTAGGTAACTTCGTAAGGAAAAGCCACCCTATTAAAGCTTACATATAACCCATCAATACAAAGTCTTAGAAAGATTTTAAATTAACACTTAATTCTCAAGATCAAAGTTTTTACAATGCTTATGCCGGTGAAGAGATTGAATATTATTTCTCACTAAGAAGAGTTACCAGCCAAATTACAAAAAGGACAAAACTACTTCTTCACGTAATTCTCCAAACAATTCCAGTGCAATAGGTCATATAAACTCTCTTCAAGCAAGCAATGTTACACAAATTACAACACATTGAACATTTTTACAAGGAACTTCATAAATTGTGACAGATGAACCTTTAACACTCTTTTCCTCTAGTCTACTCGCATAATCCATCTCGCACAAATATTAACTAGAGTCGGTTTCTTAGAATCGAACATGTTAAGACTACCCATTGCACAAAGAAGCTAACATTTTATAATATCATGAAAGTAAAATTCTAAACTCAAGAATGGATCAAATCACAAACCACTAATCAATATGTTTCACAAGATGACGAGATTTATACCAGCCAACAAGGAGGAATCCCAATATTCAAGTGAGAGAAATATTCCAAAGATAATCAAGGTGAGACCTTATTGGTGAAGACAACAAGGCTGAGAGTATTAAGATTTCAGTCATGTAATCCTACGGATTACGTGATTGAAATCTAACACCCAAACATCATTCTATTATTATTAACCAAAAGGATAAAGATCAGTCAAATGACTTAACATATTCAAAATTGCTTGGTAACAAGACTGCATTAACACACATCCTTGTTTTAGGAAGAATATAGGCCCCAACCATATATGAACACAAATCAGTCAAAGATTAAAGTTAACTTCACTCGACTGAATAAACCAACATACATATAATACTCACAACACAATAACTGAATCTGAAGATTCAATATACCAAGTAATTCTCACCGAACCTAATTATTTTTCTTCAAGAAGTTAAATAAATTAGATTCTATCCAACTAAATTACATTCAACAACTATAGTTGGATTACACAAGCAAGGATCAAGAAGAAGTCTTTTCACCAAAGGTTGTTATTATCTTACATCACATAATCAGTAATAAACCCGTAATCCACCACTCGTATGATCATTGTAAGAGTTAAGGACTTAGCTCACTAAAATATGTAACTGAGTCGATTCCTACCTTTTCCATTTTCATACAAGTCTAACCCAATTCGAAGAAAGGTAACCATTCTATTTTCATACATGCCTCGATCAACACTTACTCGGAAAGTCCCTACCGAATTATGAAGGTTTGCTAAGCTACAAAATGGATTCAATAGAAGCCCATTTCATTCGATACTTGAATTTAAACAAGCGAGGATAGTCTGTTGAAAATATAAGTGAATCGACACAAGATCCTCTACCGTGACCCAACTCGAGTCACCAATCACAAGGTTAACAGTCAGCGAAGGAGGAATACAAAGAAAAATACTCTTCCTACGAACTATGCCTTCTCTTCCATCTCTAAAACAACATATGAATAGTTTGGGCATACCCATCTATTTCACGACAGTCTACTCAACCTATCCTCATAGTCGCTCCAAAGAAAACATCTGCTACAGAGTTCAATTGAACTCTTTTATCTTATGATACAGTTGACTCACGTCACAGGATCTGTATTGAGCATCAATATTTCACTCACGTAGGCCTCTAAGAAAACATCATGCTCACTATGCGAGGTCTACACACAGATTCAGCCCAAGAAAAGCTTTTACCAAGACAAAAACAAACATTTAGCCTAAAACTGGCCATGAGTCGACAAATCTACAAATATCCACTAATGTTATTCATGGCTCAAGTTTATATCTGCTACTGCTGGTTTAGAAATCGAACTCAACGTCCATTGTTCACTATCGTCTCTAAATGTCACCCAAATTTTAAGAATTAAGCAGGAAAGCACCCGGTTAAAGATCTAACACCCACGGTATAAAGCTTCAACCATTATTTTGCTATCACATAGCAGTTACTCTTTTATTTCGAAAAGAAAAAAACGAGGCAGAAAAGAAATGTATACATGCTATCACAGTTGCTATCAGGGTATGAAAAACAAACAACTCCCAACAGTCCTTGCTTTCCTTCAATCTGGGTCGATTCACAAGGAAAAGCAGAAGCCCATTCTAAATGCCATAATGATAAAAAAAAAAGAAGGACATTCATTTCATGACATAATAAAAAGGTAGCCAGAAGATTGCAAGGGCAGGTTTAACATGCCTGGTTTAAAACGCCATCTCAAAATGCATCTGATTGTTTCAATGCAGCTGCTTGCCCTTAACCCAAAGTGCTCTATGAGCTCGTGCTAGCGCCACATTCACGCGGTGAAAAACAGCTACAAAGCCAACCCCATGATTTGAAGCTCGGACACAAGACATAATGATTACATCACGCTCCTGGCTCTGAAAGGCATCTACCGTAAAGATAAATAAACCTTTTCCTTCATCAGATTGGGGACAACATCAAACTCTCGGTGCAAACATTACAGCTGTAGCTTGTAAGGTGTGATAATTCCAACAGAAAACTTTATGCCTACCAACTTGGTGACTCGTTGAAGAAGCTCATATAATAGCAGAGAAAATTGTGTTTCATGAATATTCTGATATGAAACAGATTGTCCTCTATGAGGTTCTCTTCCATGAGTTACATCATACAACAAGTAAGATCTCAATAGAGAATCTTTGTAAATAAATTTCATCAGGTCTACTGGTAACACCCTCACTATCACATAATCGATTTTGATAAAAAAATACCTTGAAGGAGAATCCCGAATTGAGGATGCAGTCGATACAGAATAGATAACATCATAGTTGGACAACCTGCTTGTTGGAAGCATTCAGAAATGCTTCATTTTTGAAGGTATTGGATGTGAATCAGAATCAGGATTTGCATTCTCTTCAGGGATCTGGGAATCAGTACTCACCTTTAGTACTGGTGGCTGTAAATCATGATTTTCACTCCATCCTGACATTACTTTTTCACTCAATGAAGCCTCATTTAACTGTTTTTCCTTTTCGGTTGGATTTTCTTCTAAAATGAATCCACCTTGGTGACTAGAAAGTCCATCTTGAGATACGCTCTTCACATTACCTTCCTCTATGTTAGCAGATATTTCTATGGCAGTATGGGAGCCTTGAAAGTCCTGCCCAGACTCTCTGTATTCTCTATTCTTTTCACCACCAGGATGGAAGCGACTTTCCAAAATGAAAAGGCAAGACAGCTCAACTAAAACTTTATCTTGTTCTTCTACTACAGCTGCAAGATTTTGCAACAACTGATCACGACTGTGGTTGCGTGCAACTAGAACATCAGGATCAACACCAACGGTTCCTTGGGATCACCCTGCGGCAGCTGTCACACTTAACTCTCTTTGGAGGCCACTGATTTTCTGAGATAAGTTTACTTCTCTACCCTGTAGCTGCTGCATATAGCCAATTACTTCCTCACGGCACTTTCCTAGGAGAATTTCAGTTCTACGCTCCACTGATACTGCCTGTGCAGCATGATTTTGAGAACCCACACCCACCCTCGCAACATCAGGGCGATAGACCTTCATTTCACCATCAATGAATCCACTATCCAGAACACGCTGTAGCAATTCATCTGTTGCAGCATTTGATGGAGCGCAAACAAGCATTCGTGGTTTAGGGCAGGAAGAAGGAGGCGTCTAGGAGAAACCGTGAGAAAAAGAACTTGACAGACAAGATTTCGATGCCTTCTCAACCACTCCACACGCAGACTAACCAAGGGAGATCTCACGCGGTCCGAGAGGATAAGCAAGCAGTCAAACAAGGAGCAAGGAAGATTTACAAATCAGGGTTAGTAAATGCAGTGCAGCCACCAGCCAGAAGACTCCAACACGTCAGACATTAATAACTCCACCCTCCATGCCAAGAAGGAGGTGAAGCTGACCGTGACAACTACAAGTCTATGAGATTTCTAGAAGGATCACTCATATACAACAAAGGTTATAGCCAAATCATGGACTTGTAGCTATGGGTTCACTTTCATATTTTAGAGCATGCTTGCACATAAGAAAGAGATATACATTTCATAAGGAATCATTCGCAAATCAAAGCAACGGGAAAATGTTGGTCTACAGTTCATCTTTGGGGTATTGCACAATAATTCAATTGCAACTTCTATTAACTGAAAGCAAGTATTCAAGAATCTGCAATGAGGGACAGCTAACAAACTCCACGTTTTGAAAGGAATATCAACTGGAAAAAAATGTTCAAACTCTAAGTAGGTGTCTAATGTTTAAAAGTTGTACCACAAAGGATGAGACTATACTCATATGCGTAAAAGAACAAAGAGCTTTATCAAGCACAAGTTTGCGACATTTAGGAGATGCAGTTAATAATTCATCATCAGTTTTCATGCATGAATGATTTCACAAAACAAGAAGCACAGAAGGAGTAAGATGATTCCATGAAACATCCCAGGTTTAAGGGCAATTCAATGGAGAAACAACTATACTTATTCATCATGTTATAGCCTCTCAAGCACCAACATCTCAACAGAATTGATATGGGTAATAATAATCATCTATAGCTCAGGAAGGGAATCATATATGCCTTAGGAAATTTTATCCTTTCAGATAAAAGGGAATATCAAGGAAGAGAGCTATAGTTGAAATCCTAAGTACATGAGAAGATTACAATGTTGCAGCCATTCAGACCTCACTTTTAGGCGTTCCTAGAACAGGTTGCATCTTAATCAGCTCGACGTGGCCCGAGCAAACTCGGGGGGCATATATTCAACGATGGGAAAAAGCATTAAAATGTGGCCTAAAAGGCTTTAATAATTGAACACAAAATTTTATAATTTATTTACACAAATAAAACAAATATAACCGACATGAATTTATTACAATAGTTTTCTCCATAAAATTCTCATAAGCTAAGAGGTATAAGAAATTTTGTATGATTTACTATTCAACCTGAGAAGATTAAATCGCATGCAGACGAGCAAGCAAGAGGAAGAAAGAGTCGAATTATCCATTACTCCCAATGATTAAAACAACTTGCGAACAGGGTTAAGCAATCAAGCGAAGAAAACTAGAGGTTGACATTCCAAAGTGAACATGAAGCAGGGAACGACCATGGCACCAAGACGGGTAACCACTTCTTCAGCATAGGACAGGGTAAGAGTCACCTAACGATAGAAAGGGGAGTTCAATTCAGCATTCAATGACACGCAAAAGGACAAGGACGTAACAGCGAAAGTCGATGCCGAACAGGCATTACATTTTAAATCAATGTCTTTATAGGAAAACCAAAACATACTTGTTGATGTGAGTGACGTGTGTCAAAGTTAAGAGGGTCGATCTCTTCCCAAAGGAAGGGCTTATCTTTCTGGTATGCTCGAGTAAATGTTGACGTTGCTGACAGGGTTTATTATTTTAGTCAAAATAATGAAATAAAATCGTCTCTTTGCCATTAACCATTCCGTTAAGTTTTCCACCCACATCCCATGGTGGTGTCACATCTGAAAAAAATTATTCTGGTGATTCATTTGGATAATTCATGTAGCTGCTGCCCTAAAGAGCTAGACTTGTCAATGTTAAAAAAGTTGGGCCCATTCATCACTGCCGTGATGTGGCAAACAATATGTCCATTCTCTACAAAATATTGGACGCTTCCAAAATTTATTTATTTTCATTTAATCACCGCATTATTTAATACATTATATTCTTCTGGATGGATCTTTTGTTTATATCCTCTCTCTCTACATATTCAATCTTAAAACATTCATCTAATTTTATGCTCTATTCCATAAATTTGTATTGATAAATTTATATGATGGAATGTGGGTAGGAAATATATATATAGAAT
Source organism: Taxus wallichiana var. yunnanensis (assembly GCA_018340775.1). Lineage (NCBI taxonomy): Eukaryota > Viridiplantae > Streptophyta > Pinopsida > Cupressales > Taxaceae > Taxus > Taxus wallichiana. The sequence continues at coordinate 236,669,833 of CM031238.1, read as the reverse complement.
TATTATTATCTAATATTGACAGAATTTTGATTTGGGGGCTTGCAACCGAATATTGACTTCATCAGGGAATGGTGTAAGAGGAAGTGGTCCTGTAGGTTGGATGTGCAAGGGATGGGAAAGGATCGCTTCCTTTTCTGTTTCCAGAGGGATTAAGATCTGTAAAAGGTTCTTATTAAAGGGCCATGGTTTTTCGGGAAGGCGGCTCTCAGCGTTCGCTAGTGGCACCCAGGGATGGAAACAAGCTATTTCCTTTTCTCACTAAGTGGATTTGATTTTATTGCTTGCCTCTTGTATTTTAGGATCCAGATGTCTTCCTTGGCATTGCCAGGTCCATGAGGGTGCTCATTTTAGTGGACCATGCTACAAAGGCTCGTTCATGTTTAATTTTTTCCAGGTTGTGTATCAATGTCCTTGTTGGTGCTCTGGTGCCTAGCATAATCTTCCTTCACTCCTCAAAATACAAGTTTGAACAAAAATAATTATTGAAAAGTGTCGTGTTATATATGAGAAATGTAGGCGTACAGGGTATAAAGCATCGGCTTGCCGCTGCATCTCCTCGTCCTCCGTTTTGGAGCACCCTGTAGCCCAGCTTGAAAATATTGGGCCTGAAATGAAGACAGTAGTAGAAACTGTCGTTTTAAAGGTTGTCGGGGTCACTTTGTGCTTGAGGTATGTAATGGTACAACCAATTCACATGTTGTGCAGTCTGAGGTAGAAGACAATGAGGAAGAAACAAAGGAGAAGGAAGACTGTGAAATGGTACTTTGCTCACTAGAGAAGCCACATATCTCAATTTCCATTGAGTTTGGCGATGTGGAGGGGATGCCGGCCTACATGGCTCCACGCGTGGATAAATTTTTAGACCATATTGGCATGTTGAAACTTCTGCTCAGTTTAAATTCAAAAATCCATTAAATGCTATTCTGGTAGAACCTTCAAAGTGGGTCGAGGTGTAATGAAAGGATGGGGGATGGCAGGTTAGGTGAACGAGCCGTTGAAGGCCTTCGAAACAAGGATTTTTTTTGAATCAAGAGGAAGAATTGTGTATGCCACGTTTGACAGTTGTTTGCAATTTGGGGAGGCGGTCACCCATTTTAGTGTTAGATTGGACGATGGAGGTGTGGATATGTCCCCGACTCCTTTTGAAGCATCTCGGATTGATGGCGGTATTTTGGTGGACCTTGGACATTCTTAATATTCATAGTAACAAGGCCAGTTTTTAATATCTATTTAAGTACATTATTAAATTATATTTAATTATTTTAAAGTAGTTTTATAAGATGGTGTCAAAAACTAAATATATTACTCAATAAAATATATAACAAAATTAATTTTGGTTCTATCGTCCCAATCACTCTCCTTATCACAATTCAAGTATTTGGGACACATTTTCTAACTTATGCAATGGAATTCAGAGTGAATTAAAAAAAAATCCAAAATGCTTCATTTCTTCATTATTGGTACCAATTTAACTCACATCAAACAATTCGGAATGTAGTCCCTTGGTAAACTGAAAATTCAATTTGGATTGCATGTGATTAGACATAAGCATTCATAATAAGTTTCCCACATCAATTAGTTTTCTTACTCCACCACCAACTTGGAGTTGAACAATTGATGACAACCTGATAGAAAACTCCCTTCTACGAGTATTTGCAATGAAAAATAGTGATTGTAGTAATGACTCCAATTCACATATACCTATAATATCCATATTGTGAGAGAAGATAACACTATTTGATAACCTAAAGATATGAAAGGGAACAAGATCTACTCTTATATCCATGGCTACCTCAAAGTTGTATATTTGTTGGCTGCATTTGGTGAAACAATCTGGGATGGTTCAAAGTGTCATAATAAAGACACTTTTTTCAAGAAAGGGTTCCTCATATTTGGATGTCACCAATGTAACAAGTAAATTTCTTATCACTTCAATGCTTTGCTAACATGGTGTTATATACATTGTAAAATCATATGGTTAGTGCTAGTCTACGCTCTAATGTATGGGTTACATGGTTAGTGTTATAATACAAGAGGGTTGTTTTATGATTCCTACTAATTTTAGTGACCTAACAACATAATAAGATAAAATACAAAGAGGGTGTGGTGTTGCTTGAAAACAATCATGAGTTCTATGTTTTGTGAAAGATGACATTTAGGTTTTTAATGTTTATTCACACACGCACACGCACGCACACACGCACGCACACGCACACGCACACGCTGCAGACGCACACGCCGACGCACACGCCGCTATATACACGCACGCACGCACACGCGCACGCACACACACACACACACACACACACACACACACACACACACACACACACACGCACACACGCACACACGCACACACGCACACACACGCACACACGCACACACACACACGCACACACACACACGCACACACACACACGCACGCACACACACACACACGCACGCACACACACACGCACGCACACACACACACACACACACACACACACACACACACTAATAAGTTAGAAAGAAACTCAAGGATCACAAATGGAATGTTGGGGAATTAAATCACTACAATATTTATTTGTCTACAAACCAACAATCTTCATGCTAGTAATGCCCTTTTAAATTTCTCTAATAGGTTATTGTTATGAAGAGAAAAGGGAGAATTGTTTCTTGGGAATTTTTGTAATTGTTTATGTTATTTTCAATTATTGCAAAATAACATAATAACATGATTATTATTACTTCTTTTTAAGTTTCTAATTTTCTACATAATTTGGAATATTTTTCACATTCATAACATCATTTTCCCAAATCTTTGCACTTCCCAAATCTCAAGAAGTCATGAAATATTTACTTCCTTTCTCAACCTAAAACATGGCCAAAAATCCTCTTTCAAACACATAGTTTCCTTTAGTCAGCTTTTATAAAAACACATACTTTCCTTCATCATGTTTTAGACAGAGATCAACAATCAATTTAAGAATACCCCACATATTCGAAGTGTTCAAATGGATTTACATAGAAAACTCTATGGGTTTGTACCTGATTAACCAAAAATGGAAAATATGTACGCTAGTTAATCTAATCTAGGAGAACATATAATAAGAAACTAAAAAATAAAATTAATAGCCTAAATGTGTTAGAGAGAGTGAAGAAGTGAATCATCTAATTCAACGAAGTGATGAAACTGTGTCATATAGCGATGGAAAATATAAGAATAAGAATGACTATGCAGGAGCCCCATAAAGGATGGATCTATGTTATTTCTTTGGACTAGAGATCCCGGAGAAGGAGTGGGATGCTCTTGTATGTAAATTGGTTTCATGGTTTGTGAAAAATCTACGAAATAATCTTCATAGGTTTTAAAAGTGGTTCGAAATTTTTTTTTGGTCACATGAACGTAATCGTTGTAATTCATATATCATTGGTATGCCAAGATGAAGAAGAGACCTAAAAACCCTTACACATATCAATTTCTAAAAATAAAAATTCATATGCAAGGGTCGGACTAACCTCAATTGCCAAAATAGTGGACTTACTAATCGAGCTTTCGCACTACATTTGAGACTCCAAATGTAGTTCTTTGTTTGTGTGTGTGTGTGATCATGACCTAGGTTATTCTTGTTCCAATCACTCTTTTTGATGTAATGAGCTAACTATGTGTAGAAAAACGTAATATAATGGTGCACGAGAATAGAATAAATCCTCCCCTATGTTGTGTGTGATGTATATGACCCAAGATTTGTCCATTGTGATGGAGCTATGTGGATGGAATGATTTTGAATGCAATAGATGATTGTAAATCTAGATAGAGTGATAATAATGATAGTGATAGGTGATAGAAAAGTGACAGGGTAGCATGAGAATTAACAAGTAGCCTTTCTTCGTACCCGACCTCCGGGGTCGTGCCGAGACAGATGGTGGAAATGAAATATATGTGGGTGTAGAATAATTAGTTGGGAAATCTTATATCCTCAACACACAATAATGGGATCTGTGAGTCTAAGGAATAGAGATCTCTCCTAACATGAATTGGTGTAATGGATCATTCAGATATAATAGCTTCTCGGAGGCTCCAATCAATGTTGAGCTCCGCGTGAGATCCTCTCTATTGGCTATTGGATGCATGGAAAGTGACCTATAGGTGCTTCATGTATATTTCTAGACAAGGTCATGAGAATGGTAGTGAGAGGTGTAGTGGATTTGTATGAAACTATGGGTGATTTTTTGGTCTAGTCCAGAAAATGTTAGCTTGATTGGATTCTATGCTTAATGCGGAAAATTGTGTTATGATATTTGGTGGGAGTGGTGAAGATCTAAATATCAGCGTACGTAAAAACTAGTGTTGATGTTTAACTAATAAGTAGGCTTGTTGTGTTGTGGGACCTGGGGATCACAACCATGAGTTTGTATTTGTTGTGGACCTATTATAGTCATGTGAAGAATCAATCTCTTCTTCCGACTATCCAATAGTCATAAGCTTTTTTCAGCTTCTATGTTTAATGCCAGGAGTTGTGTGATCTTCTCAAAATACCTTGCTGTGTTCTGAAACATGTATACGTAAGCCTATGTCAACGTCAATGAGAATGTCTCTCTGCGTTTCATCGCGGAACTAATGAATCACAACCAAATATTTTCTCTCTTTCAGGTTCTTGTATGGTCATGCGGATATCCTATCAAGGCAATTTATAGCTAGGTTTATTTGACCAGAATGCGAATGCTTTGTCATCTTCAATATTCAATTATCTCAATTGCTCACTAACTACTTGTGGGTTTGTTATTATTTGAAAGATGTGAATTCTAAGACCTTGATCTATATCCGTTAATGTTGTGAAGAGATTTGGCTGAGGTATTACCGGTTCGAATATGTAATCCCTGGGCTGTCTGGGTCCCGTAAATTTCATGCAAGAGATAACCAAACTTTAATTGAAAGAAATAAACTAATTATGAAAGATATATCTACATTATGCTTATATTCCCTTTTTTTTGTATTTTTAATGATTTGAATTTGAACGAAATTTAAAGAGAAACTATTCTAATATATTTAGATAACGAACAATTAATCTAATAATAGAATTAAAACAAGCAAGGTAACTAGATGTAGCTATTTTCCTATGCACTTGTGAGTTTATCCTAGATATTAAATAACTAGCTAATTTAATTGAAAGACCTTCAATCTTACCTCAGAAGTGAGGAATAAATCACAGCTTCTCAGAAGCTATCATTCCCCATAGCTTCCCTGGTAATACTAAAAGCAAGCTTAACTGAAATAAAATGATTTTCTATTCTATTTGATATATTGTAACTACAACTTCAACAATTCAAACTTGGAGTTTACAAAACAACAATAAATCTAGTTGTATTGTGACTTGTCCCCTCAGTGTGATCTCTTCATTCCTTCATGTTCTCGTGAATATGGAAAATGGGAATGTGACACAGTGGCAGCAGGAGAGGATGTTTGAACAAAGTGGCAGCTTGGACATAAGCCGAACAAAATGCAAGTAGGAGAGGGATAGTGCAAGAGAACAAAGCTTGACTATTCAATTCCTAACAGATTGTTACAGGATACAATACAAACATACCAAAATCTATAAGACTTATTCTTCCTGTGGCAAAACAAAAACCTATAATTCTAATTAGAATCAAGATTCAAATGGACATGATCTAGAACCAAAACTATGGAGCCTTGAACTGAGAGGCTGAAAGCTTTACAAAATCTAAACTTGTTGAGACTTATTGAAGAACTTTCAAAACACACTGAATAATAATTCATAGAGGGAGAGGGGCCATTTTCTTGTAAACAAGCTTGGTATTTATATCACTTTGATTTACTATAGGGTAAGTTTGAATTGAACTCTTCTATTATAAACAAAGAGGAATTACTATTTACTAGGTGACTAAAACATAAATGCAAGCAAGAGTGGTTGAGAAATGTGAGTGCCACTTGATTTTTTACATTGACGAAAGCATCAGAAAGTTTTGGAAAATGTGCACATGATAATTACCCTACGAAGGGCAGCGGTTATAGGACCACTACCCTATTTTTGGCGGCGGTCACGGGACCGCACCTAGTTAAGGCGGTGGTCCTGCAACTAAAGACCAAAATGTAAGAAAAGAGAGGAACTGGTCGAGAAAAACACATTCGGATGCTGGATAAGGCATGTTGGGATGTAAATGTATACTGACGAGCTTTGCTAGATTTTGAACACCTTGTGAAGAGATATGAATCATCATTGTGGTTTCTGTAACCTCTTTACGGTAGTACAGTACATACAATTTTGGGTACGTACATATTTCCCCCTCGGAGAAGCATTTTAGCCATGAATGGGCATAAAACGGTGGATCCGAGTACGGCGGTATAGAAATGGGGAGTTAGAAGCTATACCTGACATACCCTTGTGTCACAGTGTTGCCATCCAGATTCCCTCTATCTGTAAAATGAAAAGAGGACTCAAGTGCAGATAGATAAATAAATCAAAAAATAAATACTAAATTAAAATGAAATGAGGACTTACCATTTGTGCGGGGATAAGAACTTACCTCCGTTGGCACTCCAACTCTACGAAAGAACATTTAAAACAAGGTTAGAATGTTATATATATAAAATGAGCTCATTTTCCTATTCATTTGCGCATATCGATTTGGTAATTTTTGAGCTCTGGGACCCACGGTAACCGTTTTCGACGAGAGTGTAGTCAAAATGTTCACATGAGATCGTGATCATGCCTCCAAGAGTAGGACATCAACCGCCAATTCTTAGGTTAGTTTTTCTCAATTCATTGTTTTAAACAAAAAATTTAAAAATGTTGAAATCTTTGTCTTGCGGGGGAGTATTTTTTAAAATCTTAGTGTTAAATGAATCTATTGGGGGGACGCCCATAGGGTAGGATTTCATTTTACTCCAAATGGTGTATTTTACTATTTTTAGGCCTTTTTAAGGCTTCACGGGTGCACACCAAATCGGCACAAGAGTGACGATCATGGGACCGTCACAATGTGATGGCGGTGGTCATGGAAACACCACTCTACATAGGGCGGCAATTCTAGACAAAGCAAAAATAGATGCCTTAGTTAATTGTTTTGATATTTTGACATTTCTCCATTTTTTTGATGAGCTTATCTATTGGACTATGTTGCTAACTTTCTCTTTTTCTATGTTTTTGGTGGATGCAGAAGGAGGAGTACATTAGGTGGAGCAGAGAGAGGGAGTATGATTGGCTCCCGAAAGTGTTAGACATACTAACCCAGCAGAGAGAGACACTTTGTAGAGGGACGGTATTTTGAGGATTTCACAGGTTCCTCATGTTGCTCCTACTAGTCACATATTGTGTGACTTGTTCTTGTATTGGGATGCGAGACTGCAGAATACTTTTCGGTTTCAGTGTTAGGGGTGAGTGAATTATCACCTGGATGATGTTTATCATATACTGGGGGTTCCGATTCTTGGGAGGTGGCCATCTCTTAAGACAACAAGATCCAGGTCTCAGATGGTTTAGTGGGCTACCTATATGGGAGATGTTTTTGTCTCCTTTGGCTTGAAGAAGGGGGTGAAGGTATGATCCATTTCTGCTTCTCCTATCCCTATCATCCACAAGGCTATTATGGGTATCTTGGCCTCATGGTTGATTGGGGATAAGGGAGGAAATACTCTCTTATACTACTGGGATCCTATTATTGCACATAGATTGAGGCCCATGGCTATACTTATGCTTGGGGATCAGACATTCTTGTGACTTCATACCATGACTTATACATGGTGATCGAGTTCAAAGGGCCTCCTTGAGTCATCCCACTCTAGTTATGAGTTGGGTGTATGAGCACATCATCCCCTATGGAAGGGGTGTACTAGAAGAGGATCCAGGGACTATTAGAGTAGAATGGTGGATGGGGATGACAAGACTCAGGATGTCACACCAACCATTGGCTAAATTAACAATGCGAGATATGGAGGCCACTCCTTATCAGGCCATGGCGGGAGTATGGGGAGAGGAGACACACACATTGATTTCCTGCTCTACTACAAGTCAGTTAGTAGAAAGGATAGAGAGGGTTGAGGTCCACCCATTTGACCGAGTTCCTCAGCAGTTTGGCTTCCCCTACATTGATATGCTTCCTCCAAGGGGGCTAGTATACAGGACTATTCATGAGGCCCGATGAGTTCTTAGAGGAGATCGAGGTTGGACCACGGTTACTCCTGGAGTTCCCATTGTAGGTAGGTGAGTGGTTCAGGCTCGAGGGGCAGCCGGTGCTCCTCGAGCACCCTTACTTTAGATCGAAGCAATTCTTGCTTTCAGTGGGGGAGGATGAGCCTGTTGATGTGGACTCAAACTCTAAGGAGTTCACAGGAGGGGAGACTGAGGAGGAGATGATGGGAGGTGAGACCGGTGGGAAGGGTGAGGAGGATGATAGTGATTCTGAGTGGCATGACACTCAGGATATCTTGAGGGCCGAGAGGGAGGATGAAAGTGCAAAGAAGGTGACATTGATTTCAGAGGAGTTTCCTTCTCAGGACATTGGGGGAGATGATGAGTCCATGGTAGGACGTCATTTCTTTCCGTATTTAGGGGAGGATTTGCAATGACAAAGAATGTCAATAACATGCGTAGATCCTAGAGACCCTACTTGGATGCCTAGGGATCCAAGTGAGTTCCTACTCCTTTCTTGAATTTGTTAGTTATAGATGTTTGGTTGACATTTCTTTTCTCGTTGTTTTGTTTTTTTACTTTTTTTTGGTGATTTTCTAACTTTTATTCCCCTTTTATATGTAGTGATTTCGCCGAGGGATGGTGAGATTTGATTCACTGGTGTGTTCCGACACCATGTTGCTTCCTTCAGGGAATACTTGGGCTCAACTTACTCGAGGACGTCAGAGAGCCTTTAGAAACCGGCCTACACACCGATGTGTTTTCTCCTATCCGAAGGTGGAAGAGTTAGTGACCTCCCTTCGTATTGAGCTGGTTGGATACAAGACTCGCCGAGCACCCGATGAGGCAGAGACATTCTCGTAGTGAGACCACAACCAGTGGCCATGATCATGATCCCTCATTTCATTCATAGCATCGTCATAACAGGATCCCTAGACACGATCGTGCACCCTCAAGGGATCCCATAGGGATTAAGAGGCCATTTCGTCTCAGTGATTTTTTCAAATGTTTATATGAGTGTTTTTGTATTTTTCAGCTCATTGAGCTGTTTTGACCATGCCTAGTGCATGATGGCATTGTATGTAAAACACGATTCTTATATATATATATATATTTTTTTGGATCTAGATCTTCTTGTATCTAGAGTTTTGTGATTGTTTCTCATGTGTACACTAGATGTTTTTGAATCTCTATTTTTCTATGCCTTCGTAATGTATGAAATAGATGGCAAAGTGATAAAAAGTGTTGAACATAATGTTTCTCTTATTATTTGTAATGTTTCTATGTGATAATGCATACATCTTTGTGGTACTAAAATTTTGGCTTCTTTGGGCAATGTTTGTTGCTTCTTCTTGTTTTGGAAAAACATGATGAATGTGTAGTGATAATGAGATGAACTTGCCCCACTCCTAACTCCACGCAACTAGTAAGATGCGAGGGCTCAACACCGAGAGTTGGGAAGGGCACAAATTGTATGAGTTTGAATGAATGGAAATGATGAGAGAAAGACAAGGTATTGACGGAAATCTAATTTAGGTCCTCGCATACTTATTCCTACTCAAAAATACTACATAGTTCAGAATACAACTAACTTTCCAGTTTATCTAGACTTAGATCCATGGATGGCAATTTTGTTAACAAAATATGGTTTTGAGGATTTGGTCTCTTTCAAATTTGGATACTTACTTTCACTTAATACACTTTTCTTTGTATTTTTAAAATACTAAGATTCATTAATTTACGTGAATGCACCTCGTACGCCCGCCTCATGCTACTAGTAAGAAGTATGGGCTCATCACCAATGGTAGGACATAGGTGAGTAAGGGCACTTCTTTCCTTTCTCAAACTTACACCACTAGATAAGAGATGCGGGCTCATCACCGAAAATTGGTGGGGCAAAGAAGTGTGTAAAATAAAATATTATATTTTGTTTAGTATTTTTTATTTAATTTGGTTTTGACATTTCTGATTTGTGATTTTGGAATATCCTCATTTCAAAGAGATGTAAGAGGGATAGATGTGACACCAAGAAGCTTCTAGAAAAGACCGTAGGTAAGAACAACTTAGCCTAGTAGGAGAAATGAGTATGACCAAGTATGCAGGCCTTGGTATGGTTTTTGTCAAGACTTTGTCTGTCGAATTGATGAAATGATTTTGAAACTATTTGATGATATTATGAAAATTGAAGAGATATGATTTGAATGTTTTTGCCAATATTCTCATAAGCTTGTAATAAATTGCTTAGGAATAAGTTCCTTGACCACAAAATTTACGAAATGAGTGAACAAAATGAAACAAATGAGTGACTAATGCAATGTAGGTAGATATAATATACAAATGGTGATGCTGATGACTTATGTGTAAAACCATTTAAGATGCAAGGAATTGACAGTTTCATTGAATTCCTCACCTTCTAGTGTACACAAGAGATACACACCATTTCGTAGTCTTTCATGACTTGGTATGGGCCTAACCACTTGGGCCGAAATTTCCTTCCTTCGCTAGTTTTCTTATCAATCCAGTTGTCTAGTCTTAGAACTAGATCTCCCTCATATATTTCTCATTCGTAGACATTTTTGTTATATTTCCGGCACATCCGGTCAGCATAGGCTCTGTGCCATTGTTTGGCATTTAACCTGGCCTCATCAAGGATTTCTAGTTGAGAGAGGCATGCCTCTCTATAGGCTTCTTCTCCCAAGATCCCTTGTAATGAGATGTGGAGACTGGGTATTTCAACCTCAAGTGGGAGAACTGCTTCTACCCCAAATACCAATGAGAAAGGGGTTGTCCCTGTTGGTGTTCTTATTGACATTTGATAGGCCCATAAGGCCGGGTATAATTTTAAATGCCAGTCTCGTTTGTTCTCCTTAACTGTTTTGAGGAGAATATACTTTAATGTTTTGTTTGTGGCTTCAGCCTGTCCATTGGCTTGGGGGTAATAAAGAGAGGTCGTATGATGGTTGATCTTGAATTTTCTACATAACTCACGAGACCTCATCATTCTTGAAGGATGTGCCATTATCTAAGATAATGACTTACGGGACACCGTACCTATAAATGATTTGATTTAAAATGAACTTAGTGATTACAGAACCTGGTACGGTGGTGAGAGGCATGGCCTCTACCCATTTAGTAAAATATTTTGTGGCCAGTGATTATAAAGTTATGGCCATCTATTGATGAGGGAGATAATTTCCCTATCAAATCTAGGCCCCACATGGAAAAGGGCCATGGGGTTACGATTGGTTGTAGAGCTTGTGCTGGCATGTGAATCTCATGGGAGAACTCTTGGCATTTATGACATTTGTGCACAAATTCTACTACGTCATGTTCTAGAGTAAGCCATAAATAGCCCATCTGATGTATTTTACGAGTAGTGGTGTGGCCACCGAAGTGGCCTCCACATATCCCACTATGGGATTCATAAAGAATATTTTTGGATTCTTTCATGTCAACACATCTTAAAAGCATTCCATCGAAGGCTTTACGATAGAGTACCTGTTCTAAAATAACATATTTAGTAGCAATAATACATAACTGCCTTATATGTTGCGATGTGACACCTTCTGGGTATGTGTGGTCCATGATGAAATTGACGATGTCAAAGTGTACCAAGGATGTATATATATGGGGGCCTGGTTTCGACAAAATATATGCATTCATCGAGAAAGTCTAGGTCTACCAGATCCTCCATCTAACATATTGTTAACTAACTAGTCTATAATGATTTTTCCCTTAATGTATTTCTGGTTTACAAATGTTAGTTCAAACTCACCTATTATTCTTATGAAACATCCATCCTTTTTAGATAATGACCCTTGCATGAGGAATGTCTGTAAATGATCTATCTTTACAATGACCCTTATTTCTTGATTCAACATGTAATGTCTTAAAAATTTTGTTGTGAAGACTATGGAAAGGCATTCTCTTTATGCCTGTGTGTAACATGTTTCATAATCAAGAAATGTTTGGCTAATGAAATAGACTACACATTCCTATTTATCATTATCTTCTTGCTCACCAACATGCAGTGGTGAGACATTGGTAGCATGTGAATACAAGAAAAAAGATGATCTCGGTCAGGAGGCATTAGCATGGGAGGAGAGTAAGAAGCATTTAACTACTTTGAAGACCTTGTTGCATTCTTCTATCCAATCAATGCTATAATCCTTTTTTAATAAATATTTGATTGGATTAACAACAAAACTTAAGTCCGGGATGAACCTTCGAATTGCACCAAGTTTCCCAAGAAACGATCTGATACCGGAGTCGTTTGATGGTGGAATAATTTCAAGAACATCCCAGATTTTGGCTAGATCGACATAAATCCCTCGTGATGATATAATGTAACCTAGAAGCTTTCCTCCTGTCACACCAAATACACATTTCTATGGATTCAATGTAATGCCATATTCTATCAATTGTGAGAGAATGATACGAAGTACTTACGGGTGATCGCATCGCTTCTTGGCCTTGGCCAGCAAGTCATCTATGTAGGATTACACAATCTTATGAATAAGGTTATGGAATATGTATGTCATTGCCCATTGGTATGTAGCGCCAGCGTTCTTAAGACCAAATGGCATGACAACGTAACAATATGTTCCCAAGGAGTTATAAATGTAGTCTTAGCTTGATCATGTTCATATATTTTGATTTGATTATATCCCAAGAACCCATCCATGAGAGACAAAAGCTCAAATCCATCTGTTGCATCAACAATGATGTCGATGGATGGTAATGGGAAGTTATATTTGGGGAAATCTTTATTAATGTCCCAGAAGTCTATGCAAATGCGTATCTTCCCATTCTTTTTTAGAAGAGGGACGATATTAGATACCCATTGTGAATAGTCAATTATTTTGATGAATCCCACCTGGAGAAGTTTCATTACTTCTTCTTTCACCGTGAGAGATACTTTTGGTTTCATTGGTCTCGACTTTTTCTTGATTGGCTTTGCATATAGTTTGGTGACAAGATTGTGTACCGTGATATGTGGTAAAATTCCCATCATTTCTTTGTAATTAAATGTGAAAGCCTTTTGATGTTCCTTGAGGATCTAGGTATGTATTTCTATCTCCTCTAGAGTTAACGAGGATCCCAACTTTAAAATATTTGGTTCTTCCTCCATTCCAATATTTATGTCAATCGTTCCTTCAATTAAGGAAGCGTCTCCTTCTTCAAATTTAGGCGGGGCGGGGAAGTAGTTCCAAAACTTCTCCATTCTCTACCTCATATATTTTGAGATTCTTTTATGGGGAGATTTTATCATGGGATTTCCAAAATATGAAGAGGAATATGGGATTAGTGAGAAATATCCTATGTGATGAGTTAGATGTAATTCGCATAGGTATTTAGATATCGAAGAGTGACCTTATCACCGTAAAAATGATCTAGGATGGTAAACTCATTTTCAGCTTCTATATGTGTCAAGATCGGGGTTTATTGGTATTTTATGCACCAATGGTTCATGACGAAGTGATACCATGAAATTTATATTGTCAAACACAATGCTTGGAGTGAACCAAGAAAATGAGTTTGCTATTGAATCAGTGAGAAGGTTCCATTCTTGTGGGATTGCCTCGATTGATATGAATTTGAATCCTTTGGTTAGATCTCATAACACCATTTTCTAGAGTTGTAAATGTTCAGCTCTAGTCTCGTATACCTCGATACTTGGTTTGCAACTAATTGCGAGTCTCCTAGTACACTAATGTTATCAATGCCCATCCTTTTGGATATGATAAGGCTAAGGAGGATGGATTCATACTTAGCCCTCGTTGTTGCACATTCAAAGTTTAACTTAAAGGAAAAAGGAAGGATATTTCCCTTGGGAGAAGTAAAGATCACACCTACCCTAGTGCCGAAACGACATCTAGCTCCATCGAAGTGGAGGGTCTAATATTTTCTTAGAAAAATGGATGTTGGAACATTCTTTGTGTCTGCTTCTTTTGCCTTGGTTACTTCTACCATACAAACTTTGTCTTCTGGAAGGGAACTAATTCCTAGGGTACATCCTATACCCATGGAATCAAATGGTAGGAGAATAGGTAAATATTTCTCTAGTAACTCAACAATTTTTGTAGTAGTTCCTAATGATATTGTCTCTATGACGTTAGTCTCATTTTGAGTGCCGGAATACCTTTGACTAGATTCATGATTTCTAGTTTTGTTGTAGGTATCATGTTTACCTATGGCTTTGAACCGATTTGGTTTGTTAATTTAATTCATTGGGAGTTCAAACTCGAGTGAATACCTAGTCTCTTTTTGTTAGCAAACAAGAGATAAAATATGTGGATTAATCCCTTTCGTAATCATAGCAAAAGAGAAACTAATATGCGTAGAAAATATTACAGATCTCAAATAAAAGTGCAGAATAAATAACACAACATGAGAGACAAGATTTAACATGGTTGACCCAATTTGGGCTACTTCCACCAAGAATCACTTGCTCATATTTTATTACAAGCCTCCACTCTCTCAATACAATACCAGATCCATTTGGATCTATGCTCAACAAACTCTCTGAAATTCACACCCGAATTCAAAACACATCTGCAATACATTTGCTTACATTTCTATCATATGCATAAGACCATATAAATAAAAAATTGCTTAAGCAGTTTGATACAAAACCGTGGGTATCAAAACAATGGGCAAAAAGCTGTGGGTATCAAAACCATGGGCAAAAAACCGTGGGTATCTAAACAATGGGTACCGAAAAACCATGGGCTCAAAAATAGCCCATAATGGTTACCCATTACCCATGGGTTAATAAACCACCCATGAAAATTTGCTTCAGAGGCTTCCCCCAAAACCCCCTGACCCACTCACCGGTGAGCGGGACCACCATAAAAATACCCGAGTGTAACACATAGAAGGTGTACCACACTCTAACATGAAAATAGGCTCCACAAACATAACAATCTCCCACTTGGAGACTAATTTCCATTGAGAAAGCTTCTCAACCCTTCACTGTCATCCGCGAAGGCCAACCAAAGCTGAACATAGCTTTAGTTTATCCCTTGTGACCACCTTGGTCATCATGTCTACAGGATTTTGACTGGTATGAATCTTCTCCAACTTCAACTTATCTTCCTCCAAAGTTGTCCTGATGAAGTGATATCTCAACTGTATATGCTTCGTCCTGGAGTGGAAAGAAAATTTCTTAGCTAGGTGTATAACACTCTGAATATCACTATGCAACTTACACTCCTCCTGCTTATGCCCCAACTCCTCAAGAAATTTTTGTAACCAAATCATCTCTTTGCTTGCTCTCGTGGCAAGCAACATACTCAGCCTCTGTGGTTGAAAAAGCCACCAGCTTTTGTAGTCATGAAATCCAGCTCACTATTGTCCCACCTACAAGTGTAAATATAACATGTCGTGTTCCTCCTACTATCTACATCTCCAGCCATGTTTGAATCTACATAACCATGTAAAGTGGTGTCTGATCCACTGTAGCACAAAATTGTCCCCATGGTCCCTCTCAAATATCGAAGGATCCACTTTACTCGCTCACAATGCTCTTTACGGATCACTCATAAATCTACTCACAACTCCCACTGCATGGGTAATATCAAGCCTAGTGCACACCATAGCATACATCAAACTGCCAACCGCTGATGAGTAAGGTACCTTGGACATCTAGTTTCTTTCCTGCTCTGTCTTGGGACACTGCTCCTTTGATAACTTAAAGTGGCCTGCCAAAGGAGTCCCAACCGGTTTAACATCCTGCATATTAAACCTCTCTAAGACCTTCTTAATGTACTCTTCCTGAGATAAAGTCAGCTTCCGTTCCTTCCTATCCCGAGATATCCTCATACCAAGGATTTGTTTGGCTGCACCCAAATCCTTTATAACAAAGGATTCACTTAGCCGCTTCTTGAGTACTTTTATTTCCTACATGTTTTTACCTTTAACTAGCATGTCATCAACATACAAACACAGGATAATATAAATTCCATCCTCAAATTTCTTTGTATACACAAAATGGTCAGAATGACATTTGATATAACCTTACTCCATCATGAAGCTATCAAACTTCTTATACCATTGACATGGAGCTTGTTTCAGGCCATACAAGCTCTTCTTCAGTTTGTACACCATATCCTCTTTACCTTTGACCTCATAGCCCTATGGTTGCTGCATATATAGTTCCTCCTCCAAATCAACATGGAGAAATGCAATCTTTACATCAAGTTTCTAAGTGCAAATCTTCTCGCTGCAATTATTCCTAGAACAGTTCTAATAGAAGTCATTTTTACTACAGGAGAAAAATGTCATCAAAATCTATACCATTTTTTTTTGTGCAAACCCTGACCACAAACCGGGCCTTATATATTTTCTTTCCTCCTTCGTCATCTTTGAATCGAACACCCACTTGTTCGTAATGCTCTTTCTCTTCGGGTAGCTTCACCAAATCCCATGTCTGGTTCTCCATGAGAGCCTGATGCTCCTCATCCATGGCTTGCTCCCACTTCTTCCTGGCATCTACCTACATTGCTTCATCAAAGTTCTCTGGCTCTCCACTATCAGTGAGTAATAAATAATAAAGAGAAGGAGAAAAATGTTTAGGTTCTCTTCTTACCCTAGAAGACCTCCTCAATATAGGAGTTTGGGGTTCCTGAATTGATTCATGTGTCACTTTCCCATCCGGAAGATCCTCTACCGTTGCATATCCTTTCTTGGATTCTTCCCTATTTTCCTACAACTGCTGTTTATACATGACTTTCTCATTAAAGACCACATCCCTAGATTGAATGATTTTCTTGTCCTTAATACTCCAACATTTATATCCAAAGTCATCACAACCATAACTAATGAAAGTACATTTTTTTGATTTAGCCTCTAGCTTGGTCCTATCATCCTTGTCTATATGGACAAACACTTCACATCCAAAGACTCTAAGAAATGAATAATCAACTTTCTTACCATACCAAGCCTCCTTAGGTATGCCTCCATCCAAGGAACTTGAGGGTCCTTTGTTTATCAAGTACACAATTTGTGCTCACCGCTTCTGCCCAAAAATAAAGAGGTAGTCCTACATGTATCCTCATGCTCCTAAAGACGTTCCATTATTATTCTCGTTCATCGCTTTCGACACCCCATTATGTCATGCGGGGTTCCTAGAACCATCTTTTACCTGGATTCCATTCTTAGAACAATAATCATCAAATTCATTGCTGCAATACTCCCCTCCATTATCTGACCTGAGACATTTTAACTTAAGACCTGTTTCATTCTCTACCAAGGCTTTCCATTTAACAAAAGTATCAAATACATCATATTTGTTTCTAATACAATAAACCCAAAATTTCCTTGTTGCATCATCAATAAAAGTAACATAATAACTTGAACCCCCAAGAGATGATACCTGAGCTGACCCCCACACATCAGAATGTACCAGCTCTAACTTACTCTCTTTCTTTGTAGGTCCAACCTTGAGAAACCTTACTCACTTTTGTTTCCCATATATGCAGTTCTCACATAAATCCAAACCTGTTTCTATATATCTAGGAAAATTCTTCTTTATGATGTCCATGCCCTTATGGCTCATATGACCGAGCCTATAGTGCCATAATGTTGTATCTACATCTGAAGCCACAAGATTACAATCATTAGTACTATCAGTGGTTAAATACAAGGTTCCAACCTTCTTACCTCTTTCCACCACAAGAGCACCCTTGGTAACCTTCCAAGAGTCAGTTGTAAATATCATAGTACAACCATCACTTCCCAATTGCCCCGCCAATATCAAATTTCTCCTTAATGTAGGCACATGTCTAACATCCTTCAATAGCCATGTATTCCCATTCTGCATCTTAACCTAAATAGAACCTTTTCCAACGATACTGCAAGGCTCGTCATCACGAGGAAAAACATGCCCAAAATCCCCTTGAACATAATCAACAAAATAATGCCTATGTGGAGTAGCATGAAAAGAATCCTCGAATCTAAAACCCAAGATTCAAGTAATATTATCCAAAGAAAGAATCAAAGCATCCTGACACACATTACTCGATGCCACATTTTCCTTCTTGTTTTCTTCCCGTTGTTTCTTCTTGTCTTGAAGCTCCCAACAGTCCTTCTTTCGCATGCCCGACTTTCCACAATTCCAAAGATACAATCTTGTTCTTGGATTTGTACCTTGCTTGATCTTTCGATTTTCCATGGTTTCCTCTATTCTTCTGTCTCCCTCTAGTTTCCATTGTCAAATAATTACCTAAAGTAGAAGATTCCCCGAGATTTTTCTTCACATTTCCTCGCTTAGAATCACCCCTACAACACCCTCAAACTTCAACTTTGAGTTAGCTGAACCGAGTTACTTACCGCCATTACTGTGCTATTCCAACTCTCAGTAAAGAGCATAGAATTAATAAAGCCCTAAATTCTTCATCAAATTCTATTGTAACAAAGCTAGCATATTCACAACCGTATTGAAATCATTTAAATGATTTTCTCTTTGAACTATTCTCGGACATTTCATATTAAACAAATTTTCATTAAAAATATCTTGTTAGAGAGGTAGAGGGTTTTTCATACAACTTCCTAATGCATCCATTAGATCTTTTGTAGTATTTTCATTTGAAACATTAAATAATACCGAAGATGCAAGACACAAAGTACCGGATCATTCCAAGTGCCTTCCTATTTATCAAATCCCATTCCGCATCTCTGTCATACTCAAGGGTTTGTTCACCTTCTCGCAGACAATGAAGTATAAAGATCCTTCGATAAATGTAATCTTCCATCTCGCATCTTCCAAAGAATAAAATTCTGCCCGTTGAATTTATCAATCCTAGATCTTCCATCATCTGCCATAGCTCCCACTCAAGCTAAAAAATTTCCCTGCGATTCAACACTTCAGCAAACAAAACTAGGCTCTGATACCAATTGTTAGCAAATAAGAGATAAAATATCCAGAATAATCCCTTTCAGAATCGCAACAATAGAAACTAATATGCAGAAAATATTACAGATCTCAAATAAAAGTGTAGAATAAATAACACAACACAGAGAGACAAGATTTAACATGGTTCACCCAATTTGGGCTACGTCCACCAAGAATCACTTGCTCAGATTTTATTACAAGCCTCCACTCTCTCAATACAATACCCAGATCTGTTTGGAGCTATTCTCAACAAACTCTACAGAATTCACACCCAAATTCAAAACACATCTACAATACATTTGCTTACATTTCTATCATATGCATAAGACCATATAAATAGACAATTGCTTAAGCATTTTGATACAAAACCGTGGGTATCAAAACAATGGGCAAAAAAATATGGGTATAAAAACCGTGGGCAAAAAACCGTGGTATCTAAACAATGGGTACTTGAAAAACCATGGGCTCAAAATAGCCCATAACGGTTACCCATTACCCATGGGTTAATAAACCACCCATAAAAAAAATTTCTTGGGGCTTCGCCCCGAACCCCCCGACCGACTCACCGCGAGCGGGACCGCCGTAAAAATACCCGAGTGTAACACATAGAAGGTGTACCACACTCTAACATGAAAATAGGATCCACAAACATAACATTTTTCATATTTTCTAGGTGTATGTCAAAGGGATTTGGGTCACCCCCTTTGCCACAAAGATTTTTTCTAGATATTAAACTCTTATTTCTTGGAATAATGTGCAAGGGATTTCCTTAAATGCGATGTATCCATGGTCGACCGAGAATCATATTATAGTTGGTTTCCTATCTATAATATAAAATTCAGTGAGGATTGTCTTGGGTCCTAAGGTGACTGGTAACACTATAGTCCCAATTGAAGTGGCCTTGAGGCTATCATAACCCCTTAGCGTATTTCATGTTGTGGAACAATTTGTTTCTCCATATCCTAGCTTTTGAAGAAAAGCGAAGGGGACTATGTTAACTGTTGCCCCATCATCAATCATTGTGCACTTAACATAATTATTGTAAACCCATACCTGTAAATGCAAGGTTGGGTTGCCTCTACATGTGATTTCAGCGTTTGTTGGCATTTTTCTTATATCAAATATAAACTTAGTATCCCTATCGGCTTGCCCTAGAGGGTAGATGTCAAAGTCTACATGGTTTACTTGTGTTTCAGGAGGAGTGATGTTAATTATATGACCAAGACCTAATGCTTCTAAGAGAGCAGCCCCTTGGGTGGGAGAGTTTTTCAACAAATCCAAGAAGGAAATATGAGATAAGGTCTTTGTTAGGTCATTGATTAAATCGTAAGTTCCTATGGGTTTTGCTAGTGTTTGTTGAATGTTGTTTGGTTCTAATGGGTAGGTTGGAACTAGTTGAGAAGAATAATCTCATGTTCTTGTTATGGTTTCTACATGTAGCTCAGTATCTAACTCTACCAGACCAACTATCTTGGTTTGTGGTCAAGTTCCTAATTGGGGTGTGACCGGTGGATTTAATGAAGTTGAGGCTTCATGATCGTTATTTCCTATCATATCACCCTTGTTTGTCCCATTTGCATCGAACCTATTATTTTTAGAGTGATTCAGAGAGGATTGTTAAAAATATTTAAGGGTGCATTTTGAGGGGAAACTACTCCCGTGTAAGTGTTTGGTGTGGGTAATGCAGAATTTGCTAAGAACATATCTATAAAGAGTTGTCTTTGGTATTCTAGAAAATGTTGCATGAATTTATTGTAGTCGCGGAAAGTCCTAGTCTCATGGCGTTGAATGTTGTGGAAACAACAATACAAGTTGGGATTATAGTTTGAGGTTATAGGTTTGAAACTGTTGTGGTACAAAACTCGATTAGTTCTTTGGTTGTTAGAGTTAAAACTTTTAGGTTTTGATTTTGCCTTTGGTTTTGATTTGGATCTTTGTCCGGATTTTTGTTGTTGTTTTTCGTGATGGATGATTAAAATCCATGCGTTGATTGTTGGAGCAAAGTTACTATTTCGCTAATTGTTAATGGGTGGTGAAATGTTTACGACGTTTGCCCTTTGAACCTGGTCTGTGACTCCATCTGTTGTGACCCCATGATTTTTGTTAAGGATCTTGGGTCCTTTATTGGTATTCCCGGCATTAGGATAGGTCGTAGTGTTTTGATTAGGAGTGATTAATTTCCCATTTGTTCCATATGTCTTCCAGCCACTATCTACTGTCACTTGATCGATTCGAGAGGGCACTCTTGATTACTTCATCATAAGTCCTTAGTGGGAACTTCTGGACTTCTTCCTTTATCTCTCTATTGAGAGAATGAAGGAATAAGTCACATAGTTCCATCTGATCCATGTTCGGAGCAATTGCTGCTGAGTAGAGGAGGCATGCCATCTCGATCTATGCTCGAGCATGCCATCTTTGAATAAAATTAACAATGATTCATTGTGCTCTTGTTTAATGTGTAATAATTCCATGAACCCCGTTCTTAACAGCTTTTTCATGTCAAAATCTTTGATAAATTTTGACACAAGTTATTTGAACGATTGTATCGAGGCTTCATGTATTCTATAATACCAATCAAGGGCAATACCCTATAAGGTTTTAGGGAATATCTTAGCAAAAAATGCGTCCCAAGGGAGAAATTCTCAAATGGCTGTGGCATAGGCCTTGATATGTGCATCTAGATCTCCCTCCCCTTTATATTTAGGAAAATCGGGAAGAGGTCTTGGAAGCATGATGCTTTGTACGGTGAAAACTAGAGGTTCTTTTAGATATTCGAGTAATTCCCTACCACATAGGTTTCGACCATTGATGGTGCTTCATTGAGGGTGGAGGTGGAATGGGTTGTTGATACGGCATAACATATATATTTACGGGGACATAAGGAAATCCCTGTGGTTGAACGAACATCTTGGGAGAAGAGAACATGTCTCCCTATGCTGATTTTGAATAAATGTTTAAGTAGGGAGGAGCATTGCTCTGATATGGATTGTTTGGTACTAAACCGGGAGGTATCATACTTTCAACTGGAGTAGCGTTTGAAAACACATTTCTAGTTGGTGTTTGTTGTGGGTAGTTATACGAATGTTGAGGAGGCATGCCTAACGTGCTTGTTCCTATAAGGAGGTCAACTTGGCTGGGATGATGAGGGTTGTAAGTTCCTGCTTTCTGAAATGTGAATTTTGATTTGCTTGAGCAAGTTCTAGTCCTCTAACCTTCTCAACCAAAGTCGAGATGACCTCGATTGGTGATGACACAGTGTTTTTCCTTAATGGTTGTTGTTGTATACCTTGAGGTTGTAGAGGGGTGTGGTACCCTGCTATGAATTGATCATTACTCTGCCAAGCTTCACCAAGAGTATTTTCCATAGGTGGAGGAATGGGGGTGTTTTCTTAGAGCAGGGTGTCGGGTTGTGTTTACAAACTTCTTATAGGTGGGTACATGCTTTGGAAGCATTGTCCGCTTCTAGCGTAGCATGCGAAGTACTCCTCATCTAAAAATGGGAGTGGATTTGGCTATCTAAGTACTCCTCATCTAAAAATCTGAGGAGATGAAATGGATTCTCTAGTAAACATCATATTGTTAGAGCTTGGGGGCTCTGGTTGTTGTGTTTGTGTGACCTGATCTAGCTCCTCAATTCAAAATGAATAATTAGAGCTATTTCTTTGAGGAGTTTGTGATGACAAGTAGTTTCTTGAATAGTTTTCAATCCATGTGGAAAGTGAGGGTGACGGTTGTCTATTTGTTTGACCATAATATGCTTTGAGACCTGAGAGAGGTCTACCATATGCATCGTATCCCAAAATATTTGGGGGGTATATAAATACCCACAGAATAATGGGAAGGAGTGAAGATGGATGAAAGAAATGGAAATGAAAAGGGAGCAATTATTGTCTTTCACGTCGGGTTCACCAATTTTGTACGATAGAAAAGTGACAGGTGAGCATGAGAATCAACAAGTAGCCTTTCTTCATACCCGACCTCCCGAGGTCATGCCAAGACAACAGTGGAAATGAAATATATGTGGGTGTAGACAAACTAGTTGGGAAATCTTATATCCTCAACACACAATAATGGGATCTGCAAGTCTAAGGCAAAGAAATCTCTCCTAACCTGAATTGGTGTAATGGATTGTTTAGATATAATAGTTTCTCGGAGGCTCCAATCAATGTCAAGCTCTGCCGAGATCCTATCTATTGGCTGTTGGATGCATGGAAAGTGACCTATAGGTGCTTCATGTATATTTCCAGACAAGGTCATGAAAATGGTAGTGAGAGGTGTAGTGGATTTGTAGGAAACTATGGGTGATTTTTTGGTCTAGCCCAGAAAATGTTAGCTTGATTGGATTCTATGCTTAATGCGAAAAATTGTGTTATGATATCCGGTGGGAGTGGTGAGGATCTAAATACCAACGTACATAAACTAGTGTCAATGTTTAACTAATTAACAGGCCCGTTGGGTTGTGGGACTTGGGGATCACAACCATGAGTTCGTGTTTGTTGTGGACCTGTTATGGTCATGTGAAGAATCAATCTCTTCTTCCGACTATCCAATAGTCATAATATTTTTCAGCTTCTATGTTTAATGCCAGGAGTTGTGCGATCTTCTCATAATACCTTATGGGTGTTCTAGCAACTTGTATACGTAAGCCCGTGTCTATGTCAATGAGAATGTCTCCTACATTTGGCTATGGAACTAATGAATCACAACAAAAATTTCCCCTCTTTTGGGTTCTTGTATGGTCATGCAGATATCCTATAAAAGCAATCTATAGTTGGGTAGATTTCACCAAAATGCGTATGTTTTGTCATCTTCAATATTCAATTCTCTCAATTGCTCACTAACTACTTGTGGGTTTGTTGTCATTTGAAAGGCGTGAATTCTAAGACCTTGATCTATATCCATTAATGTTGTGAAGAGATTTGGATGAGGTATTTCCGGTTCGAATACCTAATCCTAGGCTCTCTTGGTCCCGTAATTGTCATGCAAGAGATAACTAAACTTTAATTGAAAGAAATAAACTAATTATGAAATATATATCTACACTAAGCTTCTATTCCCTTTTTTTTGTATTTTTAATGATATGAATTTGAACGAAATTTAAAGAGAATCCATTCTAATATATTCAGATAATGAACAATTAATCTAATAACAAAATTAAAATAAGCAAGGTAGCCAGATGTAGATATTTTCCTGTGCACTTATGAGTTTATCCTAGATATTAGACAACTAGCTAATTTAATTGAAATACCTTGAATCTTACCTCAGAAGTGAGGAATAAATCATGACTTCTCGGAAGCTATCATTCCCATGACTTCCGGTAATACTGAAAGCAAGATTAACTGAAATAAAATGATTTGTTATTCTATTTGATATATTGTAACTACAACTTCGACAATTCAAACCTAGAGTTTACAGAACAACGGAAAATCCATTTGTATCGTGACTTGTCCCCTTAGTGTGATCTCTTCGTTCCTTCATGTTCTCATGAATCTAGAAAATGGGAATGTGACAACAACAACACAAGAGGATGTTCGAACAGTGGCAGCTTGGACGTAAGACAAATAAAATGCAAGTAGGAGAGGGATAATGCAAGAGAATAGAGGTTAACTATTCAATTCGTAGTGGGATTATTCTGGGGATATAATATAAACATACGTAAATATATAAGACTTATGTTTCAGTGGCAAAATAACAACCTATAATTCTAAGTAGAATCAAGATTCAAATGGACATGATCTAGAACCAAAACTATGGAGCCTTGAACTGAGAGGCTGAAAGCTTTACAAAATCTAAACTTGTTGAGACTTATTAAAGAACTTTCAAAACACACTAAATAATAATTCATAGAGGGAGAGGGTCCATTTTCTTGTAAACAAGCTTGGTATTTATAGCACTTTGATTTACCAGAGGGTAAGTTTGAATTGAACTCTTCTATTATAAACAAAGAGGAATTACTATTTACCAGGCGGCTAAAACATAAATTTAAACAAGAGTGGTTGAGAAATGTGAGTACCACTTGAGTTTTTACGTTGAGGAAAGAATTAGAAAGTTCTTGAAAACATGCAAAGGACCGCTACCTGCGCAGGGGCAGCGGTTACAAGATGTCGCCTTGTCCGGGCAATGGTCACGGTAGTGCCGCCGATCAAGGCGGCGGTCCGCAACTAAAGACCAAAATGCAAGAAAAGAGAGGAACTGGGTCGAACAACACAACAGAGGATGGATAAGTCATTTTGGGATGAAAATGTATACTCGAAGAGCTTTTCTAGATTTCGAACACCTTGCGAAGAGATATGAATCATCATTGGGGTTTCTGTAACCTCTTTATGGCAAAGACAAAGATATACAATTTTGGGTATGTACAGATATCCTCTGTTAAAAAGTGGAAAATTTTCAGTGCGAGAATAGAATCTACAATATTTTTCAGCATCCTCTCGGCCTCTTCCAGAATGGAATATCTAGAGAAGAGCATAGACATCCTTTGAAGCATAATGGAAGTAAGTTATTTTTATATGTAGTTGAAATTTTCCTAGATTTAGTCAGTAAGTTTCTAAAGCCTTTTTAATGAATAACTTTTGTGCATAGCTTGTAATTAATTCTATCTAAGAGAACACATCTCTTTGAGGCATTCTTTCAAATAGTTCATGTGCTTTGACTATGCTTCCAAAATTTTCATACATGTCTACTAGGAAGTTAAACTACAAAATCTTGTAAAATTCCTCTATATTTTATGCTTTTATCTATATCCATACATTGTTCCAAATTTTCTATTGCAAATATCGATATTTTATATATCATCACCTATTTGGAAATTGTGACTTGACATTATTGACTCATAAGTTTATAGTTTATGCAACAATGTTGAAATAATTATGTAATATATAATGGTGCATGTTGAAAAACTATATTTATTGAATGTGATAAATTGAGAGGTATAGAGTAATGGTTGGTATATTTTAGAAAGTTGTTTCATACGCTAGAGATTGATATGTAAATTATTTAATGTTATAGTTCCATTTAGTTAATGGTATGCAAAATATCGATATTTAGTATACTAGTGTATATTTTATGTCTTGGTGCGATTATCGAATTGGATTAAAAAGCATCTTTTCGAAGAGAAGTCAATTACTCCCAACAACTAATATATACACCGACTAATTTATAGGATCCCAAAAAGTTTATGCTATTTTTCATTATGTTCATGACTATAAATAAAAATTCCATTTAATTATTTATTTTTATCCCCCCACACACATACCAATTTTTAAATTATTTAACTAATTTTATGGAATACTTATAGAAAAACTGGACTGCATGAATGAAAAGATAAGTACCTTTATAATTTAGCTGGTTGCATGAATAAAAAGTTAAGAACCCTTTCACCTTTTTGGAAAATCAATTCTTTTTAGACCTAGTACTTTATACATAAAGAATTGTAAACTAGTTAGTGACCCATAATCCTTTTAGATTGCTCATTCATAAGAATGATGTAGAAAATATATATTTTTCCATTGTAATGTCATTAAGAGGGAAGAAATTTAAAAGGATCATAGAAAGAGTTTTAAGCATTTAACGTGAATCAAAGTAGGAAATATTTTTTTGTTTAGAGTGTGGAATAGTAAGAACTGCTAATGAAGAAGGAAGTTATAATAAAATGATGTTATCATCACTTTCCTTGTATGGAATGATACCCAATAACTTTTGTATGAATTGTGGTTGACTTGACAACTAAAAATTACTGTCATCCCCTCAATCTACTTAGTCATTAGTCAAAACTATGTTAAGTGTTTTTAATGCCATATATTAATAGTTTTCACTAATACTCCTCTTTAGAACATGCATATTTTGATACTACCTTTGTTGATTTATGTACTTACTAAATGATTTTTAGAACATTTTAATCATTTATTTGTGTATTTGTGATGTAAAGTATGACAAATCCAATGGTATTCATTAACAAAGCATTGAGAAGCACACCAATTAATTAATTAGTATGGCATTGTTTTCCAATGTCACAAAAAATATAATATATAACTTCAATTCATTTTGTATGTGTGAGAAGGGCATAAAAAAAGTGGGGAAGCCTTCATTGTATACTATTTTCACTACTAGTTGTGACACCCATGGTGAGTCCATTTTTTTGCACCAAATTCACTCACAAGTACTTTAAAATAAATGTAAGGGCATTTCAACTCTTGTAACATTCAACTTTTTCATATTTTCTTCAAAAAAATTGTGATCAAACTTGATAATTATATGGGGAAAGTTCCCTCACATTGTAACTTATCATACATGCCTTCCTTGAAGTCAATATTTGTTGTTCATGGATGGATTAATCCTCCATATTTCCCTCACTTACTCTCGAGAAGGTATGGTTTCTCACATTTCTTTCTTCTCATCTTCCTAACACTTTAATTTACTTCATTTTATTTTTTTCTTCTCCTTTTCCTATGCATACCTCACTACCTCTATCAATGTATCCATTACACCTCCTAGATGTGTTTTCTAGCTATAAAATTCTTGTACATGTGAATTTCAAAGTAGGATTATAATTATTTTGTGATAGTTGGGAAGGATTTGAATTCAAGACCTCTTTAATTTTTCCCATTTTATACAATACAAAGTTTAGGTATTAAAAACTAGGCCAATTTAGGTCATTTAGCTCTACTTGGGATGATAAGATGTCTTTTTTATTTCCTTTTAAAACCTTGTCCCAATACTCATAGATAATTTTGTAAGAAATGGATAGTTATAGGGGTAAAGGCCCAAACTGAATAAATGGGAAGATCATAAAACCACTGTAAAACAAACTCCTTGAGACTTCTAGGAAAGAGCTTGGTAAGTAATGTGTCACTGTAAGTATAGTCCAAGAAAGTGGAATAGAAATCATGAAGGTGCTTTTAATGATCACCTTTACATCATAAATAGGAAGCTTAAGAGAAACAAAATGTATAGGCAAAGGATGAAAAGCCACTTAAACTGTGAGTGGGTTGGAAAATAATTGAGTAAAATCATGAGAAGAAGTAAAATCACCTTGATGTATTAGTAAAATTCAATCTTTTAAGGTATGAGTAAGGGTTTCACAATCTTGTGTGCTAGAATCAAAAGAATGTGAACCACTATGGGTGTATATAGGAGATGTAGGAATAGTAAATTTGTTATATAGGAATGTCATAGTTACATTGTGGGACCTTGGGGTATTAGTTTCCCAAAAAGATATAGGTATTGTAAATGTAGGAAGAGAAAATGTATCAATATTAGAATATGTTATATGAGACATGGAAAATAATATATTTCTCATTAGAGGGTTGATTATAAAAAAACTTTGTAGTGAGAAGAATCTTGATAAAATGCTCAATATGGTGAGGTTTATCACATATTTTTGAATGAAAATTAGATAGATATTCCAATTTCTCAAGGTCTACACCATCATCATCATCATGAGTAAAACTAGAATGGTGTTCACTACATGTTTTAATGTTATGCAAAGTAACCTTAAAGGCATCATGATTAAGTATACTTTGAAAGCTTGTGGCATGAATACTAGTAATGGTTTTGATGTGAATAATATCGGGAGTTTCCCAAAATTTCTCAAAGAAAAGTAAATAATATGTGACATATTTTTTGGTACATTGTATAATGTGTATGATGTAATAGTCTATGTGGTATGTGTAAGTGACTAAGCTACTCATGGTAAATGCTCGAGAGGAGCACAATTATGTCTAGATAAGTCATAGTGAATATATATACTTATTATTTTTCGGTATACTATTTTAATATTTTGGGATGTATATAACACATTTTTAAAATAAAAGAACAACCCAATTCATTACAATGTTTCATATATTTTTTGATTGTGTAGTTTTATATTATTTATTTTTATGTCCATAAAAATAAGAAAAAGTGTGATTGATAAATGATGAGACCTCTATGACTTACTAATCTAATTTATCTATACCTCTTCAATGCACCTTGGATTTTCTACTAATGCTAGATCTAAATTTGTTCCTCCAAATAAAACGTATGCCTCCAAATATTAGATTTGAACTTGTGCCTCCTCTATAGGGTAGTCGCGTCTTAACCATCAATTTCATGCAAGTTGGTGGAAGTAAAACTTCATACAAATACTTTTTTATGTTAATTATATAGTTAAGTCAATTCAATTTGTGTTTCCTTATAGGCTTATAATTAGATAACCCATTTAAAAGTGTAAATTGGTCTTAAAATGATATAAATTAGCAAGTTTTATCTTTCTCTTTTTTAGATCAAGTTTGGAATGTAAATTTTCAAATTAAAACAAATAATTTCAATCCAATTGTCATAGTAAAAAAATTCCAAAGATTTTTACAAGTGCAACGATAGATTATTGTGATAACCAATTTTATTTTAGAAAAAATAATTTGATGTTTCAAACTTTACTACAAACACAATAAATTTTCATTATTGCTCCTTAGACATAAAACGATATGTAAAAGGTTTTTCTAAGGATCGGGGCCTCTCTAAAAGACATTATCTCAAAAGGACGAGTGGCTTGAGTCTTGGTTATAAGTGACATGACAATAACTACAATATGCATTGATAATAGTTTTGCTTCTTATTTAGGAGGTCAATGCTATATAGATATATCTAGCAGCACCATTGGCCTTTATTGGGAAAGTTAAGAAATTAAATAATTAATATGATGAACTAAAACTTCCTTAACTAAAGCAATAAATAAAAACACTCTTGTTGTGGCATACAATTTTTTTGCCATACATATTTTTATCTCTCATTTAATAATTAAAGTTTGTAAGAAAATTTTAATCATGAAGACAACAAAAATAAAAACTATAAATCAACAAGGATCCATAAAGCATGCGCAAGCACCATAAAGAAAGAAGTTTTAGCATAAGAGAAGAATGGATGAGGACTTTAGAGTTATAGAAAAAATCTAAGGTCCATTGAAGAATAATATTTGATGTGGGGTTATAAGACATACATTTAAAAACATTTGAACATATTTTTTGGGATTATGAAAGCAAACATACTCATCGCACAACTAATCAAACATTGATATTAATAGGAGAATATTTGAAATAATCCTTATAAACCAACAAGGTCCAACTTCTTCAAATTTGGTGGGGCTTAAATTATTTTCTTTCACGATTACATCCTAAATAGACCTTTGCCTTTCATTTCTTACAAAAGGCTGCAACCTTCCCCATCTTACAATATATTATCCAGTTCAAATTTCTCTACCATCAATTTCAACAACTTTCTCAGCTAAATAAATCTCCATTGGCAGAATTGAAGGCTTGCATTTTTCTAAGGTTATGTAGCAGCCCAAATATCTTGCCATTGCAATCAATTAAACTTTATATACATCTATTAGCTATTTCCAAGTGATTTTATTGCCTAGATATTTGAAATGAAGCCCAATATATTTGTAGAGTCAACATAGGCACAAAAAGTACCAATAATTTTCATCAAGCTCTAAGGAGAGAAGCGAAATATGTCTCTAGGGAACTGCATGGACAAAGTTAAAGCATCTTTTTCTTAGCAGCATTAAATAGTATATCTTCAAGAGTGTAGTAATAAGCATTGGTTAGCATTTGAATCCACTCAAGTAAGAAAAATGGTAAACCTCTTACCTGGCATGCTGAGGTGAAATTATTGGGCCTTTAATCAATTCCATGGTTGATTCATTCTTCCTACAAAGAGATGTATCCCTTTCTCATCAGAATCGTTTCCCTCGAGTGACTAGCGCTAGTGTATGAATAACCAACTTAAATTTCTTTTTAGAAAAGTTTTAAACCTACACGATCCTAATAAGCAGGGACATCATTTAGAACAAACAATCAGTGAGTTCAAAATCAATACTTTGGTTATGAAGGAAAATTAGAGATTAAACACAATCAAATATACCAGCATTGTTTCTATTTCTTGCAATCCCTTTTACCCTTATAGACAACCCCATTTGAGAAGTCAGATTTATAACATACTTAAAAGAGGAAAGAAGAAAAATTAACTTTAAACAAAGTTACAGTTCATACTGAAACATGCTTGATGACTTAGATAGCCCTGACTGGATAAGTTTGAGACCAAAAACATGGAAAAACTAAAATAGCTACTCCTTTACGACCAAGAGAACATGTCCATGTCATTGTGAATACTCGAACATAATACCCCAATTGCCAATCTGCGAGAACAAACATTTCTCTCACCATAACCTGTAGAAAAGAAGAAAGTTATTATATTCTTAGAATTTCCCTAGGAGTGATAAATGGGCAGAGGATAACTAATAGAGCCTGGAGGAAGAACATCCGGAGTCTTTTAATTAAATTGAAATCCTATCCAAATTAATAACCCAAAAAAATTCTCGTATGCCATTGTTAGTCCATAGCTTGATTAACCCCAAGGTTAAGAGAAAATTCGAAAGCTTAGTCATCCAATATTAACTGCTACTATCTTTTCTTACAAAACTAGTTTTCGGATTAAAAAAAATTAAAAACACAAATAAAACATTTTCAAACCCAATTTCAGTCTACATTGATTACTTTTATGATTATATCCTGATCTGATTTTAAATTTTTGAAATAAACAAGCATAATCTAAGTTAAAGTCTGTAGAGATGACTAAAATTTATAGCTCACAAAAATTGTAATATAAATAGATTTTGATGAAAAAATTGATGATTCAGATTTCCCACTGCTTATGTTAATCAGTACTGCAAGAGGAATTGATACAACCCAATCCCCGCAAACTGCATTATAGGTGGATGAGTATTTTCCATTGTGGGGCATGAGATAAACAGGAATTTGTCCAGAGCTTTTGGGTGGTACTCGACAGGAATTTGAAAAAACTAACTAAATGAACGTGAGCTCAGGTGGGGTCCGTCAGATTCCAGAAACAGTATTGACCAGAGCAGTTAACAGAGAAGGGTGTTGCGCCGACCTTAGACGAGCTTTAAGGGTCAACTGCCATGCTCACAAAATACAGTCGGTGGGGATCTCACTTAGAAATGCCTTGAGGTCTTTGAATGTTGGAAGCGTACAAACGTAAATAGCTTGTAACGGCATATTTTTCATCACATTTTAACATGAACTAATCATAAAAGAAATTTCACCCTTACGTAATAGAGGAAGATATTTCCTTAAAACATTTATAAATTTACATTTATTTCTTACTCAAACAGGCACTTAAATATTAATCCACCCGGGAAGAGATGTCAAAGAATAAATGTTTTGTTGGAAACTTGTTATTTGGGGCATGATAAATAGTTACTGTAGTTCTAATGTACAATCATGGAAAGCAGCTCTTCCATTGTCCACAAATTGTAAAATCATTATTTGTTCTCTTCTAAATCTCCACAAATTCCACCTACACCACACACAAATTGTGGTGTAACTAATGGTATTTCTAAGTAATCAAAGCAAAATTCCAAGTGCACCACACTCAAATTGTGCTTGGAAGATTTTCCAACAATATAATTCCTAATCAAATTCATGTACACGAAATTGTGTATGCATAAGAAGCCAACTAATTTATTTATTTTATTTTAGCAGGGTAATTGATAATAAATAACTTGAAGTTAGTGTTTTGTATTACAAGCTATTTTCTCAACTATTATTATTATTGTAGAGTTTAATTAATTTGTAAATTTAATCATATAATGATATTTCTAAATTTTTATTTTAATTAAATTGTTATTATGAAAGGAGTATTTTGTGTCATATTTTGGCCAAGCAACTCTTTAAAACGATTATTTTGGTGAAGAATTTTAATCAATAACACTGTAAACTCCGATAATCTTGAACATAATTTGATTATGATAAAAGGTAAGTAAAAATTATTTTATAAAACAAACATATTTTTAAATGTAACATAAAAACACCAATTTTATTTCCAATAGAAGCTTCCATCCTTTCTGAAACAATTTTAGTAAATTATTAATCTTAAAATTTTAATTTATATTAATTTTTTTTTATAAGGTAAACGCTTTTCATAGGAGCTATGAACCAAAGTACAACCACCAAGAGAAAATACACATGCTAACCTAACACACAAAAACAAAACCAAACATACAAGGAAAAGATTGACCCTTGGTTGTTAGCACTCTTCATTCGAAGAGTAGTAATCAAGAAAATTCACATAACCCCCTTTTTTTCCCTTTCTCTTTATGACCACTTAACAATTATTTTGATTGGAAGCATCCACCAACATAATATGCTTTGGAAGGGTCAAGATTTTGTTCACGATCGAATCGATTTATCTTATTTGTCATATTCGTGACCCCTTTTCACACCACCTACTTGTTGTCCTATTTTCTTTTGCCCTATTTAAGGGAGGCATGTTAACCGGGATCTTAAAGCCATTCGCTAAATCTCTTGGATGAGCCTCATGAGATCCTCCTTATGATTTGTCTTGCGTGTCGGGTTCATAAGCCTTGGTCCAACCTCCTTTATTTGACGAACTCTTTCTCCGTTGATTCTTCTTTCCATGCACGCAATATGTGATGCCCCTCTATTCTAATCCTTGAGTTGCCTTTTCGGGCACTGTCGGAGGATGGAAGTGATGCATCTTAAACGCCTTTTGAGACCTATCGGTTTCTCTCGCAAAATAATCCAAGCACATTGTTTGAGATCCAGAGGCGGAAACCATGTGAAACCTAAGTTAACATTGTAACTTATAATTATTTGAATAGTCGTAGCCAATGCAAAAGTTGGAACTCTCCTTCATTAATCACAATGAAAAATCAGATTTTTGTACTCTCCTAATCAATTAAACAAAACATTACAGAACTAGTGCTACATGGAGCTTCTTCTAATATTGTCTAAAATCGGTTTTTCTATAGGTATAATCAGTCATACACACTAGGATAAATACTAAACTCACATACACCCCCTCACTTTAAAGTAGATGAATTGATTGATATGAACCAATATCTATAACTCAGGAGGGTTCAATGTATCTCGGAGGAAAGAAAAACATATATAGCCATTATTTTTCTCTTGTATGAAGAATAGAGGATAAGGAAGTTCTTCATGTGTAGGTGTATGGATTTAGCTTCTTCTACTTTTGAACACCTCTCCTATGTGCATTACAAACCGTAGCAATGCTTTTACTTTCGCCCCCTCTTTATCTTTTTAATTGAGCAGTTTTATTGTTTTAGACATTGGAAGTGCCCCTTTTCATTATCCCATGTGTGCCTCTACACATTTTCCTCTTATACTCCTTTTCATGAAACCCTCTGGTTTCCATTCCCACTTTGTAGAGATGGTCCATTAGAAGCGTTGCAAACTTTATTCCTACACATAAATGGCGTGGATCTCAAGCTATTGTTGTTATAGATTTGGGTTTTATATTTGGGTTT
This sequence comes from Taxus wallichiana var. yunnanensis, assembly GCA_018340775.1. NCBI lineage: Eukaryota > Viridiplantae > Streptophyta > Pinopsida > Cupressales > Taxaceae > Taxus > Taxus wallichiana. The sequence goes on along the minus strand of CM031238.1, from coordinate 236,635,458 downwards.
AACCATACTAAGATGTGATCTAAAGGGATTATGTTAAATCATGAAAGCGTGTCTTACCCTTCTTAATTTGTGTCTTGATTTTTATGTTCTCTCTAACTCACCGAGTGGGTCAAGCTCTATTGTGGCTCGGTGCAATTCTTCATCCATTCAAAAATCAACATCTTATTTCATAACTCGGTATGGGTTATTTTATTGGTCTCTGAATATTTATTTACATTTACTTGATCTCACTTAACTCAGTTTTTATGATATGTTGGGATAACTCAATGTAGTGCTTCAACTAGCTCACTGTTCTAATGACATTACATATCTTGGTTGTAAGGAGTTTTCTTTGTGTGAGGATTCTGCTCAGATATGTGCTTTGTTAATGGTTTGACCTAGCTCAACATGTTATAAAACTAAACAATATTGTTCCTTTTGAGATATCGGTGGTCGGTAAGGCACATCAAAGACACAAATGGACCCATGGATCTTTTCACTTGCACCACTTCATTCGTTAACAAGTATGGATTTTCTCTTTTATCTTTTACTAAATTTTGATTTCATCATTTCTTGAATTTGGAAATTAAATTTTAATTATTAGGAAATGGAACTCCAACCAATGATAAAACCTTACTTCTTTTGGGAACCTGTGAAACATAAAAAAATTATGACACGAAAGTTATACGCATGGAGCGCCACACCAAAATATACCACAAACCTAAAACTCCTTGCATGAACCCTTGATAACATGAGACACTATGGAAAAATTTAACCAAGTTGTTTGAACTTAATTAATGCCCTTGCATGTTGAAGTTCTAAGCCCACTTAGCTTATCAGTCACTTGCAGTGACATGCTCTTTTAGTAAAACAAGATCGGTTTTAACCTACAATTACCGCTTAGGTTGGGAAAAATGAAAAACACTTCCATTGATCCTAGAATGCTAATAAGAGAATCATAATCCATATGTATTTCAATGAAAACACACTTGAAGACTAGGTTTCCTAGTGGGTGTTGAGGCCCTACGATCACCGAGTGACAAGAGTAGTTGTCGCAATTGTGACAATGGCCTTGGAGTTACTCTTGTAACTTGAACTCCGCTCCACATAGTAAACTTCCACCAAAGACAATGAATTTAATGGATATGGGAGAGGGCACATGAATCATCAAAATTTGTGTTGAAACTTAAAATGAGTGTTTTCTAGGCCCAATTTTTGAGCACTTTAGATGTTTTTGCTAGCTTGCACAAAAATGCAACTTTAGCTAAACACACATTCTAAGGGTTCTATTGACTCCTAATTAACTGTGGAACCATGTATAGATCATTTACACACTTTATAGAGTATGAATTTACCAAATTAATATATGAATTATTTTTAAGAACTTATGATGTTTCTCTCAATTCCCTTTTCTCTTTCTATAAGTAACTTTGATATTTTGACTGGTTAGAAAAATATAAATGACTTATAAATGTTCATGGGTTGGAAATGAAATGAAAATTTGATAATGTATGTTGTTATGATATGATGAATAGAAATGAAAATGAAATGCATACTTTATCTTCATTCCCCTTTCTCTCTCTAGATATAACTATGAAAATATTGATTGGGTTTTGAAAATACAAATGGGTCAAAATGTATATGAGTTGAAATGAAATGAAAATTTGATACGAGGATGTTATGGTGATTTGAAAATAAAATGAATCCTAGATTTTATTCCTCCTTCCCTTACTATTTTGTCTCTCTCTCTCTCTCTCTCTCTCTCTCTCTCTCTCTCTCTCTCTCTCTCTCCCTATCTCTATCTCTCTTTATTGTCTATTCTGATTGTTTAAAATGATGAATGCGTGGAATTTTTTCTTGAGTGTAGGGGATTTCCATACTCAGCCCTAGGACTAATGCAAAATTGGTTAGGTGTACTCGAACAAGATTTTTTTGATGTGATATGTTGTAATTAATGAGTTATTATTGTAAAGTTATATACATCTTGTAATTCATGTATTACCATAGAATAATGATATGTATTGTTATTTGAAGAATTGTTCTCTGTATATTTTGAAAGGGAATACTAATGTGAAAATATTTAATGGTGTCGAATTCATTGTGAATTTTTACTAAATGTTGTTCCGATGCTATAAAGATATTAAAATAATATTTTTCTATGTTAATTATTGGTATATTTCCTTAGCACCCACAATGCTAGGTAGATCTCCTCAAATCAAAAATAATGAAAATAAAAGAATGAGTTATAATGCCTATTGTTTCCCCCATTACGGTCCTTTTCACGGTATAAATCAATGATCGTGCTAATAAAATACTTTGATCTCATTAATCATCTTCATGTTTCACACCTAAGATGTCTTATTAAGGACAATTTCCTTGATATTTTACGAGGTGGTGTAGATATGTTGTGAATCGTATGATTTTGGGATGAGTGAGGTGATCATGTCTAGGTGTTGTAGGTCTGACCATATCATCAATAAATTAACTCCTTGTGCATAATTTCCCTTTGTACCCTAGTGGGTGGCCAAAGTCTTACAAGATAGTTGGTGGTTGTACCTACGATTGATCTCTTGTGAGATATAAATTATGTGAGTGGAGACTACATTTCGAATTACTTGCATATTTTCACAAAAATTGAAATAGGTCCTTAGGAGGATTTTGTAATGCATAATATTATTTGGGATATCTCTCTTGCAATATACACTTAATACTTGTGTGTCTAAGAGAAATGAAATGAGTTGTCTTGTGCGAGGTCGTACTCCTTGTAGTCTTAAATCCCTAAGTGTAAATTATGTGTTATTTGAATTATAATTGTTCTAAAACAATGCCCATAAGAATCCAAATTAACCATGCAAGAGTAATGGGAAACAAGAGTAAATAAGATATTATTTAGGAATAAAGTTATGCTTGAAGTCTTCATAATTGATTTAGGAATTCTCTTATTTTTTAAAAAATAATAATAATAATAATAAATAAATACGAATTGTTCTTGGAGAAATCAAGCATTTGAGCCAACACAAACTCTTATATAACAAAAAAAAAAAAATTATGACGTGTAAAGGTTAAATCTACTTACTATCTCTGTTGAATTATAACAAACTATAACAAGAAAAATATGGTGTTTGTAATGGAAGGATTTTTATGGGAAGAGGTATCTTGAATCTAAATCACCCTTAAATCCTAATAATTCCTTCCTTGATCTCACAATAGTTCCCCTTGTCTATCAAAGGTAAAATTTAAACATCAAATAAACATAAGTGTTATAGGAAGTACATTTTTTCCAAAGTGATGTTAAATTTAGGACCAAAGTAACCGTGTAAATGTAGTTAGTAAAAAGTAAATAAGATTAAAATAAGAAATGATTGCTACAAAAATGGTATGCCATTGAATGATGTCAAAACCAACAAAAATGTCAAAGGTTATCATAAAATGAATTTAATAAAGTAGAGCTTTACACTACTAGAAAAACCTAAGAAATCAAAAAATCAAATATGATGTGTGATCACATGCTTTTTTGGCATAAATTTTGATTAACAAATGATGATAATGAAATAATAAAATATAGCCTTGAGAATGGGATAAATTCAATTGTAGCAAGGTCTTGCAAGCTAAGAAAATTGCACTCTAGTTGGATTTATACAAGTTAGTATCACCTTGGCGCAATTATAAATATATTAAACCTAGGATCACTCAGGAAGTATAATTTATGGTCAAAACGTGTAATTAACCTATTGCTATTAGGAGTAAATCCTTAAGATGATGAAACAAATGAAGTTTGAAATGTGAAATTTGTAACTTAAATTCAAAGAAAAATCTCTATAATGGGAACACAGATGTAATGTACCCTTACATGCGTAATATGAATGTGAAAATATGAATTCCTAATTAGAGAAAGGTGTCATGAATCAAGAATGATACAACTTAATTAGTTAACCTACACAGTTTGTTATATTAACTTGAAGATTAAACCCGGTATCTTGTTAGTATTAAACAATGCTATGAAATGAACTCGGGATATGTTTTCTATTGATCTAGTGACCTTCCTTTCTCTTCTTGTGAATTTTCCTCCTTGTAATGAGAGTATTTTTCTGAACCAAGTAAACACGGCTCCCTCAAACAATCCTTAATTCAATTTCTAGAGGACGCATGGGTGTTTATACATTCCTAATCAAAATCATGCTATATAAATTTATTTCCATAAGAGAAACGATAAAATATAAAAGGGACCACTATAGGTGAAATATAAACCAAAAACATGCACTCTAGTTGTAAAGGAACAAAGCTTCCCATGTTATGTTTCTTCAGACAATTATAGTCAACTAATAAAAATAGAATTGAGATAAATATTTCACCATGAATAATGATGTGTTGTGGGAAGTGCCTATGAGTAAGTGTATCTTTTCATGGGTCATTGTTGTACTTTTTCATTTTTGGACATGTGGCTTTGATGTGCATCTTGTGTTTCATGTTATATATGTGGGTCCATGGTTACACAAACATCTCATCTGTTATACACTATCCTAGGTGAACATGTGATGTTTTGTATCGAGCAATGTAAGCCCAAAATTTTGGTGTATCCTATTAATATGTGTTTTGTATTTGTGTGTGTAAAATGTGGAAGTTACATATGGTATCGAGTGGAGGTTCGTGCTCTTGAACCTCGGGATATATTGGAGTTGTGATGATATTGCATGTTGGTGGTATAGATGGGAAGAGTAATGTGATATGTGTCGTGGTGTGACCAATTTTGTAATTGTGATATTATGAATGCACATATTATGCATGTCACTTAGTGCGTATTTGTTATCATGTTGACGTGTTTTTAATGAGAGTATTTGATATCATTTTTGTGGAATAAATGAGGAGTTCACGTGTGATGTATGTCCTTATTGTGTGTGAAAATAATTTTATTGCATATTACAGAGTGTTGGAGTGTTTTTTTTTTATTATTTCATATGAAGGTGTGTTGATGTGTTGCATGAAAAAATTGGTGTATAATGAACTGGATTTTATTGTGGTGTTGCCACTATGTTGTGATGAATCCTATGTCACCATGTTGTATTGTAATTAAATGTATGTTGTAATGCTAGTCACATTTTTCATCATACCTATAATTCGTGTAATATTTGATGGTTCATGTCGTGAATTAGGGCCATATGGTGATCATATAACCCCTATTTTGCAGAACTTACACCTTAGGTGCATTATGTGGAAAATTGATGTATCATAACCCGTGAAAGTAATGATTTTGTTATACCCTATATATACCATGTGTAAGATGCTATGGTTAATGTGCATGAATCACCATTGTGTTAGTGATGTAGTTATGTGTTATGCTTTGAAACTTACACTAGACAATCCTAAGGGAAGCAATCTGTCAAGAGTGTATGTGTGGAGAAAGGGGGCATGAACTAGGTTTTCATAATGTTGAGCTGAGTACGAGTGAGGAAGTGGAGTCTTATATAGACTGAAAATCCACTTCTATATGTTTAGTATACTTCAAGCTTTCTCAGTATATTGTGGGTGTGCACCACCTTAAAATCGACTTATGCAAACTAGCATCCCATGCTATTTCCTATTGGGTTGTCCATTAAATAATCCTTTGTGATTTTGAATACGTTGAGCCTTGTCAAAGTATGGAGGGATGATTCGGGTAGAGATGATGATAGTTACATTAGTTGATGTACTCATTTAAGTTACACATATATTTTTATGAGTTGATGCCCGGCATCGAGTACTAGACTCAACTCAATGAGCACCCCTTTAGTGGCTGGATAAGGCCACATATTGATTGTAATGTGCTATTTCTATATACTTTTTTTATTTGTAAATTGATCATTATCTCTTTTTTTCTCAAAACCAACAGTTTTCTTGATTGTTTGTGTGCATACATTTTGGGCTTTTTATTTGATTGTTGCACTGACATCCAAATTTTTGTTTCGTTAATGCAAGTATTTCAATAAGTTGATAATGCAAGAAAATTATTAATGATGGTAAATTGCTTTATTTCAATAGATCATTTATTTTGGGTTTAAATAGTTTTCAGCATATCATTCTTGTTGGTTTCAATACATCATTCAGTGTTTGTTTAATTATTTTGTAATAAAACATCTAGGTAGAGATATGCATAATGTATGCCAGTTCTATGAAGTGGCCATGTATATTATTATGTTATCTTACAGATAACATGATGGATTAATTATTTAGAGGATTTGGTTGGACTATTTACATACATGCTAGTCATGTGATAAATTGTTTATCCGATTGTGAACATTGATATAATGTATATGCTGATTTATATTATTAAATCTTAACTAAGGGAAATACTATTTAATGAAATTGTAAATAAAATATTGGCCAATTTTATCATTATGATATTATTGTAATATTTTTGAATAAGGAATTATCCTTAATGTGTTTAATAAGTAGTTTATTATTTGAATAATTTCTTATATGTTGTAAGGTGTTTTCATCAACCGTTATACTTAGTAATGATTATGAATCGTATTTGATTAATTAAATGAACTTTCATATAGTAATTAATTAATATCCTTAAATGGAAATCAGTCTACAACCATAATTCAAAAAATATCATTAAATGTATAAATTAATGGAGGTAAACAAATAATGTTGTTTTTGGATAGCAACATTAAAGTCGCGAAATAAATCTATATTTCTTTAACTCGATGCTAAGGTGATTAATCAATAATTTGAATCATTATTTTGTACAACCTAATATTACATGGATGACTATTTTTACCTTCATAAAAATAACCTATTAAGTAACCAAATGAAGAAAAATTACAATGTCCTTAATAAGTTATTAAAGAGAAATGAGATTGATTCATTTCAGTTTATCATTGATATTTAAAATAGGTGTAAATTTTCAAAAGAACGTACCTCTTTAAGGAGTACTTAACGTTAGATATTGTTAAAGTGAAACACGACATTATTTAAGTAGGAATGGGTTGACCACCCAATATTAATGAAATGAAAAATTAAACATAGTCCTAACGACGGATTTCATAAAACAACACTTGGAGATTGGGAACTTAGAATGACAATAATTAGCAAGTTACTAATTACTTTTTGTTATCCATATAACTTAATTGAATATCATAACGAAGAAATTACCTTATAATTGTCTTACGTATCAAGTAGGCAAGGAATATAAGTCATGAATTTTGAATTGAAGGTACTATAATCATTCCATCTTAGGAAGGCTACAAGAATGGTAATTATTACTTCTTGAAGAGAGTCATAAAGTGATAATTATCTTTCACATAGGGGTTCTAAATTAGGACTGTTAGCATGCACTTAGGTCAAATGATGAGACCTAAACTTTAGGCCTTCTTAATACATGATTTTAGAAAATTTAATAAAATTCAAATAACTCTGTGGGATAATTGTGTAGTGATGGGACAAGTTTTTCTTGAATTGTGTGTAATCATGAAACTAAGCATGCAAATAATATATTGATTTTTTTTCCTAAGTAGTGTATTAGCCTAATAGATTTTAAGATGACCAAATTATTAATTAGAAATGTTAGATTCCGTTTAAAACTCGGTGAGCTAATTTTTTTTTAGGTAAACACTTAGGAACTACATCAGTTCACAAACCTTAATGAATAGGTTGATGAATTGCATACAAGATATGAATATGTGAAAGAGTGAAGATAAAGGAGATCGGGTAGATCTAATTAACCTTTACGATTACATATGGTTTTGATATTACCAGATGGATTGTAAACTAGATTACATCCGGATTCTTATTCTTGGATTATAAAACCATTGAAGCAATGTAATGGTGTTAAGGGATTTGTTTTATTTTTTAAATCCCTTAATATGGACTTGTTATAGAATTGGGTGTTAGATAGTTGATGTAAATTTTGGCAAGTTCGGGATGACCCATTATGATCCAAAGCTAATTACATACCCAAAGATAATTAGATATTTTGTATCATAAGGGTTTATAAGAATAAAGAGGAATTCAAGGGTAATTATGTTGTCTAAATAATTTTTTAAAATCAAATATTTTATAATTTGAAAAACAAATCTACTTAAAATTTGTAATTTCTCTACCAACGAAACATAGGTGATGAGAGGAGATATCTTCAACCTCTCGAATTAACAACATATTCTTGGTTTGGTTTATGTGGAAAGTGGCTAGCAGAGAAAGCTAATAGAGCTACATGTTAGTTAATTAAAGAAATTATATATGTAAAAATTTAACCAATAAAGAGGATTATCTTTGCACTATGGTTGATAAACAAATTTATCTTTAATTTGATATTTTATGTTGTCTATTTTCCATTAATGTATTATAAAAGATAAATATAAAAAAATCAATAATAATTATATAACATGGTAATTGATTAAAACTTTATAAAATATTGCAATTGATGAAGGTATTAAAAGTAATGCGATCATGGGGTATGAAGCCACATGTTCTAACAAGGGTTATTTTTGACACATTGTTTGGTTTGAAAAACTTAGAAGAGGCCACTAATAAATTTGCAAGTTATACGTAAGTTTCTTATAGAGTTGGTATTTTTATTTTAATATATATTTTAAAAAATATTAATGTGTGTAATTTAATCATATACTTGTATTTGCAAAAAGAGCTCTATAAGAAGAACAAAATAAAGAAAGTGCATGCAACATTAAAATATTTTGGATGGAATATAATATAATTTAATCTATCGTCCTAAGATAATTAGTATGTACTATAAACACTTAAAATTTGGTTAGGTAATTTTAATACTTAAATTGCACTAACTATCCTCTTTCCTATAAATTGATGACACTTCGTCAATGAACCACCATTGTCCCTCTATCATCATTAATTAATTATGTTTCACTAATTAATTATCCCTCCTATCATTCAAGATGTCGATTAACGACCTTTCATTAATTAACGTCCACTTCTACCTAGGTTAATTAATTATTCTTAATTAATTACTACCACTAATCTAAATCAATAAATCACCATTTATTGAACCAATTTCCTCTCTTAAAACCCCTGAATTATACTAATTTTCCTCTAATAAGCCTCTATAGGCATACCCCTTCTATTAATTAATCACCTTTGATTAATTAAACCCCCTTTCAACTCCCACAAAGTGCACACACTTTATTAAACATACATGACCTTTGTATTTCCTCTTTGGTATTTATCCCACAATCATCAATTTGCTATCCTCTCCTAGGAACCCTCCTCCGTAAATTTCTTCTTACACCTTATTTTCCCTCGATTTAACTATAACAATTTTGATCTTGAGTCGTTGTCCATTATAGGAAATAAATTCTCCATCTTACATCCATTCTTTCAAATTGAAGAGCATGGGAGGATCCAAAAATGGCCTTGTAGACATTTCTTGGTCAGATATCATCTTCAAATCTTGAGGAAACCACTCCATTTTTATTGCTAAAGTGATATAAATAGGTTCATTTATTAGATACTAATCTAGAGAGTAATAAATAACTTAACATTTACTTTTATAATGTTCATGCATTGAAAAAGTTTTTTCTCATAAGCTATTATCTTGATGGTTATATAGTAGGCTTGATTGTTTCTTTGAAGATACTATGTATTAGATTCTTTATATTAGAATGAAAAATTTATATATGAACACATATGGCATGCCCGGTAGGATGGATCCTTAGTCCCTTGAATTTGATGTTGAGATCTCTTGTTCTTTATCTCATTTTTAAGTAACCCTTATTATCCAAATGCAAAATATTTTGAATTCCTTAGGGTATTTTGCTAACTTTACATGTGTTGAGTTACTCTTATAGGTTTAATTGTGATGGGTTGTTAATTTTGGGCTAAGAGATCAAATTTTTAACCTTTTTGAAGTTGTTTCTGTCATTCTATCGTATATTTGACATCATTCTAGGTACACGAGTTTTGAGTCTTCCTCGTGTATGCGTCTTTAGAGCCGCGTGTTTGTTGAGTTGGGTGCGCTACTTTAATTAGGACCACATATGTGTAATGCACTTAGATTCTTCTAATACACGCTTTTATATCCTTTCATAGCTTGAAACAATACATTAAATGTATTTTGTTTGAATCTCTAATATAGTGAAGATTATTACAAACATGCATTTTACTTGAATCTGACCACCGCCTTTCCTTTCTTTCTTGTCTCACCAAATTGTGCTCAGACCATTATGTGGTTCTGCAAACGACGACTTTGATTTAACCACTTGTTGGTATTAATTGCCTTTCTATCTTCTCTTTCACGCCATTCCTTTTCCTGCCTAGCTATGGAGTCGACTAGGTTGTTAGCTGGCGGTGGGTGGAAGGACCTGTATCTTTTATTACCTGCTCTACTTTCTTTGACTTCCTGATGCCCTTGTCTGCCGCGTCTTGGGGGAAGGAAACCCCTATTTTGGGAGGTCTGCAATTCTGTGGTTATAGAATTGTTTCTGTTTTGGTTCAAACGAGCAGAGAAGAGTAGACAATGCATCTTCCTGGGCATCAAGGACAGGAGGGGAAGTAGATGAAGATGGACGTTACTGTTGCAGCATGGTAGAAGCCTGTTGAGCACTTCCAACAAGTAGGTTGTCCAACTATGTTGTTATCTATTCAATGTCGATTGCATCCTCAATTCGGGATTCTCCTTCAAGGTATTTTTATCAAATCGACTGTGTGACAGTGAGAGTGTTACCAGGAGACCTGATGAAATTTATTGCTATGATCCTCTTTTGAAACCATTCTGCTTGTTTTACGATGTAACTCATGGAAGAGGAACCTCCGAAATAGAATAAAATAAAACACAGATCCACAATCACCATGTCAAAAGGTATGTGTGTTTTGCATTTGTTTTAGATACCCATACTGCTACACGCATATGAATCTCAACTAAATGGCAGGCAGAGGATTTCTTGTGAGATGGATCCTGTACGCCAAGGAATTTGATAATAATGAAGAAAGCTTACAAGTATTTGGGCGATTTACATCTGGTTTGCTTTTTATATGTGTCCACAGACAGAAAAAAAAAACATTAATACCATGTCTAGCAAATCAGTGTATCGCATTGTGTGAAAATGAGTCACCACACAATGTCATCCCTTTCCCATATCTATCTCAAGCTGAGAACACTTTGTGGAGAGGGTTTGCACATTCTTCTGCTCACTACAAATACAAATGCTGAATGAGATGTAGTCTTGTGGACTACCATGATGGGAGTATATGCGCAAAATCAGTTTGCCGAGGAAACCTTGAAACTGTTTTGTAAAATGCAGTTCGAAAATATGAAGCAAGATGGCATTGTTCTAGTGACCGCTTTGATTGCCTGTGGAAGCTTGGCAGCTTTGATACATGGTAAAATGGTCCATGCCCAAGTTATCAGGGCTGGATTTCATACAAATTCCATTGTTGGGAATGCAGTCGTAGATATGTACACCAAATGTGGAGTCATGGGAAATGCTCATCAAATGTTTGACAGAATGTCTGAAAAGGATGTTGTATCATGGACTGCCATGATTGTGGGATACGTTCAGAATGGTTATGGCGAGGAAGCTCTGAAACTATTCCAGAAATTGCTATGGACAAATGTTAAACCGAATAGATTCACCTTTGCAAGTACCCTTAGTGCTTGTTCCAGCCTAGCACTGCTAGAACTGGGAAAACAGCTCCATGCCCGTATCATTGGAATTGGCTATGAATCAGTTTCAAGTGTGGAAAGTTCTCTTGTCAGTATGTATGCCAAATGTGGGAGTGTAGATGATGCAGCTCTAGCCTTTGACAAAATAGTCAGTAAGGATTTGATCTCATGGAATGCCATGATTGCTGGTTATGCTTACAATGGAAATGGAAAGGAGGCTCTCCAATAGTTTAAATTGATGTTAGAGGTAGACATGAAGCCAAACCAAATCACTTTTTTTTAAGCGTCCTGTCTGCATGCAGCCATGCAGGACTAGTGGCTGAGGGATGCCATTATTTCGAGGTAATGAGAAGAGAACACATCAGCCTAGTAACAACTAACCACTATGCTTGTATGATTGACCTTCTGGGTCGTGTGGGATGAATATGTGAAGTTGAAGGAAGTGAAAGCTGTGTTAATGACTCTGATTACTGAAAATACTGATATTGATGAAGTGATTGAAACTGTGAAACAACGCCACAAAGAGTCAAAATTGCCTGACATTGAAATTGTGCGTCTCTTACGGGATGCGCTTATGGATGTTGTCCAGTGGTCTGGCAAGAACCAACAACAAAATGCAAATTCGGCACTGCGACAGGTTCTTCTCTGAAAATATCTCCTCCAGCCTTGTGTAGATCACTTGTGTTTGTGGTAGCACGTATAGGGTATGTGTGTTGGTTGTCGAATCCCACAAGAAGTAGAAGCTCAAGGAAATCAATAGTTGAGCACAAGTGCATGGAGTCACTTCGAATACAACAATGCTCGTGAACTGTTTGACAAAAATCCTCTTCAATTGCATGGTCTCGCGGATCGTGAATGTGGACCGCTTAGAACTGGTGCACCCGGATTCCAGTACCTACAGTTCTTATGCTGACCCGCATGCGGAGTCTATACGACCTGTTGAAGCTGGAGAAACAGGAAAGATATTTCTACACTTTTCTACTATTATTTTATTTAAAAATATTGTGAAATCGAACCACTTTTCCTTGCATTGATTTGTCAGTTGGATGTCATGATGGGAGATTTCCCTTTCTACTTGTGTCTTCTTGTTTTAGCTTTTATCGTTGATAATATGTGGGTCGAAAGGATGCGTGTGCCCTCTCCTTTGAATGTTATGTTTCTCTTACTCGAATGATAGACCTTCGTCTATTTGTTTATGTATTAATTCTTCTCTGCGATTGAGTTGCAAGTTGTTATGTTGATTAACTAGTATTTTCGATATCATGGAAGTAAGTTTACGATAACTATGAAGCTCTTCCCTAGAACCCAAGTTGTCTTTTGACATTTTTTTGATAGCCCCTTCGCAAGTCCCTTTGATAACCTTTTGGCATCGAGAAAGAAAGGTTGTAGGATTGTGTGAGCAATGCGTGGGCTAGCCCGAGAGTTTTGGTATAAAAAGCGGTAGAATAAAAGGGTTCGTGTGCAACGTGTTTTGTCGTCTCACGTGTTTAGAATCTTATACTATCTTTCATCTTGTTTCTAGGCTTTTAAGGCCATCCTCAAGAAGTACCTTGACCATCCCTATCAACTTGAACCATAACTAGCTTTTCGGATCAACTAAGCTGGAGGTTTCATTGTGCGAATCCTGTACCTCGTTGACACTTGAATAGTTGGTCTAATCCCCTCTCAGAATTATTGCTGATGGCGCTCTTCTATTTTTCCTAACTTGCATTATTTTCTCCCTTGTAATGTTAACGCTATTAATTAATATTGGTCGGTTTTTATGCACGTAATTTACCGTAATAGTTTGTGATGGAAATTTCGTTAAATGTGATTAACCTTCGGGAAAAACTCAGCTTTCATTTGATAGTCTTATGGATTCATAGCGGAAGGTTTTGTTTTGATAATGTCACTTAGAAGTTATGTTTGTATCTTTGTGCGACGGTCGACTGTGTTACCAAGGGTTGCCGTAAAATATGGTTGTTTTGGGATGTGGGCAATTTATTTTAAATCAACCAAACATTAGTATTGTAGTGGAGGTTTGCAAATCTTTAGTGTTATAAAAACTTGTTGATGACATTATTCTATACTCTTGTTGGATGGAACCCCCTTCTTCTCTCGCGTGTTTGTTACTAGCCTATAAGACTTTGACCCTTCCTGGATGATTGGTAGATCTCTTTGTAGTTAATGGTCAAAACTAGTATACTTTGCCTTCGCTTCGAAACTTATGTTGTGTGTATACTCTAATTGATTTCCGGTTTGAAACTCAATTATACATGGCTTTTTGTGTTGATTTCTGAAACTCGTGTTTCCCCCTTCTTGGGCCGATCAACTCTTGTTCTCTTGGAAAAATATTATTTTAGCCTATGCGTTTGGTTCCTTTGATAAATTTCTAGATGACTGGTATTTATATCAAATCTCAATCTTGTAATTGTTGTTTAATTACTTACTTGATGGGAATTCTGTTTTTGCTAGATTGTTTGTTTTCTCCTTATAGGGCCAAGGGCCATTCTCTTACGATTGCTATACTTTCGTTGTTATTACTCCTAACTGAAGTACAAGGCCTTCTCCTTCTTTGATTGGCATGATGAAGACTTTACTTTAACTTGATGTGTTAATAGTGTTTAGAGCTTTAAACCAATTCTTGTAATAAAGTGCTTCCTTTTCGTGATATTGTTAGATAATAGTTATGGTGGTTTTGTGTAGCCTTATCTTGCTCGGTTCTCTCTGACCGACTCTTGTAGAAAATTTGCTGCAGATGGATCTTGTGTGTAGATGAGGGATATATTTGTATACTTTTGTCATCAACCTCTGTTGAGAGGATCCTTTGCTCGAAACCTTTTTATGTGGTTCAACTATTGTTAACGCCCAAAGTGGAAAGTTTAAAAGAGGATTAATGACTTAGTATAATGTATTGTGGACCTTGTCATCCGAACTTTGGAAACCTTGTATTGTTTGACCATCTTTGAAATTATAAGAAATTTTGGTTATTGTTGTTGAGTGACTTTGTTGGAGTATCAGTATTCTAAGAATTGATGTAATCTTGTTTTGTTCTTGTAGATGAGTGTTGCTACAACCTTGCCTTGAGAATAAATTTTGAGTTAAACCTTGATATGACTTAGTAATAAAGCGTCATAAGTAAACTAACATGGGATTGTTAATACTTCTGGAAGTTAAATTAAAATTTGTATTCAAATAAAGTAACATAAGGGTCACCAACTTGAGAGCAAGAAATTATTTAAGTAACCAAGGGCAAGACTATCATTGCAGGTAAACTTTATAACTTGATACCCCTAGCGACATTAATGAACACTATCCCTTTCATGGTGGAATTCTTAAACGAACTTAAAGGAAATCTATGGTTAGTTCTGGAAGATAATAAGATTTAATAAACAGGAGAAAACAATTTTGAAACTACACAATCTATCTCTCAGCCATTTGGAAAGTAAATTTTTACTCCTTGTTAATACTTTTAGCGAAGCCTAAGTAAAGTTGTTGTTAAATCTGGTTAAGAGCCCTAGCTTCAATTTAATACTGGCAATAACTAATGAGGTCCTAAAAATGTTTCATCTCGACCTTCTCCCCTAACCCTTTTCAAGGTACCTTATATCTCTTCTCTTAAGTGTGTTGAACTTAAAACCATGTTGTCTTGTGGGCAGAACTAATCCTAGTAGCGTTAGTGGTGAGCAGATGGCCTTGTGGAATTTAATTACTCCTTTTTCTTGATAAACGAATTAAGCAAATAAAGGTCATAATAGAGAAGATTTAAAGATAATTACTCTGTGTCAAAAGAATAAATTTAACTTGGTAAGATGAATTGTATGAATCATATCTTGAGCCTCCTTAAAAACGTAAGCTAAGAATTGTAAGATGTCCTTTAAAATATCTCATTGTGGATGGCCCTAACTGTAAGTGTGTTCTGTGATTGGACTTCTATGTTGTCTTGTCAAAAAGAAAAGTATATTGTCCTTGTTAGGTGTGAACGTTTCCGTGCTGACCTTGTGGTCATCCCTGTAACAAGTGGTTCCCAGAGTTGGTTGTAACCTTGTGACGACATGTTGTGTCGTGTTTTTTGTCGAAGCAAGTCAAAAACAAAAGTTATCCTAGATTTCACTGTGTTGTTCGTGTATGGATTTTTGGGTCGTTATAATATGCATCTTCTATGTTACGCAGGTGTCCTTTTGTCCACGCATACATGACATTTCTATTTAATCCTCTATGTTGCTTTTCTAGACCTGTGTATCTGCTTCAGGTCCGTGCGGGTGCCTCTCTAGATGTGCATGCATCATTTTATGTCCCCTGGAGTCTATTCTCTTATTAGACCTACACATATTCTTTTAGGTCTACATGTTTTTATCTCTCTCCATGTATATGTGTAGTTGTTTTTTTTTTTAACAGAGTCGTGTTTGTGTTATCGTGGTCATGAAATTGCTATTAAGGGCGCGCATGTGTTCTAAGGTCCGTGTAGAAATTGCAAAGTCTGTATAGGTTTGATCAATTGAAGTTTGGTCACTCTTTTAAGTTTGCAAAAAAATTATCTATGTTATTGCTAACTAGTGTTTACAGGATATATTGAATAATGTTTTTGCTAACTTTTTTGAATTAATTTAATGAATGTTTTGTTTTCATTTTCTAGGATAGAGTTGTATATGCTCTTCCCTCACACCTTCTAGGTGATTTTGGGAATCGAGAAAAATTCTATACATTTTTTCACTCATTCAAAACACTTCATTAAAATTCATGGTTAAGGGAATGAACAATAATTTGGCTAAAATGAGTTTCTTATAGTTACAAGTTTTTTCCATTGGCAATATAGTAGGGTTAATCGTTGCATATGCTCTTTTCTTCCATCTTAGGATGATCTTGAGAATTAGAAACAACATTTTATCCTCTTTCATGATGTTTTGATCGTTTGGAAAACTATTAACCTTTAGGTGTAGGGAAAAAAATCTTGTCAAATAATCAGGATCTAAACCAATATTAATATAGTTTGTTGAAGGTTGCCAATGGTGTACAAAACTACACTAAGATTTAAAAGAGAAAAAACCTCATTGAAAACACTATATCTGCAGGATTTGGTTAAGATCTACAATCTGAAGTCAATCCATCTCTCTCACACATTAGAGCAAAATGAATAGAAAACTTCACAAAGTTTTGTAATAATAATGAGCCAAGGTGATTTACCCATCTCGGCTTAGTATATATAGCTTGTTTTTAACCCCCACGGCGATTTTCACTTGTCACGATGGTCAAGGGAGGTGATGTGACTACTATGATTGTTCTATTTTCTTCTACCACCTATCGCAATGATTATTTTTATTAAATACTCATTTTTTTCATGTTTTAAGCTATGTTGGGGAAATATTTTGCTACATGGAAAGCACTTCTTCCCTAGCACATATTTTTTTCTTCCATGTGATTCTTTATTTGATACTTACTCTAAAAATTCAAAATCAGTAAATTTTTTTAATAATTTACAAAAAAATTTTAATATTTGAAAACCCTAAAAATTAAAAATCATTTAAAAATCCAAATAAAACATAAACTTAAAATAGGATTCAAAAACTGGTAAACACCATGCACGCAACTGAAATCTGTATCAGATGCATTGTAATCGAACATCAAAAAAATTCTATAAAAAATCTTTATTGGAATTTAGCATGTTCTTGTACATGACTCGCAGATCATTTGGATCCACCGTCCATCAACAAAATCTAGATTACATGTTATCTCTATCTTCTTTTCCATGAATGCGTTTCTTGGGGAATTTTCATAGGGCACGATTACTTTTTTTCCTTGGACTCGTCATCCTTCACTTATTCACCTCACATGTATTCTTTCTTGGGCTTCCATTCTTAACCCTTTTATTAATTTGCACAAGTTAGAATGAAAGCTTGATAACAAAAACATTTGTACAATTATCTTGAACGTTGTTTGTTTGAGTATGTGTGGTTTTATTTGTTTCCCTATTAGGTTAGCTTGTTTACTTTCTCGTATTGCATTGCATTTTTATGTTGCATTGAGTTAGCATTTTAGCAATGAAAAAATGTTCATATTATAGCTTTTCATGTTATTATACACTTTTTTTATATGCGTATATTTTAATAAGGACCGATGACATAGATCACATGCAATATGATGAAATAAAGTTATTTTTACATCAACCGGATGAAAGCTATTTCCATCCCCTTCATCTTCATTTTTCTTCCATATCATTCTCTTCTATCAACACTATTCTTCTAACTCACTGGAGCAATAGGGGTCACATTTTATTCCCCCTCCCCCTTCTCATTCTTCTATCCATTTCCTTAATCCTTTTTGATCGGTGATTGATCTCTTTCGTCACCCTAATGACGCATGAGGGGGCATCCTTCACCCTATTAATTTTTATTCCATCCCTTAAAAATTCACTTGTTTGCACTTGTCTACTATCTTTGACGTAGCATCACTTATGCCACCCCAAAGAGGGGGAAACGTCGACATCTAGAATTCGGTCAATAAAATTTAATACTTAATTTAATAACTATACTCTTTCCCATAAATTAACGACACTTAGTAAATGAACCACCACTATCCCTCTATCATCATTAATTAATTAGGTTTCAATAATTAATTAACCATCCTATCATTTGGGATCTCGATAAACAATCTTTCGTTAAGTAACGTTTATTTCTACCTAGGTTAATTAATTATTAATAAATAATTACTACCGCTAATCTAAATTGATAAATCACCATTTATTCAACCAATTTCATCTCTTAAAACCCTCTAATTATACTAATTTCCTTCTAATAGCCTCTATAGGCATACCCCTACTATTAATTAATCACCTTTGATTAATTAAACCCCTTTCAACTCCCACAAAGTGCACACACTTTATTAAACATACATGACCTTTGTATTTCCTCTTTGGGGTTTATCCCACATTCATCAATTTTCTATCCTTGCATGAACTAGCAAGCTATATAAGGAACCCTTATGCTTACCTTTCTTCTTACACCTTATTTTCCCTAGAGTAAACTATATGCATTTTGATCTTGAGCCATTCTCCATTGTAGGAAATAAATTCTCCATCTTGCATCCATTCTCTCAAATTGAAGAGCATGGGAAGATCCAAAAATGGCCTTGTAGCCATTTCTTGGTGAGATCTCATCTTCAAATCTTGAGGAAACCCTCCATTTTGATTGCTAAAGTGATCTAAATAGGTTCATTTATTAGATAGAAATCTTAAGAGTAAGAAATAGCTTAACATTTAATTTGAGATTGTTCATGCATTGAAGAAGTTGTTTCTCATAAGCTCTTATCTTGATGGTTTTATAGTAGGTTTGATTGTTGCTTTGAAGCTACTAGGTGTTAGCTTCTTTAGATTAGCATGGAAAATTTATATATGAATACATGTACAAGTAATACATGTAGTGTTTAATTTATTTGTACATGTAAAATATAAATTAAAACTAAACATTTTGAGGATTTTATCATAAAAAAAATTCAGGGAAAAAAAACTAGAATATCAAGAGGATTTAGAGAAGAACGAAGATATTGAGAATGATGAAGAAAGGATGAAGTACAATCAAGAGGATTATGAGGACAAGAAGGAAGATCAAGTTGAGGAAGAACAAGAATATTGTGAGGATTAGGGCTAGTATGACAAGAATGATCACTTGGATATTTAGGATGTAGATTTATATCTATTTGTTTTGTAATTTAGAAGGACCCTTTAAAACTCCCTTAAAGTTAAATTGTTATATATTATTGTAAATCACATTTTTAATTGAAAAGAATATTTTTTTATTAATGATAATATCATGATACTTTACAAGTTCTCTACAAAAATACAATGTAAATAATAGTTTAGTATTTAATGTTTAAAGTTGTAAACAAATAATAAAAATGTAATGTAAGTATTTTTAATTACAATTAGCTATATTTACTTCTATAAATAATTATTGAACAAATTTTGCATTATATTTACACCACCCCTCATTGGTAGTGTTGTAGGATTTCACATGGTGAAAAGAAGATGTAGTTTCACCACAAAAGATCCATAAAAATGACGCAAATACGAAACAATTGAATTTTTCTAGTTGTATCCTTTTTGCACCAAACAATTCAACCTAAATTCTTTCAAGATAAAACACTGAAAACGCCCAAAATTCGATTCCAAATAAAAATTGACCAAAAATACAATGTTACTTGCACATTGTGTAGTAGTTTTATGTCCTCATGATGAGTATGATGTTCCTTCTTACACACTCCCTTTCACGCATGTTTCCAGATTGTTGTGTCCTTCATCTTGTTTGGTTATTTTGTGACCAGTAATTTGTCTTCCATGTGTGTTTCTTAGACCTCTTGTTTGCACTGTTCTCTGACTCTTGCATGATACCTTTTCTTCGTCCTTCAATTCAAAGAAGAACGCTTAGTGCAATCATCACACTCAACATTATTATTCACTCTTTGTAAGACTCTCACGCACACCTAGATATTCAACATTCATGAAAATATTACACAATATTTCATTCTCAATGTTGTAAAACCTCACATGCTTTTCATAATCACCATTCTCAAAAAATGTTCATGCATTTTTAGGCAATCACCAAACTATTGTGCCAAGTGTTTCTTGTTGTTTCTCTTTCTTATCGTCCACATGAGGGCCCATACTTGGCCAACATTTTACCAAATTAATGACAGATAACTACCTAGCCCATTGCACTCCTACATCATCTTATTATGAAAAATAGATTAGAAAAAATGTAGCTAAATTAGTTACTACTAATGGAAGTCATCTTGAAATGAATTATAACATACATGAGTGAAAAAATCACATTAGTGAAAGCATTCATCTTAATATGAATATTATATTCGTTGTTCCTCCCTTATTTAATAAATTTTTATAATGTCTTATAATTATTAACCAAAATATATGAGGGAGTAATGTTACTTCATGTCAAGACTACTCTTACACTATAGTAATTGGAGTGCGCACATTTTACACACACAATTACAACAGTAAAATACTAGGATAGTTTTTTTTTACTTACATTGCTCATTACAAAATGTCACAAGGAATCCAAGTAAGGAAAACACAACATCACATACAACACTTACATAAGTCATCAAATCAAATAGACACATGATAACACCATATACATGTTTATACCACACTTTTCCAAATGAATGAGTACTAGCAATGACCCAACCACAAGACAAATGACTCAAGGATTGGCAAACCCACAACACATCATTTCTTTAATTACATCTTAATTACGATTAATATTCTAAGAAAATTTTAGTGCAAGGATAGCTTTCTCCTTTTTCCACCTAAAAATCTTAAGTTCATTCCACCTTTAGTTTCTGATTCGACCATTTTATGTTGGATTTTTTTTTTTTTTAATGCATCACGGAAATTTTCATAACTTACTTGCTTATTTGGCACAATTCAAATCACATATAAAGTACTTAATTATCTTATTCTTATGTTAAGAATATGCTTCTCATTTTATTGAGAAGCACATAAAGATATTTTATTGAGTTAAAAGGACTCCAAGAGTGGCAGTATCCCTAACCTCAAATCTCATTTTTTCTCTTCTATGCTTTACTTTTACATCACATTATGGTCACATTTTTACCATCGTTTTATAACAAAAGAGTTACAAAAGCACTTGTCTGATATCTTAAGGAAGTACATGGTTAGAAGCATTATAAACTACACATGAACCACAAGTGACCTATGATCACGAAGATCCCATGTCTCTGCATTTCACGATTCCGCATAAGAAATATTATTTATTCCTTAATGCCATAAAATGACATAACAAGGGATTATGGGACAAGATTTCAGTTTCTAAGGTTCTCTAAAATCAACATCTTTCAAAACAATTTTGTATGCAAGGAGTTAAATTATAGTTTTCTACCCACAAGTTAACATCCTAATCAACTAGGGTTTAGTTTAATTCCAATTTTCACTTAGGGCTTTATGCTCTATTAAAGATTAGATTAAGGTTCAAAACATATTCACCCTATAAACCCTCTCGTAAAAGATCAAAGCACTATATTATCACTAGCCAAAGATAGCACCTATAGCTAAGAGGATCTATTCATTAGCAAAATTTTAAGTGATAGAACCACTATTTCACTAGCTCCATGATGTCATCTGGATCCCACAAGAAATTCATTTGATGCAGAAGATTTATTTGACTGTGTTGCTCCTATATGTCTGGTTTATGTCGATGTCACTAAATGTACCTACTAAGACGATAAACCCCTTTCTTGGGATCTTATTTGCCTAAACTAGGATGTTCCATCGAGTGTAAAGGTTCATTTGAAGGTCACAATTTTTCTACGCTAAGGGATTAACATAGGCAGGTTAGTTATATACAAATTTTGAACTAGGGTTGACTATTGTGGTTAGGTTCCTTTATTACATTTTCAAGGTAAGAAACACAACACCAATTATTAAACCAATAATTGCACAATGAAAGTTCACTACAAGGTATTAATTTCAATTCCTTTTGACATTTATATTCCACTTTTACCATAACAATTTTGGGATCAAAATAACATCCATGAAAGAAATACCAATTTCTCAAGCACTTATTAATCTAGCAAATTTTACATACTACCAATTTCAACAATAAGTCTTTCAATATATTACCAAAAATAAACAATGAATTACTCAATGCCTTTACGTCAACATTCTTTCATCTTGCAAAACCACGTGAGCAAGATATCAGCAATAAATCGCTAGCATGGCATCCATCCTAATCTAAAATAATTATCATTTTTCAGTTTCCCATTTACATATGATAATAATTACAATTTGAAATCGAAATAAAAGGTTTAGAGACATGTATTCATTACATTTCATTTTGCTTCTTTTTGTAACCTAGGAGAGAGAAAAAGAAGGGTAGAGAGAGAAAACACCATTTTGTCAAAAGTTCAAATGCATACAAGTTACGTTATAGGGTTTTAAATAGTTTTTTACATGTGTTAAAAGTTTCTAGGGTGATTTGGCAACCCTACGAGGGTCCCGTAGCTTTCTATTTTTAAATTTTCTCGCTAGCTACAAAATGTTCAAAAAGGCTCGGAGGCTAAGAAACCGCTTCCGAAAGTTATCTTCCGATGAGAACGCACACCATGATTAAATTTATACATGTCCCTAGATATACCAAGAGTTCATAGCAACTGACGGAATTGGGAAAAAACAAACGGTTTGCTTTTGGCGGCTAGTTTTCCGGGGCCATTGGTAGTAGTTGGCCCAGTGCAAATTGAACAAAAGTTAGCTCGAGGGCTCAGAAAACCACATCCAAAACTGACATCTGATGGACGAGCATGCCACGAGACATTTCCTACAAGCTCCTCTATGTGAGGAGAATTCATTAGAGTCGACAGGATGTGAGCGAGAAATCCATTTTCAAACGGTGACCAGTTTTCTAGAGTGACAAGTTGAAATTGGTCCATTTGACCTCGTAAAATTACGACCGAAGCCCTACAAAATGGATTTGACAAACTATCCTGAAAAGTGTTTTTTTCCTAAACTGAATTTTCCATGCAATTTTCTATTATAAACACTAGAGGTTTGCGAAGACAGGAAGTAATTTCTCCATCCAGGTTTCAAATGGCAGTTTCAAACGAAAGCCAACTTTCTAGATTTAGCCGCTTTCACTCTGCTGTAACCCAAAGTGTAACAGGCTCCACATATGTCCATTCGGAGTAAAACTAGAGGTCAAGGTGACTCCCCACATAACAAGGTACACGAATAAATCTTAACATCTCGTTTTCAGAGTTATGAAGGGTACTAAAAGAGTCTCTAAAAAATATAAAAATTAACTATTTAAACCGGGATAAGATCAATGTTATTACAAGAAAGTCAGTTTCATCTGCTCGATAAGGTGATGTTGTAGCGATCCAGTTGGGTAGGAAGTTTTCCACATCACCTCGAAATGAGGGTAGAAGTTCATGTTTTAATGCAACCGGGTTATTTTGACTTCGTGAGTTTTCAACATGACACTACATTGTTTTTGTAACGAGTTTAAAAAAACATTTAACGACATTAAAAAATCCTAATATTTTAAAATTCTATTAAGTGGCAAATGAAAAACTAAAATACGAGAGTTATGAAAGATGAGGGAAGGTGAACCATGCCTAGAAAGGAGCTGGCGAGGCAGAAGTCAAGGAGTTGACATCACACCGATTGATTTCACTTGCTTGCAGCCATGGAAGGAAAACCCAAAAATAGCATCCACAATAATGTCCAAATCAGTGGCCGGTTCATCCAATACAGGGTAAGCCTCTCACTCGAGATCTGCAACATTTGAATCCATATATGTACAAACCACCTCCAGAGAAATTTCCAGCACATGGAACTCAAATGGAAGCTCATGTTGCAGCCCATCTGCTGCTTCTGGGACATGTAGCCAGCGTTTAGGGGAACTTGCAGAAGAAGTAACAGGATTTTCATATCATCAAGAAACTTGGCAGCCCACATGACACTAGTGATGAGAAGCCTATGTACGTTGAGGGAGGTGATGAGAAAACTTGAATTGAGTTGAATGCAAGTGATCAATGTATGCATAGGAAACCACAATGACAGAGGGACTACAATGCACATACTTGAATATTCTCCCCAGATACTACTCTATGCTCATCTCTGGGATTCTCCTTCCATCAAATATCCCCAACTTCACACCCACTTTAGCCCCTTGTCTCTCATACAAACAATATCAGACAAAAATCCCTCCTCCATTTTGCTTTGATGGACGTCCATACTCTATTTCAAGAGCTCCATTTTGGCACAGTCAGTGAGAATGTTGGAAAAGGTTGTTAAATTTGGCTTTACACCTGCTATTTGCATTTGGTTGAAAGATTCTAAAGCCTTTTCAACAAATCCATTTTGTGCAGATCCTGCAACCCTGACACTCCATGAGACCGCATTTCTTAGAGGCATTCTAACAACAGCCCAAATGCCTTTTCAACAAATCCATTTTGTGCATAGGCTGGGATATGCTGGCAATGTAAACTCGTCAGGGTTGGAGACCTGTTTGTTGCATGGTGAAATGGTGTGACTGCCTTATGAGGGAACCAGTGTCTTCTGAACATCTGTAATAGAATATTCCATGAGAGCTGTCTCATTCTTTCATTTGCTCAAACACTAAAAAAATAGCCCCCCCAGCATTTGTGACTACAACATCTCGACAAAAATTTATGTCTTTTATGCTTGGATAGGTGTCCACATAGGAGTTTGGAGCGGGATGGGAGGATGCGTGGGAGTCCAAACCCCGGGAGGATCTTTGGGTTTCACGCACTACCTCCCCACCCTTCAATAATGTCTGCGCAAAATAGAAATCCCTGCGACCACTAGAAGGAAACAACCACCTTCTTCCATGCCTAGTGAGTGTGCAGGTCGGGTTGGAAGCTCCCTTCCCATGGCGGCGGCGCTTGGCTACACTCAACAAAAGACAAAAACAAAAAAACCAAAATGAGCCCCCCTTTTCCCTAACCGCCCCATGAAGAATATCACGGGATTTTTTTTTAATTTTTAAATATTTTATTTTATTTATTTATTTATTTATTTTTCTTTATTTTAACTAAAGAACCTAACAACCCTAAAATGACTCATCTCCCCATGCAATTCGAGTCTCACTATGGGAGTGAAAGGGGCATTACAATCATATTGAGGAAGGCTTGTCACAAAGATTAACCTAAACATGAGTTATAATTGGGAATAAAAGTGAAACAACAAAAAATATAAGAGACTTCACAATTTAAAATGGCTTATGCTAAGGTTTTACCTTTTAAAAAATCGGTTTCTCATAATCACTTATTTTAAACACATTTTATTTGACTATAAAGTTTAATGAATAAGGTTCAACGGTTTAACTTGTGTTCAAGGACAACTGCATTGATTTGTAAGCCAGAATATCAACGAAGTTGTATTGCACATGTTGGGTTTCTAATGTAGCCAAAATTCTAAACAAACTTGATATACTACAAATAATATGAACTCTAAAAAGAAAATAGATCTCCTCCTTCATTCTTCAATAGTCAATTACAATGTTTCTTAAATAGAAAAACAAATCCCAACTCGAGTTTCCAAGAAAACCCTAATTAAATTTGACTAAGTCTACTCTAGGTGGCATGAATTTACTACTTTTAGTAGTTTACTATAACATGTTATTCTTAGTTAGTTCGCATGCTTATTCGTATGGGCACGAAATGGCCACGCATCTTCTACATTCCAAAATTAGAGGAATTTATAACTTTCTAACTCATAATGCAACTAATAGACTAAAATTAACTAATGCCCAAAAATAGGAAAAACCAAACTATAACTTAAATCCTAATTTTTGGCCTCAAGATGGCGGATTTAGGGCCTGAATATGTGCTTTGAAACTTTCCCCAACCGGTAGGGTTGGTTTTGGTGCATTATTTAGATCTCAAGATGTTTGGGAGATCGTTGAAGATGGGTACACAGAGCCCGCAGATGCAACAACATATACCGCACTTTCTCGGGCATAAAGATACTTTGAAGGAGTTACGAAAGAAGGATGGCAAATCTCATTTCTATATTCATCATGCAATGTAAAAATCATTCTTCCAAGAGTGGCAACAACTAGTCAAGCAAAGACCGCATGGGATACTTTACAAGTTACATGTCAAGGTAACGAGAAAGTAAAAGCGCTAAGCTACATTTACTTCAGAGATTTTGAGAATTTAGCAATGAAAGATTAAGATTTTGTAGAATCATTTTTTATTTATGTAGTTGGATTAGTCAATCAAATCAAATCCCATGGTGAGACTCTTGACTACAAAAGCATTATTAAAAATTTCTTAGAATTTTTCCTACGAAATTTGATCCTTTAGTTGTTGTTATTGAAGAAACTAAGGATCTGAGTCAGTTTTCTATTGATGAGTTGCATGCATCACTAATCAATCATGAAAAGAGGATGAATAGATCACATGAAAGTGTAGATTAGGATTTTGCATCTCAGACATCAGGTAATCATGGAAAAAGAAGAGGTAGTTTTAGCCCAAGAGGCAAAGGAAGAAGTCCATCTAAAGGATGTGGCAACGGTTCATCAAGTTCGGATGGAAGAGGACGAGAATCAAGAAAAAAGTTATGGTTAGAGACAAGATAAGTCTCATGTTCAGTGTCATTATTACAAAAACTATGGGCACTATGATTATGATTGCAAGAAAAATCAATATGATGAGGAGAGGAAAAATCAAAATCAGGTTGGAAGTTCTATTTCTAAACCTATGTTTATTGCATGCACAAGGATTTCTAAAGATATACCTTATTTATCCCCTATTAAATGTAATTTTTCAAAAGAGATTCCATGTGATGTATGGTATTTGGATTCAGGTTGCAGTAATCACATGACATGTAATCTAGATTTTTTTCTAATTTGGATGATTCAGTTAAGAGTTATGTAACTCTTGGAAATAACAATATTGTGTCCGTAAAAGGAAAAGGCACGGTTAGTATTATAACAAGATAGGGGGAGAAAAAAGTATGCAAGATGTTTACTATGTTGCAGGTTTGAAACATAACCTTATGAGTATTGAACAACTGGTACAGAAAGGATACCGAGTATATATGGAAGATAATGAGTGCGTGATTGTGGAAAAAGCTCCTAGCACTCAGTTGATTGCAAAAGTGAAGATGAGAAACAATAGGATGTTTCCACTGATTTAAAACCTTGGAAAAAGAATAAATCAGATTTGTTTGCAACAAAATCAGTAGCTCAGTTTGAAGTAAAGTTCTACACTAAGCCAAATCAGCCTTTTGTTGAGTCCTGTGCTCAAACATATGAGTCCTGCACTAAGGTAAAAGAGTCCTGCGCTAAGGTAAAAGAGTCCTGCACCAGTGTAAGAAAGTCTTGAGCCAATGAAAATAAGGTCTTCGCTATAGCAAGTGTGTCTTGCATTGGTTCCTGCGTAAATAAAGTTGAGTCCTACACTGAAGGAACACAATCATATTTTCATTCAGTCATAAAGGATGAATCATGGTTTTGGAATCTAAGGCATAGACATTTGAATTTTGGATGTTTGAATTTACTTCATAGAAATAATATGGTTAAAGGTTTTCCATTGATTCAAAAACCGGAAAGGGTATGTGAAGGTTGTATTTTGGGGAAGCAACACAAAGATTCATTCCTAGTTGACAAAACAACAAGAGCAAATGCACCACTTGAGATTGTACACTCAGATTTATGTGGAACTATGCAGACAAATTCTATTGGAGGTTGTATTTATTTTATGAAATTCATTAATGATTCCACAAGGAAGACATGGGTTTATTTTTTGAGAAATAAATCAGATGCTTTTGATACATTTCAGTAGTTCAAGGCATTGGTGGAGAAGCAAAGTGAATACTACATCAAAGTTCTCGGAAGGAACAGAGGACGTGAGTATGTTTCTAATGAGTTTATGAATTTCTGATATCATGGTATACACAAGCAATTTATGACCAGGTATACACCACAGCAGAATGGTGTGGCAGAGAGGAAAAATAGAACTATCATGGAGATGGCGAGAAGTATGTTGAAGGAAAAACATCTTAAAAATGATTATTGGGAAAAAGTAGTAGCAACTTCTATTTATATTTTGAATAGGTGTCCAATGAAACTTGTTAGGAACATGGTTCCTTAACAAGTATGGACTAATAGGAAACACAATGTTTCACATTTCGAGTTTTTGGTTGTGTAGCGTATTCACATGTACACGATGAGCTAAGGAAGAAGTTAGAAAACAAAGAAGAAAAGTGAATTTTTGTTGGGTATTTAGAGAATACAAAAGCATACAAGTTGTACAATCCAGTCCTTTGGAAAGGTTATGATCAGCAGGATGTACGGTTTATTGAGAATTAAGCATGGGATGGAAGTATAGAGAAAAAAGTGAGTATAGCAAAAGCTTTTTTCGCATGATGATATGACAAATGAAACTTTAGAGCAAGTAAGGTATTGTATCTACAAATCTTGGACATGCACCACAAGTTGTAGCATAAGCTACAACTCCATCCGTAGTCGGGAGGTCACCAAGATTTTTAGCCATGCAAGAGACACCACAGAGAGAACACCATAAGCTACTCCATCACTAGAAATAAGTCCCGTATCGAATAGCCCCGCGCAATGGAAAACAAGAAGTCTAAGTGAGATTTATAATGTTGATCCAACTAATTTATTTTTAGTTTTTGCATTATTTTCTCAGGTTGCAGATCTAGTATATCACGAATAGGCTATAAAGAATGAAGTTTGGGAAAAATCTATGCATGATGAGATCGATACTATAGAGAAGAATCAGACATGGGAGCTAATGGATCTTCAAAAGGAAAGGACGTGATAGGATTAAAGTGAGTCTACAATAAAAATTACAATGCTAATGGAAAAGTACAGAAACACAAAGCAAGGCTGGTTGCAAGAGGTTTTACGCAGCAATATGGAGTTGACTACAATGAAACATTTGCACTAGTAACATGTTTGGACATGGTAAGAATGGTTTTAGCAATTGCATCTCAAAACAAATGGCCTATTTTTCAGATGGATGTTAAATCAACATTCTTAAATGGATTCCTTGAAGAGGAAGTTTATGTAAATCAACTAGAAGGTTATGAGATTGAAGGTCATGAAGGAAAAGTATACAGATTGAAAAAAGTGCTCTATGGTCTCAAACAAGCACCTAGAGCTATGTATAGCATAATAGATTCTTATTTGATTGAGAATGGTTTCTGTAGGAGTAGTAGTGAGCCTACCTTATACACCAAGATAAATGAGCAAGGTAAAATTTTAATTGTTTGTTTATACGTAGATGATTTGATCATTATTGGAAATCTATCTATAGAGTCATTCAAATTAGCCATGAAGAAGGAGTTCGAGATGACAGATCTAGGTCTTATGCATTTTTTTGGGCATTCAAGTTTAACAATCAGAAGGTGATGTTTTTATCTCACAAGAAAAGTGTGCAAATGATGTTTTGAAAAGGTTTAACATGTTGAATTGTAAGCCGGTGCCAACATCGATTCTGTAGAGGTTTGAAGTTGAGAAAAGAGGATGAAGGATAGTTTGTGGATCCAACATTGTTTAAAAAGTTGGTTGGAAGTCTTATGTATTTGATGGCCACGAGGTTTGATATCATGTATGGTGTGAGCCTCATATCAAGGTTCATGAAATCTTCAAAAGATTCACATCGAGAAGTTGGAAAAGAATTTTGAGGTATGTAAGGGGAACAAGGAATCGTGGAATTTTTATTCAAGTTCGGATGAGTTCAAACTCATTGGTTATACGAGATCGATAGTCTTTGGAAGTATAGATGATTGGAAAAGAACATCCGGCTATACTTTTCACTTTGGAACAAAAGTGGTTTCATGGGCATCAAAGAAGCATCCCATTGTCATGTTATCTTTAGTAGAAGCAGAGTATGTAGCAACAACAGGAGCATCTGTGAAGTTCTTGGATGAGAAGAATGTTGATGATTTACAACACAAACAAGAGGAAGCTACACATATTTTTTGTGACAACAACTCAGCCATAGGGTTGTCCAAAAATTGGGTTTTTCATAAAAGGAGAAAGCATATTGATATGAGGTATCATTTCATCAGGGAGTTAGTAAACAACAAGGAAATTCATCTTAAATTTTTAGATCCAAAGATCAATTTGCAGACATTTTTACAAAGGCTTTGGCATAGGAAGCTTTCAAATATTTGAGAGATTTTGTGGGAGTTTGTGATCTTGCACATGGTAGATCTGAAAAGAAAACAAAACTCCATAAGCGTGAAAGCTACAAGTTTGAAATTAAGGGGGAGCATTGGAAATATGCATGTAATTCTAACTGTAACTTTTTAGAAATATTAAAAATAGATTTAGTTTTGTTTTAGTTTGCTTTAGTTAACTCAGCTTTATCCTATTTTTAGGATTAGATTTAATTCAAATAAATATTCTTTAATTCATGCACAACATGCAGCTGTTTTAAAGCATGAGTTTAAATTTAGAATGCTCAATTGAAGAGCTATTAGTGGGTGAGTTATTCTATTTAAATAACAACAATTGTAATTGCTTTGTATGCACACACATAGAAGTGTGAAATCTACACAG
Organism: Taxus wallichiana var. yunnanensis; assembly: GCA_018340775.1. Lineage (NCBI taxonomy): Eukaryota > Viridiplantae > Streptophyta > Pinopsida > Cupressales > Taxaceae > Taxus > Taxus wallichiana. The sequence goes on along the minus strand of CM031238.1, from coordinate 236,604,801 downwards.
GAAGAATTAGAGAAGTGTTGCATGCACAACAATGTTGGTTTGAATATTGTTTTGTTTATGCAAGTTATTTAATTGTTCTGTTTGTATGTTTTTGTATAAGACTGCAGATTTTCTACAATGCAAAAGGTGCCCATTTTGTGTTGTCTTGTGTTAACACCAGCTCCAATCGACTCTGTCTATCAATATTGCATATGCCTCGAAAAGATCTCCCTTTTAAGTGTTCAATTTATACACAATGTTGTTTATGGCATCCAGTCCATTAGAACACCCTACAATATTTTGATGATGTTTCTTACTCGAATACATGACAATCCCCATACATATATATGATTGATTGTAGATGATTTGGAAGAAACAAAGAAGTTATCTCTATGTTTCAAATTTCTGCATAGATGTTGGGAGGTCTACCATATGTACACAACTTGTTCTCGAGTCAAAAAAAAAGGGTTATGTATGTAGATTAGAAAAGTCCATCACACCACCAAAATTTATGTAACACGTTAATATTTTTAATGATATTTATGAAGATTGAAATAATTTATTAACCATATATGTTAATAAGACTTACGTAACAATTTATTTCTCTTCATAAAAATAAATGTTGTTAAATAATGACTCTATTAATATTATGATATTTAGTAGACCTCAAAACCTTGATGCAAGTAATTGTTTTGCAAAATTATTAAATTTAATTCATATTTATGTCTTTTCTATACTTCTTATTGGTTTCAAGGAGAATTCTTTTCCAAAATGGACGTCCCGTACTATTTTGATCAACTAAATTTTTAATACACCTATTTTATCAGATTTTATAGAGCTTTTATGGTTTATTTTTTATGTTTAGGATTTGTAGCAGCTTGTGGATGGTATACACAAAGTGTTGGAAGGATTTTGAAGTTTGTTAACATTTCCTTTTTGTGAGGTTAAAGTCAAGTGTTTTCTTAACTCAATCATTATCCAATACTCACATTCACGGTTAATCCTTGAACATATTAGCTTTGTGGAGTATTTATGGTCGTATTTGGGAGCAAGTAAGGCCTCATAAAACCTTAGTTTGAAGCCTTTGGCACAACATGGTCACATTCACAACTTTCCACGTTTCAAACATGATTGCCTTGATGTTTTAGCTTGGGGAAACCATCCCTTATTTGCTAAGGAGAGAGCCTCAATGGGGTTTATAGATGAGAGTTATTTATTTTATATTGAAGAAAAAATCCCACTTGATCGATGCTTTTGAAAAGTGCAAAAATGACTAAGTGTTCAACATGGAGCCGTCAACTATTCAAAATGACATGGACCTGAATTCCGGTGGCCATATCTTTTGATAAGAGAAAAAAGTTAAAAATAGAAAGACTTGTTGAAATCTCTTAAGAATTCCTTCAAGGTAGTGGATAATCTTAAGATGTTGGAAAACATTCAACAATATGATTTGACAGTTTAAAAATATATTATATAAGTTAAGGATCATCCTTAGAATTCAAATATATTCTTGGGAGATATACTAGCATATTCCTCTTTCTCTTCCCCTCCCCTTTCTCTCTTGATAACTTTTCCATAAAATGTAGTTGTGTATAGAGTATAAGTAGCCTCTCCTCCAATGAAAAGTTACTCTTCCATTTCCAGTTTCAAGGAATTCTAAAGTGTCCATATCTTTTATTTCAAGATTGTGGCATGAATTCAATTAACATTTTACTCATTTAGTATATTTTTAATCTATTTAGTATTTATGTGAGATTTTTTTGGCTTATATTCACTCTTCATATTGTATTATTTATTTCATTCCTTCCATTTCTATGTATGTGGGTGTATTTGTATTGTTTCAATAATTATGAGAGGGGGAATGTGACCACTTATTATACAGTGCATCACTATTTTATTTTATTTTTATTTTCTCTCTTTTTTTCCACTTTCAATTATTAGCCACATTTAGATTCTTGGGAGAAATTTTTAATTTACGAAAGAGATTAGATTATATTGGATGTCTAGTGGAAGGGAGAAAAGTTCCCACACCTTGTGGGTATTCCCATTGTTATTGCTGAGACAACAATCCCAACTTGTGGTGTTGGACTTGCAAATTTTCAACAACCAAAAAGGACATCAAGAAACGTGAAGATGTAAAGATGACAAAAGAAAACATTCTTGGGAATGATATGAGAAACAGAGAATTTTAGTTGCAAATATTTGTTAATTCATGAATATTATAGTTTTTAAAATTTGTGTTTAGCAATTTTTGTGTAAAGAGATTAGGACTAGGTCACCAAGTATTTTAGTTTAAGTCACTCTTAGAGGTTAGTTTGCCTAGGGTTTACACCAATAGATGACTATTTTAATTCTAATTTTCATTAGCGTGAAAGTGAAATTTGTAAAATTCTCCTTCACATATATATTAAATACAAATTTACAATTCCGAATATCAAATACACATCAAATATTCTTCGGGATTCCTTTACCCATGCCCATGGTCCTATGGGCATTGACATTCATGATCGACACAATATCACAACCCTCTAACAATAGTAAACATATTTTAAGCGTAAACATGTTATTATGTTAAAGTTACATATATTACAAAATTTCATAAATGTTACCTTGTGGTAGCACACACTATGCTACCATCTAGTAGATTTTAAAAATAATAATTATGCAGTATATTATTTCTACCGCCAAGTAACACATTGATAATATATTGTGCTATCGTCCAATAATTGATATATGCTATCAATGAGTAACATAATATCAACTATTGGCCGACAACACAAGTATAGGATACCGGTCGGTAGTATAAATATAAGCTCTTGGTGATAGTACAATATATGCTACAATTCGGTAGCATAAATGTATTTTACTAGCGAGTAGTAAACATTACACTACCACCCAGTAGCATAAATATATGTTGTTAGCTGATAGCATATTTTATACAACTATATGGTAGCATATATTTAAACGGTAGATTCAGCCGGTAGCACAATATATGCTACCGGTAGATAGTATATGTTATGCTATCATCCGATAGCATATATTTATGTTATTGAGCGATAGTAGAATATATGTTATAGGCCAATAAGATATATTATGCTACCAGCCTGTAGCATATTACATTTTTAAGTGATGTAGTAAAACGAGGGAAAAATAAAAAATAGTATGAGACTTTTTTTTGTTTACGCCACATTTTGTGAGGAAAGCGTTTCTCATTGAGATGATCATTTTAAGTACGAACATAAAAAAATTACAAAAAAAAAAATTCCCATTAAAAATCGATGAAATCAACATTTATCTTAATTTTTATGTCATATTTTGCAAAGATAGATTTCTCATCAAGATGGTCATTTTAATTTCTATTATCAAAAAATTACATATCCTACTAGCTGACATCATATATTATCGTCCAACAATTATTACTGATGACACTATTCTCAAATAATTCACCAAATGATTAGAAACCCGTTTCTATCATAAGACCTAATCCCAAAAAGCTTAAAGTTGGGATGATTAGATATTTGAGGTGGAAAATTAGCTAAGGGATAGAGAGCTGTAAAAGCATAAAAACTAGGACTACACCATATGAAGCATGGAAAAAGTGGCAGATCTGTCTCCAAGGTTAAAATATATAGTCTCGTTTCCATCAACTATTCAAAATGACATGGACCTGAATTCATGTTGCCATATCTTTTGATCAAGAGCAAAAGGACTACACCATATGAAATAAGATCTGTCTCCAAGGTTAAAATATATAGTCTCGTTTCCATGAAATGACTGGACCTGAATTCATGTTGCCATATCTTTTGATCAAGAGCAAAAGGAAAATAAGACTTGTATGAAATCTCTGAAAATTCCTTCGAGATGTACTAATTTTAAGTCATTATTTAAATTATTACATGGTAGTGGAGAATCTTAAGACTACAAGAAAAACATTCAAGAATGTGATTTGAGGCAGTGTGAAAAGACATTATATAAGTTAAGAATTATCTTTAGAATTCAAATATATTCTTGGGAAATATACTAGAATATTCCTCTCTCTTCTCCACCCCAAACTCTCTTCACTTTTCCATGTGTAGTGTATAAGGATCTTCTCCTCTAATGAAAAGTTAGTGTTCCATTTTCAGTTCGAAGGAATTCTAGGTGTCTAGATCTTTGTTTTCAAGGTTTTGCGATGAATTCAATGCATCTTTTACTAATTTGGTTTTAAAAAAAAAAATCTATTTAGCATTAATGTGAGATTTTTTGGCTTATATTCATCTTCCTTAGTGTATTATTTATTTCTTTCCTTCCTCTTCTGTGATACTATGTATGTCGGTGTATTTGTATTATTTTCATGTATTCTGTCAATTATGAGAGGGGGAATGTGACCACTTAAAATCTGCTGTATTATCATATTGTTTGTTTTTCATTTTCCTTCTCCTCTTTTCACATTCAATTATCAGCCATGTATAAATTACTGGTAGCAATTTTTAATCTTACTTCATTATAGTGATTAGTCATGATAGTCATATTGAGAAGACTTGTCACAAAATTAACTTAAATATGAATTCTAATTTAGAATAATAATGAAAAAACAAAAATAACGTAAAATTTCACAATTGAAAAAAAAAAAAAAAACGCCATAGCATAATCTATGATAAATATTGAGAGGCCACAAAATGTAATGAATATAATCTGTTTTAAATTATAATGACAATAAGAATTTTAAATGGTGTGACCGTTCTACCTTTTAAGAAATTCATTTCTCATATTCACTTATTACGCAGAAGGCGTTTCTTGTAGTGAGACTACACTGCTGAAATGACAAACAACGATCGGATATCTAACCGACCACATTCCTCCTCCCGCATTCATTGAAATCCAATGGATCACAAAATTTCAGGCATGAGTTTTGAAGTTGTGATTGGAGGCTCCACATTTTCGGGACGTGTTTGATGTTTGGACTGTCAATGTTGGTGGTTGTTGTTGCTGCAGTCCGAGCCAAGTAGGCTTGGATTTTGCAAGGCGTTTAGACATTTTTAGTCATTTTAGATGTCAAAATACAGCCACTTTTAAAATATGACCGTCATGATTGACATGCAAAAATATAATTTAAACGTCAAAATGACATGTATATTACAAATTTAACGTCAATATATATATATATATATATATATATATATATATATATATATATATATATATATATATATATATATATATATTAAATAAATTAAATATTTTTTTGAGATTCATGAAAAATACAATATAAATAAAAATAGAAATTTTCAGATATAAAGAAAATAAAAATAATAAAATCTTAATATCTTATTAATGATTATGAAATAGAAACATCTATTAATTTTGATTTTCAATTAGTTTTGTTTGATTTCCTTTTTAGTTTTATTTGATTTTTTGTTTAGCTTTTTCTATTGATTTTTGATTTGTAATTGTTTGTTTCTTATGTTATTTTTTTATTTTTACAAATAAATATTAGAAACTGCAATTATTGCAATAAATGTGAAATTTGAGAACTTGCACTCATTTTATAATTATTTATTTCAATTTAATTTTAGAAAGTCATATAAATTTATTGTTTCAATCTTGTGGATGTAAAATTTTACTCAATTTTTGTATTTTATAATAGTTATTATAAAAAAATATTTGACGTGCATATTATATTTTGAATTTTGAACGTCAATTGACATCCATATAATTTTTTAGACCGTCAAAAAAATTTTATTGTGACAAGTAACATTGAATGTCAAAATCCAAAGACGGAGCCAAGTGGTTTTTTCTTGCATTTAGGAAAATTGTTTGTACAAGGCTGAGACAGGTGGTTCAACGTCTGCAATTCATTTGTAACTGTATGATTTTATGAAGATTTAGGAACTTTTCAGGGGTGGAATCCTTGGGAAAATTTTGATTCTGGGTAGGTAAAAGAATGGTATTGGGCATTGCTAGATCTGGGTTTCGTCCTATTTGGATATATGATGGATTCAGTAAATGATTGATTTCCCTCCTAACAGAGGCGAAATTGGACTTCGAATATAAGCCATTTGGGTTGATTTCCCTCCAGACGCAGACAAAGTTGATTGATTGCCATATGATCAGAGAGGTATTTGGGTAGTATGGCCCCTGTCCAAGACACAGACTTTAGGGCCTCCTCAGATCTGGAGTCCCCTGTTGGAGAAATAGGGTGCCAACTATCCAAAGGTGATCTAAGAGACATAGCTTATGAGATCTTCATTGTAGCATGTGGTTCCTTTGCTAGAAAATCCACCCTTACATACATACCTTAATCAGAGAAGGCAACATAGAAGCTTGAAAATCATTGTATGTTTCTTCTCCTCTACAATAGTCATTGACCTCGGTTGCTGCAAGTAAGATGAAGAAGGGCGCCCTTGGTTAGAGATCATCCTCAAAGAAGACTCACAACATCCCTTCCAGATCCAAGAAGCCACAAACAATTGGAGAGCTCACGAGGATGCAGATGAATGTGACCGAACAGGTTGATGCATGTGTTAGGTGAGCTTTGTTGAGAATTTCCATTGGACAGGTACAGTGCAATAATTGCACTCATGTTTTGGTTCCTTTTATTTCACCGAGTAGTGCAGGTTAGATTGTGAGGATTTGTTGAAAGCTTATATATAAAAGGATCGCACTAATAATAACATGACTTCATTGTTCTTGAATACTCTCATTGGTACATCATCTATAGAGAATTTGTACATCTAATTATGATGCTTAATTCAGCATGATGATTTAATAAACTAGAAGGAATTAGAATTGGGTTAGCAGAAACTATGCTTACACTATATGATAGTGGTTCCATAGAATGGAGTAGGTGTGAAAATATGCAGAAGGATCAAACCAGAGATTAACTCTCTGCTCTCTGTCACCCTTGCCATGGGAAAGGACATTGGTTTGGATAGTATATTGTTGTTCGATCTGTTTCCCAAACACTCAAAATCTAATTCATGTCTCGACATTGCGTATCGTGTATGCGAATTCATCTGCTCATAGGGACAAACCCAATACCACAAATTAATTGAAAAATAACATTCGGATAAATTACATTCTTAACCTCGAAGAGGGGTCAGAAGAGAGACCTAGTTTACTGATTGGTGGGGAAATTCTCCAAACTTGAAAACTAAAAGCAAGTATAATAGAATAGTTAGACCTTGCTTGAGTGTTGAAAGAAGGAAAAGTATATGAGTAAATCTAAAATTGTAAAGATAATTTGACTAGGCACCATTCATGAGACCCCCTTTGTGGAATTAGAAGCCCATGAAGGTAATTGTTTCAATTTATATTATATACTATTCAAATTTTATATTCCTAGGTTTGCCATTAGGCATATTGGAAGGGGGAAACCCTAAAATCAAGAGAATTCTTGACAACCATAAATATTTCACATCTTTCATCAAGCATGAATTCTTGGACAAAAATAAAGAAGAAAGGCATACCTTCACCCATCTTTCATCAAGCAAGAGAAAATAGCAGGAAATTTGATCCAATGTTGAATGTTCAAGAGTTTAAATATTGACTTTTCGACATTGTGTAGGCATTTATTTTTAAAAAGGTGTGCATATGTATAGTCAACAGCTAGTTGGTTTATTGGGGAAGTTGTTTGGCTTATTACGAATTTATTGTAGATTAAATTTTGCTAAGTGTATTGCAAAAGTCATGTTGGATAGAGTATTGGATTCCTACTTGATTTTCTTTTAAAAATCTTTTAAAATTAGTCACATATTTTAAACATGGGATATGTAAATAAAAATGTTCTTTTATATAAACATTGATGAAATTCGTTAATTATGTAGTTCACACAATAGCATTCATTGAGAAATTTTGACTTTTAATGCATATGGATATAACCCAATTTTATTGGGAACTTGCATTTATATTTTTCCATCGAGTGCTTGCCAATGTAGGATCTTAATTTCTTTAAAGATGGCATTGTCGCTCAAATTAAATTCTTAAATGTCGTATTCATATATCTCTCTCTTGCAGATGCATCAAGCATTCTCTTCGAAGAAACAAAAGTCCTCCAGTAGGATATACACAAGTAGATTTATCATAGGGGTAAGTGTTACGCTCATTGTAATCGGCCTGACATTTCTCAAAAACACCGGTGCGAAGTATTTAACAAACCCTAATCTAAGTTTTGATTGCGGGTGGTCAAAATATTGTTAAAATAATCTTGTTATTCCTTACAATTATCTTTATTGATCTAATCTTTTATATAAAACCTTTTATTTTGTATATTATTTAACAAGTGTGTTGATGGTTAAGAAAATTATTTAGATTGATTAACTTTTGGCCATCTGACCGTTTGAAGCTACATCAGGCCGAGAGATGAGAAGGTTTTAAGATCCACAATGCATACAAAGGTGATGGGCCAAAGGTTGAAATATTTATTCTATCAATTATATGTTAGTCTTTGTGTTCATCTATTGATCATCAAGGTGTAGTCAACAAGGTTACATTCGCATCGTTGTCATCTTAGAAATCATTCACAGAAGCCAAGAAATCATAGGCATTCATTTGTGACCAGTTGTTGGAAGGTTTTAATTATTGAAACATGTCCGTCCATATATTCCCTCCAACTACTTGACATTACAACTAGATACATAGTTTTTATAAACTTATGCAACGAATAGTCATTGAGGACAAGTTCCAAAGTTAGAACATATTGAATTTTCCCTTTTTTATTTTCCCCTTTAAACACCACCGACTCTCCCGTAATTACCGCACTACTCCAATTGTAATGCCCTATTCTACATTACACCTATTCACCCTATGGCGATCGAGTGCTAAGCATGGAGTGTCGTTGTGCCTTCATCGACCTCGATTGCTGACCATTATGACTATAATTGATAATTATTTCACAAGCTGTAAAATGATAATAATGATAATAATAATAATAATGACATTATGATTGTATTATCGATCAACGATTGTATTTTATTATTACCTTCTTTATATCGATTGTTATCGATATCATCCTCTGTTATCGTTAAACTATCCTTTTGATTTGTTTGTCGCTCCCGCTGATCGAGCCTCGGTGCAAGTGAGGAAGAGTAGGTTTTGTGGTGGCGCCGTGGTTTGGGAGTGGTGTTCATGTAAATATTTCTTTTAATCACTCAACCCACCCACTTTTTCAGGAGATACAACATGGTCACGAGCCGACGCATGGCTAGTTAGCTTGACTGGGCGTTTTAGGCTTCAAGACTACACAAGCAATATTAAGGCTCATGTAACCATTCGCTTATTGTGGTGCCCCTTTCCTTTTACCGCTGGGGCATACCTGAGATCCAGAAAAATAAAAATAAAATAGAATAACGATATAAATAGAATGAGTTTTAGAATAAAATAAAATAAAAATAGAATAACAATAATAATGAAAGTAAAAATTTTGAAACAAATAAATTTAAAAAATGGAAATGGAGTGGAGGGCGTGGGAAGGCACGTGTTTTCTTGGCAAGGCGCAGAAGTTTGGTGAATGTAATCAAGCGCTTGACCAAATGAAAGAAAGGGACAATTTTCGAGAGAATTGAAGGCAGGTGGGTGAGAGTTGGGTCAGTTTGGCAGGGGGCGCCCTCAATAGCTGTCACAGTCTCACCGAATGCATTAAACAATTTCCCAAAACCACTCAATGCTGGACCAGCACACTCCTAGCCTATGCCTATACCAAACGTGGAGCGTAGAACTGAAATTCTCCTAGGAAAGTGCCGTGAGGAAGTTGCCAGGAAACCTCCTTCCCACTTGTACAAACGCCACTTATTTCTTATCCTTTCCCTGAGTCTCTGTCTTTCATATCCTTGTTGTGTGTCTTGCAGTGCACGCATTCATTCCTCTGTCTCCTCTAGTTCTAGTTTCATTACTAGCATTTGTATACCCCAAAAAAAAAATAGGCGCATAACCTCCTTTCATGGCTTCCACACCGTCCTCTTCCTCTGTTACACCACCTCAACTCATCGATAACATCATTCAGCTCCATGCTAATCGCACCCCATCAGATTCCGAGCTGCAAGGATTAGATCAATTAATAGCCCACATTCAAGGGTCTTCCTCATTTGGAGAGAGAAACTGAGTTTATTCTCCAAAATCATTTTTTTGTGATAGTGAGGGTGTTACCAGCAGACCTGATGAAATTTATTTACAAAGATTCTCTATTGAGATCTTACTTGTTGTATGATGTAACTCGTGGAAGAGAACCTCATAGAGGCCGATCTGTTTCATATCAGAATATTCATGAAAAACAATTTGCTTGCTATTATATGAGTTTCTTCAACGAGTCACTAAGTTGGCAGGCATAAAGGTTTCTGTTGGAATTATCACACCTTACAAGCTACAGCTGAAATGTTTGCACCGAGAGTTTGATGCTGTCCTCAAACCTGATGGAGGAAAAGGTTATTTTTTTTCATTACGGTAGACGCCTTTTAGAGCCAGGAGCGTGATGTAATCTTTATCTCTTGTGTCCGAGCTTCAAATCATGGGGTTGTCCTTGTAGCTATTTTTCACCGTGTGTATGTGGCGCTAGCACGAGCTCGCAGAGCACTTTGGGTTAAGGGCAAGCCGCTGCATTGAAACAATCAGATGCATTGAGATGGCGTTTTAAACCAGGCATGTTAAACCTGCCCTTGCAATCTTCTGCTACCCTTTTATTATGTCATGAATTGAATGTCCTTCTATTTTCTTTTATCTGTTATGGCATTTAGAATGGGCTTCTGATTTTTCCTTGCTCCTCAATTAATTGCTCTCTGGCTTCGAAAATGGTATTTTGTAGCATAAAATTATTTCACAATGGACAAAATGAATGAACTAGGTAAACAGTAAAACTTAACCTTTGTTTATGTTATTAGTTACTGCAATTGTCTGATCAATAATGGTAATTTATGAAAAGCTATCTCAAACCGATTACAATTCTAATTCCAAGTTTAAATTTTTTTTGGCTAGGTTGCTTTATGACTGCCTGATAATGCTTTTATTCTAAATGGATGTAATAGTGAAAGGCATAAACTAAAATTGTAGAGTTTTCTCTTTCTTGGTAAAGTGTATGATGTTATAGACGTTCTATGTAAATTATTTTCCTTATGAAATGAACTCTGTGGTAATAGATGTTTTCTTTGGAGCGACTATGAGGATAAGTCGAGTAGACTGTGTGAGATAGATGGGTATGCCCAAGCGATTCATATGTTGTTTAGAGACGGAAGAGAAGGCAGACGGAAGAGTATTTTTCTTTGTATATTTCCCCTTCACGATCGTTAACCTTGTGATTGGTGACTCGAGTTGGGTCACGGTAGAGGATCTTGTGTCGATTCACTTATATTTCCAACAGACTATCCCTTGCTTGTTTGAATTCAAGTATCGAATGAAATGGGTTTCTATTAAATCCATTTTGTAGCTTAGCAAACCTTCAATAATTCAGGTAGGGACCTTCTGAGTAAGTGTTGACTGAGGCATGTGTGAAAATAGAATGGTTATCTTTCTTCGAATTGGGTTAGACTTGTATGAAAATGGAAAAGGTAGGAATCGACTCAGTTACATATTTTAGTGGGCTAAGTCCTTATCTCTTACAATGATCATACGAGGGGTGGATTACGGGTTTATTACTGATTATGTGATGTAAGATAATAACAACCTTTGGTGAAAAGACTTCTTCTTGATCCTTGCCTGTGTAATCCAACTATAGTTGTTGTATGTAATTTTAGTTGGATAGAATCTAATTTATTTAACTTCTTGATGAAAAATAATTAGGTTCGGTGAGAATTGCTTGGTATATTGAACCTTCAGATAGTTAGTTATAATGTTGTGAGTATTATATGTATGTTGGTTTATTCAGCCGAGTGAAGTTAACTTTAATCTTTGACTGATTTGTGTTCATATATGGTTGGGACCTATATTCTTCCTAAAACATGGATGTGCGTTAATGTAGTCTTGTTGACAAGTAATTTTGAATATGTTAAGTCATTTGACCGATCTTTATCTCTTTGGTTAATAATAATAGAATGATGTTTGGGTGTTAGATTTCAATCACGTAATCCACAGGATTACTTGACTGAAATCTCAATACTCTCATCCTTGTTGTCTTCACCAATAAGGTCTCACCTTGTTTGTCTTTGGGATATCTCTCTCACTTGAATATTGGGATTCCTCCTTGTTGGCTGATATCAATCTCGTCATCTTGTGAAACATATTGATTAGTGGTTTTTGATTTGATCCATTATTGAGTTTAGAATTTTACTTTCATAATATTATAAAATGTTAGCTTCTATTTCTGCAATGGGTAGTCTTAACATGCTCAGTTCTCGCAAACCGATTTTAGCTAGTATTTGTGCAGATGGATTATGCGAGTAAATTAAAGGAAAAAGTTGTAAAGGTTTCATCGATGCAATTTATGAAGTTCCTTGTAAAAATGTCCAATGTGAGGTAAATTTTGTAATAGTGCTTGCAAAGGAGCTTAGAAGACCTCTTGCCTTGGGTTGTTATGAAATTTCATGATGATGTTGTCTTGTCCTTCTGTAGGTAAACTGGTAACTTACCTTTGTGAGAAATGGTATTCAATCTTTACATCGATATGAGTATTGTAAAACTTTGATTTTGAGAATAAATTGTTAAGTTAAATCTTTCTAAGACTTAGTGGCAATATTTTATAAGTAAAGTAAAATGGGTCGGTTAACCCTTAAAGGAGCTAAACAAAAATAATAATTTTATATTCAACAAATAAAGGTAGAGGTGATCTACTTGAAATCAAATAAGTCCATGAGTGATCAAAATGAAACCATCCCTTGTGAAGTAAAAATTTTATAACTTGATATCCCTAGCTACACTAGCGAACATTATCCTTTTATGGTGAATTCTTAAAATGATCCTAAGGTGAAACAAATTGTTAGTTGATATAAGATAATAAGATTTAATAAATAGGAGGAATCGGTTTCGAAGCCATGTAATCTGTCTCTCAACCATTTGAAAGGTAAATTGTTTTCTTTTGTAAAATCATCCAGTGAAGCCTAAGTAAAATATTTAATAATTTTCGATAAATCCTCAAGCTTCATTAAAAAACGAGTTAATAACTAATGAGGTCATAAAGATGAAATCAACTCGACCTTCTTCCTCTAACCTGTTATTTTTCAAGGTGCTTTGTCTTCCTTCTCTTAAGTATGTTGAACGCAAACCCATGTTGTCATATGGGCATGAACAAGTTCTAATAGCGTAAGTGTAAATAGATGGCCTGGTGGGATTAATTTCCCCCTTTCTCTAAATAAACGAATTAAGCAAACAAATGTCAAAATAGAGAAGTTTTAAAGATGATTACTCAGTGTAAAAAGAATAAACTTAGCTTGGTACGATGAATTGTATGAGTCATATCTTGAGCCTCCTTGAAAACGTAAGCTAAGAATTGCAAGATGTCTTTTTAAAATAAATAACCCTCAAGAATATCTCATTGTGGTTGGCCCTAACTGTAAGTGTGTTTTGTGGTTGGACTTCAATGTTGTTCTGTCAAAAAGAGAAAAGTAAATTGTCCTTGATAGGTGTGAACGTTTCCGTGCTGCCTTTATGGTCATCCTTGTATCAGGTTGTTCACAGTGTTAGTTGTATCCTTGGTGACGACATGTTGCGTCATGTTATGTGTCAAGCAAGTTCAAAAAAATTATCCTGTATTTCACTGTGTTGTTTGTGTGTGAATTTTTTTGGGTCGTTACACCGATCATCAACCCGATAGTTGGAAAAAACACCAATCTTTATTTTGCATGGTATTAATACTTGAACATTCTAAGTGTGCTCTGTGTCTTCCTGCGGTTGATGTGTCCCATGAAACATGTATTCAACTTCCCCTTACATCTACATTATTTCTATCTACCGCATAAAGTCAATTCCGAAACATGGGTTTTCTCCTTTTTGAGATTTACAAACATGTCATGCTCTTTATAGATGGTATTTTTTTACATTGGCTCTTTGATTACTCTTTCCTTTCAAACGTGTTGTTCCACCCTCAAATGCCATTTTCTACACCGCGTCTTTTTCTTATTTCAGTTTTTAATTTCATCTAATTTCACTTCCTCACTCTATCTCTTTTGACGTTCACATCATACACTTCACATACAAGTACAATTGCTAGTTTTAAGCACTATAAAGTTGGATGACTATAAAGTTCAATGATTTAATTTGTGGTCAAGGACGACTGCAATAATTTGTTTTAAGCCAGAAATATCAACGACATGTCAGGTTTCGTGCCTCACGCATGAAACTATCAATATTAAAGACAAGGAGAACACTAATTGATTAGCATATCCTTCATTTTGTTTGTTAAATTCAATAAATGAAAATTCTACCGTTTGTATAACTTTCAATCTAGTTGATTTTTTTTCAAAAAATTAAAAGCTATATTTGTATTTGAAAACTTTTCTAACATTTGAGGCCGAACAACTTATTTATTTTCAGGATGTCCGTTTATAAAAGGTAAATCCCATTTTGTGTTGTAGATTAAAAAAATACACTTTTGAAACTAGAATCATGAAATGCCTAAAACATCCTGAAAATAATATAATGTATCACAATTCCATTTTTTTCAACACTTCAAAAGTTCAAACAAAGCTCTCAAATTTTAATTTATTTGTAAGGATTAATTTGTAAAATGTCCAATTTTTTTCAACACTTCAAAAGTTCAAACAAAGCTCTCAAATTTTAATTTATTTGTAAGGATTAATTTGTAAAATGTCAAATATAAGAATGGTAGAGAATTCAATTCTTAACTCTAATTATTGATAATTTATTCTTATAAAATCTAATAAATTTTATTTGTGATAATCAAGCTACTAGAATTAGGATTGACAATAACAAAGAAAGGTAAAAACTATATAAATCATGAAAAATTGAAACACCCCAATTGCAAAAATTTTGTTGTGAATAATCCACATAATGAACCAAAAATTATTTGTGAATACTTTTCTAAAAACATAAAATTATTTTTTGTTATAATCTTGATTTTGAACCGATGAACAAAATTGAGGAAATTTCACATTAATGATATTGTCAAACACTAATGGGATTTTTATATTCCCAAATAATAATTGTGGATAATCCACACTATCCTAAAATAAAAAAATAATTAGGATTTTACAATTTACATATTATAGCGCCCACACTCACCTAAGACCTCAATATTAAACCAATGATTTAGTATTATAAATATATGTTGTAACCTAATCGCATCCACAAAAAGGTGATATTGTGAACAAAGATTGTGTTTCATCCACAATATCATTTCATCTTTATTAAATAAACAATGGTTATTTCACAATGTGAGAATAAAAGTATGATACTTTACACGATCCAATTTAAAAAAATTGTATTATTGCAAATCTAAAATATATCTGAATTTTTGTTCATTTCTAAAGTGTGGATATTGATATTGTTAACTATTCACATTGGATAAAAACACATCTTATGGATAAGACACTAAATTATTATTGCGAATAATCTATACAATTGTACACTTTTTTATAATTTGAAGCAATTAATCTAAATTTTTGTATCCACAACACTAAAATTCATAGAGATAGTAATAGAAATATAAATCAATTTCGTATAAGAAAATTGCAAGATACGTCTTTTTTATATCGATATCTCTTTAAAAATACAATATAATATATATTGAGAATATTTGTATTAGTATAACATTAATTTTTATTACTATAATGGATGTTCTACAAAGGTAGATGACTAGGATTAATTCTTAAGAATTAATTTTTACCTTTAAATTTGACTTCCATTTAACCATCATTCCTTATAAAAAATAAATGAAAAAATCATAATATGTCAATCATACAATTAAAGTTGAAACCCCATAATATATTTTTAGATTTTGCATATAAATATATTTAAAATATTTACAAATTTTTATTATGGGAAAATATGCATTTATTTAAAAACTACCACGTGGGGGCCAAATTATTTCTAAGATGATGTTGACTAATTAATTTTATTTATTGAATTTATTAATAGGTTTACCTTTTCTTCTCAATTCTAGCACATAAAAGAAAGTTAGTTTACCGATATATGGGGGTGGGGCTGATTGATGTCCCTCTATCTACATGGTAGATGTCTATCTCTATTTGAATTAAAAAGGATTGAGCCTGGGAGGTAGGTATTTTGATCTGTTGGCAACCAATATTGAATTGTTGCTTTTGAAAATAAGTTTACATTGTTCGTAAGTTTTCCTTATCAATCCGGATGCATATCTTATATGGTCAAGTGAACCAGATGTAGATCCGAAAGATCTAAATAAGGGAGTGGAGGGGAGGGGAGAATTCTATAGAATTGAGAATTGGGGGGCGGCTACAACTAGTTCAGAGGCCATCAGCTCGGGAAGCCATCAATCGATTGCTCCTATCTATATAGTCACCCTTGGCCTCCCTATGACTTATATTTAGATGTATTCCGAGAAGACAACTTTGAATTTTACATACAAATATACTTAAAATATTTACAAATTTATTTTCAAGAAAATATATACATTCCTTTAAAAAATACCATGTGGGGATAAAATGCTTTCTATAATAATGTTGACTAATTAATATTATCTATTTTATTTATTTCTAGGTTTACCTTTTCTTCTCAATTTTAGATTATAAAACAAAGTTAGTCTAATATATTTTGTAATCAATCTTGAATGTCATGGATCCTATGGAACAAATCAGATAAAACTATTCTTCAAAACCGTAGATCCTAAACTGTATGAATTAATAAAAATTATCATTAGCCACCAATTATATTGAATGGCTAAGATTTATTCTCTCATAATTTAGCCAATAGCTATCTAGGTGACAGGATCACATGACCTCCATAGGAAACACCATAAGATGTCATACATCCCACACCCACATGCCAATCCTTCGTGTTCCTGTGTTGCACCAAACTGCCTCGAACAAATAGGTGCCACTAGAAATAGTCGCTGAGAAAGTGATACATTTTTGTGAGCTGAAACGTTGTTCGCAAGTTGGACGGGACGTTGGCTAGATGGCTTGCCAACCCAAGGCAAAGTCTCGTCATTTCAGTCCTCGTTTCACCATTTCCCTCCTTCCACTGTCTCCCTCAGTTTCCATTGAATTTCGATAGCCTTTTGTTCGCATTTGCACAAACATAGATTATAAAGGTATAACCATTGCATTTTGATAGCTTAGGTAAACTTTGCAATAGGTTCGGTGAGGTTTGTAATAGGTTCGATGAGATTTGAAGATGGTCCGATGAGGTTCACATCACATTTGGCGTGGTTTGTTTGCAGCAACTCAGGTGAGGTTCGTATGTGGCAGCTCGAGTGAGGTTCACAGTAGTTCTCATGTGTTTGAGTTGGGTGCCTCTTTTTACAAATGCCATTTTTGCCATTAAAAATAACATTTTTCATGTGGGTACTTTTTATTACCGAAGTTCCACCATTTTGACCTGGTTGTTTTGTTAAATGGTCTTACCCATTAGATTTCTAACATGTGTTCACTTTCCTCAAAGAGACCGTCATTCACATCTTCCTTGGAACTACTTTTTTTTGAGAAAAACCTCAATAAATATTTTCATCGGGAAGTGATGGAATTTTGTACAAAGTTATACTCAATTTCATGGGTGTATGCCACATATAGTGGCTTTCTAACCTCCAAACCCTAAATAGAGGGTTTCTCTAAGGCTTGTGTCTACCCGAGAGTCTACATTTTTCTTTAACTCGGCTATAATTATGGATTCAAGACCCAAAACATTATCTAGGGGTTTGTTTCACCATGCTCCTCATTAGGTCTTTCCCAATCGGGATAAATAACACATGAAACTTTGAAATAACACTTGTTTCTTCGTACTTATGTTGTGCGGGACATAGATGTTGAAATGCATGAGTTTAAACCACCTTTCTTTCACCCTTACAACGTGTAATAGAGCTTTGTTACATAAACTATCATGATATCGAATAGAAAGTACATATCCACTCGTTCTTAGAGTCTTTCATTCTATATATTTTAACAATCTTCCAATATTTTGAAATCGCTTCAAATTTCATTAGTAGAGCCCATGATGCTTGAAAAATGTATTCCTCAAGAAAATATATCAAAATAATTTCCAATTAATATTTACTTTTGCAAATTATTCTATCAACTCATTAGCCTTTCTAGTAGAAAGGTCTCTTTAATACTATGAAAGAATAAAAAAATATTTAGTTGTAAAAAAACCAATTTACAACATGTAGAAACATTAGAGCATAGAAAATTGAGAAAATTATCAAATGAACAATAATAAAAATTGTGGGGTCATGCAAGCATTGCTTTGTATATAAATAATGTGTGTATACGACATAAAAAGAGATAAAATTGTGTATACTCTTGTCTTCGTTGGCTAGTCAATCAATGTGTTATGACACGTACTTATACATGCACATACATATACATAGGTATATATATATATATATATATATATACATTTGTATATTCCTTTTATACATGCATATGTATATGGATATACATATATATTCAAGGAAATGAAAACTAAAGTGATGAATTATATCTCATAAATGCACACCACATTTTCCCATCCTTTCCTTACCTTGAGATATGACATGTCTTTGTAGGCAATTCAATAACACCGGTTGTGAATGGGCTGTGATGACTAGACGCCACAAAAGCAAAACCAAGTCCCACACATGCACGTTTCATGTATGGCATCTTGTTGTGTGTGTGTGTGTGTGTGTGTGTGTGTGTGTGTGTGTGTGTGTGTGTGTGTGTGTGTGTGTGTGTGTGTGTGTGTGTGTGTGTGTGTTTACACACACTCACACACACACAAACACACACACACACACTCACACACAAAGATAGATAGAGTGTGTGAGAGAGAGAGATGCAAATCTAATAAAAATATCGGTATGATTCTATCCATAAACCTTCACTATACTCTGCATTAGAGGATCATTTCAAGCCTATAAAGGCTAAAACTTGTAAAAATGATCAACAATCACTTCAATAGATCTCTCACCACTCTCATATGAATCTCAACCCCGCATTCAAGGTCATTCAATCTCAAAGGAAAAAGACACTTCTCTAATTTACCCAATTTGTGCTTGGTCCATCTTGACTAGCCTCTAGCCCAAGACATGAAATTTTTATCCTTACACTTCTTGCAGCATCTACACTCATGTGCCCTATTCACACACTCTCAATAAGCTTAAATAAGTCACAATAAATGATTCCAAAAACCAAACTACATCAACTTTTCTAAATCATGTTTAATTATCTCTTAAATGCCCCTTCGGACAATTTATTTGGAATAGTCATGGACAAAGACAATCATGTCCACCCAAAGCAATATTTCATCCTTTTTTGGAACCTTTATCACACTCAATATGTTCTCTAGATTTCATCATTTTGTCCATTGATCTCCTTTTGCTCATAAATTCATTTATACGAAGCTTCATCATATAACTTTCACCTTTTTAAACACCCAGTAAGCCTTACTATCTTCCCATAAAATTTAGATATGGGTCTCAAGGTCTATAGTATACTTCCTTTGGAAATAATCTATTTCCCTTAGCCCTTTCACTATGATTACAATCCTAGAGCCTAGAATGGCACAATTCTCTCGAGTTTTAACAAATGAAACTTCAAAATTCCACTTAAATATCATTTTGCACACTTTCACCTTTCATAGTACCAATTTTAAGGGCTGAATTCAATCACTACAAGTTGTTTTGGAGAAATTTTGTCCAAACCTAATTATAAACCATGTTACGATTCATCGTTTGGAAAATTGACTCAATTATTGATATTTGGGAGACTTATTATATCCTAAATACCATTCAAATTGTTCTTGAAACTACCATCATAATACCTCTAATGAATTTTCAAATCTTGATTGATGCTTTATAAAGTTTTCAAATGCTCGACCTTGGTTAAACCCTTAAGAGGGTTTCTAAGTCTCTAGAACACACATTTACTCACCTTTTACATTTCCTTCCATTTCATGGATTTAAATCACCTTCATCAAGATTTTGCACATATTGTGTAACATATTACCTTAACATCAAGGCTCTCTTCATCAAAACTATGAAAACAATTAAAGAATCACCTTCCCTGCCTCCTAGTATAGAGTATTCTTAGTTCTTAAGGGGGTGATAATGCAAAATACAGTTTCCTTAATAATGTGTCAACTGGTATAGGTTTTATGATGTGTATGTACCTTAATAAAATCATTCTAAGCTTTTATAACTCTAATATTCTTTATTCAACTCATTCCCTTAACTCTTGGATTCACTAATATAACTACGCAGTCTTGTTCTTACAAGTAACTCCCTAAAATATTGGTCTTGGCTTATGGTTAAGGTGACTTGAAACCTTTGTTTTGTCCTCCTTTCAAAAATATAACTTTTCACTTCCCTAATCCCTTCACCTTTCAAATTTAAAACTTATACTTGATCATAAATATATGCAGTTTTCAAACAAGATTATACAAGTTCAAACTTGCTTCCACATACAAGATTGTGCATTCTCATAGAAATCAATGCAAACACACAGTTTTTAAACATCTTACCATTTGAAAATCCATGGAAATCACATGCATGCATTCAAGATTCAACAATAAATATACAAGGATCCTTTTCACTATCATGCAAGAACTAGTTCAACCATATAAAGTGTATATACCAAGAAAAGTTGCTCTTCCTTCCGAAATCTTTTTTTCCTCTCATTGATCATTCGAATGAAAATTTAAAATAGTTACATCATGCCATATATACCTTCTTAGATTAGTTTCATTCGAATAGGGGGAGGGATTTTAGACTCATGGTCTTATGAGCACTCTTAGTCTTAACATAAGGTTCTTACTAAAGAGCTATCTCTTTACCTTCTAACCTACATTATGATTCCTAGCTCTAGAGGTCCTTTACAAGCTTGAAACTCCATGAAAGATCCAAGGAATAGTCTAAAAGCTACTAACAACCCAAAAATAGTCTTCATATTATAAATTTTACCTATTGAGAGAAAATGAATAATTTGAATTTTCAAAGGCCTAATATTCAATTGACACCTCTAAATGACTCACAAACACTTAATAAAACTACAAACTCACCTTGTATGAAACCCTTGGTGATGTGGTGCCTTATTTATAAGGTAGAGATAAAACTCCTACATCACACACACACATACACACAAATATATGTATTTGTATATGTATGCTTATACATGCATATGCATACACTTATACATATGTATGTGCATTTATGTATGAGTATACATATACATATGTAGTGGTACCACATACCTAGACATTTGTATTATCATATGGTAGTGTTGTTTTTCATATACATCTTTGTGTGTGTATACCACATAAGAGACATAAAATTGTCTATACTATTGTCTTAAATTGCTAGTCAATTAATGTGTTCGACATGTACTTATACATGCATATATATATATATATATATATATATATATATATATATATACACACACATACATACACACACACACACACACACACACACACACACACACACACACACACACACACACACACACACACACACACACACACACACACACACACACACACACACACACACACACACACTGAGATACATGTATGTATGTATGTATGTATTTGTATATGTACATTTATGTGTGAGCATACATATACATATGTATATGTAATTACATATGTAATTGTCTCATATACCTAGACGTTTGTATTATCATATGGTAGTGTTTTTCATATACACCTTTGTGTGTATACCAAAAAAGAGACATAAAATTGTCTATACTATTGTCTTCGTTGGCTAGTCAATGAATGCTCTATGACACCTACTTATAAATGCACATACATATATACATATGTATACATATACAAGTTTACATACACTACATACATATTATTATATATATATATATATATATATATATATATATATGTATGTATTTTTATATGCATGTATATTTCTATACATGTGTTTTTTTTCCATGGGGGCAAGGGATGATTTGGAATGTGGGGGTGAAATGTATGGTGTATATATAGACTATCACATGGGGGTCATTCGATATTTTAGCTAGGATAGCCTCTGGCATGCATATGCATATACGTATAAACCTAAAAGAAAGGACATAATTGAGATGTAAGGGTTGTAATTAATGAAAAAGGTCATTTTAAGACCTTGTGATGGTACAATAATATTTTTAGTCCTTTTTGAAAGAGTATCATGACCTATTGTTGTTTAAAACTTTACTTGGTCACCCTACGATTAGAAGTAACTACACTAGTGTAGATGTGCATGCCAAATTTCATGTTAGTGTGCTTCAAAGTCTTTTCAAGTTTCCTCAGAGTCTCCCCAAGTTTCTTTGTAGTATCCTCAATTCACTTGAGAGTATCCCTAGGTTGCTTCGGAGTATCCTCTTGTCACTGCGGATTATTACCAAGTCACTTTAGAGTATCCTCGGGTATCTTCAAAATTTTCTACACAACTTTCCTTTTCAAATTCAAGACTAGTAAATGAAAATGTAAAGATGATACTATCTAATGAAAGGTATGAATCAGGGCCATTTCAACCATATGTTCGAGAAATGGAGACATTTAAAATAAAATCCTCCACAATAGGCCTCATTTTTCCCTTAACAATTTTAATTTATTGAGAAAATCCTAATTTACGAGACATGACTGCATCTCATAGCTTGTTACCTCATGAATTTATAATGAATTATTTATTCAATTAATTTAGAACTATTAACTCATTCTATCTATCTTTTTGGACATGACTATTTTCACTTGATTGTTCCCAAAATACTCTTTCTTTGGACTATATTTATTTGTCTCACTTTGTAATGTTACCTATCATTCTTGCTTCATTTATCCTTTGCTTTAGATTATAATAATGGGGTATACAAATTACTCATAACTAGAGTCTTCCTCACTTTTTAGGAGAGATTCACAAGTTGCAACACAATTTGAAAAAAGTAGTATGGTTGGAATTTATAAAGAAATTCAAAAGCTATAAGGAAGAAATAGTGGAAGAATTCATCAAAAATTTCAATGGAAGCTATTCATGGGTAAAAGGTACTAATATTCCTATTAATAGTAAGATAATAATTCAAATTTCAAGGATTCCTTTTAAAGGGATGCATATTACTGAGGAGGTATATTTACAAGGACCTAATTCAAATTTTTCATGAGCATGCAGATCCTTAACCAAAAATTTTCTTTAATAATGAAAGCATGTCAAATGTATTAGGAGAGATATCATTCTTGAATCGTATAGGGCAATTTTTTTTTGATAGTGATGTGTTTCACCTCTAAAGGTGAATATAATTTCATTAGAGCGTCAATGTAGATTTTGATTCATTTAAAACGTGATTTTAAAAAACCACCATAGGATATCATGGAAACAAGATCACATGACCCTCATGATAAATTCCATAATATATCATACATCCCTACCCCACATGCCAACGCATTGCCTTCTCGCATGGTACCAACTTCCTAGAACAAATTGGTGCCACTGAAAATCATAACTGGGAAAGTGACATGGTTTTAAGTGAGATTGAATGTTGATGCAAAGTCCATGGCATCAAGTAAATTTACCTCAATTTCTATGTGTTACCATCCACATTATGGTAAAAATATATAAGGAGAATAAAGGAGCAATCAAGCACCATGGTCTCATTTACCTGATTTGTTAATATTCTATCAGAGATCAAAATGGTAAAAATGAATTGTAAACTTTCATGAAGGTTATAGATAAAGTTCCCAAAAAATATAGAAATCATCACTCTAAATCTATTGCACGTAAATAAACTTCATCCCTCACTAAACCGAAGGAAAAATAAGTCACCTAGCTTTGAAAAGGGTCGGATATCTTGTGCCACATCTACTAGTAAAATTACAAAAAGAACAAAAACTATTGAAAACATTGGGAGAATAATTTTTCATTGAAAACCTAAGTAGAAAAAGAAAAAGAAAATCGATTCTTCTAGAGGATGAAGACCTCGAGGAGGCAATTTTTTTGGGAAGTATAAATTTAGCCACAGATGACTATGTAGAACAAGCCCGACATGAATAAATATTAGAATTTACTAAACAAAGGGGTCCTCATCATTTGGCATAACCTTCTTCTAGTATGGAAACAGTAAAAGGAAAGCCTCCAGTTATAGAAGAAGAACAAGTATATCTCCTACTTCACTAGGTCGGGCATTAAATAATAAATATTTAAACATGTCCTTTTCCTCTCTAAGTAAGAAGCAATCATCAAGAAACAATAAGAAGAAATAGAGTTTCTAAAAATAAAGGTACAATCAAAAGAAACCCTTATCTCTTCTTTACAATTGCAAATTGAAAAAATTGAAATGCAATGAAAATGAAAGGAAGAAACAACCCTCCCCAAGACTAAAGTAAAAGTTGATAAGGAATTTATAACTTCGTTAAACATAGAGGAAGTCATAAATATATAGAATATAATTTGTAACAATAATGAAAAATTGCATTCTCAAAATGAGACATTGAAAAATTAGTTGGAAGAAGAGAAGAATAAAAAAAAGAAAATTAAAAAAAAAAGAAAATATCATAAACGACTTACATGCTACTTGTGTATTATGGGAAACAATTATTGATTATAGAATACCTTATTTAGTATATAGTACTTTCTTGCAAGAGTAGTTCTACATATGGAAATTATTATGAATAACATGTGACTTGCCCTTTGAAGTAAATAATGACATAGAATTTTTAAGGCATTTATAAATATCTCCCCTAACCATAAAAATCACATGTGTGATTTTAACTTGTGTAATCTTCTATTTTTTTATTATTGGCAAATAGTTTTTTGAAAGGGACTATACCCTTGTACAATGTGACTCAAGAGCCAGATAAAACTGATGTAACGTAACCAAGTGGGATCAAAATCTAGATATTAACAATAAACCCAACGGCAGAAAACAATCTGCTAAGAGAAAGGCCTGCAACCAGCAATCCAACAGCTAAAAAACAACAATTAAACAACATCAAAACATCAGAACAACTACCCAGCAGCTGCATAATAGACCAACAACCTAGATATAACGATAAGCGCTAGATAAAAAGCAAGGATCATGCCTTGTCCAAGATGGTGGGGGTTTTAGGTTTCCCGTATCCCTTCTTTTTCCTATCCACTACCATCCATTCATCATTTCTTTCTTCCATTGATATTGGAATAACCACTTCAATTGAATTGAGCGGGGTGAGATTTTCAGTAAGGGCAGTCGAAGCAGAGTTGATTATTGCATTAGTGTTTTGAAAAGTAGAATCCGGGTATAACTTCTCTGTATTATTCGAAGAGACTTCCATGATGGGTGAGTTATCTTGCATGTGGGCGCTAACTTTCGTAACTGGAATTTCCTAGGGATCGATTGTTAGATGCTCTGGAAGAGAATCTTTCCACCATGCGAGGCTTGGTTTTCCGTTGGGAATGTTCACAATCTTTCGTAATATGACCAGTGTTAAAACAACATCGACATCTGAAGGCAAGTCCTTCATAGTCTAATCTTTGAATCCAGAGTCTGTCACCAATCTGCAACTTAATTTCTGCTGGTAAGGCTTTGGACAGATCAAGATCCACAAGGATCCATGCATAAGTAGTGTGGGTTTGAATGGAGGTTTTCTCATCAACAGCCACACATGAGCCTAGAGTATCCCCTATTGCTATCAAACAAGTTCTGTTCCAAAGCTGGAGTGGGAGTCCAGGTAAACGAACCCAAACCGGGTAGGTATCAAAAGAGTCTTTTGAAGGATCAAAAGATGGAAACTAGGGCTTAGCCATGAGTCCATGTTCACCCCAAACCCAGTGTTGCATAAGAATTAAATCCCTATCCTCAGGGGTTTCAAAAACAACAATGAAATAAGATTTTGCACAGGGATATTCTATTGGGTCATATGCCATCTTTTAAAATTAATATTTTTTTAGGGGAGTCTCAATTAAGATCCTTTTCTTCTACCATGAAAAATAAAATAGAATGGGAACGAAGGACAAATGAGTATTTTGAAAAAGTCAAGATAGAAGGTTTTTGCATGAAGCCTCAATATCTCAAGATGGAATAATAACATATGACATTTGGGGATATGGATTATCATCCAAAGATTGAGGACCATCATATTACAAAACTAAAATAGAGCATTGAAAGTTCTCTCAAATTATATCCATAAACAAAGTTTGCAAAAACCATTGGCATCTTGGCGGTAAAATATGGGAGACAATGAACATTTCTTTGAAAAGGAAGGAGGTAATTTCCCCCATAAATATATGGTGGTCCATTAGAAGAACAATGAAAATTACAAAAATGAATACAAAAATTTGTCAAATATGTTTTCAACTACCCATTTATCTTTTTTAGGTTCCACTCAACTTTCAAGATCCAATTCCTTTTTGTTTTCACCCAGCCCACAAAAGTTGACCTCTATTAGGATTTTTCACTGTATATTTGAGTCATGAAACATATTGTTAATTATAGCTTCAAATATAATTCACAAAATTACTTCAAACTAGTTTATTTTTGAAATTATGGATCTATAGATGATTAACTTAGAATTTTAGTTTGTAACTCTCTCATACGTGCAAGTTGTGGAGATTTTAGTTTGCAAACCTTAAACTAGGATTTGACACAATCTAAAAAGGGTTAATTGAGTTATTTTCTTGTTTTATAAATTTTCACCATATATATCATGTTCATGGGTTCTTAGGAACACTAATTACATATCATCATCATTTAAAATTTGTGATATAATTATGTATATGCTCCTTAGTTCACACTTGCATAGAAAACTCGAGTTCCACAAGTTGACCAAATAGTGACCTCTTAGATTCATATAATTTCACACAAACAAACACATTTTTCATTCTTCATCACAATGATAATGAAAATTCAT
Organism: Taxus wallichiana var. yunnanensis; assembly: GCA_018340775.1. NCBI lineage: Eukaryota > Viridiplantae > Streptophyta > Pinopsida > Cupressales > Taxaceae > Taxus > Taxus wallichiana. The sequence continues at coordinate 236,577,930 of CM031238.1, read as the reverse complement.
TTGAGGAATACTTACTTTTATTATTTACACATTTTTTCATTATTCAATCACGATCATTCTACCACTTTAACCTCTACCCATGTGCAGCCTTGACTTCATCAATCACACACTTAAAATACTCTACCTATTTCCCTATGGATACACATTTACAAGAATCTTTCTATCTCCCTATGGATATTATAGGTCAAATATTTCTCATGAACACACCCTATTTTCTCTAACGAAGACCCTCATATTAAATTAGGATCTTGACTCTATCTTGACTAGATACTTGTACATACATATATGTGTATATATACATTTGTATATGCATGTTTATATATGCAAATGCATATACATATACATATAATTATACATGTATGTATGAGTATAGTTATACATATGTATATGTATAGATCTCGCCACGAGGTTTTAGTTCCCAAGCAAATCCCAAGGTAGAGAAATGCGGAGGAAAGGATGGAAAAAGGTGGAGAAATTTTAAGATGTATTAATTTGGTTGCTTGTTCCCTTACGTAACTACAAGACTCATCATTTCATCAATTAAAAATTAAAATTTGAGTGCAAAAACATTGAAAGGTTTTTTCGGGAAGCTCTAGATGAATTGTGGGAGAATTGGTAGGGTAGATAGGAGTAGATAGATTAACATTATTTAGTAAGTAATATTTGCTTTAAGTTGCTGCATAAACTAGTTTTTTTGTTAATTTATATTTGGAAACTGATTTTTCAAGGATTCTTAAGCTTACGATGAAGGATCAAGCATTGTTCTGCAATAGGTGAATGTAGAAGATTTGAGAGTTGGTGTATTATTACGAGTCATCTATCCATGTGTACACATAATTTGATCATATTTGTTGGTAGTGATACATAATATTCATTTACTTTCCATCCCAAACAAGCTCATATGCCACATATAAGATACACCATAAGATTTCATACATGTATCTTCCATTTCTTTATTTTGTGGTATACACACACCGTCTATATAAAAATACCACTATCATATGATAATAAAAGCATCCTAGTATTTGAGACCATTAGATATACATATGTATATGTACACTGCGTATATATATGTATATGTATAATTATACACATACTTATAGAAATGCATATATATGTATGTATGTACAAGTATGTATATGTATATGTATATGTATACGTATGTGTATGAATATGTGCAAATGCAATGGAGGAGATGCTTATAAAATTATATTTAGGAATTATATATGTCAATTGGTTAATGTTAAGCTTAATTAGTTTTTTTGTTATGGATGCCATAAGAGCAGATTTCCATTTTTGTGGTCACCCTTGCCAATGATGGATTACGAGGACATTATGTCTTCATTGCATGTAATAATAAACCTTTTTCAATTACCTTTTCCATTACTACAATTGAAAAATAAATAATTGTATTATATTTGATGTCGAAACGGATTTTGTAAGTAATTAACGTAATATTATTTTACACACTTGTGGTTGGTCCTTCCATTAGAAGATAAAATCAGCGAAAGCTGAGATTATACCTTTACATATCTTGTTACGTATGTGTGTGTACTTGATCTACTAAGTGTTATAACATTTCTTTTTAAACTTTCTTGGAATTTGGTATTATTTATTGTGTGAGTAATGAGTTTTTATATGGATTGTTTATTAAAGGACAATGAGGTGGTTGCATCAAACATTGATTTTTTGTCACATGTACTTGGTGGATATCGTTGTTAAGGAGGTAAAATCACCTAAATTTATCTCTATATTTGCTATCTTAATATAATTTGATTATATATAAATCGGTTCATGTGTGTGTTTTATTGCTTTAGTAATTTTTATGCTATGTTATTTTAAAATTTAGTGTGACTAATGAGATTTTACTTGGATTTCTCATTAAAGGATGTTGAGATGGTTACATAGAATGTTTCTATGTAAACACATGTACATGTAGATTTCACCGATGAGGAGATAAAATAAACTTAATCCGACATTGTGTTTTTATGTTAATTTAAATTGATTACATATTATTTTGTACATGTGTCCCTAACTTGTTTATATGTGTCGACAAGTTTTTATGGTGACAAGGTGATATTCGAGAATGCTGATTGTAGGAGGATGTACCTAGGGTTAATTGTCTACATCATATGTAGGATGATATTGTTAGAATGAGGTAAAATCGACAAATTGAAACTCAAGTTATTTATATTTTTTAATTATCTCCATTAGTTTCTCACTATTTATATTATGTTGGTGAAGAGGCTCCTCTTCACTATAATAGGAGCATTACGGGACTACCTACTTTTTTATCATGAGTACCCCTATTACAAAAGGAAATTTTATGAGTTACGGAGGTTAAACCTCCACAGAACAAATGCCCATTCCCTCTCTCATGTTGTGCTTGAGAGGAAAGGGATATATTTTATCGGCAATTATCCTGGAGTGCCTCTAACAATTTGATGCAATACAAAGATCACGGGGAGGGAAAATTTGAGGTTGTGTTGCATAAACGATATATATTGCATAGGTGGAATATGATGCACCGCATATGCAAGACACATGAAAAGGCATATTTGAAAATATTAGCTAATGCTATAAAAAATAGGTTGAATATGATATGATATCCAATAATTTGGAGCCTACGACGAGTAGGAGGAGGGAAACCATCTTGGCATTGAGATAAAAGAAGGAATGTGTTAGTCGTTCAAACATGCACCCGTGTCTTAGATGCGGAAGGGCCGAGTTGTTTGAGAAAACAATGGACCTATCCCAAAGTTATGGGACTGTATGATATAAAATCAACACTTGACCTTTTTCACAACCAACCTCTCGAGGTCCTGCGAGATAGCCAGTTTGGAATTAAAATGGAAATGAAAGTGATGGCAGCAATCAAGCTAATGGGGCAACCTTATGTCTTCAACATGCAATACTAGAATCTGCGAATCTAAGGTAAATAATGTTCTCCTAACCTAAAAAGGTTTGATGGTATGGTCCGATATGATAGCTACTTGGAGACTCCAATTGATGTCTAGTTCTACCGAGATTCTATTGATTGGTTGCGAGAATATGTGGATGTAGGTGCCTTGTATGGGTTTCAGGATAAAAAAATCCCCATGGTTCAGAGTATTCATGTAGACGGGAGGATTCTATGTGTGGTTGGTATTTACCCATAGTTCTATGGGTAGGAAGGATCCATGCTTGCCTTGCATATGAACTCTATGTATTTTGGGCAAGCTCTAACTCCTTGACTTTATCAACCAAAGCTGAAATGACATCACCCATTGAAAGGGCGGTACCTTTCTTAAATACCTTTGGTTGAACCCTTGGAGGTTTTTGAGGAGCACGGTATCCTGCTATGAATTTTTCATGATGTTTCATCGCCCACATTGGTTTTATTGTAAGTTGGTGGTAGGGTAGCATTATTATTCTGAAGTAGGACATCACCTTGTCCTTGCAACCTATCGAAAGATTGGTTCATTTATTGTCATTTTTGCTCACTCCTATCATATCGTGCTAAATACTCCTCATAAAGATGGGGGATTTGATCGGATTGCATGGTAAATGGTTGTTGAAACAATACCCGAGGATATGAAATCACTTCACCAGTGAATGTCATGTTATTTGAACTTGATTGTTCGAGGGGATAATTTTGAGTGACCTGATCCAGTTCTTTGATGTGTACATAAGAATTGACATTGGTTCCTTGAAGTAGATGTTTTTGAGTGGATGAGTAGTTGTCTACCCATGTTGAAAGTGAAGGTGATTGTTATGGGATATTTTATTGGTAATGGTACATGTCGAAACCCGAGATGGGTCGACAATACTCATCATATCTTGACATATTCGGGGTATAATAATACCCGTAGAATAAAGGATGGATGAAAGTGGAAATGCTTAGAGACTAGCTCTTCACGTCATGTTCACCAATTTGTACAATAGAAAATCAACACATGACCTTCTTCACACCTAACCTCTCAAGGTCATCCCAGACACCCGGTGTGGAATTGAAATGGAAATGAAAGTGATGATGAAAATCAAGATAATGGGGAAACCTTATGTATTTGACACACAATACTAGAATCTATGAATCTAAGGCAAAGAATTCTCTCCTAACCTGAAAAGATGTGATGGTATGGTCTAATATGATAGGTACTTGGAGACTCCAATCGATGTCTAGTTTTGTTGAGATTCTATTGATTGGTTCTGGAATACGTGGAAAGTAAATTATAGGTTCTTCGTATGGGTTTCTAGACAAGGTCATGGAAAATGGATACAAGAGGTGGTTTTTCTAGAAAGTATTATCTGATCGGCTACTATATTCAACAATGAAAGTTGTGTAATAATATCGGGTGGAAGCGGTGAAGATATGAATACCAATGTGTGTAAACTAGTGTCAATATCTAAGCTGAATAGCATGCCCGTTGGGTTGCGGGACCTGTGGGTCACAACCAAAGACTCGTTGAGGTTAAGGCCCTTATATGGTCATGCATGCAATCAAATCCTATTTCAGGAGTAGTCCAAAATTTGTAGGCTTTATTAGCAGCAATGTTCAATGTCTCTAACTATCTTATTTTCTTAGCATATATGTGGTAGGTGTATGTAAGATTGTTAAGTGCAAACTTGTGTCAATGTCAATTATTAGCTCGCTCTCATGTGGTTGTGGGACAAGGGATCATAGGGTTGTCAGGGATGTAAGTCTGTTGTGAACCATTGATGATCATACAAGATGAATTGATTTTATTAGCTTAAATGGTAAAAAATCTAACCTATATTTTAGGGTTTTCTTGTAACAAATCAAGGAACAAACTAATCTATAGGAAATAAATGTCTTTTCTAACTTTTCAGACAATGTGAACTAAATAAATTAAATACAAACAATTTGATGATAACTATTTGTGTAGATGTATGAATCTAAATTGATTATTTTTTCAATGTAAATAAACCTATCTCAAAATTTAAGAAAAATCTAACCTATATTTTCCCCAAAGTTTTCTGGTAAAATGTAGAGACAAATTCCTATTGGTTTGATCTACATGAAATTATCTAGCTAAAAGTGCAGGAAGTTGATGGAAAACAAACGTGGACATCTATAAGAAATAAATGTTTTTAGGGTTATTTTACATACACTTTAGACAAAATTATATTAATATGAATTGTAGCATCCTAAGTTTCTACTAATTTTTGTAAAAAATGGACAAAATTATAAAACAAAAATTAAATGGATGTAGCTAACTATTATGTCCGTAGATGTATGAATCAAAAATATAGAAATATTATTCTTTGGTAATTAGATCAAAATCCTGGGATGGATTTTATTTTGTATTTTTTGAGTAATATTTTATTTTTTAAGACCTCAAATTTAAGAAAAACAAATCATCAAAAATATTGAAATCAAATAATTTTTTTGCTATGTATATAATTTCCCAAAGCTTCACATTCTGATAAGTGAAACTAATTTTGTAGTCTTAAACGTAGACATAAAATTCACGGAAAAAGTGGTTTGATCTATTATAAAAAATTATAAAATAGATATTTATCTAAATTAAAATTAGTATTTCTACAAAGTTGATAGTCTCCCTAAGCAATGGTACCATTTTTATGACATAGTTTTTACTTTTCTATGGTTCAAGTCCGCGGAAGACTAAATTTGATGTTTTTAATGTCAAATGATGTCCACTTAACAATTAATTGAAATGAATAATTCGATATGCAATTGAAATTAACAATTCATTGACAATTTGATAAACAAAGCAAACAAATAAACAACTCCAACTTGGAAGAGAAATAACCTTCACAAATCTAATAGTATTAGTATATCTGTCCCCTCATTTCTTTCCTTTCATTCTCTCAATTGTTCATGTGAGTCTAAGGATTGGGAATGCAAAGAACATCAACAAGAGGATGGTGCTTGAGCAATGGTAGCTTGGAAGCAATTTGAATGCAATGCAAGTAGAAGAGAGATAGCACAAGAGATCTAAACTTGGAAATGTAATTCCTAACAAGATCATGACAACACAATGACGCAAGATACAAAAAAATTCTCAGTCCCTTTTCTTGAATGCAAAAATGGAATATATAGGAATGGAGGCTAGGAGGTTACTTCATGCACAAGGCAAGAAGAAGTAGTTCCAACTAATTAAATCTTTTTTAAAATAGAAGGAACAAGGAGAACCAAGTAAATAAAGCTATTTTTAGCCAATTTTTCTCACGGATGCATGCAAAAAGAAAACTTAAGTGAATCATCACATGTTTAAAACACGTGTCAAGATTCTTGAAAAAGCAAGTAGGACGTCCACCCTACGCAAGGCGGTTGTTTTAGGACCGCCACCTAGGCAGGGTGGCGGTCCTAGCACTAAAGGCCAAAACATGCACAGAAAGAAACAAGGAGATGGAAAAATGAATATAAATGTTAGGTAAGGCTATCTAGGCTACAAATATATAGTGTGAATGGGTTTTTGGAGCTCAAACACCTTCCTGAAAGGATTTTGAATCATCATTGGGGACTTTTGTAACCATTTTCGACATTATAACACGTGCAATTTTGGGTCCGTACACGGGGACCTTATGTGCTTGGGATGGATCTCTAGAGAAGGATGGATCCTCTATCTATTTCTATTTCTATTGTCAATCCTAGTGTTGGAACAAAATATAAGATATTAATGCCAAGGGACAAGGGATAGAAGGATAACATGAAAGAAAACTACATGAAAAGGTGATAGCACAAGAAAAGAGGGATGAACACTATCATTACGAGTGAAAATGAAGGGAAATGTGTGAAATAAAACTAGGCACATGTAGCAAAACTTAAAATGTATTACCGGATCATTTTCATGGAACAAAACTAAATAAGGAGCCACAAGGGACGTGTAATGGCACAACAAGCATGCAATGCAAGAGAAAAGGCAAGGAGAAGGAATGCAAACAAGTTAGGACAGAGAATAGTCGGAAAAAAGGATTCTATTACTTCTAGAAATGCATAGAGTTGTTATAATGAAAAAAGAGGCCAATATCCACATGAAAAAACTAGATCTAGAGGTATGCAACTTAAAATACATAAAGTATGAAGTCCTTAGAAAAATGCGTAAGGATCCAGTGTATTTAACATAACAAACGAGCCCAACTCTTACATTTATAGATTAATGCATAGAAGAAGAGGAGAAGGAGGAGGGGAAATCTGAATTCAAAATGCAACCACCAACAAGAGGAATTCAATGCCTACAAATCCACTTGTAAATATGTCAAATACACTTCCACGAGTCTGTTTGGTATGTTGAAGAATGGTGGAGGGTGAATCAAATCAAATTAGGTTGTTAAAGCAATTAAATCTTCTCATCAATGATTAGAAAGATGTTTTCCCATTTCTCACCTACTATATCCACCAATAATTTGAATTTGAATGTATATCACTATAGCTATGTCGTAGCTATTTTTGAGATTAGGCACGTGTCGATTGGAGCTCTGAGAAAAATATAGTGTTGTCGGAAGTATATCAAAGTCATCTACGCATGCAAGACATGTGGTACACATGGATTGGCATAAAGGATGACCAACTATGAAAATGTTTCATCGATCCTACCATGTGTCACTTATTGATTTTTTGAAAGGATTAGGTTCCCTATTGGCACGTGTGGATCGGTTACATGTGGGACACTCGAGCATGTCGAGGATGACATGATATAGAAAGGCGCAAGGTATGGCATAAATATATGTGTGTGGGAGGAAAGTGCATGGGAAGAAGGCATAAGGAAGGTGTGCATGATGGATGCGAGGAAATGAGGCAAACTGGTGAGTAGAAAATGCATGGTCAAGGCACAAATATTACAAGAAAATGTGAGGGGCACATGATAGGGCTAGGGACTTTAGCTGATTGAAGAAAGTGCAAGGCAAACATACGGGGTGAACAAATAATTACAAAGAAGGAGAATGCACGTAAGAGGAAGATGGAACAAAGAGGAAAAGGAAAGGAAGGGAAGAAGGGGAAGCATGCAAAAGAGTGCAAGGAAAAGAATGGAGGCGTGTAAATGAATTGCAACAAAGGGAATGTGCCAAGTGAACTTGAATGTGTTCAATCGTGTAATGAAGAGCTCAAAGCCCAGAATAACTATACAAATTGTCCAAATAACTAGGAGATTTATTTGGATAATAGTTTTGGAAAATGTTTGGGCCATCTACCTGCTAGATGAAGGAGATCAGTAATCTAGAGAATCCATTGGGCATGGATTTTGTTGTATAATCATGAAATTCTGATTTATAACTTGAAGAAATGCCCCTAAAGTCACTTGAAGGATCATTTCTTGACTCTTATTTTAAATCTTGTAAACTACGAAAATTGCTAGAAGAAGATCGACACCTTAGAAGTAAAAGAAGAGTGCGCATGGGAAGCATGCGAGAATAAAGAACTATGTACAAACAAACAATGTTAATTCAACACACTTGGAGGAATTGAAACTATTCTAATAAATACAAAATGATGCAGCAAAATTAATGCAAGTGTTTGAGATAGATCCCATTTCTGGGATTTGCAACATGCCTCCATCAAGATGATTCAACTCGAAAGAGTTAGCCTCTTTACATGAGCTGATGATGTATGAACCAATCCAAAGTGCATCAAACTTTGAATGGCATCCTAGTTTAGCTTTTTCAAAGCATCCCATTTCAAAATCCCAGTCCCCAACTTTGAAAGCTTGAGGCTTGGCCTTTCTACTAAACCATTTCTTTGTTACTTGCTGATGTTGTTCTAGCTTCACCATTAAAGTGTTCCTTGAATCTTCAAGATTAACAAACTCTTACATTCTGATTTCTCTCTGGTTTGTGCCTTCAAAATCCAATTGTTGGGCAAGTGTCAATGAGTTCAACTCCAGCATCAAAGGAAGGGTAGCCTCCTTTCCATAGAAAATCTTATAAGGAAAAGTTCCTATTGCATTTTTTTGTGATTCTATCTGTCAGAGTGTGCGTGAGACCTTTATATGCCATTGTCTTTGGATGATGTTCATCGTGCACTTCATGATTCTAATCGGTTTTTGTTTGTTGAATCTACCAAACCGTTGCCTTAGGTGTAATAGTTAGAATAATTCTTTAGATAGATGCCCAAATTTAGAGCCCAATCAGTTATTTTGGTCCAAAGGAAGGATTTTTCATTATCAGAGATAATGGTTTGAGGAACGCCAAACCTTATGACTATACCTTTGGGAAAGTAAAGGATAACCGACTCAATTGATTCCTTGAGCACAACAACTTTTGTCCATCTTGTGAAGTAGTCTAAATCTATCAATGACCACTTATGTCTAGCACTTGAAGGTGGATTGATCATGCCTATGAAGTCGAGACGCGCTTTGTACAAAAAAATGATCAACTTGAATTGGTTGGAGGGGAAGCGCTCCCAATCTCTTCTTTCCTACAAAGAAGGCACATTTCTTGCATTTTGTGACCCACTTTTGTGCATGAGAAAACAAGGTAGGCCGGAACATTCCTACCATTATGATCTTCATTTCTAGAGTTTTGACGGAGAAGTTTCCACCAAAGAATCCATCGTGAAATTTTGCTAACACTTTTTTTCTACACGCGACTCAACAACTTAACAACATGCCATCAAGATTCCTTTTGAAGATAATTCCATCAATAAAAACATAAGGGATAGATTATAACCTCATATGTATTATCCTTGCCTTGTTTAAACAAAGAGGGCATACACCATCGAAAGGAATGTGATGTGTCCTTCATCCAGTCATGCATTCTAGGATCCATATTCTATTCAAGTTCTACGCACGGGAGATTCTCACCCAAAAAAATGAAGTCTCGATTCATTGTGCACATCTTCAACAATCTACTTGCAAAGTGTGCTACCTCTTACTAGTTTTGTGGATTTATAGTCACATCATATTCCATGATTTTAGTCACCCATCATTCTCTTTTTTCATGGATTTTTTCTCTTATGATGAAGTCTCGATAGAATAATGGGAGACTAACATCTTGATATGATTTTTGGCCAGCATAATATTGAATTTATTGAGCACACGCATGATGGAGAAGACCTGTTTCTCCATGTGATTGTATTTAAATTCATAATCCTTCAATGTCACTGAAGAAAGTCATTGGTTGTTCCATCCCTTTTTCATTTTCTTGTGTTAGGACAAAAACAACACTTACATCGGTGCCATAAGCATAAAGGATAAAATACTTGGAATAATCTGGGTTGATGAGTGTTGGCAAAACTAAATTTCTTGCTTCATTTTGTTAAATATTTATCTTCCTCCTATTGTCCATCCGAAAGCTATGTCCTTTTTAAGCATCGGGGTGATGCGCGAACTAGTCTGCAAAGTTAGGTATAAAATGCCTAACAAAATTGATCTTACCAAGGAAGGAGTACATGGAATTTTTGTGCACCTTTAGGGAAAGGGATAGGATTTCTAAAACACACTTAGGATCAATTAAATGCCATCCTTTGAAACCATGCAGCCCAAAGGATTTCCTGCACCACTAAAAAATTACACTTCTTAGGGTTGAGAGACACCCCAAATTTTTACATCTTTCAAAGACTTTTCCCAGGTGCGCCATGTGATCCGCGATTTTATTTGAGAAGAATATTATGTCATCAAGGTAAACCAAGATGAAGTGATTGATGTAGCATTTGAAGGAAATATCCATGGTAGGCTGAAATGTGGCACCCGAGTTTGACAGACGAAAGGGAATTTTATGATATGCATATGTTCCCCACTTGGTTGTAAACACCGTTTTGAATTGATTCTCTTCCTTGACTAGGATTTGATTGAAATATGAATACCCATCTAGCATTGAGAGATCCTTTTGCACTGGCCATATCTGTAGAATCTGTGTCATTGAATGTAAAGGATAATGATCCATTAGAGATGCCTTGTTCAATTCTCTTAAATCAACACAGAGACTGATTTCACCATTCTTCTTTCGTATTGGAACTACATTCGTGACCCAGGTAGAGTACTTGATGGGAAAAATATTTTTTTCCTCAATGAGTTTGGATAATTATTTTCTCATGAGGGCCTCTATTTTTAGATTGACTAGTCACTACTTCTATCTAACGGGCTTGATACTAGGGTCAAGGTCAATGGAGTGTTGAAAAAACTTGTATCAAAACCTTTGAGGTATTAAGATTATCATGAGAATATATCACTGTATTTTTGATAGAGAGAGATGAAGGCCTAATTTTCATCTTGTGCACAAGTCTTGGTGAGTAAAAATTCCTTTCTGTGTGCAATAATGACTGGGGTGAAGTCTTCCTGCACGGTGCACATATACTTTTCTTCACTCTTGAACTCATCATTAGGTTTTAACATTTTTTTAAGGTGATAAACCCTATAGGAAGCTTATTTGTCTTAATTTTTATTACTTGGTCACCATAGTTTTCATGCAAGTTAGCTTGCATGCTTGATGAAAATTTGGATTCATTTTTTATGAACTAGACAATCTACATGTCCTTGTCAAACACCTGTCAGCTAGTGTTGTTGTTTGGAATGGATGGTCTTATCACCATCTTAATGTGATGAGTGTTTCCTTTGAAAAATTCCTCTACAGGAGAGAATTGCGAACCAATCGTGGCCATTTGATCAACTTCCTTGGTAATTTTATGTGGTACCACCTACACATTTAGAGCATCAAAGATCTCAAGGAGGTCCCAAAATTTTGTTTATAAGATTTGAGAAGCTTATTATTTTTCTAGAATTTGTTGGCAACTTCATGGATAACCAAATCTATATCTCTAAAGATTTGCAACGCCCTAATCTTCTTCTTTTCAGCAATAAGAAAACCATATACTAGCACTTCATACTCTGTCATGTTATTGGAGCATGTGAGCCTGTAACCTATGCATGAATAATAATTTATCATCCTTAGGGAAATGAGAACCTATCCTACTCCCGTGCCATTTCCACTTCTAGAACCATCAAAATATAACTTCCATTGACCATGGTTTTATTCATTTTTCTTAATCACGCGAGGTAAGTATAGCTTCTTATTCAAGAATGCAATAAGTACAAGCCCGGTTTCATAAGCTTCTAGCTCTTCATCATATGGGTCAAATTTATGGTTCCTCTCCACCCATTCATCAAGTACTAGGTCAGAAATGAAGGGTGGAAGAGGCTACTTTTCAATAACAAAAGCTTGTTGTTGGATTAGATAATTGGCTTGGAGAGGGATGGGACATATGACTCTACATGATAAGAAAATATAGGCTCAACTTGTATGGTAAACCGAGTACCATACCTTTTCTTGAGAACATATGAGATCAATAATAAGACAAGTAATAATCCACTTTTGTAGTAAATTCTCTTGATACACATAGGGAAAACAAAGGAGGTAGGTCAATGATTGACACATCTTGAGTTATTCTTAGAATTAGACATGCATGAAGGGTTAACTCAAGGTCCCTGATGACTCTTAAGGTGGTAAAAATTGAGTTGTAAAGTTTTAAGACTCCTTTTTGACAAGGGGTTATACCTAAGACCTAAGATAATAACTATCTTCGTGGGCATAACAGAGGTACTAGCGCCCGAGTCAATCATGTAATTATGCACTAGGTGTTTTCCTATGATCAAAGACATATAGAAGGATGGGGTTTTAAAAACTATACTTACTTGCTTCTCTTCTTCTTGGAATATGTTGATAGAGGCATGTGGCTTATATAAATCTTGATCAACATGCAGGATTTGTGCCAGGGCTTCATGCAATAGGTCACACTAGGATGGAATGGTTAGGGAATCCCACATTGTGACATTTATATTTTTCTTCTTCATGTGGTCCACAATGCTTAATGGAATTCCCACTAACATGTGCATTTGGGCTACAATGTCACCCTTTCTTGATTGTTCAGGTACAAAATCAATGGCTTTAATTGAAGCTAAGGCTTGACCTACCAAAGATGGGGCATGCACCACATCTGGAGAATTTTTGCATGGGACTTCTTGTGTAGGGAATTGAGAAATTTTTCTACTAGATGCCTTAATTACATATTTCTACTTTTGAGGTCATTTTTCACTATTGGGAGTGTGACTGCATTCCCGACTCTAGCATTCTCTTGGATCTTGTGTTATCCACAATTTAGGTGCGTGGTCAGATTGTATCATCTATTGCTTAGTTTTTTCCCTATAAGTACTCGGTGCCAAAGAACATCAAAATTTCCTCTAGGAAATATTCTAGCCTTCCTTAGTTGTCTACTTCTTTGGCACTTGTTGAAGGCTCACAAGTTGAAACATTCTCGGATCATGAAGGATTTGGCGTGTATAACATTGGCATAGTAATATTAATTATGAGCCATGTTGTAAGGAAAACACCATTCGATTCCTATGCCAAATTGTTCTCAACCGGAACAAGCACTTGACTAACATTGGGTGCTGGAAGAGAGGGTGGGGAGGAACAACTTGCAAGGGTAGATGTCCTGTTAGCATGCCATCTATCATTCGGTGTTGGGCCTATATCTTTGGTTTCCATATTGCTTCCACCAAGGCTGATTTATTTGGCTATGTGCTTAATTATAATTGCCTCTATAGCCTTACACATATTTCTTTTCTAATTATATGACTTTTTTTTGAAGAATTTATAATCGGGCCTTTGATTCTTCATCTTCCTTTTTATTGCGCTAAGGATTAGGATGTAGATGCAACCTGGTTGCACGCTTTGATTAGGAATAGGAATAGGGGCCATGGAAGGATGAGGTGTTTGTGAAATTTCTGGGAACAAGGGCATAGGTGGTCTAGGAACAATCTTTCCTTCCCGAATAAGAATAGTTTTTTCCCTTACCGAAATGTTATAGGCAATTGGTAAAGTCCTATCTCCTATGGATTGAATCATGACTGAGATATCATTATTCAACACCTTTAGATAATATAGAAAAATATGTTAGGTGTAGCTATTACCACAAGAAGAATTATTTCCCAAGTATTGTGAAATCTGATGTTGAAATCAATCATCTTCTCACTAAGCACCCTCCTGGTTGTTGTAAGTTTCTCCACCAAAGATAGATGATCTATCTTATTCTAAAAATAATTGTCAATATTTGTTCCAAACTCATCCCTGTGGTAATAAATCAAAGTCTTAAGCCTCTATACCATTAAAGAAAGTTACCTTTGAAATACATTACAAGTAGCCTTACTGCTACATCATCATGTGTGATCAAATATAGGAGAACACATTTGTTGCATCGTGGATATGATCGTGAGGGGTGACTTGATTCGCACAAGTAAAGTATGGAATACTTTTGAGTACGTCATTTGGCATATCATGTTGCGCGTCTAGAACCAGAGGAATTATTTTGGTGAAGTGAGAAAAGTTCCTAAGTGGAGGAGGTGGTTGATGAACCATTAGAGGGCTCGAGAGGTTGTCTGCTTTTGAGGAGTTGAATGGGTGTGGTGCACTAGAGATGGAGATGTACACATAGGATTTATGTAATGAACTATTCTAAAGGATATTGGAGGTATTCAAAAGAATCTTCAGTTGTAATTTTTCTTTCTACACTATTCTCATGAAAGGTTCTCGGGGATGCTCAAACAAATATCTACAAGTGTTGGGAGTTACCAAATGTGTTGAAATGAGCCTCCAAAGAATGAAATACGAGTCCACACACCAAAGCTTACCAATATGAAATTTAATCTTTTAATGTTGGTCCCAGTGGGAATTCCAAAACTATTTCTCATTCAAACATGCACTGCTCTCGGATCCGAAGGGCCAAGTTATTTGAGATAACATTGCAATTGTCCCCTACTTATGGGACCTTACGCTTGGGAAAAATCTCTCGAGAAGCTCGGCTCCTCTATCTAATTTTTATTGCATGTCACTACCCTATTGCTAGATGGGAATACTAAGCTATTAATGAAAAGTGACCATAGATAGAAGGATAACATGAAGAAAACTACACTAAAAGGTGATGGAACCAAAAAAGAGGGATGAAAACTATTAGTTACGAGTTAAAATGAAAGGAAATGCATGAAATAAGGCTAGGCACATTTAGCACAACTTAAAAATTATTTACAGATTAGTTTCATGAAACACAACTAAATAAAGAGCCATAAGGACGTGTAATGGCAAAACAAGAAAACAATTCAAGAGAAAAGGAAAGGATAAGGAATGCAAACACGTTAGGAAAGAGAATAGTCACAAAACAATGCTTTTATTACTTCCATAAATGCACAAATATGTTACAATGGAAAAAGAGGCTGATATCCACATGCAAGAACTAGATCCAGGTCTCTCGACTCAAAATACAAAAATTATGAAGTCCTTCGAAAAATGCATAAGGATCCAAAGTGTCCAACATAACAAATTATCCCAGCTCTTACATTTATAGATGAATGTATGGAAGAAGAGGAGGAGGAGGGAAAATAGAATTCAAAATGCAACCACCAACAAGGGGAATTCAATGTATACAAAAGTATATTATATACCTTTCAATTATAAGGTTTCTAACTCTTAATATTAATCATTGAACACCATATCATTATCATTTATAGTTTATAACTTTTTTTTTGTTAATACTTTAGTAGAGGAATCATCATTCAAGATGTTTACTTATTGTTTTGTTAGAGGAATTATTATCAGAATTTAAGATATATGATGTTAGAATATAGTGAGAATGGTGTTAGTATATGATTATTGCATTCTTTAAAGGAATCTATATGGTGATGTGATTAAGATATGGGTATTTGAGTATTCTTTCATGCATAACTTGTCAACCTTGTCCACATACCATGCATTCTACACATCTTAAAAGAGTATTCATTTACTCAATGTATAATCTAAAGAAAAGAAACTCCACAACTTTGTTTAGGTGAATAAGAAGGTATATGAAGAGTTTTACTCAGTGGATAAAAGTATGAAGGAATATAAAAAAAGAAAATTTGTAATTGAATGGCCCATACCCATTCAAATGAGAATTATAAAAACTATTCAATAAAAATTGAAAAATGTTTCTTGTGTGAGTGACATTCCTTTTTTGTTTTAATATATTGGTCACTGAAATATGGGCATGAATTTTTAAAGGAAAGTATGATTTGTAAAATGGAATTAGCTATTTTTTTTTCTTTTATTCTGTGAATATTTCAATATTTATGCATGAATATTGGTTTGAGTAAATTACTCTCAATTGTAATAGTCCATTGAAGTTCATTTAAGTTAGATATAACAAACTATAAGGTAAGCAAGTTGTAAGAGATAAGTTGGGAGTAAGGAAGGAGGATTCAGAGTTTGATAACTAGATAAAAGGGTACTAATAACCTATGACTTGTTTTGAAGGAAATGTTTTTTTCAAATATTGATATGAGAGTTCCTTGATACTTTGTTTTTAAGCACTAAATTATAAGTTTTCTTTTAAAATATATTATTATTAATTGTACGTTGTATGAAAATTTTAGAGTGTTTATTTTCATATATTAAGTAACTAAATTACATGGAAAGATAGACCTATGATCAAGAAAATATTTAATTAGTTGTAATAGTGTGTTGGGACACTTAAAACATAGAAGATTTTCTTTTAAAAATTGAGAAATATTGGTCTAAGGAATGAAGCACAAGTAAGGAATAGTTGAGTGATTATATCTAAGCCAAATCATCCCAAAAAGATCCTAAAACCTTTACACCATGGCTATTTCATGGAAATAACTTACACAAATCTTAGAAACCATGGTCTTCTTAAGGTGAAGATGTAATGGGTAAGTTCAATCATGAGGCTTAGATTAAAATAGAGATATATTGGTAAGGTGATCCTTAAGAGGATATTATGATAGAGCTAAGGTATAAATTTCTCGTATAAGGTGATCTTGAGAGATATTATGACAAGCCATGTGTGAGAAGAAAGACTCCTAACTTTTTATTAGAGTAACCAAGGACAATTTTGCCAAGGTTCGAGGTAAGTTTGAACTATTTTTGCTTGGTTCCAATTAGCTAAATGATTAAGCATAGAATGAGTTATACTAACATAATAGATGAAGTATGCAACCTAGAATTTGGGACTCACACTAATATTGGCTTGAGAAGGAATGTTTATAGCATGAGGAGTAGAAATTTCAATAGTGCAAGATAGAGGAACAAGTTATTTGGAGTGTTTGGTGACAAAATTGATGATGTATATAAAGTAAGGGTACATTTAATGTAGGTTCTCGAGTAATGGCTCTATATCATTTATTGAAAAAGCATATTCAAATTATATTGGAGGGATAAATATTTTATTTCATTATAATTATAAAGGAAATATTATGATTTGGTATAAAGGAAAAAACATTGTATTTGGTTGAGTCATTTGAATTCATTGAAATAATTGTCAAACTATGGATTTTGGTTTTAAATGTGTTTGTGAGAGAGAAGTTTCAATTGAATGAGAATCAAGAAAGATTTCCAAGAAAATTTAGAAAGAGATAATTTTTGCGTACATAGTTGTGGAGGTATATTTCAATGTTTTTATGTGTTTTTAGTGATCAATAACCAATGCATGTAACTAAATAGTTTTCTTACTATAGTAAAGAAAGTGTATATTGTTTTAAAGGATAATGTTTCTTAAATACATTTGATGACCCTATTACAATTTTCTTATGCAAAATAGAGTGGAGAGAAAAACCATGTTTAATTTGTAAGCTTTGGTGAAGGATTCCATTTGTTGAGATGGAAAATATATCAAGAATGGAATATTGAGCATCTAATACCTCTTTTATATCCAATAAGAGACCTTAAAACAAGGAAAACGATTTATTTTTATAACAAGGTTTTACCTCTTTAAAATTTTAAATAAGAGTGAATTTTTTCTATACTATATGCTTATTCCATCAAATATTTTCCTATTTAAAAGTTGAACAGTGATTATGATGAATATGGTGCTCTTAAATCTTTATATGATTTTTGTAAATCATATTTACATTCATTTGAATGACTATAGGCATCTCTCGAGGCCCATGGGAGAGATGAGAGAGAAGGGGGAGCGTATTCCATTACATGAGGATTTCTGTAGTAGCCTTTACAGAAGTAAAATTGAGATTCTATATTATGATTGGTTTTATTATATCAATAGTTTAAAATAGGAATAAAGCTATATATTATATAAATTTATTTTTGTTTGACCGACTATTAGTATTCTTTCAAAATATTAAAGTGTTCCTATAATGTAGGACTTCTTCATTCCTTCTATATCCATAGCAATTCACACTAAGGTTTCATATATTGGCAATGAGGTTGATGTCCCTATGGAGGGATGAGTGGTGGGACATCACAAATTACACAATCTTGGTGCTAATGTAATGTGCCACAGGAAGAAAGTTCCACCAGATTATGTAGTCCTTAATATTCTTCGTGTTATTGATCTTGATTTACATCTACTAGTTCCAAGTGCTTTCAAGGGCATGTTGGTGAATGTTGTCAATGAATTTTCCATTTGGCCAATTTTTAGATGTGTGTCTTAGTCTTCCAATTCAAGTATTATACTATTTGCAAATGTGTTACATGCAATATGAACTTTGCTTTATTCTTTGAAAATATTTATTATTGTAACATAAACTAATGTAATTTTGTAGAATGATGTGGTACCTACCAAAAATTCAAGGAGAGAACCAATGATGGGAGTGACACCAAAATCAATTGATATGGATCCTAAAAAAGTATTTTACAAAATAATTACATCTTTTACGTGCACTAGGAAACACAGGAAAAACTGATTTCATAATAATAACATTATTATAATGAAAAATTATATTGAGATATGGATAAAACGTCTTTGAAATGTGTTTTAATTCATGATTATATTTGGACAACTTATCTTCGGATGTTTACTTAAATTATTATTCAGGCATGACATGTGTTTTAATTGTGGATATTTTTGATTTAATCATGATTATAGTTGTCATCATTGTTTTTAGTTTGAATGTGCCATGTGGCATCACAATGAAAACCACAAGTAATCATTTCATCTTGTGCCCACTTTATTAAACCATCATGTGACTTTGAAAATACTAAACATGTGAACCTATTCTTCCTCTATTTATTACAATGGTTTTACATTGTTAGTATTTGTATTGCAGTTAAGGTTTGATTCCTTTGCCTCCCTTCCTTCAATTGCAGTTAAGGTACGTGCCTTCATGCTAATTTTGATTTCCTTAAAAAAATTGATTTATTTTCTTCTATTTTTGATTTACTTGCTGATATTTTATATTTACAAAGCATAATAATACACTAAAAATAGACATCTATAAATACAATATATTCTATTATTATTCTCCTTAGTTTGTGCATGGTTCTTATGTTGTTATATTCATGCGTATATTCTATCTTGATCTATTACTAGAAAAATTGTTTTGGGATTCCTTGTATAATATCTTATTTACTTCTGATTGTGATAAACTAAAAGGTTCCATTTATGAACACATGGTTATCTTTAGTTAACATTTTGATATCTTTATTTTTTTCACAAAAATTGATGATATATATTACAAATTGGAAATTATATCATTTACAATATGTAAGCCTATTTTTCTGTTAAACATGAAATAAGAGTGCACTCGTATTCTCGTTTAGTTATTGTGATAATTTTTCATTTCAAAGTTTACCATTATTTTAAAATCCAAGCATTACAAGAGACATAGATATGTTCGAATTTGGATGATAAATGTGTTAATTTTGTATTTCACATGGGACATGCTAAATATTCATGTCCTTACAAATGCAATAGAAAACGAGAAGTATTCGATTCAATATAATTTTGGTTTGATGTAATATTTAGAGTTCTCTTTCATCATTGCATTTAAGGTTGTTTAAATGTATGCCATCTTTAGCAAGACCCGGAGAATACCTATTTAAAGATTTTTCAAATCCATGATTTGCAAGAGCATATTTTTTTCTTTTAAATACTTCTAAATTACAAAGAACATGATTTATTTTAGGCACTTTTCATGATTTAAAAAACTAACATGGAAGTGCATTCTTTCATAAAATGTAGCATGTTTATCAGTAATCTATATTTATCCAATTATGGTAAATTTTGTTCTTCCTCAAAAAATTAGTAGTTGGCATCTCTGAGGAAGATGGGAGGAGTGTCTCTTATTTAGACTTGGGACAATTTTGAAAAACAATAATAAATATAAATGGTAATTCTGATGAGCACCTTGTTTTATTTAAAGCATTTGCAAACCTCTCTTCTTGTACTTAGCATGGGAGATGCCAAAGGCCTATCTCTCAAACTCTACTTCAGAAGACATCTAAAGGATCTTAAAATACTCTATACAAAACATCAATCCTTTCAATCCATTTGGTAGGGATTTTATTGAAGGTTATTAGGGTAAAATTGTTATTTTTAATTAATAACTTATATTGTCATGAGAATTTAACAACTCAAGGTTGAAGAGATTATAAAAGGACAACCTAAGTGGTAGCTTCTTTGAAGAAGATAAAGGAGGATTTTTCTACAATCCTTGATCCTAGGTCTAAGATTCCTTTCATCCTAGCTTGTCTTGACCATGGAATTCTAAATGAGGCTAGAATTAGAATTCATAACTAGGATGGTATATCTCCTTGATGAATTTATAGCATTCTAAAGGAGGCTAGAAATGGAATTCTTAGGATGTTGATATATATCACTTGATGAAATTCTAACCGTAAAACATGGCATGTTCAGGTAATATTCATTTTGGTGATCATTTACATGAAGAGTTATCCTAGTACTCAATATAGATCACAACTATTTCAATGGTAAGATTTATTATTTTATTTATGTAATTTTCATTTCATATTAATAAGACAATTCATTATTTTACATCTTTTGTATGTTCACAATGCAATGATCAATCTATAGATTTGTCTTAAAATATTTTGTATGTAGAAAATGAAATGGTAAATATTTTATTTTGGTAATAATATAATTATCAATCTATGATTAAATATATAAAGTTTATTGTCAACTACAAATAGTGGTGAATTTTGACTATTTTATTGGTTGATTAATTGAGCAATAACATTGTGTGTCTATCACATTTTTAGATTCAAATAAATCAATTGTGATGGTTTAGACTAAAGTGCATGGTGGCGTGATAATACCCTTAAATATAAATTATCCACCTGAAATTTCTGACTTATTTGATAGTAACTTGGGTGCATTTAAGAGAAGAAGGGATGACTTAAAGTCTACTATCTTTAGAGGTAAATCTTTTGTAACAAAAATTTTACTTTGTGATTTTGTTTACATTGAAATTTTAATGTAAAGACCATAACATAATGTTTTCACACATATTCACATGCCCCTGAGTTTCCGTCCATGCTAAAAAGTTACAAAGACATGAATGAACTTGAAAAAACATATAAAGGTTTTGGAAGATAAACTTGCATTTTATGAAAAAGAGAACAAACAACTATGAGAAGAAAGAATATTTTTTAGGATGAATATCATGGAACTTTTAAATTCAAAGTTTAATATGGATATGGAAATATGTCAACTATAGATGGCACATAAAACACTAGAAACAATGAGTGCGGAAAATATAAAATGTAAGAAGTTACCATGGAAAAGTTTTAAAAGATGATTATGATTCGCAAGTGGGAACACAACAACTTCAAAGAAGTGCTCAAAAGCACATTGGGTTTTCCCAATCAATCTAATTAGAAAATAGATTAAAAATTTTTGATTGACACTTTTATCACAAAATCACAACACCCTTTGAAAGGCCTTAGTTTGAGTGGGGAATTTGGTGTGATTTTCAAACATTTAGTTATCGGGAAGTGTGGGACGCTATGAATGGATAACTCTTCGAGAGAAGGCCAGTTCCTACTCCTAAACTTACCTTCCACAAACTACTCCTAATGCAAGTAAAACTATTGACTAACTCTAAACTAATGCTTCCAAGTGGACAAGGAAAGAAGGATTGCATGAAATAAACCTACATCACAGTGGTGACACTCCAAGAAAGGAGTGTTAGATATTTTCCTAATACATTAAGATAGAGGAAAATTGGTGTGAGGAGGATGCTCTTGCATCACATGACATAACCACATTCAAAACCACCTTTAAAATTAAAACATCACCTTAAACTTGAAATAACCATTAAATATTCACAACACTCCTAGATAAAAATGAGATGTAAGAAGAACAATGAAAATCATAAAAGGATAGAAATATTATGACAAAACATAATATTATTGCTATCATATTTTGTATAGTACATTCTTGATAGGAAAAGGCATGAATTCATTACGGATCTTGAGGGAGAAGGTTTGAATCCCTACAACTACCGTGCAAGAAGGAGAAATGAGGTGTATGGAGGGGAAAATGTCCAACCTTTTTCTTATACAACCCCTTTAAATATTTATATTAGAAATTTTGAGGAGGGGAGAGTGAGGGAAAAACTAGAAATTGCTCCAAAACCCATAAAAAGTCATTATCTAATTTGCAATGGGTTCTCTAAGATCTTAAAAATACTTTTCTTAATTAATGATATTGCCTTGTGCAAGAAGGAAATGGCTATGATTTCACCTGGGTCTAATCTTTAGCTCATTTAGCTTCATCATGGCCTCTCACCCACAAAAACCATTAATTTAACCTACCATAGCATTTCTTGCCAATTTTAAAGGTCCAAAACCTATTAAATCCTAAATTCAATAGTTTCATGCAATAGGTCCCGAAATTACCTTTCTAACAATTGGAATTTTGTAAGAAATGGGTGATTATATGGAATATATCACCATTTTGCACTAGGTTACTTGACTAGGTTTCACTCTTACCTTCCCCTCTAGAAAATGACATTAGATTCTCCTTCAAAAAGCCTTTCCAATGACTATAATTTTGCTAAATTTTGTTAAAACTTGTTCAAGATACAAGGATTTGAAATTCAAGCACTGTTTAGGGTATTTCACTTTGTCTTAAGCTCTATCAAGTTTTCTTCACTACTTATCGAGCTATACATTCAATGTGCATTGGTGTCTCTTACACACCAACTCCCTCGTCCACTCGATATGAACTCTTGGTATCTTCCACCACCCACTTGTTGAATGATGAACCTACTTCTTAGCTTGATGTCTAATGTGGCTTAGTTCCCTATGTGCCATCCCGGAGGGATATCAAACATTTGGGCAGGAGTTTAATAATTTTAGAGTTTACGATCTGACCCCTTCAAACCTTTCATCATGCCCATTTCAGCTTTACTCACTCCAACTCCCAAACTATGCCACCCCTGAAAGATGAACAACTCGATCCCCAAATTTTTATGACTCACCAAGTTGCCCTCATCTTTGAATTTATGGTCCTTTTGAATTTGGGTTCACTCACCGAGACCCCTAAAATCCCCTCAACATTAACTCCCAAAGGTGGGTTTTACCGTGAAAACTTTGAGCCCTTTCGGACTTCAACGTTTGGGCTTTATCTTATTTTCTTGCATATTTTCTTCCTAAACCTCGAAACTAACTTACTCCATCCTTTTCGGCTCACCCACCACAAGAGATTCTTCTCTATGATCTTGGATAAGTCAGATCCCTTTTTAATCCATCATGGTGAGTTGAATCGGCCCCTAGCTTATCATTCATTCAACTCATCTGCCATGTGTTAAAATCATCCATCTGCTCCACTTCACTATGTACACATGAATTATCCCATGTTAAATCTCAAGGGACATGCCATACACCATGCCAACTAGGTTTTGTCATTATCTCCTAGCCATAATTCATTTCTCGGATTGAGCTAGGCCACTTGAGCTCCCATAACTTACTGTGACGAGTTCACCTGACCCGTCACGCCACTCAATACTTCATAAGGATGCTATAACCACTACCTCGACCCTGGATAGGACTTGATCCTTCGATCACTTGGCCAAACACGAGTTCCTATCAATGCAATGAGATCCTCCTTCCTTGGGATCACCTCTGCCTTGAAATTTCAAAAGACATCCCGACTAACTCTCTATTCATTGTCCTTCCCAACAACATTGGAGAGATCTCCCTATTATTTCCATGGCCTATGTTGTTGGCTGATTTCACCTATTATATTAAAATGATCCCTATCTCGGGCTATCTCTCCTACCTCGGCTCCTCCTCGCCACCCACCTTAACTCACCTAAGTGAGCTTCGTCTACATTTGATCCCTCACTAGAAAGCTTCCACAATTTTACCTTGCTCATTGAAACCTCACCTCAACATGGGTAACCGAGATACTTAGCGAGTCATTCCCATATCGCCCCAAAATGTAGCCTTATTGTTCGTCAAGCTCCCCTTTTAGCTGGGTGGGCCTCAAGGCCAAACAATGCAAATTTGACCCCAGGGCCCCATTTCTTAATTTTTTTGAATTTATTCATGTTGGAGACCTTACTGAGACCGAATAAAAGGTATTTTGGGGCTTTGCATAATTTTTTTCCTATTTTTGGTTGCTTTGGACAGATGTGGTCTGCGGGGCTGCATTTCAACATTTTTAAAGATAACCTTAAGGTTCAAAACCCGAGAAGAGGAAAAAAATTCCTCAATTATTATTTTCATCTCGGACTCTATTGAAAGTGTTCTTAAGACCTTGAGAACCACATGTACCATGTTTTTCCCTGTGGAGTCTGCTTAGGTGCTGTTGTCTGATTTGACCTAAGGGGGAAAATTGGATAGCAATTTGGTGACATGCAAGTACATCTACCTGCTAGATGTTCATGAACTAGTAGCTTTTTATGTCCATTGGGCATGAAGTCAAAACTAATAGCCTGCAATTGTTTTGTACACTATTGAAATCACCCTAAAAATTACCTCCGACCATAGACCTATTCCATCGCTTACACTCTCAATATTTATAAGAAAATCTTGAGGTTAAGATTTGCGAGAGTGGAAAATGTTTTAGCCTGATATTTCCACATGTTCTCTCTCTACATATTTCTAATCTACCAAGTATGAAGCATATAAAAAATCATGATGATTGGCATGCATTACATGCTACAAAGTTTTGAATAAGGCATCCTTGATTTTTTACATCATGGAACTTTATTAAGACTTTAATTCTTTCTTTTTCCTATAATTTCCACTCGCAGTGTGCTACTAAGGGATGTAGCTGTATGCAATTTTTGATCTTGTGAGGACACCTAGAAGTTCATCGTTGATTGATCTTGAAGGACTCAAATAATGAAAAATTAGTAAACTTGTCCTTGATCCCAATTTTATTTTTTCCGATTTTTTTCTTTTCAAATCTACATTTTTTCCCATGGGTATGAACTTCCTTTGTATGTAAGGTCTCTTTGGAACACCATGTACTACAATGGAGCAAACACGAACCAAAAACTATGTACAAAATATCAAATCATACATGCCCAATTAGGCATATAGAGTGTTTAAGAGAACTTGTTATCTTGAAAACAACCTACACCTACCTTACATTGACCAAATGTAAGGGGACTGTCGACACTAAAATTTTCCTCCGTAATTTCTATTTCATTAATGTATTTATTAGGAATAGGATGTTGTTAAGTATAATTAGTAGTAGCGTTCAATATAAGATAACGACACTTTGCCCGAGACAACTCCGCCAATAATGTATAATATAGTAATAGTCAAATGTACAATAGGAATGTTGTGGTAAAAAGTAAATATTTGTCATAAGTGGTCCGGTAATGTTAAAATGTCAAAGTTAGGGTAAGTAGAGAAGTAGGGTCTACATGATTAGGAATTAGAAATATTATATTGGTAATAAGGACAAGGAGTGAGGTCATAAATATTTTGTGTATTTTATTTGTAAAAAGTCTAAAAATGTGGAACCCATGTGAAATGATAAGGTTTATCTTATCTTAAAAGATAAGCTTACATGTACAAATAAGAGTTAAGGTATGGGATATGATTCGTCAGAGTAGATTTCTTATCCTATCTTAGAGATAAGATGGATAAGCCTGGAAGTTCTATAAATAGAGAGGCCACCCCCCTCATTTAGCATAGAAGGAAGTAGTGAGAAATATTGTATGAGTAAGTGTGTAAAAGAAACCATCATTTTGAAGGTGTGTTAAAGAAGCCATTAAGAGGTGTAATTGTGAAGTTTCTCCCATAGTTATTGTTGGAAGGCAAGTGAAGTCAGTAACACTTGAAGTACCTCATGGGTGAGATTATAACAATTTCATGTTGATATTATAATTTACACGATATTCAAATTTATCATCATTCCTTCTTATCATAGTCTATGGTATTCTTGTGTTATGTTTGTTGTTGTGTTTCTAGATTACATCCACCAAACTAAAAGTTGTGCATTAGTAAATAATAATAGCACGAGGAGTTCTCGGTGAATAATTATCATAGTGCCGGATTGGTGTTGACATTTTGGTTCCGTTGCTGGGACCATTCCTCGTTGGTGTATTTTCTTGAGAGATATTCCCACTTAGTCAGAAAACATTTGGAGGGTAACCTTGTTTTTACTGTGCATAGTAGTTACCATGGTAAAGTCACTTTTTACCGTGAATAGTATTTATCACAGTAAATTCACTTTTTACCGTGAATAGTATTTACTGCAATAACTTCACTTTTTACTGTGAATAGTGTTTACCATAGTAAAGTCAGTTTTTACCGCAATAAGTCAAGTTTTACCATAGTTTACCGTGGTCATTTCTATTTTCTATTATAGTGATTCCAATTATTTGTGCACATAATTCTTGTTGATTATACTTGTGGGTTGGTATTTCATTGTGGTTACTTTTGAAAATGGGGAAGATTCCTATTTTTTCAGCCCAATCTAATGAAGATGCTTCCTCTTTCATTCAAGAGTTTAAACAATCTTATATTTGTAATGGCCTTATAAGAAGGGAAAAATGGATTGAATTTTTTCCTACCTTTTTGGATGGTTCAACACTTAGGTGGTTTGAAATAGTAGGTGATAATGTGAAAATATCATAGGATTTATTAACTCGAAAGTTTTCTTGAAGAATTTGGTGAACAACATAAATATGCAGATCTCATGATCGATATAACAAAGTTATCCCAAGGAGAGAAAGAGAAGATAAGGATTATCATGCTTGTGATCTAGAGCTAAGAGGAAGCTCGATGCCCAGATTCGGAAGGAAGGATTAGCGGATGGGTTGATGAATGGCGTGGATAATCTCCTCTGTAAGCACTTCATTCTTGGGATGAAGCCAGAGATCAGACAACGAGTGAAGTATGACCACCTAGCTACCATTGAACAAGCAAAGGAGATTGCAAGAAGGTAAGAAGAAATCATGGAAGAGGAGCCCAAAGAAATTGCTGCTAAAGTAGAGCCTACACCAACACCTTTGGTCTAGAATCCACAACCACTCTCGGTGAGCACAAATCTTTCTCCTAGTACATCTACTGAGTATGAAGATCTACTTAGGAAGATGGGCCAGTTAACTATTAATCTTCTTCAAGGAAAAGAATTTAGTTCTCAGGGAGGAGATAGAGGTCCAAAAAGAAATATTTCTGAAGTTGTATGTTATGGTTGTCATAAAAAGGGTCATTATAAGTATAATTATCCAGATAGAGCTTCTACATCTGGTACAAGAGATAATGATAAAGGAAAATCACCTGTGAATTCTTTTGATGTAGTAGATAAGATCATAAATAATGAAGTAGATGTGTTTGTAACAAAAATAAAGAAAGAAAAAGATAACCAAGATGGAAATGATCCTAAGAAGATGAAAGGAGAAACTAGTAAGAAACATAGGAGAAAAATTTGGGTGTGCAGGATTTTTTGATTTCACAGGGACAAGGACCATACTCCATCTTAGAAGATTTTCCAAAAGGCTTCGCAAATATTACATATGGTCAACTCTTGGCTATGTCTTCTGAGAAGAGGTATGAGCTGCGAAGTGGACTCAATGCTCGACGAAGGAAGGAGGTTGAGGTCCCTATTTTAGAGGTAGAGGTGGATCCCTATGCTCCACAAGTTGAGGTATTATGTAATGGTATTTCAATTCATGATGTCTTAGTTGATGGAGGTGTTGTAGTTAATGTAATGATTGAGTCTGTAATGAATATGTTGGGTTTAAAAATTGATTGCCCCTCAACACTTATGTTAAGGTCATTAAATAAGGGAAAAACTAAACTAGAAGGTGTTGTTTCAAATGTGGCAATATCTGTTATGGGTTTTGTATGTGTGGTAGACTTTTAGGTGATGAAAAATGGTATCTTTTGCATACCCAATGTTATTGGGAAGACCATGGCTAAGGATATTTCATGCAAGAAACTACCTGGAATGAAGGATTCATGACACTTGGACGTGGTAGAGAGAGGGTGAAGATAAATGTGATCCCTCGGCATCATAAGATAGAACTTGTGGATTTAAGTGATGAAACTGATGATTGGAAATCCTTTGATTACTCTAGTACCAGTGAAGTGGACATAGAAGATGAAGAAAGTGTGGTTGATGTTTCGGTCATGGATATCCTTCCAGTCACATCGACTCATGAACCCATAAAATTATCTGAAGAAGATATTGAAGATCGTCTCCAACAAATAAAGATTGGTGATGTTGTGATGGAGAGTGAGAAGGAATCCTACCTCCGGCTCTTTGAAGGTACATACACCTATTCAATTTTGATTACAAGGAACTCCATAAAAGTAAGTTGGGTAGAACATTCTATTGAGCTGGTACATGGTGCTAAGCCCATAAAGAAAATGCCATATAGAATGAATCCTAATTTTTCCAAGATTGTAAAAGAAGAAATAGATAAGTTGCTTGATATAGGATTCATATTTGCTATGGAGAATTCAGAATGGGTTTCTCCCATTGTGATCTCAATAAAAATAATGGGAAGCTACACATTTGTGTTGATTATAGGAAGCTCAATAAGGCAACAAAGAAGGATCATTACCCTCTTCCATTCTCAGATCAGATCTTGGACGAAGTAGCTGGCAGGAGTGTTATAGTTTTGTTGATGGATATAGCGGATACAACCAAGTTCGTATAGCGGAGAAATATCAGCTGAAGACCACATTCACCACTCCTTGGGGAACGTTTTCTTATAGAGTTATGCCTTTTGGGTTGTGTAATGCTCGGAAATGTTCCAACATTTGATGAATAGGGTGTTTGAACCCTACATTGGGAACTTCATTAGAGTATTTTTATGGATGATTTTTACATCTATGGGAGCAAGATGGACCACCTGCACTAGATGGAGATAACATTTCAAAGGTTAGATGAAGCAAAAGCCTCACTAAACCCTACAAAGTGTGTCTTTGGATGTTCTAAAGGCATTTTGTTAGGGCATGTTGTATCCAGAGATGGTATTGGTATTGATCCTGATAAAGTTTCAAAAATCAAATAGTTACCATTTCCTATGAATAGAATTAAGTTGAGATCATTTTTAGGCCATGTGGGTTACTATAGAAGGTTCATCAAGAATTTCTCAAAGATTTCATAGCCACTAACCTAGTTCTTGAAGAAGGATGTTACTTATGAACCAGGAAATAAGGTGCATGAAGCTTTTGAACAACTAAAGGAAGCCCTAGTGTCTTCACCTGTTTTAAAGAATCTAGATTGGAGCAAGCCATTCATTGTGTATACTAATGCCTCAGATGCAGCACTAGGAAGTACTCTGAGCCAAAAGGATGAAAATGGGAATGATCATCCAGTTTACTTTGGGAGCAGACAAATGAGTAGTGCTGAGGTAAATTATACTGTAACTAAAAAAGAGGCTCTAGCTATCATTTTTGCTATAAAGAAGTTTAGAAATTACTTGCTAGGGAAGAAATTTATAGTTGTAATAGATCATTAGGCTCTAAAATATATTGTAAATAAGCCTAACCCATCAGGGAGGATAGCAAGATGGATAATTTTGCTACAAGAATTTGAATTTGATATTATAGATAGGCTAGGAAAGAAGCATGTCAATGCAGATGCACTCTCTCGAGCCTATGATGGTTTAGGTTCATCTTGTGATGATGATGATTTCCCAGATGCAACATTGTTATCCCTTGACACAATCCCTAGTGAATACATAGATATTTAGAATTATCTGAATGAATTCAAGTTTCCTGATGGTGCCAATGCAAAGACTAAGAGGAAGATTACTCAAGCCAGTCATCCATATTCTATTCTGCATGGAGTATTATTTCGATAGGACACGATGGAAAGACAAGAGGGTTGGCCATGATCAAGGGAAGGAGCTGATAGAAAAATTCCACAATGGTACATGTGGAGGACACTTCTCTAGACAACTTATAGCAAGAAGGATCTTGGATGCAAGTTATCACTGGCCCACTCTTTTTAGAGATTGTTATAATTATTTTAAGACATGTGATATTTTTCAAACACATGGTAACCGTAAGACTTCATCAGCTCCATTATGCACTATTCTTCCACTTGGTCCCTTTGAAAAGTGGGGAATAAACATTGTAGGTCCACTTCCAACTACCCCATGCCAAAATAAGTATATTGTAGTTGCCATAGATTATTTAACCAAGTGGGTTGAAGCTAGGCCATTGAAAACAACTTCCATGGATGAAGTGGCAAGGTTCATATATGAACGCATTGTCACCATATTTGGCTATCCATTAGAAATTGTAACAGATCAAAGAAGCCACTTCATTAATGAGGTGGTAGAAGCCCTAGTCAATAATTTTTCTATTAAGCACATGAAGGCAACAACATACAAGCCAAGCATAAATGGACATGTGGAACAAAAAATTTTGTGTTGTGTCAAATTCTAGCAAAATGTGTGTAGGTACATAAGTGGGATAAAATGATTCATGCAGCATTGTGGGCATATAGGGCAACATCAAAGTCAGCAACAGGATACTCCCCATTTTAGTTGGCTTATGGCATTGATCTAGTTCTTCCTATTGAGTTTGATATTCCCACTATGAGAGTTATGAAAAATGAAAGGATGGATGAAAGTGATTCAGTAAAAGAAAGGTTGGTACATCTTCATTTACTAGAGGAAATGAGGGAAATAGTGAAGGATACAAGATATAAGAAGAAAATGAAGAAGAAGAAATACTTTGATCAAAAGATCCGTTGGTCTCCATTTCATGTGAATGACTTGGTTCTAGTATATGATTCAGATACAAAAAAAAAAGAAGAGAAAATTTCTTCCAAAATGGATGGGGCCCTACAAAATAGTAGTTGTGCATGAAAATGGTACATATCGATTGGAGGAATTGGATGGCACTCCCATTACGAAATGGGTCAACCATGACAAGTTAAATATTTTCCAAGCATCAGAATAGTCTACTCGAGGACGGAATAGTCTACTCCGAGGACGAAGTAGAAGCTAGAAAGGGGAAGATGTCGACACTAAAATTTTCCTCCATAATTTCTATTTCATTAATGTATGTATTAGGAATAGGATTTTGTTAAGTATAATTAGTAGTAGCGTCCGATAGAAGATAACGGTGCTGCTGGTATGATGCCACCAATAATGTATCACGGTAATAGTCAAAAGTACAAAAGGAATGTTGTGGTAAAAAGTAAATATTTTTCGTAAGTGGTCCGATAATGTTAAAATGTCAAAGTTAGGGTAAGTAGAGAAGTAGGGTCCACATGATTAGGAATTAGAAATATTATATTAGTAATAAGGAAAGGAGTGAGGTTATAAATATTTTGTGTATTTTATTTGTAAAACGTCTAAAAATGTGGAACCCATGTGAAATGATAAGGTTTATCTTATCTTAAAAGATAAGCTTACATGTACAGATAAGAGTTAAGGTATGGGATATGATTCGTTAGAGTAGATTTCTTATCCTATCTTAGAGATAAGATGGATAAGCCTAGAAGTTCTATAAATAGAGAGGCCACCCCCCTCATTTAGCATAGAAGGAAGTAGTGAGAAATATTGTATGAGTAAGTGTGTAAAGGAAGCCATCATTTTGAAGGTGTGTTAAAGAAGCCATTAAGAGGTGTAATTGTGAAGTTTCTCCCATAGTTATTGTTGGAAGGAAAGTGAAGTCAGTAACACTTGAAGTACCTCATGGGTGAGATTGTAACAATTTCATGTTGATATTATAATTTACACTTATATTTCAGATTTATCATCATTCCTTCTTATCATAGTCTATGGTATTCTTGTGTTATGTTTGTTGTTGTGTTTCTAGATTACATCCACCAAACTAAAAGTTGTGCATTAGTAAATAATCATAGCACGAGGAGTTCGGTGAATAATTATCATAGTGCTAGATTGGTGTTGACAGGACCGACAAAAAATCTTGCTACTGAGAGACAGGATGTGTTAAGTAGCTTTCCTTACTTGAAACTCAAAACCATGCGTGTGATTTGGCATTGATCATGGCTCCTAACAACATTAGAAATTTGTCTTAAAGTTGACTTTCCATTTTAGAAACCAAGGTACAAAAAAATTAAGAGACACACCCCCAGATGACTTGCATTATCCTTTAGGGGACCTTGGTCGATTCTTGGTGCTTTCGATCTCTATCTCTCATACCTGGTGGGCGGGAAGAAAGTTGTGGCTTCTGAATGTGCAATGAGGCCATGTCTTGAATTGTGAAATCCTTGATGCTTTTGATCTTCTCATTATTTTGATAATATTACCCATAAACATGGCTAACCATTGAAATATTCTTCTTAATGTAGATGCTCGAAGATAAATTATGCTTTGGATAACCTCTCAAGAAACTTTGTTTCCAATTTTTTGCATACCGCCATTGAGCTTAGGTTTTATGGATTTCCCCACTCCTGTTTCACCCTATTTTTCCAACAAAAGTGTTTGAGTTCTGGAGAAAAGACATGTGGGCTAATGTGATCACTGCAGTAGTCAAAAAGTTCACCTTCGCCATTTCATTGAATTCTCCTTGATGCCTTGGTAACCAATAGTGCTAGAAAACACTTCTTCACCTAACCTTTCATTTTTTTTCTTCCTTACTTTTATTCCCTGTTCCGACATGGAACTCCTTCTCTTGAATAATTTTAACCGTTAATTCATTTTCTCAAATTCAAATTGGAGCAATCTTGGGGATACAAATTTTTCACTTTTTCTTGTAATTTCACAAATAGGGACGGAAGCTTTGTATATTTTATTAATGTGAAAATCAATCAACCATTACAATGGAGTGCTACAATATTTATACATATTAGATAGCAATATAAAAACAAATAAATGGGTTACAAAGGTACAACCAAAATCACAACAACATCCAAAATACATTCGAGAAGTAAAAATGATTAAAATACAAACAAATAATAATTATTCTGACTACATAACAATATAACCTACACAATAATATGAAAAATATTGTTATAAAACTATATAAAAATATATCAACTAAAACCTTATTAAATAATTAAATATTTTAAGGTAATATGATGCATAAATTAACCTAACATTCCTCCCCTTAATTTTGCATTGCCTCAAGGGATGAGGAGAGGAAATCTAGTAAACAACTCAAACTTGTCATGGGCAAGTGACTTCATGAAAATATCTACTTTTTGTTGAGTTGTTGGACAAAATTGAAGCTTTATATTGTGCTTCAACACATGTTCACGTATGAAATGAACCTGTACTTTAATATGTTGTTTATTTCATGAAACATTGGATTGAGAACAAATTTGAGAACACCTTCATTTTCAACATACATGGTGGTCGGTTTGTCTGTGGTATCCCAAGTCCTGCGAGTATGCGACGTAGCCATATCGCTTCACGAGATAGCTTCTCTTGTAGAACGATACTTGGATTTTGTGGAAAAATGAGAAACAAAGTGTTGTTTCTTTCTTCCCCATGATATTGGTTCAAAACCCATAAAGAACACAAATCCTGAAGTGGGTTTTTTTTTTTTTTTCATTAATGTTTTGGAACATAATCTAAATCTAAATATCCTTGAAGAATAATTTGTCGATCTTTTTGTATTCTAGACCAAGATCCTATGATCAGTTTGGTTTGAGATATTGTAAGATGTGCCTTCTTGCTTTCTAATGACATATTTTTTGTTCCTACATGAACCTGGATAGATATGTTGGTGTTTGTGACATGCCTAGTCATTGTCCAAATCAGGTAGTGAGTCATCTCGCCTTCTCTGAGAGTCATAGGTCTTAGAAGTCAAATGACAAGTGTCGATTATGTCATAGAATCTGTCATTGTCATTTGCATTATGCATCATTTTGGGGAGTTACATTCCTTATTTGGAATTGTAACTCCTCCTTTAGTGGCATCATATGCATCAGTCACGTCATATGCATCAATGGTGTCATTGATATTCTTTCCTTGTTTAGGCATGGGGGTTACACAAGCACCCCTATTTGTACTTCCTTTTTTTGATCTATGAGGATGAGTAGACCTGTTTTCTTACTTGCATTTTCTTTCCATTGATTCGAATCTTTCTTATTGCGTTGGAGCTTGATGTTACCATCGGAGTGCAACTTTGTTGTGGTGCATTGTTTTCGACATCGGTTCTCATTTTTCCCTCTTTCATGGTATCAGAGCTGGTTTTGGTAAAACGTGCACTCTTCATTTATCAGTTGCTTATTACTTCTGGTTTCTTCTCATTTCATCATGTAAGTTTTTTGATTATTACTTTGGAATCATGCTAATCTGCTTAATAGTTTGCTCTTGGATTTTTGTGTTTTTTTGGGGTTTTGTGCATGTGTGCAGGCTTGCATTTTTTTTCTGTTTTGTTGTTTGTTGGTTTAAACAATCTTGGTGAAAAATTCGTGCTTTGGCTCATGAATTGCACTAATGCTCATGGTCATGTATTTCCTTTATGACTTGGAGGCTCATTCCCTTTTTTCTCCTTCTTTCTTTCACATTTTTTGTTGTTCACGTGGTGGTTCTCTCCAAATGGCTTGGATTCATTCTGTGGACTCTCTCTTTTGCTTGGACTCGGGCATGATTGCAGTCTAAACGTGGTTGTTTTGGATTGTTCAAACTCATTTTTTTTCCTGAGTCCCTTGTGTGCATCAAACTCTCGCACTATTTTTGATACTTGGGTTCCTCTTTTGCGTGGTAATCTACCCTGATCTCTATGCATTGTGGCTTGGCTCACTGCATCCTGTAATCTTGGCTCGTGGTAATCTAAAATGACTAACACTTTGTGCATCCGGGCCAGGTTCCTCCCTAGCACGACTTGCATCTGTGTGCATGGTTGTAGTCTAAATGTTCCGATTGCAGCTCTAAGCGATTGGCTGATACCTGCTCTACACATTGATTACTCTAACATTAGATGCCTCTCTCGACAACTCATTCATTCACATTCCAAGGGCTACCCTTCGTGAACGCTACTCCATGTGGCTTCAACTGTATCTACCATCTATGTTTGGCTCATAGACACCTTACGGACATTGTGTTCCTCAGACCACTCCATATGCCAACTTAATTGTTCCATGGTGTTTTACCCACCCCCTTGGCAACATTCGTGGTATTCTTTTGGTCTTTCAAATCGATCACGTGGGGTCCTTAGAATTGATTATTTGTTAAATCAATCACCTTTTAAAATATTTTAAGGTGTATAACTTTAATTGGCATTGTAATTCTTTTTGGATAGTTTTTTTTTGTTTTAAATTCCTTCCTTCGAGTGACGAAGACGGAGGGTGAGGTCGAGGTTGGCAGGAGGCTAATCCCCCTCACAATTAAAACAAACCCTATCTAAAATTTGATGCCATTTCTAATGAGCATACATATGACACCCTTTGCATGCGTTTAGGGAACTTTTTAAATCATTTGCAGGCTTATTAGCATTTTTCCATCAGTTATGGGAATTGGTTTTTGCTATAATTTTGACTCGTTTCTCGGTTTTGAGCACTTCTTTAGTCAAAGTTGCATGTTTTTCACACTCTAGTTGATGGGATTATTAGTTTTGTAAATGCACTATTTTTATAAAGTGCCACATTCTAGGGGGTGTCTTTGTATTGCTTAATTCAACTTTTTTCTTGAGCTTTGTTCTATCCCTTTTATTTCTTGTGGACTTGTGAGTGCGTCCACCATAGTCTTATAGAAAAGGGATTCTTTCATGTGACGTGAGATGTTATTTCTCACAAATCCCTCTCTTCCCCTTCTTTTTTCTCTCATTCTTGTGCTTTCTTGTGGTGTCGATCTGCTGCGCCCAACA
Source organism: Taxus wallichiana var. yunnanensis (assembly GCA_018340775.1). Lineage (NCBI taxonomy): Eukaryota > Viridiplantae > Streptophyta > Pinopsida > Cupressales > Taxaceae > Taxus > Taxus wallichiana. Next base: position 236,542,014 of record CM031238.1, on the reverse strand, counting down.
AACCTTGATTGTTGTCTCCACTATTGCACATTATTACGTTGATTGCAAGGTGAGTGACAGACTAGTTCTAGCACACACATCCACATTGATTGTAATCAACGCACTAAACTATAAAGTGCCAAACTGGGGGTGTGATATTGTTTTAGGTGGTTGTTTCTTTTCTCTCTCCTTCCTTCTACATCCTTTGGTTCTATCTCTTCATTATGGATATCTCTAAAGTACCGGTGCTCACACCTTTTAACTTCTTTGAATGGAAATCTAAAATTATATTGGTTTTGTGAAGTAAAGGGTTATACCATGTCACCATGGGGTTAGAGACCAAACCTAATGATGAACCCAAAAAATCTAAGTGGTTCAACCATTGTGATGAAGCCTTAGGTCTTCTCTATATGTCCATCTCTCCGACTTTCTCTTCCACATCAAAACTTCCTCGACACCTGATAAAGCGTGGAAAATGCTCGATGATATGTTTGGGAAGCAAGATGACATGAGAGTGCATGAGTTGGAGAATGAACTACTAGGGTTAAATCCTAGTGACTTTGAAAACTTGTAGGCCTTCTTCTCAAAGTTTGTCCACACTAGACTGCTTCTAAAGGAATGTAAAGTGGAAAAGAAAGACTCTCAATTGATCTTGTTGATTCTTTCTAAGTTAGGTCTTGAATACTCTGTCTTCGTTTCAACTTTCCATGCCATGAAATCCACCTTGGGTAGTGCTTGGAAAATGCCCTCCTTTGACAATTTTTCATCCCAACTCATTCGAGAATAGGACAAACTCATTCAAATGGGGACTCTAAAATCCAAGTCACATGCCCTTGTGGCGAATAAGGGCAAGAAAAATGAAAATAAGAAAGAAACAAAGGACCAACCTAAGAAAGAAACCAAGACCAACCAACCCCCAACTAATCCCAACACTAACACTTGACTTTTGAGCCTAAAGTGAAGAAGGAAAAGTTTAAATGCTCCTATTGTAAGAAATATAGCCATGATGAGCATCATTGTTTTGGAAACAAATTGATCACTTAACTCATTTACTTGAGAAAAATAAAATAAGTGTTCCTGAATCCGTTAAAAAAATGCTCAAAAGGGTGAGTCTTCTAATGCAAAGGAGTCTATAAATGAAAAGAAGAAAGGTAAGGCCCTCGTAGCTAGATCAGCTCCATCATCAACTTGGATTATTGATTCTGGTGCCTCGCACCACATGGCTTCTTCAGAGGTTGAATTCTCTAGCATTGAACCATGTGGCATGTCCCAAATCACGTTGGGTGATGACACTCATGTGTCAATTTTTCAGTAGTGGATCGGTAGAGATAGAAGGTGGAACATTTAACCAAGTGTTGAGTGTTCCCAATCTCTCTACCAATCTCCTATCGGTTTACCAAATCACCCACCTTGGTGAAGGAATGCGAGTGGAATTTGGTCCTAACTCGGTGATTATTTGTGAGCTTAAACTCGACTACACTGTGGCTGAGGGAAAGGTGGATCACCATTCATGGTTGTATACCTTTTCCCACTTCTCTTTTGATTTGACGCCCAATGCCTTGCTCACTCATGCAAATGAGGTTAGCAAGCTATGGCATGAGTGTTTTGGGCATCTTAATTATCATTACCTTGAACAATTGAGCCAAAATGAAATGGTCAATGGGTTACCCCGAGTTAAGTTTTCTAAAGGTCTTTGTGAGGGTTGCACCCTCGAAAGCACCCTAAAAAAATTTGATAAGGGAAAATCCTGGAGAGCTACTCGTCCCTTGGATCTTGTTCATAGTGATGTTTCTAGCCCCTTTCCATCTCCTTCTTTCACTAGAGCTCTATATATACTAACCTTCATTGATGACTTTTCACGTTATACTTGGGTATATTTTCTTAAGCTTAAGTCTGAAGTCTTTGAGCATTTTCAAAACTTTAAGGCTCTTGTTGAGAAACAAGTGGAATGGTCTATCAAGGTTCTTCAAACCAAAAATGGAGGTGAGTATGTGAGAAATAGGTTTGAGGATTTTTCACTTCTAAGGGGATTGCTTTGTAGCGTACAGTTTCTTACAGCCCTTCCCAAAATGGAGTTTGTAGAAAGAAAGAACCAAACTCTAAAAGGAGATGGCCACTTGTATGGTTCACTCGAAGTCCCTTCCTCTGCATAGTATTGGGTGAAGCATTGAATTGTCTTGTTACATTTAGAATCATGTTCCACACAAGGAAGTAAGAGGGATGACACCCTTTGAATCCTGGTTTGGACACAAGCTTGATGTTGAGCACTTTGAGTCTTCAGATCCAAGGCTATGGCTGGATTCCCAAGAAGAAACACAAGGCATTGGATCCACAATCCAAACCTTGTATCTTTGTCGGGTATCTGATGGCATGAAGGGATATCGATTGTTGAACCCTACTACCCATGAGCTCTATATTGAGAGGAGTGTGAAGTTTGATGAGTCATCCTTGACTTTGACTTCCACTGAGGTTCTTTTGCCCACTAATTCAGATTCTGACTCATCAGATGATGATGTTGTTGAGCAAGTTCCTCCTCTCCCTACTCCTCCCGATCCTCAAACTTCTGAGTCTTCGATTCTGATAGTAGTGATGATGAGGACTATGTCCCTTCTCACTCGAGTGAAGAATATTCTCGACTTTGAGCTTGAACCTTCAGGACCTCTTTGGGCCAGGAAAAATTTACAGAGTGCTGGAGATTTAGTTGGAGATCCTTTAGATGAGAGACATACTGCTCAAGTTTCATTGGACCCCACTCCTTCTTCACCTCTGCTTCTGATCCACCATATTTTCAGGAAGCTTTTAGGATTCTGAGTGGGATTTTCTATGGATGAGGAGTATTCCTCACTCATAAAGAATGACACTTGGGATCTTACCCCTCTTCCGAAAGGAAGAAAATTCATTCGGTGTAGGTGGATATATCAAACAAAGTATGGAGCCAATGGAGAAGTTGAGAAGTATAAAGCGTGACTTGTAGCTAAGGGTTTCTCCCAGGTAGCTGGGGTTGATTACTCGGAAACCTTTTCTCCGGTTGTGAAGATGACTTCCATTCGACTGACCCTTGCCATCACTACCACTAACAGATGGGAAGTCCACTAGATGGACGTTAAGAGTGCCTTCCTTCATGGGGACCTAGAGGAAGAGATCTATATGGAACAACCTCGGGTTATGTCCATGATCCATCCCTGTTTACAAGTTAAAGAAGTCTCTCTACGGCCTTAAACAAGCCCCTCGGGCTTGGTATGCCAAGATGGACTCCTTTTACTTGCATCAGGGTTCACTCGGTGTCACTCTGACCCAAATGTGTATATTCTGTGGCAAGATGACTCCATGCTTATTCTTGTTCTCTATGTTGATGACTTGTTGATCATGGGTAGCTCTTCCTCTATCATTGATTCTGTGAAGATCTCCTTGGCCAAAAAGTTCTCCATGTTTGACTTAGGATTGCTTCATTACTTTCTTGGGATCCATATTTCACAATCTGACTCGGGAATTATGATCTCGCAGCCTAAGTACTCTCTTGATTTGCTTGCTTGGTTTCACATGTCTGATTGCAAGTCCTCACCTACTCCTTTTCTTTCTGGGGTCAAGTTGGTTTTTGATTGCTCTTCCCCCTTGGTTGATGGTACCCTTTATCGGTAGTTGGTGGGGAGCTTGATCTACCTTACTCACACTTGGCCAAATCTTTCGTATGTTATTGGGATCATGTCCAGATTTATGCAGGAGCCTCATGAGCTGCATTTAAAAGTAGAAAAGTGGATCCTTCACTATGTTCATGGCACTCACATAGATGGTATTCATTACTTAGGAGGGATTGAGATTGACTTGGTTGGATTTACAGACTCAGATTGGGTGGTGATCTAGATCATTAGAAGTCTACCTTAGGCTATAGTTTCACTCTTGGTTCAAGTCTTGTCAGTTGGTCCAACAAGAAAGAACACCATTGCCATATCATCGAGAGTAGAATACTGAGGAGTAGTTAACACTTCCATAAGTTGTTTGGTTACAAGGTATCTTGATGAGTTTGGCATCCACTTTGGTGGCCTACCATCATCTACTGTGACAACATGAGCACTATCTTGATTTGTAAAAATATAGTTCAACATCAGCGGATGAAGCACATTGAGATTCACATGCACTTCATATGGGAGCTGATACATGAAAACATCATCGACATACAGTATGTTCAGACAGTTGATCAGGTTGCAGACATATTCACCAAGCCCTTCATTGAGGTGAAGTTTCTTCACTTGTGGTCTCTTCTTGGGGTGAGGTCTACTGCAGCCGCCCATCTTCTTTGGGCTATATAGTCCTCCTTCTTCTCTCTTCTTCTTTCTAGAAAGATGTTGTTTGTATATGGGCACCTTATCAGGCCTTTAGTTTTCGGGCCCCATTGACACATCTTTCTTAGTTGTCTAGGGGAGTCTTCTTTTCTATTCTGGCTTACCATGACCTCTTCCTTGGCTTCGATGAAGGGGGTGTTGGTGTGTGTGACATGCCTAGTCATCATCCACATCACCTGGTGAGTCATCTCACCTTGCGAGAGTCATAGGTCTTAGGAATTCAAATGACAAGTGTCAGATTCTGTCATAGAATATTTCATTGTCATTTGTGTTAGTACGTCATAGGAGTTACATTCCTTATTTGGAATTTTAATTTCTCTTTTAGTGGCATCATATGTGTCGGTCACGTGTCATATTTTCAATGGTGTCATTAATATTATTTGCTTGTTTAGGCATGGGGTTACACAACACCCCTATTTGTACTTCCTTTTTTGATCTATGAGGATGATCAAGACCTATTTTCTTACTTTCATTTTCTTTCCATTGATTCGAATCTTGCTTATTACATTGATGCTTGACATTACCTTTGGAGTACAACTTTGTCATGGTGCATTGTTTTCAAAATCAATTCTCATTTTTCCCTCTTTCAGGATAGCTCACTGCAAATCTGATATCTTGTCTTGTGTAGGTTAGGTAAATAAGAATCCCAATCAATTGTTGATAGAGAGTGGAATTTACCTTGGGAGATGGATCTGAATGAGATAAGTGTAATTTATTCTCCATAGGTGTAGAAATCGGTGTGTAATCCATTATCCTTAATTTCTTGAGCATCGTCTTGGTATATTTCATCTAAAAAACAAAAATATGATTCTCTTTCTGCCATACTTCGAATCCAAGACAATAGTGCATTAGCTTGAGATTTTTCATGTCAAACGATTGATTAATATGTTTCTTTGTTGCATCGATCATCCTCACTTTGAACTACCAGTGATTACTAGATCATCAACATAGATAATGAGAATCACAATATCCCCCCTTTATTTTTGAGGTAAAGATTGGGATCATATCGATTTCTAACAAATCCATGTTGTATGATATGCTCATCAATTTTGATGTACCATGCCCGTGGTGCCTGTTTAAGGCCATACAAAGATTTCTTGAGTCTGCATACCTTTGCTTCTTGACAAGGTACAACATATCCCTCATGTTGAATCATATAGAATTCTTCTTGTAAATATCTGTTCAAGAAGGAACTTTTACGTCCATCTGATGGACTTTCCAACCAAACTATGTAGCTAGAGAAAATATCATCCTGATCATCTTGATCTTAGTTGTGGGAGAAAATATCTCCTCATAGTCAATGCCTTATTTTTGTGCATACCCCTTTTCTACAAGTCTTGCTTTATACTTTTCCATTGTCCCATCTACTTTGTACTTCGTTTTGAATATCCATCTACATCCAATGGGTTTCTTCCCTAGTGGAAGATCGACAAGTTGTCAAGTGTTATTTTTCATTACTGATTGATATTCAAAGTCCATGGCATCTTTCCAATCTTTTTACTATAGGGCTTCATGGACTGTAGAGGGCTCATTAGACTCAATAACTTTACTCATCAAAGAAAATTTTACTTCTTCTCTTTCTTTACTGCGAATTCATGGTTCGGGGGTGAATGTATCCAATGGAGCATCTATTCTTGCATCTCATAATGTGATAGTACACCACTTAGGCATATGCTGAACTGTTCCCATGGGTCATGGTTCTATCTGATCAACACCATCATCCCCATCATCACTTTCATCATCTATGGGAACATCAACTTCAATTTTTACAACTGGTGAAGAATCTACATAAGGTGAGTTTGGAGGAGGATACTCTGCTTCCTTCTTCTAAAAAAACTCAACATATCTACTGGTGTATAATTTTCTGGTCTTTAGATCCATCAATATGTACCCAAGAGTCTCTTCACTGTACCCAATGAAGATGATCTTATGTGACTTCACGTCTAATTTATTTATGTTCTGCTTGGGTATGTGCATAATTTATTTACACCTAAATAATCTAAGGTGTGCAATAGATGGTTTCCACTTTAACCATACTTCTTGTGGTGTTACTCTGTCAAGAGCAATTGTGCGCACTCTATTCAAAAAATACACTACTTTCTTTGTTGATTATACAGAGAATGTTTTTAAAAGTCTAGATTCATCGATCATGCATCACACCATTTCCATGATAGTATGATTTCTTCTCTCAACAACACCATTCTCTGCTACTGGTGTGTGTGGAGGAGGAATTTGTCGACGAATCCCGTGAGCTTATAGGTAGTCTTTGAACTCATTATTGGTGAATTCCCCCCTCGATCTAAGCAGAGAGTTCTGATGTGATGACCAGTTTCGTTCTCAACAACTACTTTGAACTTCTTGAAGGTTTCAAAAGCTTCACTTTTCTTGCAAAGACAAAAATCCACATTTTTCTCGAATAATCATCAACACAAAGCATGAAGTACTGAAATCTAGAATGATTTTTTTGCATCGACATCAAAGATTTGTATGAAAAAGATAAATTTACCATGAGATCCATATGTACTCTTCTAGAATGAAGCTTTGTGTTGTTTTCCTACTAGGTAGTGAGGACACTTGTCTATATCCTTCTAAAGAGATGGTAGCCCATGTACCATTTTACGTCAATGTAATATATCGAGATACTTGAAACTAACATGACCAAGTCTCTGATGCCACAACTACGTTGATGTAGATTTCTTAGCCATAACTACCCGATCATCTCTATGGACAAAATCAAGCTGGAACATGCATCCCACATTGGAAACTTTTGTAAATATTTTGAGCCTCATGATTTATCTTGAATTAAACACATTTTCTTACCGGAATGAGTATCAAAGTCAATTTTTAGGATGTGATATAGGAGTTGATTGACTGAAAGTATATTCTTTGTGAACCCAGGGACATATAAGACATCTAATAGTCTACAGTTGCGTAAATGAAGGGGTAGAGAAATGTTCCCAATCCCTTAAAGCGTATATGAAGAATAATCTCCTAACGAAACATGTTATTTCAAAGGTGTGTCCATCATTGAATTAAACCAGTCTTTGTGGCTGGTCATGTGTCGAGTGGCTCCCAAATCAACATACCATACATCACTAGATGACGTGGATGGTTCACTTGATCAAACAGTATACAAGAAGTCTTCATTATCTAAATGTTCTTCTTGTTCAACAATATTTCCTTGTTGATGGGGTCTTCTTTTCTAGTTCCCCTTTTTCTGCCCTTGATTGTAGTTTGAATGTCCCTTGTGAGATTGTTGTTGTGGAGGTCTAGAGTTTCTTGATGAACCTTTCTTGTAAGTATTATACCAACAATATTTTAAGTCATGTCCTCTTTTACAAATTAGACATTTCTTCTTCTGTTGTTTTTCCCCGTGATATTGATTCTGATGTTGGGATTTTATAGGAATTAGATTTTCCTTTACCTTTTCCTTTCCATTTTTGATGTGAAGAAAGTGCCTACTCCTCTTCATCATCCTTATTATGCATGGATTCCTCTTGGTGCAAAGTAGGTTTACTAGCTTGTCAAAACTAACTGTTATATCTGACAAGTTTAGTGTTGTTACAAAAATGTGGTAAGAAGAAGGAGTGATCTCAAAACAATGGGAATGAGAGCATCATCTATGACCACTTCTCCTAGGGCTAGAAGTGAAGCCCTCAAATCTACAAATCTTCTCAAGAAAGCTTCGATTTTATCATTCTACTTGAACTTCAGTGTATGTAATTGACTCTGCAAATTTAGTATGACATTCTTATTTTTGGCCTCATATATTATGCTCAATTTATCCCACGCTTCTTTGGTTGTTTTGGCATCTTGAATGTGGGGTTGCACATTGTCAGAAACTCCAAACAAGATGATGAGTTTGGCCTTCTGATCTAATTTATCAAACTGTTGTTGTTGTGTTGTATCAATAATTGATCCGGTCGAGTACCATTAACAACAATGATAAATATCTCTTCAAACTCAAGTTATGTCTTGATTTTAGTCTTCCATGCAACATAGTTGTTTCCTCTGAGTAGTTGTGAATATAGAAGAAAAAAATTGTGGGCATTGGTGCCATTTTTTAGAAATCACTGACAGGGTTTGGCTCTTATCACTCTAGGTATAAGGTCTCCTAATCTATATACCATTAGTCCAATTTACCAAACCTTTCTATATACGTGCTCTTTCGATGTATATCGGCGGTATGTGGAAGAAGCTTGCCCTTTCGTATATACGACGGTATGTGAAAGAGGTGTTAACGTACATGAAAGAATTTGATACTTGGTACTAATACAAGAGTGAAAGTGCTCGTGTAATTATTGACACGGCTAAAAGAAATATCCTTATACGCGTGCGTAACTTTGCTATATACTTGGATAATTTTTCAGTCCATATTTATGTCATGCAATTCTTCACAGATGGATGGGATGGCTCATAGTGTGTGTACTCTAACCTTATTACTCCCTATTGATTTAGAGGGTCGATTCCCGAGATGACATTGTTTCAGCTATATTAGGTGTTAAGTTAGTAGTAGTCATGATGGCTTTACCTGTAAGCACTTCCCAGAGGCACCGTATATACCGAATCGCTGTGAATGAGATCTAGGATCTCGTGAGTGTTTTACAACCAAATTTTACTATTTTGTATTACAATTATCTACCAGTTTTTCAGAAATTACAATATTTTCGGTTAACTATGGCAACCTAAAAATTAGTACAATATACTAAAGCATCCAATTACATTAAAAAATCTGAAAAAATTGAATGACAGGAAAAAAATCTTGTTTTACAAGCACTAGTGGCCTCTCGAGCCTAATAAGACTTCTTGAGCAAAAAACCATAAAAAACTAGCTCAAAATGAAGTTTTTAGGTAGCCCTCCTTTGGCAAAAATTGCTTAAAATGCAAAATATACAAAGTGGAGGAAAACCGTTGTTCCCTAAAATAGGGTTTCTCGCTAAATTTAGTTATTTGTAACTAAAAGTTGAATTTTCCGCTAAAGTTAGAGGTTCCAATAAATTTCGCGCTAAATTTGGTAGTGGGTGAGGGAAGGGATTTACCCTTGACCTCTCTTGATGGGAAGTTTCTTACAAAATTTTTGCTAACCACTTGGCATTTGGAGCTAAAGAAATATATATAAAGAGCAAATTCTAATTAAACAAATCAAAATTTAGATTTTTGTAACTAAAAGTTGAATTTTGCTAAAGTTAGAGGTTCCAATAAATTTAGCACTAAATTTTTAGTGGGTGAGGGAAGGGATTTGACCCCTTGACCTCTCTTGATGGAAGTTTTGCTAGCCACTTAAGCTAAGCTAAAGAAATATATATAAAGAGCAAATTCTAATTAAACAAATCAAAACTATAAAATCATACCTCTTTAAAAAAATGGTTTGGGAAAGGTAGTTTTTAGAAAAAAATCCAGCAAAGGGAAAAAATGAAAAAGGTGGTTTTGGCGAGAATGAATGTTGTTTTTAGTGTGTATGGCACCATAGATCAATTTTCTTCCTTCCTTTGAGCTTGTAATCTCTTCCTTAGTGTATTCAATCCTCCTCAACCTTAATTGAAATGAATAAAGGTGGTTTTGATGAATTTGATGGTGGTTTTGAGGAATTTGATGATGGTATTGCATGGGATGGGGCTGGGAAGTTGCAGAGGAAACTCTGGCTCTCCTTTTCTTGCACAAGCTTCTCCAATGCTCCTCAAACTCTGTTGTAATCCTCCAATATCCTTCAACCTACTCTGATACCAAATGTAATTTCACAAATAGGGATGGAAGCCTATATATTTTATTAATGTGAAATTAATCAACCATTACAATGGAGTGTTGCAATATTTATACATATTGGACAACAATATACAAACAAATAAATGGGTTGCAGGTATAACCAAAATCACAACAACTTCCAAAATACATCCGAGAAGAAACAATAATTAAATACAAACAAATAATAATTGTTACAACTACGTAACAATATAACCTATGTAATAATATGACAAATATTGTTATAAAACTATATAACAATATATCAACTAATTACCTTATTAAATAATTAAATATTTTAAGGTAATATGATGCATAAATTAACCTAACATTTTCTAGGATTGGTAGAGGAAGATTTGTAGGAAAGATATTTCTACTTTACTTCATGCATGGGTAGCAATGTTCGATGTTCAAGTGACTTGATTTGGTCATTTGGGAAACCAAATGAATCTCCAAAGCATTCCTCTTACTCTCTTGACATGTTGGCTCTAAAACAATTGTATGATTTTGCTGGAAAACTTCTTTTTAGGCTATTAGATAGGAATATCTCTATCTCTAATCGCATATCATATCTCCCTTTCTAATAATTTATTAGGATATATCAGTTTGGTGATGGCTAAGTAAAAGGTAGGGACGACATATTAAATACCACAAATCTTGGGAAGGTTGGCATATGGCCTAGAGGAATTGGGTATTACCTTTGGGTGGAGATGGGAGGGGATTTTGAAAAACTTTGGGGAATAATTTGGGTATCGAAAACTTGTGAGAAGTCAAATGAAGAATGAGGAAATGGAGGGTTTTCCTTATTTTGGAAAGGAATAATGAATTTATCAATTTTTTTATTTTGGCAAGGAATGATAGATTTTTCTTTGTTTTTACATAGGGAGGGAATAATTTGAGGTGGTTAAGGAGAGATTACAACATCATGTATGGAATTTCTCTTGCCATCCTGAATCAAAATATTCTCATCTCGTGATGAAATGTAAAATTCTTGAGGAAGAATTCTCCCCCTAGTGATTGGATCAATATAGCCAAGTCAACATCAAAGGAACTCAAATAATATAAGAATTCCAAACCTTGAGAGGGTCTGTATTCTTTAGGAATTATGTTCTAAGTCCTTATGAATTTGAGGAGAAAATTAGGAACTAATTTTGTTGGAGCCCGCTATATTCTCTTTGAGGGGTTCCATGAGGCAAATGGCATTTGTATCTTACTTTAAATAGTTTTACAAGCTGTTCTCCCGGTGATTCCAAATGGAGATGGATTGTGGTCCTAAACTACCATACCAATATTTTGTTTTTCCTTTGAGATATGTGACTAGAAGTTTAAGGAATTTTTTTCCTTTGTGTTGGTATGGATAGAATAATTATTGGCACCATCTTGAATGTGATCAATCGAGGATCAATCTCCATTTTTGTGAAAGAGGGAAGATTCTTCATAGCCACTTTAGGGATGAAATCCAATTGCTGCAAGTGAAGAGGAATGGAACTGAAATGAGGGAATGGAAAATATCCTTAGAGATCCATGAATGAAGTGAAAACATTAAAACAAATTCTACTGACTAGATATGGATGTTACTGAATCAGTGGAGTCATCAGATATGCTTGAATGTTTCCTCCGAAGGTTGGTATCTTCACCAAGAGCATATCACTTTGATGAAGTGAAGTTAATACCTACGTACACACCTTGAAGCCCAAAAGTGGTGCTGAGTGGGATTGAACTAACCTCTGAAATTCAAAAGTAGGTTCCGCTTTAGAAAAACCTCCGACTGAAAGTTACGAACCATGAAATCTGAAGTAGGAACATGATAAAATCTGAAATTATAAAGCATTCACTAGAATTCCAAAATGAGGAACCTCCAAAAATTGTGAACTTATAAAACCCAAAATTTCGAAAATCAAAGTTTGAAATTTGAAAACCTCTAAAATTCCCAAAGTCCGAAATTTCAAAGTTTGAAATCCTGAAATGCAATTTTGTTTGAAATTTTAAAAATGAGTTTTAAGGTTGGTTTTGGATACCCATTTCCCGAACTATTGAATAGTAAATTTTGGGCTTGTTTTACATGTGAAAAACCTATGAAAAATGATTTGAGACATTGACCCTACAACTCAAACCTCGAAATTTGAAATATATAATTTTCAAACTCGAAATAAAAGGGAAACTCCGAAAATGTCTTTTTATGGACTTGGTGTTCATGGTAACAAGGTCATGCAGTTGAAAAATTCTAAAAATATTAATTTTATCTCTATGTGGTCCCACCAAGTGTGCAAAAACTATAATGGAAAAATTACAACACCCGAATGTCCTTACTTTGAGTTGGGCATTCGGTTTGATTTCCAAACATTGAGTTATCATGAAGTGTGGTAACTTGCAAATTAGATAACTCTCTAAAGAAGGATGGTTCCTTCTCCAAAATTTCTTGCCACAATCTACTAACCCTAAAATAATGCTTCCAAGGGACATGGAAAGAAGGATTGCATGAAATAAACCTACAATACGAGTGGTGATACACAAAGAAAGGAGTGTTGGAAATTTTCCCCCTCCATGGACCCCTCTTCTTCTTCTTATGTGGTACTTGTTGGGATTCAAACATTCTCCCTCAAGATCTATAATGGCTTATTGTCTTCTTCTTATTAAGAATGTATTGTGCAAAATACGAGAGCAATAAAATTATGTTTTTCGATAATCTTATCTATTCCTAGATGATTCTCATTATTCTTCATTCCTCTCATTTTTATCTAGGAATGTTGAATAGATTTAATTTTATTGGTGGTTTTAGGTGATGTTGTGTTTATTTTAAAGGCTGTTTTGAATGTGGTTGTGACCTGTGATGTAAGGCCATGCTCCTCACACCCATTTTCCTCTATCTTCATGCATTGGGAAATTGTTTAACACTCCTTTCTTGGTGTATCAATACTCTTATTTTAGGTTTATTTCATGCAATCCTTTCTTCCCATTCCTTGTAAGAATTATTTTAGGGTTAGCTAGCAGTTTTACCTACATTATGAGTAGTTTTTGGCGGGTAAGTGTAGGAGCAAGAACCAGCCTTCTCCAAAGAGTTATATTATTCACAAGGTCCCACACTTTATGGTAACTCAATGTTTGGAAATCACCGAATTCCCCACTCAAACTCGGGTCATTCGGGGTGCTTTGATTTTTCCATAACATACACATGTTTGTAAAACTCTTATTATATAATTGTTACATATTGTGTTAAGTAATAGTTTGTATTGTCTATATTATTATATACATTAGAACATGGTATATTTACATTAATGATACTAATTTTAATATAAGAAGAAATTAAATTCTTTCATTTTAAACATGGCTTGTATTTATTTTTCCATTCCATTTGATACCATTCATGTCTTTCTTTTTATAGGAATATTTTTTCTTTGTAATGATAAAATGGGATCTCATTTTCATGATTTTTATCGTGTTTCCTTCTTTCCAATGATCAAATATCTTTGTGAGGATAAGTTCTAGAGATATTGTAATTGAATGATAATTGAAATAAAAATATGTTGGATGTAGCATTATTAAAATTTATTAATACATCAAATTCTATGAAAAACAAAACATGAAAATGATAATGATGTCTTTGTGTAGTATTATTCCTTGTCCTAATATATTAAATTGTGTCGGTATTAGATTTACGTCTTTGTTGTAACATTATATTTTGTATTTGTTGATGACTTGTCACAATCAAATATAATTAATAGAAATGTTAATAAAATTAAATTTAATAAACAATTAAAATTTTAAATCAATTAATATATTATATATTAATATATATATATATATATATATTAGTTAGAATTTATAAAAATAGAATACTAATATAAAAATTATATTTAATTTAATAAAAAATTAGTGAAACCTATAATAGCATGAATAAAGAATTATTATTAAATGTCAAAACTAGTCACGTGACAAGCTCTTATATTTTTAATAAAGTTTTATGTCTTTTAAATCTTTCGAATTTTAAATGATATATAGTATTCATTCGAGACGAACTAAAATGTTTAAAGAGGTTATGTCCTTCATAAGACTACTACGTTAATTAATTATTGCATACATTTTTACATTGGTACATATGGACATAAAGCATTTGGTTTTTAATATTAGTGAATAAATAGTTATAAGTATATGATTACCTTTTTTTTAATCTTGGATAGCCATCTTCTACCTAAAATCCTTCAATTTTGATGCCATCTTAGATCAACTCCACTTCCCTAATCATGTCATGTTTATTTTTAGAACCCACAAAATCTTATAACCTCACATATCTCTATTCATGACATATCAAATATAGTAAACTACACTCCAAAGCAAATAGACAAGACTCCAAAGAAAGTAGACTATACTCCAAAGCAATCTCACTAAAGCAATTATGTCCTTCTATAAGACATTTATCTTTATTAATTTTTACATACATTTTTGTATTGTTACATATGGACGTAAATAAATTTGACTTTAATATCAATTATAAGTGAATAAATATTTATAATGATATGTTTATTTTTGTGTTTTAGCCGATAGAGCCATCTCCTACCTATAAGCTTTCAATTTTTATGTCATCCTAGCTCGGATCCACTTACTCGATCATCTCATGTTGATTTTTAGAGCCCAAAACATTTTAATAACCTGAAATATCTCTATTCATCACATATAAACTCCGATAGACTACACTATGAAGAAATTAGACCATACTCTCAAGAAAGTAGACTATACTCCGAAGGAAGCCGACTAAAGTAGTTATGTCGTATAATACAATTATGTTGATTAATTATTACATACATTTTTTCATTTTTATATATGGACATAAATCAATTGGGCTTTAATATCAATTAGAAGTGAATAAATATTTATAAGGATAAGTTTATTTTTGTGTTTTAGCTTGGATAGCCATCTCCTACCTAAAAGTCTTCAAATTTTATGCAATCCTAGCCCAACTTCACTTTCCGATCATGTCATGTTGATTTTTATAACCCATGGATATCCTAATAACCTTAAATTTCTTTGTTCATGACATATCAACTATGGTATACTATACTCCAAATAAATTATACAAGACTCGAAGCAATCGGACTATACTTTAAACCTAGTATTCTATACTTACAAACAAGTAGACTATACTTTAAAGCAAGATGACTATACTCTGAAGCATGCTGACTATAATCCAAAGAAATTTTCTTTTATCCTTCCATGATCTTAGTGATCCGAAGATTCTAATAACCATTCAAGATACCCTTTTCCCCATTATGAAAAACTTTGGCTCACAAACATTAGCTGATTTTATGAATACCCACAATCTTGTCTAAGGTGTTGAAGACAAAACATGATAACTCTTCTACTATACTTGTGTTCCATGTTCATTACCAATAATAGGGTCTGCATCATTACAAAATTCATTTGTCCAAAACCTTTTTCTCATCTTATATGAACTTATTCACTCCATGCATGCTAACTCTACTCTACCTTCCTAATCTCATTATTTATATGGATATATTTGTCTCATTCCTCCTTCCATGATCTACATCATTAAAAAATACATTTGTCCAAAACCTTATTGCTCATCTTATATGAACTTCTTCACTCCATGCATGTTAACTCTACTCTACCTTCCTAATCTCCTTATTTATATGGATTTATTTTATCCTTCCATGATCTTAGTGATCTAAAGATTCTAATAACCATTCAAGATACCCTTTTCCCTCATCATGAAAAATTTTGTCTCACGAACATTAGCTGATTCAATGAATACCTATAGTCTTGTCTTTATATGTTGAAGTGAAAACATGATAAATCTTGTACTATTCTTGTTCTCCATGCTCATTACCAATAATAGGGTCTGCATCATTATAAAATTCATTTGTCCAAAACATTTTTTCTCATCTTATATGAACTTCTTCACTCCATGCATGCTAACTCTACTATACCTTCCTAATATCCTTCTTTATATGGATATATTCATCTCAATTTTGAACCCATGGACATCTTAATAACTTTGTCATATCTTTTTCATGACATATCAACTATAGTATACTACACTCCAGAGAAAGTATACAAGACTCTAAAGCAAACAAAGTATACTCTAAGCCTAGTAGACTATAGTTTGAATTAAGATGCCTAAAACACTAAAGCATGTTGACTATAATCCAAAGAAGTTTTTATTTTATCCTTCCATGATATTAGTGAACTTAAGATTCCAATAACCATTCAAGATACCCTTTTCCCTCATCATGAAAAACTTTGGCTCACGAAAATTAGCTGATTTTATGAATATCCATAGTCTTCTCTTTAGATGTTGAGTTCAAAACATGATAAATCTTCTACTCTACTTGTGATCCATGTTCATTACCAATAATAGGGTTTGCATCATTACATAATTCATCTTTCCAAAACCTTTTTACTCATCTTATATGAACTTATTCACTCCATGCATGCGAACTCTACTCTACCTTCCTAATATCCTTCTTTATATGGATATATTCGTCTCATTCCTCCTTGGATTTATCATGACCAAAAAAATATCTATCTATATGATATCCTATATAACTTGACACTTATCCTATCTTCCTTGTTGAGATATTCTCTCAACTTACAAAAAAAGAATATAAATAGGGTTTGCCAACTAAGACATAGTTAGGAAAGATAAAACATGATCCTTCAATATCAATAATAACCTAATTAAACTCCTACATATCTTAAGCATACAGAAAACTCACATATGTCATTATTCTCATATAATGAGATTTTACATATAAATTCAATAATAAACATGATTTTGAACTGAAATATATCCAAACACCTAGTTGATAGATTCCTTGCATTGAGAAGGATTATTCAAATTTATTCATTTAATTTCAATCATCATGAGATTCTACCGTATCAAATTTTCCTAAGTTTATCACAAAAGTATTCTTCTTAAGTCTTCTTACACCTTATTCTAAAGAGAAATATCATTACACATGCCATAATCTATGTTGTATTTATTTTAAAGTATTCACCATCATAGAAGCATCATATAAAATATGGCCATACCATAAATAATGTGGAATGAAAAGAAAAGAAAATACATCATGAAACCAAGTTAAAAAAATTAAGCGCAAAATCTTAAAAAGATTTGAAATTCAGATTTGGAAATACTATTGTTACTTTCTTAAACTTTCTAAAGAACTATCTATGCTAATTTTTGTATTTTAGTAGTAGATCGCATGACCTTTCTTATAAAGTGACACAACCTTTACCTTCTTACTTTTGAGTCCATTACACCACATCCTTTGTTTAAACTTGAGGATATGGTTTATGTGTGCCTCAATTTATCATACATCATTATTAACATCATCCTCATTATTTAGTTTTTCTATGAATAATCACTATAACTTATCATGGTATTTTGTCAATTATGGGTTGTAATCACATGTTGGGTTTGTAGTAGGTTCATTGGGAAATTTAATAATAAATCACCCCTTTAATTTGAAATCATCACATCAAATGGAGGAATTTCACTTGAGATGAAAGAAAGATTAATTGAAAAGTAATCACATGTCATGACTCAATTTATTAACTAATGTAGTTCATAATTTGATGAAACAATAACTAGAAACCCTTGCATTAAAGAATCCTTTATGCCTTCACTTAAAATTTCTCACAAAATACTCTTTCTTCATACTATATTCAGTTGTCTCATATCACATTGTTTGCTATCATTCTTGGTTCATTTATCCTTTGCTTCAAATTATAATAATGGGAAATAAAGTAATAAAAACCATAATTTGAATCAATTTTCTTGTAAGATTCAGAAATTGCAACACTATTTGAAAAATATTGATGGTTAGAATTTATAAAGAAATTCCAAGGCTGTAAGGAAGTAATAGTGGAATAATTCATCAAAAATTTCTAGGAAAACTCTTCGAGGGAAGGAGGCAGTAATATTTCTATTAGTAGTAAGATCATAAGTTAAATTTTAGGGATTTTTGTGAAGGGATGATGATTACGGGAAGTTCTATTTACAAATAGCTAATTAAAATTTTTCATGAGTATGGAGACCTTGAACTAGAATCAGCCCTAAATAATGCAAAGCATGTCGGGAGTATTAGGATAGATACTGATTCTTGAACCCTATGGGATTTCACATTTTTGATGGTGAAGTATTTCACTTGCAAAGATGAATACAATCTAATAGAGGGTGAGTGCATGAAGTTGGGGGGCCAAAAAGTGGACAAGAATATGAAAAAATCAAAATGCATATGTGTTTTGTTAAAACACACATGCATTTTAATTTGTATGGCTTGGGAATCACCGAAGCATAAACATACACGTTATAACGTTAAATGTTTAAGTATAAGATTTCTTTAATTATTTCTTTAAATTATAATAAATAATAAAAGAAATCTTATACTTTAAATTTATTTTAGTAAATATAAGAAATTAGGGTCACTCTACACCATATGGAAGTGGTCTCATAGCTCCAACAGTTATAATCGAGAAGATATGTTTTCAAAATCTAATCTAGTCAAGACTTACTCATTTTCGTGGATTTCAAAGAAACAACCTAAAACTTTCAGGCATATATATTGTAGTCGGTCTTTGTTTTGGGAAAACATATAGTCATTTTTAGGTTTTTGACCTTCTAAAATGGATTTTGGCCGTACAGTTCTTAAATTGGTACTAATTTTTAAATTTGGTCCATAATTCACCTTAGTGACCATGAATTAACTCTATGATGTTTGTCTACTTCTTACTAAAAAGAGATCCTCACTTTGTAGATAGAGGATTGTTCCCGAATGGGATTTCGGTCCTATGGCCAAAATGAGGTGATTGTAATGTGCCTCCTCTTTAAGGTGTGATAACACTACTAGGTGGTGAATGAGTTGTTACAAATAGTACCAAATGAATTACATCAAGTGAACTCAGATGATTTCTCATTCTTAGAAACATGGTGCTCGATATAAATATCATCTCCTCACCTTTCCTAGCTCTAAAAACATCCTTTCATGGAATCAAATTCATGATTTTCATACATGATTTTGCTCATATTTCTCTTATGGAGACAAATGAAGCCTTAATACTTCACAAATAATGGTCCTTGATAACTCGGTGACATGACTAGCTCATTTTATCTTGTTCTGAACGGTGTTCAATTAACTACAAAATGGCCAAAAATATCTTTTTAGACCTTCAAAGGAAGTAGTCTCTCATAAAAACTAAATGATTCGATCGATCACCTTAAAAAAGTATTCCCTACACACTAAAACATGCTAAATGATCTTTTTAGGACTTTCCTATAGGTGAGGGTTTATGATTTAAGGTTTAGGGTTTAGGGCTCTGGGTTTAGGGTTTAGGGCTAAGGGTCTAGGACGTAAGGTTTATATTTTATGGTTTAAGGTTTAGTGTTTAAGGCTCATAGTTTAGATTTTAGGGTTTATGGTTTAGGGCTCAAGGTTTAGGCTTCATGGTTTAGGGTTTATGGTTTAGGGTTTAGAGTTTTGGGTTTATGGTTCAGCTTGAGGGTTTAGGTTTAGGGGTCAAGGTTGAGGGTTTAGGGTCTATGGCTTAAGGTTCGGTGGTTTAGGGTTTAGGGATTAGGGTTGATGGTTTAGGGTTTAGGGTTGAGAGTTGAGGGTTTAGGGTCTAGGGTTCACGGTTTAGTTTTTAGGGTTTAGGGTTAATGATTTAGGTTTTGCGGTTTAGGATTTAGGAATTAGGGTTCAAGATTTAGGGTTGAGGATTTAGGGTTTACGGTTTAGGGTTTAGGATTTAGGTTTTAAGGTTTAAAGGTCGGGTTAAGGGTTTAGGAATCAAGGTCGAGCGCTTAGGGTTTAGGAATTGAGAGTTAAGGGTTGTGTTTAGGGCTTAGGGTTTATTTTTTTAGGGCTTAGGGTTGAGGGTTTATGCTTAGGGTTCAACGTTTAGGGTTTTGGCTTAGGGATTATGGATTAGGGCCTAGGGTTCAAGGCCTATGTTTTAGGTTTAGGGCTCAAGGTTTGGGGTTTAGGGGTCGGGGTTTAGGGTTTAGGGTTTATGGTTTAGGATTTAAGGCTTAGATTTTAGGGTTTAGGGCTTAGGGTTTATGGTATAGGGTTTAGGGTTTAGGGCTCAGGGTTTAAGGTTTAGGGTTGAGGATTTAGGGTTTACGGTTTAGGGTTTAGGAGTTAGGGTTTACTATTTAAAGGTCGGTGGTTCAAGTTTTTATGGTTTAGGTTTAACGCTTGAGGTTTAGGGTTTAGGTTTAAAGGTTAAGGGTTTAGGTCGTAGAGTTCAAGGTTTAGGGTTTAGTGTTTAGGATTTAGGGTTTAGGGTTTAGGGTTTAGGATTTAGTTCTTGGGGTTTAGAGTTTAGGGTTTAGGGGTCAGGGTTTAGGGTTTATGATTTAGTTTTTAGGGTTTAGGGTTTAGGGACCTTTAGGATTTAACATTTAGGCCTTAAGTCGTAGGGTTTACGGTTTAGGTCTCGTGGCTCGTGGTTTAGGGTTTAGGAGTTAGGGTACATGGTTTAAGGTTTACGACTCGGGGGTTGAGTTCGAGTTATGGGTTTAAGGTTTAGGGGTTAGAGATCGGGGAATATATTTACGGTTTAGGGCTCAAGATTTAAGGTTTAGGGTTTAGGGATCAAGGATTGGGGTGTAGGGTTCGAGGCTTAAGGTTTAGGGTTTATGGTATAGGGATTAGGGATTAGGGTTCATGGTTCATGGTTTATGGCTTAAGGTTAAATGTTTAGAGTTATTGGTTTAAGGTTTTTGGGTTAGAGCTCGGGGCTCTCGATTTAGTATTTAGGGCTTAGGGTTCAGGGATTAGGGTCTAGGGTCAAGGATTTAGAGTTATGGGTTTAGGGTTTAGGTTTTAGGGTTTAGTATTTAGTTTTTAGGGTTTAGTATTTAGTGTTTAGGGTTTAGGATTTATGGTTTATAGTTTAGGGTTTAGGTATCATGGTTCGTAGTTAAGGGTTTAGTTAAGGGTGGTTAATCGAATTTGTAGGCGAACATTCAAAGAGAGTCATCAAAATTTGATGCTTTTCATCTGTTGATATTTTGAGGGAGGGAAATGTCATATTTCTAACTATCCAATCCTTTTAAAATACCCCAATATTCCTCAATCCTTGGATGTACAAGGAGACATCTTTATTACTTGGCTTCCATTTATAATGATAGAGATATTTGTAAATTAATGTTATGACCTCTAAATCTATATGAATTTCAAGTTGCTTGGAAATCACATCACACCCTTCACTAGGATTCATGACTACCCCTATATTTTTGTTTAGGGGATTTTGAAAGCATCCATGGGTTTATCATATAAGGAATTATCAATGAATGGAAGGTCACTAAGCCGTAGGCGGGTAACTCCCATTTAGAACTAAACAAGAAAGATTTACAAGGTGATTGATAACCCCTCGGTGATCTTATCCATTCCCCTATTTCTATGCTTATTTTGAACACTTTAGGAAGTTCTATTAAATTCACTATCCATTCTAGTAGAACACTTAAACTTTATATTTCTTCGAGGAGGAGGAGACTACAAGAAATTCAATTATGATCCTATACCTGCATTGATATATTATCTATGTTTATTTTGTTTCCTTTAAGATTAATTTTTTCTGTTGTGATGGTTATTTTTTCCACTTTCCAATGGGTCATCCTAGCTTGCATAATACCATACATGGAAATATGTGAAATGTGAAATTGTTTTCAGAGTGTGAATAAATTTACATTCAAGAGTTCAAGTATATGTGGGGAGAAACAAGTTTGGAAGATATGTGTAATATATGCATTACAAGGAACAAGGTAGATGTCATATCCATTTAGTTACTTGTCCCACCTCTCATAAACAAGGTACTTTTATAATCGAGACTCAATGATGGTTCTAGGCACGAGACTAGGAAATATTGATGAAATATGGTTTAGGGTTTAGGGTTTAGGGTTTAGGGCTCATGGTTCGGGGTTTAAGGTTTAGGGTTCATTCGGGGTTTAAGGTTTAGGGTTCGGGGTGGTTCGGGTTCGTGGTTCAAGGTTTAGGGCTATGGTTTAGGATTTAGGTTTTAGGTTTAGTGTTTATGGTTAGGGTTTACGGATCGAGGTTAAGGATTTAGGGTTTAAGGTTTAGGTTTAGGGTTAAGTATTTAGTGTTTGGGATAAGGGTTTATGGTTTACGGTTCAGGTTTTAGGGTTTATGGTTTAAGGTTCGGGGTTTAGGGTTTAGGATTTAATGTTTAGGGATTAAGGTTTAGGGTTTATGGTTTAGGGCTCTGGGGTTTAGGGTTTAGGGCTTAGGTTTTAGGGCTTAGGGCTTAGGGTATTTTGTCTAGGGTTTAGATTTTAGGGCTCAGGGATAAGGGTGTAGGGTTCAAGGCTTAGGGTTTAGGATTTAGTGTTTAAGGTTTAGGGTTTAGGGGTCAGGGTTTAGGGTTTAGGATTTAGTTTTTATGGTTCAGGGTTTAGGTTTTAGCATTTAGGGATCATGGTTCATGGTTTAGGGTTTAGGGTTTAGGGCTTATGGCTTAGGGTTTAGGGCTTAAGGCTCATGGTTTAGGCCTCACGGGTAAGGGCTAAATGTTTAAGGTTTAGGGTTTAGGTTTTAGGGTCTAGGGATCATGGTTAAAGGTTTAGGGTTTAGGGCTCAAGGTTTATAGTTTAGTGTTTAGGTTTATGGCCTATGGTTTAGGGTTTTGATTGTAGAAGTTAAATGCTAAAAGATTTAGGCTGAATGCTGAAATCCTGAAAAATTACCTATGATCGACCAAATTATACTTTAATAAACTATCACCTAAACCATGACTCATGGAGTTGTGAGACTAATTCCATAAGGCGCAGAGTGACCCTAATTTATTATAGTTACATAAATAAATATAAATAATCATAAATGAAAAATTATACTTATTATTTATGTAAATAGAAGCATGTCTAAAGCATAAATAATGTTTATACGACACAGAACACATACGCGTTATAATTCATACGCGTTATGTTTATACTACACGTAACGCGTGCATATTATAACGTGTATTAATTTTGCATTTTCTCTTCTCCCAAGCCATTCCTCAAGGCTTGGGATCTGGTTTGGATCCCCAACCCCGAGGCATGGACTCGCACAAACATAACAAATAATGTTTTTTACAAGAAAATGTAAAATGCCACTTCCTTTATGAAAAATCAAATAAAACAATCGATCCATTTTTAAAAAATTATACCATGACGTAGAGAAGAGTATCTTCTTTCTAAAAATATAATTTTTCAAATTTTCTTAATAATATAAGGTTTTCTTATTATTTATTTCGAACTATGCCTTTTTATAGCTTTTTTTAAAGTGTAAATATGTTTATCTTTCATGGTGTATCTATTTTTGGGTGATCGAAATTTAAAAAAATTATACTAGCCCAAACTAGGCATAATTCTATACATACTCAAAAAAATTCTAATTTTCGATATTTTTTGAGGTAGTTAGGGGGCATGGTCAGAGATTCCTATTTTTCAAAACATAAAATTTTGTACTAGAAAAATCATAAATAAAAAAATATTCGCTAAAAAAATTTTAAAAAATGGAGCCCAAACTAGATGCTCCTAGCTATCTTTCTACCAAAGGTTTTTCAAAATACTAAATGGTGGGGACCACCAAAGTCACTCTATTATGTTTTTAACAAAAACAGAGCATTTGTTTGTATTTTAGTCATTTGACCCACTTAAACTTATCCATTTTCAATAAAATTTAATATCTTAGGAACTAGACTCAAAATGCTACGATTGATTTCTACAACATATTCCAATTTTGAGTGTAACTATTTCAAAAACTCGTACAAGTTGACATTTTTTCAGTAAAATGCGTCCACTTAAAACCCCGTTTTGGCTCCCCAACTGGTACACTTACCCGGAGGTGATACAATGAGGATTTTGTTTCATTTGAAATAGATTTTGAAAAAGACAAGGCATTGAGTAAATTTACCTAATTTTTGTGTGACAACATCTAGCTTATGGATAAAATATATAAGGAGAATAAAGGAGTAATCAAGCACCATGATCTCATTTATGTATTTGTTAATATTCTATCATAAAGAAAAAGGAGTAAAAAGGCATTAAAAATTTGATGCATGAGATGGATAAAGTTCTAGAAAAATAGAGATATAATCTCTATGAATGTTTTACACCTTAATAAACTCCATCCCTCACTCAAATTGGATGAGAAATTGTAGAACCTAGCACTAAACAAGTCTAGATATCTTTCACCACATCTACAAGAAGAATTCAAAAAAAAAAAAAAAAAAAGATTGAATTTTTTTGGAGAAAAATCTATCATTGAATGTCCGAGTACAAAAAGAAAAAGAAAATTAGAATCCTCACAAAACAAGAAGAAGAATTAGAGTTTCTGAAAATAAAGGTGCAAAAGAAAGAAACCCTTATCTCTTATTTACAATCGAAATTGAAAAAATTGAAATGCAATGCAAGGAAAGGGAAGAAAATCCCTTTCCAACACTAAAGTAAAATTTTATGAACAAGTTCAAAAATTATTAAATATAGAGGAAGTCACAAATGTTTGGGGTATAATTTCTAAAAATTTTGAAAAATTACATTCTCAAAATGAGACATTCAAAATTCTATTGGAAGAAGAGAGGATTGAAAGGAAAAAAATGTAGAAGAAAAACAAATGGTAAAAATGACTTACATGCTTCTTAAGTATTAGAGGAAAAATTGCTTACTTGCAGAAGACATTCTTCAATATATAGTTACTTTCTTACTAGTGCAATTTTATAGTATTAAATTATTAAAACTAGCATGTGACGTACCCTTTGAAATAAATAATGACATAGAATTTTTTAAGGCATTTATAAAAGCTCCGTTGACCATGAAAATATCATGTGTGAATTCCACTTATGTAATCTTTTTTGGATCACATGTCAAATTTTATAATTAATCTCTTTTTACAAGAGTCCCAATTAAGAGCCTTTTCTACTACAATGCAAAATAAAATAGAATGGGAATGAAGGAAAAATCATTATTGTAGAAAGTCAAGATAGGAGGTGTGTGCATGAGGCCGAATATCCCAAGACAAAAGAAGAACGTATGACATAAAGGGATTTTTCATATCGTCCCAATATTCAAGACCATCATATTTCATAGCTAAAATAGATCATTGCAAGTGTTCACAAATTCTCTCCACAAATAGAATTTTCAAAATCATTGGAAGCGTGTGAGAAAATTTGGGAAACATTGAAATTTCCCTTGTAAATGAGAGAGGTACTTTCCCCCACAAATATAAGGTGGTCTATGAGAAGATAAATTTAAATTATAAAAATGATTGCGGAAATTTTTCAAATACAGAAATGAAAATGGATAGGAATGAATATTAGACCAGCACTTATTCTTTGTTCGATGACATCATGGAAACAATCAGCATTATAGAGCAGTGAAGCATTTGAGCAATGGAAAAAATATTTTCAATAAAATGAAGGGTTCTATTTTTCATTTGAAAAAGCATGGGCACTTTACGAAAGCATTTTGATGTGAGAAAATATATGAGGTATAATATTTTTGGTCTAGATTTCATAGAAAATGAATATGATAACAAATGAAAAGCGAATTGTAATAAACATATTTTATATTTTAGTTTCCTTTAAGTACTAAGTATTATATTTAATTTACCCCTCTTACCCAAGTTAGAATTGGAAATGTAATAAAAAAATCTTATTTTAGTTTCCTTTAACTATTAAGTATTATAGGTTGTGTGATTTTTCATTAGTGTTTTATTTGAAATTCGTTTTATGGAGTGAGTTAATCATAACTATGATCCCACATGAGCCACTTTCTTAATATTGCAACGCTGATTTTTCATACCAAGTCATCTCAAACCATGATTTTCCTCTTCTATGGTTCATCATCTCAAACCATGATTTTTCATACCAAGTAATTTCTTTTGGTAGAAATTGAGTCATATCAATGTTTTGTAACTTTAAGTTTATATGATATTGTCTTTTCTTTGATTATTTATTTTAAAATCAGCTTTCGATTTAAGATCCATGTAGTATAGAAGTATCCACGGTAGTATTTAAAATATGTAAAATGACCTTGGTTCAATTATTTCAATGAAGAAAAATATATTTACAAAACAACCTTTCTCATACATATCATATCAACTCTGAATTTCTTAGTAATTCATGATATGTTACATGATGTATTTGAGTTTATATTCATTTCACCTTATTTATGGTATGGTTCTATTTTATATTATGTTTATATGCTTATGAATAAGTTAAAACTAATACAACATAGATCATGCCATGTCTTATATAAAGACATAAGTGCTTTAGTCAACTTGCTTCAGATTATAGTCTACTTGCTTCAGGATATAGTCTATTTTCTTTAGATATATTCTACTTGATTTTGAGTATAATCATTTTTGTTTTAAGACCCTCATCCAAAAATTTATTATAGAATGTGTTTTGAATCTTTGAAATGGAATTTTGAAACAATGGCGAATTTTTGAAAAATATTTCACGAAAAGGTGATTTTGCAGGTCGTGTTTTCCAATGGTTTCGTACATATGCAATGATGTTGGATGGTCAACAATTTTGCTATGTGATGGAGGCTCTATTGTATGGAACATCCCTATTAGATGAATATCTTCAAGGGTGGCATACCATGTCCTTATAAGATGAATTTTTAACTTGTGTTAGAAATATGTCCCTTCCTGGTTGTACAATCCCCATTAGACACCCTCCCTTTTATTTGGAATACCATCCTAGATGACCATCTCTTTAGTTTGACCAATTATCCCTTTCTTGTTGGATGGATCCCATCACAATTATGTCATTTCCCTTTGATTTGTTGTCTTTTTTGGATGAGCATCTCTTGTGGTTGGTCATCCATCTCTTGTAGCTAGAGGCCTGTCCTCTCTATTTTTTTGTTGTTAACATGGTTGTCTCTTTAGAAATAGAGATTCTTATCCCAAGAAATAAACATATAAAATTTTTTTTTGTATTTCCCCCTAATCCCGTTGGGGCATGCGACCCTACATCCCCAAAAAGTCAGAGCCCCATCGGACCCCATAGGGGGATACCCCTGTAACCCCCTAAAATATGTATTATACCTTGGTGAATGTGAGTGCATTTTTTATTATAAAAATTGGTGAAATAAATGCATAAGTTCATTTTTAATTGTATATATTAGGAAAATTGACCCATACAAGTGATCTTGTCATCCGAAATTTTAGGTGAACTAGGTGGCAACCGAGTACTAAATTTTTCCATTTTTAATTTCCAAAATCCCTAATATCTCGTGAGTTTACGCAAATTCACCACTAAAATTTTTGCTTAGTATAATCTACTTATTTCAAGGTATATTCTACATGCTTCAGATTCTTCTCTATGTGCTTCACGGTGCAAAGTATATCATAACCGAGATGTGAAGAATAGAGATATGTCAAGACATACTTCTTTCATATGGATTGAAATAATAAATCCTCCTAGGTCTGATTTATTTTCCACAAGGACTCCTTGGATATTCTTGCAAGTTTGGTCCTCCATTATGACTAATACCAAACAATATATAGTCTATCAAGAAGACTTAGAACTCTATTCTATCCTTGGTACATGCATCTAAACATGAAGAGAGAATTACTTGTAACTTTAAGTTTATATAATATTCTCTTTTTATTATTTATTTTGAAATAATATTTTTATTTAATATCAATGTACGATGGAAGTATCCAAAACAATATTTAAAATATGTATATTTACCTTGGCTTAGTTATTTCTAACAATAAAAATTTCTTCAAAGAAGAACCTTTCGATATATAGCATATCAACTCTCAATGTCTTAGTAATTCACAATATATTACGAGTGATGGTATTCATGATTATTATTATTTCATATTTTTTGTATGTATCATAGTTTGAATCCATTGAATAAGCTTGTTATACTAGTGAAAAGACATAAGGAGTTATAGTTCTAGGTTTTGATACAAGGTTATGGTTTGAAAGTTTTATAAAATATTGGTGTCAGTAAGAAAGAAATGTGTTTTTGTATATCTTATTGATTTTCAGCATTGGGAATGTGGTGATTCTTATCTCTTTAAGTTGTATTGGAAGCACAATCTCCAGTTTTAGCATCATTTTTGAATTTGATATGTTAATCTTATGGGAATGTATGAGTGTGTGTGTCTTAGAGGTTGAATGCAGGACAATGATGACCAAGGTAAAAGAGGTTACATGTGAGTAAGCTAGAGTATTATGAGGAATAAGGGTTTTACGTATTGGTAAGTGCATTTAAGGGTGATTGTATTATATTCCTTAACATTGCGATTCGGATAACTATAGTAGGTGACTATAATTTTTTTGCAATGCATGTTTGTACTATTGGTAGTCGAGATTAGTTTTAAGGTAGGAGAATTAGTAGAAACTGAGAGATATTATCCATGAACCTCATCAACACATTTAAAGAATTTATAACTCCGAGAGGAGAAGTATTAACTCGAAATAATTAATACAGAGACAATAAACCCTATCTCCACGTCTTGAACAATGGAAAATGAAGACAAAGCGTGAGATTTAGAGGATACATGAGCCTTATTATAAGATTAAACCAAATATATTTACCAAACAAATCTCGGTGAAAATTTTAGACATTTAAACGAATCATTGTTCTTCTTATTTCCAAATAACCCCTAATGGGTTAGTGGTGAGCTTATCTAGGGTTTCAATGAGGGTTTGAGGTTTTGAATAATTGAATCACTTGAGATAAATCTTTAAATTCAAAAGGAATGATGTTGAGCATGTTGTTTAAGAGATTCAAAAAAAAATTAATGTTTAATAAGGGTGAAGTTTTTAGTTTATTTTGACAAAGTGTGTTGAGATAGTGAGAATGCACAGTCAAAGTCTAATCTACAAGGTCATTTTAGAAGGAAAATTTGATTTATATTTCAAATATAGTCTCCAAACTTTAGATGAAAAAAGAAACTCTGAATGGGTCCAACAAAATTCATTTATTTTGTTGAATGAAGGAGTGAGGGAAAGGTTATATAGGACAAATACCCCGAGATAGGGCTAGTAGAAGCTAAAACCAGTTAAGGAAGGCTTGTTAATGAAAAGGATGTTTTAAAAAAGAAGGAATTCACCAATTTTTCCACACACCTTATGCTTATAAAAGGATATAACAATGTGTCCTCAATTTTCTTGGAATACTTCTATAGTGATCTAGTCAAGGATTGACCAAAGACTTCATTTCTTGGTCTTTAATAAAATTAGTCTAGTAAACGAAAGGAGACGTAAATAAGTATACTTTAAATTAAGCACTATTGTATTGAGATTGAGAAATCCTTGCAAAGGTGTAAAGAATAAGTTTGTGAGGATATTATACATGAATATATTGTAAAGTAGAATATCATCTCATACAAATAGATGCATTTCTTTGTTTTATTATTTAGGTGAACTATGAGAATGTAAGTGTCATCTATATTCTAAAAGAATATAAGCACGAGTTGATATGCACTTGTGATATCGATATTATGATCATTCCAATTCGCAGGGATGTAACAAAGCTATGCTACAAGTTGTGAGGGTGAAAGAAAAGTTTTTAAACTCATACACATGTACATCTTCCCTACATAGTCTAGGTAAGAAGAAACACGTGTTCTTTAAAATTTTCATGTGTTATTTATGCCAACTAGTAAATAACTAATGAGGAGCATAGTGAAATAGATGGATCCTAGGTAATGTTTTGAGTCTTGATTCCATAATTTTAGGAGTTAAAGAAAAATTTAGAGCCTTCGGTAGGCACGAGCCTTTAGAAAACCTCTAGCTAGCATTTGGAGGTTAAAAATCCATTATCTCTCAAATCCACACATGGAATTGAGTATAACTTTGTAGAAAATTCCATTTCGCATGATGTAAGTGTTTATTGAGGTTTTTTCTTAAAATAAGTAGTTCCAAGGAAAATTTTAATGGCAATATATTTGAGGACATCGAACACAAGTTACAAGGCTAATGGGTAAGACCATTTAACAAAATAATCAGGTAAAAATGTTTGATTCATGATATGAAACTTGGAGCACAAAAGAAACTTGCAAATGGAAATCCAAGAATGTCATTCTTTTATCTGTAAACCTCATGTATAGAAATTTATGATTAAATTTTTCATGATGACAATGCTAGTAGAAGATATGAAAAGAGGGATATCATACATCTTGATAGTGTAAAAGTGTATTTAGAGAAGGTTTAATTTTGTGTTAGGTATGCTTGGGTAGATTCAACTATGACTCATGCAAGAGCATTTTCTTAAGAACATTGTAGGGACGTTTTGGAGAAGTGATGGGTTAGTGGGTAAGTTGATCTTTAAGAATC
Source organism: Taxus wallichiana var. yunnanensis (assembly GCA_018340775.1). Taxonomy (NCBI): domain Eukaryota; kingdom Viridiplantae; phylum Streptophyta; class Pinopsida; order Cupressales; family Taxaceae; genus Taxus; species Taxus wallichiana. The sequence goes on along the minus strand of CM031238.1, from coordinate 236,511,628 downwards.
AATATAGTGATTTTCATAACATTTTGTTTGGAGTGTTGAAACAAGGTAGGAAGATGAAGAAAATCCATTAAAGACTTCAACAGAAAAAGTTGTTTTATTTGAAGGTTAAAGATTAAGAAGGTTAGTGAAAACAAGTATAAGAAAGGCAAGAGGAATAGAAAATTTGTGAGTTGATATATTTTGAAGGGATATAATGACATTTATTGCAGGGAATTACCTATGGTGAAGGGATTAGTAAACCCATTTGAGATGATTTTTTTCAAAATATAAAGAATAAGATGAGAAAGCTTAAAGAGTAAGTGAGAAAGGGAACCTTGTAGTATAAATATATTGAACTAAAGGGATAGAAAATATATTTTTATATAGAATTATATGTTGTTTTATTTATCATAATTTTATGTATGTGTTAAATTTGGACATTCAATGATCATTCTTCAAGAAATGGTAGGGAGTGGTTTGAATTCACTAAATAGTTATGGAAGCTTAAGATGGGAAAAAGTTTGTTTTTCTATGCGTGCCATTTTGACTAGGTTTGGATAACTCATAGTATCCTTGAATGGTGATGTATTGTGAACTTATTCAGTGGTATCCTCACTATAGAAGAGATTTGTATCAGTTAATTTATCCTTTTATGTTATTTAAAATATTCTCCAATCAAGTAATATCATTTTCTTGATAATGCATGTAAACAAGACTAAGACAAGTAACTTGAAAGAGTTGAAATGGGAAAATCTCATTGATCATAGGATGAATTCTTGTTAGAAGGTATTTTTATAGGATGAAAAAGAAATTTTTTAAGGTTCAATACATGCAAATTGAAGGAAGCTCATTCAAGAACATGTAAAATGCAAAAAATTGACGGAAAGACAACTTGTTGGTAAAATATAAGTTCAAATTAGAAAATACCAAATACTTGTAGACCAAATTTAGAAAATTGGTTCAAAAATTAGTGAAATACATACCAAAAGGTGTCTTCTCAGTCTAGACTCAGACCCACCTAGGGTCTTAAGAGAAAATTTGAACTAAAAAACCCTAAATAAGCAATCTTTCCTTGAAATGGTCTTTTAATAAAATCAATAATAAATTTGAGATTTCATTGGTGAAATTTGTAAATAATGTTGAAAAAAATTAACAAGGATAGTGGCAATGTTTAGAATCCTAATTGATAAATGCATGTTAACAAAAGAAGTGGGGCCTAGGAGTGGAGTTAGATCATGAAAATTTAGAGACATCTAGAACTCCTTAATGGGTTCCTATACGCCTAAGAATCAACACATGATCCTAGATGCACTCAACCTCTTGAGTTCATGTCACGACAACGGAACAAGAAATATTTCTAGAATACTAATGGGCAACTATAGGATAATCGGGGACTAAGATCGGTGTAGTGTGAATTCCTAGTAGTTAAGTTGGAAATGGAAAAATTATAGGCTATGTATGGGTAACGTAAGTTCACTATAGTTTAATTATTTGATTTGATTTTTGTTTTGCTAAACTACATTAAAAGTTTGTTTTAAATAAATAAAGAAAGTAAATTCCACATAAAAAAATTCAAGTGTGTTTAATCTATTAATTAGCCAAATTCATTGCCAATTATTTTTAAAAAAATGAAATTAAATACCATTTTTTCTATTTTACTGAACAAGAAATGAATTAAAGGAAGAGTAATTAAATAGTTAACATCTTTTTTTATTTTTCAGAATTTAAATAAAATAAATAAAGAAACTATTCTATAGATACAAAAAACTAATTAAAATAAAATAATACTACTTCTAATAAAATAAACTAAACCCAAAAAATAGCCAAATGTGGCTATTCATCATGTGTAGGATTGTGTGACAATTCTATTCTAAAATAATGCACTCAAAAGTTATTAATCTAAATAAAATAAAATAAACTTCTTTTTAGCAAAACTTCGGCATCAAATTTTATGGAAAGGGAAAAATATCCTCGAAGAAATTTAATATTTTCTGTATGAAATGTCTGAGGAAGTAGTAATTCTAAACTAATTAAAAGAAATATAGGATGTGTAAGAATTTCTTCACTTCTTCATCAAACTAATTTCCCAAGGAGATCCACATATATGATCTAGGAAGAATTGATCAAAGGAAGATATAATAAATAATTTTAAAAGGAATACTAGAAGTAATTTAAATATATTCAGGAAGTGATGAAACCATATTCTTCAACAATTCTACTCGACTAAAAAAATGCATACTTTCTATTATAAAAATTAAAAGTATTTAAAGCTTGAAAAAATCAAGTATAACACCATCCTGGTTACTAATCTATTGTTATACGATTTTTCCCCTCAAGCGAAATTACACAAAAAGACTTCTCGAGAGAAAATGGAGGATGGACTTGGTCATGGGAGGTCACATTTTAGGCTTGAGATGAACAAGTCAATGAAAGAGGTTGAGCACATTGCAGGGGGTTTTAGGAAATGAAGAAGCTCTGAAGCCCAAATTTTTGACTTCGGAGGTGGGGCCGTTTAGAGGTAGGCTAAAGTGAAATTTGGGGACTCGGTAGAAAGAAGTTTGAAAAGGGGGCAAAGATCTGAAAGTGGAACTCTAAAATTCGTACTTCAAGATTTTGGATTTTAGAGGTTTCATGCGCTCGAATGGATGAATAGTACTGAAAATTCCAAAACCCAAACCCCAAAATCCTAAAAATCCCAAAACCTAAACCGCCTAAAACCACAAAAATCCCGAACCCCAAAACCTCTAAAACCCTAAAAATCCTAAAACCTTGAAAATCTTGAACCTTGAAACCCCAAAAAAATTGAAATCTATAACCCTTGAAAAACTGAGGTCTGAAACTCGAAGTATGAATTTTGGACTTCAGGGGTTCAACATTTCATAACAATCAAACCCCAGAGCACACATATCAAATCTTAAAGTCTGAAACCCAAAGTATGAATTTTGGACTTTAGGGTTTCAACATTTTGGAGGTTTAACAAACTTGCCGGGTGAACAAGAATCGCAAACTCCGGATCCCAAACTCCCAAATCTTTCAATCCCAAAAGTCTAAAACTTTGGATTTTGGAGGTTGCAATGCATTATCAAAGTTCAAAAAGGAAGATAAAACACTCAAATCTATTTTTGAATGGAACCCTCATCTTCAAATGGCTATAAATTTTGACTGGGAGCTCAAACTTGCACAAAATGGGTTTTCTTAAGGTAAGTGAGACTAAGTATTTCAAAATGAAGAAATACATCTGCCATTTTGAAGGGATGTTTCTATATTTATCACCTACCAAAATGATGAAGATATTGGCTTCCTTTGTTCCCCAATAAGGTAAATTACATGGATGGATGTCTTTTTAAGTGGAACCTATATGATAGAAAAGTGACATGCAAGTATGAGAATCTACAAGTAGCTCTTCTTCGTACTCGACCTCCCGAGGTTGTGCTGAGACAACTAGTGGAAATGGAATATATGTGGATACAAACAAACTAGTTGGGAAATCTTATATCTTCAATACACAATAATGGAATCTATGAATCTAAGGAAAAGAAATCTCTCCTTACCTGAATTGTGTAATGGATCGTTCAGATATAATAGCTACTTAGAGGCTCTAATCAATGTCGAGCTCTGCCGAGATCCTATCTATTGGCTGTTGGATACGTGGAAAATGACATGTAGGTGCTTCGTGTATATTTCCAGACAAGGTCATGGAAAATGGTAATGAGAGGTGTAGTGGATTTATAATAAACTATGGGTGGTTTTCTGGTCTAGCCCAAAAAATGTTGGATTGATTAGCTTCTATGTTTAATATAGAAAATTATGTTATGATATCTGGTAGGAGTGGTGAGGATCTAAATACTAGCATTCATAAACTGGTGTCAATACTTAACTGACTTGCAGGACCGTTGGGTTGTGGGACTTGGGGATCATAACCATGAGTTTGTGGTTGTTGTGGACCTGTTATGGTCATGTGAAGAATCAGTCTCTTCTTTGTACTATCCAATGGTCATAAGCCTTTTAAGCTTCTATTTTTAGTACCAAGAGTTTTATGATCTTCTTGAAATATCCTACGGGTATTTTGGAAACTTGTATATGTAACCCGTGTCTATGTCGATGAGAAGGTCTCTATGTTGGGCGGAACTAATAGATCACAGCCAAACATTTGTTCTCTTTCTCATTCTTGTATGGTCATGCGGATATCTTATCAAGGAAATCTATAGTTGGGTTGATTTGACTAGAATGTGTATGCTTTGTCATCTTCAATATTCAATTGCCTTAGTTGTTCGATAATTGCTTTTGCATTTATTGTTGATTGAAAAACCGAAACCTAATCCCTTGATCTATATTTGTTAACATTGTGAAGAGATTTGGTTGAGGTACTACTGGTTCGAATATGTATTCCTTGGGCTCTCTGGGTCCCGTAATTGTCATGCAAAAGATGATTCAATTTTAACTAAAACAAGTAAATTAACTATGAAAGATATATCTACACTATGCTTATATTCCTTTTATTTTTGTATTTTCAATGATGCATATTTGAATGAAATTAAAAGAGCACTATTCTAATATATTTAGATAATGGACAATTAGTCTAATGATGGAATTAAAACAAGCAAGTTATCCTGGTATAGTTATTTTCCTGTGTAGTTGTGAATTTATCCTAAATATTTAAATAACTAACTAGTTTAATCAAAATACTTCCAATCCTACCTCAGAAGTGAGGAATGAATCATATTTTCTCATAAACTATCATTCCCACGGTTTCTCCGGAAATATTGAAAGTGAAATTTAACTGAAATAAAATGATTTGCTACTCTATTTGATATATTGTAACTACAAATTTGATAGCTCAAACCTGGAGTTTATAGAATAGTGGTAAATCTAGTTGTGTCATGACTTGTCCCCTCAGTGTGATATTCTCATTCCTTCGTGTTCTCGTGAATCCAAAAAAGTGTGTATGTGATAGCGTCAGTAGAAGAAGATACTTTAAACAATGGAAACTTTGGATATAAACCGAATACAATGCAAGTAAGAGAGGGATAGTGCAAGTGAACAGAGCTTGACTATGTGATTCCTAGCAGGATTTATTGCGGGGATACAACACAAAATACTAAGAATTCTGGGATCTATTTCTTGTGACAAAACAAAACCTGCAACTCTAAGATTATCAAATGGATTCTAATCTAAAAGTGAAACTACCTTATGCTAAGCTGATTGTATGGGACAACAATGAAGTAAGATGAAAGCAAGAAGATCAAATGATCTCTAAAGCAGAAATGAGAAGCTGAGAATTCATGCAAATTCTAAACCTATTGAAACTTATAGAAGAATTTCAGAACACAAAATAATCAAACATGGAAGGAGAGGGGCCATTTTCTTGTGGACAAGCTAGGTATTTATAGCATTTGGATTTACCAGAGGGTAAGTCTAAATTGAACTCTTCTATTATTAAAAAAAGAGAAATCACTATTTACCAGGCGGCCAAAACATAAATGCAAGCTTTAGTGGTTGAGAAATGTGGGTGAAATTTGAATTTTTACGTTTGACAAAATCATCGGAACATTCTGGAAAATGCGCATAGGACCACCACCCTACGTAGGGAGGTGGTTATAGGACCACCGCCCTATCCTGGGTGGCGGTCATGGGACCGCCACCAAGGTAGGGTGGTAGTTTTGTAACTTAAAGAAAAAAATGCAAGGAAAAGGGGGTAGAGGTTAGAATAAAACATGCAAAAGCTAGACAAGGCTTTCTAGGATGCAAATGTATACTTGGTGAGATTTTCTGGATTCTGAACACCTTGTGAAGAGATATGAATCATCATTGGGGTTTTTGTAACCTCTTTCCGATAGTACAATACCTACATTTTTGGGTATGTACAGTAACCCATCATTGTTCTAGGTGATTTTAATGCATTTTTGGGTGGTTGAAGCAATATTTTTAGTTCCTTCTCTCTCCCTTTCTCTCATTCTACCTATATATTGTAAGGAGGGACTCCTTTAAAAGAGTGGACACCTTGTATATGCCTCTCCCTTATTCTTTTTTTCTATTAGAGATTTTGTGGAGATTCTAAACCCCCTACTGGACAATGTAATGAAAAATATGTGCCTTTGAGCTTAAGTGTGGTGTAATGTATCAATTTTAGAAGTAATGTAAATGGATTTTTGTATGTTATAAACACCCCTTTTCATTTTTTTACACCTCTTATGGTATTTCATCACATGAAAATTATCGTGCATTATTGTGTTTTCATTGCAAGATTCTATTTCTATTGTGTTTATTGTGCGGTTGTCTAACATCATTCTTGATGCATCACCTTCCCTTAGAGTAGGTTTTAATTTTCATGAATTTTCTCATACATTGTATCCTTTGGAAAAATTTATATTAGTGCTAAATCTGTAGCTCTCTCCACTTTGGATTATTGGCACCGGTAAGGACAAGAATTCTTTCTTCTCCAGGAGGGTTATCTTGATTGCAAAGTACCACACTTTCGAATAACCCCATGTTTGATGAATTGCACGATTGCGTCAACCAATCACTTGGGATCAATCATGGGTGCTTGTGATTAAGCCATAACATGTACTTTGGTAAATTCCCGAAGGTGATATTTTTTTTTATCTCCTCACCTTTCTATCTTCTTCCAAATATGAAATCCAATTGATCTAGGAATGAACATATGTTGGCTAGTACCAAAGAAAAAAATACCACCTCTCGTAGGCTTAGTACAAGAAATGAATGAAAGTAAATGGTAGGAAAGAACAGAGCAAAGAGATGGTTGTCATTGTGATTCCTCTCAAAATTTCAGAAGCATAACTTTGCCTCAAGCATATGCAAAATATTACCCATCATACGGGTAAAAGTTTGGGTTTTATAAAATCTAGGAAAGAAAAAGTCAATTAAATGTATTGATGAAGAAGTTATAAATCAACAAAATTAGAGGTATTCAACATTCTAAACTTATCTAAACAAGAAGAAAAAATCAATATGATTCCAATGACTTCAAAAATAGGAAAATGGTTGAGCAACAAGTGAGTAAATCACTCCCAAAATCCATATGTGTGTCGAAAAAGCACATTTTAAGTCTCTAGTTTTAAGTGACAGAAATGCTAGTGAACACGAGTAGTGGTTACACAACCACCAAAGAAGGTACGTAATGAATACAGATAACTACATAACCTCCAGTTACATAACCGCCTGTAGTCATAAAATCATGCACTTACTATTACAATTATACCACCAAGTATGTTATTTTATATATGTATATCGAGTAAGAAAAGTATTCACTAATGACTCATTCCCTAGTCCTATCATCATCTAGTTTTTCTAATCTTCATTTGTTTTGCATAGTAATTAGGTGTTTGATAGTTATGGTCATCTCCGGGGAGTCTCAAGTGTCGTTATTTGGTCATTTTTCATCACTAGTCTTTGACTAGAGCATCTAGGGTAGTTTTGGGGTTCCCGTGGGTGCCTTAGTCCTAAATTTTAGATGACTTGGTCCCGAAATTATTTATGTCTAATTTGGAGTTTTTAGATCGATCTTTATGAATGTTCTTCTCATTTATCTAGGTACTAGTTAGCATATCAGGTCATTAGTGTCAAAATTTGAGAAAGATATTTTTATATAAAGACATCATACACATCTAAGGTTAGACTACTACTCTAAGGATAGCTATCTATTAGGAAAAGGATACATTTGGACATTATTGTATCACACACACTACATATGAAGGGTTTTATTAATTCTATTCCATCTACCATTTGTATTTTACATCTAGTTATTGCCCCTATCTCGCATCATTGGCGTTAGGGAACCCTAGGCACACATTGCACACATAAAAGCACAAAAATACATTGGCTTTGGAATGTAGTGTAGCACTTAGTTGTAAGCCCACCGTTGCGGCAACTAAGGTCATCGACCCCTTCATATGCATATTTATTTATATGGGTATTTGATGTTTTTGTATGAGGTTTTGTAGGTATATCTTCATCACGGGTTTAAGGCGACATAAGAGAAGTTATGTGCAACAAACACATGACATAGATTAAGACATTATGAATACCTAGTGACACTTCCATATTCGATCATGACCTTTTCTTCAAACCGGAGCGTGCATACTACAAACCATGGCACCCATAGGCACCTCAATCATCCTCGAAGCACCCCATTCTATGTAAATCATCATCTACCGTAATTTTTTGGGTCGTGCCATCACACTCTTCTTCATCTACACATCACCCTGTTTAGTCTCGAATCGAGTGAGGTAATTCATTTTCAAGTTAGTACCTTATCCCTCTTATTTAAATTATCTCATTTCAATTAAATATCAAGTAAAATTATTTAGCATTCCTACTTCAGTTTTTACTAGTTATTTCATTATTGTTACTAGTTTAGATTAACTTGAAATATATAACATACTTCCACATTTATTTTTAGTTAATTATTTTTTTAAACTCATACTTTAGAATAATTTTCCCTAGGATCCGCTTAAAACCATAATGGTTAAGAATAGGTCATGTTCTTCACATTTCATTTCTCATTTTAATGTTAACCCTATTTATGATGAGGCTTCCATTTCCCATCTCATGTTTTCTATAAAGCAATCCTACTCCTATTCTAGTTCATATCAAAGAACGGATTCTAGATGGTCAATAACACGTGCCTACTCATTTTGAAGATTCTCCCAATGGAATTAGTATTGTTGAGGAACATATAGCCTTCACTCATTTTACACCATGTTATACAACTACTTTTTATCCTTATTATGATCTTTCTATAGAAGTTTTAGATGATTCTATTATAGATTACTTGCTTGGTATTAATAATCGCTCACATGTGCATATTGATTCTTATTATAATAAGGATACTACTATAGTTCCTTCTCATTATTCTCCTACTTCTGATATTGCTTCTCATGATACATATCATATTAGCTTGCATACTCTTCATATTATGTTGATGATCCTATTGATAGCCTCCTTAGTGACATTGTCAATTCTGAGTCTCTATATGATACCGATAATGCGGTTGATAGTCATGATTCTCCTTATTTTCATACAAAATAGTGTGAATATCCTATTTCATCATTGAATTCTCCTAAGATTACATCTAGCACTATACATGAGTCACCTCCATCTATCACTTTTTCTTCTCCTACCATTTCATCTCCTCTTATCAAATCATTTGTACCCATTTGTTTGTCTACTCATATAGATGTATCTTCATTGGTCACCTCACCTATTATGGAATTTTCCGATGTTATTCCTATAACCGATATGGATATACCATCTACATCACCTACTATGTCTTCTTCGGATAATAATCCTAGTGTTCTCTTAGAATCGGAATCCCCTTTATTATCTTTGGATATTCCTATTATCACCCACAATGGAACAACCTCTTAATACATTATATCCATCTCCCAATATTCCTTCATAAGATATCATATCTCTCATGCAAATCATAGGTCAGTTATAATATCATGTTAAGTCTCTCACTTTAGAAAGTAGGGCTTACTATACTTCTATTGACAATAATTCCTTACATGGTAACCCTTTCCCTAATAAGATTATTAATTATACATTTCCTAAGGAATTTTTAATGCCTACATTTACTCACTTTGATGATACTGGTGATCCTCATGCTCATCTTCTACATCATCATATGGCTATGAAATCTTATTCTAATGATAGGATATTACTTAAGGCATTTCGATACTGCCACACTAATGATGCATTACAATGGTACAATCATCTTCCATTTAGATCTATTAGTACTTAATATGAAATGGAGGATGCTTTCCTCCATCACTTATCATCATTAATGGTGCTACGGTTACTTACGACTACATACTTACTTTACATCAGGTCTCATTAGAGCCTATTAAGGATTACATCTTATGATTTAACGCTTGTATGCACATCGCTTAGTATTCCAACCTATAGACCTTGAGAAGCAATTCATTTTTTTCATGGTTTGATTCCCGCACTCAAAAAGAGATTAGAGTATGATACCTATGAGTTAGTTATTCTTCTATGCTACAAATTCCTTTATCTAGAGTAAGAACTTATTTCTAATATGTCATTGACCCTCTACATATGTCCTGCTTCTATTGTATCCTCTAGTCCTCCTCCATCAAAATTGGTTAAGAATCCTAAACAATCTCCACCTTTGACTCATAAGAAAGGAAAAAAGCTCAACCTACTCCACCACCAAAGACTACTTCTTTCTCCTCTCGCAACAAAACACTTTTCCATCCACTCTATCTATGACACATGATCCATTGCATTTTTCCCATCATTATAAACCATATAACATGTTATTTTCCTTACTTGAAAAATATCTAATTCGTTTACCATCCAACAAGCATCATCTAGAGCATAGGCTAAAATGCTAGGGTGACCAACCTTATTGTAATTATCTTTGAATAAATCATCATAAAGACAAATATTGTCTTTCCATTCATGATAGAATGCAAAATTTAGAGAATAAGGGCATCATCTCCTTTCGCTCTCACTCATGTGAATGATCCATCTCTCCTTTATCTCATCGAGGGTTTCTTCTACATTTGAGTTAAATCCTTCACCTCGGTGCTTAGGCGATGGTGCCTCCACCACTACGGTTTGTTACTCATGTATGTTATCCACCATTTCCATACACCAATGCATCGTCACATGAATTTCATTCACTTCATTCATCAAATTTGTCACATTCACATTATCCACTACATCACGTTACTCCTCCACATTGGCTTACACAACCCTCCACCTTGTGCATACCATTGTAGCTCCATATAACATTCGCTTTGGCACATATTTGCATATTGCTTCCATCGCACATGATTCCACAACTTCATGCCACCTTGTTCTTTGGAAGTTGATTTCTATCACCTTACCCTACGATGACACACTTTTGATTCTATGATTCTTATGCAAATTTTTAGGTTTTTTCTTTAAGAACCTTTGACCACACACTTTTTCATTCATCTAGCACACTCAATCATTTCCCAATGACACACTCTTGCTTTCCGTAGTTCATTATTAACTAATGACCGGTCTTAATCAAATAAACCTAATCATTCATATGCTTGGGGCATCATTCACTTCCCCACTTTTATAACACTACGATGACACACTTGTGATTCTATGGTTCTTATGCAAATTTTCAGGTTTTTTCTTTAAGAACCTTTGACCACACACTTTTTCATTCATCTAGCGCACTCAATCATTTCCCAATGACACACTCTTGCTTTCCGCAATTCATTATTAACTAATGACCGGTCTTAATCAAATAAACCTAATCATTCATATGCTTGGGGCATCATTCACTTCCCCCACTTTTATAACACTACGATGACACACTTGTGATTCTATGGTTCTTATGCAAATTTTCAGGTTTTTTCTTTAAGAACCTTTGACCACACACTTTTTCATTCATCTAGCACACTCAATCATTTCCCAATGACACACATTTGCTTTCCGCAGTTCATTATTAACTAATGAGTGGTCTTAATCAAATAAACCTAATCATTCATATGCTTGGGGAATCATTCACTTCCCCACTTTTATAACACTATCATATTACGATTGCATTACGTTATCACGACACATATTCATCACAATAGGTTAGTTAAATAATCATACATCATTTCCTTTTACATTCATTTTAGTATCATTATCATAGTATTCCTTTTACCCTACGATGACACACTTGTGATTCTATGGTTCTTATGCAAATTTTCAGGTTTTTTCTTTAAGAACCTTTGACCACACACTTTTTCATTCATCTAGCGCACTCAATCATTTCCAAATGACACACTCTTTCTTTCCACAGTTCATTATTAACTAATGAGAAGTCTTAATCAAATAAACCTAATCATTCATATGCTTGGGCATCATTCACTTCCCCACTTTTCTAACACTAGCATATTACGATTGCATTACGTTATCACGACACATATTCATCACAATAGGTTAGTTCAATAATCATACATCATTTCCTTTTACATTCATTTTAGTATCATTATCATAGTAATTAAACATTAAAAATTCCATTTAACAAACATTAATAATATACAAAAGCATTACATAGATTCCAACAATAATCAACAAATTAATAACATACATACATTGCAAAATAATATCATCATATATATATCACATATTTCCATCGATATGTAGTGAATAAAATAATAACTAGCGGGAAACTCACCTAAATCATAGACCATAATACCAATCGAACCTCATCATCACTATCACTCTCGTGCACCGCAAGATCCCTAGAACTAGATACCTCGCCACTAACCCCGTATTGTTTTTCGTGACATCGATGCCTCTCCACCGGCCTATAAAATAAGATGTTCTTTGTAGACTTCTCTAAAAATTGGTGCTATAAATCCACATATCGATAAAATACATTCTGCTAAGGCACTGTTGACATTTATCGCACCACGAGTGAAAAGGGTCAACTCAAAAATTTTAAATTTCTCTAGATTGATCGAGTCAAAGGTTTGACTATGTTTGGGACAACCACCTCAGAATAACATATAGATTTTAATTGTTTGGTTTTGGAGAGTCTTGGAAGTCATGTTTGGATAAAACTCCAAATAGGCTATAGTTATAGAATGCCATGCCTCATAGATGCAGCCATTCCATTTGAAACCCTCGAAATCTGTAATATTTGTTGTTATCCAAAATTCCCCGGTAATTTTGATAACATGCATCAGAATATCCAAATCCCAAGAAAATTGATTGATTCAGAGCAAAAATCAGGCTTGCAGGGTCCCTTCAGGTAATTTTCTAACTCCCCTGGCCGAGGAAAAAAGGAACAAGCTCTGAGAAAGTGCGGAGAAGGTTGCAGAAAGCAAGTAGTTCGGGCCAGGAAAATTTGTGAAAATCGGCTAAGTCCCAGTCCAGCACAAGTTGGATCAAATGGGACAAAAGTACGCGAACCACCCGAACCGCCCGAAATGAGTCCAGGCGGCCCACTAAGCATTTGGGACAAGTGGGACTAAAGTACGCGGCGGGCGCGAAATGCCGGTTTGACCGAGAGAGAGAATCGGCCGAAATAAGCACAAAGGGGCAGTTCGGGACGAATGGAACAAATGGATGAGAAATAAACCGGCCGAACCGGCCGAAAAGAGACAAGTCAGCCCAAAAGCAATTGGGACAAGCGGGCCAGAAATACCCGAACCGGCCGAACCGGCCGAAAAGAGACAAGTCAGCCCAAAAGCAATTGGGACAAGCGGGCCAGAAATACCCGAACCGGCCGAACCGGCCGAAATTGTCCCAAAAGGTCCAAAATCAAAATAGGACGTCCGGGACAAAAAGACCCGAAATACGCGAAGAAGCCAAAGGAGTGAAAGCCAATCAAAAGGTGCCACGTGTCTTTGGCCAAATGAGGGACAAGGAAGCCCATTTCGGGCGGATCGGAGGTTTTTGTCCCAAGCAGCATTGGGACATCCGGGACGAATGGACGCGAAGTACGCGGAAGACCCAGCAGGCCCGAGAACCATTGAGAAATTGCCACGTGTCATCAAGGAAAAGCCGAAGGGTCAAAGGGCAAGATTTGAAGCGGTGCTCGAGCAATAGAAATTGGACACGTGTCCAATGGAGCATAGAAGTGCGGAGCTCGGGGAGGAGTTGGAAGGTTTGGCCAAATCTAAGCCAAAAGGGGTAAAAGTGAAGGAAGACCCGGCAGGTTCGTGAACCAACCAATGCATGCCACGTATCCCTAGTGGCGGGGCATGGGAAAAAATGTGGAAAATATTCCAAGAGCACCAAAAGTCAAAATTCAAGAGACAGCCCACCGAAAAGTAGAGGAGAGAGAATTATTCAGCGAATCAGAGCATGCCACGTGGCGTCCAAGTGGCATCTTGTGGCAAGGAAAATATTTCAAAATCCGTTTACTGCTAAAGTGTCCTAAATCTTCAGATCGACATATCTTTCGATCCAGAGCTCGGATTTACACGTTCTTGATATCAATGGAAAGCTGTTGAAATTCTCTACACGTTTCCAGGGTCAATCTTGCATTTTGGTATAGTCCGGAGGAGAAAATTGAGAAATGCCTGCACGAAAATAACAAGCGAGGTAATACTTCAACAACCACTTTAATGCAGAGAGACGCCGCTGTTAAATTAGGCCGCCGCTTTGCGTAACCCGCCGCTTCGCCATGATGGACGAATTAAATACGACCTGGAGGTGGTTGGAGGAGATCTGACTTTCCTCTTTCTTCCTTCTCTCATTCTTCCTATATATTGTAAGGAGTGGCAAAATATAAAAAAGAGTTGTTCATTCTTTCTGCTCGGCCCTCCCTTCTTTTCTTCTCTAGGGTTGAAAATGGAGTTCGAACCTCCTCCCTACTCTGTAATGGCGTTTTTTTTCCTTTTACTAATGGAATGATGTTCTGTGCAAACTTCTGAAGCAACAAAACGTGTTTTGTGATGCATCTGTCCATCCTTTCTCGTTTTTGCTTGTTTTCTTCTTGCTCTCTTCATGTAGAGTATATCCGTGTGCATGTTTGAACGTTCATGTAGATCCGGAGAGTGTTCATGGAGTTTTGGGACACTTTTCATGTGTGAAATCTATCCTTGGGATTGTGATGCAGTCCATCCTTCCCATTGCTCACCTCTCTTTGTCCCATGGTAGTTTTGATAGATGTTCAACATTCTCCTTCTCTGGTGTATCACCGTTTTAGTGTAGGCTTTTGCTGTTTTTCCCTTCTCTCTCTCTCTCTATCTCCTTGGCATGGTTAGATTAGGATTAGATTAGCTTGCCTGCACTGGAATAGCTTGTGGCAGGTAGTTTAGGAGCAGGAACCAGCCTTCTCTAGAGATTCCTCTCTCGGTTTTACAAGTCCCACGCTTGGAGAGAGGTTTCCATGTTGTGCAATCACACTGGATGCCTGAACATCAACCCGAAGGCTCCGATGTGCATCTAGGGGTGCTGTGATTTTGCACTAACAGTTTTGGCACACCCGGTGGGACCTTAGAGGTCTTTCACTTCATCTTTTGCAGGTTGATGTGTTCCTGTGAAGATTTCAGCCTTTGGAGGCACTTGCAAACACATCTGGCGACTCCATCGATCAAGCAACCCATCGGACTCCATTTCCATACATTTTCATCCATCTTTCTTTCCATCCCTTTCATTCTTTTCCATTCCATGAAGTTGTGCAATCATGACTTCATTTCCATCATGGATTTCACATCAACAACAGCAGTATATTCCACCTCCAACACGTTTTACAAATCCTCCAGATCAGCATGCATACTCATATGAACAGCAGTGCCAAAGTCAGTTTGGCTATGGAGCTTTCCAAGAGCAAGGGTGTGCATACAATGAAGACCATCAGATCCAAGATGCTGGTCTGTTGGAGAAAATCCAAAAGATGGAGGAGGGGATGGTGCAGTCCAGGGCTCAGGCACAGATGAGAGCATTTGGAATCGGTTGTGAAGCACCCTGTCCATGGGTGGGACCTTTTCCAAGTCATTACAGCCCTCAGGAGAAGCTTGACTTCATGATTGCAACGCTGCCTTTGCTTGCAAAGTGGATTGAAGAAATAGAAGTGTATGAGAGAAGTATTCAGCAACCTTGTCAACAGGTAAACACATCATCTCATAACTTTTCTTTTCCTCTTTCCCAATCTGATCATTTCAGCAAGTGTCAAGTTTCAAAACCTCCATCTGCTATCCCAAATGTTGAATCCATCTCTCCACCTCTCAGTCTTCCACCACACCTCGATTCTTCTTTCCTTTTTCCTTCCAAACAGTCATCCCCTCCACAAGAGCTAACAGAAACACCCCCTCCTCCAAAGAAACAAGAGGTTTCACCTCCTCCACCACCACAAAAAATTGTCAAATCAGTGGAGTTTCAACCTATCCCTCCTTTTGCATTCCCAATTCCATGTGGGAAAGAAGAAATTGTAAAAATCAGTCATCAAGGACAGCAGGAGGAAGAGCCAAACAGAAAAGAAATGACAGACAGCTTGAAGGTTTGGGCTGCCAAATTTGGGATGACAAGGATCCCCTTGATGGTCAAGCCTACAGAAGAAGCTAGGGTTGGAGAACAAATGGTGGTCAGGACTGATTTTGTTGCAGCAGAAGAAGAAGATCTTGCAGCCCCAACTTGTCCTCTAGAGCAGCAGATTGAAGAGTTTGACTTGACAAACTTCATGCTGGAGAAGGAGTTCAATCAAGAGCAAGATTGCCTTCAAACATTGGAGGAAGGAGAAGCTGCTCCAAATCCAAAAGAAGAGGAGCACAATCTAGCTATGGAGGAGAAAAACGCAGATCCAAGGGCTTTGAGCACAAAGCAGGTTACAGAAGAACCTTCAGTTCTTCTTTCCACTTCATCTCTCTCAAGTTCTAGCACTGAAAAGGAGTTTGATCTCTCAAACTCAATATTGGAGAGTGAAGGAAACCATGGTGGTCAAGTTGCAGATCAAGAGGACACCATGGAGGAAGTTGAACACGAGCAGCAGGACAGCAATGAGGCAGTTTACCTGTCAGATTTGGAGGACTGTTTTGATGGAGAAGAGCCGGTTGAGTTTTCACCATTCTCTCTTTCATCATCCACATTCCAAACACAAGAGTCTGCTGTCATGAAGGAGAGCATTCATTTGCAGCAGCCTGCATCTTATAGCAGCCCTTTGGAACCAAAATTGGAAGATTTAAATCTTCCATGTTCTTCATCGGAGGAAGAGAAAGGGCAGAAGGGTCCTACCATTTCTTCCACGTCATCTATTCAGGTGGGTCTACAAGAAGACTCCATTCTTGGAGTTGAAAATCAGAGCTATGGGCATATCAAACAGATCGGACCTTGCCCAATTAGGTATTTGGCTTCATTGGAGCCAAAGGAGAAGCCACAACCAGTCATGCTTGCTTCTGAGCATGAGGACGAGCTACAAAGTACCAAGGATCAGTGTCATACCTCTTCAATCAAATGCAGAGCAACTAAAAGAGGTATTGGATTTTGATTGATACCTTGATGATTTGGATAGAAGACCAGCTTCTTGTTGATTTTCCATCCATCCAAACAGCCATGATCAGTGCCAAATCAATTCCATGGCTGCCAATTTTGAAGAAAGGAAGCTATTTCTCACAACCAGTTGCAGGATTTGTTTAGCTTGCCTTTGCTTCCAGTTAGAGTAGAGTAGCTAGGTTTGCTTTCAGCAGAAGAAGTGCTTGTGCACACTCTGCATGTTCCATTTGGGGCATGTATGATTTTCAGTTTTGTACATAGTTTTTGGTGTTGCTGGTTTTGCTCTTGCACAGTTCGTTTCAGTGGTTTTTGGTGAGAACAACTCCATGCCCGGTGGGTTTCCAAGTGGCTCAGAGGAGAGATTTTCAAAGTTCAGATCAGTTTTCAGGCTATTACTTATGACTCCATGCCCAATGGATTGCTTCAGGCTACTGGTCTTTTCATCTAGCAGGCAGATGCCCCCGTTGAGTCGCCAAATTGTTATCCAAAATTCCCCCCCCAGGGTAATTTTGATAACATGCATCAGAATATCCAAATCCCAAGAAAATTGATTGATTCAGAGCAAAAAAGGTCCCTTGAGTAATTTTCTAACTCCCCTGGCCGAGGAAAAAAGGAACAAGCTCTGAGAAAGTGCGGAGAAGGTTGCAGAAAGCAAGTAGTTCGGGCCAGGAAAATTTGTGAAAATCGGCTAAGTCCCAGTCCAGCACAAGTTGGATCAAATGGGACAAAAGTACGCGAACCACCCGAACCGCCCGAAATGAGTCCAGGCAGCCCACTAAGCATTTGGGACAAGTGGGACTAAAGTACGCGCGGGCGCGAAATGCCGGTTTGACCAAGAGAGAATCGGCGAAATAAGCACAAAGGGCGATTCGGGACGAATAGAACAAATGGACGAGAAATACCGAACCGGCCGAACCGGTAGTAAAAAAGAGACAAGTCAGCCCAAAAGCAATTGGGACAAGCGGGCGAGAAATATCTCCGAACCAGGCCGAGCCTACTAAAAGAGACAAGTCAGCCCAAAAGCAATTGGGACAAGCGGGCCAGAAATACCCGAACCGGCCGAAATTGTCCCAAAAGGTCCAAAATCAAAATAGGACGTCCGGGACAAAAAGACCCGAAATACGCGAAGAAGCCGAAGGAGCCGAAAGCCAATCAAAAGGTGCCACGTGTCTTTGGCCAAATGAGGGACAAGGAAGCCCATTTCGGGTGGATCGGAGGTTTTTGTCCCAAGCAGCATTGGGACATCCGGGACGAATGGACGCGAAGTACGCGGAAGACCCGGCAGGCCCGAGAACCATTGAGAAATTGCCACGTGTCATCAAGGAAAAGCCGAAGGGTCAAAGGGCAAGATTTGAAGCGCTGGCCCGAGCCAATAGAAATTGGACACGTGTCCAATGGAGCATAGAAGTGCGGAGCTCGGGGAGGAGTTGGAAGGTTTGGCCAAATCTAAGCCAAAAGGGGTAAAAGTGAAGGAAGACCCGGCAGGTTCGTGAACCAACCAATGCATGCCACGTATCCCTAGTGGCGGGGCATGGGAAAAAATGTGGAAAATATTCCAAGAGCACCAAAAGTCAAAATTCAAGAGACAGCCCGCCGAAAAGTAGAGGAGAGAGAATTATTCAGTGAATCAGAGCATGCCACGTGGCGTCCAGTGGCAAAGCAGATGCGGAAAATATTTCAAAATCCGTTTTCGCCTGTTCCGTGTCCTAAATCTTCAGATCGACATATCTTTCGATCCAGAGCTCGGATTTACACGTTCTTGATATCAATGGAAAGCTGTTGAAATTCTCTACACGTTTCCAGGGTCAATCTTGCATTTTGGTGTAGTCTGGAGGGAGAAAATTGAGAAACGCCTCTGGCACGAAATAACAAGCAGAGGTAATACTTCAACAACCACTTTAATGCAGCAGACAGTTCGCCACTTCTGTTAGGCAAACCGCCGCTTTGCTAGAACCCACCGCTTCTACCATGATGGACGAATTAAATACGACCTGGAGGTGGTTGGAGGAAATCTGACTTTCCTCTTTCTTCCTTCTCTCATTCTTCCTATATATTGTAAGGAGTTGCAAAATATAAACAGAGTTGTTCATTCTTTCTACTCGGCCCTCCCTTCTTTTCTTCTCTAGGGTTGAAAATGGAGTTCGAACCTCCTCCCTACTCTGTAATGGCGTTTTTGCCTTTTACTAATGGAATGATGTTCTGTGCAAACTTCTGAAGCAACAAAACGTGTTTTGTGATGCATCTGTCCATCCTTTCTCGTTTTTGCTTGTTTTCTTCTTGCCTCTCTTCATTGCAGGTATCTGTGCATGTTTGAACGTTCACTGCAGATCTGGAGCTGTGTTCATGGAGTTTTGGGACACTTTCTGTGTGAAATCTATCCTTGGGCCTGTGATGCATCTGTCCATCCTTCCCATTGCTCACCTCTCTTTGTCCCATGGCAGTTTTGATAGATGTTCAACATTCTCCTTCTCTGGTGTATCACCGTTTTAGTGTAGGATTTTGCTGTTTTTCCCTTCTCTCTCTCTCTCTCTGTCTCCTTGGCATGGTTAGATTAGGATTAGATTAGCTTGCTTGACTTTGGAATAGCTTGTGGCGGGTAGTTTAGGAGCAGAACCAGCCTTCTCTCGGAGATTCCTCTCTCGGTTTTACAAGTCCCACGCTTGGAGAGAGGTTTCCATGTTGTGCAATCACACTGCTTTGGATGCCGAACATCAACCTAGAAGCCTGATGTGCATCCAGGGTCTTTGTGATTTTGTACTAATTTGTAAATGACCATTGCAAAGCCCTGAGGAAGGTAGGAAAGGAAGCATGTATCAGACATGAAGTTCTGAAGCTACTGGAAAGGGTGTGAAATAAAATTTAGTCATCAATGAACATCAAAAGGTACATTTGATTTTAATTTATTTCCATACTTAAGTGAATTATTTAAGTGTGTTGAGTTGTACAAGTTCATTATTATCCATTCAAATGAAGGAAGTATAGAAAATAAAGATATACATCTCATTACATGAAAATAGTTCATTTATTCATATGGAATAAAAGTATAGTGAACCCACACAAGCTGTGGGACGTAACTTGTATGTACTGGAAATAAAAGATGCATATACTTAAAGCTATAAGAAAATGGAGAGAGAAGAAACCCATCATTTCCTATTGGGTCAGTTCTCTCGTGCTTCGACTTTGCTTGATTTTCAATTGCTTCATCTCTTATCTATAGTTCCCAGCAACACGTACTGTGAACATATAGTATATATTGTTAGAGCTCCGGGTTTGGTCTATATCCATGTGTTTACAGTTTTACGTAACTGAACCTTTTAAAGAAAGCACATGCAAGATACATGAAAGACAAAATCAAAGGGAGCATCTCATAGTACAGTTGAATCTAGGCCAAGTACAAAAGGAATTCATAAGTAGAATGTCTATTTAGCAAATAATCAAATGAAAGAAATGAACAAATAGTTTTGCAATAGATGATGTAGATTTGAAAGAGTAAGGAAAATATTTTCATTACAATACCAGGACTCATAACAAGTTTTCAATGCATATTGAAGTACAATGCATGAAACAGTCAGATGAGATGATGTTACACAACTGCTCAAGTTTCCAAGGAATTGAAGAGGTTTATTTTCCATATCAAGGTTTCATTCAAGTATACAACCAGTTTGCATATTTGTATTCAAAACTTCATACAAAAGATGCAAATTTCAGAAGTAGAGGTCCTCATCAAGAATCAAGCAACCTTCGGCTATCTTGAAAAGTAACATAATAGCTGAAAGGGGGAGTAATTTCCCAAGAAAGTATAAATCATTATGTCCAGTGACATTTGAATTATCAAACAAGCTTTAAGCAATGATGAGCAGTCAATTGTAAAATTTCTACAACTATGTACTCTCAGCTTCAAGGGATTTTTTCCCAAAATATCATAATGGACAAGAAATCTATCAAAGGCACATTGAAAATATAGTCCAGAAAGTGTAGAATGCTTAGGTCGAGTGAACATTAAACAATAGATGAGCACATCCATATCTCAAAGCTTGAAAAGTCAGAAAAATCAGAGCTTAGGCTATAACAATGGTGGCCATTACAGTCATGAAATGCTACACTATGATCACAAATAGAAAAGAATATGCACCTAGATTCTCAATTATTTGTGTAAGCATGTACAAAGTTTTAGTTTCAAAATGAATCCTTGTTTCAAAATAATGAAGTCAATGCATATTTTGAACTTCAAATTTCTGAGTAATAATACAACAACAAACTAGGCATTTGTAGCAATTCAAAGAAAACAAATTTGAGCTCAGCAAAATTCAGAGATAATGGCTTACACATTAAGTTTTCTACAAAATTTTCATTTGAAGTAAATAACACAGATCAAAGCTTTGTATCACTAGAAATGGAAGAAAAATTGATTCATTCAGGCCACAGTGGAAAATATGGGCAAAGTCACAAAACCCACCAAGCAGAAATTTGAAAGGGAGAAGTCTTCTCTACCTTGAATCAAGCATGTTAGCATAGATAAAGATCAAATTTAAAGCTTATTATTCTCAAGAAGAATGAGAAAATGGGTTTCCGAAAAATGATCAGGTCATGATTCTAGATATCACAAGGTCAACGTTATTGGTGAAAGAAGTGGATAATATGCAGAAAAAGAAAAGGGAAATCACTTAGAACTTTGATAGACATTTGAAGATAGAGTAAAGGCCAATACCCTCGGTAATAAATGCAAATTCACAAATGGTGGAATGATTGGAGAATGCCAAAAAATGATACCCAGAAGTATTTCTAGGCTCAGAAATCATAGCCACGCAAAATCACATCGAAACACGAAGGTTTTCAACAAATCAGTGCCAAACAAGAAAGAAGTGAACAAATAAATATATACAGTTGTGAAAAATAGAGCTTACCTTTCTTAGTTTAATGGCAGCCAAGACCGATAATTCCAGAGATAGAAAAGCTTCAAGCTAGAGCTTCAAAGGTGCTTAAGGTCACGGTTGGCTCAAGTTGAAACAGATGAAAATGACCATATTGTAAAGTTTTCACAAAAGCTCAAACATCATAGAAATGGTGAATAATATAAGCTCAAAATCACTACGAGCAGGAAAATTTGAGCCCGAATTAGTAGAAACATGGGTGGTCATAGCCAAAGAAAATACCCATCTCAGAAATATGAATACCCATAATTCAAAACACCAGATCTAAAAACCATAGAGTTTGAATGCTTAGAAAACCTAGAAGAAAGGAAGCTTCAAATCGATAGTCAGGGTAAATGCAATGAAATGGCATATTTTAGTTTTCTTAGTAACATAAATGTAAAAATCTCAATGAACATAAAATCATCATGACCCTTCTCAGGCACAATACCAACAAAAATAGTGTAGAACCTAGATTTGGAGAATAACAAAAAAAAAGAGAAAAATGATAGCCACATTTGCAATTGAATGGAATTCTTATGCAAAAGAATACCTAATCGGGAAAATAAAATGCAAAGAAGCTCACCAGTTTTACAGATATAGAGCTCCAAATGTGCCCTAAAGGTCGAGCTCCTTACATAGATAATGGTGACCCATTTTTCTTCACCAAGGGAAAATAAGAGTTTTTTCAATCGAAAGAGCTAGAGATTTCATTGTAGAAGCACATTCAAAGGTAAATCTCACTGTAAAGACCGTAAAAGGAACTAAATCGAACTTTAGCATCAAAACAGTGGTAGAAATGGCTAAGTAGAATGTTGCAAACTTTAACATCTTAGAAAAATACAAGCTTCAAACCAGAGCACCAATGATGATAGTGAAATATGAATTCATGCTCAGAATTCCACAGTATACCGGGCATTGAGCTCGAAGATCATCAAAAATTATAACTCCAGAGAAAGAAAATATGGCGGTCATGACTGTACTGAGAAAACAAATACACCTAGAGCCCCAAAATCGAATGAAAAATTCTAGATAGAATTTTCGAGTTTCACCCGCATGACATTGAAAAAAACAAATGGAGTGATCATTGAGGTCGAATGAGATTTACCATGGAGCTCAAGAGTTGGGTTAGGTTCAAACTCAACCATGGTAAAAAATCGATGACCTGAAGATGTCCAGTACAGAGATCAATGGATAAGATCATCACCAACTCTCAAAGCAAATCACCATGGCTAAATGCCAAAAAATGCATTAAAATCCAAGTGAAACCCTAATCAAAGATCAAGATCAAGCGGTCATAGTCAATCACAGTGTCCAAAATATTTAAGGCAAAGTGACAACAGTAAAATGTGAAGGGGTCAATCACCATGGAGAGGGCGCTAGCCCCATGATTAAAGAAAATTATCATTACATCAAATTTCAAAATTCTAAACCATAGACTATGTCCTCATGATCAAAGAGAGCCAATCACTAATCATGCCAACTATGATCACCGAAAAGGTGAATTTTAAACAAATATTTTCCAATATGCAAAATCCAACAAAATATACCATGCAATATAATCAAAAGGTGGCGAAGACTATGGAAAGGCATGTATATTAATCAAGGTGATAGACCTTATAATATGCTAAGTCCACAAAGGTGGCTAAACCAAATGAAGATCAATGATCAAGTGCAAAGGGTGGCCCCATGGGTTGCAGAAGAAAGGTTGAACATGTACACATGGAGGTGGTCCCCATCAAATGAATGTGTGGATGAATATTTTTGCAAAATATTACAAGTGTTGCAATTAGCATACTTCACAAGAGGACAAAACAGACAAGAAGACAAATTTGCATGCTCAAGGAAAGAGACTTTTCCAGCAAGCAAGCTTATTATTAGAAAATTATTCACCTTTATTTTCTTAAAAATAGAATAGTCAACTTCAGTTTGACTGTAATGTAATCAAGGCTATTAATGCCTATTTGTAATTGCATGTTCTATTTTTATTCCTTTATCTATTATTAAATAAAGGATAAAAATAGGATGCATGGGCGAGTACAAGCCTTAGACTATTTTTAGGAAGGGGGTGAAAATTATTTTGCTATATATTGTGTGCTTTGGCAAAGCACAAAGGAGGAATTTTGGATACAGGAGTACTGAAGCAATTTTTTTCAGTTTTGCCTTCTAAGTGTGAAGTATTTTCATCCTTTCCAATTATTTTCAGCCTTGTGTATGTTTCTATTAGTCTTGTGAATGAAAATTCCCTGAACAATCATCTTACCTTGCTGCAAATTCAATATTTTCTGCATAATTTTAATGTGCATGTTAACTTATCAGTGATGTTGTGATATTTTCCCTCAGTACAAAAAAGTGTTTGCCCTTAAATATTCTACAGAAAAATGTTGGTTCATGCATCAAGAATCCTTCCCATATCAACTGTGCATATACCCAATCAAAGCCCTCATATAAATTTGGTGTATCACCTCAGTTTTAGTATTTAACAGTAATATTTTACCCTTAACCCCCGAAAATAAATTTAGATACATCAACAAGGAACCATCCTTGATACCAGAGAATCACCTCAAAATAGGTATACCCACAGACCTGAGGTGTTTCCATTGTATCTATGAAAGAGAGAGATCAAATTTTGTAAGCTTAAAAAACTTGCAGCCATCTCTCTACAGGGTGCACTTTAGAGAGATAACATGACCACCCCGCAACACCTCTTGGGTTCGTCGAGTATCCTCAATGCATCATCCTTATTGGATTTAAGAATACAACACATGTCATTTCTGCTAAAATGACCATCTCAAATAAATAGGTGTTCTAACCCCGACCTCATCCACATGCTCAAGTATCCCCCCACCGAGTACATTGGTGGCACATTCCATATCAATGTAAAAATGGATTTGTTGACTATTAGAGACCAATACGTGTCACCTACGAAAAAATTAACATAGCATGTTATAAACCCATTACTAAAACATATACCAACAAATAAATGAGACAAAATAGTTATATATAGATACTCACACTCTAATATAGTCACTTCAACATTATTGGGGACATCGACTTCCCCATCTCCTACTCTCCAAGCGGTAACCCGTTAGACTGAAAATAATGGGAACAAAAATACCTATCGATGTGTTTCCCACCATATGCAATATTCCTATGTGCAACCCACATCACGGAGTCTATCAAATCTATCATCACGTCTACCTCTTCTTGACTAGAAGGTGCAAGTTGATCTACCTGTGAGCAAAAATCAGAAAAAAATGAGGTATTCAACATTCTAAATGTATCCAAACAAGAAGAGAAAATGAATATAATTCCAACAAGTCCAAAAATAGGTAGAATGTTTGAGAAATGAGTAAGAAAATTACTTTTGAAATCCAAATGTGTGTCAAAATATGAGAATTCTAAGTCTCTTATTTTATGTGAAATGACCGTGAACCCAAAGGGAGGTTACATAACAACTTGGATGGTTACGTAACCACCATTATAATTACATAAGCTGTGCGGGCGATTACGAAACCACAACTAACAATTACATAAGCTCTGGTTACATAAACACAGGGAAATTACGCAACTATTGCTGAAAATTATGCAACCACCACTCGGGACAAAGATAAAGATAAAAATAGGTCTTACAATAAAAATAAAGTTTGAGACAAAATAGAAGGGTTGATTTAAGTCAAAGGTAAGATGAAAATAATATGGGGAAGGATTTGAACCTCGCTTTTACCTTGGAAGAATTTTTATCTTCATTGGAGCTTTTACCATTCCAACAATATAACACCATGAAATTTTGGGTGTGTACATATTTCCCCCTTGGAGAATTGTTCTAGCCATGAAGAGGCATAAAACACGAATTCTAAGTATGGCACTCCCAAATGTGAGAGTTAGAAACGATACCTTAATTTACAAAGCAGGTGTGTTGAAACCATGTCAATCCAACATTCCCGTCACCTACAAAAGAGAGATGAGAATCAAGTGCAGATACAAAACATGATTAGAAAAGTACTCTGAAATAAAATGAAAAGATTACTTACCATATCTCGCTAGGGTAATAAATATACCTTCTCCAAAGATGCCGACCCTATATGCACACACTCAAATCAATATTAGAAAATCAAAATCATTCTATATATATTAGTTTCTTCTATTTTTTTGAAATCATTTGTGTTTTCCAAGTTTGTGGAATTTATAGCTCTTGATTTCTACTTGAATGTTTTATTTGTGAGCTTGGTTTAATTGTAATGGATTTAAAAGCGTTTGGTGATAGACTCATCAAAAGTGGATGGGTCTCAAGAATGAGGTATCCTTTAGAGTTTTCTTCCTTTCCATTAGGCTTTTGCTTTTGAATTTTTAGTATACTCAAAAAGAACTTATGGTAAATTCGTTATTGGAGTTGTTGTAAGGGGCCTCAAAGAGGTAGATAGGTAGAGCACCTTTAATACTGAGTCTCATTTTTTTGTACTTTTTTCCTTTTTATGTTTTGTATTTTGGCTCACAACTCAGCAATTTGACCACACTTACTATATGTTTTTATGACATTGGATATGAAAAACTTGACATTATATATATACATATAAATTTCCTTTTTTCGTTTGGCATTCCTTCTAAGAGTTGACTTCATTGCAGTCTGCTTCATCTGTATACTCTTAGATTGTATGGAATTTTTTATAATTTTTTATGTTTTATGAATGCATGTCATGGATGATTATGAAAATGTGTAGACAAAATGATATCTCTTTTTTGTTTTATATATGATGCATATGAGAATAAATTGTAATTTAGAACTTTGATTTTCAAGCAATATTTAGCACTTTTATTTTATTGGCAAAATGTGATGAATGCGACATGATAATAAAATTAACTCGCTCCAATCCTAACTCCATGCAAATAGTAAGATGTGAGGGCTGATCACCAAGATCCAAAAAGGATGCAAGTTATGTGACTTTGATGAATGAAGATGGTGAGAAAAGACAAGATTTTGACAAAGACCCAACTAGAACTTACAACTCAACCCTAAACAAAGTCAACTAACCAGCTCAGAATGCATTTTTCTTGCAAGTTTAACTAGACTTAGATCCGTGGATGGCCTCTTGATTGAAAAATATATTTTTAAGGATTAACTATCTTGTAACATGCACATCTAATTCATTTTTCATGGGATTTTTGAAATTGCAAAACACTTCTTATTTATTTTAATTATTTACAAATTATTTCCTTATTTGACAAAAACCCCGCATATTTCCCTATGTTATAAGTTAGAATCATGGGATCATCACCAATGAAAAGAGATGGGTGAGTAAGGGCACTTCCCTCCTTTACAAACCTCACGCCACTACTAAGAAATGTGGACTCGATCACCAAAAGTTGGAAAGGGAAATAAGTGTAGTTTTATTTTGAAACGAAATAATTTTATTAATATATATATTATATTATATATATATATATATATATACTTGTTTCTTTGGGAAGGAATGTTTTCCCATAGTATAAACCCCATGCAACCAAAGTAATATACGGGGCTCACCACCGAAGGTTGAGATAGGTGAAAAAGATAACACGGTGAAATGTTTAGATTGTTTCTGTCATAAGAGATGTTTTTAGGGAGAGATGAGACATCAAGAATATTCTAGTAAAAATTATGGGCAAAGAAACCTAAGCTAGGAGAGACCATGAATAGGACTAAGTGTGTAAGTCGTGGAAGGATCAATGTCAAAATTCCATCTAAGTAGCTGAAATAATAGAAAGATTAAATGTTTTGAATATGAAAAGATAGAAGCTTGAAGAAATGTGATTAAATGTTTTTTCCAATATTTAAATTTTATTTGAAAATTTTTCTTGAAAGGTAAGTTTTAGTTTATAATTTCACAAAATGATTAAGAAATTAATAAACAAGTGTGGATGTAATAATGTAAAGTGTGGAAATGGAAATGAACTATGCATGGAAACGTTTAGGGTGAAGCCAGTTGATGGATGTCAAAATCCTTAGATTCCCAATGTACAAAAATGATACACACGATCATTGAAGTTTCCATACTCTTGGAAAGGACCTACTACCTTGGCATGAATCATGAATCGGTTCATTTGAAATAGAAAAGTATAAACCTCTACATCATTTTTGATATATCATATTCATGTGAGCATAACTCTGTTGCTCAATTATGACCCCTACATAGGGAGTACTAGTTATATTTAATATATTTTGAACTATGGGATTATGTATCATAGATACAATGAACCTTGTTTTTGATGTATTTTTTTTTAGAAAAAGGATTGGAATGGAGAAAGCACTAGAGATGTCTTTGATGGGTATCACTTTGTTATCAAAATACACTCCTTTCTCATTTATTTTTATCATGTTTATGCCTAGGCCGACATCATCAAAAGTAAGAGAAGCTATACCAAGGAGGTTATGCATTCCTTCTGGTTTGAAGGGGAGAAGCATCGATTCATCAGTCTCTAAGAGTTTCATAATCTGCGTTGTGTTTTTGGTGGAAATGGTTTCCATCGCTATTACTTTACTCTTAACTGTTTTTATCACCTCAAACATTTTTGGGTTATTATCCGCAAATTTCGGAACCTTTGAGGCATTCATGACCAATTATTTCAAAGGAAGCAATTAATTTAATAGACTTACAGGAACCTCATATTCCAAATGCACCCTTGGTTTCTTCTTGAGATTCTCTAGATGTATGTCAAAGGGTTTAAGATCCCCTTGAGAAATGAAGACCTTTCCTAGGTGGAGAAATCTAACCTCTTGGAACAAAGTGGAGGGAATAGCCTTCATCTGATGAATCCAAGGTCTACCAAGGATCATGTTATAATTTGTCTCCTTGTCAATGATGTAAAACTTTGTTAAGATGGTTTTCGTCCCGAGGGAGATAGGAAGAACTATAGTTGTAATTGAGGTTTCCTTAAGACTATTATATCCTCAAAACATGTTTCTCATAGAAGAGAAGTTAGTATCCCCATATCCCAACTTTAGTAAGAAAGAGAAGGGAACCACATTCACAACATTCTCGCCATCAATCATGACTCTCTTGATACAATTTTTATAAATGTAGACATGTAAATATAAGGTAGGATCACCTCTTTGGGCCATTTCATTTTTAGACTTTATCTTGCTAATATAAAATACAAACCCACTATCAATATCTCCATGTCCCTAAGGATGAATTTGAAATTCAATATGATTAATTTGAGCTCCAAGAGAAGTTGTAATTTTAATTAGGTGATTAAGACCCAAAGGCATCTAAAAACACGAAGCGATTCCTATGGTAATTTTTCAATAAATCTAGAAATGATATGCAACAAAAGGTATTGTTCAAATCCAAAATCAAATCATAAGCTCTTACAAGTTATGATACTATAGGAACAACTTCTATGAGAGATAATGATTTGAAAGGGGTAGGGAAACATATTCCCTTGTACAAGTTGTGTTAATTTTCATTTGAACCTCTAACTTAAATAATCCTAAAAATTTTGCATTTTTGTTTGATTCGAGGTTAAGAAAAACTCAAGATTTATCATAATTTGAGACCTCATGGTCATTTTTCCCAACATAGATGTCATTTCTTATGTTTTGAGGATTTACCTTAAATTCTTTAGGATGTTTAGGGAATAGATCTCGATAGATTCCTAGGATTTTGTTATGAGGTGCCACGAGTCTTGTACAACTCATCTATGAGTTTGCTTTAGGATTTGCTGAAAACATATATACAAAGAGCATTCTTTGATTTTTCAGTGAGTATTTGTATGAATTTGTTGCAATTCATACAAGTTATAGTGTCATAAACAATAACACGATGAAGACTATAGTAAATATTGGGGTCATAATCTCTTGGCCTTTGGTTCAAGTTTTTTTTATTATAAGCCTCATTATATTTCTAAAAGTGATTATCATAACCATAATTCGTTGTGCCTTGGCCAAAGTTCTGATATTGGTTTGAGCCTTGGGTTTAAGCTTGTTGAGGAGGAGGGTGGTTGACATCAAATGTGTTGAGGAGGAACCAAAATTAGATCCTCTTTGATTTCTGTGTTGTTTTCATTATTGTTAGTGTTACCATGGTTTGTATAACCATAATTATTTGCTTCATAAGTAAAACCATCCCATTATTTTGATGATTTGCATTTTTTATTAGGGATACAAATTTCCATGAAGACCATAATTATTATGACCACTATCAATAACTACTTGTTTGATTTGAAGTAAACCTTGAACACTTCTTTGTAACCATGGAAAGGAAACTTTGATACTTCTTTCTTGGTCTCTCGATTGAGAGAGTGAAGGAAAATATCGCAACATTCGATATGTTCCATGTTATGTGAAATTGCAAAGGAATAAATAACTTGACACATAATTTTGATGAAGTGGGAAATATATTCATTTTTCTCCTGCCTAATATGCAAAAACTCCTAATTCTCATTCAAGTAATTTTTTCATGTCAATTTCTCTAATGATTTCCAAACAAGTTGTTTAAAGGAATGTGTATAAACTTATGGAATAAGATATCACCAATCTAAAGTGATTCCCTCAAGGGTTTTCAAAAATATCTTAGCCACCATAGCATCCCAAGGGATTAAATATCTAATGGAAGTAGCATAGGCCTTGATATGAGCATCCGAGTATCCTTCTCCCTTAAATTTAGGAATATCAGGCAATGGGCGTGGGAGCATGACACCCTATATGGTAAAGTCAAGGGGTTCTTTCAAATAATTAGCATAAGTACCCATTGTGTAGGATTCCACCATTGAAGCTCCCTGATGAGGAGGTGGAGGAAGAATTGAATAGGCTATAGTTTTGGCATTAACTGGAACATATGCCGATCCTTTATATGGTGTACAAGGGTTAGTGAAGGTTTGTGAATCCATCGGGAGGACTTTGCGTACATATGTAGGTAAGGTGGAATAACACTAGGAAATGGGCTAGTGGGCATGAAACTAGGGAACGTCACATTTCCTAATGGAGTGGCATTCGAGAACACACTTACGTAAAACCCGTACATAGGGTAATTGTGAGACGATTGAGGAAAAATCCTAAGGTATCATCTCCCATGAGAAGATCACCTAGATTTGATTGAACAGGATAACCTTGTTACATAGGATGTTGCATTGGTTGTGTGTATATAGGGTGTACCCTTTGTTTTCTATGGGATGCCCCATGTTATTCCCTACTCAATATGTTGGTTGTGAAGATAATGCACTCTATAGTTCTCTAATCCTCCATACTAAAGTGGAAATAACATCATGAGGTGAGGATTGAGTCTCTTATTTGGGTGCATGTTGTGTAGGGTTTGGTTGAGAGGGCACATGATATCCTCTTATGAATTGTTCAATGTTGTCATTCTTGTTTTCCTTAAAATTAGGAGTCTTGGGATAGGTTTTCAAAAAAAAATTAATGAATAGTTCTCAAGCATTAATCTTCACCCTATTTAAGGATTTATTTACTTGGCGAAGAGGATTAGCAATTTGCATAAAAATGACATCTTTTTATGATTTCATAGAAATGTGAGGTCTTGACAAGACTCTAAGGTAAGGATTTGTTCTATTTGGGAGGACTCTATTACATTTTTAAATGTTGATCAACCTCCTCTATCCTCACATAACTAGTGGGGTTTGAAACATAACTAGGGAAGGCTTGCATGTTTTTGTTCTAGTTGTCATCCCATTCTTAAATGGAAGGGAATTGTTGTGGTTGAATGTTTTTTTAGTATCTATTAGAGCCGAATGGGTGATCATACTCTCTCTTTGGACATATTTGGTGAGATATAAAATATTGGCCGAAATAGGGGAAGAAATAGAGAGGCGAGGTAATGAAAATGAATGAAAAGTAAATAAGAAGGAACTAGTCCTTCACATCAGGTTTACCAATTATTTACACCTAAGAATCAACAAGTGATCCTAGAGGAACTCAACCTCCCGAGGCCATGTCGGGAAAACCAGAATGTGAAATATTAAAGGAATATTGATGGGTAGCTATAAAAGAATCGGGGTCTAAGATCGTAGTTTGAATTCCTAGTATTTGAGTTATCAAAGGTGAATTTTGAGGCTATCTATGGGTAGTGTAAGTTCCTTATGGCTTACATTTTTTATTTGATTTATTTGCTAAACTACATTGAAAATTCATTTTAAATAAATAAAGATAGTAAATTCATCATAAAAAAAGACATGTGTGTTTAATCTTTTAATTAACCAAATTCATCCCAATTAATTAAATAAATATGAAACAAAATAAAATCTATTCTATTTGTCTCAACAATAAATGAATTAAAAGAAAATTAATTAAACGGATGCCATTTTTTTATATTTTTAGAATTTAGATAAAACACATAAATAAACTATTCTATAAACAAAGGAAACTAATTAGAATAAAATACTACTACTTCTAATAAAATAAATTAAAAAATAGAGAATAGTTGATGTGGATATTCCTTTGTTGGAGGATTGTCGACAATGTTATTCTATAAGATTGTACTTGAAATTTATTAATCTAAATAAAATAAAATAAATTTATGCTAGAAACGCTTCTGCCTCAAGTTTTCTAGAAAGGAAAAATCTTTGGGAAGTAAATTTCTCTTCACCGTATGAACTTTTCATGGCATAAGTAACAATAAATAAATTAAAATAAATAAAGGATGTGTAAGGATTTATTCACTTTTTCTTCCAACTAATTTCTTGAGCAGATCCACAGGGATAAGTTGGGAAGAATTTATCAACGAAAGGTATAAGAAATATTTTGAAAAGGAATACTAGAAATAAGATAAATACATTAAGGAAGTGATGAAACCTTCTAGTTCTACAATTCTACCAACTCAAAACAAATGCATTCTTTTTATTCTAACAAATAAAAATTAATTAAAGCTTCAAATAACTCAAGTACAACCCCAATCTAGTTACTATTGTAATATGGTAGCTTCCCAAAGGTGAGATGTTCTTGTTGTCTCCTCATATTTATATCTTCTTCCAAAGATGAAGTCCAATTGATCTAGGAATGCACAAATGTTGGCTGGTAGTAAAGAAAACAAAATACTGGTTGTGGCTAGCTTGGTGTAAGAAATGACTAAAAGTAAATGGTAGGAAAGAACATAGAAAAGAGTTGGTTTTTTGTGTGGTTCCTCTCAAAATTTCAGCAGCATAACTTTACCTCAAGAATATGAAAAATCCAACCTATCATATGGGTAAAAATTTGGATTTTATAAAATGTGGGAAAGAAGAAGTCAATTACATGTGTCGATGAAGAAGTGAAAAATCAGCAAAATGAGAGGTAGTCAACATTCTAAACATATCCAAATGAGAAGAGAAAATCACTACAATTACAACATGTTCAAAAATATGAAAAACAATTGAGAAACGAGTGAGAAAATCACTCCCGAAATCCAAACGTGTGTCAAAAAAAGCATGTTTTAGGTCACTTATTTTAAATGACATGAACATTGATGAATGTAGAGGGAGGTTACAAAACCTATGGGGTGGTTGTGCAACTATCACTTTGAAAATTAGGTAACCTCCGGTTACATTACCGTCATAATGGTTACTGCAATCGCGCGCCGATAATTACGCATCCATCCGTAACATAACCACCAATGCGGTTGCAAACCGCCGCTGAAAATTATGAAACCTCCACTTAGGAAAAATATAAAGATAAAAAGTGGTATTAGAAAAAAATTAAAGTTTGCAGAGAAATCATAAGGGTTGATTTGAGTCAAAGGAGGGATGCAAAGAATAAGGGGAAGGATCTGACCTCAATTTTACCTTGGAATAACTTTTTACCGTCATTAGAGGTATTACCATTCTTAAAATATAACACCATACAATTTTGGGTGTGTACAGTTCCAAAAAATATATATATTATGCTTTAAAACTCCATTCATAAGGAATTTAGGAAGGGAAAAGGACTGTCCCAAGGCTAGTAGGTGTAGAGAAAGCCTAAGAAGAGGAAAGTGTGATAGGAAGAACAAGAAGAGGATTAGGGTATTGAAATTTCCAGCACATCATGAGGATGATAAAGGGTCTTGGAAAGAGTTAATATTTTTTTTTGGGTAGCTATAAATGTCTTTAACTATGAGACATGCAAGAGTGATTGCCTTAAGGGCATCTAGTAGGAAGTTTTGACAAGAAGGGAAGTTTGGAGTTTTTGAGTACTTCAAGTGAAATTTAAGGTTAGGTGAGGTGATGTGATAATTTTCTAGGAATTGAAAGGAGTTATGGAAGGTAAAAAGAAAGAAGTTTCTTGATGAAGTTAGAAATCTATTAAAGGGAATCAAAGGGGAAGTTTGGATAAAAGGGTAAGAGTGATTACTTCTTTTACTTTGATTCATTGGGATGAATTCTTTGATGATGTATGCATAGTATTGCACATAGATTTCATTTTGTACGTATGTGATAAATGAAGAAAACACCATAATAGGATACCTGGTGGTGAAATTTTTGGTATGCATAGGCTTTCATTTTTATGTTTATATCAAAACGACGTCAAAACCGTAATAGGATAGAATAGTAAAATAAGTGGTATACACATTGTTTCATTTTTATGTGTATGTGACAAATGACACCAACACCGTAATAGGACACTCGGAGTGAAATTATATGGTATAAACATGTTATATGT
This sequence comes from Taxus wallichiana var. yunnanensis, assembly GCA_018340775.1. NCBI lineage: Eukaryota > Viridiplantae > Streptophyta > Pinopsida > Cupressales > Taxaceae > Taxus > Taxus wallichiana. The sequence goes on along the minus strand of CM031238.1, from coordinate 236,477,176 downwards.
TTTGTGCATATTGATGGATTTAGAAAAGAGGTAGGGGTTTGGATGTTTGTTTGGAGAGGATGGTGATTTAGGATCAAAGCCCGTGGTATGATCAAATGTGTGGGTGATTATATTTTGATTAGGTTGGTTGATTAAGGATGGTGATAGGATTTTGGTTGGAAATTTTTGATTTAGGATGGTTGATTATGATGGTGTTTGATTGATTTAAAAATTTAAGGTGATATGATGGTTAAGAGTGTTCACAAGCAAGAAACAAACATACAATACACACCCTAACTAGTCAATTTGGATTACAATATAGCCATTTTCCACTTGCAATACCACACACCCATGGTGGTGTCATAATTGGCTCTCCACCTATGTGTCAATGTGGGGTCGGATAGCGAGTGATCATAATAGCTTGATCTATGGCCAAAATCTTGCCTAACCTAGGATATACGAGCTTATTGTTAGTGCAAAATCGCAGCACCCTCGAATGGCTTGATTTTGAAATGGGGCATTCGGTGTGATTGCACAACATTAGACCATCTCTCAAGTTGTGGGACTTGTGGACTTGAGATGGACCTCAAGAGAAGGTTGGTTCCTGCTTCCTAAACTACCTACCACAAGCTACTCGATTGCATCACAACTAATCTAATCTAAATCTAACCATTCCAGGGGATAGGAGGAGGAGAGAGAGAGAGAGAGAGAGAGAGAGAGAGAGAGAGAGAGAGAGTGAAGGAGAGCCTACACTAAGTGGTGATACACCAGAAAAGGAAGTGGCTGATCAAAAATCTAACTACCTGAATTGGAGAGAGGTCAGCAAAGGAGGGGTTGGACAAGATGCACCACAAACCAGAGATGAATGCCACACAGAACACCACCTCAAGACCCATCAAACATAGCTCCTAGAACTTGTAATAAATATTAGAGTATGCACATTATACCCTGAAATTATGAGAGGTAAGAAGAGACAATAAAATGAGCTAGGGATGGACAAGATGCATCACAAAAATAATTTATTGCTCCAAAAGTTACACGGTACATCATCAGTGGGAAAGGGGAAAGAAAATTCCATTACAGAGCCATGCAAGGAGGCTTAGACTCCGCATTCTACACTAAGAAAGAAAGAGATGGGGGCAGGAGAGAGACAATGACCAACCCATGAAATATCCCCCTCATTTACAATATATAGGAAGAATAAGAGAGAAAGGAGGGAAGAAATCGAACCCTTCTCCAACCACCCCTGGAAGAGCAAAGTGAAATCTACTCGAAAGCTCAACCACCAACCATCAATGCCCCCGAAACTACCTACAATATTTCAAGTCTACCTCTCTATGTCTATTTGGCGTGTTAAAGAAGGAAGAAAGGTGGATCAAATCAAATCTGAGTGGTTGAAGCAATCAAATTTTGCATTAATGGCTTGAAAGAAATTTTCCTCATTTTCACCCATCAAACCTGCTGAAAATAAGATTTATGCTTCCATGGTGTAGAGGATGTCGAGATATTTCCAACGGTACCAAACTTGTTGAATTTCTCACACCTTTGGAGTGAACAATATGCCCATTTCAATATTTGAATCAAATCCATACAAAAATGGCAAAAACAAATCTTGCAAAATGGATCTGCGGGCCCGAAACTCACTTTGGCACCTTTTGCGAAAAAATGCAAAATTATAACAAACCTCCCGCAGCCCCGCATGCCCAAAATTCACTTTTTTCATTTGGCTAACAAACCTCCTCGAACTCACGGACCCATACTTGCAAACTGCGCCATTTTGCGAAATGTGAAAATTTTTCCAAAATGCCCCGCGGACCGCCTTGACACTTTAACACTTGGGAAAAATTTCCTCCATGGCCCCGCAACTTTCACATTTTCCCAAAATTCATCTTTGGTCCTAGTGATACACATTTTCCACTTTGGTAAAAGTCTTCCCAGACCGCTAGCCCTCTTTGACTTGAAACATGGTGACGTGTAGTAGAGCTAGCGCGGGTTTGGGGACCGCTTTTGGATTTTTCTTTTGAAGTTTCGCTAAAGAGACACGTGGCTCCTTCCGCGGCTTTTCTCTATTTCTTTGTATTTTGGCTAAGTCCCTTTTGTTTAGTGGGGCCATATGTCTGACCTGAGACACGTGGAGGCTCAACACTTTTTGGGACTATCCCTTCAGATTTTACCTTTAAAGTTGCACCGAGTTAACACGTGGCACCTTCCATCTTCCTTATACTTAGCCAATTGAGCTAGTTCAACTTTTGGGCTCTAACCACGTGGCGGATTGGCACTAGTTCAGTGTCCTTCTTTGGGCCATGCCTTTTGAATTTGTTCCATTGAGGCATGTGGCACCTTCCGCTGGCTCTTCTTTTCTTAGACTTTTCAATGGTCGATTCTGCCCCTTGACTTCTTCTTTTTGGGCCTAGGACACTTGGAAGCTCCACACACATTTGAGGTCTGTCCCTTGTGTCTCACTTCTGAAGCTTCATCATTTGGACACAAGGAGGCTCAGTGCACATTTAGAACCTACCTTTTTGATGTGCCTTTTAGAATTCTGGTGCCTTCTATGAGTCTATTGTTTGGCCACGTGTCAACTCGTATACGGCTAAATCTGAAAAAATTGAGCCTTCCTTATTTTCCTCCTATGAGCCTTTGGTTTCTTTGACTTTTTACCCCCTTCATCGAATTTTCTGCTTCATTTCAAGTCTACCTTCTCCTCATATTTGGGATCAATTGTCAGATTTGAAATGTTGTTTGCATGACAAAGACAACCCTTAGATTTTCTTGTGTAGGGTCACGTTTGATCAATTTTTCCTGGGGGCAAAATTGAGATAAACACTTACTGGGGAGTACCCGATATACCTTGATGTATGTGGGGCCCAAGTATATGTTGCAAGGATGTTTTATGAGGCATGGGTATTGTGACATGGAAGCTTCTTACTTCATGCCACTCTTAAAACAAGATACCACTTAGTCAATAATGACAACTCTGTAAGAATTTACATACCCAACCGGAACATTGGGTGTTTCTACAATGTTGAGGTGAATTACATGGTAATTGAGACCCCTATGGCTATGGAAAGTATGTGGAAGTCACTTCGATGTCACATTTCCCTTATAAAATAAAAAGGTGCAGGATAACCACTTTTGATCCTCAAGATTGTCCTAGAGCGTGATGAAAGAGGATACATGATTTTTCCTTCAAGATAAACAAGTAATGATGTAAAAACACAAGAAATATGATGCAAGAAAATAGATGCAAGAAAATAAAATCAAACAATAAAGAGGAAGCCCTAAAAAAAATAATTTTATAAACCCGAATGTCTTAGACCGAACATCTAACAAAACAAAGGGTTAGTAGTTTTAAACTGATTTTTATCTTTGGTAAGTATAGGAAGCTACACACAAATTGTTAATAGTTTAGATCGAGAATATATAACTCGATGTGTAGTTAACATGAAAATATTTACAAAAATTTAAACCATTAATAAATTATCCTATAAAATGCTAAAATAACGCTTTCATAAGATACTATGATGTAAATATTGTGGTATACACATGTTGTCATTTTATAGCATATTTGACAAATGACATAGAATACGTAATAGGATACTAGTAGTGAAATTATGTGGTATAGATAAGTTGTCATTTTTGTGCGTATGTGATAAATGACACCAACACCGTAATAGGATACTGGTAGTAAAATTTTGTGGTATAAACAACCTCTAACCTTTTTGCATATGTGACAAATGACACAAACACCATAATAGGATACTTGTAGTTGAATTCTATGGTATACATAGGTTGTCATTTTTATGTATATGTGACAAATGACACAAGCACCATAATAGGATACTGGTAGTAAATTTTTATGGTATACAAAGGATGCCATTTTTGTGCATATGTGAAAAACAATGCAAAGACCATAATAGGATAGTGGTAGTGAAAATTTGTGGTATACATAGTCTGTCATTTTTTTCGTATGTGACAAATGATGCAAACACCATAATAGGATAATCGGTAGTGAAATTGTGTGGTATACAGAGGCTTTCATTTTTGTGTGTATGTGACAAACAATGTAAACACCGTAATAGGATACTTTTACGCGTACTTTTTGTGAAATTTTGTTGTATACACATGATGTCATTTTTTGTGCATATTTGACAAATGATGCAAACATTTTATTGGGATATTAGTAGTGAAATTATTAGGTATACACAAATATCATTTTTGTGCATATGTGACAAATGATGTAAACACCATAATAAGATACTAGAAGTAAAAATATGTGCTATACATAGAATTTCATTTTTGTGTATATATGAAAAACCAAGAAAACACCCTATTACGATACTAGCAGTGAAATTATGTGGTATACACATGCTATCATTTTTGTGTGTATTTGACAAATGACACAAACACCGTGATAAGATAATCAAAGTAAAATATTGTGGTATACATGTAGCATGTCTTTTTTTGTGCATATTTGACTATACACACACACAATTACTTAGCATATGTACATCTACTATATGTAATCTTTATTCTATCAGTGGAGGATCTTAATTCAAGAGAGCTAGCTCTAGAAAAACTTCCAATAAAATCAATGAAGAGAGTCCATGAATCTAAAAATTCTGAGTCTAGTAAAGAGAAATCTCTAACTTTAAGTGATTGTCACTAGGTTCTCTTCCTAAGAATTGGATTGTAGTAAAAAAGAAAGGTTAAAAGTAAGATTGAGGTCATTTCCTTTTGATGGAAATGTTATTTCCTTTAGTCTTTGTCCTACTCTTTTGAGGTGATTGGGTCGTATCCGTCTATCTCAAAAAAATTTTAGCGAGGGTGAGTTTTTAATATTATTCTTCTAAATATTAAAAATAATAATATTAATATACTACTAACAACTATTAATTTATATATTTTTATAATTTATACTATATTCTTAACCTTATCAATATAATTCTTTTTAATAATGACATCACTTTGTAAATTTAAAAATTGAATGGTGAATGTTTTCTTTACAATATATAATCTTTTTACAAATAAAACACTGAATACATGTAAAAGAACAAAAAAATCCATGTTTTCAGTCATGAGATATATTATAGTTAGATTTTAATATCGGCATGATCATGTCATCATCATGATAAGAACAATGTTCTAAAAGTCCAATATTAAAATCTAGAACACAATTTTATGTTTATAAAAACAGCTTTGATTTATGTACATGGGTTGTAAACTTGAATATGATTATTATTGGGTGTTGGAAATTTGGTATGCATCCCTTCATACTCCCAATTCACGACACTGCTAAAACAACACTTAATGTTTCTCCATATCCCGAAAGACACTTGTTTTCTCTATTAATGGTGAGGCATTGAGTTGCAATATATTTACATGTACAGAATAAGCTTGATCAGTTTCTGAATACAAATATCCAATAATAGAATAAGCTTGATCATGATAAGCTTTAAACACTTACTTTAAATGACTTCTATCTATCTACTCCTCTCTTCCATTCCAATTCTCCCATAGTGGATCTGGAGCTTCCAAGAAAAAAGTTTCAATATTTCGACGCTTAAATTTTTAGTGTTTAATTGATACAATAACGGTGATCCTAAAGATCACGCGAGTTCGCATGGTTCCAGCCAAAATGAAACCCGCGATCGCTGCCCCCAATGTAGGCCCTCGCCATTGTGCACATAGCACTTTTAGGGATGTTTAGTCAAAAATAATAATTTAGCAAGGACTACAAACGTGTGTGATGTTTAGGCATACTTGCAATAATGAGTATCACGATTGCGTAAGACAACAATAACCAAAGCAATGCATCTTAAATTCTTGCCAATTTTTTTTTCGTCCTTTCATCCGCCTTTCTCTACATTGGGATGTGTCTTGGGATCTTCCTTTTCTTGGCTTGGGAGTCGCTCATGCATACCGGTAACTAGGCTATGTTGATTAGACCTGCAGTAGTAGAACGAAGTCCCACAAATGGACGTTGCATGTATGACATCTTGTATAACATCTTTTGGTATTTCTTTTGGGGGTCATGTGATCCTATCGCTAGGATAGATGACTCCCATAATATAGTACTATCAAATGTAGTTCGGTAACACATCTTATTTTAGGGTTCGTGTTTCGTAAGGATACCTATTTGCATAAACCGATAACATGTTGTGAGTTAAATCCCCTTAAAGGTAATGGATAACAAGGTTCCTATATATCATGATTTTGATCATGTATCATTCGAGACGTAAAGGCGTTTAATGCTCTCTATGGTTCTGTTCTTTTATTTTTGTTTTTGGTGACAAATGCGTTTGTTTAACATTTTTTCTAGGAAGTCATTTGTCTTCGTTGTTTCTCTTTGGTTTTGGTGTAGATCTAAGTATATCATGGCATATTTTAGCCCTTATGGTGCCTTGCATCTTTTGATGATGGCCTTTGGAGAGTCTGCTATGTGTTATCTTCTTTCCCCAACGCACTGCGGTCTTGGAGCGGATCTACCTATCCCTCACACACATTCGCGGGGAATATTTAACTAAAAAAGCTCAAAATTCTAAGTAACCAATGTTGTGGCAGAGTGGTGGGCCTCCTGCCTTGTATTTTGCAGGTTGCAAGTTCGAACCCGCCTATCTCTCTGCAAACGTGCGTGAGAGATAGGCTCACCTCTGGAGCTGCTTATTGATTTGTGGAGGTTTTGTTATTACTCTTTTTTCATTTCCTTTGCTAGGGTGTGGATATTTTTTTCTTTAGCTTATTGGGTTTCACCTCCGACCGTGAGGTTATAACGGTTCACTCCAATTTATCAAGTTTCATCTAGCAAATCGGTTTATTTTAAATAAGCTTTTCTTGCACCTTTTGGTGTAACTTATATTTTTCAATTTGTGTTGCATTTGTAATCACAATTATTTATGACTATTATAAGAATATTCTATGAATCTAGTTTTGGGTTTTATTAATTCAATAATAGGTAATTGTAAGGTAAGAGTGGGTGGCTATCTAGAATTTTGAACTATTCAAAACGTGTCAAGTAACTGATTGGGAGCGCTCATATATCATATAGATAGGGCCGAGATGCGACCGAGGGAAGTGAAGTAGTTAACATCATTAATACACCCAGTTTTATTAATTATTAATAAGAATATTCTCTATTAAATTTTTTTAAAGGAATTTATTCTGTATTCCGAAGTGAAAAATAGATTCAAATGAATTACTTGTGTCCATAATTGTTAAGCACTTGGTTTCTGCAAACCACAGCTCACACCCTCCCTTACACAAAAAAAAAAACAACATATTCAACAGAATTGTGTATTTGAAAAAGTAACCGAAAAAGAATTAATATTACAATTTTTTTAATGGTAGATGAATGTTTCTATTGTATTAATCTTACTAGTGTTCCAAAAGAACACTTAAAAGGAATTTACATGCACTAAAAAATTACATGTATTGAAATCCTTTTTACTATAGGAAATCTATTAAATGCCCATCAACCGTAGTCTCGCCTGAATCTGGGTTTATTATTTTAATATATTTTAAAATTAAAATAAGACCTTATGCACTAGGTTAAAATGTACGGAAACAATAAAATATGAACTAAATTTCAAATTTCAACAATATTGTAAATAAATAACTAATATATCTTTAAAATGAAATTTATTTATTAGTATTTTATAATTCATTAATATTTATAGAAATATTATAAAAAAATAAAAAAATTAAATTTAATAAATTAAAACATAAATATTATAGTAAATTGTTATATATGAAAATATATTTATTAAATAAATATATAAGTTATAATATTAGTTTTGAGAAATATTAGTTTGTGGTAATAGATCTCAAATATTAATTTGTAGTAAAGTCACAATTTGTAATGTTATTTTAATATCACATTGTTTGAATTGTAGTAATTCGAGATCACAATTTTTATTTGTGGCAATTATAATAAATTTTGGGTTGTAGTAGTTCTACAACATTCCCAAGATTTAATTTTTTCACAATAAATTTGTAGGTGGAATTCACAAAATTGGACTCACAATTTTAAGTATCTTATCTACAACCTGATTTGTGGAAAATTTGTGGATAGATGACCCTATGTTTTGTAGTGGCATGATGACAAAATAATTTATTGATAATTGTATACCATGACGAAGTAATATATTGATAAATGTATATTTTAACTTTATTGCCAGCTAGGAATGTATATAACACACCGTTTATCTTTGGAGGACAACATGAATTGTGATTGCCTTTATAAAGAATTTACAAATGTAAATAAGGATTATTTAATTTTTACTCTTGGAACTACCCTTTATATTAATTTAAAATAAAAAGAGTTACATTAGCGGGGTGACTAGAAAACTCACGATCCCACAAAATGCCATGAAGGTAACAAAAAAAAGCAGAAAATGCCACATGGGCTACATATAAACGCCGAGGGAAAGAAGAGAGAACTTTAGAAAAACACACCAGTAGAGAAATCAAGCACATGTCATAACACCGGTAGGAGGTGGAGGGTTATCTTGGGAGGGATAAACACACCACTATTTGGTTCGGTGAAGGAAGGTCCACTTTCTAGCCATCATGGTCCGACAACTGCATCTTTAAAAGAACCATAATTCCCCAACTAGAGGAGGAGAACAAACAATGGTCAGTATGCCCAACCACGAGAGAGCCCCACCGACGAGAACTAGAACCACCCTTATCGCTTGGAGGCGAGGCTCCAACCAGGTCAGACGAGGACAAAGTTTAAAGGTGGCCTGAGAGGAGAGGAAAATCGATGATTATGCGAGCAACTTCTATGAAACGGTTTTTAGGTGGTGGTCGACGAGGTGGCAGTGGCAGAGGATTTGTGGGACCCGACTCATAGTGGAGGGAGCACTCCCTCAATGATCAAGAAGCTCCTGTAAATGAGCGAACTCTAGGGAAACCTTCGCCACTTGAGCTTGAATCTGTATGCGCAAAGTAGAAAAAATAACCACTTTGTCATTAGTGGAAAACAAAGAAACATATTGATCATGCTAGAATATTAAAGAATTGTGAGCTTTCCAAATATGAAACAAAATATAGGATCGAAACAATTGCCATAGAGTATCAATATAATGTGGCCAAGGACTAAAATCTCCAAATAAAGCCAGACGCCAATGAAAGAATTTGGGATGGTAGGGCTGGAATAAAGAATGAATCCATGACCATAAAACTTGAGCACGGGGACATGACCAAAATAGGTGTTTAAATAACTCAGGACGGGAACAAAAGGGGCATTTAGGATTTGTTAGGTAAAACATATTTTACTATAGTTAATTTTGCATTTACTATAGTAATTTGGTAAGTAATATATAATTCTTATATGGTTATGTTTATATAACCATCTATATTGTTTTTATTAAACATACGTGAGGTTGTTGTAATTATTGTTATATTGTTTTAACAATATTTTTGTCTGTATTGTTTCCCGGTTGTACCTGTGAAACTTAATTCTTTGTTTGTACTTGGCTATGCAATATCTATAAATATTGCAGCCATATCAAGTGTAATTAATTTGATACAATATTTTAAAATAACAAGGCTTCTCTCCCTCTTCATTATTTACATTTGGTATCGTGAAGCAGGTTTAAGCTCTTGGCGAGGTTGGAGAGAGGTTGTAGAAGGAAGAAAAAGTTTTTGGAGAAGAATCTACATTGTAGGAGAGCCAATGTTTCCTCCAACATGACTTCCTAGAACATCCTTGCATCCCCACAACCTCTTGTGATTCTCCGAGAGTAAAATAAAAGTAATTTTTTTCCTTAGTGCCCCCTACACCAAAAAAATAGCTTCTAGAGCTCAATCATTTAAGAAAAAATCAAAGAAAAATAAAAATATATATAATATTTTTTTCCCCATTAGGGGTTTTGCATCTAAATTCAGAAGCATGTTAGTCTCTGTTAAAATAACATACTGCTAGATTTGGAGGACTCTGCCCCCAGTCACTGAGATCTCTGACAGAGCTAACCGAGTTATGTTGGTTGAAGAGTTATAACTAAGCTATTTCTAAGCCCTGCATTGGAGGTCGAGTTACAGTTGTTGATCACCAAGCGAACGCATAGGCATGTCTTCACCGAGCTCTACAACATTGAGCGCCTCCCTCATCGATTCATAACCGATTTTTATCTCTACTTGTTGCACGTGTTCACAGAGAGCACCCTTTCCTCCCTCAAGCACTGAGTTGTCCTCCCACCAGAATCATCCACTGTGTTCGCATTTGCAAAAGAGGTGTGTTTAAAATGGTCGAGCCCACTTGGAAGTCGATCTGAACACATGCCAAGCCGAGTTGCTTCGAGAATCCCATCTTAGATCCTGCACATTCAGCAATGAAGCCAACAAATATGGTGACCCCTACATAGCAGTGAACACACACAATGAGCCAACATTGCATTGGGGTCACTACCAATCGAGCTCCCTGCAAAACAAATAAACAAAACAATAATCCTGCGCAACGGAAATAAGCGGAACAAACACAAAAATGGCGGTTCAAACAATAAAACAGCGATGGCATAAGAAGATAATCCAAAGAATTCAAATGGCATTTCATATCCTCATTTCAAAGAATACTTAGAAAATTTCTCCTCCCAACCGCTGCCACGTGGATCCTCCACGCCAAGTCGACGACTTTAAAATGGTTACTCTGATTTTAGATGATCAAGTGATTTGGCAGTGTGGAGTGTTGGGTTTGACCCCAAATCCAAAGTCTTTTCTTTGAATATATAGAGATTGATGACAAAAATAACACGTTTTACCAAATTTAGAACCAAAAACCTCCTCTAACTGCTTTATCCATCACTAAATCCACTACCATATTTAGCGAGAAAAACCCTAATTTTGAGGAAATTTTTTTTTACTCCCACATAGTATATTTTTTCATTCTAGGCATTTTTTCCCAAAGGGGAGTGCTTAAAAACTAATTTTTAGCTAGTTTTTATTTTATTTTTACACCGAGAGTCGTATTGAGCTCTGAGGCGACAAGGGTCTCATTGAAACAAAAACAAAAATTGTGTTTCATTCAATTTTTTTGTATATTAGATGAAATTATAATATTTTAGTGTATTTGTCAGTGCATTGTACTAATGTTTAGGTTTCCATATTCAACTCGCAAAATTGTAATTTCGAAAACTAGAGAGTATTGTAAACAAAAAACAGGTGATTTTTTTCTAAAATACTCGCGAGATCTTTGGATCTCTTTCGTAGAGTTCGGTATAAATAGTGCCTTTGGGAAGCGTTTATGGGTAAAGCCATCACGACTACTACTGCACTTAATGCCTAATATAGCTGCAACAACGTAAATCTCAGAATCGACCCTTTAAATCAACAAGGGGTAATAAAGACACAATATAAACACTTTGAGCCATCCTAACTGCCTATGAATGATTTCTCGAAGTAAATCCAGACACTGAAATTATCTGAGTATATAGCGAAGGTACACGTGCATATGAGGATAATTCTTTGATTTAATGTCAATAATCAAATAGACCCCTTTCAATATTGTTTTAATACCACGTATAGAATTCTTTCATGTACGCTAAAGCCTCTTTCATGTACTGCCAAGTATATTGAAAGGACGGGCTTCTTTTATGTACCGACATGTATATCAAAATGGCGTGTATATATAAAGTTTCAGTTTATCGAACTGACGGTATATAGGTTGGGAAACCATATACCTAAAGTGATAAGAGCCTTACCCTTTGTTAGTTGATTCTACAAAATGGGCACCAATGCCCCCAAGTTCTTTCTTCTAGATTCTCAACTTCTAAGAGGAGATAAATATGCAACATGGAAGATAAAGATCAAAATATAGCTTGAGTTTGAAGAGATTTGGATTGTTGTGGATGGCTATTTAACCAGATCATCAACTGATACAACCCAACAATGATAGTTTGATAGATCCAATCGAAATCCAAGATGATAATCTTGTTTGCGAGTGTCCGATGGCGTGCAACCCCACATTCGAGATGCCAAAAAGTCCAATGAAGCATGGGATAAGTTAAGTACAGTGTACGAGGCTTAGAATAAGAATACAATTATGAATTTGTAGAGTCAATTACATATATTGAAGTTCAAACAAAATGATAAAATAGAAACTTTTTTAGAAGAGTTTCATAATTGAGGGCTTATCTTCTAGCCTTGGGAGAGGAGGTCACTAATGGAGCTCTCATTCCCATTGTTTTGAGAGCACTCCCTCCTTCATACCGAATATTTTTTACAACACTAAACTTGTCGGATCATAAAGTTTATTTTGACAAGTTAGTAAATTTACTATAACAAGAAGAAGTAATGTACAACAGAGATGACGAAGAGGAGCAGGAACTTTCTTCTCATCATAAATGGAAAGGAAAAGGAAAAGGAAAATATTATTCCTCTCAAAATTCCTAAACACAACATCAATATGGGGACAAACAGAATAATAATAATAATAATAATAAATGTACTATCTACAATAGAGGACATGATATAAAATATTGTTGGTTCAATACCTATAAGAAAGGTTCATCAAGTCATTTTGGACTTCAAAATCAACAATCTCATAATGGACATTCAACCTACAATGAAGGGTAGAAGAAGGGGAATTGGCTAAGAAAACCTCATCAGTAGGGAAATATAGTTAAACAAGAATAACATTCAGATAATGAAGACTTCTTGTACACTGCTCGATCAAGTGAACCTTCCACGTCATCTAGTGATGTCTGGTATGTTGATTTGGGAGCCACTCGACACATGACTGGCCATAGAGACTAGTTTACCACAATGAGGGACACGCCTTCGAAAAATCATGTTTTGTTAGGTGATGATTCTTCATATACAATACAAGGGATTGGGAACATTTCTCTACCTCTTGGTTCACGCAATTGTAGACTATCAGATGTACTATATGTCCCTAGGTTAACAAAAAATCTACTATCAGTTAGTCAGCTTCTAGATCACAATCTAAAGATTGACTTTGATACTCATTCGACAAGAAATTTGTTTAATTCAAAACAAATCACGAGCCTCAAAAATTGTTGCAAAAGCCTCTAATGTGGGATGTATGTTCCAGCTTGATTTTTCCACAAAGATGATCAAGAACTTATGGCTAAGAATTATACCTTAACATAATTGTGGCATCAGAGACTTGGTCACATTAGTTTCAAGTATCTTGAAACACTTCACTGGTATGACATGGTAAAAGGATTTCCATCTCTCAAGAAGGATACAAATAAGTGTCCTCACTTCCTAGTCGTAAAACAACACAGAGATTCATTCTAGAAGAGTGCATATCGATCTCATGGTAAGCTTGATATGGTTCATGTTGATCTTTTTGGTGCGATGTAACCTGATTCATTCTATATTTCAGTACTTCATGCTTTGTGTTGATGATTATTCAAGAAAAATGTGGATATATTGTCTTCATAAGAAAAGTGAAGCTTTTGAGACCTTCAAGAAGTTCAAAGTGGTTGTTGAGAAAGATATTAGTTGACACATCAAAAATCAGTACTCAGATTGAGGGGGATTCACTTTGGTGATGAGTTAAAATCCTACCTACTAGCTCAAATAATTCATCGACAGATGCCTCCTTCACACACACCACAACAGAATGGTGTTGTTGAGAGATGAAACCACACTATCATGGAAATGGTGCATTGTATGATCGATGATTCTAGATTAACAAGGAAATTCTTGGAAGAAGAAGAAAAGACAACGGTGCATTTTTTTTTAACAGAGTTGCCACAGTTTCTCTTGATGGAGTAACCCCACAGAATCATGGTCAAAGAGAATCCATCTATTACACACCTTAGGGTGTTCAAGTGTAAAGAAATCATGCACATACCAAAGCGAGAACAAAAATAAGTTGGATATGAAGTCACATAAAATCATCTGCATTGGCTATAGTGAAGAGACTCTTGGGTTTAGATTAATGGATTTGAACACCAAGAAAGTCTACACAACAGAGATGTTGAGTTCTTTGAGAAGAAGCACGTAGATACTCTTCCTTCGACTCACCTGATGTAGATATGCCACCTTTTGTAAAAATATAAGTTGATGTTCTAAATGATGATAATAGTGAAGATGGGGATGATGGTGATGATCATATAGAACCACGACCCATGGGAGAGCGGTTCATTGTATGCCCATGTGTCATACTAATATGATATGAGATGTAAAATTGGATGCTCCAATGGATACACCCACCACTAGACCATGAACTTGCGGCAAAGAAAGCAAGAGAATAAGTACACTTTGCTTTTATGAGTAGAGTTGTTGAATATGATGATCCCTCTACACGGTCCAAGAATAACTACATTTGAAATCTTGGAAAGATGTCATGGATGATGAATATAGGTTAGTGATGAAAAATAACACTTGGTAGCTTGTCGATCTTCCACCAGGGAAGAAACCAATTGGTTGCAGATGGATACTCAAAACAAAGTACAAAGTAGATGGACCATAGCCGAGTAAAAATCAAGACCGGTAGTAAAGGGGTACATACAAAAAGAAGGCATAGACTATGAGGAGACATTTTCTCGATAGATAAGATAAAAAGATGAGGAAGATCTTTTCTCAAGCTTCATATTTTGGTTGGAAAGTCCATCAGATGGACGTAAAAAGTTCCTTTCTAAATGGAGATCTACAAGAAGAAGTCTACATGACTCAACCTGAGGGATATGTTGTACTTGGTCAAGAAACAAAGGTATGCAGACTCAGGAAATATCGTATGGTCTTAAACAGTCACCATGGGCTTGGTACATCAAAATTGATAAGTATCTTATGCACAAGATGGATTTTTACGAAATTCATACGATCCCAATCTCGCCTCAAAAATAGGGGAGATTGTGATTATTTTTGTCACAACGATCTATTCATCACTGGCAATTTAGTGAAGGTGGTTGATGCAACACGAAATATCTTAATAGATTGTTCAACTTGATGAGATCTCGAGATGATGCACTACTATCTTGGATTGGAAGTATGGCAGAAAGAGAATCACATATTTGTTTCTCAGTTGAAGTATACTAAGACAACACTCAAGAAATTTAGGATGATGAATTACACACCTATTACTACACCTATGGAGAACAAATTATAGCTATCTCGTTCGAGATCCATTTCCTATGGTAAATGCAACTCTCTATTGGCGAGTTGATAGGGAATCTCATTTACCTCACTTATAATAGACCAGATATTATATTTGCAATGAGCTATCTTTCAAGGTTCATGCGGGAACCCAAAGTTTGTCATTAAAAGGAAGCAATGTGGATTTTGAAATATCTCAAGGGTCTTGTAGATCTTGGTCTAGAATACAATAATAATGATCAATTCTTCTTAGATGGATATTTGGATTCAGATCATGCAAGTAATATTGATGATAGGAAATCCACTTCATCATTTGTATTCTTCTTAGGATCTTGATCAATATCATGGGGAAGCAAGAAAAATACTTTTTTGTTCTCTTCTACGAAGACAAGTATCTTTCTATAGGTGAAGCTATCTACGAAGCGATATGGATATGTCGCATACTGCAAGGACTTGGAATACCATAGGACAAACCTACCACCATGTATGTAGAAAATGAAGGTTTTATCAAACTTTCTTGCAATCCTATCTTTCACGAGAGAACAAAACACATTAAGGTGCATGTTTATTTCATACGCGAGCATGTCTTAAAACATAATATACTGACTTCATTTTTTCCAAACAGATGACCAATGAGCATATATCTTCACAAATTCACTTGCAAGTGGAAAATTTGAGTTGTTCGAGATAATTCCTCTCCTCATCCCTTGATGCAATCTAAAATTAAGGGGGAATGTTAGGTAAAACATATTTTACCATAGTTAATTTTTCATTTACTATTAATATTGTTTAATGTAATTAAGATTGGGCTAAATGATGACTCCTTGAGCCCTAACTTCTCTAAAATTTGTGAACCATAGAAATAAAACTCCTCCATGCAAGGATTCGGTGAGAGTTCATCATCTAGGAGATGGAGATGGAGGTGACACGTCTTTAGAGATACTTTCAGAGGATTCTTTCTTGTCTTGGATCCATATCACTTTCAATGCAAATGTTGGGAGATCCATTTTTCTACTCAACCTCTCGTTTGGGGTGACGCCACATTTCAAGATCCCTTTGGTGATGTTGGGGGTGTCCCTATTGTTACGAAGGGTGATTTTTCTTCTCGGGCTATGTTGGAAGGTTCTGCTCTTGGCGGACTTGACCAGGGAGTCTCTATCATGGAAATACCTGATTTTCACTACCGAATACGAGTGAGGCTAGTCGTGGCCCTATTGGGACCTCCTTCAAAGACATTTTAAATGGAAAGGAATCTTCCATGAAACCTACAGACATTACCCCATGTATTACATTTGGGGAAGAGGTCATTTCATCTCAGAATTACTACAAATAACATGCATTGATTTGTAGATTTGGGGGACTATGGCCCAACCTTCCTATTCTTCACGTGTGGATCTCCAAGCACTGGACTTCAATACTAACTAGAAGGCTAGACTTAAACTTTGTGTGCTAAATGTGTTTTCATTGTGAATTTCTCTTCAATAGCTAATAAAAACACCATTGCTTCCAAGATTTGGACTTGTCAACTTAAATATTTGGTCATTAAACCCTAGTTCCCATCCTTTAACCCACTCACTAAATCATTCTCATGGAAAACTATTTGGATCAGGCTACCCCATTTACCCCTACAATTCTTTGAGTCATGACTTTCTTATATCTATTGGCAACACCTTGGGAACTACACTCTATATAGATTCTCAAACCACTAATTACACCCATACTACCTATGCCCAAATCTTGGTGGAACTTGATACTGCTAAAAACCTTCATGCAACCATAGATCTTAGAGTACAAAATAGAACTTGATCACAACCTTTATATGATGAAGGTCTACCTTTTCGGTGTAGAAGGTGTTTTTGTTTAGGACATGCCTCTATTGATTGTGGGATGGAAAAACATCAACATGAGAAACACAACTGGTGGAAAGATGCCCTCTGGAACATCTGATTTTTGGTGCAAAAGAGGATCTAGACTCAAATGCAGATACAAAAACTGAATCTGATTCTATCCCAGAAACCCCTTTATCTGAAATTCCAATTGTAAGCAACAAGAAAAATGCAAAATTTGTTGGTGATGAAGGAAAATGATTAAGATTTATTTCGGGATAACAACGTTGTTGTCCCAATTGGAACAAATGTGACTAAGGAAAATACTCCTCCTTTATCTTTTCCTCCATCCCTGAGGCTTCATCCGGATGGGTAGCGTCCGTAAAAAGAAAAAAATTATTGCTAAGAATGACACCTCTCCACGTATATGATTCTCTATTCTATTGTTGTTTGGTGGGCTATATTGTTTTGGTTATATTTTTCGATAATTGACTTGATTTTCTACAATGGTGTTGTTGTGCCATTACAGATTGGTCGTTGCACATCAGTTATTTCTTTGTTGATGCGTTGTTGGTTGTTGGTTTTTTCTATGTAGACAATTTTTGTTATTGGGCATTAATGTTCTATCTATATTTTGATCTCTTTCTTGTGCTTTAATTATAAAATATGTCTTTTAAGCCTTTTTATACAAGGGTATAGTCCCTTTCAAAAAAACTATTTGCCAATAATAATAAAAATTGCATTTACTATAGTTATTAGGTAAGTAATATATAATTCTTATATATGGTTATGTTTATATAACCATCTATATTGTTTTAATTAAACATATGTGAGGTTTTTGTAATTATTGTTATATTATTTTAACAATTATTTTGTCTCTGTATTGTTTCTTGGTTGTACCTGTGAAACTTATTCTTTGTTTGTACACGGCTGTGCAATATCTATAAATATTGCAGCCATATCAAGTGTAATTAATTTGATTGAATATTAATAAAATAATGAGGCTTCCATCCCTCTTCATTATTTACATTTGGTATCGAGTAGGTTATTTGGTATCATATATATGGAGAATTACGAGAAACGTTGTTTTGTGCAGAAGGTTATTTTTCAGGATCATCTTGGGAAAGGTTAGGATGAGAGAAGGGATGAGTTTTGGCATGTTACTCACTCACAACATGGAGAATACTACATGTCAATATAATTTTCCATGCTACCATCCAACAACATTTTCCATGCAATTAGCTGTATAATTCCACATGTTATCGGCTTGTAGTATGCGAGAATGCTATCGACCGGTAGACCGTAGTGTTCTCCATGCCACCGACCCATAGAATTATAGTATTCTAAATTATTTATGGCCATTATAATTTTTCATGCTACCTAGGAAAAAAATATTCTACATGTTATCGGTCGGTAGCATGTTGAATGCTACTATCCGGTAACATTCTACATACTACCAGTTGTTACCATGCAAAATTGCTTTGGTCGCTAGAATGCATAATACTATTTACTAGTAGCATTCCCCATGTTTTCATATAGTATCATCTTTCATGTTAACATCGGTAGTATGTAGAATGCCATCGGCTAGTAGAATTAAGAATTTTATCAGTAGGTAGCATAGGCGATGTTTTCTATGCATTCACCGTGTTGGTGAGAAAATTTTTGGTGGACAAATCAGTGTCTCCATCGGTGTTCAAGAGGCTACGCCCTAAATATTAAATGGTACAAATCTCATTATTGAAAGTAAAATAATCCTAATCCTATATAAATGATGTGGGTGGCCAAATTGGTCGGGGATCACACAGGGACACTCCAATGAACCTATGGAAAAGTTCTTGTACAAGGGTACAAGGGGGAAATTACAGCAATAAAGGTAAAGAGGGGGAAATTAGGCAAGGAAGATTACTTGTTGTGAGTAGATTTCAGAGCTCACACCTAGTAACCAAAGTAGTTTAACCTTCAATAGAGAGGAAAGCACAATGAAGCTAGCGGGACCAATGAATTAGAACAACATGTCTTTAAATTCATCTATCGAGGATACCAATTTCCTCTCCAATTCCATACAGGATCAACTATGCTTGCAAAGTGCATGAAAGAGATAAATAGAGGAAAAACAAGAAAGGGAAATAGAAGAAGTGTAGCTTTTATTCCATGTGTAGTGATGAATACAAAGCTTCAACAAAGCTATCAAAATGCTATATAGTAAGATTTCTTCCAAAATATGGAATCCTTGGAATGGAGAGGCCATCCAAATTTATAGCAATCTTAATTTTCCTTTCACCTCTCTCAAATGAATCTTCGTTTCCATATTCCACTCACAACCTTTTTTTTCCATGAGAGAAAATACTTTTTATGAATTTAAAAAAGGTCATTTAAGTAAATAGGACTAAATACAATGATGATGCATAACAAATAATTATAATAGAGAGAGAAAGAAGAGAGGGAAAGAGAGGAAGAGGGAAAATATGGATGGAAAAAACTCCTCGTGACGAAATGCTTTTAATGCCTTGATGCAGCCATGAACTTTGATTGAATATTTCTACCACTGGTGATCTTCTACAATTATAAAGATGGCTCCCTTGAATAAATTTGAATCATTTTCCCATCCAACAATGACCACAAAATATATAATGCATAGACCTCTTGGACCATATAAACATTGTTTTGAAGTTTACCGATGAAAGCTTGAGATGAACACATACAATGCCCACTATGACCCTCCTTGAAACTTGTTTGGTGAAATTGTTAGATCATTGAAATTGTTCTGATCAAATCACTTTGAATTACTCGGTTTCTTAATTGATGATGATGAATTCACATGATGTGCCTTGTGATGCCCAATCTTTCTTCTTTAAACCATTGCACTCAAGATTATCCTATTAGGACCTCCGTGAAGTTCTACATCATCCTTTTCAACTCATTAAACCATCTCATTATCCATAGGGAACTCAAAAAATCAAGAAGGTGAGTGAAAAAAAAATCATGTGCAACTTTCCACTCCCGAAATGAAAAATTTCTATTTTTAGAATATGAGCCCATGCTCTTCTATTCTGGGACATATCAACTTTCTTGCTCCATTTTCACCTTATAAACCATTTCCCATATTCCAACCTCCTGTATTCCTAAGATATTGTTATTTTATCACCTTTCTATTTCTTAGGAGGTTGTTATTTGGGGACCTCCTATTTTGGGAAGAACTCGTTTTCTATCTTACTTTCCATTTTACCCCATTTATAATTGTCCTAGGTGATCAAACTTGCAATTCATTGGGACTTGTCATTTATAGCATGTGAGGAAGTATAACACATGATATTTTTAGTAAGCGGTGAAAACGACCAATGTTTGCAACAGGAACAACTTTATTAGATTTGGCTCTTTGTCACAAATGTGTGCTCCAATTTTCATCATGATTTACTTTCCAGAAAGCTCAAAAATGAAAAATAAAAAATTATGCCTGGTAAGAGTATGGGGATGGAGATAACAAGGAAGAATATGGATGAAAAAATCAGTCCTTCCTATCTTGAGAAACTAGCAACTTTATTCTACAAAAGCTTTTTTCATAGAAACTAGAGTTTTTGGAGACCTTTCCGTCTGAATTTCAGATTATTTCACCTTTCAGATATTTGGGAATTTGAAATTTTCTTCAAAGAGGGAATAATTCTGATAAAATAACACAGCCCTCCATATCCCTAAAAATATATACTTCATTGCGTGAAAACTAGTTCATGCGAAACTAGATTTTTAAACGATCGGTCCCTCTACTATTCGTGTGATTTCACGCATTGGAACCTTGATAATTGAAGAGGTAGCTTGCTGAATTTTTCGCAGATATTCTTCATGTTACATGGAACAAATTTTATGAAAACTAAGTCCTCCATATCCCTAAAAATATGGACTTCATGATGTAAAAACTAGTTGATGAAAAACTAGATTTTCAACGATCATTCCCTCCGAGTTTTGCGCGATTTCGCCCACTAGAACCCCGAGAAATGGAGAGGAGGCTCACTAGTTTTTTCCACTATGTATCATGCTGGCCATTAATGGAGCTTGAAATTTTCAGTTCTGGTTGTTTTTTCCATTCGAGATGAATTCAAATTCATTGTGATAGGGTTTTGCTTCTTGTCTCACCTTTGGTGAAATTTCTCTTCAATCCGGTTCTTAGGTTTGTGACAGAAATTAATATTTGTTTTTCATGGAGCCGGAAGTGAACTTAATTCGCTGCAAGAATTTCTTGGTTTTAATGGGAGGTTTGAAGGTGGTTTTTTAATTTCCTTTGATATTGAATAACTCATCAACAGACAGTTCTTCGTTTCATGCACCGGCTTGCAATATATATTAGAACTTCGTCTCACGGTAATGTAGGTTTCTAAAGAATTCATTCACTCTTCTCTCTCATTATTCATTCAAAAATCTATTTTGATCAATATATTATTTGAAACCTATGCATATACATGGAGTGGAAGGTTTGGTTTCCATGAGGGAGCTCATTTGGAGCAACAATGGTCGACTGAGGTGTTCGCTGCAACTTTTCTTCTATCGGTGAGAAGCGCAAAGAAGCGGCCAATAGTTAGAAATAGTTTCAAATTTTTGACTTTGAGTTAGGTGAATTTTCATGTCCTCGACATCCCTCACCTTAAAGGTACATGAGGGACATAAAATTACATTGCGAGTAAGGTAATGACATGTGGCGGAGATCGACGGCATGGAATTATATCAAAAAAGTAGCTTTAAAGCACTGAGGGGCTGGAAGCTAGTCACATGGGTGACTAGAAGTCTCCTTAGGGGCTGGGTGAATTTTTACATGTTTGATGTCCCTCACCTCAAAGGGACATGAGGGACATAAAATTCCATGGTGAGCAAGGTGATGACATGTAGTGGAGATTCAAAGGTTAAGGATTTGAGATTCAAGAAGAACTCCGGGGTTGGCGGCAATCTTGGAGGTTGCATGAGGGTCCAGAGGGATTATGGGGATAGGAACATTTTTCCATTTCTGATTTCCCTTTCCTTGAGGGACTTGAGTGACAAAAATCCTTCCAGGATACTCTGAGGTGACATGTGTCCTCCCAAAATTTGACTAACTCCCAAACTTACTCCAAGAGGACAACTTGAAACGACGATAACTTGAGCTCCCAATGGACTTTTTTGATGAAATTTTATATGATCATGACTAGAAATGGCCTTTTGAATATAATGGTATGGGTATAAGGTATTTAATACTCCATTTAATCACTAAAAAAATTGGATTTTTGATTTGGTACTCCACTTATGCATGAGAAAAATTCTGTTTGCAGACCCATTGCACCAAAGTGTTGTGAAAACAATAATTTCATCATATTTTATGGATTTTAATTACCTTTTTGATGATGTTTTATTTTTATCCTAACTCCATTTGGATCCTCTAGAATCACCTTCGGAAGTTCAATGATTATTTTGGCATGTGCACTTTGAATAGGCGTGTGAACCCTAATTTTGGTGAAACTGTCCCAACTTCTTTGATTCCTTCCTAAATCACTTCCATGATGTCCAAAGGAATTTTAATCACCTCTATGTTTGGTTTTTATTTTATTTTCTTCTCCATGGGCTTTCTCCAGTCCTAGGTAGGCCAATGATAGCCCTTCTCACAACCTGTCTCAAGCCGAATTTTTAATGAACTCCTAAATTCACCTTGGTGGAATGAATATACTTTTCTAAATAACCTATGGCAATGAATTAACAAACATTAGGAGGTTATTGTATCTTGAATGGGTAGACCCAGGGTTCCTCAGAATGATAAAACATGAAAATTTTGGTACCGGGGTATCATTGTCATGCTTAGAGATATTCAATTTCCGTGTTGCACATTTGCACGAAAAGAGTTCGCTCTAGCTTAGGGACATGACATGAATAATCCAGAATCTCAACTTTAGACCATATAATCCATTGACCAATGCCTTATCCATTGGTCCCTATGCAGTCATTAGAAATATAAGCTACATAAATTTCTTTATTAAACGCACACAAATGGAAACAAACAAACGGAATGGAAACACACCAGGGGGAAACAACACACAATAGAAAAGGGAAATTATATATACAAAGTGGGGAGGGAAATTTACTGAGGTGGTAAAAGGATACACACATACCCAACAATGGGTTGAGAAAAGTACACGCCATCATGAAATAGTAGATTGAAGTATGACCTTTGAAGCAAAAAAACTATTATTTGATAAAGGCATGCTTTGGTGAAATATTTTCATGGCTTGAGAAGAATGATTCTAACCATAATTCCACCTTCGTACTCATACTACATAGAAAAATTCTTTCATCCAATGAACACTTCATCACTTTCTCAAAACTCTTATACCTTGATGTTCCCTCTTTGCGTCTTGCGATTTGTGTGACACCATTCTTCCATGTCTTCAAGAGTGGGAAAATTGCTTCTTTCATGAAAAAAATCTTCTTCTTTTAATTGAAATTTCAAATTGTCTCTTATATCAAAAAGACACTTGGAAAGAGTGAGAAAAAACAGATTTTCTTGCCATTCAAGAAATTCCCCAAACATCATGCTTTGTTTCTTTGAGAAATTATTTTCAGACATGGAGGTTAAATCATTGATCTAGAGATATTCATCATCCTTAAGATATTATTTCAGCATGAGAACATGTTTATGATGATTCAGAGCTTGGAGGATGGTGAGTGTAGTCTGATTTTGGATCATTTGTCAAGAATCATGCATACTCCCACTATTTTGTCTCGATAAATTGTTGCCAATATGGATTAGTTTAGAGTGCATCTCGATATCATTTTCAAAATTACAATTTTTGTTTGGCCATATAAGCATTCCTCACCTGTCATTGGATTTTTCGATATAAATTATTTCGTTTAATTAGTGGACCCTTCCAAAATGATGGGAACAAGTTGGTTTTGATCATTCTCCTTGGCCTTGAAAAGACAAAGTGGGCTTCTTCCATTTGATCATTCATGATCGCATCGAGAAGAGAGTTTGATTCTTTGACTTCCTCCATTTCTTCATGCAAAAATTCTACATCACTTGAAGAATCAAAATAGGAAGGAAGATTATCTATGACCATCTTGAATTAATCATCTTAATACCATGATGTCGGGTGACTTTCTTGCACTTCTTCACATCTCTCTATTTCATCATTAATTGAAAGATCAAAACTTGAAATGATATCATACATTCTTAATTTGAATTGTCCATCTTCTTCATCATTGGTGGAGTTTCTAGAGAGCATTGGATCATCCATTATGTAAGAAGTATCTTCATTTATTGAATACGGTATTCCCCTTATGGGTTTTGCATCAAGACAGATGGAATTTCTTAATGGTGATTCTATGTTCATGTCTTCTATTTCTTCCTGCATGGCATTTCTTTGGATTTCATCATAAGTCTCCATGATAAGATATTCTTGAAGCATCCAAAAATATTTTGAGAATGAAAACTACATAATATGGGAATTCATCAAGGTATTTCTCCATAGGGAGTATCTCGTCTTCTTCCTAAATATTATGCGGTGCTTCAATATGTTCATATCTTATCTCGTAGAGATAAATCATACCTCTAAATTTCATGAAAGACTTCAGGTTCAGAATTTACTTTTATTATGCTCTATAGTCTTTCACGTATTCTATTTTCAACATGTTCATTTCTTCATCACCATATGCAAGGAAGTCATCTATTGAGTGGTGGAAGAAAGATAATGTTATCAATTTTGCAGTGAGATGCGTGAGGTTACAAAAATATTCTTCAGTGGATCTTGCACTATCCTTTCTTTCATCATATTCTTGAATGCTGATTTTATCTTGATGAAAAATCCCAAGGATAGGATTTTATTGATGGCATTCAAGAAACTTTTAGGTAAGAAAACCCTACTGTACAAATTATCTTCAGGATCTTCCACTATAGGAAAACTCTCCTCTTCTTATTCCTCGTTATGGGCTACTTCAAGTTGCTCATACATATATTGCAAGAATTTGCATATTCTTGAGCTTTGCATCTTATATTATGTCTCCTTTCAATCCATTCCTCTTCATCGTGGTGTTATTTCTTTTTTCCTTTTTCAACACTAGTTTGAAACCATGGTTGATCAACGATCTTCTTTTCCGAGAAGACATATTCTTCTTCTTCTTCACTATCACTCATTGGTACTTCAATCCAATCTAGAAATTTCTTCATGGTGTGAGGAAAAAATGTGACCGGGTTTCATTCCTTGATGGAGTCACCTTCAAGAATGATTTTACTTTGAAATCTAATTTTTTGTTTTTGAATATATAATTTTTGTATTTTTTGATATTTTGGGAAAATATCTTTTTTGGGCACACTTAAGAAAATATATCCCAAAGTGGAGTCGTCAAAAATATTGGTCAAAAAAATTTCAGTGTGGAAAAATCAGGTGTCTCTACCAACATTCTGGGATATGCCCCTCTACATTGAATGGTACAACTCCCATTTAAATTAAACTAATCCTAATCCTATATAAATGTTTGGGTGGTCAAATTGGTGAGGGATCACACATGGAAACTCAACTTAACATGTGGGAAAAGTGCATGACGAGGGTACAAGGGAGGAAATTACAACGATAAAGGTAAAGAGGGGGAAATTATGCAAGGAAGATTACTTCCATGAGTAGATTGTAGAGCTCACACCTAGTAACCGGAGTAGTTCAACCTTCAATATAGAGGAAATAAAAATGAAGCTAGTGGGACCAATGAATTAAAACACCAAGTTTTTAAATTCATCTATCAAGGACACCAAGTTCCTCTCCAATTCCATACAGGATCAACTATGCTTGCAAAGTGCATGAAAGAGAGAAATAGAGGAAAAACAAGAAAGGGAAATAGAAGTGTAGCTTTTATTCCATGTGTAGTGATGAATACAAAGCTTCAACCAAGCTATCACAATGCTACATAGTAAGATTTCTTCCAAAATTTGGATTTCCTTGGAACAGAGAAGCCATCCCAATTTAAAGAAATTTGAATTGTCCTTTCACCTTCCTCACATGAATCCTCGTTTCCATATTCCACTCATGACCTTTCGTTTTCCACAAATTAAGTATTTCTCTTATAATTTTGAGAAAATACTTTTACAAATTTAAAATAGGTCACTTAAGTGAATAGGACGAAATACAATGATGACGCATAATGAAGAATTAGAATGGAGAGAGAAAGAAGAGAGGAAGAGGGAAGGGATGGAAGGAAAACAATCCTCATGAAGAAATGCTTTGAATGCCTTGATGCAATCATGATTTTGAATGAAGATTTCTGCCATTAGTGATCTTCTACACCAATGAAGATGGCTCCCTTGAATAAATTTGAATCATTTTCTCCATCAGGTGATGACCAAAAACTCTATTATGCATAGACCTCCTGGACCACAAAAACAATCTTCTAAATTTCATCAATGTAATATTGAGATAAACACATGTAATTCCCACGATGATCCTCCTTGAAACTTTTTGATGAACTATTTGACTCATTGAAATGGTTCTGATCAATTCACTTTCAATTACCTAGTTTATTAAGTGATGAATAAGAATTCACATGATGTGCCTTGTGATTCCCTGCCCTTCTTCTATAAACCATTACACTCAAGATGATGTATCTAGGACTACCATGAAGTTCTCATTACTCATTTTCAACTCATAAAAATATCTCATTATCGAAAGCGGAGTCAAAAATTAATAAGCCGAGGGAAAAAAAGTCATATGCAACTTTCCACTCCCGAAATGAAAAATTTCTATTTTTAGAAAATGAGCCCATGTTATTCTATTCAGGACGTATCACTGTCTTGCTCTAGTTTCACCTTCTAAACCATCTACCATATTCCAACTTCCTTTTTGCTGAGATATCTCTATTTTTATTACATTTCTATTTTGAGCTGGTTTTTATTTCGGGACGTGCTATTTTGGGAAGAAGTCATTTTCTGTATTACTTTCCATTTTACCCCTTTTTTGAATATCGTGAGTGATGAAACTTGCAATTCAATGGGAATATTCATTTATAGTATGCGAGAAATTATAGCATATGTTTTTTTTATTAAGTGTTGAAAATGACCTCTGTTTGTGATAGAAACAAGTTTTTAAATTCGGCTCTTCGTCACGAACTTGTGCTCCAATTTTCATCATGATTTGCTTTCCTGAAAGCTTGTAAATGAAAAATGAAAATTTATTCCTCGTAAGAGCTTCGGGTATGGAGCTACCAGGAATAACACCGATAAAAATTTATTCCTTCCTATTTTGAGAAAATGGCAACTTTATCGTGCAAAAACTAGTTCGAGAGAAATTAGATTATTTGGAGACCCTTCCTCCGAATTTTGAATGATTTCACCTGCTTTGGATCTTTGGGAATTTGAAAAATTATTCAAATAGGTAAGAATGCTGATAACAAACAAATCCCTCTATATCCATACAAAATATAGACTTCATGGCATGTAAACTAGTTCACGTGAACCTAGATTTTTCAACGATCACTCCCTCCAATTTTTGTGTGATTTCACCTATTGGAACTTTAATAGTTGAAGAGTTATCTCACTAACTTTTTAATAGATGTTATACATGTGATAGGAAGAACTATGATGAAAAACCAATCATTCATATCCCTAAAAAATAGGGACTTCATGGTGCAAAAACTAGTTCACACGAAACTAGATTTTTCAACGATCATTCCCTAAATACACATCAACGCACCCATCAAGTATGGCGTAAAGTGTAGAAGCCTATTTAGAGGAACCTTAAGATCCCACACAAAAATTCATGTTTCATGATAAAATTCATTCATCTATTGAGTACGAGCTCACCACAATCATTGAGATCGGGGGATAATGTGACTCTTGATAAGCAAACATGCCTAGTATTCATTATCAAGGAAATGGTTAACATTTTTGTTGGATATTTTCACACCAAGTGATCTTGTCACTCCCAAGTTTCAATAAATTTCAAAAAAAATAAAAAGAGAAAACATTTGAAAAAATATATCAAGGGTACACACATCAAACATTGTAATCGTGTATTGCGTATACACATGAATTTTCTTTCTTCCATTTCTTGCTCTTCTTCTGCAAGTCTTCCTACCATTTTCATCCATTTAGTGATATATTTGTTAGCCAATTCACACGCATTTTATGACATTTATCTCTAAGGTATTAATTTAAAAAAATCTTTTATCACCTTGGTAAATTAAAGAATGACCGACCTTTTAGAGATCTATCACAATCAACATCTAAAAAGCTTGTTACAGATAACTTTTAGACGAATTTGTTGACACTAGCCAATGTCTTCATCACAATAAATTCCACCTCCTTCCATCAAGACATCAGTGGTTCTTAACCCCTTGTCAAACAAGAGAGCTAAAATAAGTTTTTAGAAAGCAAAATAATCAATCAAATCAAAAAGCAAAAAGTGGAAAGTAAACGCTAAAAGAAAAAGAAAATTGATATATTAATCTCTCTTGGGGTATTTCTAATAATCTCTAATGGTGCTATGGAATCCTGAATAGTAGTAGAGAAATTTTGCGATTAGAATCAAATGCATCTCTGTTGGTCTTTATGGATGCCTAGTTAGCAAAGCAGAGCAATGTATGACCTTCCTTCCATAATTCATTCATAAAAATCAAATTTGAAAAATAAATCATTCCTACACATTGGCTAGGGTGTCTTCACTTGTTGTCTATAAAATCTCCCCTCTAAGAGGTAATGAGTTTCACGTGCACACACTAAATATCTATGAGAAAACAGATTAATATGTTACCAAGTGTCTTTTTTTACCTTGTTCGGACTCATACTCTATTTTTTATCTTTTCTCATGATTCGTTCCTTTGGCTAATCATTTTTTTCATTTTAAGCTACATTCAAAACATTCACATCATTCTTTTACTTTTTTATAACATCCATGTGTATAATGTTTTCTTTTTCCATGTTTACGAACACCTTTGTCCCCTTCAAAAATCAATTTTTGACTTACCTCTATCATGTGATTCATGGTTAGCTTACGCTAGAGGTATCCTTTCTCCTTATTAGCACATCATTGGGTTACATTCATCATTATGTTGAACATATCCATATTGGGCTTGTTCCATCTTCTACACGTGAAGAGTTTACCTTCGTATATTCCGAGGTATCGTTTGGGGCATTTTCACATCTTCAATTTCTTGCACATATGCATGGCATTCTTCCTTGTACATCTCACTTATCACTGGGGAGTCCAAATTTATTTATTTACTATACATAGCTTCATAATAATTCTCAAAAATAAAAAACATTCAAATATGTTTCAAAAAATCCCAAAAAAATTCAAATATGTAAGTCGAAAAATTCAAAACATCCAAATAAACACCAAAAACCCAAACAAATTGGTACAGAAAATTTAAAAACCAAAAAAAATATTAATCCAAATTCAAAACCCCACATTTATCTTATCATTTTTTATTTCATTTCAATGCCTTTCCAACGAAAAAAAATAGAGTCATTTCGAGGTCGGGAGTAAAAGTTATGGCCTCAGGAAGATAGGAAGTGTGTTGATGTTGCACTGAGGCACCTGTGTACCCATGTTGAACACTGCGAACACAAGAACCCATGCTAAACACTACCAACATAGGCACCCAAGTGCCCATATTGTCATAAAAAAAACCATAAAATGAAAAATTCATTCCAACACAGATGCCCAAGCGCCCATGCTGCAGTCAAAAATTTAAAAAAATACAAAAGGCATGCTAACACAGGCACCCATGATGCATTCAAATATTCTAAAAAAGTAAAATGCCTTCCAACATAACCACCCAAGCACCCATGCTGCTAGAAAAATTGAAAAATGCAAAAATTCCCGCCAACATAGGTGCCTAGATGCCCATTCGAACCAAAGATAGGTGCTCCCTAGTTTTGCCCTAATTTATCCCGAAAACATGTCATTTCTCCAGCATGAACCCCTTTTCCTTCCGTGGTGTTTTTATCACCCCTGAAGTTCCCTGAAATCACTGTATTTCTTCTAAAATTCTTCTAACACTTTCCACAATGGTTATTTTTAATAAATAATTATTTTTCGCACATTTTCACTACGTTGGGGTATATTTTTACTTCCCGCCGACCTTTTACTACTACAGGGCATATTATTGTCTTACGGTCACTTTTAATGTTGTGTTGTAACTTCGTTATCTCCTTTATAATATTTTCTTCCAAAATAATTTTAAAAAAAAAAAAAAACAAATTTTTAATTTTTTTTGATAAAATCATTAAAATCCAAAAAATTGTAAAAACATTTTTTTTTCAAAAATGGGTAAACAACGTGCATATAGCTGAAAGTCGGTATCACTTGCATCATCAAACATCAAAATTGGTCCTACAATAACATCTTTCTAATGTTCTTTCTTGTTTTGGTCTCAAACGACTTACGGATCATTGGGATCTACCTCTATTAACAAAAGCTCAGTGCATGCTATGTCGGTACTCCCATGCAATAGTGAGTTGCAGAGACAATATCGTAGCGTATGAAAGCTCTTCCATGGGACTACTTGTGTTATCCATTATTTTGCTTGCAAATTTCATTTCTTAGGGCACCATTTTCAACCCTTTACATTAGAACATGAACATTTGGGAACTACTGATTTGATAACAAAAACATTGGTGCAACTTTGTTGAATGTTTTTATTTGAGTGCATGCGATTGTAGTGGTTCCTCTGTCAAGATAGCTAGTTTGCTTACTCTTATTTCATTGCATTGTGTATGTTGCATGGAGTTCAATATTATATTAATTTCTCATATTTAATTATCTTATTTATGTTGTATGGAATTACGTAATAATGGAGAAATGTTTGTAATTTATCTTTTCATGTTATCTTACGTTTTTGTTCATTTCAATAAATGTCCATGATGTAGACCTAGGGGAAAAATGATATAAACAAGTTGCTTATTGAAAGGATGGATGCAAAGATTGGGCTTGTCTTATATTCTCCATTAATCATTTCTTATCACTTATCATTTATTATCACTACTAATTTTTCTTCTAAATCACCTAGGGAATTAAATAACCTTGTTTATCCCTATTCTTATTCCTTCTAGATAACCAAGGGTTTCGTGTCCGTTCTAACCTATTTTCTTCTCTCCATTTCAATCATATTTTCGATCATCGATTAACTTCTTCTATCACCCCATCGTCACTCAACGGGACATCCTTCATCCTACTAATTTTTCTTGAAAAATCTATCTAGTTATGCTTGTCTACTATATTTGAAGTGAATTCACTAACTTCACCTCAAACAGGGGCAAATGTAGACACCTAAATTCCACTTTTGCAATCTTATTGCCAAAACACACACAAATCACTCTCATTCTTACCAAATCCATTATAATTAGTGGTTTTCACTAATTAACTAATGTTCCTTACCAAATTATCCAATTAACACCACGATGTTGATTTTGTAACCCCTTTCACATTCATGATGCCACTTTACGATGAATCGTAAGCCAAAACCCTCTTCAAAATAGAAAATTAGCATTTATAAGCTAATTAAGCCTATTTTGCCCTTGATTTGGTCAATATGCCCTAGTATTGACTCAAAATACTCTTCCAACCACTCAAAACCACCCCATTTACCTCCACAACATCTCAACAAACTTAAAAATCTTATCCTAACCTTCTAGTTTACCCTAAGAGATTGATTAAGGCTTCATACCTCGTAATCACTTGGTAATTCACTAATTGTGATTAGCAAGGCCTAATCATGATTAGAAATTCTAATCCAATTTGGGGATTTTAGTCCCACATGCACCAAAATACAAGTTTCTCCAAAAAGGAAAACTATAAAACGAATTCACCTCAATCCTCTATAGTTCACACAAGTATGCTTTTATTTACATCTCATATAATACATATGATTCATAGTCAAGCTCAATCCTTGCCTAATGTCTTCAATGGGGTTAGTGGATGGATATCCAAAATGACCAAATACTCATTTGGAGAGGCCATTTCACCGTGTTTGGAGTAACAACCATACCAATTTGATTTCTCTCTTAGGTTTATTTAGGCCCATGTTAGGTAATTGAACATATTAGTAGGCATGTTTAGTTAGATTTTGCATTGTTTTCATACTAGTTAAGAATTCCTCTTAGCTTTTATCTTTATGTTACATTCCTATACTTATAATCCTTAGCTATTAGGTCAAAAATGGTGTTAACCTTCCTTGATTAGATTTTTATTTGCTTTGTAGGGTTTGGGGTGCTTTCATTTGGCACACTGCTCGTAAAACACCCCATTGCATTTAATTTTTAAAGGTTTTTAACTTAGTTTCAAAGTTTTTCATTTCAAGTTTTAGATTAGTTTCAAGTTTCTGAATTAATTCCAAGTTTTCTAGTTTACTTTCAGGCTTTCTAAGTACTTTCAAGATTTTTGTATTATTTTCTCAATATTTTAAGATTAATTTCAAAGTTTAAGAGTAATTTTGAAGTTTTAAAGATCAATTTCTAGTTTTGAAAGTTGTTTCAACTAGATTAGTGGTAGAAGTTGTGTTTTCATGATTTTTAAATGATACATGAAGGTGAAGCCCTATAAAAATTCCCTCAAAATACCAAAGATTGGACCCTTTTCAAGAAATCTTCTAAACAACAATCATCAAAGCATTGAGATATGTTAGAAAGGAATAGTTTTCTAAAAACGAATACTCTAAATTATTGGTAACTTCTTGCTCAAATTTTATGTTGGAATTGTGTATTTCACTTCAATACCTTTCCAACACAAAAAAAACATAAGCATAAGTTATGGCCTCCGGAAGATAGTTTGAGAACCTACAAGAAATTAGAGGAGCGCTTATGCATGACTGTGAGAACCTTTGCATGACTATGAGCACCTATGCATGATTGTGAGCACCCTTGCATACACTAAATTTTTGGTTCTGATTGAAAAAATTCCCTTGGCATGACTGACATTTCTTGTGCCTCACTAGAAGCACCCATGCATCGTTGACTGTGTGAAAAATGACATAGAGGCGCATGTCCATGATAGTGAGCAGCTATGCATGGTTGTGAGTGCATGTGCAAGAATGTGAGAACTTGTGCATGATTATGAGCACCTGTTCACTAAGAGGATTTCCTATGCATGAAGGTAAAAAAATTAAATTCTAGAATTTCAATTTTATGATTCCTGTTAGTTTTTAAGGGTTTTTAGATGCTTTTTGTCAATTTATTTATTTTAGAGAAATATTCATAACAAAATTGGCTTAGGGTTTGATAGATGATATTTTTCATACTTTTTACGCCATTCTCTTACACCTAGTGTGATCTTGAGTATTAAAAACACCCCTAAACCACTTTTTACTTTTTGGGAGTAAGTGTTAGGTAAAACTTAGTTTACCTAAGTTATGCATTTACCTTAGTTAATTATTAATTAATGGTAAGTTGTTACTAACCATTTATTGTTGGTAATAGGGAATATTATTCCCATAAAAGTCTTTTGTCTTTATTGTATTTGATAGATGGTTATATTGTTTAAAACCATATATTTTTAATTATATGTGCACGGGTATGTTTATTGTTTATTATTTAAACATCACGTTTTGTCGCACATGGTTGTACAATTCCTATAACAATTTCATCACTTCATTATAAATACAATTACAATTAAGGCTTCCGTCTCTATTCATCATTTTACATTTGGTACCGGAGAGCGGAGTTAAAACTCATGGCTAGGTTAGATAGTGGTTATAGTTGTATAATTGTCCTGGAGAAGAAATCTACATCTCTAGAGAGCATGTGTTGCCTCCAGTAGCTTCCTAGACATCCCCGCACCTCCACAACCACCTATTCTATTCCATGTGTTTGGAACGCAAATTATTATTTTTGCACCAAGAAAAATTTTCTTCTGTAAGAAAATAATTTAAAAAAAAAAAACTATAGTTTCTCCCCATTAGGGGTTTTTCACTAAATTTATTTATTGGCACTCTTAGTCATATAGCTAATAGTGTTAGAAACATCAAATTTGAAGGACCAATTTGTTGTTTTGCATTGAGTCCGCCCATTGAGCTTCTAATAGAGCTTCGATCGTGTTATGACCAAGTTGCATTTGAGCTAGACCGATCTGTGTAGATCATTTTGATCAAGCTCCTCCATCTTGTATTGGCAAGTAAAATTGTGTCAAGCTGTGTTATATTGTATAGGAGGTCAGACCTAGTGTTCATCACCAAGTTATTACTAGGTTGAATCGCTTCATCGCTAAGCTATTACATTCAGATCGCTAGCTACTGTGCATTTAGAACAAATGAGCCACACTCGCCAAAAATAACGGTCTATCTTCCCCTCCTAACTTCAAGATGAGCAATGATCTAACGAGCCTTTCGCACACCCAATGTGGAATTGGATGGATCTAGAGTCACCTCTTTGTGGCTGAAGTGTGGTATATGGCGTATTGCTTTGCGTGAAGTTTTTCAACAAATTACATTATCTAAAGATATGAGCTCCAAGTCTTAGTTAGGGACCCCGCAACCTCCACATGACTTGCAACTTGCATAATACACATGGCAACTTAGAGAATAAAAGAAAAACAAAACAAAACATCAAAAAAAAAAAAGTGAGGAGATAAGGAATCCATATTTGGTTTATTCATGACCTAAAACCATCCCACCTAACCAAGCATTTCCAAGTGGATTCCTCCCAGTCAGTGCCACATCGATGGTTTTAAAAGGTCAGTCAAGTTTTCAATATTTAAAATAAATTTTTGCTTGATTTACAATACCAAATGCAATAAGCACTAAGTTTGTTTGGATAAAATATTTGGGATTGGGAGGTGTAGGGTTCGACCCCACCACAAACACATTGTTTTGTATTGTTTGAAAATTGGTAGATCTGCCAAAATTTAGCACCTAAAATAGAAGAGAAACATCCACTAACCCCTTAGTTACAACTAAAACAACCACCATGTTTAGAGGAGATAACCCTATTTTTGGGTAAAAAAAAAATTCCCATTTCATTTTTTTTAATTTTAAGAACTTTTTCCAAAGGAGTTGTGGTGCAAAAATGCATTTTAAGCTATTTTTTGTGGTTTTTTACTTAGAAATCCATATTGTGCTTCGGATGCCACCAGGGCCCCGAAAAACAAAAAATAATTTTCCTACCATTCAATTTTTTCAGAATTTTGAATGTAATTTCAATATTTCGGTGAATTTTACTAATTTGCATGGGATACCATATTCAACCGTAAACCATTATAACTATTGTAAAACTGGCATAGATTTGTACTCAAAAATATTAAAATTTGGTGTTGTATAACTCACGAGATCTTCGATTTAATTCACAACATTTGGTATAAATAGTTCCTCTGGGAAGCGCTTACAGGTAAAGCCATCATGAGTACTACTGCACTTAACGCCTAATATAGCTGCAAGAATGCCATCTAGGCATTGACCCTTTAAATAAATGGGGAGTAATAAAGACATAGTGCACACACTTTGAGACCTCCCATCCATCGTGAATTATTTCTCAACTTAAATCCAGAATAATAAATTACCTGAGTATATAGAAAAGTTATGAGTGTGTATGAGGATATTTCTTTGATCCGGTGTCAATAATCACACGAGCACCCTTTCAAATCCTTTCTGGTACCACGTATCGAATTATTTCACATACATTAACACCTATTTCACGTACAGTCGGGTATATAGAAAGGAAAAGATTCTTCCATGTACTGATGGGTATATTGGAAGGGAACATATATAGAAAGGTTTGGTATATTAGACTGATGGTATATATATTGGGAGACCGTATACCTGGAGTGATAAGAGCCTTATCCTTTGTCAATTGATTCTATAAAATGGGCACCAACACCCCCAAATTCTTTCGCGATTCATAACTACTCAGAGGAAATAACTATGTAGCATGGAAGACAAAAATCAAGACACAACTTGAGTTTGAAGAGATTTAGACTATTGTGAATGGTACAAGAACCGGATCAACAATCGATGTAACACAACAGAGATAGTTTGATAGATCCGATCAAAATGCCAAGCTGATAATATTTTTGTAGTCTCCGATGATGTGTAACCCTACATTCTTGATGTAAAAATAGCCAAAGAAGCATGGGATAATTTGAGCACAATATATGAGGCCAAGAACAAGAATGTCATATTGAATTTGTAGAGTTAGTTACACACACTGAATTTTAAACAAAATGAAAAATTAAAGCTTTCTTGTGAAGAGTTGCATAATTAAGGGCTTCAATTCTAGCCTAAGGAGAGGAGTTCACGATGATGATGCTCTCATTCCCATTTTTCGATAGATCTCACTCCTTTATACCACATTTTTATAACAACACTCAACTTATTAGATCTGAAAATGATTTTTGACAAGTTGGTAAACCTACTGCAACAAGAGGAAGCAATGTAAAATAAATATGATGAAGAGGAGAAGGAACTTTATTCTCATCAGAAATGGAAAGGAAAATGAAAAGGAAAACCTAATTCCTATCAAAAGTCCCAAAATCAGCATCAGTAAGGGGAAAAACAACAAAAGAAGAAATGTCCTATCTAAAAAGAGGACATGAGTGAAAGATTGTTGGTATAATACTTATAAGAAAGGTTCATCAAGAAACTCTAGACCTCAAAATCAACAATCTTATAAGGGAAATTCTAACTACAATCAAGGGTAGAAGAAGGGGAACTAGAAAAGAAAACCCCATCAACAAGGAAATATTGTTAAGCAAGAAGAACATTCAGATACTGAAGATTTATTGTACACTTCTTGATCAAGTGAACCCTCCACATCATATAGTGTTGTTCTGGTATGTTGATTCAAGAGCCACTCGACACATGACCAGCCATAAGGACTGGTTTACTTGATGAGGGACATGCCTTCAAAAACCATGTTTCATTAGGTGATGATTATTCATACACAGTTTAGGGGATTGTGAACATTTCATTACCCCTTGGTTCATCTGTTGTAGATTATCATATGTATTATATGTCCCCGAGTTGACAAAAACTATTTTTTTAGTCAGTCAACTCCTAGATCACAACTTGTAAATTTAATTTGATAGTCATTACGATAAGAAAATGTGTTTAATTTGAGATAAATCGGGAGGCTCTAAAATAGTTGCAAAAACCTCCAATGTGAGACGCATGTTCCAACTTGATTTTTTTCACGAAATGATCGGGCACTTTTGGCTAACAACTCTACCTTTGCACACTAGTGGCATCGGAAACTTGGTCATATCAGTTTCAAGTATCTCAAAACACTTCACGAACAATATGGTAAAAGGATTACCATCTCTCCGAAGGATGCGGTAAGTGTCCTCACTTTGTAGCAGAGGAAAACAACATGGACCTTCGTTTTAGAAGAGTACTTATCAAGCTCACGGTAAGCTTGATCTAGTTCATACCGATCTTTACGGTCCAATGTAACCGAGTCATTTTGGATTGAAGTACTTCATGCTTTGTGTTGATGACTATTCAAGAGAAATGTGGATTTTTCATCTTCGCAAGAAAAGTGAAGCTTTTAAAACTTCAAGAAGTTCAAAGTGGCCATTGAGAATGAAATTGGTCATCACATCGAAATCTCCTCTCATATCGGGG
Organism: Taxus wallichiana var. yunnanensis; assembly: GCA_018340775.1. Lineage (NCBI taxonomy): Eukaryota > Viridiplantae > Streptophyta > Pinopsida > Cupressales > Taxaceae > Taxus > Taxus wallichiana. Next base: position 236,439,764 of record CM031238.1, on the reverse strand, counting down.
AATAATTCACCAATAATGAGTTTAAAGCCTACCTACAAGCTCAAGGGATTCGTCGAAAAATGCCTCCACACACATCGTAGAATAATGGTGTTGTTGAGAGAAGAAATCATACTATCATGGAAATGGTGCGATACATGATCGATGATTCTGAACTAACAAGGACATTCTAGGTAGAAGTAACAAAGACAACAGTGTATTTTTTGAACAGAGTGCCCACAGGTACTCTTGACGGAGTAACGCCACATGAAGCATGGTTAAAGAGGAAACCATTTGTTACACATCTTAGAGTATTTGGGTGCAAAGAAATTATGCACATACCCAAGTAGAATAGAAATAAATTGTATATGAAATTAAAAACTCATCTCCATTGGGTATAATCAAGAAACTCTTGGGTGTATATGTGTGGATGTAAAGATTAGGAAAGTCTACACTAGTAGAGATGTTGAATTTCTTGGAAAGAAGGAAGCAGAGTCTCCTCCTCCGAGACTCACACGAGGTAGATTTTTCACAGTTGTAAAAATAGAAGCTGATGTTCCCACAGATGATGAAAGTGATGATGGGGATGATGGTGATGATCAGATAGAACCACAACCCATGGGAGCAGTTCACTGTATGCCCAAGTGGTATACTAACATGATACGAGATGAAAAATTAGATGTTCCACCGGATACATCCACCACTAGACCAAGGAATCACAATAAAACACGAGAAGAAGTAAAATTTTCTTTAATGAGTAGAGTTATTGAATCTGATGAGCCCTCTACAGTCCAAGAATCCCTACAATCAAAATCTTGGAAAAATTCCATAGATGTTGAGTATAAATTAGTGATGAAAACAACACTTGGTAGCTTGTCGATCTTCCACCAAGGAAGAAACCCATTGGATGCGAGATGGATATCCGAACAAAGTAAAGCGAGATGGGACCATAGAAAAGTACAAAACGAGACTAGTAGAAAAGGGGTACACACAAAAATAAGGCATTGACTATGAGGAGACATTTTCTCCCACAACTAAGATCAAAATGACCAGGGTGATATTTTCTCTAACTACATAGTTTGGTTGGAAAGTCCATCAGATGGATGTAAAAAGTGCCTCCTAAATGGATATTTATAAGAAGAAGTCTACATGACTCAACCTGAGGGATATATTGTACTTGGTCATGAAGAAAAGGTATGTAGACTCAGGAAATCTCTTTATGGCCTTAAATAGGCACCTCGGGCTTGGTACATCGAAATTAATGAGCATCTCATATAACATGGATTTGTGATAAATCCATACAATGTCAATTTATCTACCTCAAAATCAAGGGGTGAAGATTGTGATTTTTGTTGTCTATGTCGACGATCTAGTCATCACTAGAAGTTCAGTGAGGATGATCAATGAAACAAAAAAAAATATTAACCGATCGTTCGACATGAAAGATCTTGGGATGATGCACTATTGTCTTGGATTGGAAGTATGGCGAAAGAGAATCACGTTTTTGTTTCTTAGTTGAATTATACAAAGATAACGCTCAAGAAATTTAGGATGATGGATTGCACACCTATTTTTATATGTATGGGGAATAGATTGTGGTTATCTCATTCAGATCCATCTATTGCGGTAAATACAACTCTCTATCAGTAGTTGATTAGGAGTCTCATTTACCTAACCTACATTAGAACATATATCAAATTTGTGGTGAACTATTTATCCAGGTTCATGCAGAACCTAGATTTTGTCATTGGAAGGTAGAAAGGAAAATCTTGAGATATATCAAGGGATCAATAGATCTTTTTCTAGAATACAAGAAGAATGATAACTTCTTCTTGTCTGGATATTTAGATTCAGATCATGCATGCAACATTAATGAAATAAAATCCACTTCAGGTTTTATGTTCTTTATGGGATCTGGACCAATATCATGGGGAATAAAGAAACAATACTTTGTTTCTCATTCTTCCACAAAAGTCGCGTACGTTTCTACAGGTGAAGTTGTCTGTGAATCAATATGACTACGTTACATAGTTGAAGGACTTGGAATACAAGAGGAAAAATAGACCACCTTGTATGTTGACAATGAAGGTGTTCTCAAACTTGTTCGCAATCCATTTTTTCATGAAAGAACAAATCACATTGAGGTACAGGTACATTTCATACGTGGCCATGTCTTGAAACACAATGTATAGCTTTAGTTTTTTCCAATAGGTGAACAACGAGTAGATATATTCACAAATTCACTCGCACATGACACGTTCGAGTTGCTCAGAGAATTCTCTCCTCACCCTTAACGCAATGCAAAATTAAGGGGGAATGTTAGGTAAAACTTAGTTTACCTAAGTTAATTATGCATTTACCTTAGTTAATTATTAATTAGTGGTAAGTTTTTATTAACCATTTATTTTTTGTAATTGGGAATAGTATTCCTGTACAAGTATTTTGTCTTTATTGTATTTGTTATATGGTTATATTGTTTAAAACCATATATTTGTAATTATATGTGCATGGGTATGTTTATTGTTTATTGTTTCAACATCCCATTTGTCTGCACATGGTTGTACAATTCCTATAAGAATTGCAACACTTCATTGTAAGATTGATTTGATTGAACATCAATACAATTACCAAGCTTCCCTCCATGTTCATCATTTTACAAGTAAGTAGGAACAATCATCCTTCATTTTTTCTTAAGGGAAAAAACTTTCATGTTTTGATATATACTAGTTCTTGTAGTTTAGGAGATTTTTTCATTTGATAAAGAACCAAGGGTAAAATTTGTGTAGGCTCTTCTCTTGAACCTAGTGTGATTTTGGGAATCAAAAGAAATTTTAGTCTTTCATTAAGAAGCACTTGGATTAATTGGGAATAAACCTTTTTCTTTACAATTTTTCTAGTAGTTAGTTTTTACAAGATTTGCATTTTTATTTAGTTGGATTATTTGTTTTGTATGCTCTTCTCTTGCACCCAGTGTTATCTTGAGAAACAAAAACAACACTTAATCCTCTTTCATGATATTGTGAATCTTTTTGAACTACTAACCATTTGTGTAAAAGACCTAAAACACTTGTCAAAGAAATATGGGCTCTCTTCAAACAAAAATTATAACATTCATGTGTGTTATAGGTTTCCATTGGTAGTTTAAACCAAATTACTTAATCTAAAAGATAAATAAATACACCAACACAACATTCAAAACACCATATTGCAGAGGTTTCGGTTAAGAGTTACGGCTCATACGCTTAACTAAGACATAACCCCTTTGGCATAAGCCTTAAGATAAAAAATATAAATGGTCCTAGGAACCTTAAAGTAGTTCACACAAGAGGGAACCTTGTGAATGAGCTAAGAAAGTTCTCCACACTACCGACTTGATTAGTATGCCTTGGTGAGATTAGAGTAAAATATATATGTATTATGACCCCAGTGAACATATAACTTAACGCACTTCGGTGCTCATTATACTGAAGTGGGTAAATTAAAGTTGTGATACTCTTAAATTATTCAGTGAGATTTTTTGCGTAAATTGAGCTCGCCATAGATATCCTGTGACACCTAGAGAGAGAACCACATAGGAAGTATGTTGGTTTGAAGCCACTATTTTTTTCTTAGTTGTTATACTTGATATCCCTAAAAAACTTACAATTTTTTTAGATTCAAACATTTTTTTTTAAAACAAGGGAAATAATCTCTTAAAGTTGAAACTGCATGATATTTCATCATGAAATCTACTTAGTGTCATTTTGTCTTATTTTTTCACTTGTCCTAAGACAAGGCGAAGCTCATCTAGAATAACACCAATTTTATTTCAACACCATTTGGTCTACACCTTTGTTTTTTTTTCCCATTTTTGGAAAAAGGGAAACAACATATACCAAATACCACTAGATATCACATGTCCACCACTTTTGTATTCTACTTGCGTGACTAGGTTGCAATACTGGAGCACAAGTGTTGAAAGTGTGCATGGTACGTACTCACAATCTAGTAGGCCCCTTGTCTCAAAGAACCATGTTTGAGACTTATTATCATTTTAGTTATGTAATTTCATCCTTGTATTCTTTTGAGTTTTTACACTTGCCCACATTATAGCCATACAATTGAGATATTTACGTTTTGTTTCCATTGTGAAATTAGGCTTAAATCTCTATATTGTAGAGTTGCATTGTTCACACACTTAGAAAATTCTTGTTATACTTAGACATAGTTTTAACATCCTAACTTTGTCTTGAGTTTTTTGAGTGTTGAGGATACATTGCTAGCACCACGATAACATCATTTTGACAATAAAAATCTTGATTTCCTGAAATCTTGGTTCACGTGTCCAAATAGTGTCATTACGTTGCTCACATTGTTATCATCCATTTTACAAGACTTAGAATTTGGTAGTGTTTAGAAATTGATTTTTAGTATACCTTGTTAGAAGATCATGTCAACATTTCCTTATCATTTAGGCCTTGTTTGTTCCAAACTTTACCTAACTGGTGATATTTTGTTGTCCCTATTTGGTTGTAAAACTATCTAGACAAATCTTAGGGAGTAAACTATTTGGTGTGACTAAATTTTTAGCATTATACAACATTTTATTGTTCTCAAAAAACTTGTGTTAGATATTACCTTACTAGGGTAGTTTATTCTTTATTCTTTGGTTATTAGGATCGCATTGACCTAGTAGATTTGTGGCTATTTTATAGTCACTATTTTTCATGACAACTTAACATCATTATGATGGCAAACTTTTCCTAGGTTCATTTTTGGTAAACCTTAGTGGAATTCTTTCACGTTGTACCTCCTATCTTGAGTATGCCTATTACAAGAATGGGATCCCAAAGATTAGAATCTGATATATTCGAATTGACAACCCTCTTTTAGAGGATAATATCATGGTTGACCATAGTGGTAGAGAGGAGGATTTCCCCATTTGAATCTTGGATATCGTCCCACCAAATTTGACGATTACATTTTCCAAAAAAAACATGACGTTATTGTGCGTGTTATGGAACTAGGAGCTGATTTATCTTCGACAAGTAAAACCTTCTCTTGTTGTCGAATGATTCATGGAGAAGAGGAAGTAGACCGACCTCATCATACCATCAATGAAATTTTAAATCTAGGTCATGCCTCTACTTCTGCATGACAAAATAATGAGGAGGTACCATTTGAAAATGATGGAGATTATCAAATACTTGTTGTTAGAGTACATTTTGAAGACAACGAGGAACATGTTCATCATGCACAACCTCCTCCTAATGAAAATTGTCATGAAATACCTATTCAAGAGGTGACATTAGAACAACAGGTGTAAACCCTTACTCACCAACTGAAAAAAATTCTTCACATCTACAAAAGGAACAACCAAAATTTATGAAACAAGTCATACCAAAGGCAAAACCTAAGGCTTTGTTCCATGATTTTCCCATAAACACTCCTTGAGAGGAGGCACAAAGAGATCCCTATGAAGATATTATCACAAAAAATAGGGGTGGGAATATACCTAGATTTAATACTACGTATAGACATACACCACCCACACAATATCCACTCTTCAATCAAGAGTGGTCAACTATAAAGACTTCCCTTCTAGTAATGTAAGAAGGTAAAACTAGTAATGGTAAGAAGTATTGGTTTGATGAATTATGTACCTACCCATTTGAAAAATCCATGCTATAGGTACCTTTCCCAAGACACTTTGATTTTCCAAAATGTGATAAGTGTAAGGGAAAATATGACCCTCGTGACCATATTAAATATTTTTATATCGCATGACAAGAGGTGGCATTTGGTGATGATTATCTTATGTGCATCTTTCCATGAAGTTTAGGAGCAATGATGATATAATGGTTTGTCAACATCCCTAAGGGATCCATATCAACATGGATAGAAATAGCAAAAAAAATTTTTATAACACTTATCTTTTTATATAGAAAACGATGTCACCATGTTGGATCTTTGCAATGCCAAACAACAAAACAACGAGAACTCCACTACATTCCTACAATGGTGGAGAGGGTTAGCTAGCCTCTTACCTTGCTCCATACTTGAAAATAGATAATAATTATATTTGTTCCACATGCAAATTCATTTGGAAACACATTCGAAGAGGTAATTAAAAAGGGAGTCAAATTGAAAAGGCGTTGTTATTTAGGGGGACTCTAAAACCTCTCTCCATTGAACATAACGATTCTAAATCTAATGATAAACCAAAATTTTTCAGAATAAGAACAAGCACTTCATTAGTGATGGGGTAGTAGATTTTAAGTGGGTGAAAGCCATTCAAAACAACACTCCTTTGAATCTTGCAAATGGAGCTCTTCCTATGGAGTATAAGCCTCGTACTTTCACTCCTTTATTTGACTCAATGTCATCAATACTAAAATAGTCGAGGTGGTTAATATGGCTAGATATCCCAAAACTACACCTTATGAGGATGATTCACCTAAACCATCATGGTTTAAAGATAATTAATATTTCCAATTGCACCGTGTTAAATGTCACAAAACATATAAGTGTTTGAATTTTAAGCACTACATTCAAGAATTGATCAAAATAGGTGATGTGCATATGGATTCATCCACTCCTAACAAATCCCCCAATGTGAAGACTTTTCCTAACCATAATCGGGACAAGAATGCTAATTATGTGTCTAATAAAGAGAATCATTTTTATGATCTCATTTCTTGTGTAGATACACCTGTTAAACATGTCAACATAATAACCCCTATGATATCCCCTCAACTATCTATGTCTATGCATGTGCCAAAAATACTAATTATCAAACAAGATTTTGCATACTTATGATAGTAAGGAACCTAGGTTTCTTTATTCCCATCAAAGGACGCCTATCACAACTCAACCTCATTTGATTCTTCACGTTAAAGAACATGTTCACTTACCTCTTCCCCGTATTTAATTCATGGTACATGGTATGATTCTAATTCTTGATTATTTCAAATATTTTAAGCCCAATGATTCTAGGTCTTTTGATTCTTCTAAATATTTCAATCTGAATTATTTCTCTAATACGAATCTGAAGCCATGGTCCTCCCTATCTTCATAGGACCCCATTTCCCAGTCACTTCAATGACTACTTATTTTTTTGAGGATATCTCTAACTCAAAGTCCTTTTAATCAATAATCCAAGTTGACTCTCATGTCACATTCATCCAATCAATATCGTGTGGTAGAACAACTACCCACACCGATTAATTCATTTCAAAATGAAGAAGTAATTAGATAATTTATGAGGGGATATGAAGACATTCCTCTAGAATTTTGCAACCAAGAAACCTCTTTAGACCTTGATACATTCACATATTAGGAGGAAGAGATTGATGCCTTTTGTTACAAAACAAAGCAAGATCCTAAGATCATGTTCACGTATTGGGAGGAAGAGATTGATGCCTTTTGTCAAAAAATAGAGGAAGACCCTAAGATCATCAAACATGACCCTCCTCTTGTTCTTCCATGTTCACATTATTCATTGGGTGATGAAATTCCTAGGTCTAGCATTCATCCATGTCTAATCTTGAATTACCTAATCATTCTTTATCTATCGAGGATTCGTCCATCATAATCTTACCTTGGGTCACCACTTGATAGCGCATATTCTTCTTTTATATGTGGTCCACCTCCAAGTAGCCCCACATCATCTATATGAGGCTCACCTCCTGGAAGATCATCTTTGTCTATACTAGGGGCATGTCATAGAATTCCCTCATCTTCGATTCTTGGGCCACATCCTAGTAGCCCATCTTGTTCTATATATGGGACACCTCTAGGTAGTCCTCATCTTTTATCTATGAGGAAAAACTAGGAAGTCCTTCATCTTCAATCTTAGGGCCACATCCTTTTAGTCCTTTATCTTCACTCTATAGGACACCTCCTATTATCCCATCCTCTTTAATTATTTGATTTGTATTATTCACATCCATCATATTGTTCTTCTATCAATGATTGTGACAAATTGACTATCATTTCTCACATTAATTCTATTTGTCCACTTTCTTCTCACACTTCCCTGGATCATAAAAGTCATGTAGTAGCTTATAGGAAACCAAAACGGTTCCTTCATTAGGCTCAGATCAATAATTCCAAGAGCTCTAAGGCTCACACAAATTTTAATCAATATTAAAGTTCAAAGTCAAATGCAATTCAAAAATGCACATCAACACATCCATCAAGTATGGAATAAAGTGCAGAAACCTCTCGTAGAGGAACCTCAAGCTCCCACACACAAAATCCATGTTTCATGATAAAACACAGTCATCTATTGAGTATGAGCTCACCACGATCATTGAGGTCAGAGATAATATGAATCTTGATAATAAAACATGCCTAATATTGTTTATCAAGGAAATTGCTAACATAGTTGTTCGATATTTTCACACCAAGTGACCTTGTTGTTTTCACCTTTCAAAAAAATTCAAAAATACAAAAAAAAGGAGAAAAATTTCAAAAAAATATATCAAAGGTAAAAAGATCAAACATTGCAATTAGGTATTACATACACATGGATGTTCTTTATTCCCTTTCTTGTTCTTCTTATGCAAGTCTAACTACCATTTTCATCCCTTTGGTGATATTTTGGTTAGCCAATTCACATGCATTTTACGAAATTTATCTCTAAGGTATCCATTTAAATTTCATTAATTATCACCTTTGTAAATTAAAGAACAACTAAACTTTTAGAGATCCTATCACAATCAACATCTAAAAAACTTGTTGCTGAGAAATTTTAGAGGTATTCATTGGCACTAGCCAATTTCAACATCACAATCACTTCCACCTCCTTTCATCAAGCCATTAGTGGTTCTTAACCCCTTTTCTTACAAGACATCTAAAATAATTTTTCAGAAAGTAAAAGAATCAATAAAATCAAAAATCACAAAGTTGAAAGTAAACGCTAAAAGCAAAAGAAAATTGATATATAAATATCTCTTGTGGTATTTCCAATAATCTCTACCATGGCTATGGATTCCTAACTAGCAATAGAGATATGTTTCAATTAGAATAAAATGCATCTCTGTTGGGGCTATGGACACCTAGCTGGAAGCAAAGCAATGTACACTCTCCTTCTATAATCCATTCGTAAAAATAAATCGAAAAATAAATCATTCCTACACATTGGCTAGGTGTCTTCACTTGTTGTCTATCAAATCTTCCCTCCAATAGGTAAATATCATTTTTGTGAACACCTTTGTCCCCTTCAAAAAATCAAGTATCCACTTCTTTCTATCATGTGCTTCTTGGCCATCTTACCCTGGTGGAATCCTTGATCCTTCCTAGCACATCATTGTTCATCATCATGTTTAACCTATCCATATTTGGCTTGTTCCATATTATGTGCATGAATATTTTTCCTTTGTATATTCCTACCTAACATTGGGGGCATTTTCAAATCTTCACTTTCTTACACACAAGCGTGGCATTTTTCCTTGTACATCCCATCTCATCACTTGGGGGCATCCACATTTCTTCGTTTCCTATATATAGCTTTAGAAAACTTCTCAAAAATTAAAAAAATTAAATATGTTTCAAAAACTCCCAAAAAATTCAAATATGTTAGTTAGAAAACTCAAAACATCCAAATAAACATCAAAAACCCAAAAAAATTAGTATAGAAAACTCAAAAATGAAAAAAAATTCAAAACCCCAAACATATCTTATCATTGTTTAGTTTGCTTCAATACCATTCCAACGTAAAAACAAATAAAGTCATTTTGAGGTCAGAAGCAAAAGTTATGGCCTCCAAAAGATAGGTATTGTATTTAATGTTGTAAAGGTACCCGAGGAGCCCATGCTCAATGCCGCCAACATAGGTGTCCAGTGTACCCATGTTGAACACTACCAAAACACATTCCCGAGAACCCATGATGCGAGTCAAAAAAATTAAAAAGTTCAAAATGCATACAAACACGGGCATCGGAGCACCCATGTTGTAGTCAAAAATTCAAAAAAATACAAAAGGCATGCCAACACAAAGTGCTCATGCTACAATCAAAACTTCAAAAATGCAAAATTCCTTTCAACATAGTCACCAGAGCCCATGTAGCAAGAAAAATTGCAAAATGCAGAAATTCCTGCCAACATAGGATCCTAGGTGCCCATGTTGCACACCAGCATAGCGCCCCCTCATTTTTTTCCCTAATTTATCCCCGAAACATGTCATTTCTCCCACATGAGCTCCTTTTCCTTCCATGGTGTTTTCCTTTCCGTCAAAGTGCCCTAAAACCACCGTATTTCTTCTAAATTCTTATAACACTTTCCACGATGGTTATATTTAATAAATAACTATTTTGAGCACACTTTCTCTACACTAGGGCATACTTTTGCTTCCCGATGACTTTTCTACTACTTGGGGAATATTTTTTCCTTACGGTAACTTTTAACGTTGTTTTGTGATTGCATTATCTCCTTTATAATATTTTCTCTCGTAATAATTAAAAATTTAAAACCAATCAAAAAATTTAGTTTTTTTGATAAAATCATTATATCCGAAAAATTGTAAAAATTTAATTTTTTCAAAAATGGGTAGATAGCGTGGATACGGATGAAAGCTTGTATCACTTGCATCATCCTCAAACATCGAAATTGGTCCTAAAATAATATATTTCTAAAATTATTCATTTCTCTTGTGTCAAACTAATTGTGGATCATTGGGATCTACGTACATTAACAAAATTTCGACTACATGTTATGTCGGTAGTCTGTGTAATAGTGAGTTTCAGGACCTTTGTATTGTAGTGCATGAATTTTTTTCATGGGACTACTTGTGTCCTCCATTATTCCCCTTACATGTGTCATTGCTTGGGGCACCATTTTCAACCCTTTTTGTTACAACATGAACAATTCGTAATTGCGGTTTGATAACAAAAACATTGGTGCAGTTGTCTTGAACGTTGTTTGTTTGAGTGCATGTGATTGTATTGGTTCCTCTGTCAATTTAGCTAGTTTAATTTCTCGTATTACATTACATTTTTATGTTACATGGAGTTAAATATCATTTTACTTTCTCGTATAACATTACATTATATATCTTACATGTAGTTACGTAACAAAGAAGAAATGTTGGTAATTTATCTTTTCATGTTATCTTATGATTTTATTCATTTCAATAAAGGCCAATGATGTAGACCTAGGGGAAAAATCAGATAAACATATTTCTTATTGAAAGGTTTGATTCAAAGATTGGGCTTGTCCTATATTCTCCATTAATCATTTCTTATCACTTACCATTTGTTATCACTACTAACTTTTCTTCTAAATCAATCGGGCAATAAAAAACCATGTTTATCCCTATTCTTATTCCTTCTAGATAAATAATGGTTTCACACCCATTATAACCTATTTTCTTTTATCCATTTCAATCATATTTTTGATCATCAATTAACTTCTTCTATCACACCATCGACACTCAAGGGGGAATCCTTCATCATGATAATGTTTCTTCAAAAATCTAACTAGTTATGCTTGTCTACTATATTTAAAGTGAATTCACTGACTTCACCATAAATAGGGGATAATGTAGACACCTAAATTCCACTTTTGCAATCTCATTCTTTCCAAATCCATTATAATTAGTGGTTTTTTCTAATTAACTAACGTGCTTTATCAAATCAGCCAATTAACACCACACTATTGATCGCATAACCCCTTTCGCATTCATGATGCCACTTTACAATGAATCATAAGACAAACCCTTCTTCAAAATAGACAATTAGCATTTACAAGCCAATTAAGCCTATTTTTCCCTTGATTTTGTCAAATTCCTGGAATTCACTCAAACCCCTCTTCCAACCACTCAAAATCACCCCATCCATGTCCATAATGTCTCATCAAGATTCAAAATCTTATCCTAACCTTTTAGTTGACCCTAAGAAGTTGATTAAGGATCCACACCTCGTAATCACTTGACAATTCACTAATTTTGATTAGCAAGGACTAATCATGATTAGTTATTCTAATGTAATTGGGGGTTTTACTCCCACATGCACTAAAATACAAGTTTCTCCTGAAAGGAAAACTATAAAAAGAGTGCACCTAATTCTTTTATAGTTTACACACTATGTTTTTATTTACATTTCATATAATACTTATGATTCATAGCCAAGCTCAATCCTTCCCTAAATCCTTTAATGGGGTTAGTAGATGGATATCCAAAATGACCAAGTAGTCATTTGGAGAGACCATTTCACCTTGTTTGTAAGTAACAACCATACCAATTTGATTTCCTTCTTAGGTCTATTTAGGACCATGTTAGGTAAGTGAACATATTAGTAGGCATGTTTAGTTAGATTTTGCATTGTTTTCATACTTGTTAAGCATTCCTTTTAACTTCTAACTTAATGTTACATTCCTAGAATCAGAATCCTTAGCTATTAGGTGGAAAATGATGTTAGGCTTCATTTATTATCCTTTTATTTTCTTTGTAGAGGTTGGGGTGATTTCACCTAGTTGTTGAACCAATCCAAGTGTTGCACTAGATTCCCTATTTTTATGATCAAGTCTCATGTAGTTCTCCTAGGTGTTTATGTAAGTATGTATAGCTAACCAACCCCATATGTGTTTCCTCATGTTTCTTGACACAAAGATAGTGGGCTAACTATATAGTATATAATGTACCTAACATGTTAGTAGTGAGATATGGTGTGCCTCAACTATGTGACCTAACCCTTTATTGATTAAAATCGTTTTGAATGGTTCGAATGAATTTTCTCTTCCAAAATAACATGGTAAAATTTAGTAGCAATTTTTTGCTAATTCACGAATATTTACAATTTTGAGGAGTCATAAGGAATAACATTTCACCTAAAAATTTATGATGCAAGTTACTTAAGTGGCTCTGCTCGCCTAATGTTGAAATAAAATTTAATCCTTAGGCATGTATATCATATTTTCCTCAAAACATAAATCGGGTATATCCACTAATATATACTAATAAAAATCTAAGCATCTTACAAATTCATATTCCATTAGTCAGCATAAAATATGCTCAACGGATGACAACATATTTGAGACACATGACCGTTAAGATTAGATACTTGACCGCATTTCATAGATTCCCCCACAAGATCAAGAATCCCGACACCATACTTCTAATTCCATATACCCACCAAAAGTGTTCGGACACCCAACCACATATCCTTGATGCCCAACTACAGATTCTAGACTATTGACCACATATCATAGGACCAATCCAAGTATTGCACTAGATTCCATCTTTTTATGATCAAGCCTCATGTACTTCTCCTAGGTGTTTATGTAAGTATGTATATCTAACCAAACCCTATGTGTTTCCTCGTGTTTCTTAACACAAAGATAATAGGCTAACTATATAGTATATAATGTAACTAACATAATAGTAGTGATATATGGTGTGCCTCGACTATGTGGCCTAACCCTTTATTGATTGAAACCATTGTGAAATGGTTAGAGTGAATTTTCTCTTTCAAAAGCACATGGTAAAATTTAGTGGTAAATTTATGCTAATTCATGAATATTTACGATTTTGAAATTTACATTTGGAAATTTCGAGGAGTCATAAGGAATAAAATTTCACCTAAAATTTTGGGATGCAAGTTACTTTTTGGCTCTTCTCGCCTAGTGTTGAAACAAAATTTCATCCTTAGACATGTAGTATTTTCCTCGAAACAAAAAATAGGTACATTGACTAATATATACTAATATAAATCTAAGCATCTTACAAATTCAAATGCCATCGGTTAGCATAAAATATGCGTGAAGGTTGACCACATAGTTGAGACACATGACTATTAAGATCAGATACTGTTCGCATTTCACAGATTACCCCACAAGATCAAGAATCCTGACACCATACTTCGATTCCAGATACCCACCAAAATTGTTTATACACCCAACCACATATCCTAGATGCCCAACTACAGATATAGACTACTGACCACATATCATATGACCAATCCAAGTATTGCACTAGATTCCCTCTTTTATGATCAAGCCTTGTGTAGTTCTCCTAGGTGTTTATGTAAGTATGTATATCTAATCAAACACTATGTGTTTCCTCGTGTTTCTTAACACAAAGATAGTGCGCTAATTATATATTATATGATGTAACTAACATGATATTAGTGAGATATGGTGTGCCTCAACTATGTAGCCTAACCCTTTATTGATTGAAACCATTTTGAAATGGTTGGAATGAATTTTCTCTTTTAAAAATGCATGGTAAAATTTAGTGACAAATTTATGCTAATTCATGAATATTTACGATTTTGAAATTTACATTTGGCAACTTCGAGGAGTCATAAGGAATAAAATTTCACCTAAAATTTTGGGATGCAAGTTACTTTTGTGGCTATTCTCACCTACTCATGTTGAAACAAAATTTCATCCTTAGGCATGTATATCGTATTTTCCTTGAAACACAAATCGGGTACATCCACTAATATATACTAATAAAAATATAAGCATCTTACAAATTCAAATGCCATCAGTCAGCATAAAATATGCTTGACGGTTGACCACATAGTTGAGACACGTTATTGTTAAGATCGGATACTTGATCGCATTTCACATATTCCCCACAAGATCAAGAAGCCCGACACCATACTTCTAATTCCAAATACCCACCAAAAGTGTTTAGACATCCAACCACATATCCTAGATGCCCAACTACATGATTCTAGACTATCGACCACATATCATCGACCAATCCAAGTATTGCACTAGATTCCCTCTTTTACGATCAAGCCTCGTGTAGTTCTCCTAGGTGTTTATGTAAGTATGTATATCTAACCAAACCCTATTTGTTTCCTCATGTTTTTAACATAAAGATAGTAGGATAACTATTTAGTATATAATGTAACTAACATGATAGCAAAGTGAGATATGGTGTGACTTAACTATGTGGCCTAACCCTTTATTGATTGAAACCATTGTGAAATGGTTGGAATGAATTTTCTCTTTCAAAAGCGCATGGTAAAATTTAGTGGCGAATTTATGCTAATTCACGAATATTTACGATTTTGAAATTTACATTTGGCTATTTCTAGAGTCATAAGGAATAAAATTTCACCTAAAATTTTGGGATGCTAGTTACTTTTGTGGCTCTTCTCACGTTGTTGAAACAAAATTTCATCCTTATGCATGTATATCATATTTTCCTCGAAACAAAAATCGAGTACATCAACTAATATATACTAATAAAAATATAAGCATCTTCAAAATTCAAATGCCATCACCAACATAAAAGATGCTCGATGGTTGACCACATAGTCGAGACACATGATCTGTTAAGATCGGATACCTAACTTCATTTCATAGATGCCCCAATAAGATGAAGAAACTTGATACCATACTTCAGATTCTAGATACCCACCAAAAGTGTTTAGAAACCCAACCACATATCCTAGATGCCCAACTACAGATTCTAGACTCCTAACCACATGTCATAAATGCATATCTGGTGAATCCAGAGTCTAGACACCCAACCATTTAATCTAGAAACCTAGACATTTAATCCATACACTCGGTTGCATTTTTGGTCGGGCATCTACACATGTATATGCCCACTTCCATGTGTGGCCAAGTGTTTCTTTGACACATCTATACATATTAATAATCTATAAATACAACTTATTCCTTACTGGGTTTCTATTCTTTTGACACGTCTGTGTATGTAAACAACTATCTTATTGGCATCTTTACAAACAACACAACTACAAATTGTTTTGCAGCTTTCTCATTTACAACACGTGCATCTAATTTCTTCCTGGTGTTTTTTTATAGAAAAAATTATTCACCTACATCACTATATACATTTTTCTCTTATTCACCATCAACACGAAATCCATTTTTACAAATTTTCCAAAAAAATCCAAGTTGGATTTTGGTAAGGGGTCTTAAAATTTTCCCTACAAGCACATGACTCTATGACCTTTGTGTCCTTATAAATTGATGAAGATAGACCCCTTGATCTATTTGATTTCTTTAGAGTTGTAATAAGGACTACTCTAGATGATGCTTAGTTGATTTAGGCATATTTAGGAACCCTTTGAGTACTTCGGAGATATAAATGTGATAGAATCTTATAAGAATTTCAGATGAGTTTGTAAAGTGATAATGACTTGCTTATATAATCTGTTATAGGTGACATAATCTATTAAGGTTGGCCCTAGGAAGATGATATGACTAAAAGAATGATCTGAAATTTATATTAGAGTTAATGATTGTGAAAAGGAGGGACCATATAAGTTGGCCAAGACTGGACCTTACATTTCGATCCTTCGGTATGTTTTCGGACAAACAGATGAAAAGATAAACTAAAATTTATGCCACAAATATCATATTTTGTACATTTCTTTGATTAAATAATATTTCCATAATTAATGATAAAGCATAATGTAAATATGAGAAAGTTGTAGAATAGTCTTGAGAGATGAGGAGATTGGATTTTTAATGCGAGAATTTAACTTAGCAAGAATACATGGTAAAACTTGGCATTTTATATCAACAAGTTACCGTATTTTAGTGTTTATGTTCATGTTGATGCAAAATCACAACACCCGTGATTGTTTTCAATTTGAATGATCGAGACAATCGGTGTGATTGCACCGTATGGAGATTTCCCCATAGTGTGGGACTTTGCAATTGGGCAAGCTCTCCTAGGAGAAATTTCAGATTCCTATTCCTAAATCTATCACCACTCACCAATTTGCGGAGAAACTATTCTAAATCCTTTTCTAATTTTTCCAAGGATATAGGGAAGAATGTGTTGTAGCAAAAAATTAGCACCCTAGTATTTTTGGTTATGGATCCCTATTTTTTGGACAACATTGGCTCATGTCTCAAGTTGTGGGACTTACAAACTTGAGATAATCTTTCGAGATAGTTGGATATTTCTCCTAAACTACCTACCACAAGATATTCTTAGTGCAAGAAAAGATATCTAATCCTAATCCTTACATTCCAAGAGGTCGGGAGAGAGTGCATAAAAATAAATGCTACACTAAAAACAATAATACACTAGGAAAGGAGGATGTTAATCAAGAATCCAACTACCTGAAATGGAGAAAGGTGAGAAGTGAAAAGGGTGAAAAAATGCACCACATTCCAAAGGTATATTCATACGAACACCAATTCAAACCTAATAATAAAATCTTCCAAAACCTGTAGTGAACATTAGAAATATGCACAGTATACCTACAGTGAATAAAGGCAAGTAGAGACAATAAAAACATGTAAAGGATGGACAAAATGCATCACATGACATATTATATTGCTCCAAAAATGTGCACAGTACAACAACAACAGGAAAGAGGAAAGAAAATGCCATTCAAAAGATTAGGATGAAGTATTGAGCTCCATATTCAAACCCTGTTAGAGAAGAAAGAGGGGTAGAAAGAAAAAATGACTAACTCCAAAAATAAGCCCGAGATTACAATAAATAGAATGAGCGAGAAGAGAGGAGGACAATCCTGGAAAATATTTTTCAACCACTTGTAGGATATAATAAATGAAGTGAAGGGGTGGAATTAGTTTTGTAAAATCTCCCTCACACTGCCCCATGACTTGTAATTGGAGAAAATGATGGCCATACTTATTAATTACGTTCCCAACCACTTTCCAACTGCCTCTCTGAAAAGGGCTCATTTTCTACAAAAAACACCCTAAAATCTTCATTAATATATTAATTTCTTGATTTTAGTGCATCGGTCTTAAATCCATGATTCCAACAACACCAATTTTGTGTAATTTTGTTGATAAATGCTCCATTAAGGCCCTCGAGTGGTTATGGCTCTTTTGCTTTTTACTTGTTTACTTATATTATACAGAATCTGCAATTAATTTTTGGCTAGAAAGGTCAATTTAAATGATCTTCTTCGGTGCCAAACTCATTCTCAAATTCATCGATATTCATCATTTTTCTATGAAGACCCCATTTTTTCCTCCTTGAGTGTTGAGTTTAGCTATTTATACCGTCAAGTCATCGATTGATTTCCATGTGTCAAACTCTTTTCTCGATGCACCGAATTTCTACCGAGTCAACATCAACCACCGATTCTCCCTTTTAACTAACTAGCTCAATGCTTTAAAGCTCAAGCTCCACCTTCTTTCGAGATTGTGCCTCTTTTTGACCATTTTTTGAATTTGACCATACAACGTGGTCATGGCGCTTCGCTCTATATGGAGGCTCTCGCGCGCCCTGTGGCTTCGCTTTTCCTTTATCATTTGGAATTTTTCCAAGAGAACACATGGCACCCTCCCTAACTCTTCTCCCTCTTCTCGTGATCTTGCAATGAGACTTACTACTAGCTTGTTTTCAACTTGTTGAGTCCTTCCTTCAATTCTTCACCATGATTTGGTTAAGTCCTCACCGTAATTACCAAGGGCTTGACTCATCGTTCCCATGTCAAAACTTAACTTAGTGTTGGATTGGTTTTGCAAAAGTATCTCATTCACCATGGAAGGAGCTAGGAATTAATACACAACCAATTTGATCTATTTTTTAAAATGGGGGCTTGAATTCGTGAACTCGACACTTGGCATAGTCCCTTCAATGAACAACTCATCTTCTTACAAACAACTTGATGGAATTGTCACCACAAGCTTGTTAGTTATAAAATTTCATTGAGATGGTGAAATTAGATAACATTTTGGAAATTCATAGGGTCATTAGTCCGCTAAATGAAACATGACCAGATTCTTATATCCTTCCATTGGGCATGGAGTCTACATTATCATCCTAAACTAATATAAACTTTGATCCTAGAGTATTTGAAATAATGTCACGTGCTTTTGGAACTTCCTCCATTACTCGAGTTTTCCAAATCTCATAAGAAAATATTAAATTATTTTATGAGAGAGGAAAATTATCTTCAAACATGAATTTCACTCATTCCCACATTTGTGATTTTCAAGGTTGAATGATGGAGTTTATTCTAAATTGGTTTGTCAAAGCAATATTGCAAGGGTGTAAAGGCTCGTTATAATTTTTTTACGGAGAGAGACAACAAGATTTCCTCCTTTACTAATTTTATTTGTCCTGCATTTTTATTGATTTGAATTTTTCAACTATTACATGCAACTATGGATCTCCCATCGTAATAATGAAGGCATGATGTACTTTGCACTTCACGGAGAAACATGAAAAATACTATATATAAAAGATCAAATCATACACGCCTTAAGTAAGGCATGCAAAGTGTGCACAAGAACTTCTGCTGCTGCTGAAATAAATCTATTCCTACCCTACTCTAACCATAAAAAAAAATTAAAAATCCTACAACAAGCAAGGAGAAATAGCTTCCCTTCTTTACAAAGTGTGGCCATGTAATTAAATATTCAATGAATATGGCCTACAACAAGATTGAAAATTACCTTCCAGCCTTCCACTCGAGGTATCGGTAAACAAAATGAACACCTCCTCAAGATTTTCATCATTTGGTTGGAGGTGTTGTAGTATATCCCTGATGCTTTGAATATTATCCTCATGTTATGAAGTAAGCATGACTAGTGTTGGATTCTCCCTTGGCTCCAATGAAGATAAATACTTGATTGGGCATGGGGCCTTAGGAACCAATGGGCTGATCATTTTTAGTTTCACATTCTTTTGAATATCGTCCCCATGAATGGGGACATTTTTCATAATTTCTCGGAAGAAGGTTCTTTCTTGTAGGTTGATCTACATGTTTCTCTACCTCTACTAAAGAAAATTATTCTTCCAAAACTTCCCTTCTCGTGATGATTGATTTGATCTTGTTTTCATCATTTTCCTCTTCCTCCTTAAACATAAAGCTTGAGAGATCAAATTCCTCCAAAAAAATAATATTCTTATAAATATGTCATAGAATAATAATCTAAAGTTTCATCGTCAAAAGAAAGAAAGAAGCTTCAAATGATTTCTTCTTCATCCAAGGATCCGTAATCTGAATTTTCCACCTCCATAGTATGAGCCTCCACATGGTTGGTTGCAGTTGATGATGATGACTATGATAGTTCAATGAAGCCTTCCAATTATGCACCAAGCTCTAGGCATGTAGGAAAATTAGGATCACTACATTCCATCGAAACATTTTGCACTTTAGGGAGCCTTTCCTCTTCCGTTTACATGTGATCCTATTCTTTTGGATTTGGGGACCCATCTTCCGCTTTTGATTTTGTGGGATGACATGAATCAGAAATCCTTGAGAATATGGTTCTAATATGCACACTACAATCAAAACAAAGATATTGTTTATCATCTTCTTCTTATTCTTTCTCTTCTACAAAATCAGCCTCCACCCGTTGCCGGACCTCAATCTCCTTCATAGGTTTAATCAACAAGGGATATTATCAATCTTGAAACTAAAATCCCATCTTGTGCAATATTTATTTATTTCTTCTTGAATAAACTCTCCTTCTTGTTCCTCTTGACTGGTTTTAGTATTGTTTCCTTCCCAAGATAGACTTGAGACAACAAGAGGACGATTGGGTTGGGATACAACCGACCTTACATTTTTTTTTAGTGGTGGGAAGGATGGAACTTCTTGTTCATATAGAGAGAGTGACTATTTGGAAGCGAAATGGGGAGAAGAAATGAGGTGGGATGAAAGGCTAGGAGATGGAGAAGAGAACTCAACATTTAGAGAAGCATATAATGGGCTTGAATCATGACAATGTTGAAATGGTAAATCTTGGGAAGGAGAGAACTAAGAACTAGGAGCTGGTGTTGCCTCATTCTTTTATCATATGTTTCAATACCCATGATCCATTGTACAAGTTAGGGTAGTAATTCAACCTTGAAATCAATCTTTTCCTACAAGATTTAGTGTCCCGAAAAGGGCCTTCCCATGGACAAGGTGTCTTGCAACCAATCCTCAATGCCTTCATTTTTGTTGTAGTTTGGGATTGAACCATGCCTTCATCCATTATTTGGATCTTCTCTAGTAGATTAACATCTTACATTTTATTTTTATCATCATATGCATACCCGTGTCCATGACAGCTCCATAGCCATACTGGTTTTGGCATTTCTCATATGAGTAAGCATAGTGATGATTTTATCGTAGTATGGATCCAGAGGTGGTTGATAGTATCTTGAGGATAAGTGTTGCAAATGTCGAGGTATGTCTAAATGGCATTATTGCTTCTAAAATATAGAGTTCCACTTTGTGGGAATGAAGCCATTATTACAAAACTTTATACAATGAAAGAAAACAATAGATATCGAAAGAAATATGAATGGAAATGGATGAAATAAAGGTCTAAAAAATCAGATAATGATTCATTCATACCAAATAGATTCACTAGATGTGCTTTGCATGTGCCTTAAAAGGTTGAATCTCGGAAGAACACATCAACTTGATGAAATGAAGTGGTAAGGTTCTTTAAATCAATCCCATTAGGTGTGTTAGAAATTTTTAGCCAAAAAGCAACACCTTGGGATTTTTGGTTATGGATCCCTATTGTTTGGGCAACATTGGGTCATTTCTCAAGCTGTGGGACTTGTAGACTTGAGATAACCCTCCAGAGAAAGTTTGCTCTTTCTCCTAAAATACCTACCACAAGCTATTCTTAGTGTAGGAAAATCTATCTAATCCTAATCATAACATTCCAAGAGGTTAGGGAGAGAGAGTGCATAAAAATAAAGCCTACAATAACAATGGTGATACACCAGAAAAGGAGGATGTTAATCAAGAATCCAAATGCTTGAAATGGAGAAAGGTGAGGTAGAAAAAATGCACCATAGTCCAAAGGTAGATTCACACATAACACCACTTCAAACCCATTAAGCACAACTTCCAAAACCTGTAGTGAACATTAGGAATATACACAGTATACATGCAGTGAATAAAGGCAAGTAGAGACGATAAAAACATGCAAAGGTTGGACAAAATACATCACATGACATATTATATTGGTCCAAAAATGTGAACAATACAACAACATCAGGAAAGAGGCAAGAAAAATTCCATTACAAATATTAGGAAGAATGATTCAGCTCCATGTTCAAAACCTAATAGAGAAGAAAGAGGGGCATAAAGAAAAACTTACTAAATCCTTCAAAAATGAGCCCAGATTACATATATAGAATGAGAAGAAAAGAGGAAAACAATCCGAAAATACCTTTTCAACCACTTACAAGATACAATAAATGAAGTGATGTAATTATATTTGAAAAATATCCTCACACCGCCCCATGACCTACGATTGGAGAAAATAATGACCATAATTATTAATTGCATTCCCAACCACTTTCCAACTTCCTATTTGAACTAGGGTCTTTTTCTGAGAATTACACCCTCAAATATTCATCAATATCTAAATTTATGTTTTTTTTTTGCGTCAAGATCAAATCTACGATTCCAACAACACCAATTTTGTGTAATTTCGTTGAGAAATACTCAAGTTATGGTGGTATGAGTGGTTCATGCTCTTTTGATTTTTAAGGGTTTATTTGTGTTATACGAGACTGGAATTAATTTTTTTGGCTGGAAAGGTCAAATTAAATTATCTTTGGGTCCCGAAATCTTTCTCCAATGCATTGAGATGTGTGTTTGTGCTATGACAACCCCCTTCTTTTCCTCCTCAGCGCCGAGTTTGTCTTGTTATACCACCGAGTCACCGACCGATTTCCATGTGTTGTACTATTTTCTCAATGCCCCGAATTTATGCTAAGTCAACATCAATTGTCGAGTATCCATATAAACCAGATAGCTCAATGCTTCGAGCTCAAGTTTCACCTTCTTTATGACCCATGCCTCCGTTTGACCATTTTTTGGATTTGACCATGCGACGTGGTGATGACGGTTCACTCCAAGTGGAGGCTCCACGCACCCTCGGGGATTTTTCTTTTCCTTTATCATTTATACTTGTGCTTTGTGAGAACATGTGGCACCATTTGCAACTCTTCTCCCTCTTCTTCAAGCTCATAATGAGATTTGTTGTTGTCCCATTTTTAACTTGTCGAGTCCTTCCTTTACTTCTTCACCATGATTTGGCTAATTCCTCGCTAGAATTTCCGAGGGCTCGACTCATCGTTTCCATGTCAAAACTTTACTCAATGTTAGCTTAGTTCTTAAAAAGCATCCCGTCGCCATGGAAGGAGCTACACACTAATGCACGACTAGTTTGATTTATATATAAAAAGAGGGCTTGAATTCTTGAACTGGAGCTCAACATAGTCCCTTCAAAGAACAATCGAGCGTCTTACAAACATCTTGATGGAATTATCACCATAATCTTGTTATTTATAAAAAAATTAGATAACATCATTGAGATGGAAAAATTAGATAACATAAGGATTGCAAAAAAATAAAACCTAATCTTTTTGAGGTGATGCACCAATAAGGAATGTTGAATAATCTTCCTTTGCATGAATGTGAAATAAGTAAATTTGAAGAGGGAAGTTTAATGCCACAGATCAAAACACCTATTACAAATCCATTTTACCATAAACACAATCCATTGAAGCTTGTAATAGCAATAAAAACCATACACAAACATCCAAGATTGTAATGAGATATCAAGAAGGAAATAATAGAACACAAAAGAGGGTTAAACTTTTCCACATATCTATATTATTAATCAAAAGAGTGATACATGCATTACGAGAGGGCCACAAGGCATTTAAACTACATTACAATTCAATGGGAGGTTTTAACTCCATAGGTTTTCTTCTACATAAGAAAAGTAGGGAGGGGCAAAGGTCAAAAATATAACCTTTAGAATCGTGTACTTGATTACAATTTATAGAAGATGTTTGCAAAGGATGAGATCCAGAATAGAATCCTAAATTTTACCCAAAATCCCTCAAAAATAATTGTTTAATCTATCATGAGTGCTTGGAGGATCTGTAAAATCTAGCCTCATTAATGGGGTTGCCTTGTGCTTGATTTAAACTCGGTTGTTTTTTCTCCTGGTTGTAGTTCGTAACCCCCGTAGCTTCATCGTGACCCTAATTTTCACCAACCTCTATTAATGGTATTCACCTATAAATTAATTACTCACAATTTTCAAAGGTCCATAACCCCTAAATCCTGAAATTTAACGATGCCATGTTAAGGATCCCAAAAGCCCCTTTCCAATGACTATAATTTTGGAATAAATGGTTGAGTACATTGGAAGATATACCATGTTTTCCCTAGATGTTTGACTAGATTTTTCCTTCATTTATCCTTATGGGAACTATATTTAGACATCACCATTGAATTCTTGTCTAAAAATACTTTCTAGAAAGTATAAATTTTCTAAATTTGGAGGAATATTGCTAAAGTTTATTGCGGTTTCAAAATGGCCACTATTTTACCACCATTTTTAGGCTCCATCAAGCTGCTTCATCCACACATCGATTTGGTTATTATTTAAACTAAGATATGATTAATTGAATGAAATAATGTGTCTTCATGTCAATTCACCATTTACCTACCGACTTGGTGCATTTTTGGTTAAACAAACCCAACCACCTATGATTTCGTTTGCCACTTGAAGTGGCTCCATCCCCTATGTGTGACTCGGTGGACCATTTGAATGTTTGGGTGGGATTTGCACTTGTTTTGGGCTTTCAAGACTCCCCCATTCAGAAAATAAGCAAATGTAACCTGAAAAAACTCCTCACTATCTCTGAAAAATATCTCTAAAATCATTAATCCCGAAAACCCGAAATTGACTCATCACAGACCGAAGTTACCTCAACTCATCATGTCACCACCGGTTTGGGTTTTTAACACTTGTCCCTTAGAACTCTATAGATCTTATCCTTTGGACATCCATGCTGCATTGACCCTAAAAGGGGTTTGACTCTAAAATGTTCGCATTGCGCTACATCACCCTCTACCTTTCGTGTTTCAAGGCTTCGGTCTTTTAGGTATCCAAGTGGATTTTTACACTTGAGCTTGGTGAAACCCTCAACCACTGAATCCCTAAATTCCAAATACTTTGGGATTCGAGCCTCCATCTACCTTTGACACACTTGAGTGAGTTTTGTTTGCACTGATCTTGAGCTCCTGTTGTGTCTTCAACCTAGTTAAATCATCCTCCGGCCAATTTAATTTAACTCGGCCCAATCCCTTGTTTTCCTTGATCATTCCAAGCCCCGGTTGACATAACCATTCATCTCATCTCTACATGTCAAGCTCATGGCTCATCCACCCCCTAGGCTTATCTCTAACTCGCCCAATGATTTGGTCTGAGTCCCTTTTCTGCATTCAAGTTTTACCTCTGCCAAACTCATTTTCATCACCGTTGAAATGGAATCGGTTCCATTAGAGGTTCCCATGGGTGAGTTGTCCCTCAACACTTATCGATCTCTCGATACCGAACCCCGTGACTCATCTAATGCTTTGAGTTGGTCTTATCCGTGCTTGAACCCTCATCTACGACTCAAGTCACCCCGAAGCCAATGTTACTTGTCTCATCGAGTAGCTCGACGAGCTACTCAAAAAGCAAATCCTAACTTGCCATGCAAAACAATATTCCATCTCACCGAGCTACTCGCCAAGTATCTTGGTGAACTCATTTCACCTCGGTGCGTCTATATTAGGCCCAATGAATATTTTTGATCCCATGAAGCTTGTTTTTTCGATTTTTGGAATTTTCTCATGCCACGGGCATAATATGGGATGGGATAGTATGGGGAATTCATTATGATCAACATATTTTAACCCATTTTTGCATGTTTAACTGGCATAGGCACAGGTTGGCCAATTTTATTTAAGAGGCATAAATTTTCAACAATTTGGCGACTCGCGAGACATCTACCGTTATATGTTTTTTACGAGAGTCTTGACATGTCCATTGGACATGGAGTAACCACATATCTACAACCATATCTCGAACATGTTGCATTTGCACCCTTAAGACCGCTTGAAACTATTAAACTTGAACCACTACTTGTGTAAACACCTAAAATATGCTTACACTTAGCATTTCATCCAATTCAACTAATTGATGACACTTCGTTAATCAACCCTTCTTCACTCCATTCTCGTATGCCCATTTACAACACCTTCTCAGTCGCATTCCTCCTATATTCAACTTATTTGGCTAATATCTCTCTTATTAGCCAAACATTCCTCCTTTCGACCATTCCGAACCTCCCTAGTTCTCTCTAGACCACTTCTATGGTCTTCGTAGGCTATCTATCACTCATAATTGGTTATCCAAACCCCTCCCAACTCTTAATGAGTCTCTAATCACTTGATAATCAAGTTTAACTAGCCTAAAACCTAGTTAACTAGCCTAAACCAAGATTAACTAAGCCTAAATCATGTTTATCCTAATCTAATCTAAAAGTGCTTTTTGAGCTTCAGTCCCACATGCACCCAAAGTTCAAACTCTTCCATTTGGAAACTATAAATAGAAGGGTCACCCCTCCCTCTCAACCTTACACCTTGTTTTCATAACAAATCTCTCTCACATTTGGAGATATTGGCGTTAAACCTCATTTTCATTAGCCAAGCTAATAGGAATTTGATCTTGGCTATCCTCCACTGTTGAAGCTCCTCCATCTTGCATCCATAACTTCATAGTAGGTTAGTAGGAGGGTATCTAACTTGGTCTTTTAGCCATTTTAGAGAGACCTTTTCACCTCCATGAAGAAACAACAAATCTAATTTGATTGCTCATAGGTTTTAAGTAATCATAGAGTAGTTAGAGATACAATGATAGTGTTTTAGTTTAATTCATTATTGTAGAAGTTATCTTGTATAGCACTCATATCATGATGCATGGATGAGTTAGCAAATCTTTGAGGTTCTTTATCCTTATTCCATAGCTTTTACAACTTTCCATTGCATACATTTGGCACTTTTTGGTAGGACAAAGGCTAAAGTCCAAAAAGTAATTTAGTAAGTCAAAGTGTGATTTGACTATGTTATAGGGTAATTAACCTAGGTTAGACTAATTAATCTCTCTTAGAGAGAAATTAGGGTTCTGGAAGGGTTCTGAAGGACTTAATCAATCCAACAAAGTGGATAGATCTTCTGGGGAGAAAATAGAATCATGCTAGAAGAGAATAAGAAGATAATGTAGTTAGAACGAGGCTATAACTACTGTTTAAATGGTTTATAAGAGGAAAAACAACCAAAAGGGTGTCGTAGGAAGGGAGTTAGATAGGCCTAACTGGCGGTGTGCCATCAATTTGCAAAAGGAAGAAGCGTTAGTGCACCATTAGAAATAATAGTGTATTGATAAAACTACAGGTGTCTACATTTTCCCCTCTTTGAGGTGACATAAGTGACGTTACTTCAAAGAAAGTAGACAAACACAAGCAAGTAGAAATATTTTGAAGGGGTAGAAGAAAAATTAATAGGGTGAAGGATGATGAATGCCCCCTCGAGTGTCGATGGGGTGACGAAGAAACTTGATCGACGATCGAAAAAGAAACAAAATAGAGAGAAAAGTGTCAAGTGAAGACGAGGAGCTAAAAGGAAAAAGGGATATTGAGCTATCCGCAAATTAATTGCTAACAATACTTAATCATCATAATGCTTAGAATCCTCCTCATGGGTCCTTATTAAAATGTGAGCATGCGACGGAAGCGTAAAATGACATTAAAATCCAAGATACAAACAACCGTCCTCTGCCAAAATGACCAACTCCATGCAACATACACGAATGTAATGCAATACAAGAAATAAACAGAATCACCTGACAGGGAAATAAGTACAATCACACACACTTAAACCAACAACATTCAAGGTAGTTGCACAAATATTTTGTTATCAAGATGAAGTCCCAAATGTTCTGATAAATGACTAGGGTGAAGAATGATGCCCCAAGAAAGGTGTATTATGTAAGGGGGAAGATGGAGGACACTTCCGTCCTATGAAAAAGCAATGTGCACGACAAAAATAGTACCAGGTGATTGTTGTTGCCCCAGAGTACAGATGAAGTAAGCAACATAGCTTGTTTAGGTGATTGAAGATTTTGGTGATGCATGAGTCATTGTTTCAAATGATTTTGAGAATGTCAGCAAGATCTGGGATGAGTGCCATGTAATAGACACAGATTTCAGCCGTAGATGATCGGTTTAATCAATTTTAAGCCATTTTGATATTTTCCAATATTTTTGTGGTTTTTAAAATATTTTTATTTGATTTTTTTCATTTTCTAGGTTTTTGATCGGTCAAAAGAATTTTAAAAGATCAAAGATCTTCCAAAAATACACGCGAAGCAGGAGTGGGAAGGCCAAGCTGTCAAAAAGCTCAGAATATATGCCCACAAGAAGAAAAACCGGTGAAATAATTTATTTAAAATAAATTAGTAAATAATTATCACGACGGGGAAAATAAATGAAAAATAGAGGAAAAGGAGGGAAAAGGTTCCTGAGAGGTTCGTAAATTACCTCAGTGTTACAAAGAAGTGACCATGGGATGGCACAAAGAGCCCTAGCTTGTGAAAATTAGTAAAAATAATTATTTTAATACAAAAATAATTATCATAGTGGATAGAAGAAGGTTAGAATGATCACGGTGGAGAAAACATGCCCCAAGGGCATCATGACGGGTTAATATACTCACCCGGGGTCGGTAAAACAATCACGACCAATTCATTTCTACCAGAGCCTTTGTAAATTTTTACCGTGAGTGAAAGCAAGAGCTGGAGTGAGATGGCAAGGATACCGAGGAGGATGAGGTGCGTGGATCACATCCGGGAGTACATGCGGGACCCAGCGGATGGACCATTCATGAGTGCCCTAACCCCTATTAATTATACATTTAATGCCATTTTTAGGGTTTTCTAGGGTAGGTAGGAGAAATTTTGACGCATGCGCGTAGGCGTATGTGTCGTTGATGGGTATGCACATGCGCATGCATCAAAACAGAAAAAAAAACATGCATGCGCATCCGTTCATGAGGGATAGGGATGCGTACGCGTACCCATAGAAAAGATAAGAGGGGTGCATAAGCATCGGTTAGGGTTTGGATGGACATGTGCATGCTTGTGCATCGAAATAGGTGCGTAGGCATCATAGAGGGCGCATATGTGCTAGAAGTATGTGAGAAAAGACAACTGGCTAGAAAATAGCCAAGTATAGAAGAACAAAGGTGAGATTACTTCAGAAGAAAAGAATAGTTAGTAAATTAGATGTATTAAAACCATTATCTTTCCTTAGAAAAATATTATAGAAATGTAGAAACCTAAAATATGCTTACACTTAACATTTCATCCAATTAAACTAATTGATGACACTTTGTTAATCGATCCTTCTTTGCTCCATTCTCGGATGCCCATTTACGACACCTTTTCGGTCGCATTCCTCCTATATTCAACTTATTTGGCTAATATCTCTCTTATTAGCTAAACATTCCTCATTTCGACCATTGTAACCTCCCTATTTCTCTCTAGACCACTTCTATTGGCTTCGTAGGCTATCTATCACCACAATTGGTTATCAGAGCCCTCCCAACTCTCAATGAGTCTTTAATCGATTGCTAATCAAATTTAACTAGCCTAGACCCTAGTTAACTAGCCTAAACGAAGATTAACTAATCCTAAAGCATGTTTATCCTAATCTAATCTAAAAGTGCTTTTTGAGATTTAGTCCCACATGCACCCAAAGTTCAAACTCTTCCATTTGGAAAACTATAAATAGAAGGGTCATCCCTCCCTCTCAACCTTACACCTTGTTTTCAAAACAAATCTCTCTCACATTTGGTGATATTGGCATTAGACCTCATTTGTATTAGCCAAGCTAATAAGCATTTGATCTTTGATATCCTCCATCTTGCATCCATAACTTCATAGTAGGTTAGTAGGAGGGTATCTAACTTGGTCTTGTAGCCATTTTAGAGAGACCTCTTCACCTCCATTGAAGAAAAAACAAATCTAATTTGATTTCTCATAGGTTTAACTAGGTTCAATTTATGTTTTAAGTAATCATAGAGTAGTTAGAGATAAAATGATAGTGTTTTAGTTTAATTCATTATTGTATAAGTTATCTTTTTTAGCACTCATCTCATGATGCATGGATGAGTTAGCAAAGCTTTGAGGTTCTTTATCCTCATTCCATAGCTTTTGTAACTTTCCATTACATACATTTATGCACACTTAGGTGGGACAAAGGCTAAAGTCCAAAAAGACCTATAGTTAGTAAATTAGATGTATTAAAAGCATTATCTTTCCTTAGAAAAATATTATAGAAATGTTAGACACCTAACACTTGCATTGATTTTGTAGCGTATGTTACCTATTCTTCAGACTTGTGAGCGCTACGGCGCTTAGCTGTGATAGAGGCGCAGTTTGATGAGGATGATAGAGCGACCCTGACGAGCCTTTTGCACATGACGGGACTATCTCATGTGGCTGAGATGCCCCAGATTACTTTAGATCACAGCCTTTTGATAGCCATAGCAGAGCGGTGGCACAACGAGAGCTAGTGCTTTCACCTCCCGACTGGGGAGATGACCATTACTTTAGAGGATGTATGGTGCATCATGCGGGTCCCGATTCAGGACAACTTATCGAGACGACGAGCCACTGGAGTGACATTCAGTGTCACATCACACATTTGTTTAGTGTTCCTACCATACCATGGCACGGGATGTCGATCAGACTATCCCGATGTATAGATGATCCAGAGTTAGACCGCATAGTGGTCTATATGATGGCTCTTGTCAGTGGAGTTCTACTCCCTGACAAGACTGGTGCTTCATTTCCGCTGGGACTCCTAGGAGTGATTCTTGGCTTGGTGGAGGGACAGACCTATTACTAGGGTCAGTGCATATTAGCACACTTGTATTGGGATCTCCATTTGATCACTTACTACCGTTAGAATATTATGTATTAGATGTATTAAAAGCATCCGGTGGGACACTTATGTCCACCCTCCATTAATGGGGGTCTTTTTGGTTTTTCAAAGCTCATTTGCAAGTTTTTGCTTAAATCACTTATTATTTCCTCAATTTTAATTCTAACCCTAGATAAATGACCTTCATTTGAATAAATTTTGTGGGTTTGATATAGAAATAGGAAAATTGGACTAATAACTAACCTGGTTGCTATTGAAAATTTGAAAATACCTATTTTTTGCAGGTTTTCACAGGGTGCGCATAGGTGTTAAACAAGGGGTGTGTACACATTGAAACCCCATCGTACCCATCAGATCAGGAACATACCTATCTAGCGGACTTCATCATTTGTAAAATTTAATCTCTGCGCAGGATGCGTGCGCATCTCTGTCATATGTGTCACATATCCACCTCTCTAGCCGCGTATGCATCAGGCGCTCGACTATGTGAAAATCTATAAATTTCACCTCTACAGGACGCGCATGTGTATCCATCATTTGGTTTGCATCTCCATCATATAGCATGCGTATCCACCTCTCTCGGCCACGCACACTGTCAGGTGCTTGCTTGATCGTGTCAAAAATTGTAAATTTTCGCTTCTACAGAGGATGCACATGCATCTCCGTCATATGATGTGCGTATCTATCTCTCTAGACGTGTATATATAAATAGGTTCGACATGTGTAAAAATTTGAAATTGTCTATTTTTTTCTTGGGTGCATATCCATTGTCTGGTGCATGTATGTGTCATTCTAGGCGCGCAGTGTCTCTGTGTAGTCTGGATTTATCTATTTTATTTTTAGTGCTCCTTGTTTTGATCATATCTTTTGACTCGTTAACCCATTTTCAGAGTTTGAACAAGGCGTCAGAAAGATAATGAAGCTTAATTTGTAAAGGAACTTCTAAAATTTAAATATCATCAGTATACTATTTTTTATCACAAAAATCCCAAAGTGCTCCGGAGACCTCCAAAAATGCAAATTAGTAAAAACTGTTTAAAAGTTGAAAAATTGGATTTCTAGAATTTTTGATTTTCTTGGTTTTCTAACTCTTGCAGGATTCTAATAGTGGTTTAGAGGTTTCCTTTGCATTAAGTTTTTTTAGACTAACTTAATCAAAAACATTTGCATCTTTATTTGTGAGCGCATATGCTCTTCCCTCGTGCCTTTCTAGGTGATCTTGGGAATCAGAAACGTTTCACCAATATCTTCATACTTGAAAAATGGTTTTAATAACTTTCAAAGTTGGTTAAAAGGAACTAATTTTCACATTATACTTAGGAGTTTTCCATTTATAGAAAATTTGAGTGAGACACCTTGTTGTGTATGCTCTTTCCTTGCATCTTAGGACGATCTGGGAAATCAAAAACAACATCTTATCTCCTTTATATGACATTTTGGAAAATTACTAATCTTGGTATGTAGGACCAAAATCACTTGTCAAAGAAAGATGTCAAAACCAAAGAAGACACAAACCCTCTAATACACATGTTTCTTGTAGGTTGCCAAATGGTGTGCTACTTAAAACCACATTAAGTTAAACAAGATAAAAACACTCCACATTCATAACTTTGTATTGCAGGTTTCGAAAAAGGGTATGTCCCTATCCGCTCAACTGGAACATAACCCCTTTGGCATAATGCCTTAAGCTATAACAATGGGGGTGGTACCAGGAACCCTAAAGTAGTCCACCACTGTGTAACCTCGTGGATGAAATAGGAAGCACTCCGCTTACCCACTTGACTAATACACCTTGTGATTTAGAGTTACAAGTTGTTTGTATTGCAACGCTAGTAAGAGTACACGATGGATTCATTCATTTCCCACTTTACTTGAAGGGGGAAAAGACGAGATACTCCAAAACTAGTCATTGAGACTTTTTGGGTAAATCGTGCCTCGCTCTTAGACAACCTTGTAACACCTAGTTGAGAGAACTTGTTAGGAAAGCCATTCTGTCTAGTCCTTGTCACGTCGAGCCACATGAAGTGAAAAATTATTTGGAGTTTGAACCTTGTTTTTCAAACAAGGAAAAGATTCCACTTAAGTTCGACCTAAGTTCCTTTCATCATGAAAATTAGACGACGTTTCACTTAGCTTAGCTTCTTTCTTGCCTTCAGATGAGGTGAAGCTCTACCCAAGTGGCACTTAGTTTATTTTCACATATTTTTATCTACACCTTTGCATTCTTGTTTCCCATTCGGGACAATAGAGGGAATCTTTTGAGAGTGTTGTCATAGATAGTGTTCACAAATTTTTTGTCTGTTTACACTCATCCATGTTTGCGGCTGAGTTGTTAAACATCTAAAGTGCATGGATGCATCCTCATATCTTTGATGGCCACTTGATCTTGATTTCAAGATCATCATCATAGTTAGGATTGATTCATCATTTGATCTCCCTTTAATGTGTTGCCTCGTTTGCATTGTTTTGAAAAATTAAGATACTTATGTCGTGTTTTTCGTAAACATGATCTAAGTATCTGCATTGTGGCATTACGCTGCGTGTATTTTAACACATTCTCAAGGTATACCTTGACTAGATTTAATTTCAAAAATTGTCCCAAATCTTGAAGATTGTCGCTTACTTTGTTTTTGTTGTTTCGA
Organism: Taxus wallichiana var. yunnanensis; assembly: GCA_018340775.1. Lineage (NCBI taxonomy): Eukaryota > Viridiplantae > Streptophyta > Pinopsida > Cupressales > Taxaceae > Taxus > Taxus wallichiana. The sequence goes on along the minus strand of CM031238.1, from coordinate 236,406,437 downwards.
TACCACGTTGGCACTAATATCTCACTTCTCCGTGAAGTTTGATAGATGTGTCCAATTGGTGTGGTTACGTCGCTTACATTTGTAAGCCTCATCCTTTAGAATTTTGGCCTTGTTGGTTGTTGAAGCGCGTCATGATATCCTTAAATTGAGAGTCACATCTACCCTTTGTTAATATTTACACCTTGTTCATTTTGAGCTTGACGTAAATATTGACATTGTGTTGATCATCTTTGCATCAAACTATCACTTTGCACACGCATTTGCATATGGTTTATTTCCTTTTTGCTTGGATTTGTATTTCACACTTGCATGATTGTTCCTTATGATTATTCATCTGGAAGATTTTTTTTTAGGAAAATCATTTTTGATCTCATCGATATTACATCATCACAATTTCTATTTTCCTTAGACCTTCTTTAGAAAATCATGCACGCATCTCCATACTTATGCAATGTCTAGTTGGTTTTCATTATGCTACTCGAATCAACATGTCACTTCCTTCCCTTTGAAGGAGTTCCATCCCACTATCTAGGTCTAGGCATTCACACCTAAACAATGCCAACAATGACTGACTATCACATGGTTTCTCACATTTACAACAATACAGAACCTAGGTTTAGCAATTCAAATCAAAATATTCCCATTATAACTAAACCTCATTTGGTTCTTCATGCTAGAGGACCCATTCGGGTACCCTGTTCCCCACCTTCAGCTCATAGTCGGTGGTATGGTTTGGATGCTTCTGATCCAAATTATTATTCAGGTTCCCCCCACTCTTCTTCTTCTAATTCAGATCCAAACTACCATTCGGATTCCTACTCTTCTTCTGAAGATTCGGATCCCAACTATTGTTTGGATACCCCTAGATCAAATCTTGAATCATAGTCCTCCCTTCCTTCACAGGACCTTTATTCCAAATCACCTCAATGATGTCTTCCTCCTTTAAATACTTGTGTGACTCCAAGTTTCATTGATCAAACCACTAAATTGGTTCTTGAGTCACGGTCCTCCCTTCCTTTGCAAGACCTTTATTCTCGAATCACCTCAACAACGTCTTCCTCCTTTGAAGACTGTGTGACTCCAAGTTTCATTTATTGAAGCACTAATTTGGTTCTTGAGTCACTGTCATCCCTTTCTTCACAGGACCTCCTTCATCAGTCGTCTCAACTACCTCTTCCTCCGTCAAAGAGTTCCATGACTCAGATTCCCTCATTTCCTAAGAATTCTCTCTTCTTCCTAGCACAAATTATAGCAATTTGTTTAGGCTTTAGTTTGTATTTCATCTTCTTTCATTTGAGCTAAAAGCATTTAATCTTGTATTTCATAGCATTAACATAGAGTAAAAGGGAAGATCCATTGGCCTTGAAGCCATTAATGGGGAGATCTCTTTCTCTTAACACATAAATTGAATGCTTAGATCCTCTTAGGTTCATTATTTCAAGCTTTCAAAGAATAGAGATTAACTTCATTTGCTTAGTTTGCATGTTTATTTAAAATTAATGTATGCAAAGAAGGAAACCTTGCTCATTTCTTATCACATGGTCCATTGATCAGATTGTTAAAATCCTTTGGGGTTTCTTTAGAGATTCTTACCCCAAATCCATGGCTTTTACAACTTTTCATTGAACACATTTGGCACGCCCGGTGGGACAAAGGCTAAAGTCCAAAAAGCACTTTAGCAAGTCAAAGTGTGATTTGACTATGTTATAGGGTAATTAACCTAGGTTAGATTAATTAATCTCTCTTAGAGAGTAATTAGGGTTTTGGAAGGGTTCTGAAGGGCTTAATCAATCCAACGAAGTGGATTGATCTTCCGGGGAGCTAATAGAAGCAAGCTAGAAGAGAATAAGAAGCTAATGTAGTTAGAACAAGGCTATAACTAATCTGTTTAAATGGTTTATAAGAGGAAAAATGACCAAAAGGGTGTCGTAGGAAGGGAGTTAGATAGGCCTAATTGGCGGTGTGCCGTCAATTTGCAAAAGGAAGAAGTGTTAGTGCACCATTAGAAATAATAGTGTATTGATCAAACTACATGTGTCTACAACTTGCACTCTCAATTTTTATAAGAAAATGTTAAAAATAAGATTTGTGAGAGTAGAAATTTGTCTTAACTTGAGATGTTCACCTAATCCTCTCTGCAACCCTATTTTGTGAGACTGAAATGGAGTGTCCTAAAACTTGATACTGCCAAGTATGAAGCACACAACTGGTGATTGCTTGGCGTGTATTGCACACTCTGAATTTTGAATAAGAAAGCTATTAAATTTGAATTTTCTATTTCTTCTGTAAGTTCCACTCTTTGACATGATGCTTGAGGCTATTTTTTAATATGGCGGGGGCATTATAAGATTACTTGTGGTTTTCCTTGAAGGACTCGAAGAATGAAAACCTAATAAAACGTATCTTTAACCTGATTTTAGTTTCTCTGCATTTGTTTTCCTTTAAGATTTGCAATTGTTTCCCACAAGTATGAACATATTTCCATTTACAACATTTGTTCTGGGAGGCACATTGAACTACACAACGATACAACATAGGAGAAACATAACCTATGTCGATTCATTTAGGGAAATTAAAACCTAAACTACAACAAGAAAATATGCATATGCACTTAGAGGAATTAAAATCCTAATCTAATATGTACAACGGTGAGATTTTTTCCTATTAGTAGAAATTTTTAAGGTAGATTCCGTTAACCAGAATCAGGAGTTCCTCTCCATCCAAAGTAGACAGTTGGAAGGAATTTTTACTTTTACATCCTATGATCATGTAGGGGCCACTCCAAATGGCATCAAACTTGGAATGCCTACCCGGTTTTTCTTGATATGCATCCATTTTTAGAACTAGGTCCCCCTCTTGAAAGGTTCTTTCTTTTGCTTTCTTTTCAAATCACCTCTTAACCAAGGCTTGATCTTTCTCTATTGTTTACACTTTGCATGTTCTCTCGATTTCCTCCAATTCCATCAACACTACATATTTGGCTTCCATAGGTTCAAATTATGACAATTCCAATTGCTTCATGACCTCTAATGCTATCAACTCCAATGATATGGGCATCATTATTTCCTTCTTGTGGACCAACTTGTAGGGAGAACTTCTTTTTGACCTTTTAGGTGTGATCCTATCAGTCCACAAGGATGATTTGAGTTTAGTATGCCACGTTCTTTTATTTTCATTTAGAGTCCTCTTGATGATTTATAGTAAATTATTATTCACGAACTCGCTTGTCTATTACCCTTTGGGTAATAATTTGAAGAGGTATTGAGATATATCCCATTCCTAACAACCCACTCCTATGATTTTGGAACCTAGAAATGCTAATGCATTATGTCTGAAATAATGGTGGCTAGTACATTGAACCTTGTGACTATTCCTTCGTAGAAGTCCAACATACTAGACTCATTTTCTTCCTTGAGAGCTACCGCCTCAGTCCACTTGGTTAAATAATTCATTTCCATGAGAATCCACTTATGGCCTTGTCTTGAGTTTTGATTGATGACCCTGATGAATTCCAATACCCAATGCATAAATGGTTTGTCAACTAAAATTTGGCACAACATAGGTGATTCTAGCATTTCCGTGAGTGTGAAAAAGGCACAATTTTTGCATTTCTTGATCCAAGAGTAGAAATCATTGAATACGGTGGGCCAATAATAACCCACCTTCATTATTTTGAGAGTTGTCACCCTTAGAGTGAAATAATGTCCTAATTCTCCACCGTGAAACTCCTGTAGCACCTTCTCAATTTGACATGTTCTACTACACCTCAATAAGAATCCATTGATGTCCTTCTTGAACAAGACACCATCAACAAGCACATATGGAATGGCACATGTAGTCCGAAGAATCTCATCTTTTCTTTTCTCATTTCTGGAGGGCATAGTCCTATTTTTAGAAGGTGTATCATGTCTTGCGTCAAAAAGGAGTGGGAAAATTATCATTTTCTTGTTCATGGTCATCTTTTAATAGCATAAAAGCTTCCCTCTCATTTATTTCCTTGACTTGTTTACTTGAATCTAACTTTTGACATAATCCCTTTCCATGAATCAGCTTAGTGACCCCGATCTCAATGTCGTAATGTATGACACGAGTGATCCATGCTACACGTTTCTCATTCAAATCCTTGTTCAATAGGAAATTCTTGATTCTTTCATGTGACACAAACAATTGGATCTTGTTGTTCAAGACTAGGTGCTTTAATTTCTCTAAGCTCTTGATTAATGCGAGAATGTTCTTCTCAATGAATGAGTACCTAACCTCGTAGTCCTCTAAACCTTGACTAAAGAAGGTAGTTAGCTACTTGGATCCCTCTTTATTTTGTTGCACTAAGATTATGGAAATCCAGTCTCAACCAATGAAAGCATAGAGCATGAAGTCCTTAGAACATTATGGATTGACGAAATTGAGCTTGGGATATAAATTCTTTGATACCCACAAAAATTTATTTTCCCTATGCATTCCACTTGAATTTCATGCTCTTCTTCAACATTAGCGTTATTATCTTCACAAGAGTGGAAAATGTTGGTACAAACTCAGTAGATGAAATCAATTCTCCCTAGAAAACTATGAAGATCCTTCTTGTTACTTCACAAGGGTAATGCTCGAATTGCTTCAAATCTTTTTGGGTCAGATATAAATCCTTCCTTCAACATAATGTGGCCTAGAAGATTTCCTTCACGGGCCAAGAATACAAACTTATTCGGTTTTAGGAAACCTCGAACCTTCTACGCATCTTTGAAATGGTTTCCTTAGATGAAAGAGATGATCTACTACATTTGTAGAGAACACAGTGATATCATCAAGATACACTAGCACTATCCTGTTGATCAACCCCTTGAATTCCATATCCATTTCCCTTTAGAAAGTGGGTCCAACATTTGACAGTCCAAATGACATCTTCTTGTAGGAATAGGTGCCCCATTTAGTGGTGAAATCCATTTTTAATTGATCATCTTCTTTCACCATTATCCGATTATAACCTAAGTAGCTATCCGATGCAGAAAATATTTCGAACCGGCTACCACCTACAAGATTTTCTCCATTTAAGGGATTGGGAAGTGGTCTTAAAGAGATGCCTTGTTTAGATCTCGAATGTCTACACACTGTTTGATTTCTCTATTCTTCTTCCTAATCGGCACCAAGTTTGCAACCCAACTAGAGTGCTTGAATAGAGATATAATGCTTTCCTCTATCATATTTTTTATCTCTTTCTTCATGAGAGTCTCAATGTGTGGGTTGATTGGTCTCTACTTTTTCTTGATCATCTTAGCATCTAGGTCCAATTTTATTGTTTGTTGTGCTAAATTCAGATTGAATCCTCACAAATATCCATAGCTCTAGGCGAAGACATCTAGAAACTCTTGGAAAAGTTGTATGAACTCATATCCCTCTTGTTGAGTTACCACCTTGCCGATTTGGAGTGTTTTGACTTCCCAAAATTAAATTGTTTTGGAATCCTCTCCTTTTACTTGTATGTTGGCCTTTTCCTTCCGAAATTGATCATTTGGGTTGAAGATAGACTCTAACGTAACAAAACCTTTGGGAAGCTTTTTTTCCCGTAGCTACACTACCTAATCCTTGTACTACTGCTCTAATTTATCCTAATTCCTAAGCGAGAAATCCTCCTCTTCCTATAAGAAATTGACAATCATTGATCGTTCTCAAACACTTTCCATCTTGTGATATTATCTAGAACTATTGGCCTTAGAATCACATGTATATGGGGCTGCATTTTATCCCTTTTAATACTATCCACCATATTAAAATTTGCTCCAATTGTTGCGAGACTATCTCGCAACTTCATTTTTGTTCCTTAGTATGGACTCGATGTTGAATGCTTCAAATTCCTCAATGAGATCCCATACCCTATTTTTATAGCTCTTGATAATATTATTATTTATAGCATGTTGTCCTTTAACTTGATTAATTATCGACTTGTTGTCCTCGAATACCTACAAGTTCCTTATACCTCTCTTCCGGCCTAGTGAAGTCCATGTATTAGAGCTTCGTATTCTACTATGTTATTTGAACATGCAAACTAAAATTTGAAGGCTGAATAGTATTTGACATCTTACAAGGACATCAACATTGTACCTCCCCTAGCCCCTTATTTTCTTCTTGAATCATTGATAAACAATTTCCATACCTTGTTGTCGTCATTTTCTTCTAGCTTGGTGAGGCTAGGAATGGGTGAATTCTTTTCATGTAAGTAGTATACTCATAATTCATCTTCTTCCATCTCCTTGTAGGGATCAAAATCACAATTTTGATTGCCCATTCATCCAGATTCAAATCCAAAATGTGACTAATTTTAGTGTCTTCTTCAATATTTCTTGGGGAATCTTCCGATCAAAAGTTGAACAATTTACATTGATGGAGATAGGCACATGTAGCTTGATATGGAAATTAACAATAGGATTTGAAATAATTGTCACCTTAGGTCCATATCTTGTCCTAAAAATCATATGTGACCAATTTATAGATAGGTACCCACCGATTTGAGCTATGAATTCCCTTAATAAGCACAAGGAAAAAAGTGGAGGCAAATGAATTACTAAAACATCCTACGAAACCATGACATTAGGACAAGCATGCAATGTTAGGCTTAACCCTTTCATGACTCCAATTGTTCAAACTGCTATCACATCTAGTTGTACCACTCCTCTCAAGACTGGCTAATACTTAATACCCAATGATCAACTATCTACTTCTTCATCACATAACTACTTGCCCTAAATAAATCATACTATTGCGCACCAACTTGTCTCCAAAGATCAATGATACATAGAATGGTGGAGGCTTCAAATTTTTACCTTGTTGGCCCCCTTCTTGTTGCACAACATTAGTGAGAAATTTCTCTTGATTCCCAAGTGTATCCTTTGAAGTGGAATAGTTTTCCATCCTAACTTGCAATGAGATATCTTTTCCCTAGAATCACGGGTGATTCCTACACGAAATGTTCACATGTTTTTTCTTCATGTGGTCTATGATGTTGAAAGAAGACGGACTATATTTTTGTTGTCCTTCGTTGGGTATAACCTTCTCATGCACATGAGATGGTAATTATGTTGTTGCAATGGGTTTCTTAGGATGAATTTTCACATTCGAGGCTACACTCAATTAATTGCAATCTTTTGGTGTGAGAATGGGTTGAGAAACAATAGGGTTAGACAATTTTCGTTCCTCTATGTTCCTCTTCTTTGATCTTGTGTTGGCAGCTACACCCTGGAAAGGGGGTTTATTGACCCCACAAAATTATTTCACCTACAAATTGACCAAAGTTTTTTCTATCTTATGGGCCTCATGTTGACCTTTCTACTCGTGATTTTCCTCCACTTGGTTCTTGGGACATACCAACTGTTTGAACCATCAACTATTTATTTAGTGCAAAATTGAATCATTTTGATTGATTATGGGATAGATTCTTTGGGGTAGCACCATTGGTATTCTTGAGCCATGTTGTTTTGATTCAAAACCAAGAATTGTTATGTCAAGGCTACATTTAGATCATATGGTCGAATGGTCTAGTAGATTGAGATTTTCCTTGGTTTGGGTTTTGATTCGTAGCTTAGGCTGGTGGCCTATTTGACTTAAAAGAAGGAAAATTTGGTTTAGCTTGAGGTTGATAAGGCCTAGAAATTTTATCTTGCTACCTCTTAATGGTCACCGATTCATTCCCTATGTTCTATAATTTCTTCATAACCTCGTGTAGTTCTTTGAAAAAATTTGAAGAAGTTGAAGCTTTCTGTTGCTTTGATTCCTAGGGGCTGGAATAGGGTTTAATTGAGGTTTTTGGTGAGTTGTAGGGATTCACATTTTTGGATAGAGAGGCATTGGTGGACTTGGTGTGAGCTTTGATATTGAATCAAATATTTTTTTCTTCTCTGTCATAGGGCCCCCTGATGACATCGTTCCCCCTATTGATTGGATCATAATAGCTATGTTTGAGTTTAGAGCTGTTAAGAAGTAAAGAACACCCCTCGGCAGCAAGTCTTATAGCTATTGAAATCATGTCCCATGTCCATTGGAAAGCAGAAATTAAAATCGGCCATTTGTTCATTTGGAGCTCGCTTGATTGTCATCAATTTTTCAAGTAAATACAAGTTGTCTACCCTCTCTCTAAACCGATCGCAAAGAATTGAATGCAACTTATTCCAATTTTGAATAGACCCTTCCGTTAATCTCTTGAACCATTCGCAAGGCCTTCCGTTTGAAAGAGGATGCCAAAAACTTGACTACAACATCCTTTTCATTAATTTCATGAATTGCATACAAATTGGTGATGTCCTTGATGTGGTCAAATAGGTGTTGTGTGATTTTCTACTATGAAATAGGGGATTTTTTTCAATGCTACAACCGGAATTAAATTTTGAGCATTTATGGCAGGTGGAATACTACCCGTGAAGTTGAAAAATGGATTTGGTGGCCCTTGAGGTGGGTTCTTTGATGTGTCATTAACATTGGCCTTAGAACCCTAGTGGACTGAATGAAGTGTCTACTAGGTGGAGGTGTGGACAAAGTCCTATTAAGTGGAGATGGTGATCATTGTCATCTTTTTCCTCTCCTTCATTTGTCTGGGTGATAATTGTAGGTACACAAATAGTCCTTCTCTAGTATCGGACTTGGTTCAAATTATTCTCATGTACTTGGGCAACTTTGTGTTGCTACGCCACCTGGATTTCATACCTTCAAAGTCACCAAAATGTTTTAGGAAATGAGCCTCAAAAGGATAGATTTTTCCATTTTACACACCAAACTTAATCGAATAAAAATGAAGCAGTTTGAAGGACTGTATATTTGATAAACGGAAGTTAAAATTTGGTTTGAGATAATGATCCCGAAATCCTAAAATATTTAAATCTCGTAATTCCTAAATCTTGAAACCTAAAATCCCAAAATGGAAAACCTCTAAAATTTTGAAATTCAAAACTTCAAAAAAATAAGGATCCCTTTTTGAATCTTAGGTCCTGATCTATCAAATGGTGAAATTTGGACTTATTTTTCTCATGAAAACACCTTGAAATTTAATTTTGAACCCTGCCCCTAAGGTGAAACGTTTAAAATTTAAAATCTGCTAAGTATGGAATCCAAAATTCTTGAAAGTGCCTTCAAATCTCATGAAATGATTTATTTTCCCACCCAACATGCCAAAATTTTGATGCATAATCATAAGCACTTCGATTATTTATAATTCAAAGGATTGAGATAGTTAGTGTGATTGCACACCATGGATCTTTCACCAAAGTGTGTGACTTTACAATCGGTAAATATCTTGAAGAAAGTTTGGCTTCCTATTCTTAAATCTATCAACACTCTCCAATTTGTGGAGAAACTATTATAAATCCTATTCTAAATTTTCCAAGGAGATAGGGAAGAAGGATTACAAGAAAAGTAAAACCTAATCTACTAAAGGTGATGCACCAACAAGGAATATTGAATAATCTACGTTTCAATGAATGTGAAATAAGTAAATTTGAAAAGGGAAGTTCAATGCCACAAATAAAAATACCTATTACAAATACATTTTACCATAAACACAATCCATTGAAGCTTGTAATAGCAATAAAATCATACACAAATAACCAAAATTGTAATGAGAGATCAAGAAGGAAACAATGGAACACAAAAGAGGGTTAAGCTTATCCAAAGATTTGTATTATTGCTCCAAAGAGTGATACAATGCATTATAGAGGGCCACAAGGCATTCAAATTACATTACAATTCAATGGGATGTTTTAACTTCATAGGTTTTACCCTTGATAATCAATGGAGGGAGGGGAAAAGGTCATAAATCCAACCTTTAGAATTGTGTACCTGATTAAAATTTATAGAAGAATTTTGCAAAGGAGAGAGATAAAAAAATCCCAAATTTTCCCCAAAATACCTTAAAAATCATTATTTAATATTCCATGAGTGCTTGGAGGATCTGTAAAATCTATCCTCATTAATGGAGTTGCCTTGTGCTTGAAGAAATTGGCTACTTTTTCTCCCGGATGTAGTTCTAACCCCGTAACTTCATCACAACCCTACTTTTCACAAACCTCAATTAATTTTATTAACCTAATACTACATTTCTCACCATTTTTAGAGGTCCAGAACCCCCAAAATCTGAAATTCAACAATTCCATGTTGAGGATCCCAAAATCACCTTTCCAATGACTGTCATTTTATAAGAAATGATTGAGTACATTGAAAGATATACCATTTTTCCCCTGGATGTTTGACAAGAATTTTCCTTAATTTATCCTCCTAAGAACTAGATTTAGTCATAACCATTAAATTATTCTCTAAAAATCCTTTCCATAAAGTAAAAATTTGATATATTTGGAGGAATATTTCTAAATTTATTGCAATTTTAAAATGGCCATAATTTAGCCCCCTTTTCGAGGCTCCATTGTGTTGCTTCATCCACCCATCGAGTCGGTTCTTCTTTACACTCGATCTATACTTCATTGAATGTAATTCGTTGTCTTCACGTAAACTCACCATTTACCTACTGACTTGGTGCATTTCTTTGTCAAATGAACCCAACCACCAATGATTTGGTTTTCCACTCAATGTGGCTTGGTCCCCTATGTGAGACTCAACAGATTGTTTGAATGTTTAGACATGATTTGCATTGGTTTTGGGTTTTTAGGACTCCCCCTTAACACATTTAGAGCATGTAACCTTGAAACAAATTCCTCATTGTATTCAAAAATAACTCCAAAATTTTTGGGCCCAAATACCTTAAATTGACTCGCCGCATACCTCAAAGTGACCTAAACTCGACATGTCACCAATAGTTCGGGTTTTCGGCACTTGCCCCTTGAGAACTCATACAATATCATCCTTCAAACATTCATACCACATTGACCCCAAAAGGGGTTTGACTCCCAAAATGCTCATGTTGCTCCACGTCACCCTCTCCCTTTAGGGTTTCGGGCCTTCGATCTTTCGCATCGGCTCAAGTTTTACACTTGGGCTCGGTGAAACCCAAAACCACCAAATCCCTAAAGTCCTAATACTTTGGGATTCAAGCCTCCATCTACCTCTGCTTCACTGAATGAGTTTTTTTAACCCAAGCATGAGCTCCCTACTATGTCTTTTCCCAGGTTGAATCGGCCTCACCAAGTTCATTCAACTCAAACCGATCCCTTATTTTACTTTATCACTCCAAGCCCTAGTCGATGTAACCACTCATGTCATCTCTACACATTAATCTCAAGGCTCGTCCACCTCCTAGGCTCTCCTCAAACTCACCGATGCATTGGTTTGAGTCCCTTTTCTATGTGTAATTTTTAGCTATGCTGAAATCATCTTATTCATAACCATTGAAATGCTATTGATTCCATTTTGGGCTCCACACCGATTTGACTCGAAGACTTGTCAACCTTTGATACAGAACCCGTGACTCGGCCCAATGCCGAGTTGTTCGATCCACACCCAAGCCCTCATCCATGACTCAATTCGACCCGACGCTAATGTGACTTGGCTCCCGTGAGCTACTCATTGTGTCACTCATAACTCGTCTCTCAAACAATCTTCCGGCTCACCAAGATACTCACAAGTAGCTTGACAAGCTTATTTCACTTGGTGGGTCTATATGAGGCCCAATGAATACTTTTATCCCCTCAAGCCCATTTTTTGATTTTTTGGAATTTTCTTGTGCTCAATCCCGATATGGGCTATGTATGGGGAATTTTTAGGCTTGACATATTTTAACCCATTTTTTCTTGTTTGTGGTGTGGGCCGGGGTTGGCCAATTTTTCTTGGGGCACAAATTTTCAAGAGTTCCCCCACTTTAAGTGTGTAATTGAAAATTGCATGCTTAAAGGAAAAACATACCTAAGTGTGCACACACACTTTTCCTTTTCTTGAAAGAAATTCTTGATGTATTAGTGTTAGCATGCTCTATGATGAAACTTGCACTGACACATAGTGTAGTCAATTTTTATGATATAAATTTAACTTTTGACTCAAAATATATATATATATATATATATATATATATATAATGCTTGTAAATTTGAACTTTATAAAAATATGCAAATAAGATGTAAAACATGGAAGGAATACACATGTTTGGTTTGTGGAGGAAGAGCTCAAATTTATTGTCACACCTTAGAAAGTTAGAATTCATGTTGGATTCTAGGTGATTAGTCCCTAATGTTGTGTTATAGGGAGACAATAGAGAAGATAAAGTATTTATAATACAAATAACGCATGTGCTTCGCCCCCTTCCCTATTTGATAATTTGATGAGAGAGGAGGAAAGATAAGTCTATAAAGATCACAATTTTACTCCAACACTTTTCTAGTTTGTGAAAGTAATGAAAGTAGAGGAAAATCAGTCTAAGAAGCACTCAATGTTGCTTAAAATATTTCCACTAAACTCACAAACCACACCGATGAAGATGGATCTATGCCCAATTTTCTCCAACTTGAAAAATTAGACATTAAAAGGTATGGAAATTTCCATTCCCCCATAAGGTGATACTATGACTAAATTGATCATGTGTAATTTTAAAATATTGAAAGGGAGAAGGTGGCCCATGACCCCAAATATAGTTTTGTAATCTGGATCTAACTTGTATTGTAAATAAGGAATGAAGCTAAAATGCCCCATGTAACCTTCTCTAAATTTTGCCATGTGTGTCTGTAATCATGTAGAAATCCTATAAGCAATGGATAGAATATTTAAAATCGAAACTACCCTTTTTCCTAAAATGTATGAAATGGTCGGGATTGTACCATTATCTTGACTATATTGTACAATTTTGACCTTGTTTCCATTTTACCACATTTTATTATATGTGACCTTTCTAAGAATTTGAGACCTCTTAAAATATATTCTTGTATACTTCACGGAGATGAGTAGCGAAAATGGGGTCTTAAGTGGACTGCATTTCTAGAAAATGAGAAAATTTAACTTGTATGAGTTATTTGATATGGCTACACTCAAATTTTGAAGATGTTATATGAACATGAATTATACAATTTTGAGTATAGTTCATAAAATAATTTTTTAATTGAAAATGGTTAAGCATAATTGGGTCAAAAATATAAAATTACAGGAGATGATCCTATTTTTTCAAAAAACATAGTAGATAGTCAACCATCCCCACCCTGCCTAACCAATTTTTAGGATTGTTTAGTATTTATTAAAACCCTTTGGTGGAAAGTTAGATAGGATCATCTAGTTTGGGATACCAGCTTTTAAAAAATTGAGTATTTATTTTTAATGACATTCCTTGTTAAATACTTTAAATATTTAGAAAATAATAGATAGTTGATTGTGCCCCCTACCTCAAAAATATCAAAAGTTAGATTTTTATTATTTAAATGTGTATATAAGTAATCCTAGTTTGGGAGTATATAATTTTTATTTAATTTCAATGAGTGAAACAAAAGATAGGCGTGTATAAATATAAAAAAATATAGGTATAAAAAGATAGAAAATAATATGGATGGAAACCTTATAATGGTAAAAAAATGAAAATTAATATATTTAGATAGACAAAAGTTTATATGAAGTATTTTTCATATTTTGAAGAAAAATTTCATTCCTTTTTGTGGGATTTATCATATTGGAAGACACATTTTAGCATATTCAGTCTAAAATATGATTTTTTTGTTTTAGTAGATCCATACTTGAGGCTCGGTATATCCAAATGATTTTCATTCCTTGGGCCTTTTCCATAATCTATTTTTATAAATAATGTTTGTGTTACTTAGATTTTTACACCTCACACTTACCAATGTTCCTATTTATTTTTCTGCAAGAGTTATGTCCCCATAGTGTCTACTCTACATTATTCTATGCATTCGACACAATTGTTTTATGATTAATGTTGTCCCCTCCTACACTACCTATGTTGACGCATCATGGGGATAAAAATGACAAAATGATATTAAAAATAAACCGGAGCAATTATTAGTGGTTAGAATAAAGAAATTGAAGAAAATGCAAAAACCTTGTGGAGGAAAAGAAAATATACTAACTCAAATGCACCACATTTTGTATATAGTGATGTTTTGATAAATAAGGATGATTAAATACATACCGAGAATGAAGACAATAATTATATTGAAAGGATTTTTGGTAATGAATTGAATAATGATGTTCATATGGATAATGACATTGATATGAATAATGATAATAAACCATTACCCGAGAATCCAATTATTGGTTCAAATTACATGGAAACATTGAATGATGAAACTAACCTAATAATAAATTATTACCACAAAGAACACCTCCTTTCATTGTTTGTAGAAAACATTCACCTAATTGAAATCGATGGAATCATTTCAAAACCAATGTCTAAAAAATGTTTGGTGCAAATTTGAGAAGAAAAGGTATGAAAATTTAGAAGAATTACATTGAGAAAAAAGTGATGCACATAGATGTCAATTTTTTGTTACATTAATTAAAGTAAATAAGATGAGGCATATAATGAAGACCCTAGGATTAAGAACATCTAATATTAGTGGTTGAAATGTGGCAATTGTTGAAAATATACATAAAGCATACCATATTGTATGTGTGAACAAACGTGACAAAGATAGTAATGATACATTGTGTGCACTTACTAATTGTATAGTAAGTGATAAAACAATAAAAAAATAGTTTATTAGATAAACAAGTAGATCCTTGAAAGTAAAAAAATACTAATGAGAGTAATTGGGGGATGCAAAAGTCTTGAATCATCCAATAATAATGACTACTATGAATTCTTTAGTAGACTCCCAAAGAAATATAATGATCCATATGATACTCTATGAGAATTACTTGTACATTTTTGGGAATATAACAAAGGGTTTTTCCAAATAGAAGAGATATAGGATAGAGAAGCTTTGATTCTTGAAATTATGAACCATATGCAAAAATTTCATGGATATGAATCAAACATAACTTTTCTCTAATTTTGAGAAGGAAAATCTAGAAATTAATATTAGCCAAATTTTTTTTTGAAATGAACAAATCATAAAATTATATGAAAATCAATCACTCATGTGTCACTTATTGTTGTAGGCATCATTTTTAATTTTAATTGCATTGTGATGATTTTCGTTATGTACATTGTGTTTTTCATACCGAAAGATTGTTACAAGAGTGCGGATTAAATGTCCCACAAAAATTAGGAAGGGAATTTATTCCTACTACATTTTGCTAAAGATTTGTTTGTCATTTTTAATAACAAAGCATGTTTGGATGAAACTTGTAACATATGTTGTGGTTTTCTGAAATTTAAAATGTGTATCCATGAGGTAAGTACACATACAAATGGAAAATAATTATTTGGTCTTAGAAAATAAAATCTTTGACATATCAAGTAATATATGAAATAATCTAAAAACGTGTGAACTTATTACAGAGCAATTACTTGTATTAGAATATATGGTCAAATTTAGAGAGGAATTGTTTTATGAGTCAAGGCACACATATAGATATTAATGGTGGGATGAATAATTCAAGTTAAGAAAGGAAACATTCCCACTTCATACTATTGTCTAAGTAGTTGGATTCACAAATAATTTCTCATTACATCCACAAATGTAGGTTGATTTACGTGATTACAACTCAAAGGTGCAATTTTCTATTTTATGCATATAGCATTCGTTAACTCTCTACGAAACTACCAAGAAAGATAAAAAAGTATTAATATCGTACCATTTCCACATAATTGATAATAAAAACTATTCTATAGAATATGTACAAGGGTGGTTCTATTTGTTTTATGTGAGGTTGGATAAAAGGAACATTATTTTCAATCAACATTACATGTGGTCAATAAACTACACATCACAATTTAAGAATTCATAGATGTGTTATTGGCTAGGAAAGATGTATGTGACAACATTTGTACACCATATTTTTATTTTTACTAAGGCATACCATGAGAAAGGAGAGATTAATTATTTTTAAACATGTATGAAAAGATCCCTTTCAAGAAAAGAATTAAAGTCCAAATATGGTGCTAATTTAATAGGTGTAGAAATCATTAGTGAATGGTGTAACAAGAAGATGGGTCATAGCTTTAAAGTCAGCTTGAATTTTTATATACTTCTAGTTGATAGAGGAACCACATTTTATAAGTTATGAATGTTACATTACAATTACAAGATGGAGTGAGTCACGCAGAGTCTATAGCTCAAATGTAGGTTCTTGGAATATTCATATGAGGTGCATGACATTTTTTTTACGTAACATGCATTTATTTTGATTGGAAATAATTTGAGTCACAAGAGTGGGTGGATGAATAGATTTGTAAACCTCTAGTTTCACTTGAAACATATCAAGTTCCCTGAGCATTACAACTTGTCTCTTCATATCATATAAAAACATCACCTAAATTTGACCATGTATCTAATCTAGTGCAAAAAACTACATGATTTGTTATAAATTTTAAAAATATTAAATGATAATGGATAAATGTATTAAATTTGACTCAATTTCTATTTTTGATGTAAGGCATAGTTTCAAATTTATTGTAACACAATGTAATAAGGAGGAAACAAACTATTACTTGTGTCGGTGTGTATAGGAAAGAAGAAATTGCCTTCCCTAGTCATTGATGGTGAAAATATTGAGTATCCCATTAGGTTAATGGTAGTCACTTGAACTTGGCTTTGAAAAATCCTATCAAAAAATGAAATGTTTGTTTTTTTTATGAATATGAGATACATGAGAACATACTACACTATTGAAAAAAATTCTTGTAACAAATATTCATTGATCAAATATGTAGATAGCACATCAAAAAAAAAAATCTATGGAATGTTTTGCATCAAACCATAACGAAATTATTACTAATCTCAAGAGTAGATTCAATCCTCTCATTTTTGATGCTGGTGGCTCCTCCTCTCGCTTTTCCTCTCTCTTTGTTGGTGCTGGTGGCTACTCCGCTCACAACTATGCTCCTCTCGCCGATGACACCGGTAGTTGCTCCTCTTGTTGCTGACATGGTTGGCTACTCCTTTCGCTACCGACATTGGTGGTTGTTCCTCTCACTTCAATCACTGATAGTTTTCCCATTCGATGTGGCCATTTTCATTAGTCACTACATCTTCACTATGGTTTCATGGTTGCTTCAATTGGGTTCCTAATAGTGTTCCCCTTCATTGTAACTAGGTTGTGGATCCTCTCAAAAAATCCTCAATTGTACAAGGATGTAGGTCCTTTCAACACCCTAAGATTACCCTAATTCCAAAAAAAAACTCTCCTATGCAATTCATTTAATATAAATTGAATTAAACCTTTATTAAAAAGTAACCAATATAACTAATGATGTTGTGATAATTATGTATAGTATGCACAAACAATAAGCATTCGACAATAAATAACCCTAAGCAAATGAGAGGAGAAAGATGACTTAGCTGATTTAGTGCAACCTAGAAGTTATCTGGACTATGTATTTGTTGGAAAAAGATCGTAGTGAGTGTCACAGTGGCTCAATGAAGATTCAAAAGCACATAAATGTGTAGGATAGAAGCACCCACCAAAGGATAAGAGTGTCCCAGGTGCTAGTGTCCAATTTGGGTGCTAGTGTCCGCTTAGATACTCATGTTCTAAATTTTTCTAGTTCGGAAGGTCTTCACTCCAATATTCACTTTGTTGTTTTGACTTCGTTGTTAGGATTTTGAATACATTTGTAATCTACAAAAAATATTCTACCTACACATGTCCACCAATAATTTCAAATATAATAAAAATTAAGTAGAATATGGAGTCGGGTGACCCCAAAGGTCACCTGAAGAGTGATCTTACACCCAACCATAGCACTACATCTCATAATCCATGTAGTTCTAAGTTCTTGTGTGTAATGATTCCCTAGGTTTCCCTTGTCCAAGTTGTATGATGATAGCAGGATAAATCAAGAATGTATCAAGTATGTAGAATGTGTGTGATGGAATAGAATGAACTTCCCTCCTATGCTAGTGCTAGATGTGTCCTTTTAATGCTCCGGTGCCTTTGATGCAAGCTTTGATGATGATAGATAAGGTTCATGATGTTTGGCCAATTATTTAAGAGAAATAAATAAGTATATGTATGATTCCCTTGTTTGAATTTCATAATTGACAACTAAAAGGATAACCCAATGTTCTAAAAGGTGGCCAAAAAGTAAAAAAATCAAAAGAGTTAGAAGAAGGTGGGGAGATCCCAAGAGTGATAGGAGTGCTAGGAACTTCTATCCTAAGCGGGTGCTAGCATCGAGGCCATAAAAGATAATTTAGTAAAATTTCGAATGTGGTGTAAGGAATATAAGGCCAAATAAATAAAAGAGATAAAGAAAAAAGCTAAAAAGAAGTTGTTAACCACTAGTTTTCTTTCTTAATAATCATGTATACATTAATGTCCTTTAGGACCTAGAATTGTACAAAGTACATAGATTTTGTGTCTACATTTTCCCCCACTTTATGTTGTTGAGTAAATACTAGATAGCCTAAAGTATATAGAAGATGCATACCTTGTAATCCTATAAACAAGAGTGTAGCTTATATTTTTTGAGTGGAAAAATAAAGCATGAAGTGATCATAATGCGAAGCATGAAAACTTGGAAGCGGATGTAGACGCTAGGGGTCAAGCTTATGCATAGTAGTGTGTTGTTGGAGCTTGTGCTTGTTGATGTGATCTTTTTCTTGTTGCGTATAAGGATGGATCTCTAAATGAAGAGAAAAAGGGTCTTCAAAGTTATGTATGTGAAAAATCAAAGTAACATGTGTATAAGTAATTAAAAGTGTGTAAAAGTAAAAGGAAAGTGTGCACCTGATGTATAAGAGAGTAAAAGATAGAAATTTCTCCTATTTTGATTTGAGTTTCTTGTTTCTAAAGGTGAGGTTTTTGGGTGATCTCATGCCAAGAGAGAATGTTTTGGGAAATCTCATACCAAGGACGAGTTTTTGGGCAATCTCGTGCCAAGAGAATTTTTTTTGGGTAATATCACACCAAGAGTGAGTTTTTTTAGAAATCTCACACCAAGAGCAATTTTTTGGGCTATCTCATACCAAGAGAAGAGTGTTGGGTAGAGAGGTCTATTTTTCTCTCTATAGATGATGTTTCTCAAATAAGAACCACTAAAAATGGCATGTCCTATTTTTAACTGATTTTATCTATTTGTAACTCAATTGTAACTATATTATAACCAATTTACTGAATTATGTAATTGAATAGAAGTGTATGATACTATAGAACTTTAGTGTAAACTACTATAAAGCTGTGTTGAATTAAAAAACTGTCTATTTTTTCCCCAGGACACAAGTTCCCAGTGCAAAACAAGTTCCCACCATTGTTGTCTATTCTAGGAACTAGTGTCCACTATGTGTCTATGGCCCATGTCGATTCTAGATCATTATGTGTTTGTGTGCATGTGTTGATTTTGTACTATGTTGTTACGATCTATAGCTCAGAGCTTCTTAAAGGGTCATTTTTTCACCCAATATATGCCCCTCTCATTTAGGGTGCATGTGAAGAATGTAAGAGGATGCGACCCAAAGTAGAGGACCTAAATTTGATATTCATATCATGTATTAGATACATGTAGGGGTAGGGTATGTGCATGGTAGAAACCAAGGAACATGCAAACAAAGTAGGCTAGAAACAAGTGTTAGTGTAAAATAGCTAGCATGCAATAGAATACAATGTAGTAAGAAAGTATGAAGAGAAGATAGTACCATGAAAATTAGTTAGCATACATGGGTCATTGCTCATAATATCACAATATAATCGGGGTTGAAGCAGCCATAAAAAATTATGATTAGACATAACATAGGGCATAACTACAAACAATAGTAAATAATAGCAAACAATAGCAAGAAAATAGTGATAGATAACCATGGTTGTATATATAATCCTACAATACAAATTCTACACATGAAGCACATGTTAGCATATTATAAAGATAATTAGTATGTCAAATTTTGTATATAGCGGCGAAGATTAAAGTGATAGTAACATGAAGTAGTAAATAATGTAACAATAGGACTGCGATATGTAGAGTGTGAAAGTAGAAAATGTAGATGTGTCTATGAGCCTCAACAAGACGGGTAAAGATCATTGTCGAGCATCATGAATCACGTGAGAACTTGTAAAATTCATGCATTCACCTCAATATACCAAGTGAACCTACATGTGTGTGTAGAAAAATATAATGACATACTAAGAATCTAACTAGCATGGATAACAAAGTGTAAAATGTAAATAGTACAAGCTATCAAGAGTAAATATAACCAAGATGTCTAGATGTTGTGTGCATGTGAAGGTGTGCTATGATATGTACAAATTTTATATGAGAGGGGTCACATTTCCCCAGTAGATGTGTGTGAGGCGAGTTTCATTTAGGAATGATCCCTTAACAATCAAGTATGAACCATAGAACAAGATTGCATCATTGGGTAATGAAGGTAAATTATGTGAACCAAATATTTGGTAATGCTCAAAAATACAATCATTCAACACAGAGTAAGAGAGACAGTAGCTAGGATGTGGCTAGTAAGGTTCATGGAGGAATAATACCCTCAACAGTCAAGCATGAACCTTAGAGAAAGATTGTGTCATTGGATAATGAAGGTAAAGTATGTGAACCAAAGATGTGGTAATACTAAAAATATAATCATGTAACATAAAGGGAGAGATATTATTCAGGATGTGACAAGGAGGTTTTGGAGGAATAGTACCCTCAGCGGTCAAGCATGAAACTTAGAACAATAGTGTGGCCTTGTGTAACAAAGGTATTGTATGTGATTGGTATAGTATATAGTAGAAACATTGTGTTGTATAAATAGCAATAAGTAATGGTATAAGAATAAATTGAGGAGGGATAAGGCTAATGCCCCCAAGGATGTATATCGGGATCTAGTGGTAAATAGATGTGATCATTATGAGAATAATAACAAGATTATGTATAGTGTATAGTATGTGTGTCATGAATAACAAGATTCATAAATAAGCACAAGGAGAAAAGTGTGTATGGAGTTGCATAGGAGCATAGATAGATGTCACAAGGTGTCATCATAGTTTAGTTAAGATAAAGTGCTACTAAAAATATTGACATGGATTTCAAAAAAAAATTAAGGTATAGATGTGTATGTGAGTAGTACGAGATAGGAAAATTTTAATTAGAATGTGTGACTATGGGCTAAGGGGGGGGTTTGATGCCCCCAAGTGTGTGAGTGATGGATATATATATCTCATTATGTTAGAGAGACCATGACATGGTGGTATATGTTGAAATGGGTCAAGAGGATCAAAATTGGTGTTAGATAAGATTTTCTAAGGTAAAATCAAAGCATCGAGAAAAAATGGAAAATGGTTTTTGTGATGATAAGGTGTGGAATGGTCTTAAGCTCTCATGTATTCAAATATAACATCATCAATAAGAAATGTATCTAATTCAGGCCAAGTGGGACAAATGGGATCACCAAAGGCTCTGGGTATATTGTAGTGTAAACCTTGGGAGCATATGTGGTGGGAATAAAAGGAGCAAGTGGAGGGAGAAAAGCGATACCTAGATTTGGTGGATTGTGTGGGAATAGAAAGAGACTTTGTGAATCCCTTTTATTTTTTCCTAATCTGGTTCTAATGAAACTATAATGAAGCATATACTAATACCCATGACCATACTTTATGAAATTATGAGGAGATGCGACACAAGTAGGGGTTTGAGTGAATGATGAATAGTGTTGCAAAAGGAAAATATGGAGGGATTTGCTAAGGCCTCATAGGCCACACCTTGGTATAAAAATTTAATACATTTGTGAAGGGTTGAAGGGACTACATGGATGGCATGGATCCAAGGTAGTTGGAGAATAATATTATAATTAATATTATGAGGTGGTACATGGAATAGGATTGGAAAAGTGCATGGCCCAAAAGTAATGGGAATGTGATTGTACCTAAGAAATTTTTAGGAATATTATCAAATCCATGAATATAAACACATAAGGGCATTAAGGACGCTTTAGAAATGCCAAGTTTTTGAAGGAATGGTAGATTACAAATATTAATGCCAACTCCATTATCAACTAAAGATCGTTTAGCTCCTATAGACACCCTAATTTCACATATGTCTTAAATCAATTAATTCTCGTACCTCATTTCCCACAAAACCACACTTTGAATTAATCAAATATAATTTGATTAATTATCCATTTAAAATCAAAAAATATCCTAATCTTTACCACATGTCATTATTCTCCATCTTTTTCTACTATTAAATTAAAATTTCAAAATCAAATCCTCACCGAGTCTTCGTGGTCCCCACTCACCTAAAATCCTCCACGTATGAATAAAAATAGAATTCAAATCCTCATCCATTCATCATGGTCCCCACTCACCTAATCTTGCCCACATTTTCAAACCATGATTACTTAAATTACTTTAAGTTAATCACTTCCCTAAGCTATAAATAAAGCCTTACCCATCCCCTCTAACACGAATAATAAGCTTGAATGTCATGTCTAATTTCTTTCGTCCTTTGAGCAAAGAACATCTCTCCACCTCACCCTAATGCTCAAATAGCCTCATCTTGAAGAACCCCAAACCCATAATACTTTTATCCATTTGGTGAAAATTAATTGGATCATTTTCAGAAGAATGTTTTTCTCCGTTTCGAGAAAATCACCTACATATCACGTAATCAAGGCTCATCCATGTTTCTTAGCCCATTCTAAGGTTTGCTACAGAACGCAAAGGATGCGGTATTATTCTTAGTATTTTACTTCCTTATTAGTAGTGCATGTTTCCTAGCTTACAACCCCTATATTATGGATGTGAACTTGAATATAAAAGGGTTTTCCATGATCTAAAATGAATTGACAGAAATTTGAGAAGATGTAAAGGTGATATGCTCTTCATTAAAATGTAATGCCATAAATTAATCTATGATAAACATAGTTGGGACAAGTGTTAACATG
Organism: Taxus wallichiana var. yunnanensis; assembly: GCA_018340775.1. Taxonomy (NCBI): domain Eukaryota; kingdom Viridiplantae; phylum Streptophyta; class Pinopsida; order Cupressales; family Taxaceae; genus Taxus; species Taxus wallichiana. Next base: position 236,383,542 of record CM031238.1, on the reverse strand, counting down.
AATGTAAGCATTAGAAAAAATATATTCTATTTTGTGCTCACATTCGGGATTGGCTTGCAAGAAATTTGGGATAGAGACACCCATGTTGGTGGAAATGGAAGGATCCAAGGGTATCTAAGGTTCTAGGGAAAGTAAAATACAATAAAATACACAAAAAATGATAGATAATGCTTATGATTATTGGCCCTTTATTTGAGAGAAATAACTAAGTATATATATGACTCCCTTGTTTGAATTTTGTAATTGAAAACTGAAATTCCAAGTCAAAGTTCTAAAAGGTGAAAAAAATTAAAAGAGACCCAAAAGAGTAAGAAGAAGATAAATAATGTCAATAGAACCCGGGAGGGACAGTGCATTTAATCGCTTCATGTCCTAATTGGGCACTAGTGTTTGAGGCCATAAAATATAATTCAATAAATTTATAGGTGGGTAATTTGTAAGGTATGTCAATATAATAAAAGTGGAAGAGATAAAGAAAAATACCAAAAGAAGTCGGCAACCACTATTTTTATTTCTTAAGAATGAGGTATACATTAGTATGCTTTAAGACCTAGAAATGTACCCAAGTACATATATTTTGTGTTTACACGAAGTCATACCCCTTTTTACTCTACGGGATATTAAGAGACAAGGCCCAATTGATGTAGCTAGGAAGATCCATGACACTTGGAAAAAAACATTCATCCTCTATTGTCTACCAACCCAAACCAATGTGTTAGTACAATTTATTTAGTACTACAAGGTTCATATTGAAAAATATCATCTTTGAAAGTATAACATTAATATAAATTGAGGATTTTAAAAGCATTGGGTTCATTATGACTACAAGAATATTGTATAGACCTAGGAGAAAATATGAGATCATTTCATAGAGGATATTTATGTTGATTCATAGGTATAAACGAGACATTTCTAGGTTTCATGATGTTTGAGAACTTTCCTATCGAAGTTAGACCCCTTGTTTCTCTCGGGAATTTTACTAGTCAACATCCGACCGAAATAGATGTGAAGGATTCTGATTGTTGGGAAGAAAAATGATCCCTCTTATAGTTCCTACAATCCCACCTTGACATATGTGTGTTTTCTATTTAGTGTCACGAGGTTTAAATTATAAAATATCATTATTGATAAACTAGCACAAATACAAATAGAGATTTTTGGAAACATTACATTCATTGTGACTACAAGAAAATCATATAGATTGGGAGAAATAGAGAGAGGATTTATTATATGATCTTGATTCCAATTTTTAGGTATATACAAGACCTATCCTAGCTCTACTGAGTCTAAGAACTCTCATATTGAAGTTATACACTTTACGGTAATTACGGATCTTAAGAGACAACACATGACCAATGTAGCAAGGAAGGACTAGGATTGTTGGGTATAAAAATTACACCTTCTCTAGTGTCTACTAACCAAATCAACTATGTGGGTGTTGTCTATTTGGTGCAATGAGGTGACCATTGTAAAATATAGTTGTTGACATCCTAACACTAAAAGAAATTTAATTTTTTAGCAATGGTGCATTCGTTGTAACCACAAGAAAAATGTATGGACCTAGAAGAAACTGAAAGATGATTTTCCATAGGATCTTTATTTCAAGTTTCAGATCTAGATGATACATTTATAGGTTCTATGGTGTCGATTTCTCACATTTCAAAGTTAGACCCTTTTTGTCAAATCTCTTAAGAGACAATGTACAACCAACATATTTGAGAACGACTAGGATTTTGGGAAATTAAAAGAAACCTCCTATAGCATCTAAAATACTAATTTTATGTGTGCACATTTTTGTTCATTCCCATGAGGTGAGAATTAAAAAATATTGTCATTAATAACCTAAAATTGACACAAGTTGAGGCTTTTAACAACATCATGTTCCTTGTGACCGTGAGAAAGATGTATGGACTTAAGAGAAACTGATAAAATGCTTTTTATACTTTCCTTATGTTGATTCATAGGTATAAAGGATACCTTTTTATGTTTCATGGAGTCTGATAACTTTCATGTCAAAGTTAGACCCTTTTTTCTCTTAGGGTTCTTAAGAGACAACACTCAACTATATTGTAATGAGAAGGGCCGAGATCAATAGTTAGTGAGAAAACTCTTAATATAGCATCTACCAGCTCACCCTAATGTGTGGGATCTATTTTTTGGTGCCATGAGTTATGTTTAATGAAAAATATCATCATTGATATCCTAACACCGACACAAATTAAGACTTTTCGCAACGTGGCATTTGTTCATGTTGTAGGAAAATCGTGCATACTTGGGATAAATCATGAGATGATTTTGTAGAGGGTGTTGATTCCAAGTTGTAGATCAAGATGAAATATTTATAGGTTCCATGGTGTCTAAGAACTTTTCTATTAAAGTTAGACCCTTTTTCAATCATGGTTCATAAGAGATGACACGACCAATGTAGCCAATAAAAATAGGATGGTTGGGAAGTGAAATTAAACCTCATATAACATCTCCTATCCCACCTTGACATGAAGGAATTATTTTTTTGGTGCCATGAGGTGCCTATTGCTAAAACGTGCTATTTACAACCTAAAAATGAGACTAATTGAGGATTTTATATGTTCATTATGTTTGTTTTCATGCAAGAAAACCCTATAGAACTAGGGAAACCATGAGAGGATTTTTTAAAGGCTATTGATTCCAATTAATGATTATAAACAATACATTTCCATGTGTTGTGAAGTTTTATACCTCACATATCAAAGTTATACCCTTTTTCTCTCAGGATCTTAAGAGACAACATGTGATGGAAATAACTAGGATGGACTAAGATCATTGGTTGGATAAAAAATTCCTCTTCTAGTATCTACCATCCCACTCTAACATACAGACATTTTTTGTTTAGTTTCTGGAGGTGTCAATTGCTAAAACTCATTTATAGACTAATTGAGGCTTTTTGCATCAATGTATTCATTGTCACCAATAGAAAACTATAGGGACGTGTGGAAAACTATGAGAATATTTTCTAGATGGGATAAATGCCAAGATGTATGTCTAGATGATACCAATCTATGTTCTATGGAGTTGGATACCTTATATGTCGAAGCTAGACCCTTTTTTCTCTTATGGATTTTAAGAGACAACTTCCGTCTGATGTAGTCGAGAAGGACCATGATAATTGGGTAGAAAATTAATGTTTCTTTTAGTGTTTACTATCCCACCCAAATGTGTGGGTGTTCTCCATTCTACGTCATTTGGTTTCAATTTCTAAAATGTATTGTTTACAACTTAACATTGTGATGACTTGAGGTTTTTAAGCATTGCATTCACTTCCACCATAGGAAAACCATAAAGACCTGGGGAAACCATGAGAGGCTTATGTAGATGGGATTTATCATAACACATGGTCCATAAAATACCTTTCAAATTTGTACAAAGTCCTCGAAATCATCCATCAAATTTATTTTTTTAATCTAAGGGCATTTAAGAGATAATTCCTAACTAATGTAGTCGGGAAGGTGAGATTTCCGGGTGGTAAAATGATGCCTCATTTATCATTTACTAGCCTACCTAGATGGTTGGTAATTATATTTTTGGTGTCATGAGGTTTCAATTCCTAACATGCATCATTTACAACCCTGACACCGAGACTAATTGAGGATATTTTGCGAGTGTCGTGTTCACTAATAAAACCATTGGGACACTGGGGAAAATATGAAAGGATTTTGAAGAGGGATTGATGTCAATATTTAATTCTAAATAAGACCTTTCTATTTCCTATAGAGTTTGAGAACTCACATGTTGAAGTTAGACCATATTTTCTCTTAGGGATCATAAGAGACAACGCCCGAGTAATGTAGCTAAGAAGGACTAGGATAGTTGGGAAAAAATGATGTTTCTTTTAGTATATATAATCCCAATCATACATTTCATAACTATCCATTTGGTGTCACAAGATGTCGATTATGAAAACTCTCCATTTATAGCCTAACAATGAGACTAATTGAGGCTTTTTTAGCGGTGCATTCACTTCCACAACACGAAAACCATCGGGATCCTGGGAAAATTGTAAAATATTTTTTTATAATCTCTCAATTCCATGCTTTAGATCTTTATGAGACTTTACCAAGTGCCAAAAATTCCTATAAATTTCTCACCAAAGTTATACCCTTTTTTCTCTTCGGGCTCTTAAGATAATGAATGACCAATATAGTTGGGAAGGAATGAGATCATTAGGAAGTAAAATGATTCCTCCTATAAAATGTACCAACTCATATGGACATGTGAGCACTTTTTCATTTGGTTCCACGAGGTGTCAATTTTTATAATTCGTTATTCACCACCTAACACCTGAGACTAATTAAGGATTTTTGCAACATTGTGTTCAATGAGATAGTGATAAAACCATCAAGACCTAAGGAGAATGCAAGAGGAGTTTTTATATGCACTCAATTTTGATATGCATTTATAAATGATACATTTATAGGTTCCACGAAGTCTTATAGCTCACTTGTTGATGTTAGACCTTTTTTCTCTCGGGGATCTTCAGAGAAAATGTTCAACTGATGTAGCTGAGAAGGACCAAGATCATCAGGCAGGAAAATGACACCACCTATAGCATCTACTAACCCATCCGAAGTTTATGATTTTTGGTATAAATAGTAGATGCTCCTTGTCTTGTATAAAATTTACTAGATGTTTCAAATCATGTCTTTCTTTATGACATGAACCACACATATTTATTAAGTTTAATGGTATCGTCTAATAAAGAAATGGTAGAATGTATGTTGTAAGGAGTATGACTATGTGTATTCCCTCCTATGATTCCTATATTCAAATTAGCTCAATTGATAAAAGATAGATAACAATTCTTATGTCAGTCTAGATGACATGGTTATTATGTCAATGCAAGGATATTCTCATACCTTCTCTCAACTAAATCACCTCCTCTCTATAAATTAAAAATGCATAGTTGACAAGTGGTCAAACAAAAAAATAAACAAGGGGAAAGAGTTCATTTACTTTATGTATCAATAAGAAGAATTCATTTATTATTGAAATAAATGAAATCAATGTAATGAATATGTACTCTTTCTTTGTATACAATATGGGAAATCAAGTTTTTTTACTATTCACTTGGAATGAAGAATTATTCGTGTCAAATCTAGTCATTTATCAAGATAGATATTGTTCGACTACATGATCATTAGATATATAGAATATGAAACTATAGAGGAAATAACTTATATTATTTTGAAGAAGATCTTGTAGTTTCAAATCTCAATATTTTATACAAAGCCCCAATCGAGTACTACATTCAAACACAAAAATTATGAACTCAAAAATATATTAGTTATTAAAATTTTGAAGCTCGTCTAAAAGGTTCTTTGAACATATATTTTTAACATCCATATATGAGAGGTAATTTTTGGCACACTTATGAATAAGAAAAGGAAATGTGAACAAGTAATGGAAAAATTGAACTATAGCAAGGCAAATAAGGTAGGATAAGAAACATGCTTAACATAAATGATCACAACTATTGTTGAATGGAAAAAAAATTCCTGAGTGTTGGGTGCGTGAATGTAGGGCATATGAAGAGGGAACCGTGCTTCTAGAAAGGTTGAAGCATCCATGATCAAGACTTAGCCGATTTTTCTATGGACATTATTTTTGGATATCTTGTGTGGAGCACACAAAGACATGAAGACTTGCAGCTTATGTAATGTTATTTTGGGAACAAGCATTGGTTGAGCACCATGAATATCTTAGGCTAATAATAGGATTTCTACTCAAAGTTAACTATAAGAAGTCTATTGTTAGAGCACTTATATGTTTTGCATCCTTTTGTAAAGGCGCATGGCTATTATTAACATGTGACCTATTTTGAGAAGTGCATGGGAAGTGAAGGGAAATTCCCCACCCCTATAAATATGTATTAATTTCCATATTTTGAGAGAGGTTAGCTATTTTATATTTATGTTGTTGGTCTTGTTGAGTACATGACTCATAAAGATACTTATGTAATGTAAGAAGCTTTTGTGTTTTATAGTATTTAATGCAATGGAATATATTGGCTAGATAATGGTGTTGAACATGATTGAATCTAATTCTTGCATGGTAAATCTTATTATAGTCATTGTTTAGTTCATCTTTATATTCTAAGATCTAGATCTGGATTGTGCACTGTGGATTGTTTATGATTGATTATGAATCTGAATATATATATATATATATATATATATATATATATATATGAATCTTCATGCTCACATTCGACCAAACAAATCCAAAGAGGGACATGGTGCCTTTACATGCTTTGGGTGAGTGCTCAGCTAAGGTTGAGTGATGTGTCGGTGTGCCTACGTCATTAATAATGAATTATAAGATGCATCATTGGTTTTGTTGTCGAGATATATTTCTTAGTTGTTTTCAGGGATGTTATAAGATGAAGACATACTAGTTGACCTTAGAAATTGTTGAGGAGTGGACAATAGATATAGAAGAAGAATACACTCGGATATTTAACACTAGATCGAGTTTGATGCACATGTGTGGGTTGATAAAATTTGTATGATTGCTTATAGGAGATATTTTTTCTATATTTCCCATAGAACTCTATGAGTGGCTTATTGTTTATGCATCTAAATAAAATTGGATGTTTCACACAATTTTTGGATGCAAGAAGAATTTTAGGCTCTCTATGATGTTGATCTGATTTGGACACTCGATGTGGATACTTGGTTCCATGGTATTTTGAATAGATATAATTTGGAGTACTCAATTTCCATTTACTCTTGTCCAGAGGCAGCTGAGTTTAAATTTTTATGTTATATCGTGGGGCCATATCTCGCATGGAATTCTGCTAGCGATCAAGATCTTGATGGTAACCCTGAATTTGGAAGAGAAAATGATTGCTAGCTAAACTCCGCCACGCACAGGGGTAGGAGCAAGTGTGGTGAAAGATGTTGGATGTAGCGAAAGAATGGAAAAGAGAATAAAGGTGGCTTAAGTTCAATGAGGCGTGTGAGATGGATATAGAGAAGTAACGCGAGGTTGCAAAATAGTCGGCATTGTCGAGAGAGATGGCTCGTGAATGATTTAGAGCTCACAGAGAGGATGTGGAGCGAGAGAATCAAGAACTCCCCCATTTGGGAAAGAATTACAAGGAATCCTCATCAGCCTCTTTTGGGAGCATGCCATCAAAGACAACATGGGTTACGAGGGCACATCTAAACCTACCTAATGACCTATCCATTGCAATTAGTTTTTGAGTTTGGTATAGGAAATAGTTAACAAGTTACTTGGGGCAAGAATTGAAAAGAGATAACATTGATTCATTAATAGGTTCAGGAGTAAATCACAAAGAAAGCACATCTATGGCTGGTCAAATGTATTCCATGTTATTTTGAGGTACCTTTTCGGGTGCTTCGTCGGCATAGAGAAAAAGGCACATAGAAATTTAGACTCACATCTCGGTGGTAGTACCACCTCGTAGGTATTGGAGTTTAGTTTAAAACCATTGTTAGGACACAAGGTAGTCCATCCTCTAGTTCAATTCCAATTATAGGCAGAGGATTAGGAAGCACAAGTGGCTTGGGATCTCAGGGATCCGGAGACCGAGGTAACACAAGGGTTCTAGATCTGGTGGGCACGGTCCTCACCAACCCCATAATATTTACATGGATATGTCACTTCGTCTCCCAAAATATAAGGGAATAGAAGATGCTACCGAGAACATTTATATGTATGTGATTTTACGGCGTGCGAAAGGGATTATAGCTCGGAGCGCAAGGTAATTTAGTTTGTAACTACATTTCGGGGATGCGCACACAACTGGTATAAGAAGTTTGAACCTGATCAGACTTGTGTGGATTATACAACATTACAAGATTATTTCCTCAAATAATTTTATATCCATGAGTTCAAGAATAAAATTATAAGAACACTCAAGGATATCAACCAAAGCACTCCCAAGAGTGTTTGAGAGTATGATGCTCATTTCAAAACACTTCTATCTAAACTATCCTATGATATCCATGCTATTCAACATGCATAGTGGTTCATCGGAGGCTTGATCACGTCATTTAGAAGGGTGCTCTCACATAAGACTTATATACATCCACATGAGGAACTTGAAACAACTTTGTACACTTAGATAGTTAGAAGAATAAACATTAGAGTAACTCCATTCATGGAAGCTCAGATTGCAGTAATGGCAAAACAGTTGGAGAAATTATCAGGAAACTCATCACGTGAGATGTGCAATGGAATTTGGTGCTCATATTGTGAAGTAGAGGGTCATACTAAGGATAGTTTTCCCCGTAGACTAGTGCACTCCATATTGCTAGATTGTGAGATATATCATTTAGACCATGATTCAAGTCATTACCCATTACTACAATGCGTGATAAGGAAGAACATGTCTTTCTACTACAAAATGTTTTGGTCCATAACTCACAATACCAAAGATTGTAGGTCTATTGATTAGATCCATGATTCCATTGATATTGGAGTATGACAGAATGAAGTTATAAATAAATCTAAGGATAAAAGCGAGCAACATGATTGTAATCACACTCACATGCGCTATGATCAAAATGAAGGGAACTTTGAGGTAGGCCATAAAATAGGTCGAGGATACCATGATGGATTCAAGGGTCAAGGCCGCGGTGGTGGAAAAAGTGAGGTCCCTTATGGGACATGTTATATGTGTGGATCTCCTAACCACTATAGGTGCAAATGTCCTCCGAACATTACTTATTCCTTTTACGGAAAGAATCATAACTATAAATAGTGCACATATTTCTATGAACATCTTAGCAAGATGCAAAACTAGGAAAAAAGGGCATAGTGATGGTTGGAATACGAGTGCACCATGGAAAACCAATGGATGCCAAAGCTAGAACCAAAACCCGATATGGTACCTTTGAATATTACTACATGCATTGAAGCTACGTGTGCTAGGAGACATTGCAACAAAATCCTACCATTACTAAGGATGAGGTTCTATACGCAAAGTATCTAGACCCTACACATTAGAAGGAGGTTTACTAAGAAACCATGGAGGTACTCAGAGATTTACAGGGTGAGATATAGTGTCTAAAGGAATAGTCGTGGAAGTTGGAACAAAAGAAGGCAACTAACATTCTCCAGTCAGATGTTGATGATTTGAAGGAAGTATGCAAGTTGTTACGTCAGGAGAACATTATTCCATTACTAGGGAGTTGGTTAAAGGGAACACTCCGCGCATTGCTCTTGAGAATGAGTGAAAAATGTTGCATGCTAATCTCCCTCCTCATATCTTGGATTATGACAAGGAGATCACTCTAAATGCTATTGTGGATGGATGGATTTTGAGTAATATCTTGATTGACATAGGCACAGAAGTTAATGTGCTTACTTTAGATGCATGGGTTCAGATGGGTAGACCTCCATTTGCAGTCATCTTGTAATGTATTGCTTATGGAAAATCAGACTAAGGACACACCAATTGGAGTTTTGAAAGATGCATCAACCACCATACAGGGGGCTAAGTGCACTAGAAATGTTGTGGGTTTGACACTTTGGAAGAAGTAGAAAACTTCGACTCTACTTGGGCATCCTTTATGTTATAAAAATAATGTTGATCTACATTTTAACAAGGGATATATCAGTTTTGAGAACAAGGAGGAGTGAGTTATTATCACTTTGACAGATGAAAAATCTACACCTTATGTTGATCCTTTAAGTGAAGAAGACCTGAAAAAAAATATATGTGTGCGCCATTCAAGATTTGGAATCGCTTGAGCCATCTAAGGAAGTAATTCTCTATTAGGATGACGTAAATTCCATTAGTGATACTACAAGTATTTCCTATGATAATTGGGCCCATGGGACGTACAAAATGGTTAGGCACGAGGTAAGGAGCGCAATTTCATGTGTAAGAAGACCGCATTTTGTTAGGCGTTTAGGTAATAACCTTGTACCACCGTCTTGAAGGAAACCTTGGGGTATTCTTATAAGGCATGGAATTCAAGTGGATAGAAGGAACATGTTAGTTTATACCCTAGGCGGGATAGTATAATGATGGTGGATGGTGCATAGGGATAACCTCATAGAATGGATAGAAGTGAGAATTTCCATGTCGGGGAGGTTTCTTAGAAGTAATAAACCTACTCAAATCTATGAATATCATTGTAATATTCATGTTCAACACCACGTTCGACATTGTGAGAGACTTGAGATAGAGGTAAAGGAGGCCTTACCACCTTCATTGTGGGTGCACAATATTTATTTCACCTTGAAATGTTGTGTACGTGCATGGTATGTTTATACAGAGTTGAATAGAAAGACTGGAAATTGGAAAAAATTTACTATAGGTATGATCAAGACTTTTGACTACTTCTCCACTAAGCCTCCGAGAATGAGACCTTATAGGTCATGAAGCACTTGAATATGGGAGATAGTGCAAAAGCTAAAGAACTCATTCGAAGTTACTTGGTGAATCGGACCTAGAAGCATATTTAGAGGAAGTAAAAGAGATAGATGTTGAACTAATTGAGCGTGTTTTCCTAGAGAAGGAGAACGGGAAGATGGTCTACATGATGGATGATGAAGAAGTTGAAAATTTACACATGGATCATTTAGAGGGTATACGTGAGGTCTTAGACAGTGCGGATGAGAAGGCACGTGCCTACCATGAACTGATGAAAACAAAGAAAGTGAACATTAGGATGGAATTTTAACCTAAATAGGCCATCATTGGGGATTACTAGTATGCATCTGAAGTGGCTAAGATAACTAAGTTGTTACGTGAATTTTAGAACTTGTTTCCTAGGGGATACCATGAGTTAAACAAAGTGTATGAATATTTGGGGGAGAGTAAAATAAATTTGAAGGAAGGTGTGCACCCGGTTAGAAAGAGAGATTACATAGTTAACCCTAACTTGCACGTAAAATTTAAAGAAGAAATTTACAAGATGTTAAAATATGGCATCATTGAGCCAATAGAGGAATCAGAATGCATTAGCCTATGGTTATTAGTATAAAGAGATATGGAAGGATTAGGATTTGTGTGGACTACAAAGAGATGAATGTTTCATGTGTGATTGATCCCTTCCCTACTCCATTTACTGAAGAAATATTAGAAGGCGTTGTAGGGAGCAAGATTTACTCCTTTACAGATGGATTTTCTTGATATCATCAAGTAAGGATTTCTAAATAATATCAAGAGAAAACAACTGTCACAACTAAATGGGGAATTTTTGCATACACGATGATGCTCTTTGGTTTGAAGAACGTGCCTACATGTATTTTCACACATTTTTGTTCAAGAATTCCAGGACTTTATTCACGAGTTCTTACAAGTTTACTTAGATGATTGGACCGTATGTGGGCTTATTAAGGATCATTATGAGAATTTGAGGTTAATGTTTGAAAGGTGAAAATAGTTAATCACCTCTCTAAATATTAATAATTGTGTATTTTTACACCTTTTGGGACTCTAATAGGTCACATCATCTATAAGAAGGGTTTGTTATTCGATCCAACTAAGGTTATAGTCATTTTAGGCTTAGAAGAGCCTACCAATTAGAGAGAGGTGCATGGATTATTGGACCACACAGAGTATTACATAAAATTTATCAAAGATTATGCTAATATTTTTTCACCCATGGAGGAATTATTGAACGGTAAAGGAAAGTTTTATTGTAGAGAACCGCAGTAGCACACATTCGTAGCAATAAAGGAAAGTCTTATTACGGAGCCTATTATGAATTTTCCTTCATGGAATATACCTTTTCATGTACATGTGGATGCCTCTCGCATGACCGTTGGTGAAGTTATAGCTTATCACGGGAAGGTATTGTAGATCATCTGTTTACTTTGCTAGCGAGAAAGTTGACTTCTGCAGAACAAAATTATACAACAACGAAGCGTGGAGCTTTTCAATGATCTACGTACTACATAATATTAGACAGTACTTGCTAGAAACACCTTTTTTAATAAAAATCACATGGCATTGAAATACTTGGTGAACAAGCTTGTTTTACAAGGGCACATATGTCGATGGGTTCCCTTATCCAAGGAGTTTGACTTTACCGTTGTGGTAAAGCCAAGTAAAATCAATTCTAGCCAAGATCATTTATCAAGGATTCAATCAGGAGAGGACACATAGAGTATTGAAGATATAATGTCAGATGCACAATTATATAGGATAAATCACATGCCCTCGAGACTTAGCGGATATTTTTGTGTTGTTACGCTTAGGTATGACACCCGAAGGGATGAAGGCCTTAGAAAAGAAAAAAATTGTAATTTGTGCCGCACCTTTCATGTTGATCAGTGGTGACTTATAAAAACTAGGTCGAGATGAAGTATTTCACCGGTGTGTACTATATCATGATTTCATAATAGTTATGGAGGAGGCTCATGGAGGTATTGCAGGTGGACACTTTGTAGGAGACGTCACCGCGCGCAAGATCCTACTAGTTGGGTTTTGGTGGGAGACCTTGTATAACAATTCTAAAGAATATTGTAAGTCTTTTGATCACTGTCGGTCCCTTGGAAAACTTGGGAGAGAGATTAAATTCCCTTGATGCCTATTTCTATTGAAGAACCTTTTGAGACATGGGTAATTGACTTTGTGGGTCTTATTTCCCTAATTTGCACATAAACCGGGTCACGCTACATAATCACTTGTATAGATTATCTTACCAGATGGGCAGAAGGGGAAACTACAAAGGATTGTACAATGGCTACAATAGCAAGGTTCTTATGGGAAAATATTCTTACCATGTATGGATGTCCTTTAAGTTTGACAAGTGATAGGGGCACTCATTTCCTTAATGAGACTATCAGGATATTATTGGATGAATTCATGATTGCACACATAATACAACACCCTATCACCCTCAATAAAATGGGGGTGTGAAGCTTTCAACAAAATATTGAGCCAAACGTTGACAAAAAAAATTGATCTTGGAAGAAAATATTGGGATGATAAAGTTTATTTTGTGCTTTGGGCATATAGAACAACCTTTAAATAGTTGAATAAGGAAACACCCTTTCAGTTGGTGTTTTTTGTAGAAGTAATTATTCTTGTGGAATTCATGTTACCTTCTCTTCGTATCGTGTGTGATATAGGTTTGGCTGATGAGAAGGCATTGGAAGAAAGAATTGACAAGTTAATATACTAGGAAGAGTGGCGCACCATAGCACAGCATGTTGTAGTGGGAAGAAAGAAAAATCTAGGAAGAAGGCATGGCATGACAGGCACACCAGGGGAAAAATCTTGAGGTTGGGTAGATGGTACTTCTTTATGATTCAAAGTTTATGCACCACCCTGGAAAGCCTAAGGTGCATTGGTTGGGACCATATGTTATAACTCATATACTTGACTCAGCGCATGTCGGCTTAAGGCGCTTGATGGAACATAGTTTCCTGGTTACTTCAATGGGATTAGGCTAAATCCATACTATAAATAAGCCTTCTTGGTGTTTGTAATAAGGAAATATTTCCAACTAGATTAGATTTTCTTTAATGCATTCCCTTTGTATGTGTTCCATTCATCGTTTTACGCTCTTCTAATTTAGTTTATTATTTTTTAATAAGTGTGTTTGCACGCCGGAATCTAATTACAACCTTAATTGTTTTCATATATAGAGGACTACACATACCCTTAGTGTGGGGTGGATAAAGAAGGCACAAAAAGAAATAAACTCACAGGTGACCATAAAAGGAACATGATTTCAAACTTAATGAAAACTTCAAAACATTGCTCAAAATTAAGACCGCATGTAAGGCATTGGGCACTTAGTATAAATCAAAGAGGTTGCAACATTGGAGACTATAAATTTTGGGTCACATTGGATAAACTACTTTAGTGTAAGGAAGCGCAGATAGAGGAGATCTGTGAAAAATAAGTAGTGGCGCGCCAAAAAATAATGACTGAGGTGCAAAATTTTGAGGTGTAAGAGATTGTAGCGTGGGATAAGGAGGTGGGAAATGCACTCAATATGAATTAATGTCATGTATGGTGGTAGGTGGAGAAATTAATGAAGGGGAATTTTGAAACTTCGTATAAAGCAGGCATTTACAACATCATTTTTTACCTTATGAATTCAAAGAAAATTTAGAAGTGTGAAAAAGAGTTGAAGACAACAAGTACCTTGTAGAGAGAGTAAACCGATCGTGTTTGAAGCATGTTATCAAGTATCTAGGCATAAAATTAGGATTCAAGTGGTGGTGTGTGTGTGTGATGGGAGGGTGAATTGGGTTTCATTTTCACAATATTTAGGGTTTCATTTGCACTCACAGGATTGAAAGGAATGATGGCACCACATAGGGCTCCAGTTGTGGAGAAAGAGGTAGATGACCCAACAGAGCAATGGCTGGTGGAGATGTTATATCCAGAAGCATTAATCGAGGGTCAGCCATGGTAAACAAAGATTACATAGTGTAGGGTTTAAAAAAACAATCATTGTACTAAAAATTCTTGAAGGACATCACGAAAAATGTCTATGGGAGGGCTGACTGATGGTTGGAAGACGACACCAGGGTTTTGGATGAATTTGTGAAAAAATAGCTAGAAACCATGGGGGTCATGTAAATCCTCAAAATTTCCTATTTTGGGAATCCCAAGTAGTTATATCAGTGGCTCATGTCGCACGTCCATGAATACTTTTTCTACTTCACGGGTAGGAGAATGAGGATCACCGCCAAGTTGATTGGGAAGGTGATAGGGTTGTGCGACTTGGGCTCGGAGATCGCTGAAGATCTATCAGACGATGGGAGAATTGATGCAATAGCCTCCCTACATCAATATAAGAAGGGGGATGAACCTTTAAAATAACCAACATTGCATACATAGCCACTAGAGTTGTAGTGCACTTAGCAGGGGAGCAATATGGGTGCCACCGAGCGATGGAACAAGGTAAATATGCACTAGTTGCATATAGCGCAAAAATGGAAAACAAGACATATTACAACATTACCAAGTGCATCACAAAAATCTTGGTGAATGAGGCACGCATCCAAGTAGATAAAGGTGAGAATATTACTTCGGTGCAATCCTGTTATTGATTGTATTTAGTGAAATTGGAGTACCCGATGGACCTAGGGAGAACATCTGGGAATTTCCATTAGAGAATAAGTCCCTAGAAAATAAATATGCCAAGTATACTCTATGTGGTACTATTTCTAATACATACAAAGAGCGCCTAGACAAGTGGTTCAGGATATTGCACAGGGTGTTTGAGGGAGAGTGGCGTATTACACTTGCAGGTGCTAGACAGAGAGGTTTAATTTACGGTTTACCAAAGCATTTTAGCCTTGGGAACTTCTTTATGAAGTCTGTAGAAAATATCCCATGGTACAAGTTGCCATTTGTGTTTCCTGCAAGATATTTTAGAGATTCTATAAACATATTCCATGACATGTACCAAATCTAGTTTGACGCGGACAAGGTAGATGTAGATATTCACATTCTGTGTAAAACATATGTAAGGCTAGGTCAAGAGGCCTATGTTGAAACTATGGAGTCGATAGCATAGACATCATGCGAGAGAGTTTGGTTGTGGGTAAGATTGAACCATCACATGTGTAAATATACCTAAGAAAAATGTTCAAGGATGGCAAGGTGGTGAAGGACACATATATGGAACTTCCAAGACCTTTGAAGAAGGGGTAGACATTTGGGATTTCAAGGCATGTTGAATCTGTACCCCCTACTTAGGAAGATCCACTCGCTACCGAGGCTAGAGAACGTTGGAGAAGAAGGAAATAGAGAACAACATCGGTCTTGTACATGTAAGGAGAGTTCTAGGAAAAGGAGAAAATCTAGAGACACTAGTATAGGGACTTCACACCCGATAAGAAGATCACCGCACATGACTCCTGTGAAAAATGAGGAAGAAGAAAGAAGAAAGCGCAGGAAATATGTACCTTTGAAGGATAGTGAGGAGGAGTCCCCATAGCCAAGTGTGTGAGACATGGTGGCCACTCCAAGTATGGAAGGGCATAGATAAAAGGCCACCCCCAGTGTGGAAATGCAGGAGGATGAGGATATTGGAGAGCACGTGGTCTATGAGACTATAGACCCAAGCATAAGTGTTCATGAACAATGCTCGGAGTGAAGAAGAGAGCGAGTGTCGGTGGAGACACGAAGTCTTAGTACTCCCTTATCTTAAGGAAGGAGAAGATGAAGAAGAAGTAAAGCGAGGATGTCGGAGGCACTATGCACGATAGGATGCGGACATGGTAGTAGAGCAAGAATATGGTGTGTTTCTTCATGAGGAAATTGGGGAACGCACTAGTGGGCATGAAGATGAAGGGGTAGTAAGCCCTCGGAACTTGGGCTATATGGAGGAATCGACAAAAATTATTCACACGCTTCTAGAGTTCTCTTCCCAACAATCACTTATATGGATTGGATTGGATGGACCGAGAAATGGAAAACACACGCACTCGCAAGAAGTTTTCCTAGAGCATGCAAACTCAAATAGATAAGTTGGATTTTGATGTCTACAAAGAGGCATGTAGTTCAAAGAAGAAGAGGAAGGTGCCACATACATGCCACAAGACCATCAATCCCACTATAGTGCCCATACCTGTCATCCACTTTTGCAGGGGGCCTATATGTGGAAGAATAATTACAATGTGAAGGCACATGGGTGACCCCTCCCAGTTTGACCGACCTGTCATGTTCCAAACACAATAATACAAGCACTTTATTAGGATCCTAAGTTTCCAACCACTATTTTGTTTTGAGAATCCAATGACCCTACCCATGTGAAACCCAGAAAAAAAGTATTAGCAGTCTTGGATAGCGTAGTGCACAGAAGACATGGTTATCCTCACAAGAAGTTCACACAATTTCTCTTCGCAATAAACAAAACTCCAACCTGAGCAGTCTACATTTGTACGATTGCTCCCAGCCTGTGTCAAATCACGAGCTCTACAAAAGAGTATGGGCATCCATCGAAGCATATTGGAAATCCATATTTATTCCAGATTTTCCCAGTCAGCGCCAAAATGGGATTTTGCGATTTTCTAGTTTTGAGTTCCTTGTAAGATCTTCCTGCAATACATGGAAGAATACGAAAGGCATGTAAACTATTAGCCAAAAAATTCCTGAGAGAAATGTGGATTTGTGGACTAGAACTACTGCAGGATATACACAAAATGTCTTTTTTTTGAAAAGGCTTTAGTAACTTTCAAGTGAATGCAATCAGCGGAGTTTAGTGCCAAATCTTCTTCTCCATCTAGTATCTCCTTTCCCAAACTACAAAAATAGCTGGAGACTGCATAGATTCTTGGCTAGAATCATAACAGAAGTTAGATTTTTAGTTTTTCCCTCAACCTTACCTCCTGCTCGATGAACTCCCATCATCCACAATGGAGACTTTGGGCTGAGAGTTGATAGCGTGATAGAAAAGGATGAGACTTTGATGAATGGGAGCATCCACATTACCAGTTCAAATCCATCACATATTTTTCTAAATAGAGAAGAAGACTAATGAGGGTATTAATGTGAAAACAATTAGATGCTTCATCTTCTCTAGGATTTACTTTTGGAATCTTTCCAGGTTTTGGGGTGACTATTGTACTCTCTATCATAGCAGCTTGATTTCTTAGATCTATTGTAATTTACCTATAGTCATGTTGGTGAATTTTGTTACTAATCCACTGCATATTGGATTAATTGTTCCATTTGTATGCCTTGGGGAGTGGGTGTCTGAGCGAAAACAATTTTCAATTACACACATTGTTTTGTGGATGGTTACCATTAGGAAAGCTTCGATACCTTGACCCACTTCCTTGGCGCATAAAATTGTTCTTACCTTCAATTGCAACACTTCCTTTATTGATGGCCTATGATGGTCACAATACCACTATCATTCAAAGTCTCTACATCAGTACGGGAATTCAGGTATTGGACCTAGTTTTGTTTGTAAAGAGCATTGCGGAAGATACATGAGATATGGCTGCATATAATGTTCAAATTATTTTGTGGAATGAGTATAGAAGTTTTATATCAAATTCATAAGGGTGGAATTGAGGACGGTGCAAAGCGCTTAATGAAATATCTATTAAAAATGTAGAATAAGATCTTACAATTTCAACCAAACTTGTTCCTCAGGGCATGGTTCATCTCTCATAATTTATGTTCTTTAGTTTTTCTTTTGCAACGAAATGAAAATTTATAACCGAAGGATTTTTGTATATTATACTATATAAAATAAACTTGTTTTAAAAATAGTAAAACCTTATATCGTAACTTACAGGATCCAATATTGCTTGGTAGACAATAAACTTAAACACTCACTTCATGATGATCTAGAAAACGTTGCAACCAAACTAGATTACTACAATACCCTTTTTATTGACAGGTTGAAGTTGAGTTCCTTGTAAATGATTTGACCACTCCCTTTTTTAATAGATCAATTGCAATTTTTTGAGACTTGCAAAGTAACCTTTGTAACTTCGGAAAGGAGATGTTAAGTTTCCAACATGTACCTTGTTATGTGAGGTGTCACTTCAATCTTTAGATCGACCCCAGAATGAACATTTGTGACCTTTTTGACGCCCTTATAGGAGCCTTGTTACACTATTTTGCAGTGGTAGGAAGATGCTAAATCTAAAAATTTGGCTTTCATTTTGAACCACCATTTGAAACCTGGATAGAGAAATTATTATCCACCTTTGCAAACCCCTAGTACTTTTACTAGACAATTACCTAAGAACTTTGGTTTTGAAAAATCACATTCTAGGTTTAGCAAAGGAATTTTGCAGGCCTGCAGTCGGAGTTTGATGAGATCAAATTGGACCGAGTTATGAATTGTCACTCCAAAATTTTTGAAAACTATTTTCTAGTTCTCAGTCCCATCGACTCTAATGAATTCTCCTTATATAGGGGAACTTGTAGGAATTTCCTTGTTGCATGTTCATCCATCGAACATCAGTTTTGGACGTGGTTTTCTGATCCCTCAAGCTCACTTTTGATCATTAAAAACTAGCTCATTTATGTGATGGTCTTCGAAAACTAGCCGTTATTTGTAAAGCGTTTGCAGATTTCGAATTCATCGGTTCCTATGAACTCTTGGTATATAATTGGGCATGTAGAAATTTAACCATGGTGTGTTTTCTCATCGGAAGACAATGGTTGAAATTTTTTTCTTAGCCTTTGAGCCTAATTTGAACATTTTTGTAGCTAGCAAGAAAATTTAAAAAAGTTGTAGGACCCCTGTCGGGTTACCAAACCACTATGGAAACTTTTGACACATGTAAATAACTATTTGAAAACTCCATAATGTAAATTTTTTTGTGAAATAGAACTTTTGAAAAAATGGTGTTCATCTCTCTTCCTTTCTCCTACTCTCTCATTGGATTACGAAATGAAGTGAAATTAAATGTAATGAATACATGTATCTAAACCTTTTCTTTTGATTGCAAATTGTAAATTTTATTATATGTAAATGGGAAAGCTGAAAAATGTTAATTATGCTAGATTAAGGTGGATGCCATGCTAGCGATTTAACGTTGATTTCATGCACACATGGTTTTGCGGGGACGCAAGAATGATGGTGAAAAGGCGATGTGTAATTCATTATTTATCATTGTAATTTATAAGTTCATTGTAAAATGAATATATGTATAATGTAGTCTCTTATTACAGAAAGGTTGTATTTGAAATTTGTTAATATGTATGAGATGCTAGTTTTATGGATATCTTAGGAAATGTGCATTTAATCATAGGTTCAATTTGATTGAGTGATATATGGTAAAAATGTTTGATATATATACGGTATATGAATTTGAAGTTAATATATTGTAGAGAATTTTAAGTGTTCAATAAACAATTAATTAGTTACTATGTGGTATTCTTACCTTGTAAATGTAATAAAGAGATTTAATCGAACCACTCAACCCTAGTATAAGCTCTCTGCATAGCATGTCTTCATAAGAGCAGATTGAAACCGTAGAATGAACTTAAAATTTACACTCGATGAAACCTCCTAGTTTAGGTAAATAAGAGCCCAAGAATGGGTTTATCGTCTTAGTCGGTATGTTTAGTGACATCATCATAAACTTGACAGATAAGAGCGACATAGTCAAAATTTATCTAGAGTAAGTAGAGCTAACTCTTCCTTCGTATCCTAGTGGACTACCTTGTCTTTTGAAGATAGATTTAGAATTAATTTTCTTCATTGAAGGAATTGTTTGTGGGTACAAAATTATAATTAAGTCTATATGCAAACAAAATTGATTTCAAAGATGTTGACTTTAGAGAACCTAGGAAACCGAAATCTTGTCTCGTAATCCCTTGTTTTGCCCTTTTTTATGACATTAAGAATAAAAGAAATTTCACATGTGGAATCGTGAAATGCGAAACATGGGATCTTACCTTAAATAGAAACCACTTGTGGTTCAGGTGTAGTTTATAATTCTTCCTATCATATACTTATTCAAAATAGTAAACAAGTACTTTCATAACTCTTTATGTTATAAAGTGACAAAAAAACCTAACAAACACTTTGTAAATGAAATGAGAAACAATAGTATATGTGATAATGGTTAAGGAACAAAAATTCACTTGGAAGTCCTTATGGATGATTTAGGCATTGAATTTTTGTTAATAATGGATACAAATTGATTCTTGGTGGGACTAGGCCTTTGAGCCAATATAGAGCCCACTAAAAAAATTATGTCTTGTAAATTCTTAAGCTGAATCAAACTAAAATTGATACTAAAACCACCATAGTAAAAGAAAAAATGTGCTTGAATGGAAGGAAGTTTATAGAAAAGGGAAACTTAAACCTTCACCTCCTTTGAATCATATTATTTCTCCCTCGACAACTTATGGTTGGTCCCCTTGCTTTATGAGGATAAAAATTGAGCGTAAACTAAAAATATTTTAAGAAACAAACCTTTTTCATAAGCACGAGAGAATTAGGAACTTTTTAGGAAATTTTAAATATGAGAAATAATAATGTAAGTTATGAAGATTTTCATAAGGGATAAAGAGAAAACTTAAATGGTCGAGTTGTAAGCTGAATGTGAAATGAATTGAAGAATCTGTATGTGGAAAATGAATAAAATCATCCTTGTATAAAAATGTTCATGGAATCTTAATGACAACTAAGATGTAATCATGGAAATGATGTGGTGTGGGTTGTCTATCCTTGAGTCCTTTTCTTTTTGTTGGGTCATTGTTAGTATTCATTCATTGGGAAAGGTGTGGCATCGACATGTCTATGGTGTTGTCATGTGTCTATGTGATTCAATAACTTGTAAGTGTCATATACGTCTTTTAGTTTTCTTTATTTGGAGCTCTTGCGGTGTTGTGTAGTGAGCAATGTAAGTCACAAATAAAATAAAATTATCCTCTTATTTTATTGCTATAATTTTGTGTGTAAAATGTGGCGTTACATATGGTATTAGAGTGGAGGTTCATGCTCTTGAACCTCTAGGATGGATTGGAGTTGTGATGATTCTGCATGATGGTGGTGGATATTGGAAGAGTAATGTGATATATGTTGTAATGTGAACAATGTTGTAATTGTGACCTTATGGAAGCACATGTGGTGCATGTCACTTAGTGTGTATTTGTTATCATATTGATGTGCTTGTGATGAGAGTATTCACTCTCTATTTCATGGATTCAATGAGGAATTTTGTCTGATGTACCACCTTGTTGTGTGTGAATGGAATGTTATTGTGGATTGTAGAGTGTTGGAACATTTTGGCATTATGTGATATGAAGGTGTATTGATGTATTGCATGAAAATAATTCTTGTAAAGTGAATCAGATTATATCATGATGTCATCACCGTATGGTGATGAGTTGTGTTCATCATTGTGTTATATTATAATTTACTATATGTTGTAAGGTTAGACATTGTGTTCCTCATATGTATAATTAATGTAATGTGTGATGGTTCATATCGTGATTTAGGTGCATATGGTGAGTGTATGATCCCTAGTGTATAGTTATTGTACTTTTGGTGTAGAATGTGGCAATGTGATGCATTATACCCTGTGAAAGTAATGATTGTGTTATACCCTGTGTATATACCATGCGTAAGACATTATGGTTAATGTGTGTGAATCACCATTATGTTAGTGATGTAGTTATGTGTATGTTGTGAACCTTACACTAGAAGACCCTAAGGGGAGAAAATGTCAAGAGTGTATGTGTGGAGAGAGGAGGCATGGAACAAGTTTTCATAATCTAGATCAGAGTACGAGTGAGGAAGTGGAGTCTTATATAGATTGAAAACCCACTTCTATCTGTTTAGTATACTTGAGCACGATCGGTATATTGTGGGTGCACACCACCTTAGGCTCAACTTTTGCAACTAGTGTCCCCTTCTCTTTCGTATGTGATTTTGACTATGTTGATCCTTATGCAAGTATGGAAGGATGATTCGGGTAGAGATGATGACAATTACATTATTTGATATCCTTATTTTTGGTTACATGTATATTTTTACGAGCTAAGGCTCTATGTCCAAGTGCCAACAACTCGATGAGTACCCCTTTGGTGGTGGTATGAGGCCACATAGTGATTGTAATCTTCTATTTCTCAGTACATATTTTATTCATAAATTTATCATTATCTATTTTCTTGCTTAGAACCATTCATTTTCTTGATTGAAACGTTCTTATATTTTGGGCATTTATTTCATTGTTGTGCATTAAAATTTAGATTTTGTACTAACCATGGATAATTAGCCATTCCTTTTTGTTATTTTTAAACTTTCTTTTCATGTTTGAAAGCTGTATAGTCTTGCCCAAGGATTTTAATTTTTCCACTTGGCATTTGAATGGATTGTTATGCTGGTTCTAATGTCGTAATGTTTTGGAATAGGGTCATGGGATTCACCATGGAGTGGTGGAACCTATGGGCCCACTTCATTGTATGGGGGTACGCCCCAAGGAGGTCATAGCATCATGTAGTTTTTGAACTACAGGCCACTACACCACTTGGGTAGGGGTGATGGGGCTCTGTGTGCCCAATGCCATAGGGTGACCTGACCTCATTAAAAGAGAAAGGAGATGGGCCTCTATGGTTGAGTGACCGATATTCTTGATGGGGCTCTATGGTTGAGTTACCCGATATTCTTTATGGCACTCTATGGTTGAGTGACCTGATATTCTTGATGGGGCTCTATGGTTGAGTTACCCGTTATTCTCTATGGCACTCTTTGGTTGAGTTTACGATATTCTTAATGGGGCTCCATGGTTGAGTGACCTGACTTGGTTTTGGCACTATGATTCTTTCTCTTGGGAGGTATATGGATCTTACTTGGTGATGCTTTGCGGAGGTGTATGGATTTGTATTTTGTTACTTTTGGAGATATCTGGAGATTGTTTCATGATTTCTTATGATGTGTGTAGTTGGTATAGTGAGTTATGTGTACTCTTGTGAGTCATGTGTACTCTTGTGAGTCATGTTACACATTGTTATGATTGAAGCTTGACTCTCCCCTTGGTTGGTATGGACTATTGGATATTGTCTTGGCACTGTGTTGGTACAGTCATGGATTTTTGGGTCATGTGATACCCATTGTATATGTATCAGTGTGATGATTTTGTTTGTTAGTCATATGTGTGTACTGGATTTATGTCTATGACATAATTGTTGGAAATTATTTGCTATGTGGACTACTTGTTGTCTTTCCATGGTGGAATTAAAGGTCTTGTGATGTGATACAGTCATGAAAGTATGTAGCAAGATGTTTCATGGGTCATTTGTGATGTGTTGGGTTTTGTGTGACACCTTGAGGCCAATTACTATTGGACACCCATGAACATAAGACAATTGAAAAATTCTAAACAATGAATATTATAATCTTGAGATAAGAAATACTGTAAAATAAAATATTAACAAAGTAATAAGGTAAACAAGAAATACCAATCTTCACAAAACATTAAGAGTTTATGAAATTTTTGAACTTTCCTGACTTCCCTTTGGTTGTGTTCTAATGAAAGAGATCTTATCTTTAGATGGAACTTGTCATCATTATCTTCCTTCTCTACCTATCGATTTTTATACCCTTGGTGTTATGTCACATCGAGGACGATGCTCTTATAAGGGAAGGGAGATTGAGTGGCCATACCTGTCATCCACTTTTGTAGGGGGACTACATGTGGAAGAATAATTACAATGTGAAGGCACATGCACGACCCCTCCCAGTTTAACCGACCTGTCATGTTCCAAAAGCAATAATACAAGCACTTTATTGGGATCCTAAGTTTCTAACCTCTATTTTTTAGAATCCAATGACCCTACCCACGTGAAATCTAGGGAAAAGGAATTAGTAGTCTTGGATAGCGCAGTGCACAGTAAGACATGGTTATCCTCATAAGAAGTTCACACGGTTTCTCTTATGCAATAAACAAAACTCCAACCTGAGCAGTCTACATTTGCACGCTTGCTCCCAGCCTGTGTCAAAGCATGAGCTCTGAAAAGAGTATGGACATCCATCAAAGCATATTGGAAATCCAAATTTATTCCGACTTTTTCCCGATCGGTGCCAAAATGGGATTTTTGCCAGATTTTCTAGTTTTTAGTGCCTTGGAAGATCTTCCTGCAATATGTGGAAGCATACGAAAGGCATGTAAACTATCAGCCAAAAAATTACTGAGAGAAATGTGGATTCGTGGACTATAACTACTGCAGGATATACACAAAATGTCTTTTTTTGAAAAGTCTTTAGTAACTTTCAAGTGAATGCAATCGGCGGGTTTAGTGTTAAATCTTCTTCTCCATCTGATATCACCTTTCCCAAACTACAAAAATATCATGATACTACATAGATTTTTGCTAGAATCATAACAGAAGTTAGAGTTTTAGTTTTTCCCTCAACTTTACCTCCTGCTGATGAACTCCCGTCATCCATGATGGAGACTTTGGGTGAGAGTTGATAGCGTGATAGAAAAGGATGAGACTTTGATGAATGGGAGCATCCACATTACTAGATTCAACTCCATAACATATATTTATAAATAGAGAAGAAGACTAATGAGGGTCTTAACGTAAAAGCAATTGGATGCTTCATCTTCTCTAGGATTTATTTTTGGAATCTTTCTAGTTTTTGGGGTGATTGTTGTACTCTCTCATATCAGCTTGATTTTTAGATCTAATGTCTTTTACCTACAGTCATGTTGGTGAATTTTTTTTTACTCCGCTGCATATTGGATAAATTGTTCCATTTATACGCCTTGGGGAGTGGGTGTCTAGATGAAAAAAATTCAATTACACACAATGTTTTGTGGATGGTTACCATTGGGAAAGCTTTGATACCTTGACCCACTTCCTAGGTGCATAAAATTGTTCTTACCTTCAATTGCAACACTTCCTTTATTGATGGCCTATGATGGTCACAATACCCTTTGTCGTCCAAAGTCTCGCATCGTACACTGGGAATTCAGGTATTGGACCTAGTTCTATTTGTAAAGAGGATTGCAGAAGATAGACGAGATATGGTTGCATAGAATGTTCAAATTATTTTGTGGAATGAGTATATAATATTTATAGAAAATGCATAAGGGTGGAATTGAGGACACGTGCAAACTGCTTGATGAAATATCCATTAAAGATGCGAAACAAATCCTACAATTTCAACCCAACTTTTCCTCTAGGCATGGTTCATCTCTCCTCATCTCTCATAATTTATGTTCTTTAGTTTTCTTTTGCAACAAAATGAAAATTTATAACCGAAGGAATTTTTTTATTATATTGTATAAAATAAACTTGTTTTAAAAATAGTAAAACCTTATATCGTAACTTACAGGATCCAATATTGCTTGGTAGACAATAAACTTGAACACTCACTTCATGATGATCTAGAAAATGTCACAACCAAAATAGATTACTACATTACCCTTTTTATTGATAGGTTGAAGTTGAGTTCCTGTAAATGATTTGACCGCTCCCTTGTTTAAATAGATCAATTGTGATTTTCTGAGACTTGCAAAGTAACCTTTGTAACTCTGGAAAGGAGATGTTAAGTTTCCTACGTGTACCTTGTTATGTGAGGTGTCACTTCAATCTTTGGATCGACCCCAGAATGAACATTTGTGACCTTTTTGACGCCCTTATAGGAGCCTTGTTACACTATTTTGCAGCAGTAGGAAGCTGCTAAATCTAAAAAGTTGGCTTTCGTTTTGAACCACCATTTGAAACCTGGATAGAGAAATTATTATCGCCTTTGGAAACCCCTAGTAATTTTACTACACAATTGCCTAAGAACTTCGGTTTAGAAAAATCACATTCTAGGTTAGTTTGGCAAAGGCATTTTGCAAGCCTCTGGTGGTAGTTTAACAAGATGAAACATGACCAATTACGACTTGTCACTCAAAAAAATTGTCACCATTTGAAAACTATTTTCTAGTTCTCAATCCCGTCAACTCTGATGAATTCTCCTTATATAGGGAACTTGTAGGAAGTTCCTCGTTGCGCATTCATCCATCGAACGTCAATTTTGGACATGGTTTTCTGAGCCCTCGAGCTCACATTTGATCATTAACAACTAGCTCATTTATGAGTGATGGTCTGGACAACTAGTCGTTATTCGTAAAGTGTTTGCGATTCGAATTGCATCGAGTTCCTATGAACTCTTGGTATATAATTGGGCACATATAAATTTAACCGTGGTGTGTTTTCTCATTGGAAGACAAAATTTTAAAGTGGTTTCTTATCCTTCGAGCCTGATTTGAACGTTTTTGTAGCTAGCAGGAAAATGTAAAAAGAAATTTGTAGGACCCCTGTCGGGTTGCCAAACCATTGTGGAAACTTTTGACACATGTACATAACTTTTTGATAACTCCATAGTGTAACTTGTGTGAAATAGAACTTTTTCAAAAAATGGTGTTCCTCTCTCTTCTTTTCTCCTTCTCTCTCTTCCTTTCTCCTTCTCTCTCTCATTGGATTACGAAATGAAGTGAAATGAAATGTAATGAATACATGTCTCTAAACATTTTCTTTCGATTGTAAATTGTAACTATTATTATATGTAAATGGGAAGCTGAAAAATGTTAATCATGCTAGATTATGGTGGATGTCATGCCAACAATTTATCATTGATTTCATGCTCACATGGTTTTGTAGGATGCACGAATGATGGTGAAAAGGTGATGTGTAATTCATTATTTATCATTGTAATTTATATAGTTCATTGTAAAATGAATATATGTGTAATGTAGTCTCTTGTTACAAAAATGTTATATTTGAAATTTGTTAATATGTATGAGATGCTAGTTTTAGGGATATCTTAGGAAATGTGCATTTAATCATAGGTTCAATTTGATTCATAGTTATGTATGGTAAAAAGGTTTGATATATATATAGTAAATGAATTTGAAGTTAATATATTGTAGTGCATTTTTAGTGTTCAAGTAAATGATTAATTAATTCTTACGAGTTCTATTCTTACCTTGTAAATGTAATAAAGAGATTTAATCGAACCACTCAACCCTAGTATAAGCTCTTTACAAAACATGTCTTCATGTCTAGTCCTTTTACCATAGAAGAGATTGAAACCGTAGAATGAACTTAAACTTTACACTCGATGGAACCTCCTAGTTTAGGTAAATAAGAGCCCAAGAATGGGTTTATCGTCTTAGTTAGTATGTTTAGTGACATCATTATAAACCTGATAGATAAGAGTGACATAGTCAAACTTTATCTAAAGTAGAGCTAACTCTTCCTTCGTATCCAAATGGACTACCTTGTCTTCTTAAGGTAGATTTAGAATTAATTTTCTTCATCGAATGAATTACTTGTGGGTAGACAATTATAAGCAACTCTGTGCAAATGAAATTGATTTGAAAGATGTTGACTTTAGAGAACCAGAAACTGAAATCTTGTCTCATAAACCCTTGTTTTTCCCTTTTTATGAAATTAAGAATAAAAGAAATTTCACATGTAGAATAGTGAAATGCAAAAACATGGCATCTTACCTTAAACAGAAATAACTTGTGGTTCGGGTGTAGTTTATAATTCTTCCAATCATATACTTATTCAAAATAGTTAACAAGTACTTTTGTAACTCTTTATGTTATAAAGTGACACAAAAAAAACCTAACAAACACTATAAATGAAATGAGAAATAATAGTATATGTGATAATGATTTAGGAACAAAAATTCACTTGGAAGTCCCGATGGATGATTTAGGCATTGAATTTTTGTTAATAATGGATACAAATTGATTCTTGGTGGGAGTAGTCCTTTCAGCCAATATAGAGTCCACTAAAAAAGAATTATGTCTTGTAAATGCTTAAATGAATCAAACTAAAATTGATACTAAAACCACCATATTTCGAGAAAAATGTTCTTCGAATGGAAGGAATTTTATAGAAAAGGGAAACTTGAACCTTCACCTCCTTTGAATTGAATTATTTCTCCCTCAACAACTTATGGTTGGTCCCCTTGATTTATGAGGATAAACTTTGAGTGTCAACTAAACATATTTTAAGAAACAAACCTTTGTCATAAGCACAAGATAATTAGGAACTTGTTAGGAAATTTTAAATATAAACTTCAATGATCAAGTGTAAAATTTTCATAAGGGATAAAGAGAAAACTTAAATGGTAAAGTTGTAAGTTGAATGTGAAATGAATTGAAGAATCTATATGTGGAAAATGGATAAAATCATCCTTGTATAAAAATGATCCTAGAATGTTAATCACAAATAATATGTACTCATGGAAATGGTGTGGTGTGGGTTGTCTATCCTTGTGTCCTTTTCTTGTGGTTGGGTCATTTCTAGTATTCATTCATTGGGGAAAGTGTGGCATCGAAATGTCTACGGTGTTGTCATGTGTCTATGTGAGTTGATGACTTGTAAGTGTCGTATACATCTTTCAATTTTCTTTATTTGGAGCCCTTGCGGTGTTGTGTAGTGAGCAATGTAAGTAAAAATAAAATTATCCTAGTATTTTACTGTTATAATTCTGTGTGTAAAATGTGGGCGTTACACCCATGCATTTTTATATGAACAAGTGAGCAATGCATTGGTTAAAGTGTTTGTAGAATTAGCGCACGAATATGTTGATAAGGCAGAAATAATACGGGCAATAGTAGAAGATAAAAATGATAAAGACACGGAGATCAAGTGACTAAATCCGGAGTGCGATAATGTAGTGGCTAAGGCCCAAAATTTTAAGAAAATGGCTGAGAAAATAAAAAATGAAATCTTGCAGAGAAGGCCATATTTTTAGGAAAAGGTGCCCACATAATTCTAGTCGTAACTACATTATTTTTGCACAATGGTCTGTTTTTTATAGAATGAACCAGTGTGCCTCCCTAAGCCAAAGGATGCTACAAAAGAAGCATCAAGGGTCAAGGATTCCATTGCAAGGAAGATATCTAGCTATGAGGTTGTTTTGTAAGCCTTAAAGGATGAAATGCAGAAGGAAGATACTATGTTGGCTATACTGTACAATGCACGGTAACTTAATACAAGAAAGGACCAAGGTAGAGGATAATGAATTTCTGCAGGTAGCAAAAGATGAAATAATTAGGTGCACAAAATGAGTGACCTTGTTAGAAAAAAGTGCGACGCGCTCGATGTTGCGAGGAAGAAGCACATGGATCGAATCAAGAGCATTGGGAAGGTCATTACCATGAAGATGGATGTCATGGAAGGGACAGTCTCAGGTATGGCCAACATCCTTAGATTTCTGAAAAGTAAGGGTGAAGACATGACTCTAAACAAGTTGGATGGCGTCATTGTGGACATCCCTGACAAGAAATTTTTGCGCTTAAGGACCGGTATGAATTTGAGGGAGAAATTCAAAGTGAATATCCAAAATTCATTCTGACAGAAAAAGAAAAGGGTACACAATAAGATGACTCACCATATTATTTATTCTTTATTCTTTCATACATTTATCCTATATTCTTTGGAGTGACAAGGTGATTACCCATTATCGGGCAGTAATCCATTTTAGTGTGGGGTAGTATTGAACGGAAAACAATCACCCAAGTGTTTGGCGCATGAATGTAGGCACGGGAAGAGCGTGTCTTGCTACGAGAAAGGTTTAAGTGCCTAGGATCAAGACTTAAGCGATTTTTATATGGAGGCTATTTTTGGAGATAACATGTGGAGCACAAAAAGACATGAGGACTTGCAGCTCACGCAATGCTATTTTTGAACAAGCATCGGTTGAGTGTCATGCATAGTTTAGGCTAATAATAGGATTTTTACTCAGAGTTAACTATAAGAAGTCTATTGTTAGAACACTTGCATGTTGTGTATCCTTTTGTAAAGGCGCATGGCCATTATTAGCATGTGACCTATTTTGAGAAGTGCATAGGTTGTGAAGGGAAAGTCCCCACCCCTATAAATATGTTTTGATTTGCACGTTTATAGAGAGGTGAACTATTGTAGAGTTATGTTGTTGGTATTTTTGAGTGCATGACTCATAAGGATACTTACGTAATATAAGAAGCTTTTGTGTTTTACAATATTTAATGCAATGTAATATATTGGCTGGATACTGGTGTTGAACATGAATGAATCTAATTCTTGCATAGTAAATCTTATTATAGTCATTATTTAGTCTATCTTTATAATCCAAGACCTACATCTAGATTGCGCACTATGGATTTTTATGATTGATTATGAATCTATATATATATATATATATATATATATATATATATGCATCTTCATGCTAACATTCTAACTAAACAATTCCAAAGAGGGGCATGATGCCTTTGCATGCTTTAGGTGAGTGCTCAGTTAAGGATGAGTGATGTGCCAATGTGCTTGGGTAATTAATAGTGAATTCTAGGCTGTATCAACTACCATATACTTTAATGATTGTAAGAGGTTAGTTCCATATACATAAATGCCATGGTGATATAGAAAACCAAATATTCGAAGGTTATAGGCCCATGCATATAGACTATAGTGTAGAGTTTAAGATGAACTTAAGCTATAGATATTTATTTTACTAATATGACTTTATTTCCAAATATTCTTGCATGTTACATGCCTTATTAGACCAAAAAGGTCGTAAGTCGAGAAAAAAATTATTAGTATAACATAACTAAATCTTGAATATTCATAATGTCATAATGTCATGCGAGATCATATTAATCAATACAATTATAATATAGAAAATGTATGACCATAAATTCATATCAAGTTTCAAATATGAATGCAATACAATGGTGTACAATGTCAAACAGGCATACATTTCCATATAGGAACATACCAAAAATAGCATAAGGCATGCGTGCACACACACACACACACACACACACATCCTAGTCATAAAAAGTACCCCTCTCTTTTCCTTTCTCAAAAAAGGGTCTCCCTTAGACGTAGATGGATCTTAGAGAGATGAATCATGATCCTCTAAGGTTCAACTATGAGTCCTCTTACGCTCAAATATTTTTGTATTTGAACCCGTGCATACAAAAAACTTATTGCTTGATGTGCTTAACATGCATATGACAATGGTAATGGAACTATTTATATGCACACACTTACTATAATCTCCATGTCATTTTCAACTTTCCTCTCACACTTAGAAGGATTAACATGATCTAGTGGGTCACGATCAAGGGTGTCAAAATGAGAATTTTGAGGAGTCCATGATCTCAAATGGAAAATGGAAGGGCTTGAACCATGCATGCATATAAGTGTACAAAATTAAACATCAAAATTAGCTAATATAATTATTAAAAATTAAATTTTCAAGTGCATATAAAAATTTACACCGATCAAGTACATAATGACAATATTATTACTAGATTTACCAATGAAAACATTTTTTTGTGCGACTCATATTAATCATTCATCTTTTGGGCTACTAATTATCACACGAAACTCATGCATACACAATGCATTCACATAAACTATATACATTATCCTATAATGAGGAAATTTATTAAAATAATTCCATATTATGAATGACATGTAAATACAAATTAAAAAATTCATGATATACCTCGGTGACTTCCTACGCGAATGAAATCACAATGACAAAAACCTTCTACTCATTCTCACAGATATGGTGGAGTCTCATGTGTGGTCATCAACTTTATAAACTAGCAATAAACGTGAAATGTATTATGGAAACACCAAAGGGGATCTATTGAACAGGTCAAAGTGAAGGTAGGGAAACAATGGGAGAGGAAGATAGGAAAAAATAAAGGGTTTTAGTTGGGATAAGTGCAAGGGTTGGGGAATTAGATTGGGGATGAAGTTTGAAATTCAAACCTCCAACAATGACATGACTTATTTAGTAATTGATTTAATGAGAAAAGGCTTGTTTTGTAAGGCTATATGTCGATCGAGGTTGGAAATACAAGGTTTTTCATTCGGTGGCATTATTATTTTTAAATATTTGATGATGACATGAATAGAAATTTGGAAATAAATATGTGGTGATGTAGATCCTAGACAGTGATTTTCAACCCATAAGGTTAATTCAACATCTAAAATCAAAACTTGCCTTTAAGCTTCAAATTAGATATTTCCTTCTATTCAAAAACTTCCCAAAAATAAGATTTTTTTGAGTTTTAACCCTATTGTACTCAACCAACACTCAATTACTATACCTGTGTGTCATCCAAGGCTATTCCAACCTTTAAATTGATTCAAGTTAGTCCAAAAATACCAAATGTCTTATCTCCTTGCAAATTGTACTCAACCACCTTCTTAAGCAATGTTCAAGCTAGGTTCAAGGTTAAAGTAAACTATAGGTATACAAGACCAAAAAAATACATCTCTCAAGTACCATTTTCCTCGGTCTTTGGTGATTTTAAAACTTCATAAATCAACTCTCTTATTAAGAATTCTTCCCTTCAATTCCTCCTTGGTTTCTTGACTCTCTACTAACCCTTCCTTAAAGTATTTTTACTCTTAAATTTTTTTCTCATGATTCACTTACCAAAAATCACCATTTAGAACACCCATTTGGATCTAGCTCTTGTGTGTAAATTTTTACCAAGATTTCCTTTGCAAATTTTTCCCTAAAACCTCCTTTGTAGATTGTCAATTAGGTCACCCTTAAGCTTGTTCTAGAATGTGAGTTAGACTAATTTGAATTTGAGGAAATCTATATTGATATGGGCCTTAAAATCTCAAATTCCACTCGAGTAATATCACAAGTTATTGTGTTCCAAAGTTTAACTCCTATCTCTTATTAGATACTTTTATCTCTTTGTCTTGTCTCACTCTTACTCATTTGTGGGTTATAATAGTCTCTCGAGTTTCTTACTTTGGAAAAATAATTATAATTAATGGGTTTATTCACTTTTCAATATTATCAATTAATGTTTATATAGTAGAAAATAAAATACCTTGTGAGTCCAACCTTTATCTCCAGGCCATAAGGTATTCTTCAACTTCTCCTCAAACTTGTTCATGTGTCTTTGTTATACTAAACTAGGACTAGGAAGTGAGTTAAGCTCGAGGTTTTTAACACTTTCATGGGGTCCATGTCATGATAATTTTATTGCTATTTCCTAGATTCGAATCAATAGATCTAACTCCTAACTACCTTTCTTTTCATAAACCATGAGACTCGATAGGCGCCTACACTTGCTCATAAAGCTGTCCAAGTATAATGGGGAGGAGGATGAAGCTTTAGATCTAATTCTTTCAAAACCATTCAAAAAACCTCATACATATGTCTCTTCAAAATTTATAGGAATTTGGTCAAGTTATTTTGAGAAAATTGAAATTGTTCATTCTAAACCCTAGCCTTAGGGTTGTTAATCTTTAAAAGCCCCGGAGGGAAGATTTTATCCTTTCTTTATTATTTTACTTCCATTCTCATTTCTGAAATATTCATGAGGGATATGATAATCTCTAACAACTATCTACATGCACATTATCTCATGAACAATCCTACGACCTTTTTGTATACATGCTTTTAAAGTACACTTTCACAACAAGAATGCTCTAGAAAAGGTAATACATTCTTAACGTTTTTATCAAATTTTTACCCTCTCTCTTTGTGAAGACCTCAAAAAGGTCTAAATATGCCACAAAAGTATCATTATTAAAAAAAAACATATCTATTCGTAAAATTCACTAAACCCCTGTTTGTATATCTAGCCTTGGCTCAAAAAGAAAACACTTTGAAAACTTAGCAACCATGATCAAACTTATCTTACCATAACTTTGAAGGTAATTTAAGACATGTGCAAATGATACAAATCTCCTCCTTCACATGCACCGCCTCTATTAAATAATCTTTCATTAAAGAATCACATTCAAGAATGTTAAGGCTCCAATTGCCTACTATAGGAGGTGAAACATTCTTATTTCATTATGTATGTATATATGTGTCTACACACACACACACACACACACACACACACACACACACACACACACCTCACAATGAAACACGGTATCATTCTAATTCATGTAAAATACACAAAACTAAATCTCTAAGCTCTCATAATTTGTCTTACCAATGCATGCACAAAGTTCCAAAGCCATCATCATGCACAAGATTGTTTGAAAGCTGTCACAAAAGTACATATACACAAAGATCCTTCTAAAAACTCTCTTGAAACTCCTCTCTTTGATTCTCATTAGGATGGAATGAGGAAAACGGTTACATCATGGCTCTCATATCATCCTAATAACTTTTTAATCATGGTTCATGTGTCTTTAGGTCAGCTACAATCATAGGTCATAGACTTGATTTCACCCTTAAGGGTTTTATTACATGAAATGTCTTAAATTATAACATTATTTAGCACTTAATATGACTTATGACCCTAAAAGGACCTAAAACACCCATACATTGCCTAATTTCATTCTTTACATAGTTTGTTTCTTTCAATAACACATAACAACACCAAGTTCAAGCCAAAATGGTCCATAATTCAAATTTTTCATTTTGGAGGAAATACCTCACTTGAATTTTGAAAATCCTAAAAAAAACTAGCAACACAATTAGACTCTTATTGACCTCTAAGACCTATGACCAAAATTGCAAGCCAAAATTGATATCTTCATGACTTATTCAAATGCATGTAGTGATGTTCGTGTATCACACTCCATGGGTAATAAAGTTTTGAGCTCCCTTTGTTATCTATTTTCTTCTTCTTCTAGTTTCTTTACATCTTCATCTTCACTCTTATCTTATATTCATCTTTATCTTGTTCACCCTTTAAGTATTCATTCATATGCTTTTCTTGGATATCATTCTGTATTGTGTCTTTATAAATAAGGTATGATCCTAATAGATCTTCTTCATAATATTCTTCTTCCTCTTCAATCATCATATCTTCCTCTTGAACATGTTGTTAGTGCTCGATCTTGACTTCATTTCCTTTTCCATGGATTTTTTCTTCCTCTTCTTCATGTAGTATTTTCATAAATTTTTCCTCTACTCTCCTTTAGTCATTATCATCCTAAAACAAGTATGAAATCGGCGTTCTTGCATAATTAGTTTTAATAGAAATTATTCTTCATATGTCAAGTCTTCTTCACTTTCATTCTTCTTACATTTTCATTTTCTTCATCCTCTTGTTTGGAAATTTTATCCATTTTTAGTTGTTCATCTTCTTCACCTATATTTATACACTCAAAATAAATATTAGGAAAAAAATGAGGCCCCTTAGCCTCATGAAATACTCCATCAACGATATCTTCTTCATCTTTAACTTTGTTGCTCTTTTTCATCTTCAATCTGCTTCTCTTCTTCATCAATCGCTTCTTCTTTTCCAAGGCAAGCTAAGAAGCTTACCATAACATTTTCCTCATCCAAAATCAAAGTTTCTTCATACACTATCTCTTTATTAACTTGTTCTTCTTGAGTTCTCATCCTATTCTCTTATTTTTTTAGCTTCCTCTCTTCTTCTCTTATATCTTTTCTCGGTTGCTCTCTCTTCCTCTTCTTCACAAGTAAATTTATAGGTGACTTAACTCCTCTTTTCATCTCAAAATCAACTATATTTTTTTCCTTCACCATGATCACAACTTTTATCAACTCATCAAGCTTCTCCACATCCTTTCTAAGCTCCCTTAACTCTTGTTCCATCCTCTTTTCTTGTTTTCTAGCTTCTTCTTTCCTCTTTTCCTCTCTTTTATTTTCTTGTTCTCTCTTCTGTGACTCATTAGTTTCAACAATTCCTCTATAAATTACTCTTTATCCATCTCTATTTTTGTTTCTAATTCATCATCATTGGTTAAATCGCCTCATAAGATCGACATTCCTCCATTGTGTCTCTTTGCATGGTTTCCATGTTTCCATCATCCTTGATAATCTTCTTTGTTCATCTTGTTCTCTTACCCTCTCATGAATTTTATTTGACTTGACCTCTTCTGTAGATATAATACTAACTTCTTCATCCATTGTGCCATCTTATACCCATGATCTATGACTTTTCTAGAAGCTTCTCATGGGTCTTTCCCTCACTCATCTTTTTGACTATCTCTTCACTTCTCTTCTCTTCATTGTATCAACCCTTTTCTCCAATCCTTAAAATTATTTTCCCACTCTGATACCAATATGATGCAGAGCCTAGACAAATGGTTTTCAACCCATAAGGTTAATTCAACATTAAAAATAAAAACTTTCCTTTAAGCTTCAAATTAGCTCTTTCCTTTTGTTCAAGAACTTCCTAAAACAAGAAAGTTTTTGACTTTGCACCCTATTTTAATCAACCAAAAATCAATTCCTACCAAGGTGTCATACAAGGCTATTCCAACCTTTAAATTGATTCAAGTTAATCAAAAAAATACCAAATGTCTTATCTCCTTGCAAGCGTAGTCAAGTACCTTCTTAAGCAATGTTCAAACTAGGTTTAAGGTTGGAGCAAACTATAGGTATACAAGACCAACCAAAAACATCTCTCGGTGCAATTTTTCTTGGTGGACTTGAGAGTCAAATTTCATAACTCAATTCTCTTATAAAGATTTCTTTCCTTGAATTCCTCTTTATTGGTTTCTCAACTCCCCACCATGACCATTCTTTATAGGATTTTTACTCTTAACTTTTGTTCTCATGATTCCCTTACCAAAAAAATCACTATTTATAACACCCATTTGGCTCTATCTCCTATGTGTAAAGTTTTAACAAGACTTCCTTTGCATATTTTCCCCTAAAACGTCCTTTATAGTTTGCCAATTAGGCACCAATTAGGTCACCCTTAACTGTTCTAAACTATGAGTTAGACTGGTATGAATTTGAGGAAATCTATACTAATTTGGGCCTGCAAATCTCCAATTCCACTGAGATTAATATCACAAGTTCTTTTGTTCTAAATCTCAACTCCTATATCTTCTTAGATACTTATATATCTTTGTCTTATCTCACTCTTACTACCTCTGGGTTATATCGAGTCCTCACGAGTTTCGACTATTGAAAGCTAATTTAAAGTAATGGGATTATTCACTTTCCAAGATTATCAATTCATTTTTATATAGTAGAATACAACATACCTTGTGAGTCTGACCTTTATCTCCAAAACATAACGTCTTCTTCAACTTCTCCTCAAACTTATTCTTGTGTCAACTGTTATACTAAACTAGAATTTAGGAAGTGAGTTAAGTTCAGAGGTTCTTAACACTTGCATGGGGTCCATGTCATAACCATTTTATTTCAATTTCCTAGCATTGAACCAATGGATCCAACTCCCATTCAGCTTTATTTTCCTAAAACCTAAGACTCACATGTTTGTATACACTTGCTCGAGAAAATAGTAAAGGATAACGAGGAGGATGAAGCTTTAGATATAATTCCTTCAGAAAAATTTAAATGACCCTCATATAGATGTATCTTCAAACTTTCCAAGAATTTGGTTGAGTTATTTTCGAGAAAAGTGAAATTCTTCATTCTAAACCCTAGCCTTAGGGTTGTTAAGCCTGTGAAAGCTTGAGAGGGAAAAATTTAGAATTTCTTCATTAGTTTCCTCCCATTTTCATTCCTAAAAGCTTCATGATGGATATGGTAATCTCTCACAACTATCTACATGCACATTAGCTCATGAAAAATCCTACAAACTTCACTGTAGACACACTTTCACAGTACACTATCATAATAATAATGCTCTGGACAAGGTAATATAGTCTTAAGGTTATTTATCAAATTTTTACCCTTTCTATGTCTGTGAAGACCCCATAAAGGTCTAAATATGCCACAAAAATATCCTTATTCACAAAAACTAATATTTATTCCCAAAAGTCACTACACCTTATTTGCATACCCCAGTCTTGGCTCAAAAAGAAAACACTTTGAAAACTCAACAACCATGATCAAACTCATCTTACCATAGCTTTGAACATAATTTAAGACCTGTGTAAATGATAAAACTCTCCTCCTTCACATGCACCCCCTCTATTGAATAATATTTCATCAAAGAAACACATTCAAGAATGTTAAGGCTCTAAGCTTTCGCTATAGGTGAAACATTCTTAATCCCATATATATATATATACCTTACAATCAAATAAGGAATAATTCTAGTTCAAGAAAAATTCACAAAACTAAATCTCTAAGATCTCATAATTTGTCTTACCAATGCATGCAAAAAGTTACATAGCCATCATCATGCACAAGATTACTTGAAAGCTGTCACAAATGTACATATACACAAGGA
Source organism: Taxus wallichiana var. yunnanensis (assembly GCA_018340775.1). Taxonomy (NCBI): domain Eukaryota; kingdom Viridiplantae; phylum Streptophyta; class Pinopsida; order Cupressales; family Taxaceae; genus Taxus; species Taxus wallichiana. Next base: position 236,345,004 of record CM031238.1, on the reverse strand, counting down.
TCCTTATACAAAATCTCTTGAAAATCCTCTCTTCGATTCTCATCTGGATGGAATGAGGAAAATAATTACATCATGGATCATATATCATCCTAATCACTCCTTAACCATGGTTCATGAGTCTTTAGGTCAATTACAATCATAGTTCATGAACATGAGTTCACCCATAAGAAATGTCTTAAATTATAAAGTTCTATAGCACTTAGTATGACTTATGAGCCTAGAGAGGACCTAAAACCCCCATATAATTCTTCATTTCACCCTTACATAGTTTATTGCTTCCAAGAACACATTACAACACCAAGTACAAGCCAAAAATGGCTCCATAATTCAAATTTTGCATTTTGGAGGGAAATACCTCATTTGAATTTTGAAGAGCCTAAACCAAAACTAGCAACACAATTAGACTCCTATTGACCTCTAGGACCTATGACCATGCTGCAAGCCAAAGTGATATCTTTATGACTTATTCATGTGTATGGAGTTATGTTCCTTCATTAGGTGGGAAGTAAATACTAGTGGATTCAACATGATAAAGGAAAGCAACAACGTAAAATAAATTTGAATGGAAATTTGAATTGTAAATGTTCATTCCCAACACGTAACAAAGAGATGTAATTTAATATTTTCAAAAGATCCCCTTTGGTCAAGATTACATAAAGCGTTTTCGGCATGTGTCGGGGCATGTCTAGTAAAAGAAACATGGTGATTGCCATAAAATCAGCTCTGCTATATTTTATTTTTGATGTCAAGGGTTTCGATTGGGTGGTGTTTAATTTGTTGGATAAGGGAAAGACATGAATGGAATTCTGGAAATAGAAACATGGGAAATAAATACCCACATGTCCCACACCTACTCCATGGCTTAAATTTTTCCTACCCAAATAATATATGTTATTTGTGCTCCACTTTATCATTTCAATCTCACTTGCATTATTGACATGAGTGCGAGTGGTGTTATGAACGGACCGAGAAAAAGAGGAACATTGAGAAGTTTAAAGGTACAAGACCTAACCACACCTCTTGCTTCATGTAGAACTTTGTAGGCCCCCTTTTCATTTTTAAGGTCGAGTAATTGCAAGGAAGAAGTAGATGCACAAATTATTGTTAATAATTGAGCTCACCCAACAAATATTCGTATGAGAGAAATTATCTTCGATCATAGATTTTTTTCAGTTTCAAGGTCGTTAATTGGATGACATTTAATTTGTTAGTTAAGACAAATATATGAATGGAAATTAAGAAATTAAATGACAGATATTACATACTTGCATGCCCTATACCTATTCCAAAGCTCATATGTCTACACTTCACTTAAAAAATTTGATCGTTTTCACACTAGTCATGTCGGTCATGGTGACATGTAGATTTTATCTTCAATGAATATTTGTTGTCTTTTTATTTAATAACATCAAGGTTTTCAATTGGACATTTTTATTCAATAGATAAGATTTAGACATGAATGAGATGTTGGAAATCAAAAGGTGTGAATTAAATACCTACACATCCCACACCCATTCCATGGATCAGATTGTTCCTAGCCAAATACTATATGTTATTTATGTTCCATTTAAGCATTTCAATCTCACAAAGAAGATAAGTTTTTATTGGGAAACTCAAAAGGTTAAGGGTTTCAAACCCAACTAGACTGCATATGTCTTGTACCAATTTATATTCTCCTTTACCATTTGTAAACTCAAGTAATTATAGGTTGTATGTGAACAACCATCAATAAGTGAGGCCCTCAAACAAGTGGATATACCAACAAAAGGTAGATTTTATTCATCAATCAAATTTATTATTTATTTGTTTCATGTCACCAAGGCTTTCGGATTAAAAACATACAAACCTTATTATTAACAAAAATATTTAAAATATAATTATAATACAAATATAACTTATATATATATATAAGAAAAGAAAAAAAAAGAAACCACATTATTAATAAAAATAATATATACATTAATAATATATATTTTATATTAAATAAAAAAGCCTCGTGGCCCAAGTGGTAAGTAGGCATGTATATTAAATTGAAAAAATGGGGCCATGGCCATAGACATTGCCATATATAATAAAAAATAAAATAGAATGGGCCACGACCATATATAACCAAAAAAAGGGTCGCCACCAATGATCAAATTTGAAGGGCTAGTCTGAATTTTACTCTGAAGGGTAAATATTTGACCCGCCCTTCCATGATGAAAAGTAGCATGATTATTTAACACTTCACATGACAAGAATAATTCAAGTATACATGTCAAATCTATTCACTAGAAATGATTATGGAAATTCATGCAAACACAAAAGGTGCTCCGTATGAAACAAATCCAATGTTATCATTTATAAATAGAGGAGGTGTTAATACACTGGAATAGGTATTGGGATTTCTTATAATTTTTCTCCATACCATGATAAGGATAAGCCTTGTCATCACATTGGCAAGAGGCATGCTTGTGTTATGTCTTGATGTTTCTATACAATTTTTTGCATTGAAGTGTACATAACAACTTGGACTTAATTTGGTATTATGACTCTCCATTTCCACATCATCTCCTATTTCATTCTTCGTTGAACTGGAATGTCGACGAGTAAATTCTTCATATGATTCACTTCATTCTTAATGCAAGCCTATTCCACCTACCTAATATTATATTTGAAAAAACCAAAACTCTACAGTTGAACATAGGGCAAAAGCCCTAGTAAATATTACTTAGTTGTAAAAAAGTTTTAAGCTGCAAATTTAGAGAGCAATTTAACAATCAACCATTGCATCTAGAAAATTTCCTAATTACTGTAGGAAAGTTGACTTATAAAGAATTATATAAGATGACAATTTTTGGTAATTAAATATATCTGATGTTTGCGACATTTATTTGTGGTAACTTAAATTATTATTAAGTGTTCCTCAAGTAAATTATTTGCATAAGACATAGACTATATGTGATTTTTATAAAACATTCTCCTTTGAGCAATTGATCTTGCATTTTGCAAATTTATAATTATATACATTTTATATCACAAAAGTTATACTTTTGAATTCTGTGATTTTTTCCTATACTAATTTTTTTCTCATTTATTGCTTATTCTCTTGGATTTTGATTAGCCACCAATGCCAAAAATCTAGAGAAAAAATAAAATGAGAATAGACTAGAAAATTTCTCATAGCTATCTATAAACACTAGTTTCAATTATTATTTGCATGTTACAAAGTAAAAAAAAAAACTGCAATAACTAAAAATTTAAATATGTAATGTGATCATCAATGAGTTCTCATTTCTATTCTAAAACAAATAAAGAAAATTAGAATTTACCCGTGCCTTCATTGACGTGATGTTATGAGTTAGGGAGTTCAAAATTTGGGATAATTCTAACAACGTTGGTATCTGCACGCACACCAAGATGGTTTACATACAACACAGAAAAAGTGCTAGAGATCCGCACAAACATAACAACTCCTTATTACCCTCGGTTAGATTTTGATTTGGTTTTCCTTCTTTCTATTATTTGTCAATAGAATCATAGGGTTAGGATCAAGATATCATTATGTTCCCCCACTTATACTTTTCATCGAACATCCCAATGACATATGCCCCTATTGAGCATGAGATATCCGCTCATCGAAAGTTAGAGTCCCCGGGGACAAATATTATAAACTCCTATGTGATTTCCAGATAACATTGAGTAGAACTCAGAATGATTGAAGCTTGATCCTCTTTGAGTAAGATTGTGAGAGAAATGAAGAGAATACATATTTGTACCTATCACATTCGAAGGGCCCAAAGTAAGAGATGGAAGAGCTCCTGTGATTTGACCTAAATAATACCTATGCAGTGAGATGATGGTATATTGGTCTCTCGGAGATTATGTATTTAACTGTAGTGCACAAAAGAAATGGTAAATAAGTGAAAAGAAGATAAACAGTAAATAAATAAACACGGAAGAGTGAGATAAAGGACTTTGGAATTGGATAACCAATGGTGAAAAATACGCCATTAGGACAACTTGTCAGTGTTAGTCATTGGATTTGATAGATTTGATGGTAATTGGGAACAATGACATCAATTTTCAGTATATTTGAGATTCAGATCACACCGTATAGATTTTGACTTGCTGCAAAATATATTTTTTGGGATTTACGAATGCGATCAAAAGTGACTGACAAGCCATTTTCAGATGTAGCCCTTCTTGTGACAATTCGAGTAGAAAGTTACACTTCCCATTTGCCAAATGATTTGTAAGTTGTGAGATTTTTTACAGCAAATTTTTAATTGCCCTTTTCAGACAAGTTTGGAGCCCTCGGACGGGCTATGACGGGTGCAATTTTGAACGCTAGTCGCCACACACTTGCCTGCAAGGATGACCGGTGAACCCCACGCTGGGAAAACAACACCACACAACCTACAAACACGTGGACGGTTGTAGTCGGTTCGAGGTTTTGATAGGGACGGATGAGTGGACGGCTAGGATTCACATGCAAGAGTACGGATAGGAAGAGGCCCACTATGGTTCTTGCTAGGAAAACGTTCTTTGTGTAAAATACATTGGCATGCATTACGTAAGAGTTGCATAAAATGTATGATGGAAATCTCATGTTAAAGGAAGCATTCATACATGAAATGTATGATGAGAAAGGGCATGTTCTACAAATAGGTGAGACAAGATACTTCAAAGATATCTCAAAATGTTAGGAGTGGTTAAATAATACTTTGCCAAAGCCAATAATAGTTGCTTACAATCTCAAGGCGTGTGTTATTTGGGTTGTTAGAAAATACATAAATGGAAGGCAAATTCACATGCACATCTCATGGGACATTAAAGGGACAGGGGATATGTGAAATGGACCCAAGATCCAATGGTAGCAATTTTTGGACATTTGAAATTATGATTTCTCTCTAGTTATGAGGGCAATGATCAGGGCATCCATCATCAACATGCCTAATGACGTTTTCCACCAATGACCATCAACGTCAAGGATTTCAATTGGGTGGCATTTAATTTGTTATATATTAAGATGAAGGCATGAACAAAACATCACCAATAAAAAAGTGGGAATTAAAATATATGCATGTCGCATACCTATTCCAAGGTTCATATTGGTCTTTCCAAATCCCAATCTCACTTGCAACGATCAAGTGAGTGCAATTTTTCACTAGAGGGGTCAAAATAAAAATTGGAAAAAGTTCAATAGGTTCCAAATTCAAAACCCAATTGTAATTTTTTTCTTATAGCTCTTTGTAGCCCCCCATTTTGGTTTTAAGCTCAAGTACTTGTAGGAAAGAAGGAGAGGTGCAACCCTAAACCCTACAAAATTATAGGCCCACTTTTTGATTGCAAGCTCTCGGTAATTGCAAGGATACGGGTGATGAACAAACAATTATTGGTAATTGAGCTCGTCTAAAGGTTGATCATACATACAATATTATATGTTAATTGAACTTTATTTTTTACATATTCAAGGACATCTATTGTATGACAATTAAGTTGGTACGTAAGACAAAAACATTAATAGATCGTTGGAAACGACACGATGGAAGTTAAACGGCAACATGCTCGCAACTATTTCACAGCCATGATTGTCACGCCCAAATAATATCAATTATCTATACTTCACTTTATAATTTCGATCTCTTTCACACTATACATTTATCATATATATTATAAACTATACATATATGGTAAATAATATATATTAAAACTATATATAATTAGTGTAAACTATATAATTAAAAATAACCGTCGGCGAACGTGTTGAAAGATGAAACTTGTTCATAATCAATAGTGTTTTACCGAGACTTAAATGAGGTATTCCATCATCTCATTTATATAAAAGTAAAAAGTAAAAGGCTGCTTACTTAACAGAAGGCATCACATATAAAAATAGACCCGGGTTTGGATATATTTTCCTTCGAATGAATGTAGGATGTTTTCTATTAATGTTTTCGGAAGGTCGTTCACAGCTGCTGAATTACATAGCGATGCCATTCGACCCTAATTCACTGCTATTTTCTTCTGCTTCAGTAGCTATTGAATTGCATGACGATATATTTGGCATTGATTGCTGATGCACATTCGACTCTAGAAACTCGGTATTTTCACATTCTTCGAGAAACGCTTTTCCCTGCTCACATTGATTTCCTTTGAAGTCGCCATTGGCATTGGTTATAGAATGCACGCTGCTTACTGACTCCTCTGATCCACTAATGTGCTGCATTTGCAGAGTTTGTTACAGCTTTTCTGCAGCATTTTCAGAGTGATTCTCACAGCTATTTCCAATAAATTTATGAACTTATTGAGGGTTAAGTACCACGTAGTGAGACATTTCAATCTTGTCGGAAGCTAAAAGCATCTGTAATCTTCTTGCAGAACACGTGGATGATGGCGATCAATTGGAAGTCATTGATACGGTCTGCAAAATGGATGGTTGAGATTGTTGTGTGTTGATATAAATGTTAGAGTTCACCCAGGTTTCTAGCTGTGTAATATCATGTTGTTAGATGAGCGTTGTTGTCGTTCAAAATTAAATTGTCTGAAATCTCATAATTTGTATCCTATTGTTTCAAAATCATTTATAAAACGAGGAAGATTAAAAAAACAGTATTAAATGTTTGTCTTCTCCATTCAGATGCTGCTAACTTAGCAGATTTAACTTTTAGGATCAATGGTTGCCAAGACATCGGGTAACACCGAAAATGCATTCGTAAGACAAATTTTTTTATTTTTTTTTACAATATTTTGACTTTTGACAATATGATAATTTATTGATCCTTACAACATTAACCCAATACTTCTATATGAAAATGAGTGACACCAATTACTCTTATTACTTCAAGACTCTCCTAAATTATACATTAGTTAAAATTTGACCATACTCAATGACAATAATACACGTTTGTACATTGAATGAAAAATAAAAGCAAGATTATCCCCAATCCTTAGATCTACGGACTTCTTAAATTCTTCTAAATAAATCAAAGGCCAATCCACTTATACTAAACAAAATGATCTTCCATAGAATTTGAAGACAACTCTAACCTTTTCAACGTGTATATATCTGTCATTTACCAGGCACTACTGAGTCGAGCTGGTCGTGTATAGATTTGGAGTATTTATCGTGATGCATGAACCGTTGGCAGGTGTTGGCATTAAACAATCAAAACACGGGTTTTGAGAAGAAGACCAAGATGTGCTGTGGACAGAGAGCCAAGAATGGTTGGCATAATGGAGATGGCGATTACTTCTGCCACTTGGAGTTTTTTATCTGCAAGTTTATTTGATCAGAATGACAATAGGCACTGTATACTATCTTCTTTCTATCCTTGCAATGCCTTTTGAAACTCGTGCTTTTGAATCTTTGGAATTATTGATATTTCAATGCCCAAAACACTGAATGCAGGCGGCAGCTATTAATTATGTCACCAAAAATAACGTCCGCGTGGTTATCGACGAAGACCACTCATATTCTCTCAGACCTATGCACCAACAGTGATTTACTTTTCCTAAAAATATCAGAGGAAACAACAAAACAGGTGTAAATTATACACATATAGGAAATGGACTTCCTATATTTTAGGAAGTTGCTGCAACTGCTCCTCCAACAAATACCCCCATAAAATTATTTTAGTGAGTTGTTACAAATAACTTCACATACACGCCTACCAATATAACAATATAATGTTCGCACTAATAATTAATTTTCTAATAGAACGGACCCAACATCTAATGGTACTAATTTTATGGACATTTGAAATTAGGGTTTCTCTTTAGGTGTCAATCAGCAACATCCCTAACAGCGTTGTCCACCAATGACCATTGACGTCAAGGATTTCAATTGGGTGGAATTTAATTTGTTATATATTAAGACAAAGGAGAGAACAAAACATAGTCAATTGAAAAGTGGGAATTAAATGCATGCATGTCCCATACCAACTCCATGATTCATATAGGTCTTTCCAAATCTCCATCTCACTTGCAATAGTCAATTGAGTGAAATTTATTCCTAGAGGGGTCAAAATAAAAAGTGGAGAAAATTCAATAGGTTCCAAGTTCAAAACCCAATTGTAATTTTTTTCTTAGAGCACTTTGTAGCCCCTGTTTTAGTTTTAAGCTCAAGTAATTGCAAGAAAGAAGGAGATGTGCAACCCTAAACCCAACAAAATTGTAGGCCCGCTTTTTGATTGCTTGCAAGCTCTAGTAATTACAACGATACAAGTGATGAATAAACAATCATTGGTAATTGAGCTTGTCTAAAGGTTGATCATATATGCAATATTATTTGTTAATTGAACTTAATTTTTGTACAGCTTCAAGGACATCTATTAGACAAAAATTAATTTCATATTTAAGATGAAGACATTAATGGACGGTTAGAAATGACACGATAGAAATTAAACACCTACATACCCTGCAACTATTTCATAACTCAGATTATCCACATCCAAAAAATATATACTATTTATGCTTCACTTTGTAATTTCTATCTCGTTCACACTATATTTACCATATATAAAAATATATATCATAAACTATACATATATTGTAAAGAATATATATTAAAATATATACAATCAGTGTAAACTATATAATTAAAACTAACCTTTGGCGAACGTCTTGGAATGAAAATTGTTCATAATCAATAGTGTTTTACCGAGCCTTAAATGAGCGATTCCATCATCTCATTTATATAAAAGATATTTTCCTTCGAATGAATGTAGGATGTTTTCTATTAATGTTTTCGGAAGGTCGTTCACAGCTGCTGAATTACATAGCGATGCCATTCGACCATAATTCACTGCTATTTTCTTCTGCTTCACTGCTATTTGGCATTGAATGCAGATGCACATTCGACTCTAGAAACTCGGTATTTTCACATTCTTCGAGAGACGCTTTTCCCTGCTCACATTGATTTCTTTTGAAGTCGCCATTGGCATTGGTTATAGAATGCACGCTGCTTACTGACTCCTCTGATCCACCACTGTGATGCATTTGCAGAGCTTATTACAGCTTTTCTGCAGTATTTTCAGAGTGATTCGCACATTTATAAACTTATAAACTTATAAATTTATAAACTTATCAAGGGTTAAGTACCACGTAGTAAGACATTTCAATCTTGTCGGAAGCTAAAAGCATCTGTAATCTTCTTGCAGGACACGTGTGGATAAATAGTTTAAAACGTGAGGTTACACTGTATGAAACCTCAACCCGACCTCTCCTCCTTTGAAATGTAGGGTGGACACCCCTAAACCCACGCGACCATGCCGACCATTGTTGGGCTCTGTCGTTGTCCCACCCTTGAGCGGGCATGTATGCCATGCGGATAAAAGAAATTAATAAGTCAAATCGAGGCACACGTGGATGATGGCGATCATTTGGAAGTCGTTGATACGGTCTGCAAGATGGATGGTTGAGATTGTTGTGTGTTGATATGGATGTTAGAGCTACCAGGTTTCTAGCTGTGTAATATCATGTTGTTAGATAAACATTGTTGTCCCTCAAGATCAAATCGTCTAAACCTCATAATTCGTATCCCATTATGTCAGAATCATTTATAAAAAGAGGGACGATTAGAAACACAGTATTAAATGTTTGTCTTCTCCTATCAAATTTCGACTCCTACACAACCATGAATCCGAAGTTGATATTGAAAACTCATCATTTTCATTCATTGGATATATAGTGGATCAACCAAATTATATGATTTATATTCCAAGGATGAAGGTTTAAACAGATGGTACGGTCAATATGTTAGGAGAGTAATGTCTATCCTTTACATAATTATTAACATATAAATGGTGGTAGAGTTTCATTTGGAAATGAAATTTTAGACCATGTAATACGAAGAAAGAAATGAATGGACTCATATCATATAAGAGAAATAACAAAATAAAAATAAAAAATTATGATAACAGTTTAACATTGTATATTTTTATATTAATATAAAAATACACTTTTGAATCAAAAATTATTGAAATAAATGTGACTTTTATCTTTAAAAAAGAGAAATTTGACCATTTTGGTGTCCCCATCGACATACAAATGAAACAAAGGAAATTGTTCCACATTTCCATACATTCTTTGATCAAGAAATTTAGTCGATGAGGTTATGAGTTGGTTGTATCGCATCATCAGCCACAAGTGGAACCTCCAAAACAGTTCCAATAGTTCTTAAGTTCACAGTCTGGCCCAAAATGCTGAATTTCATAAGATTGGGCAGATTTTTATGTCGACTTTATCGCCTCCAAGTGGCACAATAAGAAACGTTCGTGTTCTATCTCTTCACCAAATAGCTAACTTAGCCCAAGGGAGTTGAGAGTTTAGGATCTTATCTATCGATCGGTTTTTGATAAAGGGATTCACTGTGAGTCAATTTTAATTCCCGTGGTTCTACAACAAAGGAATTTATATGGTCATTGGAGTTCAAGACAAGCAAAGGAATAAATTACATCGTGTCCAAACCATCTCACTCAGGATACATTTCTTGATGTGAATATGCTTTATTTTTTCAGTGGTGCAATAGGGAAGCCCATGAAAACACCCAAAGTGTTTGCCAAAATGTCTTTACAAAATGTGGTCATAGATTAAAACCTCCAGATGTAGTCAATGTAACATATATTGTTTATTGATTGCTTGGACATAACAATTATAAATCGTGTGAAGATTTAGGAGAAGTCGTCACGACTCACGAGAAGATAGTTCTTGAAGAGCCCTGGGTCTCAACATTTAGTTTTGAATGAAATGTATGTTCCAATAATCAATTATTGGTCCTCAATCCCGAGTCTAGAGAGTGCAAAAGTTGTGGCTGAATTCTTCAATCAGCACATGATTTATGAAAACTTTGGAACCGTGACTCAAAATTTAGCAGAAGATTGATTTAAATATTCCTATTGATAGAATATGGTAGCTGGCCAGGATGCATGTGAACTATTTGAAATAAAATTCCATGTTCAGTTAATAAGTGTTACTTTCTAAGCAAGTACTGTTTTGCGACACTTCAAATTGAACCTTCTAGATCTTGCTCCTTGAAATGATAGCACGAGACATATAATTATCAGTCACTACTTGAATTGTAGGTAGCTAATCAGGGTAAATGATGAGTCCAAGATTGGCGCGTAAGAGTTGTTGATGGCAACAAAGGTCTCTTGCTTATAGAGAATGCTGTAGAGAGGACTTCAAGTCTTAAATCCATTCACAATTCATTCTCAGCATCTTTTATAACTGAGATGGAGATTGTACATCAAAATAGGTAGAGCAAGAGAAGGATGATGAGTTTCATCAAGGATTATTGGCACCTTTCCGATTGGTAGGCCTCACATACACATTTTTGCACAGGAAATGTTTTTTCCTTTACCATTCAGGAAATAACATGATGTCGTATGACCAAAATAATTACCAGCTCTCTGAAGATTGATGTAAAGGGCTTCTGAGTTTCTCCAATGTGTTTGGAGAAATAGTTGGGTCCAAAGATGAGCGACTTATGAAAGTAAGTCTTAATGTGCATTCAAGGGCTTGTTTGTCTGTGAGTTTGAGGTAGGACATTGGGAATCTATTTTCAATGTAGATGGAAAAGATGATGTTGATGATAATGGGGGTTTTGGGAAATCTATTTATACTTTCTTGAATACTCCTGAGGAGGTACTACCATTTGGATAGCAAATGAACAAACTGATACATTCATATCCATCGATGTCTAGGCAAGGGAATATAAATTATGATCTGACTCTCTTCTTAAGGAGGTCCTTAAGGTTTCAGCGATAGAGGGCATAAAATATGTCACACTGATCAATAATTCTGGAAGATGAAACAAAACCTTAAGAAATGGACATTGCAATGAAACAACAGTGCTAAGTGATTATTCACTTTCTAGCTCATTTCAATTGGAAATTTCATCTAATATCCTTGATAACTTCTCAATTGTTGCAGCCAATATAAACTACATTGGATGACGTAGAAGGAAATATTTATCTCAAAGGATGATCATAGTTGGCACTTTCTGTAGAAGAAATTTGATGGTAGTCCTCAAAAGGATGCAAAGAAGATATTTTTAGAGATTATTGGTCATATGGTTGAGTTGATGATAGACCCTTTTGGTAATTACCTTATATAAAATCTTTTATAAGTCTGTAATGAAGAACATAAGATGCAGATTCTTGATGTCGTGATTTGGAAAGCGTGTGATTCTTGATGTCTCTCAATATGCATGATACTCAAGGTATACGTAAGATGATAGAGATTATTAAGACTCCACAGTAGGTTTCTATGGTTATATCCTCCTTTATGACAGGTATTTTCACTCTTATGAAGGACTTTAATGGAAATAATATTGTACATCGGAACCTAAATTGGCTTTACATTTAGGATAATCAGTAGAAGAAAGCGCAAACTTCATTTGTATGAACTATATCACTAGTGGAACAAAAATAATTTGGAGTCCCTATTCTCTAAGGGTTTTCCCAAAAAATCTCCTATTAGACATCATTGCTCAAAAGAAGGAATGAACCCAAAAGAAACTCCATAAGTTTTTAAGCCATATAGATATTATGGCCTTGGTACCATTCAGTTCTTAAAGACCACATTATATCATATCACTAGTACAAATTTTGAAGTTCTTTTTATCTTCTAAGTTCTCAAATGCAAGAACTTAATTAATTCATTCATTTATTGAATTAATTAAATATTATAATTATGAAAATAATTATTTAATTAAGTTGAGTCAACTTGAAGTTAATTTTGTAAGTTATGATGTGGTGTAAACTCAAGTTATATAACCTCAAGTTTGGGGCAGGTTAAGTGATAAAGTAGTTATGCAGCTATTTTTTAGTGAGTGTGCCAATAAGAGGCCAAAAATCATTTGTGAAGTGGTTGGCTCCTGTTTTCCTCTCTAAATACTTGAGAACTATTGTTGTAATGTTGTCTATACTAATTTTCTCCCAATTTCATGAATTAAAGAATGCGGTGTGTAACGACCCAAAAATCCACACATGAACAACACAGTGAAATACAGGATAAATTTTTTTGACTTGCTTGACACATAACATGACGCAACATGTCGTCACCAAGTATACAACTAACACTGTGAACAACTTGATACAAGGATGGCCATAAAGGCAGCATGGAAACATTCACACAAATCAAGGACAATTTACTTTTCTTTTTGACAAGACAACATAGAAGTCCATTCACAGAACACACTTACAATTAGGGCCAACCACAAAGAGTTATTCTTGAGGGTTATTTATTTTAATAAGATATCTTGCAATTCTTAGCTTACGTTTTCCAAGGAGGTTCAAGATATGATTCATACAATTCCTCTTACCAAGCTAAGTTTATTCTTTTGAAACTGAGTAATCATCTTTAAATCTTGACCTTTATTTTTTTAATTCGTTTATCAAGATAAAGGAGTATTTAAATTCCACAAGACCATCTCTCACCACTAACGCTACTAAGATTCGTTCTTGCTCACAAGACAACATGGTTTTTAAGTTCAACACACTTAAGAGAAGAGATACAAGGTGCCTTGAAAAAGGGTTAGAGGGAGAAGGTCGAGATGAAACATTTTTAGGACCTCATTAATTATTGCCAGTATTAAATTGAAGCTAGGGTTCTTAACCAGAACTAACAACAACTTTACTTAGGCTTCGCTAAAAGTATTAGCAAGGAGTAAAAGAATTTACTTTCCAAATGGCTGAGAGATAGATTGTGTGGTTTAAAAATTGTTTTCTCTTGTTTATTAAATCTTATTATCTTCCAAAACCAACCATAGATTTCCTTTAAGTTCATTTAAGAATCCCACCATGAAAGGGATAGTATTCATTAGTGTAGCTAGGGGTATCAAGTTATATAATGTTACTTACAATGATAGTCCTACCCTTGATTACTTAAAGAATTTCTTGCTCTCAAGTTAGTGACCCCTACGCTATTTTATTTGAATACAACTTTTAATTTAACTTCCTGAAGTATTTAACAATCCCATGTTAGTTTACTTATGACACTTTATTACTAAGTCATGGCAAGGTTTAACTCAGAATTTATTCTCAAGGCCAAGTTGAAGCAACACTCATTTACGAGAACAAAACAAGATTACATCATTTCCTAAAATACTGATGCACCACAAGTCACTCAACCATAATAACCAAATTTTCTTATAATTTCAATGATGGTCAAACAATACAAGGTTTCCAAAGTTCAAATGACAAAGTCCACAATACTTTATACTAAGACATTAATCCTCTTTTAAACTTTCCACTGGTCGTTAACTACAGTTGAACAACATACAAAGGTTTTCGAGCAAAGAATCTTCTCAACTGAGGTTGATGACAAAAGTCTACAAATCTATCCCTCATCTACACACAAAATCCATCTGCAGCAAATTTTCTACAAGAGTCAGTTCACGAGAACTGAGCAAGATAAGGCTACACAAAACCACCATAACTATTATCTAACAATATCACGAAAAGGAAGCACTTTATTACAAGAATTGGTTCAAACCTCTAAACACTATCAACACATAAAGTTATAATAGAGTCTTCATCATGCCAATCAAAGAAGGAGAAGACCTTGTACTTCAGTTAGGAGCAAAAGCAACGAAAGTAATAATCGTATGAGAATGGCCCTTGGCCCTATAAGGAGATATAAACAATTTAGCAAAGAACAAAATTCCCATCAAGTAAGTAAATAACAATAGTTACAAGATTGAGATTTGATATATATACACCAACCATCTAGAAAATTTATCAAAGGTACCATACGCATGACTAACATAATATATTTCTAAAAGAACAAGAGTTGATCAGCCCAAGAAAGGGGAACCATGGGTTTCAAACAATTAACACTAAAAGTCATACATAATTGAGTTTCAACCGGAAATCAAATAGAGTATACACATAGCATAAGTTTGAAGCACGGGAAAGGTATATTAGTTTTGACCATTAACTACAAGATTTTCCAATCATCCAAGAAGGGTCAAAGTCTTACAAGCTAGTAGTAAGCATGCGAGAGAAGAAGGGGGTTCCGTCACACAAGAGTATACAATAATGTCATCAACAAATTTTATAACACTAAGGATTTGCAAACCTCCACTACAATACTAATGTTTGGTTAATTTAAAATAAATTACCCATATCCCAAAACAACCAAATTTTATGGCAACCCTTGGTAACGTAGTCAACCGTCGCACAAATAGATACAAACATAACTTCTAAGTGACTTTATCAAAACAAAACCTTCCGCTAGGAATTCATAAGGTTATCACACGAAAGCTGAGTTTTCCCGAAGGTCAATCACATTTAAGGAAATCTCCATCACAAACTATTACAGTAATTACATGCATAAAAACTGACCAATATTAATTAATAGCGTTAACATTACAAGGGAGAAAATAATGCCAGTTAGGAAAAACCAGAAGAGCGCCATCAGCAATAATTCACGGAGGGCGATTGGACCAAAACTATTCTAGTGTCAACAAGGTACTGGATTCGCACAATGAAACCTTGAGCTTAGTTGATTCGAAAAGCTAGTTATGATTCAAGTTGATAGGGATGGTCAAGGTACTTCTTGAGAATGGACTTGCAAGCCTAGAAACGCGTTGAAAGGTAAGATAAGAGTCTAAACATGTGATCAGGAAAACACATCGCACACAAATGTTTTCATTCTAAAAGTTTATTACCGAAACTCAAGCTGGCTAGCCCCAAGCATTGATCACACAATCTTACAACCTTTCTTTCTCGATGCCAAAAGGTGATCAAAGGGACTTGCGTAGGAGCTAACAAAATAACATCAAAAGACAAACTTGGGTGCTAGGGAGGGCTTCATAATTATCGTAAACTTACTTCCATGATAACGAAAATACTAGTTTGATCAACATAATAACTTGCAACTCAATCGCAGAGAAGAATTAATACATAAACAAACAGATGAAGTTCTATCATTCGAGTAAGGGAAACATAACATTCAGAGGAGAGGGCACACACATCCTTTCGACCCACATACTATCAACGATAAAAGCTAAAACGAGAAGAAACAAGCAGAAAGGGAAATCTCCCATCATGACATCTAACTGACAAATCAATGAAAGGAAAAGTGGTTCGATTTCGAAATAATTGTAAATATAATAGTAGTAGAAAGGTGTAGAAATATCTTTCTGTTTCTCCAGCTTCAACAGGTCGTACAAACTCCACACGGGCCAGCATAAAAACAATAGCATGAGACAAGGATGTGAGTACTGCTGCTGGCGATGTCAAAGGGCCAAAAGTGATAACTGGATAGACAGATGGGGAAGAAAATTTAACAGTTGAGTCCTTTCGCAAATTCACCTCACATCGCCTCGTAGTACGCTTCTACACTGGAAACAACTCGAGGAGATTGTCTTCCATCTTCCCTCGCTTCCGTAGTCCTATGAGGTCATCAAGACTATTATCAACCAAGTATTTCTTGAAAAATTCTGTGATGAATAAAAGCACGATGCCCTTGGCCACAAGACAACCCAATTAATCCGAGAGAAAAAGACCATACAGAATGACAAAGTTGGAGAAAAGAAATATCAAGAGATGCTCTCCTCGTAGTCTCCTAGCATTGGATTTACCATGGGCTCTTTCTCACATTTCCTTCTCTGCCCAAGTAGCTTTCCATTCCCTTGAGCAGTACTCTCTGCTTTTCCCAATTCTCCACCTACTCTTCTTCTTGCTTTTCATCCCAGAGATGCATACCATACATCAGATTTGATGAAGTAAATAGCACAGTCCAGTCTTCTTAACACTCAGAAAAGAATACTTTTTGAAAGTGAAAATAAAGTCTGATTCCTTCTTATCGCTGCAAGTTTCATATGATGCACCTTGTTATAGTGCAAATGTGCAGCCCATTTGCTTACAGCTTGCTTCACTTAGCAGCACCAATAATCTCCATAAGAACATTGTCATTGTTTAAGATGAGAGATCTGGATTGCATTACGCACAAAAATTTCTCTAGTAATATAATCTTGGAGATAAACTTGGTTGCAGTGTGGTAGTCAACATCTGCTAGAAGGCTCTTTTGAACTTAATATAATAGAGTGTTTCTCCACCATGCTTGTGCCACAGAGACTCGATATCATCATTTCATCTTTGTCAATGAATTTTAAGCTTTGCTTCGCCTCATCTCCAAGTCCGAGGCTTCGAAAACATGTAGAGGAATCCGGGGCTTTTGGTGCACTTATATCAAGTTGCTCTCATTCAACCCATGAACAGTGTGTGTGGTTTTAGAGTCATCTGCACCTTCCATTCCTTCATGGTACAAAACCTCAGAACTCTGTAGCACTCACAAAGGACTCTTTTGGATGAGTCAACATGTTCCATGTGTTCCTTTTTGGGTGTCAAGTTCCATCTTTTCTGGTTCCAAAGCAGATTTATGCCCTGCTTGCAATATGACATCTGATTCATGCCCTGCAATCACTTGAAGGAGAATCCCGAATTTGAGGATGCAGTTGATACTGAACAGATGACAACATAATTGGACAACCTGCCTGTTGGAGGCGCTCACGAAGGCTTCTACCAAACTGTAGCATGCCCGTTGCCTGGCTATTTTCGCTTTGCTGAGCGATTCTTTGTGGATCCCAACAAGAACACACCTTACAGCTCCCAAGACATTTTCTCCAACACTGCATAGATCTCCCGTGCCTGTGGGTGTGATCTGTCACCTACACAAAAGCATGCACCATTTTATTGCCTTTAAACCAACTACATCCAAGTTTCTTTTTAACTCCTCTATCCTTCATCGATCTCCTTCCTGTACCCTCTCTTTCCTTTCACCCCTCGCCATGAGAACACCGCCTACTTAGTGACTCAATGAAGAAGCTCATATAATAGCAAGCAAATCATGCTTCATGAATATACTAAAATGAAACAGATCCACGCCTATGAGATTCTCTTCCATGAGTTACATCGTAAGACAAGTAAGAAACCGATAGAGAATCTCGTAATAGATTTCATCGGGTCTTCTAGTAACACTCTCACTTTGTCACTTAATCGATTTTGAAACAAATACCTTGAAGGAGAAACTCGAGTTTAAGGATGCATTCGATCTTTGAGCAGAGATAACAACGAAGTTGGACCACTTGCTTGTTGGAGCGCTAAAAAGGATTCTACTACGGCTACAAGATTTTGCAACAACTGGTCACGACTGTGGTCGCGTGCAACCAGAACACTCCTCGCAGCGCCCAAGAAAAAGGAGGTAACAAGCTTGCTACACTATCTTGTAGCTTCATCTACACCCACGTCAAACCAGACTCACACAAAGAACCAACCAAGTGCAAGAAAATGTGCCAGAGAAAGAAAATAAAACGCCCACACAAACCGAGTAATAATGAGTTTGGGAACAGGTGTCAAAGCCAAAGGAAAACGGGATTTTCCATGGCCTCACAACCACTCGCATTGAATAAAGGATCCAAAAGAGATCCAGATGAAGAAAAAGAATGGGACTCCACCGACTCCCATCTCCTCACGCAAGGACAGAAGCAAGACAGTCATAAAAGTTGGCAGGTAGGTGGTTGGGGGGGGAGGCCAAGGTGGCAGTAGAGGCAGGTAGAAAAGGAGTCCGATGCCCAGCGGGGCATTACATTCTCCTCCCCTTAAGAAAGCATCGTCCTCGATGCGACATAACACAACGGAAAAGAAATGGTTCGCAACCAAGAACAGGTACAGGAGAAAGTACACTTTATGGTTTAAAATTTTAGTTGATTAAAGTATGGCCACAAGGTAGCCTTAGGAACATTTGGTAGAAATTTTAACTTTCAATGTTCTGTGAAGATTGGCAGTTCTTTCTTGTTCATCATTTCATTAGTCTCTTTCCATTAGCATTATTCTTAGTTTAATTGCTTTTAAAATTTCATCATTGAAGAGTTTTGGTTTATTCCTTATTGTGGGTGCCCAACATGAACTGCTAACACAACACCCTATCAGGTTCACAAGACCCTACTGATTCACAAGCACACAAGTATATACTTCAAGATTGTATTACACCACATAAAGGTTACTCAAACACGGAATGGAATACGCATGATCCACATAACATAGTACTCGGCACACATCAATGAATGACATACCAAGAATACTTAACCAAAACGGTACTACAATCCACCAGACATTTCCTCAATTTGCATCAATGAAAAAAAAAATTCACATAACACCAAACAAATGCTACAGGTACATAGTGTCCACAAGGGAATCAATGACATAACCACAACATCACAACACAAATCCTTCTGAACATGAGTAACACATACATCAAAATACCACTACCAAACATCACAATAACTCAACGTATATCCTGAAACATCAACCATACACACAAATATCATATGCCTCCCTCAAACTCTTATGCCTCCCTCAAGCTCTTATGCCTCCCTCAAACTCTTATGCCTCCCTCAAGCTCTTATGCCTCCCTCAAGTCTCTTATGCCTCCCTCAAACTCTTATGCCTCCCTCAAGGAGGCCGGTTGACCCTATGGTCCAAGACACATAGAGTTCGAACACTCCTAACCCAAGTGACATAATAACGCATGGTTCAACAACCCGCTAGTTATCTGTACTCCTTGGGGCGTACCCCTATACAACGAAGCGGGTCCATAGGTCCAACCAATCCATGGTGCATCCTATGACCCTATTCCACACATCATGACAATAGAACCAGCACAACAATCCAATCCAAAGTGCCAAGTGGCAAAGTACAAGCCTTGGGCAAGGTGGTAAAAATTCCAAATTTAAAAGAAGACCCAAAATCAAGCTAAATAAATGGCCAAATAGCCATAGTTAGTATCAAAATCCCCATGTTAGTGCCACAAACCAAGGAAATGCCCAAAATTGTAAAGCATGGCAATCAAGAAAAGTTGCGTTGGTCCTTACAAAATAAAGTAAAAAGCTCAATTTACAAATAAAATCAACTTATAATAATGTCACATCACGATAACTGTGTGGCCTTATCTGGCCACCAAGGGGTACTCAACGAGTTGCTAGCACTCAGAATATCGAGCCTCAGCTCATAAAATACATATCAATAATACAACTGTCATCACCTCCATCTGAATCATCCCGCCACCACTTCAACAAGGCTAAACATAGTCATAGTTGCACTTAGGTTGCATACATGCAACCACATAGGGAGAGAGGAAAGAATCACATGTTATCTACTAAACCAAGTTTTGACTCGAGTTATTGACCCATGGTGACCATTCCTCACTCTCAACATACACTTCTACCGATTACCCTCAGGGTCGGTTAGCGTAAGGTTCACAACATAACATACAATAACATCACTAACATAACGGTGGCACACACATAACTACCATAACGTCTTACATATGGTACATATATAGGATAGATCACGATCATACATTCACTGAGTGTAACAAATCACTTTACCACATTTTGCACCCAAAGTGCAATCACCATACGATAGGGTTCATACACTCACCGCATGACCCCAAATCACAGCATGAAACATTACATATTTACAAAAATCATACATACGATGAACATAGTACATCACAACCTAACATCCATTGCTACATACAAGGTGGTACACACATTTCTTGAGCATGGTAAAAACATCATGATACTGACTCATCTCTTTTAACATCAATCTAGTCATACAACACATTGATACACTTACATATCGCAATATGTCACAATGCTCCAACACTACGTCATCCACATTATAATTCTTTTCACATATCACAAATAACAATTCACACATGAACTCTTCATAGAATCCACAAGAAGGAGAGAGAATACTCCCATCCCCAACACATCAACATGATGAAAAACATGCACTAAGTGACATACACATCACGTGCGTTCACAATATCACAATTACGACAATAATCACATCACGTTTAAAGCACATTACTCTTCCAATATCTACCACCATCATGCAACATCATCATCATCATGCAGTATCATCATGTAACACCACCACCATCATGTAACATCACCATACAACACCAATCCGGCCCATAGGTTCGAGAGCATGAACCTACACTCTGATACCAAAGTGTAACGACCCAAAAATCCACACATGAACAACACAGTGAAATACAGGATAATTTTTTTGACTTGCTTGACACATAACATGACGCAACATGTCGTCCCCAAGTATACAACTAACACTGTGAACAACTTGATATAAGGATGGCCATAAAGGCAGCATGGAAACGTTCACACAAATCAAGGACAATTTACTTTTATTTTTGACAAGACAACATAGAAGTCCATTCACAGAACACACTTACAGTTAGGGCCAACCACAAAGAGTTATTCTTGAGGGTTATTTATTTTAATAAGATATCTTGCAATTCTTAGCTTACGTTTTCTAAGGAGGTTCAAGATACGATTCATACAATTCCTCTTACCAAGCTAAGTTTATTCTTTTGAAACTGAGTAATCATCTTTAAATCTTGACCTTTATTTGTTTAATTCGTTTATCAAGATAAAGGAGTATTTAAATTCCACAAGGCCATCTGCTCACCACTAACGCTACTAAGATTCGTTCTTGCTCACAAGACAACATGGTTTTAAGTTCAACACACTTAAGAGAAGAGATACAAGGTGCCTTGAAAAAGGGTTAGAGGGAGAAGGTCGAGATGAAACATTTTTAGGACCTCATTAGTTATTGCCAGTATTAAATTGAAGCTAGGGTTCTTAACCAGAACTAACAACAACTTTACTTAGGCTTCGCTAAAAGTATTAGCAAGGAGTAAAAGAATTTACTTTCCAAATGGCTGAGAGATAGATTGTGTGGTTTCAAAATTGTTTTCTCCTGTTTATTAAATCTTATTATCTTCCAGAACCAACCATAGATTTCCTTTAAGTTCATTTAATAATCCCACCATGAAAGGGATAGTATTCATTAGTGTAGCTAGGGGTATCAAGTTATATAATGTTACTTACAATGATAGTCTTGCCCTTGATTACTTAAAGAATTTCTTGCTCTCAAGTTGGTGACCCCTACGCTATTTTATTTGAATACAAATTTTAATTTAACTTCCTGAAGTATTTAACAATCCCATGTTAGTTTACTTATGACACTTTATTACTAAGTCATGGCAAGGTTTAACTCAAAATTTATTCTCAAGGACAAGTTAAAGCAACACTCATTTACGAGAACAAAACAAGATTACATCATTTCCTAAAATATTGATGCACCACAAGTCACTCAACCATAATAACCAAATTTTATTATAATTTCAATGATGGTCAAACAATACAAGGTTTCCAAAGTTCAGATGACAAAGTCCACAATACTTTATACTAAGACATTAATCCTCTTTTAAACTTTCCACTGGTCATTAACTACAGTTGAACAACATACAAAGGTTTTCGAGCAAAGAATCTTCTCAACTGAGGTTGATGACAAAAGTCTACAAATCTATCCCTCATCTACACGCAAAATCCATCTGCAGCAAATTTTCTACAAGAGTCAGTTCACGAGAACTGAGCAAGATAAGGCTACACAAAACCACCATAACTATTATCTAACAATATCACGAAAAGGAAGAACTTTATTACAAGAATTGGATCAAACCTCTAAACACTATCAACACATAAAGTTATGATAGAGTCTTCATCATGCCAATCAAAGAAGGAGAAGACCTTGTACTTCAGTTAGGAGCAAAAGCAACGAAAGTAATAATCGTATGAGAATGGCCCTCGCCCTATAAGGAGATATAAACAATTTAGGAAAGAACAAAATTCCCATCAAGTAAGTAAATAACAATAGTTACAAGATTGAGATTTGATATATATACACCAACCATCTAGAAAATTTATCAAAGGTACCATACGCACAGACTAACATAATATATTTCTAAAAGAACAAGAGTTGATTGGCCCAAGAAAGGGGAACCACGGGTTTCAACAATTAACACTAAAAGTCATACATAATTGAGTTTCAACCGAGAAATAAAATAGAGTATACACACAGCATAAGTTTCAAAGTGAAGGCAAGGTATACTAGTTTTGACCATTAACTACAAGATTTTCCAATCATCCAAGAAGGGTCAAAGTCTTACAGGCTAGTAGCAAGCATGCGAGAGAAGAAGGGGGTTCCGTCACACAAGAGTATACAATAATGTCATCAACAAATTTTATAACACTAAGGATTTGCAAACCTCCACTACAATACTAATGTTTGGTTAATTTAAAATAAATTACCCATATCCCCGGAACAACCAAATTTTACGGCAACCCTTGTAACGCTTGAGTCAACCATCGCACAAATAGATACAAACATAACTTCTAAGTGACTTTATCAAAACAAAACCTTCCGCTAGGAATTCATAAGGTTATCACACGAAAGTGAGTTTTTCCCAAAGGTAAATCACATTTAAGGAAATCTCCATCACAAACTAATATACAAGTAATTACGTGCATAAAAATGACCAATACTAATTAATAGCGTTAACATTACAAGGAGAAAATAATGCCGTTAGGAAAAATAGAAGAGCACCATCAGCAATAATTCACAGAGGCGATTGGACCAAAACTATTCTAGTGTCAACGAGGTACTGGATTCGCACAATGAAACCTCGAGCTTAGTTGATTCGAAAAGCTAGTTATGATTCAAGTTGATAGGGATGGTCAAGGTACTTCTTGAGAATGGCCTTGCAAGCCTAGAAATGCGATGAAAGGTAAGATAAGAGTCTAAACATGCGATCAAGAAAACACATCGCACACAAACGTTTTCATTCTAAAAGTTTACTACCGAAACTCAAGCTAGCTAGCCCCAAGCATTGATCACACAATCTTACAACCTTTCTTTCTCGATGCCAAAAGGTGATCAAAGGGACTTGCGTAGGAGCTAACAAAATAACGTCAAAAGACAAACTTGGGTGCTAGGGAGGGCTTCATAATTATCATAAACTTACTTCCATGATAACGAAAATACTAGTTTGATCAACATAATAAATTACAACTCAATTGCAGAGAAGAATTAATACATAAACAAACAGATGAAGTTCTATCATTCGAGTAAGGGAAACATAACATTCAGAGGAGAGGGCACACGCATCCTTTCGACCCACATACTATCAACGATAAAAGCTAAAACGAGAAGAAACAAGCAGAAAGGGAAATCTCCCATCATGACATCTAACTGACAAATCAATGCAAGGAAAAGTGGTTCGATTTCACAATAATTGTAAATATAATAGCAGTAGAAAGGTGTAGAAATATCTTGCCTGTTTCTCCAGCTTCAACAGTCGTCTGAGACTCCACACGGGCCAACATAAAAACAATAGCATGAGACACGGATGTGAATCTGCTGCTGTGGCGATGTCAAAGGGCCAAAAGTGATAAGCTGGATAGACAGCAGATGGGGCAAAAATTTAACAGTTGAGTCCTTTTGCAAATCCACCTCACACCACCTCATAGTACGCTTCACGCTGAAACAACTCGAGGAGATTGTCTTCCATCTTCCCTCGCTTCAGCAGTCCTATGAGGTCATCAAGGCTGTTATCAACCAAGTATTCCTTGAAAAAGTCTGTGATGAATAAAAGCATGATGCCCTTGGCCACAAGACAACCCAATTAATCCAGAGAAAAAGACCATACAGAATGACAAAGTTGGAGAAAAGAAATATCAAGAGATGCTCTCCTCGTAGTCTCCTAGCATTGGATTTACTACAGGCTCTTTCTCACATTTCCTGCTCTGCCCAAGTAGCTTTCCATTTCCTTCAAGCAGTACTCTCCTGCTTTTCCCAATCTCCACCTACTCTTCTTCTTGCTTTTCATCCCAGAGATGCATACCATACATCAGATTTGATGAAGTAAACAGCATAGTCCAGTCCTCTTAACACTCAGAAAAGAATATTTTTTTGAAAGTGAAAATAAAGTCTGATTCCTTCTTATCGCTGCAAGTTTCATATGATGCACCTTGTTATAGTGCAAATGTGCAGCCCATTGCTTACAGCTTGCTTCACTTAGCAGCACCAATAATCTCCATAAGAACATTGTCATTGTTTAAGATGAGAGAGCTGGATTGCATTACCCACAACAATTTCTCTAGCAATATAATCTTGGAGATAAACTTGGTTGCAGTGTGGCAGTCAACATCTGCTAGAAGGCTCTTTTGAACTTAATATAATAGAGTGTTTCTCCACCATGCTTGTGCCACAGAGACTCGATATCATCATTTCATCTTTGTCCAATGAATTTTCTGGCTTTGCTTCTGCCTCATCTCCAAGTCCAGGGTTCTGAAAACATGTAGAGGAATCCAGGGCTTTTGGTGCACTTATATCAAGCTGCTCTCATTCAACCCATGAACAGTGTGTGTGGTTTTAGAGTCATCTACTGCACCTTCCATTCCTTCATGGTACAAAACCTCAGAACTCTGTAGCACTCACAAAGGACTCTTTTGGACAGAGTCAACATGTTCCATGTGTTCCTTTTTGGGTGTCAAGTTCCATCTTTTCTGGTTCCAAAGCAGATTTATGCCCTGCTTGCAATATGACATCTGATTCATGCCCTGCAATCACTTGAAGGAGAATCCCGAATTTGAGGATGCAGTTGATACTGAACAGATGACAACATAATTGGACGACCTACCTGTTGGAGGCGCTCACGAAGGCTTCTACCAAACTGTAGCATGCCCGTTGCCTGGCTATTTACTGCGCGCAGCGATTCTTGTGGATCCCAACAAGAACACACCTTACTGCTCCCAAAACATTTTCTCCAACACTGCATAGATCTCCCGTACTGTGGGTGTGATCTATCACCTACACAAAAGCATGCACCATTTTATTGCCTTTAAACCAACTACATACAAGTTTCTTTTTAACTCCTCTATCCTTCATCGATCTCCTTCCTGTACCCTCTCTTTCCTTTCACCCCTCGCCATGAGAGCTGCCTACTTAGTGACTCGATGAAGAAGCTCATATAATAGCAAGCAAATCGTGCTTCATGAATATACTAAAATGAAACAGATCCACGCCTATGAGATTCTCTTCCACGAGTTACATCGTAAGACAAGTAAGAAACCGATAGAGAATCTCTGTAATAGATTTCATCGGGTCTTCGGTAACACTCTCACTTTGTCACTTAATCGATTTTGAAACAAATATCTTGATGTAGAATCTTGAATTTGAGGATGCATTCAATTTGAATAGATAACAACGAAGTTGGACCACCTGCTTGTTGGAGCGCTCAAAAAGGCTTCTACTACAGTGCAAGATTTTGTAACAAGCGGTCACGACTATGGTCACGTGCGGCAGAACACTCCTCGCAAAGCCCAAGAAAAAGGAGGTAACAAGCCTGCTACACTATCTTGTAGCTTCATCTACACCCACGTCAAACTAGACTCACACAGCAACCAAGGGCAAGAAAACGTGCGGGAGAAAGAAAATAAAATGCCCATGTAACAGTAACAATGTGATGCAGGAGCGGAGTGCCCAAAGAAAGGAAAGCAGGATTTTCCACGGCCTCATAACCACTCACATTGAATAAAGCATCCAAAAGAGATCCAGATGAATAAAAAGAATGGGACTCCACCGACTCCCATCTCCTCACGCAAGGATAGAAGCAAGGCAGGTCATAAAAGTTAGCGGTAGGTGGTTGGGGGAGGCCAAGGTGGCGTAGAGGTAGGTAGGAAAGGAGTCCGATGCCCAGCGGGTCATTACACAGTGCCCATGTGTTTATTTCCCACTACGGTGTTAATGTTCTTCAATTATAAACTTTGACTTTCTATTTATTATTGAATGATTGCATTAATTTTTTCCTCCCTTGATGTATGTGATGCTCGATGAATCATAATTTGTGTTAAGTATTAGTGTATGTGGACTTTGTGCCGTATCTATAAAATTTGGGGATTGTGAAGACTTTGTGCTTCATATTTTTCATTTGTCGTATTTTTCCTTTCACATGTGTGTGAGAGAGGATTTTTATGTTGTTTTTATGTATGAGATATCTCAATAGTTCTATGAGTTTATTCTACTATAGATTTATCACTTCTTTCGTTTTCTTTTCTACTTCTTTCTCTTTCCCAAATTTGTTTCATGTGTGCTTTCCAATTAATAGAACCAAAAGTACAAATACCACCATCATATGAGGGATTACCCCTTTGAACCGCAAATGAACATCACCCTATCGATAAGTTATTTTTCCTAAGTATTTATGATTTCATGTCACTTCCATTGGGCAAATCAAAATAACATAAAGTGACATAAAATTCTACCAATAAGCATGCGTGTATTGATGCGGGAACATACCTTCTAGAGACCATAAATTTTGAGATGACCGTTGGATCATTTTCAAATTTTCCACAATGTACATCTTGACTAGTAAATGCCATGGCCAACATTTCTAGAAAGCGTTGGGTGATTTTTGACATATTTTGGGGCTAAATCATTCATCTAGTGGTCTAAAATTGGATCGAGCGTTTTGTGGTTTTGCCTAGAACTTAGAGTTTTAATATATTTTATTATGTTTCATGTAATAAGCCAATATTTTGTCTATGCCTTAATATATGAAGGCATATTTTATATCAAAACTTTGGGTCCATCCGAGGTTTTTACTTTTTAGGGTCTTTTCTGCATTTTAGGCTTTTTTTAGAGGTACTAGGAAATAAAAGGAAGATTGTAATGTTGTAAAAGATTAGTATGTATTCAAGAATGAGAAGATTACTATTTTGAAGCTTGTAGAGTTTTACAAAATTGTGTGTGTGTGTGTTTTGGAGGCATTTCAACCTCTTGTAGTTAATCCAAATGTATCGCTCCAAAAATCATCACACATAGCCACATCATGTAAACCATAAGAAACACCACCAAAACTAGTCTGTGTGAATTTGTCATCCTCATCATGTCTAATACATATACCACCACAAGATCTGAAAATGTGTGACATCATGCTAGTTCAACTTAGAACACACCCCTCTCCACATCCATCAACATCAATATCGAAAACTTGTCTCGTATGTTTAATAAGGGTATCAGTTAGTGCTAAAAGCACATGCATTGTTTCAATTTCTATTGTATATTTCACTACTATAGGGATCGTCTTAGGATGAGGGAGATCTTTTATGGAGACTATAGCACTCTAAATAGGAACGTGACGTGCACATGGTCTATCCCGCATAGATCTTTTTCCTTGGCCTAAAACTCGGAATAGTCAAAAAAATTATGGATTTAGTTGAGGATAAACTCGCAATAGAGATTCCTCAAAAAGTATAATGGAACCTCATTGTTGTTGGAAGGTGGGATATCAAATACCATCCATCATCAATACCAAAAATTATATTTTATCAAATTATGGTTGCACAAATGGATTGGAAAGTGTTTTCATGTCAAAGGAATTAGCGCATTGGTTCTAGGGTCAATGAATAGTGCACAAATTAGGGATTTTATAATTTATCTTTTACTACTAATTTTGATGATTTATTGGTATAATTGACTAGAGTAGTCTCTCTATAGGATTTCCAGCGATATATTTATATCATTTCCAAGTTAACCTAACCCACTAATGACTCTAATATGTTTGCAAGGGAGGTAAGATGGGGGTTCATGGAATGGGTATCCCTAATTAATCTAATCCAGTCTCAATTTGTAGTTTTTCTCTTGGTATGATTTGCAACTAAATCCACTTGACTACCTAGAGGATCTACAACAACTATATGAGTGCTAGGTGTATTTGTAGGGTTTTTTTCTTCTCATGAAAGAACTCTAATAATCATACAAACATGTTTTCTATTAAAACTTGCATTATAGATATAAAAAAGTTACCAAAATTGATTGTAATTGAGAGAAAACAAGTTTTCCTACCTCTTCTTTAGTGTGGCCTTGTCGAATCCCCCATAGTGCAACATTCTTATTCATCTAGAGATAATTTTTTTAGAAAAAGAGATGGCATTCGGACCAAAAATGAAGGGTTTAGAGGAAAATGCATGTTTTGGTGGTAAAACTACATATTGGAAATGTGACTATTTTTTTATAAATATTACTAAATGCACATACATTTTTTTGAAATGTGTACACATTTTGGTTTGGTAACTACCTATCCAAAATTACTTAATCATGTATGCGTTTTCATTTATTTAACTTAATTTTCCACTTACCCTCCTCCATATTTGTGCACTTATCCTTATATGTAGTAGTAAAAATATCACATTGAATGCCCCCTATTTTGAGGCAAACGTGATAAAAAAATTGGGTGTCTTTGAAAAAACTAGATGTGTACCCATGTACCATATGCACGATAATGTATATAAAACCACATATAAGGATAAAGTAGTGGCCGCCTTTGAGAATTTTTACCTAAAAGGGGTTGTGAATGGTGGCAACCATTGTGTGAAGAAACTTGATAACACGTAATAAGAAAGAAACAATAATACATATGTAAAGAAACAAATAATAATAATAAAGCATAATATAATCATGTCCCACTCCATAGTAGTAAAACAAGTATAAAATTAGTATAGTAAACATGTTAGAAGTCATAGTAAAAAATAGTAGTCTAATAATTAGAGTAAGCTAGAAATAGTAAAATAATAGAAACAAAAGTGTGCAATCAAGTAAGAAATAATAGGTTAAGTGCATGGAAATGGGGGAGCAAAAGGGGATCAAAAGTGGCCACTTTTTTCTTGAAATCGAAAGAATTTAACTTGATGAGTAATTTGACTTATACATGCTCAAAATTTGACAATTTAAAGAGAACAAGAATTGTAGTTCTCATAATCTAGTTTCTAAACTACTATTTTTTTGTAAATGGTGAAGATTAAGAGGGTCCAATGTGGTGCACACAAAAAGTGTTCCTATTTTGTGTCAAAAATGTAACTTAGTGTCATGTGTGCCCCTCCCCTTTTTTGAGTTCCGTAAAATATTTTAAAACTCCTCTATAAAGTTAGCTAAATAAAATTTTAGGTCTCACTATTTTTTCCTATTTTCTCAATGAATACATTATGTTTTTACTAAGTATCAAAGTGGACACATCTCAAAAAAATAACAACATGTCTTGATTTAATAAAAAATTAATTAATTAAATATTATATTTAGAATAACTACTATAATAAATTATGTACAAATGCTAATACACGAGTAAGATGCAAGCAAAAAAAGCATGTGCAATATAAACACTTAAGAAGAAGGAAAGATAAGAGGACTTAGCTGATTTTTGAGTGAACAAGAAGTGATCTAGGATGACGAAATCTGTAACAAGGCGATGAGAGTGTCGCAAAGGCTCACATGAGGTTTTGAAAAATGATAGTGTGCGAAAAGAGCACCTACGGGAGGACAAGTAACACACATGCACTAGTGTCTGGATTTTGGTGTTTGTGTAGTTTCTTTAGACCTAGGTCTTTCGGTGTCAAACAAGCTTCATTATTGGTACATGTTTGTCTCTCTGTATTCAAATTTATATCTATGACTATACCTTTAACCTGCAAGAAATAATTTCACCTACACATACCCACGAACCACATCAAACCTAAAAATGAAAATATGGAATGGGAGTCTAACTAACCACGATGATCACCCAAAGAGTGAAATTACGACATAGCATAGATCTACATCTCATACTCCATGTAGTTCTTTTGTGTGTGTGTGTAGAAATTACGAGCTAGGATTCCCTTGTGTATGTTACACAAATGATAACGAGATAGATGTAGCATGCATAAGATATATAGAATGTGTGGGATGAAATAGAATAGACATGCCCTTCCTATGTTTTGTATGTAGAAGAATGTAACCCTTGTCCCTTGTATGAGTGCTAGATGGATGCCTTTGATGCTCATGTGCATTTGAATGCAATATTAGGTGGTATTATGTAATGCTTAGTGCTTGGTGCCTCGTTTTAAAAACATAACTATGTATTTATTGTTAGGAAATAAGGGATAAAACATGTGGAATAATCCCACATAGAATCACAAAAGTAGAAACTAATATGTAGAATAATATCACAAATCTGAAATAAAAGTGCAGAATATAAAATAACACAACATGGAGACAGTATTTAACATGGTTCACCAAATTTGGGCTACATACACCAAGAATCACTTGCTCAGATTTATTACAAGTGATTTCTTTCTCTCAATACAATACCAAAATCAATTTGGAACTATGCTAAAAAAACTCTCTTAAATTCACACTTGAACTCTCACACATATACAATGTATAATACCCTACCATAGGCACAAAAACACGTCAATAAGAAATTGGCTTAGTATTTTTACAATACTATGAGTATCAAAACCATGGGCCAAAATTGTCCCATAATACGATGGGTCCAAATACCGCCCATATGAGAAGACCATGTCTCATGAGTTATCAAACAGATTTTTCGAGGCCAAAAAAAATCACAACTATGGAGAGTGTATAGTATTCAACATTTCCACACATGAAAACAAGCTTCACAACATAACAATATCCCACTTGGAGACTGGTTTTCTTGAGCAATCTTCTCAACCCTTCATTGTCATCGTGAAGACTAACCAAAGCTCAAACATAGCTTGAGTTTCTCTCTTGTGACCACCTTGGTCCTCATGTCCTGTAGGATTCTTACGGGGATGAATCTTCTCCATATTTAACTTCTCTTCCTCAAAAGTTGTCCTAATGAAATGGTACCTTAAGCTTGTATATTCTTCTTCTTAGAGTGGAAAGAAGAGTTCTTAGCTATGTGTATAACAATCGACTATCACTATGCAACTTTTCGTTTCTCCTTATGCCCCAATTCGTTAAGCAATGTATGTAACCAAATCATCTCTTTTCTTTCCCTTTGTGGAAGTAACATACTCATTCTTCATGGTTGAAAAAGCCACAAGATTTTATAGTCATGAAATCCAGCTCACTATTTTCCCATCTATAGTGAAAATATAACCTATCGTGCTCCTTTTTTGTGTACATGTTGAGCCATGGCCAAATCTACATAACAACGCAAAGTGGTGTCTAATCCACTATAGCACAAAATTTTCCCCATGGTCCCTCTCAAGTACCAAAGGATCCACTTTACTACCTGCTAGTGATATTTACCTAGATCACTTATAAATATGCTCACTACTCCCACTTCATGGGTAATATCAATCCTAGTGCACATCATGGCATACATCAAACTACCAATCACGATGTGTAAGGTACCTTGGACATCTGGTTTCTCTCTTTCTCTATCTTGGGACACAACTCCTTTGATAACTTGAAATGGCCTACTAAAAGATTCCTAACTGGTTTAGCATCCTGCATATTAAACCTCTCCAAGACCTTCTTAATGTACTCTTCCTAAGATAAAGTCATCTTCCATTCCTTCCTATCCCTAGATATCCTCATACCAAGGATTTGTTTGGATTCCCCTAAACCCTTCATATCAATGGAGTCACTTAACTTCTTCTTGAGTACTTTTTTCCTCCTGCAACCAACATGTTATCCACATATAAACACGAGTTAATATAACTTCCATCATGAAATTTCTTTATATATACTCAATGGTCAAAATGACATCTAATATAACCTTACTTCATCATGAAATTAGAAAATTTCTTATACCATTAAAGTGGAGCTTCTTTTAGGACATACTTGAGATCTTTTTCATTTTACACACTATCTCATCTTCACCTTTGACCTCATATCCCTCTAGCTATTGTATATATAAATCCTCCTATGAATCACCATGGAAGAATGAAGTCTTTATACATCTAGCTGCTCTTAGTGCAAGTCCTATTATACGACTATTCCAAGAATAGTTCTAATAGAATTCATTTTTATTACTAGAGACAAAATCTCATCAAAATCTATACCTTTTTTACGTGTAAACCCCTTGACGACCAACTTTGGCCATGTATATTTTCTTACCTCCTTCCTCTTTAACTCTATACACCCACTTGTTCTACAATACTCTTTTTCCTTGGGTAGCTTCACCAAATCCCAAGTCTGGTTCTCTATGAGAGACAAATGCTCCTTATTCATGGCTTACTCCCGTTTCTTCTGGCATCTACTGCATTACTTCATCAAATCTCTTTGGCTCTCCACTATCACTCGGTAATAAATAATAAAGATATGGAATAAAACATTCATTTTATATTCTTACCCTAGAAGACCTCATCAATATAGGATTTTTGGTTCCTATTGAGTAGGTTCTGAACTAATTCATGTGCCACTTTCCCATCTGGAAGATCCTTTACAAATTGCATATAATTTCTGAATTCTTCCCTATTTTTGTGTAAATGTTTCTTATACATAAATTTCGCATTAAATACCACATTCCTAGATCGGATGATATTATTTTCCTTAAAACTCCAACATTTATATCCAAATTCATCACCACCATAACCAATGAAAGTGAATTTTTCGATCTATCCTCTAGTTTGGTCCAATCATCCTTGTCAATATGAAAAACCACGTCACTGACCAAAGACTCTAAGAAATTAGTAATCAAATTTCTTACCAAACCAAACCTCCTTAGGTATGCCTCCATCTAAGGCACTTGAGGGTCCTTTGTTTATCAAGTACACAATTGCTCTAACCACTTCTACGCAAACAAAAGAGGCAGGTCCCACATGTAATATCATGTTCCTAGCCCATTCCATTATTGTCATGTCCATCCTTTCAAACACCCCATTCTATTGTGGATTTCCCAGAATCGTATTTTTCCCATGGATTCCATTCTTAAAACAATAATCATCAAACTCATTGTTCTGCAATACTCCCCTCTATTATCGATCGAGAAATTTTAGCTTAAGACTGATTTTGTTCTCTACCAAGGATTTCAATTTAAAAAAGTTTCAAATACATCAAACTTATTTCTAATACAATATACCAAAAATTTTCTTCTTCTATTATCAATAAAAGTAACATAATAATTTGAACCCCAAGAAATAATACTTAAGTTGGTCCCCACACATCGGAATGTATTATCTCCAACTTACTCTCTTTAAACATGTTTTTGTAAATCTAGAAAAATTCTTCTTATAATCAGCATTCCCTTATGTCTCATATGACCGAGCCTATAGTGCCACAATTTTGTATTTACGTCTAAAGCCACAATATTACAACCATTATTTCTATGATTGGTTAAATACAAGGATCCAACCATCTTACCTTTTGCCACCATAAGAGCACCCTTGGTAAGTTTCCAAGATTCCACTTTGTAAATATCACGGTAAAGCCATCATTTCCCAATTGCCCTAGTGATACTAAGTTCCATCTTAATTTAGGCACATGCATGACATCCTTGATAGCCATGTATTCCCATTCTTCATCTTAACTTGAACAAAACAATTTCCAACTATGCTCTGAGGCTCATCATCACCAAGATAAACATGCCCAAAATCCCTAGAACATAATCAAATAAATAATGCCTAAGTGAAGTGTTGATCAAATTTATCCTTCCCTATCCAGATTAGTGAACTAGATAACAAATAAAATCAAACAACTTTAAAGATGCAAGGATTTAAGGTACCTTGAAATAAACAATGATAAATGGATGGGCATAAAGTAGATAAACTCGCTATAAATTTGATGAACTGTAAAAAAATGTAACTAAGAGGAAAAGGGATTAGATAATAGATGAGGGAGCTTCCCAAAAATTTAGTTCTAAGAAGCGTTAAATTCCTTAGCGGTTGTCAACCCCTATGTTTGAGAAAGTAGGATAAAATTGATGATAACAAACTAAATAACAGGTAGAAACTAAAACAAAACAAAATTTGGAAATTGCAGAAATGGTTGATAAGTATATATATAATCTAAATCAACACAAAGTAAATTATACAGGTGGGTTGATGGCGACACGAATGGATGGATCTAGAAAACAAGCTAAAAATGTAGATGTGAAAGGATCTCTGTGTAGATCAGGACGATCGCGAGGATAAAAACCTTTAGAGGAAGGTATGAGATAGGGAGACACACAATATGAGAGAAAATGAAGATTTGGATGATTGTATGGCTAACGGAGAATACAATTTAATGGTGACTCGGGTGAGTTAGTGGTATTTGGAGATAAACATAATAGATTTGGATTGATAGAGAGGCAGAGTGATGGATTGGAGAACTAGAAATAGTAATAGAATATGAAAACAAGCGATGAGGACTTAAAAAGTATATAAGGTGTGAGAATAGGGATGGGTCAACAACAACATGGGTAGTCCTAAGGAAGGACGAGGATGGGTGGTTGGATGGATAACTGCAAAACCAAACAGTGAAAGAAGAATACGGAGATGAATCTTTGATGGCGGTTGGACACTGCAAATCATTAGTTTCCAAAAACAAATAGAAATGATAATTAATGATAGCATAAACTAATATAAAATCAAGAAGTACTTCTCAAAGTCTCCACAAGTGATGCAAACAAGCTCGAAGGGATTCAAGAAGGCTACTGACAAGCAAGAAATCTTAGGCTTGAAGATAGAATCGTAAAAAAGCAAGAAAACTCGATTATGTCTCCTTTTGAAGGGGGTGAAACCATCTTTATAGGGTCAACGGAAACCCAAGTGGATCAACGTCAACTACTATGAACCATCCTTTTGGGTGGTGGATGGGTTATTTATTCAAGATATGGGGCTTTTATGGATTAGGATAAGTGTTTTAAAGCATATAGGTGGGTTAGGGTTTCTTAGGGAAGTGACATGGGTAGGTGGGAGATAAATATGGATTAAATAAAAGATAGAAAAAGCATAGGGATATGGAACTAGGTAGTTAGGGATGATAAACAACCTAGGGAGGAGAAATTAAATCTAATTAGAGGTAATTAGTTAATGAGATGAGGATTAGAAAATGATTAAATGAATATTAATTAAAAATTAAAGTTGATAGGTTAATAGATAGGAAAGGTGAGAATTAAAATATGAATTAGGATTAAAATAAAGGGATTCTAGATAGGACCATAATGAAAGAAGCGGATGTGGGAAACAAGGGTAGCAATACCAAATTTTGGTGTCTACAATTTCCCCTTTTTGTCAAGTGGTTTGCACTAGCAAGCCATGAGAAAAAAATGATAAGAGATAACAAGTAAGATGAAGGATGATGAAGGATTGATGATGAGCTCCCCCTCAAATGAGGGATCGATAACACACAGGGGAATCAATTACAAGATTGAAAGAAGTAGATGAAGAAGGGTGGGGAGAAGAAAGATGGGTAAAATGAGAGGGTGAGGAAAGATTCCCCAAGAAAGAAGGATTCGAATCAACAAATCAAAAATATGGCGGTGATTTTAGGAGTCACATTGGTAGGAAATAAAGGTCACGGTCTTTAGGGAGGCGAAGGTAATGCCCTATGTGCTGTGAGTCAACAAAAATCACAGCAAAATGGACAAAATGTAATGGGAAACCACTCAAATGGATGTAATCCATGGGGACCAACACTTCATAAGAAAACATCAAACTATGCACAACCAAATGTGAAATCATTCATGTTTGAGGAATTGATTAATAAGGTATGTGTCCACAATGGACGAGGATGGAAGTGATGGTGCCCAAACAAAGGGCATGAAAATGGCTGAAAAGACAAAATATATAAAAAGTGATGAAATAAGATGCCCCTAGGGGGAATAAATATGGCCACAAAGGTGGACTTTGAGAGAAAATGAGGATAAATAAATGGTTCCCTAGGAAAAAACACAACAATAGAGACGGGCAATCCAAAACAAGGGTTGTTAAGGTGAGTCGAAGATGCCTAAGGCCAATCGACGATGACCTAAGGGGGTCGATTTGACAACTTGGTGTTAGAGGATATATAATCTTGAAAGTCGGTTGCAATGCTCATTTTGATACCTATAAGTGATGATTGAGAGTCGAGAGCTATAAAAGGAGATTGAGAGATGGAGGTTGGAGGAGTAGTCGGGAAATGCCATAGGGTGCACAAGATGGTATGTAATGAAACCCATGCTTTCTTTTAAGCTGATTTTATGTTTTATTTATTTTTGTTTTGCATTTTTTTACAAAAAGTTATGACGCAAGAGAGGGAAAGTCATGCGGGAGAGGTACCGAATTACCTAGGATAAGGACCGATACAGCGAGAAGAGGGAGGCCTATAATGCCTATATTGGGTGATGTGGGTGGAATTGGATCCACCAATTGAGTGGATTGATAGGGTTGAGATATCTTGGGAGATCTACGAAATGGGAAGTCATAAATTGGGCTAGAAGGAGGCTTAAGAGTTTTTAAAGGAGTAGTAGATGGTGGTGTGACCGATCTAGGGGAAATTGGATGATGAGATATAGGAGAATTGGTTTCAAAAGGGGGATCGATTTGGATGACATGGTTTTCATAAGGTTGAGATACTATGGAAACCTAATGTTGGGAGACCCAAGGTAAGTTCTTAAGTTCAGAACTTTGTTGAAAACTATAGTCGAAGGAAGGAATGTTATTCGATGGGTTCGATAGTTTCGATGTTTTTCTTGAGAAGGGGTATTAATAAGAATAAAATGGGAAAATATCTGTTTGAAAAACAAATCAAGGAAAAACTTTTTAATCATCATGATTAATTAGAATATGTGAGAAAAATAAAAGATGGATAATGAGGGTACCTAAGAGATGGTAATTTAAGGCTAGTTTCAGATAGTTATGGCTATGGAGTCCTCGATGTACCTGAAGGTATGTGAGGCCAAATTCTATATAGAATTTATAACACGATCAGAAAATCACGGTGGATTCCCTATTGGGTGATCAAATCCCAATTAGGTCCACCTAGTATGGGATTATTTTGATGTGTAAATTTGATGAGTTTGTTTGGATGCGTGTGAATGAATGTGAAATGCAATCAATTAAACTCCTACTTACACTAGTTTTTCAAGAAAAAATGCAAGAGGTTTGATTTAAGCCCAAAACCAAATATGAAAATTCAATGAGAACAATCACACAAGGAATGGGAAATGTGATGTAAAAAGGAGAAACTAAGAAAAAAATAAGAATACTCTGTGAGATATTTTCTTTTAATCCGATCTTCAAGGAAAATGAAGAACAAAATCCAAGCAATCAACAAACAAAATCAAAGCCTCTACTTGCAATTTTAGTGGAAAATAGAAGAAATGTGGAAAATGAGATGAAACAAAAATGCAAGAGAATCACCTAAAAGGGTGGTCCCACTTTGGGCATTCTATAATGTTGATCAAATTTATCTTGCCCTATCCAAATTAGTAAACTAGATAACAAAGAAATTCAAACAACTCTAAATAAGTAATGGTTTAAGGTACCTTGGAAATAGAAAATGACAAATGGAGGGCACAAAGTTGATAACCTCATTGCAAATTTGATGACCCTGCAAAAAAAAGGTAACTAAGATGAAAATGGATTAGATAGTAGATGAGGGGGCTTCCCGATGAAGTCATCTCAAAGAAGCATTAACTTCCTTAGCTGATGTCAACCTCTATGTTTGATAAAATAGATTTAAATCAATGATAAGAAATTGAATAACATGCGAAATTGAAACATAATAGAATTTGGCAATTACATAAATGGATGAAAAGCGTAGATCTGATCTAAATCAACATAAAGTAAATTATACCTAGTGGGTCAACAATAACCCAAACTACAAAATATAGTTCAACGTTGACACGAGTGG
Source organism: Taxus wallichiana var. yunnanensis (assembly GCA_018340775.1). Taxonomy (NCBI): domain Eukaryota; kingdom Viridiplantae; phylum Streptophyta; class Pinopsida; order Cupressales; family Taxaceae; genus Taxus; species Taxus wallichiana. Next base: position 236,306,524 of record CM031238.1, on the reverse strand, counting down.
ATGGATCTGGAAAACAAGATAAAAATGTAAATGCGAGTGCACATCGAGACAATCCCATATGCTTGAAAACACGTATAAACACATGTAGATGATGATATGTGACATGAGATAAATAGTATGAGATAAAATGAGGATTTTGATGATTTTATGGCTAGCAGGATATGGTTGTGTGACTCGAGTGAGTTGGTGGTACTAGAAACACACAGAACAAATTTTCACCGATAGAGAGTTAGAGTAATGGATCTAAGAACTAGAAACAATAATAAAAATATGGAAACACATTGATGAGGACCTACGAGAGTAGATTAGGTGACAAAACGAGGGGTTGGGTCAATGGTGACTGGGAAGTCCTAAACAAGGTTGAGGATGGATGGGTTGGATGTGTAGAAACCTATAATTATGCCCAAGCAATTTAAATACTTAAATTGCGCTGATTATACTCCCTTTCTCGCAAATTGATGACATATCATCAAAAGCACTCATATTCCCTCTTATTGTCGTTAATTAATTACAATGCGCTAATTGATTAAGTCACCTATCTAACTAATATCCTTATTAACGACCTTCCATTAATTATTCACCCCTTTTATCCAAACTAATTAATTAGCCTTCCCATTCATTTAACCAATAAATCAATATTTAATTGATTTATTCCCCTTCTAATAGCCTAAATCATACTAATATTCCTCTAATTAGCTTCTATAAGCTTACATCTACCTATTAGTTAATCACCTTTGATTAATTAAAACACCCCCAACTCCCATGACTTGCTAAGCATAAATTAAACCCTTCTAAAGTAAGGTTACCTTTTATAAAGCAACCTTATCCATTCCTAATCATGTTTTACCTTTATCCCACATGAAAAGGGATGAAGTGTTTCCTTTATCCATTGGGCTATATAAGAAGCCCTCCTTCTACCTTTATACCTACACCTAAACTCCTTGAGAAAGCAAATGCAAAGCATATAGCAAAATAGACTAAGAGCTTTCTTTTTGTTTTCTTGAGAGTTCATCATCTTGAAGAGTTAATCCTCTTTCCTAAGTGCTTAGGTCATATGGGAGGTGTCAAAAGGGTCTTGTAGCCCAACTTTGACAAGCCCTCATTCCTAGGTTCTTGGAACATTAAGGAAAACCATTTTTGATAGCCATGGAGCCTACCTAGGTTCCTTCATTTATATGTTGTTAGAGAATAGAGGATTTTTAGATGTTTAAACATTGTTAAGTTCAAAGTTTTGTATTAATGAATGTTTAGCATCTAACCCTTGTTCAATTCTTATCATGATGGTGCTTAATATGTTGTTTGATTCTTGCTAATTAAGACTATTTAGGTGTTAGTATTTTACTCACATTTAGCATTAGCTAGAGAAGAAGACATTCACTATGTTGCTACGAGAGTTTATAGACATGTTTGCATGGTCTTACAAAGATATGTCGGCTTGGATCCAACTTTAGTCATGCACTGACCTATTTGTGCGAAGACGCTAAGCCTATCAAATAGAAAATCTGAAAGATGCACCCAAGAGTGGCCTTACTGGTTAAAGAAGAGTTGGAAAGATTTCTTGTTGCAGGATTCATCTGGCCTATTGATTATTCTGAATGGATATCAAACATTGTTCTGCCCGAGAAAAATCCTATAGGTATCAGAATTTGGATGGATTTTAGAGACATTAATAAGGCTTTCCCTAAAGATTATTTTCCGCCATTTGCCAAATATTGACATTATTATTGACTCAACAATAGAGTACGAGATGCTATATCTCATGGATGGCTTTTCAGGATACAACCAAATTAAGATAGCTAAAGAAGACCAGCACAAAACAACTTTCATGACTCCTTGGGGTACCTTATATTATCAGGTGATGCCATTTGGTCTCAAAAATGCAGGAGCTACTTATCAACGAGTAATGATGGTGATTTTCATGATATCATGGAGGACTATGTGGATGACATCCTTGGAAAGTATAAAATGAGAGAGGATCACCCTGTTATTTTGCGGCATATCTTTGAGCGCCTATGAGAATACAAGGTCAGGTTGAATCCAAAGAAGTTTGTATTCGAGTGTGCTATCAGGAAAATTGTTGGGCTTCATTGTATCAAGATGAGGTATTGAGGTAGACCCTGCTAAAGTGTCTACTATTACTGAAACTCCTCCACCTAAGAATATCAAGCAATTATGAAGGTTACAGGGGAAAATTCAATCCATTCACCGCTTCATCTCCCATCTTGTAGATAAGTGCCACTCATTCACCCACTTGCTTAAAAAGGATGTCACTTTCATCTGGGGACCTAAGCAATAACAAGCCTTTGCTTTTCTTAAACAATACTTGGCTAATCTGCTGTCCTCATGCCTCCAACTCTTGGAGAACCTCTCTTGCTCTATATTTCTGCTACGTAATTTTCTATTGGTGTGCTACTCACCCAATATGACTTGGGTCATAAATAAAAAGTGGTGTATTATATTAGTCACACTCTCATCGCTTATGAGATCCACTATCCCCAAATTGAAAAAGATTTCTTGGCTGTTGTTTTTACTTCTCAAAAACTCTTCCATTATCTATTGAATACTAAAACCAAGCTGATATTTAAGGTTGAACCACTCAAGTACTTAATTTCTAAACCCACCCTCACAGGTAGAATGGCTAATTGGATCATTCTACTCAGTGAGTTTGACATAGAATTTGTGCATCAGAAATCAGTTAAAGGACAAGTACTTGCTGACCAGCTAGTGGAAGCACCTTTACAAGGAACTAAACCTCTGAAACTGGATCTTCCATATGCCTCCTTGGTCTAGATTGAAGAATTTGTAATGTGGTAGGTACATTTTGATGGGTCCTTTACTTTTCACAGTTCAGGTGTGGGTGTAGTCTTTATTACTCCTTCTGGCGACCCTATACCACAGGATTTTTCGCACGGGATTCCCTTACACAAACAATATTGTAGAGTATGAGGAACTTATTGCAGGGATGAAGCTAGCTATCAAGTGGAATATTCATCATGTCAAGGTTGTAGGTGATACTCAGTTAATTATCAAGTAGGTTAATGATGAATATAAGGTTAAGGTTGACAAGCTCATACCCTACAAAAAGCTAGTATAAACTCTAAAGGAGTACTTTGTGTGCATTACATTTGAACAAATCCCTAGAGTGTAGAACAGATTGGTAGATGCCATGGTGACAATGGGTTCTATGCTTCATATTCCACCGAGGGAATAATGACATGTCGTTCTTTGTAGAAAATTTACGCCATGCTCCGTATGACATGCCAGAATCTTGTCTGGCTTGTGATGTTGTTGGTCCCAATTCCACGTGGTACGAACCCATATTTTCCTATCTCAAGGACAACATGTTCCCTCCCGATATCTCCCATTCTGAAAAGAAAATCATGATTCGCCAAATAGCCCATTACACCCTTTTAGGAGGTACACTTTATCATCATGGCTATGATGGGAATCTATTACGTTGTTTAGATGTGACGAAGTCAATCTAGGCAATCAAAGAAGTACATGAAGGGTGTGTGGAGCACATAAAAATGGAATGGTATTAGCTAAGAAATTGTTGAGAGTAGGATACTATTGGCCTACCATGGAAACCAATTGTTGCAATTATGTCAGGAAATGTGTACTTTGAAAAAGTTATAGAAACTTCATCCATGCTCCATCACAACTATTGATACCTATCACTACCTCGTGGCCATTATCTAAGTGGGGACTTGAATTAATAGGAAAACTTACTCCTACCTCATCGATGGTCATACGCACATCATCACGGCTACGAAATGCTTTACAAAATGGGTGGAGGATGTCCCTTTAACCTATGTAATAGGAGCCTGATTTCTAAATTTATCATGAATCATATTATATGTCGATATGGCATTCCGCAGCCATCGTTATAGATAATGGGAAGTCATTTAAGAATAAGGCTGTAAAAAAAAATTCAATGTGGTTCCAAATCAGGTTAAAATGGTCCACACCATATTACCCTCAAGGTAATGGATAGGTGAAGCCACAAACAAGAATTTGGTGAGGATAATGGAGAAAATGGTTAGCAAAATAGGTCATAATTGGCACTTGTAAATCCACCCAGCCCTTTGGGCTTACAGAACCTCCATTCACACTCCTATGGGTGTGACACCATATTCTCTAGTGTTTGGGACAAAATCAATCATCCCCTTATAGATTGAACTTCCTTCCCTGATAATTTCTCTTAAGGACTATTTGGATAAGGATGAGGATTATCGGGTAGAAAGACTAGCTGAATTGGAACTCCTAGATGAGAGGTGCATTTGCACTCTTAATCACCTAAAAGTGTATCAGAACAGAGTCTCCAAAAACTACAACAAGAGAATCATCCCTCATCAGTTTGAGGTTGGTGATTTAGTCATGAAGGAGAACCAGTTCAACACAAGAGTAGAATGAGAAAAGAAAGGGAAGTTCAAACCACATTGGTTGGGACCCTATGTTATAGTCACCAAGTATGGCACAGGGGCATATAAACTTGCTCACCCCAATGGTGATGAGCTCGTGAGCCCATGAACACCATGCATCTTAAGTGGTTCTATGCTTAAACATGGCGCGGAAAATTCAAAAAATAAAAACTCAAAAACATGGTAAAATGATCAAAAATACAAAAAAATAAAAAGAGAAAACAGGTCATCCAAAAGTGAAAATCACACAATTGTGGCACTTTGGATAAGTCCTTGGGTGAAAAATAGTTTCTAGCACCTTGGGAGGATTCGTTGTTCACAAGCATCTTGCATCTGAAGGGTAGTTTTGCTTGGCCTAGCCCTGATTTTTCCTTTGAGATTCCCTGTGAGCCCCATCCTGTCAAGCCTTGATCCGAATTTGTCTTCTTTTATTCATCTGTGAGGGGTATGGTCTTTCACTATTTCCCATCTTACGCTGGGGCAATTCAACAACTTCACCTTCTTGTTCATAAGCGTGTGGCTTCTACCCTTGTATATTCCCCATCTAATGCTGGGGGCATCCACGCTTTCTTAGTTACATGTACATAACTCTGGAAAATTGTTAGAAAACCACCTAAACAATAGAAAATTGTTTCACAAAAACCTAAACAATAGAAAATTGCTTCACATAAACCTAAACAATATAAAATTGTTTCAAAACACCAAAAACAATAGAAACTTGTTACATGAAAACAATCTTACAAAAACATTTACTTACGTTTACTCGCATTGTCTTATTTCTTGCTTTGCTTATTGCGTGTATAGTTGTTTTATGTTTTTGCTTTTGGGTTGTTTTCTGCTTGGGTGTACTTTTTTAGGAGTCATCTTTTCTTGCTTAGATTAAATTTATTCTTGCTTGTGCATATTGAGGTGTGTTTTTGCGAATCCTAGTGTGTTATTATGTTATTTCATTGTGTTCTTTGTTATAATTTGATTGTGTTTATTGCATGTGCATTATTTTGTCATCACATCATCACATTACCATCATTATCATCACATCTAACATCATCTATACATCATATATCAAGAAAAATCTAAGTATACATCATACATGAATGCTAAGCTAATCATCACATATCATATCATCAAATGGGGGCAAGAGGGATCGTAAATATCAAAATCTATCCCCCCCGCACCCTTATCATCCCATCCACTAAGTATGGCACATCTCATAAACAAAGCACATTTGATATATCCTACAAGATCACATCATCTGGAAATAAAAACACATGTGATACATCAACAACATCATTGATACATATACATATCAAATCAAATCAAAATGCATCATAAACACATCTATCTATCTATCCATGAGAAATAAATAAACAAATGTCCATCTCATATATATGCATATGTCATGTCACAAATGTACAAATCATATATGTGTGGTAAGTCTGTATCAAAAATGGTATACATCATGACAGTACATCATAAAGGCCTTCATCTGAGGCACACAAAAAGAGTGATACATCTATAACAGAATAAAATCCTTCATCAGAGGCATGTATCCAAAACTGCTCTATAACAAAAATGCCTTCAGCTGAGGTGTACAAAATGATACATCAACATGTCCATATACATGTATAAACTATTCGATTGGTACTCAAAGAAAAATACATCATCGATACAATGTGCCATCAAAAAGGGGCATGCATCAGAAAGAATCAAGCCTTCATCATGAGGCATCATAAAAAATAGTGCTATACAAAGCTATACATAAAAATCAGCCTTCATAAGAGGCATGTATACAACATATCTATACAACCAAAAGAATGTAGAGCTCAACCACATCTCTCGCCATCACTGGGGCTCCTGTGTCTATCAGTAGTTGTGAACAATGGTGCCTGCGAAGGACCTGCACTAGGTGGGCCACCAAACTGAATAGATGGCCCCTGTCCAGCCGGCTACTCTAGCATAGGCTGCCTAACTGATCTTGTCGACAGGCCTGATCTCTATGACCGAGAGCTTATCGTGCTCATCTCTGGATGTCGAGGGAGTACCACTCGCTATTCTGGAGGAACTACCCCAAGTAGGCAAGATCTTGTAAAATAACGCCTCGTGGCATCACAGATCAAGTCAGCATCTCCAAAGGTGAGGGCTACCTGAAGGGAAACATCATGCTCACTTGTCACTCTACCTAAGTTAGCCTTGGCCTGTCTCGAGGAGGTAACCTCTCGATCTCTCTCATTGGTAATAGTTTACACCTCGGCTCGTGCCTGATCCCTCTGTGCATGAAGGCCCTATAATTGAGTGTATACATGATCTCTATGGGAAACGACCATCCACACCTGAGTCTCGGATTGGTGTAGGAGGCTTAGTATCTAGGCCCCTTGTGTCGCCGTCTCTCGAATCTGACTCTGCCATGCCACTCTGTCATCTCTGGGCCAGCCTGGGCCCAATCCTGATCTCTCTCTGAAAGTAATGTAACAATGTGGGTCCGAGCCTCGTCACGCTCCACGGTAGCGGTCACACACCAGCCTCGGGCCTTATCCCTCTCTGTTTTAGCAATGTCTCTCTATATTAAAGCCTACATCGTAGCTGCTACTATACTATGGCTATCTCGTGTCGTTGGATGTGTGGTTGTCTATGCCACCAGGATCTGGTCCTTGGGGCGCCCTGGATGGCCCTGGCCTGCTCTAGGACCCTCACTCTGGGAGGATGAACTGGTGCCTATACTAGGCCCTATGGCCTTGGTCCTGTGCCTATGTAGCACCCTACCCATCATGTGGAATTCCATCAAAAGGATCCTCTGGATCTGGCCCCACTGCTCTATCTCTCCACTCAGAACCATGCTAGATCTCTATTGGGGGGCAAACACCTGCTACCCAAGCCTCCTCTGGAACAGTGAGACACCAAGGTAACATAATGGCGTACCCAAACTACATAGTCTCATTTGTAGTCCCCAGGTCCCATACCTGCCATACTAGGTCCCAAGCCTGGGGATCATCGTGTAAAACTCACCCTAGCTCGGGCCATCGGTATGCGGGGCCCCATGGTATCACCTCTTTGAATCTCTGCATGCATACAAATATATGGCTATGGGACCCCGTACTGCCTGCAAGCTACCACCGACACCTATCAACTTGGTACAACTCTATAATATAGTAGTGGTTTCCAATGATGTAGTGCTCTACTGAGCACACGCTTGAGCTTTGTGGCATCCTCTGGCCACTGGAAATGTCTATAAGGCCGCCAGATAATGTCTATCCTTTGGAAACTTGTTAATCTCTTGCCTATATTTGAATAGGTGTCGAGGTGGTCATTTGTGTACATCACCACCTGCTGCTACCCATGCCATGTAAGATGGCTCCTCTGGGTCTCGGACATGCAAGGTGCCCACAGGGTGTCTAATGGCAATATGGTCCCATGACCAAATCTGTAGTAAGGAGGTCGGACCCACGATCTTCTGACCATGGTAGGTAATCAAATGTAGATCCCAATATAAGTGGGCCAAAATGCACTATCCCCAATAGTATCTCTCACCACTGAAGATGTCGTGTACCAAAGGTAATAGTCCTCTCGGGAATGACATCCTTGTCTTATCAGTGAGTAAAAACCCACTGATAAGAGACATAATGTAGAGAGGCCCTTGATGCAGTGTGGGGTTGGAAATGCACTCATGAAGAGCTATGGTCATACCATCATGTGGTATGTCATCTACATCAAAATAATATCACTGCATGCTACTCTGATCAGCCTCACATCGAGTTGTACTCAATCAAGGTGCCTATGATCGATACGTGAAGGATCCACCATACATCCTCGAGGGTCACAGTCATCTCCCCTATGGGCAATCTGAAACACTGACTCTCGCTATGCCATCGCTTGGCTAGCGCAGTCAGTAGGCCATGATCCAATGTAATGGAGGGCATCCAAGACATGGGGCCTAGCCCCACCACCTCGAGTAGTATAGCCATGGCTCGCCAATCTCGCCGGCACTTGCTCCCCTCTAGGTCTGCTATCAGGAGTGGCACTCCTGCGTCTATAAAAATGACAATCGTCTCTACAAAATATCAAATCACTCGTCAGTTACTAACATTTCTTCTAAAAATCTATCTATCATTTTAGGGTTAACCCAAAAATCCTAAAATTTCTTCTAAGTGTCATCTTTTTGACATTTTTCTATCTATCCTCCTTTGTGCGGGGTGCCTACATGCCCTTTTCACCATGTGCACCACACATTTGGTGCTTGTGCCATCGTTTCTATACCTACGCTTGTGCACGTGACCCCTAAGTGTGTGTGCCCTCCCTTTCATGTGTGCACCCCACTTTTCACGTGTGCGCCCCCTTTTAGGTATGTGCACGTGCGCGCACATGTGTGGTGTGTGTGCATGCACATGGGTGTGTGTAACTCATGCCTACACATGTGTGCGTGTGTATTATGGCATGTGCGCCCCCAATGGGATGCCTGCACCCCCAAACCGATGCCTGCGCCCTTGAACCGACACTGCGCACTGCTGCACGCATGCACATCGGCATGACTTATTAGGGCTAAAAGATAAAATTATGGAATTAATGACAACAATTAAGGAGCAAGGGTTTAATACTCATGAAGGGGTTGTCATCTACGTGCCGCTGGTACCCTCAAACTACATCTGCGTGCCTCACTCGGTCTCGTGTGATCACCATTGTCCTCGTCACTATCAGAGCCTCACAATAAAAATTCTAAATGGCTCAGTTAAAATGAATTAGTTACAACATTTTTACCCCCCCAAGTGGGGTATATTAACGTATTTTTCACCATCGGAGGGCAGGAGGCTGTTTCGATCATTGTTTTCTCCTCTGTTCACCGTGGAATAATTATTTTTATTAAATAATTATTTTTCTCTTATTTTTCACTATATTGGGGCATTTTTTGCTATCTAATACCCCTTTCTTCTCCCTCAGACAATTTTATTGCTCTAGGCAATTTTTCTTCTTATCCACACTCTCGTAAATAATTATTTTTAAAAATAATTATTTTTTATTAATTTTTCCACTAAACAAGGACATTTTTGTCGCTTGTTTCTTCTTTCTTCCACCTAGGGCACTTTTTGTTGCCCCTAGGCCCTTCATTCTATTTCTTCTATTTTCTTCTACTATCCACTACATTTTGGAAAACTAGAAAATAAAAACAATATATATATCACGTCAAAAATCCAAAAACAGGAAAAATCTTTAAAAAGTAAAAAAACTACAAAGCGGTAACTTGCTTATTATGGATGAAACTTGTGTCTTGCACATGGTATTTTTCCATATCCTGCTGGTTTGTCTCACATATTCCCGATTAATACGACTCGTGGATCACCGATTCATGACCATTCACAAAGCTAGCTACTTGCTTCGTTTGTACTATGGGGCACGTTTGTTGCTGGTGTTATTTTGTTGCGTCAACTCTTTTCTTGGACCCCGTGTCCATTAGCATTTCAACTTGCATGTATCCTTGCTCGGAGCATCATTTTTAACCCTTGTCATCAATCGCAAACTTGTGAATCTCTTCAAAGACTTGATAAAAACATTTCTACAATTGTCTTGACCATTTTTGGGTTGGGTATGTGCATTCGTACTTGTTTTCCATGTTAGATGAGCTTGTTTCCTTCTCATATTGCATTGCATTGTTGTATGTTGCGTGGAGTTGGTATTTTCAGCAATGGACAATTATTTGTAGTATGGCTTTTCATGTCATTCTACCTTTTCTCGTATGCTTATATTTTTCATAAGGACCGATGCGTAGCTCTCATGGTAATATGATGACATCAAAATTGTTCTAAAACCATAGAGGATAGAGGCTAAACTCTTCTCTCCCCCTCTCTGTATTTCTTCCGCATCACTTTCCTCTCACCTTTTTTGATCATTGATCGTCTTCTTTCATAACCCCATCGAAACTCGAGGGGCATCTCTACCTCCTACTAATTTTTCTTTTATCCCTTCAAAATTTTCTTCCATCTACTAGCTTTGAAGTGACGTCACTTACATCACCCCAACGAGGGAAAATGTAGACACCTATAATTATTCCCAAGCAATTTATATACTTAAATTGCACTAATTATCCCCTTTATCACAAATCGACAACATATCATCAAAAGTTCTCATATTCCCTCTTATTGTCATTAATTAATTACAATGCACTAATTGATTAAGACGCCTATCCAACTAATATCCGATTAACGACCTTACTTTGTTAATTATCCACCCCTTCTATCTAAACTAATTAATTATTATTAATTAATTATCCTTACCCTTCATTTAACCAATAAATCAATATTTAACTGATTTAATCCCTTCTAATATCCTAAATCGTACTAATATTCCTCTAATTAGCTTCTATAAGCTTACATCTACCTATTAGTTAATCACCTTTGATTAATTAAAACACCCCCAACTCCCATGACTTGCTAAGCATAAATTAAACCCTTCTAAAGTAAGGTTACCTTTTATAAAGCAACCTTATCCATTCCTAATCATGTTTTACCTTTATCCCACATGCAAAGGTATGAAGTGTTTCCTTTATCCATTGGGCTATATAAGGAGCCATCCTTCTACCTTTATACCTACACCTAAATTCCCCGAGAAATCAAATTCAAAGCATACGGCAAAATAGACTAAGAGCTTACTTTTTTTTTTTCTTGAGATTTCATCATCTTGAAGAGTTAAGCCTTTTTCCTAAGTGCTTGGGTCATATGGGAGGTGTCGAAGGGGTCTTGTAGCCCAACTTTTACAAGCCCTCATTCCTAGGTTCTTGGAACATTAAGGACAACCATTTTTGATAGCCATGGAGCCTACCTAGGTTCCTTCATTTATATGTTGTTAGAGAATAGAGAATTTTTAGATGTTTAAACATTGTTAGGTTCAAAGTTTTGTATTAATGAATGTTTAACATCTAACCCTTGTTCAATTCTTATCATGATGGTGCTTAATATGTTGTTTGATTCTTGCTAATTAAGACTATTTAGGTGTTAGTATTTTACTCACATTTAGCATTAGTTTAAAAACAACACATGCACACAGGATGGACAAACGTGCAAACAAAATGAATGAAAGAAGCAGTTGAAGATGAAACTTTGATGGCAGTTGGAGATGTAAATTTTTACTTTCTAAAAATAATAGCAATGCTAAACAATGATAGCATAAACAAATATAAAACCAAGAAATACTTCCCAAAGTCTCTACAAGTGATGCAAAAATATCCAAGGGATTCCAAGAAGGCTATAACAGCTATAAGAAATCTCAAGCTCAAAGATAGGATTGTAAAACGCAAGAAAACTCTTATTATGCCTCCTTTTCAAGGGGATTAAACCACTTTAGAGGTTCGACAACGACACACTCACTCACTAACTGCAGGGAACCATCCCTTTAGGTGGTGGATGGGTGATTTATTCAAGATATGGGGATTTTATGGATTAGGATAAGTGTTTTAAATCATATAGGTAGGTTAGGGTTTCTTAGGGAAGTGTCATGGGTAGGTGGGAGATAAATATGGATTAAATAAAAGATATAAAAAGCATAGGAATATGGATCTAAGTAGTTATAGATGATAAACAACCTAGGGATGAGAAATGATAGATAATTATAGGTAATTAGTTAATGAGATGAGGATTAGAAAATGATTAAATGAAGATAAATTAAAATTTTCAATTGATAGATTAATATCTATAGGAATGGTGATAGTTAAAATATGAATTAGGATTAAAATAAATGCAATGTACCACCATCTTAGCTTAGGCCTATTATCAAGAACAAGTCATCTTCTAAGTTTTTTTGTCTTAACACACATACATGTCTCAAAATGGATTTATGATTAGATCATCCTTCCCTATTCCAACTCATAAGGTTCTTCTTGAGTTTCGTGAGCCCAATAACAATGAGCTTATTTATAACATCACTTATCTAAGCTATAGGTTTGGAGGAGTTTCAAGTCAAGCTCCTTGATAAGTTTTGTAGGCATCAACCTTCCATATGACAATAAACTCAGTTATTCTTATTTGATAGTACATTAGAATAGTTATCTACCATAATCTTATGTAACTTCAACACATATGTAACAACAAAAAGAAATATGGATATTAAGAAAATTATAGCTCCTATTAGAATATGGGTACTCTACGCACTAAACGCATGCATATGGTTTTATAGTTCAATCCATGTGATTACACAACCTTGTACTCAAAATATCTTATTCTTATTCGAGCTCTTATACCCCTGTTGTTAAACAATTTACCCCGAACTTTTCTTTAATCATATAGTCTCATATTTCTATTCAAGGACTTGAATCTGGATGTATTTACATAGCAAACTAGATCAACAATCTTTGGTTTGAGGATAATTACCTCTCATTATGAACCTTTATAGATGAATATCACCCTCCTTTCCCTTAGGTTCTTATATCCCTGTCATCTACATTCTATATACTCTTTCCTCTACAAATCAATACTCACATGCATATCCCATCATTGTCACTATACAATATTTGTACATATCAACAAAGTATCCATGCTCATAACATGAAAAATTGTTCTCTTTCACTCTATAATTTCTTAGATGGATGCAAAAATACTTGGAATAGGGAAGTGTTATGCTTTTTATACTTCTAAATGATGCTCTTATCATTGTCTAATCTTGAGAATCCATCCTTCTAACTATTTCTTCTTATCCCTATTATAGGACCCTTCTTATTTGATTTGAGAGATAAATCATAGGTTTACATATTAAGTTTCTTGTTTTCTATGTTGACTGAGATCATTATAATTTGTCTATTATTTCAACATCCTTGTAGAGACCAATAACTTCTATATCATTTCGAGGATATTTTGATCATATAGTTGACAAAACAAGATTTGACAATCCCTTCCATAGCCTAATTTAAGATTGCGATGAAACAGGTTAGCTAAGAAGGTATACTTACACCATGAAGGGCATCATGAGCACCTTGGTAATGTTCTAATACATCTTCAACGTCATTCCTAAGATTTGAACATGATAAATTTACTAGATTAACATCTAATTCCTAAGTCCCTTATCCTTGTATCTTCTCACAATCCTACGAATTGCATCGGTGATAACTAATTACACAGTGCCATAACCACATGAAAATTTGTAGTTTTCTTCTTAATGATGAGACAAAGATTCAATCAAGTTTTAATCTAATTTCATTAGGCAATTAAAAAGACATACTTTGTCATAGTTCTTGGCCGAGAGGAGAAAATTGTCTATAAAAGCCTTCAAAACAACTATCAAGAATTATAGAATTCTTTTTTTGACTTATAATGGCGTCCTTGTCCTTTTTGAGGCAATAATCAAGAGTGTGGGTGATTTACAATAGGTCGAGGGTTTTATGTTCACTATCCTCTCGGGAACCCCTATATAGAGTCCCAACAAACATGTGAGATACAACAATAGAGGCAATTTATTACTCTACATATCATCACACACATTATGATTCACTAGAATAAGTACCATGATGCAGAATTCTAAGACCAATTAGGATCAAGAGATTCAAATCCACTTATTTCATTAGTAAAACCTATCATACAACATTGTTTTTTTCACACTTATTGTAGCCCACTCAAAATTTCAACTTCTTCCTACAATTTACTCACTTCACTATATTTTCTATTGATGGAATTTGACCTCATACTCCCTTTAATAGCTTAATTAACTATGATCCTCCTCATCAATTTCTAAAATCCCAAATTTGTGTAAGGTTTTCAACTACACATGCAAAATTTGAGGAGGTTATTAGTTAACTATGACCTTAGACAGCTAGATATTGTTAACACAATATCTTAGACCATTTCACTCCTCCTTCTATGTAGCTAAGACATCTCATAATCACCCAAACAACATTCTTGTCTATTTTTACTCTCATAGAGAGTTATTACATCACAATTTGAATTATTCCACTATGATAATTTAGAGGGAAACACATTCAAACACGAAGAATACAATTTCATTCCTTTCAAAGATTATTCTACCTTAGTTATGCTCTCTAAGCATCATGGAGGATGCTCACGCATTAGGATTCCTCACTAGAAAGGATTTGAACTCCAGTTCAAATGAAATGTCTTCATCATCCTCTAGTCTTCATTGTATACCTGGGTCCCATGGTCTTATTTTCAATGCTAGTTTTTGAGTCTCCGTGATATGTTTTTCCTTCATCTTCTTGCTCATTTCTCTTTTCTTGTATATCTGTTCTTCCTCAAGTCTTTCTCATTTGCAAAACTTTGTGCTTCTTATTCATCATCATGTATATCTTCAAGATCTCCTGTTCTTCTTCGTTTGTGAGATCTCTCACTAAATTATATTCTTAAATTATCTTGACACTTTCCAAACTGTATTCACAACAACAAAAGAAAGGGTAGATACAAAAAAATTTGGCCATCGAGCCTCTTGAGTGTGTTCGGTGCAAATCTTCTTCATTTATTTTTGTTTTTCATTGACCATGCTCAACTTGGCCATTTTCATTTTGTTTTCCTCTTTCTTTTTCTCTTTCTCAACCCGATCAATGTTATTCTCGGTTTGATCCAAGCTTAAAAAATCCCCTTAGGAGGAGTCCACAATTCCTCTATCCATTCCAACTCTTTATTCAAATCTTCATCATCCATGTTCATCAAATATAGGTGTTATTTCTTTTTTTTATTATCAAATATGTATTTTTAAGCAACATATTCTCTCATTTATTCCTCCAAGAATTTTTCATCTGTTTCATACAAGAGGTGCAAATCTTCTTCTTTCTTTTCCATTATTTTGATCATAACAATGATCCTTACAAACCAAGTTAGAACCTTCACCATGTTGCAAGTTAGGCCTCATAGATAAATCATTAAAATTATTTTGAGATAATAAGTCAAAAGTATACTCATGAAAATCATCATCCAAAACTTCTTTACCTTTCATTTCTCTTGTATACTTCTCAAGATTCTGGAATGCTTCTTGTTTTTTTTCTATCTTACCTTCACTTTCTTGCTTGTCGAGCTTACCTCAACTTTCCTTTATAGACTTCTTAGTGTCATCATCACCTTTCCATTCCTATTGCTATCAGTTGCATTCTCCTTAGTTTCATCATTATTTGCATTCTTGATCACCCATACTTGATTCTTCACTGGAGTATTTGGTTTCTTAAGCCACTTAGGGACTATGTAGTCCTGTTTATTAGCCAAAATTCTAAGTTGTTCTTCATTCATTATCACCACATGCTGTGTATGTACATTTTCTTCTTATAAGTATGGAAAATATAATATTTAGAAACCAAATCCACGTTAGAAGCCTCATCTGTATATGCATTTTCTTGTATGAACTGCCTCTTTATAATTTCCTTATTATATCTCATCTTCCATTGCATCATAAAATCCATATTTATCTCTAATACCTTTGCTTTCTAGCTGCATGGTTCTATTATCCTCTTCTTTGGATGCCTCCAAGTGCATCTCTTCTTCTTGAGTTATTACCAACTCTCTCATACCTTCATATCTTGTAATATCTTCTTTCTTGTGTACTTCCTTACTTTCTTCTACTGAAATGTTTTCCAAAGCATCATGGAATTCAATCTCATCTTCTATTTCTTCTTTTTCATATTGGAGGTCTTAAATATCCTTCTTAAATTCTTCTAACAGATGATCCTTGAAGATTTCATATTCGTGTTTCTCTATGGGTGCTTGGCTTGCATCATCCTTCACATTTCTCAAACTTCTAAGGTTAACTGCATCGAGTGAGGTTCTTCATACTGCAAACATAAACACAAGCTTAGATATAAAAACAAGAGACCATAGTGTCTCCATGAGTGTTCCTTTCCTTAGCACCTTCTTCTCATTCTTATTTCCTTCCTTAAGTGCTTGTTCTAGCACTTTTTATTCTTTCTTATTCTCTCTAATAAGAACTTATTTCACCACTTCTTCATCTTCACATGGTGATTTACTCTCTCTCTCTCTCTCCATCTCACTCTTCATGGAAATCATCTCTTTCCTTCTTCTCTTCATGAATAGATACAATGGCCATTTCACTCTTTTCCTCATCCTCCATCCAACTCCTTGGATTGGTATATTCCTCATGGTGTCCATCATTGACTCTATTTATGAAATTCTTTCTCTTATCCTCTTGATTTCTTCTACCTCTCTTTGGTGTTTCTCTTCTTTATATTTTATTTTTCTCTCTTTATCCATAGAGAGATAACTCATTACTCTCCACATTTTTTTATCTTCATTACTTCTTCTTTCTTTCTTGTGTATTTTTTTTCCCAAACTACTAGATCACAACTTATTTGGATTTTCTAAAGATCTCCTTCTACTTCTTGAGCTTCACTAGCTCTCCTTCTAACTTCTCTTCCTTTCTTCACAAACCTGCAATCTTCTATATACCAACATCAAACAATCTCATTAGCAACATCCTTCGATGAATCACATGTACCTTTAACAAAAGAAATAAGAAAACAAAAGTGTACCAATGCTCGAGATACCAAAATTGATGTACCACCATCTTAGCTCAGTTCAAATTTATGTTCTAAGTATTTTATCTTAACACACAAACAAGTCTCAAAATGTATTTATGATCATATCATCCTTCCCTATTCCAACTCACAAGGTTCTTCTTGAGTTTCTTAAGCCCAATGACAATGACCTTGTTTGTAGCATCACTTGTCGAGTTATAGGTTTGGAGGAGTTTCAAGTAAGGCTCCTTGATAATTTTTGTAGGCATAAACCTTCCATATGACAAGAATCTCAGTTATTCTAACTTGAAAGTACATTAGGAAATTTATCTACCATAATCACATGGAATTTCAACTCATATGTAGCAACATAGAGAGATATGGATAGTAAGAAATTCTAACTCCTATTAGAAGATGTATCCTCTAGACACTACACTCATGTATATAGTTTCATAGTTAAACCCATGTTATTACATAGCCTTGTACTCAAAATATGTTATTCTTATTCCAACTCTTATGCCCCTATTGTCAAAAAAATTTACGTCAACTTTGATTCAATCATACATTCCCATATTTGTATTCAAGGACGGGAATCGGACGTATTTACAAAGAAAACTAGATAATCAATATTTTTTAGGATAATTACCTCTCATGATGGACCTTTATAGATTAAGATCACCCACCTTACCCTTGTGTTATTATATCCCTATAATACACATTCTATATACTCTTTCCTCTGCAAAATAACACTCACATTCATATGCCATCATTGTCACTTTACAAGATTTATACATATCACCAATCTTCATGCTCATAACATGACAACTTGTTCTCTTTCACTTTTTCCTTTCTTATATGGATGCAAAAATACTTGGAATAGGGAAGAGGTATGGTGTTTGTACTTGAAAATTATGGTCTTATCATGGTTTAATCTTGAGAAGCCATCCTTCTAACTATTTCTTCTCATCCTTGTTTTAGCACCCTTCTTATTTGATTTGAGAGATAAATAATAGGTTTGGATCTTAAGTTTATTGTTTTCTATGATGACTGAGATCATTATAATTTATCTATTATTTAAACATCATTTTAGATACCGAGAAACTTGTATATCATTTCGAGGATCTTACGATAATATAGTTGAGGAAATAATATTTGTGATCCCTTCCATAGCTTGATTTAAGAATGTGATGAAACACTTAGCTAAGAAGGTATAATTACACCATGGAGGGCATCATGAGCACCTTGGGAATGTTATAATACATTTTCAATGTCATTACAAAGCTTTGAACATGATAAATTTACTAGATTAACATCTAATTCCTCGGTCCCCTGTCCATTGTATCTTCTCAAAATCTGTAGAACTTATGTTAATGATATCTATTTACACACATGCCATATCCAACATAACAATTGTAATATTATTCTTAATGATGAGGTAGAGATTCACTCAAGTTTTTAGCTAATTTCATCTTGGAAATAAAAATATATTCTCTCGCCCTAGATCTTGGTCGAGAGAAGAAAATTGGCTATTAAAGCCTTCAAAATGACTATCAAGAATTCTATAAAATTTGTTTTAACTTATAATGGCTTCCTTATCCTTTTTGAGGTAATAGTCAAGAGTGTGGGGTGGTTTTCAATAGATCGAGGCTTTTATACTCATTGTCCTCTCAAGAACCCCTATATAATGTCCTAGAAAACATGTAAGATACAACAACAAAGGCAATTTGTTACTCTACATATCATCACACACATTATGATCCATTAAAATACGTACCATGATGGAGAATTCTAAGGCCACTGAGGCTCAAGAGATTCAAATCCACTTATTTCATTAGCAAAACTTGACATACAACATTATTTTTCACACAATTCTTGCACCCCATTCAAAATTTCAACTTCTGCCTACAATTTACTCACTTCTCTATCTTTTCTATTAATGGAATTCGACCTCATAATCCCCTGAATAGATTTATTAAATATGATCCTCATCATCAAGATCTAAAATCCCAAATTTGTGTAAGGTTTTCAACTACACATGCAAACTTTGAGGAGGTTCTTTGTCAACTATTACCTTAGACAACCACATATTATTAACACAATATCTTAGACCATTTCACTCCTTCTACATAGCAAATATAGTTCATAATCACCCAAATAACTATTTTGTCTACTTTTAATCTCATAGAGAGTTATTACATCACAATTTGAATTATTCTACTATGCTAATTTGGAGGGAAACACATTCAAACATCAAGAATACAATTGCATGTCTTTCAAGGCTTATTCAACCTTATTTATGCTCTCCAACCATCATGGAGGATGCTCCTACATCAAAAGGGTGTCTATATAGGACCATGGTGAAAGAAGAGGATGAAGGAAAAAGGGTAGAGATATCAAATTTTGGTGTCTATATGGAGTAATAACATGGAAAGAAGATCCGAATATAAAACCCAAGATTCAACAATATTTTGCAAAGAAATAATCAAAGCATCTGATGAGACATTACTTATTGCCACATTTTCCTCCTTGTTTTCTTCTTGTTGTAACTTCTTATCTCGAAGCTCCTAGGAGTCTTTATTTTCATGCCAAAGCTTTCCATAGTGTCGGTATACCATATTTCTTTTTGATTTTGACCTTGCTTTATCTTTTTATTTTCCATGACTTCCTCAATTATTTTGTCTCCCTCTAGTTTCCACCATCAAAATATTCCTTAAAGTAGAATATTACCCAGAGATTTTTCACATTTCCTCACTTAGAATCACCCTTACAACATCCTCAAACTTCATATTTGAGTTAAGTGGAACCAATTTTCTTACCACCATTACTGGGCTATTCCAACTCTTAGGTATAGAGCATAGAATTAATTAAGCCCTAACCTCTTCATCAAATTCTATTGAATGAAGCTATCATATTCACAACTATATTAAAAAAATTAAATGTTATTCTACTAAACCATTCTTAGATATCTTCATATTAAAAAAAAAAAATCATTAAAAATATCTTGTTAGAGGTAAAGGATTTTTCGTATAACTTTCCTAATGCATCTATAACTTCTTTTGTAGTCTTCTCTTTTGAAACATTAAATAATACTAAAGATGTAAGACATAGCCAAATTGTCCCAAGTTCCTTCCTATCTAGCAAATCCCACTCATCTATCATGTTTGAGGGTTTGTTCCCTTTCTTAGACATTAGAATATAAATATCCTTCTGATAAAGGTAATCTTCCATCTGCATCTTCCAAAGACTAAAATTCTACCAATTGAATTTATCAACCTTTTATCTTCCATCATCTTCCATAGCTCCCACTCAAGCTAAAAATTTCTCGTGATTCAACACTTTCAAAAACCAAACTAGGATCTGATTGTTAGGAATAGTTTAGTTATTGTGAACATTAGATAAATCTATGTGTGTGCAATAATGAGTTGTCATATACAACTCATAGATAAGGTTGAGAGATACGAGGAATTTTTAGAGAGATTTGTGTGAGATAGAGAGACTCTTGGAGATCATGATTGACTCCTCCTTTGTGGAGACTATCAATCTATATATTGTAATATTCTATATTGAAATAATATCACGAATGAAAACAAATTGAAGTATTATTATATTCGGTGTTTCTATTATGTTTTGCAAGTCTGATTTTTAGCAAAACTCTGACCAAATTTACATTTGGTATCAGAGCAGAATGGTAGTTCTATGTGATTTGTATATTGCCTTGCTTTATGATTATCATCTACCTTTTGCAATTAATTGAATCATTAGAACTACTCTAAAGAACATGTCGTAATTTCTATATTACGATCTGGGTTTCTCTAATTTTTAATGGGTTTATAGAGTTATTTTTGAGAAAATACTGTCCGAATTTCAGCTGAACCCACATTCTAGATGTGGAGAAATGTGGAAAATACGAAAGGGATTTTATGTTGATTTTTTCCCTTACGACCTGCTGTAACAATTATGGAGTATATTTTCAATATGTTCAAGAGGTTTTAACATTATTTACGGTTCTTTTGGTGTCTAGTGGAGATATTTTTGAATCTACAGTGGATCAACATTCATGGTTTAATCTTGTACATTTACACTTGGTTGGCATCTTTATGTGGATAACTTGACACGTCTATTATTTCCACGAACCTACAATTTTGGATTCTTATATTCTCGGTGAATGGTGTCTAAGTAACAGATCTAGAATGCCATCCACGTTCCATTATTCCTGCACTCACATATTTGTGAGTTTGATCACAATGTGCCAATTCATGGTGCTAATTAGGACTGATTCGGATACGCTCTAAGGACTGGTATGTATTGGACTAAATGAAGGTGAAGATCTCCACGTGCAAGCCTGGGAGTTTCTATAAATCATTCATATTATGGGTCATACAAAAACAATTGTGGATTCCAAAGGGTAGAGGTGACAGGGTTCTTCTATTGATCCTTGTGTCAAGTCATCATGCAAATCCGTGTATCAGTGTCCAGTCAAACCAAACACCGAACATCGATAAGTATGCTCGATGCATTATTGGTTGAAACCGACGTCTCAATTGAGGGGTGTATTATTCTCTAAAGAGCTTCATTGCAAAACTTGCTAAGTAAGTAGTGACAAGATGGAGGTGGAGGCAACGGAGGAAGGAGGTTGATCGGCGACCTCTCGTTAGGCACCATCGATGAGGTTTGTGGCGAACCGGTAGCCAAGTTTTTAAGTTGTGTGTTTACTTTCTACAAATAAGAACAGATGGATCATACCTGTTTAACTATTGTAATATGTGAGCTCTGCGTGAGTGATATTTCTTGCATTTTCCTTGATGTCGAACATTGCAGAAGATCAGAAGCACTAATGTAAGTCAGTTCGTGGATCTTGAAAAGGTTTGTGGAAGATCTAGAAAACCACATGAGGTGGACAGTTGATGGTTCCTGTCACGTCAAGGTTTGTGGTAAACCTGTTTAAAACCATGGAAGGAGAGAGCCTTTCTTTTGATCAAGGTCATGAGTCACGAGTTTGACATGCTCCATAGAGGAGAGCATATCTTTGTAGAAAAAGTGTGTATGTTTTTCCCATGTTCACACTAAGGGTGAATGTTAGGAGTAGTTTAGTTATTGTGAACATTAGATAAATCTATGTGTGTGCTGATAATGAGTTGTCATATACAACTCATAGATCGGAGTTGAGAGATACGAGGAATTTTTAGAGAGATTTGTGTGAGATAGAGAGACTCTTGGAGATCATGATTGACTACTCCTTTGTAGGAGATTATCAATCTATATATTGCAATCTTCTATATTGAAATAATATCACGAATGAAAACAAATTGAAGTATTATTATATTCGGTGTTTCTATTATGTTTTACAAGTCTGATTTTTAGGAAAACTCTGACCAAATTTACATTTGGTATCAGAGCAGGAATGGTAGTTCTATGTGATTTGTATATTGCCTTGCTTTATGATTATCATCTACCTTTTTGCAATTGCTTGAATCTGTTAGAACTGCTCTAAAGAACATGTCGTAATTTCTATATTACGATCTGGGTTTCTCTAATTTTTAATGGGTTTATAGAGTTATTTTTGAGAAAAATACTATCCGAATTTCAGCTGAACCCACATTCTAGATGTGGAGAAATGTGGAAAATACGAAAGGGATTTTATGTTGATTTTTTCCCTTACGGCCTGCTGTAACAATTATGGAGTATATTTTCAATATGTTCAAGAGGTTTTAACATTATTTACGGTTCTTTTGGTGTCTAGTGGAGATATTTTCGAATCTACAGTGGATCAACATTCATGGTTTAATCTTGTACATTTACACTTGGTTGGCATCTTTATGTGGATAACTTGACACGTCTATTATTTCCATGAACCTACAATTTTGGATTCTTATATTCTCGGTGAATGGTGTCTAAGTAACGGATCTGGAATGCCATCCACGTTCCATTATGCCCGCACTCACATATTTGTGAGTTTGATTACAATGTGCCGATTCATGGTGCTGATTAGGACCGATTCGGATACGCTCTAAGGATCGGTATGTATTGGACTAAATGAAGGTGAATATCTCCACGTGCAAGCCTAGGCGTTTCTATAAATCATTCATATTATGGGTCATACAAAAACAATTGTGGATTCCAAAGGGCACATGTGATAGGGTTCTTCTATTGATCCTTGTGTCAAGTCATCATGAAAATCCGTGTATCAGTGTCCAGTCAAACCAAACACTTGAACATCAATAAGTATGCTCAATGCATTATTGGTTGAAACCGAGCGTCTCAATTGAGAGGTGTATTATTCTCTAAAGAGCTTCATTGCAAAACTTGCTTTGAGTAAGTAGTGACAAGATGGAGGCTGGAGGCAATGGAGGAAGGAGGTTGATCAGTGACCTCTCGTTAGGCACCATCGATGAGGCTGTGAAACTGAACTAGTAGCCAAGTTTTTAAGTTGTGTGTTTACTTTCTGCAAATAAGAACAGATGGATCATACATATTCAACTATTGTAATAAGTGAGCTCCTGCGTGAGTGATATTTCTTGCATTTTCCCTTGATGTCAGAACATTGCAGAAGATCAGAAGCACTAATGTAAGTCAGTTCGTGGATCTTGAAAAGGTTTGTGGAAGATCCAGAAAACCACATGAGGTGGACAGTTGATGGGTTCTGTCACGTCAAGGTTTGTGGTAAACCTGTTTAAAACCATGGAAGGAGATAGCCTTTCTTTTGATCAAGATCATGAGTCACGAGAGTTTGACATGCTCCATAGAGGAGAGCATACTGCAGATAACAGTGTGTATGTTTTTCCCATGTTCACACTAAGGGTGAATGTTAGGAATAGTTTAGTTATTGTGAACATTAGATAAATCTATGTGTGTGCAATAATGAGTTGTCATATAAAACTCATAGATAAGATTGAGAGATACGAGGAATTTTAGAGATTTGTGTGAGATAGAGAGACTCTTGGAGATCATGATTGACTCCTCCTTTGTAGGAGACTATCAATCTATATATTGTAATCTTCTATATTGAAATAATATCCCGAATGAAAACAAATTGAAGTATTATTATATTTGGTGTTTCTATTATGTTTTACAAGTCTGATTTTTAGCAAAACTCGACCAAATTTACACCGATACCGATTGTTAGGAAATAAGGGATAAAATATGAGAACAATCCCACACGAATCATAAAAGTAGAAACTAATCTGCAAAATAATATCACAAATCTGAAATAAAAGTGCTTAAAATAAAATAACATAACATAGAGATAGTATTTAACATGGTTCACATAATTTGGGCTACATCCACCAAGCATTACTTGCTAATATTTTTTACAAGACACCTCTTTCTCTCAATACAATACCCATATATGTTTGGAGATATGCTCATGCTACGTAAGTGTTCTAAGAATCGCATGTATTTAGATATGTCTCTATAAATGTTTTGCATCTTCTTCTGTATCGTGATGATCACGTGCATGATCTCTTAGCAATAAAATATTTGGTTTTGTGGACCATTTCAGCCTTACCTATTTTTATTGCACTCTCTTGCCTCTCATTCATTCGTAATTGTATTGTATGTGTTATTTCAAAGTTACGTGTTTATTGTGTATTGTGAAGATGGAACACGGGACACAATTTTGATTTTTGGATTTCATTTCTACCCTCTTCATTATCATTTTCTTCCATTTTCTCTCTTTCCTAAGTATCCATCCCTTAATTTTTTGTGCTATCACCTTCTCTAGTTTAGGTTTATGTTTTATACATTTCCTTCTCATCCTGGTCCCTTAGAAAGTTAGAGTAGAGCTAGATAATTGCATTCCAACTCCTTGGAGTAGTTTAACATTAGGAGTAAGTAGAGGAAGTCATCATTTTCCAAAGTTCTATCTCGGTTCAAATCCCACAACTTGGAGACAGGTCCCATGTTGACTCATACAATCTGATGTGTGACTGAGGATGCCAACACCGGTGCCCTCATCCCCTCTAGGCACCCCTGTCCTCTTTCTACTTTACTCACACATTTTGGGTCATTTCTAGTTGTTTAAGCATATTATCTTTTTGGTAATCGGCATTTTTAGGGTTAATGATGAAATTCAAGGAAGGGAATCATATAAATATAAAGTTATGTGATCATAATAAAGGACCAAGCACTAATCATTAGCTATCGCCACCAAAGGTTGCATCCATCAAGGCATCTAAGAGCTTCAATGAATCTATCTAGCACCATTACAAGGGTCATGATGGTTGGTTTTCTTCATCACACATCATAGGAGGAAGTTCATTCTATTCCATGCACACATTTATTACATTCTACATCTAGTTACTTGTTCATTATCCCAGTGTGACATGCACAAGAGAAACCTAGGGCATGATTTCCGAACACACATAAAACTACATTGTATCGAGATGTAGTACATCACTCGATCATAAGTTCACCATTGTGAAAACATAGAATGGTCCAACCCCTCATTCTGCATCTTTCTTTTTTAGGATTTTATGTCTATTTGAGGGTTTTGTATAAGCATATTTCATTGTGGGTTTACGGTGACCTCGGAAATCTTAGTGGGACCTCGAAGTGATCAAAGGTGACTAAAGGAAAACACCTTGTAACACCTCAAAGGAGGTTTTCTAATCTTTTCCGTAGACCTAGGTGCCTGTAGAGACAAGTCTCGAGTTGCCCACAGTGCCCCTTTCCATCCTGCTCCTCGAGATTTGCATTTTTCTAAGATGTAGTATGACCCTTATCCCTCTCTATTTAGTTGGTCAAAGCTTCAATCCAGTATGAACTTTACTATGAATCGAGATAAGGCTTCTTACCCTCTCTGTACACTTAGGATTTTCACTCTATTACTTAGATATTTTGGGCGTAATTTTCTTTATTTCATTGTTATTAATTTCTTGTTGATATAGCATTCAGATTAGGATCATATATTCTACATTTATCTTAATCATTTTGGTGAACCCGATTATTTCACGCTTAGGATCCTTATTTTCCTCTATCATGGGTCATAATATTCCTCAAGTTTCTTTGTTTGATTTACTTAATATGCATCCTAATTGCTAGGGTTTTTTAAAAAAACCTTAGACACCATGTTTCTTCCTAAAGATACGCCGCCACATGAAATAATTCCTATCTTTGATCATCTATATAAAGAACCTAGTCTTTGTGATCCTCCATCTAATCAATCCATGTTGGAATCAATTCAAGCTTTACATTATTTATTTCAAGACAAATTTTAGGCTATGGAATCCACAATTACATCTCTCAAATCTGAAATCCAACATCTTAAAGACGCTTCTCAGGATCATGTTTTTTCCTTCTACATCACATCTTCATTCTATGTCTTCTACATGTGCTCATATCAGTGAACCTTAAGTATTTCCATTACTAGAACCTCTCACCTTTGATCACAAGACTAAATAAAATGACATTATTAACCTCCTTATTCATCAATTGGTCAATTTATCATCTACTCAACATCATCCTCCTTACCAAATTACAAAATATCAAGGTCACCCATATTGCAATTATCACTGGATCCATGGACATAACAACAATGAATGTTACGCCTTACACCGAATAATTAAACATCTTGAGTATCAATGTTTTATCACATTCATTGCACAACATTATGTTACATTCCCATCTACAAATGTTTTGTTGGTGCTGAAAATTGTCTCGCCCCATTTGTGCCTATGAAAACTTATTGATTTATGGCCTCTGTCATTTTCTCCTTCCCCGTGTTGAGCTTGGTTAGTCTTTGTTGCTATTTTTAGTCAGTTCTTGGGTCGAGGATCATGTATGGGTCCATGGTTTTCTCCTTTTTCCTATGTTCCTACGAAAAGGTCTATAATTTGGTTCCCCGTTCTCTGTTCATCAAATACTCGGGTTCCCCCATGTGTTCTATTGTCCACGGTTGAGATTTGTCTTCCTTATCATTTTTTCCTAGAGTACTTGAAGAAAATGAATGGATGTATCCCTAAAGAATGTATTTGAGCCCTGTAACATTTCTAAAAAAAAATTTCCTTGAAGAAAATTTCATTCCTAGGCTCAAATGGTCATTTTTCTATATTTTACGGTTTGATGGGCATTTCTCCCATCAAATTTGTATCCTTGTATCTACAGGGGATGTGGCACCTTTTGGTTGGACATGGCTCAGCTAGGTACTTAGAAAAATTCATGGAAAGCCTTAACTTAAAATGTGTCCATGTGGAGGCACGACACTCATTTTGAAGATCTACTTTTGGGTACCATCTTGAAGTTGCGCCATCGAGGCACATAGAGGAACTACACATGTTCGGGACCGACCCTTGAGTTTCATTTTAAAGAAGCACTAGGTTGACACGTGGAGGCCTCCACTTACTTTGCATTTTACTTAGAATTTTCAATAACCAAAAGGAGACTACCTCGAGAGAATGACATGTGGCACCTTCCTTTGAGCTTCAAGTTTTTAGATAGACTTTTCGGAACAAGACATGTGGTAAGCCCGCACTCGTTCTAGGTATCAAATTTTTAGAACCGCCTCAAGGTTCGCCATGGTGACACATGGCAGTTTGAAAAGTCAAAGAGACAGGAGGTGGGCCATCATAGGCAACTTGGATTTTTGTGCCCGTTAAGGATTTAAATTTCAAAATGGCTCATAAGCTTTGATAAGGGAAAAGGTCAATGTTTTCCCAGTCAATGGCAGAGGTGCGGGCTTTCGAGGGAAATTTGGAAAATTTTCCTTTTGGAGAAAAGGTTCAAAAGTAAAAAGGGAATATACGGGTCCACTCGAATCACATTTGGAGACGTGTCGGGCTCGGCTCTTGAGGGCGGAGTTGTGGGGAAAATTTGGAAAATTTTCCCATTTCCAAAAAGAGAGTAAAATGGCTAAATTTGAGCGTGGTTCCACTCCAATTATATTTAGGCACGTGTCAGGATCATTCCTTGAGGGTGGAGGTGCAGAGAAAAATGGATTTTTTTTCCATTTTTCCAAAAATGTTGTAGAAAGTTAGAGGAAGCCCCCAGGTCTTATCTAAAGTTTGAATCTGTCATGTGGATGGCCCAAATTCAAAGTAAAAATATCAACAGCAGCTATGAGACTAAATCTAATTATCCCCCCATTTCTCTGAAACACGTCTGGAAGTGTGAGTTTCCATGATTTCTTGTTCTTTTCTACACACCAAGCAGAGAAAGAAGTTAATGTTGATATCTAAAGTTTGGTGGGAAGATCTAGAAGGTGTCTTTCGCCATTAAAATGGTCTAACTTTCGTGCACGATCAGATTTTCTGTTTTTATTTTCCCAAGCATGCAAGGGGCCAAATTTGATGATTAGGGGTGGAAGTGGTTGGAAAATTGAAAAAGTGATCTACCAGAGCAAGGAGTTGAATGCAGGAGACATTCGATGAAATCTGCCCCCTCGAGCACTGGAGACTTCTTACAGATTTGATTCTGAGAATCACAAAAGAATCATGGTGAACACTGGTGCATTAAACATTTTTTCTTTTAGGAGGAAGAGGCTTTGTAGTAAATGCTATAAATGGCATAAATTTTTTGTGTAAATGGTAGGAAGTTGGAGGTCGGAGTGCTAGAGGTCGAAGAAAATTCCCAACACGAAAATTTGACTAAGCCTATCTTTTGAGAAACCATTCAAGAAGCTTGTATATCTCTTTTGTATTAAAATTTGATCATGTCAAGGTGGTTGCAAGTGTACAGCCATTGACAAGCTCTGAGATTGTTCTAGAAACTTTCCCCTACTGATAGATTTAATCAAATTCAATTTATTTTTGTGTTGTTTTGAGAAAAATGTGTTGGTATTATATCTAAATGTATGCAAGTAGTTTTTCTTGTTTCTGTTGCAATCTTACATTAAAGTTTGATTAAATCACATAGGCATCAATCCTTGTAAAATTTTAGTGGCATCTGAAATTCCATTTCCCAGAAGAGATTTCATTTGGGATTGGAATAAAGCGATTTAAAATAACTTTTCTCTCATATGTTGACAGAGATTTTTGTAAGCCTTTGGGTGTACCTTAGGTGTGATTTGACTCAAATCTTGATGCTTTGTTGGGTTTTCTAACTCAAGCCTTTGTCATATAATCTTAGAGATTGTGTGAAAGAGTGCTAATCTCAGGCTTCCATTGAAGCACATATTATAGTGAAGAAAAATTTTAGCTATCTGTGGCATTCTATTGGTCTGACTTTCCATTTTGTAAGGTTCCTTAAGGATCTGGTGAATCTAGTTTTACCTTGCCCCACCTCCCACCAAAAAAAATGTATTTAACAACAACCAATCCTACCCGTACTACCCTGTTTTTCATGTGTGTATGCCAATGCACAAATCCTCATCACCTTAACATGTAGAAGCAAGCAGGGTCTCCATTATCTTTAGTAACCTTTGCCTTGTTGTGAAGATATCTCCATGATATGTAAGTGACAACTCATGAGAGTCAGATATGGTGTGTTGATCATATTTTCCCCAAGGTATTTTCTATAAAATCTATGCAAAAGAAAGGTACATGTATCTCCTTTCATATAACAGAGGTTACAAAATAGGTTCTCTGACCTTGGTTGAAAGGCACAACCTAAAATAGTTAGGATCAGATCACATCCTTTTAATGTGTTACCCACTCTTTTCAAAGCCTGAGTGATAGCAGGTTAGATAGATTGCTTCCCTAGCTACAAAATGACATACATGATTGTCTATATGCCTCTGAATGTCCTGTCTAACCCATGATGTTTCTCGGTCTTTGAAGGAGGTTAAATTTGGGTACTAACATAAGTGGCGTCATTTCTAGGGACATTGTGATTGCAGTTCATTTTCAAACCCTAGTAAAACACTTCTTGTATGCTCCAAGTGCTATGTGCAGTTACTTTAGTTTTCACATCCAGTGCACTAGCTTTTATTTGATAAATCTTGGTAAAGAAAGGTCATAATCTTTCCATGTCCAGTTTCTTGCATTGATAGACATTTGACATATCATATTTAGTGCATTTACACAACTAAGGTGGAAATCCTTAGTGGCGACTCCCTGTTGATCTAATTTGTAATGAGTACCAATGTCTTTAAACTTTGTCAAAATCAGATTTGTTATTAATAGTTGGAAAGCTAGGAGGAAGATCTTTCTTTGCTAGGGATCATGCTAGGACATTGTTTCCAGAGCTAGGAAAAGTAAAATCAGAAGGAAGAAAGGCCTGGAGAGTTGTTGGAGGTCAGAAGACACAGAGAGGGATCTCCATTGATGAAAGTGAATGGCCTATCATTGAATACTACCATTCAAGTGACTCTGAATCAGGTAGCCTCTTTGTGGAATTGAATTCTCCAACTAGAGAGGGGCCTTCATTTGATTTTGAAAGGTTTGCTTCACACTTTGCACCTGTCTTTTCTGAGGTTGATAGGGATTTTCAAGAAACAAGGTCTATGGGGGTATCCATTTTGAAAATTATAGTCCTGTGTTCCAAGAACCCTCTGCCCCCATCAGTTTGTCACCCCTCTAAGATTACCTCCTCGAATTAGTATGGCTCAACCCAAGCCTCCATTTGTTGTAAACACCTTTGGACCTATAAATTTTGTGGGAATGGCTAGTTACCCAAATGTAGTGCCTCAATATGTAAGGAACATAATGCCAAAGTTCCAGGGAAACAATGCTATCACTGGTGATCAACATTTAAAGCTTTTTATCAATATAATGGAATATTTTGAGATTGATCATGAAGATGTATATATCAAGATATTTATCCATACCTTGGAAGAGGATGCTAGGGACTGACATAAATCATTTCCGGATAACTCTATTGATTCTTGGTGAGATGAGAAATGCATTCGGGGATTAAAGTATGGTGATAGAATTGACCCGAGGTTTATTTTTCTGAGAATTTGAAAACATCAAGAAGAACCCTAATGAGTCAGTACATGATTTCAACACAAGGTTTAATAATACCTTGAGAAGATTGCTTGTTAGAATAAGGCCTTGTGATGAGTCATGTTTGATCAAATATACTGATGCATTTGATAAAAAGGCTGCATATTATTTAAGAGATAAGAACCCCACAAATTTGAGGTAGGCCTTCACCATGGCTCTGTAGATAGAGAACAATATCAAGGAAATTGGAAAGCCTCCCAAAAGGGAAGGTGTAAAGTTGGTCAACCCAGAAAAGCCTCAAACAAGCAAGGTTGCTGATTTAGAAGAAGTTGTGAAAACTTTGTGGGGGATATAAAAGAAATTTCATACAAGCTAGCCCGAGCTGAGAAGGGAATTGGGCAGAGCTCACAAGGTCAACACAGACAACAAGGCCAAGATAGGTTCACAAACCACCAAATATCTAATGATAGAAGAAAGGGACCTATTAGATCTGGAAATAGATAGTCCCAAGCTAGGGATAAACAGGATGGTACCTGATCCTTTGGCTGCCAGAGTTGTTATGGTGGAGGAGACAGATGTCATTGATTGGTGTGACAAATGTTTCATGCCTCATGCTCCTTGTAAAGAATATCAACAAGAATAATAAGAACCTGATGACAATGATGATGATGTCTGCATGATGGGTTGCTCCACAATCTTACAACAAGGGGAAAACTCAACTGAGGTGATAAGTGCTAGAACTGCTACCACCTTTTGGGAATACATTCATAGGGTACCTATTCTTCCTCCCTCTCATACTCTAGAAGTAGATAATGTACAAGCTTTTGAATTTCCCAATAATGACTTTGAATATTTAAGGGATTTAATGATAAATAAGTATGATGGAGGAATCCCATCTAAGGAAGAATGACGATTCTTGATGAATGTTGTGATTTCTCAAGAGAAGGAATATAACACAAGAAGTAAGGCTGTCAAAGGGGCAAGGCCTCAAGCCAATCCTAAAGTTCCCTTACTTTCAAACATTCCTAAGGAGGCTCCTAGGAAAGAGGCATCTACCAAAATCCTTGCATTTCTAAACAAAAATCATACCCCTCTTCATGCCCAAGTTGTCAGAAATCCTGCACCATCTAATGAGTGTGTTAGTTTTCCTTCTAATATTGCCTTGCCAAAGAATGTCCCATATGACATTTCCCAAGTTTTAAGTCAAATCAAAGTCTCTATTCCAATTGTTGAGTTGCTTAGGATTCTTGAGCACAAAAAGAGAGCATTTGAATACTTGGGGTTGAAAGAAGAGAAGAATTCCTAGGCAAAAACATAAACATTGTGGAGACCCCACTAGTCATTGAAGAACTAGAAGCACCACCAGCATCAGAAGAGCTAGATGAACCACTTGAGGTCTATTTGGGAACATCCTTGGTGGACTCTCAGATGAATGTGGATCCATTCTTCACCACTTTGATCATTAAGGATAGATTGCTGCACAACTACATGTTTGACTCAGGGGCATCATGCAATGTCATGCCTTTAGAAGTCATGAATGAGCTAAACATCAAAGTGACAACAACATATGGGAAGTGCACTGCCATGGACTCTAGAGAAGTTCCAGTAGTGGGATGTGTAAAGGGTTTGGTGGTGTAGCTTGCATCTTACCTAGGTAAAAACTTAAAACTTGATGTTTTCATTGTTGACTACCCAACCAAGTGGGGCATGCTACTATCAAGAAAATGGGCTACAAGTGTTGATGGGAGTGTCCAAATGGATATGTCTTATGCTACCATTCCAGTTGATGGAAACCTTGTCGATTGTATGGGGAAAAGAAAATTTTGCATCTTATTGAGGATCCCAACAATGCTTCCTATGAGGTATTGTACACAAGTGTTGATGCAAACAACTTTGTGGGATTTGTTGATGGAAAGGAGCACAAGATTGAAGACTACAAATTCCTTGAATAGGAATGCTCTCCTTGGACTCTATTATTTGATGGAGCTTGCTCCAAATTTGGGAACGGTGTTGGTATTGTTCTACTTTCTCCTGGTCAGGAAAAATTTGTTTTTTCTTTCAAACTCAACTTTGAATGCACCAACAACATTGCTGAGTATGAGGCACTGTTGTTGGGATTAAGAATTTCTTGGAAATATGGTGTCAAGGACATCATTATCAAAGGAGACTTAGAATTAATTGTGAAACAAGTCAGAAAGTTGTATGCCACAAAGAATCAACGAATGAAACAATATAAGTATGCAGTTTGGGACTTCATTGAGATGTTTGATTCATTTAACATAGTGCATCATGATAGGAATTTTAATGACTTGGCATAAAAGCTTGCAATGTTGGGGTCTCGGTTTGACAATTATACAATGTCCCCATATTGTGAATATGAGGTTGAGGTATTGACTAGACCTTCTGTCCCTGACAACATTAAGCATTGGTAGGTTTTTGATGATGATGCTTAGATCAGAAGATTCCTAAAAAAGGAGAATTTGTTGATAAAAGTATTGATTGGGAGCCAATGATATGTACAATAGAAGGAAAAGAAACCTTGTTTGGCAAGGGCATCATCCAGCTGAAAACTAACACCATTCCTAGAGGGTTGGTTGCTCTTGAGTCCAATTTTGACAATGTTGATTGCATTATTAATAGATGCATGGCAGCCTCAAGGGATATCAAGGAGCATGATCTTGGCACAAAGGAGAAGCCAAGGAAAATTTGGTTAGGTAGCAATCTCAGCAAAGAGGAGAAGCAGTCATACATCCAGTTGTTAAAAAAATACCAAGATTATATGGCTTGGACCTATTCTAAACTAAAAGCATACAGAGAGGACCTGTTTCAACATGATATCCCCTTGGTGTCTAATGAAAAGTTGTTTATGCAGAAGCATAGGCCCATTAACCTACTCTTATCCCTCAAAATTTAAGAACTGAAGAAGCTAAGGGATGGAGGGATTATCCAGCCCACAAAGTATTCCTCTTGGGTTGCCAACCTAGTGCCATTGAGAAATAAAAATGGTGACATCAGGCTGTGTGTGGATTTCAGGAACCTAAACTAGAGCATCAATGAAGGATAATTATCCTTTACCAAATATGGAGAACATGCTGTAGTTAGTGACTTGTTCTGAGTTTCTTTCCACCTTGGATGGTTTCTCTGGTTATAACCAAGTTGTGGTGAAGGAATTAGAAAGGATCAAGACAACCTTCACTACTCCTTGGGGGACCTATGTTTATGTCAGGATGCCCTTTAGTCTGATGAATGTTGGAGCTACCTTTTAAAGAGCAATGGATGTTTCTTTTTCTAGTTACATCAATGAGTTTATTACAATCTATCAAGATGATGTAACTGTATTTTCTAGAAAGAGAAGTGACCACTTGTTGCACTTGGAGAATATGTTGATAAGATGTAGAGAATATGGCATCTCACTCAATCCAAAGAAGTGTCATTTTGGAGTGCAGAAGGAAAAGTTTCTTGGTCACATTTTGTCACAAGGGGGAGTGATGATTGATCTAGAAAGAGTAGAGGCCATCAACAAGGTCCCAATCCCAAGAACCAAGAAAGGAATTTAGTCCTTCTTTGGAAAAATAAACTTCATTAGAAGATTCATATCAAACTTTGTTGAGCTAACCATTCCAATCACTTCCATGTTGAAGAAAGACCAGGTCATCAAATGGGATGAGGCTACCATCGAAGCTTTCAATGGGATTAAAGAGGCACTCAAGCATGAACCTGTACTGGAAGCTCCATATTATAAGAATCCCTTTTAAATGTTCTATTTTGCTTCAGAGAACACTATTGCTTCTGTCCTACTATAGAATGATGGTGAAGGAGCTTAGAGGACAATTGTCTTCTTCAATAAGGCCTTACAGGGGGCTAAGATGAAGTACAATATCATGAAAAAGCAAGCATTTGCCTTAGTGAAAGCAAAAAGGTTTTTAGACCTTACATTCTAAGTTCAAGTGGTTTATTATGTTCCCCACACCATGGTCAAGGACATCTTATCGAGAGATGGAATTCTCAAGAAAATATACGGTGGGTGAAAAAATTGCAATAATATGATATGGACATCCAAACCACAAAGTTGGTGAGAGTTTTGGGCACAGGTAAGCTTATGGTGAGAGCAACTTGCAAACTATTGAGGTAAATGAGGTGGAAGAAGAAAGGGTAGATGTTTTCAAACATTGATGAATTGAGTGGTATAAAGATGTAATCTTTTATCTCAGACATTTGAACTACCTTGAGCAATTAAGTAAGAAATAGAAGAGAGCCCTTAATTTAGCTTCCTAAAAATATGTCATCACTAATTATGGGTTAGATTGGAAGAACCGTGAGTGAGTCCTCTTGAGATGCATCACTGAAGATGAATCCCCCAAGATAATTATTGATCTACATGGAGGAGTTTGTGGGGGGCACTTTGCTGCAAGAGTCACATCACACAAGATCCTGAGGGCTGGTTATTGGTGGCCAACTCTTTTCAAGGATGCAACCATGTTGGTCAGAAGATGTGAGAGTTGCAGCGTTTCTCTGGAAGGCTGAAAGCTTCAGGCTCCCTTCCTTTGTAGCTTATATCAATTGAAGCCCCATTCAAAAAATGGGGAATGGATTTCATTGGTGAAATTTTAGACCCTTCAAGTGCTGGCCACAAATGGATTCTTGTAGCAATTGATTATTTTACTAAATGGGTGGAAGTAATCCCCACCAAGAAGGCAACACACCAAGTTGTCATGTATTTTGTGCTAAACAACATTATCTGTAGGTTTGGGGTACCAATCAAGATTATAGTTGACAATGCCATGAGCTTCAGAGCTAAACCTTTGGTGGAAATGTGCAAAGAGTATGGGATCAACTTGACATATGCTTCCAATTATAATCCCCAAGGAAATGGACAAGCTGAGTCTAGTAATAAAAATTTGTTGAAAATCATCAGAAGTACATTGGAGCAGAATAAGAGAAAGTGGGGTGAACAATTGAAGTTTATTGTTTGGGCAGATAGGATCACTGTCAAGAGGGCCATTAGAAAGATTCCATTTGAGTTGGTATCGGACTCAGCCCCACGCCTATTCATATGCAACTGTCTTCATATCATTTTATGTAACTAGAAGATCAAGAGGTAGGTCCTTATGATGCTCACATTAACCAGATTATTGAGATTGATGAAGAAAGGAGGGCATCCCCACGAGGTATGTAAAATTCAGAGATAAACTGAAGAATTTATTTGACAAGAAGATCACTCCCAGAGCTTTCAATGTTAGAGATCTTGTGCTACTATGGGATAGTAGACATTAGAATTGGGAGCATACCTTCTTCCTCAAGGACTTAGAAGGTGAACGCTTGAGTTTTCTGTCAATGATAGGCATTTGAAGCATTTCTTGGATTGATTCCCTGAATCAAGGCATAAATTTTGTGTACAATGTATAGTTTGTTGTTTGTTTCCTATCCTTTTGTGTTTTTACTCGTTCTGGTCCTCGGTGACCTGTTTTTGCTGGTCTCTCTATCATTTTGAAGATGGCTCTGTTTCTCTACTCTACAAGATGACTTTGTTTCCCAATGGATATTTTGGCACTTGGTCTACTTTTTTCTTGTGGTACTCGCAGGGAGTGCCCATCCCCGAGTCGGAGCCTATGTTGGTGCTCAAAATTGTCTCGCCCCATTTGTGCCTATGAAAACTTATTGATTTACGGCCTCTATCATTTTCTCCTTCCCCATGTTGAGCTTGGTCAGTCTTTATTGCTATTTTTAGTTAGTTCCTGGGTCAAGGATCATGTATGGGTCCATGGTTTTCTCCTTGTTCCTTTGTTCCTTTGGAAAAGGTCTGTAATTTGGGTCCCCCATTCTCTGTTCATCAAATACTCGGGTTCCCCCATGTGTTCTATTCTCCATGGTCAAGATTTGTCTTCCTTATCATTTCTACCCTAAGTACTTGAAGAAAATGAATGGATGTATCCCTGAAGAACGTATTTGAGCCCTATAACATTTCTAAACTTTTTGTCCTTAAAGAAAATTTCATTCCTAGGCTCAAATGGTCATTTTTCTATATTTTACGGTTTGACGGGTGTTTCTCCGGTCTAATTTGTATCCTTGTATCTACAGGGGACGTGGAACCTTTTGGTTGGATGCAACTCAGCTAGGGACTTAGAAAAATTCATGGAAAGCCTTAACTCAGAATGTGTCCACGTGGAGGCATGACACTCATTTTGAAGATCTACTTTTGGGTACCATCTTGAAGTCGTGCCATGGAGACACCTGGAGGAACCGCACATGTTCGGGAGCAACCCTTGAGTTTCATTTTAAAGAAGCGCTAAGGCTGACACATGGAGGCTTACGCTTGCTTTGCATTTTAATTGGATTTTTCAATGACCAAAAGGAGACTACCTCGGAGCATGACACATGGAGCCTTTGCTGAGCTTAAAATTTTGAAAAAGACTTTGCGAGCAGGGACACGTGGAGAGCTGCGCTCGTTCTAGGTATCGAATTTTTGGGACCTTTCGACACTAAAATTTTCCTCCGTAATTTCTATTTCATTAATGTATGTATTAGGAATAGGATGTTGTTAAGTATAATTAGTATTAGCATCTGATAGAAGATAACGGCGTTGTCGATTACGATGCCGCCAATAATGTATAGTACGGAAATAGTCAAAAGTACAATAGGAATGTTGTGGTAAAAAGTAAATAGTTGTTGTAAGTGGTCCAAGAATGTTAAAATGTCAAAGTTGGGGTAAGTAGAGAAGTAGGGTCTACATGATTAGGAATTAGAAATATTATATTTGTAATAAGGACAAGGAGTGAGGTCATAAATATTTTGTGTATTTTATTTGTAAAAAGTCTAAAAATGTGGAACCCATGTGAAATGATAAGGTTTATCTTATCTTAAAAGATAAACTTACATGTACATATAAGAGTTAAGGTATGGAATATGATTCGTCATAGTGGATTTCTTATCCTATCTTACGAGATAAGATGGATAAGTCTGGAAGTTCTATAAATGAAGAGGCCACCCCCCTCATTTAGAATAGAAGGAAGTAGTGAGAAATATTGTATGAGTAATTGTGTAAAAGAAGCCATCAGTTTAAAGGTGTGTTGAAGAAGCCATTAAGAGGTGTAATTGTGAAGTTTCTCCCATAGTATTGGTGGAAGGAAAGTGAATTCAATAACACTTGAAGTACCTCATGGGTGAGATTGTAACAATTTCATGCTAATATTATAATTTACTCTGATATTTCAGATTTATCATCATTCCTTTTTATCATAGTCTATGGTATTCTTGTGTTATGTTTGTTGTTGTGTTTCCAGATTACATCCACCAAACTAAAGGCTGTGCATTAGTAAATAATCATAGCACGAGGAGTTCCCGGTGAAGAATTATCATAGTGCTAGATTGGTGATGACATTTTGGTTCCGTTGCCGGGACCATTCCTCGTTGGTGGATTTTTCTGGAGAGATATTCCTACTTAGTCAAAAATCAATTGGAGGGTAACCTTGTTTTTAGTGTGCATAGTACTTACCATGGTAAAGTCATTTTTGCCATGAATAGTAATTACCATGGCAAAGTCATTTTTGCTGTGAATAGTATTTACCACACTAAAGTCACTTTTTACTGTGAATAGTATTTACCGCAATAACTTCACTTTTTACTGTGAATAGTGTTTACCACAATAAAGTAAGTTTTTACCGTAGTAAATCAAGTTTTACCATAGGTTACCGTGGTCATTTCTATTTTCTATTATAGTGATTTCAATTATTTGTGCAAATAAGTCTTGTTGATTGTACTTGTGGGTTGGTATTTCTTTGTGGTTACTTTTGAAAATGGGGAAGATCCCTATTTTTTCAGCCCAATCTAATGAAGATGCTTCCTCTTTCATTCAAGAGTTTAAACGATGTTGTATTTGTAATGGCCTTATAAGAAGGGAACAATGGACTGAATTTTTTCGTACCTTTTTTGGATGGTTCCGCCCTTAGGTGGTTTGAAACACTAGGTGATAATGTGAAAAACTCATGGGATTTATTAACTGAAAGTTTTCTTGAAGAATTTGGTGAACAACAGAGATATGCAGATCTCATGATCGATATCACAAAGCTATCCCAAGGAGAGAAGGAGAAGATAAGGGATTATCATGCTCGTGTTCTAGAGCTAAGGAGGAAGCTCGATGCCTAGATCCGGAAGGAAGTATTAGCAGATGGGTTGATGAATGGCGTGGATAATCTCCTCTGTAAGCACTTCATTCTTGGGATGAAGCCAAAGATCAGATAATGAGTGAAGTATGACCACCCAGCTACCATTGAACAAGTAAAGGAGATTGCAAGAAGGTAAGAAGAAAGCATGGAAGAGGAGCCCAAAGAAATTGTTGCTAAAGTAGAGCCTACACCAACACCTTTGGTCCAAAATCCACAACCACTCTCGGTGAGCACAAATATTTCTCCTAGTACATCTACTGAGTATGAAGATCTGCTCAAGAAGATGGGTCTAGTTAACTATTAATCTTCTTCAAGGAAAATAATTTAGTTCTCAGGGAGGAGATAGAGGTCCAAAAGAAATATTTCTAAAGTTGTATGTTATGGTTGTTATAAAAGGGTCATTATAAGTATAATTTTCCGAGATAGAGCTTCTACATCGGTAAAGGAGATAATGATAAAGGAAAAGCACCTATGAATTCTTTTGATGTAGTAGATAAGAGAAGAAATAATGAAGTAGATGTGTTTGTAATAAAAAGAAAGAAAGAAAAAGATAATCAAGATGGAAATGATCCTAAGAAGATGAAAGGAGAAACTAGTAAGAAACATGGGAGAAGAAAGTTGGGTGTGCAGGATTTTCTGATTTCACAGAGGCAAGGACCATACTCCATCTTGGAAGATCTGTCCAAAAGGCCTGCAAAATATGGTCAACTCTTGGCTATGTCTTTTGAGAAGAGGCGGGAGCTGTGAAGTGGACTCAATGCTCGACAAAGGAAGGAGGTTGAGGTCCCTGTTTTGGAGGCAGAGGTGGATCCCTATGCTCCACAAGCTGAGGTATTATGTAATGGTATTTCAATTCATGATGTCTTAGTTGATGGAGGTGCTGCAGTTAATGTAATGACCGAGTCTGTAATGAATATGTTGGGTTTAAAAATTGATCGCCCTTCAACACTTATGTTAAGGTCATTAAATAAGGGAAAAACTAAACCAGAAGGTGTAGTTTCAAATGTGGCAATATCTATTATGGGTGTTGTATGTGTGGTAGACTTTCAGGTGATGAAAAATGGTACTGTTGTGTACCCAATCTTTGTTGGGAAGACCATGGCTAAGGAGAGTTCATGCAAGAAACTAATAGAATGAAGGCTTCATGACACTTGGACGTGGTAGAGAGAGGGTGAAGATAAATGTGATCCCTTGACATCATAAGGTAGAACCTATGGATTCAAGTGATGAAACTGATGATTGGACATCCTCTGATTACTCTAGTACCAGTGAAGTGGACACGAAGATGAAGAAAGTGAGGTTGATGTTTCAGTCATGGATATCCTTCCAGTCACACCAACTCATGACCCCATAAAATTATCTAAAGAAGAAGTTGATGATCATCTCCAACAAATAAAGATTGGTGATGTTGTGATGGAGAGTGAGAAGGAATCCTACCTCCAACTCTTTCGAAGGTACATACACATATTCACTTTTGATTACAAGGAACTCCGTCAAGTAAGTTGGGTAGAACATTCTATTGAGCTGGTAGATGGTGCTAAGCCTATAAAGCAAATGCCATATAGAATGAATCCTAATTTTTCCAAGACTGTAAAAGAAGAAATAGATAAGTTGCTTGATACAGGATTCATATTTGCTGTGGAGAATTCAGAATGGGTTTCTCCCATTGTGATCTCAATAAAAAAGAATGGGAAGCTATGCATTTGTGTTGATTACAGGAAGCTCAATAAGGCAACAAAGAAAGATCATTACCCTCTTCCATTCTCAGATCAGATCTTGGACGAAGTAGCTGGCCAGGAGTGTTATAGTTTTGCTGATGGATATAGCGGATACAACCAAGTCTATATAGCGAAGAAAGATCAGCTGAAGACCACGTTCACCACTCCTTGGGGAACGTTTGCTTATAGAGTTATGCCTTTTGGGTTGTGTAATGCTCTAGAAACATTCCAACATTTGATGAATAGGGTGTTCAAACCCTACATTGGGAACTTCATCAGAGTATTTCTGGATGATTTTTACATCTATGGGAGCAAGATGGACCACCTGCACTAGATGGAGATAACATTTCAAAGGTTAGATGAAGCACAAGCCTCACTAAACCCTACAAAGTGTGTCTTTGGATGTTCTAAAGGCATTTTTTTAGGGCATGTTGTATCCAGAGATGGTATTGGTACTGATCCTGATAAAGTTTCAAAAATTAAAGAGTTACCATTTCTTATGAATAGAAGTAAGTTGAGATCATTTTTAGGCCATGTGGGTTACTATAGAAGGTTCATCAAGAATTTCTCAAAGATTGCATAGCCACTAACCCAGTTCTTGAAGAAGGATGTTACTTATGAACCAGGAAATAAGGCGCATGAAGCTTTTGAACAACTGAAGGAAGCCCTGGTGTCTTCACCTGTTTTAAAGAATCCAGATTGGAGCAAGCCATTCATTGTGTACACTGATGCCTCAGATGCAGCACTAGGAAGTACTTTGAGCCAAAAGGATGAAAATGGGAATGAACATCCAATTTACTTTGGGAGCATACAAATGAGCAAAGTCTTTGAGGTAAATTATACATGAATCGAAAAGAGGCTCTAGCTATCATTTTT
Organism: Taxus wallichiana var. yunnanensis; assembly: GCA_018340775.1. Lineage (NCBI taxonomy): Eukaryota > Viridiplantae > Streptophyta > Pinopsida > Cupressales > Taxaceae > Taxus > Taxus wallichiana. The sequence continues at coordinate 236,265,091 of CM031238.1, read as the reverse complement.
GCTATAAAGAAGTTTAGAAATTACTTGCTAGGGAAGAAATTTATAGTTGTAACAGATCATCAGGCTCTAAAATATATTGTTAATAAGCCTAACCCATCAGGGAGGATAGCAAGATGGATAATTTTTCTACAAGAATTTGAATTTGATATTATAAATAGGTCGGGAAAGAAGCATGTCAATGCAGATGCACTCTCTCGAGCCTATGATGGTTTAGGTTCATCTTGTGATGATGATGATTTCCCGATGCAGCATTGTTATCCCTTGACACAATCCCTAGTGAATACATAGATATTTGGAATTATCTGAATGAATTCAAGTTTCCTGATGGTGCCAATGCAAAGACTAAGAGAAAGATTACTCAAGTCCAGTCGTCCATATTCTATTTTGCATGGAGTATTATTTCGAATAAGACCTGATGGACAGTACAAGAGGGCAGTTGGACGTGATCAAGGGAAGGAACTGCTAGAAGAATTCCACAATGGTACATGTGGAGGGCACTTCTCTGGAGAACTTATTGCAAGAAGGATCTTGGATGTAGGTTATCACTGGCCCACTCTTTTTAAAGATTGTTATAATTATTGTAAGACATGTGATATTTTTCAAACACATGGTAACCGTAAGACTTTATCAGCTCTATTATGCCCTATTCTTCCACTTGGTCCCTTTGAAAAGTGGGGAATAGACATTGAGGTCCACTTCAAACTACCTCACGCAAAAATAAGTACATTGTAGTTGCCACAGATTATTTAACCAAGTGGGTTGAAGCTAGGCCATTGAAAATAACTTCCATGGATGAGGTGGCAAGGTTCATATATGAACACATTGTCACCATATTTGGTTGTCCATTAGAAATTGTAACAGATCAAGGAAGCCACTTCATTAATGAGGTGGTAGAAGCCCTAGTCAATAAGTTTTCTATTAAGCACAGGAAGGCAACAACATACAAGCCAAGCACAAATGGACAGGTGGAACGAACAAATTTTGTGTTGTGTCAAATTCTAGCAAAAGATGCAGCCTTGCAGGTACATAAATGGGATAAGAGGATTCATGCAGCATTGTGGGCATATAGGGCAACATCAAAGTCAGCAACAGGATACTCCCCATTTCAGTTGGCTTATGGCATTGATCCAGTTCTTCCTATTGAGTTTGATATTCCCACGGTCAGAGTAATGGAAAATGAAAGAATGGATGAAAGTGATTCAGTAAAAGAAAGGTTGGTACATCTTCATTTGCTAGAGGAAATGAGGGAAATAGCTAAGGATACAAGCTATAAGAAGAAAATGAAGCAGAAGGAATACTTTGATCAAAAGATCCAGTGGTCTCCATTTCATGTGAATGACTTGGTTCTAGTATATGATTCCAGATACAAAAAAGAAGACAGAGAAAATTTCTTCCAAAATGGATGGGGCCCTACAAAATAGCAGTTGTGCATGAAAATGGTACGTACCGACTAGAGGAATTGGATGGCACTCCCATTACGAAATGGGTCAACCATGACAAGTTGAAGATTTTCCAAGCACCAGAATAGTCTACTCCGAGGACGGAGTAGAACCTAGGAAGGGGAAGATGTCGACTTTAAAATTTTTCTCCGTAATTTCTATTTCATTAATGTATGTATTAGGAATAGGATGTTGTTAAGTATAATTAGTAGTAGCGTCAGATAGAAGATAATGGCGCTGTCAAGATACACCACCAATAATGTATAGTATGACAATAGTCAAAAGTACACTAGGAATGTTGTGGTAAAACTTAAATAGTTGTCGTAAGTGGTCCAAGTAATGTTAAAATGTCAAATTTGGGGTAAGTAGAGAAGTAGGGTCTACATGATTAGGAATTAGAAATATTATATTGGTAATAAGGATAAGGAGTGAGGTCATAAATATTTTGTGTATTTTATTTGTAAAACGTCTAAAAATGTGGAACCCATGTGAAATGATAAGGTTTATCTTATCTTAAAAGATAATCTTACATGTACGAGATAAGAGTTAAGGTATGGAATATGATTTTCATAGTAGATTTCTTATCCTATCTTACAGATAAGATGGATAAGTATGGAAGTTCTATAAATAAAGAGGCCACCCCCCTCATTTAGGATAGAAGGAAGTAGTGAGAAATATTGTATGAGTAAGTGTGTAAAGGAAGCCATCAGTTTAAAGGTGTGTTGAAGAAGCCATTAAGAGGTGTAATTGTTAAATTTCTCCCATATTATTGGTGGAAGGCAAGTGAAGTCAATAACACTTGAAGTACCTCATGGGTGAGATTGTAACAATTTCATGCTAATATTATAATTTACTCTGATATTTCAGATTTATCATCATTCCTTTTTATCATAGTCTATGGTATTTTTGTTTTATGTTTGTTGTTGTGTTTCCAAATTACATCCACCAAAATAAAGGTGTGCATTAGTAAACAATCATAGCACGAGGAGTTCGGTGAAGAATTATCATAGTCTTTGGATTGGTGATGACAGACGCCTCAAGGTGCACCATGGTGACACGTGGCGGTTTGAAAATTCAAAGAGATAAGGAGGTGGGCCATTGGAGGAAACTTGGATTTTTTTACCCTTAAGGATTTAAATTTCAAAATGGCCTGCAAGCCTGATGAGGGAAAAGGTCAATGTTTTTCCTTGGTCAATGGCAGAGGTGCAGGATCTTGGGGGAAATTTAGAAAAAAATTCCTTTTGGAGAAAAGGGTCAAAAGTAAAAAGGGAAGCACGGGTCCACTCAAATCACATTTGGACATGTGTCAGGCTCGGTTCTTGAGGGTGGAGTTGTGGGGAAAATTTAGAAAATTTTCCCTTTTCCAAAAAGAGAGTAAAATGGCAGAATTTGAGCACGGTTCCATTCCAATCATATTTGCGCACATGTTAGACTCATTTCCGAGGGAGGAGGTGTGGAGAAAAATGGATTTTTTCCATTTTTCCAAAAAGGTTGTAAAAAGTTAGAGGAAGCCCCGGGGTCTATTCTAAAGTTTGAATCTGCCACGTGGACGACTTAAATTCAAAGTAAAAATATCAACGGCAGTTGTGAGTCTAAATATGATTTTCCCCCAATTCTCGAAACACATCCGGAAGTGCGAGTTTTCCATGATTTCTTCATATTTTTACATACCAAGAAAAGAAGGAAGTTAATGTATATATCGAAGTTTGGTGGGAAGATCTAGAAGGTGTCTTTCACCATTAAAATGGTCGACTTTTTTCCTAATCATATTTTCTATTTTTCTTCTCCCGAGCATGCACGGGGCGATTTGAGAGATGGGGGTGGAAGTGGTTGGAAAATTGAAGAAAAATTAATCTACTAGAGCAAGGAGTTGAATGTGGGAGACATTCAATGAAATCTACCCCCTTGAGCTCTGGAGAATTCTTGCAGATTTGATTATGAGAATCACAAAAATAATGGCGAACATTAGTGCATTAAACATTTTTTTCTTTTAGGAGGAAGAGGCTTTGTTTTAAATGCTATAAATGGCACAAATTTTTCATGTAAATGGTTGGAAGTTGGAGGTCAGAGTGCTAGAGGTCGAAGAAAATTCCCAAGAGGAAAATTTGACTAAGCTTGTCTTTTGAGAAACCATTCAAGAAGCTTGTATATCTGTTTTGTATTAAAATTTGATCATGTCAAGGTGGTTGTAAGTGTACATCCATTGAAAATATCTGAGACTATTCTAGAAACCTTCCCCTGCTGATAGATTTAATCAAATTTGAGTTATTTCTGTGTTGTCTTGAGCAAAATGTGTTTGTTTTATTTCTAAATGTATGCAAGTATTTTTTCTTGTTTCTGTTGTAATCTTACATTAAAGTCTGATTAAATCACGTAAGCCTCAATCCTTGTGACATTTTAGTGGCATCTGCAATTCCATTTCCTAGAAGATCTTTCATTTGGGATTGTAATAAATGATTTAAAATCACTTTTCTCTCATCTGTTGACAGAGATTGTTTGTAAGCCTTTGGGTGTACCTTAGGCATGATTTGACTCAAATCTTGATGCTTTGTTGGGTTTTCTAACTCAAGCCTTCGTGATAGAATCTCAGAGATTGTGTGAAAGAGTGCTAATTTGGGCCTCCATTGAAGCACATATTCTAGTTGAAGAAACATTTTATCTATCTTGTGGCATTCTGTTGGTCTGAATTTCCATTTTGTAAGGTTCCTTAAGGATCTGGTGAATCTAGTTTCACCCTGCCCCACCTCCCACCAAAAAAATTCATTTAACAACAACCAATCCTACCCGTACTACCCCTGTTTTTCATGTGTGTATGCCAATGCACAAATCCTCATCACCTAAACATGTAGAAAGCAAGCAGGGTCTCCAATGTCTTTAGTAACCTTTGCCTTGTTGTGAAGATATCTCCATGATCTGGAAGTGACAACTCATGAGAGTCAGATCTGGTGTGTTGATCATATTTTCCCCAAGGTATTTTCTATAAAATCTATGCAAAAGAAAGGTACATGTATCTCCTTTCATATAACAGAGGTTACAAAATAGGTTCTCTTACCTTGGTTGAAAGGCACAACCTAAAATAGTTAGGATCAGATCACATCCTTTTTAATGTGCTACCCACTCTTTTCAAATCCTGAGTGATAACAAGTCAGATAGATTACTTCCCCTGGCTACAAAATGACATACATGATTGTCTATCTACCTTTGAGTGTCTTGTCTAACCCATGATGTTTCTCGAGTCTTTGAAGGAGGTTAAATTTGGGTACCAACATGTTCCATCCAAATGGGCTCTTAAATATGCTCATTCTATGTCTAATGAGCATCACGCTAGCACTTCACTTAATGCGCCTCCATCGGCCAATAAAATTCTACCTATTCAATCCACTCAACCTCCTCTTAAGGATATTCCCACACCTCCTCCACTCAAGTTATTTGTGACATCACTAAGTGAATCAAAGAAACCCCCTCTAAAGCTTAGTTCAACCTGGCCTCCACTCAAGTCTTCTACATCGTATTAAATCAGCCACCACTACGCAAGGCTCTTGAATCATCACCGTTTCAGCATCCAATTACTTTTTTTAAGGAAACTACTCCTTACACTGATCCGCTCACCGTCATCAACTAGATCTCTATCACTTACATACTTAGGAGGTATCGTGCTTATTCCTCCCCCCATCTAACATTGAGACACATCTTATATTATCATCATTTCACATATATTCTCTCACATACAACATACACATATTGATACACAAACGTATCGTAATTTCGTGATTATAAACTCTTGTGCTTTGGTTCACACTTGATTGTTAAGGGCATCATATACACATGAACCTCACACACTACACATTGTACATTACATATCATACATCACATACTTCACACCTCACGTTTGCAACACATTACTCTACATATTACACATCATACACATCTTCACCATCATCTTCTTACATATATCATGCATCATACGCACATTGCACTTTCCACACTAACACAATCTATACATCTTGTGCTACATATTATACATCATCATGCTCAACACATTCAACATATTTCTTTCAGGCATCACAATTTCAAACTACATTCTATAATTTACACATTCTACCACATCCTCCTAGTACATCATATTATAATCTTCTGCATTCTACACATTATATATCCAACTTATACATCACATAGTACTCGATGATGCATTATAGTCCCATCATTCATACTCGATTACGAGGGTCTCATTTTTAATTGAACCTCACTTCCTCATCATGCTTACATCATTTTATTTTATCTCCACTAAATCAATCAATAAATCACTCTATCACACTATGTAACATTTTATCCATCACCTTATTCACACATTTTGTGATATACACTTTGCATTAAATCATCACGCTTTATACCATCCTATTCATAAATATCATGATATATAGACTTTATGCTAAATCTTCACACTTTATGGCATCCTACTCACCCATCTATTGATAAAAATTTTAGGCTAAATAATCATACCTTCTAGCACATCACACCTATGTCACATTCAATATCATCATACAATCTAATGATCAACACTTTTTGGCATCATATCCAATCTTCTACACATGACAAAAATCGTTTAGACCATTTCTTGATGACACACTCTTGTTTACGATTCATTCTTTATTATTGAGGGGGAATAAATAAATGAACCTCATTACATACATACACATCCACTCGAGGGGTATGTTGCTCCTATCATTCACATTGCATTCCATTCCATGTCATCCACATCATATTGCATATCTTAGTTGCATTTACTCTTGCTTAATTATGCTTTTACATGTTCACTTTATTACACATCTTTGGATAGATATATTTTATTTCCTTATCTTTATCATACACACAATATGGATGCTTGGCTTAGTAAATATTATAGGTCTGCAGTGGCTCCCTGGGCCATCCTCTTTTGTACACTACAGGTGTTATTGTTCCATTTGGTTTCAAATCACATTACTTTATCAAATTCTACATGCTTTTACATACTTTTTATATTTTTAAACATGCTAACATTTGCTTCATGTGCATCATTTTTATGCAAGGCTATTTAATTCCATGGTTATTTTTACATTGTTTACGGAATTAGCCATTTATCTTGTGTGAATACTTATCTACTTATGGCTACTATTTCATTGATTTTCTTGCAAAATTATGAGTGATGTCATATGTTTGCAACCTGATTTTCAAGGTCTACATTGTCTTATTATGTGTTTACTTGTGTCTTATCTTACATATTGTTTGCATAGCTTACACTTATCTTTTACATGAATGTTTGCTTGCACTAATACTTGTCTCCGAGCCACTTTGTTTTCATGTGCCTTAGTTTCTACCAAGATAATTTACTTCCCCGTAGGGCATAGTTTCAAAGACAACATTCGGTCATCCTTTAGGCCGCATACTCCTTAAACAATGTCACGTACACCCCAAACAAGTGGGACATCATTTTGGTGAGTCGGTCACTTGATACATGATTATGCATAGCACAACACAATATCAATACAACATTGTTTTCAATTTTAGACAGGGGATCAAAATCAAACTTAGTTACTTAACACAACGATGCCTTTCTTGGATACCTAAAACTAGAGGGTAGTTACATAATGATTGTTAGTTCAACTTGAGTCTACAAAACTCCACACACAGGATTTTACATTCAAGGCTCAAAATTAGACTTAGGTCCTCATCATTTGTGTTTTTACACACCATATGAAATGGTGTTCCATATTTTGGGGAGCAGTTAAAGGTTAGAGGATGACATGAGACTTTCCTCTCTACACTACTTCTACTGTGGTGTAGGATCACAAAAAAACCCACATTTCATAGTGTTTTACAACTTTGGAAAGCAGTTAAATTTTGGAGGATGACATTATACTTTCCTCCCTATACTTCTTTTGTCGTAGTGTGAGATTTCCCAAAAAACTCGCACTTCATCGACATTTTTACGATCCTTTCTACACTCTTTTTCTTATCATGGATCAAGTGCACGTGTTCCTTTTTCACACTTTAATCATCTTTTCATACGTTTTACACATTTTGATCATATACATGTGTATTTGACTACTTTTTCATTCTTCTCTTTACAATTTTGTCCGTATGGGAAGCGGTAGTCAACGTCATTTCACAACATCATCAACACCAACAATGACATTGACATCAACTACAAGAACATTGCAACATCTATAAATGTGTTTCCTCCCTAGGTTCATTTTCATCATCAATTTTTGCACTTTCTCCTCCTTAGTATCCTCACTTCACATTTTTATCACTCCATGATTTGTATTTTCCCTCAACACACTTTTGTCATCAATCTACATATTTTTTGGGTACACATCTCTATCTAATTTATGTTACCGAGCTTTCCGCTCACCAACATAAAGAGGGGGAAAATTTAGACACTAAATCACGTACTTTGGGTAATTATATAGTCATGATTGCATACTACTATTCATATGATTCCTAAGTAAGAAAATTACCAATTAACCCATGTCTTTGGCCACCATCCTTTTCTTTTTGTTTCCACTTTTAGTCTTGCACCCTTACTTTCTTAGCCTACCTTTCTATACTCTGTATTTTTCCATCTTGGACACCAGTGCCCAAGCCAAGACGTAAACACTAAGTTCCCTTGTCCCCACTAGGTGCCCTTGTCTTCTTTTTACTTTACTCACACTTTTTGGGTCATTTCTAGTGATTTGAGCATCTTATTTTTTTAGTTGGCCTTTTTGGAGTTAGTTACGAAATTCAAGCAAGAGATTAATATAAATATAAAGTTATGTGATCATAATAAAGGACCAAGCACTAAGCATTAGCTATCACCACCTAAGTTTGCACCCATCAAGGCATATAAGAGCTCCATTGCATCCATATAGCACCATCATAAGGGACACAAAGGATATTTTTCTACATCACACTTCATAGGAGGAAAGTTCATTCTATTCCATGCACACATTTATTACATTCTACATCTAGCTACTTTCTCGCTATCCAAGTGTGAGATGCACAAGAGCAACATAGGGCATCATTTCCGCACACACACACAAAACTACATTGGGTCTGAGATGTAGTGCAACACTTAATCGTATGTTCACCATTGTGACAACTAAGGACAATCGACCCCGATTACGCATCTTTCATTTTTGGTATTTTATGCCTATTTGAGGATTTTGCATGTGCATATTTCATTTTAGGTTTTTAGTGACCTCAACGATCCTGGTGTGATGTTAGAGGTATCAAAGGCAACTAAAGGTGAACATCTTGTGATACCTCAGAGGAGTTTTTATGATATTTTGTGTAGATCCATCCACTTAGAACAAGTCCAGGCACCCACGCGCCCCTATTCCTCAAGATCTACATTTTCTGAGCTTTAGTGCTACCCTTCTTCCTCTTTATTTAGTCGATCGGGGATTCGATCTAGTCCGAAATTTCTTGTGAATCGCTAAGGATTCTTACCCTATCTTTGCACTTAGGATTTTCACTTTATTGCTTAGTTTCTTTAGGTGTAATTTTTGTATTTCATTATTATTCATTTCTTTTTGTTATAGCGTTGATTAAGTTTTTATTTGCATTTTATCCTAATCAATTATAGATGAGCACTGTAAACATTGACCAAAATTGTACCTACACTCTGAGGCTCACATGAGTGTCTCAACACTCTCCAATAATACTTTCAATGCCTCTTCTAAGCTCCTCAAGCCACCATGCAACTCAAACAATCATGCTCTATCACCTAGACTAATTGGGTCACCTTATTAAGCCTATTAGGCCAATCCATTCTCATTGTTCCCACTAAGGCCATCATGATACAACTTGATTGACCATGTCATCATCATATCAAGAATCTTCTAGTACTCCTAGATTATCCTCTTTTTCATTAATTAGCTTTTACATCAATGATAATGATCACTCACGCATGCCAACACAACAAAAAACTCAATTATAGCAAATAGTAATCGTAACAACATGGATAATAAGACAAGTTATCACTACAAAAGACACATATGTTAGTCACGTTGATCAATAAGTATTAATAAAAATTATGTATGTAGTAAATCATGATGAGGAAGGTGTAAAGTAACATATAATGAAATAAAATAGCCTATAGAACGTAGATATTTTCCCCAAAGAGAGTAGTGTAAGAAATCAAAATAGCTCATATAATCATGTAACACTATGTGAATATCCTACATTAAGCTAAAGATACCATGTGAACTCATGTGTGTAAATAATATATTGACTATCTATCAAATCAATGTGACAAACATCATGTATAAAGGAATAGGTTAACCAAACAAACTAGAACATGAATTGGTTTTGTATGTTTACTCATATTTGAATGTTTTTGTATTACATGAATATTTGAATTTTTTTAGTGTTTTGACTATAGCTATGTACAATAAAGGGATAGAAACAAGAGCTGCCCAATGAGATTCCCATGGAGAGGAAAGATGGACCCATGAGATATAATATCGATAAAATATCATGGATTTATATGTGCTATTCTTGTTGTGATATACCATGTAATGATTTAAAATAGTATAATAATTATTAGTAGACATATTGGAGCGTCACCCTTATCAAAGTACGATGGGAATATATAGTGCAAGGAAACATATTCTTATAATATAAGGAAGGGCTATATGCCATTGGTCAATCAAGGAGGGATGAATATTCTATTTGAATAAAGCATGAGTGGTCACCTTGGATCGAAAATATATTGTCTAGTCAATAGCACATGATGTAGTATTTGATGTTATTGATGGTTATTTTAACACTATCGAAGGATATACATGATAATCATGAGCATATTTTTTTATAAATCATTTTTCTTTTCCAACCCATTTAAATTTAGCTTTACATTTTTAATGAGAATTTTAGCCAATACCATGTCTTACAATAGTGGGAGGTAATGAAATGGGATTATGAATACCTTGTGCATGTATATCAAGTGCTTACATAGTGAATCCATGTTGGTATGAGGAAATGGCTAAGTACAAGCCATGTGAAGAAGTTGGAAGTTGTGTGTAGGGGCATGTGCATAAGAAGAGAAAGTAAGAACAATATAGTAATCAAAGGTGCATGTGTCATAGAGGAACATGACACCATGCAAGGCTGCATGCATATATGCATCATTAAATACTCAACCAATTTTCTAGATAGGGTTAAAAATAAAAAGAAGAAGGTTGAGTTCCACTCAAGAAATATCTTGAAATAGACGAACATAAGATTACTTAGCGGCCAAGTAAATCATAAAAAAGAACATGCAGGGGAAAGGAAAAATAAAACACATAAAGTAGGATAATAATAGGATTAAATCGGGTAAGGTCTAAGCTAAATATATCTTAATGTATTGTTAGCACAAGTTGTAAAAAAATGCAAGTTATTATTGGAGCATGCCTATATTTAGGAAAGAAAACATGAAACCAATGAAGGGAAAGTCCCCACCATATAAATATAGGATATATGTCCTTGATTTTTAGACTTAGAGTTTAAAATGTAGATTAGTAGTCTTTGGTGATTACGTTGAGTATTGATTATATAGATTTTAGGTCTTTATGTAAGCATTATGAGAGCGTGCATGGTCTAGCGCATGGTTGTAATCAGTGGTGATGTAATCATAACTCTTGTTATGTAATGAATTATGTTTTTCATGGATAATTTCTTATGTATTGATAATATTACTATGTGTGAACATGTCTTGATGAGTACTCATATATTAATAGTCATTATCTATGAATGATTTCCTTATTATATGTGTTGTTGAATTGTCATGCTATGATGTATCTTCTTGAATAAATGGTTGTTATGGTTATGGTTATGAATATGCATGCTAACATATTGTTAAGAAAATAAAGGAGGGATCCAGAGGTTGTGTGTGATTTGGGTGAGCTTGATTACTTTTTTAGATGAAGTGTCGGTGCACATATTGGTTTTTGGGTAAAACAAGACTATATTTTTGTTCCATTGGGAAATCTATTTCAACATGTCTACCAAGATGTTGCATACATATGGCATTCAAGTTTCTTTGGAGAATATTGATAAGCTGGGTATATGAAGGTCGGGACATGTTTTCTCATAGATATAACATTGGACATGATTTCAATGTGCGTAAAGTGGGCGAAGACAATATTTATGATTGCTTGTATGATACAATCTTCATCTTCTTCCTAGTAGAATTATACAAGTGGTTTAAAGCGTATGCATAGAAAAGAGGTGTTCGGATTGGTAGAAAGAAAGTGTGGAGGTAATAAAGACTGCCAAGAACTCTCTTATTTTGATGCACCAGCCACGAGACTAGAGTCGTAGATCATTGGTGTAAAGGTGTGGTGTCTTGTTATACCTTTGAGTATACTATTTCGACATAGTATTTCTGAAGGAAGTAGACTTTGGTTTTACGTGAGCTAAGAGGATCTTATTTGTGTGTGACACCTTTAACTATCAAGATATTGATGGTTAAACTGGGAATGGAGAACCTACCGATGGAGAGCTGAAACCCCACCATGCACAAGGTCGGGAAGCAAGTTTGGTAAGGATGGTGATGGCTCGGTGTAATAAATATAGAGAGAGGAAAGACAACTTAGATACAATGATTCACAATATAGGGTCGTTGATAAGGCATTGATATCGATAATAATGATGAATGGCGGAAGTGATGAGAACCCTATGAAAGGAGAGGGACCGCAAGATCATGCCATCCCTGAAATTGGGGAAACACGGTAGATAGACCCCTTCACACATATGATGATAGTGAGTCTAAGGAGAGAATGAGAACCATAAGTGTGCATCGACCTAGCCTTTCCACCTATCCCTTTAACATGGTGTTCAAAATCCATAGGTTGTTGTAGAAGATCATCATAGTGAAGGAGAGAAAGAGGTATCTCCATGCTTAGTAGGAGACACGGGTAGGCATATTTTAGTTTCCTTTCAAGAGGCACAATAGATTAACAACGTACACATGGAAGCAACAGACAAAGTGCAAGTGTTTGGAATGAGTATTTTTGGGGTAATTTCATATATGCATTAAAAGGAAAAAGCATTGGCATTTAGCCCATTAGAAACAATCATATATGTGCATCTATAGCACATACACGGTTATTGTCTAGTTTAGCACAATAACTAGGATGCAAGGAGCTCATCTGTAGGGCCAAAGGTCTTGATGAGAGGCTATAGAGGTTCGGGTTAGCCACCATGTAGAGGAAACCCTATTGGATTTTTAGGGTTAGAATCTAGCCCCATTCTAGGAAAAGGGACACATCCTTCGTCACAATAACTATTGCATCCTCTACAACCATAACAACATACACCTCAATTTTTATGTAAGATGTCACTTCAATTTCCAGAGTATAGAGGTGTGGAAGATGCAGATGAGCATGTGCATAAGTGTGAGTTATTATGGAGGGCTAAGGGGATAAAATCTCCTGATAATAAGGAAAGTCATTTTTCCACCACACTTCAAGGGTGCGTACATAGGTGGTATAGAAAATATAATCCACATCAAAATGAGGTGGATTATAATGCTTTATGTGCAATACCTTTTTAAATGAATTTCAAATCCTTGAGCTCGAAAAACAAAGTATTATCACACTTAAGGATATCAAGAAAGAATTGTTTGAGAGTGTGAGGGAATATGACACTTATTTTAAAACCTTATTGTCTAAGATATCTTAAGATATACATCAGATCTAACATGTGTAGTAGTTTTTAAGACTTGTTAACTCCTTTTCAAAGGGCTTTATCACATAAAAAATTTAGTTATCTGTGTGAGGCCTTGGCATGACTTTGCATGTTGAATCATTGGGGAGTACAAATACAATAGTGACCTCTTTCCTCAAGGGACAAATAGTAGGTATGGCTAGGAAATTAAATAAATTATCTTCCCATTCGGTGCATGAGATGCATAGTGGGTTATGGTGTATTGATTGTGAAGTGGAAGGACATACAAAGGATAGTTGTCCATGTAGGAATGTGCACACCTTGTTAACATCTTGTGAGATTTTCCACAAGAATCATGATGTCTAGAACTATCCAATTCGCACCATGTAACACAAAATAACATCTCTATGTACTACAAGATTTTTGACACACATACCCATGATATATAGCCAACTTTCATTTGATTGACCATATTCATGAGGCATGTGAGACTAGATCCATTGTCATCAATAGTTATCAATCACAAGAAGGACATACCAATGAAGGGTGCAACAATGGAGATGGTGTATTTCTGAGGTGGATATTGGAGTAGAGGCCATGGTGGTAGAGGATGGTTCATGCTGGTACATGTTATACTTGTGGGTTACTAGATCATTACCAATGCGAATGTCTGAAGAACAAGATATGTGTGTATTGTGGGAAGCCACATAAGGCTAAAGATTGACTGATATTTATGCCCACATGTGCAAGAACAAAAAAAGGAAAGAGGTGTGGGGATGATTAAGTTGGAACATGTGAAGAATGAATATTTGGAACCTAGGAAGATGACTAATCGAGTATCAGAACTTCAACTTGTTATTCACTATGTGCGTAGAATCAACATGCACACCAACATATTAAAGTGAAACCCTTATTAGGAAAGAGGAGGTTATACATGTTAAGTATCCATATGTGGCTCATCAAAAAGAGGTCTATCAGATAATATGGGATTCATCAGATATTTACATGGAAAGATCCAAGTACTTGAAGGAACATGCATGCGAAAGGAAAATACAAATAATATTGAACTTCCATGAGAATGATATAGATGATTTGAAGGAAGTATGTAGGATGTTGTGACAAGAGAAAAATATTTCATTTTGGGAGAATGGTTGTAAGAGAAGGTACCGCATTTAATGGTTTAATGGGAGTGTCAGATCCTTCATGCAAATTTACCACAACATGACCATGAATATGACAAGGAGATTACATTGGATGCATTGATAGATGGTTTGTTGGTGAGTAACATTAAAAATGACACAGTTTCAGAGGTCAATGTCTTTACATTGGATGCTTGGAACCAAATGGGAAGAGTCCACCAATGCATTCATCTTCTAATGTATTATATGGAAAATAAAAAAGTTACATTCTCATTGCGGTGTTAAAGGTGATTCGATTAGTATTCAAGGAGCCATTTTTATAGGTGATTTTGAAGTTTTGGAATCTTTTGAGGTATAAAACTTCCCAACACTCTTAGATGTCCTTGGTATTATGTTAATAATATAGATTTTTCATTCAACAAAAGATATATCATTTTTCAGAACAAGGATGAATATGTTGTCATACCTTTAGATGATGCAAAAATTATGCACTATACAGAGCTTGTCAAATGAGGAGGAGCTCAAAAAAATATATGCACATATAGTGCACGACCTAGAGAACATGGAGCCATAAAACGAAGGAATACTTCATTGGGAAGATATGTAGACTATCGGTGACACTACTAGTGTCACTTACGAAAACTGGTCCCATGGAACTTATGAAATGGTAGGTCACGAGGTCAAGGAAAGAGTTACCCATATGATTAGGCCACGATGGTTAGGTGCTTGGAAAAAATCAGATACCAAGGTACACTAGAGATGAGAATCCTGATTATTTCTTGTGATGGAATAATGGAGAAATGAGGTAGATAGAAGGAATATGATGGTCTATACATTACATGGGACAACAACATGCTGGTGGGAGACAACAAGAGACAATCTATTGGGTTGGTGTGAGGTAAGGTATCCTTTTTAACAAGGTTTACTCGGAGTAAATGTTCCCTCCCTTATACATGACTATGATGGGAAGACTCCTGCATTAGTACACATCTGTAACTGTGAGCAAAAATTGGAGCATGGACAAGAAGCTATACCACCATCCCTTTGGGTACACAAGTTCTACTCTACCCTTTGCTGGATGCACGCATTCTTGGTATATGCATGCCAATTAAAAAAAGCGTAAGTTGGCGTGACATATGAGTGAAGATATTGCTAATACTTTTGACTATTTTCCACTAATCCACTAGTAAATGAAGCATTATAGATCATGATGCACATCATAATGGGATATAAGTGTGAAGGAAGAGAAACTTATGGTTTAGATCTCAAGAGAGATTGAGTTTAAAGCACACGAGGATGTGTTGGAACCTAAAGAGACACTTCTATGGTGCGTGTGGAAAGAGAAAGAAAAGGGAAAGATGGTATACCTCATTGATGATGATGATGTTGAAGATTTGGACATCAAACACATAAAGGGTCCACACGAAGTTATGGATTCTATAGATGGATGAGTAGGATCATGCATATCATGTTCCTATGAAGACTAAGAAAGGTGAATATTGGAATTGAGGATGTACCTAAGGAGGTGATTATTGGAGATTATTGGTCAGAACCAGATGTAGTGAATATCATTAAACTATTGCATGAATTCCATGACTTATTCCCAAGGGGTTATCATGAGTTAAAGGAGTACATCCCTCATTGGGGAGATGAATATTAAGCTAAAAGATTAAGTGCATCTAGTCCAGAAAAGGCCTTATAAGATGAACTGAACCTATGCAAGAAGGTAAAAGAGGATATTGATAAGATGCTTAAGTCAAGGATCATAGAGCCTATTGAGGAATCTGAGTGGGTCAGCCCCATGGTGATTAGTATAAATAAGGATGGATGGATCAAGATCTTGTGTTGACTACATGGTACTCAATGCTTCATGTGTCATAGATCCTTTTCCTATGCCATTCATTGAAGACATCTTGGAAGACATTGCAAGACATGAAATCTATTCATTCACTGATGGATTCTCAAGGTACCATCAGTATACACGCACGTGTAAGGATCAGGAGAATACCACCTTCACAACCAAATGGGAATTTTTTATATATACTAGCATGCCCTTTGGATTTAAGAATGTGCTAGTAGTGTTCTCGTGCATCATTGTTTAGGAATTCTAGGACTTTATTCATAAGTTTTTGTAGGTCTATCTAGATGATTTTAATGTTAATGGGCTAGTGAAGGATCATTTGACAACTTGAGATAATTTTTGAAAGATGCGTGTAGCTTATCATATCCCTAAACATTAAGAAGTGAATCTTTGTCACCCCCATTGGAAATATTCTTGGGAACTTTATTTGTAAGGATGTATTGTCCAGTAGATCTAACTAAGATTGTAGTGATTTTGGGCTAGAAGAACCAACCAATCAAAGTGAAGTGTGCAGTTTCTTGGGGAACACTAGATACTATAGAAAATTCATTAAAGGTTATGCAAGGATAGCCATACCCTTGGAAGAATTTTTCAATTCTAAAGGAAAATTTTATCGGGGGATGTGTGCAACAAGCTTTTGAGACCTTAAAGGAGAAGCTACCACCATGTGCCTATTTGCGCTTTCCTTCTTAGAATAATCCTTTCCATGTACATGTTGATGCCTCTTGTATGGAAATTAGAAAGTTCTTGGCACAAATAGGTGAAGGAAATGTTGATCACCCTATTTTTTTGCAAGGAGGAAGTTGACACACAGACAGAGGTGAACTATATCACTACGGATTGCATTAGCATTATCTACACTGCTTCATAAGTTCATCTAGTATATATTTTCCACACCATTTATATTTTATACAGATCACATTAAATTGAAGTACTTTTTCAATAAAACAGTTTTTCAAGGGCACATATGCCGATGGATACTTCTCTTTCAGAATTTTACTTCATGGTCATAGTGAATCTAGGAAAGAGTAACTTGTGACATAATCACTTGTAAGGGATCAACTTTGGAGAGGATTCCCAAAGCATTGAGGAAACTATGCCTTATGTAGAGTTGTTTGATTTAGATTGAATGGGCCAACTAATTTGGAGACATTGCATTATTCTTACACACTGGACTTGTGGCAGAAGGAATGAAGACATTATAAAATAAGTAGCTTTTATTCGATTTGTGTCAAATCAAATCATTGAAGGATACATGTACAAGATGGGTAGAGATGAGGTCTTGCTCAGATATGTTATGGAACGTGGGAATGAATTCATCATAGAGGAGGCTCGTGGAGGAATAGAATGAGGACACTCTATAGGAGATGCCACACCGTGCACAAGATCCTTTTAGCAAGTCTATGGTGGGAGAAATTATACAATGACACTAAGGCTTATGTCAAAGCATGTGATCATTGTTAGAAAATTAGAATTCCTAGAAATAGAGATGATATTCCATTTAGGCTTATAGTGAGTGCGAAGACTTTTGAAAAATGGGCCATTGATTTTGTAAGACCTATTACACCACCCGTGCATAGGAAAAATGCGCGCTACATCATCACATGTAATGATTATTTACTTAACAAGGTGGGCAGAGGCTGCACCTACAAAATATTTCAAAGTGGCAACAACAACAAGGTTCCTTTAGGGAAACATCATCAGTAGGAATAGATGTCCATTGAACCTTACAAGTGATATAGGGACTCATTTCTTAAATGAGACTATTAGAATTTTTTGGAAGAGTTTATGGTGGCACACCATAAGACTACCCCTTATCATCCCTAACGCTAATGACACTACAAAATCTTTCAATAAGATCTTAGGTCAGACACTAACGAAATATATGTGACATTGGAAGAAAGGATTGGGATGATAAGGTATCATTCGTATTCTTTTGGCATATAGAACAACCTATAAATGGTTGAATAAGGTCATGCCTTTTTAGTTGGTGTTTGGCATATAAGCTACGTTACCAGTGGAATTTATGTTCCATCCTTTATATATTACACACATAAGAGGATTGGATGATGAACAATAATTTGATGAGATCATTGAGAAATTGATGCAATTAGATGAGAGGTGTGTCATTCCACATTGGATTCAGAAGAGATAGAAAAGGCACAACATAATGCTTGGCACGATAGGCACATCAAGAAATTTATTTTCCATTAGTTGGAAAGATGGTACTTTTGTATGACTCCAAGTTTGCATGTCATCCTAGAAAGTTGAAATTCCATTGGTTGGGACCATTTTTAGTGACCAAGATACTAGAATCATGCACATGTCAATTGTAAGTGTTAGATGGAACTATGTTTCCTAATTACTTCAATGGGAGTAGGATGAAGCCCTACTATAAATAAGATTTTTTTGTGTTTGTAATAAAATAACATTTCATTTTAGATTAGATTTCCTTTTATGTTTTTTTTTTTGTTTTGGTTTTTATAATAATGTGCATTCGAATGCAGGAGCTTATCACTATATCATTAAGATGATGCACAGAGGATTATGCATACTTTTGATGTGGGGTGAAATAGGTGTGAGTGCACACAAAAGAAATCATCTGATGTTGTTACGTCAATTAAAGTTGGTATAGGAGTGCGTGTTGGATATAAGACAACTGCATTTTAAAATAATGTATTGTTTCACAAGATGATGAGAAGGAAGTTTACTTTATAGATATGAACCAAGGACACGCAAGGGAAATTTCACATGTGCTTTAGGATGATGGTGCTTGAAAGGAATTGCTTAGATATTGGAAAACCATGCGAGATGACCGCCCAATGTAACGTAAGGTAAAAAGAAAAAGGGTAGACTACTTGGTGTGTTACGTAGAGAAAAATGGGTTATGGTGTAGTGAAGTGCATGCAAGGATGAGTGCAACCTGGAGAGAAGTGGTGCACTAGATGGTTACAAATTGCGTGGAAAAAGAAAAAGCGGAAAAAAAAAATGTGCATTTAAATATTTGGAGTAGTGGCGGGTGATGATAAATGCGATTAAAATAAAACTATAAAAGGGCATGAACGAAGTTCATTTTTACCTTGCTTATTACATAATTCAAGTGGCTAAGTACGAATTGTGTTTGAGAAATAAGTACTTGAGTGTGAAACTATTATTATGTGTGATGAAATAGTGCAAAGTTCAAACCAAAGATAAGCTAGAGTAGCCTTGAGTGTGAGAACTCATTAGTGGAAGAAGTATCATAGAGGAAAGGATGTTTAGAAGTAAAGTCTCAAGCTAGGGTTTTTAGCGGTATAAGTTCACATATTATGAAGCATGGCATTTAAGCTAGGGCATCTAATTGAGAAGGATAAAAACTAGGTTTGGAGAAAGTTAAAGGGGTTGAAGAGTTGAATGATTTACTTATAGATACAAGCATTTGGGTAAGTTATTTAGCACCTAGGGAACATGCTTTTGAAATTTTAAATTATGAGAAATTTATGAAGTCGAAGTTGTTACTGAAGTAGAAGTAATGGAACCAAATAAGGTAGAATACTATCACACAATCACCCGAGGCCAAGGATAAGGAAAAAATAATAATCTAGTGGTTGAAGACACGGTGGAAGAATGGTTTTCAAAGATGCAGTACCCCATGGAGGTAGTAGTAGGGCTGTCATGGGATTCACATCTGAAAAAGTGCAAAATAAGTGATTATAACCATGCTCATAAACCCACAAAAGATAAATAAAGAAGGATGTGATGATGTAGATGACCCAAGAGGATGGAGACAAGGTAACTAGTCTATGATGATATATTGAAGGACTTGGAGAGTGCTAGAGTCCTCCAACTCTATGAATTACCTTTCTTTAGAAAACACGAGTGACTATACTAGTGGCTCATGTCACACGTCCATGAAGACATTTTCTATTTTTGGGGAGAAAAATGCACTTTACAACACAATTTATTAGAAGGGTAGCATGTTTACATAGTTCAAGTTTTGAAATTGAGAAAGACTTAGATGATGATAATGAGGAGTAGATGACGGAATGAAGAAACTCAATTATCAAGGGAAGAATCGTGTGATGGATATCATAGCCATCAATGACACGTGAACAAGAGTTACAACCACGCTTTGTTAAGTGGTAAGTTAGGTGCATCTACGAGAGATGGTCTCATGTAAAAAGAAATGGTTGCACATAACACACAAGATGGCACAAAATACCCTATATAATATTGTCTTATTTATTGTTGATGAATAGTTGAAGAGGTGTGGATCTAAGTAAGAAAAGGTGAGAAAATAACTTGGGGAGCCATACTACTATTGATATTATTTTGGGAAATAGGGTATCGATGGACCTAAGGAAAAGGTATGGATTTACCCAGTAGATATCAAATCCCCTGTGGTGAAGTTTTTTTAGTATACATGTGATAGGGCCATCACAAATCCATACAATTTGTGTGTGGATAAATGATTCAAATGAATGGGTGAGGCATTTAAGAATGAGTGGTGCTTGCCAAGGAATTCTTTCAATTCTCGGATGGAAAGAAAATGTTTATAGTACATCATCACTTCTATATGGGAAGGTTTTTACTAAGTGATTGTGAAATTGGCCCTTGGTGTAAATTTCCCTTCACTTTTTACTACAAGCATTTTCAAGCATCTCATTAATAGAATTAATGATGCATGAAGTTTATTTTGATGCAGAATAAGGTAGATTTTATTGCCACACTCTACACACAACATATGTATACCAACCCTCCAACCTATGTGAAGGTGATGGAATCAAACAATATTGAAATAAATCCTATAACTCTTGTTGTGGGATATGATGCATCAAAGTCTACATAACTGGAGGTGAAAAATGAAGAATGTGAAGTATATTGGTGTAAGGTACCTTCATCTCCAAGATCCACCAAAGGGAAAGAAAATTGTAGGGACATCAAAGAGAATGCACGAGGAGAACCCTCTTCAATAAAAATAAGAGGAAGTAAAGGATGACGAGGAGGAGAAAGCAGAAGAAGAAGACACCATGCTATACTACTATGAGCCCACATAAAGAAGCTATAAAGGGGGCACATAAAGTACAAGAATCTCATAAGCACATAATGGGACACCTACCATCACCCCAACAAAACCAAGCTTAGAGAATCAAAATAAAAATATGTGACACTTGGTTACCAATGAGGAAAGTGAGGAAGAGAAGTTCGTGGAGGAGGTCGCGCACAGTGAAGAGTCGACCCATGAAGAGGATGCAACTAAGGACGTGAGCGTGTAACATGATATGAAAATGCATGACATATATGATAGAGGCCCGAGGGAGAAGAAGAAGAGAAATGTGATGGGGAACCATATAGATAAGGATTAAGAGCTACGGTGAAGATGGGAATAATCCATAGCTAAATACTAAGGTGGTGCCAATAGGAAAGTGCAACGACATAAGGAGGAAAAATGAGGATATTCACAACCATCTCAAATGGAATATATTGATAATCATATGAAGGTACTCATGGGAAATTTTTCAGACCACGGTGCCAAGAAAATATCTTTATGGTTAGGATTTAATTGATCTAGAAGGGGAAAAGATGCACACTAAGAAAATGCTATCATGGAGCATGCAAACACACATGGAGGAACCTGAATTTGAAATTAATAATGAGGCATACACCATAATAAAAATGAAGAAGGACCTAGGTACATTCCTCACTACAATCAATCACATAGATATAAATAACAAATAGGAAGTAATGCACTTAATAAGATGGCAATTGAATTTTTGCAAAACTTAGATAAGGGGCCACAATAAGAGTTTTTCTAGAATATAAGAAGGATAAAGAGAAGGATGTCCAGTGGCTTGTAGAAGAGTTAGAAGAAGCAAATAAATTCACAAAGTATGCCTATAACAAGGTTTCCCAAGATAATAAGTGCCACCACAACCACGTGCCCCCACTTGGTAGAGAGCATCCAAGATGCAAATCCATTGGAACTACACTACTTAGAAGACTTTGTGTGAATTTTGTTAAATGATAATAAGTATGGGTAGGGCCATCGGAATAATATTTGGTTACACAACAAGAAAATAATAAGGAAGCAGTCATGTGTAAAATAGTATAGTATGAGGTATTGAACACAATGATTAAGGAGGCCATGAAAAAGGAAAGGTACACATTTGACAATTTTCAATACCTTGACCCCATCCTTAAGGTGCACACCACACAAGAGGAGGTAGAGATAAATTAAGTGAGGGAAGCTAAAAAATAAAATAAATTTAGAAGCAAGGAAATCATGGTTGAAGTAGTGCATAAGAGAGATTTACTTAAGGTCGTAAGAGATACACTTGAAGTAAGACTCAACGAGCTTTGTCCCTTGGTTGCATGTAGGATGGATGCTTTGGAGGGAATGGCATCAGGCCTTGCTAAAATAATTAGGGAACTAAAGTAGAAGGGTGAAGAATTTACCCCTAAATAAGTACCAAATATTATTGGATTAGTGCCAAATACAACTACTAAGGAGCTTGAAATATGGAAGAGTTATATAATACCTTGACCATAGAGTTCCTAGAACTAATTCAACCACCATAAGCCGATTAATTGTGTGCCTTTGGTATATTTTTATTCTTTGATTTATTGGGTAATCACCCTCATATTATTTTTCTTTCATTCTTCACTTTTCTTTAAAGCAACATTCTTTCATTCAATATTGCGAGGATGAACAATATCCCTAGTGTGGGGTAATGTTTGTTTGAGGAAATGGATTAGTACTATCCATACATATAATTTTGTAATCACACACGGGGGCATGCGTGAAAGAATAGAAAGTAAGAACATGCTAGTGTGTGGAGGTGCGTGCATCATGGAGGAACAAGACAATGCACAAGGTTGCATGCATACATGCATCATTGAAGACTTATCCAATTTTCTAGACATGGTTTAAAATAGAAAAGCAAAAGGTGGAGTGTTGCTCAAGTAAGATCCTAAAATAGAAAAAAGCAATATAAATTAGTTTCCAAGCAAAGGATAAGAAAGAACATGCAAGGAAATGAAAAACACAACACATGGAGCAGGCTAATAATAGGATTGAAGCATGTAAGGTCTAAGATAATTATAGTTTAATCTATTGTTAGCACAAGTTGTAAAAAGAATGCAAGTTATTATTGGAACATGCCTATATTTAGGAAATAAAACATAAAAATGGTGAACGGTAAGTCCACACCATATAAATATAGGTTATGTGTTCTTTTTTAGAGAGTTAGAGTTCAGATTGTATAGTATTAGTGCTAGTGAGTCTTTTGAGTCTTTGGTTATGTAACTTTTGATTATGTAGCTTTTGGGTCTGTATGTAAGCATTATGTGAGCATGCATACATAGCATGTGGCTATAAGTAGTGGTGATGTAATTTCAACTCTTGTGATGTCTTTGGATTATGTAATTCATATATAATTGCTTATGGATTTCTAATATTACTATTTCTAAACATGGCTTGATGGGTATTCAAATCTTAATAGTCATTATGTATGAATTAGTTACTTATTATATGTGTTGTTGAATTGTCACGATTTGATGTATTTTCATGAATAAATGGTTTTTATGGTTATGATTACGATTATGCATGTTAACATCTTGATAAGAAAATAAACTAGAGACTTGGAAGCTGCACGTGCTTCGAGTGAGCTTCTAGACTTGTCTGGATGAAGTGTCAGCATGCATAGTTGTTGTTGGGTAAATGAAGACTATAATCCATGTTTTTCAAATATTGATATGCAATACCATATTAGTGGAAGGGGTATGTGTAGGATTAGTTATGGATATTTGGGTGGGAGACACAAACTTCGGTTATGTGTAAGGAACAAATGTGTTTGTAGTACATGTGGTAGTGTAATATTTGAAAAGTTCGGGATCAACATGGGTGGTGCATATAACTCCTTAGTAAGTGAATTTTATATAACCATGTAGAGTGGATGGGAAAAAATACATAACATGTATCCAAGGATTCCCTAGAAGGATGTTATAATTGACATCATTATGCATTACTTGAAAAACAATATGAAGGGTATGCATCCCCACAATAATTGATAATTTGATTTTCCCAAGTTCTCGATGTGGTGTATTCTCAAAGCCATAAATATGTATATTATAAGGGATAAGGTCCTTGGCATAGATACCTAACTTATTAAGTAAAATATGCTATAAATATTGAGACATGATCCATTATCAACAAGTAAACACTTAACCAACTTATTACGTAGTGCCACCTAAATATATAATCGGAGACCATTTTCTATGACATGTTGGTGAGGAAGATACTCTAAAATAAAGGATATATTTTCCTCAATGAAATTGAGATTACGGAGAATATAGTCCACATAACTAATATTTATATTAGGAAATATTTAGGTGGACTAAAATACCTTACAAACATAAGTTCATGCCACATTATTTGTTGATATCCTTTATATTATATTGATCATGATCTGTATAGAGGCATTATTGACATGGGCATTCGAGGAATCTTGTTACAATTTTCCGTCACACTAAAAGCTCAAACTGGTAATGGAGAGGGATCTAATCATGTTAACCAGTTGATACACCAACACACCCCCACACAATGGAGCCAGATGCAACCACGTGAGCCTTGAGCTCACCATGTATTCACCAAATTAGGCCCAACAACATTAGGAGGAAATGACATTGGGACTTCTTGGGAGGTCACCCATCCCAATACTACTCCAGGTCAAGTGCGCTTAACTACCTAGTATCAAAGTTACACAACTTTTTGTCACACCAGAAGCTCAAACTAGTAATGGAGAGGGATCTCATCGTGTTAACTAGTTGTTATGCCAACACACCCCCACATGATGGAGCCAAATGCAACCACATGAGCCTTGAGCTCACCATGTATTCACCAAATTAGGCCCAATGACATTAGGAGGCAACAACACTGGGACTTCCCGGGAGGTCACCCATCCTAATACTACTCTAGGTCGAGCGTGCTTAACTGCCTAGTATCAGAGTTGCACAACTTGTCGTCACACCAGAAGCTCGACTGGTAATGGAGAGGGATCTCGTCGTGTTAACCAATTGCTATGCCAATAATTCCCTTAGATGTGTTATTTCATTTTTGAGAGATTTGATCTTAGTACTCATAGCTTGAATTTGGACTTGAAAATCATGGTGGCTTAAATAGACACTAGGTTAGCCATATGAGATGTGTAATGGAAATTTATGGTATCTTCAATGGCACAAAATGATATAATATCCTCTGTTTGATAATAAATAATAATCATCATCACATGGAAGGTGATGGTTAGTAGGTCATAAAAAACAAGACCCAAATGTGATGTTTATAAAAAGGAGATCATCGTTAAATTATTAAAATGATCATATATGAAATTAATAAAGGAATTTATTTTTAAAAAGAGTTATTTTTCGGGATGATTATGGGAAACAAAAAAACCTCTAGGGTATTTTCAATAAAGTCTATATTTTTCGATTACACTCTAATCATTAAAAATAGTAATGTTGACTCTCCAAAACGTGAGCAAAAATTATGTCAAAAGGAGGTTTTTCATTAAATATTAAAAAAAAAAAAATCCAAATAAATTTTGAAATAGAGTCATTAGGTTCTATATACGTCTCAAAACAAATGGACCCTTAAAAGTGATGTGTAATAAAAAGTGACCATCGTGAAATCAGTAAAATGGATATTTTAAAAATGAAAAGTGATTTTTATGAAACATAAAGAGGTATTTTATGATATGGACATTAGAGGGAAACCAAAATTTCACCTTATTCCCACGATTACATGTGGCATGCATGCATAGGCAAGGGAGATAGTGTGAAAAGCTTAATTTGAGCACCCGGGAGCTAGTTTCCGATCATGTGAGGAACACGGTGGGGGCCGCATTTTCTTCCCCTTTATACCCTTGGAAAGGGGCAGAGGGACACCAAAATTTCACATTATCCTGGTGATGAAAAGTGTCAAGCATGCATGAGTTGGAGTGGGGGCTAGAAATTTGGCAAAAAGTGCTTATTGGGGCCTTCGAGAGTCATGTGGTGGGTCCAAGAGGCTTAAGGTGGGGGGAAAATTTTTTACCCCCTTTTTCCTTCTTAGAAATGGACAGAGAGGCACCAAAAGTGCACATTAGCCTCATGGTGACACATGTCACTAAAAATTTTGGCTAAGTACGAAGCTTGTACCTTGGAGATGAGCTTGAAAATGACATTGTCGAGCTCCCAAGTGAATTATTTGGCACTTGTTTATATGATTTTGAATGGAAACATAATTTTTAGAAGGATGGGAAAACTCTTAAGGTTTTATTCATCTTTCATCCTTCTAAAATATGTCTTTTTACCGAGAGGCGCCGCTTATATGCTCGTGAAGAATGAGTTACGTGAGAAAGAAATGCATTGGTCTTTGTGAAAAATATGATATTTTTTTATTATGGGTAAATAGTTTTGAAGGGACTATACCCTGTGTACAAAAAGGCTCAAAAGCCAGATACCAAAAGAGGTAGAAACAACCCAAAAGAGAAAAACATCCAACAACAGAGGGCTCAACAGCCAGATAATACAATATACTAATAAAACAGGATCAAGATAGCCAATGATCTAAACAAAAGTAGAAGAGACAAAAAATGAACAAGAGATAACCATCACTGGTCATCTCAGCCAAAAAACAACACCAAAAACACCAGTCAACAACAACTTCACCACCAGTAAACAACAATAGAGCTCCACATCACTTGATAGCCCGGTCAATCTTGGCTTTGATCGTTTGAAGCGAGATGAAGAATGCAATGGTAGTGGCTTGGGAAGGGTCTTTCAAATCTACCTGGGCAATTGCAATATCTCTTTTCTCCTTGGAGCCCCAAATGTCCTCTGTAATACTGCTGAGACTGCAAATACTACGAACATGTTGTTCAATAAAATTGTAGATACTTTTAAGGGCAGAGAGGATACAGTCATTGCGCCCTTTTGCATTTCCAAGCCTGCCATCCAGAGATTGAAGCTTCTTGAAAATTTCAGCAGTGATGTCATCCTCCTCATCGTTTTGTAGCTTCCTTTTTCCCTTAGCTTTATCCATGTCCCTAACAACACTCTTTAGTTCCTGAATTTCCTTTTCCATCTTTCCAATTCTGGCCAACAAGTCCTCATCCTTAGGCTCCTCCACCGGATTACTAATGTGCAGTAGATTCGCAGCAAGCTCCAGGTCTTTATGACTTCTAAGAACCCTCTGAGAAGCAGGGACCTTAGTTTTCATCTCCTTCCTTTTCTTGCTAGTTGAAGCAGTGTCAAGCTTCCTATTGGGTAGGGGAGGAATGGAGGCAGGGGGAGTAATGAAGGGAGGGGAGGAGAAAAATCCAAGTGGGGACAGGCTGAGCAGTGGCGGTGAATAAGCAGTATTAACCCTTGATGAAGGGGAACAACCCTAGTGTGATTTTGTACTTCCAGAACAGATTTCTCCAGAGAGTTCAACAAGTAATGGGGAAAGTTGATGGTGATGTTTCTATGAAATTGATTAAGAAAGATCAAATGCTTTTGGGGAATAGTGACAAATCTCCCCTCTAGAGTAACATACCTTACAACCATCCTTGCGATCTCAGCAAAAGGCTCAGAATGAAGCAAGCTTGATGTCGGCCGTCACAAATTCTAGATTTTCCCCCTCATCAAGAAACTTCTTTACCTCCACCTCTCTATCCACCCGCTTGTTAAAGAACTTGGTGCCGTCTAGACTGAGCCCGGTGACCTGGGCAATAAGCTCTTCTGATATCTCAATCTTGATGTTGTTGTACTTGACCACGCGATTCCTCCATCCCTGAGCAAATTTAATTGAGAGATCCTGATCAAAACCTTGTATTTTTTCAATAAAGTTCGTTAGACCCCCTTTTTGAAGGTAATTCCAAAGAACTGTATCATCTTTCTAAGATGGATTATGTGTGGGATCTGTCTTGCAAGGTGGTCCCCCCATTTTTCCAGTTCCTTTGTCCACAACGGTAAGAATTTGAAAACTATATGAATCAGCCTCAACTTTATTTTTGCAGCTCTCCCAATCGTGAGAGGAAGTGTAATTATTAGACCTTACTTTATAATTAATTACCTACTCCTTAGCATCCACCCTATAACTATTGACGATGACACTCGAGTCACACAAATCTTTGATGATGTCATCATTATGTACTTAAAAATCCACTCCTTAGCATCAACATTACAGCCATTAGTGATTACAATCCAAGTCATGTAAATCATTGATGATGTCTTCATTAACTTTAGTGGGAAGAATGTCCCCCCTTATCCAAATTTGAAAAGTATTATTAACCCCAAAATTTGCCAAACCATCTGCCAAACTATTGCCTTCACGTAGGTATGTTTGATTTCAAAATTTTCAAAACTCTTGCAAATATCAGTAGCTTCAGCAATAAAGTCTCTGATAGACCAACTGGGGGGTTGTTTTTGATTTAAGAGATTGATAATGTTTAGCGAATCACCCTTAATTATAATATTTGGAATATTACAATCCTGGCTAGCCTTATTCCCCAAAGAGCAGCAAGAGCTTCAAAGTAGTGGTTAGTTTGCCTACCCATTTTTCCAGAAAAAGCAGCAACAAAATAGCCTCTGTGATCTCTAATGACTCCCCCACCTCCAGAATCCCCAGGATTTCCTTTTGAGGCCCCATCAAAATTCAACTTATGCCAAGCACTGGGAGGCTTAATCCATCGAGATAGTGGATCTATCAATACTATTGTTATTCTTATTCAAAACAGTGCCAATATTCCAAGCAGCCAGAATGTGCTCTTCTTCCTCAGGGTAAAGTCTATTTTTAGGAGGTTTAAATCTTTCAATGTTGTCTTTCACAACAATGATAATTTCTTTGTAGACTTTTTTGCATAACTTTCTAGTATTCCTGAAAATGACATCATTACGAGCTTTCCAAACTCGCCACATGGTGTGAGGTAAAACCAGTTGCCATAATCTCCTCACCACACAATGTTTGTAAGGAGAGTTCCATTGTTCCCAGGCTTGAAGACAAGTAAGGGGAAAGATCCATTCCTGATTAAATTTTTCAAAAATAAGATGCCAAATTTTGGAAGTGTACTTACAATGGAGAAATAGATGTTTGATGTCTTCTACTTCTTCCTAACACATGCAACATCTGTTCAGCATGATGAATCCTTTCCTAATGAGATTGTCATTAGTTAGGATCTTGCCTTTAATGATGAGCCACCAAAAAAATTTATTCTAGGGGTTAGCTCAGGCATCCACAACTTATGCCACTCAAGTATCACTTTCAATAGAGGAAAAGAAAGAGTTGTAGCCCGATTTAACTGAGTACTCTCCATCAAAGGAATCTTTCCAAATGAGCTCATCCTTATGATTTTGAGGACTGATATGAATTAGGGAGAGATGACTCGCATAGATGAACCATCAAACCGCACATTAGCCTCATCTACTTTGAATCTGTTTCCATTTCCTTTTCCTTTTGTGAAAAATATGAAATTACCACCATGTAGGGAATTGAATAATATTTCCATTGATATATTTTTACCTCCAAATCATTTTAGATATCCAGAATCGTCTCCTAAAGCTTAAGTTCCTTTTACGATGCAAGCTCCTTTGACCTCAAAACCTACTTTTACTGAACTTGCTCATAAATCTCCAAATCTTCCCTAAATATTTGTATATAAATTACAAAATTATATTGGCTCATGAATATAATTTTTTGGTTAATTTAGGTCTTCAAATATGATCCGTAGAATATGCACTAGCTTTATAAAGGCTAAATATAGCCATTCTTAAGCTTGTTGAAAGATCTGCCTTGTAAAACATTGTCTCCAAAGAATCTTGTGAACTTGTTTTCCTATTTTCAACACATGGGTGTGGGTGGGACCATAGAAATGAAATTTCATGGGTGGGGACAGGCATGGCATATGGGATGGACTGACCTAGAGGGGTGTCTGGAAATGTTTACAATGAAATGTTTTGACACTAGGGTATAGTTTTCTTATTTTCAAGTTGAATTTTTCCCTTGAAAAAACACAAGACAACAGTTGGCTCTCACTTGGGGACTCATTCTAGATCAAAAAAGTGAGGATCGGATGATAAGGAAATCTATTATCTCAAATTATGTTTCGGACCATTTCCTTATCCATTAGGCTTCACAAATTCATAGTAAGAAATAGATATCCGAGTAAAGGAGTACACACACACACAACAAAAGGAAACACATAACACATGAAAAGGAAAGGACACACACAACAAGAAAGGAAACACACACCTAAATCACCTATGGTACAATGTGGGGGAAACCCACTTTCACCAAAGAACTTTTCCTTTATTGGAGGTTACTTCCGAAGAGGTAACATTGAATGATGAGGTTCCATGAAACCATTTATTGGTTTGAGAAAGTAGCCTCCTTTCCTCAACTACTTATGAAATCCGAGTGCTTTCATGAATGCATCTATAGTTGGGAGGGATGAACCTACATGAGTTTTTATGCTTAGATATTTTCTCGAAATTCCATTTTCGTTATCTTTGAAATCTGTTTTCGAGTGTTCGTTTCCTTCCTACTCACCCACGCAATTGATTTCTTAATTACCTTATCATCATTTCCCTAGGGCTAATTTTTTTTTGAAATGCTTAAATTTTCTAATTTTTCTTCTTTCCCACGTTCATTCTTATTGAAAAATATATATTTAGAGGTCTTAAATTTATCTTTTTGTTATATTCCATCATGAGGTGTTTGGAAATTGAGTGAAGAATCAGGAATAACCTCATACTTATTTTGCATGGCCATAGCTTGAGTCAAGAGGTCAAGACTTAGCTCTGGATCTTCCATTCCTTCTATAGCTTTCAAGATTTCTTATACGAAATCCTTTGAAATTTCCAAAATCTCACCTTTACATTCATTCAAATAATCTTCATTTTGAAATTCAAGGCAACCATTTGGAGGAATTTCTTCATCATCCCGAAGCTCGTTACATTCCACTACTTCTTTGTTGTGGGGAGTCTCATCTCTGGAGGACCCAAAACTATTTGTTTCAAATTTTTCATCATAGAAAGAATCCTCCTCTTTGAATGGAAAAGAGAAAAATACTTCAATCTCATCATCACATCCATCAATCATTGTTACAAGAGGTACATTATATTTTTCACCTTATTTTATTTTATCATGACCAAAATCTAGATTGGTTGAGAATTCAAAATTGGCTTCACACCTATCTTGAAAATCCATGGCTTGCATTAGGAGTTCAAGACTAAGATGAGGATCTTCTATTTCTTCTACAATTCTTATCATTTATTCCAAATACTCTTCCTTCAAACCTTTCAAAGGTTTGTCACGAGTTGGCTTGTATTCTTCATGGATGGCATGATAAAGATAATCTTCATCTTTTAATGGGAATGATAAAACCTCCTCACCTTAGTGAAATATGTCAGCTTCAATTTTTCCGATTGAAATTCATCAAGAAACCTCTCCTCTTATTCATGGCTCACATCATCTAAAAACTTGGGGTTACCCTCTCGCAACTCAAAATTTCTCAACACTTCTTCAAGATCAATGCCCTCTCGGGAAGGAATGTATGGTCCCATCAAGATTGGAATCTCACCGTCCTCTTGAGTTATTATGAAGTGATTCATCATCCTGTTATCTTGGTAAAAGATGGTGTCTTCCAAATTTCGACTTTTGCACTTTGTATCTCATCTTTTTCACAAGAAGAAAATTCTCCATATATCCTTTAATTGGAATGGTTGTGGAAGACCACTTCATCTGGATTTTTCTTCCCAAGTCTCAACAAATTTTTCTACCTAACAACATTCCTAATGAATCTAGAATGACTGATACTAAGATAATCATTGACAAATTCTTATCTAGAACTTTAGCAAGAGCCACCTATGCATCATTTATTTTTCCCAAAAGTGGGACTTCCTTTGATTCCATGGAGTAAAAAAACCCCTTTGGTCCATGTCAAGGTGGTTCCAAGAGCATTGACCACCATTATCAACATTACATTTTCATAAGCACTTGAATCTATTATACAATTATTCAACTAGTATCTTCCAACAAGAAGGGAGACATAGAAAGGATCAATATTATCAGTATTTTATACACTCATGGCAAGCATGCTCTGTGATGGAGGTGTAGGTGGGGTTGGTAGTAGTCCTTTAGAACTAGGAGTCATAGTATTGGGATTTGAACTACTACCCTTAATATATTATACAAGCTTCTTGAACTTTTTGCATGAGTCTCAGTAAATATTCAGATTTGAAAATATGAACTTTTGTTTTGTTTGCATGATCGATGATATCAAATGGATCTAAGGCAAATAAGGGGAATGAAGGCACTACTATTGGAGTTAGGATGGGCTTGGAAGTGGAAGTATATGTTTGGGAAAAAGAGGTTGACTTTGAAGACATGTCGGAGACTCTTGAAGTGCTATGTTTTGTAAAAGAAGACTTATATTTAGAAGGGGCTCTGAAATACTTACTTGTACTAGCGGTGAATTCTTGCTTGCAATGGGATCAAGTTTCTCCAATGTAAAATCTGTGGACGATGGAAGTGGAGATCCTTGACTGATTATTTTCTTTTGTAGAGTCACCACGGGAGGATCTTTATCCTTTTCGAGTAGTAGAGGAAGGAGATCCCTTTTTAGAATGAGAATGAGTGAATAGTGTACATGAGAAATTGGGTGCATCCTCTTCATCATATTCATCACCTCAAGAATATTCACGGATCCTAATTTTTGCATCATTATTTATTTCTTCAACCTCTAGGAAATTATTACCTTATATTTCTTGTTCAATATATTATTCATCTTCTTGAGTTCTACTGATTTCATTGATAAGCGAGCCTCCAAGGAAAGCCTTTGGGGTACTACGGAAATCTAATTCCTATCCTGATTTTAAAGAGGAATATTTTAGGCTATTTGTTTCTTTATTGCATTTACTAATTTTTCACAAGATATTCAGTGGTACCTTCCTTGGAATATTTACCCCTTTACTTTTCATTTGGATTCTTCATTTTTCCAGACAAAATTAGATCATCTTCAATCTTAGTTACATCATTTTGGGAAAGCTTGAGAGTACAAGGTTAAACTCTATGTAAGATAAATCCAATTTAAAGGGGTTACACATTGATGAAGAATGTTTTGAAATTTTCTTTATATGGTGAAACATCTTCCCGAGTATTACGTGGAGATATCGGTTGAAATGCACCACAAAGTATCTCATAGTTTCATTCACTTATTTCCACATTTGCACCAATTGAATGAGGATATCTTGGAAATATTTGACTGATTTGAATATTTCTATGAAATTTACTTTAATGTATTCCCAACATGTTATGGAGTGGGAGGGAAAGAGATAAAACCACTCGACTAATTTTTCTTGAAGTGATTCCATGAATAATCTCATTACAACATCCTCATGTTTGATTCCAAGAATTCTACATGATGTGATGAAGGAAAAGATGTGTTCTTTGGGAAGTTGTGTGCTATCACCTTTGAAATTTGGAAATTTCTTGTGGGAAATTGTCGGTAGATCATGAAGAGGAGGTGCAAGAGCAAGTGGACTTGTATTCCTTCCCCATGGAACAATGGGTTGGGGTCTTTCTCTTTCTTCGTCTGCCATTATTTCTTCTACTTCGCTTGTGAAATTTTTCTCCCAATTCTTCTTTTAATTCTTGTTCTCCTTCACTAGGGACATCAATGTTAAATGGTGGGTGGAATGCGGGAGAAACAAGAGGATTTTCAAGAGGAGTATCAACAGGGGTTTGGATAGGATTTCAGGTGAACCACTTGAAGAATCATATCGAGATGAATCTTGACAGAAATAGTAGGACTTATCTCTAATTTTTTATCATGGGTTTTGCAAATACTCAAACGTGATATCAACAACTCCTCTGAAACTATTCAAGGTGGTGTATCTTCTTTCATCCATCTTGGCAAAATCCCACAAACATAATATGAAAGGGTACTTTGGAATACAAAGGGTCACGTGTAGGAATCAACAATAGGTTTATAGCAATGGATATTTAATTTGAAATTTTTTTTTTTTTGGAATATATCTATATATATTGGATTTTTTGGTTCATTTTATTGGGAGTAAAATATGCCAACTCTACCCCATGGTGGGTGGGTGCCAAAAATTGTTTGTGAGAAAATTTGTCAGGTGGACAAATTGGTGGGTATCTGCCAACACTTTGAGACTCTAGGTCCCTCGCTTGAGTTTTGAAGCTCCATTTATTATTTGTGGATGAAAATATAATCTTTGGGTCATCTAAAGTTCAAGGATCAATAAGAGAACTCCATTAAACCTATGAAAAAGGTTGTAATTTCTTGCAAGGGAGGAATTTGTTGAGAAGGTAGGAAAATGGAGTGGGAAAAAGGAGGGGGATTAATATTGGAGGTAGAAAATCAGATGCCTACAAACACTAATCAAAGCATATCATCAAACAAATTTAAAAATAAAAATTTCTTACTAACATCAAGATAAGGTAGAATTATGAACACTAAGTCTCAGTAATTCTCTTATCAAGATAAGTAAGAAACCCTTTTATTCTTCATTGATATTTTGGCAAAGTTGTAAATAGTGAGGAATGGAAGAACATATGAGAGGAGGAAAAGAGGAAATTTTCTATCTCTTTTTCTTTAATCTAAGTAATAATCTCTCCTTGATCATACAAAATTGACAACCCTTAAGAATGAGGGTGTAATTACAATTTATATACTTTGAGAAGGCTCTTAACCTACCCCCATGTGACCTTTCATTTTTCCTTCTAACATGTGACTTTTGATATTTCTAGGAGTGAAATTAAGTCCCCTTTTATTAATTAAGGGTGAATTATTAAAATGTTTTCTAAATTCACATTTAAATGAATAGGATGAATGTCATGATTGCTCACAACAAAGAATTAGAAAGGGGTAGAGAAGAGGAGAAAGAATGAGGAAGGTGGGGATGAATAAATGCCCCAAAGGATGAAGATACCTACATCATTGATGAAGATCCACTCGAAAATTTTGAAGACAAACATATTGGCCCCCGACGACCTCTGCAACACTTCTACACTGATGTGAAACTCCAATGAATTTCACTTTTAAAAATTCCCTTTCTCGATGATGATCGTAAGATTCTCCTTGTACACTAGATACAAACACCTTAGATTGTCGAATGAGTGTTTAAAAACACTATTTCAATACCTCTCAAAGTGAGCTTTGATGTGAACACAAACCCCACCTATGATGATGCATTCACAATATTGTAGTGAGAGTGAGGATCACTCTCCTATTCCTTATAATTTCACATTTTTCATTCATGATATTCAAATCTCTTGACATCCACACCCCCATTCTACACACTTTGCTACAATATTACAAACTTTTTCTTTACTATTTTGAGAGATGAAAGCTCACTCCTAGTTCACTTGTCATGGCTAGCTCAATCAACTCAACTATTTCAAATAAAATCACTTGGATCACTAAAAGATGATTATGAATCCATCTCGCATACACGGTGCCCATTCAAACCTTCTCCTCAACTGGATCTCCCGATCCTCTAAGCATTCGGCCTTTGAGATCTTCAAGATCCATGTGGGTGACATCATTTTCCCCACGGTGAGTACTTAGATGAGAGAGATGAGACTGGTTCGAGGCATATAAAATTAAATTTTATGGCTGACATTAACACTTCTTTGTACCCATAATAGGAGTTTACTATTTTAGTAAATTGATATTTTTCCCCCTTTTCAATTTTTTCACCTTCAATCAAATTACTCGTTCCTCGGATGTTCATTGTACACAATATCTTTGAAGAATTTTCCCTTTGTGATAATTTTCTATTTATAGTAAGTTCTAATGTATATACTTACAATTTTTGGAAAGTTCCTTTCCACACCTCAGATTTCGATGAAACCAAATTTTTGAGATGATTTTTTTCCTTATCTCACAGACAAATTTTTAGCTCAAAATGATCATTGGAATGGTGAAAAATAAAATTTTATAAAATGAGGGAAAGAAGGTCAAGGTTTTTCCTCCATAAAAATCCACGTTGTGCATGAAAATTCTATCACTTGTGTTCTTGAGGTGCCTAGAAATGGTTAAGAATGAAAAAAATCCCACGTCAATCTATGTATCGGTTTGCAGAAGATACTAAGATTTATTTTTCGAGACTACGGAGTTAATCGGCAAAACATTAATCTTGGAGCTTTAAAAATTTGCACTTTTGTGATAAATATTTTCTTGCAATCATGGAGGGAAGAATGGATGAATGCAAGAGATAAAATGGATGGAAAGGATTATGGAAAAATTTGACAAAGTTCCAGGTGAAAATGGAGCAAAAGTGGGCGTAAAGGAAAAACAAGCTAACTCGAGTTTTATAGGAATGAGAGTGGGGAAGGTGGGGATGTATTTTTATGCTCCCTTTTCCCCTTGGAATGGGACATAGGGACACCAAAAAATTTCCTTATACCCATAGTGACATGTGGCATGCATGCATGTGCAAGGAGATTTTGGAAAGAGATTAATTTGAGCACACAGGAGTTGGTTTCAAGTCATGTGAGGAATCTGGTGGGACCATGGTGGGGGATTAATTTTTTCACCTTGTCCCCTTAGAAAGGGAAAAATGGAAAAAAAAAAAAATCATTATCCTAGTGATGACAAGTTTAAAGCATGTGTGAGTTACGGTGAGGGCTAAAAATTTGGCAAAAAGCATTTATTAGAGCTTCCCATAGTCATGTGATGGGTCCAAGAGGCTTAAGGCGGGGGAGGAAATTTTATTCCCCCTTGGCATCCTAAAAATGGAAATAAGGGCACCAAAAGTGCGCATTAGTCACATGGTGGCATGTGTCACTTAAAATTTTCGTAAGTACAAAGCTTGTACCTTGAAGATGAGCTTGAAAATGACATTGTCATAGCTCCTAAATGAATTTTTGACACTTATTTATATTATTTTGAATGGAAACATAATTTTTAGAAGGATGGGATAGCTCTTAAGGTTTAATTCATCTTTCATCCTTCTCAAAAATGTATTTGTTATCGGGACCGCCAATTATGCCTACAAAAGAATGAGTTACGGAAAGAAATGCATGGGTGTTGTGAAAATATGATATTGCCACCATGTAGGGAATTGAATAATATTTCCATTGATATTTTTTTAGCTCCAACTCATTTTAGAGCTCAGAAATTGTCTCCTGAATCTCTAGTTCCTTTTTACGATGTAAGCTCCTTTGACCTCAAAAACTTACTTTTTCTTAACTTGCTCCTGAATCTCCAAATCTTCCTTAAACATTCATAAATAAATAACACAATTATATTAGCTCATGAATATAGTTTATTTGTTAATTTAGGGCATCAAATCTGCTATGGAGAATACGACTTTAGAAAGGCTAAAAATAGCCATTCCTAAGCTTGTCAAAAGATCTACCTTGAAAGACATTGTCTCCAAAGAATCCTATGAACTTATACTCCTCTTTTAACACATGGGAGAGGGTGGGACCATAGACATGAACATTTCATTGGTGAGGATAGGCATGTCACGTGGGATTGACTAACCTAGAGGTGTGTTTAGGAAGGTCTCTGATGAATTTTTTTTGACACTGGGGTATAGTTGTCATGTTTTCAAATAGAATTTTGCCCTTGAAAAACAACGGGATAACACCAATTCACAAAATTTTAACACCTTGATTAGATTTTAGAATTTACATCAACTATAAAGGATGTAAGGGTTTGTAACAAATAGAATATTCGATCTAATTGGATTCCAAAGATATATTATATATGATGAATATTGCATTCAATCTTGAAATGATTAAACGAATAAGTACTTTCTCACAACATGAGAGTGTAGACATTCAAATTTAGAAATTTACCTTTTAAAGCTACCGGTTGTGATAGTGCTCCATTGCTAAGACATATATCCACATTTTACCCCCATTGAGTACATTTTATTATCTCTCTCCCAAATTTATTATTCTTGCACATTGATCTATTTTGACATTTTTAATATAAATGCATAAAATTAATACTTAACCTATACTTTTCATGATACAAATTTCAAATTACACTTATTCATGAAAGGCATTCAAGGCTCCCTAAATATTCATAAAGGTAATTGTTATCTCTCGAAAGTGCACCCTAGTTGAGAGATGACATTAGGGGTTCTAAGCTTGCTTTGAATCTCTCACTTTTGTAGATATAATGGAAACACCTCAGGTATTTTGGTATACCTATTGTTGAGGTGAGTCTCCAGTATCAAGGTCGGTTCCTTATTGATGTATCATAAAATAATGGTTTTTTTTGGGTTTTGAGGGTAAAAGATGACTGTAACTAAAATTAAAAAGGGTGATACACAAAAATTATTGAGGGCTTTGACTAAGTATATGCACAATAAAATTGAGAATGAATTTTGGATGCACGAACCAATGGTTTTCAACAGAATATTAAGGAAAACTCTTATGTGTTGAGGGATAAATCACAACAACACAACAAGATAAACATGCACACTAATATTATGCATAAAAATTCCATATTTGCAACAAGGTAAGATTATTAATTAGGAATTGACATTCACAAGAATTAATGTAAGAGATACACACCACTGCAAATAATTGGAAAGGAAAAAATCAGTTCTCATTTAAGGCAAAACTGGTAGAAAATTACTTCAACACTCCTATGTCCAAAAATTCCTCTTTTGTGCTTTGCCAATGCACACAATATATAAAAAAATTATTCACCCAACCCATCCTAAAAATAGGCTAAAATTTGTACTCACCCATGCATGTTAATTTTACCCCTTTATCATGAATAAATAAAGGAATAAAAATAGACATGTTGATTACAATGAGGCATTAATAGCCTTAGTTACAAAAATAAATTCTAGTCAAAGTGCAGTTGATTGATCTATTTTTAATAAGAATTGGATGAATAATTTAGCTAATAATATCTCTTTCTTTTTGTGCAAGTCTTCTCCAATGTGCATGCAATATTTTTCTTCTTCTGCTTGATGTGACACTTGTAATTTGATCCACTTGCAATGATAAATTTGGCACTTTTACAAATCTTCCCCCTTGGATGCATATCCAAAAATAATATACATGTGTAGGAAAAATAATTCCTTTGTCTTCAAACTTGGAAAAATATTCACCCTCTAATGTGGGGACCACTGTAAGTACATGTGCAAGAAAATAACACCCTTATTTATGAAAAAAATAAAGTAATTAGCATGTCAAAAAGGTCTTCTTGATCTTTGATGTGACATCTGTGCACTTATTTTGCTTTTTTGTCTTATTGTGGATGACATGCCAAACAAATCCCTTCTCATGACTCATGTGATGATTATGATGTTGACATCCATGCAAGATTTATTTTTTCATTTTCCACCCTATCCATATGTTGGCCATGATGTTTTGTATTCTTGTTGTAGAGGCCACTTGTCCATGTACAAATCAATATTCCATCCTTTTACAAAAGTTGACAATAATAATCAAGGATAATAATAAACACCCCTCTTATCATGGACATATAACAATTTGACTTGGTGATATTCAAACCCCTTTTATTATATACATGTACTTTTGGGAAAAATATGGTTTGAGACCCTTAATTATGATTGACCCCTTATTTGATTATTGCATAGCACTTTTTGATGACACTAAGGTCAAGGGACCTTAATCATCATGACTGCCCATGGCATAGACTATAGTGCATTCAAAATATTTGAATAATCTAAGGAAATACCATAGTCTTTTACCTTGACCCTTGGCACACATGTTTTTGAACCCTTTTGTGTTATTATTGCATGAATAATGGTTGTCGGCATTTGATTTTTTAGCATATGGTTTTGGACCTTATTCAAGTCAATGAAATTATTTATCTAAATAATTGGGGCTGGCCTCCTCCCCACGATGCCCGACCCTTGGAATATTTTTGGTGCTATTCGAACCTAACCCCAAGTTAGGGTTTCACAGATCTTAACACGTATTAATGTTTGACTCTAGTTTACTCCATGTTGAGTTAGGAAATAAAAATATTTGGAAACCTAAATCATTTCACATTTTTATCTTGAGCTCTTCTCGAGCTAGCAAAGCTCTGGAAAAAAATTCTATGGTGACCATCATTATCTTGTGGAGCTTCTAGTTTTCGTGATACATGTAGTGCTTTCCATGGATGTGTTTCTTCTATTTGATTTGAAGCTTGTTTTTGTGGGTACATGTCATTTTTTAAAACATGGTTCTCTTTGTTTACCTAATCGCCATGGAAAGTGCTTTGAATATCTTAAACTAATTTTTATGTGCTATGGTTGTTGCTTACAAAAATATCATTGGTGGTTGTATTGCTTAGCTTTTTGTGGTTCGAGCTCACGGTTATTCGTGACCGGCTTGATTTATACATTTTCTTTCACATGCTAAAGTCAAAGATCTACTCTAGTTCACCATTTTGGAAGGTATGTTTGATATTTTTGTGGTTCTGGGATTTCTTTCTTCATATTCACCGAAAATGGTGTTCTAGGTTTATCTATCTTTCCCCCAAATATGGTTTCCTCTAATGATTCAAGCTTTAGATTCTTCTGTGGCCAACTACCATATATTATGGAAATATTTTTGTATTATTTGAGTGTTCCTAGCTCGAAACCCTGATACTTCTGTTTCATTTTTCGTATCTTCCCTTTTTGTAGATTTTCTTCATTGAACTCATAGATCTGAATACTTAAAACGTGGGTATTTGTGTATGCCTGGTATTTCTTGTTTCTGATCTAGGTATTCTTCGATTTCCACAAATATAGGTTTGTTTTTTATTTGCATTTATTCATTGAAATGTGGGATCAGTATTTTGATTCTTTTGTATTTTCTTATCTTAGTACTCGTTATGGATCTACATTTTGAGATTTAGACTTTATAATTCTAAAACACCATGATTTTTTCGATTATTCGGAGACTATAGAAGCTTTCTATATGTTTTTGTTGAAGTTATGCTTCATTTTTGAGTTTTGGGTACTCATGTTTGCTCTTAGAAACTTCTGATTTGAAGCTTTATTCTAATGGGTTTTTAGTGTCATGGCATATACTACTTGTACTATGGAAAGGCATGCACATTTTGTACTTAGAGATTCTGATTTTTTGAGCTGATTCCTTTTTTTATTAGTGTATTTGCTCGATTACTTTACCCATAAGGTCTGCCACCATTGTTGGATTTGGATTGAGAACAAAAGTGGTAAGGAGAATTTTTTTCTTTTTGTCATCATTCACATCTGAGTGGATTTTGGGTTTGAGCCTATGTTGGCTATTACTGCATGTATTGATACTAGAAACCTTAGCCACCATGAGATGGATTTTTGAGTTTTTTGTATCATTCATTGGTTTATCATTTCTCATTGTTCATGTTCTTCAAAACAATAACGTCACAAATGAACCCCTTCTCTGTTTTTTCTACTTGGTTGAGTGATGCCCATTGATGGATTTTGTGTATACTTGGAAACAATATACTTCATTTCTAGGCTCTTTGATCAAAATTTGATAGCCATCACTAGTACTTCCTCTTATATGGCTTGACCTCTATGCATTATCTAATTGCTTAATTGTGCTTCCTTGATACTCATAATACTAAAATATCAATTCAAAAGGTATCTTCTTGATTTGATCTCCTTTCCTTTGCAAATTTGGAAATGGTGTCAAGCTATTGTGAGATGTGCCTGAGTAAATTTGTAGTA
This sequence comes from Taxus wallichiana var. yunnanensis, assembly GCA_018340775.1. Classification (NCBI taxonomy): domain Eukaryota; kingdom Viridiplantae; phylum Streptophyta; class Pinopsida; order Cupressales; family Taxaceae; genus Taxus; species Taxus wallichiana. Next base: position 236,223,314 of record CM031238.1, on the reverse strand, counting down.
ATGATAGAGTTCACATTTCAATTTTAGAGTTGTCAATCTTGAATATATGGCTCATGATTGTAAATGTAACTTCTTCACAAATGGATTTTACATCTTGTAGCCCGATCTTGAAGCTTACTTCAAAGTTTGTTGTCTATAGCCTATTTTGATAGAAACAGTGCTCACAAGCCAATGTCAAAACCACTCTATCCATGTTTGATTACTCCATGCTCTAACTGATTTGTAATGTTTGATGACCCTTTCTATTCAAGATAATGCACATTTGATTTTTCAGTGTTGAATTTACTTCATTGTTTCATTGTACTTTTGAAGGTTGTGTGATTGTATAATGTAACTCTCCAAAGTTTATTTTCATGTAAACATTGAAACATCATTATGAATTCACCATAAATTCTTCCTTGGGAAGTGAAATTGTGCTTTGATATTTGCAAATGAAGATCTATACCTGAACTTCTATATTCAGCTTTGCATTTTGTTTGTAATATTCTTTAGGAAATCTGAATCATCTTTCATTTCATTATTCGAAAAACAATTTCTCTCCTAGATAGATGTAAACTTGTGCAAGAATGACACTTCTGACACTTCTGTAGATTTTTCTTTATATAATAACCATCATATATCTATTTCATGCATGATGTTTTACTATCTTACTATTTGATTTGGTGACATCCTGCAAGTTTGTTGATCTTCCCATAATTTCATATAATGCTCTTTGAAATAATAAGACTTGGCATTCTGAAAAATGCATTTTGTTTGAAAAACCTGGGTACATTGTGCTCTTTTCATCACATGGCTTGAGTTGAAATGTTCATTGAGTGTAATTTTTTTACTTATAAATGTTGGCTCTAACTTGTAATCCAATTGCCATAAAATATTGTTCAGTCACTATTTTCAAAGTTTGTGTGAATTTGAAACTGAGCTGGAAATAGTTGAAAGTATTAAGCATCATAATATTATGAGCCTGCATGGTTATTTGCATTTCATTTTTAGGTTCTGAGAGGCTTCCATGTATTTGTAATAGAGCTTGGATTGGATGATACTTTGTGGCCCTCTGTGGATTTTCATTATGCTTGGCCATGACTTGATGAAGGAAAGAGAATGTATTCTCTGTAAAAATTGTACTTTGCATATCATTTATTGAAAGTGGTTAACTTTGCTAGTATGAGACCTTGCAATTGTACTTTGTTTCTAAACTAGCTACCATGTAGATCTTGTATCAAAACTTTGTATCTTGTCATTCTTCCTTTCAGCTATAAAATATGGAATGGTTTGAGAGCATTGAATGTGTCATTTATGTTCAACTCTGTTTGACTAAGAATGTTGCATTACTTTTCCTTTTCTATTCACTGTGAATGTATGAGCAAATCTCTTTCAGTTGAATTTCCACCCTTGATCCCCTTTAGCATGATTGTACTTTATGTACCTAAAATTTTAGCTGGATGACAATAGATGTATATTATTTTTGTATTGTCTGCAATTTCAAGAATGCTTATTAAGAAAGTCCATTTGTTTGATTTTGTCATGCTTTCTAAAAATGACATTCTTCTTATGAATTCTTTTATGTACTTACTTCTGATTCAACTATACTATGAGATGTTATTTCTGATTCTTTCTTTCATGTATCTTGTATGTGCCTTTATTAAAAGATTTAGTTACTTGAAATTGTAAACACATGGATATAGACCAAACATGGAGCTCTAACAATATGTATTGTATGTCCATAGGTATATATTGTTGGGAACTAGAGATGAGGATGAAGCAGCTGAAGATGAAGCAATACAAGGAGTACGAGAGAACCAACCCAATCAGGAAATGATGGGTTTCTTCTCTCTCCATTTGCTTATAGTTTTAAGTATATGCATCTTTTATTTCCAGTACATATAAGTTACATCCCATGGCTTGTGTGGGAAACATTTAATTTATTAATGAATAAATAACATTAATTTATGTAATTGAGTTGTATACTTCTTTCCGCATTCATATTTTATGATGGGTATTGATCATATAATGAAATAACAACTCAATCAAATAATTAAATGTATTTAAACATTTAGAAATAGAGTTTTGATGTACCTATAACTTAATAATGAACTCTCATTCATGTAACCGAAACTCTGTTTCTTTTTCCGAATATAAAATTTCACCTAAAGCGTGATTTTGTCCTTCATCAAGTCAATGCATTATTCCTTTGGGACTTCGTGTTTCCTTGTTGAAAATGAACATGGAATGGTAGTCTATGTGAGGTATTACATTCTGTAATAGCACACATAAGCGCATATTACATGTAGTTAATCAATTTCTGCAATGAAAATACAATAAAATCATATGGTTCCCCTAATTAGGTCCATTTAATCAATGCCTTCCATCGAAAACAAAGTTTCTAGTTGCCAATTTTTGCATAGTGCAAAAATTGTCAATAGTAATGCAAATCCATTTGGGAAGTCACTACTGCATCTGAAGCACTCAATAAAATGTTTATCCCTTAATTAAAATTTAGGTAAATTTAAATAGGTTTTAGATTAGGGTGGGATTGATTTTAGATCTTATAAAGACATTATAATAGAAATAATTTGTAACTCACATCATATGGAAAGAATATAGCATATATTAATCAACCTAACATGCAATTGAAAGTATGAATGTATAGGGAAACTTATTTGATTATAGATGACTTCTAGAGAGATTTGGGACCATGCAATAGTGAAAATGGGTAATTTTAATGTGTATGACATTTAGAACTAATCTTGTGACTTTGAATTTACCTAGGTCAAGACTGTACCATATAATTTATTCCCTTTTATATAGTCTTGGACCTATTTTGATTCAAATTCAATGAATTTTTAGTTGATCACATTCATGGAATTGTTTGTTATTGTCACACATGTAGTGAGACTCTCTGAATGGAATAATCATCATATCAAACCCTATCCATGGATGAAGAGTCCTACAAAATAAACATTATAAGGGTTGTGGGAACCCCAATTTACTATCGACATTGTCACTAGTCCGAAGAGGCCTCTAATGATGCATCATTCTCCACCTAACATGTGATATCTAGATATATTAATCATATTTTCCATTTTATTTGACCATGCTTGTTTTGACTTAGCTCTTTGCTATTGGGGAGAGGATGTTTGAGTGCTTTTATATGAGATATATGGCTACCTTGACCTAGTTTTCTAGCTTTAGGCCTAATGTGGGTACTTCCTTAATGACTTCACAAATGGCAAAGTATGAGATTTAGGGAGGTTTGGATGCCTTTTATAAGTGTATGAAGTGAGTTATCTAGTGCATTTCCTTACAATTTATAGGTTATAAAATGAGGTAATGTTTAATTTCTTATATAGGGTATCATAGATTATTTGTTTAAGAAAGCCCAACCCAGATTAAGTATAAAGCCTAATGAAAGATATTAACTTGAAAGTACGGTTAGAAGACATGTAAGTCCAAGTGTGTATAAGTAGGTTAGGACCAAATGTATGGTTCTAACTAATCTATATAGTCCTAATTAGAAGTAAAAAAATATGCCAAATGAGGTTTGGAGATGATAAATTGGTGTTTCTCTATATATTTGTGCATTGTATTCTCAATTTTTTTGATGTGTTAGTGTGTGAAGATAAATAGATAAACAATAGACCTCGGGAAGTGCTAAGTAGGAATGAAGAAGTTGTATTTATCATAGAAAGAGTGCATGGTCAAATCAAGGGTTGCCAAAGTGTAAATTACTAAATTTGAGTGTCTACATTTTCTCCCATTTAAGTATGAATCAAAAATTGCCTTCTTAAAGGAAATTGTACTGAGTCTATAAACACACTTTACCTTTTATTAAATTATTTTTGTAGCTACCTTGTTTTTCTTGGTGTTGGCATGTTCCATCATGAAACCTACAACATCGAGTGTAGTCAATATATGCAATATAAAATTAACGGTAACTCAAATAAAACATGTTATAGAAATTTTTGCAATTACATATATGTGAAGTAAAGAGATGTAAATAAGTAAAGAATACACTTGCTTTCTTGTTCTTTGGTATTTTGTTTTGATTTAAACTTTGTTGAATGATTAGGGGTGATCATTTCCCAATCTATGTTGAGGATAATCTAGAGTGTTAGACGCATGAAACGCAAATGTAAATGTGTAAGAGAGAGAAGAATAAAGAGTTACAAATGCACCCCTATGAAGGAAGAATACCATGTACCAAATTTATTCAATAAATTTGATATTTTCCCCTTTAAGTGTAATAAGGGAGTAAATATTGCCCATGAATCCCTTAGTTGCTTCGCTACCTTGCATAATTCCACATATCAAACCGTTGCAAATAGATCTAGACCTAATTTTATAAATAATGATATTCATTACAAAATAGAATAGGTTCCCCAAACTCTCCCTATATGAAGAAAAATTAAGCATATGTTAAATAAGTTCTAAAATATGTTGAAAATGTAATAACTATATTAAACTAGGAAGGAGATTCATGCCCCCAAGATTATGAAATTGATCCTGAAGCTAAGTTTTGGTGTGAAGAATAAATTAAGAATCTCACATCCCTGTATTGATATGAAATGAGTATTTTGGATGTAAAAATTACAAAAAAATGTATATATAGGAGAAAAATTGAAAATGTTGAAAAACTTGTTAGAATTTCCCCCGATCAGAAATTTGTGAGGGGTTTAGGACCATTCTATATGGGTTTGACCAAAGTGCATGGTTTTGACCTTATGTTGATTTTTCCTAAATTCTATGTATGGCTACTTTTTTTGGGTGCATGCACCTTATCTCGTACCTACATATGCCCCTAGAATTATGTATATATATATGTTAAAAATGTAAATTAAACCCGGATATCTTCCCCTCTTTTGAGGCATATGCAAAAACCATGTTGAGCATGTGGTTAAACAAAAATAGGTGTGTATTTATGTAGGAGATGTTTAAGATGTGTAAAGTGTTGAATAGGTGGCCACCTTAGAGAACCTATAACTAAAAAATGAAATGTGTTTACACATGGTGGTAACCATGACATGTAAAAAAATAAAGCTAGAAATAAACAATGATAGTGGAAACTAGATAAACTAGAAGGAACAATGCATGTAGGAGAAAGTAATAACATCATCAATGCATCCAAAGGAAAATAGTGATAGACAAAAGGATATAAAAGGAATGGATCCTATAATCATGGGACACCCACGGTGTCGAAGGAAATCAAGGCCCATAGGACTGAAAATAAGAGAAATAAATTACAAACAAGATAGGCATGATTCCACAAACATGGGACACCCACAATGTCACAATACAATCAGAGCACCTAGGCCGAAGAAAGGAAGAAAACAACCAAGAATAATACACACAACTAGCAAGCATGTAAAAAAACCAAGAGTGTCGAGCATGGTATTAATATGTAATATCTAACAAGAGTGAAATATGTAAAATAAGAGGTGTCAAAACTACACAAGACACATATGTTAGTCATGTTAATCTAAAAAATAGAATTTACACAATTTATATAAATGAGTGTAAATAAGGAAGAGAAAAGGAACTATAATAGAACAATAACATTTGTAGGAGGTGCATGGATTTCCCCTAAAATTATGAGAATGAAAGGAATCAAGAGTGTTCTTATAAGTTTGTATTGATACGTGTATCCTACATCCAACTCAATATATCCAGTAAATACATGTGTTTAAATACATAAATTATGACATCTATTATATCAAAGTGATAAAGAATCATGTATAATATAAAGTGCTAATAATGTAAGTAAAATACATAGGTCCTAATTTTGTATTTTAACAAATATTTGAATGTTTTTGTATTATCGCAATGCATAGATACATATAAAATATGGATAGAAAGATAGCTATCTAATGATAACCTCGATGAGGTGAGGTATCTATCACCTAAGGTGGATATTCGAGCCTTGGTGATGATACAAATGTTAATGGGATTATTGTGGTAACATATTCCAAAAAAGGTTTAGTAAATGTAGCACTAATATGTGTACAATGGTGTTGATGTCATGGACTAGAGGAAGGAGTGTGTCAAACATTATGAGGGTAGAGAGAATCTATGGGGGTAGTATGTGCACTAAATAACCAAAGAAAGTTCTTTTTGGAAAGAAAATGGTGAGAAACAATGTAAAGGATAAGACCCCCTATGAGGAGGCCTAGATTCATGAGATGTAGAGTGTAAAACTAGAGGTGTATTTTGAGACCTAAAATGATGAACACTAGGAAAGTAAGTGTGTGTAACAAAGGGCCTAGGAGAATCCATAAAATTGGAACTATAGTGTAGATTATTGGCCTAGGGAGTAATGTAGAAATGTTATGACCGAGAGAGACATTGTACACAACTAAAGATATATCCATAGAAGGACTAGGAGAAATAATTGTAGGAGGAAAACTTGGCTTTCTAGGAAGGGAAAATTCAAAGGGAATACCTCTAATGGTGATAACATGTTTATTGTGGATGAACTTAACACATTGATGTATAAATAAGTGAGTAACCCTATGAGTATATAGCCAAGGGATACCTAACTACAGGGCACTAGAACTAAGAGTAGATGCAACCAAGAATGAAATTGATGTAGTAATAGGACCAACAAGTAATGAGTATATTAATTTAGCACTAGTGAGGATTTGTATCAAGTGTAAGATTATGCGTAGTAATTCACAAATATGGAAGAAATATGAGACAACAAACATTATTATTATTATGTGGATTGACCAAACCACCCTATAAGGGTATGTGATTAATGAAAATAGGAATCTAAAATGTATACGATATAATACTATCATTGACATCAAATGATCAAAGTCATCAAAAGTGATGATTAGAAAAGAAAAAAGTGTGTGATTAATTGTGTTAGTCATTGCATCCAAGGGGTGATCATAAGAAGGTGGTGGATGCACCACATGATAAACATTGTTTACATCCAATTAAGCTTTTGTAGTTTCATACTTATGAAGTGGATCGATGAAATTTTCATCTTAGGGTTACCATTTATTATATTTGAGGATTCAAAGTAAGATCATCCTATTCAATAACACTAGAATTGATAAGATCTTGAATAACATAAGGAATTTTTAAGCAAGTGTCTATAGAATGCCCTATACACCAATAATAATCACAATAGGAATTGACATTGAAATTTTTCCTTGAGATATACTCATATCAAACTAAAAAAATGGAGGAAGAGATATGATATTTCACACAATAAATTGTTTCAATATAATGTGGGAGGGCTTGACAAGAAAGTAAATTGATGATGTATGGGTAGTGATTGTTGCTTAATAGGTTGCAAGATGATATTAATGGTGTCTTTAGAAGTAATTTTGACATCATTAGGTTTGATTTTGAATGTGATTTTCTTGAAAATGTATCTTTAGATTTGGGAGGAGAGTTAAAAACATACTTGAGTTTATTCATATGTAAAAATTTAGCATTACACTCTTTCAATATGTGGCATAGATGGTCAAAAGATCTAAACTTTACAAACATGACAAAATATTGCAAATGCGATAACAAGTTTTTTATTAATGATCTTGTAATTCATTATCAAATAAGATATTGTTTATGTTGGTAGTAGGGTCTTGTAACAAAATACATAGGTATTAAGAGGCACAATAGGCCATTTTCATATTTGAGCTAATTTTGTATAAGAAATTATGCCCTTTATATTGATAGATAATTGTGCCAAAAATAAATTTTCTAAAGAAATGAATGTATACATAGAGTGAGTGGGAAGAGTGTAAAATCATTGTAATGTGAAGTATTTAAGATTTTAGAGGAAGATCTTGGTAATAAATATGTCATTATAAGCATAATCGAAGAAAACAACATGGAATGAGTGAAGATGCTCAATGGGATCCCCTTTGCCATCATAGATAGGAAATTTAGGAGTAAAAATCCAATAGGTAATGAATAAGAAACTACTTTGGGTGCAAGGGGATTATGAAGTATTATGTGGAATCCATGGTGTTAGAAGAATAAGATGTACCTTTTTGTTCTTGTAAAATTCATCCTTGTAAAGTATAAGTAGTGGTTTTAAGGGCTTGTGTAATAGAATAAGATACATGCAAACTATGAGGAGTGCATATGGGATGCATAATTACAATTGTGGTTATAGGAATATACATAGAGACATTTGGCATTGATATATGAGGTGCACCCAAGGGTTAGGCACCACGAATGTGGGAATAAGAGATATCGTAATGATGGAGAAGGTTGGGTTTGCCCAATAAGGGACTCTTCACTATACTTACAATCATAAGACAATTTGAGAGCTAGAAATATATTAATGATGAGCTCAATATGGTGATGGTTATGATGAATTTTTCATGAAAATCAGACACAAGTGGCACTTGATCATGTTCCATGATTTTATCATCATCATGGTCATATTTAGAAGAATGTTCATATGGGTTTCAGTGTCATATAATAGGACCTCATTAGTGGGGTCAATGATGAGTGGAGTGATAGTAATATGCATAGGAGATGAGGCCATGATATTATGACACTTGTAAATAGGAGGTAAAATCTCAATATGATTAATGGGTTGATTAGTAAGGATAATACTATAGCGGAAGTGCATAGATAGAAAACATAGACAATCTGAAATAAGATAAGATAATGAAACAAGAACAATAACATAATCTCTAGGGTTATCAGATTATTAGTAATAATACAAAAGGACTAGATCATATATTAGGTTAAGGATTTGATCAAAAGTGTGTTCACCAAAATGTTTAACCCTTAACTAAATTTTAGGTCATTTTAATTAGGTTTTAGATTAGATTAGGATTCGCATGCTACAATAGAAGTAATAGCTTATATTTGTGCCTCAAAATAGATGGAATGAATATAGCATATACCAATCAACCTAACATGTAATTGAAAATATGAAATGAATGTATATAGGCACTTATCTAATTATAGATGAGTTCTAGAGAGATTTAGGACAGTCTGGCAATGAAACTAGGTGATCTAAACTTGAATGATCTTAAGAAATGGGACTCGTTAGTATGAATCCACTTGATTCAGGATAATACCATATGTTTTACCAACTTCTATAAAATCTTTTACTTGCTCTAATACAACTTATGTGACTTTCTAGGATGGTAACATTCTTGGATTTTTTTCTATGTCAAACCTTAGGTTTCGCACATGCTGAAGAAGGCTCTCGAATGGATAGGTCATCATCTCAAACCCTATTCATGAATGAAGAGTATTGAAATATAAAAATTATAAGGGTTGTGGGAACCCCATCCACCTCGATGTTGAAACTACTCGAAGAGTCCTGAAAGCGCATGTCATTCTCCACCTAGTATGTGATATCTAGATAGATCAATCATATTTGGAATTTCTTTTAATCATATTTTCTTTGAATTGACTCTCTTATAAAATACTTGGAGAGGATATGTTTGAGTTCTTGTATATGATATATATGAATTCCTTGACATTATTTATAGCTTTATACCTAATGTGGGTTCTACCCTAATGATTTTAGATGTGACAGTGTGAGATTTAGGGATATTTGGATGTCTTTTGCAAGTGTAAGTGAGTATTCTTGTACATTTCCTTAGGATTTCTAGGTTAGCAATTGCGGTAGTGTTTACTTTCTTATATAATGTTTTTTAAATGATTTATCTAAGAATGGATGACCCAGATGAAATATAATACCTAATGAAAAATATAAATTTGAAAGTGTATTTGGAAGAATTTTTGGTCCAAGACTATACAAGTAGGTCGAACTAGATGTACGATCCTAACTAATCTGTATGGTCCTGACTGAAAGTAGAAAATATTCCAAATGAGGTTTAGAGATGATAAAGTGATGTTTCTCTATTTATTTTTTGCATTTTATTCTATGAATGTGTCAACATATCAATGTGTGAGGATAAATAAGTTAAATAATGGACCTCGAAAAGTGTTAAGAAGGAATGAAGAAGTATTTATCATAGCAAGAGTGCATGATCAAATCAAGGGTTTCCAAAGTGAAGGTTATTAAATTTCAATGTCCAAAATGTCACTTCATTTACACATATTTCAATCACCGACACTCTTATGATCTCTCATTGTAAATAGTAATACCGAAGGAACTCAAGCCTCCCTACAAATTTATAAAGATAATACAAATCCATTAGGCTAGTCACTACTATAGTTATGAAGCACTTAACTAGATCAATGAGTTCATCTTCTCTCATTTAAAATCATCCAAATATCTAATGCAATGTCTTAGTAGGAACAAAATCATCTCAAGCATTGTCAAAGTGCTTCAAATTTCCAACTAGATGCATTCATATAGATTACATGTTAAGTAGATAATTATGTTTGGTTTGAGGCCTCTTTAGAGAATCATCAATGTAAGAGGTGCATAGATTACACAAGTCAACCCAAACACTAACTTTTTGTAGGTTATTACACCCATGATTAGGGTTTGAGTAAGATTAAATTTATTCATATGGTTTCAGGACTTTTGACGCTTAGAGTTTTCTAAAGACACACATTTCAAGGAAACTAAAGGGTGAATAATGTTACAATATCCCACTATGCACATGGTTTTGTTTAACTAAGTTAATAAAATTAGAACTAACACCTAGTAGTCCTAATAACAAAGTTAAATAAAAATCTAAACACCATCACGTTAAGAGCTAAGCAAGATTAAATAAAAACATTATTGCATCATAACTTTGAAATGGAAATCAAACTAACATGTTAATTATTAAAACCTCTACTCTTTAGATCACCAAAACAACTAAATTGAACCTAAGTAGATTCATGGAAATCAAAGTTGATTGTTTGATCTTCAAGGGATTAGGAATGGAAGCTCATCAAATCATGGCTACAAGACCACTTTGATTATTCCCATATGACGCAAAAAGCTTAGATGGATGAAATGCAAGAATGAGGCTTATCTCTTTCTCTTGGTGAAATTATTAAGGATGACAAAAGTATTATAGTATATACATACTATATGCTTTCTTTTGTTTCTCAAGAATTATGTGTGGGTGTAAAGGTAGGAGGAGGGCTCTTTATATCACCTAATGGATAAAGGAATCTTTACATCCCTTTGCATGTGGGATAATAGAGATGTTGAGTTAGTTGTGGATAAGGGGAGTTTAGAAAGGGTTGAGTTAACTTTAGGGAGTTTAATTTTTCCTTTAGTGACTTATGTGGATAAAGGGGTTTATTAATTAACCAAAGTAATTAATTAACAGTGTGCAAGGTTATAAAAGATTTTTAGAGGAATATTAGCATGATTTAGACTATAGAAGGGGATTAAATCAACGAAATAATAATTTATTTATTTAATGAAAGGGGAAGCTAATTAATTAGTCTAGATAGAAGGAAGGATTAATTCTTTGGAAGGTCGTTAATTAGGGTATTTGTTGAATCAAATACTTAATTAATTAGCGTAATGTAATTAATTAATGGTGATAGGAGAGAAGATGAGAATTATTGATGATATGTCACCAATTTGAGAACAAGGGGATAATTATCACAATTTAAGTATTTAAATTGTTCGTGCTAAATTACAGTGTCTACACCCACTATAAGCAGGTCTAAGATCTTATATATGATCTGAAATAACTTTGTGGTTCTAAACCGGGGTAGTTTTTAGTTCTGATCTCATAAATGACACATATTTAGTTTTAGTACTCTTAGATTCTCTAGTTTGTGCACCAATTTCTCTCTTGTATCACTCGGTATAATGAAGTGCATATCTCCTATTGTGTTTTTAGGCTTATAGAATATATTTATCACTACTTGAAGTATTAAGACTTCTTTGGATATTGTATAACTAATGTTAGAAGTTAATTAATAAAAAATAACCCATGTAACAAACCTTACGTCATTTTTTATTATTGTGCATATTCAAAACATTAATAAAATCAAGGTGTACATAGAGAGGAGAGTTAAAATTATCTATTCAAGATTATTTAAGAATTACCTAGATATGTAGGAAATGAAACGAGGAAGATATGGAGCTAAAGATTACATAATGGAGATTTTGGAACTAAAACATGAGTAGGCGAGGGACTGTACATATTTTGTACATTCTAGGCTAGAGATGTATGATCCGACCTAAATTTGTATAGTCTCGAGACCCTTTGACAATATGAATTTATAAATTTTTGTGTGTTTCACTTGTCTAGAAATGATACTCGTTGTATGTCTCTCCTTTTTAATTTCTTCAGGATGACCTCTACTAACCTACAAAAATTATAAACCCTAACAACCAAAATAAATCTTTATCATATCATTATTAGACAAAAGGATAAAAATATGTGTGTGTGTTTGAGGCTAGACTTCCCTTTCCAGTCAAACCTAAAGCTACTAAACTAATCCATGTGTTGTAATACATATCCTCATTATAGGATCAAGCCTCATGTAGTTCTCCTAGGTGTTTGTGTAATTTAATATAGCTAACCAACCCCTTGAAGTTCCTTCATATCTCTTCACATCAAGAAAACAAAATAAGTGTGAAGTATCGAATGTACCTAGCATGGTAGTATATATATGTTGTGTGCCTCACCTATATGACCTAACCCTTTATTAATTGAAACCCTTGTGTAATGTTTGAATGAATTTTCTCTTCTAACACATTGATATATGGTCTTTTAATTCTTGGAAATGGAAGAATCTAGACTCTTTCACCCAGGTTAAGTGTTTCGGGCCTATAGTAGGGACTTCTCTAAATTATGGGTAACTAATTTAGAACCCTTTTGAGTGCTTATTAGATATATACTTTCAATAATATATTGTAATAATGTTAGGTGAGTTAAAAAGTGATAATGAGTTTCTTAGATATCCTTTCGTAGGTGAAATATTCTATAAAGTCAACATTAGGAAGGTGAAATGACACAAAGAATGATTTTACATTGGAAAAAAGTTGGTGATTGTGAAGGGGTGGGATTGTATAGGTTGGCCAAGACCGGACCCTACATCTCGACCCTTTTGTATGTTTTTGGACTAGAAAGATGAAATGATAAACTGAAATGTGTGTCATGAATATAAAAAATTTAATCTTTGCTTTGATTAGAAAATATTACCATAATTAATGATAGAGAGGAATGTAGATCAGCAATTTTTAAAATAGCTAGAGAGATGAGGAGATTGAATTATGAGTGTGAGTATTTATCTTAACAAGGATACATGGTCAAACTTGAATTACACAATGATAATTGATAAAATCAATTATGGTTGAATCAATACCAATTTCATTCTCTAGTTCATGTGAGATATTCACTCTTGATCCTTTATGTGATGCAATTATACAAATAGTATGCAACTTACAAGTATCCTTCTCTTTTCACTTGACACTTGGAAACATGTAATATTAATCTTTATACATAAAATTTAGAAAATGGAATTCTCAAGGATTTCTCATGGAAGATATAGGATAAGTGAAAGCCTTCGAATAATGATCTCCAAAGTGTATGTTTGATGTGTGATCCAATTCAAAAATCATATGCTACATAAGTAAAGGTCAAGGTATTTGATTGGTTAGAAACACAAAAATAAAAATGATGATTTTCGTATAGATGATATGTGATTCCTTTATAGATTACAAAGTACTCTAAGTGTGTATATTAGGAATATGAAGTTAACCTAGTAGATATGTGATCAATCAAGAAAAGTGAAAGAAGATTCAAATATGTTTTTCTAGTTTAAATGTCTAAACATGTGGGAATTTGATTTGTCAAGTGTCTTATCTTTGGGATTGTCTATATGCAATACCTAACACCAAAGTTATAAATTGAAATTTAACCATATTGGATGACCCCTTTCTATCCTTTTCAAATTTTAATCTGTTGATGGAATCTAATTGCATTCAATTTTCCTAATTTGAGGTCATTTTTCTATAAATAGGCATGTAATTAAATTTATTCATTATAATGTATTTATCTTAAATATGTCTATTATTAGAGTAAACCACAAATATCTAATGAATCCTGTGTATATCAAGATCGGTGTACTCAAAGGAAATGAAAATTTACTCTAAGTAATCAACAAGAATTAACCATACAAAAATATCCATGCTTAGGGAAAATCGGTTTAGCATTCTCATAGATTAAAAAATAAAAGTAGGACTGTTATGTAACTCCCAATGCATGACTCATGATACCTCCACGAGGGAGAACATAATTACAATCTAGAAATGGAATGTAAATCTCTATGACACACATTAAAACTTATGATATATTTTATAATGGAATATGTCATATAACTCGTAATGACTTATAACTCACCTAAGTGAGATGAATCACCATGTGTGAGGTGGAAAGTTCCTGTAAATAATAAAGGAAAACTAATACCTCGCACCAGCACCTCCCCTTCATCAAAGCTTAATTAGAGGCATGAAAATATAGAAAAATAAAGAGGACTCCCCTAGACACTTAAAAGATGCATCATATAGGTCCTGGTCACTAAATTCCTGATGTGGTACCCATGTACAAATTGCAATCTTTCTAGAAGAACAAGAAGAGGATAAGAGGACTATAAATATGTTACCAAAATATTGTGTAACATTATTAAATAAAATGTAATTATTATCCCTATTTTTTCCCTGACAAAATTGATCACCCACGAACCCGTGTAGAAAGAAACTTAAAGAAACGGCTCCGTCGAATGAGCCCGTGCTTCAAATCCAACAGAAAAGTTACTGGAAGACTCTATAATGGAGTAGAAGGGTCAAGGAGGAGAAGACAGTGTTAAAGAATCCAGAGGCTCAAAGGAAAAGAAGCAGTGAAGGCTCGAATTCTTTGGGCTCTACAAATGATTCAGAACGAGCCCCAAATTGGATAAGTATGGAGGAGATAGTGGAATCTTCCAAATGTCCAAATGGCGCACCTCCAAAGACTAAAACCAAAAGGTAGACTTAAATGAGTGTGAAACCTCCGCGTGTCCAGAGCCCCAAAAGTTGCACTGCCATTGAAACGTCTTCGACTCAATAGAGGGTGCCAAGTGTCTTAACGGTACACCTTCAAAGGTGGGACCCTGTTCGGATACTCAAATGAGTGTGGGCTCACCACGTAGTCCAAGTTAAAAATGGGATGGAGCGGACCCAAAAAATGACCAAGTATAAGAGTGTAGGAGGAAGTCACCACGTGTCTCAACGACACTCCTTCAAAGGTAAAATCTAAGCAGGTTCCCAAGCGAGGATGGGCTTGCCGTGTGTCCCAAGTCCAAGAAGGAGACAGAGTCACAAAGTTGAATAGTCAAAGTAGAGGCATGCCAGTGGAAGGAGACAAGTGTCAACACGGCGCACTTTCAAAAATAAAATTTGGGATGGGTTTCCAAACAAGCGTTAACCCGCCACATGTCCCAGTCTGAAGAGGTGCAGTTGGCCGTTGAAAAGTCCAAAAAAAATTAGATGCCTCCACGTGTCTCGACCATGAAACTTCAAAGGTAAAACCTAGGGGCTGTTTTCAAACTTGTCCCAAGTCACTACATGTCTAGATTCAGACTTATGGCCCCACCAAACATGAAGGTCTCAGGAAAAATAACAAAAGAATACCGTGGAACCCATGGAAGCTGCCACATGTCAGTCAGATGTTATTTCAGAATTGAAAGGCAGAGGTCAAATCTCCAAGGTGCGTGGGGCTGCCACATGGAGGTGGCACAGTAGACTCTTTAAAATATTATGCACCCACGACCCAAATATTCAAATGGCCAAATATTTTGACTAAGAACTCAGATTTGGACAGGAGAAGACTTTTTGGAAATGTCTAGACACCCTCTACACCATGGAAACATTAAAAATCATTCTTAACGGGACTTAGTGTGTGAAAATGGGAAGATGTATTCCAGGCCATTAATACAGAATCTGATTTCTTCAATAGCCAGATCTGATTCGATTCTATCTGCCACTTTCCCTTCTCCAATATGCGAGTAGACATAGGGAGCTAGAATTGACATATTGTAGGTAGATTTGAGAGGGGCATTGATTAATGCTAGTTGAGCTTTCAAAGCAGGATTCAGTGCGTATCTCAAGGTGCTTGAAGTAGGATTTGAATTTTCCCTCTTCTCTCTCTTATTATTTCTATATATTGTAATACTTCTCATTTTGAGCGGGAGACATTCAGGTGTAGGAAAACTCACAAAGTTGTTTCCCAAATCCATTTGAATTGTAGGCATTCTCCAAATCTTGGATAATGTATTTGTGCCTCTAATCACTGCATGTAATAGTCTATACACCTTACAGAGCAATAAAACCTTGTTTTGTGGCGTCTTTCAACCCTTAGGATTGTTTAATTGTTTCTTTGTGCCTTTTTATCTCATGTTTTCTCCATGTGCATGTATTTCGTGCTCACAGTGCGGGATGTCATGCTTCATGGAGTTTATATGGCAGATCTAGATCCGGGGTCTTTGTAATGCCCGACATGCCTTAGTTCCGTTTTCCCTATTTCATTCTCCCTCGGTAGAATTTATTGCACTTCCCTTTCTTGTGTATCACCGCTTAGTGTAGGCTCTTTCACCCTCTCTCTTTCTCTCTGTCCCCTTGGAATGGTTAGATTAGGATTAGTTAGACTCTGTTTGCACTGGAGTAGCTTATGGTAGGTAGATTAGGAGGTAAGAACCGGCTATCTCTGGAGGGCCATCTCGGGTTTGCAAGTCCCACAGCTTGAGAGATGGTCCCATGTTGTGTAATCACACTGAATGCCCCACTTCACAATTAGGACATTCGGGGGTGCTGTGATTCTGCACTAAGCATAATATTATTAATAATGAGTCTATAGAACTCATATTAATAATATAGTTGTAATAGTTTTATTATTGGTGATTTGTGAGAACAACTCACGCAGTTATTTTAGTGTGAGAAATATCCTAGAGATTAGTTAGAGATATCTTAGGGATAAGTTTGAGAGATTTTAGGGAGTGGAGAGAGATATGTGGGTTATTGAGGATCGATGTTGAATCCTTGTATTAAGGAGAACATCCTCCTATATAATGTAAACTCCATCTATGTAAAGATATCTCGAATGAATTGAAGAAAATATTATTATTTCCATGTTAATCTTGTGTAAAGCTCCTATGTTTTGTATCACTAGTATCAAAGTAGGTATGACTATTTTGCTTCACCTTTGAGGACGATAAATATTATTCTATGAGATTTTGTGTGGATAGATTCATTGACTCCACTTAAAAATATTTGATGGTTATGTAACCTTCTAAAGTTCCATCGCAGATCGATGAGGAGACATTTTTGGAAAGTTGTGTGCATTGCATCTCCAGTTAATTCTCTACCGCATGCAACACATGTAAATTACTTTATCTCATGTGATCGAGAATCATCATAGCGAAGCATGGATTTGTATGTCATACCAATAATTTTTCATGTATGCATGTTGTAACCCAGATCATCCATTCATTAAACATGGAGATCAACACCTATGCAACACTTCCTATACATTCGACTCTGTTTATGCAACATCCGTGTGTGTTTCTTCCAAGTTACAAGGTCACTCTAGTTTCCATTATTTGTGGAAGCTAGAAATATGTGTATTAATCCATTCATATATCAAAAGCATTGATGTGGAGTGGCCATCTGACACGTGGATTCAACAAGTAGAAGCATGTGTTTGTTCATGTGTTCAATATGAATATTTACTTACTAGAATGGCCTTGTTGTAAGAGATATGCCCCGAAGTACAGATGAAGCAAGAAAACTAGCTTTGCAAATGGTTGTGAATCTGATGATCCGCAAGTCATGTGATCAGTGAAGATGTGAAAATTTCCAGCAGGATATGGAAAGAATACCATGCGCAAGACACAAGTTTCAGCCGCTATAAGTGGGTTTACCTATTTTTGTAGGTTTTATAATTTTTAGGATTTTGTTGGAGAAATTTTTTTAAATTTTTTTGTAAATTTCCCATATTGGTCAATGTGGGATGCATAGAAGAAAGTAGAAGAATCAATATGAATCACCCAGACACAAGAAAAATTCCCTAGGGGAAGAAAGAAGGAGCAGGCAACAAATAATGTCCCTGTACAACGGAAAAATTAATAAAATAATTATTTAATAAAAATAATTATTTGATGGAGTGTGGATAGGAAGAAAATCACCTAGGAGCAATAAAAATTTTCTGGTGAATAGAAAAGGGTACCATACGGCAAAAAGTTCCCAACATGATGGAAAAAAATGAAAGAAAAATAATTATTTAATTAAAATAATTATTGACGGTGAATAGAAGAGAAAACAATGGTTAAAACAAGCCTCCAAGTATCATGGCGGTGAAAAATGGCTTGATATACCCCACCCGGGGTAAATCACCGTGACCAATTTATTTGTTACCAACCGCTGTGAAATTTTTACCGCAAGACCCTGATAGCAACAAGGATGATGGTAAGAGCATGAGACCACTTGAGACAGTGACACAGTTCAAGGGTATGACCGGCATGCCGATGATGGAATCTTTGTGAGTAGCCTAACCCTCTTTGTCAATTTTCTATAATTAATGCCCTTAATTAATGATAGAATAGGGGTAGATTAGGGTATGGCACAAGCGTGCACACGTGGGGGAATAGGTGCCCTAATGATGGTGCAAGCACCCTCTAAGAGCATTCGCTCATGCATAGGCACCAAGAGATGTACACGTGCATGCGTATACGCCCACATGATAATGCACACACAACACACATGTGCGCACACGTAAGCACCAAAATGGTATCACACACACACATATGTTCTCACGCGCAGGAACACAAAGAATGGTGCAAGCACCCATAGGCGGATGCGTGCACGCGCATGTGCCAAAAGGAGAGCGCACACGCCATGAGGTGTGCACATGCCCTAAAGGGCACGCAGCACATAGAATAGACAAATGAGAGAGGGAAAATGCCAAAAAGGATGACACTTAGAAGAAAATTAAGATTTGTAGATGAATCCTATAGGATGATAGGAAAGAATTAGAAGAAATGTTAGTATCTAACAAAGGGAATGATTTTGTTTTGCAGAGACGGTTTCCCATGTTGTAGATGTGGGAGCGACACACCCGCATAGAAAAGTTGGAGGGGAGCATACACCAACAAGATCAGTGCGTGGTGGCGATACATTTAGAGGCGGTGGGCCTAGGCCCCGTATCCTAGATGCCTTCCATCACACTAGACCATGGGCTACTTACCATGTTGAGTGAGCATTGGCACGGAGAGCCAATGCTTTAGGCTCCCAATAGGAGATGTGTGAGTTACTTTAGAGGATGTATGGTGGATCATGTGCGTACCTATTATAGGCTCGATGATTGAGTACATGAGTGACCTTAGGTGAAAAAGGCAACAGTCAGTGACCTATTAGACCGTGATGAGATAACCCATGATGGCATGACAGTTTTGTTGCATGAGTGCATAGCTGATTCGACATTGCACCTGGGGGCTGCTATATGTGATGTCACTTATCAGTGGGTTTTTGCTCACTGATAAGATAGGGACATCCTTTCTGATGGGTTTGATGACATTGGTTCAAAGGATTTTTCAATGGTGAGCACTATTATTGGGGCTAGTGTAAACTAATTACATACCTAATTACATACCACCATCAGAAGACGATGGGGCCGGCTTCTTTACTGCGGATTTGGTCTTGGGACCACATAGCTATCGGGCATCCTATAGGTACATTACATTTCCAAGTCCTGGAGGAGCTGACATACATGGCTTGGGTTTCTGTAGGTGATGATGTACGATTGCACCTAGGAAGCGTGTACCATTATCAACAAGAGTTCGATGAGCTACTAGATAGAGACATTATATGGAGGCCTTATAGGCATATACAGTGGCTGAGGATGGAGCAGAGCTCAGTGTCTGTGCGGTGGAGCACTTTCTTCCTAGTAGCCGTAGCTACATCATAGAGTTATATAGAGTAGACCGATGTCATTAATATTTGGGTAGGGTGTAAGGGTTCCACACCTAGATTTTGGTATTCCCGCTAAGATGCCTAGAGGTAGCCTATGGGGCTATGCATACAGGTGGCTTAGGCTAGGGCTAGTTTTTATAGGTGGTACCACATTCATGGGACCCGGCTGACGAGATCAAAGACTCGGGTACTACTACTGATTACATGGATTGGTACACCATTATTTTACCTCGATGCTTAACTATCCTGCAGACGAGGCATGGGCGTGAGCACTCGGCCACCACCAAAGCTCCCTTACGGTGGTGATAAGGGGGGGAGGATGTAGCAGCCCGTGACCCAGATGATTCATTTGATGGGCAGCCGCATGATGGGAAGGGTATAGCACGCAGTGTAGGGAAAGAGGCGGTAGGGACCAAGCATACATGCACATGCATAGTTTCCGAGGATTATATTACAAGATCGGGACAGCCTCCGAGATAGGTAAATGGATAGATACGAGGAAAGGCCCATGTGGTGCAGCCAATGGTACGAGATAGAAACCCTATAGCAAAGCTGCAGTGAGGTTACTGAGAGAGGATCGTGCATGATCTTGTATTTTGGTAGTGACAGATGAGAGCGCAGACCGAGGCGAGCCCAAGGAGGAGATGGATCTTCTCACTTTCAGAGATATGGTAGATGGCCACCCGGATGGCCCAGGTTACGAGCCTACTACAATGTGACATATAGGATCAACTACTGACTCATGATATCTTTGGAGAGAGATCGGCGAGGATAGAGTGAGTTTTGGGTTAGGCTAAGGTTGCTCATCTATTAGCATAGATAGCATCCTTTCGATGCATAGATGACACAATGGTGATGGCACGCACTCATAGATATTATGTGACACTAGAGGGAAAAGCCTCGTATTACCGATCCTTGTACTATAATGGCATTCTGGCTGAGTGGCAGGCACCTTCTTATAGCTAGCAGTTGAGTAGAGTGATGAGGTTAGAGAGGCGTCAGGCCTTAGTGGAGCAGCCACAGGGGAACTGTACGTACCCAAAATTATATGTACTATACTACCGAAAAAAATTTATGGAAACCCCAATGATGATTCATATCTCTTTGCAAGGTGTTCAGAATCTAGAAAGCTCGTCGAGTATACATTTGCATCCTAAAATGCCTTATCCAACATTTGCATGCTTCATTCTAACCTCTGCCCCATTTTTTCTTACATTTTGGTCTTTAATTTACAGGACCCGCGCCCTAGCTTGGTGGTGGTCCGTGATCTTGTCCCGGGATAGGGCGGCGGTCCTATAACTGCCACCCGCATAAGGTGGCGGTCCTACCCACATTTTCCAGAACCTTCCGGTGCACTCAACAACGTGAAAAATCAAGTTGCACTTACAACTCTCAGCCACTTCTTCTTTGTTTAGAGTTTCCAGCCACTTTGTAATAGTAGTGCTCCATTTTTAATGATAAAGCATGGAAATTTGGACTTGCCTTCTGGTGAGTAAGAATGCTATAAATATTGAGCTTGTTTATAAGAAAATGGCCCCTCTCTCTCTATGTTTTATTATTCAGTGTATTTGAAAGTTCCTTAATAAGTCTCAACAGGTCTAGACTTAGTATAAGTTCTCAGCCTCTCAGTTCAAGGCTCTTCATTTCTTTGGTTTAGAGATCACTTGATCTCTCTAGTTTCATTTTGTTCCATTGTTGTTCTCCAAACAACTAGTTTAGCATAATACAACATTGGTGCTAGATTGAGTTCATTTAAATCTTGATTCTGCTTAGAGTTATAGGTTGTTGTTTTGTCAAAAGAAGGATAGGTCCTAGAATTTTAGGTGTGTCTTGTTGTATCCCTACAACAATCCTGCTAGGAATCACATAGCCAAGCTTTGTTCTCTTGCACTATCTCTCTCCTGCTTCCATTCTGTTTAGTTTACCTCCAAGCTGCCACCGTTCAAATATATTCTGCTATTCATTGATGTCACATTCTCACCTTTATGGATTCATGAGATCACAAAGGAATGAATAGATCACATGGAGGGGACAAGCTACGATACAATTGGATTTTCCTCTGTTCTACAGACTCCAGGTTTGAATTTTCAAAGTTGTAGTTACAATATATCAAATAGAGTAGTGAATCATTTCATTTTAGTTAAAGCTTACTTTCAATATTGCTGGGGAAGTTGTGGGGAATGATAGCTTCTGAGAAGTTATGATTTGTTTCTCACTTCTAAGGTAATATTGGAGGTCTTTTAATCAAATTAGTTAGATATTAATATTTTTATCAACTCACAAGTGCACAGGCAAATAGCTACATCTAGCTACCTTGTTTTTTTTAGCTTTATTCTTAGATTAGTTACTTATTATTTAAATTTATTAGATTAGTTGCTCTTTAAAATAATTCAATTTTATATCTCTGAAAATATAAAAATAATAAGCATAGTGTAGATTTATTTTCATAGTTAGTTTACTTCATTCAGTTAAGTTTGTTTATTTCTTGCATGACTATTACAGGACCAAGAGAGCCTGTGGGATTACATTTTCGAACCGGTGATACCTCACCAAATATTTGCACCGAATTATCAGATATAGATCAAGGTCTTAGGATCCACGTCTTCCAAAAAACAACAAACCCACAAGCAATTAGTGAACAATTGAGAAATTTAACTATTGAAGACAACAAAGCGTACGAATTCTAGTCAAATCAACCCAATTATAGATTACCTTGATAGGATGTCCATATGACCATACAAGAACCCAAAAGAGAAAAAACATTTGGTTGTGATCCATTAGTTCTTATGCCACATGCAGGAGACCTTCTCGTTAACATAGATATAGGCTTACACATACAAGTTGCTAGGACACCCGTGAGGTATTCCGAGAAGATCACACAACTCCTGATATTAAACATTGAAGCCAAAAAGGCTTATGATTGCTGGATAGTTGGAAGAAGATATTGATTCTTCACATGACCATAAAAGGTCCTTAGCAACCACAAACTCATGGTTGTGATCCTCAGGTCCCACAACCCAATGGGCCTGCTAATCAATTAAGCATTGACACCAATTTATGTACACTGGTATTTAGATCCTCACCACTCTAGCCGGATATCATCGTACAACTTTCTATGTTGAACGTAGAAACCAATCAAGCTAATATTTTCTAGGTCAAACTAGAAAACCACCCATAGTTTCCTATAATTTCACTACACCTCTCACTACCACTTTTATGACCCTATCTCGAAAATATATACGAAACACCTACAGGTCACTTTCCACAAATCCAACAACCAACATATAGGATCTTAGCAGAGCTTGACATTGATTGGAGCCTCCGAATAGTTATAGTGTTAAACCAATCCATAACACCAGTTCAAGTTAGAAGATCCTTCCTTGCTTTGGATTTGTAGATCTCGTTATTGTGTATCAAGGATATAGGATTTCCCAACTAATTTTTCCACATCTACATATATTTCATTTCCACCAGTTATCTCGACACGACCTCGAGAGGTCAAGTACAGAGAAAGGCTACTTGATGATTCTCATGCTCACCTGTCACTTTTCTATCATACAAAATTGGTGAACCTAACGTGAAAGGAATAGCTGCTCCTTTTTCATTTCCATTTCTTTCATCCATCTTCGCTCCTTCCCATTATTCTGCGGGTATTTATATACCCCCCAAATATGTCAGATACGATGCATACGACAAACCTCTCTTAGGTCTCGAAGCATATTATGGTCAAACGAGTAGACAACAGTCACCATCACTTTCTGCATGGGTTGATAACTACTCAAGCAACTACTTATCATCACAAAATCCTCCTTAAAGAACTAGCTCTAGTTCTTCATTCCGAATTGAGGAGCTAGACCAAATTACACAAACACAACAACCAGAGCCCTCAAGCTCTAACAATATGACGTTTACTGGAGAATCCATTTCATCTCCTCAGTTTTTATCTAGACCACAAATCAATAGGCAGTCAAATCCACTCCCATTTTTGGATGAGGAGTACTTAGCACGCTACGCTAGAAGTGAACAACACTTCCAAAACATGTACCCACCTATAGGAAGTTTGCAAACACAACCCGATATCCTACTTCAAGAAAACATCCCCATTCCTCCACCTATGGAAAATACTCTTGGTGAGGTTTGGCAGAGTAATGACCAATTAATAGCAGGGTACCATACCCCTCGGAAACCTCAAGGGGTGTTGCAATAGCCACCACAGTAGAACACTGTATCATCACCAATTGAAGTCATCTCGGCTTTTGTTGAAAGGGTTAGAGGGCTAGAACTTTCTCAAGCAAATCAAGCTTCACACTTGGGGAAAGTAGGAACTCCTAACCCTCCGTATCATCCTAGCCAGGTTGACCTCCTTATAGGAATATACATGCTAGGTATACCTCTTCAACAATCCTATAGCTATCCACAACAAAAACCAACTAGAACCATGTTTTCAAATGTTACTCCAATTGAAAACAAGATACCTCCCGGTTTAGTACCAAACAATCCATATCAGAGCAATGCTCCTCCCTACTTAAACATTTATTCAAACTCACCATAGGGAGATATGTTCTCTTCTCCCGGGATGTTCACTCAACCACAAGGGTTTCCTTACACCCCTGCAAATACATATGATATGCCATATCAACAACCCATTCCACCTCCACTCCCTCAATAGGCACCATCTATGGTTGAAACCTTTGCGGTAGAGACTTACTTAGAATATTTAAAAGAGCTTTTAGACTAAACCATATGAAGCATCATGCTTCTAAGACCTCTTCCCAATTTAACTAAATTCAAGGAGGAGGGAGATCCAAATGCACATATCAAGGCCTATGCCATTGCCTAATCGAAAACTCGCTCCCTTGGGATGCGGTTGTTGCTAAAATATTCCCTAAGACCTTAGAAGGCATTGCCCTTTATTGGTATTATAGAATACCTGAAGCCTCGATACATTCTTTTAAACAACTTATGTCAGAATTCATCAAATCTTTTGACATGAATAAACTATTAAGAACAGGATTAGTGAATTCTTAAACATTAAACAAGAGCTCAATGAATCTATTGCCCATTTCATTCAAAGATGGCGCATAGTTATCTACTCTTCAGAAAGTTCTCCTAACATGGATCAGATGGAACTATGTGATTTATTCCTTCATTCTCTCAACAGATAAATAAAGGAAGAAGTCCAGAAGTTCCTGCTAAGGACTTATGATGAAGTACTTGAGAGTTCTCTCCGAATAGATCAAGCGGCAATAGAAAGTGGTCATAAGACTTATGGAATGAATGGGAGATTAATCACTTCTTATCAAAACACTACGAATTATCCCAACATGGGAAGTAACAATCAAGGACCCAACATCCTTAACAAAAACCGTGGGGTTACAAAAATGGAGTCATCGATCAAACCAAAAGACCAAATGTTGTGAACACCCGGCACCTGCTAACAATCAACGCAATAACAAATTTAGTCCAGCGATCAATGTGGTGGATTTTAATAGTCCACCACAACCATAGAACCAACAGAAAATCAAGTCGCAAGGCCCCGCCTAGGGCCCAAATGGATTTCAAAACCAAAACCAAACACAAGCAGCCTCAAAATTACAATTATAACAATCAGCAACCCAATCGAAACTTTGGGCCATAACAGGACTTAAACCAATGAACAAAAAAATATAATCCCAATTTATACTGCAGCTTCCATAAAATCCAAGGTCATGATACTAGGACTTGCCATGATTATAATAAATTCTTGGAATGTTTACCAGAAGATCAAAGCAGCTCTTTGTAGATATGTTTATGGCAAATTCCATATCAACCACATCAAATACCTACCAGGATCGGTTTCTCCTCAAAATGTACCTCTCAATATTTTCAATGATCCTCTCTTGAATCATTCTAGCAACAACGGGTTAGATCCAAGTGGAACAAACAAAGGTGTCATAACGGGAATAACAATCATGAAGGTTTGACTTCATCAAATCCAATGGTTGCACCCCAATTAGGAACTCGACCACAAGCCAAGATAGTTGGATTGCTAGAATTAGACACCGAGTTGTAAGTAGAAACTATAACAAGAACATGGGACTACTCCTCTCAACCAGTCCCAACCTATTCACTAATACCAGACAACACTCAAAGAAACACCAAGTAAAACCAAAGAGGCACCTATGATTTGATTAATGACTTAACAAAGACCTTCTCTCATATTTCCTTTTTAGATTTGTTGAAGAACTCTCCCACCCATAGAGCTTATCTCGTAGAAGCATTAGGTCTCGGTCATCTTGTCAACATCACCCCTCCCCCTGAAACACAAGTAAACCATGTAGACTTTGACGTCTACCCTCCAGGGCAGCCAAATAGGGATATTGAGTTTATATTCGACATAAGTAAAATGCCAACGGACGTTGAAATTTCATGTAGAGGTGATCCAACCTTGTACTTGCAATTCTGGTTTTATAATAATTACATTAAGCGTGCAATGATCGATGATGGGGTAGAAGTTAACACAGTCCCATTCACTTTTTCTTTAAAATCTAGGATATGGAGAAATGAACTGTTCTTCAACACAAAACACGCTAAGGGCTATGATAGCCTCAAAGCAACTTCAATCAAGACTATAATGCTATCATTCACTTTAGGACCCAAAACAATCCTCACCGAATTTTATATTATATATGAGGAAACCAACTATAATATGATTCTCGTTCGCCCCTTGGATACTTCGCATGAAGGCAATCCCTTCCACATTATTCCAAGAAGTAATAGTTCTACACCTAGGAAAGTTCTTTGTAGCACAGGTGACCCAAAACCTTTCGACATACACCTAGTAGACTTGAAGAAAGTACTTAGCGTCCATTCTGAATTTGAGTCCCCGACAATATGCTTAACAAACCAACCAGTCAATACAAACCTAGAAGCAAAGTTGGTACCTACGACAGAACTAGAAGTCACCAACTTAATCAAAGGCATCCCAACAATTAAAGATGAGTCCATCACTATAGAAACAATTTTGCTAGGAACCACTACAAAAATTTCAAATTACTGGAGAAAGATCTACCTATTCTCCTATCATTTGATTATATGGGTAGAGGACATACCCTAGGAATTGGTTCCATACTGCGGACAAAGTTTGTATGGTGGAAGTAATTGAGACAAGGGAAGTAGAGACTAAGGGTGTCCCAACTTCCATTTTTCCAAATTATTATTGGACTCTCCAATTAGATGGAGAAAAATGTCATTTTGGTGCCGGGGCAGGTGTGACCCTTACTTCGCCCTAGGGAAAGGTTCTACCTTTCGCTTTCAAAATAAACTTCGAGTGCAAAAAAATGGGGCTGAATACGAATCCCTCCTTCTTGGCCTTATCATTTCCAAAAGGATGGACATTAGTAATATCAAAGTACTCAGAGACTCGCAATTAGTTGCAAACCAACTATCAGAGGTATATGAGACTAGGGCTGAACACTTGCAACTCTATAAAACGGCAAAGATTAAAACTAACGAAGGGATTTGACTTCATATCAATTGAAGCAATCCCACGAGAACAAAACCTTCTCGCTGATTCTGTAGCAACCTCAGCTTCCCAATTCACTCCAAGTAATGAATTGGAAAATACTGATTTCATGGTATCAATACGTACTGAACCTTTGGTTCATAAAGTACCAATAATCCTGATATCAACACATGTGGAAGTTGAGAATGAGTCTACCACTTTAGATCACTCTGATAGTGATAAGGCGACCCTTGAATATCTAAACGCCTTTACAAAGTTGCATCTCACTCATTCCATAGTTTATTTCTCTCTAATCCCATGATAGAATCCCCCACAAGAGAATCTTGAAATCTACGAGGTGGAGAATGAAGGGAGTTTGGAATTACCCCTAGCCCCTCCCAAATTTGAGGAAGGCAATGCCTCCTTAATCAAAGGAACCATAGACATAAATATCGGAATAGAGGAAGAACCAAAGATTTTGAAATTGGGATCCTCTTTAACTCAAGAAGAGATAGAAATACATACTCATATCCTCAAAGAAAATCAAATGGATTTTGCGTTTAGTTATAAAGAAATGACAGGAATTGCACCACATATCGCATTACACAATCTTGTCACCAAACCAGATGCAAAGCCAATCAAGAAAAAGTCAAGACCAATGAAGCCAAAAGTGGCTCTCATGGTGAAAGAGGAAGTGATGAAACTCCTCCAAGTGGGGTTCATCAAACCAGTTGACTATTCACAATGGGTATCCAATATTGTCTCCATTCTAAAAAAGAATGGGAAGATATGCATTTTAATAGACTTTCGGGACATTAACAAAGCATGTCCCAAAGATGACTTCCATTTACCATCCATCAACATTATTGTTGATGCAACAACTGGATTTGAGTTGTTGTCCCTCATGGATGGGTTCTCGGGGTATAATTAGATTAAAATATCCGAGGAAGTTCAAGCCAAGACCATGTTTATTACTCCCTGGGGAACCTATTGTTATGTTGTCATGTCGTTCGGTCTTAAGAATGCGAGTGCTACATACCAACAGGCAATGACATATATATTCCATGATCTTATTCATAAGATTGTGGAATCCTATGTAGATGACTTGTTAGCCAAGGCCAAAAAGTGTTGTGATCACACATAAGTGCTTTGTATCATTCTCTCATGATTGATCGAATATGGCATCACATTGAATCCGGAAAATGTGTATTCGGTGTAACAGGAGGCAAGCTTCTAGGTTACATTATATCATCATGAGGGATTGATGTCGACCCAAAAAAAATCTGGGTTGTTCTTGAAATGATTCCAGCATCAGACAAGTCTAGTATCAAATCTTTTCTTGGGAAACTTAGTGCAATTCGAAGGTTCATCCTAGGCTTAAGTTTTGTTGTTCATTCAATCAACAATATAGTAAAAAAGATTATAGCATTGATTGGATCGATGAATGCAACAAGGCCTTCGAGGTAATTAAACGCTTCTTGTTGTCCCCTCCCATGCTAATGCCTCCTAGACCAAATCATCCTTTGATCTTGTACTCATGGGCTATTGATGTCTCGCTAGCCTGCATATTAGCTCAAGAAGATGATGATAAATGAGAAGGTGTAGTTTACTTCATTAGTCAGATGTTTCTCGACTATGAGACATGTTAAACACAGGAAGAAAGTGAATTCCTTGCCATATTCTTTGCAATAAAATGCTTAAGACACTACATGTTGAATCAAGAAACAAGGGTGATCGTCAAGACAGATCACTTATGGACATTCCTCACGCAAGGGTCTTTGTCTAAAAAGGTTGGACACTTCATAACATTAATGGGTGAATTTGAGCTAACATTTGTAAACCAAAAATCTATTAAGAGGAAAATCATTCTGAGAATGGTTGGTGACAACCTATTGAATGGATTTGATCAAGTAGATCTAGAATTCCCGATGAGTGTGTATATTTTATTGAAACCGGGCCTCCTATCTCTCTGCATTTCCTTGTTACATTGACATAATCAATTTCATTGTGGACCACACATACCCATAAGGGGCCACATCTCAAGAAAGAAGGTGGTTATGCATCATCATTGCTAAATGCGTCATCTTAGAACATGTGCTCTATCACATAGCCTTCAACGAGATGTTGTTAATATGTGTTGACAAGGAATAATCCATAAGGATTATTTACGAATCCCCTAGTGGGGTATGTGGAGGCCACTTTGGTGGTCATGCTACTGCTTAGAAGATACATTGGATGGGCTATATCTTTCCCACCCTAGAACATGACGTGGTAGAGTTTGTACACAAATGACACAAATGCCAAGAATTATCCCACGAGATTCACATGCCATCACAGGCTCTGCAACCAATCACAACTCCTTGGCCATTTTCCACGTGGGGCCTGGAAGTGATAGGGAAATTCTCTCCCTTGTCAACAAATGGCCATAACTTCATAATCACGACCACAAAATACTTTACAAAATTGGTAGAGGCCATGCCACTCACCACCATACCAGGTTCCATAATTTCTAAGTTTATTCTAAATCAAATCATTTGTAGGTATGGTGTCCCACAAGTCATTATCTCAGATAATGGAACATCCTTCAAGAATGAAAAAGTCTGTGAACTATGTAGTAAATTCAAAATAAACCATCACATGGCTTCTCTTTATTATCCTCAAGGCAATGGATAGGCAGAGGACACAAATAAAACACTAAAAACCATTCTCCTCAAAACAGTTAAGGAGAACACACGAGATTGGCATTTAAATCTATACCCAGCCTTGTGGTCCTATCGAACATCAATAAGAACACCAATAGGGGCAACCCCTTTCTTATTGGTATTCAAAGCCTTGCAGATCTACCAATAGAAGTCAAAATACCTAGCCTCTACATCTCATTACAAGGGATCTTAGGAGAATAAGCATGTAGATAGGCACGACTCTCTCAATTAAAAATCCTTGATGAGGCTAGGTTAAACATCGAGAAAACACACAGAGCCTATGTTGAGTGAATGTGTCGAAAGATAACAAGAAAGTCTACGAATGAGAAATATACGAGGGTGATCTAGTTCTAAGATTTGATAGCCGATTGATAAGAAAACCAGTGAAGGAAGGAAATTCCAGCCCAAGTGCCTAGTCCCATACCGAGTCATGAAGGACTATGGAAATGGTGCATATCTCTTATACACACTAGAAGGTGAGGAATTCAACGAAACTGTTAATTCCTTACATCTTAAATGGTTTTATGCATAAATCATCAACATCACCATTTGTATACTATGTTAACCTACATTGCATTAGTCATTTAGTTAATTAATTTTGTTCATACATTTCGTAAATGTCGTAGTCAAGAAACTTATTCCTAAGCAATTCATTACAAGCTTCTAAAAATATTGGCAAAAGCATTCAAATCATATCTCTTCAACTTTCATGATATTGTCAAATGATTTCAAAATCATCTCATCAATTCGATAGAAAAATATTGACAAAAACCATACCAAGGCCTGCATACTTGGTCATACTCATTTTCTTCTACTAGGTTAAGATGTTCTTACCTACGGTCTCTTTGAAATAAGGATACTTTAAAATTATAGATCATAAATGTCAAATTCAAATTGAATATAAAAAAATACTAAACATACAAAATATTTTATTTTACACACTTCTTTTCCCTACCAATCTTCGGTGATGAGCCCGCATCTATTACTAGTGATGTGAGGTTGCCCTTACTTGCTTATGTCCTTCCTTTGGTGATAATCCCATACTTCTTACTAGTAGCATGGGGCAGGGGTATAGGGGCTCCATTCACGCAAATAAATGAATCTTGGTGTTTTAAAATTTAAAAAAAGTGTATTGTGAAAAGTGAAATTAAGCATCCAAGTTCCAAAGAGATCAAATCCTCAAAACTAGATTTTGTCAACCAAGTTTCCATTTATGGATCTAAGTCTAAATAAACTATAAAGTGAGTTGCATTCTAGGCTATGTAGCATGTTTGAGTAAGGTAAGTACGTAGATCTAAATTTGGTTTACATCAATACTTTGTCTTTCTCTCATTATTTCCATTCAATCAAACTCATACAATTTGTGCCCTTCCCCAGCTCTAGGTGTTGAGCCCTCACATCTTACTAGTTGCTTGAATTTAGGAATGGGTAAATTTCATCTCATTATCAATACATATTCATCACATTTTGCCAAAACAAGAAGAAGCAACGAACATTGCCCAAAGAAGCCAAAATTTCAGTACTACAATATGTTTGCATCATCTCATATCAGTATTACAAAAACAAACAAAAAGAGAAACATTTTGTTTAACATTTGTTATCACTTGTCATCCATTGCATACATTCTGAAAATCATATAAAAATAGAGATTCTAAAGCATCTAGTATGCACATGAGAAACAAAACACAAAAACTCTAGATACAAAGAAGATCTGAATCCAAAAAGATATATAATGTTTTATATACAATGCCATCATGCACTAGGCATGGTAAAAACACTCAATGAGCCCAAAAAATACAAAAAAACTCATATAAACATCCGATAAAATCAAAAACAACAAATGGCCTGATGCAACCTAGAATTCTTAGATAACACCTAGTTGCACTAGCACATCACTCAACACAGGCTGAGTGCTCACTCGAAGCACGCCAAGGTACTAGGTCCCTCTTTAGGGTTGTTGTAGCAGGATGGTAGCATGGTGAAATGATAAGGACATATATTTAGAAACTAATCCATCATTACATAGTTATACCGAACTAGATCTATAAAGGCATGCATTTAAATATAAATCATCAAGAATCAATAGTATGCAATGATAATACATAGAAGACACTTTGGTTCAGCCAATATTCTTCATATATTAAACATGACAAGAATACGAAGCTTGATACAATAATAGTCATGCGCGCATGGATCTATTACAATTATCCAGTCTCATGCACTCATGAATCTCTAACCCTTCAACACGGTCTATCAACTAGGTGATTCATCTAATATATATAGGGTGGGGAACTTTCCCTTCACCACTAACTATGCCAAAAATAGGTCACACACTAATAATAGCCACACACCATTTACAATTATAGCCATACATGCAAGTATGCTATCTATAGATCACTTACAGTTAACTAGAGTGATGAATCTATTCTTGGATTACTTCCATGCAAGAGTGCTTCGATATGATCCTTGAAATATAGACAAAGTGTGGCGTGCAAGTCTTGGCATTGCTTTGTGTGTTCCACACGCCACCTTTGAAAATAGACTTGATCTATAAAATCGGCTAAGTCCCAAAATTCTGACTCTGCACCTCCGCACGTGACGCCTTCCTATTCCTTCACGCCTTCGATCCCATCCTATTTTTCCGCATGTACTTTGTGTGTGAGTTCTGCTAAGTGTTTTATCTGATCAACATTACCCCACACTAATCTCATTATCACCCCGACAATGGTGATGTCCACAACTGAGTAAAGAATAGTTGAAATACAGAATGCTGAATGAATCTTACACAAAGAATAGAAAAAAATTAAAGAATCAAAGAATTATTCAGGCTTCAAGCTCCTCCGTTTCTTTCTGAAGTATCATCTCTAGATACTCCTCCTTTATGTCTACTTCTAAGTTCTCCCACTCCGTTAATGCCTTTCCTGCTTTCTCTGGAACATCCACAATGATAGATTCCAACTCATCCTGAGTTAGTTTTCCTTTCTCATTTTGGATTACAAGCATTATGCTTGACATAGATGTATGCATCCCTTCTAGCACATCCATCTTCTGAGCAATGAGTTTTCCAAGTTCATCTAACCTCTCTTTATGCGGTGCTTGTGCCATGGCCAATGCCTCACGCTTCTACTTTACCATAGTTAGTCATTCAAAGCATGGTCTAGTGTGTCATCCTTCATGGCCTTTTGTATCTCATTGTCTTCTGCCAGTGTTTTTACCCTTATTAGCACATCTGGAGTTGTGTATATCATTAAGGCATGATTGAATTTCTTTATCTCCTCTTGGAGTGCTTGTAGTAGGCCCTCATATGTAGCAATCTTCCTTGCTACTGCAACATGTGCTTTTTCTACCTCTTCTGCTAGGTCCTTGGGCTGCTCTAGTATACGCACCTTTTCATCCTCCAATACTAATTTTATCATTATCTTTATGTAGTGCATCGCAGAAGGAAATTATTTTGGTACTGCGATTCCAAATGTAGGCGTACCTTTAGTACATCATCTCCAATTTCCTCCACCATACTAACAAAAGTCTCATATTTCCTTTTTCTCAAATCCCTCTCCTACACTAAACATGTTATTTCCACATTCTTCACTTTTAGCTCCTCTGTCACAAGACTTTAATTATAGCAGATTTGTCAATGTTTCTTCTAGCTACCTTAGCAGATACTTTCACCAAGGCATTGCTTACCTACTCATCCATCATAACAGTTGGTTTAATTGTCATGTGTCGGGCTTCTGGTGTCTTCTTCAACCGTCTAGACGCACATGATTCTTCACAGACATCAAAATCTGGTTCATCCATATGTGTATGCATCGACCATGAAAGTTGCTTTCATGTTCGTAATGTCACCTTGTTCTCATCCATAAGTGCCCATCCGAATAAATATTTTTACGCGACGGTGCTCTAGAACCGAGCATGAACAATCTTCTCCTGGTCTTCTACATACCCCATTGTTTGTACCCTTACGTCCTCACTTGTCCGACGGGACCTTGGCCCTTTTGGAATGGCAGCATCAAGGTTAGGAATATTGGCTGTATCCTCATCCTTGCCTTGTGTAGCTTCTGATTGCTCCCTTTCTTCCTCTCTGTTCATCTTTTCCTCCTCCTTGTTCTGAGGCTCCTCTTCTACCCTATGATGGATTGGAGATGGAAGCGCTTTCTCCTCAGACTCTTCCACTTCTTCATCTAGCTTGAGCTTTCTTATTTTCTTCTTCTCCTCAAGTTCCTCTACGGTGAGATTCGCGGTGACTTCCTTGTTGTCTGTTGGGCTTCTCCTTGCGACCTTGTGTGCTTGAACACCTTTCTGAACCTTTGGTCACCCTGCGCTACCTCAGTATTTTCTTCTCCTTGTGAAGTTGTCATGTGCTCCTCCTCCTATCTGCCAGATGGTTGCTTCCTCTTGTGCACCAAACCACCACTATCCTCATGCTCTTCATCCTCTTCCTCATCATCCTACATGGGTTTAGAAGGCCTAGGTGTCGAGATGTTTTCCATAGTATGCTTCCCCTTGGTGGTCCTAGGAGCGCAAACTCGTTCTCTACATACTTATTATTTTCCATCTTTGGCTTAAGTTAGAGATATATGAGCACGGCTTCGATATCCCCAACAACAAGTGTTTCTGGTTTGATATTCAAAATCTCCGAGATAATACTCTCGTTGTAAGCATTCTTCCTTGGATATCCATACTTCTTTCACAAGGTGTGGTATTCGCAATCCACCTTGTCTGCATTAAATACTAACCTCCTTATATCCATGAACCGATGAACAGAAGCTTGAAAATACCGCGCTATGAACACATATGGTAGTTTGCACCAAGGCCTCAACGATCCATCCACCATCATAAAACGCACAATACGAAAGTGATAGTAAACAACAAACTAAACCTGCTTCCCCAATACCAAGGGATACTGCTTTGGTATGTGCCACTCCTCTTTAAAAGCCACACGGAGCCTATCATACCACATCTCCGCTCTCTCCTTTACCTTATCTGTCATAGACCCCTTACATAGATACTTGTTGAATCTTTCAAGCTGGAGACTTGTTGTTCATGGGGTATTCCCATATATTTTCTTTCGAGCCATCCGTACTCAATCTCCATGAATACTAAAGAAAGTAAGACAAAACCAAAAATTATCTTACTTCCTATGCACGCTTCCTCTACTATTTGTTCTACAATGAAGCTGGAAATGTTGTAAATAACCCCTTCTGACATGCGCTTTGCCACATGCAGCCACATTGAGTTTACTTGTGACCAACGATCTTGGTCATTCAATTTTGTAACCAGGTGCGCTACTGCTTTTACTACCGGACAATCGTGTAATTTATCTATGTCCATTCCGCGTGGTCCTTTCTAGTATCCCAACACTTTGTGTGTTTCCAATATGGAAACCTTGTCAGTTAGGTCATTTTTGATGTCCTCACCTGTCACCTTTAACCTATTACCATGGCAATTAACATGGGTGTTAGTCTTACCCTTCGCCCTATAAAATAGAAGAAGTCCTCATGGACTCACTCATCAGCCACCTGTATAATGGTGCATATTTCCCAAAGTATGGGAGCTCATATAATTGGTAAACACCAATCCTTTTTAGTAACTTCTCCCCTGCATCATCATATATTGGCATCCCATCACCAGTTCACCTATGTCTGTTCGGGAGTTAAGTAAATCATCCAACTTCTTTTGATTGTCCTTGGTTCGGTGGTTGTACTCGCTTATTTTCTCTTTCGTATGTGGGAATCCCATTCCTAGCCCACAATTACTTCTTCAGGGTACTGCATCTCTGAAAAATTTCTCTCAAGAGTCATCTCTTCCTCCTCTTCCACTACTACCTTCTTTCCTTTTTTATTCTTGTTGCTTCCTTCTTTGGAGCCATTCTTCCCTTTGTGTTGTGTTTCTACACCTTCTTCTATAACTCTTTAATGGTTTACTTCAAACCCTAACCCAATTCAATCATGCCCTAAATTATAATCATGAAATCGTGTGCCCTAGCTCTGCTCTATCAATCTGCTCAAACCCTTCTCCTACGGGGATACAAGCTTCTCCAATACACAGATCTGCCTTTCATGCTTGGTTTCACCCTCTTCGCACCTTGAATCACTTACTCAACTCTTCACACTTAGCTCTTCGTCAAATTCTCGTAGTTGCAAGGGTAGAAATGAATTCACATCCCATCCTTATATAGATTTTTAATTTTTGATGCATTAATTGCTCCTCCACCTACCAAATATTTCTCATTTATTTCTCAATTTTGTCATTTCGTGTGGTACATCTTTGCACCATAACTATAACCTTCTAGCGCACCTTCCTACCTTCTGGTCACAGACTTCTCTTTAGCGCGCACTCTAGCGCCGAGTACCTCGTCACTACACCTTCTCCTGGTAGTTATCATGGTTGCCACTTACCTCGCATTATACTTTTCCTTCATTCATCTCCATCCTTGGTTACTTTTGAGAAGCAATCCTTTGTAAATCACCTTTAGCAGCTTACTTCCTCAACATCCGCAGCATTATACCTTCTAATCTTCACAACATTATACCTGGGAGTCACCAATAATCCACCCCATACTAAAAGTATGTGCAGTCCTCTGTGCATCAACATGCTTCATATTGTAGTTAGCTTCATGCACACAAGCGTGCTTATTACACAAAAACAAGAACTAAATTGAAAAAGCATAGCGACGATGAAAGAAACACATTAAGGAAATGTAGAAAGGAAACCTAATCTATCTGGAAACACTACCTTATTACAAACACCAAGAAGACTTATTTATAGTAGGGCTTCAACCTACTCCCATTAAAGTAATTGGGTAGCCGTGTTCCGTCAATTGCTTCTAACTGGCAAGCACTTGACTCAAGTATGTGAGTTATAACATATGGCCCCAACCAATGCACCTTGAGCTTCCCTAGATGGTGCAAAAACTTAGAGTCATACAAAAGTACCATTTTTCTCGACCGCAAGTTTCTTATCCCTGATATGCCTATCATGCCATGCTTTCGGTGCACTTTCTCCTATTTTTGACTCCATCGTGCTATGGCCTAGCACTCATCCAGTTGAACCATGTTCTCAATTTGTTCTTCCAAAGCTTTCTCATCAGCTAGACCTCCAATGCACGCAATGCGCAAAGAAGGTAACATAAATTCTATAGGAAGAATAGCTTCCACGCCAAACACCAACTGAAAAGGTGTGGCTTTGTTCAATCTCTTATATGTTGTTCGGTAGGCCCAAAGAACAACAGATACTTTGTCATCCCAATATTTTTGTCCCACATCAAAAATATTGGTCAATGTGTGGCTCAAAATCTTGTTGAAATCCTTAGTAGTTCCATTTTCCTGAGGGTGATAGGGTGTAGTCTTGTGGTGGGCAACCATAAACTCATCTAACAAAATTCGGATTGTCTCATTTAAAAAATGGGTGCCCCTATCACTGGTTAAACTTAAAGGACAACCATACCTGGTAAGAACATTTTCCCATAAGAACCTTGTTGTTGTAGCCACTGTATAGTCCTTCATAGGTGCTGCTTCTACCCATCTCGTAAGATAATCTATACAAGTAATGATATAGTGTGATCCAGTCCTACGCACACTGGTGAAATAGGCCCTACAAAGTCTATCGCCCATTTCTCAAAGGGTTTTGTACTTGTAATTGGTCATAAAGGCATCTCATCCCTTTGTCCTGGTTGACCTAGATGCTGACAATGGTCACATGCCTTACAATACTCCTTACAATCCTTATACAATGTTTCCCACCACAAACCAACAAGTAGGATCTTTCACACTATAGCATCACCTGCATAGTGGCCACCTGCAATACCACCATGGGCTTCCTCCATTATATCCTTTCATTCATGCTCTAATACACAACAACAGCGTAACACCTCATCTTTGCCTAACTTGTATAAGTCACCACTGATTAACATGAATGGTGCCGCACGTATAGCAAGTTACTTTTTCTCTAAGGACCTCATGCCTTCTGGTGCCATCCCCGTCCTTAGGAAGATAAACAATGTCCTCTAATTCCATTGGCACGCGTTGTAACCTATACAACTGTGCATCAGGCATGGTCTCTTCTATTGTTTGTGCTTCTTCACCTGATTGAACTCTAGACAAGTGATCCGGTCCAAGAATTACTTTTCCTTGGTTTTACCACAACTGTAAAGTCAAACTCTTGAAATAAGAGCATCCATCTACATATGTGCCCTTGTAAGATGGGATTGTTCACCAAATACTTCAATGCCATATGATCTGTATAAAACACAAAAGGTGTGGCCAATCAGATACTGTCGAAACTTGTGCAAGGCATATATCATGGACAAAGCCTCGTGCTCTGTAGTGGTATAATTCTGTTCTGCAGGGGTCAACTTCCTACTAGAAAAAAAATGGGATGATCAACTATACCTTCTCTAGGTTGAGCTAAGACAACACCAATGGCCATGCCAGAGGCGTCCACGTGAACATGAAAAGGTTTATCCCATGAAGGAAAATGCAAGATAGGTGTGGTAGTAAGTTTCTTCTTTAGTATCTCAAACGCGCACTACTGTGACTCCCCCCAATAGAATGTACCTTTCCCCTTGAGAAATTCTTCTAAGGGTGTGGCAACTTTGGCATACCCTTTTATAAACTTCCTGCAATACCCGTATGACCCAAAATATACGCACCTCACTCTGACTAGTGGGTGCTTTCAAGCCTAAAATGACCGCAACCTTAGCTAGATCGACTAGCAACCCTTCCTTGCAGATTATGTGTCCTAAAATTATGCCAAAGGGAGTAGCAAAGATGCACTTCTTGATATTCAATGAGATACTCAACTATCTACATCTTTCAAACATTAAGCACAGATTGTCACAATGATCCTTAATTAGCCCATAAATGGTCCAATCATCAAGATAGACCTACAAGAAGTTGTGAATAAAATCCTTGAATGCTTGCACCACTATCCTTGAGAATACAATAGGTGCATTCTTCAATCCAAAGGGCATCACAATATAGGCAAAGCTTCCCCATTCAGTAGTGAAGGTGGTCTTTTCTTGATCTTTCGGGGTAATCCTAACCTGATGATACCCTGAGAACCCATCTGTAAATGAATATATCTCACGCACACCACTCCTTCTAATATTTCCTCTATGAATGGCATAGGAAAGGATCTGTAACACATGTTGCATTCAACTCTCTATAATCAACACAAATTTGAATCCTACCATCCTTTTTTATACTTATCACCATAGGACTGACCCATTCTGACTCATCTAATGGTTGAATGATCCCATATTTCAACATCTTGTCAATTTCCTCCTTTACTTTCGTGTAAATTGGGATTCATTCGATAAGGTCTCTTCCTAACAGGTGCGCACCTTCCTTAAGCTTTATCTTCATTTCTCCAAGTGATTTATGCATGCCTTTAAGTTCATGGTATCCTCTTAGGAATAAGTCCTCATAGTCTCGAAGTAACTCTATGATCTTTGCCACTTCTGACTCTGACTAGTAATCTCCAATTATCACTTCCTTAGGTTCAGCTTCTGTGCCAATATTCACCTTTGTTGTCTTCATAGGTTCATGATATGCATGTGTATCTATATCCACACTATCTAACACTTCACAGGCTCCATGTGAATGATCAACTTCCAAGTTCTCAACTTCCTCATCATTAATTATGTAAACCAACTTCCCCTTGTATTTTTCCAGAGAAGAGTGCTCAAGTAGTATGGTATCATCTACTTCATCCTCAAAACACGCCCCTATCTCTGTCTCACCAAATAATTCCTGAATAAGTTCTTCCACTTTCCCACTATCTCCCATGGTTAAGCACTTAATAAAGCTTAAAGCCTTGTTCACTGGTGGTGTAGATGAGAAGAAGTCAAAATTTTGGATCATCCCTATAGTCAAATTATGCCAATTGCCAATGTCGCGATGTAATTCAGCATATACATACCAAGCACACATGCAACCTTGTAGAGTAGAATAAAATTGATGCACCCAAAGTGAGGGTGGTAATGCTTCTTGTCCTATTGTCCAAAGTCTCTCACACTGCTAGATATGATGTTGAATAGGTTGATCACCATGATAAGGGAAAATCTTTGTAGGTGCATTACTTCTTGAAAACCTGGTTGATAAGGCGGTCCCAATCTCTCCCCATTCTAAGATATTATCCCTGTGAACCACCCACCAGTGCGTTGTTATCCGTGCAAAGTATATGACAACATATCTTGTCTTTTAATCTGGTCAGCCCAGTTTGCCTCCATGGCCTGCAAGAATCCAACCAAATCTTTGGATCCAGTATATTGGGGTACTGAGCGACCTATACATCGAACAGAGTGAAAACCCTTTTTACAAGCAACCACATGCTTAACTTCATGCCCCACCAGTTCATAAGTACCATGAGCCCAATTATCACAAGCAATACTGGTAGTATTGCTGATTGACTGAGAATCTTCCCAATGAAGGATTCCTTCCTTAGATGGCTCATTGACCTTTGGGTCCCGAATAGCATGTATATAAATTTTGTTCAAGTCCTCTTCACTCAAAGGTTCCACATATGGTATGGATTTCTCATCTGTCAAAGGTATTATGACCCTTTCTTCCTTGTTCTTGAATCTGATGTACCCCTTGTTAAACCTCAAATCAACATTATTTGCATAACACCAAGGGTGCCCAAGCAAAGCTGGGAAGCTATCTGCTTCTGCAAGTGCTAACACTTTGAAGTCTCCTGTGAACTTGGCCCCTTGTATAGTAATAGGTGCATCCTTCAACATTCCTATGGGAGTAACTTTTTTCTGTTTTCCATGAACAATACATTAGATGATGGCTACAATGGAGGTCTCCCAATTTGTACCCATGCATCTAATGTAAGTACATTCACTTCACACTGTGTCAATCAAAATATTGCTCAACAACCAACCATCCACAACAAGCATTCAAAGTGATCTCCTTGTCGTAGTCAATGCTATCGGGGAGATTTACATGGAGTATTTATCTTCCAGTCTTAGTTCCCACATGCGGAGTATTCCCCTTTAACCAATTTCCCAATAAAGGAATAATATTCTCCTGGCGCAACATTCTACATACCTCTCTGATGTCATCAATATCAGATGGGGCCTTTTCTGTATCCTTATGCTCCAACTTCCGAGACTGCTCTTTCAAACATTGTATTTCACCTTGAAGGCTTCTAAGGACCTCCATAGTTTCTTGATAGACTTCTTTCTGATGAGTTGGATCTGGATACCTAGCATGCAAAACCTCCTCCCTAGTGATTGTTGGCTTCTATTGCAATACCTCTTTCACGCATGCCACCTCAGCTTGTGTGGTTATCTTGACTGTTACTGCCTCGTGTTATGGTGTTAACTTGGGCATCCACTGATTCTCTACCACGCGCTGGATTCTAACCATCCCTACACCTTTGTTTTCTTTCTTGTGTTGCTTACTGAGATGCTCATACAAGTCCGGACACTCTTCATAACTATGCCCCTTTCCACAAAATGAACAGGAAATATTCTACGGGCATTCGCGCCTATAATGGTCAAGTGAGCCGCATGTATAGCAAGTTCCTCGAGGGAATTCACCTCTTTCCCCACCTT
Source organism: Taxus wallichiana var. yunnanensis (assembly GCA_018340775.1). Lineage (NCBI taxonomy): Eukaryota > Viridiplantae > Streptophyta > Pinopsida > Cupressales > Taxaceae > Taxus > Taxus wallichiana. Next base: position 236,181,717 of record CM031238.1, on the reverse strand, counting down.
GGCCTCATCCTCCATATCCACCTCGATATCCTCGTCCTCTTCCATGACCTCCTTCAAATCTTCCGTCATTCCTGTCATAGCGCGCTTGATTATAATCCCTATCCTGATGCTCATTCTTTCCTTTAGAACTATCAGCCACACTCGCCTATTGCACCCCAATATCAATGGCATCATGGATCTGGCCAATCAATCTACAATCTTCAGTATCATGGGTCATGGACCTACAAATTTTACAAAAAGAGGATACATTCTTCCTGATTGTGCGTTGTAGTAAGGGGCAGTGACTAGCATCATGATTCAAATGGAAAATCTCACAGTCGATAGCAAAGTGAACGTATAGATCTGCGAGGGAAACTATCCTTGGTGTGGCCTTCCACTTCACAATCTGTACACCAAATTCCTGAGCGTGTCTCATGAGCTGAGTTTGTTGATAATTTCTCTAACTGTTTTGCCATAGCTGTTATTTGAGCCTCCAAGAATGGACTTACTCCAATTTCAATACTCCTAACTACCTCAATGCATAGAATTTCTTCCAATACTTCGTGCGGGTTGGTATAAGTCTTATGTGACAGTGCTCTTTAAAATGGAGTAATCAATCCCCCGAAAAACCATTGTGCATGTTGACTTGCATGTATATCATAGGAGAGTTTGGATAGAAGTGTTTTAAAACAGGCATCATACTCACGTACACTTTCAGTAGTGCCTTGCTTTATATCCTTAAGTGTTCTTATACTCTTCTGTTCAAACTCTGGGATATGGAACTCTTTTAAGAAAGCATCTTTTAATGCTGCATAATCAATACAAGTTTGATTGGGATCAAACTTCCTATACCAACTATGCGTGCCTGTAACATAGTAGCAAATTGACTTTCCTTGTGCTCAGAAGCCATGATACCTTTCACGTGCCACAATATTTCACACATATGAATGTGTTCAACAACATCCTCGATACCTCTATACTCTAGGAGATGAAGAGACATCTCCATATAAATGTTCTGGGGGTTCTTTGCCGGGCCTTGACCACCCGACCCAAAACCTCCTTGGTTTCCTCTACCTCCAAAACCACCTGAACCACCGGAACTAGAACTACCCATACCTCCCAATCCTCCTCCAAAATTTAGAATAGGGCCCGTAGATGCACTCCCTTGTGTCCCGAAAGTGGTATTATACTAAACCCCTACAATCTATGAAGTAGTCCTAGTTCCATAGGTAAATCTCACATTCAACATGCTCATATTTTGTGCAGATGATGAGCCTGAAAATGTACCCCCAAAGAATAACAAAGTTGTTTGTGCTACCATTGATGTACTTGTTGTCTGACTTGTTTCTGCTCTTTCACTTCCTAAATGAAAACTTTGTTTACCTATTGTACTAGATACTAGAAAACCAAGTGCAAGGGCTAGGTCAACAGGTTGGCTTAGATGCACGCCACGCCCAGTCATATCTACTGGTGTGCTTCCATGTGAGGCTGAAGAGGGTTCTCTGTCATGCTTTCCTAGATGGGGGAGTTCCTGATGCTCTAGCTCTTCTTCATCCTCATGAGCCTCAAATCCTTCATGAGCCATCTCTCTCCACAACGCCATCCATTCTGTAACTTCTTGCTTCTTCCATAATTCCCTCTCATGTGCCTCATCATACTTCAGCTGCCTCTCTTCCCCTCTGTTGTGCTACCGCTAGGTCTACCATCTTTCACCAATCCTGTTCCTGCCCCCGCATGTGGAGATTTTTAGCTTGCCATGGGCTTATCTTCCAAGTTCAACATTACCATCAGTATCTTGATCGCTAGTGGAATACCTTGCAAATACGTCCCTCTAGGATACCATAGGAATTGGAACTCAGCTACCTCCTGGGCACAAATAAGTCGAAATTGAATACTCCAGAATATAGCTGTTTAGAACACCGTGAAACCAAGTATCTACCACACGAGTCTAGATCAAGTTAGCATCATATAGTGTTTGAAATTCCTCCTATGTCCAAACAAGTGTGTGATACCTCCAATTCTACTTAGACACATATGCAGTCAACCACTCGTATAATTCTATGGGAAAGATAGCAAAGAAACTTTCATACAAACTATCATACAAATTATGCTCTACCCAAGTGCGTGCGTTAAATCCAGATCCAAGTGTTAAACCTTTATGTGTATTCTTCCTCTAGATCATGAATCCACTCTTCAATGCTTTCCAAAGTTGGCCGGTATGTCTTAATCGCAAACCATCCTGAACACAACTGAAAAAGAGGTCCCAACAATGGAACCAATGATGCAGCCTAGAATTCTTAGATAACACCTAGTCGCACTGACACATCACTTAGCATAGGCTGAGCGCTCACCGAAGCATACCAAGGTACTAGGTCCCTCTTTAGGGTTGTTGTAGTAGGATGGTAGCATGGTGAAACGATAAGGACATATATTTAGAAACTAATCCATCATTACATAGTTATACCGAACCAGATCTATAAAGGCATGCATTTAAATATAAATCATCAAGAAATCAATAGTATGTAATGATAACACATAGAAGACACTTTGGTTCAGCCAATATTCTTCATATATTAAACATGACAATAATACAGAAGCTTGATACAATAATAGTCATGCGTGCATGGATCTGTTACAATTATCTAGTCTCATGCACTCATGAATCTCTAACCCTTCAACACCATCTATCAACTAGGTGATTCATCTAATATATATAGGGTGGGGAACTTTCCCTTCACCGCTAACTATGCCAAAAATAGGTTGCACGCTAATAATAGCCACGTGTCATTTACAATTATAGCCATACATGCAAGTATGCTATCTATAGATCACTTACAGTTAACTAGAGTGATGAATCTATTCTTGGATTACTTCCATGCAAGAGTGCTTGATATGATCCTTGAAATATAGACAAAGTGTGGCGTGCAAGTCTTGGCATCACTTTGTGTGTTCCGCATGCCAGCCTTTGAAAATAGACTTGATCTAAAAAATTAGCTAAGTCCCAAAGTCTGACTCTGCACCTCCACGTGCAACACCTTCCTATTCCTTTGCGCCTTCGATCCCATCTTGTTTTTCCATGCGGACTCTGTGTGTGAGTTCTGCTAAGTGTTTTATCTGATCAACATGGCCTCTCAATCCCTATGGGATCCCTCAGAAGGTGAACGACCACATCTAGGACTCCTACTACGATGATGCTTTAAATGTACTGAATGATGGGAGTGCTCATGATCACAGCCACTAGCTATGGTCTCACTATGAGAACGGCTCTACCTCATTAGACACTCAGCAGTCCTATATCCGGCTACCTCGGTATGAAGGGAAGAAACTAACTTTTCCACATTCTAGATGGGGAAAACACATCGAGAATGTCATCCTACTACATCGAAGGCTCTCCGAAGTCCTTAGTAAGCTCAGCCCAAGTATTCCCCCAAGGGGATCAATAGGGTGTCCACACACACACGAAAAATAAAATCCCACCATCCCTGAGTAGTTGTTGTAAATAAAAAAGAGAAATAACATGTTAGAAAATTACCAAAAATGAAATCAAAAATAGAAAAACAAATATCAACTAACATCTCTAGCTAACAAAGTCGAGAGAAGATTAGTAACTCACTTAGATCTCCTGGCATCTAGGTGGGATCTCTAGGTTCGCACCGATCACCGATGTTGTTGCCGACTCACGGAGCCTCCCAAAATATGGAGAAAATGGCATCCCGATGGACTCATCATCTCCTCGGTGCCCCGGTGAGGAAATCTCTAATACCGGGGTCTCCTACTCGCACTCGCCTCCACCCTCTCTAACCTCAAAATATCCTAAGTTTCATACCACTCAATATCACTATCATCCTCCTCATCCATCCCACCAGCCTCACCTCCAATCCCCTCTCCCATCATCTCCTCTTGGTCTCCTCTCCTATGAACTCCTCAGAGTCTGAGTCCACATCAATGGGATCATCTCCCTCTCCACTATAAATAGGAGCATCCCTAATCTGAAGTAAGGGTGCTTGAGGAGCACTTGTTTCCCTCGAGCACAAACCAACAACCTAACTACAATGGGAAATCCAAGAGTAACCGTGGTCCAACCTTGGCCTCTCTCAGGACCTCCATGGGCCTCACGAGCAGACTCTATACACTAGCCCCGCTAGAGGAAGCATATCAGCTTAAGGGAGGCCAAACTACTGAGGTACTCTATCAAATGGGTGGGTCTCCAATCTCCCTATCTTGTCTACTAGCTGACTTGTAGTAGCATAGGAAATCAATGTATGTGTCTCCTCTCCCCAGATCCCGCTTTATGGCCTCGATAAGGAGTGGCCTCCATGTTTGTAATAGTCGGTGAAGCCACCTGGCCGGTGTTGTGTCCCGAGTATTGTCATCCCTATCCACCTCTCTACCTTGACATCCCTTGAATCCTCAGCTAGTACACCCTCCAATAGGGAATGATACGCTCATATACCTGACTCATAACTAGAGTAGGGTGACTTAATGACTTCCCCTGTAACTTGACCACCCTGTATAAGTCATGGTAGGTTGTCCAAAGAATGTCTACTCCCCAAGCATAAATACGGCCATGAGCCTTAATCTATGCAATCACGAGATACCAACATTATAGTAGAGTATCTCCTCCCTTATCCTCAATCAACCATGAGGCCAAGATACCCATAATGGCCTTACGGATGGTAGGGATAGGAGCAGTAGCAATAGAATGGACCTTCACCCCCTTCTTCGAACCAAAGGAGACAACAACATCTCCCATATATGTAGCCCACTTAACCATCTGGGACCTGGATCTTGTTGTCTTAAGAGACAACTGCCTCCCAAGAATCAGAACCCCAAGTATGTGATAAACATCCTCTAGGGTGATAGTCCACTCACCCCTAACACACAGTAGTAACCGGAAATTATTCGGTCCACATCCCAATACAAGAATAACTCACAAAATATGTGACTATCATGGGAAACATGAGGAACCTATGAAATCCTCAAAATATCAGCCCTCTGTAGAGTCTCTCGCTCTGTCTGGTCAAGTGCCTCTAACATTGATGGGATCCAATCACATTCCCTCTCTCTGCTCCATCATATATACTCCTCCTCCTGCATCCACCTAAAACAGAGAAAAAGAACAAGTTAGTAACATAATCCAATAGGAAATCTCATCATAAACATAGAAGAATGTCAAAAATGCAAAAACAATCAAATTATACATATTTTTTTACTTTGCTCGTAACCACCACCCTGTGTAGAGCGGCGGTTCCGTGAATCGCTGCCTTCTAAGGTGGAATTCCTATGACCATAGCCTTATGAGGCGGCGGTCTTGTGACTACCACCATCATAGGTCGGCAGTCCCATGATCGCCACTCTATGCAGGGCGGTGGTCCTGTCCCGAATCGATGAGCGCCTCTAAAGCCCTAAAAACACTTTAAAAGTAAAAATACATCTTTTTACAAAATAAAAACCTACACTATGGGAGCCCCCATAGAGACTCATTTAACACTAAAATTTTCAAAAATGATCCCCCAAGACAAATATTTCAACATTTCTATATTTTGGGTTCAAAAATGATAAATTGAGAAAAACTAACCTGAGAATTTGTGTACCGATCTCTTGCTCTCGGAGGCATGATCACGATCTCAAAATGAACATTTTCACCGTAATCTCGTCGAAAATGGTTACCATGGGTCCTAGAGCTCAAAACCACCAAATCGATACGCACAAATCAATAGTAAAATGAGCTTGTTTTATATATATATATATATATATATATATAATATTCTAATTTTTTTAGTGTTCTTAGGTAGAGTTGGAGTGCCGATGGAGGTAATTTCTTATCCCCCACGCAAATGGTAAGTCCTCATTTCATTTTAATTTAGTGCTTATTTTTTTATTTCTTTTATCTATCTCGCACTTGAGTCCTCATTTCGTTTTGCAGATAGCGGGAATTTGGATGGCGATCATTGCGACACACGAGTGCGTCAGTATTGATTCTAACTCCTCATTTCAGGACCGCCATACTCAAACCCACCGTTTTATGCCCCTTCATGGCTAAAACACTTCTTCAAGGGGAATATATTTACGTACTCAAAAATTATATGTATTGTAATACCGAAAAGAGGTTACGGAAACCCCAATGATGATTCAGATCTCTTCGCAAGGTGTTCGGAATCTAGAAAGCTCACCAAGTATACATTTTCATCCTAAAAGACCTTATCCAACATTTGCATGCTTCATTCTAACCTCTCCCCCTTTTTTCTTACATTTTTGTCTTTAAGTTACTGGGATTGCCACCAGACAAGGTGGCGGTCTCAGAACCACCGCCCGCATAGGGCGGTGGTCCTGCCTGCATTTTCCAAAACGTTCCAGCGCACTCAACAATGTAAAAAATAAAGTTTCACTTACAACTCTCAGCTGCTTCTGATTTTTGTAGATTTTCCAGCCACTTTGTAATAGTAGTGCTCCATTTTTAATGATAAAGCATGGCAATTTGGACTTGCCTTCTAGTGAGTAAGAATGCTATAAATAATGAGCTTGTTTACAAGAAAATGGCCCCCCTCTCTCTCTCTTCCTTATTATTCAAAGTGTATTTGAAAGTTCCTTAAGAAGTCTCAACAGGTTTAGACTTAGTATAAGTTCTCAGCCTCTCAGTTCAAGGCTCTTCATTTTTTTGGTTTAGAGATCACTTGATCTCTCTAGTTTCATTTTGTTCCATTGTTGTTCTCCAAACAATTGGCTTAGCATAATACAACATTGGTTCTAGATTAAGTTCATTTGAATCTTGATTCTTCTTAGAGTTATAGGTTATTGTTTCATCACAGGAAGAATAGGTCTTAGAATTTTAGGTTTGTCTTATCGTAACCCCGCAACAATCCTACTAGGAATCACATAGCCAAGCTTTGTTCTCTTGTGCTATCTCTCTCCTACTTGCATTCTATTTAGTTTACCTCCAAGATGCCACTGTTCAAATATCTTCTCCTACTACCACTATCACATTCTCACCTTTCTAGATTCATGAGAACACGAAGGAACGAAGAGATCACACACCGAGGGGACAAGCTACGATACAACTAGATTTTCCTCTGTTTCTACAGACTCTAGGTTTGAATTTTCAAAGTTGTAGTTACAATATATCAAATAGAGTAGTGAATCATTTCATTTCATTTAAAGCTTACTTTCAATATTGCGAGGAAGCTATGGGGAATGATAGCTTCTGAGAAGCTATGATTTGTTTCTCACTTCTGAGGTAATATTGGAGGTATTTTAATCAAATTAGTTAGATATTTATATTTGTATCAACTCACAAGTGCACAGGAAAATAGCTACATCTGGCTACCTTGACTTTTTTAGCTTTATTCTTAGATTAGTTTCTCTTTAAAATCATTCAAGTTTATATCTTTGAAAATACAAAAAGAACAAGCATAGTGTAGATTCATTTTCATAGTTAGTTTACTTCATTCAGTTAAGTTTGTTTATTTCTTGCATGACTATTACGGGACCAAGAGAGCCCAAGGATTACATATTCAAACTAGTGATACCCCAGCCGAATCTCTACATGGGATTATCATATATAGATCAAGGTCTTAGGATCCACATCTTCCAAACAACAACAAACCCACAAGAAATTGGTGAATAGTTGAGAAAGTTAAATATCGAAGATGACAAAGCATACAAATTCTTGTCAAATTAACCCAATTATAGATTACCTTGATATGATATCCATATGACCATACAAGAACCCGAAAGAGAAAAAACATTCAGTTTTGATCCATTAGTTCCTCAGCCAGATACAGGAGACCTTCTCGTTGACATAGATACAATCTTACGCATACAAGTTGTTAGGACACCCATGAGGTATTCCAAGAAGATTGCACAACTCCTGATATTAAACATAGAAGCCGAAAAGGCTTATGACTACTAGATAGTCAGAAGAAGAGATTGATTATTCACATGAACATAAAAGGTCCTCAACAACCAAAAACTCATGGTTGTGATCGTAAGGTCCCACAACTCAATGGGCTTGCTAATCAGTTAAGCATTGACACCATTTTACATACACTGGTATTTAGATCCTTTCCGATCCCATCAGATATCATCACACAACTTTTTGTGTTGAACGTAGAAACCGATCAAGCTAATATTTTCTGGGTAAAACTAAAAACCACTCATAGTTTCTTATAATTTTACTACACCTCTCACTACCACTTTTATGACCCTATTTGGAAATATATACGAAGCACCTATAGGTCACTTTCCACGAATCCAATAACCAACAGATAGGATCTTGGCAGAGCTCGACATTGATTGGAGCCTCCAAATAGTTATAGTGTTAAACTGATCCATAACACCAATTCAAGTTAGAAGAGCCTTCCTTTCTTTGGATTCGCATATCCTATTATTACGTATTGAAGATATAGGATTTCCCAACTAATTTTTCCACATCTACATACATTTCATTTCCACCAATCAGCTCTTGTCTCGGCACGACCTCGGGAGGTCGGGTACAAAGAAAGGCTACTTGATGATTCTTATGCTCATCTGTCACTTTTCTATCATACAGAACCCCACAGGCTACCCATCTCACAGCCTATGGGTCCTCCACGGGACAGACCAGCTAGCCCATCTGAGGGATCCATTCATCCCTAATTGATTAGTGTATTGATAAATTTTCCTCTTGACAAAGGCTATGAGCATCCTATGCTTGATGTATATTATTCTTTTTGTACAACATTTTTGTCATATGCGTCGATGAAGGCAATAGCATTCTATGATTGATGTATAGCATTTTTATGTACATCTTAGATGAAGGCATTTTTTATATACGCCTTAGATGAAGGCATTTTTGATGTATGCCTCAGATGAAGGCATTTTTGATGTATTTATGATGTATATCTTTATTGAGACAAACATACTACACATGTATATATATGGACATTTTTGACATGACACATGTGTTATGAGATGATGGATTTTTTTTTTTGATTGATTACATGGATTTATGGATGTGTAATGATGTTATCTGATTTTATTTCACATTTATATGTATCCTGATTTTTGATGTATTGCATGTGCTTTGATTTTTAGATGATAGATTTGCAGATGATATCAAATGTATTGTGATGTGCTAGATTTAGTGGATGGGATGATATGATGATATGGGTGTGGGGGATATATTTTGATATTTGCGATCCCTCTTGCCCCCATTTGATGATACGATATGTGATGATTAGCTTAGCATTCATGTATGATGTATACTTAGATTTTTATTTATATGATGTATAGATGATGTTAGATGTGATGATATTGATGGAAATATGATGATGTGATAAAAAATGGTGTATATGCAACAAGAAAACACAATCAAATGTTAACAAAAAACACAAAGAATCAACACAACAATGTACCATTATTAACTAGCATGCAAAAACATACTTCAATATGCACAAGCAAGAATAAATCTGATCTAAGCAAGAAAAGATGAATCCTAACAAAGTATGTCTAAGCAACAAATTATACAAATGTATAGACATGAAGCAACTATACAAGCAAACAACAAAAAAAAAGAAACAAGATAAAGGAAGTAAACTAAAGTGAATGTTTTTGTAAGATTGTTTTGCAAAACAAATTTCTATTGTTTTCATTTTTGTGAAACAATTTTAAATGCTTTTGTGTTTTTCAAAGATTTCTGAATGTTTTTGTGTTCTTCCAACATATTCTAAAGTTATGCATAGGTAATCCAAGAAATCATGGATGCCCTAGCATTAGATGGGGAATATACAAGGGAAAGTTCCACATGTCTATAAACGGGAAGGTGAAGTCGCAGAAGTGCCCCAAGTGTGAGATGGGGAATAGACAAAGACCATCCCTTCACAGACTAATAATAGGAGGAAAAGTTGGATCAAGGCTTGAAAAGAACAAGCTCTGGGGAATCTCATATGCATATGTGGAATTATCCCTAGGCTAGTACCCTCCAGTGCAAGATGCTTGTGAACAACGAATCCTCCCAAGGCATCGTAAATGGTTTTCACCAAGGACCTATCCAAAGTGCCAAAATTTCATGGTTTTCACTTATGGATGACCTTTTTGTCTTTTTTCTTTTTCTCTTATTTTAATTTTTTGTATTTTTATTATTTTTACCCTATTTTTGGTTTTCTTTTCTGATTTTTTTGTATGCCACATTTAAGCATAGAAATGCTTAAGGTGCATGACATTCATGGGCTCATGAGCTCATCACCATTGGGGTGGGAAATTTTTATGCTCATATTACATACTTGGCCACGATGGCATAAGGTCCTAACCAATGCGGTTCAAACTTTCCTTTCTTCTCTCTTTCCACCCTTGTGTTGAACTGATTTTCCTTCATGACCAAATCACCAACCTCAAACTAACGAGGTATTATTCTCTTGTTGTAATTGTGATAAACTCAATTTTGATACACATTAAGATTATATACTACGCGGATGTGCTTCTCATCCAGGATTTCCAACTCTGCCAGTCTAGCCACTCTGTAATCCTCATCCTTATCCAGATAATCCCTAAGAGAGATTCATAGGGAAGGAATCTTAATTTCTAACGAGATGATAGATTCCATTCCAAATACCAGGGAATATGGTGTCGCACTAGTAGGAGTGTGAATAGAGGTCCTGTAAGCCCAAAGATCCGGGGTGAATTTGAAAATTCCAATTACGACTTGCCTTACCATCTTCTCTATGATTCAAACCAAAGTATTATCGTGGCCTCGGCCTATCCATTACCTTAGGGGTAATATAGTGTAGACCATTTTAACCTTATTTAAAACTGATGACAGAGATCCTTTATGGTTTTATTATTGAATGATTTTCCATTATCAGTAACAATGGCTACTGGAATGCCATACCGGAAAATAAGATGATTCATGATGAACTTTGAAATCTATGCACCCATTACATAGGTCAAAGGGACAACATCCACCCACTTGGTAAAGTATTCAGTAGTTGTAATGATGTGGGTGTGGCCATAAGATGAAGTAAGGGTAAGCTTCCCTATTAAATCAAGTCCCCATTTAGAAAATGGCCATGGGGTGGTTATGGGTTACAACAAATTTGGGTGGAGCATGGATGAAATTTCCATACTTCTTACAAAGTACACACTTCCGCACATAATTGCAGTACTCGGTTTCCATGGTAGGCCAATAATAGCCCATTCTCAACAATTTTTAGCTAGAACCATCCCATTAGTGTGGGCTCCACATACCCCTTCATGCACCTCTTTAATCACTTATACTAACTCGTCTTATCGAGACAACATAATAGATTCCCATCGTAGCTATGATGATAGATCCTACCACATAAGAGGGTATAATGGCCTATACGGAGAATTAGGCTTTGTTTCTTAGAATGAGAAGATTTCAGGAGGGAATGTGTTATCTTTAAGGTAGGTGAAGACGGGCTCATACCATGGGGAATTGGGACCAAAAACATCACAAGATAGATAGGATTCTAGCATGTCATATGCCATATGGCATAGATTTTCAACAAAGAAAGGCCTATCATTACTTTCGGTGGAATGCGCAACATAGAACCTATAATTGCCATAGCGTCTGTAGATCATTTTTTTTCTCTTGGAGTCTGTTCAAATGTGATACGCACAAAATACTCTTTCAAAGTTTCAACTTTATTTTTGTAAGGTATGATATTCTCATCCTTGAATTTTTACTCATCATTAACTTGTTTGAATATTAACTGTGAGTCCCCAACGATCTTAACATGATGAATGTCCCACTTGATTGTGAGCTTCATCCCAGCAATGAGTGCCTCATACTCTACAATATTATTCATGCAAGGAAAACCAAGGTGAAAGGCCTAAGGTATGGGGTCACCAGAAGGAGTAATTAGTACTACACCTACCCCTAAACCATGAAAAGTAAAGGACCCATCAAAGGTTACTTACCACATGATGGATTCCTCAATATATAGTAATGAAGCATCTGGTAAATCCAAATTCATGGGTTTTGTTCCTTGTAAAGGTGCTTCCGCTAACTAATCAGCAAGTACCTATCCCTTGACTGACTTTTGGTGCACAAACTCAATGTCAAATTCGCTTAGTAGAATGATATAATTAGCCATTCTACCGGTGAGGGCAGGTTTAGACAAAGCATGTATTTGAGTGGGTCAACTTTTGATATAAGCTTGATTTTAGTATTTAACAGGTAATGGAAAAGTTTTTGAAAAGTAAAAACTACATCCAAACAATATTTTTCGATTTGTGGATAGTTGAGCTCATATGAGATGAGAGTAAGACTAAGATAGTATACTTCTTTTTCTTTGTGGCCGAGGTTGTACTGGGTGAGTAGCGCACCAATAGAAAATTATGTGGTGGAAATATATAATAGGATTGGCTCACTAGGGGTTGGGGGCATGAGGATATGATCAACGTCATTGGTCCTTATTAAAGAGAATGAACAAAAGTGTAGTATGACATGAAAATCCATAAACAAATAAATGTCCATAGATAAAAAAACCAACTCCATACAACATACAAAATGCAATGCAATACGAGAAAGTAAAAGATGCCTAACTCCTTGCAACATACATAATGCAATGCAATATGAGAAAGTAAACAAGATTTCTAACTCCTTACAACATACATAATGTAATGCAATACAAGAAAGTAAAAAGATGCATAACTCCTGTAACATACATAATGCAATGCAATACAAGAAAGTAAACAAGATAACCTGACAGAGAAACATAATGCAATGTTTTTGTTATCAAGATTTGATTTTGACCTATGTGAATTAATGACAAGGGTTAAAATATGGTGCCCTAAGAAAGGATACATGCAAGGGGAATAATAGAGGACACTTGGGTCCTATGAAAAGTAGTGCACTATGAAACAATACCAAACAACTCATTATGCCCTAGAGTACAGACATAGTAAGCAAATCAGCTTTGTTAATGGAGGTAGATCAAGATGATCCATGAGTCACGCATAAGAACAAACGAGAACCAAAGAGCGATATTTTGTAGAATGATTTTTATTGTTTTTTATTTTTTAGAAACATATTTGAATGTTTTATTTTATTTTGAAGGTTTTCTGAAACTATGTACATGAAGACAAAGAAGTGTGGATTCCCCCAGTAATAGATGGGATGTATAAGGGGAAAATTCCATGCATATGATAAAGTGAAGATGTGACATGCCCCAACGATTAGGTGGGAGTATTCAAATATAAACTCTTCACATATAGAAGGGGATCAAGGAAATTATAAAATAGGTTTAATCATGAGGGAGCAAGGATGCCCCCAGTGTAAGATGGCCAAGAAACACATGAGAGAAAGGAAGTGGGTGATTGATTTATTAAAAGGGGAAAAAGGTGCCTACAAACATGGAAAAGAGGACATTTGATACACATGGATGTTCTAAATGATTTTGAAGAACAGAGGATGCTATGAAAAGATTTAGAATGTGGTCAATGAAAAATTGATTAGCCTAAGGTAAAAATCATGAGACAAGACATGCGCTAAAGCAAGAGTTTGAACAAGGTCCAAAAAGTAACACTTGATAACATACTAATCATGTTTACTCATCGAGATCCTATGTGTGCACGTGGAAATGAATTACCTCTTGAAGGAAAGAGTTGATAGACAAGTAAGTGAATACACTAGCCAATGTGTAGGAATGATTTAGTTTGAAAGGTGATTTGTGAATGGATTATGGAAGGAGAGCCGTACATTGCTCCGCTACCATCCAGACGTCCATAGCCCCGATGAAGATGAATTTGATTCTAATCACAACATTTATCTACTACTAGTCAAGCATCCATAGCCCTGGTAGAGATTATTGGAAATACCCCAAGAGAGAGTTATATATCAATTTTCTTTTGCTTTTTGATTGATTGATTTTGATTCTTTTTCTTTCTAAAAACTTATTTCAGCTCTCTTGTTTGACAAAGGGTTAAGAACCATTGATGGCTTAATGGAAGGATGTGAAAGTGATTGTGATGACGACATTGGATAGTGTCAACAAATATGCCCAAAAATTCTTCCCAACAAGTTTATTATATGTAGATAGTGATAGGATCTCTAAGAGGTCAGTCGTTCTTTAATTTACCAAGGTGATGAAAGACCAAGGTCAAACGAATACCATAGAGATAAATGTTGTAAATGCATGCGAATAGGCTAACCACAATATCATCGAAGGGATGAAAATGGTGGATGAATTATAGAGGAATATGAAAGAAAGGGGAGAAAGAACATCCATGTGTACACAATACCTGATTGTAATGTTTTAATGTTTTCTCATTTTTTTATTTTTGAATTGTTTTATGATTTTTTATTTTTTTTAAAATTGTCTTATGATTTTTGTTGATTTTTTGGAAGTTTGGGCCGGTAATTTAAATATCCATGATAGGATCTAATAATGATGTGTGTGACTTCCTTGATAAGGGAGACTAAACGCATTTGTTTATCAATAGCGATATTATCCCCGATCTTTATGATCATGGTGAGTTCACACTCAACAAAAGATTGTGATTTGTTTTGAAACATGGGTTTCGTATGTGGGATTTTTAGTTCCATATCCATAGGTTTATGAAATTTGTGCCATACTTCATGGGTGCATTGGTGTGCAATCTAGAATCGCGTTTGATTTTGAATTTTATCATTTTTTGAGTTGTTGGGAGATTTGGATCTCTTCAAAGTTTTGATCTTAGCTTTATAAAGAACATGTCTAGATTTCTTATAAGTTAATGCTTGACTTGTCTTATCCCGAGAAGTGAGAGAAGAATTTGGATGTTTAGAATTGATGAGAGGAATGGTAGTGGGCTTGCCACAATCTTTGGTAGAAGAAAAATGTGATGGACGAAAAGGATATGGTCCACGAATTGAAGAGCCCGGGATACCGGGAGGTGAGACATAGATAGAAGATGAAGGGATACTAAGATGTGGCACGAGAATAGAATAAGAAGGGATACTAGGATGTGACCCATGGATGTAAGATGATGGGCTACTAGGATGTGGCCCAAGAGTAGAAGATGATGGACTACCCAAGGATGATCCATCCATAGAAGAAAAGGGGCTAGTTGGACATGCCCCATGAATATAAGATAGTGGACTACTCAAAAATGTCCCATAGATAGTAGAGGGAGGGATACTAGAAGGTGACCCACACCTAGATGAAGATGAAGGGATACTTAGCGTTGAACCCATAAGATATTTTGATTGAGGAATTATGATAGACAAAGAGTGATTAGGTGATGATAAGATAGGCCATGGATCAATGCAAGACCAAGGAGTTTCATCACACAATGAAGAATGTGAAGATGGAAGAATAAGAGGAGGATAAAGTTGCATGATTTGAGGATCTTCCTTTGTTTCTTGATAAAAGGAATCAACCTTTTCCTCACAATATGCAGTGCATCGAAGTCTAAATAGAATCCTTGTTCATAATCTTCTAAAGGAATATCTTCATGTGCCCCTATAAATGCCCTAATTTTTTCTTCATTTTGAAAGAGGTCAATCGATATGAGTTGTTGATCGACCACCAGGGGTTGATTGGAAGAAAGAGATTCAATTGGTGTGGAAGAATTAGAATATGTTTGATGATGATTGATATAAGAAGATGATGTGAGGGATGAAGAATATGTGGAGCTAGATGTCTTAGGAGTAGAAGAAGGTGGTGTGGACCTACCTATACGATGGTATATCATCTATAAACTAGTAGGATTAAGTCCAAAGTCTGTATATTGTGATGCATGGGTCGATTCAAACATTTGACTAGAAGGACTTTGAGTCACATGAATCTTCAAAGAAGGAAGACTTAGAGGACCGCGATTCAAGAATTGTATTATATGTTTGATTGGAGGGATTTCGAGTTGCGTGTATCTTCAAAGGAAGAAGATGTCGTTGAGGTGACTGATAAAAGGGGTCCTGCAAAGAAAGGGAGGACTGCGACGTAGGAGTCATATTAAATGTATGATGAAGAGGGTCTGTGAAGATAGGGAGGACCATGACATAGGAGTCACATTAGATGACTTAGGAGTTGAATTAGATGAATCCAAATAGTAGTTTGGATCTGAATCATCAGAAGAGTCAGAGGATACATTTGGATTGGAATCTTTAGAAGAAGAGGAAATGTTTTGATTAGAATTAGAAGAAGAGTGGGGGGAACTTGAATAATAATTTGGATCAGAAGCATCCAAATCATACCACCGACTATGAGATGAAGGTGGGGAATGAGTTACCGAATGGGTTATCTAGCGCGAAGAACCAAACAGGTTTAGTCATGATTGGTGTCTTTTGATGCAAATGCTGAAATTTTGATTCCTTATTGTTGTATGTATAAGGGACCTTGTGATAATCAGTCATTGTTGGTGTTTTTTGATACAAATTCCTAGACCTAAACAATGTGATTGAACTTCTTCAAAGTGAATAAGGTTTCATGTTGATTTGGGCAGCATAACGATAACTAACTAGACATTTCGTAAAGATGGGGATGCTTGTGTGATTTTCTAAAGGGGGATAAGGAAAACATACATCGTGATGAATCAAGATTGATAATCCAACAAGGTTTGGACAACAATTTTGGAGGCGTAAATGTCAAAGGATTGATCAAATTTTTAGCAACATAAAGGATTACAAAGGAAAGATTTCCAATATTTGATTGGTGAAAAAGTTGCTTGATAGGAAATGTTTTTGCTAAGGTTTGAAAGATATGTTCAAAAATGACCATAGACTTAGGAAAAAACAAGAAGATCAAGAGGATCAAAGAACCAAAGGATTGTCCTAAAAACAATTTTATAAGATGGATAAACACAAGGAATAATCACGCAAGTTCAAAACACAAAGCTGAATTAATGACAAATGAATAATGAATGATAAAAAATCAATGGATCAAAGTGATTGTCCTAAATGGGTAAGTCAATATGAATAATGAGACACAATCACACAAAGTTGTTTGTTTTAAACCAATCAATCATTGAATTACTTCCTAAGTCTGTTTCCAAATGATAGTTGGTGTTATATGATGATTAAAAAAATGTCCCTACTTATGTCAAGTTCAAAGAAATGAACAAGAAGTAAGTAATAACAAGAAGTTAACACAACCTCCAAACAAAGTATACTAGAAGCAAGCCCAAATTCAATCAATACCTATATTCCAAAAGGTGTCGATTCATGATTATGAGTGACACAACAATTTCACCAAGATATTTTAATCAAACTTTGTGAGAAAGTAAGGTATTGATATCAAGATGATATTGCTATAACACGCACAAGTGGTAACACTCAACACTTTTCAAAATCGAGGTAATAATTGAAATAAAACTAAAGCTATAATATACCTAGGAATTTTTAAAGTGTATATAGTGTAACCTTACAATATAGGTATTTAGGTCAAGTTTACAAGAAATAAGATGTAAATACCAAAATTGTAGTGACATGATATAAACAAGATAACCGTTCAAAGGAGAATCAAAGTGATGAACCAAGCCTAACTATGATGACAATCTTGACTTGGGTATCAAGATAAAAAAGGCTACCAATGATATAAAAATGTATCCACACACTTTAGATGTTTAACAACCCATCTGCAAACATGGATGGGCATAAACGGACACAAAAGTGGTGAAAATAATCAATTGATAACATAAAGGTAGTCACTCTTATTTTGATCAACAAAGTGTCAAAAGAAAGTGAAGGAAGTAGATCAATTGGGGTTGAAAATGTTAGCCTTACTTTGGAAGAGTTTCACCTCACCTTAGGGCAAGTGAAAAACTAAGCAAAAGTAATGCTTCACATGTTTCATGATGAACAATAGCTCTTAACTCAAATTGGTTTTGATGTGGTCCAAGTGGGCTCTTAGTCAAAGATAGCTTCCTAGGTGGTTCACTCAACTAGGTGTCACCAAGACCGTCTTAAGCGAGCTCGATTTACCCAAAAAGTCACACTGACTAATTTGGGAGTATCTCAGCTTTACTTTACCCCTTCAAGCATAGTGGGAAATAAATGCATCCATCATGTACTCTCACTAGGGTCGCCATACGGATGACTTGTGATGCTAAATCTCACAAATGGTAGTACTAGTCAAGTAGGTTGTGCGGAGAACTTCCTATTTCATCCACAAGGTTCCCTCTTGCATGGAATACTTTGGGGTTCCTAGGACCACCCCCATTGTTGTAGCTTAAGGCTTATGCCAAAGGGGTTATGTCCTAGTTTTAAGCGGATGGGACATACCCTTATCCAAACCTGCAAATACAATGTGTTGATTGTGGTGTGTTTTTTATCTTTTTAATTAGATGTGGTTTTCTTGAACACCTTTTAGCAACCTACACGCGCATTAGTAGTTTAATTTTGTTTTGAACTCCTTTCTTTGATAAGCATTTTTAGGTCCGCACTCAAGCGTTAGTAGTTCTCCAAGAAAATCACATTATTTAAAAGAGGATTAAGAGTTGTTTTTGATTCTCAATATCATCCAAGGATGCAAGAGAAGAGTATACACAATAAATAATTCAACTAAAAGTAAATAATTTTTTTGCAATCAATGAACCATACAAATTTTTTGATAAATGTTCATTCCCTTAAACTAAAAGTGAAAGATGAAGTTTTAAATTTACCAAATGTTATAAAATGGAGACTAAAGTTGCTTTTGATTCTCAAGATCACCCTAAGGTGCAAGAGAAGAGCATACAAAAACTTTATCCCAACTATATAGAAATGGAAAACTTCAAATCAAAGGACCATTGAATAATGCTTTGTAAAAGGTTCATTCCCTTAAGCAAAATGAATAATAAAATTTCCAAGTTTAATCTCAATGTTAAAAATATATAGATCAAAGTTATTTTTGATTCTCAAGATCACCAAAAGGTGCAAGAGAAGAGCATACACACGCTTTGGTCTAAATCAAGTAAAGTATGGAGATACAACATTCATCAAAACATTCTCTCTCGGGGTGTAGCTGAAAGCTTGGGGATGGTCAAGACATTAACTTCTGGACTGATAAATGGACTGATTTTAATTGGATTTCTTCTTATGGACACATTAAAGACAACTTAATTACAAAGTATGGACACAAAATACAAGGATATATTGAGGTGGATGAAAACAAAAGAAAATGGAAACAGTTAAAAGTGGAGAAGGATAATGTATAGTCTGATGTTTCATCTTTACAGAATCAACTTTCTCTAATCCATATTAGTAATCAAAATCTTAAGGATGAACTCATTTGGAAAGATTATTTTGATGGGGAATACTCAGTTAAATCAGGATATAATTCTTTATTTGTCTCTATTGAAAGTGAAATTAAGTGGCATAAGTTGTGGATGCCAGAGCTAACCCCTAGAGTGAACTTTTTCTGGTGGCTCATCATTAAAGGCAAGATTCTGACTAATGACAACCTCATTAAGAAGGGATTCATCATGCCGAATAGATGTTGCATGTGTCAGAAAGAGGCAGAAGACATAAAACATTTATTTCTTCATTGTGAGTACACTTCCAAAATTTGGCATCTTGTTTTTGTAAAATTTAATCAGAAATGGATCTTTCCCCTTACTTGTCTTTAGGCCTGGGAACAATGGGACTCTCTGTATAAGCATTGTGTGGTGAAGATATTGTGGCAACTTGTTTTACCTCACACTATGTGGCGAGTTTGGAAGGCTCGTAATGATGGCATTTTCAGAAACACTAGAAAGGCATGTAACAAAATATACAAGGAAATTATCATTGCTGTGCAGGATAATATTGCTAGATTTAAACCTCCTAAAAATAGACTTTTCCCTAAGAAAGAAGAATACATTCTGGCTGATTGGAATATTGACACTGTCTTCAAAAAGAATAACAATGGTATGGATAGAACCACCGTCCGATGGACTAAGCCTCCCAATGCTTGGCATAAGTTAAATTTTGATGGGGCCTCAAAAGGCAATCCGGGAGATTCTGGAGGTGGAGGAGTCATCAGAGATCAAAGAGGTTGTTTTGTTGCTACTTTTTCTGGGAAAATGGGTAGGCAAACTAATCATTACTCTGAAGCTCTTGCTGCTCTATGGGGAATAAGGCTAGCCAGGGATTGTAATATTCTGAATATTATAATTGAGGGTGATTCTCTGAACATTATCAATCTCTTAAACAAAAAGCAACACCCCAGCTGGTCAATTAGAGATTTTATTGTTGAAGCTACTGATATATGCAAGAGTTTTGAAAATGTTAAAATCACTCACACCTATCAGAAGGCAATAGGGTCGCAGATGGTTTGGAAAACTTTGGAGTTAACAATACTTTTCAAACTTGGCTAAGGGGGGACATTCTGCCCATTCAAGTTAATAAAGACATAATCAATGATCTACATGGCCGGGAAAATCATCACTAACGGCTGTAATGTTGATGCTAATGAGTGGATTCTTAAGTACAAAATGATGACATCATATAAGATTTGTGTGATTTATGAGATTTGTGTGAACTGGACAACCATCATTTCTTGTCATAGGGAGAACGCCAAGGAGCGGGTCACTAATTACAAAGTATGGTCTAATAATTACATCTTCTATCACGGAAGGGAAAGATTCAAAAACAAAGCTAAGTCTGCTATGCATAGTGCTAAAATATTTACCGTTGAGAGCAGAATCACTGGAAAAATTGGGGGTTTGCCATGCAAAATAGAGCCCACCCACAATCCAGCGTGGAAAGAGGATGTTGTGCTCTGGAACTATCTTCAAATTGGGGGTCTTGCGAATTTGATAGAAAGAATTCAAGGTTTTGATCAGGATATTTCTATTAAATTCACACAGGGATGGAAGAATCGAGGTTATTAAATACAAAGCAACATAGAGGTTGAGATCATGGAGGAGCTCATCGCCCAGATCACGGGACTCAGTCTTGATGGCACCAAATTCTTTAATAAGAAGGTAGACAGAGAGGTGGAGACAAATAAATTCTGGATGAAGGGGAAAATCTTGAGTTTGTGACAACCAACATCAAGTTGGCTTCGATTCTTGAGCCTTTTGCTGAGCTCGCAGGATGGTTGTTAGGTATGTAACTCTTGAGGGGAGATTTGTTACTATTCCTCAAAATCATTTGATATTTCTTAACCACTTTCGTAGAAATATAACCATCAGCTTCCCTCATTACTTGTTAAACTCGTTGGAGAAATCTGTTCGGGAAGTGCAGAGTCATTCTAGGGCAGTTCCTCTACATCAAGGGCTAATTCTTCTTATCCATCGTCACTGCTCAAACTGTCCCCGCATGAATCCTGCTCCACCCTCTTCCTCCATTCCTCCCCCTGCTCACACCGCCTCCATTCCCCCTACTCGAAAGGAAGATTGAAACTGCTTCGTCTAGCAAGAAAAGAAAGGGCATGAAAACTAAGATCCCTACTTCTCAGAGGGTTCTTAGAAGCCACAAAGACCTCGAGCTTGCCGAGAACCTCCTGCACATCAGCCAACCGGTGGAGGAGCCTAAGGAGGAGGATTTGATGGTCAGAGTGGGCAGGATGGAAAAGGAAATACAAGAGCTCAAAAGGGTTATCAAAAATATGGAAAAAGCTAAGGGAAAAGGAATACTACAAAATGATGATGAGGAGGGTGTTATTGCTGAAGTGTTCAAGAAGTTACAGTCTTTGGATGGCAGAATGGGAAATGCAAAAAGTCGTAATGACTGCATCCTATCTACTCTTAAAAGTATTTACAATTTCATTGAACAACATGTTCATAGTGTATGCAACCTAAGCGGGATTAATGAAGACATTTGGGGCCCCAAAGAGAAAAGGGATATGGAAATTGCTTAGGTGGATCTGAAAGACTCTTCTCAGGCCACAACCATTACTTTCTTTGTCTCGCTGCAAGCGATCAAAACCAAGATTGACAGGGCTATCAAGTAACATGGTGTTGTGTGCATTGTTTCATCTGGCCGCGAATTCTTGATGACTGGCGGATCTAGAGCTATTTTTTGGCAGAGATATTCTACAATAGATATCTATTGTTTTCTTTTTGATCTCTTCTATTGTTTTTGTATCATTGCATTTTGGATCCTTTCTTTTAATATGTTGTTTTATCTGGATGATGAGCCCTCTGAGGTTGGTTGTTTTGCCCTTCTCTGGGTTGTTTCTCTCACTTCTGATATTTGGCTTTTGAGCCCTTTTGTATATAGGGTATAGTCCCTTCAAAACTATTTTCCCTTAATAAAAAAAAACATTCATCAAAACATTAGACATGTTAGAAAATGACCAGTTTTAAAATAAAAGGAAAACTGATATTTCTATAAGTATAAACACCAAATTTATGTTTCCATTGCATAGTTAACTTCAACACCTTTCTAACGCAAAACAAAATGGATTCATTTCTAGTTTGGGAGAAAATTTTATGGTCTTGAGAAGATGGGTTACGCATATGCTCTTATGCTCATGGGTATGCACTTGACATGCACTCAAAAATGTCAAAAAAACGTCCCTTAATATACAAAATGGCCCAATTTTTCCAAACAAGATTAAATTTTGATAGTAAACCATCACATTAATATATTAATAGAAGACTCAACGCTATCAAACATTAACATACATGCTCAAGAATTTAATATTTTCAATAAATTAACAAAACTAACATGTAGAATGATAAAAAAGTAAGCTCTTAAAATAAAAACGTGATGAAATCTTGAAATTTTGTCACCAAGATTCAATTTTGATAGCAACCCACCACATTAATATGTAAATAGAAGACTCAAACTATCAAACACTAACCTACATGCTTAAGAATTTAAGTTTTTAAGAAATTGACAAAACTAACATGTAGAATGTTGAAAAAGTAAGCTCTAAAAATGAAAATATGGAGAAATCTTGAAATTTTCCCATCAATTCCAATTTTGATAGCACTCCACCTCCTTTAACCTACAAGGAAGACTCAACACATGTAAACTCAACAAAACAAGTTAAGAAAAACAAGTTAGATCAACATGTGTAAAAGAGGGTTAGTAACTGAAATAAAACTTAACTACACAAAAATGAGATTAAGTGCAAAATACAATGGAGTAAGTCCCACCGGGCATGCCATATGTGTGCATGTTTTTGTTTAACTAAGTTAAGAAAATTAGAACTAACACTTAGCAGTCCTAATAACAAATTTAAATCAAAATCTAAACACCATCACGTTAAGAGCTAAGCAAGATTAAATAACAACATTATTGCATCAGAACTTTGAAATGGAAATCAAATTAACATGTTAATTATTAAAACCTCTACTCTTTAGATCACCAAAAAACAGCTAAATTGAACCTAAATAGATTCATGGCAATCAAAGTTGATTGTTTTATCTTCAAGTAATTAGGAATGGAAGCTCATCAAAGCATGGCTACAAGACCACTTTGATTATTCTCATATGACCCAAAAGCTTATATGGATGAAATGCAAGAATGAGGCTTAGCTCTTCTACTCGGTGAAATTCTTAAGGATGAAAAAGGCTTATAGTGTATGTACTATATACTTTCTTTTTTTTCTCAAGAATTAGGTGTAGGTGTAAAGGTAGGAGGAGGACTCTTTATATAGCCCAATGGATAAAGAAATCTCTACATCCCTTTGCATGTGGGATAATAGAGATGTTGAATTAGTTGTGGATAAGGGGGTTTAGAAAGGGTTGAGTTAACTTTAGGGAGTTTACTTTTTCCTTTAGTGACTCATGTGAATAAAGGGGGTTTATTAATTAACCAAAGTGATTAATTAATAAGTGTGCAAGCTTGTAAAAGCTTTTCAAAGGAATATTTATTATTTAATTAAATCAACTAAATAATTATTTATTGATTTAATGAAAGGGAAGCTAATTAATTAGTCTAGATAGAAGGAAGGATTAATTAACTAAGGTCGTTAATTAGGGTATTTGGGAATTGAAGACTTAATTAATTAGCGATCGTAATTAATTAATGGTGATAGGAGAGAAGATGAGCATTATTGACGATATGTCACCAATTTGTGAACAAGGGGATAATTAGCACAGTTTAAGTATTTAAATTATTCATACTAAATTATAGGTGTCTACACCCACTATAATCAGAGTCCAAGATCTTATATATGATCCCGAAATAGCTATGTGGTTCTAAACCGGGGTAGTTTTTAGTTACAATCTCATAAATGACACATATTTAGTTTTAGTACTCTTAGATTCTCTAGTTTGTGCACCAATATCTCTCTTGTATCACTCGGTTTAATGAAGTGCATATCTCCTATTGTGTTTTTAGGCTCATAGAATATATTTATCACTACTTGAAAGTATTAAGACTTCTTCGAGATATTGTATAGCTGATGTTGGAAGTTAATTAATAAAAATAACCCCGTGTAAAAACCTTACATCCTTTTTTTTATTATTGTGCATATTCATAACATTTACAAAATATAGGTGTAAATAGAGAGAAGAGTTAAACTTATCTATTCAAGATGATTTAAGAATTACACGGATATCTACGGAAATGAAATAGGAAGATATGGAGCTAAAGATTCCATAATGGAGATTTTTGAACCGAAAAATTAGTAGGGGAGGGACTGTACATATTTTGTACATTCTAGGCTAGAGATGTATGATCCTAACCTAAAGTTGTATAGTTCGAGACCCTTTGAAAATATGAATTTATAAATTTTTGTGTGTTTCACTTGTCTAGAAATGATACTCATTGTATGTCTCTCCATTTTTAATTTCTTCAGGATAACCTCTACTAACCTAAAAAAATTATTAACCCTAACAACCAAAAGAAACCTTTATCATATCATTATCAAACAAAAGTAAAGGTCAAGGTCAAAAACTCAAAAATAAAAAAATGATTTGATTGTTTGTATAGATGATATGTGATTCCTTTATAGATTACAAATGACTCTAAGTGCGTATATTAGGAAGATGAAGTTAACCTATTAGATATGTGATAAATCAAGAAAAGGGAAAGAAGCTTCAAATATGTTTTGCTAGTTTAAATGTCTAAACATGTGGGAAATTTGATTTGTCAAGTGTCTTATATCTTTGGGATTGTCTATGCAATCCCTAACACCAAAGTTAGAAATTGAAATTTAACCATATTGGATGACCCCTTTCTATTCTTTTCAAATTTTGAATGTTGATGGAATCTAATTCAGTCAATTTTCCCAATTTGAGGTCATTTTTCTATAAATAGGCTCGTATTTAAATTTCTTCATTATAATGTATTTATCTTATATATGTCTATTGTGAGAGTAAACCACAAATATTTTTACATAGATGGAGTTTAAATTATATTTCTATCAATATCTTGAATGAATTAAAGAAAATATTATCATTTCCGTGTTAATCTTGTGTAAAGCTCTTGTGTTCTATCATCACTAGTATCAAAGAAGGTATGAATATTGTGCTTCACCTCTGAGGATGATAAATATTATTCTATGAGATTTTGTGTGGATAGATTCATTGACTGCACTTACGAATCTTTGATGGTTGTGTAACCTTCCAAATTTTCACTTCAGATCTGATAAGGAGACGTTTTTTGGACAGTTGTGTGCATTGCATCTCCAGTGAATTCTCTACCAATGTGTAACACATGTACATTACTTTATCTCATGTGATCAGACTCATCATAGCATAAGCATGGATTTTCATGTCATGCCAATAATTTTTCATGTATGCATGTTGTAACCCAGATCATCCATTCATTAAACATGGAGATCGACACCTATGCAACACTACCTATACAAATGACTCGGCCTATGCAAGATTTGTGTGTTTCTTCCAAGTTACAAGGTCGCTCTAGTTTCCATTATTTGTGGAATCTGGAAATCCACGTATTACTCCATTTATATATCAAAAGCATTGATGTGGAGTGGCCATCCAACATGTGGATTCAACAGTAGAAGCATGTGTTTGTTAATGTGTCCAATATGAATATTTACTTACTAGAATGGCACCATTGTAAGAGATCAATTTTTACATTTAATAATTCACTTGCATCGATCATGTCTTACCAAAAATATGGTCTCATTTCTAGCATAGTCTCCAACAATTTCAATTATCCACCATTGAAGCTTGCGTGAAAATCTATCACAGCTAAACGGTGGACAATCAGGAAACTAAATTTGGTAGCGTGATTTTATTTATTTTCACAATAGTTATTTTATAATTTCTTTAGGATTTCCTTTACGGGAAATTTTGTGGTATGTTTGGTACGAATCCAATATTTAATTGGATTAGAATATTAGTTTGTTTTAGATTATTTTTTATAAGTGGTGTCATTTGTGTAAAGTTGAGTGGAGACAACACTTGTTGTGTCAGTGTCATAAAAGTAATGTGTGTTATTATGAAAAATAAAATTTAAGTGTCAAGTTATCAAAAGTATCAAAATAATTAAGTTTTTGTGGGTCTGTATTATCAAATTTTAAAATATGTCATTAAAAGTCATTTTCATTTAAAAATTCATTTCCAGTTGTGTTGAAATGTCATGATTGAGAGCCAAGTCAAAGTCTAAAAAGTGTAGTAGTTGTCATTACGTTGTCAAAGCCAAGTGTTGTCTTCTCAAATTCGAGTGTAAGTTTTGAGTCATTGTAAAAGTCCAGTATTTTTGGGTCCATTATCAAAAATTCAAAGAGTCAAATATTGTAAAAAAAAAAAAAGGAATTGCCTTACGGACACATTTTTGTGTTACCCGATGTCAAATTTTTGGGAGAATAAGATGAATAATATTACAATTCTAATGATATTTTTGATGACTTCAAAGAAGGAAAATATTCCAGGCTTTGGGGGCTCTGCCCCTCAACCCCTCCCTATATCATGACAGGAGCATTCCCAAAGGCACTACCCTAGGACCCCTACAGTGAAGGGGCGCCGCCTTAACCCCACCGCAGATACCGTCCCCAAACCCCCACTTTAGAATTTCATAAACAAAGCGAATATTTTTGGGGAAGATGCATCGATAAAAGGTGGTGCAAATTTGAGCTCCATGGTCCAATATGTTGAGTAAGTAGTGACATGATGAAGGAGGCGACGGAGGATGGAGGTCAATCACCGACCTCTCGTCAGTCACCAATGATGGGGCCGCATGAATCTGTGGTGGTTGTGTGTGTGTGTGTGTGTGTGTGTGTGTTTTCTTTTATTTCATATTTGCAGTATGATTTCAGAGTTCCTATTTGAATAAGTGAAATGTTCACATTGAGGGGGGGAACTAGAACATGGTCTCAATGTTCAATTTTCCCTCTATTCAGTTTGTATTCAGTAAGCAGTGGTTCCTACATGATTCCCTGAAGGAAAGACATAGTGGATAGACAAAAGCACAAAGGAAAAGAAACAACATGATATTTGGGTTGTTGGTTGTCCTATAAAACCATCCTTTGTTTTAGGTTATTGGTTGTCTGTAAAACCATCCTTTGTTTCAGGTTGTTGGTTGACCTACAAAACCATCCAGATCATGAGCACGCATGGGTGACAAGCTGTAAAAGGAAGTGTGATTGTTGTTTCTATAATGTCAACATTAGGGGAGTGTATATTGGGAATTAATAATGTTAACAATAGGGGAGTGAATGTTACCAAAATATTGTGTAACATTATTAAATAAAATGTAATATTATTAATAATGAGTTTATAGAACTCATATTAATAATATAGTTGTAATAGTTTTATTATTGGTGATTTGTGAGAAAAACTCATGTAGTTATTTTAGTGTGAGAGATATCCTAGAGATTAGCTAGAGATATCTTAGGGATAAGTTTGAGAGATTGTAGGGATTGGAGAGAGATATGTGGGTTATTGATGATTGATGTTGACTCCTTGTATTAAGGATAACATCCTCCTATATAATGTAAACTCCATCTATGTAAAAATATCCCGAATGAATTCAAGAAAATATTATTATTTATGTGTTAATTTTGTGTAAAGCTCCCGCATTCGTATCAAAATCCTAAAGAATATTAGCAACTACAAAAGACCTCACCCCAAGAAGAGAACACAAGTGAATAAACTTAGCTTCAGTGAAGGGCTTGGTAAAGGTGTCTGTAATATGATCAAAAGTCTAATAATATGACAATTAAACGATGTCTTCATAGAACAAATCCCATATGAAGTACATGTGGATATCAATATTATTTGTTTGGTGATGTTGAACTAGATTTCAACAAATGTTTCTCATATTATGACAATAGATGATAGTATGCCACTAAAAGTGAATACCAAAATCTATCGTAATCCCATGTAACCAAACAAATTTCGTGGCATTATTGAATGCTCCCATGTATTCTCGCCTTTGTATAAGATATCACAATCACATTTTACTTCTTGCTCTACCAACTAACATGACCCAAACCTTGAGAAATTGTGTAGCCTAAGGTAGACTTTTGATGATCGATATCACTCGCCTAGTCATAATCTATAAATCTAACCAAATCAATCTATGTCCCTCCTACATAGTGTATGTCATCGGTATGAGTGCTCGGAACATAGTAAAGGATTTGTTTTGCTACTCTCAAATACATCTCATGAGGATCTTACATAAATTTAGACATGATGCCAACAACATACAAAATATCCATCCAAGTGTGAGTCTCCAATGCACCTCATGAGGCTCTTGTATAAATCAAGTTTCCCATAAACTAACAATAAAGGTTACCATCAACTAAGGGAGTGGAGAAATCAACAACTAAATTAATCCCAAAAATGAAGGGAGTGGGAGATGGATTACAATCAGACATGTGAAACCTGGCTAGAAAATCAAGGGCATACTTAGGTTGATCAATCACAATTCCTAACTCATATTTTTTAAGTTGTATCCCAAGGAAGTAGTGAAGGAAACCCAAGTTGGTCACAGATAAGTTTTTGGCTATACTAGTCTTCATGTAATCAATGATCAAGAAAGAGCTACCTGTAATCAACAAGTCATCAACATACAAAAAAAGGATAATAATGGACTCATATTGATACAAAATGTAAGTATTAGGTCGAGTGACACCTAGTGAGCCCTTATGCAAAAATAAATGAGTTCATATTGGAATTAAAATCCCGAGGGGCTTGTTTAGGGCCACAAAGAGATTTTTTTTACTTATAAATGAGGGAGGAATCATAGACATAACCCGAAGGTTGTTCTATGTAGATTTCTTCCTCTAGGTCCCCATGAAGGAAGGCACTCTTAACATTCATTTGATGGACTTCCAATTTATTCGTGATAGTGATGGTGAGGGTCAGTTAAAAGGAATTCATCTTCACAATGGGATCAAAGGTATATGAATAGGCAACCCCAACTACCCGGTAAAAACAATTAGCTACAGGTTGCATGTTATACTTCTTGATGTTCCCATCGGTGCCATGCTTTTTCGGTACACCTACCTTTTTCCTTTTAGAAGAGGGTTGAGATCCTAAGTATCGTTATTTAAGCATGAGGAATACTCATCATTCAATGTAGAATCCCACTCGTAAATCCGAAAAGCCTCCTAGAAATAATCGGTGTCATAAGTAGAGGAAAAGAAGGTAGGGGTTCCAACGAACTCTAATAAATTTTATCTCTCATCTGAAGGATCCCATATCCAATATCCAACACTTTACAAGATCTTCCTAGCCCAATGACGACTAGGAGGAGAGTCAGGATCAAAATCTATATATTATGAGCTTGAGTGAGAAGGGACAGTCCTCATTATCACTACTATCATAATCAAAATATTTTGAAGGAGGAGCATGAGGAGTGGGAAGATTAGGAGGAGGCTCAACAAAATCATCATCAAAAGAATTAGAATCAAAATTAGAGAGGGGAAAAAGGACCTTAGTGGGTGGAAAAGTGGAAGTAGAAGATGAATCATCAAACTTCACACTTCTCTCAATATAAAGATGATGAGTAGTAAGGTTAAATAGTATATATCATTTCACGCCATCAAGATAACCTACAAAGATACAACGTTTAGACTATGGTTACAAGGCCTTACATCTTTCTTGGAAATCCATTCCATAGTACTTGATCCAAAGATGTGAAAGTTATTAACATTAGGTTTGCATCCATACCATGCCTTAGAGGGCGTCTCCGTACGCACCCAAAATTTCATGTGCTACATTGTCGGAAAACGGTTACAAAATTCCCCAATGATGATTCAAGTCCTTTCAATAAGGTGTTCAAGCTCCAAAACCCATTCGCAATGTATATTTGTTTCCTAGACATCTGTACTTAGCCTTACCAAGCTTTTTTTCCAACTCCTCACTTCTTTCTCGTGCACATTTTTTCCTTTAGTGCCGGGACCGCCGCCTCTACCTAGGTGGCAGTTCTAAAACCACCACATAGGCAAGGTAGTGCTCCCGCCCACTTTTCTAGATTTTGTCGTGTGTGTTTCTAACATGTGACACTTCACTTAATTTATCTTTTAGCATGCACCCGTGAGCCAAATTGTCTAAAAATAAATTTGATTGTTTGGTTCTCCTTCCTCCTATTTTTAAATAGATTTAATAAGTTCGAACCGCTTCTTCTTTCCTTGGGCATGAAGGCACATCCCATCCCTAATTACTATTTATTCCATACTTGTATTCAAGAAAAAGGGCCCAGGAATTTTTGTGTATCATGCATTGTATCGTGCTGCAACAATCTTGCTATGAATTTCATAGCCAATCTCGATCTCTTGTGATATCTCTCTTCTACTTGCACGCATTGGCTACCTCAAGCTGCCATTTCTCAAGCATCATCCTCCCGTTGTTTTTCTTGGATTCCCAATCCCCCGTACTCATATGAACACTCGTGAGAAAGAAAGGAACATAATGAGGGGACAGATATAGATACAACCAAATTTTCCAAAGCTCTTGCTTACCCAGGTTGGAGTTGTGTTTTGTTTTCTTTATTTGTTAAATTGTCAATTTTAAATCACTAGTTTCAATTACATATCAAATAGAGTAGTAAAATTGTTCATTTCAATAGGTTAGGCAATTACAATTAAATCAAATCATTAGAAAATTTTCTCTTTGACATTACCAGGGAAGTTGTGGGGAACAATAGCTCTTTCAGGGTCATGATTTGTTCTTCACCTCTAAGGAAGGGTTTTGAAGGGTTTTGAATGGATTAGGTTAATTGTTTTAGATTAGATTCATATATTCACACAAGTAACCAGCTATATCTAGTTGATTACTTATCTTTAGTTTATTTATTAGATTAGAATGCATTTCTTAAAAATTAGAAAAGATCAAAAACATTTCCTTTGATAGATTAGTTTTCTCTTATTGCTTTGATCTGATATATTATGAAAACTCCATAAACATAGATTAGATT
Organism: Taxus wallichiana var. yunnanensis; assembly: GCA_018340775.1. Lineage (NCBI taxonomy): Eukaryota > Viridiplantae > Streptophyta > Pinopsida > Cupressales > Taxaceae > Taxus > Taxus wallichiana. The sequence continues at coordinate 236,150,567 of CM031238.1, read as the reverse complement.
TCCTTCAGTAATTAGTTTGCTTATCAAAATCACTCTATTTCATTTTTTATGACCATCAATGGTCCATAACAAGAAAATATGTATAGTTTTCATCCCTTGGTCCCACAACCCAATGGGAAAGAATTGATAACTGACATTGATACCAGTTTACGTTTGACAATATTACACACACCTATAAATTTTGCTGAGAAAATAGAACAACTCAATATGCTAAACATCACTATTAATCAAGCCTATGATTATTGGACTACTCCTAGCAACAAGGTTTGATTACGCGTATGACCATACAAGGGCCACACCTCCACGAGTCTTTGGTTGTGATCCTTAGGTCCCATAACCCAATGGGCCTACTAACCAGTTAGACATTGACACTATTTTACATACATTAGTATTCAGATCTTCACCACTTCCACTAGACATTATTGCACAACTTTCCTTACTAAACATAGTAGCCAATCAAGCTAAGACTTTTGAACTAGACCAAAAAAATTCAAAATCCTTATGGCTCCACCACGTCTCTCATTCTTACTTCCATGACCTTGTTTGGAAATCCATATGAGGCACCCACAAGTCATTTTCCACATGTTCAAAAACCAACAAATAGAATCTCAAAGAGAGCTCATCATTGATTGGAGTCTCGAGTAGCTATTATCTCAGACCAAGCCATCACACCACTTCAAGTTAGGAGAGTATTCTTTGCCTTAGACTCACATATCCTGATATTGTGTGTTGAAGATATAAGATTTCCTAATTAGCTTGATCCCCATCACCACACTCACATTCACATTCATTATACTCATGGCTATCTTGGAACGACCTCGAGACGTTAGTGCGAAGAAGGTCACGTGTTGATTTTCTATTGTACAAATTGGTGAACCCGATGTGAAGAGCTAGTCTCTAAATGTTTCCTCTTTCTTTGTCCATCCTTTATTCTGTGGGTATTCTTATACCCCTAACTATGTCGGGATACGACGAGTACTGTTGACCCATCCCTTCTTTTGACATGTACAACTACCAAGAAAGTATACCACTACAATGACCTTCACTTTCAACGTGGACGACAACCGCTCAACTGCTCAAAACCCTCTACTTCAAGGAACCAATGTTGGTTCCTTTATACGTATTAAGGAACTTGACCAAATCACGCAGACCTATCCTCATGAACAATCAAGTTCAAACAACATGAATTTCATTGGAAAAGCAAGTTCATCTCCTCGGGTATTGTTTCAATAGCCCATTAGCATGTAATCAGACCAACTCCCACATCTAGATGAGGAATATTTAGCACGATATGCTAGGAGTGAACAACACTTCCGAACATGAACCGAGATTTTGATAGGTTGTAAGGACAAGGTGATGTTCTACTCCAAAACAATAATGCTACCCCTCCACCAACCGAAAATACTGCTAATGAGGGGTGGCAACATAGTGAACAATTCATAGTAGGATACCATACTCCTCAACAACCTCTAAGGGTTCAACAAAAAGAACCTAAGCAAAGCACCACCCCATCAACGAGCGATGTCATCTTAGATTTGGTAGACAAAGTCAAGGAGCTATAGCTTTCCCAAAATGCTCAAAATTCATACGTAGGGCAAGCACGAACTTCTCCCTACCCGTAAAATTACGGACAAATACCTACTGCACATAATCCTCTAGTTTATATGGGTACTCAAAACCTTGGAGATCTACTTACAGGACGGGAACCTTAGGTATTCCCCCTCATGCCACGTATGGATATCTGCATAGGTATCGCGTGAAGTGCATTCTCAAATGCCATGCCAACCTGGAAATGCAACGTTCTTTGGCTTTTTGCCTTCGATTCCATATCAAGGTAATCAACCCCCTACATACACATGTATTCTAAATATCCAGGGGGATATGTACACCTACCTAGGTCTATATGGACAATCACAGGGGATGTCATACGCCCCAAAAAATGTCTATATTGTCCCATTTCAGCAATCGATGCAACCTCCACCTCCCCAACAAGGATCTTCAATGGTGGAAACATACACAATGGGGACCTATTCTTAATATCTTAAGGATCCTATAGAATTCTCCATTCGAACATTCATGCTCCCGAGACCCTTACCTGATCTTTCAAAATTCAAAGGGGAGGGTGATCTTAACACCCAAATCAAAGCTTACATAATGGCCATTCGAAAGCTTCTCCCATGGGATGTAGTTGTTGCGAAGATTTTCCCTAAGACATTAGAAGTTATTTCTCTTGATTGGTACTATAGGATACCAGAGGCTTCAATACACTTGTTCAACCAACTCGTATCAAAATTTATTAAATTTTTTAATATGAAAAAACTTTTGAGAATAGGAATCAAGGAATTCCTTCACATCAAGCAAGAGCATGAGTCCGTAGCTCACTTCATTCAAAGGTGGCAACAGCTTTTTTACTCTGCTCCAAATATGGATCAAACAAAGCTTTGTGATTTGTTCCTCCACTCTCTCAATAGGGAGACAAAGGAAGAGGTTCAAAAGTTCCTGCTAAGGAGCTATGAAGAGGTGTTAGAGGGTGCTCTTTGAATTGACCAAACAGCCATTGACAGTGGTCGTAAGAATTATAGAGCTAATGGAAGGTTAGTCACCCCTAATCAAAATAACCCTAGTTACTCCAATAACACGAATAGCAACCAAGGACCAAAAATCCTTAATAAGAATCATGGAGTCATGACGGATGGAGTGACGAACCAACCTAAGAAACCTAACATTGTTAATGCTCCTAATATAGGCACTTCAAACAACAACAATAACAATGACAACAATCAAAGAAATAATAACTTCTCACCCTCAGTTAATGTTGTAGATTTTAATGGTAAAACAAAGAATAACCTCAAAGAATCAAGACAAACATGCACTCCAAGGCCCTAACAAATACCCAAGCAGTATCCAAACTAATTTCAAAACCAAGGGTAGGGGTTCTCAAATTTTAACCATAACAATCAACAACTGAACAATAACCGTAATTTTGGGCCACAACAAGGTGCAAACCAAAGGCCTCAAGATTACGATCTTGATTTATATTGTGGTTTCCATAGGGTTCGCAGCATGACGTAAGAACATGCCATGATTGTAACAAGTTTTTACAAAGCATTTTCCATAGGATCAAAGATAGTTATTTGTTGACATGTTTTTGGCAAACCCGATAGTGCCCACTCAAAACACCTACATGGGACCGGTATCTCCACAAAAACACCACTTACAATCTTTAGCGATCATCTCCCCACACGTCCAAGAGATGGTAGAATAGATCCCAATGGCTTAAACAAAGGTATTGTAATAGGGACCCATGATCAAGAAGCCTCAACTTTGTCACACCCACAAGTGGTAGCTCCTTTGGACGATCGCTAGTAAATAAAAATTATGGGGTTGGTGGAGTTGGACACTAAACCTCACATTAACGATGCCACTAGAACTAAGGATTATTCTTCGTAGCCTATCCCAATCTACCCGAATACATTAGATGACATTTTGATACACTAAGAAAGCTAGTAGGAGCTAATGATTTGATCAGTGACTTAACTAAGACCTTCTCACACATTAATTTCTTAGATTTGTTAAAGAATTCCCCTGCTCATAGGGCTGCTCTACTACAATCATTCTATCTTGGTCATTTGGCTAACGTCACCCCTCCTCCGTAAGAAAAAATAAACCATGTGGAACTTGATTTCTATCCTCAAAGGTAGCTGAAATATATGTTGGATTTGTATTCGACATCAGCAATATGCTCATGGATGCTAAAATATCTCATAGAGGTGATCTGGACATTTTTTACAAGTCTGGATTTATAACAACTATGTAAAGCATGTGATGATTGATGATGGGGTAGCTAGTCAACATATTCCCCTTCTCTTTCCTTCAAAAGATAGGGTATGGAGAGACCAATTTCTCTTTGACACGAAATACGCTGAGAGGATACGATAGCCTTAAAGCAACGTCAATCGAACTATAGTGTTTCCGGTCACCCTTGGACCTAAGACGATACTAACCAATTTTTATATTATAGATCAAGAAACCAACTATAATATGATCCTTGGTCATCCTTGGATTCATCACATGAAGGTGATTCCCTCCACTTTGTTTCAAGAAGTTAGGTTCTTGCATTTAGGGAAGGTATTTCTTACATAGGGTGATTTGAAACCCTTCGAAATAGACCTAGCTAACTTGAAAAGGAGGCCAGTGGATCCACTTTGATTTTGAGCTACCTACAAATCATTTAAATGATCTGGAAGCTCAATACCGTGAGGAAAATATAGTTCCTACAATGGAATTAGAAGTCACATGTTTGATCAAAAGCATTCCAAAGAAATAAATATGAAACTATCATCATAGAGATAGTATCGTTGAGAACCATGACAAATATTTTCAAGCTATTAGAGAAGGATTTACCCATTATCCTTCCTTTTGATTTTATGGGCATGGGAGATGCCCTAGGACTCGATTCTCTTCTAGAAAATGAGGTTTGTATGGTTGAAGTAACTGAAGTAAAGGAGAGAGATTCAAAAGATGATCTAACGTCCATTTTTCCAAGTAACTATTGGACTCTCCATTTTGATGGAGCCAAATGTCATTTTGGCGTTAGGGCAGGTGTGATTCTTACCTCTCTTGAGAGAAGGATTCTATCTTTTTCTTCCAAATTAAACTTCAAGTGCACAAATAATGGGGCTGAATAAAAATCCCTTCTACTTGGTCTCATCGTGGCCAAAAGAATAGGTGCTCTAAATATCAAGGTACCGGGGATTCACAACTTGTTGCAAATCAAGTATCTAAAGTATATGAGACTAGAGTTGAGCATTTGCAACTCTACAAAACAATAGTGCTAAATTTAACAAAGAGATTTGACTTCATATCAATCAAAGTAATTCCATGAGAGAAGAATCTCCTTACAGACTCAATAGTAACTTTTGCTTCTCTCTTTACTCCAAGCAGTGAGTTAGAAGAGTCAAACTTCATGGTCTCATTTCATGTATAACCTTTGGTTCGTAAGACGCCACTGAATCCAATGTTGACATATGTAGAGATTGATAGTGATTCTGTCATTGTATATCAAGTTGACATTGACAAAGCAACTCTAGGATATCTAAACACTCTGAATTACATCTTACACATCACGAGGTTAATATTTCTCTAATTCCATACTCTTCTCCCTATTTTGGAAATCCCATGATAGAATCTTCCAGTGGGAGGGAACTCAAAATTTGTGAGGTAGGAGAAGAGGGGGATTTAGAGTTACCTCCATCCCCGCCTAAGTTTGAGGAAGGAAACAGCCTCCTTAATCAAGGGAAAATTTGATATAAATATCGGGACCGAGGAAGAACCAAATATTTTGAAGCTAGGGTCCTCTTTAACTCCTGAGGAGGTTGAAATACGTACTCACATTCTCAAGGAGCATCAAAAATCATTCACTTTCAACTACAAAGAAATGACGAGGATTACATCACACATCGCAAAGGCACAATCTCGTCACTATACCAAATGTTAAACCAGCTTAAGAAAAATTTAATGCCCGTGAATCCAAAAAGTGGCCCTAATGGTGAAGGAATAAGTGATGAAACTCCTCTAGGTGGGATTCATCAAGCCATTTGACTACTCACAATGGGTGTCTAACATAGTCCCCGTTCTCAAGAAGAATAGAAAGATACACATCTGCATAGATTTTTAAGATATAAATAAGTCTTTTCCTAAAGATTATTTCCCATTGCCATCCATCGATGTTATCATTGACACAACAGCTAGTTTCAAATTTTTGTCTCTTATAGATGATTATCTTGGTACAATCAAATCAGAATCTCTAAAGAAGATCATGCCAAAACTACATTTACAACTCCTTGGGGAATCTACTATTATGTTGTCATGTCGTTTGGGATTAAGAACGCTGGTGTTACATACCAACAAGAAATGACTTATATATTCCATGATCTTATACATAAGATTGTGCAATCCTACATAGATGACCTGCTATTTAAGGCCAGAAAATGTTACGATCACCCAGAGGTGCTTCTTATCATCCTTTCTCACTTAATCAAATACGACATCACGTTGAATCTAGAAAAGTATGTATTCGATGTAACAAAAGGAAATATTTTGGGGTACATCATATCTTCATGATTCATTTATGTAGACCTAGCCAAAATCTGAGTTGTATTGGAAATTATTCTACCAACGGATGAGTCTAGCATCATATCTTTTCTTGGAAAACTCGGGGCAATCTGAAGATTTATCCTTAACATGACCTTTTTTATTCACCCAATCAACAATTTGTTGAAAAATGATTGCCACATTGATTAGACAGATGGATGCGATGAGGCATTTGATTTAGTTAAACAATTCTTATTGTCCCCTCCCACGCTCATGCCACCTAGATCAGATCGCCCTTTGATCTTGTATTCACGAGCTATGGATGTTTCGCTAGCCTACATGATAAACGAGAGCGTGTAGTCTATTTTATTAGTCAAACGTTTCTTGATTATGAGACACGTTACACCCATGTAGAAAAAGAATGCCTTGCCATAGTCTTTACGACAAAGCGCTTGAGACATTATATGTTGAATCAAGAAATGAGGGTTATTGTTAAGTCAAATCACTTGTGGACATTCCTCACACAAGGATCCTTATCTAAGAAGGTCGGGTACTTCATAACTCTGATGGGAAAATTTGAGCTAACGTTTGTTAATCAAAAATATGTCAAAGGACAAATCATTGCAGATTGGTTGGCTAATAATCCATTAGATGGAGGTGATCTGGTAGATCTAGACTTCCCGATGAGTGTGTATACTTTGTCAAGACTAGGCCCCCCATTTCTGTGTGTCCATGGTATACTGACATCATTAATTTTATAATGGACCATATGTATCCAGAAGGGGCAACATCGCAACAAAGAAGGCGGCTATGCATCATTTCCGCTAAGTACATTATTTTGGAGCAAGTGCTCTATCGTAGAGCCTTCGATGGAATGTTGTTAAGATGTGTTGACGTAGAATAATCTGAAAAGATTCTTTATGAATCACATAGTGGAGTATGTGGAGGTCACTTTGGTGGCCACACCACTGCTCAAAAGATACATCAGATGGGCTATTTCTGGCCCACTCTAGAGCATGATGCAGTAGATTTATGTGCGAGATCTCAAAAATGTCAAGATTTCTCCCATGAGATCCACATACCGGCACAAGCTTTGTAAACAATTGCAACCCCATGGCCCTTTTCCATGTGGGGCCTAGATTTAATAGGGAAATTCTCTCCCTCATCAATAGATGGCCATAACTTCATAATCATGGCCACAGAGTACTTTACCAAGTGGGTAGAAGTCATGCCTCTTACCACTGTACTTGGATTTGTGATTGCTAAGTTCATATTAAACTAGATCATTTATAGGTACGAGGTGCCACAAGTCATTATCTCGTATAATGGCATGTCTTTTAAATGATGAGGTACATGAATTGTGTGAAAATTTCAAGATAATTCATCACACGGATTCTCTTTATTATCTTGAGTGCCTAGGCTACGAATAATACATTAAATTCCATCCTCTTTAAGATCAGTATGAGAGCAAACAATATTGGCATTTAAATATTTTTCCAACCTTATGGGCCTATCAGACGTCAATTAGAACACCAACATGGGAAACCCCTTTTCTTTGGTATTTGGTGCGAAGTAGTTTTTTCACCGGAGGTTGAAGTACCAAGTCTCGTATTTCGCAAGGAATATTGGGAGAAGAAGGCTATCGAGAAGCATGACTCTCTCAATTAGAAAGTCTTGATGAGGTTAGACTCAATGTTGAACAACGACATAACATTTACACTGACCGGATGGCTCGGCAATACAACAAGAAGGTTTACGAGCATGAAATATACAAGGGAGATTTGGTCTTAAGACTTGATAGCTAGATAGACAAAAAGACAGTGAAGGAAGAAAATTCAGACTCGGTGGTTGGGTCCATATCGAGTAGTAGAAGACTACAAAAATGGGGAATTTCACTGTGTACACTAGAGGGTGAGGATTTTAACGAATATGTGAACTCTCTTCACCTAAAGAGGTATTATGCATGATCCATTAGCATTTTTATATGTACATTACTGCATTTGCATTGCACTTTCATTTTCTAGTTCATTCTATAAAATTTGTGATCAAGGGACTTATTCTTATAGCAACTCCTAAAAACTTCTAAAAACATTGGCAAAACATTCAAATCATATCTCTTCAAATTTTCATGGTATCATCAATTGTTTCCAAATCATTTCATCAATTCAAATAGGATAAGACAAAGTTTTGACCATGACCATACCAAGGCCTACATACTTGGTTTTTCTTATAGTCTCTTTCTAGATTAGGTGTCTTTGCCTATAGTTTGTTCTAGAAGCTTCATAGTGTCACATCTATCCCATAAATATATTTTTGGAAATAAGAACATACTAAACATTTTTCCTAGATGAGTAATTCAAATGTAAATCCACATAAAAAATTTATTTTACACATTTATTTTCCCTACCAACCTTCGGTGTTGAGCCTGCATCTCTTATTGGTGATGTAGGGTTACGAAAGGAGAGAAATGTGCTTACTCACCTATTCCTTGTCCATAGTGATGAGCCCATGCTTCCTACTAATAGCATGGGGCAAGGTGTAGGGGGTCTCTTTGATAAACTTGAAAGTTAGAAACAATCCATTCAAATATTGCAAAATCATAAGTCAAAAACAAAGTGAGTTAGATGTCCAAAATTCCAAAAGAGTTTAAAACCTCAAAACCATATTTTGTCAACCAAGTAGCCATCTACGGATCTAATTCTAGATAAACTGGAAAGTAAATCACATTCTAAACTATGAAGTAACTTGAGTAGGGTGAGGTTGTAGTGTCTCAATTTGGTCTTGTCAAACCATTGTCTTTCCCTCATCATTACCATTCAACAAATTTTCGTAACTTGTGCCCTTTCCGGCTCTTGGTGTTGAGCCCTCGCATCCTACTGGTTGCGTGGAGTTGGGAGTGGGGAAAGTACATTTACTTATCATATCATTGTATCACCATGTTTTGCCAAAACAATATGAAGTATCAAAGATTGCTTAAAGAAACTAAAGTTCAACATCACATTGTGTTCGCATTATCATATATTTGTTAGGTTAATTTATGCATTATATTACCTTAAGTAATTAATTATTTAATAAGGTAATTAGTTTATATATTGTTATAAAGTTTTATAACAATATTTTTCATATTATTGCATAGGTTATATTGTTACGTAGTTGTAACAATTATTATTTATTTTTATTTAATTATTGTTGCTTCCGGATGTATTTTGGAAGTTGTTGTGATTTTGGTTGTACCTATGCAACCCATTTATTTGTTTGTATATTGTTGTCCAATATGTATAAATATTGTAGCACATCTATTGTAAATTGATTTTGATGATTAATAAAATAATACATGCTTCCATCCTTGTTTCACATTTGGTTTCAAAGCAAAGTTCAAGGATATTGCAGATTACAAGAGAGCTTAAGGAGCGTTGTAGAAGCTTGTGCAAGAAAAGGAGAGATAGAGTTGCTCTACAACTTCCCAGCCCCATCCCCTATAATACCACCATCAAATTCCTCAAAAATGCCATCAAATTCATCAAAACCACCTTTATTCATTGCAATTAAAGTTGAGGAGGATAGAATACACCAAGGAAGAGATTACAAGTTCAAAGGAAGGAAGAAAAATTGATCTAAGTGCCATACACACTCAAAACCACCTTCATTCTCACCAAAAATACCTGTCATTTTTTCTCTTTGCTGGAATTTTCATTCAAAACCACCTTTCCTGTGCCGTGGTTTTTAAAGAGGTATGGTTTTACAGTTTGGAAGTGTTTAATTATAATTTTCTCTTTATATATGCTTGTTTAGCTTAGCCGCCCAAGTGGCAAGCATGACTCTTGTAAGATACTTCCCATCAAGAGAGGTCAAGGGGTCAAATCCCCCTCCCTCACCCACTACCAAATTTGACAGGAAATTTAGTGAAACTGCTAGCTTTAGTGGCAAATTCAAATTTAGTTATAACTAACTAAATTTAGCGGAAAAAACCCCTATTTTAGGGGGAAAAATTCTTCCACTCTGCATATTTTTACATTCTAGAAAACATTTGTTGAAGGAGGACTACCTAAAACTTCATTTTGAGCTAGTTTTAATGGTTTTTGCTCAACAAGTCGTATTGGGCTCTAGAGGCCACCAAGGCTCAAAACTAAAAACAAATTACATGTCATTCAATTTTTCCAAATTTTTGAATGTAATTGTATACTTTAGTGTATTGTACTAATTTGTAGGTTACCCTAGTCAACCGATAAACATTGTAAGTGCTTTAAAACGGCAGAGAATTGTAATAAAAAATAGTGAAATTTGGTTATAAAACACTCACGAGATCCTAGATCTCATTTGCAATGTTCGGTATATGCAAAGTGCCTCCGGGAAGAACTTACGAGTAAATTCATTACGACTAGTAGTGCACTTAATGCCTAATATAGCTACAAGAATGGTATCCGAGCATCAACCCTTTAAAACGATGGGGATTAATAAGGACAAGTGTAGACACTATGAGCCATTCCATCTATTTGTGAATGATTACAGGACATAAATCCAGGCTGAGAAATTATCCAAGTATATAGCGAATTTATGTGCACGTATGAGGATATTTCTTTGAGTCGGTGTCAATAATCACATAGACCCCTTTCAGTACTATCTTGGTACCATGTATCGAATTCTTTCACGTACGTTAACGCCTCTTTCACATACCACCAGGTATATAGAAAGGGTGAGATTCTTCCATGTACCGATGGGTATATCGAAAGGGTGCGTATATAGAAAGGTTTGGTATATCAGACTGACTATATATAGATTGGGAGACCTTATACTTGGAGTGATAAGAGCTTAACCCTATCAGTGGATTCTACAAAATGGGTACCAATGCCCCCAAATTATTTCTTCCAAATTCATAACTACTCAGAGGAAACAACTATGCTACATGGAAGACAAAAATCAAGACACAACTTGAGTTTGAAGAGATTTGGCTTGTTGTGAATGGTACTCTAACAGACCAACAACTGATACAACACAACAACGAAAGTTTTTTAGATCGGATCAGAAGGCCAAGTTAATCATCTTGTTTAGAGTGTTCGATGATGTGCAACCCCACATTCGAGATGCCAAAATAGCTAAAGAAGCATGGGATAAGTTGAGAATGGTATACGAGGCCAAGAAAAAGAATGTCATTATGAATTTGTAGAGTCAGTTACATGCACTGAAGTTTAAGCAAAATTAGAAAATTGAATCTTTCTTAAGAAGAGTTGCAGAGTTGAGGGCTTCACTTCTAGCCCTAGAGAAGATGTCATGATGATGATGATGCGTTGAACCATAAGTTTCCCATTTATCTATCCCATCTCTCTAATAATGTGATCATTAATCCCACATCTTTTGGGATCCTCGGGTAGTTCCTAAATCCACCTAACCCCACTGTAGATAGATGATCGCACTCAACATCCTGTCACATCCTCCGATTTTCTCATATAGAGCTAGCACTTGATATCTCAAATATAGGGTCTCCATGGCCTGAAATCATAAATAAAACATGCATACATCAGATCCCTAATCTAAACTCCATTCAAAAGGACCTAGAAATGTACCCAAGTGCATATATTTTGTGTTTATATTTTTCACCCACTTTATGTTGTTGAGTGAATAATTGATAGCATAAAGTAAATAGAAGATGTGTACCTTGTAATCATATAGAGAAGAGTGTTTCCAATATCTTGTCGAGTAGACAAGTGAAGCACGAAGCGAACATAATGTGAAGCATGGAGAGTAGGAATGGGAAATAGACCCTAGGTGTGAAGTGTATGTGTAGTAGCATGTTGTTGGATCTTGTGCTTGCTGATGTGAGTTGCTTCTTGTTGCGCATGAAGGATGGACCTATAAAATAAGAGAAAAATAGTAATCAAAGTTCCATATATTGAAAAATCATAGTAATATGTGTATAAGTATGTAAAAAGTGTGTAAAGGAAAGTGTGCACCTAATGTATGAGAGAGTAAAGGGTAAAAAAATTCATTTTTGTTTGGAGTTGCTATATTTTACTGTCAATGGTGAAGTTGTTGGGCGGTCTCAAGCTAAGAGCGAGCTTTTGGGTGATCTCGGCCAAGAGTGAGTTTTTGGGCGATCTCACTTCAACCAGATTTTTAGGCCATCTCACACCTGTGAGTGAGTTTTTTGGGTGATCTCAAGCCAAGAGGATTTTTGTGTGATCTCATGCCAAGAGAAGAAATTTGGGGAGAGAGGTACAATTTTTCTCTCCATCCATGATATTTCCCAATAAGAACCACCACAAATTGTATGTCCCCGATTTGTTCATGGTGTTCTGTTGAATCGATTATAACAGATTATGACTGATAGAATGCATTTTATAACTAGAGGAAAGTACCACATCTTTGGAGAACTATGTTATAAATTGTTGGAGATTGTGTTGAACTAAGAAATTGACTATTTTCCCCCATGACACAAGATCCTAGGAAAGGTTAATTTTAGGGGTGAATATTCATAAAATTGTGAATATTTGGATTTTTGAAATTTGAAATTGGAAATTATTTCATTATTGTATGATAGAAGGTTCGCTAAAAATTCATGGGTCATAAATAAATTTTACCCTAGTTTCACTTGTCTATTTCACTAAGGGCTGACCAATGTTGGTATATTCGTCATTATGTTATAATATACTATTATATATAGGATTAAGTATAAGTTTTACGTCAATGCAAAAATGCTACGTAAATGCAAAATACTATCGCATGGAAACACAAAATGCTACTATGCAATAGCATTTTTAGGTTATGTGTGGCAAGATTTTTTTGTTGCCCCATGGTAGTAGTTTTGCGTTGATGCATGGTAGCGCAAAAATACTATTGTGCATCAACGAACAAAAATGCTACCATAGAAAAATGCTATCGTAGAGAAGCATTTTTGCATTGCCGCGATGGTAGCATTTTTGCGTTGACGTATGGTTATACAAAAATGCTACCATACATCAACACAAAAAAATGATACCATGTGGAAAAAATTTTACGTTACCACACAAGAGATTTTTTTCTTAGCGCATAGTAGCGTAAAAAGCTGCTACCTTGTGGCAACGTGAAAAAGCTTCTAGGTGGTGGCATTTTCTCTCATCATCATCCAGATTGATGTCGTCACAAAAAAGTCTGAGAATTTTTTTTTCTTACGCCATATTTTGGGAGGATAGATTTATCATTGAGACAATCATTTTAACTACTAACATCAAAAAAATTCAAAAAAAAATCCCATACAAAATTAGTGAAATCTACATTTTTTATTTATTTTTTCATTATGCCATATTTTGATAGGACATATTTCTCATCGTGCTGGTCATTTTAATTGCTATTTTCAAAAATGATTTTTTTCAAAAATTTACATATGTTTTTGGCCAACATCATATACTATCAGCCAACAACATATATTGTTAGTCAAAAATGCTACTAGCTAACACCATTATTAAACTGTTTGAAACCCATTTTCTTCATATTCGCCATCATTTCAAAAGTTGTGTTAATGGATTCATTAAGGATTCTATGGAATTTTTTGGGGGAGGGGTCTTAAAATAAACCCTACTCGAGGGGGGATACAAATGCCCACCGTTACTATCCAGGACTGGGTGTTAGTGTTCGTTATGTGTTTCAGTCCAAGTCGATTCTGGACCTATATGTGATTATGTGCCTATTTTGATTTTGTCTTTGTGTGATATGTTGTTCGAAGCTCGAGTTGTTTTAGAGGTGATTTGTTCACCCAATAGATGCCCCCTCATTTAGGGTACATGTGATACCTAGAGGATAATGTTGTCTAAAGGAGGGAAACCAACCGATCCAAGTGGATACTTACGGATGGTAGGGAATGTGGATGGTAGAGACCAAGTCACATGCAAAAAGATAGGTTGGTAACAAGTGTTAATGGTAAAAAAATCTAGCATGCAAGAGAAGACAAAGTAGCAAGCAACTAGGAAGACAATATGGATCATGAAAAGTGGGTTTTATACATGGTACATCGCTCACTATGTCACAAGAAAATCAGGTCCGAAGTGGCCAAAAGCATACAATGATCAAGCAAGGCATAGGACATAGCCCGCAAAAATAGTAAACAATAGAAAATAAAGAGTGACAAATAACCATAGTTGTATTGATCGTGTAAGGTAAATTCTACACATGAAGCACCCATTAGTATGCTAGAAAGATAATTATTATGTCAAACCATGTATAGATCAGAAAAAATTAGGAGATTGTGACTAAAAGTAGTAAGTACTGAAATGATAGAATCTATGTGGTGCGGTAGAATAGTAATAAAGGTAGATTCCCCTAGGATCCTCAAAGTGAGAATGGTAAAGAGAACTATTGAGCATCATACATCGTGTGAAAATATATAAAATTATTGCATTCACTTCAAGATACCAAGTGAAATCACGTGTGTATAGAAAAAGATATGAATACTAAGAATTATTGCTTATATGCTAGCAAGAGTAAATGCAACCAAGATATACAAATGATGTGCGAGTTTGATAGTGTGTTGTGGTGTGCCGATGTGAAGTGAGGAGGATCCACATTTTCCCAAGTGGATGTGTATGAGATGAGGCTCATTTGGAAATGTTCCTCAACAGTCAAGAATGAACCATAGAACAAGAGTGCATCATTAGGAAATTAAAATTGTTGTGTGAGAGTAGATGTTGGTAAATATGTATCATGAAGCACTGAGTGTGAAGTGTAGTAAAAGTAAATAAGTTGAGGTTCATGGAGGAAGTGTGAACCATAGCACTATAGTGTGTATCAGGTAATGAAGGTGTTGTATGTGTACTAGAGATGTGGTAATGCTCAGAAAGATAAACATGAAGCACTAAGTGTGACTATCCAAGTTGCAATAAGTGGGGTTCATGGAGGAATTGCACCCCAACAAAGTAAATCATGAACCATAGAACAATATTTTTTCATCATTTTATGAATGTATTATATATGATTGAGAAAGGTTTGATCATGAAGAATAGAGCGTGAAGTGTAGAAAAGGAGCTAGGAGTAGACAATATAGACACCAAACATGGATGGAGAGGGGGAGAAAGTACAATGTCCCCAAATGTGTATATCAGAGTTGTTGGAAAATAGATGTGATCATTGTGAGCAAGAATAGCGAGTATTTTTAGTGCACAAAAGGATGTATACCATATAGAGAGAGAGTAATATGTGTGTCATGAGTAGAAGGATTCATAAGTAAGTAGGAGTAGAAAAACGTGGATGGAGTATCATATAATCATAGATAGATGTAGTAAGGTACACACATATTGTAGATGAGAGGAAGTACTCCTAGAAATATTAACGAGAATCACAAAACAAAAGTAATGTATAGATGTGTATGTGAACAACATGGATATCTAACTTCTTATTAGAACATGTGACTATGAGGGGGGGAAGTTTGATGCCCCCCATGTGTGCAAGTGATGGAGATCTATACAATGATGCAAGAGAGACCATGCCATGGTGGCGGAGATTGAAATGTATCGTAGCCATCAATATAAGCATTAGCTTGAGTGTAAAAATGAATGATGCATTTAATTCAAGGAGGTTGGTGAGGGATCTTGGCTTGTGGTGAGGGAATTAGTGGCTCTTCTTTAGATGGTGGTTATTGATTTGGGATTGGTAACATTGTAGATGACTTGACAAGAGGAGGTAATGGAGTAAGTATTTTTAAAGGTGGTATGGTATTGGTTTGGATAGGTGGCTCTTGACTTACCGAGAGAAGGAACATTAGTAATTATGGCATGATGCTCATTAGACATGGAGGGATCAGATTTGGGAGCCTAGTGGGATTTAGCAATTGGAGATGAGCATGTAGCATAATGTTGTGTAGAAAATGAAGTAAACCTTTGATGCTCAAAGTATCCAATTCTTCATTTTAAAGAATAACAATAATTTTCATGATGTCCATTGATTCTTTGATAATTACAAAATGGGTGACCTTTGTATTTTGCAATCCAATAAGGAGGGCAGTAATGATTAGGTGGAAATTTTATCAACTGGTGATTAAGGAGCTCAGGAAGAATATCATGTGTTGAACATTTAGATACTTGAGAGGCACTGAAATCGGTAAGACTTTGACTTCACTTGTATGAGCACATGTAGTAGACATGGGAATGAGATGAGGTGTAGAAGAAGAACTAGCATGGGGATGAGATGCATCCTTAAGATGTTGGATTTATTATTTAAGGGATGTAATTTTGGTTTCCATAGCTTTAAATTTATCTTTAAAAGCATGGTGTAAAGCTTGAATTGACTCTAAGATGGGTTGATTGGTTGTGGTATTATGACTAATAGGATCGCTGAAGAGACAAAAAATGGAACTTGCTTGTGCAGTGGTGGCGTATTACGAGGGAGGTACATAGTTTCTAAGGATTTTTGGAGAACATATTTGCAATGTGGGTGCATTTGAAGTAATTCATACAAGGAGACTTGAGGAGCCATGAAATAAGAGCCAATAGAACATATGAAATAAAGATCCAAGTGTTTGATCACAAGTGGGAGTTCACCAAATGATTTAATATAAATGTAATTACATCTAATTTTAGAGTATTGTACTATAAATAATTATATACAACAAGTAAAATACAATACTACAAAAAGAAAGAAATAATATGAAACCCTAAGCAAGTGAGAGAGATAGATGACACCCTAAGTAAGCAAGTTAGATTTAGAATTAAATTTCTTCATTGAATGAATTGCTTGTGGGATCCAGATGACACAATGGAGCTAGTGAAATAGTTGTACTATTACTTAAACTCTTGTTAATGACCTCTTTAGATCCTCTTAGCTAAATGTGTTATCTTGGCTAGTGAAAGTATAGTGCTTGGGTCCTTTGTAGAGGATTTATAGGGTAAATATGTTTTTACACCTTAATTTGATCTATTATAGGGTGTAGATCCCTGAGTGTAAATCGGAATTAAACTAAACCATAGTTGATTTGGAGGTTAACTGGTGGGTAGAAAATTGAAACTCTTTGCAAACGAAATTAATTTGAAAGATGTTGACTTAATAGAAACCAAGAAACTAAAAACTCATTTCCGTAATTCCTTGTTTTGTCATTTATGACATCAAGAATAAAATAACTTTCTCATGCGCGTAATCATGAAATGTCGAAACATGGTAACTCACTTTTAGAACAAATCACTTGTGGTTCGTGTGTGGTTACAATTCTTCCAATTGTCTACTTATTTAAGATATTAGACAAGTAATTTTGTAACTCTTTTGTTATAAAGTGATGCCAATAATGAGACCATAGTGCAATGTTAGAGTAAAGCATATAAGAGTAAAAAGATATTCGAGGTTAGGAATAATGTCACTCTTGGAGTCCTTGTAACTTAATTATACATTTACTTATGTTAAAAAAATATTAATTTCCTTGGTGTGATCAAACTTCGAGAAAACAAAAGATATATATAAATCTAAATAAAATTTCTTGATGTGGAAATGTTGAATGGATTCAACAATTTTTTGAACTATTTTAACTACGATGGGAAATAAGGATACCATGATCAAAAAATGTTTAGGGAAAAGGTATCTTGAATATAAATCTGCTTCAAATCTTAAGATTTCAGTCTTGACATCACGTCAAATTCACTATTGTAGTAAGGGTAAAATTTAAACATTGAATAAACGTGTGAGAAACATAAGCTTAACATAAGAATGAGATAATGAGTAACTTTTTATGCAATTTGAAATATGGCAAATACTTATGTAAATAATGGAGATTTTCGTAAGGGATAAAGAGCCAAATTAAATGGTCAAACTATAAGTTGAATATGAAATGAATTTAAGAATCAGTAGGTGGAAAATGGAAAAAAATTATCCTTGTATAAAAAAGTTCTTGGAATGTCAATCGTAACTAAGATGTAATCATGGTAATGATGTGTAGTAGGTTGTCACTCCTTGTGGTTGTGTCATTACTAGTATTCATTCATTGGGGAAAGTGTGGCATCGACATGAATATGGTGTTGTCATGTGTCTATGTGAGCCGATGACTTATATAAGTATCTTATGCATTGTCGAATTTCTCTTCTTGGAGCCCTTGTGATGTTTTGTAGTGAGCATTGTGAAAAAAAAAATTATTCTGGTATGTTTTTTACCATTGTATTGTGGGTGTAAAATATGGGTGTTACATTTTGGTAACAGAGTGGGGGTTCAAGCTCTCAAACCTCTGGGATAGATTGGAGTAGTGATAATTTTGCATGGTGGTGGTGGATATTGGAAGAGTAATGTGATATATGTTGTAATGTGAACAACGTTGTAATTATGATATTATGAACGCACATGTTGTGCATGTCACTTAGTGTGTATTTTTATCATGTTGATGTGCTTTTGATGAGAGTATTCACTCTCCTTTCATGGATTCAATGAGGATTTCACGTGTGATGTGTCACCTTGGTGTGTGTGAAAATAATGTTGTTTTGGATTGTGGAGTGTTGGAGTTTCTTGTTATTTTGTGGTATGTAGGTGTGTTGATGTGTTGCATGACATAATTGGTGTATAGTGAATTGGATTGTATCGTGATGTTTCCACCATGTTGTGATGAATTTTTGTGTCACCATGTTATATAACAATTAATTTTATGTTGTAATGTTACTCATTGTGTTCATCATACGTATTATTTGTGTAATATGTGATGGTTCATGTCATGATTTAGGGACATATGGTGAATGTATGATCCATATTGTATAATAATTGCACATTGGATGTAGTATGTGGTATTTTGATGGATCAAAAATCATGAAAGTAATGATTATGTTATACCTTGTACATATACCATGTGTAAGATGTTATGGTTAATGTGTGTGGATCACCATTGTGTTGGTGATGTAGTTATGTGTTACTTTTTGAACCCTACACTAACCGACCCTAAGGGAAATCGGTAATAGGTGTATGTTTGGAGTGAGGAAAGGAATACCATTGACCAATCACTTGAGCCTGAGCACGAGATAGGAAGTGGAGTCTTACATAGGCTGAAAACCCACTTTTGTTCATTTTGTATGTATGACACTTGCTCAATGGATGTCATGTATATTGTGTTTCAGACACCTTAGGCTCAGTAGATGGTGACTGTACTCTTTTCTCTCTCCCTATATGGTTATTGTATGGATTCAACCTAAGTGTAGTTATGACTATGTTGAGCCTTGTGGAAGTGGTGGAGGGATGATTCAAATAGAGATGATGATGTTGTATTATTTGATATGTTATTTTACGAGTGAGGCTCGATGTCCAAGTGCCAACAACTTGTTGAGTACCCCTTTTGTGGTTGTATAAGGCCACATAGTTATTGTGATGTGCTACTTCTCTATATGTATTTTATTCAGTAAATTGAACATTTTCTTTTTTCTTGCTAGAACCAACAGTTTTCTTGATTGATGTGTTCTTATATTTTTGGGCATTTTATTTGGTTGTTTAAAACATGCGAATTTTTCACTAACTATGGCTATTTGGCCATTTTTTTACTTATTTTTATATTTTCTTTTCATGTTTAAAGGTTTTATAGCCTAGCCAAAGGCTTGGAATTTTTCCACTTGGCATTTGAAATAGATTGTTATGTTGTTTCTAATGTCATAATGTGGGGAATAGGGTCATGGGATGCACCATGGAGTGGTGGGACCTATGGACCTACTTCTTTGTATGGGGCTACGCCCCTAAGGATATCTGATTAACTAGTGGGTTGTTGAACCATGAGTTATTATATCACTTGGGTTAGAGGTGTTTGGACCTTATGTGCCCAGGCCATAGGGTGACCGACCTCTTTTGGGGAGCGAAAAGGAAAATTTATCTTTATTTTATTACTTGGGAGGTATATGGATTTGTTTTGTGATGATTTGATGGAGGACGAAGAGACTTGAGGGAGGCATAAGATACTTGAGGGAGGCATATGAGACTTATGTGTGTGTGATTAGTGCACTTGGAGTTTTTTTTTTTTTTTTTAATGTAGTTGTTGGTGTTTCTTTAGGAGGTATATGGAGTTGTTTTGTAATGTTTTGGGAGGTGTATGGTGTTGGTGTTATGATTTATGTGTCTTGTGAGTCTGGTTGTGTTTTTTTATGTCGAGGATTGATGTTCCTCATTGTTGGTATAATGTTTTTTACATCTTGACCCTATATAGCTACAATTATGGTTGAGTTACGTGAAACCCCTATATGTGTACATGTTGGGAATTCCATGTTGTTATTGTCTGCTTATGTTGCAAGTACCTTTGTGTCAAAAGCATGTGTGACAATTATTGTGTTGTGAGGGCTATGTATGTTCCTCCCATGGGTTAGTTGAGTTATTTTGATGTGATACAATCGTGGAAGTATGTAAAAATATGTCTTGTGAACCATTAGTGTTGTGTTTTTCCCTGATGTGGTAATGTGATGTTAGTTCTGTTGGGCACCTACAAACATAAGAAAATTGAAATATTAAAACAATAAAATATTAAGAGATTGAGGTTAATAAATAGTTTTAAAGAAAAGTGTAATCAAGTAATAATGTAAACTGAAAGTTACCAATCTTCACAGAACATTAAGAAATTATCAAAACTTTCCTTCTTCCTTGTGGTCGCACTTTTGCAACAAGTATCCTTCCACTAGTGACATGAGTCATTGGTTGTTTCTCTGTGCTCATGAGTACCCTTTCTAACCTTGGCATTGTGTCACATCGAGGATGATGCTCTTATAAGGGGAGGGAAATGTAGTGCCCACATCAAGAAAAATAAAATTAAATAAATAAATAAATCATATAAATTAAATGTGTATTGATGGGGGAGTCTTGGCATGCGGGGATTGTGGACTTCAGCCAAAGATATAATTGAAATTTCCCAAGAAATGTGGGCTCTCTGACATATGTATGGGCTTGACTTGCACCATTAATACCTATCATTTTTCCTTGCATAATAATGCAAGTGCTTTAATTGACCCATAAAGCAATGACCACGAATAAACCTAGGATAACATTTCAAATTTAGCAAAGTATTTGGAGAGTTCAGTAAGAGATGTAAAGCAATAGAATAAACAGGCATGAGAGCTTCTCGCCAAAATGCCTAAAATAAATGTGACCTCATTGACTCGTATGGCTGCAGGATCTGCACGAAATGGGTTTTTTGAAAAGGTTTAGAAACATTCAAGAAAATTTTAATGGCATATGTAAAGTCACCCTCCATGGCCTTTTCCAACTTCTCCAACCTACGCTAAAATGAGGATTTGTTAGATGTTTAGTTGCAAGTTCTTGGTAGTCATGTACGCAAAATGGGGAAGCTTACATAAGGTAATTCAACTGTTCTGTTCGAAGCACATCAAAGGGATGTGGTCTAATGGAACACACCCTAACCATGTAAGCTTCATTTATTTAAAATGCAAGTTTGGAAGGTTTAGTGGAAAAGGGTTGCAAATACTTCAATGGCATAAGTGTTGTTTATAATGTTCCACCTAGAATCGAATATTATGTCTACTCGGTTTTCATTCTCTGTTATGCTAGCTATCTTGAGGAAACTCTAAACTTTATCATCAACACCCCAATTAAACCTATGGTGGTTGTGTGGATGTGTTTGTTTGGTACCCCAATAGAGCACATAATAATACTGAGTTACTATAATTTACATCAACTCTTCTTTTTAGTTGAATCATCAAAATTAGGTCTGCTGCAACTTATGTTCTTCTGTTAAACATCTATGCATAAGTGCATAGGTCAAGTGAGGTTCAAATGGTAAGGAAATCAATGAGGGATAAAAGGAATTATTCCTCTTGTCATAGTGAGAAGTTGGAAATTGCATTTGGATTGTTAATTCATGCCTTGGGACAACCAATGGAGTTGTTAAGAACCTCCGTGTATGTGTTGAATGTCATATTGCAACCAACTTTATCTCCAAAATCACCTTTAATAATATAAATTAACTCTTCCAACTCTTTCAGTCCCATCTTATTAAGATATCTTAATGTGGGTCATGGCATGCAAGATGGGGACCTTTTCAAAAGGTCTTTAAAGCTTTGAATCAAATGTCATTAGAAGGTGTAAAGCAAGACTCAACATCCTTGGTCAAGCACACTCTCTCCTTGTGTGAAAATGAGAACTTCAAGGCAATGGTGCTTGGTAAGGCACTTCTCTACCATTCGACTAGATGCCTCGAAGAGATGTGATCTCATGGTTTGTGTTGGTGGCAAGACACGCCCAAAGTGGAGTTTTGAAAAGAAATGGGAATCCGGAGTCAAAGTGCATCTAGCAAGTGTTCCACCAAACTCTGCAATGACGAACGCTAATATTTTTCCAGGCATGGTTCATCTCTCCATATCTTTCATAATTCTTGTTATTTAGTTTTCATTTACAATGAAATAAATCTAAAACTTTGGAATATCTCACATTTAATTATTTTTATATAAAAAAATTTTGTGAAACAATAAAATGAAATGTGGCACTTAGGTAACCCAAATAGTTCTTTTTAGCTGAGCATAAATTTAAACCCCTCCTTCGAGACACAATTAGGAAAACTTCATAACCAAAGTATTCGTGCGAACAACAAAACTCCTCCTTATGTTTTACTTTACCGACTTGTAGTTTGATCATCATTCGTGGCTGCAACCACAACCTTCTACGTTAGACCCTAGGTGTCAAACTTAGGTGTTCATGTCCATTGGTATTGGTGAGAACTAGAAGATTCACCAACTAAAACAACCCTTTTCGTCTACCTTGCAAAGTTAGAAAATGCAATTTTGAGAGACTTGCAAAACAACACTTTGAGCCCCGTAAAGGATATGTCAAACATCGTATGTGTTCTTTGTTATGTAGAGAGTCATGTAAAGTAATAGCTCGACCTCATTTGACCATTTGCACTCTCTTCACAGCTCCTCTAAGAGCCTTGGTGCTCTGTTTTTCACTTTTAGGAAGCTGCCAAAACTGAAAAGTTGGCTTTCATTTTAAACCACCGTTCGAACCCTGAGCAACGAAATGTCTTTCCACCTTCACAAACCTCTAGTATATTTACTAGATAATTTCTTGCAACCTCAATTTGGGAAAAAAACTCTTCTAGATAGTTTGGAAAGGGCATTTTGTAGGCCTCGGGTCATTGTTTGACTAGGTCAGACTGGCTCAACTACGACCGGTGGCTCTAGAAAAATCGTCGCCATTTGCAACTTGTTTACCAATTCTTAGTCATGTTGACTCTGTTGAATTCTCCATATATAGGGGACTTGTAGGAAATTTCTCGTTGCACGTTAGTCCATAGAACGTTAGCTTTAGACGCATTTTTTTGAGCCATCGAGCTATCTTTTGATCATTTGCAACTTGGCCAATTACAACCAATGGACTCATAAAATTGGCCGCCAATCGTAAATCATTCGCCAGTCCTAAATTCCATCAGTTCTTTTGAATTCTTGGTGTATAGGAGGATATGTAGAAATTTACTCATGGTGTGCTTGCTCATCGGATGACAATGTTTGAAAGTGGTTTCTTAGCCTTCGATCCTTAATTGAATGTTTTTACAACTAGCAGGAAAACGTAAAAAGAAATTTGTAGGACCTCCAATGGGTAACCAAACCATCATGGAAATTTGTTGACACTTGTAAATAACTATTTGAAAATCTATCATGTGACTTATTGTGTGAAATTGAACTTTTGGCAAAATAGTGTTTCTCTCTCTTCCCTATCTCTTTCTCTCTCCTTGGTTACGAAATAAGGTGAAATGAAATGAAATAAACATGTGTCTCTAACCGCCCACTTTTTCGAATGCAAATTATTAATATTATGTAAATGGAAAACTAAAAATGTTAATTATGTTAGATCTAGGTGGATGTCATGCTAGCGATTTATCATTGATTTCATGCTCACTTGGTTTTGCAGGATGCAAGAAAGATGGCGAAAGGGTGTGGTGTAATTCATTGTTTATTATTGAAATTTATATAGGTCATTGTAGAATGTATATATGTATAATGTATTGCCATGTTACAGAAAATTTATATTTGAAATTTGGTGATATGTATGAGATGTTAGTGTTAGGGATACCTTGGGAAATGTGAATTTTAATTCATATTTACATATGGTAAAAAGGTTTTATGTGTGTGTGTGTGTGTGTGTGTGTGTGTGTGTGTGTTTGTGTGTTAAATGAATTTGAATTTAATATCTTGTAGTGCATTTCTAGTGTGTAATAAATAATTGGTGTGTTGTATTCTTTACCTTGAAAATGTAATAAATAAATATAATCACAACAGACAACCTTAGTTTAAAACTAGTGCATATCTAACCTTCTCGCATGATCTTTCTTAGCTCAAAATAAATTGAAACCATATAATGAACTAAAACTTTGCACTCTATGACACCTTCTAGTTTAAGTAAATAAGAGCCCCAAATTTTTGAGTTGTTGTCATAGCTTGTATGTTTAGCGACATCATCGTAAACCCGATGGTTAGGAACGACATGGTCAAACTTTATCTGGAGTAAGTAGAACTAACACTTCCTTAGTATCCTAGTGGACTACCTTGTCTTACAAAGTTAGATTTAGAATTAAATTTCTTCATCAAATGAATTGCTTGTGGGATCTAGATGACACAATGGAGCTAGTGAAATAGTTGTATTATTACTTAAACTCTTGTTAATGACCTCTTTATATCCTCTCAACTAAATGTGTTATCTTGGCTAGTGAAAGTATAGCGCATGGGTCCTTTGCAAAGGATTTATAGGGTAAATATGTTTTTACACCTTAATATGATCTTTTATGGTATATCCTGAGTGTAAATCAGAATTAAACTAAACCATAGTTGATTTGGAGGTTAACTAGTGGGTAGAAAATTGTAACTCTTTGCAAAAGAAATTGATTTGAAAGATGTTGACTTAAGAGAAACAAGGAAACTGAAAACGATTTCCATAATTCCTTGTTATGTCACTTATGACATTAAAAATAAAAGAAATTTCTCATGTGGAATCACGAAATGCGGAAACATGGGATCTCACTTTGAAAACAAATCACTTGTGGTTTGTGTATGGTTCTAATGCTTCCAATCATGTACTTCTTTAATATATTAGACAAGTACTTTCATAACTCTTTTTGTTATAAAGTAATGCCAATAATGAGACCATAGTGCAATGTTAGAGTAAAGCATATAAGAGTAAAATGAGATTCAAGGTTAGGAATAATGTCACTCTTGGAGTCCTTATAACTCAATTAGACATTTACTTATGTTAAAAAGAATATGAATTGCCTTGGTGTGATCAAACTTTGAGAAAACAAAAGATATATATAAATCTAAATAAAATTTCTTGATGTGGAAATGTTGAATGGATTCAACAAGTTTTTGAACTATTTTAACTACGATGGGAAATAAGGATACCATGATCAAAAAATGTTTTGGGAAAAGGTATCTTGAATCTAAATCTGCCTCAAATCCTAAGATTTCTGTCTTGACATCACGTCAGATTCACTATTGTAGTAAGGGTAAAATTTAAACATTGAATAAACATTTGAGAAACATAAGCTTAACATAAGAACGAGAGAATTAGGAACTTTGTATGCAATTTGAAATATGGAAAATACTTATGTAAATTATGGAGATTGTCATAAGGGATAAAGAGACAACTTAAATGGTCGAACTGTAAGTTGAATGTGAAATGAATTTAAGAATCTGTAGGTGGAAAATGGATAAAATTATCCTTGTATAAAAATGTTCTTGGAATGTTAATCGTAACTAAGATGTAATCATGGTAATGATGTGTTGTGGGTTGTCAATCCTTGGGTCCCTTTCTTGTGGTTGGGTCATTACTAGTATTCATTCATTGGGGAAAGTGTGGCATCGACATGTATATGGTGTTGTCGTGTGTCTATGTGAGTCGATGACTTATGTAAGTATCTTATGTGTTGTTGAGTTTCTCTTCTTGGAGCCCTTATGGTGTTGTGTAGTGAAATGTAATATATATATATATATATATATATATATTCTAGTTTTTTTCTTTGTTGTATTGTGGTTGTAAAATGTGGGTGTTACAAATAGATAGTTGCACATACCCATAAACCACATCAAACCTAATAAATAAGATGCATAATGGGGAGTCGAAATTACCACGGTGGTCACCCGAAGAGTGATCTTATGACCGAGCACCGCACTAAATATAAAATTCCATGTAGTTTTGTGTGTATGTATGTGTGATGATACCCTAGGTTTCCCTGTGTAAGTTACACTATGATAATAGGCTACATCTAGAATATTCCAAGTATGCAAATGTGTGAGATGGAATAAATGAAGTTCCCAAACTATGTTGTGTATGTAGAGTGATGCATCCTTTGTCCCTTATGTGGATGTGCTAGATGGATGTTTTGTAATGCTCTTGTGCCTTTGGATGCAAGCTTAGGTGATAGTAGATGATCTTTTGTGTTTGGCCCCGATTTGAGAGAAATAACTAAGTATTATATATATATATATATATATATATATATATATATATATATATATATATATATATATGATTCCCTTGTTTGAATTTCGTAATTGAAAACTAGAAGGATGACCCAAAGTTGTAAAAGATGACCCAAAAGTAAAAGAGACTCAAAAGACTAAGAAGAAAGTAAAGAAGGTCCAGTTCCCATAAGGGATATGAGCACATGGGCACTTCTGTCCTAAATGTGCACTAGTGTCCAAGGCCATAAAATATAAATTAGAAAAGTATAGATGGGCCGTAAGGTTTATAAGGTAAATAAAATATAAGAGACAAAATGAATATGCCCAAAGGACATTGTCATCCACTAGTTTTATTGTTTAAGAATCGTGTATATGATAGTATGCTCTCAGACCTAGAAATTTACCCAATTGCATATATTTTGTGTCTACACAAAAAAAGTTGAACGATGTGAGAAAAGGAACTAAACTAGCATCCATCATGAAGAGAGAGAAAGTAAGAATGAATAAAGCAAGGAAACACACACACACACCCCAGAGCAATATGTTCCCCCCTGTTTTGGCACTTTATAGTTTAGTGTGTTGATTATAATCAGATGTGATTGTGTATCGTGAAACAATTGGCCACTCACCTTACAATCGGTGTAAAAATGTGCAAGTGTGGAGACCACAATAATTTTTAAGTGATCTCGTAAAATCTACACCATAACAAGCATGAAACAAGGAAAACAAGAAGGGAAAAATGCGGTCTTGTGTGAGACTTATCATCTCATATGCGAGGAACTCCTTGGTGCAATCACTGGTGGACGCACTCACAATCCCCCAAGAAATAATAAGAGTTTGATTTCAAGGAAAATCGAGTTGAAACGGAGCGAAGGGACCTCCTAAAACACAAAAGGGCCTCTAGAAGGCGAAAAACACCCATTCACATGCACATGGTTAGAAACATCTAATAACGCTAATTTTGAAATATTTTTCCCAATTAAATTTAATTCACAAAAATTGTTTTAAAAAATTTAAAGGTTTTAATTTTAAAAATAAGCTTGTCTCTAATTAAGTTAATGACCTGATTAAAAATATATATTTACTTCCTTCAAAAAAATCCCTACCTTATTAAATTGGTATAAGCTAGGATAAGATTAATTAATCATACGCTATGTTATAAATATAACCTAAGTTAAAAAAATACACTAAGCAAATATAAATAAAATGTGGGCTTGAAATTTTTAAGAAGGGAAAAAAATTAAAACAGGATCAAAGTTGAAGGCAGTCAACCGAGGTGCCACTTGGCATAGTGAGGGAGGCGCTCGAGGTGGTGACTCAAGCACGACTTGTTGAGCGAATGAAGTGTTACTATATAACAAGCAAGGGGTCAGTTAACGGTCTAGATGAGTGCAATGCAACACGTAAAACATGGAGGCTCTCATGGGTTTACACACGGGCAAGTTCACGAATGCACAGGGAGAAAAAGCTCCAAATAGTGAGACTAGTTCAGACAAGGTTGAGCTACCAAGGAGATCGAGTGGAGGAAACAAATCTTGGTGGGTTTACACGGCAACATAGGCTTTGAGCGGTCCAAGATGGTAATGCAAACACAAAAAGGGTTGGGACAAATTAACATAGACTAAGTAGGGTAGGAAAAAACCCCATGGCGAGAAAATATAAATCAATAACTAAGCTTGATGGTGAGCTCACTAACAAAACAAGCACGAAGCTCGGATAGAGTAAAAAAATGAATGTAGGCACGAGTTAGCAAGACACCTAGGCGAGTTCAATGATCAACGATAGAAGACCTCATCACAAAACGAACCCGAATGGTAAGCCCGGCTCGATGATTTTTGTGAGAGATCGGTTAGAGAGCTAAGGATCTTGGGAGGAAGAGCTTTGGATAAAACACATTGGGAGCTTTTCGAGCTAAGAGAGAGCTCAAGGAGATATAATACAAGGCTCCGGGAGAAAGCAAGGTAACGAGGAGCATGGAAGGGAGGAGGAAGTAGGAAGTTAGTTTTGGAGAAAAATGGAAAATCCAAAACAAAATTTAATGCAAATAACCAAACACCAAGACTAGAATCGTAAATACCTCCAAAGTGAGCTTTCCACCAAAGTTTTCTGAACTAGCCAAATCTAGCTGGAAAACTCCTAACTACACAAGCACTAAAGCAAAACCACAAAGCAAAAAACTCCAAAAGATATATTAACCCAAATTAGCACAAAAAGATATATGATTAATAAAACCTTGCACAAGAATCTAAGAATTTCAAAGCTAGAAGTAATTAGCAACAATTAATAGGGAGTACACATTTACTAATAACACAGCTTTGATACAATGTGAGAGTGAACCACAAGGATCTAATAGAGCCCATACACATCAAGATCATTGCATTCCAATGGAATTGAATAAGTCCTATAAGTGATCCGAAATAATTAACCATACAACAAATATTCATGCATAAGGGATAATCAAGCTATCATTCTCATGGATTATGAAAAAGTACAAATGAGAGTGTCATCTAACTCCCAATGCAAAACTCATCATACCTCTACAAGGAGAAAAGAGTTAAATCCAGATTGGAATGTAACTCCTTTATATGTACACTAACACATATGATATATTCTATGACGAAATCCGGCATATAACTCTTATCTCACACATATCCCCAAAACAAAATGTCTCCTAGTTTTTGGTTTCCAAGATATGCTCTTAACGATTTCCATTTCAAAGCTTCAAAAGTCAAGCACAACTTGGGGATGGGAAGCAACATATTTGAAGAAGATGAACATGAACCGGAAATTTGCTTCACAAATTGTAGGTCTTAACCAATACTATCCATGCGGTCATGGGCAAATGAATGGTCCTGATGTTGACCAAGACAACCCTTACAATCCTATCACCGCCTCAATTCAACTCTAGATCGATTGGTGATAGGTTGTGAAGTTTTAGATTTACATATATAGTTCTAAATTAGAAATTAAATTTCAAAGGTGAGTCATCACTTATTTATTGAAGTAACA
The DNA here is from genome assembly GCA_018340775.1 of Taxus wallichiana var. yunnanensis. NCBI lineage: Eukaryota > Viridiplantae > Streptophyta > Pinopsida > Cupressales > Taxaceae > Taxus > Taxus wallichiana. The sequence goes on along the minus strand of CM031238.1, from coordinate 236,121,105 downwards.
ACATTTTCAAATGCTAAGAAACCTCAATATCCTCATGTGTTCAATAAAGTAATTAAATAAACATATTATTATTGTATTATACATGTGCTTTTAACTTAGTGTTGATTTCAGACTTAGATGATATTCAATAAGCATATTTTAGGCTTGTAGTTGAACTTGAAAAATACTTGGCAAGACTCGGTAAAATAAAATATCCTAAATTTATTATTTTTATTAAATAATAAGGAGGTTTTGAAAGGACCCTCAAACCTTGAACATATCAACCAAAGATATAACAATAAAACCCACATGAAGTAAAACATGAGACGTGATCAAACCGGCTTGATCCACACACCCTAAAGTTATAAAGCTGATTTTGTTTTATAAATTTATACCAAAGATCATCCAAAATTTCAGTAAAATTGCAAATGAAACCATCCCATACATACAACAACAATAACTAGTCCATTTTATTTGCAATCTCGTCTACATGACATTTCTTCATCTTCTTCCTAAAGATCCCACGCGTTTAGAGGCTAGGGTCATCAAGATTGATCTAGGTTAGGCTATCCATATTCGGCTCTTATTGATACATTCCCCCCTCCATTTCCTCATAGCTAAAAGGGGTAGAATGAACATGTTTCTTCACCAACTTATTCTCCAAGACTTCAGTCTCGCTCTAAGATCCTATTGGTCGCCTTGAGTTTCTTATTCTCCACCTTCAAACTTGTCCACATCCTCATTAATCTTTCGAATTTAGTCAACATCCCCTCACTAATGCTCGGTTGAATGTCACCCTCCTTCTCCATTATGCAAAGCCTCCTAAGCCAATCATCATTCACCATAGATACCTCATAATGGCCATCCACCTTCTCCTTGTTTTTGGTTCTTACAAAGATCCCCTTGTAGATAAATTCCCTAGAATGGAAGCAACTTCTTCACTAGCATTTTTACTCGTTTTGCCCACATATTCCTATTAGTTGTCATGGATCTTACCCACCACCTTCTTCTCACTCAAAACCAAGTTCTCAAAACCTCCATCCTCACTAAGTTAAGGCAGAAAATCAATAACCCCTCGATTCTTTTTCTCTTGTGGCTCTCTAAATTCTTGGGAACCTCGGGTTTCCCATCCTTGTACAAAATCAAAATGAGGGCTTGGTGGATGGGAGCATCGGGTTTCCCATCATGGAAGTCCCTAATCGTGGCCTCCATAAACATAAAAGGTAAAAAGGAAAGTTGTTGAGTTTGAAATGTCATAAGTGATTCAACAGGAGAAGTGATGGGTGTGTATGCTCTGGTATTTACCTTCCATCGTTACATACTTCATGATTTGGGGCACACTTCAACCCAAGGAAGCGACAGAGAAGTGTGAAGAACCCCGTCCTCCATCTCATGAATCCATTTTGTCGGTCTAAAGAATGTTAGTATCTCCTCATACTTTCTCCTCTTATCCTTGAAGATCTTCAAGCCATTGGTAGACATCCTCATCACCCATAATTTTAAAATAATATCAATAATATAAATACTTTATTAAAAATATTTCAATTAATTTAACTTACTAAATTAATTTAATTTAAATATAAAGTAATAAAATATAAATATAGAGGCCAACTACTCAATATTATTTTTCAGAAAAAATAAAACAAAATAAATATTGATAATTAAATAATTGTACAACAAATAGTATTATTTATTATAAAGTGATATATTCATAATATAATAATAATTTTCACAAATTATTAAAAGTAGAAAATCGAGGTAATCAAGTCGATATCTTAAACCTTTAAGTCCCAATTCAACTCAAGACTTTGAGTTTTATTAATATATTCCAGTAATCTAGAGATACTATAACGATTACTTATGTTATTGTTCCCTACAAATCTAGAGATAGAAAAAGTTTAAATTAATTCAAATATCAAACAAATACTAGACAAATTTAATGGAATGATTACACCTTAGACATTAAGACGTTGGCTAAAGTGACGTTGGTTTAATTCTAGGATTTAGGAATAAAATGCTTTTAAAAATTGCATTCGTCAAATTATATAATTATATAAAATTTACAAAGTCAAGATTCTACTTAATAGCCAATTGGAATCAATCATTCAGTTTTCACCACCCTACACACAAGTTAAGCCAATTGGAGCGGATATAATGTTTTCAAAAACTAATGATATAATGCATGTGGCCGTTAGTTGAATACTTTAGTTAATACGCCATACGAGGCCAAATTTAAACATGGAATTTGGTCAATTTCTTTTATTAATTTAAATAATAATATTTATGTATAATAATGTCATTAGAGTAATGATTATTTATAGCGGACATTTGAGTAATGATTAAAAATTGTATGTGTGTTTAAAGAAAATAATATTATTTAATTAAATTATTTGGGAAAGTTATCAACTTAATATACTAACAATTGTACATGGTGTAATGGAGACGTCGAAGGGGATGTAATGTAGAAGTTAAAGTTAAAGGAGTGAACCAATGCATGATGAATAGGGGCGGTGGAGAAGGGGATTGAGGGAAGAGAAGTGCAAGGGTGAGAAAAGTGATGGGGGTTAGCCATTTTTTTGAGACAAAATATATTTTTTTCCGAGTGATGAAAAGCTTAAAGTCTCCGTAGTTATAACCTCGTTCTACCACTTGTGAAGCATGCATGACAAAGGAGGATTAAGCAATTTTTAGATCAATTATTAGGAGAGTCAGTAGTTTGAAAGAAGAACATGTCCTGGGAACACAAAGTGACATGTGGAAAAGGTGAATTTTGTTTCTACAAAAATTCAAATGGCGAAGACTCCAAATCAAGTGAATGCTCGGGTTGAGAGATTGCAATACATGAATGAGGCACAAGTATATCATCGGCTAAAGTCCTGGAATGCACCCAAAGAAGTCAAAACAAAACTCATTACAAAGGGAAAAGGATAAAAAAATGCCATAGAGAACCACGCGAGTGTTAATCTAGCAATTTTTAAGAGGGATGAACAAGATCCGACTTGTGTGGTGAAAATTTGTATAGAATTCGGAATGTTGGTAGGTTCAACATGAGATGGATGTCATAAGATTCAAATGATCGGTTTTGTGTTGGCGAGCATAATTTAGGCCTCCAAGACAAGTAATCCCACAAGAAGACATTGTTAGCTCGAGCTCATGTAGAAGTAAAATCCAATCCAAACCAAAAGTATAATAAGTCTCAATTCCGAGGATAACATAAAATCAAAATTGCGGTCAAACATTTCTCAAAATCTACAAACACGAACCAAATCTTAAAGAAATTTAAAGGGACAACCGAGTCTAAAGGAGAAAACACGATGGGTGAGCTAAGAAAAAAATCATGCAAATGATATAGAATTGAGAAAGAAGAAGATGGGTGTGATTAATGTTTTCAAACAAGCACATGCACTATTCCCAATGAATGAGATGGCGCAGGAGACGAATCTTAGTGGAAGACACATATACTAGGTGGGTGAATATCAACGCATGAACATAGACTATTTTGGATGACATAGGTATAAAATCTCCACCTTGTTTCCTAGCGTGTGTCAACAACAACCACCTTGAGTGCACGATTTGTAAAGGTATTTTTGCGCAATTATTTGAAATTTTAAATTAGTTGATTCGGGCATCAATGACATTAGAAAAATATTTTCGCTCTATTAGTGTAGCATTTGTTAGCCACAACCACCTTGAGTCCCATTTATAAACGTTGTTTGGCATAATTATTTGAAATTTTGAATTACTTTACTTGTGTTTCTTATTAAAACCCATTGGAACATTTTGAACTAATGGACATAATATAATATTTTATAAATAATTAAATAAAGGTTTGTGTCAATCTTGTCAAGATGAAGTATAGGAGGCAAAATGGGGACCCCATATGCTTTTTTGTTGGAACCTCTCCCACAACCTCCTACGATGAGGTGTATCCACTCCATTACTTCTCAAACTTACAACTCCATGAAATCTAAAATTCTTAAGAACATGATTAGACACGATGAATCTAACCATAACCATTCCACTTCATCCATGGAAATTTCATTATTTCCCTTCCTCCTCCTTTCTTTTAAATACCCACCACAACATTACTTTCCATTGAATATTTCTTTGTGCTCATCAAATAAAATGTTTCAAAAGAATTTTTGGAGGAAACAAATTCATTTCAAAGTATTTTGGCTATTTATTTTAACTATAAGTTCAAGGGGTGAACTTTTAAAGAAATATGATGCCATGAAAATTTATTTGATTTAGCATAGGTGTCTCTGCTTTCTTCTTTTCTAATGGTTATTGGAGATAAGATCCACCTGGATGTCGGGATTCTCCCCGCTTTATCTTAATAATTTCTCGGGCCATTTTGATTCCACATTTAAGGTACTACTACTAATTATTTTTCCTTCGTGTTAACATATGCATTTGTAATTATTGTTAATTTGGTATTCAAGTGTGACATGAGTGATAGGTCACATTTCCACCTCATAGGCTTCAGTAAATGGTTTCGCATAGTCCACGTTATATGTGAGGATGCAAGGAGTAAATGAGGAGGATGATGACATTATATTGATATGTTAAAAATAATTTATATAATATGGAACCGCAATGCTTATATGCATTGTACAACTAAATACAAAACAACCATGAGGTGCACAAGTGAAACTAATTCACATACGTGAATGAATGAAAACAAGAATATGGTTTCAACAATAAAACAAAATAATGAAACATCCATGATGGTTATAACAATATAACCATAATAGAAGAGGGGATTTTTGGATTTTCGGGGAATAATGGAGAATAGGAATGCGAAATCTGCGAATGGCGAAAGGGTTGAGGCGAAATAGGGAGGATTCGCAAGCTCAAGGGGAATCAAAGGGTTTTGGTCTAGTTTTGGGGGGGATACGGGTTGGTGGAGGAGTGAAGGGCCATGGCGATGGGATAAATTAGCGGCGGATCTGTGCCCTAACCCTAGGGTCTCAAAAATGTCTCTGTGGCTTCATTTGGGAAGGCGAGCAAGGTAAAGACGACTACGGGATCTGTGGGGCCGATGCTTCAGAAATGGTGGCTCAGCTCCTCCCCATAAGACCACCTCTTTCAAAGATGCGCTGGGAAACAAAGGAGGTCGATCCTAGGAAAACAAGCAGCTAGTAACCAGGCTTACCTGGTCGATTTGGTAGAGGCTATTCCATATTTAACCATTGTGAGCCTAGAAGTAGAGGAATATTACAAAAATTATCACGGGATGCAGTGATTGGTAGGTTTAATGGTTTTTGGCCTTCCTCCTCCGCTCTGTATTAGTGGGTTTTCGAAAATTAGACCAATAAATGTGAAATATCTCTTTGTTCCAAGGGATTTTTTGTTGTCCATTTTAGGGAATCTGAAGATTATCAGCGTTGTTTGATAGAGGGTCCTTGGTTTTGGGGACATGCGGTTATTTTTAACTCCATGGTTTCCAGATTTCGATCCGAATTCTTATTCAATGGCCAAAACACCGGTTTGGGTCAAGCTTCCTAACCTTCCCTTGCATCTGTGGTATGCCCTAGAAGATATTGGAAACGTTTTGGGCAAGTTTATAAAAGAGGACTTAGATAGAACGCATTCGGGTCTATGTTTGTTTTCCCGAATGTGCATCGAAATTGATTTGAGCAAAGGAATTCTTGATCGAATTAATCTTAAATTTGGTAATTTTCAGCATACACATGTCTTAGACTATGAGAACATGACATTTTGGTGTAGATTATGTAGAAATACGGGCCATTTGCAAGATTCTTGTCCCTTCAATAAAAATCAGAAATCTATAAAAAGAATGGATCGACTTCTTCTAGTGGATGGGGTTTTGTAAACCCGGATTTGGTATCTGCTTCGAATTTTAAAGATAATTCGAGTAATCCTAACTCGACGGTAAAGTAGTTACAGAGGAAGGATGACACAAAGGAGGGAATTTAGGAAAATCACTTGGTAGTTGGGGGAATGAAAAGGGGACATACCTCAGAAAGTTTGGAATCAGACCGGGATTTTGTGACAGAAAATTTGATGGTTATGGAGAATCCCTAGTGACCTTGCGTTGGTTATTTCATCTGACCTGGGCAAGTGGCAAGAAGTAAAGAAGTGGAAAAACAAAAAGGGTCATATGGGCAACATTGAGGATTATTTTCCATCGCAGTATGGGAAGTAATTTTGGGTTCATTTTTTTAGTATGTTTAGTTATAGTTTGTTCTTTTGTTGGATGGAGAGCAGTTGTATTCGTTATTAGCTTTTGGCTTATAAATCCTTTTGTTTCTAAAGGATTTAGCCTCTGCTTTTAATAGCAAATGGGTCCCTTCAACCTACTTTATCAATAAATAAATAAACAATATAACCATAATATAAACCAATTACCCAAGTAAAACAAATCTACCTACGGTAAAAGTTAAACAATGTAAAATTACATATATATAATAGGTTTTACCTAACTTTCCCCACTTAATTTTATATTGCCACAAGAGATGAGGAGAGGAACTCTCTGAACAACTCAAATTTGTCACGTGTAAGTGACTTCGTGAAAACATTTTCTCATTGTTCAACTATTAGGATAAACCGAAGTTGTATATTATGTTTCAAAACATGCTCGCAAATGAAATGAACATGTGCCTCAATGTGCTTCATGCTTTCATGAAACACTAGATTGATAACAAGTTTGAGAACGCCCTCATTATTAATATACAAGGTGGTGGATTTCTCTGGTGGTACTCCATGACCCTCAAGTATGCGACGTATCCATATCACTTTGCAGACAACTCCACCTACAACATGATATTTAGCCTGTGGAAGATTCGGAAAAAAAAAAACTATGTATTTCTTCCCATGATATCATTCCAGATACCAAAAATAATATAAATCTAAAATTTTATTTCCTATCATCAATGTTACCTACATGATTTGAGTCTAAATATCCAATCAATAAGAATCGGTCATTCTTCAGACTTGTACTCTAGACCAAGATCCATAATGCCCTTGAGATATCTAAAGATCCACCTTATTGTTTTCCAATGACAAACTCGGGTTCTTGAATGAAGCGTGAAAGATAACTAACTTTAAACTTGATATCTGGTCTATTGCATGTCAAGTAGATAAGACTTTGAATCAACTATCGACATAGAGTTACATTTACCATAAGAGTTATATCTATATGAGATAATTGAAGTCTCATCTCCGATTCTCCATAGGTGTAGAAATTAGTGTGCAATCCATCATCCCGAATTTCTTGAGCATTGTCTTGGTATATTTCAACTAAGAAATAAAAAAATGATTTTCCTTAGATATCATACTTCCATTCCAAGATAGTAGTGCATGCGCCCAAGATCTGTCAAGCCAAATGATCGATTAAGGTCTTTCTTCATTGCATCGATCATCTATATTGTGATGTCGGTGATGACTAGATTGTCAACATATACAACAACTTTCACAATATATCCTCCTTGCCTCTTGAGTTAGAAATTGAGATCATATGGATTTCTAAAAATCCATGTTGAACGATATGTTCATCAATCTTGATGTACCGATCCTGGGGTTCTGTTTAAGTACATATATAGATTTCATGAGTTTAGATACCTTTTTTTCTTCTCGAGGTATGACAAAACCCTCGGGTTGAGTCATGTAGAATTCTTCCTATACATATCCGTTTAGAAAGGAAATTTTTGCATCCATTTGATGGAATTTCCATCCAAACTATGAAACTAGAGAAAATATCATCCGATCATTTTAATATTAAATGTGGGAGAAAATGTCCCCTCATAATCTATTTCTTCCTTATGTGGATACCCCTTTTCTACAAGTCTCTCTTTGTACTTTATTTTGAATATCCATTTGCAACCAATGGGCTTCTTCCTTGGTGGAAGATCGACAAACTTCCAATTGTTATTGTTCATCATTGATCGATACTAAGATCCATGTCATCTTTCCAAGCTTATGAGTGTAGGGATTCCTAAACAATAGAGGGCTCAATAAATCTCACAACTATACTCGTAAAAAAATTTACCACTTCGCGAGCTTTTGTGAGTCCGTGTTCCAATGGTAGATGTGTTTAAAGGAGCATTCAACTTAGCATCTAGAATCATATTTTTATAGCACTTGGGAATATTTTGTGTTGTTCCCATGGGTTGTGGTCCTATTTGATCATCACCATAATCCCCATCATCACTATCATCATCATTGGGAACATCTACTTCTATTTTCACAACATGGGTGTGTGATATGTGCATCATACGAGTCTATGGAAGGAACCTCAACTTGTTTCTTCTTAAATAAATCAACATCTTTACTTGTGTATACTTTTCTAGTCTTTGAATCCATCGGTATGTACCCAAAATATTATTCATTATATTTAATAAAGATGTATTTTTATGATTTTATGTCAAATTTATTTCACTTCTTCTTGGGTATGTGCATGCTGGATTTACACCCAAATACTCTGAGGTATTCAATGGATGGATTGTGATTTGACCATGCCTCATGTGGTGTTACTATGTCAAGATAAATTGTGGGCACTCGGTCAACAAATATAGTGCAGCCTTTGTTGCTTCGCCCAGAATGTCTTCGTCAATCTTGAATCATTGATCATATAATGCACCATCTCCATAATAGTATAGTTCCTTATCTCAACAACACCATTATCATGTGATTTATGTAGAGGAGGCATCTTTCAATGACTCTCATGAGCTTATAGATTGGATTTGAACTCATTCTTGGTGAATTCACCCATCAACTGAGAGAAAGAGATCTAATTTTGGGACAAGTCTCATTCTTTACAACCAATTTGAACTTATTAAAGTTCTCAAAAAATTCACTTTTCTTACAAAGAAGAAAAATCCACATTTTCTTGAATAATCATCAACACAAAGCATGAAATATTGAAATCTAGAATCATTAAGCTATATCGGACCACAAAGATCAACGTGCACCAAATCAAGCTTACTTGGAGCTTGATAAGTACTTTTCTAAAATGAGCATTTGTGTTATTTTTCTACGAGGCAATTAGGACACTTGTATGTATCCTTTTTGAGAGATGGAAAACATCTCACCATATTGTACTAGCAAAGTGTATCAAGATATCCAAATTTTATGTGACCAAGTCTCTGATGCCACAATTGTGTAGAATAATTATTCTTATCCGCTAGTGTCTAATCATCTATATGGAAAAAATCAATTTGGAACATCCATCCCACATTTGAATCTATTACAATAATTTTCACCTTTATGGATTTATCTTGAATCAAACATACTTTCTTACTAGAATGACTATCAAAATCAATCTTCAGATTATGATCTAGAAGTTAACCTGACTGATAGTAAGTTCTTCGTCAAACAAAGGACATACAAGACATCTAATAACCTACAATTTCATTAACCAATAGGAAGAGAAATGTTTCAATACCTTGACTCTGTGTAGGAATATTCATCCCCCAATGAAATATAATTTTTGGAGGGTTTGTTTGTTATTGTGGAGAATTAGTCTTTGCATCTTATCATGTGTCGAGTGGCTCCCAAATCAATGTACTAAATATCACTAGATGACGTGATTGCTTACCTAGAATGGGCAATGTACAATAATTTCTCATCATCTAAATGATGTTTTTCTCAACTACATTGCCTTCATGATGGATTTTATTTCTCCAATTCCCCTTCTTCTATGCTTGATTGTAGTGTGATTGTCCCTGTTGCAAATATTGATTGTGAGGTCCTAAAACTATCAATGAAAATTTCTTCAGATCGATAATATTTTAACTCATATCCTCTTTTACGATATGACACTTCTTATTTTCTTGTCCACTTTTTCATGTTGTTTTTACACTTTTGGGAAGAGTGTGCTTTGTTCTTCCCTTTCTAATGAGAAGATAGTGTCAACTCTTCTTCTTCGTCCTTTTTATATAGTGACTCCTCTTGTTGTAGAAAATTCAAAAGCCTCTCAAAACTAATGGTCTAATTTGACAAGTTGTTTTTCATCACAAAAATTCTATATGAGGGAGGAAGCTCACTCAAAAAAATGGACACGAGAGTAATATTTGAAATTTCCTTTCCTAAGGCTAGAAGTGAAGCCCTCAATGTTGCAACTCTATGTGCAAAAAGCCTCAACTTTTTCATTTGGCTTGAATTTCAGTGTATACAATTAAATATAAAAATTCATTATGGTGTTATTTTTCCGGCTTCATATATTGTGCTCGATTTTCCCCACACTTCTTTGGTTATTTTGGCATCTCGAATGTGGGTTGCATGTCATCGGACACTACGAACAAGATAATCAACTTGGCCTTCTGATTGGCCCTATCAAACTGATGATGTTGGGTTGCATAATCTACTAATTTGGTTAGTGAACCATTTAAAACCAACCAAATTTCTTGAAACTCAAGTTGAGTTCAAATTTTGGTCTTCCACACTACATAATTTTCACCACAGAGCAACTATGAATCGGGCAGAAGAATTTGCGAGTATTATTTTCCATAGTGGTTTTTTAGATTTTCCGACTATATGACATGTTAGCACAATATAATTCAAAAATGCACTAAAAATATTCTACTTGCGTGGAAAATTTGAATGACAGACATTTTTATATTTTATGGGGCCACAGTGGCCATTTTAGAGCTCAAAATACCTCAAATAGGGAAAATCCACAAAAAAGTTTTAAAAAAACCTTGTAGGCACCTCTCCTTTTGTAAAAGTTGTTCGAAATCAATTTTTAGAGAAAATGGGAGAAAAACATTTTTACGCCAAAATAATATTTTCCCTAATAAATTGAGGCCCAAGTTAGTGATAACTAGGCCATTTAGTGGAGGTTTTTTTTTGCAAAAATTGGTTTTTTCACTAAAACTTAGTCCAATTTTTACAAATGAATAAATAGGTTAAGGGGTGTCAACCCCTAAACCCCCTAGATCTTAATGTCTTAAACTATCCAAACTAGCCACCAAAGTGTCATTTTGTGTATGGGATATGAAATGCAAATATAGATATATATATATATATATATATATATATATATATATATATATATATATATATATATATATATATATATATATATATATATATATTCAAGGAGGCCTTACCTTTCAAAGTGATGTGGCAACAACATGGAGGGCCATGTTGCGGGAGAATCAAGTATGGTTTAGGTTATGCTCTCAAATCACTACCTTAAGCCTCTTTACTTATGGATTCTCTTGTGCTTGCCTTTGGCCTTAGTTTGGTTTAGTTTTTTATTGTGGCTCTGTCAAGTTTGGAAGGTGTTCTTCACAACAAGGTATAACCTTTGTATGGGCTGATTTTATTTCCTTCGTAGGTCACTTGGACCAATGGGAGTGACCGATCGGCTCAAATGTGAGCTCGAGTGTGTTGTGTGGGTTCAACCCAATCTAGGAGGGAGCTCGATCCAAACTAGTTTCAACATGGGCTCAAAAACCTTGGCTCGCTTTCCTAGCTCAAAATGTCGAACAACTTGGCCAATGGCTCGACATGGGAAATCACAATATGGAGGGGTTACTTAGAAATGTAGATATGCTATTTTATAATCCATATCTTTTTTTGGGTGATGTGATTTGGACACATATCTCATGAACCTTGTTCAATGCAACACATTGAGAAAATCCACAATGCATAGCTCATATTTAGAGCCAATGTGATGCAAGAATACAACACGGGCTCAATGTTGATGGGAGTAAGGGGTATAAATTGGTCAATACACATAATTCATTCAATAACCCATAAATAACTTGGCTCAATACCTAGCTCGATCCATAACTCACCAAGGAAGAGGAATACAATGTATCAAACTTTTTTATTTTGAATGCATAAACCAATATATGTAGTCGTACAACTAGAGTTAATTATAGCTAAATGGTCCACTAAATTTAGTGGAAAAACCCCTATTGGGAATGTTTTTTTTTTTGTGAACCAATATTTCCCACATAGCATCCTAGTGCAAGAGGTAGTTTTTGGAGACTCCTCCTTACCTAGTACAATTTTTTTGTAATTATTGATATTGGAAATCTATTGCAGAGTGTGGGGACATGGGTGGGGTTGGGAAGCTACATGAGGTTGTACAGCTCCAAAACCGTATTTTTCTCTCTTATACCTCTCACTCATTTTTTCCACTTACAACTTTTGTTATGTTTACGGATCCTTACCTACTCTAATACCAAATGCAAGGAACAACAGGAGGATGCTTGACAAAGATATTGATATGTGAAAACTAATTTATTAAATATGGATTTGTAATGTTTATATGCATTGTACAACTATGTACAAAGAACCAAGAGGTTACACATGTAAAACTAACTCACATATGTGAATGAATAAAAACAAGAATATGGTTTCAACAATAAAACCAAATAACAAAACAACCATGATGGTTATAATAATATAACCATAATATAAACTAATTACTATTTATAATGGATGGAGTGATGGGAAAAGTGATGGACGGGCAAGTAGAAATTTCAAATTTGGGAATGAGTGGGAAAAGGCGAGTGCATCATTGCGTAAGGATTCACGGGGAGAATCTGCAGGATGGCAGGAAGGATGCATAGTTCACAACGGAAAGAGATAAGGTGGAGCTAGATATGAGACCCCCTATCACGTGGATGTGGTGAGTGGTTGGTAAGGTAGCCAAACAGGTATCTACTATCAATCTCGGCCCTGTTTGTAAGTAAAATGGTGTTTTCTTGGAAATACAGAACAAGTAACCAACTGGATGAAGTCTTCAATGTGCAATACCATTTTATCCAAGATACCAAGAAGTAGAATGAATATTGAGGAGTTTAGGAAATGGGATAATAGGAAGTGGATGCCCAAAGGATCGATGGAAATAGTAGCGTATGCTAATGCTTTCTTTGTGATCAATCTATCTTTAGAAGAGGATTTTTACAAATCCTTGCTAGTGGACCATGGTGGGGAAAAAATGGCATTTTGGCTTCAATCCTTTGGAAACAGTCATTAAAGAATATCCTATTTGGTTTAGGCTACCAGGTTTACCTTTGGAATATTGGGATTTGGACATTTTGCAAGGGATTTTCAAAGCTATTGGGGCTCTGGTCATCATAGATCCAGTTACTTGTGCTAAAACCAAACTTCTATTTACACGGTTCTGTGTTAATGTGGCCCCTGAAACCTCCTTACCTAGAAGCATTGAGATCAAGGCACCCTAGGGAGTTCATACCCAAAATATTGACTATGATTTTGCATTGTTTATGTGTTTCTCATGTTTCAAGGCAGGTCACAATATTAAATCTTGTCCTAAAGCCAAAGAGGAGGTTGCTCAGAAATCTCAGATCAAGAAGAACAAAGGCATCAATAAGGAAGATATGAAAGGTAAGGGAATTATGTAACCAAATGGAAGTGGACCCTTGAAGGTTAATCCTTCATGGAAGAAGATAAACAAAATATTGGAGATTAAAGATCAGATTCCAGAAGGCCCGAGCATGACTCTAGAGGAAGAAGCGGTTAAGCAAGTTAGGAAGAGATTACCAATATGGTAGCGGACCAAGGCCCAGAAAAGGATGAAGATGTGGTGGTTTTCAAATATTTTCAGGAGGACATTATTATTGGATCCATAGTCCTGGATACTATGGACACAAGTTTTTTTCCCAAAGACTAGTAGAATCACTACTGGTAAGTAATATGTTAAATATCCTAGACACTAATTTGGAGGATATTACTATAGTTGAGGAGGATCTTCAACATGCTCTTGAGACTTATGGGAATGACCTAAATGAAATAACAGTGGAAGAAACTACGGATAAAGAAGTGGTAAAAGAAATTCCCATTGAGGTATGCCCATCTGTCCAAGTCTTTGTGATGGCTATATATCTCCAAAATAGAAACCAACCCCGAGAACTAGATCAAAGGTGGATGTTGGTGCCAATAAAGCATCTCTAGGAAGACCATCTGAAAAGGAAAAGAGGGAGAGAGCCGCAAAGAAGGATATTATGGAGGGGCATCAAAAACCATTAATGGTAGGTTCTAAATCCTCCCATTCTAAATTATTTTATTATCTTAGAATATAAGGGGCATAAACCAGACCCTGTAAACATAGGTATTTATTTGATTTCAAAATTAAGGAAAGACTGGATGTAATAATGCTATAAGAAACTAAGATGAATCAGGAAAAGATGAAAGACTTTCAGGATTTTTTTGGAAAGAAGTTAGTTTCCACTGTCAATCCTCTGAGGGCATCTGGGGAATTCTTTACATGTGGAATAAGAATATTTTGGAAGGCTCCCCCTCATTAATATTCAACACCATATAGCCATTTTTTTCACTGAAAGTTAGCTCTAGAAAATAGTTTATTCTCTCTAATATCTATGCTCCCAATACTACAACTGGTAGAAGGTTTCTTTGGGAAGAGATGACTACCTTTAGAAGGTTGTTTAGTGATTTAAACTGGATCATAGGAGGGGATTTTAACACACCCCTCATTCCCTCTGAAAAGAAAGGAGGGGTTAATGTGTATTATGAGAGTATGGAAGACCTTGCGAATTTCCTGGGGTGGAATGATTTGATGGATCTGAACCTTAGTGGTTCAAAATTCACTTAGTCTAATAGGAGAGAAGGGGAAAATATGATTCAAATCAGACTGGATCATTTTCTTGTGAATATCCATTGGATTCAAGAGCAACAATATACCCTCTCCTCTCTAACACGCATTGGTTCAGACCACAGTCCCCTGATTCTCAAATTCATTTTGAGGACTAGCCCACAGAAGACCTTCCGAGGTTCGAAAAATGTGGACTACCCATCCAAAGTTGGAAAGGAAGATAGAAGAATGGTGGAGCTTGGAATTCAAAGGTAATAATATGTATATGGTGGCTGCCAAACTTAAAAATATTAAGGTAAATCTTAAAATTTGGAACAAGGAGTTTTTGGCAATATCTTTCTCCAAAAAAGAAGAATTGCTAAAGATCTCCATGCTATGGAAGAAGTTATGGAATAGGGAGGATGGAGCATGGAGGAAAAATTAAAGGAAAGATATTTTGGTTGAATACCACAATATATTGTGTAGAGAAGAGATATATTGGAAGCAAAAATCTAGAATTACTAAGCTTAAAATGGGGATCATAACACCAAATTGTCCCATATCTTTTCCACCTTAAATATAAAAAAGGAAGAATCAATATATAAAGAAAGATAATGGTGAAATGGTTATGGAGGATAAAGATATCTCTTCTACCATTGTTTCCTTCTTCAGAAACTTGTTTGTTGAAGAACAACTCTCAGATGAGATCTCTAGAATTGAAATCCTTAATCTTTTTGAGTCCGTATTATTAGCCAAGATGAGAATAGAGAACTCATTTTCATTCCTTCTGAGGAAGAGATCAAAGTTATTCTAGATGCTATGGAAGGTGATAAAATCCCAAGGTCAGATGGATTTCCTACTTTATTTTTTCAAATATATTGGGATATTGTGAAGAAAGAAGTGGTTTTAGCGGTCCAATAATTTTTCTGATCTAGACTTTTGCTTAAACAAATCAACCACACTTTCATTGCTCTTATACCTAAAAATCCAGGAGCTAAATATCTTGGGGATTTCAGACCTATTAGCTTATGTAATACTATGTATAAGTTAATCTCTAAAATTTTGGATTTCAGATTAAGGGAGACTCTAAGTAACTTTATTTCTCCAAATCAAGGAGCCTTCGTGCTCGAAGAAAAATTCTAGATAGCATAATTACTATCCATGAAATGATACATTATGTGGAGCTCTAGAAGGGGAGGCTATGATTGTAAAGTTGGACATGTAAAAATCTTATGACAAGATATCCTAGGATTTCTTGTACTCTCTTTTAATCTGACTGGGTTACCATCCTCACTTCATCAAAATGATCCAAGCTTGCACTAAAGATCCAAGATTTTCTATTATAATTAATGGTAATCCCAATGGTTTCTTCAAATCGGAAAGGGTTTGAGGAAAGGAGATCCCCTATCACCTTTCCTATATATAATAGTTGTTGAAACTTTGAGCAGGTTATGTTCTAGGGCCCAAAGTGATGGTATCATGGAAGGTATTAAAGTAGCACATGGGGTTGAGAATCAATGCCTGCAACAATTTGTGGATGATATTGTTATCTTTTAAGAAATTTGGTGTTCAGAGGCCGTGGGCATTTAAAAGCATCACTAAACAATATGAAAAATTTATGGGAAGAGGATAAATTTTAGAAAGAGTTCATGTTTCTTCATTAATGTGGGGAGGAGAAGAGAATAAGCTTGCCAACATTCTGGAGTGTCACTATCAAGGCCCTCCCAGATACATACCTTGGTATGCCTCTTTGTGGGAAAAATTTAGAGGAAGGAGGTTGGAATAAACTAATAGAAAGATTTCATAAAAAGATGGCCTCTTGGAAAGGATATTTTCTTTCATAGGCTAGAAAAACTCAGCTCCTTCAAAGTAGCTTACAGGGTATAACCATGTTTATTATGTCCATCTTTACTTTACCAGTTAGAGTTAAGAAAGCTATTGAAGGCATATATAAATGTTTTTATGGATTGGATCAGAGGAAAATAATAGAATCCCTTTAGTTGTTTGGGACAAAGTTACTCAACCTAAGGATAGGGGTGGTCTTGGACTAAAAACATACAATTCATGAATCAAGCTCTAATAGCTAAGGTTGGCTAGAGATTGCATAGAGAGGAGGGCACTAGGTCAAAATCCTAAAGGCAAAATATTTTTGGCCCTTTGGCAGAAATTTGGTTCTCTTTTCCGATATGGAGCTCCTAGAGGTTCTATTTTCTGGAATAATCTATGCCAAACTAGAAAGTTGTTGATAAAAGGAAGAAAATGGAATCTTGGTGATGGAACTAAGATTAAATTTTGGGAAGACCCATGGATCAAGGATAGAGCACTAAAAATGGAAGAGCCATGGAGGGATCTTTGGCCATTATTTAACCAGGAAAAGGGTGATTTGGTTTGCAACTATTGGAATGAAGAGAGGAAGTGGACCCCCTCCCCCTCCTTCTTACCTTGGGGATTTACAACCCTTCCAAGACCTAAATAAGATCCTTAAATATTATCATATACCCCATGATAGAGCTTAGGATGAGTTGATCTGGAGAACCATGGATACAAGGGAGTATGGTGTTAAGTCTAGTTATATGTTAAATTTTGAACATATTGAACCCAATATTCTTTGGAGGTAGGTCTAGAATAAGAATCTTATTCCCAAAATCAATATTTTCTTCTTGGGAAGTTGTTAAAGGTAAGATCCTAACTGTGGATAGACTAAGAAAAAGGGGAATGATCATCACGAATAGATGTGGTATTTGTAAGAGTAATGAAGATTCAATCCAACATCTCTTCCTGGAATGCTCCTTTTCCTTTCAAGTCTTCTCCGCTATCCTAAGTATTTTTAAGTTACACTTGGTCCTCCCGGGATGTTTCCCTTCTTCCTAATCAATGGAGCTTCAATTTTCAACATGATCTGGTTAAGGAAATCTAGAAACTTTCCCTCCCTCACACGTTTTGGGGATATGGTTGGAATAAAATAATAGGATTTTTAATAAAAAAATTTCCAGTTTGGAGAAGGTTATTACAAAGGTGAGATAGTCCCTTAAAGATAATGCTCAGATTCTAAAGCCTAAATAGTCTAAAAAGTGCCCAGATTGGGAAAGAAGCATTCTTAGTAACATGGACATCATTCCTAATAGTCTTGTGAAGGATATAAGGTCACCACAGTTCGCATGTTCAAAAACTCGATGGAAGCTTTAAGCTCAATTTTGATGGCTTGGCCAAACAAAAGGACCATGTTGCAGAGGAGGAGGTCTGATTCGTGATCACATAGGTAGGTGTATTGGAGCGTACATGGGTCCAATTGGTAATCATACCAATAACTATGTTGAAGCTAAGGCTATGCTCGAGGCATCATGATGTGCAAAGATCCAAGTTTAAAATCCATCATTATCAAAGGTGATTCCTTGTGTGTTATTAATGCTCTTAAGAATCAGAGTAAATGTGGGTGAAAACTCATAAACATTATCAAGGAGGCTCATGGAATTCTAGAATCATTTGATAAAGTGGACATCCTACACACCTACAGAGATGGTAATAAACCCGTAGATGCACTTGCTAATCAAGGAAATGACATGCTTGAACTGATGATGTGGCCAGGGACACGTATTCCTTGGGAAAATATTAAAAATTTGATTAATGATGACACATATTAGGAGGTTGAGTAATGATGGAGCACTAGACTCACACACTGGGATTTTGAAAAGACTTTCTTCCTTTTGGAAAAGGTTACGATTCATTTGATTTGGCATTTACTCAAGTTTTTGATATTGGCATCTGCAACTAGTTGGGGCTCAAGGAAAGGAAAACTGAGAAAACTATGGGAGGTGACAGGGTTTGAACTGAGCCTACTACTTTCCTCCACCTGAAAAATGATGTTGTCTTGTGGAAACTGCTGCATAAAGGGGGCTTCACTAGGTATATTTGACGCCTAAAAGGTAACAACCCTATGTACTTTTTGTTGATTTCAGAAATGTTTGGATTGATGGGGGCTTTAGTTTTAGAGGGGTTTAAACTAGGGTCTTCTAAGATTGCCATAGCTGAGATAACAGGTCTTAAAATGGATGGGCTCAAAATCTATAAGGATAAAACTCGCAAAAAACATGAGATTGCCACTTTTTTAGGTGGGGAGCATATTATAGCCTACGATGATGGTATATCCCATACTTACATCCCTGATCATTGGGATGATGTCTTCTTAGTGGTCATGAAATACTTGAATTTGGAAGGAAAATTCCAGAAGTATTTTCTCTCATCATCTCTCCATTTTAAATTTCTTCCATAGAAACCAAACCATGAGTCTAGATTTCTTCCTCTATAGGTCCCTGCTTTCCACCATTGAGGACTTCAAAAATAAGAAAATTTACGTCCCTCTCCATCAAGCCTAATTATTTTTCTTTTCCAAAGAATCCAACCCATTATCCCTACTCAACTTGAACATATCAGTGAACTGAGTCTAATGATGAAACCTTGGCATTGACCCTCAAACATATGAAGAAAAGGAAATGGAAAGACAATTCTAAGGGGATATCAGGTGCTCTATGTAACTTGAAATGGGGGTTTAGAATAGTGGTGAGAGTTCTAGTAACATGGAAAAGGATTTTGTGGATTGGGAGGCAAGATTGATGTATGTTGAGTCGACTATGGATACTATTCTCACTATTAATAAGAATATGATTTAGGAATTAAAGGAGTTTCATCATAAAATTGAGGTCCATAACAAGATAATTGGGGGTATTCAAGTTGATTTTTTCATGCAGAAATAGAGGATCTCTATCCTTCAGGATCAAATGGCCAAGGAAGACAACAAGCCCAATATGAAGCTCATGCTTAGTAGTTTTGATAGTGAGGATATGAGACTGATGAGGGTTTTGATATGGAGGCCATGAATACCTAGATTAAGGATAATGAGGAGGAAATTTAAAGGATCTCGTGAGTATGGACACCCATACTAAGGAATAGGAGGAGAAAATACCTAAGTGAGTGATCATTAAAGTTGTAGGTAGGAAGGATGGTAGGCCAAGCACTAGATCCCACAACAAGGTTATGGAGAACTAATGGCGATCCTTCATCCGCCCTTTTCCTTTGTCCTGTTCATTTCTCTTTTAGGTTTTTTATCAAAAAATGTAATGTTTAATATGCAGAATTTTTGTAGTTTGGATCTATTTTGTGGTGGTCTAGTGGTCAAGTATTTTTTACTCTGCCTTCATGGCTTCTTGTTGGTTTTTTTCTAAAACTGGTTTCTTTATGTACGGGGTTTTTTTGGTCCCCTTAAAACCAAACTCTTTTTACCTTATCAAAAAAATCTACCTATGGTAAAAATTAAACAATCAGCAAAATTACCTATATATAATAGGTTTTACCTAACAAAGGGTAGAGGCATTGAATATAACATGTTATGAAATAGAAGGAATGATAGATCTAACTAGATGGGTACATGGATAGAGCAGATGAGACCATATGTCAATGACCACAAAAATAGAATCAATACCATCCATTTTTTGGTGTGTGTTAAATGTAAGCACATTCTATTCAAAGGTGACAATAGGGATTATATGGGGTTGATATGCTTAGAAGGTCACATCTATCATCGGTTCGCATAAATCAAACAATCAACGACAATGATATTTGATATGGTGTTGTCCTGTATTTTTGCATGGGAAAAAATCACCTGAAAAATAGGACAATTGTACCCTAGTGTCAAATTTTTCATGTCATACCATTCAAGACACCCCTAGATCAACCTACCCCTCAGTGGAAAGTCCAGTATTTTCCTTTAATATTCCATCTGTGGAATTCATCAATCCCCCTAGATGATTTAGGATAAGAAAAAGCATTCAAGTATGTTGGAGCAACGATTTTCAAGGTAAGTATTTAACAAACTTAGAAAGGACTTTCATCAACCTTTCTAAGGCAAGTGCATCATTGCCAAAGAAGAACAGGTGGATCATTTTTGTCATGGAGGTTTATTTAAGATTCCATATATTTTATGATGGATTTACAAAAATATGGAATATTTCGAGAGGTTTAGGAGCTAGGTCATTGAAAGTTGGTTTTTTAGGCCTACGGAGCATACACCAAAAAAAGCACTAGATCTTCCAGCAATGATTATGGGATCTCCAGAATGAGTTATGGTCTAGAAAAGATATAATTGGAAATATATTTCAATCCCCCACATGGTGGAGAAAACATATCATCTTTAAGCACCATGCATTTTTCAGGCCATCTCATTCTTTCCATGCACAATAACACAATTCAAAGACAAAATTCCAACAATTTGGAGGTGTTTCAAAGTAAGAATCAATCCCTTATACCCTCAAAATTCCTCTCCAAATTTACTTTTCATGAAAAATCATATAAAGAAGCGCCAAAAACTCATTCGGGAGCTCAAGTTATGATCTTCACAAGTCGGCTCTCAAGGTACTCTCTTCAATACTTAGGAAAATTTATAAAGAGACATGTGGCATCACCATGTTGAGGTGTATTTTCATGTCCCCTTTACACCTTACCAAAGGGACATGAGGTGCAAAAATTACGCCCTCCCCCATTTAGCCTTCTATTCACCCATATGACATGGACACTCCCTCTTAAGCACTTTTGATCACGTTGACTGGTCCTCCACCTACCCCGCATGTGCGACACTTGTCAATCCCTGGGCAAGGCCTATTTTCTTGCACCTATTATCACTAAATAAAAGGGACAATGGGGACATATTATCACTAAGTATATTTAATTTCAAAATCCCACCCGGTGTGATTGTTTCTATCAAATAATCCTTTCCCAAAACAAATTTAAGAGAAATAAATTTATCAAGTAAAACCATAACAAACAAAAACAAAAATAATAATAATAGGAAACTAAAAAAAAAAATTAGGGGTAAAAAATGTGTGAATGAGACATGCCTTAGACAAATGGGGCCATGCTTCAACTCTCCAGATTGTCCACCTTGCCAACCACTATCTCTCACACAATTTTTAGGGTTTTCCAAAATAAAAATAGTTTTTCCAAAATAAAAATAGTTTCTTGAAAAGGTCAACATGTTCTTTTAAACGGATCTCAAACAAATGAAAATTATTTTTTACAAATGTTTTCATGCTCGAGACCCTCAAATTAGGATTTAAGGGAAGCAAGAGATTATAAATGCCAATTTTTTAAATAAATGTTAATTTTTTATCAAATAGTAACATGGTAAGAATATTAACACCCTTTTCACATGATAAGAATTAGGATATGTTGGGTTTATTATTAAAAAAATCCATTATTTAGGAGGAGATGGGAAGGTCGAGAAACAAAACATATCCATCCCGCAATCAATCAACCACTATGTTAGTAAGAAGGTCATTTCCATTATGGTGTTATTGTTATTGACATAAAAATCACGATATATAGAGGTTTATGTGTTATTGTAAATCAAGCTAATCAATCAATATGGGATTAATTATTATTTTAATGAGTTTTTTAGGATTGTAGAAGCAATTACAAGATGCAATAAAGAGTTGTACCTATCTTTTGGTGCTAAGATTTTATTTGGAGACATATCCAATTATTGTGTGCATCTTGCAAATATTAATGATACTATAATGATAAGTCAAGAACATTTCCTTCTAATTTTTAAATATATTTTAAATTACTGATTCATTCTATTTTTTATGTTTTTAAAATTAAATTTCTTCTAATTATAATAGGTTAGATAGATTCTTTTAAGGAAAGATGAACTTGATCTAAATGTTAAGCCTAACACAAGTTAATTAACAAGAAAGTGTATGTTCAAGGCAAGGTTAAAACAAACCATTAAATCTTTACAAAATTGAATCTCAAAGCATTTTGAAGGGAAATATTTGAAAATTACCATCACCTTAAAATTGTGTGATAGGAAATATATGGGTGGATCATCAAATATTACCCATGTGGCTTGACTTGAGAAATGTGTGTGTGTGTGTGTGTGTGTGTGTGTGTGTGTGTGTGTGTGTGTGTGTGTGTGTTTGTGTTGCATGATTATAATCAATACTAGTAACCTCCTCAGTACCTAATGAAGATCAATGTTATCCTTTATTAAAGGAACAATAAAATAATTCAAGAAATATACCATAGGATGAAAGATATGAAACCCTAAGTAAAAACCCCAGATTGATGTTCAATTAACACAACAAGAATTTCACACATTTAACACCAGATGAATAACCTATTCAAAAAGTCCTTATCGGCCTTTCAAAAGCACATTTGGATGATAATAATGATTACCTAAACTACTATTAATGTATATTAAAATTAGTTTTTGATGGAAAAATGAAAAACACTAACTATTATTAGTGTTTTCTCTCATTGTAGAAAAAACACTACCATAAATTAATTGTAGTGTTACAATATTTCAAATTCGGTGTTAAATTATAAGAACCAAATTTAAACGCCAAAATATAATACCAATTTTTATCATCTTACAAATAAATACTACTATATTAGTGTTAAATTATAGGATGATACTACATGAGTGTTATATTAAAATAAATAAATACAAACACCAACAATTTTAGTGTCATAATATTTAATTTTAAAAAAATGGTGTCCTAATATGAAATGTGTGAATTTCTTGTCGTGACTCGAGAATTGATTAAGAAATCCTAAAATATATTGTAAAAACATTAATTTTAGAACCAAATTATTTAGGGAATAAAAATTGATGACATTAAAGGAGATATTTTCGTTTAATTCTTGAATTTGAGTACACATCTAATTCTTCTAACTATAATTCTCCATATTAAATACATTTCTCGGGTTCCACAAAATAAATAAATCTCATGAAACCACTTTACCATCCATTTCTACATTAAAAATGTTTAAAAATTTTAAACTTCTTATCGAGGAAATCCATATAAAAGGGCTCAGTTTCTTCACAATGTTAGGCACATTTACGAAGGATGCCAAACCCCTAAAATTCCAAGATAGGATCTTCATTGACCCTTGGAACGGTTTTTCCCCTTTCACACCCTTTTCCACTTTGTTTGAAATTTAGGAGGAGAATAAATTTAGGCTAACACCCCAGCTTTGAGGCTAGTCATGATCTTCCAAATCTATGAGGCCTCAATTATCTCTATTGTACTTAGTGGGACAAATGATCTCTATTCTAGAACAAATATATAGAAGCTGATTCTAAATCTTGACCATGAAAAAGAGACTCACATAAGATAGAGTGAAAAAAAAAAAAACATGATTTTACTTTTCCTTGTAGGTTTCAAGAGAAAGTAAAAACGGGTATATATTTCTATATCAATTTCAGAAAAATTACTTTCTTCTTTGTTTTTAATGGCTGAAAATATATTCTAGATGATGATTATTCAAATTTTAAATTAATATGAGTAAGAGTGAATAAACTAGAGCCTTGATTTCGCAAAAGACTTGGCGAATTTTTCCGAGAAAGGGTGGGAGAAAAATAAAAGATACAAGAGAACAAAGAATGAAAAATGTGTTTTTCCTTTTCTATGTGGGTTCAGAATAAATAAGAATAGGTATATGTTTCCTTCTTCCCACTTAAAAAAATGCTTTTCCTTTATTTCCAAATATTGGAAAGATGTTTAGGATTAAGCAAAAACAAACCTTAAAATAATATGAAAATTTTGAATAGAATCAAAAGAGCCTCTATCTCTCGAAGGACTTGGCCAATTCTTTTGAGAAAGAGTGGGAGAAAATAAAATATACAAAAAGTAAAAATATACATTTCAATAATAATAAGAACAATGCTTCAAGATTTGGCAATTCAAGTTATTTGGAAAATTGGGAAGAGATTATACCTCGAAATGTTTCAGACCTTTGCACACAAAAATTTAGAATCAAGCGATCTCTTGTCTACAATCCCAATACACCACCAATGTGTTGCAAGAGTCATAATTTGATTATATTCTCAAATTGTAAACTTGTGTGAGGTTTAGGTACATTGGAAATTTTGAGATGTTGAACCCCATGTTCATGGAGTTGCATGTAATCAAGTCGAAACTTTAGTGCATAATTGATAAACTTGCAACAAATAAACCCATAGACTTCAAGCATTAATATATGTTTTCTTAAAATAGTTGAAGGATGGAAAGTGATAGAAAGAGGTGGACACATGAAAATGTCAATGTAGGAAGGGAAAATATAAAATATAAATATTATTGTTTTCATATGACACCTTAAGGACACCAATAAATGAATGAAATATTATTGTTTTCATATGAAAACCTAAGGACGCTAATGAATGAAATCAATATTATCAAACCAATGAACATGATTAAATGAGGATTTTAGATCAAACCAATGAACATGATTAAATGAGGATTTTAGAGCGGTAGAAGATTACATTATGTAGCTTGTAAATGTAAGATCAAGAAGCATGTCTACTTAAGAGTAATGTTTATATCATAGAAAATTGAATGAGATATTTTTAGATTATGAAGTTACAATGGAGGGTAGTGAAAATAAACATAGTCATCCAAAACCAATCAACCATTATGTTAGTAGGAGGGCCACCTCCATTGTGACATTACACTATTGACATAAGGATAATAATATATTGAATTTTATACCATAGATCAAAGTAGGGTGAATATGGGTAAAACAAATAAGAAAAAAGGTGTCAAACAAAATTGAATTGCATCACTAAACCTATAAGTAACTACACACAAATAACCTAATCATCAAACATTTATACCACTTAACTAATGTCCAATTTAGTAATCTATAATTTTGAGGGGGCAATATTCTCATAGGGTTTCAAGACCTATATTTTTCATCTCCTCTTGATCCATATTTTGTAACACTTTGCACATGTAAATAAATCTTCTTTTCCAATTTTTTATTTATAAAATCTATGGAAAATAATATATGTTTTGATCTCGTGGCAAATTAGAGAACAAAAAAATATCTTGAAATATGTAAAACCCCTACACAATTAACTATCGAAAAGCAACAAACTTCAATGGTTAGAGAAGTTCTAATAGCGTACAAAAAGAAGGAATAAAGGGAAACAAGAGTGCACTCAACTTAAACTAATTTTAAAGTGTTAGGTTAAATGATGATTCTAGAGGGGAGTTTTAAAATACGATAAGATAAGTTAGATGTTGCACATGATGGGAGAGTTATAATAAAGGACAAAGTCAATAATAGAGCCCATATTATACAATGAATCAAACTAATGAAAAAAAATATATATGTCAAATTAATATGAATTTACACTAAATAATGCCAGAAAGCCATTTTTGGGGTATGAAACCAAGGACCATTTATTTCAATGCTCATATTAGTATAAGATAAGAGGACAATTTTCTCCCTGTTCTTGACTCTTTTCAATCACTCATGGCTTATAATGACCAAACAAACTCACTCATCTTTCTTTACGAGATATTTCACCTCTATCGTTGGCGTTTTAGACACAAGTCCTCCAAGGAGCTTACACCAAGTTAATTAAATCCTACTTCTAACTATCTCACACTATTAACAAGATGAATTCATGTGACCAACTTTCAAACTTCTATAATAGACCCATAAAATATCGCAAACCTAATAATTTATATGGTCTCACACCGGTCACACACTTCTTTACCCTCTTTAAGTATCACCTCCTTTTAATTCTTCACAATACTTAATTCACTTTTCTTTATTTATTTATGTAGTCCCTTGCACCAATTTCAACCGTTAATAGATAATAACATATAAAATTAAATTAAATGGTTGGAGTGTCCATGAGATTCCACCCTACACAAACACATTTATATATTAATATAAAAGTTTCCTCGATTATCCTCAAAATGGAAAAGAACATGAAGCTTTTGGTAAATGACATGTAGTGCAGGGACAAATATTTAAATAAAACAGATTCAGTGAAAACTATAGAAATACGAATGACAATTATTTGAGGATATAATATTTGCTTGAAATTTATTCTTTTGGATAGAGACACGAACAAGTGGCTCCAAAATCATCAGACCTTATTTATTTGGTACAACCTTTTCTCACTCACTCATACTGGCTTTAGATAAGTTAAATGGAAGCTATTAACAGTAGGTGGACAAATCGAAAACAGGTAACTTGTCATGAATATATTTAATAGATGCATAAAAAGGTGAAGTGGGTAGGAATTTCGTCATTTTGATTCCATGGTTACTCGAGAGTTTCTAAGGTAATACAATTTCTTTTCTGACTTACTAATTTCTTTAATAGATGATAATGTGGTTCAGGTGTTAGATAATCTGTTTTATATTGTATTGTATTTTATAAATTTATATGAGTGTATGATTCAATGGAATACAGAAGTTTCTGTCATTTTTTCTCTCACATGTTTTGGGAATATATATATATATATATATATATATATATATATATATATATATATATATATATATATATATATATATATATATATATATATATATATATTAAAGGTTTAATATAATATGGAAGTTTTGTCATTTTTCTCTTACATTTTTGGATTATATACATTATATTTTATAAATTTATATGGTTTAATGCAATATGGAAGTTTGTGTCACCTTTCTCTCTTACATTTTTAGACTTTATATTCATTGAACTATGGAAATTGTATTATATATATTAGGTATCACGTATAGGTATTTAATTTTCTAAATTTGTAGATGATATTATTTTAATGTCTTATTAAGAGTTTTCATAAAAGCTTAGTACTTTGCCCCTTTTAATATTTATGAACTTAATATTAACATAAATAAAAATAAAAGTGATTTTTATATATAGAGGTTTGAATTGAGAGTCCTTTTAAGGAGTATTATTTAATGGACCATAGTTTATCTCTCATGAATTTAAGTATTGAGGATAGAATGAAATAAGGTATATGCAACTTTTTTATTTGTGAAAATCAATATTTTTAACTTTAATATAATGACATTCAAATGACAATCTATTTCTTCCACTTAGTGGTCACACCTACCATCTTTCATGGTGTGGAGTTTATGTCAAACCTTACTCTTGATCGGAGGATCGAAATTAAATAGAGATTGTTCATCACAATGTTATCTAAATATGTTTATACATCAAAATATTGTCTCTCATGTCATCATTTAAACCCCGCATTTTAGCTTCAATTCAATATTTCATGTGGTGATAATGATTTATAGGCCCAAATTGTTAGGAAACTCTAAGAGAAGTCACCTAAGTAGATATTATACCTTGCTCTTAGGTCCATTATAGATCAAGCAAATTGTGGGTTCGATTGTTGGTATGTGTCATGTGAGAGTCTCCTCATTGATTTGACTCACGATCTTGATATCGACATGCCTCCTAACATAACTTTTAAGCTTATTTTCCGATCTCTCAAGAGAAATAAACAAGAAAATTTATACATAGATTTAGTGATCCTACCTTAATTCCAAAACAAAATAGTCTACCAAATCATAAATATGTAAGAAAAGAAAACAACACACTCAATATATATACCTAATAGATTTAACTAGGGAATACCTTCCTTTAAAAACCCAATAAAATAATACTTACTTTTTGCATTACTTCAACCATTCACAATACAATAAAGTGTTTCTCTTTTTTATTTAACCCTAATCCATGTGTATATATTAATATGCACATCATTGTACTAGGTGGTATCAAAATATAATAAATATAAACCTATGGACTGAGAAACTGTCCATAAATACCATAGGCTGAAACCACCAATCCAAATTTGACATCACCAATAAGGGCTCTGAGATCCCCGTGTCATGGGACATTGTACATCACGAAAGACTACAATTTATAAAGGTGCTAAATCATAAAAAGTATAGAATAGATTGATCTTGATAATGAATTAGGACCAAATGAGTAATGGTTTAATTAGAAGTTTCAACACGTTATAGATTGTAGTATTTAGAGTAATTTAGAGTATTTTTCCTACTCTCTAGAGCCTCGACACTAAAATTTATATTAGTTAGACTGTTTCTTGCATGATCACATTACTAAAAACATATAATAATAAAAATTAGAAAAAATTTATAAAAGTTAGCCATGACCAAGTAACATATTATTATTAGTTATTCTTCTAGAAGTTATCTTATTCTTATGAACTTTCATATTTCCATGAAAGGATAATATTGTGTTAATTTAATGGATTCTGTGAGAGATTTAATTAGATAATTATTTTTGTGGGATTATGATGTGTGTTTAAGCCATCCCAAGATGATGACTATGTATAGTCATTAATGTGATGACATTTATCCTCACGCATTTTTTTAATAATCACAAGGAAGGGGAACAATGTGTGTGTGTGTGCGTGTGTGCGTGTTCTAAACCTTAGTTCGATACATGCCTAGCACCTATTCGCTACCAATTGTGATTCCCTTAGAACTCGAAGTTTCAAACACCTAGTCTCCTAGAAATGAGCATACCCAATAATAGGGCTCTCATTTTTCCCCATTACTAAGGCATTTAGATTCTAAATCGAAGGAAAATGGTATGATTCTTCTTCTAGGAGAAATCAGAATCACACTTGCCCCCACACCCAAATGACATTTCCTCTTATCATTGAGAAGGGTCCATTGATCACTTTAAGGACCGAGATTATAGGTATTGCTTGATGGCGCCTCTTTGTTTTTGATATTTATATACCATGAAAATATTAGGAATGGTGGTTGTCAAACTTTTGGGTTTAACTCCCTTATGCTTTTGGAACTAGTAGGTGGAAATATTTCAGGATTAAACAAGAGGACTATGGGTTTTTCCTTCTCTAGTGCATTAATGATTTTAGGAGTTGAATTTTTTTGGCATGGATGCAATGGTAGTTTTCTCTTTTCTACTCAAAAACATGAATTTATTTTAATTCCATACAACTTTCTCATTTGGTTCTTCACACTGAGCATTCTCAAGTGTTGGTGGAGTGGATTTTAGAATAATTTTAATACTTGTGACAAGATCCTTCCCTCTCTCAATTGAAGAAGGATTCGATACTTTGTTTGTGGAGAATTGGTAATCTATATGGATTCCCAATTTCTTTATGATAGTTTCCTAATGTCAAATGGTTATGTCACCTTGAGAAACAAAGAATCTTCTAAAATACAAAATTCATATCTCCTAGAATAAGGTGGAGGGAATGATATTCATATTATGTATACAAGGTCTTCCCAAATCATACTATAGTTAATGTCTCTATCTATGACGTAAAATTCAATAAGCATTATTTTGGGTTCCAAAGTAACATGCAAGATGATGCCCCCAATAGAGGTGAAATTGAGACTATGATATCCTAAAAGAGTATTATGAGTTGAAGAAAAGTTGGTTTCACTATACCGGATCTTTTACAAGAATGTGAAAAGGAAAATGTTAAGATTAGAATCAATTTTAACCATTTCCCTCTTACCAAGGTTAATGTAAAACCAAACTTGTAAGTAAAAAGAAGGATCGCCTCTCTGTTGAAAAAATTTCCTCACTACTTGTGTCAAATTAGTGAAATAGTAATAAAAGAAACAAGTAACACCAAGTATGAGAGGGTTTATGGTACCTCTAGATGGGATGATGATATGTACAGCACAAATAAGATATCCTCCTCGCAATGAGCTTGGTAAACTGTAAATCAAGAGATATCAAAATGAAAAATGGATTAGTCGATAGATGGGGTGTTCTCGACAATGTCATCCAAGAAGTGAAAATTTCCTAGAATGGATGTCAACCCACATTTTTGATAAATATAAGATAAAATAATGATTGATAAATTATATGTAGTAGAATCAAATGTAAAGTAAACCGAAATGTAATAAAAGTGATAAAATTAAAATCTGATCTAAACAAAATAAACCAAACCTATGCAAAGTTGTGATGACTCAAGATCTGCGAGTGCCCAATCGACCGCGATCAAGCAGATCAATTGAAAAAATGACAAAAAATGTAGATCTTAAGGCCTTGGAGGTAGATATGGAGTTGGCGATGAACTAAAATGAAGAAACATGAACTTGTAAGAGATTTGACTGAAAGGATGCAAAAAAATTATAAAATCTAAAGGTTGGCATAATAAAGAGTTTGTTTGATGACAACTAGGCTAAGCTAAGTCGGCGATGATTGGGATAGACAGAGCATATCTAAAGTGATAGAAAAGGAAGAGTGACAAGATATGAAACCTAAGTGACTATAAGATTGGAGAGGGGATGATTGTGGATTTGAATGATAGAGAAGCTGACAAAATGTGACCGAGGTTGATGGAGACTGGAGATGGGCTAGGGTTAGATGATAATGGGTGGACAAGAACAAAGGTCCATAGATGGAAAATATAGTTTCGAGAAAACAGAGGTAGGGCTCCTTGGTGATTACTAAACTTGTAAAAGATATAATGAGGAATGGAATGAAGGTAGATCCAGGCATACAATGATGAAAGAAGACTTTAAATCTCTAAGATTCAACACAATATTATTAAAGATGAATCCAAGAGAGTGATAAGTAGCTACAAAGATGCACAAATACGAAATCAAGATCACAAGAGCTCTTGAAGTCTTTAAAATCGCATCCTGAGGAAAGGAGGGGTATGGGTGACTTTATAGGTTCTACGGAAACCTGGATGGGTCACCGTCGATCATGGAGATCAATCTATTTGGGTGATGGAAAGGTGATGCAATCAAGACAAAAGAGCCCATATGAGGTGAGATTAGGGTTTTAGATGATAAAGACAAATTAGAGTTGCTTAGGGAGATAAATGGGTAGGTAGAAGGTGGAAAATAGTAAATAAAGGAAAAGGGATGATGAAATCATTAAATGAGAGCCTAGGGATGGAAAATAAAGAGGTTTAGGGAGGATAAACAAATTAGATGATGATTAAGATTGATTAATAGAGATTAGGGATAATTAAGATAGATAAAATAATAAATTTGGGTAAGATAGGATTAAAGGTGGGAAATAATAATAAAATGGAATAAATGGGATTTTGGAGGAAGGGGAAGATTCAAATAGGTGCATGCATGCAAGAAGAGAGATAATGTAGGGCGAGGGTAGTGGTACCAAAATTGGTGTCTACATTTTCCCATTTTGTCAAGTAGTTTGAGTAAGCAAGCCTTGAGAAACAAACAAAGAGATGAAGGATGATTGATGAGGTGTGCCAAACAAGCAGAGATAAAAAAATTGAAATAAACAAAAATATGGAAGTGATTTTAGTATCACTTTGTAGGGAACAAAGTATGGCCTCAATGGAGGTGATGGAAATTTCATATGGACTCGTGAGTTAGCAAAAATCACAACAATATGGAGAGATTCCAATTGGAATCCACTCAAATGGATGTACAAGCTACATGTTACCAACAAGTCAAAGGAATTCATCAAAATATATGCAAATAAATGCAAGGATGGTCAATACAAAGTTCTAACAAGGTGTAGGGGAAAGGTATGCAATAACCTTCATATTTGAGGAATCGAGCAAATATGTGTCCTAGTGGACCTGAAAAGATACGATGACCATAAGGAAGAAGGGATGAAATAATGGTGCCCCAATGGGGAACACAAATATGGCCACAAAGTGGACTTAAGACGAGATATGGCAATAGATTGGATGGGATAAGGTGATAGATGGAATAGGATAATATGTGATGGATTCATATGATATAGGATGGATGTTAGATCATTAGAGAATAAAGGGATGACATAAAAGAAACTTAGATGTGAGAGGAGGAGTGCGACATGATAGGAAGTGACCAAAATATAAGAACAACATTACGTCGTAGCAAAGAGTGCACATAGGATCGATGCTTTGAACTGGATTGGAGGTAAACATGAAAAGGAAACAAACAAGGCAATGCACTTGTAGCTAATAATAGGCATTAACACATAACCAATTATAGTTATTTATTCAAAGGATCGTGAGGGAAAATATGGAAGATGAGCTTATAAACCTAATGCCTACATGGAAAATGGGTTTAGATGTAACTCGTACATGGAAGATGGGTTATCCTTAGGTGATTGTCCCTAAGACTATGCCCCAACTCACGAGCAACATGGTGCAAACCGAGCAATGTGGGAATTTTTGTAATGGATGATAAAGTTGATCAATGCAAAATGCTTTCTTAGGATGCATGATTTTGCTTTTTTTTTGAATAGATAGAAGGTTGATCAATGCAAGAAGCCTTTACTACCATGGATATGAGATGGTAGCCATCCTTGAGGGAGTGGTCTACATTTTTCTTTTTCTTTTGGATTTTGATTTTATAAATGGCAGGATAAGATATGCATGATAGTTTTCCTTCAAGGGATCATTCTATACTTTTGAAATTTTTATTTATAAACAATTTTCGTTCAAGGGAGAAGTGTGCTTTCTTTGGATAAGATAGCTTTTAAGATGATCATTTAGAAAATTTTGGATATTTTTATGGAAGATATGACGATAGCTAGGTAAACCACTTAGGAGGGGATGGAGAATCTACAAGTAACACCTATGGACACTTAGCATAGCTCCACTCATTAGATAAGAAGTAATTGGATGTAATGATTGTAGGGTTCCCACATAGAAGGAGGAACTTTTCCTTAAGTAATATGCTAAGAGCAGAGTTGTGGTGCTCATATCCAAGGTCATATATAGGAAAGTGATAGTAGACCACATAATTCCAAATCATTATGATGAAATATAAAAGAGGCTAATGATGGATGTATGAACATTGGGATAATTAAGTTCTCATTGGTAGGTATGTTAACAATAGAAATTTCGCAAGTGTAATGCATTATAGAGGTTCTACCTCTAGTTTACCATCAAGAGAAGCCAAACGATAGGCTCTAAACCCATACTTATGCATGATAATATAAGGTCCAATCTAGTTGGGAGAAAACTTTCCACATTAGCTCCTTTCTAGAGTAGTGACGTTCTAATTTTCTGTAAGGACAAGGTCATCGTTCTTAAATTTGTGTTCCTTGAGGTGTGGGAGTAGACAAGATAGGATGGTAGTTCATAAAGGATTAGAGGAGGTGAGATAGATGAGAGGAGATAAAATATTATATGTTATCCTTTGAAAGTGAAGAAGAGAGGAAATATGCATCCCTGATAAGATGAAGGTGGGCACAAAAGTGGGCTTAGGATGAGATATGGTGCCCCGAGGGGGGAACAAAGATGGCCACAAAGGTGGACTTAGGATGAGATGAGGTAATATATATGTATATTGGATAAGATGAGATAAAGATCAAACGAGATGAAGGATAAGTATATTTAGATGGGATTGGGTGAGATTAGATGAGACAATGTGGGGCATAAAGAGGAAGAGACCTATCATGATACGAGATTGGTCCTAGAGTGATTGCGGAGATTAAAAGAAGTTAGAGGGCAAGTACGAAGTGTCATCCTTGTCTAAGGGATTTTTTTATGGAGAGGAGGGTGGATTTATGTGCATGGGATATGTGGATGAGGAAGAAGATGTGATAGGATTAATAGTGATAAGTGGATACATTGCATTGTGAGAGACTCGTCATCAAGTATTTGGATGTGGGTTTGGATGAGCTAGTAGATGTCGAGGGAGATGAAATAGGATTTTTAGGAGTAGTGATGATAACTTTAGGTTTTGATTAGATATATGATTGAGGATCATGAGGATGAGAACAATTGGTAATATGATAAACGTTGATAGAAAAAGGGGTATTTTCCTTTGGAGAAGTAACATTTGGAGGAGGAATGGCAACGAAGGTCTTAGATGAGTGAGGACTTAGAGACCTTGGTAGACAAGGATTGGGATGTAGAAGTGGGATTGGTTATGGATGAACTGATAGATGGAAGAGGGTGATCCCCTTCAATGAGAAGATCATCTTCTTCAATGAGATTATGGATGGTACTTTAGAGTGCCTTATAATGTTCAAAGATGTCATGCCCAAGAGTGCGATGGTAGGCACAAATGAGGTTAGAATCGAACCATGAAGGTTTTGGTCATGTGGGTCAAAACATTTGAAGGGGAGAAGTGTGATTATAGATGATTGAATTAGATGTTGAAGGAAATCATGTGGGAGCTAATGGAAGGTTTTGAAGAAGTAGTGGTGTGGATTATAGATGAATAAGATTTAGGGTAGTGGAGGAAGGAAAGATGGGTTTTTTTCTCTTTTGAGGTTTAATGGGATATTTTGACTCATATTTAGGTTTGGAAGAAGAAGTGGATGTCTGTGACTTGGTCTCAATTTTTAAGATTGGGGATTTAGATGGTTTGGATTCTGATTTGACAAATGGGGATATGGATGGTTTGAAAGGAATATTAGATTTGGAGGGAGGATGAGATTACTTCAATTTTTGATAATGGATGAAGGGTTTGGCCTTAAAATGGAAGGAGATGCTCCTAATAGTGACGATGTGACATTATATTGCTTAGAGGTCTAATCTTGGGAGGAAGACGCTCCAAATTTTTGTGTGGGTGTGTGAGGGAATTTTTAGTAGGCATACCAAAGATTTTAGATTTTTTTGTGAAGATTTGCCTTTAGTAGTAATGATGAGGATTTAAATTGGGGGAGTGGAAGTAAAGCTATTTATGGTGTGGATGGTGTTGTAGATATGGATATTGTGGATGGAAGGGGTATTTTGGTGATGTTTTTATGAGATCAAAGGGGTTTGTAAATTATGTAGGTTTAGGATTATTTGTAGGGGTGATTGGTTTGTAGATGGAGTGAGAATATCATTTACAACTGTTGTGTTAAGTGCAAGTGTTTGTATAGTGTAGGTTTTAAGGGGTGGCATAGATGTGAGGATAGGTTGAGATGTTGATGTAGGTATAGTAACGATAGTAGATGTGTTTGATGTGGAAGTAGGTATAGCCACAATGGTAGATGTGGTTAATGTGGAGGTGGGAATAGATGTCGAAATAGGTGTTAGAATGGATGTTGGTGAAGGACTCGATGTGATAGGTTGGGATGTAGGTGAAGAGCTAAATGTAATATGTGGAGATGTGGTAGATATAGATAGGGGAGTAGATGTAGTCAATATTGATGTGGGTGCGATAGTTGTAGATGTAATTGGTGTAGATATGATTGTCGTAGATGTGATAGGTGTGGATATTGATGAAGTTATAGATGTGGGAGAAATGTCTAAAATAGAGGTAGATGTAATATATAATGAGTTGGTGGATATAGATAATGATGTGGGTTATTATTTTATAGTATTGATCATGTGAGCATTAGGTGATTGAGATGTGGGGGTGGACTTTTATTTGTTGGTGGATGGTTGCTTAAAGACATTGAGAGGTAGATTAGGTTATGTGTTAGGATTGTCTACTTACAGGTCACCATGATCTATAAGTCGTTGGATGAGATATTTTAAGGAATGACACTTTTCAATGTCATGACCATGGACTTGGTGGTATTTTCAATAATTTTCCTCATGGTACCATGTTGGTTTGGGTCGCGATTCATCAAATGGTTGTATGCGAGGAAGTTGAATAAGAAGGACAACCATTAAGTTTTCAAATACTGAACTATATGATTCCCAAGAGGGCTATAGTTAGGAGGCGTCTAGAAGCTCTTTCCGGGGGCTCCGTGTGAGAAGTGGATGTGGAGGAATATTTAACCAAAATGACGTTAGCGTCATTTTTAGATTTGTCACCATGTGTGGAGGACTTGCTAAACTCAGGTGTGGGCTTGTTTGATTGAATTTTTACTTGGCCTTGCTCAAGGGTGAGAAGTTCAAGTTTACGAGCCATGGTAAAATCCTCTTCAAAGGTTTGAAATGATTGTATTTGAATAGTAGAGGATATATGCCTCACATAAGAATGTGAGGAGAGTTCAATAAGCTTAGTTTTTGGAAGGATGAATGGTGGTTGGTTAATTATGCCATGACATCCTGCAACCAATTCTATGATAGACTTGTCATCATATTATCTAATGGCGTCGAGGTCTATGATAGTGATCTTACACACAATATTGATTAAGAAGTGTTCTAGGAACAATTGTGCAAATTGGGTGAAGGAGAATAATGAATGTTAGGGAATTCCATTATACCAATCCAAGGTGGGAATGACTAATGACATGGGGAAGGTGTGAAGCATAAGGTCCTAATCACGAAAAATTAAGTAGCACACATGTCTAAAGGAACGAAGATGTTTTGGGAATCCTCCTTACTATAGAATTTAGAGAACTTTGAGAGCTCCCAACATGGAGGATAAGGCTTAACCAGAATTGAGGGGTTGATGGGATCATTTCAAATTCAATCATATAAGAATGTGGTTTTAGATCCCATCATAACATCTTCAAGATTATCCATTCTACTTAATAAGGCATGCATGGGATCATTAGATGGATGAGGTTGATAAGGTGAAGGATGTTATTGTGATGCATATGAAGTAGATATGTTAAGTTGTTGATAAGGTTGATATGTTTGAGGATGTGTAGGTATTGGAGGAAGTGGTTAATAAGGGGGAATGTAATTGAGGGGTTGCGATTGAATGGGTTTAGATAGAGGTTGTTGTTGGGAAATGGGGACATTTAAATCGTTTGGTATAGGATGAGTTGGAATGTAAGTAATGGGTGGTTGGGATACTTGAGTTGATTGATTGGGAAGTATGTAGCGATAAGAACCTCAACGAGGAGGTTTTTGGGTTTGAGTTGATTTGGATGGATGAGGTTGTGAAGTGGTTACATTGGCATGAACATGAAAATTGGAGATAAGAGGCAAGGTTTGATTATGTTTTTCAGATGGAGGAGAGAGTAAATGAGACTCTTGTGATAATTGGATGTGAGTATTAATAACCATAATAGATGAAGAGGTGATGGGGGGATAGAAGAAGTGATAATTGTATTAATGCGAGACAAATTATAGGGAATATGAATCACTAATTGAATATTTTGATGGGTTTGGGGGATTTTGGTAGGTTTACAAACTAGATAGTCATGAAGGGTGATAGGATTAGTGTTAAGGAGTTCTTAAAACTTTGAGCATCCATGAGGGATGGTAGGAGGTCCAAGAGTCTCTAAAGGAGTAACGGATGGGGGTGTAGTTGGTCTCAGAGGAGGAAATGGACTGATGAGAGACAGAAGGATTGGTTTCAAGATGGGGATTATTTTGGATGGCATGGGTCTCGTGAAGAGATACCATACAAACAAGGGGTTGGGAGACCAAAGGTGTGGTGATCATAGGTGTAGAAGAAATAGTGTGCGGAAGTTTGTTGGGAAAGGTCATCGAAGTGGGTGATTAACTAAAAATTTGAATATTCTAAGTTAAC
The DNA here is from genome assembly GCA_018340775.1 of Taxus wallichiana var. yunnanensis. Taxonomy (NCBI): domain Eukaryota; kingdom Viridiplantae; phylum Streptophyta; class Pinopsida; order Cupressales; family Taxaceae; genus Taxus; species Taxus wallichiana. The sequence continues at coordinate 236,083,473 of CM031238.1, read as the reverse complement.
CTAATATTAAGAATAACAATAACTAAAATATAAGTAAATAAAGAAAGTAACCCAAGCCACTAAACAAGTAGAAATATAAAACCCTAATGAGAAAAGAGGGTTAGGAAGAGCTTAGTTGATTGAAGTATGTTGGGAATGTGTTGCAGAGAAGACCAGATAAACGAGTAATGAAGGAACGATCACACAAAAGCTCTATAAGGCACAAATTTGGACAAGTAAATTTGGACTAGGGTGCCTAGAGAAGGACTGGGCATCTAGGGCACTCTAGTGTGAGATATGTGCTCTGCAGTCCGTGAAAATCTCTACAACCTTCCTTTGAGGTGTCATTGAATGATTACCCGCCTTCACTTCCTCTCGCATTGATGTCACTAGACTACATTGGATGTGGTTGTAAATCGAAATGAAGATGAAACCCGCAAAACCCCAAGACAGGACATCAAACCCCTAAAAAAGAAAGATGTATATGAAGGGATCGAAGTGTCATCAACTGTGAGATAAAATGGTGGAATTACTAATCGAGCGCGCACTACGTCTCAAACTCAATGTAGTTCTAGTGTGTGTGTGTGTGTGTGTGTGTGTGTGTGTGTGTGTGTAATCATGCCCTCGGTGTTATTGTGCCAGTCACACTTTGTGAAATTAGTTAGTAATAACTAGATGTAGAAATGTAATAAAATGGTGGATGGAATAGAATAAACTCCCCTCTTATGTAGTGTGATGCAAATGAACCGACCTTATCCCTTGTGATGGAGCTAGACGGATGTAAATGGATAGTTTAATGGATGCAACCCTAGGTGATGATAGTAGTGCCTAATGTTTGATCCCTCATTAGGGTCTCATAACTTTATATTTATATGGTTATCTTGATCTAATTTCATAATTAACCCCGAAAAGGCCAACCACTAAAAATATAGAAAGCTCAAATAGCTAGAAAGTGCCCAAAAAGTGGCGGGAAAGTGTAAAAAGGATCAGGGCACCCCAAATGGGACCAGGGCACCCCAATACTTTGATTGGCTCCCTAGTTAGAGATAAAACGATGCCAAATGGAAAACCGGTCGGGCGAGTATATCTCAAAGGTCAAGTAGTGACAAAAGTAAAGTAAATTATAATGGCCAAAGGACATGAGTTACTTAGTACTTTCTTCACTCAAAACCATATGAATAGTAGTATGAGACTAGGACTAAATAATACCCAAAGTGTGCGACTTTGTGTCTACATTTTCTCCCACTTTATGTTGGTGAGAGAAACGATCGGTAACATAAAGTAGATAGATATGTGTACCTGATGTTCATGTAGAGTGATGTAGAAAGTGTGCCAATGGACTAGAAAAAGTGTGGAATGAGCAAAAAAGGTGGAGCGTGGAGACTAAATATATAAAAAGTGGTGAGAGTGAACTTAGGGTGGAAGCACATGGATAGATGTTGATTTATGTGAGATACCTACATATTAGTATTAGTTACGAACTTCTGAATGATGTTGTTCTTGTTGATTCCTTTGTTGTAGTCATTGTTGTTGTTGAATGCTTGCTTCCCATATGAACAAACCTACAAAGGATAAGATGATCAAGTAGTCAAATACACATGTATATGTGTGTAAAAATTGCATGTGTATAGTAAAAACATTGTAAATGTAAGTGTGCATGATGAAAAAATTAAAAGGAACATGTGCACCTGATCCATGATGAGAGAAAGGGTGTAGAGAGGATATCCAATAACCGTGTGTTGTTTTGGCATTCTCGCCTTGATGTAGCCGTAGAAGAAGTGTAGGGAGAAAGTCGCATAATTCTCCAACCTATAACCTGCTCCCCATAATGCTAAGGACAACATGTCTTGTAAAAGCCATTGTGTAAGGGGTTCGTAGACTAATTTGAACCCACTCACTATATAACCCACAATGTCAAGGACAAAAACTAAATTGAACTCGTAATCGGTAGAGATCGTTGTGTAATATGTAAAATCCCAAATGATGCCCCCCTCTTTGGGGCGCATGTGACATCACTGAGATAGGAGAATGCAACCCCAAAATAGGACCGACCATGTAAACTATGCCTTACAAGGGGAAGGGACTATGCTAGGTAGAAACCAAGGCACACACAAACAAGTGACTAGAAACAAGTGTTAGTATGAACAAGTATGCATGCAGAGAACAAGTGTAAGTTATGCAAACAATGTATAAGATAGAATGCAAGTAAATATGCAAGCAAGACAACCATAGATCACAAAATTGAGTTGCAAACATGGGACACCACTCATGATGTTATAAGACACTTAAGGCCACAATGACCACATGTAACAAATAAGTGTGCACACCAAACATAGGGCAAGGCCCACATATAATATAAAATAAGAAGATAGATAGTCAAGGTAACAAGTAATCTTGTTATTAAATGCTACACATGAGGAACCCATTAGCATGTTAGAAAGATAACTCATATGTCAAAAGTTTGTATAAGCACGTAATGTAGAGTGGTAAGTACAAAATGTAACAATAACACCTATAAGAGATGAATGCAAATGCCCCTAACAACCGTTTTAGGAGTAGTAGGAGGTGAGCATCCATGTTGTGCGCAAGAGACCTGTATCTATGATCACAACTAGAAAATGTCATGAATGCGCATGTGTATGGTAAATATAATGACATACAAGAGATCTAACTAGCATCTATAGTAAAGTGAACATATACAAGCAAATGTGAGCAAAAGTAAATGCAACCAAGATGTGTAGTATGTTGTGGATGGATGGAATGGAATGCAAGATGGATGATGGGAGCCACGTGTCCCTGAGTGAATGGAAGTGTATGCAGTAGGTTTGTTTAGTATGCCCCCTCAGCATTCAAGAATGAACCAAAAATGTGAGTGCATCATCGGAAAATGGTTGAACTTGTGTGTTATGTGTAGTGTGTTGTCGTGAATGTGTATGTGTAGTGATGATATGTGACCTAGAGATGAATGTGTGATGATGTAGCCTAAATCTTATATCACGATGAGATTAATAGAGGGAGTGGTGATGTAGGCTAAAGCATGAACCCATATAAGATGAAGGAATATGTGACTATTTAGCCTATAGATTATATCACTTAGTAATGTTGTATGATATAATGTCGAGTGATGAACATGTGTGTATGATAAGGTTCATTTGATTGGTAAAATCGGAAGTTGAGTATGGACCAAGGAACTAGAGTGTGTCATAGGGCGGTTGAGTGTAGCACGTACACGTAGATATATATAGTATGTGTGTTGAAATACGACCATGTGATGTGTACGATGTGTAATGTATAATGTAAGATGTGTAGATAGCCTAATAATGTGAGAGTGCGCACAATGTAGTATGTAGGATGAGTAGTATATGATGCTAGACTCGTAGACAATGGGAGTATGACACAAACATGATGAATATGAGCATAGTATGTAGGATATGTAGATGTGCCAATGTCAATATCCAAATAATGTAGAGTAAATGCCAAATACAAAATACAAGATGTATGGATAGCCTAATAGTGTGAAGTGTGCCCTATGTAGGAGGAGTAGTATGTAATGTTTGACTCATAGACAATAGTAGTGTGACATATGTGTGATGAATAGTGGTATGACATGTAGAATATGAATGATGTGTAAATGTGCAAATGTCGAAATGATGTAGACTAAATGTAGAATGTAGAATGTAATATGTAAGACTTGTGATGCGAGATGTGTGAAGAGACACAATGTTTAATATCTATTATGCAGTGTGTGGGGTTCATGTGTAGTATGTAGCCCTCAACAGTCAAGTGTGAACCGTAGCACAAGGGAGTGTTAACGGGTAATGGGCGAAACTAGAGTGTAGATGATTATGCCTATATTAGGAAGTTAATATATGATGATGCAAGTTTGGGATATGTTTTGATGCGAAGGTGGGGGGTTGGGTGGATGTTACGGCCCCCAAGCTTGTGAGATAAAGAATTCAATCATGTAATGTCATCAAGAAGGTTGTCTCTTTCGGGGTCAAATTCGAATGGATAAGAATTGGTTACTTGATAAGCAATAGTGTCTAGTTGATCCCTTAATGAACCATTGAGGTGTAAATTTTACATACCCATGGCATATTCCTCATCAGTGAAAGGAGGAAGTGGACAACCATGTGCATACCATTGAGTGAGATTTTGCGTATAGCCAAGAAAGGAACTATTACAAATAAATAAACCACCAAAGGGCATAGGAAAATATATATATGTATGATCGAGGATCTAGAGTGCCCCCAATGTAATCAAGCCATGATTTCCCTAATGTGAAATGAGAAGAGTGAGGAGTTCGCGATAAATTTATTATAAAATGGAATACATGCAAACCATAAGCAAAAGTAATAGTGATGAAGCCATAATATAGATGAGGAACATGTGTAGGAGGATAGAGGTCCTCAAAAGTGAAACCGATTCGAGCTAGGCCATCATGTGAGAAAATGGTATAATCACAAACATGATCAAATGGAATATGTTCCTCATATGAATCATTCATGAAAAGGGTACAAGTAAATGGAGGGTGCTAGCGGAGGCAATACTTGTGAGGGTGTAGGTGATAGAGAGACGTCCATGAACTATATAGGCCCCCGATAAATAATCATAGAAGTAGTAGTAAGTAGCATAGAAGAGTCTACATCTATCACACAAATGACACCTTCGACTGGTGGCAAGTGAGGTGGTTCATCCATAGGTTGAGGATCATTTGTAGTGTCAGTACGTGGAATAAAAAGACTAGTATTAGGAGTGCGGTCACAATATTGGAATGGATTGTGGTCACGAAAAATAGTATATTTGATGCCTTCATGGAGGAATTTAACATAATGATGTACAGTAGAAGCAAAAACTTGCATGGGATGAATCCATGGCCTACTAAGCAAACAATCATAAGAGACTCCGGGAATTCAATAACAAAAACACAGTTTTGACAATTTTTGGTCCTACAATGATATGTGATGTAATGTGACCAACACATGGATGAACAAAACCATCATATGCACACAATGAAAGACAAAATGGACTAAAATCATAAGAAGAAATACCTAGCTTCGCAAGGAATGAAATGGGACATAGGTTGAGTTCAAATCCATTATTAATTAAAGTGCATTTGACACCTACATTCTGAATATGACATATGATATGCAAAGGTGGGTCATTGTCAAAAGTGTGAACATCAGTAGGAGGATTAGATTTGAACGTTATATGTTGAGAAAATGCATCTACAAAATTTTGATAGACTGAGTCGGGATTCATATTAGTACGAATACTAGTAGTAGTAAGAAGATGTTGAAATCTATACCATAAATTAGGATTTGCAAGAAAATAATTATTGATTGAGATACTCATGATGAATAGACTTAAAGATGACAAATAATGAGGATCTTATAATCGTGAAGATGGAGTATGGGTTCACCAAAATGATTAACTAAAAATGTGGATATTCTAAGATAACCTAGTATTAAGAACAACAATAAATAAAAGCTAAATAAATAAAGAAAGTAACCCAAGCCACTAAGCAAGTAGAAATATGAAACCCTAATGAGAAAAGAGGGTTAAGAAGAGCTTAGTTGATTCACATATATGTTAGGACTATGTCACAAAGAAGATAAAATAAAAATAATATAGTCCTGAAAGATCACATAGAAGCTCCAGAAGGTACATATCTAGAACATTAGGCTAAAATGGGGCTCCCTGGAAAAGAAGCTGGGGCACTGGGGTGCTCTAGTCCGAGATCTAAGCACATTGGTCTATGAAAAAGCTCTGCAACCTTCCTCCAAGGTGTCACTGAATGATTTCCTTCCTTCACTTCCTATCACATTAATGTCATTGGATTGCATTAGATGTGGTTGTAAATAAGAAATGAAGATGAAACCTGTGAAACCCTAAGATAAACATCAAACCCCTAAAAATAAATATGCATATGAAGGGGTTGGACTATCCTCAATGGCCATAATGGTGGACTTACTAACTAAGCATTGCACTACATCTCAAACCCAATGTAGTTCTAGGTGTGTGTGTGTAAATCGTGCCCTAGGTTCTCTTGTTCCAATTGCACTTTACAAAAGTAGTAAGTAATAACTAAATGTAGAAATGTAATAAAATGGTGGATGGAATAAAATAAACTTCTCTCCTATTCAGTGTGATGCAAATGAACCAACCTTGTCCGTTTTGATGGAGTTATATGGATGAAAATGGAGCCTTTGATGGATGCAACCTTAGGTGATGATAGTAGTGCCTAGTGTTTGGTCCCTCATTATGGTCTTATAACTTTATATGTATATGGTTCTCTTGATCTAATTTCACAATTAACCACGAAAAGGCTGATCACTAAAAAGATAGAAAGTTCAAATGGATAGAAAGTGCCCAAAAAGTGGTGAGAAAGTGTAAAAAGGATCGTGAGCACCCCAAATGGGACCAGGTGCTTGAGAACCCTAAGATTAGGTTGGGTGCCCCAAACCAGAGATAAAATGATGCCAAATGGAAAAAACAATGGGAGAGTACATGTGAAAGGTCGGCGGTGACGACATAAAGTAAAGAAAATTGGCCAAAGGACATGAGTTAATCAAGACTTTCTTCACTCAAAAACTATATGAATAGATGAGACCAGACTAAATAACACCCAAAGTGTATGATTTTGTGTCTACATTGAGGATCTTGTTAGATGAGGTAGATTGTTGTGTTTTCTTGGCTTGAGAACAGTGATAATAGGAATGAAACAAAAAAAATAAAAATATATATAGTTTAATAATAAAAAAATCAAGCAACAAAATTTTGATCATCTTGATTATTTTAAATGATGTGAAAAAGAAGAAAATGGGCTCAAAGGGAACCTAGGAAATTGCCAAACTATGGATGGTTTCAAGTAGGTTTCAGACGACGTCCTCAATATACCCGAAGGTACATGAGGCCCAAGTCTATGATGACTACTGGTATGGGGCTTGGTATTGGGGCCTACCCTCACTTTATAGTCCCACAACGATAAGGGAGTCGAGTGCTTATCCAATATACCGATAGTAAAAAAAATTGTAACATGGTCAAAACACCACGGATTTTTTTATTGGGTGATGAAATCCCAATAGTTCCACTTGGGAGGAAATGTTTGAGATGTGTATTTTAATGTGTGTGTTTGGATGTGTGTGATGAAAGTGTATGCAAAGTGTTAAACCCCTAATTAGACTAGATTGCCAAGTAAATATGAAGGGTTATTTTTAGATCCAAAATGAAATGTGTAGATTCAACAAAGAAAATCAAATAAGAAAGGAAAGTACAATGCAAAAGGATAAAATAAGAAAAAGAGGAATACTGGATACACTTTTCCTTTTTATTATTTTTAATTTTTAAGAAAGTAAGCAAAACAACCCATACACGCAATAAAACAAGCAATTCTCCTTTCTGCGAGGTTAATAGAATATGGACAAAATAAATGAAAATGAAAGACAAAAATAAAAGACTCACCAAAGAAGGGTGGGTCCCACTAGGCATGCCAGAATGTTGAGAAAATTTCCTCGCTACCTATTTCAGATTAGTGAAATAGTAATAAAAGAAACAAGTAACATTAAGTATGAGAGGGTTTATGGTACCTCTAGATGGGATGATGATATGTATTTGAGCGCAAATAAGAGATCCTCCTCACACCAAGCTAGATGACCTATAAATCAAGAGAACTCAACACAAAAATGGATTAGTAGATAGATGGGTGGGTTGCTTAACAATGTCAGTCCCGAGAAGTGAAAAATTCCTAGGATGGATGTCAACCCACATTTTTGATAAAGATAAGATAAAATAATGATTGATAAATTAGATGTAGTAGAATCTAAACTGTAATAGAAACTGAAATGCAATAGAAGTGATAAAATGTAGATATGATCTAAACAAAATAAACCAAACATGTGTAGGTCGACGATGAACCGAGAATACAAGGCCCAATCGATGACAATCGGAGCATATCAAATGAAACAAAGACAAAAATGTAGATTTGGAGGCCTTGGAGGCGAGATATGGAGTTGGTGATGAATCGAAATGAAGAAACAAGAACCTACAAGTGATCTAGAACTAGATCTAATAAAAAGATGTAAGAAAATTATGAAATCGAATGTGAATGCAATGAAGACCGGTCCAGTCGGCAGTGACTAGGTTAAGTCGATGGTGACTAGGAATGACAGAGTAGATTTGAAGTGATAGAAAAGGTTGTTAGGAAATAAGGGGTCAAATATGTGGAATAATCCCTCACATAATCGCAGCAAGAGAAACTAATATGCAAAAATATTACAGATCTGAAATGAAAGTGTAGAATAGAAAGAGCACAACACAAAGAGACAATATTTAACGCGGTTCACCCAATTTGGGCTATATCCACCAAGAATCACTTGCTCAAATTTTATTAGAAGCCACCACTCTCTTAATACAATATCCAGATCTATTTGGATCTATGCTCAACATACTCTAAAGAATTCACACTCGAATTCACACACATCTGCAATGTTACATCAACCCTACCATATGCACAAAACCACATAAGTAGATAACTACTTAAGTAGTTTTACAATACCGTGGGTACAAAACCATGGGCAAAAACCATCCCATAAACATATGGGTCAAAAATCCCTGCCCATATGAGAAGAACACATTTCCCAAAATATCGGGCACATTTTTCGGGCCATATTTTTGTTCTCGGGGTTGCACCCACAAACCCCAAGCGAGAATACATGAAGAGTGTATAGTACTTTTAGTGTATAGTCTTCAACACTTCCACACATGAAAATAGGCTCCACAACATAATAAAGGAATAGCGATAAGATCGAAGCATGAGTAGCGATAAGATCAAATAGGGATGATTGAGGATATGAATGAAAGAGAAGTCGACAAAATGGGACCCAAGTCAATGGGGATCAAGGCGGGGGTCGATGGCGACTAGAGATGGGCTAGGTTTAGATTAAAATGGATGTACAAGAACGAAGGTTTTGCAAATGGAAAACATGGAAAATTTTAAGGAACTTGTTAGGTTGTGGAGCTTGTTTTCATGAGAGAAAGTGTTGAATACTGTACACTAAGAGTACTGTACACTTTCCACATTTGTCTCGCAGTGGTTTAGGGGCACAACCCTCAAGATTTTTTTTGGCCTTAAAACGTGCTTGATATACCGGGAAAAGTGTTTTTCTCTTATCAAGTGAGATTTTGACCCATATGTTTATGGGACGAGTTTGGCCCATGGTTTTGATACCCATTGTTTTATAAAATTGCTTAAGAAGTTGTTTATTTATATGGTTTTATGCATATGGTAGATATAATGTAACATTGTAGATGTGTTTTGAATTCGGGTGTGAATTCTGTAGAGTTTGTTGAGCATAGCTCCAAACAGATCTAGGTATTGTATTGAGAGAGCAGTGGCTTGTAATAAAATATGAGCAAGTGATTCATGGTGGACGTAGCCCAAATTGGGTGAACCACGTTAAATATTGTCTCCTTGCATTTTGTTATTTTATTCTACACTTTTATTTGATATCTATAATATTTTCTCGCATATTAGTTTCTACTATTGCGATTCGTGAGGGATTGTTTCAAATATTTTATCCCTTATTTCCTAACAAAACCCCCTAAAAAAACTTATAGAAATCATGGCGAATATGATCGAACCAGATTCGTTGGGTTGGTGAATTATCAAAAATCAACGCTTGTGGCATTGGCAAAATAAAATGTATTTTTGAAGGAAATTGTGGATGGAGCGGTGAATGGAGCCTCGACTGTTTTTATGCTTTTTCATCTAGATAACGTCACCGAAATTTGATTATGATAATTTTGAAATGCAAGCTCACAAGGATATATTTCCGATAAGACCAACTTTGTGCTATTTGGAGCTCTTTAGAGGAAGTTATGGCCATTTGAAGTTTTGCAGGTCAGGTTGAATAAGAAGTTGACATGTTGCGATTGAAAACTTCTCGTTGGTAACAAGGAAGGACTTGCCTTCATTTTTATTTCCTTTGGATTCCCACATGTTAACCTTTTATTGGTTGTGGGGTCGGGCCCTTTGACTACAAGAGGGGTGGAAGATCCGAAACTCTATTGGATGTTGCTTATTCCATGGCCTAGAGTCCTCCTCAACCCATCACTTTGAGATTTTCTAGAATGGAAACATGTGTCTAATGAATGAGACCAAAGGAAAAAAGGTTCCATATATTTCTTGGCGATATAAGAATGTTTTGAAATCTTGTCCCGTTGATCACACAATGATTTAAAAGAAAAATATACGTTGGGCTTGAAGACCCATTGGCTATTCACATGTGAAAATTTATTGCTTGTGTAAATTTTGGGTGAAATGTGATCACTGCCATGGTCATAAAAATAGCCAAATTCATATTCTTGAATTCCTACTATTCACCAAATTATGAATATTTGCCACTAAAATTTTCCATGATGGAAAATGAAGAGTTGAGAAAGCATAGGCAAGGTTCCTGGGTGATTATTGAACCTGTAAAATATCTAATGAGGAATGGAATGCAAGTAGATCCAAGCATGCAATGATGAAAGAAGACTTCAAATCTCTAAGATTGGGCACAAGATCCTCAAATATGACTCCAAGAGAGTGATAATAGCTATAAATACACACAAAGATGAAAGTAAGATTGCAAGAGCTCTGGAAGTCTTTAAAATTGCATACTAATAAGAGGAGGGGTAGGGGCGGATTTATAGGGTCCATAGTGACCCATATGGGTTGCCGTAGATCACAGAGATCCATCCATTTGGGTGGTGAAAGGTGACGATCTTGAGACAAAGAGCTCATATGAGGCGCAATTAGGGTTTTAGATGATAAGGAAAAGTTAGAGTTACTTAGGGAGATAAATGGGTAGGTGGGAGGTGGAAAATAGTAAATAAAGGAAAAGGGTGGGTGAAATCATTAAATGAGAGCCTAGGGAAGGCAAATAGAGAGTTTTAGGGAGGATAAAAAATTAGGTGATTATTAGGATTGATTAATGTAGATTAGGGATAATTAAGATAGATAAAATAATGGGATGGGTAAGATAGGATTAAAGGTGGGAAATAATAATAAAATGGAATAAATGGGATTTTGGAGGAAGGGGAAGATTTGAATAGGTGCATGCATGCAAGAAGAGATTGAATGTGGGGCGAGGGGTAGTGATACCAAAAATTGGTGTTTACACTCTCCTTGCCACTTCTACATTAATGAACAATTGACACATGTCAAAAGAGTACTTGAGACCTCTTAGATCGTATTTAGGAGGGAACATGTCTAAATGGATATGGCATATTTAAGCTTCTAGAGGAAGTGTAACATGGTCAAGATGCCTAATACCCGATACGTCAAGGAATATCAAATGATGGGAAGGAGATTTTTTAAGTAAGCTCATAAATGAGATGTGACAGAAGGTCTTGGTGAGATTGGTACAAACATTGTAATTCCTCGATGTCTTGGGGATGCCCCTTGCATTATCTATGAGCATTATCCAATGGAGGATTTAACAATTTATATTCCCTTGTACAAGAAATGACATTTGATTCCTCATTAGTTTCTATCCCTACAACACCTATCATATGAGTGTGCTCCTCTATACTTAAGCATGGAGCTACATCGATGTTTAAGACATCGGAAGTATAAGCTTCAACATCATGTGTCCCAACTATGATGAGCTAGCTAGAAATTTTGGGGCATTTTTGTGTAGTGTGTTGTTGAAGGTTATGGAATGGGTTTTGATAGATGTGGATATTCACGTTATGTGGCGATATTAGATTATTTTGAGTTTTTGAGTTTCATTAGGTCAACATTTCTTAGAAATATTTCAATAAATAATTTTCATTTTTATTCAAGGATACATCGAATGAAATTATTATATTACTTGCAAGTTATCATATCATGTCCAATAATATTATGAAAAATATAATACAAGTTACGATCGTAGTTGCATAGTCAACAATTGTGATTTTTCTAATCGAATCATTGTTGATTGTTATTATAATATGACTAGTTCATGCCAAAGTGATGGTTTTGGTATCGCTATTAGAGATACAATTCTCTTTATTATTCTAATTATCATGAGATTAAGATAGCTTGAATTCTACTACATAAACATCTAGTGAGGTGTTTGGGTTTTGACCATTTTTAGTATTATTATTTTTATTATTTATAGGTTAATTTTGCACATTGTTTACAATGTTTGCTTTATTTGGTTTATCAATAACAATGTTAGTAGTAGCATTCCAATTATAGTATATGATTATATGGCATTGGTAGGCTTGGGTGTCATTTTGGAAGCCTCAAGTGTTATGACTGGGACAAACAAACTTACCATTAGCACTATATTTCCTATAGTTGCTGATATTTATGACGGATTGGTCAATTCTCAAAACACTTTCTAAGGCCTCCTCATAAGTCTTGTAGAATTTTTTTGAATAGCTTCCTTGGTTTCCTTATAAAGGGAGTGGAGGAAGATGTTATATAGATCTCTTTGGTCTATATGGGGTATACTAGAAGAAGATTAGAACACCTACCACCACTTGGAAATGGATTAGGTAGAGAATCATTGGGTTCTTGTTTGATGTGTAAAACCTATCTCATGCCAGTTTTGAGTAGCTTTTTCATAACTTGAAGGAATGAAAAAACCTGGTTGTGATTTTTGAAGGAATGAATGGAGGCCTCTGGGAGGTAGTAATACTAGTTAAGCACAATTATTTCAATGTTTTTGGGGAATGTATTTAAATTATATGGGTGGTGTATCTATCGATATTAGTGCAATGAATTATGTCTCACCCTAAATCCACTCCATCCAAAGGGATAAACTCCTTGATTCTTGTGGCATACACCTTAATGTGTTCTTTAAGATCTCATTCCCCCTTGTACATTGGTAATTCAAGCAATGGGAGAGGCGGGATAGAACCTTAGATGGTGTAGTCAAGGGGCTCCTTGAGATAGTCAACATAAGTCCCTATTACATAGAAATCTAGTGTGGATGCTTCAAAAGTGTTGTATGTAGGGATTCAAATAAGTGTTAGGTACAAATCCACTAGGAACAAAATATGGGACTTGGATAGGAGGTGAGTAGTAAGTGTGGAAAAATCCATCAAGTTGTGGTAATTTGGAAAAAGCGTGATAATATGGTCGTAAAGTGGTTGATGAAAGAACGATGATTAGTAGTGGTATCTAGGTGGTGTGTAGGATGGTGGCATACCAATGGGTATGTAGTTGGTGTGATTAAAAGGTGGTGTGAGGCACTAGTAAGTCCCTCCATAGGGTGCACATACAAAAATGGTATATTCGTGCCTAAGGAACTAGGGCTACCGAGAAGATCCCCTATTTTGATATGTTAAAATGGTAACATGTTAGTGTTGAGAATATTGATGAGATGTTAACAAGAAAAAGGTAGAGGTCATGTGTAACCATGATTAATGAACATTATCAACATGTTCGAATGGAAGAACCAAGTGTGAAGAGATAGGGTACCTTCTAGTTCTTAAATGCATCATACCAAGGTGGAGATGAGGTCAATTAGTGTAGCTCGAGGTGCCAAATTTGGAGCTTAATTTGAAAGTGGATATGAGGGAACTAGATGATATCCCATTATAAATTGGTTTATGTCCGACATCATTTTGAGACTATTTGAGGGCATTCCAGGTTGTGATATTATGGATTTGATGGCCATATAAGTTGAAGATTGGATTTGCATTTTGGTTAATACATATTCAATGACACAAATTTGATCGATGCTCTAGTCAAATTTTGTTATCATCTCATCTTTAGGCATTTGTAAATTATCATTGTAGTTCATGATATATTGTTGGGATTATGATGGTTGTCAAAAGTATGAGAGGAGTCTCAAATTTCTTGTATAAAAATATGTGATGTAGGTGGAGGAATGCATGAGGAATAACTATGAGTAGAGGATTGATTCTTATCTATGTAACTATCAACCTATTAAAAAGTAAAGTATCTCGTTGGGCCTAACTACTACCTATTGAGGTATTATTCCAAAATGTATGTTAAATTCATTTCCCAACATATTCGGGGTTCATGGGGATGAAAACACCCACAAAATCGGAGAGGAGAAAAGGTGGAGTGAAAGAAGAGACGTACGGGAGAAAAAACATGAAATAACTAGTCTTTGAGTGGGTTCACTAAATATTGTATGCAAGAGAGAGTGTAAGACTTTCCAAGTGCACTTAAATTCCCAAGGCCAAGATGAGATAATTGATGATAGGATGATGTGGTAGGTGTGTATAATGATTTGGGCGTGGAATGTGTGCAAGTCTATACCAATGTCTCATAGCAATCTCAATGTATTCATTTAGGATAGTAAGGGCAAGGTCCCATGGAGGGGCTTGGGATCCTATTTTTTTGCAAAGCAAAAGGCCCCATGCTTATTTTTAAAGCCAACTATGGGAAATAATAGAATCTAGGCCTAAAAATAGGAGCTCCAATTTTTAGCCCCCTAAACTTAAGAGGTGGTTGGAGAGGGGGTTGGGAGTTTTCTCCTAATGTTTTAGGGTCGATAGAATCTAATATGCATCCCCGCCATTATTTTTGGTGATTTTAGAGAGAAATATGATTTTATTTTCCTACAAATAACCATAAATATCCAATGGGATCATATAATATCTCAAAGCGGTATTGTTGAGCAAACTAATAAAAAATCATGGGACCTTAAAATTGTTAAAATGCTCCTAAATTTTCTTAAGAAGCACCCACTAGGATATTTAAGGATCCCCTTCCATGGGACCATGCCCTAACTTGCCTAAATATATCTACCTGGGCTACTAAAATAGAGGACAATAATATAAAGTATCTCTTGGTCGATGCTAATTTCTTAAAATAGGTTGAAATATAGTTGGATTTTCTCTCGAACCCGCCCATTCCTTTCAAGTTGGTCTCATTTGGAAATGGTCTTACGCAAGAGTGAATGATATTTGGGATGGGATAAGTCTAGACCCGAGGATAAATGGGGGATCAAATCCTAAATTTGGCTTCTTTGGAGAAAGAGTTCATGGATTTTATAGTTAAGTTGTACTCGTGTGGGTAAGGCTTGTGCATTTAGGAAAAATAAATGTTCAATAATAATATTGGGGAGAGTGGTTGAACAAAAGACCTCTCGTTTAAGTTCCGAGTCAATGTCCGTTTCGATGTTATCCGATGTAAAGGGAGCATGAATATGTGAGAACTTCCCTACTCTTACCGGGAATACCTAGCTATTAAGTGTCATCCGAAGAGTGTAATGGGTTGTCCTACATTTCTAATAGGTTGATATGAAAATGTATGATTGATTGGAGCTATCTAGATATTGTTTGAGTTTAGACACGAGTTTGTTAATGTTTACTAAAGTTATTTCAAAAGTGTACATAGCTTTTTGGTTTTGGGTGTGGAAGAGGTGAAAAATTATGGCAAATACTTGTTGCGAAAAAATCTGATGAATTTGTTTAAGGACAAGGTGCTCTTTTTTGTTCAATGAATGTCAGTTTAATTTGATATGTACAAGAATAAATTTGTTTGAAAATTTTAGATCTAAATATGCAATTCTAAAATTAAACGAGTTGTATTTGAAATACAAAGACAAACTAATTTTCAAATTTACAATCAAAAATCTAAATTTAAAAATGAATGTTCTTTAAACCACACCTTTTGCTAATATATTTGATGCATCCAAAGTAACTTATATTTCCTAATGCTGAAAATGAATTCTAAATTATCAAATCTAAATAAAATATGAAGCAATTTCCTTAAATCTAAAAGATGATTTTATTGAAAATGAATTCCTATTTCTAAGAGTATGAATGCAAATAAGCTACAACTATAAATGCTTTGATAATAAAAATTTGAATAGTTTCTAAATAATCTAAATGCAAGGCATCAAATAAAATTTAGATATCTTGATTGTAGGTGTGTAAAACTATATCACATAATTTGATTTTTTATTTCCCTAAACCCATTTATTTTGGATGTGATTGGTTGAGGTATTTTCCAAGCATAACCATACTTTTTCTATTAAAAATAATTGTCTTTTTCTCGTAGCTTGTAAAAAGGTGGCACATGGTCAAGTTTTTCATAAGGTTATAGTTTGGGAGATGAGTTTTTTTTTGCTAACGGTTGGAGTAGTTAATGTTTGTCACTACTTTGCTTTACATTATTAGGTATTTAGTGTTCGTCTTACTCTGTTCAATGGTACTATACTATTCTTTGTTTTTAGCGATGATATTTTTAAAGTGGATTATTCTTGGTTTTCATTTTTCTGTCGATGCAATGCACAACTTTTCCTTAATTACCAACACACTTTTCTTTCCTTATAATTTTCTATGGAAAATTAATGCATTCAAGTGAAGAGGCATCTATTTTGTTTGTTGTTGGTCTAGTCCTAAGCTACTCACAAACAACAACAAATAAAATAGAGGTCTTTTCACCTAAATGTACTAAATCTCAACACAAAGTGTTATGATTATTAATGAGAAGTTTTGCATCAACAAAAAGATGAAAACCAAGAATAATCAAAACAAATAAACGTCTTTACGAAACAAAGAATATCACTATCGAATAGAACTTGAAGTAAGATACGCATTGATTACTTGAACATGTAAATGAAAGCAACAACAAACAATAACCCCCCGCCCCCAATTGGTTGTGGAAAAGAAAATCATCCCCAAACTATATGTAGCACTTTTTATCAGCTAAGAGAATAAGACAACTTTTAACAGGAAAACAATGATGGTTTTTGGCTGACATAAAAATAAATAAATCAAATTATGTGATATAATTTTACACAATTACAAGGTTTTCAACACGAGTATCTTAGTTCTCAATATCTTCAATTGAAGTTGGGGTGGATTGAGCAATAATATCATTTGTCACCTACTGCAGGTCTGCGCCCTTAAAAACCAGGGACAACAACAGTGACATCTCTGGTTGTCACGATGTACAATTAAAATGAACAGTATACTGAAATTTTAAGTTGCAGCGGACCAGCGGTTGACAAATAATTATTACTGAGATGTACCCAAAAGATCAAACGGTCGGCTTCTCGAAGGCCGGCCTTTTGGCAGAATTTATGATAACATTAACAGACACAAGTCCCGTGACTCATGCCACCATGCTTAATCATACCTACTCAAGACTTTAAACTTGAATTACAGTAATTTTAAGATTGTAATTTGTTATGTTTTAATAAGTTTTTCCTCAGTGGGAAAGGATAAACATCTTAATCTTTGAGATCAATTTTGGACTGATATGATCTAGGTCTCATCTCATTTTTGAATTGGAATTTTCACTTTCTTTGTGAATCTGATTCGTATTTTTAGTGCCGTGAGGACTTATACTTTCAGGAAAAAAATTCCTAGTAAATTCTTTGAAATCAAACAACTTCACTAATAGACCAATCTGTTGACATCAATATGAATTTAAAAACATTAATTTTTTTCCTTTTAACCTAATCACAGTTCTGAATTTGTTCACACTTTAAAAAGCAGCAGGTAAGAATATTTGTCTTTTGTCTGCACCTTTTTCTTTTTTTGAAGATTCTTTGTTTGGATAATTTTACACTCATACTCGTTCTTGTGGTCTTTCTGTGAAAATTCAGGTCAGAGAAATGGGACATTTTGAATCAAACTACCGTGCAATGTGACAGTCAAAGTCGTAGACATTGAAAAACAAATTTTTGTTGAATTCAAGCCGTCTAGGAGAAGAAATCATTCAAACGTTGAAAGGAGCTCAAGATTTGGATGCCTTGGACTCTTGCAAGAAGTTGCCAAGCAAGAAATTTAGGGTAAGATTGTCTGGATTTTGATGTTTTTTCTGCTAAACGAAAGCTTTTGATAATTAATTGTGAATCAGGGTAATGCCTGGTCGGGGAAATCATTTTTGAGATGATTTGATAGAAATTTACAAAAATTAATAATCTAATCAACTGTGTTTAATGTTGAGATAAATTTATAGGTTTGAACTTCGTTTGAGTAGTAGGTTATAAGAATTTATCCCTAAATTACAAGCTTCAGTGATTTACTTTACAATTGTTATAGAAATTTCCAGTAAGATGTCTGAATTTTGAAGTGAAGAAAAATATACAGTAAAAATGATTGAATTTTCAACTGGCAATCCACATGTGGGAGTAGAAGTTCACAAGAATTTAATTTTTATTTATAAATTGAATGATTTTTTAGTATAGAAAATTTCTTTGAGAAAAATTGTGAAATATTTTCACTCCATAATTAGATGGCCTGTTAAATTTGCAGTAAAAATCTTTCCCCTGTTTTTTCTAGAACATTTTTTAAATCACTATTATTTTAGATCACTCTGTAGTAACTGAGTTAATTTTTCTATTATTATGGATTCTAAACCCTAAGATTTTTATTTACATTTAAAAAAGAGTTTGAAGTTTGAATTCTTGATGAATGAGTAGTTATTTTGACCTACCTTTCATGCGGAGTGGTGAACAACTCAACATGATGAAGTAGTTTTGACTTCATTATTACCTGCAACCAGAGAAAAAAATGTATTTAATGTTTAAGATTAATTATTTCAACTTAATGTTGATGAGTAGTAGTTTACCAAAATTTATTTTATTTAATATTAAAAGATCACAATTTACACACAACATTAGTCGCCATAATGATAACTAGAAATTATTTGCAAGCAATGTTTGCTGGATGAAGGAAAAGCACTGAAATTGAGATTAGCAGAGTGAATAAACCTAAAATATCTAATAATAATCCGGTTTTTGCCTCAAATAAACCAGGTTTAATTTGATAAGTGAGTAGTATGTCCTATGAAGTCATTGGCTTATTTATAGTATTGTCAGAGCATTTAGAATTTCCTTAAATTCTTTGTCCTTGCTTTGAATTTGCAGTTTTAATGGTTGATTTTTCAGGGGAAAGGGCTTACTTATAATATAAACAAATGTTCTGGTTTCCGAGGAAGTGTGATCCATGTCAAAGAAATGTCCGTGGAATCTTCTATTTTCTGGTTGTTTAGATCAAGATAACGACATTCGGCGAATTTGCTGCGGACCAAGCTGTCTTACTTATTTTGCTTCGAAAATAGAGCGTTGATATTTGTTGCAAATCCAAAAAGATTCCAGCCGGAAGCAATAATCACGGTAGTTAATATTGAATTTTGTTAGACATTTTGTTGTCTTATTAATCCCTTTTTTGTTGTTGTGGAATTCTACTTGGATCCCGGAAAATCTCGGGATAGTGGAGCCAGATGGATTAGCCTGGAAATTTGTCTTGTTTAGGCTTTGGAAAGGGAAACAGTCAGATCATTTATTATTGTCTGGTAGTGAAGATGGTTTAAAAATCTGTATTTAGATGAGAGGTTTATTCAGGAAAACCTGGATTTAGGTTGGAGATGTTTGTTTCTAGTGCAGAATAGGGGTTTTAAGGATGGCTAAAGTCATTAGGACGTTGCTTTATACGGGAATGTGATAAGTTGCAACAGAATTCCTGTTCTGAGAGATAAATTTTAGTTGCTGGCCCATTTCCGGTTAAAAGCTTCAAAATTGTTGCTGCTCTCAATCACTTACAAGTGTCCAAGGTTTGTCTTTGCAGTCTGGAGTATAGTTTATTTGGTTTTTTGATTGAAGGAGATACATCCTCCCTTTTTATTCGCCATTTTCTGTTTTTATTTTGGTGGATGGCGTGATAACTGTGATTTGCCATCATCTGCATTAATTGGACTACAAACTTTTGATCTAGAACACGGGTTTGAATAAAAAAGGGGTATGATAATGCTAAATGGTACTTTGTAATTTAAGCACAGTGAGGTGTGCAGCGCTCCCATTGTAGACCTTAAAAAGGAATCTTCCTCTTCCTTTCATAAATGGAATTCACAAGGTTTGCAGCATCGGTACTGCTTCTTCTCTGCACCAGTTTGGGAGCTTTAGCTGCCGATTTGGATGTCCTAAAAGATGCATTTGGCACAGTTAAAGGTTTCAGTCTCAAAGAAATTTGCAGCGAGAGCAACAATTGTGACAATATCCAAAACATAAATCTAGCATCTCGGAATCTCACAGGGGTTGTGAACTGGAGAGAGCTTTCCCAATTGGGCCAAGTCCAAACCCTAGACCTTTCGAGCAATTCGCTTTCAGGGCCGCTAAGTGGCGACATTTTCACAATCCAGAGCCTCCAAACACTGAATCTGGAGAAGAATCAATTGGGAGGAAAACTCTTCGTTGACTGGAGAAGGTCAGGGCGTCAATTTTCCCATATACAGACACTCAATCTCTCCTACAACAGGTTAAAGTCTGACAATGGGCTTGATTTCTCAGGCTTCACAAATCTCAGACTGCTGGATCTCTCCCATAATCGAATCTCCGGTAACAAGGTACTTGCTGAACTCTTCAGTTTACAGAACATTAACGAAATCTATCTTGCTGGAAATAGCTTAGATTCGATCCCCAAGCTACCCGAATACCAGTATTTGTCCTCCCTTAAATATTTGGATCTTTCCAATACCAATCTTAGAGGAGACATTTCCTCTCTGTCCCATATACCCTCTTTACAATATCTGGATCTCTCTAACAATAGCTTAACTGGGTCATACCCAAATGATTTCATTTGGCTACAGAATCTGCAATACTTGAATCTCTCTGGAAATAATTTTATAGGTAACCTTAGTGCAGAGCATGTGCAAAAATTTGGCAGGAGGGCCTTCTTCGATTCTGGAATTTGTAATGATTTTCTGCAAGTCCCCTGCAAAAAGCCTTCCCATTCCCATGCCCCATCCCGATCACCTCCTCTAAATACTGATTTCATGCTCCCCGCTACCATCAAACCCAAGTCATCAGGATCATCGTCCTCGCGGTCGCCGTCTCCATCCCATTCATTGAAAAAATCTGCAATTGCAGGTATTGTAGCTGCAGTAGGTGTAGCGATCATGATCACAATGGGGACAATTGCTGTTTTATATCTCAAAAGAAAAAAGAGGCCTCAATCATTGTCCAAAGACTGGTCTGTGTCCAGGTCTTCATTCCCCTACAAAATGGAGATACCTATAGTTGAACCTGAGCTTGGGCCGTTTTCATTTGAAACAGATTCAGGGACATGGGCTGCAGATATCAAGGACTCTACCTCTGCCCCTGTAATACTTTTTGAAAAGCCATTGCTAAACCTCTCCTTCACAGATCTCTTAGCCCTCACTGGCCACTTCAGCAAAGACTCCCAGATGGCAGAAGGTCAGAATGGGCCTGTTTACAGAGCTGTTCTGCCAGGGGATCTGCATGTTGCAATCAAGGTCCTAGAGCAGGCCAAGGATATTGATGTGGAAGAGGCCACATCCAAGCTTCACGCATTGGGTCGTCTGAAGCATTCCAACATTTTGCCCCTTGTGGGCTACTGCATTGCAGGGAAAGAGAAATTGTTGATCTATGAATTCATGCAAAATGGGGACCTTCACCAATGGCTGCATGAGCTTCCTGGTGTGCAACCTGTGGAGGACTGGAGCACGGACACATGGGAGGAGGACCAGCCTGGAATTTCAGGTGAGCGGATGGGGTGGTTTACCAGGCACAAAATAGCTCTTGGTATTGCTAGAGCACTTGCTTTTCTTCATCATGGGTGCTTCCCACCTATAATCCATGGGGGATTAAGCACCTCTAATGTGCTGTTAGATGAACATTTTGAGCCCCATGTGGCCGAGGCTGGGATCAGAGACCTTGTAGAAGGGAACCGCCTCAATTCCATATCTGAAGTTGAGGAAAGTGCAAAGGGTGATGTATATAATTTTGGGGTTACATTGCTGGAACTGGTGACAGGCAGAATGGCTTATGGGCATAACATTCCTGATGGGTATGGCCAGGATTTGGTTGGTTGGGTTCGATATCTGATAAAGGAAAAACTGGGTGAGAATGCATTGGATCTGAGATTGGCGAATACAGGCCCTGTAAATCTAATGCTGGAGACCTTGAGAATTGGGTATCTTTGCACTGCGGAGTCATCCTTAAAGCGCCCCTCTATGCAGCAGGTTGTGGGCCTTTTGAAAGACCTCCAACCGGATCGAGTTCAGAGCTAATTTATCTAGAGCTTAGCTTTCCTTGCACTTCAATTCATCTCTGCTCCCTGCATGAGGAGGCTGCCATAGTAATGACAGAGATGGTTCGAGCATTTGTTTTATTTTGTCTTCTATTATGTTTCTGCAACATTTGGCAAATGAAACGTTTGATTGATTGCTATCTGTGTCTATTTTAGCCAAGTTTGCATAGCTTGATTCAAAGGAGATTCATCATAAAAGAAAAAAGTTTTCTGGTGTTGCACCATTCATTCATCAAAAACATTTGCGGGTTTGAATAGCTAAGGTTTTATTTGTTGAATGGGAGTGCATTTTTACTTGTAACGGAGGAGGATTTCTTGCCTGCACTCTGTTTTTATGAATTGTAATGTGACAAGTTACACCATGCAAAGGTATGATTTATTCCCTTTATCTAAAACAATTTTTGTATTGGTTTCTATATACTTTCCCTTTCCAAAGTAGCTTATATGAGTATTCAGACATTGTTCTAATAAACAGGACACCCTGGTTATGTGTACAAGCTGAAATTATGAAAATCATTTTCCATTTTTTAATTTGTAATTGAGGTGGCACTGTCCACAGTTTTGATTCAATTCAAGTCTGCACTCTATTAATGTCTACGAAAAAGTTCCCTGGAAACTGACTACGTGGACAAGCTCTGTATTCCCTAGGGCTTCCTGTCTCTCTACTCCTACCTACATTTTTTTTTGGTGACATGATATCTTATTCATTTATTCTTGTACCCTGATTTGAAATGGTGTCTTTGTCTCTGTTTCTCTTCTGCTGCCATAAGAGAAGCCTATGCACGGTTTCCATAAATTCTTAGAAATGTGGTGTGTTAGCCTTTAGGTAAGTAGCTCAGAGTAAAGACACCAATAAAAATAAACCCGTCCCCACCAACTCACAGAAGTACTTTGTCCTTGCCTTACATTGAACTGCTCAACTAACCAAATCCAAACATGGAGAAGACAACAAATCAACACATGGACAAGACTTCAACAATTCTAGCTATGATGCAATATAAAGTTTGACCACCATCTACCATCTTACTCTTAACTGGGATTTTTCCCTTTTTCCCTAATTTTTCATTTGGAATGTTTGAATATCAAAACTTTTGTTGTAATATTTATTGGTGAGCTATATTTTATTCGGAATCATTTCAAAATGGAATATGATGGCATAAAATAATGTAGGGGTCGGATTTGTCTTTCCTACCTACCATCTTAAAATTATTATAGAGGAACATAGCAATAGTTAAACTCCAAAATGATGCCTAATTTAAATAGGGTGAAGGTGGTTGGTTTACAAAAGGTTCCTTTTCTAAAGATGAAAGAATATGGTCGGTTGTTGTATGCTTGTTGAATATATCTCCCTCCCGAGTAAATATAGACAAACCAGAAGAATATGGAAATCAAGAGAAATCGAAATCCTTCATTTCGGGTTTTGAAAGTGCATTGCATGGTCGAAAATCCGACATTTATTACGTCACCAACCGCCTCTGGGACAAGTTGAAAGGCGTCGACATGTAAAAAGTCGCGCCACAGCGCAGTTGAAAAACGTCGACATGTAAAAGATTCCGACTGCGTGCGAGGTTGGAAGGCGCAGGTTGAAAGGTGTCGACATGTAAAAAGTCGCGCCTTGGTGCAGGTTGAAAAATGTCGACATGTAAAAGGTTGTGCCCAGCACAGTTGGAAGCGCTTGAGGTTGAAAGGCGTCGGCACCACATTTTCAGTGCCTATGGCGCACTTAAAAGTATGTTGACATGAGGATGGATGCACCGAGGCGCACCTTCAGGAGGCGCAACATTTTGAGCATTGACACCCCAAACCCGACAAAAAGCAAACCTTGACCCAGATATTCAAATGGCCATAACTTTTCACAGGAAGCTCGGATTCACGCAAGGTTGGACTTTTCGGAAAGCTTACAAGGTCCTCTGCCCAACTCAATTTGGATATCTTTAATTGGGTGAGAACAAGTTCTTCAAAAATGAAAAATACAGTTCACCATTTTTTGGGTTTGCTAGGGTTCTCACCTACCGCCATAATGAGATGAATTAAATACAATCTGGAGGTGGTTGGGGTAGATTTGGAATTCCTCTCTCTTCCCTCTCTCATTCTTCCTATAAATTGTAAGGAGGGGCTTCTTTCTAAAGGTTGGACATTCTTGTTTTGCCCCTCCCTTCTTCTCTTTGGGCAGCAAATTTGTGGAGTTCAAACCTCCCATCTAAAACTGTAATGCAACTTTGCCTCTTGGCATTTTGTAGTGTATTGTATCAATCTTTGGAGCAAATAATGCATGTCCGATGGATGATTTTCAACCCTCTTTGTGTTCATTTGCATCCTCTTGATCTTTCACTGCAAATTTGGTTATATGTGCATGATCTTGCATTGCATTTTAATGGTTTGTGTTTATTGGCAAGATAGGTGTTCTTCATTCCTCGGTGCATCACCTTTGTTAGTTTAGGTTTATTTTTATGCATCTTCTTACCCTGTCTCCTTGGCAAGTTAGATTAGGTTTTTGAGTAAACCCTCTGCATTTTTATGCGTGCATCTGAACAGAGGAATAGGAACCGACCTTCATCCGGAGAGCTTTCTCGATTCGCAAGGTCCCACACTTGGGAAAAGCTCCATGCTATGTAATCGCACTGAGAGTCTCAACCCATCGAAGCTGCAGACATTCGGGGTGTTGTGATTCGCCATCAACAATCCCCGAATTGAGGTTTAAGGGTGAGAGGGTGAGGTTTCGTAATGGTTTATAATGATTTTGGAAGTGTATACATTATAAGGATATCTCCCCTTACTCAAATGGAGATCCAACAACTAGGTGGATCATCCTCTTTCGGTCATACAAAAATACCTTTTTGAAGCCTAAAAAGGAAATTATAAACCACAAATGTCTATTATAAGTTGCATGGTCATAAAGAGTTTTAGTCTACAAAAAGTTGTTTTTACTAAGGCGTTTCAAACAAAGTTGTTTTGAATAGATAAGGCTTCAACAAGAGCACTAAAGAGGGATCGAATATAAATTTTAGTGTATGAAATGTTTTAATTTAGCCTAGTGGTTGTAGTTTGTGTATAGAGTCTATGATCTATCCTTAACTAAACAATGAGAAGCTCTAAACAAGGTACAATTATACTTTCTCGTATGAAATGTTTTAATTTAGTCTAGTGGTTGTAGTTTGTGTATAGAGTCTATGATCTATCCTTAACTAAACAATGAGAAGCTCTAAACAAGGTACAATTATACTTTCTCATGGAGATCTACAAACTTCATAATAAAAATATGAATTAGTATCAATATCAACCCAAGAAAGTTAATTTGGGTTTTAATTCACGAGGGAATGCACTAAGATTTGTTCCACATACATAGAATAGGAAAGGAGGGTTAGCCCCCTCCCCACAAAAAAGGAGTTTTTTTAAGTTTTTAAAGATGTATAATAATATCATAAAGTAGGTATAAGTGTATATGAGCACATAAAAGAGATTACTCACAAAATAGCTAAGCTAGTTAAAAGGTGTAAGGAGATACTCTTTAAATGACATCATAAAGCAGGTATAATTGTTTAGGAACACATAAAAGATGTATAACCCCTTATAGTAGTTAAGGTGTGTAAGGATACTCAAAGTTATTAGAAAGTAAGTGTGTAAGGATATTCAAAGATATTAGAAAGTAAATCATTTTAAACCTTGTTTTAAGAAATATTGGAATTGAAAAGTATATTAAAAGTTTATAATTTTTTACTATATATTTTTCACTTACATATAATTTTTTATATATATATATATATATATATATATATATATATATATATATATATATATATATATATATAGTTAAAAGAAGGGTTTAATTGTGTAAATAAAAATGTAGTCATAACCTAGTATACCAAATATTAACTAGGAAATTTTAAAGAGTGAGAAGTTAAATTGGTGGATTATATTTACCTTAATTTTACTTCAATATCTTTGGTGCTTGTGTGTTATGTGAGTCCTGTTGCCTTATGATTATTATGAAAAATACATAAAAAATACTATCATTATGTAAATAATTATTCGTGGTGTCCATCTTCAAATAACTTAAACACACCAATAAAAACCTCACAAAAAGATAATGAGTACATTTGAAAACCACTACCCACAAAGATCAAATTGATAAAGTAAAAACCTATCAAAACAACTACTTAAGAGCAAACAACAACAAAAAGAACAAGCCACCGGATCCTCGTGTGCCGATGCCAATTATGTTGCGTGAGGATCTCTTTGCACTAATTGACAACTCTTATCAACAAACAAAGACTAGTGCATCAAAAAGTATCTTAACACCTTGGCATTGTTGCAACTTCCTCTCCACATCCGTATTCATATTTTCCTTGGCTACTACCATGGCCACCAATCGGTATTAGGAGTATGGGGTGAAGTGATCTACTCATTTATTTTTAGGAAAGACTAGACAAATTGTCTTCCTTTTGTTTCATTTTATTATATTCCCAAATTCCTCTAAAATATGGGTGTTATATTTTTATATCTACACCTATTCTAATTTTATAACAAATTTGCTTAGACCTTAAAATATCTAGACCATAAAATCAATTGATATATGACCAACCCTTTTTAATTCTATTCTCCTCCAAATTAAACATAGGAGAATAAAATGAAAATTGTTCATTTCTCCCTCCAAATTAAACATAGGAGAACAAAATGAAAATTGTTGGGAAATTGAGAAGGGAGTATACTTACTCGACCATTAGTTCCCTCTTTAAAATCAATTTCTCTACATAATTTTAACATACTTTTACATTAAAACAACATAACATTTTAATATTGAAGTATCAATATATAAATTTTACTTTACTCTTATATAATAATTCAAAATTGTTATATTTAATTTATGTCTACTTTTTAATAAATTAAACTCTTTATTGTCAATTCAATATAGATAATCATCAATTTAAGGGACCCTAAAATTAAAGCCGTTCTTGTGACATTTTAGCAAAAGCAAAAGAAATGCTTCATTCCAATGATGTGCAAGAAAAACAAATAAAATTGATATAGACTTCCACCATTCTCTCCACTAACGAAGGGTGCTTTAAATTTGAGTGGACTAATGGTGGCTTTTTCCACATTAACGTTTGTTTGATTAGAATATATAGATGTTCATGTCCTTGCTTGAATGTTACGTTTTTTTCATTTGTGTACGAAAAGAAATGATGTTCCTTTCTTATCGAAAGAAATGTTCATTGCAAAAGTTGTCATTTATTCAAAGAAAAGAAGTTGTCACCATAGAGGGCGACTCATCTATCAAATACTACCTAGTTTAGTTGGTGGACTTGCATGACACTCTTTTTAAATTTGATTTATTAGGTGGGAAAGCATGGGATCATGCATCATGTTGATAGCTACCTTAGAACGTTATTAGATTTGTTCTTTCCTTGTTCACACTCTTTCGTATTAATAATTAAGTCAAATACCAATACATTATGCATTTCAGAAGGTTCAAATGCCTCTTAAGAGTTTTTAGGAGGACTTCAATCTTTAATATCATAATCTCTTATGGCATAAAGATTTAAAAAAATGGTTGTTATATTTATCATTTGCCATGTCATCATTAACTATCTCACATTTTTATTATGAGGGATGTGTCCATGGTTTGCATTATATAATATTAGCAATCACACATGAAATATGTGATGGAAACGTCAAAGGGGATGCGGTCGAGAAATTAAATTTGAGGCGGAGCAAGACATCAAATTTAATATTCACGTGTAAACAAGATATCTTGTTTTCTTAATTTAAAATCTAATGTACTTACTCTAGATTGAAGTCGATGATTTCTTGCCAATTCTAGCCATGGAATTCATGAAGAAAATGTCCATTAGCTATATATAAAGCCAAAATATTTAAACTTCAAGCATGTTGGATCTACACATGGCTACAAAGAGAACCAATACAGAGAAAAATGAGGGTCAAGAAAAAGACATCAACGACGATATTAAAAAGCACGTCACAAATATAGATGCTCTTGACAAATTAGACCAACAACCTACCCACAAGCATGATGTCGTTCTATAGCCTAAAACTAGGGAATGCACGAATAATTAACGATAGATGAGCCCCTCCATTTTGACAAAGAGGTTGTATGAGTGAGGTAGATTTTATCTACCGATCAAAAGTTTTAGACTTAGATTCCATACTTTTTATTATGTTGCTAAATGAAAATTTCTCTCTAATTTACAAGAAGGGATTTTTACAAATAAAACCATCAATGTGTACCGTGTATGTGAACGAAATACCTTGTTTTCTTCATTTAAGATCTGATGTACTTACTATATGTTGAAGCAATTAATTTCTTTTCAATTCTAGCCATGGAATTCGTGAAGAAAAGGATCAATAGCCATATATAAATCCAAAAGTTTTGAATTTCATGCATGTTGAATCTACGTGCGGTTACAGAGAGAGCTAACACAAAGAAAATGACTTTCGAGGAAAAGATGGTAGTGATGATATTATAAAGCAAATCACGACATTAGATGCTCTTGACATGTTGGATCACCAACCTACCTACACACATGATGTTGCTCTACACTGAAAATAGGAATGCACGAATGATCAACAATAGTTAAGCTCCTTCAATAGTTATGGTTCATATAAGTGTGAAGTAGATTTAAGTTCCAATAGAAAATTTGAGATTGCGACTCCATATGATTTCTTACGTTGTTGAGTGGAAATTTCTCTTTGATTTACAAAGAGGGATTTTTACTAATAAAACCATCAAAGTGTATTGTTATCGCCAAAATACAACACCCTCTCGATTTGTCATGTATGTGTGGATGAGTAGCCAATGTTTTTGGCTAATATGGGATTGTCTCTCAAATTGTGAGATTTGCTAATTGAGACAAACCTTCGAGAGAAGGATGGTTACTCTACCTAATCCTAATGCTAAAATACTCCTAAGGAAGGAAATGCAACTATCTAATCCTATTATATGATTCCAAGGGACCAGGGAAGAGAAAGATGCATGAAAATGTAAATCCTACACTAATAGAGGTGATAACACCAAGAAGAGGGTGGAAAGACACTCTCAAATGAGGGAAAATGAAAGAAAATGAAGGAGGAGAGGGAAAACTTGAGAGCCACAGCCCAAGACATCATTCAAACCACCATTTTCATGGAGCACAACATATTCAAACCCTGTAAGGAGAACAAAATATGCACAATATACCTGCAGATGTAATGAAAGGAAAAAATGCAATAGAACACAAGCTAGGACAGATCAATAGCCACAAAACAAGTATTTTATTGCTTCAAATATGCACAATCCATTACATTGAAGGATAAAAGGAAAGGATCACCATGTAAGATGTCCAAATCTAAGGCCTACAACTCACAATACAAAATGCAACACTTGGAGAAGGATGCACCAACATTACAAGAATGTCCAACCCTTACAAATGAGTCTCTTTTTACAATATATAGAAATGGATGAGAGAGAGAAAGAGGAAATAAAGGGAAATTCAAATTCAGACCTTCACCCACCAACATCATACATTAATTCTTTGTGAATAATCATGGGCACCCTACCAAACCCACTCCTCATGTCAGTTTACTTGTTGGAGAAGCCAAAGCACCATATCTCGGTTGTTGAGCCACCCGGGAGTGTGCATCTTTTAATACTAAGATTTTTCTTATTTTTCTCCCACCCAATTTCACCTAACTTAAGATTTTCATTTTTCATCATGTAGTTCATGAAGAGACATTTCCAATGATATAAATTTTTCCAAATTTGGAGCATGGGAAAAGTTATGCCCATGCAAATCTAGGGGTCGGGAGGAACACGGGTTCCTTGGTTGCATGAACAGTCTACAATTAATTGATTTTCCTTTGTTGTGCGGATATTTTGGGTTTACAGGAACTTGTGGAGGTGGAAAACTGTTCCCATTGTTCCATTTATCTATGCACTTCCCGCATTGGTTTGAATTTATGTGTTGGTTGGCTAGTCAAGATCGACTGGTGGAACTTGGGAATCGCTCCACCTACGGTGTAGGTTACCACATACCCCGTTCTCCATCACACGATCTCTATGACACCTCACTTCACTTTTCCTTGCGAGTTGACCTCCAATACGTGGAACTAGTTCCCCAACAAAACTAGTTTTATCGCCCTCATTCTCTCGCACTACGGTTCCTATGAACCCCGCCCGCATACAACATTAAAACTCCACTTTGCTTTGTTCATCGGGATGTAAGCCTTCATGCGGAGAACCCCGAACCCCATGGAACTTGTTCCTTAGTTATCCCCGTGACTCGAATCTGCAAAACATTGTCTCCTTTGCCAAACCCCTTGTATTGTGGCTCAAAGCGTTTTCGTGTAGAACTAGTTCTCAAGAACTAGTTCCATCTACAACCTGGTTCTCGAAAACCCTTTTTGACCCACAATACACCGTAGAAGTGTAATTTTCTCCATTTTCCCCACTTTTCTTGGTTTTTTGGGTAAGGATGGAACTTTAGAACTTCACAATGAGGAAGGGGAACCTTAGAGCCTTGAATTTCTTCATTTTACTAGTTTTTTACCCTTTGTCTAAGTCCAAGTAATTAGTGTAAGTTATCAAAATAACTGAAAGGGGGGGATTTTGGATAAGAAGTTGGCAACTCAACGGGGCTATCTACCCGCCGATAAAGATATCGGTGGCCTTGTTGCATCCATTGGGCACATAGTAAGCCTAAAAATATGAAAATTGATTTGAACTTGAATCTCTCACCCCTAAATCCACCTAAATCACTACATGGACCTAGAGCTGGTATGTCATTACTTGAATTAACCATTCTCATCGTAACATTTTCTGAAATAAGTTTTATGAGAGTGGGAAATTGTTTTAACTTGATTATTTCACCCTATTTCCTTTGTAATTAATGATGAAAATGAACAACAACATCCCCAACCTCAAATACATGCAAGATTTGATTTGAATTTGTTCATATTTATTTGGAACACAAAACGAGCATCCGAAATTGTTCACATATATGATTTTAGTTACCTTGCATTTGATTTTATGAGATCTACATTAGATCCTTAAACTTTGAACCTTTTCCCTACCGAAAGTTCTCCATAATCCCCTATGAAACACTATGCAAGACCATGCCATCCAAAAGCAACAAAACACTGTGTAAAGCACTTAGGGAAATGAAACCTACACTACCAACAAGACAATGTGCTAAAAAGCACTTGAGGAATTAAAAAGCTAAACTACTATGTACAAGGGAGGATCTTTCTTTCAATAACAATGCTTGATGCAAATCCCATTGACCAGATCTGCAGTTCTTCTCCATCCAATCTTGACAACTGGAAAGCATTATTTGATTTGCATCCTAAAATCGCATGAGGGGCTACTCCATATTATGTCAAATTTTAAGTGCCTCGCCTAGTTTGGTTCTATTTTTATCCCACTTAGAACTAAGTCTCCTTCTTGGAAGCTCTTGGCCTTTCCTCTCTTGTCAAAAATCTTCTTAATATGAGCTTGATCTCTTTCCATTATCTACATAGCTTGATATCTCAACTCTTCTAGCTCCATGAACTTTGCATATCGACCTTGATAACCTCAAAATCAAATAATTCCAACTACTTGATGAGTTCCAATCGTTGGTAATTCAAGGGATATTGGCAGCCTTTCTTCTTTTCCATAAATCGGCTTGTAGGGGGAGCTACTAGTTGATCTCTTAGGAGTGATCCTATCATCCTACAAGGCTAACTTTAACTTTGTGTTCCATGTCCTCTGATTCTCATCCAAATTCCTTCTTATGATCCTCAAAAGATTCTTGTTTATGGACTCAACTTGACCATTACCTTGGGGGTAATAGTTTGAGGAGGAGCTCAAATATATTTCCTTTTTTATAGTCCAATCAGATATTTTTGTGCCAAGGAATGCCAAAGCATTATAAAAAATGATCATAGAAGGAACACCAAATCTGGTCACAATGCCTTCATAGAAATCCAAAATGGTAGCCCCATTTATCTCCTTTAGTGCAATTTCCTTTGTCCACTTGGTGAAGTAGTATATGGCTGTTAGTATCCACTTGTGACCCAAACTTGAATGTGGATTGATCACTCCAATGAAGTCCAATACCCACTACATTAATGGTTGATGTACTGAGATGGGAGTGGAGTGGAAGAAGCGCCAATGTTTCTTTGCCGTAAAGAAGGCACACTTCTTACATTTCTTAACCCATGAATAATAATCATTAAAGATATTGGGCCAATAATATCCAACTTTCATGATCCTAAGAGATGTTACCCTTGGAGAAAAGTTTCCTCATGCTTTTCCATCATGAAACTCATACAAAAATTTCTCTATCTGATATATTCTAATGCACCTTAAGAGAACACCATTCATGTCCTTCCTAAATAAGATTCCATCAATAAGCACATAGGGAATGGATTGAAGTTTGAAATACCTTCTTTTAGCTTTGTTCAATCCTTGAGGGCATTGGCCTATTTGGAGAAATTTGACTACATATTTGGTCCAATAAGGAATAGGAAAATCATCAACTAACTATTCTTGATCATCTCAAGCACGAGGATGGTTTTTTTATTAGTATGCTGGTTTGAAACCAACTGCTCACATAATCCTTTTCCTCTTACTAGCTTGGTCACCTTGATGTCAATGTCATACTCCATCACTTGGTTATCCAACCAGCTCTTTTCTCATTTAGATCCTTGTTCAAGAGGAATTCTTTCACACCAACATGTGAAACTAACAAATGTATCTTGTTATTGGACACCAAACACCTAAATTTATTCAAACTCCTTATAACAACCAATACATGTTTCTCAATAAATGAATATCTCACCTCATAATCCTCAAGAATTTGGCTGAAAAATGCAACAAGTTGTTCCAAACCTTCTTCATTTAGTTGCACCAATATGGTCTTTGTGCCACTAAAAGCATACAAAGTGAAATCCTTTGTAAAATCTGGGTTAATGAGAGTTAGGGCATGTGCAATTCCTTTATTTATGGCTTCAAATATGTCCTTTCCTTTAGTGGTCCATTTGAAGGCCATGCTCTTCTTTAACATCAATGTCAATGGTTTGACAAGGTTGGAAAATTTTGGAACAAGCCTTTTAACAAAGTTAGTTCTTGCTAAGAAACTTTAGAGTGCTTTCTTGAGGCTAGGCAATGGTAATGCAAGGATGCCACTAAATATTTATAGATCAATTCTTAACCCTTCTTTAGAGACAATATGGCCAAGGATTTTACCTTCATGAACTAAGAAGATGCACTTTTTTAGGATTAAGAGAAACTCCAAACTTCTTACACCTCTCAAATACTTGTCTGAGATAAGAGGAGATGATCAATCACATCCTTGGAGAACACTGTGACATCATCAAGGTATACAAGAACAATTCTTTTGATTATCCATTTTAATTCCATGTCCATGGCTATTGGGAAAGTTGCTCTGTGCATTTGATAGACCAAATGGTATTTTCTTGTAGGCGTAGGTTCACCATTTTGTAGTTAAGGTTGTTTTGAATGAATCTTCCTCCTTCACCATGATATGATTCTACCCTAAGTAACCATCTAAAATGGAAAACCTTTCTGAACCTATTATCATTTGTAATATTTGTTCCATAAAGGGCAACAAGTAATGATCCTTCAAAGATGCCTTGTTTAAATCTTTGAAATCAACACACAATATGATTTCTCCATTCCTTTTCCTTACATCGAACAAAGTTGGTAACCCAAAATGAATGGTTGATAGGAAAAATTATATTTTATTCAAATAACTTGTCTAGTTCTTTCTTCATCGGGGTTCAATATGTGGATTAATAGGACTTTGTTTCTGTCTAATAGGCTTGGTGGTCAATCCAACTCAATTGTGTGTTGAGCTAAACTATGATAAAAACCTCTAAGGTTTTCATAGCTCCATGCAAAAATATTAGAAAATTCTTGGAAAATTTCTACAAAAGTATCCTTTTCTTTTGAAATACTTACCTTGCTAATCAAGAAATTTTCCTTCACCAACTGAGATGGGTTCTAATTCTTCACCTTTGACTATTATGTTTGATTTTTCTTTTCTAAACTGTTCATTGGGGCCGAAAATTAATTCCAAGGTTATTAGGCCCTTGGGTAGCTTGTTTGATCGAGTTGACAACCCGGTCTCCATAATCGCTTCTCCAACTTGTCATGATTTCTTGAAGAAAACTCAACCTCTATTTGAATGAAATTGAAAATTTGTTGATCATTCTCAAACACTTTCCAATTGGTGTCATTGTATGGTATTATAGACCTTACTACCATCTTGATACGTGGTTGCACTTTGTCTCTCTTCACATTCTCAACTACATCAAGTTTTTCCCTAACTACAACTAATTTTTCGTAAACTTCATTATATTTTCTTTGAATGGCATGGATATTAAAAGCTTCAAAAATTCCAAAATATTGCACACTCTCAGTGCTTGTAGGCCTTGAGAAAGTCATTCTTGGTTGCATTTGATCTTCTGATCTAGTTCACCACTAGTTCACTATCCCCTAAGGTCTGTAATTTTTTGATGTTATTCTTTCTTACCGATTGAATATCGTGGATGAGTGACTCATATTATGTTGTGTTGTTGGAGCATATGAATTGAAATATGCAAGAGGAGTAATAATTTATACATGTGGGAGACACAAGGACTACACATCCTCATGTACCTTGTCTTGTTCTTGATCCTTCAAAGAACATTTGCCAAATTCCATCTTCTTCTTCATCATTTGGCTTGATCACACTAGGAAGGGGTGCATTCTCCTCATGTAGACAATAGATACCAAGACCAACTTCTTCAATTTGTTGATATGGGTCAAAACCATAACATTCATTTCCCCACTCATCAAGTAGCAAATCAGGGATGCCTTCAATATGAGTACTTGATTCTCGAGCATTCGGGAAATCTTCTTGATTAAAGATTGTGTAATTAGCATTGATTGGGATAGGTACATAAGGTTATATATGATATGTAGCAATAGGTTTAGACTTAATAGTATCCTTAGTGCCATCCCCTGGTCTTCAAGAGAATGTGAGCCAATAAACTCGATAAGTATCCTCCAATCTTAGCGCAGCAAAGGAAATCTATAGACACCAAAATTTGGTATCGCTACCCTTGTCGCCCCGTGTTCACTTCTTTTCACCATGGTCACCTATCTAGACCCCTTTTATTTTAATTCATATTTTTATTAATATTCCCATCCTTTCCATATATTATCCTATCCATTTTAATTTATTGTTAATTCTCATCAATTATCCCCTAATCCTCATCTCATTATCTAATCAATCCTAATCAATCCCAATTTCTCTTCTATACGTTGTTTATCATCCCTAAACTCCCTAGTTGCTCATCCCTAGGCTCCCCTTAGCCTTTATTTACTCCATTTCATCCCTCACCTACCCATTTCACTTCCCTATGCAACCCTAACCCATCTAAGCCTTTCAAAACTCTAATCCCTCTTCTAATGGGCCTGATGCCTTGAGTTATCCATCCTCCCACCACCCAAATGGATGATTCCCCGTAGTTGGTGGTGACCCACCAAAGTCACCGTCAAGCCTATAAAGCCCCATTACCCCTCCATCCAAAGGATGTTAAAATTAGAATTTTCTTGCAAACTTACGAACTTGTCTTCGAGCATGAGCCTCTTTACATCTACTTTAATCTTCAAGTCCTTTGGAGCTTATTTGCATCACTCTTGGAGACTTTTGGGAGTTTATCTTCATCTTTCTTTTGTGTACTTATCATTTGCATTATCATTATTGTTATCATCTACCACTAACATTTTACAGGTTCAACTACCATCGAGAGATCCAGACTCCAACCTCCCTTTCATCCATTTGTGTGCAGGGTTGTAGTTTCATCCCATCCACTTTCGCTCACACCAAGGTCACCTAGGTTCGCCATCGACCATGTCAGGTTATCGTCGACCTAGACCCGCTACATCACCCATTCTACCATTTAGATCCACTACCATTATGTCCGCCATTTATTTCTGTCATCGCCCATCTAGACCTACTATTCTACCACTTTTTCAAACCCAGATCCACTTTGTCACCCGGTTGCACGCCAACTTAGCCTAGTCACCGTTGAACCAATCCCCTGTTTCCATCCTATCATCTTGGATCTCCATTTTCTTCGCATCCTTTCTATTTTTCTGGTTTCAGTCTCTATGCAGTCAATATCGAGACATCACAAAGCTTCAGCTTTTCATATCTATGCACAAGAGCTTTCAAATCTGCATTTTATTTGTTGTTTTGGTCCATTTGCCCGATTCTGGGCCGATTGGACCTCTCAGTAGATTGGGTCTCGCCAACCTAGCCAAGTTTATTTTCTTTTGTGTTGATCTAAATCAAATTTTCACTTCTTTTTATATTTATGTAAATTTTAGGTTCATTGGCCCAACTCATATTCTACATGTTATATAATCCTTTTATCATTTATATCATCTTCTATTAATACAGAGTTGACATCCGCTTAAGGAAGTTCACACTTTTGGAACCAAATTCGTTAGGAAACCCCCTCATCTACCATATAATCCATTTTTCTTCTATTGTATTTATTGTGCAGATCATCAAGCTTGCAACAAGGAGTCCATATTGCGCTCGTCCGTCATCATCTTATTCCATGGTACCTTAAAAACTTGCATGTTTTGAGTTGATTTATTTTCTTTAGAGTTGTTTCACTAATCTGAGTAGGAAAGAGAAAACTTATTCCAACATTATGGCACACCAAAGTGGGACAACCCTCTTGGGTGAGTCTCTTGCACTTCTTTGTTTCATTTGTCATTTTCCATATTTTTGTTATCTTTACTAACATTGTAGGTAAAGGCCTTGCTTTTGGTTGTACATGTTGGGATTCTTGGTTACTTAGATATCACTTGATTTCTCTTCAAGATCGAGATAAAAAGGAAAATTGAAAACCTTAGTTTCTCCTTTTCGCATCACATTTCCCATTTCTTATGTGCTTATTCTCATCAAATGTCCACATTTGTATTTAGGCTTAAAAAGAACCTCTTTCATTCTTGCTTGCAAATCTAGTGTAAGTAGGGGTTTAATTGGTTACATCTCACACCTTTCCACACACATCAAAACACACTAATCAAATTCACACATCAAAACAATCCCATACCAAGTGGACCTAATTGGGATTTCATCATCCAATAGGGAATCCAATAAGGTGTTCTGGCCACATTATAAATCCTATAAAAATTGGGCCTCACGTACCTTCGAGTATATTGAGGACTCCATAACCATAAATACCTGAAACAAGCCTTAGGATGCCATTTATTAGGTACCCTCGTTATCCACATTTTATTTTTCTCACATCTCCTAATTAATCATGTTAATAAAAACCTTTTTGCTTGATTTGTTTGTTAACAAATTTCATAAACAAATCTTTTCCCATTTCATGCCTGTTATCACCCCTTCTCAAGATGAGACAATGCATCAATACAATCCATGTAATGACATTTCTTCCTCCAATGATCTTAAGACCTCACCTTGGGTCTCCCAACCTTGTGTTTCCATGGTCTCTCAACCTTGTGAAGACCATGTCATCCAAATCGATCCCCCTTTTAAAACCAATTCTCTTATCTCTCATCAGTCTATTTCCCTCGACCAATCACACCTCCATCTCCTACTCCTTTAGAGACTCTTGGGCCTCCTTCTAGCCCCATTTATGACTTCATATTTTATAGATCTCCCATGATCTCTCAATCCTATCAATCCACTCAATTGGTGGATCCTATTCCACCCCATCACCTCATATCAACACTATCCCCATTTCATTCGATATTATTGCTAGAATGCCTATCCAACCATCCCAATCCACTAACATTCACATTTCTACTTCTCATGTGCCTCAAAAATAAAATATTCCCATCTAATCCCAACCATATTATCACGTTCCTACTTTGTAGCATCACACATTCCCCCAACCAATTTAGTTTCCACCC
The DNA here is from genome assembly GCA_018340775.1 of Taxus wallichiana var. yunnanensis. Classification (NCBI taxonomy): domain Eukaryota; kingdom Viridiplantae; phylum Streptophyta; class Pinopsida; order Cupressales; family Taxaceae; genus Taxus; species Taxus wallichiana. Next base: position 236,045,531 of record CM031238.1, on the reverse strand, counting down.
CTTAATTATATCCCCTCTTATCAAACATTCCCTTCAACTTCAACATACCCCCAAGCTTCTCAACATCCTTATCCATCCACTTCTCATATCATACATCCACAACCATCTACCTCTTATGCGGTGCCTTCACATGAATATTTTAGACCATCTTCTAATTATACCCCCTTGGGGGAATCTTACAGTTCAATCTTCGACAAGTTGATGATAGGTCACCTCATCCAACTTCCTCCCATCCAATCTATTGATGACTCACACCCCAAACTCCGCTTGGTATCACGAGGGCCACTATTATAAATATCATCAAGTCATAGGTCATGACATCAAAAAGTGTAGTTCTTTTAAAGATCCCATCCAACAACTTATAAATGAAGGGGATCTCCAAATAGACAACCCTTCCTCATATCTTAGCCAACCCTCGACATCTTAGTTCACACTTCCTGGAACCAACTTCATCTTGAAACCCCTTGTCTACCATCTAATCCATTTTTCTTCAAGTGTCTTTGTTGTGTAAGATCATCAAGCTTGTACCAAGGAGTCTATATTACAACTATCCATCATTATCTTATTCCAATGTTCCTTAAAACCTTGCATGTTTTGAGTTGCTTTAATTTATTTAGTATCTATTTAACTAATCTAATTAGGAAAGAGAAAATTTAGTCCAACAAAATGTCTAGATAGACATAGAGAAAAGAGTGGAGCTAGATCAATTATGAAAATGTCTTGAGGAACTAAAACATTTGGGCATGCATGAAATGTGAGGCTTAACAATCTGATAACTCCAACGGTTCCCATTGCTGTCCCATCTAACTACACCACTCCTTTAGCAAGAGATTCATACTTGAGACCCAATTGGTATACAACTGCTTTGGCATTACTCGAGCTTTTTGCTCTAGAGTCAATCATGTAATTTTGTACCAAATTATTCCGATGATCAAAGATAAATATAAGGATGGATGTTTTCTATTTTTTCTCAGTTAATCTTCCTTGTGTTACATCAGCATTGGTGAAAACATATTCCTAATCCTTGGATGACTCACTTGGGATAGAAAAGTTGGCCATATCTACTTACAAGAGATCTCTTTGTCTTGGGATTGCTAATGACTCCCACATTGATATGCTCACATTGTTCTTGATTTTATCAAGGATGTTGAAAGGAGTTGGGTCATCTTTCTCGACATGCCTTACTAACAACAACCTTTTCTTGCTCTTGAGCTAATATAGAAGGGCCCTTAGGCCGATTTTGCACATTTGGAGTTATGTTTGGGTTTGCACCTCCTCGAAGTGTCGAAGAAGGTTGAAAAGGACCTACATTTGTTGATTATCCCTCTTCCATAGCCCTCTTTCTAGATCTAGTATTAAAAACCACACCTTGAGGAAAATTCGATTTATCCCAAAAAGAACTTCTATTTTCCAATTTACAAGTGAAGTGTCACTTGGAGGTGTCTCTTGAGTGACTATCTCTCGCTGATTTTCCTCTTCTACTACATCTTGAGAAATAGATGCGGTTTGCACCATTAAGGCTTGGTTCAGGATGCCATTGGGGCATGTTTCTTGGTTGTGTGGAATATGACAAGGGAAACACCACTCATAATCTTGCACAAGGTTATTTTGAATGGGAACCAAATCTTTAGATGAACTAGCCATATTTGGGTTATACAGTTAAAATGACCTTACAAAGGGAAGCGATTCTTATTTGGAGTAGTTTGGGATGAAGGCTTGTTTGGCTGGTAAGGGAACTTATTAGGTTGGTATGGAGTTTGATAAGGTCTGAAATTTTGAGCTTGTTACCTATTAATGGTTACCAACTCATTCCCAAAATTTTGCAAATTTTTCATCACTTCTGAAGCTCGGAGAAGTGTTTGAGGAAGTGGATGCTTGACTAAAAATTTGGCTTCTCGAGGTTGAAATAAGGTATTACTCGGGAGCTTGATGAGAATATGGTGTTTTAATATCTGGGTATATTGACATAGTGCATCCTAGGGGCTATCTTTCCACCTTGTATTAGAAAATTCTTAACCCTAATGACTATTGGATAAGCATCAGATAACTAATTAACACTGATAGATTGTATCATAACAAAAATATCATAATTCAATGCTCTTAAGAAGTAAAGAAAATAACCTCATGAGTCACCTCAAGAGAGTTGGAATTCTACCCCATGTCCTCTCGAAATCAAATTGAAACCCGCCATGAGATCATTGGGAGATCTCTTGATCATTTCCAACTAGTCTAATAAGGAGATATTATTGACCTTTTACCCAAATTGATTGCAAAGCACAAAGCCAAGTCCATCCCAGTTGGTAATAGAGGTAGGTCTCAAGCTTCTGTACTAATGGAGTGCTTTACGTTTGAGTGAAGAAACTAATAGTGTAATTGCTACATATTCTTCTCAGTAACTAGATGAACAAAGCATAAATTTACAACATCCCGAATGTACTTAGTAGTGGTAACTTGATTCTCACCAGTAAAAAATGGAATACCCTTTGAGTGCGATTACTTGTATGTCATGTTGTCAAAGGGAAGAGCTATATAACTAGTACCATCAAGCTAACAAAGGATAAATTCCTCTGTGCTTCCATAATTGGTATATGTCTTAAAATTATGGAAGACAACAAGAAAGACCTATTATCTCTATTTTGTCCCCCGAAAAAATTGATCAAACACAACCTCGTGTAGGAATAAATTCAAGAAATGGTTCTGTCAAATGAATCCATGCTTCAAATCCAATGAGCATGTTACAGGAAGGTTCTAAAATGGAGGAGCATGATCGGGGAAGGAAGAAAATAGTGTCAAAGAAACTAGAAGCTCTTGGGAGAGGAACAAGAAAAGGTTCAAAGTCTTTGGGCTCTACAAATGATTCAAAATGAGCCCCAAAATTGGCTAAGTATGAAAGAATCAACGGAAGCCTCCACATGGCTCATTGGTGCATCTCCAAAGATTAAGCTCAAAAGGGCAGACTCAAATGAGCGTGAAGCTTCCACGTGGCTCATTATTACATCTCCAAAGATTAAGCTCAAAAGGGCAGACTCAAATGAGCATAAATATTACACGTGTCCCAGGCCTGAAAAAGGATAGAGTTGGCTATTGAAAAGTTTGAACAAGCGAAAGGAAACACATGTCAGCTTGGTGCAATTTCAAGATGGAAGCCCAAGGCGAGACTCAAACCGTGCCAACCCTCCATGTGTCAAATGGTCAAGAGAGGTCAAATTCAAAATCGGGCCTAAATTGGTTAAGTATAAGAGTGCAGTGGAAGGCACCATGTGTCTTATCGACACTCCTTCAAAGGTAAAGTCCAAAGTGGGTTCTCAAATGAGCGTAGGCCTTCCACATGTCCCTGTAAAAAAAGGGACAGATTCAGGGGGTTGAATAGTCAAAGCAAAGGCAAGCCAGAGGAGGGAGCCAAGTGTCAGCACAACACTACTTCAAAATTAAAATTTGGGGCGGGTTTCCAAACAAGTGCCAAGCCTCCATGTGTTTAGGGTCAGACGTTTGGCCCCGCCAAGCAAGGGACTTGGGAAAATACAAAGGAGCCTAAGGAGCTCATGGAAGTTTCCATGTGTTAGTCCAACATGATTTCAAGAGCGTAAGGAAGGAGATGAATCTCCAAGATGTGCAAGGCTGCCATGTGGACCTGTACATGACATACTCTTTAAACATGGCATGCCCGCGACCCTAATCTTCAGATGGCCATATATTTTGACTGGAAACTTAGATTTGGACGGAAAAGACTTTTTGGAAACGTATCAACACCCTTTACACCATGGAAAAATAAAATATCATTCTTAATAGGATTTTGTGGGTGAAAAATGGGAAAACGTTTTTTAGGCCATTAATGCAGAATCTAATTGCTTCAACAACCAGATCAGATTTGATTTGATCCACCGTTCTTCCTTCTTCAACACACCCAGATAGATAGAGAGGTAGACTTGACAGATTGTGGGTGGATTCATAGCATGATTCAATGCATTACAGGGGTGGTTGGAGTAGAGTTCAATTTTCTCTCTCTCTTTCTCTCTCATTCTTCTATATATTATAAAGGAGGGGCATATTCAAAATATTGGTCATTGTTTCTTCTCTTCCCGTCTCTCTTTCTTCCTTAAGGTAGAATGCGGAGTCTAAGACTCCTCCCAAGGCTCAGTAATAGTGTTTTCTTGCCTCTTGCCCATTTATGATGTACCATGTAAAATCTTGGAGCAACATAATCTATTTTGTGATGCATATATCCTTCCTTGGCTTATTTTGTTGTCTCTTCTTACCTCTCATCATCATAGGTATACCTGCGCATACTCTAATGTTTTTTATAGGTTTTGGAAGTTGTGCTTAATGGGTTTTGAAGTGGTGTTCCGTGTGAAATCTATCTCCGATTTGTGGTGCATTCTCGTCCACACTCTCCTCTTCTCACATCTCTCCACTTCAGTAGTCATATCTATGATTCAAACACTTCCTTTTCTGGTGTATCACCGCTAGTGTAGGATCTTTCACCCTTTATATCTCTATGTCCCCTTGGAATGGTTAGATTAGTATATTAGATTCTTCCTGCACTGGAATAGCTTGTGGCAGCAGTAGATTAGGAAGAAAGAACCAGATTTCTCTGGAGGTCCATCTCAAGTTTTGTAGGTCCCATAGCTTGAGAGATGGTCCCATGTTGTGCAATCACACCGAATGCCACACTCCACACCCAGGCCATTTGGGGGTGTTGTGATTCTGCACTAACAGTTTTGGCATGCTTGGTGGGAAACTGAGGTTAGATTTTTCATCTTTCCAAGGTGTTTCATTACAAATAGAAAATCATAAACCACGCACGACCACACTAATAGTTTTGACATGCTTGGTGGGATAGGTCTGAAGCACCTTACCACTTCATCTTAGCAAGTTGGTGTGTTCATGTTAAGGTTCAACCTTTTGAGGCATATGCAAGCACATCTGGTGACTCCATCTGATCAACAAACCCATATTTGAAGTTGCAAACCTTTTTCCACCCATTTCCACCCATCTTCATTCTCTTTTCTTTCTATATCTCCCATTTTTCTTCCATTTCATGAAGTTGTGCAATCATGACTTCATTCCCTTCATGGAACTCACACTTACAAGAAGCAATGCATTTCACCTCCAATGCATTTCCCAACTCCTCCGATCAACATTATAATCGATCCCGGGATCATTATGCTTAGCCATATGAACAGTGGTCAAAGTCATTTTGGCCATGGATCTTATCAAGAACAAGGACACACATACAATGGTGATAACTACGTGGAGAATGCTAATTTGTTGGAGAAGATCCAAAGAATGGAGGCTAACATGGTGCATTCTAGGGATTTAGCACAAATGAAAGCATTCAGATTGGTTACAGGGCACCTTGTCCAGTGGGGAGGTCCTTTTCCAAGACACTACAAACCCTCTGGAGAAGCTTGACTTCATGGTTGAAGTGTTGCATCAACTCACACAAGTGGATTGAGGAGATTGAGGCTTATGAGTTGAATAAAAGACAACCTTGTCAATGGGTAAATCCACCATCTCATAGCTTTTCTTTTTCTCTTTCTCAAGTAACACCATCTCAACCCAAGCTACAATTTCCAAGCTTCCCATCTGCTGTCCCAAGTTTTGATTTCCCTTCTCCATCTCCTAGTCTTCCACCTCATCTTGATCCTTCTACCCTTTTCCCTTCCAACCATTCATCCCCTCCAAATAAACAAGAAGTTCCACTCCCCTCTCCACCAAAAATAATGGAAAAATTGGTTGAATCCCACCTCTACCACTCCTCTTGCATCCCCAAATCCATGTTGGGGAGATGAAAATCAAACAACCAAATTAAGGGTAAAGCAAGAAGAGGAACCCAATAGAAAAGAAATGACAGACAATCTGAAGAGTTGGGATGCTAAATTTGGGTTTACAAATATTCCCTTGATGGTTAAGCTAACAAAGGAGGTCAAGGTTGAAATACCTAGTGGTGGCTGAGGTTGAGTTTGCAGAAGAGGAGGAGGACCATATAGTTTTAGAGGCTCCAAGTGTGGAGCAGGCTATAGAAGAACCTTCAGTTCTTCCTCCCACTTCATCCCCTTCAAACCCTAATGTTGAAGAAGAGTTTGAGCTTTCAAACTTCATGTTTGAAGATGAGGGGGACCATGGTGAGAAAATTGTAGATCCAGAGGACACCATGGAGGAGGTCAAACACATGCAATAGGACAACAAGGAGACATATTATCTATCTAACTTGGAGGATTTCTTTGATAGAGAGGATCCTAAGGAAATTACATCATTTACTCCTCTATCACCCACCTTCCAAGCATATGAGCCTACTGCCATGAAGGAGAGCATTCAAGTACAACAACCTGCACTTCATAACAACCCTCTAGAACTAAGGTTGGAGGATCATAGTCTTCCATGTTCTTCATAGGAGAAGGAAGAGAAAAGGCAAGAGGATGTCATCATCCCTCTCACACCATCCATCCAAGAAGGTCCACAAAAGACTCCATTTTTGGAGTTAAATTTCAGAGAAAAGGGCACATTCAAAGGATTAGACCATTCCCAATCAGGTACTTGGCTTCATTGGAGCCAAGAGAGAAGCCAAAACCAGTCATGCCCACTTTAGGGCATGAGGATGAGTTTCAAAGCACCAAGGGTCACCATCAACACCTCTAGGAGTCCAATACCAATCAACTTGAGGAGGTATTTTTGGTTGATGTAGATACCTTGATGATTTGGGTGGAGGACCGGCTTATAGTCAGTTTTTCACTCATACAGGCAGCCATATTCAATGTCAAATCATTTGCATGGCTGCCCCTTTTGAGAAAGGGAAGTTACTTCTCCCTACCTATAGCAAGCTTTGTTTAGCCTCTTTCTCTCTAGTTAGTGTAGGAGTAGGAGTGGACTTTGTTTCTAGCAGTTTAAGTGCTTGTGCACACTCGCATGCCTCATTTGAGGCATGTATGATTTTTCTTTCAGACATAAGTTTTGGTCGCATTGCTCCAGAGCTACCAAGGCCAGGTGCTTTAGTATTCATGGCAGAAAGACCCATAGATTTTTGTAACAATTGCTAGTTCCAAAACGAAACAAATACAGAGTAACTAAAAAATAGGTTTCAAGACAGCCTATTTCAAGGCGGAGTCTGTGGTCACTAAGTGCAAACATTCGGGCTCATGGATCGAGACATGATTAGTATTAAGCTATCATTCTTGACTCCATGCCCAATGGATATAAAAAGGAAAATGATCTCTTCATCTAGTAGGCAGATGCCCCTATGAGTTGCTAAATTGTTATATCTATTTTGTCCCTCGAAAAAATTGATCAAACACGACCTGCGTGGGAAGAAATTTAAGAAATGGTTCCATCAAACGAACCCACACTTTGAATCCAATGAACAAAAGTTACAGGATGGTTCTAAAATGGAGGAGCATGATTGAGGAAGGAAGAAAATAGTGTTAAAGAAACCAGAAGCTCTCGAGAGAGGAATGGGAAAAGGTAAGGTTCAAAGTCTTCAGGATCTACAAATGATTCAGAACAAGCTCCAAAATTGGATATGTATGGAAGAATCAGCGGAAGCCTCCACGTGCCTCATTGGTGCATCTCCAAAGATTAAGCTCAAAAGGGTAGACTCAAATGAGTGCAAATATTCCATGTGTCCTAGGCCCGAAAAGGATAGATTTGGCCATTGAAAAGTCCGAACAAGTGGAAGGAAACACGTGTCACTGGCACAATTTCAAGATGGGAGCCCAAGGTGGAGACTCAAACTTGCGCCAACCCTCCATGTGGCCAATGGTCAACAGAGGTCAAATTCAAAAGTGGGCCTAAATTGGTTAAGTATAAGAGTGCAGGTGGAAGGTGCCACGTGTCTTAATGATGCTCCTTCAAAGGTAAAATCCAAAGCGGGTTTTCAAATGAGCGCGGGCCTTCCACGTGTCCTAGGTCAAAAAAAGGGACAAATTTAGGGGTTGAATAGTCAAAGCAAAGGCAAGCCGAGGAGGGAGCCAAGTGTCAACATGACGCTACTTCAAAATTAAAATTTGGGGCAGGTTTCCAAACAAGCACCAAGCCTCCACGTGTTCATGGTCATATGTTTGGCCTCGCGGCAAGCAAGGGGACTTGGGAAAATACAAAGGATCGTAAGGAGCTCATGAAGCCGCCACATGTTTCAGACGACATGATTTCAAGAGCATAAGGAAGGATCCGAATCTCCAAGATGCATGAGCCTGCCACATGGACCCGGTACAGATAGACTCTTTAAACATGGCGCACCCGCGACCCTAATCTTCAGACGACCATATCTTTTGACTGGAAAATTAGATTTGGGTGGGAAAAAACTTTTTGGAAACGTATCAACACCCTCTACACCATGGAAACATAAAATATCATTCTTAATAGGATTTGGTGGGTGAAAAATGGGAAAACATCTTTCAGGCCATTAATGCAGACTGACGATTACTTCAACTACCAAATCAGATTTGATTTGACCCACCGTTCTTTCTTCTTCAACATGGTAGACAGATAGAGAGGCAAAATTGATAGATTTTGGGTGGATTCATGATAGGATTCAATTCATTATGAGGGGTGGTTGGAGAAGAGTTTGATTTTCCCTCTCTCTTTCTCTCTCATTCTTCTATATATTGTAAAGGAGGGGTATATTCAAAAGGTTGGTCGTTGTTTCTCCTCTCCCCCTCTCTCTTTCTTCCTTAGGGTAGAATGCAGAGTCTAAGCCTCCTCCCATGGCTATGTAATGGCATTTTCTTGCCTCTTTTCCATTGATGATGTATTGTGTAACATTTTGGAGTAATAGAATCTGTTTCATGATGCATTTATCCATTCTTGGCTTATTTTGTTGTCTCTTCTTACCTCTCATCATTGTAGGGTATATTGTGCATACTATGATGTTTGTTGCAGGTTCTGGGAGTTGTGCTTAAGGGGGTTTTGAAGTGGTGTTCCATGTGAACTTTATCTCTCGGTTCGTGGTGCATTCTGTCCACCCTCTCCTCTACTCTCCTCTCTCCACTTCGTAGTCGATCTATGATTCAACCACTTCCTTTTCTCGGTGTATCACCATTTAGTGTAGGCTCTTTCACCCTCTCTCTCTATCTCGTGTCCCGTTGGAATGGTTAGATTAGGATAAAATAGGTTCTGCCTGCACTTGAGTAACTTGTGGTAGGTAGATTAGGAAGCAAGAACTAGCTTTCTCCAGAGGTCTATCTCAAGTTTTGCAGGTCCCACAGCTTGATAGATGGTCCCATGTTGTGCAATCACAGTGAATGCCCCACTTCACAATCAGGCCATTCAGGGGTGCTGTGATTTTGCACTAACAAGACCGACTAGGAGGTGGAATATAAAGAGTTATTTTTGGTGGAGATGTTGATTTCTGAACTTATTTTCCCTTTCTTCTCCTCCTTGGTGAAAAGTACAAGTATTCAAATGATCCTTCTTCTACTACTCTTCACCTATTATGAGTTCTTCTCATGAACTTGAGCACTAATACTACCAAAACTAGTAAATATGCAGATTGGAGTCATCAGATGTGTTGTTGCAGAGCCTCTAAAGGCTATAGTTCACCAAGATACACACCAAAACTCAGTGAAAATAGAAATATCAACCTCTAAATAAGTCCCACCGGTGTGCAGAATTGTTATCACCGAAAAAACACTCCCGATTTTTCATGTATGTGTGGATGAGAAATCATATTTTTGGGTAACATGGGATTGTATCTCAAGTTGTGGGACTTGCTACTTGAGACAAACCTCTAGAGAAGGCTGGTTCCTCTACCTAATCCTAATGATAAACTACTCCTAAGGAAGGAAATGTAGCTATCTAATCCTATTCTATACTTCCATGGGACCAATGGAAGAGAAAGATGCATGGAAATGTAAATCCTATAGTAAAAAGATGATAACACCAAGAAGAGGGTGGAAAGAAACTCTCAAATGAGGGAAAATGGAAGAAAATTAAGAAGGAGAGGGCAGACATGAGAGCCACAACCAAAGACATCATGAAGCCATCATTTCCATGGAGCACAACAAATTCAAACCTTACAAGGAGAACAAAAGATGTACAACATACCATTGTAGATGTAATGAAAGGAAAGAAAATGTAATAAAACACAAGCTAGGATAGATTAATAGCCACAAAACAAGTATTTTATTGCTTCAAATATGCACAATCCATTACATTGAAGGAGAAAAGGAAAAGATCACCATGTAATATGCCCAAATTTGAGGCCCGAAGCTCACAATATAAAATACATCAATTGGTGAAGGATGCACCAATATTACAAGAATGTCCAACCCTTATAAATGAGTCTCTTTTACAATATAGAGAGGGAAATTTTTATTTAGGCCTTTACCCACCAACAACATGCATTAATTCTATGATAAAAATCATGTGATAAAAATCATGGGCACCTGCCAAACCCACTCCCCATGTCGGTTGCTTATTTAGAGAAGCCATGTCACCATATCTCACCATATTTGGTTGTTGACCTACCTAGAAAAACACATCAAATGTTGAGAATTTTTTATTATTTTTCTCCCACCTACTCTCACCTAAGTCAATATTTTCATTGTCATCATGTAGCTCATAACAAGACCTTTCCAATGATAAAAATTTCCCAAATTTGGAGCTTTTGGACAAAAGTTATGCCCATGTGGATCCAGGGGGTCAAGGAGGAACACAAGTTCCTTGGTCGCATGAACAATCCAAGATTAACCTATTTTCCCTTTGTCATGCGGTTATTTCCAGTTTGTAGGTAACTTGTGGAAGTGGAGAACTGCTCCCATTGTTCCATTTATCTCCGCACTTCCCGCATTGGTTTGAGTTTATGTGTTGGTCAACTAATCGACCGTGGGTGGAACTTGGGAATTGTTCCACCTACGGCGTAGGTTCCCACAAACCCCCATTCTCCCATATCACACAATCTTTGCGACACCTTAATTCCCTTTTCCTTCTACGCCGACCTCCAATGTGTGGAAATAGTTCCTCGACGTAACTAGTTCCATTAGCCTCTCATTGTCCCGTACTACGATTCCTTTGAACCCTTCCTTGCCCAAAACATTAAAACTCAAACTCTACTTCACTTTGTTCATTAAGGTGTAAGCCTTTGCAGAGAACCCCGAACCTTGTGGAACTTGTTCACCGCCTCTCTGCGACCGAATCTCCGTAAACACCTGTCTCCTTTTCCAAACCCCTCAGTATTATGGCTCAAACATTCCCGCGTGGAGCTAGTTCTGGGGAGAACTAGTTTCATCAGCAACCTTCATTCCTAAAACCCTTTCCGACCTGCGATACATTGCGAAGTGCAATTTTCTCCATTGTTTTCATATTTTTCTTTTTCTTTTGGCTAAATATGAAACTTTAGAGCTTCATAATGGGGAAGGGGACCCTTAGAGCCTTGAATTTGTTCGTTTTATTAGTTATTTACCCTTTTCTAAGTCCAAATAACCAATGTAAGTTATCAAAATACCTGAAAGGGGGAATTTTGGATAACATGTACCATGTAACATGTATGCGTGAAAGAGATTCCTTATTTTCTTAATTTATGATCCGATGCATTTACTCTAAGTTGAAGCCACTAATTTCTTTCCAATTCTAGTCTGTGGAAATCATGATGAAACACATATATATATATAAATCCAAAAGATTTGAACTTCAAGCATGTTGGATATATCGTGTTTCAATTTTGACCATTTTAATAACAACAATTAACACTTGAATACTTGTGAAGTAAATCAATAGCCACATTTTAAAAAAATATAATTTATATGTAAATCTACTTGTCAAATCTAAATGTAACTAAAAATTCTTATTTACAAGTGATGTCAAAACCTCAAAACAAGTTATAGACCGTCAAATTCTAGGACTATATACCCACCAACACAACACTTGGTTGTGCGTTATTCGGGTGTGTAAAATCATTTTATGGACATTGTTTTTGTTCCCATCATCCCACGTGTTAACCCAAGTGGAGGAAGCAACTTGTGGCTATTTTGGCGACAAAATCATTGGGCCCCACCGCATGCCCCCATACATGCCCCATCCCATACATGCATAGGCGGGCCCCACCGGATGTGGTATACACACATTTCGGGAAACATCAAAATAAATACAAATGAAATCAAGTGGTAGCATGTGGCAGGTGCTAGATGGATTGGTAGTCCTGTGCACTTGTATGTGAGAGGTCATGGGTTCAAATCACATATTTTTTTGTGGTATACACACTGTGTGTATACCAAAAACCCAAAAAAATTCTAACTATTGGGTTTTGTGTATACCATAGTGGGTCCCACCTGCACATGGATGGGATGGGGCATATATGGGGGCATGCGGTGGGGCCCAATGATTTTTTCACCATGATAGCCGACGCGAGGAAGCACAATGAGCACTAAACCAGTCATCTACGCCTATGTGGAGAAAATGATGCTTATAAAAAAATCAAGAAATGTAAGCATGATAATGAACAAAATTAAAAATAATAATTCACTAACACAAATTCGACTCATGTATCGAATGGGAAATTTTAATCCAATATACCTCAATTTTGATTTATAACATGTTCCTTTGACATAAAACTATCATTAAATTTATTGGTATTGAATGCCCAACTAAGAAACCATTAATCATCTTCTTAAAAGGAAAAACCAATATTATTGTGCATGAACCCTTCCATGTTTCCCTAATTGATTATGAAGATGTCACTTAACCATCTATGGGTGTGCATTGCATGTGTACACTAGATTTTTCTCAAATATGAAATGAAATCCAATACAATGATTTTATTTTTGACCAATTCACACATTGATACTTCTTTCCATCTCTTTAATAAATACTAGATTTTTTTATACTTTTTGAATTATAATTGTATCCCAAAAAATATGAAAATCATCTTCACGTAAGCATGTCATTAAATTTTGAAGCCATCTCATCTACTACATTTGATAATCAAGTAAGTTTGATGATATTTTTATTGTGTTGAATTACATTAGTTGTCACGATTCTAACCTTTTCATCACATGTATTATTTGTACATTCTAAATTTAATTGAACAACCGACACTTCCCAATTATACTAAATTTATTTGAATAGTTTGAAGGCCCATAGCTTGATGGTATAACCATTCTTTTTATGTATCATATTTTTAAATATATTTTCATCAATTTCATGTATCCACTTTGGATTTTATTTACATTTTACATATTTTTCATCATCAACCATAGGTGGGGACATGGGGAATGCAACAAGTTATGCCATATTAAAATCATATCCTACTTCAAGCAATGCATCTCGCTTTTAATCAGATCAATATATGCTTCACTAGGTTCATGATTAGGTTCATCATTTATAATATTAGGTTCAAGATTATATTTTTCAATTACAATATTAGGTACACATCATTTGGCTCTTTAATTCTTTGGAAATATTTGACAATCCATAAACATTATTATTTCATGTTTTCATTGTTGTTTCTTTATATTCATTACTAGATTTTACATTCACATTGATTTCAATTAACATTATTTCATGGACCCTAAATTGAGTGGGAAACATACATTTTTGCCTTATGTGGTGTCTTTTTCCCTTTCCTCTTGTGTTGGTGAAATATTTTTAAGGAAAAATATGTATTTCCTCAACAATTGCGGGGACTAGGTCCCTCTGCTACTGAATGAGGTGGCTTCCATTTATTGAAAATTGGAAATTATATACACTAATTTTAACCTTATGAATGGTCAAAGGCTAAGGAATGTGCAAGAACACCCTTGTTAATCAGAATAATATATTGAAGAGGGAAGAGTTTGTAAGTAGGAGAGGAAATGTAGGAAAAGAAAGGGAAAAGTAGGAGGGGAATTATGCCAATGAGAGAAATACATAGTTCATTAACCAATAAATTAAAATAAATTTACAAATCAATGAGAAGAAACATGAAAAAAATAAATAATCAGATAAGGATAATGAAGAAATAAAAAATTGACACAAATTTCAACCAGTGATTCTCATTTCATTTCAGTAGGTACATAGCCCTTGCTTCCTTACAGAACTTGTAATATGTTTGGATGAGTATTAAGAGAGAGAATGGAGGAAAATATTATGGAGAAATGGAATATAACATAATAGGAGAGAAAATTCTGATCTTTTAGAATGGAGAGATGATTCCAATAAATACCCCTTTTACATGCCTTTCACATTCCCATGTGACTTTTCATATTCTGATTAAAAATAAGACATTTTTCCTTATTTTGAGAAAAGTAATTTTGCATATCCACCCAACACCCAAAAAATATTCTATCATTGGTTGCTTCTCAATATGCAAAATATTTTAATTAGACCTTCTAGATATATGTCAAAATATCGTCCAAAATTTTCACCTCTCAAAAATTAAAATAAAATAAAATTGACCAACCTATCAAAGTTAGTATAATAAAAAGTGTCACAATTTTTTCTAATTGGAAATAACCAACCCTCAGTAAACCATGGAAATTCCACTCTATCTTTATTTCCTCTTTTGGAGAAGAATGACCACCTTGAAAAAGGAAATGCCCACCATCAATACATTTCCCACAATTAGCTTTCTTATTTTTTCCATTTCATATTTCTAATGCATGGAAATTGTTTCCTATTCAATGTTGCATGGATATATCTATTGTACATGAAAACTCATTCTCATGCAAATGAAATTCGATACTAGAAGCCACCAATAACTTCAAATGATGGAGAGCTTAGAACCTTAGATGTGGATGTGGATCTACAAAAAGAGAAGATAAATATGTGATAAAAGAAGATAGATCTGCAAAAATGAAACAAATGTGATTAGATAACAATATGCGGGGGTTTTCAGGATAATGCTATTTCCAAGAGGCTATGAAATCCCTTGGAGGATGTTAACCCCCATGTCCAGAAAGATAATAATAAATGATGAACTATAGATATCATGCAGAAATAATGAAATACAAAAATGACAAGTAATCGAAATGACAAGGAGACTTAGCTTGTGCTCTGATATGGAGATGAAATGGGCATCAGGATGGCAAGATGACGAATAATGGAAAATATTTCTACCTCAAAAATTCAATAAGTAGAGATTTCATACATTGATTCTTCTTCCTCTTTTTGGGTCTTCTAGTTCTCGGTCTAGGTCTTGGTATTTCCTTCCGTGTCCTCTCTCTCCTTCCGTGTTTTTCCTTTTGAAAGAGGGGGAAAACCCATATTTATAACTTGGAGGTGAGGTGTGATTGAGGTTAGCAAATAACTGGGGTTGGGTAAAGTAACCTGGGTTAAGAGACATGATGTGATCACGTGAGGCCCACGGTTTGACTTATTAGATGGAGTGGGGAGCATGATTGACATGGTAGGTGAGATAATAGATTCCATTTTTTGAAATTAAGAAAGGGGTGTCGGATGGGTATATTATTACCCATGAATTGAATAAAATTGATATGGGAGATAATGCCAAAATTTTAATTATCAAATGGGTCCACATGGAGACCATTTGATAATTGGTGTCTACATTTTCACTGTTTGTTAAGCGGTTTGTGATAAAGAAGCCACAAGAAAAAAAAAGGATTGGATGAAGTTATGTGTCTGAGAATGGATGAAGACATGACCAAAGGAAAGATTCCCTAGGCGAAAAAGGATTGTAATATCAATGAAAAATATGGCGGTGAATCCAATATCACATCGATAGAGGACAATTGCGGTCTCAACGAGACAAGCAATAATTTTCTATAGACCAAAGTTGAGTGGGTGAAGACCACCACAAGATTGATGTAAACCGTGATGATCGATGGGTCATAAGAAAACATCAAAATATGCACAAATGAGTGCGAAAGGTATGCAAAATCTTTTATTTGTGAGGAATCGGGTGAAAAATCATGTGTTTGAAAAAGGGACGAGGATGAAAAATAATGATGCCCTAGCATAGGGCACAAGACAAAAAAAAGTGAGATATATGCATCGACTAATACAAGGATTAAAAGGTTCCCCAACATAGGATATGAAAATGACATAGTGGAAGATGGATGTGTAAGTAAAAATGCCCTAGGGGGAATAATCATAAATGTGGACATGATGAGTAGATAAGATAGAAGGGTGAGATAGAATGCCCTAAAAGGGTGATAAATATGATGTTAATCGTTTTTCATAGGAAAGATACATAAGTGTTAGAAAATTAGAAGGTGAAAAAGAAAAACAGCCCCGTTTCTTCGATAAGTAGGATAAGAAGTCAAGATAATTTTGTGACAAAACAAAAGCAGAGCAAACATTCATGGAAGAGAATAAGATTAGATAGGTGATGGTCGTTCTGGTATCCTCCAAGACAAAAATGTCAAAGGAAGATGGGAAGAGATTCTTAGAAATGGATATGATGATGCCCCTACAAGAGGACTAACGAAGATAAAAGATGTGACAGGGTTCTTAAAAAGAGAAGAGGTTAATGCTGCAGAGAGAAGAACGAGAACGGTAATGAAATGGATCGATGGTGGTACATAAATGGAGAAACATTGGCATTGACCGTGAATGCTAGGTGTGAGGGATGTGTTGAAGGATGTAATGAGAAAGAGAAAAGGGAATGGAAAGGAGGAGTGGTTGATTATGAGAAGAGAAAGAAAGGTGAAGGTGAAGGTGACAAGGGAATGGGATAAAGGGATGGAGACGAAGGAGGAGATAAGAAGGAATGAAAGGGGAGCTAGAAGATAAAAAATAAGGATTATAGAGGAAGGGGGAAATGATGAAGTAAAAACAAGGAGAAGATGATAAAATGACAGAAGAGCAGAAGGTGAAATTATGAAAAAGGGAGAGTTATTTAAAACGGAAGGCATGAAGGAGGATGAAGTAGAGGAAGGTAGAAAAGTAATGGAAAATAAAAGAGATGATAGAGAAAGAAAATTAAAGGAACTATATCATAGTGAGGAAATCCAAGGCAAAGAATATGGAACTGATCGCATGGAAATGCATGTGGATGGTGGGATGATAAAAAATATGGGACAATGCTTTGAAGAGTCAAGTTATCGACAGGAAGTAAGAAGGAAGTGTGAGGTAAAATGAGGAGGAAGACGATATAGAGGAAGTAAAATAAGATGAGGATCAGAAAGGAGGAGAGGACAATGGAGAAAATTATGCAGAAGGAAGGGAACCAAGAATGAAGATATTCGATAAAGAGTGAGAAGCATAAGGAATGTAAAGAGAATCTTGAGGGGAGGAATGACATGGATTGGAAAATATGCGGAGATGTATGAGATGAGGATAAGTTGATGAAGAGAAAATAGAGAGAGGGTGCATGATGAAGACAATGAATAAATTGGAAAGGAAGATTTAAAAATGGAGAGGTGGTGAAGAAAAAGAGAGAAAGGGATAGGCGAGGCAATGCCGATGAATGGATGTTAGGATAAATCCACCGATAATGAACAATAGGAAAGGATGGAACAAAAGGTGAGATGAGGCAGAAAGTAAACAAGGAATGGAAGGGGAACACCAATGAAGGGATGTTAGGAGAAGTCCCTTGATAATGATTAGAGGACATAGAGGAAGGAAGGATTGAATATAGAATGGGGAAGATCAAAGAGAACGATCTAGGTTGTGCAGAATGGGGATGAGTGATTTTTAGGAGAATTCCACCGATAATTATTAGTGTGGAAACAAAATATGATAATGAAAGAATGTTAGGAGATGATCAATGACAATGATGAGTATGTATGGGGGTAGATATGTAGGAGAAATCTAGAATATGGAGTGGAAAGAGTAAAGAAAGGAGGGATAGCGATATGTGTGAAGATGAAGGAGATGAGAGGATGCAAAGCAGGTATGAGAATGAATGAGAGAAAAATGAAGAAACAAGACACGAAATGAATGGGGAAGTAATAGTTAAGTAAGAATAACGGGTCTTTTTGTGTTTTTATTGCTAGAAGATGTCTATATTATGTTAGGATATTCTCAGTGAATCATATGATCCAATTTTGACAAATACCAAGATGACTGAACTCATTTTATCCCTCTAAGTTTTGTCTGCAGGAAATTTTTATTTAATTATTTATTGAATAAATAATGCTCCGTTTGAAGTAAAATTGCTCCGTTGAATCTGTTGAATTTTTTTGCATGCCAGTATTCACTCATCTCAATAGGGTTTTCACCAGGAATGAATTTAGGGCATTGTCTGCAACTTTTGGCAACATTTTTCACTTTTATTTATTTCTTTTGCATTTTTCTCTGGTTTTCTCCGTAGTTTCTTTGTGAAATTCCCCTAGGTCTGTTCTTTGTTTAGTATAGTCTATTTAATTCCCTGAAGCATCTAGAGATCATCTACACACAACACTATAAGGAATTGGCCTCAAAATGCAAACTTTTGACCAAAAAAGATGAAGTCATGCACAAAAAGCCTCTCCCAGCAAGTCACATTTTTTGGAATTAATGAGTGTAAGCTATGCAATGGGATTTTTGGTAGTGGTAGGAAGGTGGGAATTTCTTACATACCTTTGCAGGTACTTTTTCCCATGAAGTCAAAGTCACTTAAGCTATGATGGGAAAATTAGAGGTGACAGTAGGCAGGGAATTTCTTACCTACCTTGCAGGGTAAAAATTCCCATTATAAAATAAAGAAAAATCACTTAAAGCACCGATGAGAATTTTTTGCCTGCCTGACAGGCTAAATTTTCCCACCAAAGAGATTTATTCACCCATGCAAGTCACACTTTATCAAAGGAGGCCAATTTTAATGCAAGTCACACTTTTTGGAAGGAAGACTTTAAGCTGCCAGTGGGAATTTTGGCAGTGGCAAGGAAGGCAGCAGTAGTGGCAGGAAGGCGGGAATTTCTTACCTACCTTATAGGGTAATTTTTCCATGAAGTCAAAGTCACTTAAGCTGTAATGGGAATATTAGAGGTGGCAGGAAGGTGGGAATTTCTTACTTGCCTTGCAGGGTAAAAATTCCCATTATAAAAGAAAATCACTTAAAGCACCGGGAATTTCTTACCTGCCTTTCAGAGGGTAAAAATTCCCATGATGAAAGTCAAATCACTTAAGTGGAAGAGGGGATTTTTGGAGCTGCAGTGTAGGGTGGAAATTCCCATCAAAGTTGACTTCCTATTTTTAGAAATTACCCTTGCTAAAAAATGTGACCCACCTTGGGTGAATAACAATGCATTTAATAATATTTATTAATGGTTTATTCACCCAATTTTGGCGCCATAAATAGAAGGAAAGTCAATGCAAGTGGAAGAGCTAAGGAGAAGTCAAGGATGCATGCTAAAAATAAATAAAATAAATTTATTTAAAAGCAACCAACAACATGCATAATTGGGTGCCCAATTTGGGTGAATAAACATGATTGTTTATTAATTAAATTGCCAAAAATAGGAAGGGAAATTATTAAAAATAGAATGTTGAGGGTTATATAAGCATGGGCTGCCATAATAAAGAAGCAATTAATTATTTTTGCAAAGGATTGCAGCCCAGACAAGTTTTGGCGCCAAAGGAAGGAGGTTTTTGCATTAAAGAGTGTTTTTCATTGCCAGGGAGCTTCAAGGTTTGGCACCTAGGGTTGGAATGGCTTGATTCTTGCTATGATAATTATCTGCATGTTGGTATAAGTGCTCTGGTGAATTAAATAATATTTTTTCTTTGCTTTGCATGCAAGCAAAAACCTCAAATTTTAGGGCAGCAGACTTTATATGCAGATTTTGGTGATAAAATCAAGTATTCATGCATGGACTCCATCTTTGTCTCGAATTAATAAGGTATTCATCACAGTGTATTCATATTAGTGAAAAGAAGTTCAAATCAATGTCAGGTACATTGAATATATCTTTCAAATTGAAGAAGTTTCCAGATCTGCACAAATTGATCCAATTGCAAGGGATTCTAACAAAATTAAAAGAAAAAGAGCTCAGATAAAGATTGTTCCAGCCATGATGAAGCATGATGAAAGAAAAGGATCAGCAGAATCATGCATAGCTTCCAGATTTTGAAGTCAATGATATAGACATAGGCCCTAAACCTATCACCGATTTAATTGATAGATCCAGATCTCATAATTGCAAAGGCTTTCGAAAAAATTCATCCTCTTGTTTCTAACACAGCCCATGTAGAAGTCATGCATGGAAATTCCTTCCAAGATCTTGTGCATGTGCTCCCAATCTTCCAATTGAAGCCTTCATTGAATTTACTTGTATTTCATTCACCCAGAGTGCTTTCCAGAATTTAAAATTGCTCATATGCAATTAAAAATAAAAGATGATGAGTTTTGTCTGAATTATTTATGGCAAACATTGCACTGGTGCATGTACTGAAGAAGAATTACAAAATCTTCAAGGATAAAGGGAAGACATGTCAAAGGCAATACCCACAAGAAAATCACAATCATGCATAGCTTCCAGATCCAGTTTGGTGAGAATCAAAGGCAAAAGAGTCAACCGCATGTAGAATATGGAAGAAGAACAAGACTGAGAGGGTTGCAACTTTCTTCTTATTTCTTTTCCTCTTTCTTTTATTTTCTCCGACAAAGTAATTGAGCAATCAATTAAATTATAAAACTTAAGTGATTGGTTTAAAAGTCGTTACTTGAAGAAGTCAATTACTTGGAAATAGGTGGTAGACATGCAAAATAGAAGGTTCTATTTTTTAGTTATAAATCATGCATGTCATGCAAAGAGGAATTCTAGGAGGAAGATTTCCAGTTGTTTCCTTTTCATAGCTTCCGCGCATGGGAATTCATTTAAAGCTTCCTATTTGTAATTGCCTTTATACACTATAAATAGAGGAAGAACCTACGGGTTAAAGGATCGGAATTTGTAATCAACATTCTTGTGTTCCAGACTTTGAGCTGAAACCCTTGATAGCTTTTGCAAGCAGAGGAATAGAGAAGATATTTCGGAGAACTTTGTGTCAACGGTGCATTTTCTTCTTATTTATTTATTTCTAGATCTATTCATAAACTTTGTGTTATTCTAGATCTAGATCTAAAAGTTTCCTTTGCTTTGAATTCTGTATTTAATGATCTATTTGTTTTAATCTATGTGCATGTGATCAACTCTGTAAACTATTGATTGGGTTGCACATCTTCTCTCTTTCTTCTTCGTTTCCTATTATTTTCCTCTTCTACAAATTTTTCCTTTCTTTTACAAGTTACTTACTTGCTACAAAACTATCTAGCTATGGTTCATGAGCTACATAGTTAAAGTAATACCAACAAATAGATATTAGGAAATATAACTGAAAAATCTTACACATGGGAGCCTCACCGGTAAATGAGGGAGATTTATCTCATGACTGCCTAGGTTTTTAGGCTAGTGTAGAAAATCTAGCCAACATTTTTGGTGACTCTCATTGGGGAACAACACAAATTAGCAGACCAAAGCTTTCTCTTGCCATTTCCCTTTTATATTATAAGCTCAACCTGGTAGAATGTCCATTCATGCGGTCTAGTAAAGCTCAAGGAAGGATTGATCATTTTTATAGATTGCAGGAGAAATTCAATTTCAATCATCCTCCTCAAGTTAGAAGCCACAGATCCAGTCTTTCACCAGGAAGAAGAGTGCAAACTCATCCAGATCTAGATCATCTCCAGCATAATCCAAAGCAAACTGGAATTATTCACCAAGTCTATTCTCAAAGAAGACATGCTCCATTCATCATGATGCAGAATCAACCACTTGCCCCTGCAACACCTATTCCATGGGGTGTAGCCTTTGGACCTCTGAATCTGACTCCTCCTATGCATGATCTACCTAA
This sequence comes from Taxus wallichiana var. yunnanensis, assembly GCA_018340775.1. NCBI lineage: Eukaryota > Viridiplantae > Streptophyta > Pinopsida > Cupressales > Taxaceae > Taxus > Taxus wallichiana. Next base: position 236,023,847 of record CM031238.1, on the reverse strand, counting down.
AGGGATGAGAAATAATTTTCCAAAATTCTTTGGAGATGGAAAGAAAAATCCTAGATGACCACTTGGCTACATTTTTATATCCTGTGGAGTTTTGCCAGTAGAACATGAAGATGTGTCTATCCAGATTTTCATAGAGACTCTGCATGACTTGGCTAGAGAATGGTTCTACCGGCTAGCTCCTAGCACCATAACCAACTGGGCCACTATGAGAGATGCATTCCTGAAAAGATTCAAACCAATGAAGATTCCAGTACATTGATAACTCAACTGACTCAGTTGAAGAAGGAGCCACATGAGCACATGTGGGATTTTATTGCAAAATTCCAAAGATTACTGTACAAAATTTCTGCAGCTTTTGCTTCTCTGAATGATGAGAATCAAAAGGTATTCTTCATCAATGCTTTACTTCTTGAAGTAAGCTATCAACTCGAAGAGCACATCTTGTTGACTTGTTAAGCAACCAAAACATGGTGGTTGAAATTGAAGATGACCTCATCATGGCTGGAAAGATAAAGAGCAACACTTCTAGAGCTGAAAGTTCATCCTCTGCTACTACTTCCGATTCACTATTGCAAAAGTTAGCAAATGAGATGTCATAGATGAAGAAACAAATGGCTCAAATGGCTCAAGGCAACAACACTACCCCTGCTCAAAATTTCAACAACAAACAACCGAACCGCATTGCTGGTTCCCAAAGATTAGCAATTGAAGTTACTCCTAGAAACAACATGGAGATGAATGAAGAAGACCAGAAGTTGACATTGATCAACTCGAGAATGATGATTTTGTAGGTCCTGCTGGTGACTCCAACATTAATTACCTAAACTACAAATCTGAACATGACGATGAGAAGCTTCATGAAGATGATCATGGTCATACATATGTAGTATTTACAAAATCACAAACTCACCAAGCTGAGGCATTAGCTGATGAACAAAGAAGGGGCAGCCCTTTACCTTCTTCTTTAGCTCCCAAAAATAAGAATGTGAGTTCTTCATCTCAACCACATGAAATAAGCTCAAGTATCTAAATCTATACCTTCTTTGACATTATTGATCATGTCAAGAAAACTAGAGTTCAAATGTCAGAAGTTGAATACTTGAGAGCCTTTTCTTGAGCAGTTAAATAGGCTAGTCAAATATGTACAATCACTAGGACAATCCAATACATCAAAAGGCCTTTTTCCTAAGCCCAAAGATACTCCTCCCCATAACAACACTATAGTTGTTAAATCCTCACCATCTTCTAAAAGAGTGGAACCATTCTATGTTTCCTATTGCTTAATGGTTTCAAGTTAAAGCAACTGCATTTTAGATTCAGTGCTTTTGAAAATGTCATGCCAGCTAAAGTTGCAGATGCTCTTGGGCTTACCTTGACAAAGACCATAAAAGGTGTTATTCCATGGAGAGACAAGTCCCTTTAATCAGACAAATCAAAGATGCACAAGTTATTTTGGCAGCTTTTCCTGACAAAAGATTAAAGATGACAATCTTAGTTGCAGATATTCTTGTCTCCTATGGGATGTTGCTGAGCAAAAACTTCTACAAAGAGCTGGGAGGAGAAGTAAAGATGGATTGGTCATGTGCTCATATTCCTATCAAAGGATTAATCATAAGCTAGAGCTGGAAAAGAAGTCCAAGTACATGGTTACAAAATATGAGGATCCTAGATCTCAGATTCTTTTTTAGGAATCTGACCGTGGGGTCTATTTCTTGGAAATGGATAAAGGAGTTCCAGAGCCAGAACTTCAACCAAAGCCAACACAAGAAGAGGAAAATTTTTGGATCTTAGAGTTTAAAGGCACCATTGTTCTTTTGGATCAGGAGCCAATTCTACTAATATCTCCAGATCATGAGATATTCCCATACTCCCACAAGCTGATGTTCGAGAACACCAACAATATAAATGTGGAGTATGAAGCATTTACTAGGAATGGAGCAAGCTAAAAGAAAGGAGTAAAACTCCTCAAAGCCCAAGGAGATGTTGAACTTCTAGTAAAGCAAGTTCGAGGGAAAAATCAAGTCAAAGGAGATAAGATGAAGCATTATAGAGATAAAGTGCTTTTTTATGCCACACTCGATTTTGCAGCCTTCTCTATCGACTTCATTCCAATAAATCAAAATTCCAAGGTAGATTCTTTGGCAGTCACAACTGCACTATTGAATCTGGATAGACCACCATCCATATTTAGACAAGGAAACTATAAAGTGGAGATGGTCTACCACCCCAAAGTCCTTGATAATGTTGAACAATGGCAGACTTTCAATGATGACAAACAAACATCCGCATGTCTGGAACAAGACAACTTTGACATAGTTTATGTATGTCAAAGGGAGTAAATCACCACCATGAAAAATAGTCACAGGAAAAACTGATCCAAGGTTATGATGACAATAGTGGAATAATCCAACCAAAAGGTAACAAAATCCCAAGGGTTTAGTTTCCTTAGTGGAGACTTTCAACAAGCATGATCAGTACTTGAAGAAGAAAAAGAATATGGTGATAGTTCTTCCTCAAAAATGCAACAAGGTAAATCTGGGAATGAAGGAAGTTGATGTAGACTTATCCACCACAGAGAAGAAAGGATGAGCCACCACAAGATGAAGTTGATAAGGACTTGCCCAAGGTATTTGACAAGAAGGCCAGAGAAAGGAAGTTCGAGATCGAGACTGGGTACTCTAGTGGGACAAGAGACATGAACCGAAGGGCATGCATGACAAAATATGATTCACTCTGGAAAGGGCCCTTCATGATCAAAAGAGCTGCTGGAATGGATACTTTCTTCCTTTGCCTACTAGGATGGAATTGAGTTACCACTACCTTTCAATGGGAAACATCTGACGGTTTTCAGAAATTGAGATATAGGGTAAAACATGTTTGTATATAAATAAATTTTTTGTTTTCTTTTCTTTTCTTTTTTTTTTTTTTTTTTTTTTTTTGGCTTGACCCCAAACCCAATGGACAAGACACAAAACCAAAGATGTTGGGATCTCATCTTCACTCTTTCATTTTGAAAGAGGTAAAGATGTCCACAGAGAGTAACGGTGTCCCCTAGATTTCACCCTGAAATCTGGGACTACCCATTTTAAAAAAATCATTCTTTTTAAAATAATGGGTCTTTTTGTGTTTTTATTGCCAGAAGATGTCTGTATTATGTTAAGATATTCCCAGTGAATCATATGAGCCAATTTTGACAAATACCCAAGATGCCCAAACTCATTTTATCCCTCCGCCAAGTTTTGTTTATGGGAAATTTTTATTTAATTATTTATTAAATAAATAATGCCCCATTTGAAGTAAATTGTGCTCTGGTTGAATCCTGTTGAAGTTTTGCATGCTAGTATTCACTCATCTCAATAGGGTTTTCACCAGAATGAATTCAGGCATTTCACAACTTTCTGCAACTTTTTTTTTTCACTTTTATTTATTTCTTTTGCATTTTTTTTTTTTTTTAGTTTCTTGTGTGAAATTCCCCTAGGTCAATTCCTTTGCCAAGTATAGTCTGTTTAATTACCTGAAGCATCTGGAGATCATCTACGAACACAAAACCATAAGGAATCAACCTCAAAATGCAAACTTTTGACCAAAAAGATGAAGTCATGCACAAAAAGCCTCCTGTGCAAGTCACATTTTTGGAATTAATGAGTGTAAGTTCATGCAATGGGATTTTTTTAGTAGTGGTAGGTAGGTGGAATTTCTTACACCCTCAGAAGGTATTTTTCCCATGAAGTCAAAGTCACTTAAGTTGCGATGGGAAAATTAGAGGCAAGCAAGCAGCGGGAAATTTCTTACCTGCCTTGCAGGTGAAAATTCCCATTATAAAATAAAGAAAAATCACTTAAAGCACCGATGGGAATTTTTTGCCTACTGTGACAGGCTAACTTTTCCCACCAAAGAGATTTATTCACCCATGCAAGTCACACTTTATCAAAGGAGGCTAATTTTTAATGCAAGTCACACTTTTGGAAGGAAGACTTTAAGTGCAAATGGGAATTTTTAGTGGTACAAGTAGGAAGGGGAATTTCTTACCTGCCTTGCAGGTAATTTTTCCCATGAAGTCAAAGTCACTTAAGCTGCAATGGGAATATTAGAGGTGGCAGTAGGCGGAGGGAATTTCTTACCTACCTTGCAGGTAAAAATTTCCATTATAAAAGAAAAAATCACTTAAAGCACCGGGCGAAGAATTTCTTACCTGCCTTGCAGGTAAAAATTCTCATGATGAAAGTCAAATCACTTAAGTGGAAGAGGGGATTTTTGGAGCTGCAAAGTGCAGGTGGAAATTCCCATCAAAGTTGACTTCTATTTTTGGAAATTACCCTCTTAAAAAATGTGACCCACCTGGGTGAATAACAATGCATTTAATAATATTTATTAATGGTTTATTCACCCAATTTTGGTGCCATAAATAGAAGGAAAGTCAATGCAAGTGGAAGAGCTAAGGAGAAGTCAAGGATGCATGCTAAAAATAAATAAAATAAATTTATTTAAAAGCAACCAACAACATGCATAATTGGGTGCCCAATTTGGGTGAATAAACATGATTGTTTATTAATTAAATTGCCAGAAATAGGAAGGGCAATTATTAAAAATAGAATGTTGAGGATTATATAAGCATGGGCTGCCATAATAAAGAAGCAATTAATTATTTTTGCAAAGGATTGCAGCCTGGACATGTTTTGGTGCCAAAGGAAGGAGGTTTTTGCATTAAAGAGTGTTTTTCATTGTCAGGAGCTTCAAGGTTTGGTGCCTAGGGTTGGAATGGCTTGATTCTTGCTATGATAATTATCTGCATGTTGGTATAAGTGCTCTGGTGAATTAAATAATATTTTTCTTGCTTTGCATGCAAGTAAAACCTCAAATTTTAGGGCAAGCAAGCTTTATATGCAGATTTTGGTGATAAAAATCAAGTATTCATGCCATGGACTTCATCTTTGTCTGAATAAATTAATTACAGGTATTCATCACAGGTGCTCATATTAGTGAAAAAAGTTCAAATCAATGTCAGATACATTGAATATATCTTTCGAATCTGAAGAAGTTTGTCAGATCTGCACAAATTGATCCAATTGCAAGGGATTCCGACAAAATTAAAAGAAAAAGAGCTCAGACAAAGATTGTTCCAGCCATGATGAAGCATGATGAAAGAAAAGGATCAATAGAATCATGCATAGCTTCCAGATTTTCTGAAGTCAATGATATAGACATAGGCCCTGAACCTATCACCGATTTAATTGATATATCCAGATCTCATAATTGCAAAGGCTTCTAGCAAAAATTCATCCTCTTGTTTCTAATGCAACCCATGTAGAAGTCAGTGCATGGAAAATTCCTTCAAGATCTTGTGCATGTGCTCCCAATCTTCCAGTTGAAGCCTTCATTGAATTTACTTGTATTTCATTCACCTAGAGTGCTTTCCAGAATTTAAAATTGCTCATATGCAATTAAAAATAAAAGATGATGAGTTTTGTCTGAATTATTTATGGAAAACATTACACTGGTGCATGTACTGAAGAAGAATTGCAAAATCTTCAAGGATAGAAGGGAAGACAGGTCAAAGGAAATACCCGCAAGAAAATCATCAGTCATGCATAGCTTCCAGATCCAGTTTGGTGAGAATCAAAGGCAAAAGAGTCAACCGCATGCAGAATATGGAAGAAGAACAAGACTGGGAGAGTGTTGCAAATTTCTTCTTATTTCTTTTCCCTCTTTTTTTATTTTCTCTCGAAAAAGTAATGAGCAATCAATTAAATTATAAAACTTAAGTGATTGGTTTAAAAGTCGTTACTTGAAGAAGTCAATTACTTGGAAATAGGTGGCAAACATGCAAAATAGAAGGTTCTATTTTTCAGTTATAAATCATGCATGTCATGCAAAGAGGAATTCCAAGAGGAAGATTGCTAGTTGTTTCCTTTTCATAGCTTCCACATGTGGGAATTCATTTAAAGCTTCCTATTTGTAATTGCCCTTTATACACTATAAATAGAGGAAGAACCTATGGGTTAAAGGATCAGAATTTGTAATCAACATTCTTGTGTTCCAGACTTTGAGCTGAAACCCTTGATAGATTTCTGCAAGCAGAGGAATAGAGAGAGATTTCTGGAGAACTTTGTGTCAACGGTGCATTTTCATCTCGTATTTATTTCTAGATCTATTCATAAAATTTGTGTTATTCTAGATCTAGATCTGAAAGTTTCCTTTGCTTTGAATTCTGTATTTCATGATCTATTTGTTTTATCTATGTGCATGCAATCAACTCTATAAACTATTGATTGGGTTGCACATCTTCTCTCCTTTCTTCTCATTTCCTATTATTTTCCTCTCTTTTATAGTTGCTTACTTGTGCAGAAAATTGCCTAGCTATGGTCATGAGCTACATGCTAAAGTAAAACCAACAAATAGATATTAGAAAATATAATTGACAAGATCTTACATGGGAGCCTCACTTTGGTAAATGAGGGAGATTTAGGAAATCCTTAATGGTGGGATGCCCACGTGGTGGGAGTGATGATGTAAGAGTGTTAAGAGAAAAAGGAGGAGAATAAATACATTTGTGGTGGTGATTGTTGTTTCTTTGAAAGAGGAAATGGTGGAGAATCTTTCACATCGAAGGATCCAAGGAAGAAGATATACCTTAACTAAGATTGTTTGGCTATATGGATGGTTAAGTAAGATAGTCAAATTGAAAGTAGAAGAGTGAAAGGGAAACTCAAGAGGAAAGACAAGTAGGATATCTTACGTGGTGCAAGGGGACATAAAGGTGAGAAGGATGATGTGGAGATAAATGGTGATGAGTGGAAATGTGGAGCGAAGAGCAATTGATCAAAGACATTGTTAAACATGTTGGGAGATAAGGAGCTATAGGATAATGAACTTTCCTTGAGAAGGATCCTCAAGTAGGATTTGTAAACTGCAACGGTGATCAAGTAGAATTCGTAAACTGAAAAGTGTATTTGCGAGTGCATTCATAGAGATTATGGATAGATATAGAATTCATAGTGTGAAATTCAATGTGATTTTGATAAAATATGACCTTGATGAGATGAATGGAACATATTTATAACAAGGGCATACATGGAAACTATGCTTCAAATTGGATTAGAGATAAACAAGAAAGGTTACCACTTAAGGCATTGCACTTGTAGCCAATAACAGGTGTTAACACATAACTCACGGTAGTTAGTTGTACCAAAAGACTCGTGAGGGAAATATGGATGAAAGATCCTCATAAACCTAATGTTGACATGACAAAGGATTTGAGATGTGACTTCTATGCAGAAAGAAGGTTCTCCAAAGGTGGTGCTCCTTAAGTCTATGCCCCAACTTTGGGAAAGAATAAGAACAATAGAAAAAAATTGATTAATGTGAAAAGCTTTCGAAAATGTTGATAAAAAGAAGGTTGATGAATGAGGGAAAACTTCCAAATGCCATAATAACAGAGTAGCCATGATTTGAGGGTATGGTATACTTTATACATAATATGGATGGCGAGAATAATATATATAATAGCCATCCTTCAAGGGATTGGTCTATTTCCTATGATGTTTCTTTTGACTTTGATTTGCATGATTTCCTTTTTCTCTCTTTTTTTGCATGAACAACTATCCGTCGAGGGATCAGTTTGTTTTTGATAAATTTGATTTTTCCTTTTGCATACATGAATTTTAGATTCACATGGGGGAGAGCTGGGAATAGCTAAGTAAACCACTTAAGAAGGGATGCTGACTATATAAGAGACACCCATGGACCCTTTGTATGACTGCAATAGGATAATGAGAGGGTGATGGATGTAATGATGGTGGATTTCTCACCATAATAGGGAGGACTTATCCATAATGGAAAATGCTATGGACAGAGCCATGGTGCCCATATTTAAGATCATGACTAGGAAAAGTGATGAAATACCACATAATTCATATAATCACGATGACAAATGGAAGGAGCTAAGGATGGAGGAATGATCTAAGGATATAACTAAGTGATCATTGGTAGATATGCTAATAGTAGACTTGGTCACAAGTGAAATACATTAAGAGGTTATGTTTTGGTTTACCATCAAGAGAGGGAAGACATTAAGTTGTAATAGGATGAGATGATAGACAAACATGAAATAAAACTATGTCCTTAAGGAAACACAAATATGATCACAAATGTGGTCTTGATGAAATAGATGGTGCCTCAAAAGAGACACAAATATGGCCACAATGGTGGACTTTGGTAAAAAGGTCCCTCAACGGAAGGAAAAACATGGCCTCAAAGGAGGACTTTGATGAAATAGATGGTGCCCCAAAAGAGACATAAATATGGCCACAATGGTGGAATTTGGTAAAAAGGTCCCTCAATGGAAGGAAAAACATGGCCTCAAAGGAGGACTTGATGAAATAGATGGTGCCCCAAAAGAGACACAAATATGGCCACAATGGTGGACTTTGGTAAAAAGGTCCCTCAACGAGAAGGAAAACATGGCCTCAAAGGAGGAATTCGATAAGAAAAATAACAATAATGGTCCCTCACAGAAGGAAAAAAATGGCCACAAATGTGGACTTAGAATGAGATGAGGATTTGGACAAAATTAGTTTAGATTGGATGAATGTGAAGGAGGTAACAAAAAAATGTCAAAGAATGAAGTCCCCTAGTGTCAAGGGATTTTTACGGATGATATGCTCATGGGTGAGGGAAGGTTGTTCCCCAATGAATTAAATTTGGAGGAATTAAAGGATGTCAAAAGAGTTTAGATGAGATTATTTTGGATTCAGATGGGATAAACTATTGGAGACCACAAGTGTTCTCGGCAAGATAAGTGGTATTGATGAATAATGGAGGACCTTACTTAGGAGGAATGTCATGTGCAGGAGGGATGTTAAGGGATGATGTGGATGAAGGAATCATGGGAGACCCGATAGATGGGATATGAATTGGATTCAATGTAGATGGAGAAGGAAATTTCCCCTGAATGAGGAAATCATCTTTCTTAATAAGGTTGTGGACGATTGTCCGAAATGCCTTACAATGTTTGATGTCATGGCTCGAGGTACGATGATAAGCACAACTGCAATTAGGATTGAACCATGATGGCTTTGGACCATAGGGATTAAAGGCTTTAATGGGAGGAAGTGTGATGGTAGATATTCAAGTTAAATGTTGAAGGATATCTGCATAAGACCCCATTAAAGTGTCATGGGGAAGGTAACTCTTGTGGGTTTTGATAGGATATCTCAGCTTGGAGTTAGGAGAAAAAGTGGATGTAGATTGGATGGTAAATTATGTGTTTTGGAAGACAAATCAAATTTGGTGGAAGGATTGTATTGTTTGGATTCAGATTTAGGTGAGGATGTACATTGGATGGGTAGATTATACGTCTTAGATGACAAATCAAATTGGATTAGAGGATTGGATTGTTTGGCTATAAATTTATCGTTGCAAGATGTCGTAGATGGAGTGAATGATCCTAAAATAGATGTTGTGGCATTGGATTGTTGAGAAGAGGGAAAATCTAAATGTTTTCGAGGATGTGCAGGGACTGTTGGGGATGTTTTTCACGAGCCTGAGACTTTAATTGATAAGATTTCCTCTTAGCAGGGATGATAATAATCTCAACTAAAGAATTTGATAAAGTGGTGGCGTGGTTATTAATGGAGAAAATGTCCTAAAAAAGATAAGGATGTTAATGGAGAAATAGGTGTTTGTAAATTGCGATTAATGAGATCTATATGAGATGTGGATTGTTTAGGTTTTGGCATGGAAAGAGTTGATTTTGTAGAGGGATAATGTAAACCATCTTTATTTGATTTAGGTGGATGTGTTGGTTCATAAATGTTTCAAAGGGTATATTTGATAGGGTTACTGGATCGAGAAGATTTGTTCGTTGTGATAGACAAATTAGGTAAAGAGTATTGGGGTAGACCAAGTGATGTGGCCATGGGAAAGTGATATGATAGGTATTAGGATAGGTGGGATAGATAGGGATGTTGGAATATTTGGAGATTTGGGTGATGTGATAACCGATGGAGTAGACATTTGTTATCTCATTTTTAGTGATTCCACTAAAATTGAGATAACCATAGAAAATATTTGATGTAACATCCTAAAAATGCCCTTTGAAGGAGATTTTCAGGTATCCATCGCATGCAAACATGTCTTTTACATGTTTCATGTTGAGTGTCTTTCAAACCCGGAACTTGATTACATGCGCCAGGTGTGTCGGGTTTTGAACCCGGAGCATCAGAACATACCTTACGAAAAACATGTTACATGTTGCTTGCTTCCCGAAACCCGAAACCCGAAATGATCGTTTGTATCAGGTTTTCAGAACTTGATAACATCCAAACATGACTCTTACATGCTTCATGTTGGTTGGTTCCCGAAACCTAATTTGTTAAGAAATCCTTTGTTTCGGGTTTTTAGAAGTGCTAAGCATGATGACATGGCGTTAACTTCGAGTTTTCGAGTAGTTGGCACATGTGTCGGAGAAGGTGTAATAAATGTTGGGGTTTTATAAATAGCCCAATTTTACACGTCATTTCTACTTGACATATTTTTGCTACGTGGATTTTTCGTACATGCTCCATCGACCTCCAAACTTGACTGAACTTCTCGATTGATTTCGTGATTCATCTTTGATCATTTTTCAAATTTCTTGAAGGTATTTTTCTCTTCTTATAATTTTGTGATCTTTGGGTTTATTTTTGAAGCGTTCTTTTGGTGTTTTTCCTCTTTGATTTTTCTTGCCTATTGTTAGGTTGTGGAGCCTGTTTTCATGTGTGAAAGTGTCAAGACCTGTAGACTAAGAGTACTTGTACAATTTTTTTGGGCGTAAATTATTTTTTTGGCCTCAAAAAAATGCACCCGACATATCGAGAAATGTGCTCTTCTCATATGGGCGAGATTTTTGACCCATAGGTTTTTGGGTTGGTTTTGGCCCATGGTTTTGATACCCACGGTATTGTAAAACTACTTAAGCAGTTGCCTACTTACATGGTTTTATGCATGTGGTAGGGTATAATGAAAAATATTACAGATGTGCTTTGAATTCATTTGCATTTGTGTATTCTGTAGAGTTTGTTGAGCATAGCTCCAAACGGATCCGGGGTATTGTATTGAGAGAACGGTGGCTTGTAATAAAATCTAAGCAAGTAATTATTGGTGGACGTAGCCCAAATTGGGTGAACCACGTTAAATACTATCTCTTTGTGTTGTATTATTTTATTATGTAATTTTATTTGAGATTTTAATAATTTATGCATATTAGTTTCTACTGTTGTGATTTTGTGAGGGATTATTCCTCATATTTTATCCCTTATTTCCTAACAATTGGTATCAGAGCCTAGTTTGGTTTGCTGAAGTATTGTATCATAGGGAAAGTTTTATCTTGAGTGGGAGCTATGGTAGATGATGGAAGATCTAGGGTTGATAAATTCAACGGGAAATTTTTCAGTCTTTGGAAGATGCAGATGGAAGATTACCTTTATCAGAAGGATGTTTATACTCCGCTATCTGAGAAGGTGAACAAACCCTCGAGCATGAAAGATGCAGAACGAGATATGTTGGATAAGAAGGCACTTGGGACAATCCACTAGGTCTTACATCTTCGGTATTATTTAATGTTTCAAAGGAAAAGACTACAAAAGAACTAATGGATGCATTAAGGAAGTTGTATGAAAAACCCTCTCGCCTCTAATAAGATATTTTTAATGAAAAAGTTGTTTAATATGAAGATGTTTGAGAATGGTTTAGTAAAGAGATCATCTAAATGATTTTAATACATTGTAAATATGCTAGTTTCAATTATAATAGAATTTGATGAAGAAGTTAGGGCTTTATTAGTTTCTGTGCTCTTTCCCTAAGAGTTAGAATAGCTTGGTAATGGCAAGAAGAAACCTCGGCCCACTAACTCAAAGTTGAAGTTTGAGGATGTTGTAAGGGTGATTCTAAGCAAGGAAATGCAAAGAAAAATCTCTAGTGAATCTTCTACTTTAGGGAATGCTTTGACAATGGAAACTAGAGGGAGACAGAAGAATAGAGGAAGCTATGAAAAATCAAAGGATCGGGCAAGGTCAAAATCCAAAAGCAAGATAGTATGCTGGCACTGTGGAAAGTCTAGGCATGCAAAGAAGGACTGTTGGGAGCTTCGGGACAAGAAGAAATAATAGGAAGAAAACAAGGAGGCAAATGTGGCAACGGGTAATGTATGTCAGGATGCTTTGATTCTTTCTTTGCACAATATTATTGAATCTTGGGTTTTAGATTTGGGGCTTCTTTCCATGCTTCTCCACATAGGCATTATTTTGTTGATTATGTTTAAGGAGATTTTGGGCATGTTTTTCTTGGTGATGATGAGCCTTGCAAAGATAGTTGGAAAAGGTTTTGTTCAGTTAAGATGCATAATGTGAATACTTGGCTATTGAAGGATGTCGAAATGTGCCTACATTAAGATGAAATTTGATATCAAAGCATGGTAAGTTAGGAAGTGATGGTTGACCGTGATATTTAAAGCGAGACTCTTGGAAGGTTACCAAGGGTGCTCTTGTGGTGGCAAGAGGTAAGAATGTTGGAACCTTGTATTTAACCACTTATATCACTAATGTTTGTAATATTGTGGCTTCAAAAGTAGATACAACATTGTGGCACTATAGGCTCGATCATATGAGCCATAAGGGCATGGAGATCATAAAGAAGGATTTGCCCAAATAAACATAAACATGTTTGGAGTTTTGTGAGGATTGCATATATGGGAAACAAAAGCGAGTAAGGTTTCTTAAGGTTGGAACTACAAAGAAAGAGAGTAAGTTAGAGCTGGTGCATTCTAATGTGTGGGGCCGACTCTGTATCATCTCTTGGGGTTCAAGTTATTATGTTACTTTTATTGATGATGTAACAAGGAAAGTTTGGGTTTATTGTATTAGAAACAAATCTGATGTATTTGAAACTTTTGTTAAATGGAAAGCCTTGGTAGAGAATGAAACAAGTCTTAGGCTGAAATTTCTCAGTCGATAATGGAGGGGAGTATGCAGCAATGAATTTGATGATTATTGTTTTAAGAATGGAATCCGCAGGCAAAAGATGGTTCCAGAACTCGCAGTAGAATGGGTATCGAAAGGATGAACATAACAATAATGGAACATCCTAGAGCATGAGGCTACATGTAGGACAACCTCTTTCTTTTTGGGCGTATAATGAGCACAACTGTGTACTTGATAAACAGAGGACCCTCAAGTGCCTTGGATGGAGGCATACCTAAGGAGGCTTGGTATGGTAAGAAATTTTATTATTCATTTCTTAGAGTCTTTGGATGTGAGGTGTTTTTTCATATAAACAAGGATGATAGGACCAAGCTAGAGGCTAAATCAAAAAAATGTACTTTCATTGGTTATGGTGGTGATGACTTTGGATATAAATGTTGGAGTATTAAGGACAAGAAAATCATTTGATCTAGGGATGTGGTCTTTAATGAGAAAGTCATGTATAAGTAGCAGTTGCAAGAAAATAGGGAAGAATCCAAGAAAGAATATGCAGCGGTAGAGGATCTTCTGGATGGGAAAGTGACACATGAATCAATTCAGGAACCCCCTCAATAGGAACCCCAAACTCCTATATTGAGGAGGTCTTCTAGGGTAAGAAGAGAACCTAAACGTTTTTCTCCTTCTCTTTATTATTTATTACTCACTGATAGTGGAGAGCCAGAGAGCTTTGATGAAGAAATATAGGTAGATGCTAGGAAGAAGTGGGAGCAAGCCATGGATGAGGAGCATCAAGCTCTCATGGAGAACCAAACATGGGATTTGGTGAAGCTACCCGAAGGAAAAAGAGCATTATAGAACAAGTGGGTGTTCAGAGTCAAAGAGGAAGAAGGAGACAAGAAAAGATATAAGGCCCGGTTGGTGGTCAAGGGGTTTGCACAAAAAAAGGTATAGATTTTGATGAGATTTTTTCTCTTGTAGTAAAAATGACTTCTATTAGAACTGTTCTAGGAATAGTTGCAGCAGAAGACTTGCACTTAGAACAACTTGATGTAAAGACCGCATTTCTCCATGATGATTTGGAGGAGGAACTAAATATGTAAAGAACCAGAGGGCTATGAGGTCAAGGGTGAAGAGGAGATGGTGTGTATATCGAAGAAGAGCTTGTATGGCTTGAAGCAAGCTCCACGTCAATGGTATAAGAAATTTGATAGCTTCATGATGGAGCAAGGTTATATTAGATGTCATTTTGACCATTGTGTGTATACAAAGAAATTTGAGGATGGCAGTTATATTATTCCGTGTTTGTATGTGGATGACATGTTGGTTGCAGGTAAAAACATGCAGGAAATAAAAGTACTCAAGAAGCACCTAAGTGAATCCTTTGCTATGAAGGATTTGGGTGTAGCTAAACAAATCCTTGGTATGAGGATATCTTGGGATAGGAAGGAATGGAAGCTGACTTTATCTTAGGAAGAGTACATTAAGAAGGTCTTGGAGAGGTTTAATATGTAGGATGCTAAATCGGTTCGGACTCCTTTGCGCAGACACTTCAAGTTATCAAAGGAACATTGTCCTAAGATAGAGCAGGAGAGAAACCAGATGTCCAAGGTACCTTACTCATCGTGGGTAGTTTGATGTATGCCATGGTGTGTGCTAGGCCTAATATTGACCATGCCATGGGAGTGGTGAGTAGATTTATGAGTGATCTAGGTAGAGATCACTGGTAGCAGAAGAAAGTGGATCCTTCAGTATTTGAGAGGGACCATGGGAACAGTTTTGTGCTACAGTGGATCAAACACCACTTTGTGTGGTTATGTAGATTCAGATATGGCTAGAGATGTAGACAGCAGGAGGAGCACAATAGGTTATGTTTATATTGTAGGTGGAACAACAGTAGTAAGCTGGATTTCACGACTATAGAAGTTGGTGGCTTTGTCAACCATGGAGGCTGAGTATGTTGCTGCCATAGAGGCAAGCAAGGAAATGATTTGGTTACAAAATTACTTGAGGAGTTAGGGCATAAGCAGGAGGAAGGAAAGTTGCATAGTGATAGTCAGAGTGCCAAACACCTAGCTAAGAACTCTGCTTTCCACTCTTGGACAAAGCATATACTAGATTAAGGTATCATTTCATCAGGATAACTTTAGAGGAAGAGAAGTTGAAGCTAGAGAAGATTCATACCAATCGTAATCCCGCAAACATGAAGACCAAGGTGGTCACAAGGGAAAAATTGAAGCCGTGTTCAGCTTTAGTTGGTTATCATAGAAAC
Source organism: Taxus wallichiana var. yunnanensis (assembly GCA_018340775.1). NCBI lineage: Eukaryota > Viridiplantae > Streptophyta > Pinopsida > Cupressales > Taxaceae > Taxus > Taxus wallichiana. The sequence continues at coordinate 236,008,622 of CM031238.1, read as the reverse complement.
TAGTGAAGGGTTGAGAAGCTTGCTCAAAGAAAAAACTAGTCTCCAAGTGGGAGATTGTTAGGTTGTGGAGCCTGTTTTCATGTGTGAAAGTGTCAAGACTCGTACACTAAGAGTATTGTATAATTTTTTTGGGCGTAAATTGTTTTTTGGCCTAAAAAAATTACACCTGACATATCGGGAAATGTGCTCTTCTCATATGGGCGAGATTTTTGACCCATAGATTTTGGGCTGGTTTTAGCCCATGGTTTTGATACCCACGGTATTGTAAAACTGCTTAAGCAGTTCCCTACTTATATGGTTTTATGCATATGGTAGGGTATAATGAAAAACATTGCAGATGTGATTTGAATTTAGCTGTGAATTCTATAGAGTTTGTTGAGCATATCTCCAAACGGATCTGGGTATTGTATTGAGAGAGTGGTGGCTTGTAATAAAATATGAGCAAGTGATTCTTGGTGGACGTAGCCCAAATTGGGTGAACCATGTTAAATACTGTCTCTTTGTGTTGTGTTATTTTATTCTATAATTTTATTTGAGATCTGTAATAATTTCTACATATTAGTTTCTACTGTTGCGATTCTGTGAGGGATTATTCCGCATAATTTATCCCTTATTTCCCAACACCTATGGGTTTAGGGTTTAGGGTTGTTTTCTTCATTTTTCTGTTTAATTTCCATAAAACACCTTGTTTGAAAACTCATCCTAGGTGTCTTCTTATTTTCTACCATGGGTATATTCTTGTATTTTTTGAGAATAATCTATAAAACCTAACTTACAAGCTTGGAGGAAATTTTACCTGTTCTGACATCCCAGAAACCCGACACCTTTGTTTCAGGTTTTACAAGGTGTCCGACACTATTTGGTTTCCGCAGTGTATTAGGTTTTGCAAAGTGCTCAGCATTATCCAACTTCCACTTGTGTCAGGTTTCTTATATTGTTTGACATCCTTCAACTTCCATAGAGTGTCGGGTTCCATAGGGTACTCAACATCTCCGATTCGTAAAGTGTGTCAAGTTTCACAAAGTGTCCGACAGTCTTAAAACCCGGTTGGTGTGGTGGGTCTATGGGGTTACTATGCAAGCTTCCAAGTCCGATTGTTCAAATAGGAGTTGTCTAGGCATTCTTTCTTCAGACTTCTAATGTCGGACCCTAGATCATCTAAGGATAAATCGAGACAGTGTAAGGAAAGATGAAATACAAGTATCCGAAAATGGAATTCCCTTCCTACATAGATTGTAATTACGACATCTGAGATATGGATCTTGGTAACATTGACATGGAAGAATTTTGGAACAGAACCAAGGATTATTCTCAAAGTCCTTGGATGAAGTCAATAAGTGACAATGGCCTCCCTCAGAAAGCAGGATTCCTAATGTATGCTCAATGCCCCAAGTTCATTTTGGTATGTGCTTCCAATTATGACTCGATTCCTACTCGTGACAAATCAGCAGAGAAACCATAGTGAAGTTGGATGGGGGTTACTTTGATGACCTCCTAAGATTACCCAACTTTGAGGAATATATCGATGTAGATCTTAAGTCAAAGCACAAAAATCCGGGATAAAGATCAAGAAGATTGCATCGTGCATGTGAATAAAAAGTTCCCGATTAAGGCTAAGCCAACCATCTCTAGGTTTCCAAAATTTGTCAATAGGAGTGATTTAATCCTTGAAATCGTGACATCATCACTCTGTTGAGTCAAGTATTTAGACTCCCGAGTTAAGAGACTTTTAAGGCGGATGTGTCAATTCATGGACATTATAAAGAAGAAAAACAAGGGATTGATTGGGGTAGTCTTATAAGTAATAAGATTGATTCCCAGATAAAGACAATCTTGACTACTGGAAAGTTTTACATGTCATCATATGTCACCTATGCAATAGCTAGCATGAGGAATTATCTAGGGTTGGACGCTAAGGGAAGTAAGTCAACCAAACATATATATCGGTATTTCCCTCAGCTGATAATGAAGGGGTCCGAGGATCAATTCAGAAGAGTGAATGATGCCTTCTTTTATGAGAACATCCACATGTTGAACCATGACTTAAGAAAGAGAAGAGTCTCTGATGAGGCATGGGCCAAGTATCAAAATGGGGTCAGATCTTCTTGTAGTTCAATAATTTCACATACCTTCGGTTGGTCATGTACCCGAGTGATCCTTTCTGATTGCCTAGATTCCCAGGTGATAAGCTGATCCTAATGGAGTTGGTAAGACAATTTTTGGATTTCCACAAATTCCAACAAAGTAAACACAAGGCTGCCATATCCTTCCCTATTTCCATCGGAAGGTACACGTGCTCGATAGTGGTTAAAGCTAAGAATGTGGTGCACAAGCTTTAGGAAAAGTTGAAGAAGCACATGAAGCACAGAGATGGATTTGATTTCTGAGGAGTCCTTAAATCATACGGGACTTTATATCTACATGTGCCCAACATAGAAGATATTTGGGTTGATCTTTGGGATGAAGTTGTCATCCGAAGAAAGGACAATAGCAAGTTGACAATTGAAGAAATCCAGATGCTAGATTTATCTAACATCCTAGAGGGCACCACAGATAACGAGAGTGTTCTTGACACCTCGTATGATGGGTTAAATGAAGACCGATATGTATTCCCAGCCATTGATTGGTCCATCGGTGAGAAACCTTCTATCATGGGGAGAGTTGGTCAAATTCTTACCCGTACTAAGGTGTGGCTCATTTCTTGGGGAATGAGTTATAAAGAAGGGAGTTTTTAAAGCTAGATACTTTAGAAGTGGGACCCTCTAAGGAAAAAAAGGAAAAGGATAAGAACCCTTCCAAGAGGCCAATAAAGGTTAATTTTGTCAAAAAGGGAGAAGATCAAGTAACTACACCAAAGTGGCTACTCTCCCACAAAAAGTTGAGGTTCTTGATTGACCTCCATAACTAGAACAAGGAAATCCTTCTTTAAGAGAATAGATTGTTAAACCTTCCATTCATCTTTTGGTTGATATTTCATCGAGGTAAGTCTTCCTCTTATCTCTCAAGCTCTAATTTCAGAATCCTCGCCTCCTCCCATTCAGCCTTCCTCCTTACCTCATATTTCTTCACCAAGTTTCTCACCATGGCTAGTATCTTCTCTCGGCCTCTCCCCTCTCCCCACCGGACCTCGGCTAACCATGGATATGCCTCCTCTTTTTGTGCCTTCATTCCGGAGTCCATTGTCATGGATACTACACAAGTACAATGGTCACCACTCCACAAGCTAACCTTCCTCCACCTAAGGATGTGACCGTAACACCTACAATGGGAGAAACTTCTTCCAATACACCTCAATGGTTAATAGATCGAATCTCGAGGAAGAGGAAAGTGGTAGTCCCATTACTAGCCTTTGATTATAGTTCCCTCAAGGTCACTCCTACTAAGTTCTCTAAGAAACCCAAAACAGTTTCAAGGATTTCAGTGGATGCCTCAAGGCATAAATTTGTAGAAATTGCTACTCCATGGCTGATAAAACCAAGGATGATATAATGGTCATAGATTATCAAATCACAAGGGTAGCTCTAGGGAAAGTAACAATGGAGGGAGCACACAACAGATGCACAAGATGCCATGAATGTGTTGTGCCAGAAGCTAAAGGAAACTAAGGAAAACAAAGATGAGTTAAAAGAGAAAGTACAACAACGATGAAGTAATGCTCAAGGTCTCAAAGCCTCCCGAGTCAACACCATCATTCTCTACTCCTATCAGGTTCAATTTCTTATCGGTACCCATGATTGAGAAGATTAATGAGAAGGGGAGAACGGTCGATGAATAGATCCAAAGGCTGCTCCTACAAGGAAAAGAAGTCATCGAGGACACCGTGGAAGTCTACAAATACTTGGAGGATATAAATAAGGATGGAGAGAAAATGGATGATGAATTTTCATGAGGTCGGGAACCTGGAGTTAAATTTTAAAGCTCTCCAAATGCTGAAACAGTTCCATCCCGCATCTTGGTCGAAGAAGGCATCATTCCACATGGGGACAAACATTTTCAACTAACCAAAGCCATTAGATTCAAAATAAATATTCTCAATGAAGCTTGTAGAAAATTGAGGGAATCAAGAGATCAATTGGTCAATGGCACGAATGACATAGAATAAGAGCTAGTCAAGATCTGCACTAAGGTGTTGAGTGAAAGCTTAGGTATTCTGCCTGTTGATGATCTTTACAAGAAGATCCAAGAATCAATTCAGCATGAACCAACTTATGGATTCGGCCTGGAAATCATTGATAGGTTTGTGAAAATTGAACATTCTTTGGAAACCCTGAGGAAACTCAACAAGAGACTGAAAAAGCTTCTTGGAAATGCTAGCGATACTCAGGAAACATGTGAAGTTTTGAGTGATCATTCCACCGTGCCTGATGAAAATGAGATGCAAGGTATAATCTGAAAGTTCCAAGAATTTCGGGACAAGCAGGCTTTGTTGGAGGAAGACAAAGATGATGAAACATAATAGGCACAATGTTGCATGTCATTTCAATCCTGAAATCGACATGTCTTTTTCATTTTTGTTTCGTCACATAGGAAGCAAATTTTGACTTGGTATCCTGCGTGAGAGTCAAGCAAAGTAGGACTCTCATTAAAAATACTATTTTCTAGGATTTATCCTATTTTCTCTCAACTCATTTTATTATAAATAAGGGACACTTATGCATTCCAAAAGGTTGAGATTTTTGGAATATTGAGATCTATTGTGAAGAAGAAAGACTTTGTGTTTTCTTTTAATCATTTGAGGAATAGAAATTGATGCTATTTTGCAAACTTTGTGTTGTGAGATGTATCTTTCTTAAGATATTGTTCTTATGTTCATAATATTAAGCTATTCTTTGTTTAACATCTTGATTGTTCTAATCATTTCAAACATTACATTTGTTATCTAAAGCTCGTATGATTATTTTGTGCTCTGTGTTTACTCGAAAGAAAATACGTTCCTCTCATTTCCTTTCCATTGTGTTTCTTCCATAATAATAATTTCCTTTCCGATCCATTTCATTTTGAAAGAGCAAATATCTTCACCTATTATGAATATGGATTTTGGGATTCTATCCCAACCCTAATGGTTAGATTAGTGTGAATACTATATATATTATTTCTACTGTGTTTTAGATTAGTAATAAACAGGAAGCCTCACCTATCTTTGAGGAGGGATTTAATCCCATGTACTGTGGTTGAACCTCATATTTTGGCTTGACAAAATATCCAACCAACAGTTTTTGGTGACTCACTGGGGAATACGGATTGATAAGACTAAGCTTATCCTATTGGTGTCTGGCGACTCCGTATTTGCCTTATTTTCAAGAAGATCCATTTTCATTTTAAGCTGGCTAGAAGATCTTCACTCTGGTCAAGCTGAGCTAGGGGTGAAACTGATCCATTCTTTGATTTGCTTCAACAACATAATTTAGGCTTTCACCCAATAGTGTTGCATCTAGTCAAGTAAGAAGTTCTTCACCCATCCGAAGAACTCAGATTCCTCAAGAACAAGAAGTTTCTGCAACTTGTCATGCATTATTATTTGTAGATATTCATATTCGTGTATGCACTTCATTTAGAAGAATGGCAACACAACTTGTGCCTTAGGGCATAGCTATTGGTCCTCTTTCCCTTACTCCACCATTGCATGACCTACCTCATGGATCATGGAAGAATATTCCTAAGTTCAATGGTGATGGAAAACAACATCCTGAAGAACACATTTCATCATTCTTTGTTGCATGTGGTGTTCTTGGGGTTGCTCACAAAGATGTCTCTATTTAACTCTTCATTGAAACATTGCATGGCATAGCAACAGAATGGTTTTACCATCTCCCAAATGCATGCATTACCAACTAGGCTACCATGAGATCTGTATTTGAAGCAAGGTTCAAACTAGCTGAAGATTCTCATGCCTTGTTAGCACAACTTACACACATGAAGAAGGAGTCTTATGAACCCATGCGGGACTTCATAGCCAAATTCAACAAGCTGATTTGCAAGATTCTAGACCTAGCTGTTCCTACTCTAGAAAATCAGAAGTGTTTCTTCATCAACACTCAACCTCCTGATGTAAGCTTCTTGTTGAGAAGATCTATTATCCCCGATTTGGCCACCGCTCAAGCTACAACCACCGAAATAGAAGACGATCTTATTCTAGCCGGAAAGATCAGAAGAGAATCATCTAAACCTAAAAATTAGAGTTCTTCTCAGAGTACTACTGATCCCATGATTCAGAAGATGGCCAATGACTTGATCACTTTAAAGAAGCAAAATGTCTCAACAAGAAACCAACATTCCTTATCGAGATATTCCTAGACAGAATTTCAACAATGCCAACGGCGCTCCCGCAAGAGATAGGAATCTGGTTGATCGCTTCTCCCACTAGGTTGGCCATTGAAGCTCCTCCTATCAACATAGTAGTTGAAATAGTTGAGGAGGATGAGGAACCAAAAGATCACGAACTCTCATGAAGCCTTCGAAGCTTCATGATATGCTGATGAGTATTTTGATGATTCAACTGGCGACTCCAACATTGGTTATTTGGAATACGAGAAAGATGAAGATGAGCATGATGGACAATCATTTGCAGTTTTCACTCAATCCCAATCTCAGAACCCTAGAAAGCCGGTTGAAATCTCCAAGGATAAAAGTAAGGAAGCCCCGTAGTTATTATGGAAAAGAGGATCTCCCATCTCAGCACAAACTGAAAAGGAGATAACGAAAAAGGTAACTTCACCTTCCAACTCTCTTTCTCCTACTTTCAAGGCCAATACCTCAGCTTAGACCAATGTAACCAGAACTGAGCCCTCCATCATTCCTTCATATACCACTTTCGACATCATTGATCATGCAAAGAAAACCAAAATCCAAATGTCGGAAGCCGAATACCTTCAGTCCAACCCTAAGCAATTTGAGAAACTTGCCAAATTCATTAGAAGCAAGGATACTATTCCTTCATCTTCAAAAGGAATTTTTCCTAGCCCCACTCAGCCTTTACCTCAGAGTAATATGACCTCTGCCGCTTCTTCAGAAAGATTGAACCATTTTATTTGTCTTTACTTATAAACGGTTTCAAACTCAACAATTGCATAATTGACTCAGAGCCTCTGATAACATTATGCCCACAAAAGTAGCTCATGCCCTTAGACTCACACTGACTAAATCTTATGGGAGATGTTACTCCATGGAAACTAAACAAGTCCCCTTGATTGGCCAAATCAAGGATGCACAATTTGCATTTGTTGCATTTCCAAAAAGAGAGTAAAAATGACTATCCTAGTTGCTGATATCCCGGCTGCTTATGGGATTATTTTGGGAAGAGGATTTTACAAAGATGTTGGAGGAGAAATCAACATGGATTGGACCAAAGCTAAAATTCCAGTAAATGGAGTTCCTCATGTCCTTCACCCCGAAGCACAAGCAAAGTACCTGGTTACTAAATCAGATGATCCTAAGGCTCAAATTCTCTTTGAAGATGCAGGCTTGGGTAATTATTTCCGACATCCGAGGTGCCCCTCTCGTAGAAGTGAAAGAAGAAGATCCTAAACACTCTGGACCCTTGAGTTTGACAGAGCTGTTCAACTACCTGGTTCAAAGTGTGTGTAGTAGTTCTTATATCTCCGGATTTTGAGATCTTTCCCTTTGCTTTCAAGTTGTAGTTTGATAATACTAATAACATAGCTGAATATGAAGCTTTGTTATTAGGATTAGAAATGGCAAGACAAAAAGGAATCTGAAATCTCAAAGTACAAGGAGATGTTGAGTTGATTGTGAATCAAGTAAGGGGAATTTATCAGGTAAAAAATGACCATCTAAAACATTATAGAAACAAGGTTTGGGACAACATAGAATGCTTTGACGCTTTTTCCATTAAAGCAGTCTTAAGAGATTACAATGATAAAGCTGATTCCTTAGCTATTTCTGCATCTCTTCTTCTTCCTCACCCATAGTTCAAACATGACACATATACCATTGAGATTGTGTATTGTCCAAGTGTTCTAGATAACTCAGCTCATTGGCAAGTGTTTAATGATGACCAACATGTATTGTCTTTTCTGGAGAAAGTTGATAATTTTAGTGAAATTTATTTTGAAGGATCAGAATCAGCTTTCCGTGAGTCCATCTCGAATTCATATCAAGAAATTGATGGTGAATTCATCCAGCTTAAAGGCAATAAGATTCCAAAGGGATTAGTTTCTCTGGAAGGTCTGTTTGACAAGCATGACCGTTCATTTAGGTAAAAGGAAAGCTGAAGGTGCTTCCTCGTCAGAGGTAGATCAAGTTAACTTGGGCTCCGCTGATCAACCACGGATGGTAAACATCGGTAAATGTTGTTCTCCGGAGGAAAAGAAATATTATCTTCACTCTTGAAGAGATATATGGACATCCTAGCATGGTCATATGTGGATCTAAAGTCTTTCAAGCCCAAGGATGTGCAACATAACATTCCTTTGAAGCCTAAAGTTAAACCCTACAGAAGGAAGCAGAGACATTACAACCCAAAGATCTCAGGGACTATTCTTGCAAAAATTTAGAAAATGTTAGATGCAAGGATTATCTTTCCAATCCATCATTCCACCTGGGTTGCGAACATTGTCCCTGTGAGAAAGAAGAATGGTGAAATCTGGATTTGTGTTGACTTCCAGAATCTCAACCAGTCTTCATTAAAGGACAATTATCCATTGCCCATCATGGACTAGGTATTACAGACTGTCACTGGAGTAGAAATGTTATCCATGCTTGATGGATTTTTGGGGTATAATCAGGTTGAGGTAGCTATGAAGATCAACATAAAACAATGTTCACTACCCCATGGGGAACATTTGCTTATGAAGGATGCCTTTTGGTTTGATTAACGCCAGAGCCACGTTTCAAAGGGCTATGGACTTAGCTTTCAGAGATTTAATGGGAAAGGTCATAGTTGTGTATTTGGATGACTTGATGGTATTTTCTAAAAAGTGAAGTGATCATTATGATCACCTGGAATAGGTACTCTTAAGGTGCAGGTGTCATGGGATTTCATTAAATCCTAAAAATCCATGTTCGAGTGACAGAAGGAAAGTTTTTGGGTCATATTGTGACTAGAGAAGGAACCAAGATCGACCCAAAGAGGGTGAAGGCCATTCAAAGCCTTACCCTACCCACAAGCAAAACTAGGGTGCACTCCTTTTTGGGAAGGTTAATTTCCTAAGAAGATTTGTACTTGATTTTGCCGATAAAACCAAGGATATCCTTGGAATGATGAAGGATAAAAATCCATTTGATGGAGCATCAAGGGAAGCTTGCATTTGAAGAAGTCAAATGGGAAATTACTCACGCTCCTATTCTGGTATGCCTGACTTCAAGAAAGATTTCATCATGTATAACTATGCTTCCGCACATACAACAAGATCGCCATCCTGATGCAGAAAAATGAAGAAGGAATTGAAGCTCCCATTGCTTTCATGAGCTGCCCACTAAAGGAACATGAATTGAAGATGTCGCAGATTAAAAAGCATGCTTATGCAGTGGTGAGAGTGGTGAAACATTTCAGGTATTATGTCTTGAGTTCCCACACTCTCGTTCTAGTTCCTGATACCACAGTTAAATCCATTCTGACCCAACAAGAGTTGGGTAGTCAATGGGGTAACTGGATAGCCAAAGTCCAGGAGTATGACTTGGACATCAGACCTACCAAGTTGGTGCGAGGCAGAGGCCTATGCCAATTAATCGTAGAAAACAATGTTGAGATAGAGTGTGAAGAAACTGAAGGTACTTCTTCAGAATTTCCCAAAGTGATTTTTGTAAGCACGACTGATGAATGGTACACAGATATTGCTTTCTTTTTAACCTATGAGAGTGTCCCCACATTTAAGCCAAAAAGAAAAGAGGACAGTTAAACTCAGATCTGCAAGATACATTCTGTGGGACAATGGTATATACAAGAAAGGTATCGATGGTGTATTCATATGCTGTGTTGACAAGTCTCAGCAGATAAGGTTGCTAGAGTCCTTCCACAATCTAGCATGTGGAGGAAATTTCTCTTCTTCCATAATGGCTTACAAGATCTTATGGGCCAGGTACTATTGGCCTACTCTCTTTCGAGATTCAGCTGAATGGGTGGCCAAGTGTGAAGCTTGTCAACATTTCGTTGGTCGTCCTAAGTTGACAGCTCTTCCCTTAAAGCCCGTGGTGATTGAAGAACCTTTTCACCAATGGGGAATTGATTTCATTAGAGTATTGAACCCTGCCTCTAGTGCTAGTCATAATTATGTCCTCACCACCACAGACTATTTCACCAAGTGGGTGGAAGATGCTCCAATCAAACAAGTTACCTCCGAAGTTGTTTGTAATTTTCTCAAAGAAAATATAATTGTTAGATTCGGTGTGCCTCACAAGATTGTTGCCAACAATGCCTCCAATTTATCATCCCATGAGTTGAAATAATTTTGTTATGGATTTGGGATCATGTTGGCTCATTCATCCGATTATTACCCTCAAGGCAATGGTCAAGCTGAATCGAGCAACAAAACCGTGACCATAATCAGAAAGTTGGTCGATGAGAATCAGAGGACATGGCACAAAGCATTGTATGATGCATTGTGGGCTAATTAAATTACTCCTAAATGAGCTATTGGAATGTCCCCATTCCATGTACTATATGGAATTGACGCTAAGATACCTATCTCTATAGAATTGCCAAACCTTTTATAGTAGGCTAAAGCAATTGAGGATGAAAATTTTCAAAGTTCTATTGAGAAAAGGATAATGTACCTAGCTAGGCTAGAAGAAGAATGGAGCAAGGTGGTGGATCACATCACAAACCATCAGATCAAATTCAAAAGAATATTTGACAAGAAATCAAAGCAACGTGATTTCTAGGTCAGAGATCTAGTACTTCTCTGGGACAAGAGAAGAGAATAGAAAGGGATGCATGACAAGTTTGACTCCTTATGGAAAGGTCCTTTCAAAATACATCAGTTGAATGGTGAAAATAGCTTTTGTCTATCATACCTTGATGGAGAGTTACTCCCTCTACCTTTCAGTGGCCAACATTTGAAGATGTTCCACCAGTAATGCAAGATGCTCTCTTGCATTGTATCATAATTTATTTTTTCTGTGTGTGTTTCTTTTTCTTTCTTTCTTTCTTTGTTTGTTTTTGGTTTTTCTTCTTTAGACTCCGTAGCCCAATGGATAAAGATTTTGATATGAGTTCTCTTCCTTTGATGTCTCAAAGAAAGTCCCCAACTGGAGCTAACTATTATCTCATTTTTAGTGATTCCAGCTAAAATTGAGATAACCATAGAATTTTTTTGACAAAACCTCCTAAAAATGCCCTTTGAAGGAGATTTTTGGGTTTTCAGGTTTCCATCGCATGTAAACATGTCTTTTACATGCTTCATGTCGAGTGTCTTCTAAAACCCGAAACCCGATTACATGCCAGTGTATTGGGTTTTCAGAACCCGGGAGCATCAGAACATACCTTACAAAAAACATGTTACATGTTGCTTGTTTCCTGAAACCCGAAACCCGAAATGATCCTTTGTATAAGGTTTTGGAACTCGATAACATCCAAACATGTCTTTTACATGCTTCATGTCGGTTGGTTCCCGAAACCCGATTTGTTAAGAAATCCTTTGTTTTGGGTTTTCAAAAGTGCTAAGCATGATGACATGGCATTAATGCCGAGTTGTCAGTTAGTTGGCACATGTGTCGGAGGAGGTGTAATAAATGCTAGGGTTTTATAAATAGCCCAATTTTACACGTCATTTCTACCTAACATATTTTTGCTGCATGGATTTTTTGTACATGCTCCATCGACCTCCAAACCCGACTGAACTTCTCGATTGATTTCGTGATTCATCTTCGATCATTTTTCAAATTTCTTGAAGGTATTTTTCTCTTCTTATCATTTTGTGATCTTTGGGTTTATTTTTGAAGTGTTCTTTTTGGTTTTTCCTCTTTGATTTTTCTTGCCTCTGGGTTTAGGGTTTAGGGTTGTTTTCTTCATTTTCTATTGAATTTCCATGAAACCCCTTGTTTGAAAACTCATCCTAGGTGTTTTCTTATTTTCTTCCATGGGTATATTCTTGTAATTTTTGAGAATAATCTATAAAACCTAACTTACAAGCTTGGAGGAAATTTTACCTATTTTGACATCCCAGAAACCCGACAGCCTTTGTTTCAGGTTTTACAGGGTGTCCGACATTGTTTGGTTTCCGAATGTATCGGGTTTGCAAAGTGCTCAGCATCATCTGAATTCCACTTGTGTCGGGTTTCTCAGATTGTTTGACATCTTCCAACTTTCACATAGTGTGTCGGGGTTCAAGGTGCTCAAACATCTCCGAGAGTGTGTCGGGTTTCATGAAGTGCTCAACACACTTTTGGTTTTTGAAGTATGTTAGTAGTGAAGGTTTCATGAAGTGTCCAAAGACAGTCTCAAATCCTAGTTAGTGTGGCGGGTCTGTGGGGTTGCTCAACAAGTTTCCAAGTATGATTGTTCAAACAAGAGTTATCTAGGCATTCTTTCTTCAGAATTCTCATGTCAGATCCTGGATCATCTAAGGATAAGTTAGACATAGGTCAGGAAAGATGAAATACAAGTACCGGAAAATGGAATCCCCTTCCTACATAGATTGTAATTACGACATCCGAGATACAGAGCTTGGTAACATTGACATGGAAGACTTTTGGAACAGAACCAAGGATTCTTCTCAGAGTCCCTAGATGAAGTCAATAACCAACAGTGGCCTCCCTCTTACAGTAGGATTCCCAATGTCTACTCAATGCCCCAAGTTCATTTTGGCTTGTGCTTCCAATTATGACTCAGATTCCCGCTCAGTGAAAAATCAAGTAGGAGAAACCATAGTGAAGTTGGATGGGGTTACTTTGATGACCTCTTAAGATTACCCAACTTTGAGGAATATGTCGATGTAGATCTTAAGTCAGCACAGAAAGCCTGGGACAAAGATCAAGAAGATTGCATCAGGCATGTGAATAAAAAGTTCTTGATCAAGGCCAAGCCAGCTAGCCATCTCTAGGTTTCCCAAATTTGTCCCCAGGAGTGATTTCATCCTTGAAATTAGTGACATCATCACCCTGTTGAGTCGAGTATTTGGACTCCCTGAGTCAAGAGACTTCCAAGGGTGGATGTATCAATTCATGGTCATTATAAAGAAGAAAAAACAAGGGATTGATTGGAGTAGTCTTATAAGTAATGAGATTGATTCCCAGATGAAGATAGTCTTGACTACCGGCAAGTTTTATATGTCATCATATGTCACCTATGCAGCAGCTGGCATGAGGAATTATCCAGGGTTGGATGCAAAGGGAAGTAAGTCAACCAAACATATATATCAGTATTTCCCTTAGTTGACAATGAAGGGGTCCGAGGATCAATTTAGAAGAGTGAATGATGCCTTCTTTTATGAGAACATTGCATGCTGAACCCTGACTTAAGAAAGAGAAGAGTCTCTGATGAGGCATGGGATGAAGTATCAAAATGGGGTTGTATCTTCTTGCAATTCAAGAAGTTCACATACCTTGGGTGGTCATGTACCCAGGTGATCCTTTCCGATTGCCCAGATTCCCAGGTGATAAGTTGATCCTAATGGAGTTGGTAAGACAATTGTTGGATTTCACAAATTCCAACAAAGTAAACACAAGGCTGCCGTATCCTTCCCTATTTCCATCAGAAGGTACATGTGCTCGAAATTGGTTAAAGCTAAGAATGTGGTGCATGAGATTCAAGACAAGTTGAAGAAGCACATGAAGCACAGAGATGGATTTGATTTCGAGGAGTCCTTAAATCATATGGGACTTTATATCTACATGTGCCCAACATAGAAGATATTTGGGTTGATATTCGGGATGAAGTTTCCATCCAAAGAAAGGACAATAACAGGTTGACAATTGAAGAAATCTAGATGCTAGATTTATCTGACATCCAGAGGGCACCATGGATAATGAGAGTGTCCTTGATGCCTCGTATGATGGGTTAAATGAAGACCGATATGTATTCCCAAGCCATTGATTGGTCCATCACTGAGAAAGCTTCTATTGGGGAGAGCTGCTCAAATTCTTGCCCGTACTAAGGCGTGGCTCATTTCTTGGGGAATGAGTTATAAAGAAGGGAGTTTTTCAAAGCTAGATACTTTGGAAGTGGGACCCTCCAAGGGAAAAAAGGAAAAGGATAAGAACCCTTCCAAGAGGCCAATAAAGGTTAAGTTTGTCAAAAAGGGAGAAGATCAAGTAACTACACCAGTGGCCACTCTCCCACAAACAGTTGAGGTTCTTGATTCACCTCCACAACTAGAACAAGGAAATCCTCCTTCAGGAGAAGAGATTGTTCAACCTTCCATTCCTCTTTTGGTTGATAGTTCATCAGAGGTAAGTCTTCCTCTTATCTCTCAAGCTCTAATTTCGGAATCCTTGCCTCCTCCCATTTAGCCTTCCTTGCCTCAAATTTCTTCACCAAGTTCCTCAGCCATGGCTAGTATCTTCTCTGGCCTCTCACCTCTCCCCACTAGACCTCAGTTAACCATGGATATGCCTCCTCCTTTTGCACCTTCATTCCCTAAAGTCCATTGTCATGGACACTACACTTACAATGGTCACCACTCCACAAGCTAACCTTCCTCCACCTGAGGATGTGACCGTAACACCTACAATGGGAGCAAATTCTTCCAATATGCCTCAATGGTTAATAGATCAGACTCAAGGAAGAGGAAGGTGGTAGTTCCATTACCAACCTTTGATTTTAGTTCCCTCAAGGTCACTCCTACCAAGTCGGCCAAGAAACCCAAAATAGTTTCAAGGATTTTAGTGGATGCCTCAGGGCATAAATTTATAGAAATTACTACTCCCGTGGTTGATAAAACCAAGGATGATATAATGGTCACAGATTATCAAATCACAAGGGTGGATCTAGGGAAAGTAACAATGGAGGGAGCACAACAAGATGCACAAGATGCCATGAATGTGTTGTGCCAGAAGCTAAAGGAAACTAAGGCAAACAGAGATGAGTTAAAAGAGAAAGTACAACAACTGATAGAAGTACTACTCAAGCTCTCAAAGCCTCCTGAGTCAACACCATCATCCTCTACTCCTATTAAGTTTGATTTATCATCAGTACCCATGATCGAGAAGATTAATGAGAAGGGGAGAACAATCGATGAATGGATCCAAAGGCTGCTCCTGCAAGGAAAAGAAGTCATCGAGGACATCATGGAAGTCTACAAATCCTTGGAGGATATAAAGAAGGATGGAGAGAAAATGGATGATGAATTTTCAGCAGAGGTCGGGAACCTAGAGTTAACTTTTGAAGCTCTCCAAATGCTGAAACAGGTTCCATCCCGCATCTTGGTCGAAGAAGGCATCATTCCACATGGGGACAAACATTTTCAACTAACCAAAGCCATTAGATTCAGAATAAAGATTCTCAATGAAGCTTGCAGCAAATTGAGGGAATCAAGAGATCAATTGGTCGATGGACACGAATGACATAGAAGAAGAGCTAGTCAAGATCTGCGCTAAGGTGTTGAGTGAAAGCTAGGTATTCTACCTATTGATGATCTTTACAAGCAGATCCAAGAATCAATTCAGCATGAACCAACTTATGGATTTGGCCTGGAAATCATTGATAGGTTTGTGAAAATTGAACATTCTTTGGAAACCCTGAGGAAACTCAACAAGAGACTGAAAAAGCTTCCTGGAAATGCTAGCGATACTCAGGAAACATGTGAAGTTCTGAGTGATCATTCCACCATGCCTGATGAAAATGAGATGCAAGGTATAATCTAAAAGTTCCAAGAATTTGAGACAAGTAGGATTTGTTGGAGGAAGACAAAGATGATGAAATAGAATAGGCATAATGTTGCATGTCATTTCAATCCTGAAATCGACATGTCTTTTTCATTTTTGTTTCATCACATAGGAAGCAAATTTTGACTTGGTCTCTACGTGAGAGTCAAGAAAAGTAGGACTCTCATTAAAAGACTATTTTCTAGATTTATCCTATTTTCTCTCAACTCCTTTTATTATAAATAAGGGATGCTTATGCATTCCAAAAGGTTGAGATTTTTGGAATATTGAGATCTATTGTGAAGAAGAAAGACTTTGTGTTTTCTTTTAATCATTTGAGGAATAGAAATTGATGCTATTTTGCAAACTTTGTGTTGTGAGATGTATCTTTCTTAAGATATTGTTCTTATGTTCATAATCTTAAGCTATTCTTTGTTTAGCATCTTGATTGTTCTAATCATTTCAAACATTACATTTGTTATCTAAAGCTCGTATGATTATTTCGTGCTCTGTGTTTACTCAAAAGAAAATACGTTCCTCTCATTTCCTTTCCATTGTGTTTCTTCCATAATAATAATTTCCTTTCCGATCCATTTCATTTCGAAAGAGCAATATCTTCACCTATTATGGATATGGATTTTGGGATTCTATCCCAACCCCAATGGTTAGATTAGTGAATATGTCTATATATTATTTTGTTGTGTTTTAGATTAGTAATAAACATACAAAGCCTCACCTGTCTTTGAGGAGGGATTTAATCCCATGTACTATGGTTAAACCTCATATTTTGGCTTGACAAAATATCCGGAGGAAGTGGATGGTATAGTCAAATTTGATGTGGATGTGATAAGGATAGGAGAAGGTGTAGGTTCAGGACAAGGAGTAAAAGTTGACATAGGTGTGTTAGGTTCTGAATAAGGAGTGGGAATAATACCTAAGGTGGTAACATGTGGAGTTATAAATGAGATGAGATATTGATTGACAAAGTTAATCATATAAGCATTTGATAGTTGAGATGTAAAGAGCGTGGATTTATTCGTTGGTGGTTGATTAGGTAAAGTTTGAGCAAAGTGGAGCTATCGATTTCGATATCCCCTTGATTTATAAGATGTTGGACACGATATTTGAAGGAACGACATTTCTCAATGTCGTGACCTTTGGCTCGAGGATATTTACAATAGTGGGCTTCATGATACCAAGTAAGCTTGGCTTGCATAATTGTCCATGGGTCATATGGGTGGAATTTAGATGGAGTTTACGGTCATCAAATTGTCAAATACAAAGCTATCGGATTCTCCCAAGGGGTAAAATTTTCATTATGTGTGAATGGTTTGGTATATTCAACTTTAGTTTTGGCTAATCTAAGTTGAAGATGACCTTGCTCAATGGCACGAGTTTTGAGTTTGTGAGCCATTGTGAAAGATTCATCAAAGGTTCAAAATGATTGGACTTGTAAAGTAGATGATATATGTTTTGCACATGAATGTGAGAATAATTCGATGAGTTTGGTTTGTGGAAGAGTGAATGATAATTGGTTTATAACACCACGCCATTGGGTGACGAATTCGGTGATGGGCTCATCTTCAAACTATCGGATGGTGTATGGGTCAATGATAGTGGTTTTGCATGTGAAATTAATAGAAGAGTGTTCTAAGAATAACTACACAAGTTTGGTGAAAGAGAATATGGAATGTTGTGGGATACTATTATACCAGTCCAATAGGGGACCGGATAAGGACATGGTGAAAGTGCGAAGCTGTAGATAATGATCATGTGTAATAAAACAACATGCATGTTTAAATGCAAGGAGATGTTGTTGGGGATATTCCTTGTTTTTGAAATTAATAAATTCAAGAAGTTTCTAATTAGGAGGGTAAGGTTTGATAGGAAATGATAGATGAATCGATTCATTACAGATGTGTTCATAGGATAAGGTGTTCTTGGGTGCCAAGGTAATGGTTTCTAAATTAGCCAACCGATTCATTAAGGCATTAATCGAATCACTTGATGTGTTGTTAGGTTGAGATGGATTGGTTGTGGGGTTTGAAATGTAGTTTGATAAGCCAAATTATGCGTTTATGGATTTATGGTTATTTGGGGAATCGTTTGATAAGGTGGTTGATAAACTTGCGTGTGGGATGTTTGTGAAATCATTTGATAAGATTGTTGATAAAATTGTGGGTGTGCATGTTTGTGAGGAACTGTTTGGTAAGGATTAACATGTGTCATGGGTTGATATTGTTGCATAGGATGACTTTGAATAATAGGGACATGATGTGTTCATTGAAGTTGGGTAGGTTTTTGTGGTAAATGATAAGTGGGGATATGTGTGCTAGGAGTTTGAGATGGTTGGAGCATGCAATGGGTAGGGATATAAGTATGAAGAGGTTGAGATGGACGGACAAGTATATGAGTAACAGATGAAATAAAATTGTCAAAATGGGATGTGGGTGGAATGCAATCCACCAATTTAGGAGATTGGGAGGAGTGAGAGATTCTAGGGGAATTTTGAAATAAAAAGTCATATATGGGGTTAGGAGGAGGCCCGAGTGTCTCTAGAGGAGTGGGAAATGGTGATGTGGTTAATTTAGGAAGATTGGCTTGGAGAGGGATATGAGGATTAGTTTTATGATAAGGATAATCTTAGATGACATGGTTCTCATGAAGCGAGGCCATAGAGATAGGGGGTTGGGTAACTGAAGGCGTGGTTTTGATTTTAAAATCTTGTTGGGATAGATCCTTAGAGGAAGTGACATCATTGGATGGAGTGGATTGGTGTGTCGTTTTGATTTGAGAGAAAGTGACAATAGACGTGAAATAAGTAAATTTTTTTATGTATTTTGTTGACAAACAAGTCAAGCAACATAATTTTTATCATCATGATTAATTACGAGATGTGAAACAAAAGTAAAATGGATAATGAAGGTGCCTAAAGAATGGAATTCTAAGGCTGGTTTTAGGTAGTTTTGGATAGGGAAATGCCTGAGATGGTTTCCTGTTGGGTGTTCAAATCCCAATCAATGAACTAGGTGAAAGGAATGTTTCACTGCCTTGATGTAGTTCATGAAGTTATAGGCTGTGTGTGATAATGTGGAATGCAGAAGGTTAAAATACTATTCACGCTATGTGATCAGGTAGGATGCAGAAAGGAAAGGTTATTTTTAATCCAAAACGAAATGTGACATTTGATGCAGAAAATCACTCATAAAAGGGAAATTACAATGTAGAAAATGGAAAATAAGGAAAACCAAGTAAAACTTGGAGAACGATTTTCCCCGTTATTTGATGGCTCTTGATGATGGCGTATGTGAAGGTGGTAGTAGGTGGTTGGGAATGTCTAGGTACCTTAAAAATGCACCATTCAGAATTACAAAAGGGGTCGGTGAAAATGATTTTCCGACGTATATATGTTTCAATGGTTGTCTTTGTTAGCATAATGTTGTTTGCATGTTTATGGGGTATACCTCATGGATTTCGTAGAATTCCCCTGAAAAAGAAAAAGAAATGTAATTATTTGATGTGATTAAGAACAATGATGTAGATGTCATAAGTATTTTGTTCAAAAAAGTCCCTTTGTAGAAATTAACAATAATTAATCTAATGAATCAAAAATAATTGTAGGATAACATTCTTATTTGATTAGTGTAAAGAAGCGACAAAAATTAAGTAATAGTTATAAAATAATATAAAGAAAGCAAATGCATGAAATAATAAATGATTAATCGTAATGAAGGGATCAACTATATAAATTACATAAATGGAAGACAAATATAGATAAATGGAATGAGTTAGACCACAAAGACGGAGTCAAGTGAATATAAATGTTAGATTAGTATAGACTAAAAATGATAGGCTATATAAATTTTAGATTAAAAAAATGACATAACCATACAAATGTTAAATTAATGAAATGATATAACTATCCAAAGGTTAAACTAATGAAATGATATAAGAATACAAAATTTGAACTAATGAGATGATATGACTATAAACTATAGTTTGTGCATAAAGAAACCTTCAAAAATTAAAACAAAAATGAATGGATTGCTCGAGAAGATTGGTCATGTGTTTAGGGTAGAGATGGAAAGTGGTTCGACCAAGCGATTACGAGTGCGATGGGCATCAAGGAGCTCAGAGAGCTCAATCAAAAGAAATGTACTGTGGCCCAAGCCATATATTTAAATGGTCTGTCAAGCAATAAAAAGGTTCTTTAACTTTATACACCTACGCATATGGGAGAAATATATAGACCTCCCACTGAATAAGGGATGAGATCACGTGGGATATGGACGGTGATTCAGAAAAAGAAAGTGGTCCCCTTCACACGGGTTGATCCAAAACAAGAGAGGAGGAATGCAACTACATAATAGATGCCTGTTTCAATGGATAACAGAAAAAATGGATAACTTCAAGGACAAAGCTATTTAGAGGTATAACTTATTTTTTTGACGTTTTACGGACAGAGATTACAGTCGTGAAAGAAGTTACGTTTGAAAAAAATAACGTTGCATAACCTATTTTTTTCACGATTCTATTGTTGTTTAACATTATTACTGTAGACATGAAGGGTTTTGAAGGGCGGTCTTACCATTTTAATGCAGTTGTAATTTTTTAGTATGCCTGTTTTGAAGGGAACTCGGTTGAGAGGTGGTGTTGAGAGATGAATGGACAGAGGAGTGAAGTTGGAGTTCGGGTCGAATGGAATCGGGGAGTTGGAAGTTCGGGAAATGAATTGGGAATGGAGCTGTGTAGCGGCTCGGGTAGGGAAGAGGGGTATGTGAGGTGAGGATGGGTTGTTGGGAGATGGGGAGCCATGTGGTGAAGGAGCCATGGGGAGAAGATAGATTAGAGACGAGGAAAATTTGGGTCAAGGATTGAGTAGCTTGGGAATATTGGAGAGGAGATGGGCTTGGGAGGAGGGAGATAAGTGGGCGGATGTGGCGGAGGAAGTGGCCGAGAGGAATGGAGATAGAGTGGGGAGAGGTGGTGGATGGAGTGGGTGATCCGAACGGATCACGGGAGGGAGGTGGTGGTGAGTTGGAAATAAGTTGAGAGGAAGGGAGAGGGGTGATAGGGAGCGGGAGTCGGGGAGTGGATCGGGAGTGAGGTGGTTAGAAGGGAGATGGGGTGAGTGGAGAGTTGGGTGGAGAGAAGGGAAGGTGGGAGTTCGTGTGGGTTGAGAGTTAGGATGTGAGGTGGTTGAGTGGGGGTAGAATAATTTATTTATTTATTTATTTATTATTATTATTATTATTTATACATTAATTTTATCTCTCTTATTCATTTGAATATTACGATTTGTTTTTAATTGAATAACAATAACAATAAAATTTTACACCTATTATAAACAAGTCAATAACAGACCCTTTCAAATGAAAAATCCACTTACCCCAATGACGACACAAATGACTACATGTACGAACCACAACACATGGACAAAGACAATACCAAAGCTCATGTAAGCGGGTGAGTCTACAAATGAAAATTGTGTAACATATATCTAGATTGACAAGAACTATGAAACACAATAACTATTATACTTATGACACCTATACAAGGTGAGAAACAAGAAAAGTGACCAGAACTTGGGTCTAGTCCCACCGAGAGTGCCAAATTGTTGTACAAGAAACTTCGTTCTTACATGGGTGAAATCCGATATTGGAAGCCACCAAAAACTTTGAATTATGGAGGGATTAGGACCTTAGATGCAAATATGGATCTATGGGCACAAAGAAGATAAATATATGATAAAATAAGATAGATCTGCAAAACTGAAATAGATGTGATTAGATAACAATATGCGAGAGGTTTCCCAGATAATGCCGGTTCCAAGAGGCTATGAACTCCCTTGGAGGATGTCAACCCCCTGTTTAGAAAGATAACAATAAATGATGAACAGTAGATATCATGCATAAATAATGAAATACAAAATGACAAGTAACTGAAATGACGAGGGGACTTAGCTTATGCTCTGATATGGAGATGAAATGGGCATTAGGATGGCAAGATGATGAGCAATGGAAAATATTTCTCCCTCAAAACTTCAGTAAGTAGAGATTTCATACATCGATTCTTCTTCCTCTTTTTGGGTCTTCTTCTAGTTCTGGTCTAGGTATCGGTCTTTCCTTCTAGGTCCTCTCTCTCCTTCCAGTTTCTCCTTTTGAATGAGGGGGGAAAACCCATATTTATAACTTTGAGGTGAGGTTAGATTGAGGTTAACGAATAACTCGGGATTGGGTAAAATAACCTGGGTTAAGAGACATGATGTGATCACGTGGGGCCCACGGTTTGACTTATTAGATGGAGTGGGGAGCATGATTGACATGGTAGGTGAGATAATAGATTCCATCTTTTGAAATTAAGAAAGGGGTGTCGGAAAGGTATATTATTACCCATGAATTTAATAAAATTGATATAGGAGATATGCTATTTTAATCATCAAATGGGTCCACATGGAGCCCATTTGATAATTAATTAAATAAAGTGAGTAAATAGATAGAATTTACTCAAATTTAGGAAAGAGAAAGGTGAGAGGGGAAGTTGCATGAAGGAGAGCAAATGTGGGATGAACAGGAGGGGTCACACCAAAAATTGGTGTCTGATATTATGATCCCATTCTTTATTAAATTTCTATATTGTATTATTGTTGATGTTGACCTGCACACCCAAAAGCATTTCAAGAAAATAAAAATTAATTTTCCTTTCTTTGGCTATTATTAGATTAAATTAAGAAAATGATGATTTATGATGTCCTTAGCTTACAAAAGAAAGGATTTTGTGTTAAACAAACATGTTTGGGTCCAATATATTATGATGGAAAAATAAAGTCTAAGTATACATTGTAACTAGCAATTACACCCGGTTGGTGTGTTGGAGCTTCTAATAAGGAGGTGTTGAATAAGTTAAAGTTGAAGGATTCATGGTTAAACATTGGACGGGGAAATATTTTTTATTTTGGAACTTATAAGCATAAATCAAACTCATGTAAATAATGCAAGCAAGATTGAGATGAATAAGTGCAACATAAATAGAAGATATTATTTAGGTAGGAACAATATGAATTGTGGAATAGGTGTGGGACATTGTAGGAATTTAATTCCCACATTTTTCTTTCCAACTTTCCATTCATGTCTTCATCTTATCTAACAATTTTTTTGTTTCTTTTAGTTGTGGAAGAACCACACTATTTTTTGAATAACATGAATTGTGTGATTTAATATTCCTTTCATCATATCTGCCAAACACCTCCAAAATATTCTCTCCTTGGTTTTTCCTCAAAATGCAAAATATTTTAATAAGCAATCCCTCCATATGGCTTAAAAAAGACAATACAATGTTATTCTTAAACTCAATATTGTTTTTGATTAAGTTGACTCAAGTTACTCAATACTCACTTCATCATATTCACCCTCTGCCCCTAAAAGATTATCTCCTTCATTTCTCCTTGATATGTAAAATGTTTTAATCAGACCTTCTAGATATATGTCAAAACATATTTCCAAATTTATCACCTCCCCTAAAAAAATATCAAAGATAGTATATTAAAATGTTTCGTGGTTCTAGCTAGATTAGAAATAACTATACCTCTGTAAACCATGGAAAGGCCACCCTATTTGTATTTTTTTTTTTGGAGAAGAATGTATACCATGAAAAAGAAACTACCCAACATTAATACATTTCTCACACTTATCTTTTTTTGTCTTTTCCATTTCATGATTCTATCCCATGGAAATTGTTTCCTATTTGGTGCTACGTGGATATTTGATGAACCAGTTTGTTATTAACATTCTAAAATAGAACCAATGTCATGTTTTGCAACTATCTTGAAAAAATATTCCAATGAATGGACCTAGTATACTGTATTATTTTTAATGTTGACCTACACATCTAAAATCATTTTAAGAAAATAAAATAAAATATACTTACTTTGGGTGTTGTTCTAATAAGAAAATGATATTTTATGATTTCCTAAGCTTACTCAACAAATAATTTCATGCTAAGAAAACATGTTCCACTCTAGTGTACCATGATGAAATGGCTAACCTATGTATTCATTGCAATTAATAATGACACCCAATTGGTCCACTAGAGATTTTGATAAGTAGGTGTTGAAGAATGAAGGATTGAAGGTGAAACGTTGGATGCGGGAAGAGTTGTGATAAAGATGGGGATTAAAGGAGGAAAATTTTTGAGCTGGGAAATTTATTGAAGGAAATATAAATGATCCTATTTTTTATTCCTGACAAGTCACATATGAACTACATGTCACTTTTTCCTAGTATAGTTAGATCATCTATTTAAGGTGAGGCTTATTGAAAATTAAATCCATCTTAATAGTCACCAACTTGGAAATTCATTCTTTTTATTGGATTTTCAAATTTTAGGGATTAGTGAAATCACATTGTTATGTGTTGTAATAACGTAAGCATGGAAGGAAAACTAAAAAAAAGGTAAACAAAAGAGAAAACCTATTTATATACTCTTTGTAAGAGAACTACATCAAGGGCCTACAAAATTAACATCTCCAACTATAACACTTATTAGTTTAAATTTGATGTTATGTTTCTATTAACAAAGAGGATAAGTTGGAAGATGAGGATGAGCTAGAGGACGTGTTATGGGAAGGGAAAAACATGCCATACAAAATACATGTATGTAAGCTTCCTTTCCACAACCAATGGTGATTAAGACTTTACAAATCATCTAAGGTTGGGGAGAATGTGGATTCCAAGGTCAATGGCCTGAGGATTACCCCCTTCGGCACGATCCATTGTTTTCCCTTGGTGGCTTGTGAAGAGCTTGGATTTGGAATTGGTTTTGACATTTCAAGACTGTGTTGCGTCCTGTACTAGACCTGTGTATTATGGGAACATTTTTGCATTATGAGAGAGGTTATGTGGTAGTGATCATTGTTGGAGGAAATCATTTGGAATATTTATAAGGTAAAATCCTAATATCTACCTTAATTGGTAAAGAAAACCCTAATCACAAGGTCGTATGAAATCAGTGACACAAGGAACCTTAAACACAAAGTTTTCATATCTAACATAGGAAGATTTTGAGATGTAGACATATGGAAGTTTTCATTCCAAGTCTTCATCAACAATGATTTTATAACTAAGATATAAAAAAAGTACACTGCATCAAAAAATTGCACACCAAACCCTTAGTATTTTTCAGATGATTAAAAAGAATGACACGTGATTCATATGTTGCCGATCATAACAAAGAAGAGTTTCACATTATTTTCCCCCAATAATTTCCCAAAGTTGTTACTAGAATTATCCTCGCTCAAACCCCTTCTTCATATCCCCTCTTACTCCCCAACATCTCAATCCATCCAATTCAACTTCATCAATGCACCCCCTTCAACATTTCCATTGCATATATCATGTGTGGTTACTATTTAATATATAAATAAGATATATATATTTTTATTTTTAAGGGAAATACCAAAAAAATTATTGTCACCAAAAATTTGTGTGACACACATAGACCTTTTTTTGTAATTTTAGCTATAAAATTCTTCAAATATTTAAAATAACTATCGCATGTCTCACAATGGCCGCGCCATCAACATGGTTGGTTGCATCCTATCACCTAAGACTAGTCACTGTTTGTAGAGGATGAATGGTACAAGGTTTCAGTGTTCCCTACCCTTGATGTGCCTTAGGGATACTTGGTGGTTTAAGTTAGTAGAAAAGTGGGACTGTCACTTCATCATCCCCACATGCAGTCTCAATTGCAGGATGTGGCTTGTATACAAAAACCTTTGAATTTTTTCCCACCAACACTACAATAATGATTTAGAGAATAAAATATGGCCCAGATTGTTTTCATTAACAAACTACAATGTAAAATGAATCTACACATTTTTGTGTTTGTCAGAAAAAATGACCCTTCATCCCATTGAGTAACGTCTCTTATTGTAACTAGAGTACAATAATTCTAAACTATTATATGTGGAAAACATTATATTATTTTGAGATTCTCATTTTGGTTGAGAATAGGAACCCTACACCCCAACCCTTATATATTTAAACCAATTTATTAAATCATTTTCAATTTTATTGGGGTAACATAGCCCGAATTGATGAGGTGTACACACTTAACCACCCATATATTGATTTTGTGTGAGATTAGGTCCGTTATAGTGAAAATTTGATACAACATCATAATGACTTGTGACAAGGGAAAAGTAGATGATTTATAGCATACTTGTGTAACATCCAATTAAATTTTATTAAATTCATGACCAAACAAGTGTGTAGAGACAATAATTTGGTACAATTATTGTCTGGATAAGTAAAGTTGTAATTTTTATTGTATTTGATTTTCTATTTTGCTGAATACACTCACATAATCTTCTGTTTCCTTCCCTTTTCTGGTTCATCAATCTATCACAAGAATCAATGGTCTATCTTGTTTTTCCCCATGCACAATTTTTGTCATGGGATACCACCATTGGCCTTAGAAAATAGTATTTTTTCCAACAAAATTGATAATTTCATAGTTTTTCAGTTTCCAAGTTTCTTGAGTTGAACAACCTTGTGTTGGCCTTCTTAGTCTTAATTGTGTCTTGTTGAACCATTTTTGTGCACTAATAGGTATTTAATTAAAATTTTAGAAAGATATATATACAAACCATTAAATGCATTTTAACAAGCATATCCTTGCACATTATGCTCCTAAACTATTCTATTTGTTAACATATAATCAAAATGACATCAATTAAGTATATGAAGGAATCAATCTAAACACACACACTCATTGCATTCTTTTACTAAAGGAAGGTCTAAGAGAAATAAATGTAGACAAATTTAATTATGGTAGGATCTTTGGAGAACCATGTGCTAGTTTCTTTCTATTAAGGTGCTTGGATGTGTAGTACAATGGTCACATGTAAGGGTTGCATATAGAGGTCATTCCATACCTAGTCTAGGGATACTAACTTTTTTCCCAAGTGAGAATTGTTACCTGGCCATAAGGAAGGAGAAGAAGTTATAATTACATCATGCAACATCATAAACATATGAAGTAGGTATTTGTTAAGTAAAAACAAAGAAAAACATGAAAAATTAATTCAACAGCATTCTAAGAAACATATGACACTATTGATAGGTTAAAACACTAATTATTACCATTAACATCCTCATTTGCTTGTGCGGTCCAAATATATTTTTAGTATGTAACTTATAGAAGTTTTTCATTGTTATCTTAGGAGTTTTTATGATTCTTTGACATCCTATGAAACCTAAATAACAATTCATTATTATCTAAGTATCTTATCCATGTCATAGTGTTGTTTGTTGTAGATTCGTAAGATTTAACCTTAAATAGAGTTAAAGTATTATTTTATTTCTATTTTTATACATGAATTATATAATTAGTGATGGTTCATTTTAAACTTACTAGCAATCACATGCAAAACATGCAATGGAAACACAAAAGGTGATGTGAAAAAAGCTAAACTTGAGGGAGTGTAACATCAGAGGAGGAAGAGGGGCGACGGAGAAGGGCTTTAGGAGAGGAGAAATAAAGGGGTGGGGAAAATGATTTTGGGAGTAAATGAAAAACACTTTCTTAAAACCACACACATATGAACCAAATGTCATTTTTGTTAATGACACAAAAGAGAAAGGGGATGTAGTGTGTAGGTTGTTGTAGAAACGTATTATAGATATGTCTTATAAAGAAATAATTTTTCAATGAATACTTCCTTGGGAAGCTTATATACATTAAATCTTGAAGTCTACATATATTAGAAATGGACATTCTACATATAATGTTCCTTATGGTATTGATTTCATGAGTACTTATCATTAGCATTTATCTTTATCTATTAAGGAAGTGATTAGAGTTTCCCCTCATCAACATTATTGATGATGTCATTTGTTAATGATCACTAGCACAAACCCTCAACCTTCCATTTTCCTATTGTGTGTTTGGAAAAAGCCCCAAGACTCCTATTTGAAAAACACCTATCAACTTAATCAATGTTTAAGAAATTTTAAAGGAAGAAAATTATATTTTTCATGTGCACTGGGTCATCCTTCTATCCTCTACCCCACTAAAGGTTATAAGGAGGGAAAGCTTCAATTTGAAGATTATAATTGTTTTCATAAATTGCCAGAATTTTCCTGCATGATTTTAGTTTGAAAAAAAAACTATAAACGTAATTAATTCTTAACATTGCAAATTCAACAACCAATATATTGCACTATTTTTTGTGGATAATTCGTAGCCAAATTATATTTTTTGTGTATATATAATTGATAATGTCTACTTTTGCAATTGGTGTTTTGTCAATGCAATGGAGGACTTTTGATTAGTTTTTTTTTTTTTTTCATATTATTATGTGAGAAGCAGTAGGTTGTAGAAAAAATATTGGCACCTAGTGTTGTTCCACCCCAACATTGACAACTAAATCTAAAAAATCCACCTTCCATTAACATTTTATGTTTACCTATGTCAAACTGTAAAATCCTATTTGGAAAGTAGCTTGGAGGATGGTGGTGTATATATGAAAAGGGTCAGATTGAACCACATAACAAAACAACATGTACCATAGATTATATCTCATGAGACAACAAGAGGACCTCAAACGTATCCATGGGATGCTAGGAGAAATTCCACAAAAATTATTACTAAAAAGCATAACTTCTTTCATAATGCATAGCCCTAGCAAAGGAGGCAACAAATGCTCAAAATTTTTAACCTGATTATAAATTTGAACTCTTTATAAGCTACTAAGGGATTTTGATGGCCTGTGGCTAAGGGTGTAATCGTTAGGCCATTAACATTGACATATAGAACATCCCCAAGCTTGGAGGATTTGCATTGTCTCTTGCACCACAACCCATAGATAGGAAGCTTACATATGTTTGAGCTGAACACACTTTTTCCGTTTCCTATTTTTCCCTCCATCCCATAATTTTCATCCAACTTATCATCTCTATTAAGAGACAACATAACATGAACAAAAGAAATAAGGGGAAAATGGGTTTTGTTAATTTTATCTTATTTTTTACATTATCAAGGTTTTCGATTGTACAATGTTTAATTTGTTAGATAAGAGGAAGAGATGAATGGAAAGTTGAAAAGAAAAATGTAAGAATTAAATATCTACATGTCCCACATCTATTTCATGGTTCAAATTGTTCCTAACAAAATAATATATGTTATTTGTGCTCTACTTTATATCCTCAATTGCACTTGAAATATTTACATGAATGAAATTTGGACTTAAAGGGGCCGAAATAAAAAATTCAAAAATACGTAAAATTTAACTTTTGACATATATCGGTTTGATTAAAATATTTTCCATATCAAGGAGAAAACCTTAGTACCTTTACTTTAACTCATCGCAAGTCATTTTATTATTACGTTGATAATTTGGTGGGTATCTTTGCAGTGTCAAGTTCACAACTAATTTATCTAGAGCTTAGGTTTTCTTGCATGTTAGTTCATCTCTTATCCTTACATGAGGAGGTTGTCATAGTAATGACAGAGCTAGATGGTTCAAGAATTTGTTTTATTGTCTTCTATTAAGTTTCTGTAACATTTACAAAATTAAACATTTGATTGATAGCTATATGTGTCTATTTTATCCAAGTTTGCTTAGATTGATTCAAAGAAGATTCATAATAAAAGAAAAAAGTTCTTTGGTGTTGCTCCATTCATTCATCAAAATGTATTTGTGGGTTTGAAATAGATAAGGTTTTATTTACTGAATTAGAGTTCATTTATACTTGTAATGGAGAAGGGTTTCTTGCTATAGACACTAATCACACACTTAGGTACATTTTTAGGTCATAAACACATACTAGAATTCATATGATTCCTAAGCAATAAAACTAATAATTGAAAATTGTCTTTGACCAATTGTCTTTGTTTCTTTCTTTCTATTTGGTTTTACATAACCCATAGCCCATTCAATATTTTACTTATTTATCTTTTACGGCTCTTAACACCAATGCCCAGCCAGGATAGGAGCGCGCATGCACCCTTATCCCCTCTGGGTGCCCCTGACCCTTTTCCACCTTATTCACTTCTTTTGGGTATCTTTTATCTTTTGGGAATATTTTCCACTTATGGGTCGGCCTTCCTGTTGTCAATTACCAAATTTAAACAAGGGAATCATATAAATACATAGTTATGTGTACAAAATAAATGACTAAGAACTAAGAATTACTAACATCACCTAATCTTGCATCCAAAAGGTATGTAAAGAACTCTAAAGCATCCATATAAAATCCACTCAAAGGAAAAGATCTGTAACTTTACATACACAAAATAGGAAGGGGAAGTTCATTTTTCCATCCACACATTCTATTACATTACTACATTTAGCTACAACCCACTTTCAAGTGAAACTTTCACAAGGGCATCCTAGGGCACGATTCTTAGACACACATAATAAAACTACATGAAGTATGAGATGTAGTGCAGAGCTCAGTTATAAGTTCACTCTCAGGGTGACCACTAGGGTCAATATGAATCCCCATATTGCATATTTATTTTTTAATGTTTGATACTGTTTGTGGGCTTGTGCAAGTGAACTTCTATTTTGTAGGTTACAGGTACCCTCAGAGATCATTTTGAGACTATTAGGAGATCAATAGGAATCAGTAGTGAAGATTATACGACACCGTAAAAATCAGATTATGATCATTTACGCAGTCACAGGTGCCCAAAAGTGGTCTTCAGCACCCAGTTTCCATGTGTTGTTGTGGGCGCCCATGTATGGCCTCATTCCTACATCCCTAAATTTATTTTTAGTAGTAACAACACTCCACCCAACTAGTTCAACTCTTTTTGCAGTCAGATTGGTTCCAGGTAAAGCGTAAATCATCTAAGTTCTCTCTCGCTTCTTCTTTACTTAGGGTTTTAAATATTATATCTTAGTTTCCTTACGTCATTTCTATATTTCAGCATTTATACATGATTTGGTTCAATAGTGAATCTACAATATTTATATTTAAATCAAATTAAATAAAATCATTTGGTGAACACCACTCATGATCAAACACTTGGATCCTCATTTTTCCTATTCTACTCGATCTTCATTCATGGATCCTGAAAATCCTCTAATTTCATTACATGACTTACTTCAAACTCACCCATCTTGAAAATATTTTTCTCCAAAAATACTTAGACAATATGTATCTCATTCTCGCTTGCAACACGCCACTTGCTCAAATAAGTTCCATTTTCAGTCGTCTATTTGATGAATCTATCGGTCCTAATCCTCCATCCAATTAACCCATCTTAGAGTAAATTCAAGCTTTACATTTTTATTTCAAGACAAAATTCAAGCTATGGAAACAACAATTACATCTCTTAAAATTTAAATCCAACATCTTAAGGATTTTTCTCAAGCTCATGCTATTTCTCTTTCTACATCTCATTCTAATTCTATATATTCTATTTGTGCTCATATAGGTGAACCTCAAGTCTTTTCGCTACCCACACCTCTCAAGTTTGATTTCAATGCTAAAAAAATAATATTTTTCCTCATCTCCTCACTCATCAATTGATCAAATTTCCAACTACTCATTTCTATCCTCCTTATTGGATTGCCAAGTACACAAGTCTTCCATTTTGTAATTATCACATAATTAATGGACATAATGATAATGATTGCTATGATCTAAAACAAATAATTAATCACTTGAGCATCATGTTTTTATCTCATTTTCTGCACAACATTCTACTTCATGGTCCTTTTCAATTGCTAAATCCCAATGGGATCCTAAATTTTATCCATATATGTCTAATGAACATCATTCCATAGCCACTCATGTTCCTTCTTCGTTAATTCAAGAGTCACCTAAGCAACCTCATCTAAAAATCACTCCATCCCCTCCTCTTAAATATTCTACAATGTTATCCACTCCAACTAATAAAATTCCTCTAAAAATCAGTTCATCCCCATTATCTCCTCCTACCAAGTCATATACAGTGTTATCAATCCCAAATATGCTACCACCATGCAAGATCCCTCCCCACCGTACTCCACTTCCACGCCTAATTATTTTTGTCAAACAAGATAATCCTTACATTGATGGCTAAGATACATTTCTAACTCTACCACCATGCCATGATCCTTCTCACATTGTCACATATCTCTCCATCATTGGAATGATTGAGGGGAATCACACTTTATTCCCCCTAGCATCATAAGTCATCTTTAACATCTACTATAACAGTTAACACTCCGTGCTTCATGACTCATTTTTATACACACATTGTATCATCATTACCCTTTGATGGACCCTACTTCCATAGTTCATACTCGACTACTGAGGGTATAAATCTAAAATGAACCTCACCACATTCACTCTTCATGCTCTATGCTTCATGATCTATCTTTCCACCACACATTATCAAACCATTACCCTATGATGAACTCTAGTTCCACGGTTCATACTTGATTGTTGAGGGTCTAAATATGAAATGAATTTCACCACATTCACTCTTCACACTCTATGCTTCATGATCTATCCTTCTATCGCACATTTCTAAGCCATTTTTTGATGACACACTCTTGTTCTATGGTTTGTTTTTGATTGTTGAGGTTTTTTTTTTAATAAATGAACCTCATCTCATACTCATCCACATTCACCGAATGGGGGAAAAATTGTTCCTATCATAATCATATTACATGTACCATTTCATCCCACTCATACACCGATATTGCATATCTTGGTTGCACTTAATCTTACTTTCTTATACTACCAACATGATACACTTTGCTTACTATGCTAGTTAGATACTTAGTATGTCAATATATTTTCTATATACACATGCGCGTTCACTTAGTATTTTAGAGTGAATGCACATTTCTTAGAAGTCCTTACACGCTGCAATGATGCTTGACACTATACCTCTTACTAGTCCCACTGAGGTTCCTGGGGGAATATAATTTCTCACACATTACAGGCATTATCATTTCATTATTAACTTCTAATTTATAGCACATTAATTTCCATTGATACATACATGCTTTGACATAATGTTTATCTTTCTAACATGATAATGGGTGATTCATGTAGCATTTTCTTGCATGAATATCTACAACCATGGTTATCTGATACACTTTGCTTGACACTACTTTCCCTTATATGCTATTGTTTTTGGGCTATCCCCTATATATTGTTTGATAATTATTTATATGTTTTTGGATGGGTTGGAATTGATTCTTTTGTGACATTGTAAGTGATGTCCTATGTTTGAAGCCCACTTTTTGTGGTATATATTTAATTCACACTTTCTTGTTACATTGTTTCTTTGTAAAATGCTTGCTACTTGTTCTACTGACACACATTTCAAGCCCCTTTTTTTGTAGGTGCCTTGGTTTCTACCATGCAAATAACCTACCCCCAGTAGGGCTACAATTCAGATCAACATCATGTCCTCTCTTTGGGGTGCACACTATTACCGATGTTGTATGCACCCTAAATGAAGGGGGAATACATTGGGTGAACAAATAACCCCTACAAAAACTCAGAGCTACATCACATTACAATACAACACAAAATTAGTACATGTTACACTTACATCACTGGATCAGAATTACAACACAGACACTAGCGCCAGGGCTCAGACATGAGTGCTTGGGTGCCCATGTCCTCCCCTGGGTGCTAATTTCCTGGGGGCACACATAGCCAAATTATCAGATAAACATAGTTCACATAAGCCTTCAGAGTAGTTTAATAGTATTGGGCACATTCGTCCAGCAACAAAATGTATGTAATATCCATTTCAATAAGAACAATCAATACATTGAGAACAAATTAGGGAAAACAAGAACAAAATAGAGATACAACATTTGCAGTGGTGTTTAGTAGGTAGAGTCATAGATAGAGAGTAACACTAGATCTCTCCCCCTAACACTTTCTCTTTAGCATGATATCACCCAAAAAAATCGCACTTGGTGTGATATATCCCAAAAAACTCACTCTTGGCATGATATTGCACAAAATACTCATTCTTCAAAACATTTTTAGGACACTTTTTCTATCCTTTATGGTCTTATACATCAGGTGCACACTTTACTTTTACATATTTATGCACATTTTTCTCTGATTTATCATATACGAGACTTTAAATACATTATTTCTCTTCTTTTTATAGGTCAGTCCTTATAAGAAGCAATGACAACAAGCACAAAAACAAGCACAAAAACAAGCACAACAACAAGTACTACAAGGTACAACAGATACACTTTACCCCTAGGGTAACTTTCTCTTCCTAGTTTCCATGCTTCATTTTGCATCATTCCATGCTTCACTTGTCCACTTGGCGTGTTCTTCTCCACACACTCTACATGGTTATCAAGTACATATATATTATCTAATTTATGCTATCATGTATTCACTCAACAATGTAAAGTGGGGGAAAATGTAGACACTAAATCATGCACTTGGGTACATTTCTATGTCCTAAACACATACTAACATTCATATGATTTGTAACAAAGAAAAATAGTAATGGAAAACTATATTTGACCTCTTATCCTCATTTCTTGATTTCTATTTGGTCTTACATACCCCAAAACCTAGTTAGTATTTTACTTATTTATCTTTTATGGCTCCGAAATA
The DNA here is from genome assembly GCA_018340775.1 of Taxus wallichiana var. yunnanensis. NCBI lineage: Eukaryota > Viridiplantae > Streptophyta > Pinopsida > Cupressales > Taxaceae > Taxus > Taxus wallichiana. Next base: position 235,974,258 of record CM031238.1, on the reverse strand, counting down.
AGAACCCAACTAGGACATGAGTTCCCGGGAACCTCTGACCCTTTTCCACCTTACTCACTTATTTCGGGTATATTTTATCTTTTGATCATCTTTTCCACTTATGGGTTGGCCTTCCAGTTGTCAATTATGAATTTTAAACAAGAAAATCATATAAATACATAGTTATGAGTTAAAAATAAAGGACCAAACACTAATCATTACTACCATCACCTAATATTGCATCCAAAAGCCACCTAAAACACTATAAAGCATCCACTCAAAGGAAAAGGAATGCAACTCTACATACACAACATAGGCGGGGAAGTTCATTTTTCCATCTATGCATTCTATTACATTTCTACAACCCGCTATCAAGTGTAACTTGCACAAGGGCATCCTAGGGAATGATTCTTACACACACTCATTGGAAGTACATGGAGTATGAGATGTAGGGTAGCATTTGGTTGTAATTTCACTCTCAGGGTGATTGTCGGGGTCAGCCCGACTCCCCATATTGCATCTTTATTTTTTAGGTTTGATACAGTTTGTGGGATTGTGCAAGTGAACTTCTATTTTATAGGTTACAGGTACTCTCAACGATCATTGTGTGACTATCAGGTGATCAATAGGAAACAACAATTAAGATTTTGTCACACCGTAAAAACAAAATTATGATCATTTACACATTTACAAAAACCCAGAAACATTCTTTAGCACCCAGATGCTCCTGTCCTGCCTTGGGCGTTTGTGTCCAGCGTCATTCCTACATCCCAAAATTTATTGACTAGTAAAGATACTCTGCCCAACTAGTTCACCACTTTTTCTAGTCCAGATGGGTTCCAGGTCAAGTGTAAATCAGCTAAGTCCTCTCTCCTTCTTCTTTTCTTAGGGTTTTAAATATCATATATTAGTTTTCTTGTGTCATTTCTATATTTCAGCATTTACACATCATTTGGTTTAGTAGTGACTCTGCATTATTTAGATTTAAATAAAATTAAATTAAATCACTTTCCCGCACTTTGCTTTTATGAATCGTAATGTGACAAGCCACACCATGAAAAAGGTATGATTTATTCCCTTAATCGAAAATAATTATTATACATTTATTTCTATATACTCTCCAAATTAGTGTATATCAGTATCTAGCCATTGTTATAATAAACTAACACCCTAGTTCTGTGTACAAACTAAAATTGTGAAAATTATGTTCTATGTTTTTGTAGACACTAAATCACGCACTTTGTGTATCTATCTAGTCATGATCCCATACTGCTATTCATATAATTCACAAGTAAGAAAAGTACTAATAAACCCATGTCTTTGGCCATATTTGCTTGAGTTCTAATTATATTGTTGATCTTACACTCTTTCTAGCCTAGTATACCTTTTCATACTTCAACATTTCTCATCCTACACACCAACGCCCAACCAGGACATAGACGTAAGGTGATCCCATCCACTTTGGGTGCCTTCGATTTGTTTGTACTTTGTTCACATATTGTGGGTCCTTTCTAGATGTTTTGGCATATTATCTTTTTACTACTTGGATTTTTCAAGGTTAATTATGAAATTCAAGAAAGAGAATCATATAAATATAAAGTTATGTGACCGTATTAAAAGAACAAGAACTAAGCATTAGGTATCAACACATAAGTTTACATCTAAAGGCTATTCTAGAGAATTCAAGCATCTATTCAAGGGAAATGTATTGCATTATTTTTCATACACTTTATAGAAGGAAAATTTCATTATATTCCATACACACATCTACTTACATATTTTACATCTAGCTATTGATTACTATCAAGTGTGACATGAACAAGACCCAAAAAGGGAACAACACACACACACACACACACACACACATAAAACTACATTGAGTCTGAAATGTAGTGCAAAAATCACTCGTAAGATCACTTGTTTGACATCTGATGATAGTTTGACCACTCATTTGCATTCTTTCATTTTTGGTATTTGATGTGCTTTTGAGGGTTTTACAGGTCATTTCTTTATTGCAGGTTACCAATGACATCTACAGACTTGGTGTGACATACTAGTAAGAAAGGAAGGACAATGAACATCTTGTGACCTAGTGAATCTGGTTTTCTAAGGCCTTGAGTCGTCACAGGTGCTTAGAATAGGTCTAGGGCACCCCAGGTACCCTCGACCCTCCATAGGCACCCCATTCTAGCATATTCCAATATCTCTACATTTTTCTGAGGCTTGGTGAGATAAGTTTTCCTCTCTGTTCATCTATTTTTTACTTCGGCATAGTCCAAGATTATTTGCAAAACAACTAAGTTATTTAACCTCTTCATTTTCACTAAGGGTTTTAAATCTTAATTACTTATTTCTTTGGGTCATTTATGTATTTCATTGTTTATTCACTTTACTGCTACATTGCAATTATATTTAGGTATCTATATAGTTCTATATTTTCTTAATCATTTGGTGAACCCATTGCTCAAACATTCCTAGGGTACTCATATATTTATTACTTAAATCTTCCTTGAATCATTTCATCATGGCTATTTCTATCCATGATTTATTTCTCACCCATCTTGAATTCCGCACTAAAATCATAAATCTTTTGGCTACCACTTGGATTCCTGATACTACTCATCCAAATGTTATCTATCAAACATTTGTCAATGAATTTTCTCAACAAATTACTTTTCCATCGGCTATAGCTGAAAAATATTACTATTTATGATAATGATCCTCCTCTTTATATACAAGTTTGTATCAACAAATTAGGCATCAAGTGCATTTTAGTTGACACTAGTTCTGAAATTAATCTTTGTCCTCTATCATTCATTCAGGCCCTATGCCTTTTAGTTGCTAATCTTAACCTATCATCTCTTTTTGTGCAAACATATGATTCTACTACACACCCATGCTTAGGAACCATCACATTCCCACTCATAGTTGGGCCTAAGAATATTATTGTTCCATTTTTTTGTTGATCTCCCACTTTCATATAATTTCTTTCTTGGTAGACCATGACTTCATTGAATGCAAGTCGTGGCCTTTACGGTCCACTAGTGTGTTAGATTATTGCATGACAGATTTGAATATGAGATCCCCGCTGATCATACATTATTACAATATTGTAATATAGATCGAAATACTATATTCCCTATTCCTACTGCTACTTTGCATCCAGCTCCTACTCCACGTCCTAAACATTATCTAGATAATTTATTGCCACTTGAGGGAACTGTTTACACATTGAGCATTGTTCCATCTACTTCTGAGCCCCCCTACTTCTACTAATTCTATGGTAATTTATCAGGGGTCTGTCCAAATAATGGGCATCATTTTATCTGCTTCAATTTCTTAGGAACAACCTCCATTAGCATGCCTTCCATTTACATCCATGTTTTTCATGAATGAAGCTTATTAGGAACACATTCCATTTGATCCTACTTTCTCTAATATTATATGCACACATGATGGACTGACTTAGCTAGGATTTACATAAATGAGATCTTTTGCCACCTCATGATCCTCATCTTTAACATGAATTTATTCACATTACTATTTATTATGGTCTTCACATATTTTATTTCACAATATTTCTTGCACATGCTCCTTGCACTTCGTCACTTACACTCAAAAAGTATTAGCTTGATTATATAGGGAGCACATTAGACCCTGATCATACTAACATTTCATTCCCCATGTTGTTTTGTAGCGTCTTTATTTAAAAAGAATTAATTCTTGTCCATTCACCAAATCATACTCACTGGTATACACATGTTTTTCCACTGCCTCCTTTCACCAATGAAGAATATGCTACGGGAATGTACAATTTGTGCCTCAATGGCTCTTTGCTTGATCAACCTAATAAAATTTCTTACCATGTCTCAGACGTGTATCCATTTGGTTTTGACCATGACAATGAAGACCTCTTAGATGACATTTACATGATCAATATCATCATTGCATACTTGGGGGCATCATACTTCTCATCTTGTCCCCTTTCTAGCAATATTAGCTATCTTACAAACCATACAATGCACATATCATCTTACACACACATCTTATACATTTTGATACACTCTTGTATTGGCTTCCCCGATGATGAAATCTTGTGCTTCAGTTCACACTTGATTGGTAAGGGAATCCTATACACACTACACACTACACACTACACACTACACACTACACACTACACACACTACACTACATACACACTACACACTACACACTACACACTACACACTACACACTACACACTACACACTACACACTACACACTACACACTACACACTACACACTACACACTCACACACTACACACTACACACTACACACTACACACTACACACTACACACTACACACTACACACTACACACTACACACTACACACTACACACTACACACTACACACTACACACTACACACTACACACTACACATTTCATGTGCATTCATATTTTGCTACATGAAATCTAATCTATGCATTCATGATATATCATTTTCACATCTACTTCTACATGCTACAATCATTACCCTATGATGCAATCTAGTTCCATGGTCCATACTTGATTGCTGAGGGTCTAAAACCTGTTGGCTATATTTTATGCTTGACCACACACACAAACCTAGGAAGTCATGGGATGAATCCCCTTCATTTAACAATGAATCTCCCATGTAAAATATTTATTTATTCTAACTACTTTCTGGGGGTATTACTTTAATCACTAAGGTCATGAACCATAGCTTGGAAATTCTGTAGAAAGTAAAAAACTATATTTGGGAAAGTTGTGGTGAAATAAAACAGAAAGGAAAGCATAGAATTATAGCAGTAGTGAGGAAAAATAAATGTACTTCACAACAAGGAGATCGCAGAGCTTATTCCAACAATACAGATAAATAATCATTTTGTAATATCCGTAATTTTTAGTAGATGAAAAGAAATGTATTTAGATTTAAATTCAAGATAACACAAATTTTACCATAAATCTTCAAGAAAACATAACAAGATTTCATTATAAATAAATTTCCACATAAATATTCCTTCTTCTTATTCAATTCCATCCAATTTACAAAATGAACATGCAATCTTTCCAACGTAAATTTTGAAATCTCAATGCACAAAGTACATCTGATTGCCAAAAAATTTATGATCCTCTGGCTCATAGGATTATCTTTCTATTTATAGATTCTAGAAAGGAAGTACAAATATGAGAAATTAATTAGAATTCCACACATGTGTGGCTACAAAATTATAGGAAGTTGAGAATTTTAAAAAAAAATCTCATTTCTTTTCACGCGTGACATTCGAATGTTCAACAGTTCAAAAAAGAAAAACTAACTATCTTGTATCTATTGCTAGATGTTTCTAAGTAATTGAATTTTTCAAGATAACTTGAAGTAATGGATTTGCATCGAATTACTTAAGTTTTACAATCCAGCTTAATTACTTTGAATTACATTTTCGAGAGAAATAAGATAAAAGAGAAGAAGAAACAAGAAGAAGTTAGAAGAAAGAGAAAGAGGAAAAGAAGAAAAATAAGTCATTTTAACTAAAGGACCTCAGTCTCATCCTCTCTTGTCTCCTCAGCTTCATCATTTATTTTCTCCTTAGCCTCATCATTAATTTTCTCTTGATATCTCAAATGTTGATTCATCATATATTGACTACCTCTTCATCTACTTTAACAATAGATTGTATTTATGTTTCGTACATGAGAAGCTCCTTTGCTAAGATGTTGCTAAAACCTTTTACTGTTATTAAGATTGCTCCAAGATTCTTAACATTTTGATGAAGTTTTTCCAACTTTTCAATTCCATCATAGGTGAAAGGAGTAATGGTTTTATCCATTTCTCTGTTGAGAAGTTCAAGAAATGCCTCTTTGGTACTTGGTGGTTTGGATTATGTGTATTTTTAATAAAACATATACAATCATCTATATTTTATAGAAATTATTCCACCTCTTCTTCTAATATATTCATCTATTTCATCATTCTCTTGAGTAGCTTCATACGAAAGGAAAGAGTCAACTCCTCTTGCTTACCATTTTCAATGATCCCGGCACTAATTGTTATTCAATCAACACATTCTATGATATGAGTTTATTTTATCAATACTCTCTAACTATAGTTCAGAAATCCCACATTTATTGTCTATTTTTGATTTCAAACTCTTCAACTGATCAAAATTTTCCTAGCAATATTTCCATTTAATAAGTACTTTAGAAAATTCTTCCCTAGCTTTCTCAGTGATCAGTGCCATCCACTCATCAACAGATTTAGCTTTATGTAATGTTTCTTCCACTTCTTTGATGATTTGATGATTAACTTATTCACCTGATAACATAGGATGAAAAGATGACTTGAGGAATTTTGTAATTATTTCACTCAATTTAGAGATCTTCTCATTGATTTTATAATTTCAGCCTTCTCCTTATCGAGTTCAAGGAAAGGAGTATCTATCAAAGTCTTAGTGTCCTACTTCATCCCTTCAGTAGTAGCCTATCCTAGAGGCACTCTTGTCATAGTTATATCTTCTTCAGTTAATTCACTTTTTTACTTACCTATTGCTGGAGTAGATACTTTGGAAAAATTCTACCCTGATGATTCAATTATTAGCTTCAAAGTTACTTTATGAGATTTTGATCTATTTACTATCTTATCAAGGCGTTTAAGTAGCTGCAGGTCCTTCTCTTCTAGATTTATTATCTCCTTAGCACTTGGGACTATTTGCAAAGCCAACCATGATGAGAAGTCCTATCCTGAATAAATATGAGTACTTGAGTGTACAACCATCTCATGACTTGTTATTGCAGTAGTAGGATGTACCATCATTTCTCGACTTGTTTCTACTGTAGTACCTTGTAGTAAAAATTTCTCTAATTATGCCACTTTCTAGGTTACCAGCTGATTTTCCATTTCCTTTTCCTCAACAGTCTTGCTACTCGAATCAAATTCAACTTCTTTCTCCTTCTCTTCTTCCTCGTGCACCTGAGACTCTTGTTCAGCCTCCAAATGAGTTTTTTTATTCTTGTTCCTTCCCAATTTTCCCTTCTTCCATACCATCCATTTATGTAGTTTCTACTTTAGCTTCTCCTCTCTCTTGTGCTTGAGACACTTCATGAGGTGAAGGGTTCTCTAGGGCAGCACTATGTCCTTCCTCATGCTAGGTGCTAGGCTAATTGTCCACTGGTAGAGAAGGATTTCTTGGTGGAGATAAAGGAGGAGGATGAGGTGGTGGAGTGTCCACCCTTATTGGGGAAGAATGAATGTGTCAACCTTCAAAGGTGGTACTAATTTCCGCCATAGTAGTGGGAAATTGTATAGCAGGGAATGAAAAAACAATTGTTGTTGATGAAAAAATAGCTTCATTAGTAGTGAATTCAAGTGTTGATGCTTGTGTAGCTAATGAGTGTTATCCCCCTCTCACTGTTATGATATTATTGGTCACTAGTGACCTCCTCAATCCTATGCTAATCTCACCTTACCCTCCCTTCCTTTTTGTGTTCTTCTGGCTCATTGATTTCATCACTAATTCCTCCAAACAATAACCTTTTTCAAGGAGCCAACTTGAAGTGTAAGCCAAGACCATCAGTGTTATTTCTTAAAATTTATTAACCTTATTCATAATGGGTAGGCGCAAATATTTATCTCCTCCCATTTGATTATAAGAATCAATAATTACATTCCCATCATCAGGGATTTCTTTAGGAATTTTTGCAAGGCCAAAATCAATAATCTGCTGGACCATGATCCTGATGTAGTCTCTTCTTCTGACTTCAAATCCATCTTATCAATCTATCCAAAAACATTAAAATGTTAAGAGGTGCATATAATCAAAAGTGACTATATTTTGTGCCAAATTTTTGAAGTCAAAATTTGTCATGGCTTCATAGAATTTTTTTTCATAATGATGGAACATATCTTTCAAAATATTCCTAGCTTTATGAATACTAACACAATGATAATTACCAATGATGATCGGGAAGCTAAAAATTACCTATGAATCCTTGATTGTAGGTCATGTAGTTCCACTAATTTCCTACATACTTCAATCAGTATCCACTTATCAGTAGGGTATCTTGAGATCTTGAGTGTTGAGCCTGAGAAACCACAAAACCTAAGGTAGGTGAAATTGGAAAACTGAATAAAGATGAACCCATATTGGTAAATTGTGCTCCATGATACATTGGTCACCATATTTGTCTTTATCTCATCATTGAGCTTGCAAATGATTTCATAAAAGAAAAATTCATTCACATTCTGTAATTCTTAAAACACTCAGAAAAAACCATCTTTGGATAGTATTCAGAGATAGGATTTGAAGCCAAGATCCCTTTATTGTGAAACCTAGTAAAATTCCCATTTTCTATTGCAATATATACCAAATAAGAGATCATCTTAAAATTTAAAGACTGTCTAAATCTTCTTAGTTGTTGATCACTATTTTTGCTTATGATTTAAACCCAATTGACCAATGCATTAGGCTTGTTTTCCTCACTTGTTTTGATGAAATAATACATCCATGTGAATAAATTATTCATAGTTTTCTCTCCATTGATCCTACAAAACAACTGAGTTATGTCATATACTTCATGGATAAGAGTTTACCTTATAATTGTTTTCAGAAACCTGAAGGCCTGCTTAGGTTTCTTCAAATAGTTCAAATTCATGATTCTAATATAGTCACCATGGTCTATCCTCCCATTGTTTAATGGCATTTTCCATATTCACATCCAACACATTTTCCTTTGTGGGGATCTTCAAGCAATAATTGAAAAACTAAGTATCAAGTCTCACCACTAGATTTCCTGATGTTTCTTTAACTGACCTAGTTAGAGGATCATAGAACTTGGCACATTAGAGAACAAATTCAAGTAACTGGGACGTACTAGGAAATATAGTTACTTGTATCAATCCACTATTGTTCAATGGATTCATCAAAGGTGTCTTCCTCATTGATTTATACCTTTCTATAAGTATGGCTATATATACAAGCTCCACGTCTATGTCACTAATCTCAACAAGCTTAGATACAAAACAAGATTCAACAAGGTAACTCTTATATTCATACTTCATCTTTTATCCTTATGTTTCACTAACTAATCTAGCTTTATATTTTCCTTTTATTTTTCTAGCCTTCGAGGTTTCTTCAACTATAAGATTGGGATCCTCCTAGATAATGACAACTTAGTCTACTTCTGATGTTTTTTTCCTTGCCTCATTTGTAGTGCTTCCTTCAAGTAACAATGTATGCCACATACTGAGATGTTAGCAATTATCCCTTCTTAAGATGCATATTTCAAGTCATACTATTGATCTCTTAGAGGTAATTTAAAGTCTAAGAGCATATCCAATGCTTATCTTAACATGAAAGTACACAAAAGTCCTTTATAAGTAAAGGTCCAAGTTTTAAGCATGCAAGCTTGTTTTCTCAATGAAGTGTAGATTTACAGGAGGCATCTGCTTGCAATTTTTAAAGTAAGTCAATAAAAAGAGATCAATTCAACACAAAGCTTTGGAAAGCAAGATTCCCTTGAAAACTCACTTAACAAATACTTCTCAAGTAATAGGTGATCGATTATTCGCAATGAATAGGAAACAATAATAGCACTTTGAAAACCCAATAAAAATAAGTCTTAAGCAATATAGGGTCAATTCCATGCAAAACATAGTTGAAGTAATAGCAGCTCAAAAGTACACAAAGCATGGGGACGTAGTGAGGGGTCGTAAAATCACCAAACATAGGTAATAAATGATAGCTCAAAACTTTACATAATGTGAGGAGGCAATAACAATGGTAAGAAAACATAAAATGTTAAGGTTTTAAGTTGTGTAACTAAGAACATATGGGTGTGAAGTCAGTGTAAAAAACTCAATTTTATGAGCAAGCAAGGGCTATAGGGAAATCCGACAAGCAATGTGAATAGCAAGTAAGAAATCACAAGTCAATTTTAAATCAATGGTTTTCCAACTAGGGAAAAGATAGGGTTATTTTAATAGTTGATATTTTAAACATTCATGGCACCAAAAAAACATGAATACAAATAAGTCATTTAACCCATAAACCCCCTTCAATAGATTTGACCTAGTTCCCATATGGTTTTCACAAAAAGGACCTTACAAAACAAAGAAAGTTATCATATGATGGATAAGAAAATTTGTAATAAAAAAATGGAGAAACAAAAGGCAAAAAAGGAAAATAAGGTATAAAAACAAATAACATACCTTACTCACAAATGGGTTGAGGTCAAATCACTCAGAAACTTCTCCAGTCGGCAAGCTCGAAGTGCTCGGGGTTCGCATAAGAGATTTTTTTTTTGAATGATTAGGATGCGTAAAAATGACATGGAATTAATTTTTTTAAACCCTCCACATCATTAATTTCATATGGTACAGATGCCACGTCACTATGCCAAATGGGGTAGGTTTTTTGAATAACTTAACTTGTTTTGGCTTGTGAAGTAATAATTTATCACAAACTCGATTGGGTCAAGCTTTGCAGTATTTGGTCTTAGCTTTACTTGACTACTTGATGTTTCTTTTAGGAGTTAAGTAATTTGAAAAACCCACAAGGAAAAGGAATTGGTTTGCATATTTTTGGATGAGATTGCTTGACCAAGTAGGGGCGGTTGAAAAATACCATAAATTAAGTGCATGGGTTACGTGGTTTTAAAAAAAATTTACTTGGTTTCTTTCATAAGTAAAGTAATTGCATTTTAACGCAATAAAGGCAATATTTCAAATCATATTTTTAGGGTGGCTTTAATTAATTATTTTAAGTAGTTGAACAACCTCATTTTTCGTGTAAAGAGGGCAAGGGTATAAATCAGGTTTTCCAAGTTACTTTGTTTAGTTATTTTAGGAGGTAAAGCAACTAAGTAAAACCTCCAAACGCGATGCAGTGAAAATCGGGTTTTGAAAGGTAACTTACTGCAAATCATGAAGTAAAGTAACTTAAAAATTCTGAATACTTAATAGGCTAAATACTTAGCTTTTATGAATTTTGAGCAATTTTGGGCTAGTGGGTATTTTGCAAATATGACCAAGCAACCTCTTACAACCTCTTGAAGGAATCTTGAGAAATCCTGCAATCCGGATAAGTTAAGGAAAAAAACTTCAAAAAATAATCACTTAAAGTGACACAAGCAATATGACCACAAACCTTAAGTCAAAAAGATTTCTAAGTAAAATCTTGGGGACACTAGTTGGCCCTATCTGTGGACATCTTTATTTCTTATTAGAATGAAATAAATGAAGATGCTATCCTAACATCTCTAGTTTTGAGTCTTGTTCATTGGGTTTGGTGTAATAATAAGGGAAACACAAAACTAAACACAAAGAATAGCAAAAAATTGAAAGCTTATTTATGTACATACACATTTCTCCTTGAATCCTCAGTTCCTGAAAAGCTTCAAATGCCTTCCATTGTATGGTAGCAAAAAATCAACTCCATCATGATAGGAAAGGACTAAAATATCCTCTCAAGCATCTTTCTTGATCATGAATGGCCATTTACACAATGAATTAAACTTCCTATGCATGCCCTTTAGTTCATTCTTCTTATCCCATAGGAGAACCCAGTCTCCAATCTCAAACTTTTTGTCTCTGGCCTTTTTGTCAAACACTTTCTTGACCTTTAGTTGGTTCTCAGCCAAACTATCAGTCATCTGGGTGTGTACTTCTTGTAACCCAACCAAGTTCATAATCCTTCTATGAAGTACATCTTGGAAGGTAGCATCCTTGATAGCTTTTGTTAATTGTAGAGTAGGAATTTCAATGGTAATGGGTATCTCAACATTCATCCCATATAATAATTGAAAAGGAGATATACCTATTTCTTTTTTGGTTGTGATCTTGTTAGCCCAGAGTGCATCAAAAAGATTCTTGTTCCATGTCTTTTAATTCTCTTCACCAACTTCTGAATGATTGTTATCAAGTTTTATTGCTTGATTCAAAATTTCCATTTCCTCGAGGGTAGTAGTTAGATGAATGCACCAATTGAACACCATGTGTAATAGAAATCAATCGAATCCTTAGAGGAAAAATTTGTAGAATTATCAGTGAATATTTAAAGTGGTACACCAAACCTCACAATTATGTTCTCCTTGATGAAATTACATACTTCTTTACAAGTAGCATGTTTGACAGGAATAGCCTGTACCCATTTATTGAAGTAGTCAGTAGCTGTGAGAATGTAGTGATGACCAGCGCTTGAGGGAGGGTTTAACATACCAATGAAATCAATTCCCCACTATTAAAATGAGTCATTAATCACTACTAGTTTCAAAGGTAATGCTAGTAACTTTACATGTCTAACAAATTGCTGACATGCTTAACACTTAAAGACCCATTCTACAGTAGAATCGTGAATTTTTTTTGGTCAGTATTACCTTGGTCAAAGAATTTTGTGTATATTCACTCTAGTTGAGAAGTGGCCTCTGCATGCTTTGTTATGGAATTTTTCCAGTAGCTTTTATTGATGAGAAATATCCACACACCGAGAAAAATACCATCAATTCTCTTTTTGTATAAACTATTATCCCAAAGAAAAAAGTCCTTTGAATTTAGTTTAATAGTACATTTTTATTATATTTTAGATGGTATGGGCATTCTCCACATGTTAGGAATTAGGAAATATTACTATTCCATTCATCAACTAGATTCACAAAGAGAATTGTGGGAAGATCCTTATCAAGTTCTTGTTGAAGTGAAGAGGTTTCGTATCGAATAAACTTGATTTCTTTCTTTCATAAACTGGAAAATACATATACCATTTTCTAGATTAGTTGGTTTTATATCTAGGTCAAATTCTTGCACCTTTTCACCCAAGTACCACTCAAAAACTCCAACTCTTTTTGTGTCAAGATTGATTTAACTATAGTGTCTGGAACATATACAATAGTACGTGAGGACAAAATGTAGTATATGAATGCTTTGCATGCTTTGAAAAATTCATATGCATACTTCTCCATGGGTGTATATTTTAATTCATATCATTTCAATGGCATACTCATGAAGGCTATGAGGGCTTCAATGTTTTCCTCATTCTTCTGCATTAATATGGATGACATGGTATGCTAAGAAGAATAGTAGTAGAGGATGAATTATTTTCTAAAATTAGGTGACAAAAGTATTGGTGCTTGAACCAAAGTTGATTTTATTATTTCAAAGGCCTTCTTCCATTCCTCATTCCATTTGAAGTTCTTTCTTCTTCTTCATCATATCTAAAATATGACAAACGAGTTCAACAAAATAAGGGATATACCTTATGAGAAATTTTAACCTTACACAAGAATGAGTGGAATCCATTTTTATAAGTTGGTGGAGGTAGGTTATGATTAGATTTAACTCTCTCATGGATGATCTTGGTTCCTTCCTTTGAGACAATATGTCCTAGATGATTTCCCTTAGTAACAATAAATATTGATTTCTTGGTATTCAGAGATATCCCATGCTTCCTACATTGAATGAAGAATCCTTCCAAATCAATAATGTGATTACTTCTTACTTTGGAGAAGAATGTAAAATCATCAATGTAAACCACTATGCTCTTATCCTTTAGATGAAAACATGCCAAATCCATCACTCTTTGGAAAGTTGCTCCTGTATTGATTAGCCCGAACATCTTGTGATAAGAAAATTTTCCCCATGGTGTGGTGAATGCTATTTTTTATTGATCCTCTTTATCCACTTGACCCAAAAAACCATTTAACATAGATAGATTTTTGAACCAATAACTACTTGTAGTGTATGATCCATGATGGGAATGGGGCTATTATCCTTTAACGAGGCTTGGTTTAGATTATGAAAATACACACATAAGAGAATCTCAATGTTATGTTTCGTTATAGGTACAATGTTGACTAACCAATTGGAATGATGAATTGGATAAATTATTTTTTCATCAAGCAACTTCTGAACTTCAGCATAGATTGTACTTGAAATAGTAGGGTTGTGATGTTGGAGCTTCTATTTGAAAGTTTTTTGTATCGGATGTAACAGAATATAGTGTTGCACTTCTGTTGGTTGATACGTATTCATGTCCTTGTAGGACCATGAAAATATATCTTCATACTTCTAAGAAGCTTCATATATGCTTGCTATTCTGCATTGGAACAACGCTTTCTAAGATTCATTATCTTAGGATCATCTTCTGCACCCAAATTCAATGGCTGTACCTCTAAAGAAAAAATCTCACCATATTATTTATTCTTATTTAGGAAATGATCGTATTTATAAAATATTTATTCTAAGGAAACCAAACCTTTAGGGATTTTGTTACTTTTCAGCTAAATTATCCCTTTGTTGTCATCATGTTCTAGATCAGTTTTTACAACTGTTGTTTGACGTGGGGGGGAGTTTCTTCCTTCAAATTATAACTCATCAAAGTTGTCCTACTCCTTCAGAAACATAGCTATTTTTTTGTCATCATTGAAAAATTTCTTTTGCTTAACATTGTCTGGGACTCTTGGATGGTAGATCATCTCTACTTTATAGCCACCTTACTGAACATCATAGGATACTGATATGGATTTAGTAATACAACAATTAGTGCTAAATAATATGCTATGTAGTTGTGATCTTTGGGAATGAAGTTGATGGAGAAAGTTGTACAGTCAAGTGTAGTAGCCAGTCCTCTATCCATTTAGTGTCTCAGCTTGTCTTTCTTTACTTGGTATTGTCCTCTTATTTGTCTCATGATGAGATTAACATCTCCTTGTGCTTTATGAAGTTTCACTCCCATATTTTTTTGTTGCTTCATTCCTAACAATAAAGCTTCATACTGTGCTATATTTTTAGTATTTTCAAACGTTAACTTGTAAGATTGTGGATGTACCTTTCCTTCCAGAGATATCAAAACAACGCTTGCGCCTGACCTGAAAGAGAAACAAATGCCATCAAATTCTAGAGTCTAGATATTTTCTTCTTCTATAGGTACACCTTGAACTTTTGGCTATGGAAATTCTTCATCCATTTCTAAGTAATAAACTCCATGATCTGATTCTTGGAAGATAATTTGGGATCTAGGATCCTAAGATTTCGTGACTATGTACTTTGACTTCTTCTCAGGTTACATCCTCTGATTCACTCCTTTGATTGGAATGTGAGCACATGACCAATTCATATTTATTTCTCCACCTAGCTCTTTGGAGAAATTTCTACTTAGCAACATCCCATAGGAGATAGGAATATCAACTACCAGAATGGTCATCCTCAATCTTTTAACAAGAAATGCTGCCATAACTGCTTGTACGTCTTTAATTTTTCCAATCAAAGGCACTTGTCTCTCCATCAAATAACATCTCCCAATTTTTTTGGTCAATGTGAGCCCAAGAGAATCTATAACTTTAGCTAACATGACATTATCAAAAGCTCATGAATCCAAGATGTAATTGCTCAAATTGAAACCATTAATAATAAAATATACATAAAATAGTTCAATTATTTCAGAAGAAGTGGGAGCAGTATCTGCAACATTGTTCTGAGGAGGAGTATTCCTAGGATTAGGCAAAACTCCTTTTGTTTTATTATTGGGTGAACTATTTGATCCATTGCTTTGAAAATTCTTAACTATCTTATTCAAATGATTAGGGAAATCTCTCGGGTATTCAACTTTTGAAATTTGAATTTATATTCTCTTAATGTGGTCTATGATATCAAAAGAAGAATTAGATGCATTTGTATTGGTTTCAGGGAAATCTGATCTCTGTGCTTGTGGAGTAGAAGAAAAAGAGGAGCTTGCCTACTTATCTTTAGGATAAAGAGAAGTAGGTAGAGGGCTACCTCTTTTGAGTATGGTAACATCTAATCTCGGCTCGTCTCTTCCTCTTATCAACTCATTAGCAGATGTTTCACCACCTTGATTTGTCAGAGATCTTGTAAACACTACAAAAGTGTGACTATCATTATTTTCAAAAGTTTCATAATAGTCATTGTCTGATTCATAGTCTAAGTAGCCCATGTTGGAGTCACCGCAGGGTCTAGAAATTTTTTCATCTTTAGGTGGATCACAGTAAGTAGTAACTTGATCTTCTTCATTAATTTCTATAGTTTTCTTTGGGGAAACTTAAATTTTCTAGTCTTTGAGGTGCAACAATGTGGTTCCAGTTCTGATTGTTGAAAATTCATGTGGGTGCATTCCTAGCAAGAGCAACACCATTTTCTTGTGTTATTTTCTTTTTAATCTGCAACATGTTATTGGAAAATCTTTACAGTATCAGATCAGACGTGGTGGTTGAAGCAGAACCTTAAACCTTAGGAGTTGAGTGTTTTATTTTACTTTTCATAATGAGATCATCTTCTACTTCAATAGTGATGTTATGAGCTGCCAACAAGTTATACTGACATGCTCTGCACAACTGATAACCAACTTCTGGTAATAAAGCATTAATAAAAAACATTTCGATTTTCATCACTAAGAGAAGTAGTAGGAGGAATTTTATATAGTATTATTTGGAATTTAGCAATTAAATCCCTCATATGTTCACGAGGTAATTTTTTAAGTTGAGGTAGCTAAGTAATCAAAATGCTTGAGTCTTTAACAGGTTTAATTATTTTCAAAAATTGATCGCGCATGGTAGTCCAATTTATTATGGTACCTAGATCCAGTCGGTAAGACCATTCTCTAGCTAAGTCATGAAAAGTCCCTATGAAGAGCCTAACAGAGACATCTTCATGTTCCACAGTAAGCACTCTGAAAGATATCAAGAAAGAAACCAGGTGGTTGTATGGGTTTTGTTTTCTATCTTCACAAAACTTTGAGAAATTCTTCCTAGATCCTTTAGGAAAATAGTGTAGAGGGGGTGTAAAATTTAGAGGACTAAAGGCCATGCCCCATGGGATAGAAAGTTACTGATCCATTCTTAGGGGAATAAGTAGATGAGGATTGATTGGTTGGATAATACCAACTACTAGGATATGCTACTGTAATTTATTTGCAGGAGGAGTTTGAGATCTTCCCACAAGTGAAAGAATTTCTTTGCATGTTCCGGTTTTAGGTGGATGATTAAAATTGAATTTCTCTTGTAATCAGAATAAGTGACCGGTTCTACTTTGAGCTATACTCTCCCATGTAAATGGATGATTTTCCAGAATGAATGATTGGTAGAGAATGGGAGTTGGTTTTTATAGATTGTGGTTTTATAGATGAAAGGATTAACCACAAATAGTGCATCAGTCTAATTATGTAGTTAATTTTAAACTATGATCGAGAGATATCATGTAAATTTTAGTGGTCAAATTGGAAAATTAGAGTGCACAGTATACTCACTATTTAGTTTGCATGCAAGATTTTTTTGGTTTTAACATCTTTCTATTATTTGGAAGACTGCAGTTTTGAGTAACCGATAACTCATTTTTGCAATTTTTAAACATAAACTCATGGGAAAGGCATAGGTAAGCACTATTCATTCGGGTCCCAATGGAGTCGCCAAAAACTATTGGCTAGATTTTATGCTTGGCTACACACACAAACCTAGGTAGTCATGGGATAAATCCCCTTCATTTAACAGTGAAGCTCTTGTGTAAAATCTTTATTTATTCTAACTAATTTTTGGGGGTGTTGCTTTAATCAAAAAGCTCAAGAACCATATATTGACAATTTTACAATAAGTAAGTGGTTGTGTTTGGGAAAGTTACAAATAAATAGAAGATAAAGGAAAGCATAGAATTATAACAAAAGTGAGAGAAAATAAATGTACTTCATAACAAGTAGACTGTAGAGCTTATTGTAACATTACAAAATAAATAAACATTTAGTAATATCCACATTTTTCAATAAATGAAAACAAATGCATTCAGATTTAAATTCAAGATAGTACAAAGTTTACCGTAAATATTCAAGAACACACATCAAGACTTTGTTAGATACAAATTTCCACACAAATCTTCCTTCTTCTTATTCAAGTCCAACCAGTTTACAAAATGAACATGTAAGCTTTCCAATGCAAAGTTTGAAATCTAAATGCATAAAGTACATCAATTGATTGCCAGATGTTTTTTGATCCTCTAGCCCGTAGGTTTCTCTTTCTATTTATAGAGTCTAGAAAGGAAGTACAAATAGGAGTCATTAATTATATTTCCACATGTGCCTAGCTACAAAAATATAGGAATTTGAGAATTTTCCTCCTTAAAATTTTCATTTTTTTTTGTCATGCGTGGCATTCGAATGTTCAACAGTTCAAAGCAAAAATGACTATCTTGTATCCAGTGTTAGTTGTTTCTAAGTAATTGAATTTTTCAAGATAACTTGAAGTAATGGATTTTAATCAAATTACTTAAGTTTTACAATCCAACTTAATTACTTTGAATTACATTATCTAGAGAAATAAGATAGAAGAGAAGAAGGAAGAATAAGTTAGAAAAAGAGAAAGAGGAAAAAAAGAAAAAGAAGTCATTCCAACTAAAGGACCTCAGTCTCATCCTCACTTGTCTCCTCAGCTTCATCATTGATTTTCTCCTCGGCCTCATCATTGCTTTTCTCCAGGTATCTCAAATGTTGATTCATCATATATTGTACTACCTCTCCATCCACTTTAGAAATAACTTGTATTTCTGTTTC
Organism: Taxus wallichiana var. yunnanensis; assembly: GCA_018340775.1. Taxonomy (NCBI): domain Eukaryota; kingdom Viridiplantae; phylum Streptophyta; class Pinopsida; order Cupressales; family Taxaceae; genus Taxus; species Taxus wallichiana. The sequence continues at coordinate 235,955,735 of CM031238.1, read as the reverse complement.
GTACTCGAGCAACTCCTTTGCTAAGATGTTGCTAAAGCCTTTTAATTTTATTAAGATTGCTCCAAGATTCTTAACATTTTAATGAAGTATTTCCTAATTTTTGTTAAGTTGTGGAGCTTAATTGCTTCACAATAACATCCTTTATTAACTTGTTGGAATACACAGTAACCAACATCGATCACCTACGGACTGGTATTAGTCAAAGCAAGGAGGGACCGACATCAGTTGGGGTAACTGAAATCAGTTTCCTGTGCGTGATTGTTTTATTTAACTCACAGGAATTAGATCTAACCTTTAATATAAAGTTGATCTAATGGTTGTAATTGGATATCTAAAGTTCCCTAAGTTTGTATATGCATATATAAGCTAGAAAGATAGGGTTAGAAGAGAGAGAATTCATTAAGAATTGAGAATTGTAAAGAGGGAATTCATGGAGAGAGAAAAGAGAAGCTTGTGAGGAAGAAAGTAGTGTACATCCGAGAGAGGTGTAGAAGATTAAAGATATTCATTGTATATCCTCTGTTAAATCCTTGAATAATATATTGGCTATTTCTTGGTGGACGTAACCCACACTGGATGAACCACGTTATATCTTGTATATTATTTCTTCTGGTTTATTTCCGTATTTATTGCTTGTATGCTTAGATATGAATATGTGCTTGTAAAACTGGTGTGATTAACCCCAACAATTGGTATCGAGCTTTTTTTTTTTTGGGGTTTTGTGTGTTGATATATTTATTCACAGAGGGATTTGATTGAGTGGGAGCTACAACAATGATAGAAGAGGGAGAATACAAGTTGAGAAATTTGATAGTAATAATTATCAATTATGGAAGATGCAGGTGAAAGATTATCTATATCATAAAGATCTATACTTATCGTTGGATGAGAAGGAAAGACCTACCAAGATGAGTGATGAAGAATTGAAAATTCTTGACAGAAAGGCTCTAGGATCTATAAGATTGACCCTGACAGAATCTATGACTTCAAATATAACCAAAGAGGAAACCATGGTAGAGTTGATGAAATCTTTAGATAATTTATATGAAAAACCTAGTGCTTCAAATAAAGGTTATTTGATGAAGAAATTATTTAATTCCAAGATGTCAGAAGGTGAATCTGCATCAAGTCATTTAAATGATTTCTAGTCTATTGCAAATCAATTAAAATTGGTTAATATTTTGTTTGATGATGAAGTGAAAACACTTTTATTCCTATTCTCTTTTCCAAATAGTTGGGATAACTTGGTAATGGTTGTTAGTAATACAACGTCTGCTACTAATATTTTAAAGTTTGATTATGTAGTCAATATAATCCTGAATAAAAAATACACAGGAAAAGTACATGAGAATTATCATTTGGTAATGTTTTGAATGTAGAAATCAAGGGAAGGTAGAAGGAGAGATCCAAAAGAAAGAATAATGGGAAATCAAAGTCTAAGAATAGTATATCTAAATACAAAGGTAAGGGAATAACCTGATGGAATTGTGGAAAGAAAGGACATGCAAAGAAGGATTACTGGTTTAAGGAAAACAAAGAGAGTGTACCAAAGAAAGGTAAAGAGGAAAACATTGCTACGTCTTAGGTAATGCAATATTCCCTTATTCTCTCATTGGATAATAAAATTGAATCATGATGCTACCCCTAATAAGGGTTATTTCAGAAATTATGTCCAAGGTAATTTTGGGCATGTTTATTTAGGAGATGATGAACCATGAAATATTATTGGTAAATGAGAAGTTCATATAAAATTGTAGAATGGAAATACATGGATATTGAAAGATGTGAGGCATGTGCCAAGCCTTAGGAGAAATATAATTTCTGCAGGATAACTAGGTGAATCTGGTTACATGGTTACATTCACAGCTGACTCTTGGAAATTTACCAAGGGATCTCTTGTTGTATCAAGAGGTAAGAAGGTAAGAACATTGTATTTTTCTACTTGTATTACTGATTCCTTTTATGTGCTATCTACTTAAGATTTAAATGTAAGCATGTGGCATAATTGGCTAGGCCATATGAGTAAAAAAGAAATGCAACTATAAAGATAAGGGTAAATTATTAGATTTGAAAGATGTAGGTCTTGATTTATGTGAGAATTGTATATTCGGAAAGTAAAAGAGAGTGAGATTTCTCAAAGTTGTGTCAACAAAGAAGGAGAAAAAAATGGAGCTTGTGAACTCAGATCTGTGGGGACCAGCACAAGTAGCTTCTCATGGAGGATCCTAATATTATGTGACTTTCATTGATGATGCCACAAAAAAGGTATGGGTTTATTGTATTAAATGTAAATATTAATTTTTTGAGAATTTTAAAAGATGGAAAGCCCTTGTGGAAAATGAATCAAATTCAAAGATAAAATTCCTTAGATCTAACAATGGTGGTGAGTATTGCTGTAAGGTTTTCAATTATTATTATTTAGTGAATGAAATACGCAGAGAAAGAATGGTTCCTAGAACACCACATGATAATGGTGTTACTAAAATAATGAACAGGAGAATCATAGAATGTGTAAGAAACATGCGGATGCATGCTAGATTACCATTGCAGTTTTAAGAAGAAGTAGCAAACATGACTATATATTTAAGTAACCATTGACCTTCAAGTGCACTAGATGGCAGAATACAAGAAGAATGTTTGAATGGAAAAGAGGTAGATCTTTCATTTATTAGAGTATTTGATTAATAAGATTTTGTGCATGTTGATAAAGAAAATAGAAATAAGTTGGATGCTAAATCCAAGAGATGTACTTTCATTGGTTATGGATATGGTGATTTTAGATTCCATTTTTGGGATTTAGAAGATACTAAGATTGTTAGAAGACGTGATATTCAAAGGAATGAAAAGAGAACGTATAGGGATCAAGTTTTGGTACTCAAAGACAAATTGGTTTGAAAGTTTGTGGATGGAAATGCATTCTTGGATTTAAAAGTCACATCAACAAGTCTACACAGTAACCGGTGTCGGTTAACACCGGATTGACATTGGTCATCTAAACTAGCGTTGGTTACAGAGGAGCTAGATCAATATTGGTTAGCCGAACCAACATCAGTTACAAGTGACCAACATCAGTCACTTTCTCAAGATTGATTCAAATTTGCAAAATGAGTAGATTGAGCCTCTAACACCCCAAATCTCAATGAGAAGGTCACAAAGGGTAAGTACACCTCTAGAAATATTTACACCTTCCTTATCTTATTTATTGTTGATTGATAGTGGTGAACCAAAGAGTTTTTAAGAAGCAATGTAGGATGAAACCCACAATCAGTGGGAGGATAGCATGGATGAGGAGATGGACTCCTTGAAACAAAACTAGACATGGGATTTGGTCAAGTTGTCAGCAGAGTAAAAGAACATTTCAGAACAAATGGGTTTACAGGATCAAGGAAGAAGAGGGTGGACAAAAAATATACAGGGCAAGGCTTGTGGTAAATGGATTTACATAGAAATAAGGTATTGATTTTGGTGATATATTTTCTCTTGTGGTAAAAATGACTTCTATTCATATTGTATTGAGTTTAGTTGTAGTAGAATATTTGCATTTAGAGAAACTTGATGTCAAGGTGGTTTTTCTTCACGATGATTTAGAGGAAGAGATTTATATGCAACAACCGCTTGGGTATGAAGTCAAGGGTAAGGAGAAACTTGTGTATAGGTCGAAAAAAGAGCTTATATGGGCTCAAGAAAGCCCCATGGTAATGGTATATGAGGTTTGATAGTTACATAAATGAGCATGGTTATATGAGATGTGAATTTGACTATTGTGTTTATTTTAAGAAGCTTGGAAATGGAACCTATATTATTTTATTATTGTATGTGGATGATATGCTTATTGTAGAATCTAGTATGTAGGACATTGGTGAGATTAAAGAAAAGTTAGCTCATACATTTACAATGAAGGATTTGGGAGCTGCAAAGAAAATCCTTAGCATGTAAATTCACAGAGATAGGAAGAACATGAAATTGTATTTGTCCCAGGAACATTATATCAATAAGGTGTTAGAAAGGTTTAATATGCAAAATTTAAAAACTATAAGTACACCTATGGTTGGACACTTCGAATTGAGTAAAGATAAATATCCTACATCACATGAGGAGGTTGAGTACATGGCATGAGTTCCATATGTTTCAACATTAAGAATTCTTATGTACGCTATGGTTTGTAATAGACCAAAAATTTCACAGGAAGTGGGAGTTATGAGTAGATTTATGGCCAATCCAGGTAAAGAGAATTGGAAAGTAGTCCAATGGATTCTTAGGTATTTAGAGGGACATCCAACATGCAATTATGTTACATAGGGTCAAATATTTCTTTATGTGACTATGTTGATTTAGGTATGGATGGTGATTTGCATGGTAGGAGAAGCACTGTCGGATATGTATTCATAGTGGGTAGGATGAAAGTTAGCTAGATTTTGAGATTACAGAATCTTGTGGCCTGTCTACTACAGAGGCTGAGTATGCTGCAGCTACAAAGGCTAACAAAGAGATGATATGGATGAGGAGGTTCATGGAAGAGTTTAGAAAGGAGTAAGAGGATTGCAGATTGTACAGTGTTAGTTAATTTTTGATTCATCTGGAAAAGAACTTAGCATTTCATTTAAGAACGAAATACATTTAGTTGAGATATCACTTCATATGGTAGGTGTTGGAGGATGGGCCGCTGAAACTGGAGAAAATTCATACAAATAAGAATCCTGTAGATATGATAATGAAGCCGTTGGAAAAAGAGAAGGTGGAGCTACACTCCACTTCTTTTGGTC